>CM060906.1:73990556-78990556 GCA_030737815.1 Allium fistulosum
CTAAATTTCTCGAAGTTCTGAACCTTACTACATTTTTTAACGGAGAACTTTGACAAAGACTAAATCTCCTACCTCGAACTCCAAATCTTTTCTCCACCTATCCGCATATGGGTTCTGTCGATCATGTGCATCCTTCATGCTCTTCCATATTAGCTCTATCTTCTCTGCAGTATCTCTAACCATCTCCAACACCAAAATAATCTTATCTGTAGACTCCCACCAGAAGGAAGATGACTTATACAACCATCCATATAAAGCTTTAAAAGGTGACAACCTTCCATATAAAGCTTCAAACGGTGACATGCCTATTCTAGCCTAGTAGCAATTATTATACACGAAATTCTACCGTAGGTAAATAGTCCTCCCAAGACCGTTCACAATCCAACATATTAGCCCTCAACAAATCCTCCAACATCTTATTTACTTTCTCTATTTGTCCGTCAGTCTGCGGGTGATATGCGATCTTAAATTCAACTCTGTCCCTAATGCCTGCTATAAACTTCTCTTAAATTCACTTGTGAAAAGATCCCGGTCTCCCATGATACTAGCTGGAACTCCATGTAGTCTGACCACTTCATTAATATATTGCATCAATAAAGTCAATGCGATTCTTGTTCTCATCATTGGAATAAAATGTGTGCTCTTCGTAATATAATCTACTATCACCGATATACTCTCGTTTTTCCTTTTCTACTCTGGGGTAATCCATCTACAAAACCTTTGGATATACATTCCAACTTCAACTATGGCATGTCAAACGGAAGTAATAGCTCACTCAGCTTTTTTGTTCCACCATCACTCTTTAGCGCGTTATACACTTCGGCATGTATTCAGCTACGTATCACTTCATTCCTAGCCAATAGAATACTCACTGCACATACTAGTACATCTTATCCCCTCCTAGATGAATAGTCATTTTAGAGTGATGACACTCACCCAAGACCTCCTTTATCAATTCCTTAACTCGTGGTACACATAGTCTTCCATATCTCCTCAAATAACCTTTCCGATCTTTGGAATAACGGTCTGAATAGCTCGATCATTCACCCCGTCCTAACTACTCCAAAATATTAACCAACGATGCATTTTGTCCTTGACTTACTCCAAAACAATTTATTAGCACTAGTCTAACCTCCATTGCCGCAAACAATCTCGGTATGTACTCTGATCGAGGTCTGAAATCAAACTCTGATATGAACTCCAAATTTCTCCATTCTATCGATATAGCATTCACCTCTGCATGCTTCTTACTCAAAGCATCTATAACCACATTCCCTCTCCCTGGTGTATAAGAAATCACAAAATCGCACGATGATAAAAATTCCATCTACTGTAGCTATCATAGATTTAAATTCTTCTGAGAAAACAAGTATTTGACAGATCTATGGTCCGCAAATAATTCAAATTTCATACCCAATAAATAATGCCTCCACGACTTCAGTGTGAATACAATAGCAGTTAACACCAAGTCATATGTCGGATAATTCCTCTCGTGGTTCTTCAACTGTCGACTCGCATACGCCACCACTCTTCCTTCTTGCATAAGAACAACACCAAGATCAATACTGCATGCATCAATATACATAGTGAAAGGTTTGGTACCATCGAGGATAACCAAAATTGGAGCACTCATCAATAACTCCTTTAGCCGAATAAATGCTGCTTCATACTCCATACTCCAGGTATAAACCAGATTATTCTTCATCAAACGTGTCGGTGGTGCCGATATCTTCACAAAATCCCAAATTGCATGTGTTCTTCGATGTTTTACAATCCCTAACTATAGCTACTTTCCCTAGGTCTACAACCAATCCATCCATCGGTACTACATGCCTAAGGAAACAAACTTCATCTCTCCATAAGTGACACTTAGAGAATTTAGCTTTCAACTATTTCCTTCTCAAAATATCCATCACTTCCCTCAAATGAATCTCATGTTCTGCCTTACTTCTAGAATAAATAAGAATATCATCCACGAAGACCACTACAAACCTATGCAACTGCTCCTAGAATACTCTACTAAGATAATCTAGAAAATATGGAGCATTTGTCAATCCAAACGGCATGATTAGCCACTCAAAAAATCCAACAGGCATATAAAAAGAGGTCTTCTGGATACTATCTTCAACCACTCGTGACTGGTGGAACCCAGTCACTAAATGAAGCTGCGAGAAAACCTTTATTTCGACTAACTGATCGAATATGTCATCAATATGAGGCAATGAATAGTGGTTTTTTCCATCATCTTATTCAGTTCTTGGTAGTCAACACATAATCTGAGAGAACAATCTGCCTTATTAGCGAAAACAAAAAGTGCTCCTTATTTTGATATATTTCTCGAAATAAAACCCTGCTACAATAGTTTCAATACCTGCTTATCCAATTCTCGTCGTTCCTTCGAGGCTATATGCCTAAGAGGCATCACAACTGCCTTGCATCTTTCTCGAGATCAATATGGAATTTAATTTCTCTTCGGGGAGGTGGACCGGAAACTTCTTCAAATATATTGGGTCAGTCTTTCATTATGGATATGCATGATAGCCCTTTCTATGATAGGCTAAGTGAATACAAACACGAATCCATAACAGAAATATCAAGCTCATAACATAGAATCAAACCAAGTCCATCATATTTCCTTAATCGAACTATCACCCTATCACAATCCAATACTACCCCATAGCAAGACATCAAATCCATTCCCAAAATCAACACATAACCCAAAAGGTTTAGTGCATATGCATCACAAAAGAACTCACACCATAGATGACCAACTTTATATTTTGACATAACATCGATAAATGGGTCGATTCCTATAACAACCAGGAAATTTTAAAAATAAATTAAATTACGAATAAGGGCAAGAATGTAATTTTACATAAAATAACAAAATAATAAAGTTTTATGTAAGTTGGAATTAGACCTCAGGACCTATTCCATTATGTTTGAAACATCGTTTACGGTCAGAAACCATATAGAACTTGCTAATTTTGAT
The DNA here is from genome assembly GCA_030737815.1 of Allium fistulosum. NCBI lineage: Eukaryota > Viridiplantae > Streptophyta > Magnoliopsida > Asparagales > Amaryllidaceae > Allium > Allium fistulosum. The sequence goes on from CM060906.1 coordinate 73,993,549, forward strand.
AAATCAAACCGGAAATAATGAGAAATGTAGCTAGTGCAATTTTGTAATTATTAATTTCGAAAATTAGACTAAAACCCCTAATTCTCAATTATAAATAAAGGCATGAGCCTCCACTCTTTTCATTTAGAAACACTAAACTCCACCTCCTAAACATTTATTCTTCCTCCTCTTCTTCCTCAAAAAGAATTCTAAATTTCAAACAAAATAAAAGGCAAATTAAATAAAATAGAAAAGGGGTTAGAGGAAGAAGAATTTAACAACCAATGCTAGGGGAAAATCTATAGAAAAGAGAAGAGGGAAAGCTAAAAAGGTGAGTGGATTTTATCTAAAAAATGCATAGGAATAAGTAATTGATTTTCATTTATATGTCTTTTAGTAATAAAACCATGATTTTTATCCTTGACTTCTATTCTTGAATATATCGGTTATTCTAAACAAATGAATTAAAATGATTGTAAAATCTTAGGAAATGATAGATCGATCATTGAATTAACAAATGAAAGTAAAACTATCTCTAATCTTATATATCTAAATTGTATAAATAGTTTGGGATTGATTTTATAAATAAGAACTTGTTTTTTTAGGAAACTACATTTAATCTTATAGATCTGATTTATACAATGAATTTGGATTAGTTTTGGATAAATAAAGCATATCTATTGGAATTTATTTAGATCGAATTCAATTTACATCGAAACATACACTATAATAAATTCAAATATATTTGGATAATTCCTTGAAATATATATATATATAAGCGACTAAAAAACTATGTACAAATGTTGGAATAAATTATTAGAAGATAGAAGAAAGTAGTAGAAACTATATCAAAGATACTATGAGGATAAACCCTTAAATTTATATTCAAATCTGCGAAGAAGTTGATCAAAATAACAGAGTAAATAAATCCTACAAATTTGGAAAACAGGTCAGACGTCTAACCAGACTTCTGAAAAAGTGGTCAGACATCTGAATGTTATATTTAAATATCTAGATTTTATGAAATCAAACCCAAGAGTCTTAGGTTGAAATCTAATATAGATAAGACGTCTAGACCCATTTTTAGACCTTTGAATATTAGGGTCAGAAGTCTGAAAAGTGTAGCCAGACATCTGAATACCTGGAGAATAAATTTTTATATAATAGTAGGCAACCAGATGTCTGAAATGGATTTTCTGGCGTTTATAATTATTGTAGCAATCCCAAGTTGAAAGTTGAACCTAGACCTGAATAGGTCAAGTAGAAAGGATCGGGGAAACTTATTCCCGCTTCTTAGTTACTCGAGAGTGCATGTAGCTGAATGGAGTCAAGCGGCAAGATGGAAACCTACCGCCTTTGGGCAAAGTCCCAAGCGCTTGCTTCATAAAGTTGGAATGTGACACTCAACTTGGTAGGCTCACAATTAGAAGTTCGTATCATTCATAGCAGGTCCTGGCCTCAGATTGGTGGAAGCTAGAAAGAGTGGATGAGGATGCTCATCAAAAAAGGATCAGTGAATCCTGGATGAGGGATGGATTAACCATTAAATGCTACTTGTGTAATGGTATAACTTAGGAAGTAGACTAACGAGGAGATGCACCAATACAAAATGGCAAGAACTGTTGGACAGTGATCCAACTATGGGCCATCCATTAACTGCATACTCTGATATAGTTTGGGGTATGTCCAAGAGGCAATTATGTAATTATTACATATATCTAACTCGATAACCAATCTTGTTCAAAATAAAAGGTGTTTTCTTTCTATTATATACTTGATATAATGTGTTGTATATTAAATAATTAATTTAATTAAAAGTATATGCAATAGAAAATCCATAAATGGTATGTTTTGTGATAGTAGTTACAATGCGTCGTAACCACAAGTGATTTATCATAATAAAATAAACATACTGTTTTATATATTCCTAGTCAAGATATATCAAGACTGGATATTGATGCTTCTGTTAAAACTAGAGTACATGACACTCTCCAAATATTGGGCAGTGTATTACTCATGGATGTTGGGGGCACTAAGGGATACAACTGATAGTTTTTGGATAACTATGGAATGATTTACTCCATAGTTTTATATTGCTGAATATAACTAAGCTCAAATGAAAAAATTGATGTGACAAGATTACACAGTTCTCTTGACTTGAGAATATTATTGATCTTCAATGTGGAAGCTCCACTTTGATTATAGTTAAATCATGACATGACATTTATCGAACGACTATAGTTGGGTAGAGTGGAAGTATTGGAATTGAAAGGTTATTCAAGAGAGTGTTTGTCTCCTTAGTTATATAAGGTTAGTATCACGGTCAACTGAAGTCAGCTCAAAGTTAAAGTCTCTGGCTAAAACATTTTATTAATAATAATTGTTATTATTGAACCAAGGGCTATTTGTTTGGACTATAGAGTTGAATATGGATGATACTGGAATTTTGATCATCACCAAATTCCATAAGTCCAAAGTGACATAGTTTTGACGAATAGAATTGGTGTAAATAATCGTCACTATCGAGTAACGCTGAACAAAGTAAAATTGGATTTTACTAAACCAAGTAAGAGATAAATGTGGCAAAAATGTCACACCACCCGGTAAGTGACGTGTGAACGTTAATATTCAAATTGTTCTACATTATTCGCTTGACCAAATTTACACCTATGTGTCACACAACCGAAACGATGAATACTCTTTTTTATCACCAGATACAAATTAATTTGTAATTGTTATAAATTAATTAATATTTATTTAATATTAGCTACAAAATTTTATATTTGATGTGTTGAACAATGTTAAACATTGCATTTATGATTGTTATAAATATATTAATCGATATACGATATCGGCACACGTTTAAACTTAGATTTAAATGTAACAGACATCGTTCGAGCTGAAATTGGCTTTGAGGCTCATATGGGATATGCAAATTTTGGACAAAATAGCTAGGATAGGCCAGCCAAACGTTGGCAAAATAGGGAGGCTTTTGAATGGTTTAAAAGAGTTGAATTGGTAAGAGAGATATAAGGAGAAGATCCACTTTTCTTTTCATTTAACTTCCTGTTTATATGCCTCCCTCTACACCATTCTTTTTTATACTTTTTACCACCTCTCCCATTGAAAATTTTGGTTAGAAATACACCATATCAAACCTAAAATATCCAAGCACAAATCACATCAAAACTCTTCGATCATCGGTGGTAAAGCAGTTCAGGAGCAAGCAACTCTAGAACTTGGAATCTGATTTAATGGGTCATTTCATCATTTCAAAGTGAGATCTCTAGGCCTTGGTAAATGGTATTCAGTATGTTTATTGATTCATTTAATATTATCATCTAGTATTTTATTATATTGTAGATTATTTGATTATATTACGAATCTAGTGTGTCGATGTTCTGTCATATATTGGATGGTTGAATATATCGATGCATCTATATACTATAGATAACAATATTTATAAACAACCTCTCTTATCATCCATTTACCCTATTATAAATTTATGAATCATACCACGAATTTTTCTATGACATTTCATTAAAAAAAAATTGTATGTTTGCTGGTATTAAACTCACGGAATACATTTTTTAAATTAAGTAATATTATATTTGATTTTATCAAGTAATAAATTATATCCTAAAGATTACAATTATACAATAATTATGTCAAATTTCTACAATTTTTTTTACCCAAAAATAATTTGACAGCAAATTTTACTTTATTTTAATACATATTTATATTTATTATATATTTAAATATTAATATAACTATTTATTTAACTAGAAATTTATTATATATATATATAAATAAGTATACATATATTAATATAATTTAAAATTAATTAAAAATATTTATTTAATAACATTGCATAATTTTTAGATTTCAAAAATAATTTTTTAGTAATTTTAATAGATAATTTTGATTCGTTTTTAAATTATTTTATAATTTTTTATTTAAAAATTATTTTATAAATCTGGAAGAAAACTATTTTTTTATGTTGTGCGCTCCAAGTCAGTCAGCATCAATTTTGTAAAATTTATATATATGTATGTATGTATATGCATAGAAGTTTATATATTTATAGTTATTTATTAATTAAAATTAAAATATTAATTTTGTTCTTGGGTTTGCAGCAGCATTTAAAAAAACTATTTTATATTAATTATTTAATGATTTTATTATTTAATATAAATGAACATTTGTACAAATACATCTTAAATATTTTCTATGAATTATTACAATTATTATTTCCACATACTTATATATAAATATATGATTGTATTTTATATACACGCATACACACACACAACATTTGATGCACACAGTCCGTAGGTGTGGCGCAATGGAAAAGGAGTGCCTAGGTATACTAACAGACCCAGGTTCGACCCTACCTGGCACACAGTTTTCATAAAAAATAGTACCCCAAGATTATAGGTATCATGAGTTGAAGCGGACGGGCACAACTTAATTCCTCCTTAGGAGTTTATCAGCCCGCCGAGTTCTCCTGAGTATGATTCAAAAAAACATTCAATGCGCATGCACGCACGTACGCACAAACACAGATACACACACACACACACACACACACACACATAGAATACTAGAAGGGCTAACAGGTCCGTTGCAATTTAAATCCCAATACATGGGTATATAAAACCATGCACACTTTATTAGGTTGCACGTGCATGCACACACGTGTATATGATGCACATATTCAAACATAATACAAAATAATATAAAGTAAAATTTAATTTATAAAATTGAATAAAATAATGATTTTATTTAAAAGAAATTTAGAAAAGTTATAAATGAATTAGACTTCAAGGCCCAATAAAGATCCAAAATGGTAAAAGAATTTGAAATTCAGCAATTTCTTTCATTGTGAGTTGGCCCAATTCCAACAATGACATCGGAGCCAATTAACCTATGCGGTCTAAATTAGTCATATTATGGCTAACTAATTAAGCTTACAACCCAGTTCGTAGATTGTCTAAGAAAGGTAGTGTCTAGACTGGATTGTTGAGTAATCAAGTACCTTATCCTACCTAGCTACCAGCCGGACTCAAACAGTTATGTAAGTCCAAAGATTGACCCTAATAGAAATGTCTCAATTTGAATTAGGCCTTAAGCTGATAAAAAAATTGTTTTGAAATTAAGATAAAAATTTTAAATCTAAAAGTTAAATTTAAAATAAAACACATATTCTAAAAGTTATAATATAATTTTTCAAAATATTTGAAAATGTTATAAAATTAATGTCGAAAATATTATTTATGAATAAGATTAATAAAATAAATGAATTAACTAAATAAATTAATTAAATGTATATATACATGTATACTATATATAATGATATATGTTATGTTGTCTTGAATTGTTTAAGAAAATATTAGTATACATGTGTGTATAAATTTAATTAACAAACTAAAATACATGGATATATATAAGATGTTTGTGCATTGCTATAATGGTTATAGTGTATACTCAATATAATATGTTATAATTGAATAATATAATAATTAATTAAAGTGTTAATTAATTGAATTAATTAAATAAGATTTAATTAATATAATGTTATACATTAAATATTATATAAGTTGAATAAAGTATAAAAGTTATATAATAATAAAACTTATATAGTATAAATGTATAAACTAACATGAAGGAGCCCTAAATAGACTTAATAAATAAATACATATGTAAAAGTATGTATACTATGATTTTTAATGTGTCTAACACTTAAATCACAATGGTATTTAATAAGAAATATATTATTCCATAAATTTATATCATTCAATTAAATATATTGAAGATTATGAATCTTTAATATAAGTTTTGTCCTCTACCATTTATATATTAGTAAATTACTTGTATACTCTCTGGTTGTTGAGAAAACTCAAGCTAGAGATGTTATGTGTAGTATTATTAATATATTAAATAGACGATGTAAGATAACTATATGTATTTGTTAAGCTAACTCAAGGTACATATATTATACTTAGGCTGTCGCGAAATGGTAGGTATGAGTGAATAATTTCTTTCGATTTGTTGAGCAAACTCAAGGTTGAAATGAGATTAGGACAAGAAACCATGGGTTATGAGTTGTATATTGTACAACTGATAAGGAGTTATCCATCGCTTGTGGTGCTATTACTTATTGAGCAAAATCAAGGTTAAAATTTCAAGACAAACGAGTCCTAACACCCACTAGTGAAGTCGAAAGACTTCTATGTTTCATCTTAGGGTTTAGAGAAACTTAAAAGACTAGTAGTGGCCTTATTAGAAAAATGAGAGGGTGACATTTAACCTTTCTAATATTGCAAGAACATCTGATATATAAAGTTATAATAATCTACATTAATAAATTTGTGCAATTAATATAATTGATAAATTGTTTACCAATTAAAATATACAAATGAACTAAATTAATACCGACAAATGAAAATATAAAATATACTTATCAATAAATTTTTGCATGTTGACCCTATGCAAGCGCCTAATTATACAACCACAAAATATGTTCTTCACTTAATCACTTAAGCGTTTACTTGCTCGAGACTGTGAACCATCTTCAATGAGTTTCGAACTCTAAAAGCAATACATGATATGGATATTTGATCCATACACGATCACATATAAATGTTATATGGTGAACGGTCATAATTCGTAATGTACGAAACCTCAATGAAATTAGTTCATTGAAATAAGCAAGTAAATTATAGTGTGAGATCATGTATTCAGTATAATTGATTACAATAATGATCTTATTATGTTAAATGTAACACTGGACTAAAGGCTACAAGATAGATCCAAGAATTTGATCACTGAAATGTGGTTTTGATCAATTTACGTAAAGTGAAGTATATTTGATATCCTTATAGGTTGAGGATGACCTAATGCACTTTTGGAAAGTGTTCGTTATGATATTATAGTATGGATTTTCTTTGAATGATTCGATCATTTAGAAAGGAAATCGAATGTACAAGAGTTAATGTAACCTAAGGCATAATTGGAATAAAGGTGAATGGTCATTTCTACTTCATAAAGAAATTCGAAAATGAGAATTGTAAAATAATAATATATTTAACATTGGAATGAGAAATATGACTTATATTCCAAAAATATTTTCATATAGAAAATTGTTTTCTATGATATTTATTTCTTTGAATTTGAGATATATGATCTGGAAATTCCCGACTGTAACCTAGTTACTATAAATGTAATAAATAGCATATATTAAGTGGATGAAAGAGCTTTCTTTTAAAGGAGCATCTGGTTCACTCTTTCTTTTGTAAGTTAACTCACCCTTTTGTTTTAAGGATTTGAGTAATTCAGGATCTATACTACTTGAAATTGCTCTCCATATTGAGCCATTTTGCCTAGTGGCATTTGGTCACAAAAACCCTTGAAAGCTACATAAATCACTATAATTTGTTTTTCAATTGGAAATAGTAGAGCTTCGTATTTCATACGCTATTGTAGTAATTGCCTAAATAGTGGGAGCTTGTCATATAAAATTTATTGGTCGTATCAAGTTATGAAAATTATTTTCGTAAAACGTACAGAACACTATTTATAAAATAATTATTATTTTTCAGTTTGATGGAAAAATAGATATATTTTTATTGTACTGTGAATATTTGTTATAGAATAAAACTATAGTACTGTATTTGCGGTGCATTGGAAAATGCATAAGTATACAAATATATTTGCAATTATTTTAGAATTATGGACCGAGCCACGATTTAGAGAAATAATTCTTTGATTATATGATTATGGATCATATGATACTGGTGAATTATACCTCAAACAATAAAGGTAAAGCACTCATTCAATTGGAGCACCATAAACATGGATGAACTCTACAGATTGATACATATAGATGTATACAATCGAAAGTCAATTAATTCCAAAATGGTTTCGTGTACTTCGTTGTATTCGCCGATGAATTATCACAAACATGATAATGTGTATATGATACACATATAGTATGTTAATGATGAGTTTATAGAATATAAAATAGAAGTAAATAAAATAATGTGCATTAGAAAATAAAATGCTTCGATTTGATAGAACAGGTGAGTATATTAGAAAGACTTCTAAACGTACCTAAAAAGAATAAAGATTTAATCTCGAAAGCCACTCCTCCCTACGATACATGATGATGTATTGATAAGGAGTAATCAAACTTTTTTGAATAAAGTATGATTATTTGTGAACGGAGTAGAGTTAACTTCTTTATTTATGGTCGTGTACTGAAGTGTAGTACACAGGGTTAAGATTAATTTCATCTAAATAATAGTTTACAAAATCATGCAAGATAAGAGTTTATAAGAAAACCCTACATATCCTAGGCCAAGGAGTTGGTAGGCTGTGCGAGTCGAAAGACTGCATGTAACAATTGTTCATAAGGGTTCTTGTATGAATCGCCCTAAAAGTTTGGGAACTACTGTCATTAGATGACCAATTTATGTTCCGAACATAAGTATTGTAATCTAAAACCAAATCGCTTTTATATAAAAGGCAATTCATAAAGTGTTTATGAATACCTATTCTGTTGCACATAGAGACAACTGTTGTTTCGAGAAATACTAACTTCATAGCTAAGGAATTTCTTTCAGAAATTAATGGTATTAAAATAGATTTGGATACGATTCAAAGATAAAACTGATTATGTTGAATGAAATAAAATTAACCTAACCTAGATGAACACATCACATTAGAGTGTCTAATAAGTCACACATTTAAGAGAAACTATGAGTTTCTTATCAATGTTGAGAATAGATAATCCTTAGTTGTTAATTAAGCCATTAAGAGTATTGATTCTATGATATGTATGATGCACCAATCCGAAAAGAATTCCAAGTATGTTATCAAAATATAATTTTGGTAGTTGTACCTAAAGGGATATGATGCATCGGCCATGAATGAGTCTTCAAGAGAATGACAAATGCAGTTGGAATATAGTGAGCAATGTTGATGAGAATAACATCATAAATTTTAGTTCTTGAAATTCACGTAACAGATTCGTCATTGAACGTGCTTAAGTTATTTTGAATTTACTCACAATATTATCACTTAGTATGATTTTGTGTTTTAGTACATATGTGCTGAAATGGAAAATTATAATTAGTGATTTAGAATAGACTATTTGCACATAACAACCAATGTGTCTCGAAGTCAGTGGAAGCGATATTGAGTATGTGGATTTTTTGGATATGGTACAAGAAAGGATACGAAAGTATCATTTTATAAGCATCAGAATTGAATATTTATTTTGATAGAAATATCAAATAGTTTGATTTTCAATCAAAATGCAGAGGAAGCATGCGTCCATAAGAAAGAATGACTAAAAGGTACATAAATATTATAGGCTATAAGTAAATAACATATTGCTGATTGTTAACGATGTACTTATGTAAAATCAATAATAGTTTGGTTGTTTGATAATCAATATTAGATTTGTAAATTATATCTTTTATAATAAGTATACAGGGCTTTGGGAATGTGTCAAACAATATGCAAAGACACCAGATTAAAATGTTTAGTATGGAACATGTAAGATGGATTCCTTATGTATTGACAATAGAAATATTCATACATATTGAATTGCCTATAATATCGTATTGTGCTTATGTATTTAATGTAGGAAGCCAATATCAAATCCGAATTAATATCACTCGATGGTAGTTTAGAATGTTCTTGGGTATTTACGAATTACTAGAGAATTGTTTACAGAAACAACGAACTCTTTATGAAAGAGTGCTCAGACTCAAACTTCATAAGTGATATTGAGTATAATATGTCAATATTAAATTCATGTTCAAACCTTTGAAGAGCCTTAGGTTGGAATGTTCCAAACAGGAAGTTGTGGCTAATTCAACGAAAAGGCTAAGTACATCGCCTTAAATAGTACCACGATAAAAGCAATGTGTAAATATAAATGCACAAATTTAAAACTGAGCTAGGGGTGATTTCAAGTATTAAGATCACTACAATATTGTTATATGATAACAATGTAATTAAAAGAGCTCAGTAGAAGTCGAGAAACATACTTTGAACTTTTCCACATAATAAAATTATTTTATCAGGATCAGAGAGAGCTGAATAGAAGAGTAGATAATTAAACAACACAATTATCGACGGAATGACTCGCTCGATAGTTTTTTGTTGCTTAATATTACTTCGGTCAAACAGAAAATATTGATGTGACAAAATTATACAGTTCTCTCGACTTGAGCGTATTGTTGATCTTCAATGTGGAAGCTCCACTCTGATTATAGTTAAATCATGGAACGACGTCCATCTAATGACTGTAGTTGGGTCGAGTGGAAGTATTGGAAGTGAAACACTATTCACGTGAGGATTCGTCTCCTCGGTTATATGAGGTTTGTATCATGGTCAAATGAATTCTACTCAAAGTCAAAGTCTTTGACCAAAGCAGTTCGGTTAATAATAATTATTAATAAACCAAGGAATTTGTGTTTGGACAACAGAGTTGAATAAGGATGATATTGTAATTTTGACCATTAGTAAATTCCATTAGCCCAAATGATATAGTTTTAATGAAGAGAATTGGTGTAAATAACCTCACAACCGGGTAAAGCTTAACAAAATAAAATTGGATTTTACCAAAACCTAGTAAGCGATAAATATGGCCAAAATGTCACATCACCTGCAAATTGACGGGTGAATGTTAATATTTGAATTTTTCGATATTAATCGCTAACCAAATTTATACCTGAGAGTCACACAACCAGGACGATGATTCTCCAATTATCACCTAATTTAATTAATTTATGATAGTTATAAATTAATTAAATTAATAAACATTTATGAAATGCTAATTAAAATAATTTATTTGATGTGTTAAACAATGTTAAATAATGCATTTATAAGAGTTATAAATATATTAATTGATATACAATATCATTATTACGAATTTATATTTAAATGCGACGGACATTTTTCTAGCTAGAATTGGCTTTGAGGTCCATTTGGCGCATGCACATTTCAGCTAAAATAACTTAGGTAGGCCAGCCAAATGTTGGCAAAAGAGTTAGGCTTTTAAATGGTTTAAAAGAGTGGAATTGGTAAGAGAGATATAAGGATAAGATCCACATTTCTCTCCATTTGACTTTCTATTTATATGCCACTGTCTACACCATTCTTCTTGATGCTTTTTCTCTATTCTCTCTCTGAAAATTTTAGCTAGAAATACACCATATCAAACCTCGAAATATCGAAGCACAAATCACAACAAAATTCGTTGATTCGATCTTCGGTGGTAAAGCAGTTTGGAAGCCAGCAAAACTAGAACTCGGAATTTGATTCAAGGAGTCATTTCAAAGTGAGGTCCCTATGCCTTTGTGAAAGGTATTCAACATGTTTATTGATTCTTTTAATATTATTATCTATTATTGTATTATATTGTAGGTTATTAGATTATATTACGAATCTATTGTTTCGACGTTCTGTCACTGATTGGATAGTTGAATATATTGGTGCATCAATATATTAAAAATAAAAAAAATTATATGTTTGCGGGAATTAAACCCATGGCATAAAAATAAAAATAAATCAATTTTTAATTAAATAATATTATATATGTTTTATCAATTAATAAATTATATCCTAAAGATTAAAATCATATAATAATTATTATAAATTTCTAAAATTTTGGTTTCGTACAATAATAATCCTCGATGGCAAATTTTATTTTATTTTAATATATATTTATAATTATTATATATTTATAATCATTATATATTTAATATTAATATAACTACTTATTTAACTACAAATTGATTATATGTATAATATATATATTAATATAATTTGAAATTAATTATAAATTTTATTTAATAACATTATATAATTTTAAATTCTGAAAATGATATTTTAATTTTAATAATTAGATTTTTGGCAAAGCCAGCGGGGTTAAAAGGGCCCTTACCTTTTATTTATACCATGCAAAATTACAAGTGTAAATATAGAATTACAGAGGGGTACAAAGGAAAGAAATAACAAAAAATAACCACTAAACATTGCACACATCAAAAACACCAAGCATCAGAGAAAAGGCTCCAAGCAAGCTGCAGAATCCTCCAAGCAAGACCCAAACCAACAAATGGACCAAAAGACCCAAAGCAAACAGCATCAGATAGCAAGCATGGCCCAAAGCATCACATCTCTGACACCAAGCATATCACCAGAAATGGAAAAGACGATTAACAGCACAACAAATCAACCAATGATGATAACAGCCTAAGGACTGAACTGTTTGGAGATGGAGAGAACCAGTACATGTTTAGCAACCATCTTACCACTAATTTTGATGGTTGGTGTTTTTAAATTATTTTGATCGATTTTTAATTTTTAAATTATGGAGATGGAGAGAAACAGCCTAATAATTAATTTTGATCGATTTTTAAATTATTTTATAACTATTTATTTAAAAAAAATTATAATTTCGAAAAAAATTATTTTTTTATGCCGTGAGTTCTAAGTCGTCTAGCATCAATTTCATAATACACACACACACATATGTATGTATGTATATGCATATGTGTTTTATTTTTATAATTATCTATTAATTAAAATAAATAAAAAAATTAATTTTGTTCTCGGGTTTGCAAGAGCAATTAAAAAATTAAATATTATTTTATAATAATTATAAAATGATTTTTTTATTTAATATAGATGAATATTTGTACAAATACATCTTAAATATTTTATATGAATTATTACAATTTTTATTTCCATATATTTATATATAAATATATGATTGTATTTTGAAATGTATAATTTTATGTATATGTATGTATTTGTATATGAATATAATATTTGATGCATATATATGTATAAATATATACATATTCATTTAGATAGCACGTGTGACGACCCACCTTTCTGACCCCTAGGAATGACACTTAACCCATCCTTGGTGTTCGTGTGCCGTTGCCCAAACATCGGAAAGGTGAATCGTCGTCGGGTAAAATAAAGAACAGAATAGAAAACCTCACAATGAAACTGCTAAATAAAACATAACCGTCAAAAGTACATCTGGTTACTCCTTAACAGGGAGTTATCAAAGTTACACAAAAGTAATACAAATTAGCCTAGGCAGTTATAACATCCTGCCTTTGCATATGCTTAAACAAAATATACTTACACAAACTAGATAATACAACGGAATAGATAACTAAGAAGATGAAAGCCTCCTGCTCCAACTCCGTCTTCAAAAGAGCCCACAAAAGACTTGCAACTCTCGGACTACTCAAAGAAAACGAGTACCTGAGAGTTTAGAGGAAACAAACAACTCTGGTCAGACGATATGTCTGGTATAAGTAAAACTTTTTAAACAATAGGTGCGAAATTAAACACAAACATGTGAGACCACGCCGCAGAACATGGAATGGGTTTACTCCCACATAAATCAACATCCAAATGTAAAGAATGGATAAATAATTAAACATCACGAAGAGTGGTTAACTCTTCCCGATGTAAACAAGAAAATAAATTTGAAGGTTCGAATCAAATAGGAAAAGAAAAATCTCCAACAAATGACTAGGAAGGTGCACCCCCTCCCTTAAAGTATACCTCTAGTAATATACTTCAGAGAAGCTCATTTACTCTGTGAAACTTCTCGGAATCCTCCAAGCCACACCGCACCAAACCTTACCGAGTATTCGAATATTTCACATCTAATAGCGCTACCGAATCCAATCTAGATGAGATATGAAAGTATCCTAATAGGAGCAACCCCACAAAGCTTGGCCTCCTCTTGTGCTTTGGTTTTAGTCATTTCCGACAAAGGATAACAATGCTCAACGGAGCAACAAATCATCTAAGAATGACAATAATAAAGAAGCTGAAGTAACCGATAGTAGAGAAACAGACTATCGGGGATATAAAACGATCGTATATGGAAATTAAGTCTTGTATACTTACCACCACTCATCGAATTCAAACTTGTACTATTTCTTTGTTAACAATATACTGGACAAGTCAAGGTAGTGTTACATCAAAGTCATGTCTCACGATTATTCTTAACTTTCGAAATAGCGACAAACCTACTTCTTCGATGTTTAGTGCTAATTATACAGATAAATCGTTTCCACATAAGTGAATCGCTTTATGAAAATTAATTCATTTCCATAAACGTGTGACGCCCCACCTCTATACCCACGCTAACCAAGAACACTACGATGTAGTGCTGTCAATTAGCGCGGAGGATAAGGCTGTGGAGGAGCGACCGTCCATGTAACTTCTTTGTGCGAGCACCGATACGTCAGATAGAATAGAATGCATATCTTTTAAGGAGGAAATCCGACATACCGATACAAATACAAAGCTATCACACGGTGGCTATATATAATCTTCGGAAACAATCATAGGAATAATCATAACATAAATCAGTCACAGACATCCATATCACAAAGGCGGAAGAAGATATGAATAAATATATATAACACATGAAAGTGTACATCAGAGTAGTGGTCAGAAAGATCCACGATAATACAAAAGAATAGCATCACGTGCTATACAAAAGAATAAGTACACAACATAGAGTCTATATCTCAAAGGTGTACATCCAAAAACTACTAATCTAAGTAGTTAGCCAAAAGTCAGAGTAATCCAGAAGAGAAGTCAAGCAGAAGCACCTGTAACATCTCGGTCTGACCCGAGTATTATTTATAAGAAAATAATAAACGGATCAGTCTAACTATAAATATCAGATGACATGATATAGGATAAGGGGTATGACATAAACATATAATAACCATGATGGCATACTACTATAAGTATGTAAAAGATAATCAACAAGGGATTAATCAATGTCACAAGAATCTTCTCAAAGATTCAAACACATAAAAAGGGTAATGACACACAAATTCACCAATACACAAAAACTGATATCGTATCAGTGAAAACCACAAAAGTTGGTGAAGCACTAAATCCAGAAATCAACACACGAAATCCAGAAATCACTAAAAGGGGGAAGTCCGAACACACGGACGAGAAGCTATCTCATGGAAGCTATCCATTTGAATTTTCCGAACACACGGATGGCCCGAAGGCAAGTCCGACACACGGACGAAGAGACATCGCACAATCGCTAGTCTAAATCACAAAAAATGATCGTCATGATCATAAGGAAGTGTCAATCACACCAAGCTAGTAAATATATGAGTTTAGCTTCATGTCCCATAACCACTTGCTTAACTTAAATATTTACGAACAAGCTGTAAATCTTCACTAGGAAATTGTCACAAAAAGGGTTCAATCGAACAAGTCCAAGAGCTAACCGACGAAGTGAACGCAAGCGTTTCATACCACCCGTTTTACTAAGTCGTTTAAGTCGATTTCTCGTTCGAGTGAAGTAAAGGCTTGTATATACTAGTAGATTGAAAATCGGTTTGAGAAAACGAACTTTTGATATTTAAAATAGTGTTGAAATCGCTTTGATGAAAGAGTTTTGATATTTACTATTAGTATTGAAACCTTCATATATATTTAAAGTGACAAGTCATAAAACGATTGTAGAAACAAATCAATTCACGTTCGAAGACGTGAGTAAAGTCCAAAGAAGTCAATCCCAAAACCACCAAAGCAGAAATTCTGATAAATGTTTTTCAGAAGAGATTGCCTACGCAGAGTAATACGGGGTTCGACCTAATAGCCGAACGACTCAATGAGGACAAGCGACCAAAGGATGCAGGACGACCTAATAGCCGAACGACTCAAGGACGCCGAACGATCGAAGGAGGCTGAATGACTTAAGGAGGCCGAACGACAAAAATGCCGAACGCTCTAAGTGTGCCGATCGACTCAAAAATGCCGAACACTCAAATATGCCGAACGGCTTAAAGATGCCGAACGTTCGAAAATGCCGAACGCTCGAAAATGCCGAACACTCAAATATGCCGAACACTCAAAGATGCCGAACACTCAAAGATGCCGAACCGACCTAATATGCCGATCCGACCAGAAGATGCCGAACGACTCAACAACCGAACGACTCGAAAATGCCGAGCGTTCAAGAGACCGAACGACTTGAAGATGCCGAACGCTCAGGAGGCCGAACGTTCAGGAGGCCGAACACTCAGGAGGCCGAACGTTCAAAGATGCCGAACACTTAAAGATGTCGGTCGACTAAATGATGCCGAACAGCTTAAATAGGCCGAACCGATCGACTCAACGATGCCGAACAGCTCTAGGGGGCTGGAAAATTCGTCAAAACGCTCAAAAATGGTGTTTTTCGCCAATCCAATCCAAACCAAATGCAAATATTCATACAAATGCAATAGGGGATCATTCCCAACAGCCCAATGACAATTTAAGCAAGATGTGAGACTAAAAATCTCACCTTTTCACGGAATTTGATGAAGATGGAGATTTGAGAGCAAAGCAAGAACACCAACAAGCTTGAATCAATGGTCTTCACGTGAATTTGATGTTGAATCTCGGATTTGCAATAGAATTTGTGTTTGGAGTTTTAATTTTCACTTCCCACCACCATTTTTGACAAAGCTTGAAGTGTTTTGATAGAGTGAGGAAGATGGTTGGGCTGAACTAAAGGGGTGCAGTCCAAACCAAAGTCAAAGGCGGGAAAAAGTGTTGAAAATTTCACTATCTCCAAACATATCGAAGTTTACACTCAAAAAGATCGCAAACGTCATTTTGAACTCAATGGGGGTGGTCTCGAGTCCTAATTTGACCGTATGCAAAAAGTAGCTTTTCGGACTAACATCCGACTAACGATAAAATATTTAAATAAAATATTTAAATATAAAATCGATAGATATGCGGGTTGTTACAAAACGAATCAAACTTTTTCCTTTTAAAAAAAACTGAATTTGTACTTGGCTTCATATTACAAGTATTAGCTTTAAAACACTTTGTTAAAGGAGTTTACTAACTTTGAAATATCATTGCAAAAAAGATTTAACAACATAAGCACTCTTATTACATTGGTTAATTAACTTTAAAACTTTGTTAACTAAGTTAATTAATTAACTTCATTAACTATTAATTTAAAAGAGGTAATTTACCTTTTAAAATATCATTAATTAAATTAATTAATAATATCTAAATATAATTAATTTCATTAATTAGTAAATAATTAAATATCGTTGTTTAAAAGTGATTAATTAATTTAAACTTTATTTAAGAAAAGATTTATTTAAGGTTAAACAGATTTATTAACTTTTAAAAGTCATTAATTAAAAAGATTAATTAATTTAAAAACGTCATTAGTAAATTGATTATTCAACTTTAATCCATCATTATTAAAAGATTAATTAACCTTAAACATCATTAGATAAAATGATTAATTAATTTCAAAACATCATTAACCAAGTGATTAGTTAATTTTAAACACGTCGTCAATAAGTTAATTAGTTAAATTAATCCTTATTAATTAAATAATTAATTAAATTAAATAATCATTATTAAAATAATTAATTATTGTTGAAAACATCATTAATTAAAAACTTGCTTAACTTGTAAAGTAATTCCAAGCACGATAATGAAACCAAACAGCTACGCTAAAAGGTGATTTTCGGAAAGTGCCGATATAGCAACTATCGCTATACGGGCAGTTCGGAATTCAAGTATATGACATTTTCAATACAACCAACCATCACAAAGCAAGGGTATGAACATACATACATGGTAGTTTATAATGATTCAACATGTAACAAGCATTTATTAATAATGGAATTAATTTAACCACTAGATTTTCATATAACTTATGATTCGCTTACTAACTCTTCAAAACGACCCACTTTCAAGCAACAAACCAATTCCAACCACCAAACTACTACTTCACCAATACAACAAGTGTTCAATAGCTATAACATGAACACAAATATAGTTTGAAAACATTTTGTTTGAAGGTGGAAGCTTTACTCAACAAATTGCTTACTAACTTAACCAAACTTGTGCTAACTTCACAAATGCGACTAGAACAATGCGCTATTATTCAAATGACTTGACTAGTGGGCCTTGGAGGTTCTTTAGGGCTTGGCCTAGAGGCTATAGGACATGGCCATGATGAAAAATGGGGAGTTATGGGTGTTGTTTTGAATGTAAAGTGAAGTAAAGAAGGAAATAGCTAGTTTTAGCAATCTAACTTAAGGAAAAAGTGGAAATTTTGGATTTTTAGAAACTAAGAAGCCATGGATGTTTAAGAATCTAAATGAGATTTTAGGAAATGGGAAAGAGAATTTAAAGTGAAGATATGTGTTAGGATGGAGGTATTTATAGGAAAATGAGGAGTGTGTTTTAGTAAATTGACTTAGGAATTATATAATATAAAGTGTGCATGTATCATGGAGCTCCATACCTCCTCCATTCCTCCTTGCACACATTACCCCCTAGATCTCCCCTTAGCATGTTATTATGTACTTACCTAGGTGCTTAAGATAATGGTTGTTTACTTCTTTAGGTTTATTTAGGTTTTTTTATATGCATATTTAGTCAAATCAAGTTTTATTTTAAACTAAACATAGTTATTAACTTTAACGCTATAATTAACTTAT
Organism: Allium fistulosum; assembly: GCA_030737815.1. Lineage (NCBI taxonomy): Eukaryota > Viridiplantae > Streptophyta > Magnoliopsida > Asparagales > Amaryllidaceae > Allium > Allium fistulosum. The sequence continues at coordinate 74,012,079 of CM060906.1, forward strand.
CACATGACAAAGGTATATGTATATGCATGTGTATATGAGTTATAAAAAAATAATCACAATGTTTTCGATGACTTTTCAATGTCGAAAAGTTAAAATTTTGGACAACGTTTTTCAATCAAATTTTCTATTTTTATTTGAACTGGTTATTTTGGTAAACAAAATTTTAAAAATGATTTTAATATCATTAATTAATATTTAAAATATGTTTATTTAGTTATTAAAATTCATTATTTAAATATTTAACAATGATTTAAATATTCAAATACAAAGTGATTAATTTACGGGTCATTACAGCATGTAGAATACTAGAGGGGCTAACATGTCCGTTAAAGTTTAAATCCCAACAACTAGACACGAGCATGTCAAACCGTGCATACATTATTATGTTGCACGTGCACGTACATACTTATGTGTATATGTTACACATTCAAACATAATACAAAATAATATAAGTAAAACTTTTTTTATAAAATCAAATAAAATATCAATTTTAATTGAAAGAAGTTTAGAAAAGTTCTTAATGAATTAGACTTCGTTGGCCCAATAAAGATCCAAAATGGTAAAAAAATTAAAATTCACCAATTTCTTCCGCTGCGGGCTGGCCCAATTCTAACATACTCTATATTGTACACCAATGCAAGATGGCAAGAACCATCGGACTGTGATTTAATGAATGGGTCAGACATTGGATGTACAATCTGATAAGACTTTGGAGCACCATTTCATAGATGGAAAGAGCCATTGGATAGTGGTTCGATGAACATGCCAACACTAGGTGTATATTCAGATAGGAATAACCTTAGTGAATTCCGCTAAAGATGTTAGTTGATGTATAGTTAGGTGGTCTGCCGTTGGAACCATACACTAGAGATGCCTCTAGGAATTATTCTATTTTTATATGCTCCATCTGTGAGTGGAACTTTGATAAACTATAATTGGATATCTAGAATAGTCAACTTAAAATGTAAATTAACTAGTTCCTTATAACACACACTAAGGAACACCCTAGGTGTAGGATATAACCGAACTTTGATCACTTGTTTACATCATACCATTGGTGATATAATTCATTCACCAGACTTTGCCTGATCCCCTCCATTTCTCCCTCTTGTTACTTATTATAGGATGATGGGGCAATAACAGTAAGTGAGGTGATTTGGTCATGATAAATGGATAAGGCGACATGACATTAGAGATTTATTTATTTGCAGTCTTTCTCTATGTACCTTATTATATCTTTTAGTTAGATTACTATTATCGTATTATTAGGAGACTTTACCTTTATCAGACATACGTTGTATTGGCATTCAGAGACTTTATGGTTATTCTAAGACTGTGTTACTCGGATTATTTTCTATACTTATATTTTATTTTCTTCCGCTATGAGATCCGAAAGTATAAAATTGTGTAACATTATAATTGTTTATGTATCATGTAAACTATTTTAAAACCTAATCATTCGTACTTCTAGGCATGGCGATGGTTCAGAAGCCATTTTTGGGCTTTGAATCAGTATGTCCGGTGGTGCCAGCAGTTACAATTCCCCAATAGGGTTCGGTACCATAATAGATTCATGCACAAGTTTGGGTTTAAAAGCTAAACTATCAACTAATGTACTTGATACGAATGAATGAGATGCGTCAATATCAAGCGAAGTACGAACAAGTGAATAAAATAAAATTAACATACCTTCCATCATAATATGCTTTCCATTCCCTTGCACTAACTGTGGTTGTAATACCCTGGAAAATTTTAAAAATTATTGGAAGGGTATTTTTGTCATTTTTCAGAAAAAGGGCAAAATGGTCATTTTTGCGACGTTGGAATTTGGCAACTAACCAGAGTCATTGAAACTGTAACGATCCGTAAATTAACTGGTTTTAATAAGGTTATTAACTAGAATTTTGAACGATAAAATTTTGAAATATAATTCGATATTTGGAATGCGTCTAGTTAAACATAGCAACTGGTAAATTTTCGTCCGAAAATATGAAAGTTTATTTCGTACGTAAATTCACTTCAATTTAATCAGTTAAAAAGCGATGAAAATAAAATGTTTTCGAAACCTAAATATTTTTATATAGAAAAATTCTAAACCATCTTCTGAGCAAACGCCATTTTTCGTTTTTCAAAATTCGGACTTGTTTTGCACCGTCGATCTTATTTTTCTATGTTTTTCTTACATTTTTCGTAGTAGAAAAATTCAAATTTTTATAATTCAATCATACCACTGACATCTGTATACCGTTTTGACCATACCATCGTGCTGATCTCAACGGTATATTCACTTCTGTGGTTGATGTCCGGTACACAGCGGAATCCTTGGAAATAGTAATCTTATCGGTAGTCGTTCGAGTTCTTTTGTATTCCTGTGCCAATTCAATTGTCTTACCTAAGAATCTGCATAGCTTTTATTACTACTGCAACGAACAGATGAGACTTTTGCTTTTCCCTTTGTTTCAGTTGAAGAAAAAAAAGAAAATTTATGAATACACAACAGAACCAAACAAACCTCTATTCCCATCATCCAACAAACGAGACTTTTGCATTTTTCCATCAGCCTCTCTTCCCACTTGCCTGTAGCCTGCATTCTCCCCACAAATATCAACCGAGCCACTGTCTCTTTATACCGTTGCCATGCTCACCCCGCAACCGCCTCGGCAAGTGCAACACCCATCTCGGCCTTCCATCACCTTCGCCTCCATGCCGTCGCAAGTGTAGCCGCTCGACACCTGGTTCGCTGACCCGTCCTCGGCCTCCTTCTCCTCCCTGTATTTTATAGTTCGCATATTATTGCATGGTACGTTTTCATTTTCCTGCTCACCTACAGTTTTACAAGAGCTACAAAATTCGAATCTCTTTGGTATATATAAAAGGTTTATAAACTATTGTTGTTTTAGCATTTGATTTTTATTTCTCGTAACTTTTATATGTTTATGTTTGAAGAGATATAAGATATTTAAAATATTTACTTACATGTATGTTAATATTGCAAATAGTTGCTGTGAAATAGCTTTTGGGTACTTGTTGATAATGACTTTAAATAGCTTATATATTTGTTATATACACAAATTGTCTGCATATGTTTTGTTAGTAACATGAGTTATATATATATATATATATCAATATTTGGGGTATTACATTTCACTGTTTAAACGTATATAGAGGTTATGTATTTGGAAGTTTAGTTGCACCGTTAGTATTGTATAATATAATATATATATATTTGTGATGGCACATATAGTCTGCACCTATTGTTTTAAAGATATACAGGCATGTTCTGACTTTTGAAATTTGTATACATATTTAACCCGCATTGATTTTTGTATATATAGATTATTATTATTATTATTATTATATTTTTTTTGAATGTATCTGTATAGTTAACTATATATTGTTATATATACATATACACAGTTTGATCTCGAATATGCATTTGGCTTTGGTTTTGAAACAGTTGTAAATATTATTTTAAGTATATATAACGCTTGATAAGTATATGTATAAGTGTTCCATTTTTATTTTTGACGTATTGAGTTATATTTTGTTTAGTATATATATTCATATATATTTGTTTGCGTCAGGTCTGCATACATACTTTATCGCATATATATAATATATTAGAGGTTGCAGTTCGGTTAGTATCGGTTTATTTTTTATTATAAAATAAAATATATATAGTGATTTGAATATGTATTATGATTTGAAATGTAATATGAAATTTAAAATTTAATGTTGGTTTAAGAAAACAAATATAATATACTTTTGTTTCAATTTGATCTGCATCGATCTGGTTCTGATTAGATTTCGTCTATTTCCTATCTATCAGCTTGTCCGTCGAATTCATGTCGATTTTTGTTTTGCTTGGATTCGCAATTCAAATTCAGTATCTGTATCAGTGTGCGTATCCGTGTCGTCGTCTCGATCATTTCTAGCCTCGGAAGGTGAGCAATCACTCACGATTAATGTTCTTTTATTTATTAAATTTGATTTCAATTGAAACGACAATTGAAATATGCAGCTGTTAGTTATTTACACTGTTATTACCTGTATCAGTTCACCTGTGACATCTGACACCATTATCTGTTATTTATACAATGATAATCCAGTTTGATTGATAAATGATTGATTGTTTGATGTTGATATTGGACGTTAAATTGTTAATGTGTAAGTGATAAATAATTTGAAATTGAGATTGACGTAGGATAGTTAGTTTTGATATATGTGTTAAATTTGATTAGATGACATTTGCATAATATGACCGCTTTAAATGTTAAATAAATTGACACGTAGAAATTTGGTTAAGTACACCTTGTACCATTGAATGTATGTTGTATAAATTGTTGTAGTATAAAATTGAATAATGGATACCAAGTGTAGAACCGTATAAATATTAGGGTGATAATCTTTAATCTACGTGAAATGATAGTGTAGATTCTAGAAATAATTATATTAATTTACACAAACAACAATGTAAATTAATACGATTATTTCGAGATTATTTGAATTAATTATTGGATTATTATTGATTGTTTTTTTTGCTTGTTTATTTACTTTGACATCATCCCAGTTATCACACTGCAAGTTCCCTTTGCTATGCTTTGATTTTGAATTGAATTGGAATCGGGTTGAAATGATAAATACCCAAATTAAACTTTGACCTAGGATAGAGAATTAAATAAAACCCGATTGGTCAATAATTTGATTTAAAAATAAAATGAAGATTTTATTTGAATAAATAATATGGTTTTGAAATGAAGTTGAAATTTGAATTTTTAATGAAAGGAAAATGTTAATATTTAATAATCTGAAACAAAATATTAACAATGTAATTGATGAAAGAACGTTGTTTAATTTGAGAAATGATTGAATTAAGTTTGAAATGATTGAATTAAGTTTGAAATGATTTAATAATTAAGTTTGAAATTATTAAACTTTGAAATTATTTAATAATTAAGTTTTGAATTATTTAATAATTAAATAAGATTGAATTATTTAATGATTAAATTGAATTGAATTCTTTAATAAGTGAAATTGAACTTTTGAATAAGTGAATTTTACTTCGTAAATATGTGAAATTTAGTTTCTTTATTAATTAATTTTTGAAATTTGTAACTAAGTAAAGAAATAAGTGGAATTAAATTTCTTTAACAAGAAATAAAATGTGATTTATTGCAATTAACGTAAGACCTGAAATTTAAAGAATTGATTTGACGAATCTAATTTAATTCAATTTGTAAGCTTGATATAATGGTGTTGAAATTAAGTAATTGATTTAATGGATTGGAATTTAAATATAAATTGTTTTGAATGATAAATTAATTTAACGATATTGAATGAAATCGATAAATGAATTTAAATTGATTTGAATGTTAAATTAAATTGATTTAAATGATTCCGAAATGAAACTTTTGTACGAACTTGAATCAATATTTGATTTGTTGTAAATGAAAATTTAAATTGAATTATAAGATTTGGAAACGGTAAATTGGAAGTTTTGAAACGTAAATTTTGGAAATTGGTTTAGAAGGACAAATGAAATGTTGATTTACAAATTCTAATTGAAATTGAATTTGATTTTGTTTTGAAATATATAAACGACCAATCGGTGAAATAATTATGAAAGTTATTAAAGAGACCGGAATCGGTTATGGACATACTCTCTGTCTAAACCGAAAACCACTTTAATAACTATACGCGGAGTGTGATCCAGAATGAAGTGGTTGGAATGATGTACGTGATGACTGAAGAAAGAGAACGATAATGGATAGCCTTGACACTTGTGTCAAATTGGAAATGACTAAAACAGGAGCCGTGCCGGGCCAAATGGGGGGTTAGCTACCTCGAGCGAACACACTTCTTCGAAACTACTCATTACTTGTTGTCGATTGGTGCACCCTTGATTTGGGAGTGTTGTTTTGCGGTGTTGCGATCGCTGCGGCGACGCGTTCTCACCAGTCCGGATCAGGCAAACGGTAGTTTCACTACCTTGGGTATTGCCTCATGTGCCTTGTCATACTTGGATCCCTATATACGCGACCACTACGATTTGTTTTGTGTTATACCTATGGAGTACTCCCTGATATCCCACTAGTTTACGGTGGAGTTTACAGTGCTATATAGACTATAACGCTTATATAAAATGTGTTAAGGGGGATAATGGTAACGCCTTAACACTATTTTGATACTTTATATTACTGATAGGCATTATCTACTTATCGTACACTACTACATAGTAGATAGTTTAACGGATCCTTAAAGGATGGTGATTCCAAACATCCTTTGAGTTACTTGTATTTCATTTGCTATTTCACTTGAGTTGGATTTAATGATATAAGAATATTAATCCTGACTCGAGTGTTTTGTGTTTTGCTTTACGCTCGGGTCAAACTGAGTGTACCAGTATTCGAGACTCACCTTTGGAGTTGGAGCTTCGCTTGGAGATCCAACTTTCAGATATTCAGTTGATTCCAGTGATGTATTCTGATTCTTGTATTTGACTATTGTATTCGAGACTTCTGTTGTAACTTATTTAACTCTATTATATACATAGTAGCTTCATGAACTACTATCTTCTGCTTCCGCTGCATATTATTACTCTGTGTCTGTGATTCTGTGATTATTTATTTACTGTATATGTTCAGTTTTGCTAATTATAAATTAACAATTCGGTATTTTGAATTATTCAAGTCCGACATGTGCGGATGCGAATGGTGCAAAATAGCGGGTCGTTACAGAAACCGTCATATTTTTCTGATTTGCAAAATATATTTGTTTGTATCGTTTGGAAATCGTATGAATGAGATGTAGTCGAAAACGTCGTTGGATCGGACGGACGGTGCACGAGTTGAATTCAAATTTAAATATAGAGGAACAGGCGGTTGGATCGGACGGACGGTGCACGAGAAGTAATGACAAGCGCATAGGAGTCAATAGCGGTAGTAGAACAGTGAATTAAAGAGAGTTATATCTCTGGACAGCTAAGAAAAGCAATGCTAGAGGCTTGAAATTGAGAGAAATCGATTAGGTTGATGGGTTTACCTAAATTCGATGTTTACTCTCTTGATTTCATGATTTAATATGATTAGAATTGGTAATTAAATAATTAAATTTGAAATTAGGCTTTGTGATTTCTGAAATCTTCTCCTAACCTGATTAATGAATGATCTTTGAATAATTAAATGGGTTATTGGAACTACATAATGTATATGTAAACTTTATATCCAAAACTAAGCGAAATTGAGACATATATTTGAGAAAATCATAATAAAATGATGGAAAATTTATGAGAATAAATTTCCCATATGAAATATTATATTTACAAACCTAAATATAATTTTTGTGCATTTTTATGCTGCTTGTATGAATTAATATAGTGACATTTCATTTGTGTGCACAAATAGTCCAAATTTATAAATTTATTGGTTTGGGACATTTAAATATTTCAAATTGATACGGAAGTATTTTATGAGAATTGTTATGATGATTTCGGGTCTAAAAAGTATTTTTATGTAATTTAATTCAATTTATATGAATATATATATAGTTTTCCAATATATGAAAATCATGCCGGATTTGTACAATAATGATTTGGTGCATATAATCATATCAAAATGGAATAATATTGAATTCTAAAGTTCAAGTACATTTTTATATGAATTTAGAAATTTTATTTGGAATTTGTAGAGATATATATTATTGTTAGTACCTTATGCATTAGTTTTGATGACAACAACCATATGACATCATATAAAATATAGACACTGATGTTTTTATCAAGTTATATATAATATATGGTGCAGGATATTAGACGGGTGTTGATTAAGAAGTATGTATAGTATAAGAGTAGATTCAAGAGGCTGATATAGAGATTCAAAAGTTAGAGATTGAAGACTCATGAGTATTGAAGATTCAAGATATTCCAAATAAGTTATAGAGTCATAGATTATGGTTAAAACCTTGATAGCACTTCTTTGATCTCTCTCTTCATTTTTCTTTTCAATGATTTTCAAACATTTTGAATTTCAAAATGATCTTACAAAATAGCTTTCAAATATTTCTAAAGATTATTATATTTTGAGTAACTAAGTTTTTAAACTTTTAAGTTTATTATACTTGTTATAATTTTAGTTTTATGATCTCTGAACGTTTATAAGAATATTAAAACATTTATTATAAATTTCTTTTTAAATATATATATTTACTCATACTTTATATATATTATTTTTAAAAGAAATTAATATTTAATCCTTTAATATTTAAGAAATAAAGTTTTTTAGATGATTGAAATGTGTATAAACTATGTTTAGATGATTGTACAAAGTATCAAAATATTCTACAAATCTTAATATTTTCAAAACAATTTTTATTAAGTAAGTTTTCAAAAAATATAAAAGGATATGTCGACATACCCTAATACTATATGTCGACATGTACACCGATTTTTTCAAAATTTACATTTGAATAGAAGTGTCTTTTCATCATATCTCTTTGTGAATGGACATAACCGTTATTTTTCTATAAATAGGAGGAGTTTCCAACGAATTTTTTAACTACATTCTCATATTTTCTCTCCTTTTTTGCTGTCTTGATTTCAAAAAGAAAATTTACTCAAAATATTCTCAAATTCAATCCGAATCAAATTCTAAGTCCATTGATTTGATTCTCTATCAATTACTCTTTGATCTCTCACTTCTTTGCCTCTCAAAACACGGTTATAGTGCTATTCAATAGGTTATAGGATCATTTGTATTCAAGATCAAGAAACTGAGTCTATAAATTCTATCAAATCATACTCTTATACTAGGCGTGCTTGGTGTCCTTGAAATCTAAGTGGGTGTGCTTATGTCCCGTCTAAATCAAGTGAGTGTGCTTGGTGTCCAGTTTGAATCCAAGTGGTGGGTGTGCTAATGTCCTATCCGAATCCAGTGAGTATGCCCAGAGCTCGGAAAATTTGGAGGGTGTGTCTCGTAGCCTTGAAATTGAGATTGTAAAGACTTTGATATTTGAAAAGAAATTTGTACATGAAATTGCACGAGACTGGATGTAGGGTAACTTCGAACAAGTATAAAAATTCCTAGTGTGATCTCTCCAACTCTTTACTTTTTATTTATACTGCATTTATATCTATCTATGTTTGCATCTGTGATTGTTGATTCTATATTGTTTAATTATAATCTTAAAAGAATTTAAAAGGATTCACAAAAATCGATAAAGATTATTCACCCCACTTCTATTGTTAAATTAGACTTAAGATCCATCTTTCGCAAACTAACATTTGGTATTTGAGCATTGGTTTTCAAAGTATTCATAAGTTTGATTATTGAAAAGTTTAATAGCTAACAACATTGTTAGTAACACTATTAGTAGCACGGTTAATTCACTTTTTAGTTACTCCTTTGTCGAAGGACAATCTACTGTAGGACCCCACTTTTTAATGACAATAATTACACATATTGGTCATGTAGAATGAAAATATACTTACATTCAATTGGTTTAGATATTTGGAATGTCACACAAAATGAGTACACTGAACCCTAGACAAACTTTTCAAAATGGACTGGCGACCGAAAGGCAGTTGCACAAAGTAATTCTAAAGCCATGAATATTTTGTTTTGTTCATTGGATAGAAATGAATTTAATAGAGTATCTCTCTGTAAGTCAGTGTTTGAAATATGGAGAACACTACAAGTTACACATGAGAACACTGGTAAAGTCAAACAGACCAGAATTTCTATGTTAACTAATCGGTTCCAATTATTTAAAATGAGTTCAAATGAGTCCATTTCTCATATGTATAGTAGATTTCTATATACAGGTCATTCATTAATTGCATTGGGTAAAAGTTTTTCTAAAGAGGATCAAGTTGGAAAAATCCTCAATTCACTTACTCCTGAGTATCACCAAAAGACTCTTACGATTGAAGAGACTAATGACATTAGCACTCTGAAAATTGAAGAGTTAATTGGCAATTTAATGTCATTTGAAGCACAAATGAAGAGAAGGAGAGAAAGCAAGGCAATAGAGAAGAAATCCATCGCTTTCAATGCCACAACAGATGATCTAGATTCTGACAACGATGATGATGAAATTGCCTTCATGACAAGAAATTTCATAAAATTTCTAAAATACAGAAAGATGAATAATCTCAAGAGAAATGATAATAAAAATCCAGGAAGTAGAATCAGAAATGTTGTTAGATGCTGTAACTGCAATGAACTTGGCCATATGCAAATAGACTATCCACATCCGAAGAAACCAAAAAACTCACCAAATACTGATTCATCCAGATAACGAAGAAGAGCCTATACTGCCATGATGGATGATTTGGACACTTCCTCAAGTGATAATGAACCAGATACAAAGAATGTCAATATGTGCTTCACAGCAATAATCAATTCAGAAAAGTTCGAAGAAATGGAACAAAAATAGGTACGCGTTTAAAATTAAAATTTTGAAATTTGTTTAAGTGTTTGATTGCTTTTGATTGTTAGGAATAAACAATAGATTAATAATAATATTGGATGAATACAATGTGTACATATATATACACACACACATATATATATATATATATATATTAAATATTTTATAAAATTTATTTTAATATAAAAAATATAAAATATTATTTAAAATAACTTTTGAATTAATTACTAAGTATATATTTTATTAATAATAGGATAATTTTACATATAAATATATAGGGAAATAAGAATAATTTGTTCGACTCCTACTTTTGAAATTCACGTAATGTATGTCGACATACTCACTATGCATATGTTGACATATGCACTTGAATTTAAAATTCGAACTTTCATTTCAAATTTCAAATTTGAATTTCCCACCAACTTTTCACCAACTCCAATGTCTTGAAAAGGTGTCCCTTGACTAGAGAATATGTCTGTTGATTCTCTATTTAATTATATTATTTCCATCCATTCATTTCACTCTCATTTTCAAAATTTAAAAATTCATTAACTCTCTTATCTCTTTAAAATATTCTTCAATGGCCTCCTTAAGCAACACTCCATCAACCATGAGGCTTTCTAAGAAAACAAAAGGCTTCCTTTTTCATGATAAAGAAGCCATACTAGCCTATATGGAGTATATGTCTTTCGGAAAAGTCTCTTCTGGAAGGTTCGCTATTTTCGATAATTTTACTACTAATGATATTTATAATGTTTGTTTGCAAAATGAAATTCTTTGTTTAATAGATGCTTCCCAAAATGATTTCATTTGTTATCCAAATTTAGTAAAAATGTTTTATGCGAATTTGAATGAAAAGTTCTATGATGGAAATGAAGGAGAAGTTTGGAGTAGTGTCAAAGGAACTCAAATTGTTTTAAATTACGAAATTTTAGGTAACATTCTCGGATGCAAATCTAGAGGAATGGATCTTTCAAATTTTAAAATTGATATTCAAAATCATGAAGTTTTTGAAAGTGATGACGATTTCGAGTTCAAAAACAAAAATTTGCATCCTAAAGCAAGAATTTTAAGTCTTCTTTTGCAATAAAGTATAACTCCAAGGACAGAAAATTATAATAACCCGACTCAAAAAGTTTTCAAAGCTCTTTTTTCCATTTATGGTCACTGCGACATAAATTGGTCATAAGTTATTTTGGATGAACTTTTTACTAAGAATCTCTTTAGGCATGAGAACACACTATTCCATGCTGTGTATCTTACTAGAGTACTCAAATATTTTGGTGTTTACCTAAAAGGAGTGGAAAAATTCCTCGAAAACGACAAAGCCAACATCTCTCTCATGCAAATTTCACCCATATTCGAGCCTTATAAAACACTTATTGAAAAGGAATAAAGATTGGCTTGGGAAGAAAGCGTGAAATAAGAGAGGAGAAGGAAGAGGAAGGAGAAGAGATAGAAGTGGAGTAGGAGGAAGAATAAGAAGAGGAGGAAGATACTTCTTTGGAAAGTATCGAAATGCCATCTCATCCATCCAACAAACTTCTTCTCAAAAATTAAGGGAAGATTTTTTGCAACCAAAAGAAGCTTAAGAGATCATTTTCTACGAAATTCACTTCTCTTTCCAACAAAGTAGACAAGTAGTTTGGAAAGATCATTCGAAAGATTAGTGGAAGAGCTTCATCTACTTCTTCCTAGTTGTATTTTCTTTTGATTTTCTAGTTTTTAGTTTGAATTATCTTAGTTTTAATCCATGTACCTTTATGTTTATCTTTGAAATTCCATGTACTCATCTATTATCATCAATGAAATCATGTTCCTTGCTGTTATATAGTGTTATTAGTCTCTGGAAATCCATAAAAGTACAATAGTTTAAGCTAAATACAAAATATAGCAAGATTATTGGTTTTACAAAAATTGGTACATATGTTAACATATGTATACCTTATATGTCTACATATAACGGGTAGAAACCAAAAAAAATTAAAAATCAAAAAAAATAACTACCAAACACCTATTCATTTCAAACGAATTTTCACCCTTATATAAACTTATTCACTCCAGAGAAACATCATTTCTATTATCTTTCTTCTCCTTTTTCATTTATAAACTTATCTCTTCAATAATGGCTTCTCCACACTAGAAATTGTGTGAAAATCTTGAACAAACTCTATATCGTTCAAGAATATCCATACTTTTATCCTTAGAAATCAAAGACACTTAGAACTGAGTCAAATGCAGATGATAAAAGAATAAGAAAAGCATTTTAACGCCATTCGATGGATGATTTCTTCCGTTATCAAAGACGAACCAACCAATAATTCTGATTGTGCCATCAACAAAGAAGATGAAGATCGTAATGCCATCAGAGCAGATCCAATTTTCAGTTCTGATGGTTGGGTAGAAGTTCCTAGGGATGTCTAAGATTGATTGTGTTAGCACCAAAATTGGTCACTAACCTCGTTCAGAAAGATTGTGTAGAGATATAAGTGATGAAAGTAAATTAAACAGAGAAGACAATGCTAATTTAAATGCAGAAAGTAAGAACACCAAATTTATAGTGGTTCAGCGTAATTGCCTACGTCCACTTTGTTCAACTTTATTGATTTCCTTTATAGTTGATTACAAATACAATTCGTGAATCAAATGCTTGAGTGAAGTTCTTAAGTAGAGAAGATGAGTCTTGAAAATGGCAGAGTCTCCCCGGTGTTTTCTCTCCAAAAAAGGATCCCTTTCACTGTGACCCTGCCCCTCTATTTATAGACAAAGATGGGCTGGACTTCCCAAGTGGGCTGATGGCCGAATGCTCCAGCCCGAGTACAGTGGTCGCTGTATGCCGAGCAAGGTTTGCCGAACGCTCTGATGCCGAGCAGTCCTTTCTGTTCCGAACGATGTGGTTCGATGTTTGGGAGGTGCAGGGTGTTAGTCAGTCGAAGCCGAACGCTCCTCAAGATGCCGAGTACTCTTGTGCCGAGTACTTCCGATGCTACCGGGTACTACGCCGAGTACTCCTGTATGCCGAACCACAGATGCTGCCGAGTTCTCCTTGATGTCGAGTGCTCTTGTATGCCAAGCAGTCTCGTATGCCGAGCAGTCTTGATGCCGAGCAGTCTTGATGCCGAGCACTCTTGATGTCGAGCACTCTTGATGCCGAGCACTCTTGCTGCCGAGCATTGGTTGACGCCGAGTGCCAGTTGACGCCGAACACTGCTGGGTGCTTCGCCGAACATTACTGGATGCCGGACACTATGGATGTTGTGTACTTCGCCGAACACTCCTAGATGCCGAGTACTCTCTGACGCCGAGTTCCACTGGATGCCGAGTACCACGCCGAGTACTCCTGGATGTCAAGTGCTTCGCCGAACACACCTGGATGTCAAGTGCTTCGCCGAACACTCCTGGATGCCGGTCACTCTCTGATGCCGAGTACTGGTTGCCGAGTACTACGCCGAGTTCTCCTAGATGCCGAGTACTGGTTGCCTGGCCAAATATCCAGGAAACACTTGCCCCACAAAGTGTATCGCGTGGCCGAACGTGATGCGCTTTGAATCTGGTACAATTTACCTCGGAGGTACCTTCTCGAGAATGTTAGTGAAGGAGGTGCAAGACGAACGTGCCTCGCGTGCCGAACGTCTCTCCGCTATGATGCCGAACACTCCGGTATTGACCGGTTCTACCGGGTATAACCTCTTCGACTTCTACCTCCCTCTATATAACCAGGCGCCCTTCCACCATTTTTCTTTTACGCCTTCTTTTCTATCATTCCTAGAGATTTGCAATTCTTGCCATCCTATCAGATATAAAGTCCATTTGATCCATCCTCAACTTCGATCGTCGAATTAGGTATCATTCCTTCCACAATTGCATTACTTCCACTTTAGGTTCATCACATGGAAACGGGGTATTTCTTTAGTTGTAAATGCATGGCTAGTGGAAGTGGTTCGCTCGTTTGGAGTCGCCGAACGATGTATGGTAGTTAGGCCTAGCTCCTTTGTGCTGATCAAGATTGGAAGAAAAAAGAAGATGGGGCGTCGAACGGCGTAACCTTCGCCGGCGATCTGTCTCTGTCGTTTGGTGTAAATGGAGAGGGAGCAGGATGGAGTTATGACCGAAGGCGGAGCGCTACTCCAGCCGAACGAACTAACGCCGAACACTACCTTAATGCCGGACAGACACATACGCCGAATAGCATTTAGACCGAACGACATAATTGCCAAACAACTGTCGTGCCGAACAGTACTTAGACATGCCGAACGAACACATACGTGCCGAACAAAACTTAGACATGCCGAACGAACACATATGTGCCGAACAAAACTTAGGCATGCCGAACGAACACATACATGCCGAACAGGACTTAGACATGCCGAACACACATATATGCCGAACAGAACTTAGGTCGAACAATCTCAATGCCGAACAACATTCAAATGCCAAACAGTAACTTAGGTCGAACAATTTTAATGCCGAACAACATTCAAATGCCGAACAGTAACTTAGGTCGAACAATTTCAATGCCGAACAACATTCAAATGCCGAACAGTAACTTAGGTCGAACAATTTCAATGCCGAACAACATTCAAATGCCGAACAGTATAAATGTTAGACTACACTTAGGCCGGCCACTTTATGAATCATATGTTTTCTGAATCTGGAACTGTAATCGCCTCAAGGCAAGCTTTTTGAGACGGTCAGCGATGACGGTCTTCGAAGGCGATGATTCGAAGCTAATTATTATATCTTTAAAAAACCTTTAGATTCTTATCGCTTGTACACAATTGCTTGCACTAGTTCACACACCACGTGGGGGGATAACTCGTGTTGCTAATTCTAACGTTCAACGTTTTTTAAGTATAGTTCTCTCAAGCACTTAGTTATTTATTTGGGATGTCGAGAAAATCTAGCTCCGCTACCATATCCGACAGGCCTGGGCCATCATCGAGGCAAGGAGCCGCTGATACTTCTAACCCGTCAACCTCTCCCGCTCATAACTTGGCGCCTGATGCTCTGGAGGCAACCATCTTACTAGACAATCCGATCGATTCTCAAGCCTCGAAGATCAACGAAGCTGCTCTGCGACGGATATGCTCCATTCATGGGATTCCTTTTGCTGAAGTGTAAGTTCCTTCGAGACACGACCACCCTCATCTACCCCCAGTCGGGTACACTGCCTGCAACAAGTTCATGTGTTGGATGGGCAGCGTGCCTCCATTCAATTTGTTTCTCCGGGATGTGCTGCAGTATATAGACATAGCTCCGTCGCAGCTGCACCCGAATGGCCATGCATTCCTATATGGGACTTATTTACTTTTCATGGTTGTCTTCTTCAGGCCTCCAACCGCCGGTGATATCAGATATATTCATATGTTCAAGAGACGGAAACACAGTCCTTCTTTTATGTTCCTCGAGCCATACCACAAATGCCAGATCTTGACAGGGGCATGTAGCAAATTCGCCCTGTACAAACAGGAATGGTTCTATGTGCGCTGCCCGTCCGGTTTTGCTAGGAGATGGGTTGAAGGCAGTAAGTCTCTCTGCCGAGTCACTATTCGTATTTAACCGGAGTCATGCCTTTCCTAACTTTTTGTTCCATCCTTTCAGGTATCAACCCGCGTCCGGAAGGCCGAGGATATTCTGAGGCTGTTGAAGCCATTAGAGCTCTTCCTGCCGAGGATCGAGCCATCCGAGTTATCATTTCAAATGAATCGCTGTCGGGGTTCGGCTTGTTGGCTCTTGGTCGTCGGATTAGCCTTCCAGAAGGTGTTACCATTCCCAAACCTCCGTCCGGTAAAGGGAAAAAACTTGCCAGATCGTCGTCGTGCCGCGCTCCCGATACGCACGAAGAAGGCGAGCGCAAAGAGGATGATGCTCCTGAAACTCAGGGTGAGAATGCGGGTCCTGCTCAGAATCCGGCGGTCGAAGTCCATGACATTGAGACGTCGTCCTCCCCTTCGAAGGGAAAGAAGAAGTTAAAATATAAAGTTCAGAAGGAGAAAGTTGGTGGTACTTCAAAAGTCACGCTTATCCCGCCTGAGAAAGAGGCTTCTTCACAGCATCTTGAAAGTTCCTTGAAGGGTCTGTCAAACCTATCAATTCCCGATGATTTGCTTAATTATGGGTTCGATGATCCTGAAGCCCTCAAATTCTCTTCGCCCGTGAGAGGCAACGCAGGAGTTCAACTCCTGGCTCAAGGAGACAATACTCCGATTAGCAAAGATAAACGAACGGGTCCGTCGGGGGGAACACTAGGACACACATGCACATACGCATTCCATAATATACTTCAAGTCCTTTTTCTTATCTCGTGAATTTTCCTTAACTCGTTGTTATCTCCATTCTTTGCAGGTGATATGGGGCGCTCTCACGGACTTGATCGCCTTCAGGGGTCTTCTATATTCCATCACTCTGGACGGGACTCCGGTTCAGGCAGACGCAGGGACCGAGGCGAGTATGAAGACAGGGACAATCGTCCCCGAGAGTCGTCTCACCGCAAGAAGGCGCAGTCTCACTCTTCCCAGTCCCGTGATCTTCCTCCTCCAGCTGAGCCGGATAGAGAGAAGTCTTTACAGAAAATTTATCACTCTGATGCTCCTCGAGAACAACATTCCAGTTCATCGAGTACACGGTAAGTTCGAGAGCAACGGAAAAGGGCAGAATTCTCAAAGCCTCCTCCTCCAACTCCTGCGGTGGACCCTACTGTTGCGGAAAAGATGGTCGATCTTAAGGCCAAGTTTCCAAAGATTTGCTTCGATGGTCTGAAGTTCCTCCCGGCCATCCATCATATTCCTAGGCATGTGAAGCAGAGTGCCATTGCTTGCAATAACAACGTCTATGTTCAACATGACGCGTTTGTGCACTTGGTGGAGAAGATTTCGGAGATATCCGTCGAGCGTCAACATGAGATTGATCGCCTGAAACTGGAAGCTGGCTGCGACAAAAACATCATCGATAATCAAGACGCAGAGCTCGCTTCGTATAAGTCGAAGCTGGATGCCGCCGAACAAAGTGCAAAAGATACTGCTGAGGCAGTTACTCGTTTAGAGGTGGCTCACAAAAAGGAGCTTGACGAAGCAGTCCAGCGCAGCGGCGCCCTCGCCCTAGAAAAAGACTCTGTCCAAAAAGAAAGGGACGCGCTCGCTACTCAAGTCAAAGAGCTGAAAGAACTACTCTCCAAGGAGAAAGAAGACAAAGTAGCTGCTCAGGAAGAATCACAACGATATTGTGATGATATTGTTGCTACCCGACTCCTGAAGACAAAGCTCGACGACGAACTCGCCGGGGTCGAGAAAATGAAGGATGAGGCCCGTCAGGAGGGCAAAAGAATGGCTGTGGAGGAGCTTGATTCTCGCCTTGAGGCGGCCGCAGAGGCCGGCCGGGAAGAGGTCAAAAGTATGTTTGACCCGTTGATCGCCGAGTATGGAGCCCGCGTCCTTATGCACCGCGACTTAACATTCTTGGGCGACGGCTACCTCGAATCCCTGGCTGAGGCATGGGAAACTCTGATAAGGATCAGGAAGGTCGAGTCGGGCTCCGAGGAGGTCGATGAGGATGCCTTGGTGAAGGAGTTCCTGAGGGGGAATGATCCATCGGATTTATCCGCAGCATTGGCACTTTATAGCAGAGGCTCTTCCCCTCCGAAAGAGAAGAATGACGAAGCTGGCCCGTCTGGGGCCGATACTACTACTCCTCACATTGCCGCTCCTTACGCTGCTCAATCGGCCGGTCGGCCGACACTTGATCCATTCGAGCAGCATGCTAGTTATGATCCCGAAGATCCCGGGCTTGGTGTTCATGTGCTGTCACCTATCCTGGAGGGTGAAACCCCACGTGCCACCGATAGCCAACCGGATCCTGGTAGGAAATTCCTCTTTCTCTAGAAGTTGAAGAGATCCTGTCATTTTTCAGCAATGGTTATTCGTTCTAACGCCCATTCCTTATACTTTCATGTAGGTTGTTCTGACACCGAGCCAACTCCGAGGAGCGATGACGCCAAGGAGGAGGCAGGGAAAGCAAGCGACGCCGTCCACGCGGGGGTACTTCCCGGTCCCGACGCTCAGGTGATCGAGGCGCTAGATGAGGATAAGCTCGACACTTCATCTCCTGCCGAAGGGAGTGATGACATTGAAATCACCGGCGCCGTTGAGCACACCTCGCAGATGAGCATGAAGGACCGCCTTGCCGAAGAGGAGAAGAAAAAGGTTGAGGTCAAAGTTGAACCTGGGATACTGGAACTGACCGATCCGCGGAACAGACCTCTGAAAATCATTCTCCACGGCAAGTTCAAGCCACTGGATGTTCCGTCCCCTGCTCCTGACTCCGCTTCTTTATCGAGCAAGAAATCTAAGAAGAAGCGTGAGGGAGAGGAGTCATCGGAAACAACAAAGGAAGACAAGAAGAAGAAATCGAAGAAATAATCGATACACTCGTTCAACGAGTTTCTTGCTTAAGTCTTGTAATTGCTTTTATCTTCCACTACTTGTAGTTTGTGTAGGTCTGAATTTTGTAGGAGTGATCATGTATCCCCATTTTGGACTTATTGAATAAAGTTTTAGTTTCTTTTTGTTTGAATGATTCTCTTGTCTTTATTTGGTTTGCTGACTAATTGTAGCCATAACTCAAGTTCTTATGAGTTGTATTATCTCCCGATCCATTCTTGTGCTGTTCAAACATTTTTGGACATGGCGTACCTCTCGTCCCACATCTTTTGAGTACTTGGACTTCTTGCTGACTCTGTGCCCCGGGGACTTGGAGGCTTGAAATAGTTTATACTCTAGTCCACGCCCTGGGGACTTAGAGTACTCCGATCCGCGCTCTGGGGATTCGGAGATTTGGAATCGTTTATACTCTAGTCCGCGCTCTGGGGACATAGAGTACTCCGATCCGCGCTTTGGGGATTCGGAGTTTTGGAATCGTTTATACTCTAGTCCGCGCTCTGGGGACTTAGAATACTCCGATCCGCGCTCTGGGGATTCGGAGATTTGGAATCGTTTATACTCTAGTCCACGCTCTGGGGACTTAGAGTACTCCGATCCGCGCTCTGGGGATTCGGAGTTTTGGAATCGTTTATACTCTAGTCCGCGCTCTGGGGACTTAGAGTACTCCGATCCGCGCTCTGGGGATTCGGAGATTTGGAATCGTTTATACTCTAGTCCGCGCTCTGGGGACTTAGAGTACTCCGATCCGTGCTCTGGGGATTCGTAGTTTTGGAATCGTTTATACTCTAGTCCGCGCTCTGGGGACTTAGAGTACTCCAATCTGCGCTCTGGGGATTCGGAGTTTTGGAATCGTTTATACTCTAGTCCGCGCTCTGGGGACTTAGAGTACTCCGATACGCGCTCTGGGGATTCGGAGATTTGGAATCGTTTATACTCTAGTCCGTGCTCTGGGGACTTAGAGTACTCCGATCCGCGCTCTAGGGATTCGGAGTTTTGGAATCGTTTATACTCTAGTCCGCGCTCTGGGGACTTGGAGTTTTAAGTTGAGAGCAGTCGTATTTCCACTCTTTAATTTGTATTCATCTACTGTATCGAGGCTAAGGTCGTCGAATGAACAATCGAACCACGTTTGCTCACGGAATGAGATTCTGCCCCCCAGGATGAGGGACGAAATTTGAAAAATGGACGATCGATTCTCGTCCGCATGGTGATTATAGCTCTTCCAACCAAGTCAAGGAAGGAGGTGTATGACAGATGGTTGAATCACATCCAAGGTGCAGTCGTGTCCATATATTGACAGTGATGGTTAGCGAGTACGCAGTCTACCATAGCTACTTCAAGTTGGGCTTTCGAACAACCTTTCGTGTTCAAGGTAGGATTTGATGTGTAGATGATCAAATCACGTCCACTTTTGACGGATCCCGGCGTCACTGAGCTTCATGAGGGGTATCTGTATTTTGTCGAACTTTGTTCTATGACTCGATTGGAGTGGATGATCGGGCCATATTCATTCCAAGCAGTTTAGGTCTCCAAGTCAAATGTGGAGGTTGATGGATGGATGGTCGGTTGTTCGAATCGATCATAAGTTGATCATACGAACTCAGATCGTCTTGAAACTTTGGCTTCCCTGGCTTTGATTGTTATGTCTTGTTAATCGTGGCTCGATCCAGACTCGGACAAAATCCATCGACATCCATAGTGAGCCTTTGTGTAACCGATCTCCAAGACGAACTGTCACTGGTTTCTAATCAAGTTCTTGGTGTCACGGCCTTGCCAAAGGACGTCTTGTGTAAACATGACGTGCTTTGAAAAACCGCAGTCTTTCATGCTGAATATTTCCGTTCAGTTGATTGATTGACAGTCGTCTCTCAATCGTTTCGTTGCAATCTTCTTTTAGACAAATGTTCAACTAGCATGCTTTGCTTTGGTTCTGCCCCCAGTTCTGGGGATGAGTATGGAGTTGATGTATGTTTATACTCCGTCTCGCACTCTAGGAGTACAGAGTTGAGTAGATGTTTATACTCCGTCTCGCACTCTGGGAGTACGGAGTTGATTAATGTTTATACTCCGTCTCGCACTCTGGGAGTACGGAGTTGATTAATGTTTATACTCCGTCTCGCACTCTGGGAGTACGGAGTTGATTAATGTTTATACTCCGTCTCGCACTCTGGGAGTACGGAGTTAAGTAGATGTTTATACTCCGTCTCGCACTCTGGGAGTACAGAGTTGATTAATGTTTATACTCCGTCTCGCACTCTGGGAGTACGAAGTTGATTAATGTTTATACTCCGTCTCGCACTCTGGGAGTACGGAGTTAAGTAGATGTTTATACTCCGAGTTGGACCTTTCCCGAGCTGTCTCCAGACTGCTTCACAGCAATGTTGCTTTTTATTGACTCTTGGACAGGCCCTGGCGCCTTATCTCGTCGTACCCACCTAGCTTCCTCTCTTCTTATGAACTGGTGTGCCTTAGAGTAGAAACGCTCTAGCGTAGCCGGAGGTTTTCCTGCTAGCCAGTCTCCAAACTTAGAGTCTGGATCCACACCTCTCATTACAGCCATCAGAATTACATGGTCATTGGGATTACTGACTTCAGTTGCTACTACGTGGAATCTTTGCAAATATTCCTTCAACGATTCCCCAGGATTTTGGATTACACTTGACAGAGACATCACGTCCTTTGGGCGCGTAGTGTGTATCCAGAACTGCTCAACAAACTTCTTTGCCAACTCCTCGAAATTTGATACGGATCGCGGAGGAAGTCGGGTGAACCACATAGTAGCGATCCCAGATAGAGTAATCGGAAAGAACCTACACTTGGTGGCATCATTCGCTCTGGATGAATCCATCATCCATTCGTACCTCATGACATGTTGTCTAGGATCAGTCTTTCCTTCATATGCGGGAATAGTAGGCATACTAAACTTCCTGGGGTACGCCGCCTGCAACACAACATCCGTGAACGGAGTATGACTTCTTGACACTCCCCAATCGTCATTCGATAACCCCTGATTTTCCTTCATCAACTGCCTGATCATGGCTGTCAGATCTGGTGTCTGTATGGAAGGCGGAAGGTTAGTGTCTGTTCTACGTGCCTGACCATGTTGGTGCCTCCTCTCCTGGCGACCTGCCAATCGTTCGTCCTGAGGTCCGACGTCGTTAGCGTTTTGATGATCTGGACCTCCATCCTCCATTTGTACTCCGGTCCTGAAGTTCCCAGCTCTTGCTTGGTTACGGTCTCCAGTCGTCTGAACATTAGCTTCTGCTCGTGCAGCTTCAGTCTTACGTCGTCTGCGCCTGGGAGGTTCATCAGAGGAAGTTGAGCTGTCAGATGAAGAGTAAGGAGCGGGATTGCCCCCAGCATTCTGTTGCTGCTGTTGAGTGAGTTGTGCCATCAGGTTGGCGTTAGCTTGCATCTGCTCTCCTAGTTGTCTCCTGCTTTCCCTGAATTCTCTTATCAAGTCATTGAACTCTATTCTGGTGACAACTGGAGTCTGTTCTTGAGCGGCAATTCCTGCACTCGGAATCGCTGGTTGATTGCTAGGTCCTGCTTGTTGCACACTAGCAGTTTCGTGGGCATCTGCATTATGAGAAGCTGACCTGGTACGTGGTCTTGCCATTGTAGAGCTATTGGTATGAACTCTGAGTAGAATAAACGGATGTCCTATCAGTGAGTCGGATCTTCCTTGGGGGATTTGTTCAATCCAGTAGCTTCAAAGCAGATCCTTGAGGTCTGAGAATTCGATTCTCAGTGAAAGCACCAAAGTGTTAGCACCAAAATTGGTCACTAACCTCGTTCAGAAAGATTGTGTAGAGATATAAGTGATGAAAGTAAATTAAACAGAGAAGACAATGCTAATTTAAATGCAGAAAGTAAGAACACCAAATTTATAGTGGTTCAGCGTAATTGCCTGCGTCCACTTTGTTCAACTTTATTGATTTCCTTTATAGTTGATTACAAATACAATTTGTGAATCAAATGCTTGAGTGAAGTTCTTAAGTAGAGAAGATGAGTCTTGAAAATGGCAGAGTCTCCTCGGTGTTTTCTCTCCAAAAAAGGATCCCTTTCACTATGACCCTGCCCCTCTATTTATAGACAAAGATGGGCTGGACTTCCCAAGTGGGCTGATGGCCGAACGCTCCAGCCCGAGTACAGTGGTCGCTGTATGCCGAGCAAGGTTTGCCGAACGCTCTGATGCCGAGCAGTCCTTTCTGTGCCGAACGATGTGGTTCGATGTTTGGGAGGTGCAGGGTGTTAGTCAGTCGAAGCCGAACGCTCCTCTAGACGCCGAGTACTCTTGTGCCGAGTACTTCCGATGCTACCGGGTACTACGCCGAGTACTCCTGTATGCCGAACCACAGATGCTGTCGAGTTCTCCTTAATGTCGAGTGCTCTTGTATGCCGAGCAGTCTCGTATGCCGAACAGTCTTGATGCCGAGCAGTCTTGATGCCGAGCACTCTTGATGCCGAGCACTCTTGATGCCGAGCACTCTTGCTGCCGAGCATTGGTTGACGCCGAGTGCCCGTTGACGCCGAACACTGCTGGGTGCTTCGCCGAACATTACTGGATGCCGGACACTATGGATGCTGTGTACTTCGCCGAACACTCCTAGATGCCGAGTACTCTCTGACGCCGAGTTCCACTGGATGCCGAGTACCACGCCGAGTACTCTTGGATGTCAAGTGCTTCGCCGAACACACCTGGATGTCAAGTGCTTCGCCGAACACTCCTGGATGCCGGTCACTCTCTGATGCCGAGTACTGGTTGCCGAGTACTACGTCGAGTTCTCCTAGATGCCGAGTACTAGTTGCCTGGCCAAATATCCAGGAAACAGATTGGTTAGTCTTAATATTTATAGGATTAATATAAATTTGTATATTCAATATATTACAAATATGGATTGGTGTGTATAAACTTATTGGATTAGATTGATTTGTTTGCATTGATTGATTTGTACTGAATTTGGTTTGGATTAACAATATATATGTAATGAATTTGTGAGATTAATAAAATTGGATTATGTTATCACTTTTGACGTTATAATCTTATATATCATTATTCTATCATATGGTACCTTTGTTGGAGGGAGTTTTGGTTATAATTTTTGTTGATGGCAAAGGGGGAGAGAAATATAAAATATCCATGCATAGGTTAATAGGGGGTTTTGTAACTCGGAGGGAGTTATATCATATTTTATAAACATGGTTGTCATCATCAAAAAGGGAAGATTGTTAGTACCTTATGCATTAGTTTTGATGACAACAACCATATGACATCATATAAAATATAGATACTAATATTTTTATCAAGTTATGTATAGTATATAGTGCAGAATATTAGACAGATGTTGAGTAAGAAGACTGTACGGTATCAAGAGCAGATTCAAGAGACTGATATAGAGATTCAAGACTTAGCAATTGAAGAATCATGAGTATTGAAGATTTAAGATATTTCAGATAAGTTATACAGTCATATATTATGGTTAAAACCTAATAGCACTTCTTTGATCTCTCTCTTCATTTTTCCTTTAAATGATTTTCAAACATTTTGAATTTCAAAATGATTTTAAAGAATCTCTGTTTTCAAAATGATCCTTCAAAATAGCTTCTAAATGATTTTTAAAGATTATTATATTTTGAGCAATTAAGTTTTTAAACTTTGAAATCTATTATATCTTGTTACAGTTTTAGTTTTATGATCTCCAAATATTTATAAGAATATTATAACATTTATTAAAACTTTGTTTTTAAATATATATTTAGTCAAATTGTATATATACTATTTTCAGAAGAAATTGATATTTTAATCCTTTATACGTTTAAAAATATTTCAAAATAATTTTATAAAGATTTTTAAATGATTAAAATGTGTATAAACTATGTTTATATGATTGTACAAAGTTTCAAAATATTCTACAAATCTTAATATTTTCAAAACAATTTTTAATAAGTAAGTTTTCAAAATATAAAGGGATATGTTAACATACCCTAATACTATATGTCGACATATAGACTGATTTTTTCAAAATTCAAATTTGAATGAAGTGTCTTTTCATCATATCTCTTTGCGAAAGGACTTGACCATTATTTCTCTATAAATAGGAGGAATTTCCAACAATTTTTTTAACTACTTTCTCATATTTTCTCTCCTCGTATACTCTCTTGATTTCTAAAAGAAAATCGACTCAAAATATTCTCAAATTCAATCCGAATAAAATTCAAACTCTATCAATTAGATTCTCTATCAATTAATCTCCATTCTCTCCCTTCTCTATCGCTCAAAACACGATTAAAGTGTTGTTTAAGATGTTATAGGATCATATGTATTCAAGATCAAGAAACCAAGTCTGTAAATTATATTAAATCATACTCTTATACTCTTGGGTGTGCTTGGTGTCCTTTAATGGGTGTTCTTGTGTCCTATTTAAATCAAGTAAGTGTGCTTGGTGTCCCATTTGAATCCAAGTGGGTGTGTTGGTGTCCCGTCCAAGTCTAGTGAGTGTACCCAGAGCTTCGTAAATCTGGAGGGTGTGTCTAGTAGCCTTAAAATCGAGATTGTAAAGACTTTGATATTTGAAAAGAAATCTATACAAGAAATTATACGAGACTGGATGTAGGATAACTTTGAATCTATATAAAATTCCTGGTGTGAACTCTCTAACTCTTTGCCTTTTACTTTTACTACATTTATATCTATCTGTGATTGTTGATTTTGTATTGTTTAATTATATTCTTAAAAGAATTTAAAAGGGTTCACAAAAATCTATAAACACTATTCACCCCTTCTTTAGTGTTAAATTAGCCTTAAGATCCATCTTCTGCAAACTAACAATTAATAGATATGATTTATTTAGCGAAAATACATTAAATGGGGATAATATGTATATATGAATGTATATATGATTTATACATATAAAATATGGTTTAAAAATCAAGATTTGATTTTTGGAGATTAATTAGATTATTTTCGGTAAGAAATATATTTTTATTTCGAATTTAAACTATATATGTATTTATATAATATATTTAATATATGAAAGTTAAAGAAATTATAACTAAAAATAGTAAATAATGGTAAAAATTATGGAAAAAAATAGTATGATATGTTATGAACATATGTTACATAAGTATGAGATTAAAAAGCTATGAAATCGTAAGAACGATGTGTTAAAAATAAAAATACATAAATTTATAGAAAATATATATCTTGGATTAACCCAAGAATTACTTCGAGCTTGTACACTGATGGATCGGGGTTCACACCGGTGCATCAGTCTTTGAGAAATTTTGGCAGGTTGAACCTAAACCTAATTTTGGCCATAATATATAGGTTTAAAGGCTCGTATTGAATTTCGTGATTGTATTTGGCAAAAGAGAAGGGATAAATGACTTACCCTAGCCTATGTGGCAATCTGTGTTAGTACACAAATATCGCATTTCATAGAAGGGCGATGTTTGCAAGTTATGCGACTTATTTTTTTGTTATTGATTTGGAATAGAGTCGGAATAGGAGGGAGTCATGACTTTAGATGTTGTGGGTTGGCTAAACTACAATGTTATTAAGTATAGGGGGATTCACAGTTTGTCTGGTTTGTTCGTGATACGACTGTATGACTTACCGTACGAGCGAATGTAAATTTAGTCACCTCATTTTAGAATGAGTATAACAACACATATATATAAAACTTCATGAATATGAATTGTATATCTGATTTGGTATGAGTTGAATATGAACTAAAATGTATAGTGATATGGTAGTTTAGCATTTTTGATCATGTTATATTATGAAACAAGTATAGTAAATGTTGAATTAAATTATATTCACTCACCAGAATTTATGTCTGACGCCCTCCCCCCTCCCCACAATGTTTCCATGTTTATGATATGTGATAGGTTGATGGAAACAGTTTGGATTATGATGGCGCTGGAGGCTCAGGTGATAAAGGTTTTATAACCCAGTACTGGGAAGTAATTAATTAAAATTTATTAATGGTGTTTTAATTAATTAAATGGATTTTAAGGATTAAATGAGAATAATTTTGGAACTATTTGAATAAATGGGTTTAAAATGTAAATATGAGGTAATTAAATCAAAACTCATTAAAATATGGAAGTAATATTTTTATAAAACTATATAATAAATGAGAAATGGAGATTTAAATAAGAAATAATTTAAAGTGGAAATTGAAGTTGATTTGAATAAATAAATAAATTTTTAATAAAATGGACCAAGTTGTATATTTTTGAATAGATAATCAAAATAAAAATAATATATGGAAAATAAATTCTATAAAATTTGATAATGTTGAGTACGTACTTGGGGAAAAAATATGACTATTATTTGAAGTTTGATGTCAAATTGAGTTAGGTATAAATTCGTGAAGAATTGAAAGTAAAAGAAGTAAGAAAAAACAAGAAATAGCTTTGGCCCAAGCATGAAGCTCAAGCCCAAACCCAAATTTGAAAGTTTGGACCATTATACGTCTAGAGACTTCATTCTCTACCTTAATAATATTATCATGTATCATATTTTGGTTACCGTGACTCATTTCATTATCTTCCAGTAAAATCTAAAGACCTAATCACCACCTCTAAATCCAAAATTAATGAAATAAAATAATACAAATTTCCAAATCAATACAGATGCATCTCTAAACAAGGTTACACAATATGAGCTTGCAAAATCAAGATTTGATCATCTTTTGGGAGTATGGTGATATACAGTAATGAGAAAATGGTGAAGAAGAAAGTAAAAGAAGAAGAAGCTTCTTCAAGCTAAAGTGGGTATTTTTTCACTCATTTCTATCTCAAAATACATGCATCTTGATATGTATCAATTGCTTGTATGTGCATGTTTCTTGAATCTTGTGCTTGTAGGTTTTTTGGATTGAATTTGGATTGATATGATCAAATTTTAGCTTCAGTAATTCATGATCGGTTGGTTACACCGGTCGAGATGTGCACCATTTTGTTGCGTCCAGTTTTTTTTAGAAAAAAATAAAAATAAATAATATTAAAAATATATATATTACGTTGAAATTAAAAGTGAGAGTTTGTATAGTATAAATAATTTTATGAAGAAAAGTTTTCATTAAAAATTAGTGTGTGTGTGTAATTAGAGTTATTAAATTAATTGAAAAAAATCTACTTTTCGGTTTAATTCTAAAAGTTCCTGGGATGATTCTAAAGTGATATTAAGTGATTGATTGAAGAAAATATGTATTTGATATTTGAAAATTTATTTAATTATCATATTTAGTTCTAAAAGTTCATGGGATGATTCTAAAGTGATTTTATTATGTGTAACTAATCATTTTGTATATAAAGTAAAGATTTTTTGGGTTATATTTTATTATTTGGAAATAAAAGAAATTATATTGAAGTTTAAGAATTTATTTTCAATATAATATATATGTAAAAACCCGCCTCGAAACGGGCCTAATTTTCGACCTAGAAAAAAACTCATTGAACCTTAGACACATTCCCAAACTGGCTATTGGTTGGTAAAATTGATACAAAGAACAATACACATGGCTATCTATACATTTAGGATTTTACAGCGGAAGGATTAAATATAATATCAGAAACAGTATCCATTTATTTAAAAATTCAGTTGTCAGAAAAAATACAACACAATGCTGCATAACAACGTCAAATATCCATAGTGTAATATCATAAAATACATCATCATGTCTAAATGGGTACATTAGAAATATAAGAACAAAAGTTGACAGGTAAATAACTGCCATGAGTCTCCGTCCACCACCATCTCCAAAATCTGCTTCGTCTTTTCTAACCTATGTTGTAATGAGGAGGAAGTCAAAATAACAATGTTTTGTGAGTAAAAATCTTGAGCCTTTCTATAATAGTACTTCGGCAGTACAATTTAGATAAGAATATGTCTTACGCATCCTAACTATATTCTGTATAAATTTATTTATCCTATTGTAAGTCCAACTCTATAACCTATACATTTTCCTATCCAGCTTGCTAACCCATCTTCAATTGTAGGCGAAAGGCCATTCCCAATCCCATATAGCTACCGTTAATGATATCCACTACCGTGCCTAACCGCTAACCTTGGCCATTTAATACTTCCTAAATAACGAGGAGGCGGGCCCACAATCAACCGCTTACTACCCTCGACCCGAAGCAGGTCCTACGTATTATGACTTGTAACCAAAACTTTGACGTCTCACATTAATCGAATATTCATATGTACTGGTAGCCAGATTATGTAGGCATGTTTATCTAGCCATATGTACTGATAAGTGAAGTCTAATAGTAGCCCCAAAGTCACACTGCTGGTAGCCAGATTAGCTGGGCAAACTTCCATTTGCTCTTGACTGACCTCTCAACCCTATAACTTAGTCATAATTTTACTCACCTAACATGCTACCACATACCTACTATATTCACTATTAAGGCCTTATAAGGAAAACCCTTATTTTCCCTTACCTATCAATTCCTATCCTAAGGGATTTTAATATTAATTAATGATGGTACTTGGGCAATATAATTTAGATAAGAATATGTCTTATGCATCTTAATTGTATTCTATATAAATTTCTCTAACTTTACGTCCAACTCTATACCTATACTCTTTCCAATCAACTCGTTAACCCATCTTCAACTGTAGACTAAAGGCTATTTCTAGTCTCGCGCATCTACCATTAATAACTCCTAATAATGTAAGAAATAGTAGCCAAGTCACTAATACCCTTTCAATTGGACCTAGGCAGATTCTAACCATAAAATACCATATTTTAGGTAAGTCCCCGCCGTTTACTACCTATCCCAAGGCGGACTCATCTCTGATACCATCTAGCTGACATCACACGAAATCTCATCAGGCTACTTAATACTTCTTTCTAAGAGAGGCAGACCCTATTTACTTTTATTGCTCTTATATTTCTGATGTACTCATTTAGACAAGATGATGTATTTTATGATATTGCACCACAGATATTTGACGTTGTTATATGGCATTGTGTTGTATGTTTCTGACAATATAATTTTTAGATAAATGGGTATTGTTGATATTATATTTTATCCTTCTACTATGAGATCATGAATGTGTAGTTAGATAGCTCAGTGCATTGTTCTTTGTATCAATTTTACCAACCAATAGCCTGCATTGGAACAGGTCTAAGGTTCGATGTGTTTTTCTAAGTCAAAATTAGGCCCGTTTTGAGACGGGATGTTACAATATAAATGTGGTAAACTTAGAGTATATTCATTGACTATGTTAAGAAGATTTGTTATATTATTCTTACCTCTCTCTAGACTGAATTTAATTGTTATCGATGATTTTGTTTCTGTGTAACGAGAAATCTAATAAACAGAGTTATTATACCGTCTGGTATTAGACTTTCGATAATATTTCTCTAGTTATTCTTTGGACTCGTTATATAGAATAATATAGTGGAGATTCTAAATTATGAGGAATTTGAGTAAATAGATTAGTAATACCATTTGGTATGGGACATTTGGTAATACTTTTAAGGTTACTTCTACAACTCACGATATAGAATATTATGGAGATTGAGTGTAGTTTATGAGCTAAGGAATGGCTGCCAACTCCCCAGAATTGAAAGATATGGAAGAAAAGTCCCTCCCAAAAAAGTTGTAAAAATTAGGTCCCTATTTTTAGTTTTTGACTAATTTATGCTACTTTTGCCCTTGATTTCAATGTTGGGCTGATTTTCTGAACGGGGACAGTTTGGTAAAAATTAACAAAATAGGGACTTAATTTACATGATTTTATGAGTAGGGACTTTTTGTGCATGGGCTTTAAGAATAGGGACCTTTGGTCCAAAACCCCGATATGAGTAGTGAATAAATGACTGAGTATCACGTGGTGGTACGGGCCGCCGTTGTGATATTTATTCGGTTATTCATTGTAAGTAAATGACACTCACATGACGGAAATAGTGGTGTTGAGATAATACTCACGTAAGGTGATGCTCATAGGTGTGATCAAGGTCGGTGCCTATATTTATTGATACTATGTGTCATTTGTCATGATGTACTCTTATTATTAGTGCCGGAGAGGACCAAATTTCTAACATCCATCCTAGCAGCCTGATCGTGGGGTTGTTCCCCAAATCCATGACACACTATAGTATTTATAGCAGGGTGGTAAACCCTTAGCCATTTATGTCACCTAGGCCGACAGCCTATTACCATTGGGGTCGAAACCATGCCATGAATGGGAGTCCTTGCATTGATGAGCACACTGGTGGATATTTCTATGATTACTGTGTAGGTAATGGAAGACTATAGGAGCTGATCCGGGTGGATAACTTGTGTGTTCCTAAAGCAGGTAGACAACCATCAGCCTCCCTTCTAGTTTTACGGAGTGATAGATAGGCATATACTATTAATACACCTCACCTAAGTATGGATATGGATGGTCAACCCACATGTTGACATATGACTCTACTTAGGATCGTGTGTCTGTCTTACGGTCAATTCTCATCACCATTCATTTCTATATGAGGAGATGAGATTATACTTTTGATAGGTATCCAGAGTATAGTTGATTCTCATATCATTTATTATATATGATGTTACTAATAGGCGACCTATTTTATGTTGATTGATGATGGGGTTTTATTTGAGATTGAGGGATATACTTGGGCATTACTGTGTGCTAGCCTAACTATACTTGATGATATCTCAAGTATTGATGTTTTTTGGATTTTGGTAATGATTCTGGATATGAATGATTCACCTATATGACATTGATTCTATAATTTCTTATTTGATGTGATTTCATATGGGTGATGATACCTTTATGCCTGTTTTTATGATACTTGACATTTTGTGATACTTTAGGAACTGTTTATGATAATATAATTATATATCATACATATATATATATATATATATATATATCGATATTTACATTTAGACATAGTCTGACCAATGTGTTATTTGCGTAACACTTGGGTCAGTCCGAGACATTTCAAGTTTAGGGACGATGACACCGGCTTGTGTTTTCTGGGCATAGAGGAGGCTAGTATTCAGTATTGTTTTATATCATGTTGTATTATATAGTCTCATATATGGATATCCTTATGTTGTATATTGGACATACCTGGTATATTTTATATTATATACTATCGCTGCGATACTAACTCTGTGTTCTCTATTATTTATTATATATTGTGTTTTGTTCTATCTTGGAGACGCACTTATTTATTGCTTTGTGCCGATACTGTGTATGTATAGATGAGTTATGTTTTCAATTTTGGAATACGTACCAGTGCTAGTCCAATGGAATATTCACATATGTACCTCATGTAGCCATATTCTCTGTATTATCCGTTAATATTACTTAGTAATACTCTTGGATGGTATAGGTATAGAGGTGGAGTGTTTCCTTAGGTATCAACAGATGCATCGATATCCGGTCTCGATAAATCTTGACTAGGAATATTTAAAACGGTATGTTTATTTTATTGTGATAAATAAGTCATGGTTATAGCGCATTATAACTACTATTACAAAACATATCATTTATGGATTTTCTATTAAATATACTTTTGATTAATTAAATTAATTAATTAATATATTACACATTATTTCAAGTATATAAAAGAAAGAAAACACCTTTTATTTCGAACAAGATTGATTATTGAGTTAGATATATGTAACAATTACATAATTGCTCTAAGGGCATACTCCTAACTCTACGATAACTAAGTTAATAAATCATTTGAAATGAATGATGTTTAAAAGTAATTAATCATTTTAATTAATGATATTTGAGTTTAAATAAATCATTTTAATTAGTGATGTTTAAAAGTAAGTAACCAATTTAAATAATGATATTTGAGTTTAATTAGTTATTTTAATTAATGATGTTTTAAATTTAGTTAATCGTTTAATTTAACGATGTTTGAATCTAATTTATCATTTTAATTAATGATATTTGAATTTAGTTAATATTTTTAATTAATGGTGTTTTAAAAGTTAATTAATTGATCTAATAAAAGAGTTTAAAGTAAAAATAATTTATTTAGTAAAAGTGTTTTAAAGTTAATTAACTGGTTTAATACATTAAAGTTATAAACTGATTTAATAAGGTTTAAAAGTTAATAACTGATTAAATAAAGGTGTTTTTGAGATAATTAACTGTTTAATAAATATATTTGATTGGTTTATTAAAAGAGGTTATAAATTTGGTAAAATATATTTCGGGATAATTAATATTGTTTTTAAAAATTTATAAATAATAGTTTATAAATAAGGAGATATTTTAAAAAGAATTGTTTCAAAGCTAAGTGTAAATTGTTTTGGGTTTATAATAAACAATGTTTTAACATTTGTTTTGACCTTAGTTTTAATACACTTAGAAAATATAATTTGCCCATTCAAAAAGAATATTTTAAAGGGTGTTTTTAAAGTGTCTTTAAAAGTATTGTGGTGTGAAAATCAAGCGTAAGTGAAAACAACCATCTTATCATTCCTGATATTTGATTTATCGACTATCGACTTTGATTCTGCTTTCTTCTTTATATTTCGTCACTCTAAGATAATGTGTTGCTCATTTGAGCCTTGTTATCCATTGTCGGAAATGACAAACTCGAAGACAGAGTGGAAGCCAAGCTATATGTGGTTGCTCCCATTAGGGTATTTTCACATCCACTCTAGATTAGATTCGGTTTTGCACATTATAGTGTGAAATACTCGATAACTGTTGGTGGGTCCGGTTTGGACGTGTCCGAGAGCCATCAGAGTTCTCTTGTATATTTCTAGAGGTATACTTTCGGTAAGGGGGGTGCACCATCCTAGTCATTATTGGAAAACCTTCTCTTTCACTTGTTGTTAATTCAAATCTTCGAATTTTTTTCCTTAATTGCATGGAGAACTGCCTTGTGCTCTTCTTTATGTTCAATTATTTGTGACCACTCTTTCAAGTCTGGAATTTGATATTTTTTATGCCTATTCATTCAGTATGGGATTTGTTCTTACTAGTACCTACACTTCTATTTGGATTGTTGCTACTGTCTATTTCCATTCTTTCTTGATTAGATTGTTATTCTGATTTGTTTCCCATTTCTTCACTTATGGATTTTGTTCTTGTGAGGTAAAAAGCCGTTCCGCGTTAGTGGCGTGGTCTCACAGAATTTTTATATGTTCATTAGATTACTTGAGTTTTCACACACTGGTTTTCCAGACTGACCTAGATGTTATTTTATTATAATGCTCGGGTTAGATCGAGTTTTTCCTAGGTTGGCTTTGGTGATATGAAGTTATTGAAGAAGAGCTAGATGTTCACCTATCGTACTGTTTTATTTTCGTATATTATATTGTATACCTATCAGCACTTGTAAGAAGAATTTTATAACTGTCCAGTTGATAAGGTTTGTTTTTAACTCTGATGTACTCTGTATTTTGGCATGACAGTTCTTAACATTTTTGTTATATTAATGTTGTCGATTCCGCTATGAGATTCCGATTTCCTTATTCTTTGTTCTTTTATTTTAATTTTACCCTAACAATCTGCCTTTTCGACGATTGGATGTTCGACATTTGAATACATGGATGTATTCGGTGTCGACTTTCGATGGTCGAAAAG
Organism: Allium fistulosum; assembly: GCA_030737815.1. Lineage (NCBI taxonomy): Eukaryota > Viridiplantae > Streptophyta > Magnoliopsida > Asparagales > Amaryllidaceae > Allium > Allium fistulosum. Next base: position 74,046,528 of record CM060906.1, read on the forward strand.
GTGGGTCACTACAATTTGGTATCGGAGCAGAAGGTTAAGCGAGAACCTTAGCTTTGGTAAAGTATGGCTCATTAGAGATAGGGTTAGTAATACCCTATAATGAGTAACTCATTAGAGATAGGGTAAGTGACACCCTAGAATGAGTTTGAGAGTATTATATATACGAGAGCGTATTAGTTATTGTTATAAAAACATATTGTGTTAATCGGTTTGTTGAGTTGTTTATGAATGCTGATCGAGACATGGGATGCCACGGTGTTGATAAAAATTTCTAAATACTTGAACAAGGCAAATGGACACAATATTGACTTTTGAAAATTTGTAAATGAAATACTTTACATTGGTTTATATTTTTATATATAAAGGGATAATTTTCAAAATATTTATGAAGTTATAGAGTGTGTTTGTTTGAAAGTGATAATATTTATTTATTATCATTATTGTTTGATCAGTCGTGCTTTATTAAATTAGGAGGATTGATTGTCATTTGTTGATTGCTGGTTATCTATGCTCGGCTTATTTTTGAGCATTTATTATTCTTATTCTAAACGAACCACTTATGAATTAAATTTCACAATTTGACAATAAGGTGTTCGATTATAATGTTGGGTTAAAAGTAAAATTTTAATAAAAGTTATTTAAAATAATCTAAATGATAGGATTAAACATATAGAGAATAAATATTTGAGAAAATTTTATTATAATAAAGGATAATTATAATAAATGAAATTATTTTATATAAAGGCAGTTGTATATAAATTTGGTTTATAAAATATACCTTAAAAGGGATTTTTGAATTTAAATCCTGGAGTTGTTTGAAATAATTTCAAAAGCTTTTTGAAAACAAATAATAATAATAAGAGTGTTATTTGGAAGTATTTCCAAATACAAATACTCTAAAAGAGAAATTTTAAGTGGAATGCATTTTCTTTGGGGTAATTTGGAGGAAAACATCTCAAATGGTTTTGTGATAATCTGAATAATCTTCTAAGTGACGATCAGATGTTTGCTTAGGTTAACATTGTGGGGCACTTAGTAAACTATTCTCGTTATCATTGTGCGATCGAAATGAGTTTAAACTGTTGAAGTTATATTTCATAAAAGAAATATAGGTAGTATTGCTCAAAAATGAGTTTTGAAGTAAAAACTCGGATAATTTGTCTTAAGTTTCCTTAAAGGAAACCGATTTAAGATAAAAGTTATTTTGAATAATAATTTGATAATTGTAAATTTAAACTCTTGGATAGAAAAGAAATAATTTAGCTCAAATTTTGAATGGGTTAAATTAGATAGAAAGTTTATGGTAAATTTATTTAATTAAAACCATAGTTTTTGTTAATAATATAATTCATGTAAATTATTTAGTGATATTGAGCCAACTCATGAACATTTTTCCTTAGAGCACTCTAAGGTAAAGAGGTCACAGGGTTGACTCGGTTTTAAAGACCCATATTTTGTTTGGACTTCTTATTAAATTTTAAGAAAAATATAAGTAAATAATAAATAAAATAAAATTTGTTTTTTATATATACTCTTAGGATCTAGAAGGGTATTATACAAGTAAATAAAATAGAGTAGGCTTTTATTTGTTGTTTTAAAAAGAATTGTCATCGTAAAATGTTTGAAAAATTAAGTGGAAATTTATGAAATAATTCATGGACAATTTTCGCATTGATGAAATACTATTAATGAGAATGTAAGGGATTTAGAAAGAGTTTAGTATAACTAAAAACCAATCGAATTAAGTACGTAAGTTATACATAGATAATCTTATTTGCACGGTTCTTGATCTACGATTCGGATACATAAATTCGGGTGATTCACACTAGTCCGAAAAAGGATTTCTCACTTGATTCTTGTCAACGAACACTTGATTCAGATTCTTGATATGACACAGAGGGTTTATATCATAGCTTATGGCTATGCAAGGAGAATGGAAGTTTCTAATCGAGGAATCTGATCGGAGTCCGCCATAAAGAGGTTGAGTGAGCAATACTAATTTGAAAGTAGAAGTCTATGTATTCAAGCAAGTGTAGCGTATGGATGATTTATGTATATCACACGGGCTTGAGTATAATTGTATACTTAGCATGTGACTTAAGAAAAGTTGTTAACTTAAGCAAAATTCTAAATCTGGTTGTTTGTCATTTAACATTTTAAATAATGTTAAGTGTTAGTTTATTCCTATATGGAATTTGATTTGATTTAGTTGGTTGTGTGAATTATATACCATAGTTTATGAAGTTTGAATTTACAAATAAATTTTTTTGAATTGTTGTTTATTAGGACTTAAATCCCGGTGGTTATAAAATGGTTTCGAAAGAATTTGTGAAAAAAACAGTAAAAATATTGTTTCGAAAAAAAATATAAAAATATTAATGAAGTGTTATTATTTCAGAACCTTTGAAAAAAAAATTGAAGTGATTTTTCAAATGCTTTTGCTATGACTAAATTTGGGCAATTGGGGATTTTTCGATTCGGAGGACTTGCCAGGTATATTTCTTTACTCTAGTTGTTGTTTTAGAAGGAACTGGAATACCACTAGATACTCCATGTTGTTTGATTTTAGAGTTATACCATGCATTGGTAGGGAGAGCCCACTCCTGGTCATAACTAACTTTGTTTTGATATATTTTGTAACGACCCACTATTTTGGACCATTCAAATCGACAATAATCCACACATGTCAGACTTGAATAATTCAAAATAACATATTGTAATAAAATTTGGAGCAAATAAAGTCAATCACAGAATCACAGACACAGGAATATCAGAATAACTCGCAGCGGAAGATAAAATACCATAGTAGTTCATGAAGCTACTATAACAAAGTCTCAAAACAAATACATAATATCAGTCTGAAAACAAATACAATAGAAATCCCAAAGACATAGAAGTCCACTAATACAAGAGCTGAAATAGAACAACTGAAACTGAAATAGATAGATAACTAGATAAGCAGATAATCTCTAGCGATTCCTAGCTCCAGAAAGTGAAATCCAAAGCTGTGAATACTCAGGCTGGCCCGAGCGTAAATAAAAAAAAATACAAACCCTCGAGTCAGGACATACATACTTATACAATGTAAACCAACTCAAGTGAACTGTAACAAATGTACAAGTAACTTAAAGGATGCTTGGGACCGCCCATACTCTAAGGATCCGTTAAACTATTTACTATGTAGTAATATTCGCTATCATCATGATGTCTAATAATAAAATAAACATAATTTTAAATAGCATTAAGGCTTTACATTTTCCACCTTAACACGTAATAGTCCTAGTAGTCCATCCAGTATCAGCATACCTCCAGATCTGGAGGCTACCCTAAATACTACATGGGCTACGAGAGAAAACCAAACTCGTAATAAAGCTCGCTATGGTAGGTGACACGGCATATAAGGAAATACCAGGGTAGATATACCAATTACGCACACGGGCTGGTGGAAACGCGTAGCAGCCACTACCGCCCACCTCGGAATACACTCCCAAATCAAAATCAAAGGGTGGCCACCAAAATAATCACAAGGTAATAGAATGGAATCGAAGAAATGTGTCCGATAGGAGGAATGACCTCACTTGGCCCGAGATCGCTCCTGTTTTAGCCACCTTAAGCCAACCCACGGGAGTCAGGTCCACATTCATACCACAATAGGATCGTCGCCACCATCCTACTTCATTTTGGAAACTCCACTGCGTACACAGTTGTTAAAGTGGTTTTCGGTATCGACAGAGAGTATGTCCATATCTGATCCCGGTCTCTTTAACAACCAATCGTTATTATAAACCGTGGTTATAAATTTCAAAAATAGTTTATATTTCAAATCTAAATACTTCATTTAAACCATTTAAGAGTAAAGTCATTATACTTACACATCAAATATTCAATTCCCAAAAATGTTGCGGTAAGTTATATTTGAAAACAATTCATTTCAGCAAAATCAGCACTTAAAAACTACTGCAGTAATTCAATTACATTTGAAAAATAGTTCAATTCAGAAAAGACAGCATTTACAAAACTGCTGTAGTAGTTCAGTTTCATTTGAAAAATCTCATTTCAGCAAATTGGAGCACTTATCAAGTGCTACTGTAGCTCCTTTATTAATTTCAGGTTTTAGTTTTAATTCAGCAACCACGGCACTTACCAAGTGCTGCAGTAGCCCTCAGTTAATTTAGCCTTTAGTTCATTTGCATCAACCACATCACTTACAAAGTGCTGCAGTATCCTTTACTTAAGATTTTAAGTTAGTTTCCGAAACGATAGCATTTCTGATGTGTTATTAATTCAATTTCCAGATTTATAATAAAATTTCAGAAACAAATAAACTTCGATTTTAACCATTTTAAACTTATAAAAATCATATTTTTCCACTCAAAAATGTTCATTTAAATATCCTTTAACTTATGATTTTATAAAGAAATTTTTTACAATAAAATCAAATTTTCCAATAATTTCACTTATTAAATTCAAGTGTAAAATTTTCTTATTCTTTGCATTTTTTAATTAACAATTAACTCAACACTTAAATTTAAGTTACCATTTCAAAAATAAAACTTAATTTCCATTTTATTTTCTTTACTTAAACTTTCATTTTAAACCAAATCACAAATTTCCAAATTAAGTTATATTTCAAATCACAATTTTTTTCCATTCATTTATTTAACATTTTTAATACATAGATAAATCATTATCACTTTATTAAATCATTTTAAATCCAAATTTAGATCAAAATATCAAAATTTACATTTTAAAAATACTTAAAATTTTCCAGAAAAATAAATAAAATAACCACGGGTCTGTATAATATTTTCTAGCCTAAGTCAAGTGATACGGATAATATATCATTTCAATCCGTAATTTACAAACAAAAATCTGGGTTCTATCATTTTAAACCCGCAATCCCAAGTCAAATATAAATAAATAAAAATCGCTCAGGCCTATCATTTCAGCCCATAATGATTTTTCCCTATTCTAAAGTCCGTTCGGGTATGTATCATTTCAACACATAGTGATTACATGGAACTTGCAGTGTGAGAAATAGAATAAAATAAACAATATAACAGAATATAACATAGCAGATGATGTGACAGGTTTATAATAGGGTTTAACATCATATAATACATATCACAGGCAGGTATAACATGATATAACAGTTCTACACATTCACTTGTTGTTTTTTCACAATTCTATAAGTATGAATGTCAAGCGTGAATAACTCACCTTTTCAAGCTGGAGTTAGCAAATCAAAACACACAAATAAATCCAGAAATCACGATATAGCACGACTTTGGATTCAAGTGGAGAGAGAGCCAAGATTCTGATCTTGTGTATAACAAATAAAACAAAGCAATATAAATATATATTCAACACAAAATTTAAATTGATACAATTGGAAATTAGAGGCAACAAATGACATCACCAAGCTTTAACACAAAAGTGCTTGATCATGACTTAACATGGGCTCGGCCAAACATATTTTATTGGTGGTAAGGCTTGGGTATGGACTCAATTAGGCACGGCTAGCATAGGAATTTGAAGGGAAAGAAGTTGCAAAACAAGGAATACAAAGGGATAAGGCATAAAAGAGGAGTTTTGGTTCAACATAGGCTCGGCCTATGGTCATATCTGGCTCGGCCATGGCACTACAGGTCAGGTCAGGGGTAGGAGGTGATGGTCAAAGGTGATGTCACATGGTGGTGGTGGTGCTAGGGTGATGGTCGAATGTAACGAAGCGAATTTTTCGCGTTCGAAAATCGACATCCATACTTTACATCGTACTCGAATGCCGTAGATTCGACCGTTCAAATCCGAGTTGCCGGAGCTTATAACACAGTTAAGTAAATAACACAGTGGAAGAAAAAGAATAATATCATTGATATACAACACTGATACAATATCTGATACAACAGAGTGATACAATGAATATCAATATACATCAGAGATATGATACAAGAAATAGCAGCGGAAAGAAAATAGATAATACCAGCAGCAGATAGAATATCTCCAATAGAATGCTCCAATCCATAGCTAGCGGAAAGCAAGGTCAGTCGTCCAAGGACTGATTAGCTCCAGATAATCTACTCAACCTGAATATCTAAGAAACCCAACTCTAGACTGCCCGTGTGGAAAATGGTGGGCACCCAGAGTTTAGGAAGGGAACAATAAACTCCGGATCAGTCATGGGACTGGTGTGAGCAACAAAAACAGTTTATATTTAAAACAACAACAACAAAATAATTTTAAACATTGAAATCCGCAATGCTTTTGGAAAATGAAACTACCATAAGACCTCCCGCCACACACACAATGCAAACGCAGAATTGGAGGAGATTTCTTCTTATGATAGTCAAACATGCTTACTACGCAAGAAAAACTATTTTAATATTATTACTAGTGCATAGTGCAGAAAACATTTCGAAAGTATAATATTAATCTTAGCCAACATACGACCAGTATCGTATGCCTACTATAGCTACCATCTATACAGTGGTGACCACCATAAGTAAATGGCAGGTTCTACAACTAAAACCGTACAAGTTCCGTATTGGGAAATGGATTTCCAACAAATGGTCAGGCTAAGGAACTTCCTATGCTACGAAGGAAACGCCTCTGGCTGGACGCTCCGAGAGACAAACTGCTCTCTGCCAACAGGCCGGGTTACCCCTGTAACAGGTAACTCACGAATATGCCATCCCCCAGTCCTTTGGGACCTTTATCCGAGCGCTCGGTAACCAACATCACACATAATAAATAAAGTGTGTCCACATGAGTAAGTATCTGGGCTCCATACCATGATACCACCCCTTTCCAGAAGGAAATGACATACCCTAAAGGGCGCGACCCTCATAACCTTGCCGCAACATTCCTGTTTCGACCATTTCCGGGTTGTGAGGCCCTGACGAAGTCTCGTCCACAAAGCTACGCTTTGGCACAAAGCCATGCTTTGGGTCAACAGATGATCAAAGTAATGATCACAAAGATAAATGATCACACAAATGATCATATCACAAATGATCAAACAATGATCATCACACAGCAACACTCACCATGCCACATTACCAAATTGGGAATATATTGCTGATAAATTTCAACTACATAACCTCTGAGCTCGTACGTCTCAGAGAAGGGTGTTAAGCTAAGAGAATAAATTCTCTGCCACCAACAGAAATGTATTTGAAAGAAATCGGCTTTATATCTCAAAATGTAATGTCAGACATGTAACCATACAAGTCTGTTCCGGGTTCGAACAGAACCGAAGGCACTTCCGAAGAAGCCCTTGCAATCCGGGTATTCACAATCCCGATCGGACTTCCCATCACTTAGGAAATCTCTATACCGTAGCTACTCGGTGCAGAGACAATCGATAGGTTATCCTATCGTTTTCGCAAATACCCGGTCTTCAACACCGGTCTTCAAATGCTATCCATATACGACGAATCACTTATTCGGAATGGGTTATGTGACACAAAGGTCCTCTCCCGGCTAAACCGAATAATGAGCGCAATATTTAAAAATATATGGATATTGGGATTTCAATTAAGTCACAACTTATTACCCAAACTTTTCTTTTAAATGGTTAAACAAATTACCATTTTCAAATCTTTAAACAAAAAGATTCATTTTAACAACCTTCAACGGTTTAAACAATTTCCACACTTTAATCTTTTAAACAAAAGATTCATTCACAGATTTTCCAAATCAATTTTCCATTTCAATTTGATTAACTCGTTAAATCTTTAAAACAAAGATTTAACTTATAGCTTTCAAAAAAAATTCCATTTCAAATGGTTTAAACAAACCATCATTTTAAATCTGTTAAAAATAAACAGATTTAATTCATAACTTTCAAAAAGAATTCATTCATAACTTAGAAAACCATTTCTCAATTTAATCTTGAAATTCCTTTAATTAAACTGGAATTTCATTTCTTATCTGAAAGCTTTTATCTTTTGAAAACAAACAGTTTTCGTTTTGGAAATCTGATTCATTTATACGAGTTAAGGTTCTTTGGTTAAATCCAAATTCTCAAAATTTTACTTTTAAATGGTTTAGATTCATACAAACACATTTATATCATCTTTAATCAAAATTTCCAATCATTGAATTCAATTCTAAATTATTGAATTCAAATTCACATTAAATTATTTAAATTGGAAACTTTATTAAGTTATTTAAAATAACTTTCATCTTAAAAACTCCATTTCAAAATCTTTAACATTTAACCCAAATTCATTTCCAAAATCAATTGAAATTAAGATTTCAATTTCAAAAATATTAAATTTAAATCATCTGTGACTTAACCGATTTCCACGTGAAATCCATATTTGTGTGTGTATGGTGTAGTCCGGGTTTTAACACAATAGTGCAACCACATCATCAGTCATCATAGATCAAAATACAAGAATATAGTTGATAAGCGGTATAAACTATAACGCTTATCTTTTTTTCACAGATCACAGATATATATATATATATATATCACAGATAAGTAAATTTCAGATAACAACATAAATCAGGATGTATCACAAAGCATCATATATCAGGGATATCAACAATTCAATCATTCAACAAAGTCCAAACATTCATAAGTAGGGTCAGTTAATTGTCTGATTTATTCAAATCAGATTAATTTCTTATGAATTACTAATCCTGGTTTATTAACATCAATAATTTACAAATCATTTTGATTAATTATTCTTTAATCATTTATTAATTAACCATTAATAAAAAATTAATTAACCTTTAATTATTATTCATCAACCTTTAATTATTAAATAATTAACCTTTTATTATTTAATTCACCATTTAATTAATTATCTTTAATTAATTACTTTAATTTATTACTCCTCGATTAATTATCATTCCTAAATCACCTTTATTAATTAATTAACCTTTAATTAATTATTCTTAAATTAATTACCTTAATTAATTAATCACATTAATTTATTTATTCTTTAAATTAATTAACCTTTCAACACTTGGATTAATCAATCTTTAATCATAAATTATCCATCTTTAATTACTTTCATTTAGTAATTATCTTTAAGTAATTAATTACCCTTTAATCATTATTTAATTAGTTCACTTAATCACTTTATTAATAAATTAACCTTTCATCATTATTACTTCAAAATAAACAATTTTAAACATTCTAAAATATTAATTGGAAATAATTAAAACTTGTAATAAGGTCTTAAATTGTCAAACATTAATTATTTTATCAACACTAAAATTTGTTTACATAACTAAAAAAATTTGCTGGGCTTAACCCTGTTCTGAAACAACCCGAGCTGTCCCAGGTTTTACTCGAGTATCACTTTGAGTTTTCCTCCCTCTTCCCTAAGCCATCTCTCGTGCCTCACCATACTCCTTCTTCTATATTATTTTTTTCTAGTAAGTAAATTTTTTTTAGTTAAGTTATAACAACAGGATACAAGACACCCACGCGAAACCAAAAACTCGAGCCAACTTCAGGGAAACATGGGTTCCCCTTCGAGTCACCACACACCAAATTCTTCCAGAAACCAACGTTGTCGTGCACATGCACGGCGGCGCGAGGCTCTGATGATCTTTCAAGATCATCGGCAAGTTGCAAATTCACCCACGACTCGAAATCCAAGGTCGAATCGCCTACAAAATTCGAATTCGAAAATTTAGCGGTTCGAACAAAAACTGCAAACATCACCACTGACCCAAAACTCCTCGCCACCGCCTCTCCAGCCACCTGCAGCACCCAAATTTTCGCCCACACATCGACAACACGATAAACCACCAACCTCCAAAAACTCGTGCCACTCAATCGCGCGACGAAGACGAACTCGACACATTTACAGACGAGTTCAAGAACCTGAAGTAAAACCCTAAATCAATCTCGTTCGGCCACTTCTTGTATTCGAAAAATATTTCAACAATTTTCCCAGCATCATAGAGGTTCAAACGTGCTTCAGAACAAATTTCACTATTTATTAATGATTCAATTGTCAGGAATTAAGAAAAATGCAAACTTTATTCAATTTCAAACTGCTCTTGAAATACTAAATTAAAAATCCTCGTTTTTAGTTTAAAAATCATGAATTTCGGTAATATTTCAAATTATGAACATAAATTAACTTTTTACATAAATTGGATTTATCAATTTTTTTTTGTTCAATTTCCTATAAACATAATTTCCAGTGGGAATAATTCACTACATATTAAATAAGCTTTGCAAAATCTTGTTTGAGGATTAACATCTTGATTGATTGACAAATCAAAGCTTGACAATGATTAATAGCAATTAAAATTTTAGTTTTTGAAACCAATATACATCCTGTATAAATTTTGCAGAGAAACACAGAACATCACAACAATATATTCATACTGAACCATGTACAACCAGACCATCACAGAATCTTAAACTATTTAAATCAAACTTAAAGCTTTTAAAAATTATGTTTACTCACAATCTTTCTGCATGCATCAAGGGATAAATTCAGGTTAAAATGTGTTTTACTCTCCTGGCAAAAGTTTGAACTTCAACAGAACAATCACATGTATGTATATACATACATCCAGTCATGCAAACAAATAAGCAGTAAACCATTTGCACAGCATCATCAAGCAATCATCAATTTATAGATCTAAGGTTCTAATTTAAAGGGTTGCTCACCTAGATTCAAAAGAAAGAACAGAGTTTTCTTTATGTTGAAACAAGCTTGAATTTGAAAGCTATAAACTTTCTTGATCTCTGGTTTTGCCTTGATTTGTTTGATGTTTATGTTGTATTTTGTTTAAGTTTTGAATGATACTCATTTTTAGATTTTTTTTTCTTTCTTTCTTTCTCAGCCTGGAATGGACGAGAATAAATTGAAAAGTTTGATACATATGAAAAGAAGGTTGCAGGGTAATATTTGATACAGGGTAATAAAAAAATGGGTTTGTACAAATTCTTTAGCAGTGATATTTTCTTCTTGGTGGCTGAAGGACACTTTGCCTTTGTGCTGCATTTATTAGCTTTGTACAAAATATATATTTATTTTGTTCCTTCGGCTGTACCAAAATGAAGGTAGTTGTTGCTTCTTTTATAAGCTTTGTTATACGTGTATTTTTGTATTTCTTTTGTTTGTTTGGTTCCATACTCATCTATTTTTATATGTTAGTTTTTTTTCCTCTTTAACTTTACAAGTGTATACATGTATTTATTTTCATTTTTCTAAATACGTTGTTATAATTTATCTAAGGTATTCATTTTATTTAGTTTTAGAATTCATAATGAATTTCTATTTTTAATATAGATTGTTTAATTATGTAATTTGTCTACCATATAATTTTCTATAAATTTATCTTATGTAATTTTTATATTCATTTTGTAATATAGGTGAATCTCTATATTTTAATTTGTTATTAGATCTTATCCAATGTATTTACTTTATACTCTATATCTTATATATTTTCATTTTTATTTTTAAACCATTTACTTACGATTTAAATTCAAACCAACTATATATACATATATTTATAATTTCAAATTGACTCATATATGCCCGTATACATATATATTCACATATATACAATATTTACAATATTTTTAAATTTAAATGATTTATACAAAATTTATTTGGATTCGGGGAAACTCACATCACTTAAATCGATTAATTTTACAAATTTTATTCAAAAATTCAATAAATTATCAATTTAAATTTATATAAAATTCAGGGTCGTTACACCGAAGCTAAACATGAAGTGGTGGTGGAATAAAGGCTCGGCTATGCATTGTTTTTGGAGTTTATGCAAAGTTTTGAGGTGATTGGTCCATGGGGTGATCACGGCCAGGTCTGGACAGGGGGAAGGGGTGGTTGTTGCCGTGGATGATGAGGGGAAGGTGATGGTGGTGGTCAGTGGAGGGGTTGTGGCCGAGCAAAGCTAGAGAAGAGCAAGGCAAAATCAAAGAAAATGAAGAGAAAGAGTAGGAAAAGGAAGCCATTAACTTACATATTTTTTTCAGAAATGAGAATAGCCATGAGAATGAAGTGGTGAGGAAGTTTCTCACGTGAATTATCAAATGAAAATGCATGGCCAAAGCTAGAAAATGAAAGGCCAAGCAAATGAAAAGACAAGAAAAGGAAAAGTCACAAGTTTAAAAGCTTTTTGTCTCTTTGAATTTCCACTTTCTTTTATTCAAAATAAACCAATCAAAAATCAAATAAATAAAATAAAAGATAAAACAAAATAATGTAGAAATGAAAATAAATAAATAGTCTTAGGAAAAATAGAAAAATAAATAAAGAAAATACTTTGTTATATTAAAACTAGCATTAAAAATTGTAAACAAAATACAACTACTATTGGAAAATTTCAACTACACTTTTAAAATGTTTTAAAAATAAAATTTTGAAATAAAATCTAATTTAAAAATATTTGCAAAAATCTTGGGTTGTTACACTCTCCCCCACTCAAACCTTTTCGTCCTCGAAAAGAACGAAACAAGGAAAACAAAGAAAAAAACAAGATAGAAAAGCAAATAGTACCTGAAACAAACAATTCCGGATTCGAAGCACGAATGCTCTCCTCCGTCTCCCAGGTACAATCTCGATCATCAGTACTCCACTGTACTTTGACCAGACTAACAGAATTCCTTCTTAGCTGCTTCGTACCTCTATCGACAATACGAAGTGGCTTCCTCTCGACAATCAGATTAGGCTCAATATCCAAACTATCAAGAGCAGAAGGCTGAACAATCAGAGATGGGTCATGAAGATACCGACGAAGATGCAAGACGTGGAATACATCATGCACTCCAGAAAGTTTCTCGGGCAAATCCAGACGATAAGCCAAAGAACCAACTCTTTCCACAATGCGGAAAGGACCAATGAACCTAGGAGAAAGCTTCCCTCTACGACCAAAGCGAATGACATTCCTTAAGGGAGAGACCTTAAGGAAAACCTAATAACCAACAGCAAACTCTAAACTTTGCCTACGCCTATCAGCGTACTTCTTCTACCTATCCTGCGCAACCCTCAACTTCTTCTTAATCTCCTCAACTCTCTCAGAAGCCTCCAAAATCATATCAGGACCAAGAACCAAACGATTACCAGATTCAATCCAGCAAGATGGAGATCTACAAGGTCGACTGTAAAGAGCAGCAAACAGAGACATTTTAATATTAGCCTGAATTCAAAGATAGAATGAGATAGATAAAGGATTAAGATAAGTTAAAACAGAAGATTAAATTATACCTGATAACTATTATTATAGATGAATTCGACAAGATGGAGATGATCTTCCCAAGATCCTCCATAATCAAGCACACAAGCATGAAGAAGATCTTCGAGAATCTGACTCACTCTTTCCATCTGACCGTCGGTCTGTGGATCACGATCACAAACGATACTGAGAGGAACACCATGGAGACGAACAATCTCTCTCATGTAGATCTCAGACAAGCTAGAAGCAGAACGGGTAGACTTGACCGGAATGAAATGAGTGGACTTGGTCAGTCTATCCACAATAACCCAGATACTCTCATTACCCCTCCTACTCCTTGGTAATCCATTAATAAAATCCATAGAAACCTGTTCCCACTTCCAATTGGGAATCTCAAGGGGCTGCAACAAACCAGGGGTCTTCTGATGATCGGCCTTGACTTGTTGACAAGTCGCATACCTACTAACAAAGATAGAGATATCCCGCTTCATCCCTCTCAACCAATAAAGCCTCTTCATATCCTGATACATCTTCGTCACACCGGGATGAATAGAAAGTCTGGATCGATGATTTTCCCGAAGTAGCTCTTGCCTCAATCCCTCTATCATCGATCTGAGCTCCACTACTACCACGACTACTACCACCAACTCTGCTACGAAAACTCTCCTTAATAAGCCTAAGCATTCTATCCTCATCCTGCTTAGCCACGATACGATTCAAAAATGGAGAAGAAGAAACAACAAGCTGACACAACAAAGCCTTCTTCCGACTCAGAGCATCGGCCACAACATTAGCTTTCCCGGGAGTATAGCTAAAATCGAGGTCGTAAGAAGCCAGAAACTCAAGCCAATGAACTTGCCTCTGATTCAAATCCTTCTGGGTGAAGATATATCTCAAAGACGGATGATCAGTGAAAAGCTCAAACTTAGTTCCCAGAAGATGATGCCTCCAAAGCTTCAAAGCAAAGACAATAGCAAGTAACTCTAAATCATGAGCAGCATAATTAGCCTCATGGGTTTTCAACTGACGGCTGGCATAGGCAATGACCCTACCATCCTGCATGAGAACAGCACCCAATCCCTCACGACTAGCATTAGTATATACCGTCAATCCCTCACTTCCATTCGGAACGGTAAGAACTGTTGTGGAAGTAAGCTTGCTCTTTAACTCATCGAATGCGGCTTCACACTTCTTATCCCAGACAAACTTTGCATTCTTACGAGTCAAAGTAGTGAGAGGTGCAGCAATCCGAGCAAAATTCTCAATGAATCTCCGGTAATAGCCGGCAAGGCCCAGAAAACTACAAATATTAGAAGGAGTCTTAGGAGTTTCCCAATCCTGTAACAGAATAGGGAGAAATAAGAACAGCAGAATAGATAGAATAAATAAGTTATAAAGGAAAAAGAGAAAGAAAGAAAGACTTACATTGATCGCAGCGATCTTTACTAGATCAACAGAAACTCCATTACTAGAAACAATATGTCCAAGGAATCGGACTTCATCTTTCTAGAAATTGCATTTAGAAAATTTAGCCTTCAACTGATGATTTCTAAGAGTCTCCAGAACAAATTTCAAATGCGACTCATGCTCTTCCTTGGTCTTAGAGAAGACAAGGATATCATCAACAAAGACTAGAACAAATTTATTAAGCACATCATGAAAAACACGATTCATCAAATCAACAAAGAAAGCAGGAGCATTAGTCAAACCAAAAGGCATGACTAACCATTCAAAAAAACCCATTCTCAGTACGAAAAGCAGTCTTGGGAATACTTTCCTCAGCAACTCTGAGCTGGTGGAAACCTATGGCAAGATCAAGCTGAGAGAAAACAATAGCACCATAAAGCTGATCAAACATATCATTGATGCGAGGCATTGGATATCTGTTTTTCATAGTGAGCTTGTTCGGTTCCCTATAATCAACACACATCCTCAGATAACCATCGGACTTGGTGACGAAAACCACCGCTGCTCCCCATTCTGAATGGCTATGTCTGATCAGACCCTTGGAGAACAAGTCCTTAATTTGCTTTCCCAACTCAACCTTCTCGGGGGTGCCATTCTTCTAGGAGGAAGAACTACAGGTCGAGCTCTAGGAATAAGATCAATATGGAAATCAATTTCCCGCTTAGGAGGTAAAGCGGTGACTTTACCAAATACATCGGGATAGAGTCGGACTACAGGAGTCGAATGAAGATCACCAGGAGAAGAATCCAGAGAATAAATAAAACTGCCAGCAAAATCCTAAGGCATGCAGCACTGAATAATCAAAGAATTAACCCGATCGTCAACAAGATAAACAGACCGGGCTTTACAAGAGATATGGGCATCATGCCTATTCAGCCAATCACCCCCAAGCAATAAATCAAAAGCATCAAAGCCCAGAACATAGAAATCACCACAAAAGCGATGATCCAAATAGAGAAGTTTCACTTGCTTACAAATCCTGTTAAGGTTTGCGGGACCACCAATAGGATTAGAAACACATAAAGGAATAGAAGCATACTCAGGAGAAAGGAGATGCTCAAACTTATCACACAAATCAACAGAAATAAAACTATGGGAAGCTCCAGTATCAAATAAAACACGAACAGGATCCCGAAATTTTCCACAATTTAAGGAACTTTAAGAATTTAATAACTCATTTTAATTAATAGTTATAAACTTAAGGGTTTAGGGACATTTTCTTCCTTGGAAATTTCGAGCACAAAATTCTTTTAAGATGGGAGAATGTAACAAAAATTTTGTCATTGAATTTTAAACGGTTAATTTATTTTAAATATTTGAATAATGGGATTTTGGGATTTTGGGATTTAAAAACATGAATTCCAATTTAGTGATCGTTTAAATATTTGAATCGTGAATTAAATAGTAATTAAATGGATTTAAGAATGTTATTTAACTCCTTTTAATTAAAAAATAATATTGGTGAATTCAATTTGTAAATTGATTTGCAATAATAAATAGATCCGATAAATATCAATAATTGGATCGAAAATATAAAACGATATGTAAATTTATGAAATTAGCATTCCTGGGCACTGCCTTGAATTTTGACAAAACTAGTGCCATTGGATCCGGAATAATAAATTGTTGTACGCCGATGAATTTCATGACGATCCGACGTATTGAGAGATCGTGTGAGCTCTAAACGCGTAATGATAATTTTAGAGAATTAAAATCATATAATTAGATTTTTTTTTTTAAAATATAACTTATGTATACTTTGGAGTTAGGTCCCAATAATTGTTCCATTAAGTTCGGAATAGAGATATTTAGCTAGGAACGCAAGTAAGCATGCCTCGATTGGAGTTCGTCAATTTTCAAGCGTGAATAGTACCGGTTAGAGAATCCTAAATATAGGACCACTACACCCTTCTTTCTTTGGCCCAAAACGAGAACAAACCCTAGCCGCCGTTTCTTTATTTCCCAAAACACTAGAAATCAACGGCCGTCAATCTACAGAGCCACTAGGGGCCATATCGGGCGAAGTTGTTAACTGGAAAATTGTTTGTCGTGGTGAGGGGAGGAGGTTGGTCGGTTGGATTGAGTTGCGGTGGTCCACGGCGGCGGCAGTTTATGTGCATCGGCGAAGCAGTTTTTGGTCGAATTCTCATCGACGGTAAGATATGAGGTGGCATGGCTGGAGGCGTAGTGTTGTCAAGGTAGGGGAAGTTGACAGCATGAGCATGGCAGCGTACGGTCAACTTCGGCAGGGGTGGTGGATGAGTTGTCGAGGCATCATAGTCGTGTTTAGTAGCAACCTTGATTTAGCAATGAGGTGATTAGGGTTAAGAGTGATTATGATGGTAATTAGCTTTTTAATTAAGAAATTAATTATTTTAAATAATTTACATTCTTGTAAATTAAATAACTATTTCATGTTAGGTTCAAATTGAACGCGGTCATTCGCGTTAGGCTCGTATCGACGATATCTACATTACGGAATTGGATTCGTGAGAATTGGAGCTTATAGAATTTCAAGTTAAAATCGAACGTAGTCGGAACCAAAACGCTTAGGCGGTAACTGGAATTTTGGTATGTTTACTCACCTTTAAAATAAACTATATAGTATCTATGCTATTAAATTTATTGTTGAATGCTTGGTTGATAGTTTAGATATTGTTGTTGTTGTCGTTTGAATGATTATTTGGTTGAAATTCTATTTTGAAAAACATATGACATATTAACTTATTTGCTGTGAACCCTTATAATTATATATATTATCTATAACCATTGTTTTGCAGAGAATATTTGTATAGAGACCCGAAGGAGTTTCTCGCCAATAATTGTTATTATTTCCTTATGCTACTTATATTGATGTCTAGTTGTAATTAATCGTGATATTCTATTTAAATTGTTTTAGTGTCGTTATAGCAATTTTCGCTATATCGTCGATAATTAAATATAATCTCCTAACCCTTTGTGTATGTTGAACTTGAACTTGTATTTTCACAAAATTAGATGTTAAAAATTCATTAATCATTTAATTATGACCTTACCCCTAGCTCCTAAAACTTCGTCAATTTGGATCACCACCGACCTTATTCACTTGGATCGTCGTCGACCTATCCACCTTGGATCGTTGCCGACATATAGTTTGACCATATTCGCCTTTTGATTTTGGCTTGAGGTGGTTGGTATGGATTTTTGGCATTTTGTTTTAGCTATTTGGTGATGAGGGTGTATTGGTAATGGATGTAACGGAGAATACGAGTTGATTGCTATTTTATGCAAGAAGATAGTAAATCGAGTCTTGAGTTTTCCACTGAACGAAGCTTGTGCCTCGCCTTGGTGCTTGACATGTTTTGCTACCTTCGTCCACAAAATCAGAATTAACTTGCACCGAGTTACATTGTTAATCTGGCATGATGTTTTGCGGATTGATTTTAGTTTTTCTGGGAACTGATAATAGCTTAAGGTAGCATCTCATGTGCAGCTTATGCTGTTATCACCTTCCAGAGAGCTGAAATCGACTTATGCTGAGAATTCTCTACTCGATTCGGACCCGTCAATCTATAGTTGCTCACTTCGGATTGGTCTTGTCATTGCACAATCGGTGTACCTGGAATAGGAAGAGCTTCCCGTGTTGCTACGGACAGTGGATCCATTATCGACCGTTGGTCGATAATTGGTAAGTGTAGAAGAAATAACTTTAATGAATAATACAACAAGCACTTTTCTTTCTTTACTCCAAGTGAACTATCTACATAGGATAGAGCGTTTTGCTGTATTCAGGACACCGAGCCCATCCCACATAGATAACACACTGCACTTTCCGCAGTCAACACTTGGTACCCAATGTGTCGGCATAAATTGATATTTTTTCGGAGTTCAAGTGTTAAGCGTAGGGTGACTTTTAGTTAAAAATAGAATTACCTGACCACGTTAGGTACAAGTTCTGTTGTATAGAATGAAGAACCCGTCATGCCGTTGTAAATCCAGTGGAGGAAGTCAAGCACTTTCAGAAGCTGAATCGTCATCAGTTGCGCCTTCATAAACAGTTTCAATATCGCCTACTTCTTCAGTACCGCCAGTTGAATACGGTCAATTAGTTTCGATTGGTCCGGTTGTAGACCGGACTCCTCCAAATTTTAGAGTTCTACTCAATCCTTCGGAGAGATCTTCTTCTGTAATCTCTGCTAAAGTTCTGCATAACATTTGTTTACAACATGGCATTTCGGACGATGATGTACGCCTTCCGTCGAAGAATGTGTTTGCATATATGCCGCCTTCACGGTACACCGCTTGCCACGGGAATATGTGCTTGAATGGAGCAGTGCCTCCCTTCAATCACTTCTTGAGAGAAACTCTTCTGAACTTGGGAATTGCTCCATTTCAGATTCACCCTAATGGGTACGCGACCTTGACTTGCCTTTACGTCTTGTTTATGCGGACATTTAATTGGGCCTCAAGTTTTGATTAGTTGAGATACTTTCTCTCATTCAAGAAGAGAGACGAATGTCCGTTCCTCATGGTCATAGAGGCTCAAAGAAACCACAAGATCGTGATGCAGCTTCAAAGTAACCTGTCCTAATTCAAGACCTAATATTTTTTCGTTAGGTGTCCTAAGGGATTTAATCGTATTTGGACAACGGGGGGTAAGCTTCTCTTTTACTCATTGAAATTTAATACGTCGCCATGGGATTTTTGATAGATTGAATACTTCTTGCAGTTATTCCAAGGCCGAACAAAGATCCATCACTTGATCCAATCTTTCATACTCTGAAGGTCGTAGACGCCAAAGAGAGATTGGTCAAGTTTTTGCTAATGGATGAGAATTTGCTTCGGTATGAGCTCTTGCATCCCGGGAGATCTACCGTAGCCGTTGAAGTTCCATCTCCTTCCCGTTTCAAAATTCGAATACGTTCCACATCTTCATCACACGGCTCTGAAGAGGGCGATCTCCCAAAAGGAGAAGGTCTGTCTGGCGGGTCAACCAAAGAAATTTATGAAGGAAGAGGTATTACGACCGAAGCCAGCTGGCCGCTTAGGATTCCCCCGATCATAGAAGAGGAGAAAGAAGAATTCAAGCAGCGTGAAGACAAGGCCACGGTGACAATGGGAAAGGAGGAGGGTGAAGTTGAGAATAGCAGCAGCCATGATTCCTCCTCTGGTGATGAAAAATTCGATGCAAGTTCCAGTGATGGAAACTTCGAATCGTGTGATGAAACTCCGAAAATGAGTCCCATACTCCCGGATTCGCTTCCTTAGGAGATTCGTGCTAAAGATGCTCCCCCAGCAGCTGAGCGACTTCATGGTTCTCCACTTAAGGAAACCTATATTAATTTCGAGGATTTGGGCAATGTTTATGTAGATATCGATGAGCTCATGGGGGAAGATTTCGAGTTCGAGGGATTGTATCCTTGTCCTGGTCATGCTGTGTCTAGAGTTATCCGGATTCCCACACTGGTGGCTTCCCGATCTGGTTTGTGAAGTTCTTTTAGGCCGCCTACGACGTGTTACACATTTCACCACTTACATATGCATTATTTAGGTTCCTTTCTTATCGCTAAAGCTCTTCATTTATTTTATATATCAGGTACTATGAGAGGCCATGAACTTTACGAGGACCATGAACAATTTACTGATTCACAATGCTGGTTACGACAGTATTCAAGCCGCCATCAGCCCCATGAAACCGAGGAAGAGTAGAGAAGGAGGAAAGACTTGGAAGCCGAAGTACGTCGATAGGATGACAGAGAACGGGGTACGGTTTACAAGAGTGGTTATGAGAAGAGAAAAACTCCTGACGACCAAGAAGAGCTGCCCAAGAAGCCGAAGGTAGATCGCGGTTCTCATCCCTCCAAGCACCAAGCATTTGCCCAAGCTCTAGTCTCTGTCGGAATTGAAGTTCCGGCTTCCACTGTTCAAGTTTCACCTTCATCCCAAGCTCCATCAACTCATGTAGTTACTGCTTCTGGTTCTTCATATCCTCAGCAGAGGCCAGTTTATATTCTCTCGCCCGTCCCTTTAGATTCGAAACTGCGCTCCCCGGATGGTTTCTAAAGGGAGTTAAATTTGATCGTGGCCTGCACCCAATCCATAAAGATTCCTATATGCCCTATCTCCAAGCAATTCAAAATGATTTGGATCAAGCTGAAGGATGGGAAAGGTTATGCAAGCAACTGGCAGACATGAACTGCAACAATTACCAAAAGATCCTTTCCTTCGAGTCTGGAAAAGGACGATTATGAGAGGATGCTAATGGAACGTGATGCCAGAACCGAGCAATTAACAAAGGAGAAGGACGCTGCGCTCCGAGAGAATAAGAGCAATGCCAGCTTGTTGAAGAAATTGAAAGAGGCCCACATAAAAATAGAAATCATGTTCCGAGACGAAATCAAGTAGGCCCACGCAGATGAGGTTAAGCTGAAAGAGGAGCTTGAAGCCCGTGACGTGATCATTGAAGCTCTGAAGAAAACTATCGCTAGTTAAAACGAAGTCGTTGGAACCTATAAAAAGACAATTGCTGATTACGTAGGAATGGTGGAATCCCGTGGCAAGACCATTTCTGATCAAACTCAAATAATTACTTCGCTCCAGGAAAGAGTCATACAACATGACGCTGAGAAGGCCCGAGTTGAAGTTGAGAAGGCCGCCGTGATAGCGGATTACTTGGAGTTGCAAGATACTTTTGAAAGGAAAATGCAGAAGATGGATGACACCATTTTGAAATTCTATGTTAACTCCTTGCTGCATCAGGGGAGCCTCAACTATCTGGGCCACAAATTCCCGCGTACTCTTGCTGTAGTTTGGGAAGAAGTTCTATCCCATTTCCGAAAGAATGGGGATGTATATAGCGAGCAAGAGTTGGAGGATGCATATCTCATTGAAGAGTCGAAGAAAGCTCTGATAGAGGGTCGGGAGATCATTCGAATTTAGAGGGAACAAAAGGCCGTTGATGCTGCTGTGACTACATCTGCTGAAGCGCTACCCAGGCCTTTTATTCTGGGACTAGCAAACCATTAAAGCAGCCTCGCGATCAGCTAGCAAGCTCAGTCAGAACTACCTTGTTGTATGCCCTTCCAACAGCTGTCGCTGAAGCCTTGGGTGGTCCCAGAACTTCTCCAAAAATTGTGCAGTCATCCAAAGAAGGAGAAGGTGGGGAGTATGAGGTTGAAATTCTCGGCCATTCTTCTGATGCAAGTAACCTTCTTGTTTCTCACGAGTCTGAGAATTTTTAGCTCACGGCGCAAGAACAAGATGAACTGAATGCTTTCGTTTTTGATCTTATGGGTCCGTCTTCTTTACCTACCGACCTACCGATCTCTTCGGTCCACGGGCTTGCTGTTATTTCAGCAGCCTTGACGCTTATTTCTATAACCGCTTTGATTGTTGCACTTGTGTCTGGCTCACAACCAAGGCCGAAATCCGAGAAGATTGTTGCATTGCACGGTCTGGACGACTCTTCCGTATCTTTGGAGGGCGATTTCACAGCAACTGAAGCTCGTGAGCAGGAAGATCAAACTAGCTAGATAAGTAAAACTGAATAGCAGATGGTGGCCGTTAAGAAGGAAAAGATCGAGGAGAGAAAGAGTTCAAGGAGCTCCCGCAAGTCTCGAAAGCGGAGGACCAAGAGGGAGTCTTCCGAGAAGGTCGAAGAACAAGGAGGAGATGCTGGCACGGAGGAGATAGTTGATATTTCAGGTAGCGACACAACTCCTAGCAGGGATTTTGAGAAGAAGAAGAAACTTCCGACCAAAGGTGGAAAGGGGAGCGGTGGAAAGAAACATTGATGGGCTCGAGTAACAGTGGAGCCAGATTTTGGAACATTTCGATTTGTTTGATACGTGTTTTGTACAAGTGCAAAGTCTGCATTTATTGCTTTTGTTGTTGTAGCATCTGTATTTTCCTTTTTGTTGGCCGATATTGTGTGGGTACGGCCCCTACATTTTGACTTTGTATAGAAAATGCTATAAGTAATACAATGTTGATATTTTGATTGTAACTTTATTTGTCTACTTACCTATGTTTCATGCGCTTATGCCAATATTATTTACTGCTATTTTATCTAGTCCTATAATTACTGCCAAATTTTTTTGTTTGGAGTGACAGGACTATGAAGTACTTGGTTATTTTTGAGTATAGGTGTATGTTCCCCCCAGTTCACAGCGCTATTTACTTCAAACACTTGACAAATAATCGGTTGATCCGTGTGATTCTTCAGATGTCTGTAACTGAGTCTATTTTGTGGTTCCTATCTTCGAGAACTTGTCATTTGAGCGTCTTGATTCCAGAGATTTCATCCGTCAACAATCAGAATTCTTTGTTGGTTTGTAGTCGTGTGACGTTGCTGGATGCATGCCCATTACTCCTGATGGTGGGAGTGGATTGATTCTTATGAGTCCTGCAATAAGCGAGTTTCTTGGCATTGCCAGGAGAACGCTGGTACTTAAGAGTGTGCGCGGCTTATGAAATGCACGGCTTTTAGGAGTATGCACGGCTTATGAGACACTTGGCTTTTCGGAGTGCGTGCGGCTTTTGGGATTGATATGACCCGTTGATCCAAAACAGTTAGGAGTCTCTCGACATTACCAATATTCGGGCAACGTGAGGAGTTCATGTTTCAAGAGCATGGTTCCATGACTTAAGAAGAAATCCACGACTTATGGAGGCATGCCGCTTTGATTGGGGCCTTCCCGGTGTTATCGGACAACACCGGTTCTTAGAAGGCAAGGATGGAGTTCTGTCGATCCAACAATTTGAGTCGATTTGCTTTCGTCGACCCGGGGGTAAATAGGGCATACTTGAGCGTGGTTCCACTATCTCAAGCGGCAATCGGATGGTTTTGAGTCAATTTTACCCCGTCGACTCAGCAGGTTACTTTTGTGAACACAGTTATATTGGTTCAGAAAGCAAAGCAATTTTATTAATAAAAGTTGGGCAATTTTTGCCTATTTACAATGCCTTCGGTAATCTGGGTGGCTTATTTGCTATAAATAGGAAATACATAAGAAGTCTTAGCTAAAGTAAGGACGCGGCGATTCACTGTTCCATGCTTGAGGAATTTAGGCTCCATCAATAGTTGTTAGCTTAAATGTGCCATCCCCTAGCTTTTGAACGATCACATATGGTCCTTCCCAGTTTGGTCCGAATGCTCCCTATATAGGGTAGACCCTCTTGAGGACAAGGTCTCCCACTTCGAAGGTGCGGATATGAAATTTGGAGTTGAAGTACCATGCCACCCTTCTTTGGTGAGCAACAATCCTTGATTCGGCTTCTTCCCTCTTCTCATTGACCATATTAAGTGACTCGAGTAGGAGCTATTCTTTCTTCCTTTGATCGAAGTTTCACCTCCGATGAGAAGGGACTTCTAGCTCAATCGGGATCATTGCTTCTGAACTATATGCTACGGCGAACGGAGAGTACCCAGTTGCAGATTTGTGCGTTGTCCTATAAGCCCAAAGTGCGAGTAGAAGTTCATCGACCCAATTTCCTTTTACTTTAGTTAGCCGCTTTTTGATGGTGGATTTGATGATCTTATTTACTACTTCTACTTACCCGTTTTCTTACGGATGTGCGACAGCGGAAAAGCTTTTCTCCATTCGAAAGCGTTTGCAAGTCTTTAAACTCGGTGCTTTCGAATTGAGTCCTGTTATCCGTGATGATTTTCTGTGGCATTCCAAACCAGCGAATAATATTTTTTGTAACAAAGTTAACGACTTTCTTTGTGGTTATAGTGGCAAGCGGTTCCGCTTCAGCCCATTTGATGAAATAGTCAACAGCAACGATAGCATATTTGGCTCCTCCTTTAGCCTTTGGTAATACACCAACCAAATCGATTCCCCAGATTACAAATGGCCATGGGCTGACCATATATGTTAGCTCCGTCGAGGGAGTTCTTTTGATCTTGCTGAATCTTTGGCATTGATCGCATCGTATGGCGTAATTCGCTGCATCGCGGTTTACTATTGGCCAAAAGTACCCATACCGGAGAACTTTCTTTGCAAGGGTTTTCCCTTCAGTATATTCTCTGCAGTCGCCTTCATGAACTTCTTTTAGGATCCTTCGAGCTTCGTCATTGGTCACACATCTAAGCAATGGTGTATAGAATCCCCATTGATAGAGTATCCCATCCTGTATTGCGAATTGCGGTGCCTTTCGAAAAAGCTTTTTCCGCTGATTCCTGTCTTTGGGGAGAGTTCCTGTGAGCAGGTAATCCTTTAACGATGTCATCCATGTCTCTGGTTCTTTGATTGTCTTAAAAATCCATTCGATAACCATTTTGCTAATGCTTGGAGTGGTAAGGGTTTCAACTGGGACTAGCCCTATTGATTGAGCTTCTCCGGAGCTAGCCAATTTGCCAGATAATCCGCCTTCGTGTTATGTTCCCGCGAGATATGAGTTATGGTGTAATGTTCGATGTCGTTCAGCAGTTCCTACACTTTACATAGATATGGGGCAAGGTTCTCCCCTCGAGCCTAGTATTCGCCTTTCACCTGATAGACGACAAGCTGAGAGTCGCTATAGATGTGTAGGGATTTTATCTCGAGTTCCTTCACAATCTTTAGACTAGCTATCAATGCTTCGTATTCTATCTCGTTATCTGTTGCAGGTAATTCCAAGCGCAAGGCATAGCAAACGAATCATCCTTTGGGAGTCTTGAGCACTACCCCTACTCCCGAGCAGAAGTTGTTATATGCCCCATCGACGAACAGCTTCCAACGTGCCTCCGCTTCTTGAGTCATTTCTCCCTCGTTATCTCGTATTGTAAATACGACAATGAAATCTGCCAGGGCCTGCTCGTTGATCGCCTTTCGAGGATGGTATGTGATTTCGTACTGACTTGATTCGATGTTCCATTTGATAAGACGTTCAGAGGTCTCAGGGCGGTATAACACTTGCTTCAAGGGTTGATCTGTCAACACTCTGATCGGGTGTGCCTGGAAGTACGGTCACAATTTTCTGGATGCGATCAAGAGGCAATATGCCATTCTAATTTCGGGTGGTTCTTTTCAACGCTAGTGAACTATTTATTGATGTAATATACGGGTCGCTGGATCTTGGCTTCTTCTCGTACGAGCGCGGCCCTCGATGCATGGGGCAAGACTGCTAAGTAGTTGTACAAATCTTCTCCGTCTACTGGCTTGAATAGGATTGGTGGGGTTTCCATATGTCGCAGCAGCTCTTCGAATGCAGTTTGACAAGCTACTTCCATTCGAAGTTCTCCTTTCCCTTCTTTAGCACGTTAAAGAACGGTATACATTTATCGATTACTTTTAGGATAAACCGACTCAGCGCTGCAACCGTTTCATTCAAGCTTTGTAACTCTTTCCTATTCCTCGGGGCCTCGACTTCCCATAAAGTGGTTATTTGTTCAGGATTTGCTTTGATGCCTTTGGCGCTTACAATGAATCCCAAGAACTTTCCAAAGGCTACCCCGAAGTGACACTTAAGTGGATTGAGCTTCATTCCATATTTGCAGAGTATTTCAAACATCTCGGCGAGGTTGATCAAGTGATTTGCAGCTATGCACGATTTAACCAACATATCATCTACATAAACTTCCATAGTCTTCCCAATCTGATGTTTAATCATGGCGTTCACTAGTTGTTGGTAGGTTGCCCCATCAATCTTTAAGCCAAATGGCATCACTTTGTAGTAATATAGTTCTAGATCAGTAATGAACCTAGTATTTTCCTGATCAGGTTCGTGTATCAAGATCTGGTTGTATCCCGAGTATGCATCCATAAATGATAGCAATTCATGTCCAGTCGTCCCGTCCACAAGCTGATCGATTCTGGGCAGAGGAAAGTTGTTTTCGGGCAAGCTTTGTTTAGATACGAGTAGTCGATACTAGTTCCCCATTTCTAACTTCTTAACTAAGACCGGGTTGGATACCCATTTGGGGTAGGTTGCGTCGTGGATAAAACCATTCGCTGTTAGTTTATCCACTTCTTCTCTTAGCGCTTTGGACCACTCGGGTCCCAGGCTGCGCCTCTTCTGCTTCACTGGCATGTACTTGGGGTCAATGTTAAGTGCATGGCATGCAATCTCCAATGACACCCCACACACATCGGAATGCGTCCAAACGAACACATCCAGATTGGCACAAAGGAATTTGATGAATTTCGGTCGCATCTTGTTTCCAAGATGTGATCCGATTTTCAGGACCCATGTTGGGTCATCCATATCAACTGGGACATACACCGTCAATTCTACCGGTGCTACCCGTTCCTCCCCTATACTCTTCTTTCTATGATCCAAAGCCTTATCGAATCAGCTATGGTCCCCAAGCCAGGGGCGGCTCTATAGTTGCAATTCGGTAGGTTCATGAACGTGGAGAGTTCTCCCCCACATTCTTCCCCTTTTCTTTTCTTTTAGACTCGTGTAGTTCCGCGATATAGCATTCTCTAGCGGCAATTTGGTCTCCTTTGATCACCTTGACTCCATTTTCTATCGGAAATTTAATGGTTAGACACCACTGAGCTAAATCAATATTGAAATCTGCCAAGGCGGGCCGCCCCAGGAACAAATCGTAGGTGGAAATTTCATCTACGATCACAAAGGTTTGGATAAGGGTGACTCTTCGGTCGCCTTCTCCGAGTTCTACAGGTAAGTCAATTGTCCTGATAGGTTGTTTGGGTTCACTGGTGAATCCCTGAATCTTTGTTCGGCAGGCGGATACATCTTTCGTACCGATCTTCATCCGATCAAAGGTGCATTTGAAAAGGATGTTCATAGAAATGCCACTGTCTACCAATACTCGTCGGACCATGGCGGGTCCAATTCCTACCATCGCAACCATGGGGTCAAGAGTTGGAGCTTCTATCCCTTTGGTGTCTCGGTTCTGGAATACTATGTCATCGTTCAGGGTTCTCTACTGCTTGGCAGGGGTTCCATGTTCGATCCCAAAGCACGAATCTTTCGAAGCATGCTTTAATAAGATCGCATACCGCTTCATTTCTCCCTAACTCTTCTGCACGGGATGAGGTCCACCAGACATTGTTCCAATGATGAGTCTTTGCTAAGTCCATCTGGTTCCCCTTTGCTGGTTCCAGCTTGATTCCCTTGAACCCTGGGAGCTTGGGGCGTTGCAGGTTGATTAGGATTCTGTGGTCTCCTCACAAACTGTTGAAGCTTGTTTTCCCGAATCAACTCCTTAATCAAATTCTTCAGGTGATGACACTCATTCGTGTTGTAGCCATGTGTCTCATGGAAGCGGCAGTACTTTCCAAAATGCTTTGGTTGTTCAATTGCTTCCTTTATAGGTGGCGTCTTGTACTCTTCTGTCCCCTGTGTCGCAAGATAGATGTTTTCTGGAGTATCGTTGAGAGGGGTGTATTCTTCGGGCCTCAAAACTTTAAGTCGCTTGCTACTTCCGTTTTTCTTGTTGGAATTATGGTTCTTCCTTTTCTGATTCCCATTTTTCCTGTGTTCCCTTTAGCGGTCTCGGAAGCATTTATGTCTTGGTTTGTCGCCATACCACTCTGCCCAATGTTGGTTGGTTGTAAGTTAGTTGATTTCCTTTCTAATCCATGTGCCTCTTCCAATCTCAAATATTGGCTCATCTTTTGGTTGAGGTTGTTAGAATCTCCATTCTATGTTTCAATGATAACAACTATATAATCATATATATTATACAATCTTATCGAGATTACAGGTATATACTACAAGAGAACATCATGCTCAAAGATATTGGGACTCGAAGACAAATAAAGTTCTATAGACCATGCTATGATTAGTAAGGTTATTCTAGTGTATTAAGAGTCTTAAATAAAAAAATGTAAGCTCCGTGAGTATATATGCACACACGATTTCATATACACTAACATAAATTGATAAATTGAATTTATCATCCACAGACGTCTGAGGAAAAACCACAGACATCAGTGACAATACTCGAAAAAATTATTTCCTGAAGGCACAAGCGTTTGAGGTTTCCCAATAGATGTCTGTCATTTGAAAAACTACAAACCTCTAAATAGAAACTTCACTTTAAACGAATAGAAATCAACTCTTCATCAAAAGGTTGCAGCCATTAAAATGTATAGACCTTATCTAACAATAACAACTCTTCATTTGCATCTTTTTGAATCTATAAATACTACCATGATTGAGATTTAGAAATTAACAAAATTGAATTTATTGAATCTATTCTCTCTTGATTTCTTATTACTCTCTTGTGCATACATTGCTTACATAATCTCAATCTATCAAAACCAAAATATAATATTGGTTAAACCACTTCCTACAACTCAAAGCATTCACATTCACATACTCAAAGGAGATCATAGGAATATTTATACTATCAGTCAAAATCCATGTTACTTGCAACACAAGATTGTCAGATATACTTTTGTATTAGCTTATTCCTCAGAGTAAAGCGAGGGGTAGTTGGTTAAAGAAAATACCGAAGGGGAGCTTCCGAACTGGACCTATGACGGGAGGTTCGAACCAGAATAAAATATATGGTGTGCTCGCTTTTATTACTTACCTTATTTATATACAATTATTAATTCTCTGCTTAATATAGTTAATAATATACATTCTCATACGAAGCAATACGAACATTACTGGCTTTTGTATGTCATCGTAATTTTAAACTTTTTCAAATGGATGTAAAAAGTGCATTTTTAAATGGATTTATAAAAGAAAAAGTGTATGTTGAATAACCTCCTTTATTTGTTCATGAGAAATATCTCGGTCAAGTATTTAAACATAAAAAGGCCTTATATGGATTAAAACAAGCACCTAATGATTGGTATGAAAGGTTAAAAACTCATTTACAAAATTCTAGTTTTCAAATTGGTAAAATTGACTCCACTTTATTCATAAAACAAGAAAATAATAATATTTTAGCCGTACAAATATATGTTGACGATATTATATTTAGATCCACTGACAAAAAATTATGGTGAGTGTATGTTTATGTGCTCTGTACTATTTCAAGTAAACCAACTCCAATCAGTACTATTCAACATTTAGATAAAGATGAAAATGGAAAAGATTTCGACCAAAAATTATATCGAAGTATGATAGGATCTCTGTTACACTTAACAGCTAGTAGACCAGATATTATGGTGAGTGTATGTTTATGTGCTCTGTTTCAAGCACATCCAAAAGAATCACATCATTGAGCGGTAAAACAAATATTAAGATATTTAACAAACACTAAAGATTATGGACTTTTCTACCCAAAATGAAGCTCGTTCGAACTCGTGTCATATAGTGATGTTGATTTCGGGGGTTGTAAAACGGATAGAA
This sequence comes from Allium fistulosum, assembly GCA_030737815.1. Classification (NCBI taxonomy): domain Eukaryota; kingdom Viridiplantae; phylum Streptophyta; class Magnoliopsida; order Asparagales; family Amaryllidaceae; genus Allium; species Allium fistulosum. The sequence continues at coordinate 74,076,420 of CM060906.1, forward strand.
AAGGCACAAGTGGCACATGTCAATTTATTGGTCAGTCTTTAGTTTCATGGTTTAGTAAAAAGCAAATATGTGTTTCGCTCTCGACATGTGAAACCGAATACATCACGGGGACTTTAGCATGTGCACAAGTAATCTATATGCAACGAACTCTTCTAGATTTCGGTAAAATCATAACAAAATCTCCTATATATTGTGATAATACTAGTGCCATAAATTTACCAAAAAATCCTATTAACCATTCTCGAACAAAACATACTGATAGTCGTCGCCATTTTCTACGAGATAATGTGGAAAAAGGAATTATATCACTGGAATTTGTAAATACCGAGAATCAAATAGCTGATATTTTTACTAAACCATTAAGCAAACTAACTTTTATTAAATTAAGACAAAATCTAGGAATATGTTCTTACAATGAATTGGTAAACTAAATTAAGATTAGATTTGTACACTTAAAATTTTTAACTCATATAAAATACATAGAATAAGATTTGTACACTTAATCACAAAATAATTTTAACCACATAAAAATTAACTACCTTCTGTTCATTTTATATGATTAAACTTATTATACTAACAGACTTCTATATATGGTAAAACCCACTCTTATAAATAAAACAGTTTTTCTTCTAACTAAATACAAATAATTTATTATGACCATTTTTATTCAAAATGTCTTTCGATAACGACTCCACGTATTCAACTATCGACTATAGCTCACCCACATCAAAAAGCACCTACGTTTCACCAACTAAATCCACATCTCCATCAATTTGCTCAGTCTTTCTGAACATTGTTACATCACCTACGTATCACGCTGGCTTTCCTCCTAAGGAAAAGAAAGCCAAATGGTCGATTGATCTACAATCAACATCTATTACCTACAAAGTTGATGAAATATATCACTATCAACAAGAAATGATGGAAGTTCAACGTGAAATGTACTATAAGCAACGACGTTAAGGATCTCATCTAAATTTCTTGAAAAATGTATTCTAGCAATTTATGGTCATTCACCAACAAAAAATTCCATACGTCAAAAATTTCCTCGATTACAAGAAACTCCTATAAAAGCGTATAACATTACTCCAAGAAATCTATGCAAGCCAGGACCATCAAACCAAGATTGGATTGACACACCAGCTCATCCAAGTTGGTCTCTACAAAAGTCGTTAATTGACGACACAAAGGTTGAACCGAATTCATCGGATATACAACAAATTAAAAACTCTGACCTCTTTGACAAAAACTAAATTTATGCTAAGCATTTTGTCAAAATAAGTTTCTTTTGTAATTTTTAATATATATATATTGTTTTATTCTCTTGATATTTCAATAAATAAATGATTGACATTTAAATTTTAAGGAATTTTTTTTGAGAAAACAGATCACAGACGTCTGTGACAATATCACAGACGTTTGTCAAAGATTTTCAAGAAAACATTTTTCTGAAACCTCAGACGTTTGTGATATCCCACAAACATCTACCACATGTTTTAGGAAACTTATTCCTGAAACCACAGACGTCTATGGAAACTCACAGATGTCTATCATATGTTTCAGATTAATTTTTACTGAAACCACAAATGTCTGTGGCACCCCCACAAACGTCTGTCGCTGCTCCGAACTTCCTATTCCAGCAATCCTATATATATAATTTTACCCCTTTCTCAACTTTTCACCGGCCTATTCTCAATTTACACACAAATCCTAGTTTTAAAATCTCAAGTTGCTCGCTAATGGCTCCCAAAGCAAAAATTCCAGTTAGCAAACGCTCCAAGAAAGGTCAATCATCTTCTTCACACAACCCCTTAGCCATTGATGCTCTCATTCAAGAATGGCTTCGCAATAGCACGATTGCTAATAAGCGATTTGACGAGCTCAAACAAAAGAAGCTTCATTCCAAGCCATTCTACAGATTATGCAATTTTGACGAATATGGCATTCAAGAACTTACTGTCGCCTCTGAATGTCGGGATTTAATCAATTTCGACAAAAATGTGGTACAAATCGATCAATTAGCAATCTTTCTTTTTTATGCCAATTCTTGTAGTAGTGATATTTGGACTCCTGACAATGATGATGGTTGGTTATAGACGAGTGTTTATGAACGTGTTTTAAAGATTAGCGTAAACACCATTGGTCGTACACTTATTGTACTTCATCTGGAATCAATTTAGAAGAAGTTCTCGACCATAGGAATTTACTGCGAGATGAAATAACTCATAAAATTTGGAAAGATAGGATGCCACAGTGGAAATCTGTTTACTTACGTCCAAAGGCTAGGTTGTTAAACCATATGATTATCAATATGATATTCCACGCCTAGGAAGTCATGAGAAAATCTACAAGAACGACCACAAAGTTCATTCATGATGAAATAAAAAAAGCTTTTGGTCTCATCACCGACGCACGATTATATATGCTCCATATATTATGCGTCTCTTAAATGCTTTTAGGGTACCCTCTTATATCTCTCACTTTGAAGAAATGCCGGTTAAAGAGAGCGGAATAAGATTTTTATCTTTAATGCATGTTCCCCAACTACCACCCCTAATTATCTCCCTAGAACAATGGCAGCAACAACAAGTGCACCATGGTCCTCCGCCCACTCCTGCTCCTCAACATACTTATTCACCCCATCCTTCACAACAACCTGCCTCCTCCAGTCATGCTACCGAATATTGTTCGGATTCGAAAATTCAAGAAGCTCGCATTGAAGCGTTGCAAAACGAATCGCTTCGTGATTTAGCGCTTAAAAATCAAAAGCTAATCACGATCAACCAACTGGTTTTAAACAAAAAGACGAAAGGTTTGGAACATTCTTTTTCAACGGGGATGACTAAAATGGAAAAGACTTTAGAAAAGGTTATTTCCACTTTAGGAAAAGTTAAGAGAAGTCCTATGAGAAAAGTCTATGGCAGATCGTATTCTCGCTCTTCATCTTCGCCTTCACCTATGCCACCTCCTCGAGCACAAACACCAGTTTATCGGTCTCATACTTCCCCCGAAGGAACTTCTCATGACAGAGGGAAGACTATGATGCAAGAACAACCCGAGGAGGAGGTAGAAGATAGTAATGATATGTCCTTGTCTGACCCTCAGCAATTTCAGCATCAACCGTACATGGCTTTCCAAGGACTTTCATTCAAGAAAATGAGGAGTATAACGATCAAACCAACTAGCGAGTAGCTTACGACGAAGATCCTTCGTCTTAATAGGAGTATTATGAAAATTATGGTGGGTTTTCTTATTCTTCTGATCAGTACAACTAGCATCTCTTTTTTCAATTATTTAGCATTTTATATTTATGCTTGTTTCTTTTTACTGAACCATGTTATTTAACTTCTAACTCATGATACAATACTTTAGTCTCTGTTTTTTCTTGGTCTCACTCGTCCGTATTTATTTTCAATTATTCATACTAATATCTATAACATACTAGTATCTTAGACATACTATGAGATTACGTACATATTGTATTTTCTTCTTTATGATAATGACAAAGGGAGAGAAATTTATGCATATATATAGGGGGAGACAAAATCTACTTTATGAGAACATTCTCTATTTTTACTATAAATAACTATAATATCTCTTCACTTTTGATTGCATAGTTGTCATCATCTAAAAAAGGGAGAATGTTAGAACCTCAATTCTATGTTTCAATGACAACAACTATACAATCATATATATTATACAATATTATCAAGATTACAGGTATATACTACAAGAGAACATCATGCTCAAAGATATTGGGACTCGAAGATAATCAAAGGTCTAGGGACCATGCTATGATTAGTAAGGTTATTCTAGTGTATTAAGAGTCTTAGACAAAACATTGTAAGGTCTCCTTGAGTATATATGCACACACGATCTCATATACACTAATATAAATTGATAAACTGAATTTATCATCCACCGACGTCTGAGGAAAAACCACAGACGTCTGTGACAATACTCGGGAAAATTATTTCTTGAAGGCACAGATGTTTGAGGTTTCCCCACAGAAGTCTGTCATTTGAAAAACTGCAAAACTCTGAATAGACACTTCACTTTAAATGAATAGAAATCAACTCTTCATCAAAAGGTTGCACCATTAAAATGTATAGACCTTATCTAACAGTAACAACTCTTCATCTGCATCTTTTTGAATCTAAAAATACTACCATGATTGAGATTTAGAAATTGACAAAATTGAATTTATTGAATCTATTCTCTCTTGATTTCTTATTACTCTCTTATGCATACATTGCTTACTTAATCTCAATCTATCATTCCACTTCCTACAACTCAAAGCATTCACATTCACATACTCAAAGGAGATCATAGGAAGATTTATACTATCAGTCAAAATACGTGTTATTTGCAACACAAAATTGTCATAAATATACTTTTGTATTAGCCTATTTCTCCGGGCGAAGCGAGGGTTAGTTGGTTAAAGGAAATACCGAAGGGAACTTCGGGACTGGACGTAGGACGGAATGTCCGAACCAGTATAAAATATCTAGTGTGCTTGCTTTTATTATTTACCTTATTTATATTCAATTATTAATTCCCTACTTAATATAGTTAGTAGTATACACTCTCACACGTATATATAAATAAGTTGCATTACTTTAGAAGATCCGATAGACTTTCAGAAGTCCTTCCTAGTGGTAGGTTGTTTCATTTTGATCCATTTCTCGAATTCAGCCTCGGGGTGGATAGCATGGACCAAGGTCATGAAAACCATATCCTTGTTCGGATTACTTACTTCGGTTACCGCGGTGTTAAACCAATTCTAGAAGGACTTTAAAGATTCATTCCGTCCCTAGAATAGGTTGGATAAAGACATCACATCTTTAAGTTGTGTTGTGTGAAGTCTAAATTGATCAAGGAATCTTATTGCTAGTTGATTGAAGGTGGAGATGGATCTTGGCGAAAGCCTAGTGAATGACATGGAAGCAATTCCCTCCAGGAAAATCGGGAAACATCTACATCGAATGGCATCCGAAGCATTTGCTCCATCCATGTACCAACTATACTTATACAAGTGGGGTTTCGGGTCTCTCGTTCCATCGTAAAATGGAATAGTTGGCATGGTGAACTTTTCAGGGTACCGCTCTTTTGGAATGTCATCAGTGAAAGGAGTCCGACTTTAGCGGATCCCCATTCATCATCCCTTCTATTCTTACTTTCATCCATTAGTCGCTTGACCATGTCCACGATATATGCCTCAGATGTCCGGTGGTATGCGGATTGGCTGTCAGCGACTACACCAAGTGTTTGAGTTTGCAAACAATCTTGGTAAGTGGGCTGAAGCCTAGGCTCTCTTGTCTTCGTGAGAACCACTCCCTCAGGGTTCCGTTGTCTTGCGGTTGGTCTGGTTGGGGCAATTTGGATCTCCCTGGTGTCATTAAATGCATTGGTATTTCCTTCCAACTTGTCGTCCTCAAGTCGCTCGGCATCTTCTCAGTCGGAGAGATCCATAGCTATATCTTCGCATAGGGTTTTCGCCCCTAGATTCAAGTTCGTAACCGGTTGCCTCGCAGTTGGTGGAGTGTTTGTGTTTCCTTCCATATTGATTCCTACGGTTCCACCTGTCACTCCTTCTGCTGCTATTTTTCGTTTCTCCTGTTTAGGCTAGAGAGGGAAGAATTTTCTTATTACATAGCGACTGCAGGCTCTGTCATGGTCCTTGGAGCAGCATGTGACTGTTAGGTCAATAGAGCATTCAATTTGTCCATAAGCGCTCTTTGGCTGTTTTCCATCTTCTGATTAATCTCATCAACCATTTTATTTAATTCACCTCTGGTGACAACTTCACGCTGAATAGAGGATCCTGGCACCTGATCCCCCGTGTTGGCACCATTGACTTCAATTTGCTGAGGATTGATCTTTTCTCAAACAATTACATCTCCTATGGATCTTCTAAAAGCATTTCCCCTTCTTCCAAGTGCCATTGATTCTCAGCAGCAGATCTTCTGAAAAGAGATTGAGGATCTAACTTATGAACCTATCTGATCCAAAGTCGAGCGCTAGATCTGAGCCTGGATTCAGTGTTCTCGGTGAAAGCACCAAAATGTTAACTCGAAAAATGGATCAACGCCCTTGATTAAGCAAGAAAGTACCAGTCCTGTTTATCAAGGCAAATAAAGTAGAATAAACAATAGCAAATTGTAGGAAAAGTAAAGAGATAAGAGATTTTTATAGTAGTTCGGCTATTAATGAAGCCTGCATCCACATTATAACTTTCTATTATTGACCGACTACCGTTACAAGTTGAATCTGATTACAAGTTGATTGGATTTTGTAAGTTAGATCAAGTCACTAGTGTTAAGTTCATTGGAGAATCACAGTGAACCCTTTAGATGACTATTGTGTGGGAGGAGAAGAATGAAGAATAGTTTCTGCAGATCAGCAGCCAGTCCTAAAGAACCCCTTTATGTTGTAGGTAGGATTGTATTTATAGGGGTTACAGAGCACCTGGGCTAAAGCCACTTTTCCAGAAGCTTACATTTGAAGGTACGAAGATGCTGTAAAATTTTCGCAGCGAACCGACCCAATAAGATGGATCGCTAGCGATCCATAGGGCATGGATTGCTAGCGATCCACGAAGTTAGCACATTTTTAGCTCGTTTCAATTAGATCATGTTCCTTGCCTTGCGTAGAGGGTATCAATGTAATTTCATGACTAGATGCTTTGTTTTAATGATGATTCATGTACATGTTGCATTGAACTATTACTGGAAGTAAACGAATGATCAATTCTCTATCTAGCTTGCTTGGAACATCGTGAAACTTAGCAGGCGTCCCTAGAAAATATAATGCTTCATGATCCAAGAAGGATGGATGACCCATGAGCAATATTTATGGATCGCTAGCGATCCATACCCTTAGGCTATTTTTTGCTTCTTTCTCTTGAGTCCCTCTTGGTTCCTTCTTTTGATCCATCTAGTTGATTCTTGAGTCATTTTGATGCAGATGTTCTAACTTCCATTGAATTCTGTTGGGTTAAAATATCGGATAACACTATGCATATGTTACTATATATACATTGATATTTATATTTAGACATAGTTTTACCAGTGTGTTATTTACATAATACTCGGGTTTGTCCGAGACATTTCAGGATCAGGAACATTAAGACCAAATTGTGTTTTCTGAACATGGAAGAGGCTAGCGTTCAGTATTGTTGTATATCATAGTGTATTATATAGTCTCATGTATGGATATCCTTATGTTGTATGTTGGACATACCTGGTATATTTTATATTATACATTATCGTCTCGATACTGACTCTATGTTCTCTATCATTTATTATATATTGTGTTGTAACAACCCACACATTAATGGGCCTGAATTTCAAATAAATTGAAACCTAAGTTCATTATGATACAAATCGTTGGATTTGGTAACCTGTAATAAACATTATATGATAAAGATATCTACATAAACTCATAGCGGAATAGAAAAATAAAATAGAACATATATGTTGACCAAGGCTGCTACCTTGGAATTAGTATTATTCCTTTAGTATCTGATTGCCTTGTCAATGCCAAGTATGAATGAGAAGACTTTACCATCTGTAGTTTCCATCTTGCACCAGTAGCATGTCCCTCTAAATCTATCATGTCGGTTGTAATGAGGAGAGGGTGAAAACAACGTTCTGGTGATTGCAAAATTACATGCTTTATCCATAACACTAATTTAGGCCGACTTGTTTTTATTTAAGTGTTATGTCCATTATTCTCGGCTATTCCGTGTATCTCTATCTACGTGTATGATATGTCTAACCTTCTCCGAGGTATAACTATATATATGCCTATAAACATATATATCTAAATGTTGTACTATCCAAAAGAAAATCCCAGCCACTTAATACTTCTTAAATAGGGAGGAGGCAGACCCATCGGCCATTTAATACCTCAACCCTAAAGCTGGCTAACCCATAACGTAATCGCAAGTCAGTTGGTTCTAGCTACAGAGACCAATGGCCCCTAGATATGGCTTTATAATTTAATTGCCACATTACTAACGAATCTTAAAGACTTATCTAAAGGATAACTAACCCAAATCCAATAAAAAAACAACTAATTAAATAATGAGATCTATGCGTATCCCATACAGATTCTACACGAGTAGGAAGCGAAATCCGTTAGGGTATAACCTAAGTCTTTGCTAACGACTGCTCGGGATCTTTGGTGGTTATTACCTATATGTCAGACCTACTAGTAAATATTGGTACAACAACAATTTTGACATAGCTCACTGACCTTCCATAGACGAAATCCCATTTAGACTAACCTAATGTAAGTCAAGAAAAATGCTCATTCTAGTTATTTAATACCTCTTGTTAGAATTGAAGAAGACCATGTTTCCCTATTAGGTACCATCATTGGTTATTTAAGACTTCTTAAATAGGGAGGAGGCAGACCCAATGTCTATTTAATATCTTCCACCCCGAAGTAAACCGCTTGACATCCCTAAAGGTATCGGGTCACTTAATATTTCAAATTTGAGGTGAACCCTTGGCATATTTTCCCTTACCTATACACAAATGTATATCCCCTCCCTATGGGTCCTATGGTTGGAGATGTCCCACATTAGTAGTAAGTATACACAATTGCTGGTAGCCTCTAAGTGAAGGATAGACTTCAGTTGCATAACTCTACTAACCTCGTATCCTAACCCTTACTAAACAAATCCTAAGCCTAAATATTATGCTAGGTCCACTAATTCAAAGCTCATCCTAAAAGTATTATTAAGGCTATATAATTTTCTACTATGAAAATTATGTTGCCTCCTAGTATTAAATTCCTATCACATACACTTATTATGTACATTCTTTATTTTCCTCTTATGACTCATAAATGTCGATTGTTCGTAATAAAAGGTCATTCTTATTCAAATTGGACAATTACTAATGACATTTATTTATTCGTTATAAATAAACCTATCGTGCCATTTCATTTCCCCATAAATGTCACATTAAATTCTTTAATCGGTTTATTAAATGCATCTATATCTCCATTTAATTCATGTAACTCTCTATTAACTACACACTTATTGCCCTACTAATTTTGGAGTTACTATCTCTTTTCCATTCACACCTCCTAGTCTTATAATTTACTGTGTTATTAATTACTAGACGTCCTAATTGTAATCAATATGAGTATTGATGTATATTATGCTTTTTTTTACTTAATCGCTAGGCGCGGTTATACGTGTGTGTGTGTATTCCTATTTCTAACTCATTAATTCGTATGCTTAGAAATTCTAGAACAAACACAATTTGTGCATTATGTAAGGAACATTTATTTCCACATTTAACATTCTAGAGCTATCCTTCCCAAAAAGGATTATCGTTATAACTTTCGATAAATTACCCAAAAAATAAGACTTTTGCTCAGTTTGAAAATACAACGAATTAACTTTTTTCTTTTATTGAAATACACAGTGCAAACTATAGAGGAGAACATTCGTACTTTATACATCTCTTTCCTTTTTGGTATATTTCTTATTATTTCAAATGACACACTTTTTATACATAGTTGTTGAATTAGATAATTTATGGAAATTACATGGAAATAGATACAACTAAATTGTTCCCAAAACGCTCCCAATAAATTAAAACATAGAAATTCATATTCCAGGTCAAATTAGGGCAATCCAAATCTATACTAACAATTTGCAACCCAATTATCCTAAATCTGGAATCAACTTCTACTTTAACAAATTTTAGGGACTGATTTCTAATTTCTAGATTTGAGTGTATATATCATTCCATTCCAATTACCTAACTTACATAATATGTAGGCGAGATTGAATATGTTCTTCCTAAGCCTACAACTACACAGATCTTGCATAGGCATAATAATTAAATAAACTCAATGATATAAATTTCGATGTTATATATAAATCATATAATTTCCCACTTACCTTTCTAGCTTTCCAAATCTCTCAAATCTAAATTCATCCATTTAATTGACTCCTTTTCATTTCCAATCCAAAAGAATATGTATAACAAGATATATATACATATTATTAGAATTACAGATCTAAGAAGAGATTTGGGATTAATGAGAATATAGATTAATGATTATGAAATTTACCATTATCCACAATATCGATTTGCTCCTTCTCTTCTTCTCTTTTATTTTCTGCCCTTCTCCGATTTATATACATATAATATAATATTTTATAATTAATAGAAATGGTTGAGAAGGGAAAATGATAGAGCTTCGCTGCTTTGATTAAAAAATATGAGAAAAAAAATAAGAGGTTGGGCCTGTAATTATAGGCCCTCGAATCAATCGTATACATTAGATTTTAATAAAATCTAAGTCGTTCAGTCAAGGTTCAACCCTAACCGCCATGCTCATGACCGATCGACCGATCATAGCCAGCGGTCGATCGTTAGGTGTCGATTGGTCATGCCCATGGTGTCGACTTGTGGGGTCCATGCAAATATATTATTTATTCCTTTTTAATCCTTTTATATTATTTCAATTCTAAAAATTCAAATGTTGATAACTTCTTCATTTGAACTTCGATCGCAAAATTCCAAATATGAAAGTTGCTCAAAAATCATAACGAACACAATGGTGCAAGTTTCATGACCAAATTCTGATGTTTTCTCAAATTCCATTTTTGAGCCTTAATAATTATTTATTAATTAGCGTTAATTTTACGGAGTGTTACATGTGTATTGTTCTATCTTGGAGATGCACACATTTATTACTTTATGCCGATAATGTGTACGTACATGTTAGTTATATTTTCAATTTTGCAATTTGTACCAGCGTTAGTCCAGAGGAACATTCACATGTGTACCCCATATAGCCTCATTTTTCGTATTATCCGACAGTATTACTTAGTAATACTCTTGGATAGTATGGGTATAGAGGTGGAGTGTTTCAAAAGGCGTGTTATACACACACACACATATACATACATACATACATATGTATGTATGTATGTATGTATGTATGTATGTGTGTGTGTTTGTTACTATGCATGTGGGATGATATGTACATATAAGTAAGATTCTTGATGTACTGTATGGGTTTAGTTTGTGTTGCATGTATCAGTGACTCATGGAACTATGTATGGGTTAGTTTGGAATTAACAAAGTGTTATTTGATAATTATGTTTTGTGTTCCTTCCGCTGCGAGCTCTGAAAGACAAAATATATAGTTTATGTTTTGTTTTCTTATATCAATCACCTGACGATCCATTGTTTTTCGAATTCCCTGGTTAAAATTATTGTTTTATGTTGAAAACCAAATGTCCAAAAATTGTAGGTTGTTACAGCGGCGCCTTACTGGAAGTTGGAACAGCATCCGAAGCATATGTCTTAACAATATGACCATCATTCGTCAAAGCTGGACAGTCTCTTTTCATATGTCTGAACTGATCATAATTATAGCACTTTAACTTCTTTTAGACTGGAGTTGCCTTACAATCCTTAGTTATGTGTCCCACTTGGTTGCAATTATCACATTTTCCCTTCGAGAGACTCGTCCTACAATTCTTTGCCAAATGTCTTACATTCTAACATCCATGACAAGTAACCACCTGCATTTTACCATGCCCTTCTTATGGTTCATTTCCTTTGCATTTTCTCTGTTGCTGACCCTCTAGTTCATTATTAGGATCTTTAGTCATATTCCATTTAAAGAATTTGGTAATGCTACTTCCACAAATCCCCCAAACGTCGCTCCATATTGTATCTGATTCAATGCCAACTCCCTTAAAGGTGAACTCAAACCCTTTGCAAAGTTTAATGCCTTCTTTGCTGGAGTATTCAATACTTCAAATCCAAATCGGGCCAACTCATTAAACTGACTGATATACTCCCAAACCATCATTTCTCCTTGCTTTAAGTGAATAAACTTTCTCAATAACAAATCATTCTCCGCACCAGAAAGAAAATTTGTCTCAAATCTCGACTTGACCATCCTCCATTTAATAGTGTTCTCATTCACCTCAGTAGTTATTACCTCCCACAAACATGCTGCTTTACCTTTCAAATTCCAAGTTGCTAACTGCCTTTTAGTCTTATCACCATGTCCCAATAGATTGAAAAGCTTTTCATAATCGTTTAGCCATGCTCAAGTCACTGAGTATGATTCCTTCCCGAGAAATTGCTTCCCACCAAGATTGAAGAAATCCTTACACAACTTAGGAAAATCAACAGTTGGTGGTGTTGGGACTGGAATCATACCTTGGTTAGCAGTGGTATTGGTTGCTGCGAGTTCGGTAGGGTTCGACTAACTTGACTCATCGTTTGAATGTAGAGTCTGAACCATACTGAAAGATTAAATCCAGTAATATCCAGCATATCTGCATGATTCTAGTCCCTGCACTAGTTTTTATCCCACCGGCATTGGCTACGTTGGTCTTTGTTCCAATATCAACTGAATTACTCATTTCAACAATATGTAAAAAAGGGATTTATTAGCAACTTCCCAATATATAGTAAACAAATCCGGAATAATAAATGGGTGTGTGCATATGTACTTTGAATTCCTCTATATTACATATGTATGTATCTAATAGAAAATACAAATATGCTCTCTCAACATGTTCTTAATTCTTATCCTAGTTCCTAGCTTAAGCTCTGGTACCAAATGTAGCAACCCGCCTTCTCGATCTATGGATCTGAAGCCCAAACCGACGCCTACAACCCGAGAATGGAAAGGACGAGTCATTATGGTTGATACATGCTATAAATAACTATAGATGGATATAAATGGATATTAGATATTAAATATAATTATAACTAACACTATCAACATTCAGAGTCTCATGGTGCAATGAATTAAAATATAATACATAGTCAATGTTATAGTCACATTACAATAACATGTCTAAAATGTCAAATGCACATGTCTGAATAAATATAGGTACAATCCAAATGCATACACATAAAGCCAAGTCCAGGTAATACTTATTTACATCATATATACAATACGCCAATAAATCTCCATCTCTGATACTGTCCCGTCTCTAAACTCCATCAACCTATACATACATACATACATACATACATATATGTGTGTGTGAAAGTAGGAGTGGGTCAGACATAAGTCTGGTGAGCGAGACATACTCTACTCTATATATACTACAAAAATAGTACCATAACATGATATGAGTCTATCGCCAGACCACCATACGTTCTGTCACCACTAATAGAGTTAGGAGTATGCTCTAGGGACAATTATATAATTTGTTACATATATCTAACTTGATAACCAACCATGTTCGAAATAAAAGGTGTTTTCTTTCTATTATATACTTGATATAATATGATATATTAACTAATTATTTTAACTAAAAGTATATTTAATAGAAAATACATAAATTGAATGTTTTGTGATAGTAGTTATAATGCATTGTAACCATGAATGATTTATTATAACAAAATAAACATACCATTTTAAATATTCCTAGTCAAGATGTATCAAGATTGGATATTGATGCATCCGTTGAGACTAAAGTACATAATGCTCTACAAATGTTGGGTAGTGTAATACTCATAACTACTGGAGGCACCAAGAGGTTACGTACTAATAGTTATTGGATAACTAAGGAATAACTTACTCAATAGTTTTCCATTGGTTAATATAACTAAGGTCAAACAGAAAATATCGATGTGAAAAAATTACACAGTTCTCTTGACTTGAGAATACTTTTGATCTCCAATGTGGAAGCTCCACTTTGATTATAGTTGAATCGTGGCATGCTAACCATCGAACGACTATAGCTGAATCGAGTGGAAGCATTGGAAGTGAAATACTATTCAAATGAGGATTCACCTCCTCGGTTATATGAGAGTATCACGGTCAACTGAAGTCAACTCAAAGTCAAAGTCTCTGGCCATAGCATTTCAGTTAATAATAATTATTATTATTCAACCAAGGACTTTGTGTTTGGATTATAGAGTTGAATATGGATGATATTGGAACTTTGACATTACCGAATTCCATAAGTCCAAAGTGACATAGCTTTAACGAAGAGAATTCATATAAATAAATGTCACAACTGGGTAATGCTTAACAAATTAAAATTGGATTTTACCGAAACCAAGTAAGCGATAAAATTTGACAAAATGTCACACCACTTACTAAGTGATGTGTGATTATTAATATTCGAATTGTGCAAAATTAATCGCTGACCAAATTTACACCTAAAGAGTCACACAACCGAAATAATGTATACTCCTTTGACTATATGATATAATTAATTTTTAATTATTATAAATTAGTTAAATTAATTAATATTTATGAAATATTAATTATAAAAAATTTATTTGATTTGTTGAACAATATTAATAAATATATTTGCAATGATTATAAATATATTAATCGATATACGATATCAATACGTGTTTAAATTAGATTTAAATGTGATAAATATTGTTCGGGCTTGAAGTGGGTTTGAAGCCCATATGGGGCATGGAATTTTGGCTATGATGGGATTAGGAAAGGGCGGCCATAAGGTGGCAAAAGAGGTGGGCTTTGATATTTTAAAAGATAAAGAATGAGTAAGAGAAAAAAGGGGACCTTGATCCTATTTTATCTCTCTACCCTCTCCTTTATAAATCGATCATTTCCCTCATTCTAAATTGAATTTTTGTAGCCTCCACCCCTCTCCTTTCTGGACAAAAATAACCCCCTTCACTCCTCTAATTTTTCAAGCTCAAATCGGATAAATTAAAAGATATTCGATAGCCAATGGTCAAAAATTCAAAACTCGGACCTTCAGGATTGGAATATAGGATTCAAAGGAGCATGTATCTTCGTTTCAACATGTCTTCAATAGACATTAGTGAAGGTATGTCTCTGATTTACAAATACAAATTAATATCATACGATGTTTAGATCGACAGGTGACGAATCTAGTTATGTTCTATCACATATTGGATGGTTGAAAATATATTGGTGCATTTATATATATATAATTATATAATATATATATCTATGTATGTATGTATGCATGCATGCATGCTTGCTTGCTGGTATTAAAGGTCATGGCCAAAAAAACATTTTTTTTATTAAATAATATTATATATAATTTAACTAATTATATACTAAAGATTAAAATCATATAATAAACATTTTAAAATTTAAAATTTGGTATTTACATAATAATAATTCAGAAGCATGAAAAACTTTATTTTAATGTATATTTTTTTTTCATTATATATTTAAATATTAATATAACTATTCATTTAACTAGAAATTGGTTATATAAATAAATAAAAATATACATACATAATATAATATGAAATTAACTATAAAATTTTATATAATAACATTACATAATTTTCAGATTCTAGGAATGATTTTTTAATAATGTTAATAATTATTGATGCCATGAGCTTCCAATTTGCATGCACAAATTTTCTAAAATTTATTTTATACACATATAATAGTTATTAAATTTATTTTATAATTGTTTGTTTAAAATTATTTAATGAAAAAAAAATTCTGATGTCGTGAGCTTCCAGTAAGCTTGCGCTAATTTTATAAAATTTATTGTTTATAGATTTATATATATTATTTGTTTTTATGTATATAAACAAGTATTTGTATACTTATAAATTAACAAAAAAATTATTTTTCTCTATAATAATTTTGGTTTCTGCAGCAGCAAATAAAATTATTTTATATTGATTATTAAATGATTTTGTAATTTAGTACAAATAAGTATATGTACAAATATATTTTAAATAATTTGTATAAATTACTATTTCGGCATATATATACATATATGATTAAATTTTACATACATATAATTTTATATAAATATATATATATATATGTTATTTGATGCACATAGATATATTTATTTATACAGTGCATAGAAGACTAGAGGGGCTAACATGTCCGTTGCGGTGTAAATCTCAGCACTTATATACATGTCAAACCTTACACGGATTGAAATGTTACACTTGCACACACACATATATATGTGTATATGATACACATATATCTATAATATAATAATAACATAATGTTAAAATAAAACTATATTATAAATTTAAATGAAATAATGATTTTCTTTAAAAGAAATTTAGAAATATTCTAAATGAATTAGACTTCATAGGCCCAATAAAGATCCAAAATGGTAAATTTTTGAAATTTACTCATTTCTTTCATTGCAGGCTGGCCCAGTTCCAACAACCTTGTCATACCTATGTATCATATACATCTAATCATATCTCATCATGTCTATGTGGACACACTCCTTAGACTCCCCTCACGCGCTCAGGGTCCCATATTGACCATCGTCACATAAATCGCTATAGGACTTACGCCCTAGACTAGCCTCATGCCCTACTGGGTCACCTATTGTTCTCCTGGTACCTAACTGGATTCACATCCTAGACCAGCCTCCTGCCTTACAAGGTCGCTTAACATCTAATCCCTCTCGTAGTTCCACCGTAGCACTATATGGGAGCAAATCGTCATGCCTAGATCACCTATTAAGTGTCATGGACCACATTCATATTTGCATACGTACTTTGGGCCATCTACATGCGCCCTAGACTCGTTCTTGTCCATGTTCACCCTCGTATCACATTTTTCATATCATAACACATGTACATATCCTCTTTGAATAACAACCAAATCATTCCATATACCCGTTCATTTTGTAGCACCATCATCCATCTCATCAAGCCTCGTATCACTTTCCGAAATACAAGATAAAACACGAGTTGAATCATTTGTTATTTATTTATATAGGCCTTTAAGGCCTACGTTCAAACCGATAGATTTATAGTGCACCGGTGGATCCTTTGGCATGACCGGTGCATCAGTGTACGTGTTTCAAGAAGATATTAGTTTAAGGATTTTTATGTTTTCGTCATTTTTTCCGCCTCTAGTCGCCACCACTTTACCTCCAATCGTCAGAGAATGTGCATATACCCTAGGCCTAAGTTCCTAAGTCGGATTTGATTATTTATTCCATAGATTATGATATATAATCATCAAGTTTCCAAACTATTGTCAAATCTAGATTCTTAATACAATTGTCATTCAAATCCCTCCAGTTCCCTTTAATCTGAATTTAGATGTTTATAATGTGTTTTTCTACTCTGCTACAGTCTATATATCTAATTATAATGTTATAATTGCATTATACGAAGAGGAAAGAACAGATCACTCACAAAACTGCCTATCATATCTAGATCCTCACTGTTCGGGCGGCTGCGTTTCCTCTGTTTAGATTTCCATCTCTAAATCATAGTTGAGTCGTAGCCTTATCCGCTAACTTCATGATTCTTTTGGTTTCGTTCGATTCGGTGGAGTTTTGAGTGAGATAATTGAATTTGATTACAAGTGAGTTTTGAAGAAAGAAGGAGGAAAAAGAAAACGTGTCGAGTAGTCAGTTTCTAATGTTCGCCAGTTTCAACATTCGAATTAAAACCTTTTGATGCCGCTCAATTCGACGATGTTTTCGACCATAACTCCTCCACATAGACTCCAAACGAGACAAACCAAGATACTGCATAAATCAGAAAAACAAGACCGTCGCAATGGCACTGGTTTCTCATCAAATTCCAAGTCTTGAAAATGACTATTTTGCCACTCCTTATATTTAATTTATTTAATTAATTCATAAATTCCAATTATTTTTATATTGTCACGTTTCTAATTAAGGAGATATTTACCAACTTTGGGTCAGTACAATGTGGTGGGTTAGGGCTTTGTAACAACCCGCCTTGAGATGGACCTAAATTCCAACCCAGAAATTGCCTATCGAAACTTAGATCCATTTCAAAGGTAGATGTTGGTTGGTAAAAAGAATAATACAGAGTTATTTATCTATACATTCAGATCTCACAGCGGAAGGATAAAATATAATAATAACAACAGTACTAATTTTACTATAAATTCAGAATGTCATAAAAACCATAACACAAAACTAATAATAACCGTTACATATCTGTGGTACATCACATTTTTTAAATACAATAGTTTTCAATGGGTACAGCTGAAAATAACATAAACAGATAAACAACCACAAGCTTTCTCCACGCCTTAGCCTTCCACGTCGCCATCTTTCCTAACCTGTGTTGTAATGAGGAGGGAATCGGAACAACATATGTCTAGTGAATAAAAATCTCGAGCTTTACTATAGTAGTACTTGGGAATATAGTTTAAATAGGAATATGTCTTTCGCATTTTTTCTACATCCTAAGTCTTTCCAAATATAAGCCCAAAGACTTTCCAAATATAAGTCAAAAAGGCTTTCCATATATAAGCCCATGACCATCTCGCTTTCAACCCAATAATCCATATCTATCGTCAATAATGCCATATCAATGTAAGAGACGATACCCAAGTCATTTAATACCTTTTAATGGAAACTAGGCAGACTTTGACCATTTAATACATCTTTTAAGACAGGTCCTTGTCCTTCAATACATATCCTAAGGCGGACTCCTCACAAATAACTATCTAGCTGACATTGCACAGAATCTCTTCAGCTAAGCAGGCCCTTTCCCGGGATATCGTCTACCATGCCTAACCCATGACCATGACAATTTACTACTTCCTACATTGGGAAGAGGCGAGCCCTCATACAGCCACTTAATACCATCAATTTTTGAAGTAGGTCCTCCGTATTATGGTCCGCATCCTACAGTGATGTCTCATATTAGTCTGACTATTCGTAGGCACTGGTAGCCAGATTAGCTGAGCAGATTTACCCTACATAATTTAGGACTAACCTCGCGTCAACTGTAGTTACTTATTATAGACAATGTCTCACATCAGTTACAAATTCACACTGCTGGTAGCAGACTTTCGTGTGTTTTTGACTGACCTCGCATTCCTATAACTTAGTCATAATCTATAATACTCTCTACATATATTATCACATGTCTCACATCTATTATTTAGGCCTTACAAGAAATCTTTCTTATTTCGCCTCTACCATTAATTACTTTCCTAAAGACGATTTAATAATAATTAATAGCTTACTAAATACGCAATTAATGCATTATAATTATACGTCATTTACGCTAATATACACACACATGCCTAGGGATTTCAAACCGTACGAAGTTTACGCCCTAAACTAACATTTAAATGTCAACTCTTTTAAAATTATACAAATCTCATTTCCATATTATCAATATACCATAAATCCAATCAACAGAATAGTATACAAATAAAATTCGAACTCAACCTATTATATTAAAATAATGGAATAAATTAGTAAACTTACAATTTCAAATATTTGTTATGCTATGTACAACTTCTTTTTACACGAAACTAGACAAAGGGAATTTTTATTATAATTTTGGAAATAAGCAGTGCAAACTACGAATAAGAACTCATACCTTACACACCATTTCTTAATCAAAACCCTTAGTCAAATCCAAAGAAAAAGAATAAGAAGTGAAATAGAAGGTAAAATCACTAAAATTGCAAATCTACACAATTCTCATTATTTTAATATATATAAACAATTGAGATTCCAACCTAGAATTGACATTTCACTTTGGTGGAATTTTGGAAATTTTTTAATATGATGTTTTCGTAAACTAAAACTCCTCAAGGCATATTTCAAATCCAAACTATACTAATCAATTACTAAAATAGAAAGACTAAGATTTCCACTCACTATAGGTCTTTAGTTTTTCTTATTTTTGGATTTGACACGCCTTCAATAATCTCTTTCATATCTTTTTATATATATATATACTACAAGGGATTTGTATATACATTAGATTCGGAAAACTAGAGGTTTGGAGGAGAATAGGTTTAGAAAATAAACAATAAACAAAAATAAACATATAAATTCCTTATTTGAAATCCTAAAGAGGTTATTCTGAATCTTTAAAGAGATGAACTGATGGAGCTTCGCTCGGTTCCCAAAATAATTTGTGAATAAAAATGAGGGAGCTAGGCTCTTATTTAAAGTGGTTGGAATGCACCAGAACCATCAGATTTAAGTCGGTTTAAAAAAATAGAATCTGGTACGTTCACAGTTGCAAAAAAACCTAGCCGCCACAACCTTAACTGGTCGACCGCTGCTACCCACAGGTTTACCGGTCCTAAGTGAGCGGTCGACCGATCCTCCTATTCTAGAATCGTTAATTTGTAGCCATCGTTTTAATTATCTTATTCTTAATTTAACGTTAACGTTAATTTTAACGATTACTTAACCCAAAAGTCTAATTGCTATTAACTTTCAAATTTCAAATTTAATTATTTGCATTTGAATTCCATTTAAACTATTTTAAATCTGAAAACTTCAAATGAACTTTTCCCTTTGAGCTTCATTTTCAACATATTATATGGAAATTGATCAGAATTTCACCACGAACACAACGACATAACTTTCGTGGTGAAATTTGAACTTTTGCAAAACCATTTTTAACCTTATCTTATTTAATTAGTTTATCTAAATTTTTATTTATTATTATTTTTTATGTGGTGTTACATTCTCACCCCTTAAAAGGATTTCATCCCCGAAATCTTTCCAAGAGGAGAATAGTGTAATGCGCAATGAACATCCATGTTATATAACCAAGTTGTGTACACAACCAACTACTCAACTAAAAGTGCAATGCAATTATATGTGCAGACATACTAAAGTGAGCTCAACCCTTACGTTAATGTATAACCGTGACATATAAGTATGTACGCAAAACACCCTAAACATGCATAAAATTTCTATATGAGTGCAAAGTGACGATGAAAAGTGTAGCAACCATCTTCTACTATCCAATGTAGCAACCACGATGCAATCAAAACCTAATTTTGGAGAGAAAAATTTTGCCAGAGAAAAGCTTAGGATGAGAAGTCTGCATGCTTTCCACTGGATTTTCTCCCTATTGTACTCGGACCAACCTAATTTCTTTGTTGCGGAGCTTCCTAGTTTCATGCTCCACAATGCATGTGGTGGCACAGGATGCTATTGGCTCCGTCTCAGTATCCCCCAATTGATCAGGCACTATAACCATGGTTGTACTATGAAGGCATTTCCACAAATGCGAGACATGTAAAATGTCAAGGACTCCTGCAAACTTATTCGGTAACTCCACATGATAAGCAAGTTTTTCCTATTTTCCCAAAATTGGAAAAGGCCTAACAAATCTTGGTGCCAACTTTCTCGACTTTCCAAATCTTACGACTTCACATGCTACCTAATCAACTCTGTCTTTTCGAAGTCTTGCGAATTAAACCTGGTTCGAGTAGAATTTTGTCGATGGTTTCTCATTGATAGTTTAGCAATTTGCATGTCCTCCTATAAAGCGCTTCGAAGGGTGTCATACCAATCGTTTATTGGTGACTATTATTATACGTAAATTCTATTAAAGGTATGTGCTTCTCCTAGTGTCCTCCAAAGTCCATGGTGTAAGCACTTCAACAAATCCTCGAACTTCCTATCCGTTCCTTCACTTTGTCCGTCGGTCTGCGGGTGATAAGCAGTGATAAGATTCAACAAAGTTCCTAAAGCTGTCTGCGAACTCCTTCAAAATTCGCTAGTAAGTAAGGGGTCTTTATCACTAACAATGCTAATCGAAATTCCACGAAGTCGAACCACCTCCTTGACATAAATCTGTACTTTAGACGTTGCGGTCTTATTGCTCCTAACTACAATCACCTAGCGGCAAATTTTGCTTCCTTATTCTTCATCCTTATCCAATAGAAAATTTTCTTTATATCCCTATCTATTTTTTGAATGATGACACTCCGCAAGCTAATTTATTTATTCCAAAATCCTAAAGTTTCTGCAATTGAAACAATTTTTGGTTACTAACCTAATATCCTCATTAACTTCTGGTCTTACTTACAGTT
Organism: Allium fistulosum; assembly: GCA_030737815.1. Classification (NCBI taxonomy): domain Eukaryota; kingdom Viridiplantae; phylum Streptophyta; class Magnoliopsida; order Asparagales; family Amaryllidaceae; genus Allium; species Allium fistulosum. Next base: position 74,098,233 of record CM060906.1, read on the forward strand.
TACCACTGGTTAAGTGTCCCTATAAAATTTCTTTATTTACGTCAATATGCATATATTCATCTAGCGGTTTAATCCCATCCATAAAGTCAACATGGTGATAAAACAGGGACATATCTTATGCTTTTTCAATAACTAAGGGAGACGACTAGTGATTACAACCCAAAAATTCTTAAAGAAAATTTTGTTGGAAGCTTCCATTTATCATCAACTGGTGTAAATGGTGTTGAGGTCCTAATACTTCTTACTAAACTAAAATGGACATTCCTAATATGTCATTCCGCTATCGCCTACTTCCTTAATTTTCCTTCTTGGTTTCTAATAAATGTGATCCACCCATTAGTTTAGTTAATATACCCGTAATAGTTTATCATTATTGTCAAAATTGGACCATCTCCAATCAATCCTCATCTAAATCTCTTTAATCTATTTATGAATTTTAAAATCCACCTATTATACCTATTCAATTTCCCCATAAATCTCATCTTGCATTCCCTAGTCGGTCCTCTTTTTATCCCTTTTATTACTTATTAATTACAAATTTATTGCCCGTTAAATTTGTAGTCAATGTCCATAAATCTTAATCTGATAATTACTAACTAATATGTATACAGTCGTAAATTATCTTATTTATATATTTTTTTATTTTCAGCCGTCAAACGTGGTTATTCGTGTACATATATTTCTAACTACTAATTTCTAAACTAGAACTTTTTTTCTTCTTCTTAATTCGTCTGAGCTATCCTTCTAAAAAGGATTACCGTTATAATTTTTCCATAAATTAACTACAAATGAGATTTCTGCTTTATTTGAGATTGCAAAGAATTATTTCTTTTCTTTTATTGAAATAGATAGTGTAAACTACAAAAAAGGATATCCATATCTTACACATCTCTTTCCCTTTTTGGTACATCCTTTGTTAATTCAAACAACGTGCTTTTATACATATTTTGGAATTGGATAGTTTATGGAAATTACATGAAAACCGCTCTAAATAAATTAAAACGTAGAAATTTACGTTCCAAGTCATCTAGGGCAACCTAATTTACAACTCAATTATAGATCTGGAATATCTTTACTACTTTACCAATTTCTATAAGTAAAGGTTTGAGACTGATCTCAAATTTCAAGATCAAGTTATACATACTATTCCTATTTTATTCATATCCTACAACCTTTATCATGTCTTATCTAGGTAGTGATTCATATCTACTTCGTATTAAAAATTTGGTTTAGTTCTCACCATTCCTTGTAAAACTAAAATTTCACAACCATGAAGTGCCAAATCCGAAATCTTTATTTTTAAAAATACAAACTTAGAAACTTTTATCAAGAATTCAAAATTGCTTCATTCCAAAAAGGAGTAAAATAATTTCCCTTCTCAAAAACTTTCTACTTTAAAGGCTTATTCCTTAAAAAATTGGACTTTTGATTCATCGTATTCAAAAATTGCTAGGTTTTCAAAAAGGAATTATTAAAAATTTTCCTTTTTAATGTCTTTCTATAATAAAGACTTACTTCTTTTAAAAGTTGGATTTTTAACCCAAAACATTTAAAAACTCAATTATCATATCAAATATTCATTCACACGTTTTTTTTCAAAAACATCTTGTATAACTTTTAAACAACGAAAAGTGGAGTAGCCAATGATAACTTCCATCCTATTATTTCGTATCTGATCCCTGTTGCTTCTCTCCTAAATTATTTTTAACTAGACTACTAATTCTACTACTATAATAAATTCCTAATGCTATTACTATCTATTTCGGTTGTTATTCTCTGCATTCCCTTATACGCGAATGTTTCTCCTACTTACCTTATCGGGCATTCTTACCCTTTTATTTTCTATTTTCCTATTTCAATCAAGTGTCATATCCATTTATACACCCTTTTAAAAAATTATTTTTAAAGAAAAAAACTTTCAAATTTATAAATAGGAAAAATCATCGAGTCTAACCTACGTTCTAATTTTTCATTTATATCAAAAATGAAAAGTCTCTTTATCAAAAATCTTTAGACTAAAAACTTCTTGACTCAATCAATTTTAAACTAAGGATTTCAATAATGAAAAATCCTTTTTAAGTTATAACTTTTTAACTCAACAAATTTAAAAATTATGAGTTTTCAAATTTCCTTACTCTTTCAAACTAACAACGTCCTACTAAATCCTTTGAAAACCCCATTCAAAAAGTTCCAAGGAATTTTCTAAAAACCTTCTATCAAATTCTTTCACATAGAGTTGGATTTAGAAATTGACTTTGATTGTCCTTTCTATCGAACTTTCTTCTTCCTTACTCAATCTTTATAAAAAATATGGCTATCTTCTTATGGTGATTGATGTACACTTTCTTACGGAAACTTGTTCCACTCTTGCTATACATCTTACTTCCGGATGTTTACAAATATATTGTCTTATAATATTTAATTACTACCTAACATGTTCATTCGTTATTTCTATAAATGTTGATTGTCTGTAATAAATGATTACTATTTTAACTGGGCAGTTTTTAAAGACATTTATTTATTCATTCTAATTTTTTCTTAAATCTTCCTTATCTATCCATAATTACCCTAATAATTTCTTCAATCGGTCTATTTACATTCTTTAGTAAATTCTTGTAAATCCCTATTTATTCTACATTTATTGCCTTATTAATTTTGGAGTTACAATCTTTTCCATCCACATTTCCTATCCCTATTATTTATTACACGGTTTATGTTAATGTTCTAATTACATTTAATGTGAACATCGGCATGTATTACGCTTATAGAGCTCACGATTATAAGAAAGTCCAGCTCAAACAAAGGAGTCAAGTACCATTCAGCTTTTGGGGTGCTTCTATATGTTATGCTCATGCTCTTCTTAGTCTACTCCTACCATACGACCTCTGCCCCGTGGGTAATTGGAATAGGAGTATAAATTTAACTTTTTTTTCCAACTCATAGTCGCTTTGTCCATCCTTTCGGAATATGGTCGCAACTACTTCTATAGTCGGAATTATATAGTTAGGCGCATGTTCAAAATAAGAATATATTTACATATAGTAGGGTTTTGAAAAATACTTTCAAAAATAACAAGTATGCCTCTCATATGTATATCTATCCTCTTTGATCGGGTAACCTAAGCTTTGATACCAAATGTAACAAACTGCCCTGAGAAGGACCGAAATTCTGATCTAGAAAATGCCTATCGAAACTTTGATCCATTCCAAAGCTGGCTATTGGTTGGTAAAAAGAATAATATAAAGTTATTTATCTACACATTCATATCTCATGGTGGAAGGATAAAATATAATAATAACAATGGTACCCATTTTGTTATAAATCTAAAATGACATAAAAACCATAACACAAAACCAATAATAACCGTTACATATCTGTGGTACATCATATTTAAAATACAACAGTTTCCAATGGGTACATTTGAAAATAACATGAAAAGATAAATAGATAAAATGCCACATGCTTTCTCCACGCCTTCGCCTTCAACATCGTCGTCTTTCCTAACATGTGTTGTAATGAAGAGTGAGTCAGAACAGCATATGTCTGGTAAATAAAAATCCTGAGCGTTACTATAGAATTACTTGGGTAGTATAATTTAAATAGAAATATGTCTTTTGCATTTTTTCCACATTTTGAGTCTTTCCAAACATAAGCCCAAATGCTTTCCAAATATAAGTCAAAAAGGCTTTCCAAATACAAGCCCATAGTCATCTTGCTTTCAACCCAATAACATATATCTATAGTCAATAATGTCCTATTAATGTAAGAGATAGTACTTAAGTCACTTAATACCTTTTAATGGGAACTAGACAGACTCCGACAATTTAATACCTCTTTTAAGGTAGGTCCCCGTCCTTTAATATCTATCCCAAGGCGGACTCCTCACTAGTAACTATCTAGTTGATATTGCACAAAATCTCTTCAGCCACTTAATACTTCATATCGAAGTTGTCCATTTCTCGTGATATCCTCTACCGTGCCTTACTCATAACCCCGACCATTTATTACTTCCTACATAGGGAAGAGACTGGCCCTCATACAGCCACTTAATACCTTTAATCCCTAAAGCAGGTCCTCTGTATTATAACCCGTACGCCACAGTGACGTCTCACATTTGTCCAACTATTTGTAAATATTAGTAGCCAGATTAGCTAGGCAGATTTACCCTTCAAAATTTGGGTCTAATCTCGCGTCATCTGTAGTTACTTATCATAGGCGATGTCTCGCATCAGTCCCAATGTCACACTTTAGCAGACTTCCGTTTGATTTTGGTTGACCTCGCATCCTAATAACTTAGTCATAATCTATAACACTCTCTACATATATTATCACACACCTCGCTTCTATTATTAAGGCCTTATAAGAAATCTTTCTTATTTCACCTCTACCATTAATTACTTTCCTAAGGGGAATGTAACACCCCGCATTTTTATATAATTAAATAATTAAATAACGATGAATAGTGAAAATAAACATTTTTGGAATTGTCAGAATATGGCTTCGAAACTTAGACCATTGTGTACGTGGCGATTTTCTAATCAATTTCCATATATAACTTGTCAAGATCCGATACTAATATGTCCACTGTATTACATGCCGAGCAATCGAACGTCGGAAAACCCGATAGTTAGGGGAAAAGAAAAGGAAGAGGTAGAAGAAAACAGAAACAACAATACAGAATCTCACAATCGCAGTGGAACAATATATAATAGATACTAACATGTCTTTATACAAAAAGAACTATAACTGTTATTTATACATTACATCATCAAAGTACAACAATCAATAACTCAATATTGGACAGTTATAATAACTTGTCCTCACTAGTGCTGACTATACAGCTTACAATACACAGCGGAATATGATCAAGTACGTGTAATACATCTTCGTCATCCAGCTCGTCTCCTGAGCTCCATAGCATCCTAACCTGAATCTATAATACTCGGTCTGACTCGAGCATTATAATAAAATAACACCTAAGTCAGTCTGGAAAACCAGCGTGAGAAAACACACTCAATTTGAACTTATTAGAGTTATCAAAATCCTTTGAAAAACAAAGGTATCTCGTAAGACCATGCCATACATAAACACGACGGGTTTTCCCTTACGATAACCAAAACATTTTATATCAAAATCATATGATATTATTATAGTGTCTATAGAAAATAAATAGAAAATAGCTGAAATGCTTGCATCTCACGTTTCAGCATAGTTGGGTACAATCAAAACCGTACGGCGCTTATTGGAGAATGGATTCCATACAATGACTAGGCACTAGGGTACCACCTATCATGGTACACGTCTAGAAAAATGTACCGAGGACCTCGTCGGGATCCCCTACAATACAAGACCGGACTTATCCCTAACCTGGATAGAACCGAATATTTTACCACCCCGGGTGTTCCCACCCTTATCGAGAGCTCTTTTTCCATGCACTACCGTATCCATAATTAATAATATATCTGAGGGTATCTAGAAAGGTGATAACATACCCTAATTGGGTATGACCTACTTAGCCATGCTCCATATCCTCTGTTTTTCAGTCATTCCGGTTGATGAGGCTTGAGGCTACGATTACCTTTCAAGAACAATTTCACTTAGAATGCTCATCGTCCTTCAATGACGATGTTCTGATAGAATTCGTCCATACAAGTTGTCCTGGGTCTGGACAAACCAAATCACCATTTTCACTATCTTCACGGTATCCATTCATAACGCTCAAATCGGATCGAAGTGGTTTCGGATAATTAAATCTGATCCCGGTCTCTTCGAAACGATCAAACAAATACTTGATAGTTGGTTATTTAACTATCAATATAACATCCATAAGCAATCACTAGGCCCATATTATAATTTTTCCAAAACTTATTCCCAAAATATCTTTATAAGATATATATTCAAATCCCTTCAAAGTTTCAATATTCGAGACAACTCAAATATTTAAATCCATATCAGGATATTTCAAACCATCCCTTATTTCAACACTTATAAAATATTTAAAAATATATTTTTCTAAAACCCTTACTTTCCAACACTTAGGAAAGTTCCATTTATTTCTCATTTCTCAAAACCCTTCACAATTTTTATTGTAAATTCCTTAACTCGTTTATAACGAATTCTATAAGTTCTGGGGTTCCTTAATTAAATCTCTTTATTCAAAAGTATATACTTATCTCACCGAAATAAGTATATTCACAAACCATTTCCTTCAAAATATTTGAAAAAAAAACTTTTAAAATAAATATGGAAAGCACCACGCGGTATCAACCATGGATTCACAGCTTAATGATTACGTCTCTATCCCAGAGAAATCCAAACTTAACTACAGGCAATCTCTGCCTCCGATTTCGCCATGAAAGTATACCATTACTTTCCGAAAACTTATTTAATAATTAAATATACTTTTAAACAATTAAAATAATTACATAACTTTTGAAACAATAATTAATTCTGATTTATTAATAAAATCTAATCGATTTACAAGACTTGTTTATAAAACTTATAATTCATTTTGACAATTTAAAATATTTAAATAACTAACTTTCTGAAATATTTTTAAACACTTTTAAATTACCTATTTTAATAATTAAAAATCCTCTTTTTAAACAAACTCAACTTCTCGATAAAAGTATATTTTTCAATTCCAATATAACCAATCTAATATTTATAGATCTCTCTCCATTTATCACCAATCGACTTACGTCCCCAATTTCAAAAATCCCTTTTTCACATTTCCAAAAGTAAAATCTGTTATTTCTTTTTAAACTGATTTACCCATCTCATTATAAATTCTTACCGTGAATTTATATCTTCAACTTATCGAATGATAATCATTTCACTTTTATTTATAAACATTGTTTATAAGTCCCATAGTCTCATTTCCAGTTTACAACGGTTTCACATCACTTATATTCCATTTATAAATCAATTTCTTAAATTGAATTCGACTTATAAATTAACTTCTTAAATAACCCAAACTATATTCCACAACCAATCAAGTCTCGATTCTACTTCTATTTCGTAATTTAGAAATCTTATTTAAGATCCAATATAGCCAAATTTATATTTACTTCCAAATTCCCTTTTATTTTCCCAATTTATTAAAAATCTCGATTTTTAAACCCTTTTATATTTAAACAAACATCACTTAAGTATTATTATTTAAAATCCTTTATATACATTATTCCAAAATCTCCATTAAAAATATCATGGAATAGTCAAGTACAAAGTCAAACCATTTATTTTATCCAAATCAATTTTCTTCTAACTAATCCAAACTCTATATATATATTTCACTTTCAAAATCCCTTTTTAATTTCTTATCAAATTCAATATATATATTTATGGTATTTTAAAATACCAAAATCTAGGCCAGTATTACCATAGCATCAATTACATTCAAATCACACTATAATCTATCACGGATTATTCAAACAAATCATATATCACTATATATGAAATTAAATTCAACATTTTTGAGGAATCCAGTTAGATCCCTCCAACCTGTTTCCCTTCATCCACAGATGTTAATACAACATAAAAATACCAATCCCACTTCGAGGCGGGATATCGCGGTATATAGGGTCATTCGATATTATGCGGGGCCAATAAGGTCTCATCTGCTAAAATATGCGGGAACAACAATCCAACTACTAATATATATGCCAATATAAATAATATAGCATCCAACTGATATTAATTTATAAATTCAACCAATCATCTAAATTAATTTTAATCATTTAAAATGAATTGCAGTAATCCAAATGAGTGAGATTTACTCACTTTAATTTTTATTGTCGCTTCCGCCTTTCGGTTCCGATTAAATCTGAACCAGTTCCTATGCGTCGTATTCATCGATACGAACACAACACAACCAACCGTGTCTCGATTGGACCTAAAACAAACGAGATATGATATTTCTAATTTTAACGATCATATTCTTTTAAAATCAATTATATAAATACAATTCAAATACCCAAAGCACTTAGGCCTAGCCCAAATGAACGAACCTGACCCGCCAACTATAGTAGCTTCCCTTCCCCCTCACCTCTGTTTTTCCCATTCACTTGAAACCCATTCGTGCATGTCCCATATATCAGTGATACGCGCATCTAATCCACCGTTCAAAAATCTAACTTCACCAACACGACTGCCATCTCCTCCTCACTCGAACGCACACCACCACGCCACGGCCACGGCTCCCAATCGAAATGCAACACCACGACCCTCCCGGCCCGCCACTGTCGCGAACTCCAAAACGCCACCGCACGTCATCAAAATCTTCCCCGAGCTGCTCTTTTGCGTCACAAACCCAATTCCGGCCTCCAATCCACCAATCGCCGACCAAAACTCAAGATAACCAAAACCATAGCCATAACCCCACCTCGACCTTCACTGTCGAGCAAACCAGGTTGAAGCCGCACCCTCCAATTCGCCTACCAAATCGACGCTTATAAAAATTAGGATTTTAGAGACTGGCTTCAGGATTTTATGTGAGTATAAGTGGAGAAACAAATTTTTTTGAAGTTTTGCCATTTTTTTTCTTGCTTTCACTATCTGTAACTTGCGTATATTTTTAAAGGAGAGAGGGAAGGTGATTTAAAAAAGGAGGTAGCATGTAGGATGTTGTGTACAGTGGTTTGAAAAGAAGGAAAAGAGGCTAATGTGAATAAAAAGGTCAAGTCGACATATAAATATATTATTTAAATTTTCAAATTATCTCGATTACGCAACTTAAAATCTCAAACCCCTATCTAGACGTGCCACTAGGCATTTATAATGTTATACCCCTATTCCGAACGCAATGGAAAAGGTTTCGAGTCTTAATTCGATCGTATAGAGAGGATAGCTTTTTGGACCCAATTGTTATATTACATTTTCAATACAAAATTCAACGCGTTTTTATATTGTACGACCAAACGATAACTCTAAACGCTACGAAATTTGAAATTCGATAATAATACACTATTACGGATCCAATGGAATTAGTTTCGTCGAATTCCGAGACTGTGCCCTAGAAGGCTATTTTTATACGTTATTTTAAACAAGCTATTTTTAAAATCGAGTAAACCACTTATAAATCCAATTTAAAATTATACTTACCTTCATTCTTATTAATATAAATTCTATAGGCCTTTAAATTATTTTTAACAATCTAAAAACTCAAGATTCGATTATTTGAGAAAATTCCAATTATTAAATTATCCAATAAATCATTATATTTGAAATTCAAGTTAAAAATTAACATTTAAATATTAAAAATAAATTAAATATTCCAATTTCAAATAACCAAAATTCTGGGTCGTTACAAGGATGGCCCTCTGGGTAGACATAACGGAGCAGTCCCCCGGAGGCCGGTCTGTAGGTGTTCCATCAAGAGAGTATGCCTTGACTGCTTTTTGCATGGCAGAACCATTATAGGTAGTCAAAAGGGGGTTGATGTTTAGAGTAGGATATCCGTATGACACCGTACTTGACTTGCGAGTAGGTTTTAGTGGGCAGGACCTAAAAGGATAGTCGCATGCTGATATCGGGCCAGCATCAAAACCAAGAAGCAAGATCGGGAAAGACTAGAGTTAAACCAAAAGGCCAATGATTCTTTCACTATCGAGATATTGGATGAGGGGCGCAGCCAATTGGATGTTTAGATTGTTTGCAGTAGGGCACAACCACTTAGCTATTTAGAGGTCTTTCGATTAGTTGAGGGATGGCTGCGTGGGGCCATAGCCACGATAAGAAAAGAGACAGACCAAGTAGAATATCTGTATTGTAGGCCTAACAAGGTAGTCCTTTACAGACATAGAAAATCCCCGACTGAGTTCCGTACAAGGTAGACCTTGTTTAGCGGGATTCAGGGAGTAGATAGAACGATTACGTATAGTCTTCAAGGTACGCACTAGGTGGTACATTGTGGATGTTCGAGCATTAGTATAGGCTAGTGCGGACGTGGTTTTACGTTTTCAGAGCAGACAACGGAACATCTATATTGTAGGCCTTACGAGGCAGTCCTTTATAGATGTAGTCACAGCACGCCCTAGCAGCGAGATGATGGAGTCCTTTTCGAGGATGATACGGAAGGTACTAAGGGTAGTACCTAGGACCGATACGGTCATTGGGCATATAGCTACATATATATATTAGTTATTAGGTTTTGATCTACTAGGTAGTAGATGGGTACGATTCACGCATAGAGGCGAGAGTATTATAAACCCAATAAACCTAATATCCCAGCAATGGGAATAAAACGGTATATGTAGAATTAAACTTAGAAGTATATAATTTGTCCATTCACTAGAACTTTAGTTCTGAACCCCTCCTCATAACATCCTACAGGTTAGGTAGACGCCAGAGACTTTCCAGCTTTAAGGCACTCGTTAGAAAGTGTTATTATTTTGGTGAGTATTTACTTACTATTATATTTTAGTCAGATCCGCTGTGAGATATTTATCTAAGCTCTGATATATTTATCTTTGCCTATTTGCAGGATACCAGAAACCCAACTCGGGCTTCAGTGGGCTTGGATTCTAGCATTTTTGTGAAAAATCCGGACCCACTGGAATTCGAGTTGTTACATCTAGTATCAGAGCCTAGGTTAAGGATTCCTAGGTAGATAGTGAGTGAACGTATTTTTATTTTTGAATAAAATATAAATATATTGTGTACTAAAATCCAAATGGTCCCCAATTATAGATTTTAACATATGGAAAGTTTTTAAGAAGTATATTTGTGCATAGTTTGCTAGTTGGGTTGGGATGACCCAAGTATGTTGAGCCTTATGTTATTACCGATTTATAGCGTACAAACAAGCCATGTTTTGAGAGAAGATTGGTATCCATATGTTATAGGAAGTGGGGAAGTTCCCTAGGGATAGTAGGGAGGGTGTTTTTATTTTGGAAGGAATAAGTGGTTTTAGTAAGAAGAAAATCCACTTTATGTCTAGCCCAATAAAATGAAACTTTTGGAATTGAAAAGTTGAAAAATATAATTGTTAATATATTTGAGGAGTAAATATTGGGTTTTTGAAAAAAATAAGTGGTATGAAATTTAAGTTGATTTTATATGATGTAAATTTTGTTAAATGTGAAATTCTTTTTGAAGAATTATAGAGCGTGTATAGCTCGCTAGTTTCCTTGTAGATAAACAAAAAATTTAAAATATAAAAACCTAGAGTGTGTTAAGTATCGAAAACGTAGGTTACAACATTTATTGTTGTAATAGATGTTTTCGGTAAAAATAAAGGAAGCATAGACTATGACACTATTGTTATAGTAGGTGACTCCTAAAGTAATTTTTTACATAAGCATATGGGATTTATTAATATTTATTTTAATTGAATCCATATATTAGTATTTTTGGGTTGTAGTAACGGTGTTTTACGCAACATCTATTTTGACCCAAATGAGTTTTGAAGATAATTTCTAAATTAGTTTGTATGTACACTTATTATTTAAATGAGTATATGAGAATATTTTCTAGTTATGAAAATATTAAAGCAGTTTCGAAAAATGAGTTCTTTTGAAAAATAATGTACGTTAAATTAATGAGTTTAGTAGGAAATATCTTATGTAAGTGAATATAGAGTAAACATACTTTAATCTATTGGAATGAAATGAATAATGATATAATTTTCTATGAATCACAAATAAAGATGTTTTGTACAAGTTATAAGGAATACGTGAAAGAGATGTACAAGGTATGGAAAGCACCATATTTTGTATAGCCTATTTCGATAAAATATAAAATAAATTCTTTATAATTTCACCTAAACATGAAATCCTCCTTTAAAGGATTCATAGAAGGTTTTAGCGTTAATGGTTTCTCATAAGAGAAAGTAATTCCAATACATTAAGGTATAAAACCATTAAGTGTAGTAAGTTAGAAACTCCTCCAAGGTTAAGTAATTGGAAGAGTAGAAAAGTTAGGAGATTTTTGATAAAATAATTATTCTTATCTACTCCATTTTTAGTAAATTTGAAAATCTATGAAAAGAAGATATTTCTGAAACGTGTGAGGACATTTTTTTTCTTGAAGTCAAAAAAAATGTTTTAAGAACAAGCAAGACATGTTTTAAAGAAAAATGGTCGGGTGAAAAAGTAAATAAGTTTTTGGAAAGATAAAATTTTAAGTAACCAAGTACCTTTGAATTTAACAGAAAACTTCAAAATAACACTTTCAAAGGAAAGAATTTTGGGATTTGATGTTTCGAAAATTTAGAAGCTTTAATTTTTGAAGTAAAATGACAAATACCAAACCAAACCAGACTTTTAAATATCGAGTAGATAGGAATCATTTCCTAGGTGTAACGAGAAAAATATAAGGCTATAGCAGTAATTGCTCCTAGTAGTAATAATAAAAGTTCCCGTAAGGTGTATAGGACACTAGTGAAAACCTAGGAATATTGCTTCATATGTGTAGACTATAGAAGAATGGTGATGTAATATTAGTAAGACAGTAAGACACACGTGGTTGGGAAAAGTAGACCTTAGTTGGGAAAAAATGAAAGGTAAAGAGAAAATTTCCTCAAGCTTAGTTGCATTTTTAAATAGAGACTGCATAGATTGAAACCCTTATCCATTGTAGTAAAAGAGACTTGGTTATTCCTTTTTTAGCATGGAATAGAAGAGATGAATAGTGTTAGGAAATCCAATCTATGGTTTCGATGATAAACAACTATACAATGGAAATCGAATATACATATATATTTATATACATGTACTTGCTAGAACAACAAACACTAGAAAGATAAGAACGACGCTCAAAGGACACTACGAGAGACTACAAGTCGATAGGTACAAGGAAGTAAAAGAAAGGATGCACAAAAACAGACATGCACCATATCAGACGTCTGGGTGCACAAGCCAGATGTCTGAAATTGTTCTCTAGAAACAACCAACAGCCTAAACCAGACGTCTTGTAATAGCACTCAAACATCTGATCCTCTACTATATTCAAAAAATATATAGTATCAGACGTCTGAAACAAATACCAAACGTCTGAATTCAAACTCGAACTTCATATATAAACTACAACTGCCACATGTGAATGGACATCTCCGCTTCTCTTTGCCGCAACTCTTCACTATCAACAGAAGCAACCTTAGAAGATTCATTAATGGATGTAACTACTCAAGATACCTATCTACAACTATATATAGCATCAAGAATCAAGAGAACGGTACTTACTTCACTTACTTACGCTTTCTAATTCTATACTCTATTCTTGATCTCTGCACTATAGCAATACTTGTATTCACTCTTCCATATACTCAGTTCTTCATAGACAATATTCCTTAGAAATATATTGGAAGCAATTGTATTAATTAGTCAACATCCGTGTCATATTAGAACACATACTTGACAAGAACAACTCATTGTAACCAAGCCTATTCCTCCGGGCGAAGCGAGGGTTATTGATAGTCGAATTCCGAAGGGGAGTTTCGGGACTGGACGTAGGATGGGAGGTCACAACCAGTATAAAATTCTGGTGTTCTTATTCTATATTTACTTAGATTAATATTATTTTAGTTACATCTTATATTTTGTCACATATACTTGCATATATACTACACGATCCACCCCGTAGACTGTCAATTGGTATCAGAGTAAGGTTTGATCAAAGTACAGTAACACGTATTTGAATCACTTTAATATAGCAAGTATTTTTCAAGAAGGCCAATCCACAGCACGCCCCCCACTTTTTAATGGTTCTAATTATGCATATTGGTCAACACGTATGAGAATTTTTATGGAAGCTAAAGGATTAGAAATTTGGTCAGCCACTCAAAATAAATATGAAGCACCTAACACTGATATGAACACATGGAATGGTGCACAAAAAATCGCAGCTTCTAATAATACCAAAGCTATGAATGTTTTATTTTGTTCATTGGATAAGAATGAATTTTCACATATCATGTTATGTAACACTGCATATGATATTTGGCGTACCTTACAAGTTACACACGAAGGCACGAACAAAGTTAAGCAAACTAAAATTTCAATTTTGCAAAATCAATTCTCATCATTCAAAATGAAACAAAATGAATCTATAATGGACATGTACTCTAGATTCTAAACTATTCAACACGATTTAATGGCACTAGGAGTTAAATTCACAAATTTTGATTTAGTATCTAGAATACTCAATTCTTTAACTCCAGAGTGGGAAAGAAAAGTATTAGCTATCGAAGAAGCTAATGACCTCTCAACACTCTTAGTTGAAGAATTGATAGGAAATTTAATGTCCTATGAAGCTAATCTACAGGCAAGAAAAGAACAAAATTCGAAGAAGAAAAACATAGCCTTTCCAGCAACAAATGAAAACTCCAATTTAGACGAAGAAGAAATCGTATTTATTGCCAAAAACTACAACAAATTCAAGAAGTTTAGGAAAATGACCAGATTTCAGAAAGGAGGAAAATCAAGCTCAACAAATCAAACGTCAATCAAATGCTATGAATGTGATCAATTTGGACATATGAAGAAAGATTGTCCCAAGCTCAACAATGATAAAAAGAAGAACAAATTTGAAAAATTCAAAAAGAAGAAAGCTTTCACAGTAACATGGGATGACTCATATTCTTCATCATCATCAGATAGTGACAGCGATAGTGACGGAGAACAAGCAAATGTATGTTTTATGGCACAAACTGATGAGGTATGTCCCGAACTTAGCTATGATGAATTATTATAGATTAGCATGGAATTAGATGATAAATTTAGACAAATTAAAAATTGAATAAAGAACACATAGCCAAAATAAATCGATTAGAACTTGAAATAGGAATGTTAAAAGCTGAAAAAATTATTTTAGACAAGGAACTAGAATTATGTCAAGAAAAAATTAAAAAAAGTAGTTTAGTTGAATATGAGACTATATCTATTGACTTTGGAAAAGTTGAACTAGAAAAGGACAACTTGTTAAAAGAAAATATGAACTTGAAAAGTAATATAGAAACATTGAAAATTGATAATTTTGAATTAAAAGAAAAATTAGATAAAATTACAAATAATGTTTCAAAATTTAATAAAGGAAAACAAGATTTGGAAAATCTTATCAAAACTTCAAAACCTTCAGGTAATATAAATGGAATAGGATTTGGAAATATCCCTAAACAAAAAGGGAATAATATTAGGAAGCATAGTTTTATTTATCAAAAAACTAAAAGATCACCTAAGTTTAATACGAATACCAAAAACATAAAAATTTGGATTCTAAGACAAATAATAATTTGATTAGACAAAAACATATTAATAATTTTCTAGATAATGTAGTCTATAATAAAAATTATGTTCATAAAGGTACCAAAGTGTTTGCGCCAAAATTGGTCACAAACACCCAATTGTCGATGAAAGCACCAGTTCACAATCACAGATTACATATAACAAGTATGTAGAGAATTAAAAATGAAGAACACTCAGAATATTAAAAGGAAAGCAGTAAAGAACACAGAGTTTATAGTGGTTCGGCAATCCGGCCTACATCCACTTTGAAGTTGATGATTTTATTGATGTTTGCTTGCTGACTACAACGAGTTACAACTGATTACAACAGCAAATTTCGAGTACAATGATGATTCCTATAGAGTCTGGACATCGAAGAATCAAAAGTCCCTCTTCTGTAGACTTTGGGATGCTATTTATAGGCGTAGGCTGCAAATATCTCGCTCAGATCTCGAGAGACCTCTTCTGGCACGTGCACGAGCCCATGCGATTTTGACTCGATCCATGATCGATACGAATGAATTTTGTATCGATCAAGATCTTTCCCGATCGAGTCGAGATCGATCATGAACATTCTTAGGTTGTACGCAAGCTCCTATGAAAATTTGGTGGCATTTGGACTTGTAGATTGTGAGATATGATTGATGCAAGTTCGTGTTCACCGGTCGGCTATCGCGTTCGTATCCATGTCTTCGTCTCCATCCATTCGCATCGATCCACATATGCCTGCCGCTCATTTCATGTCGACTCCCTATTATTGTTGTTGTCTTGTTTGTATCCATGCTTCTTCATATCGATTCGAAGTATCCAATGTTGATCAGTATCGATTCGAAGTAGTCCATGTTGATCGATACGAACAGTATCAATTCGAAGTATACTGCTATGCTCCATCCCGATCGATATGAAATCATCGAGTTGAACAAATTATCATGCGCCTATCTGTTCAATCCAAGTCCACAGCCATCGAGTCAAAATCCACTTAATCTCTCTCCCTGATCGATACGAACGTCTTGTTCGTATCCATAGGTATCGATACGAACAGGGTTTCCTTAAGCATGCATCCATCAATATCTTGGACAAACGAACTCCATTCGACTTGAAACTTGAGATATAGCCTTTTCTAGTCGTGTTCATCGTTCCCAATCGATCCTGTCTTGATTGGAACTCGGCTAAATTTTGACGATATCGATCATAGCCTTGTTCCCAATCGATCTCCAATCCTGATGTTAATCCTTTCCAGCCAATCTATTGATATCCCGGCCTTGACCAAAAGGTGGGATAACATTTGCTCCCCAAAACATGCCTTGTGGTAAGAAGGTGTGTTTTGAAAAGCTCTAATTCTAACAATCGAAGTCCATATTCCATTCATAGTCGTACCATCTGATTCATAATCCAATCCATTACCGAGCCATCCTATCCGAGTGCCACATTCTTTACTGCTCCGAGTCGATGTCCGATTCCAAATCCAGTAACCAAATCCTTAGCCAATCCTGCATCCATCCGAACTCGATAACTGAGTTCTAATCCATCCATATCCAACAACCAATAACCACATCCATGACCTCTCCGGGTCGATATCCAAGTTCGAGACCACTCCGGGTCCATGTCCAATCCCGGCCTCAACTATCCGGTCAAGGGCTTAATCTGTGTTTATGTTTCTCCGGCCTCGACTCTCCGGTCGTGGACTCGATATTCTTCGGCCTAGACTCTCCGGTCGAGGACCCGATATTCTCCGGCCTCGACTCTCCGATCGAGGACTTTATATTCTCCGGCCTCGACTCTCCGGTCAAGGACTTTATATTCTCCGGCCTCGACTCTCCGATCGAGGACTTTATATTCTCCGGCCTCGACTCTCCGACCGAGGACATGATATTCTCTGACCTCGACTCTCCGGTCGAGGACTTTGTATTCTCCAGCCTCGACTCTTCGGTCGAGGACTTCTATATTGTGTTTGAGTCCATTCCATCGCTCTCCGGCGAAGGGACTCGTAATTCACGATTACTGCCCCGTCTCTTCGATCGAGACCGTAATCGCGAGACCTGTATTATTCATTACATTGATCCAAATCCAACCATTCAAAATAAGAGTTCTTATAGCCAGGGAAAACCAAATAAATGTATGTACATCCAAGGGAAAAACAAAAGTTTTCACGAAAACGAAAAAGAAAACCAGGATTTCACAGACTCGAGCAACACGGTTTATCATCGTCTCAGAGGATGCCTAGGGACCGTCCTCGATCTCGTACATGTGTAAGTGATTTAGTCGCATTACTTCGAGTTCTATTACTTATTCCAAGCCATGAATCTATTTAGTTGATAACAAGTTGACGTTGCCTAGGTCCAGTGCCATCCTCGTTCGAGGTGGGCGGTGGCCGTTCATGTACCACTACCACAGCTCAATTCCTTATGTATTGTTGCAAATGACCATTCCCCACGTGCTCTTCAATGATATCCTTCAAATGCCTACAGTCGTTCATGTTATGCCCATCCAGCTCATGGAACAGGCAATGCTTTCCCGATGCCCACTCATATTCAGAAAGTTCCCTTCTTGCCGGCCTTCGATACTGGAGGCGCCCTCGAGTATCCAAGTAAATTATTTCTAGAGTCTCAGTCAAATCCGTGTAGGAAGTAAACTTTGAATTTTTCCGTGGCCTTTTTGAAGTGTTACCATCATCATTCATTTTCCTTTTTCCATTATCATCTTTGTTCGGATCCTCCCTGGGCGGACCTCCACCTCTCACCGCATAAGCTTCAGCCTCCCTCCCTTCTCTCTCAGCATGCGCATCTTCCTGCCTTAAAAACCTTTCTGCTTCATGGTATAACTCCCCGAGATCCATCGGTAGGTCCCGTTCCAATGATATCTTAAATTCCTAATTATCTGCAACACCTGAGACTGCTGCCATCAAAACCATCGACGGATCAGGTCGATCCACCGAAGCCACTGCCGCATTGAATCTGGTCAAGAAATCCTTGAGCGACTCTCCTTTCCACTGCTTCATCGATGTCAAGGTCATCACATTCTTGGGTCTCACGATGTGAACCCGAAATTGCCTCATAAACTTCTCGAGCAAGTTCGTCCAAGTGCCAATTGAACCGTTTTCCAGTTGTCTGAACCATAGTGCTGCTAGATCTGTCAAATACAAAGGGAAGCACCGAGCCATGACTTCCTCCGATGCCCCCAATACCTCCATATTCCTCATATACCTTGTCAAGTGAACAACAGGATCCGTTCTTCCATCATACATCTCTAGCGTTGGTAGTTTGAAATCCGGTGGATTCCTAGCTTGCCTGATCGTAGGAGCAAAGGGACTCCTATTCACATCCTCCAAGTCTCTATTCACTAATCTGCCTCACATGGCTGGCCTAATCATCTCCGCCAATCTATCATTGTCGCCAAGCTGCAGCCCTTGTCCGTTGCCTCCAATCTGCCCTCCGAGTTCACGAGGGATTCCTGAAATCTGCTCTCCTGGACGAGCACCCATTCCTTTATCAGTGTCGTGTTGCTCGGCTCCACCTCGTACTTTGCCCGGGATTGGATCATGCTCTTGAGTGCCCCGTAGTTCTGGTGTTGCACTGGATGGTCCTGCTCCATTCTGAACTCTGGCTGCTCCGTGCTCCCGATCTCTATCTCCAGCATCTTATGTAGTTGTGTTAACTTGATTCTGCACTCCAACTTGTCCAACTTGTTGAAGTAGGCTCTACATCATCTCCTCTTGTCTCTTGAGCATCATTTCCATCTCGTCTCTGGTGATGAAGATCGACGCCTGATTCGCTTCTGAGGAAGCCTCCTGACTCTCTTCATGCTGACTCATTTCAGTCCTTTGTCTTCTTACCGATTGCCTTGCCATAGCTTTCCAAATCCAAGTCTTCAAGCTTTTAAATCTGAAATCCAAGCTTTGGAATCCCTGAGTGCTAGCGTTCTCAGTGAAAGCACCAAAGTGTTTGCGCCAAAATTGGTCACAAACACCCAATTTTCAATGAAAGCACCAGTTCACAATCACAGATTACAGATAACAAGTATGTAGAGAATTAAAAATGAAGAACACTCAGAAAATTAAAAGGAAAGCAGTAAAGAACACGGAGTTTATAGTGGTTCGGCAATCCGGCCTACATCCACTTTGAAGTTGATGATTTTATTGATGTTTGCTTGCTGACTACAATGAGTTACAACTGATTACAATAGTAAATTTCGAGTACAATGATGGTTCATGTAGAGTCTGGACGTCGAAGAATCAAAAGTCACTCTTCTGTAGACTTTGGGATGCTATTTATAGGCGCAGGCTGCAAATATCTCGCTCAGATCTCGGGAGACCTCTTTTGGCACGTGCACGGGCCCACGCGATCGATCCCATGCGATTTTGACTCGATCCGTGATCGATACGAATGAATTTCGTATCAATCAAGATCTTTCCCGATTGAGTCGAGATCGATCAAGAACATTCTTTAGGTTGTACGCAAGCTCCTGTGAAAATTTGGTGGCATTTGGACTTGTAGATTGTGAGATATGATTGATGCAAGTTCGTGTTCACCGGTCGGTTATCGTGTTCGTATCCATGTCTTCGTCTCCATCCATTCGCATCGATCCACATATGATTGCCGCTCATTTCATGTCAACTCCCTGTTATTGGTGTTGTCTTGTTCGTATCCACGCTTCTTCATATCGATTCGAAGTATCCAATGTTGATCAGTATCGATTCGAAGTAGCCCATGTTGATCAATACGAACAGTATCGATTCGAAGTATACTGCTATGCTCCATCCCGATCGATACGAAATCATCGAGTCGAACAAATTATCATGTGCCTATCTGTTCAATCCAAGTCCACAGCCATCGAGTCGAAATCCACTTAATCTCTCTCCCTGATCGATACGAATGTCTTGTTCGTATCCATAGGTATCGATACGAATAGGGTTTCCTTAAGCATGCATCCATCAATATCTCGGATAAACGAACTCCATTCGACTTGAAACTTGAGATATAGCCATTTTTAGCCGTGTTCATCGTTCCCAATCGATCATGTCTTGATTGGAACTCGGCCAAATTTTGACGATATCGATCATAGCCTTGTTCCCAATCGATCTCCAATCCTGATGTCAATCATTTCCAGCCATTCTATTGATATTCTGGCCTTGACCAAAAGGTGGGATAACACAAACCTTCTTGGGTGTGGCTACCTGCTCCTCCTAACATCTAGGACCCTATCAAAGTATATGGGTACCAATTAAATCATTTTTATCTTGCAGGTACCCAAAATAAAAAATAAGGAAAAATGGATACTTGATAGTGGATGCTCCAAGCATATGGCCGGAAATGCAAAAATGCTATCAAATATAACTTATATCGATGGTGGAACGGTAAATTTTGGAGATAACTCAAAAGGATACATCATTGGCATCGGAGAAGTCATCAACTCTAGTATTTCTAACTCTCCTATTATTGCAACTGTTTTGTTAGTAGAAAATTTAAAACACAACCTACTTAGCATTAGTAAATTATGCGATAAAGGTTTTCAAATTAATTTCGAAAAAGATAGATGTAATATTTTCGACAATAACAATCAACTTATCTTTGAGGGTTTTAGAAACAAAAATATTTATGTCTTAAATATGAATATAAATCGAAATTCAAACTTATGCTTAATCGCCAAACATGACGATCCATGGTTATGGCATAAACGATTATGTCATATTAATTTTAAATATATTAATAAATTAGCAAAATATGAGCTAGTTAGAGGTTTACCTAAAATAAATTATATAGTAGAAAATTTATGTGACGCTTGTCAAATTGGTAAACTAAAGAAAAGCTCTTTTAAATCTAAAAATAATATTTCTACAAAACAACCGTTAGAATTATTACATTTAGATTTATTTGGTCTAACTCAAGTTCGATCTATAAATCACAACAAATATGTTTTCGTAATAGTTGATGATTTTTCAAGATATACATGGACCTTATTTTTAAAACATAAAAGTGACACTTTTGGTCTGTTTAAAATTTTTGCTAAAAAAATTAAAACTCAAATGGATTTGAAAATTAAGAATATTCGAAGTGATCAGGGTGGAGAATTCGAAAATGATCTTTTTACTAATTTTTGTAATAAAAAGGGCATAAGTCATAATTTCTTTTTTCCCCGCACACCACAACAAAATGGTGTAGTAGAAAGAAAAAATCGTACGTTACAAGAATGTGCACGAACACTATTAAATAGTAGTGGTTTACCAAAACATTTTTGGGCTGAAGCTATTGCTACGGCTTGTTATGTTTTGAATCGAGTAACCATACGACCTATGACTAAACATACTTGCTTCGAAATGTTTTTTGGAAGAAAACCTAAAGTACCATACTTTAAAACTTTCGGATCAAAATGTTTTATATTAAATACAAAAGATAATTTAGGAAAATTCGACCCGAAGGCCGATGAAGGAATCTTTGTTGGATATTCGGATCGTAGTAAGGCATATAGAATTTTTAATAAACATACTAACATAATTGAAGAAAGTTTACATGTTTCATTTGATGAAAATTTCCTTAACAATCATACTAATGACGATGAAGAAATTATTCCTATAACAAATACAACAGACTCATCTAATAATAAGACAAATGCATAAAATAATACTATAGTGTCATCCCCTAGAATTCTAAAAGATCATCCAAAAGGTAATATTATTGGGGATCTTAATTCTAGAGTAACTAGAAATCAACTTAACCGAATAAGTCATATTGCATTTGTGTCAAATTTTGAACCAAAGAATTATAAAGAAGCTTCAAACGATGATTTTTGGATAATAGCCATGCAAGAAGAATTAAATCAATCTGAACATAATAATATTTGGGAATTAGTACCAAGACCAGAAAATCAATCAGTTATTGGAACAAAATGGGTATTTAAAAACAAAGCAGATGAAAAAGGAAATATAGTTAGGAATAAAGCACGTTTAGTCGCTCAGGGTTATAATCAAGAAGAAGGTATCGACTATGACGAAACTTTTGCTCCAGTAGCAAGACTCGAAGCCATACGTACATTACTTGCTTTTGCAAGTCATCACAATTTTAAATTATTTCAAATGGATGTCAAAAGTGCTTTTTTAAATGGTTTTATTAAAGAAAACGTATATGTTGAACAACCTCCATTATTTGTTCATGAAAAATATCCCGATCATGTTTTTAAATTGCACAAAGCCCTATATGGTTTAAAGCAAGCCCCCTGTGCCTGGTACGAACGTCTTAAGAATCATTTAATTACATCTGGTTTTCAAATAGGTAAAATAGATACGACTTTATTTATCAAACGAGAAAATAATGACATCTTAGTTGTACAAATTTACGTAGACGATATTATTTTTGGTTCAACTAACAAAAATTTTTGTACTCAATTTTCAAATATTATGAAAAGTGAATTTGAAATGTCTCACATGGGTGAATTAAATTTCTTTCTAGGTTTACAAATAAAACAACTTGAAAATGGTATTTTTATTCATCAAGAAAAATATTGTAACGATTTATTACGTCGTTTTGGAATGGATAAAACTTCGAGCAAACCGACACCAATGAGTACTAGTGTTCACTTAGAAAAAGATGATGATGGAATAGATTTTGATGAAAAATTATATCGTAGTATGATTGGCTCCTTACTATATTTGACAGCTAGTCGACTCGACATTATGATGAGCGTATGTCTTTGTGCCCGATTTCAAGCAAAACCAAAAGTGTCTCACCAAAAAGATGTTAAACGTATCTTACGATATTTATCTAGTATCACTACGCCATAAATGGCCTTCTGCAACACAAAATAAATGTTGGGTCAGGCCCAAAAAATATTGTCATAGGTCTATGGCAACACTTTTCGGGTGATGCAATTTTTGCTGTTGCCTTAGACCTCAAAGGCAACATTTTGACTATCTAAGGCAACATAAGTAATATTGTTGCAATAGAACCCTATTTGTGTCTATAGCAACACCCATAGGTATCTGTAGCAACATTCCAAAATGTTGCTATAGATATTAACTTTCTGAATTTGTGGGGCCCACAATGTAGAGCATATTTGATTTTTTAATAAAAATAAATATTTATTTAATAAAATGCTATTGCACAGAATTTAATATTCAAACAGTAATTTATTTAAATAAATATTTTATTTCAACATTTGAAATAGTACAAATTCCTGACTCCACTATTTTACAATTCAATGATATATAACACTGATATTCACATATACAGATATTCCTCACTACATCACTCAGTTCACTCATTACATATGCAGTTTCAATTTATACAGACACCGACACTGACAAATATATGACGAGCCGAGTGTCAAGCCGAAGGCGAGCCGAGTAGCGGGTCCGGGCGCAGCGCCGTTCATCCGATTTCGGAAGATCGAGCCTTCTTTGAAACATGTCTTCAAGCTCATGCACTCATGCACATTTGATTTGACTCTGTCTTCAAGCTTGTATACAGCTGTCTAGTCTTCAATACCTGTCACATATAATTCAAAAGCAGTAATCTGGAAAATAATATTTAACTCGAACAGAAAATGAAAATATTTTTGTTATATTATTTGCCTCAGGTATTTGGGTTGTTTCTTTTCATATTTTTTTCTGACAGGGACCAAATATTTGCACGAACAACCTGTGATATACACAGTGTATCACTGCATATATCACAAGGCCGTTTCCCATTTTTTATCTCATGGACGATTGAAAATTCCCACAAAAATGGACATGGCAGAAGGTCAAACCCGAGTCATCGACTGGATTCAACTCAGGGCCTAGTCAACCAGTGCAGCAGCAAAACAGTGCACAAGTCAGCTGTTCACAAGTGCATAAGCCAAACATGAATGCAACACATGGATACAAGACAGTATGGAAGACAGCAAGCAACAGTTCAGGCAAAAATGCACAAAGGAGAAGCCAAGTGCACAAAGTAGTGCTCAACACAGCAAGCAACATAACATGACCAAGAAATGCATGTACATGGATGAACATACATGCATCATAAGGCTTGGTACTCAAGTGCAACTACTCAAGTGCAAGTTCATACTCAAGTGTAGCCAGATATGTAGACAAGCCAAAAAAAATGGACACGGCACAAGGTCAAACCCGAGTCATCGACTGGATTCAACTCAGGGCCAAGCAACCAACAAAACAAACAAGAACCAGGTTCAGCAAAATGTAGACAAGCCAGTGCAAGAAACACAACAGTACACATAGGCAGCCCATCAAGCAAAAACAGTGAATGCATCAGGCATGTACAAGAGAAACATAGGCAGTAATATGATATACAGAGGACTTGGAGCATCAGTTCATGTTAAAGAACAAGGTTAGCATGGTACCAGTTCAGTCCAGACCAAGCAAAACCAACAAAGCTCAACACACATATGTTTGTATATATCGTGGAAATCAAAACTCAATGTTCAGATTAGTCAACAGTTTTAGAAAACCAAAGATCACTTTCAAAGTTCTGATTTTCAAAAATGCAGAAGTTTTCAAGTGAAGCAGTTTTCAAGAGGACAGCAGAATACAAATACTTCAAGTTCTGGTTTAACAAATGCAGCAAGGTACAAAGGTATGTGAACAAGTTTAACAAAGGTTCAAGTTCTGGTTTAACAAATGCAGCAGAAATGAGCTAACAAGCTCAGATCAGAAATAAAAAACAAGCCAGTGAACCAAAATCCAACATACCAAATAATATAACATCGCAATTCATCATCGGCAAAGCAAAATCAAGCCAGTGAACCAAAATCCAACATACCATTACATCATCGCAATCCAACATACCAGATTTCTCAAAGTCCAACAGAAAGATTAAACTCGAGATTATAGGAAATAAAGCCTATAAATAAATCCCAATTCATCATCGGCAAAAGCGTGCGAGTGTAACCAAAATCGAGAATAATCAAGTAAACCAGAAGGCAGAAAACATACCAAATAATATCACATCACACCCGACGACAAAGTCAAAGCAATTCGAGCAATCAATCAAGGAGAACGAAGGAGCAAGCTACCAAGAACGTTTCTTACACTAGATTCGATCAATCAGAGCATCAAAGCAACTGGAATCGCGTGCCCTAGTTTTCACAGAGAGGAACGAGAAATAAAAATTGTGTGCCCTAATTTTCACACAGAGAGGAACGAGAAAGAAAAGTAAAGCGGGAAATGGAAATTGCTAAGGTGTGGATTGATGGTGTGGATTGATGGTTGAGATTTTGTTTTAAACGATGGTGTGGATCGATAAGGTGTAAAAAAAATTAAATTTTTTTAATTTGAATATATTTATAGCTACTGCAACATTTTGCTGATATCTATGCTAACACATTGAAGTGAATGTTGCAATAGACAAAAATCAGCATAGCTATCGTTACATTGTAGCTAGCAACACCTTGTAATTTCGTTGCAATAGGCCATCTATGGCGTAGTGTATTAGAGATTACGGTTTTTTTTATCCTAAGGGATCATCGTTTGAACTTGTTTCATATGCAGATTTCGGTGGATGTAAAACAGATCGTAAGAGTACTAGCGGAACGTGTCAATTTATCGGACAATCGTTGGTTTCATGGTTTAGCAAAAAGCAAAACTGTGTCTCTTTATCCACTTGTGAAGCCGAATATATTTCAGCGGCCTTAGCATGTGCACAAGTGATATACATGCAACAAACGCTTAAGAATTCGGAAAAGTTATCGATAAATCACCAATATATTGCGATAATACAAGTGCAATAAATTTATCGAAAAACCCTGTAAATCACTCACGTACTAAACACATAGATATACGACATCACTTTTTACGCGACAATGTAGAAAAAGAAATTATTACATTAGAATACATAAGTACTGAGAATCAAATAGCAGATAATTCACAAAACTGCTAAATGAACAAACGTTTGTTAAACTACGACACGATTTAGGAATATGTTCTCTTAATGATCTTATCAGCTAATTCTAAGTTTCATTTATTCTATTTTTAAAAAAAAAGTTTTAATCCACAAACAAAATCTTGTAACACTAACCAACAATTTTTTAGAATGTTTGTTTACTGAAAATAACTATTTATAACTTTTTACAACATGAATAAATAGCTCCTACTGTTACAAATAAAATATAGATTTTATATTGGTTCCTTTTAAAATAAACAAAATACAAAAAAAACTATTTCAGACATCTGAATTTGTTACCAGACGTCTGAACAAAGTTCTAGCTACTTGACATAAAAATAAAGCCATTTTCAAACGTCTGACACTATATCCGGACGTTTGACAAAACTCTCTGCATTTAAAATTTACAATTCTATCTACTCCAGGCGTCTGCCAATAGCACCCAGACGTCTGAAAATGTTTACTGTCTTTAAACTAGGGTTAAATCAGACGTCTGATTCACTTCCCAAACGTCTAAAATTCAATCGACAGCTATTCGCGACCTTAAAACAACTATATTTCAAATTTTCCAAATTGCATTTCATTTCATTTCCTCTTTCAAATTGAAACCCTATTTCTCCAAATCACCGTCTCCTTAGTTTGGCTCAATTTCATGGCGCCCAAAACTAAAAACCCTAGAGTTTCTAAAAGAAAGCAAGAACATGCTACATCCTCCAACCCACAAGTATGTTCCGATGATCAGATTAAAAAATGGACGAATCGAGTACCTCATTCTATCAAAAGATATGAAGATATCCAAAAGAAAAGGCTACACACAGGTCCATTCTATAATTTGTTTAAATTCCCTATGTACGATTTGGATGAGATGTGTTAAAATGCTGGGTTATAAAGGCTGATTTCCTTCAATTCTAATAATGTCCAAATCGATCAGCTTGCAATATTTCCTTTTTACGCTAATCTAGATAGCACAGCCATATGGAATACAGATAATGATGATAATTGGCTTTGGTCGAGTGTTTACGGCAACACTATTTGACTAACTCTAGGAATTAAAAGTCGTACTCTAGGTTGTTCCGACTCCGAAGAAGATTTGTATAACACCCCGGATATGCGCCTCAAACCAAGAGATAATATTACCCATCAAATTTGGGAAGATGAAATGCCATGATTTGCTTCAAAATACTTACGACCTAAGGCAAGACTACTCACTAGGATGATAATCGACACAATCATTCCTTGACTTGGCAGCCATGAGCAAATAACAGAATTAGAGCACAAAGCTCTATATGCTATCTTTAGTGGTACAAGGGTAAATTGGGCGAAATTCATATTTGACGAGCTTAAACATTATTGGACCCGATCACGTCCATCAATCATTTACCCTACCTACATCATGCACCTTTTGCAAGCCCACAACATTCCATCATATTTATCGACTTTTGAGGAGATTGCCCCCAAATACGCCTCCACAAAATTCTTCTCTCTTATGCGCTTACCAGAAAATCCCACGGATTTTATTTTATTTGAAGAATGGACGCAACGTCTTCAACAAGCTAGACAGGCTACGCCTCAACAACCACCATAACCATCACAAGAGGAAAAACAACATCACGAACACACTCCTCCTCCTCCTGTACCTTTTAACTATCCAGGCCAAGACGACATTTTGGAGACTCGCACTGAAACTAATCCAAATGAAAGCATTCGAGATTTAACACTCCAAAATCAACTTATATTATCAAGAAATCAAAAGTTATCTGCTACGCGAGTCGATAGCTTCGAAACAACATTTGCTACTCGCCTAGCAACAATTGAAACATCGCTTTCAACAACATTATCGGTTCTAAAAGAGGTTCTCCAACGAGTTCGTGGCCCTACACCACCTTCGAAAGATTGGCCAACTCCAACGCCTTCTCATCCTCCTTCAAAACATTCTAAACTTTTTGAAGAGGAAAAAGAGCCTAACATACCCCAACATCTCCTACAAAACAAGCTACTTCTTCAAAAAATGAAGATAAAGGAGATGATCAAGCCAAAACTTCCCCCAAAAATCCTTAGATTTTAATAGGTTTCATCTTTTGTATTATAATGAAATATGCATGTAATCACTCACTATGTTTAATGGTTATAAAATACCTTTTGGCTTGTTACTTATGCATAATTATTTATCTCTCGTCTATTCATGATAATATGATTATTGATTATATCATACATGTTCTTGTATTAATGCTTTTTGATAATGCCAAAGGGAGAGAAATAATGGTAAGCGCATATTCAGGGGGATATTTATAAAATTATATCTAAGTACATTGTATAGTTGTCATCGTCAAAAAGGGGGGGATGTTAGGAAATCCAATCTATGGTTTCGATGATAAACAACTATACAATGGAAATCGAATATACATATATATTTATATACATGTACTTGCTAGAACAACAAACACTAGAAAGACAAGAACGACGCTCAAAGGACACTACGAGAGACTACAAGTCGATAGGTACAAGGAAGTAAAAGAAAGGAAGCACAAAAACAGACATGCACCATATCAGCCGTCTGGGTGCACAATCCAAACGTCTAAATTAGTTCTCTAGAAACAACCAACAGCCTAAACCAAACATCTGGTAATAGCACTCAGACGTCTGATCCTCTACTATATTCAAAAAATATATAGTATTTGACGTCTGAAACAAATACCAGACGTCTGAATTCAAACTCGAACTTCATATATAAACTACAACTGCCACATGTGAATGGACATCTCCACTTATCTTTGCCGCAACTCTTTACTATCAATAGAAGCAACCTTAGAAGATTCATTAATGGATGCAACTACTCAAGATACCTATCTACAACTATATATAGCATCAAGAATCAAAAAAACGGTACTTACTTCACTTACTTACGCTTTCTAATTCTATACTCTATTCTTGATCTCTGCACTATAGCAATACTTGTATTCACTCTTCCATATACTCGGTTCTTCATAGACAATATTCCTTAGAAATATATTGGAAGCAATTGTACTAATTAGTCAACATCTGTGTCATATTAGAACACGTAATTGACAAGAACAGCTCATTGTAACCAAGCATATTCCTTCGGGCGAAGCGAGGGTTATTGATAGTCGAATTCCGAAGGGGAGCGTCGGGACTGGACGTAGGACGGGAGGTTCGAACCAGTATAAAATTCTAGTGTGCTTATTCTATATTTACTTAGATTAATATTATTTTAATTGCATCTTATATTTTGTCACATATACTTGCATATATAATACACGATCCACCCCGTAGACTATCAATAGATCTTATTCGTCATGAGTAACATAGCGTAAGTTAGTAACAAGTAATAGGCGGTAGGAGAAGCATATGAGTTACTTGGATTCCTAGAGTAGGACCTTTCTATGTCAGAGTGGACATGATCCTAAACCTCCTAGCCCTAGATGATAGCTGTGTTTAGTTGCTATATTAAAAGAAAAGTAAAAGCAGATAAAAGGTAACTAAAAGAAAAACAATAAGATCTAAAGAAAGCAACAGAAACGTCAATAGATATAAATGAGAATTTCAAAAGAAAATACATCTTTCCCCTAAATTAAGCTTGGGAAAAAGTTTGAACAGCAAAATCTTTCTTATGTAAACCGTGCTTGGGAAAGAAAATAGAGATTTTATTGGATAGCAACATAAGTTCCAAGTACGGAGTGAGAGGTGCGCAAAAGTAAAACGGAGAAATGTGAAATTTTTTCGTTTTCTACCTTCTTTCTGACACAAGAAATCAAGTTCGGAAAATTAGATTTTTCTGAAATTCGAATATTAAAAATTGTGTGGTAGGATTTGGATGTAAAATTCATTGAACTACACCCCTATTCAGCAGGAGTGTAGGAAAAATTGGATGAAAAATGTTTTGATTTTTCAAAAGATTGCATTCATATAGAAATTACAAGTATATTTAGGGTGTGTGCACCATATTTTAAAATAAATTTTTAAAGAAGAAAAGCATTCATATAGGAGGTACCGCTTAGTAATTCATATACATACAGATATTTTGCGTTGAATAACACTTTTGCACAAAAACACGGATGGTCGCAAAATCGGATGTACACAAAATAGTTGTGATTAATGCGAGAAATTACATAATTTTACCCTTGTCGAATTTCGGGGACTAAAATTCTTAAAGGGTGAGAGAATGTAACACCCCACATTTTTATATAATTAAATAATCAAATAACGATGAATAGTGAAAATAAACATTTTTGGAATTGTCATAATATAGCCTCGAAACTTATATCATTGCGTTCGTGGCGATTTTCTGATCAATTTCCATATATAACTTGTCAAGATCCAAGTCAATACGAAAAAGTTACGAATAAAACAAGAAAGCAAAAAAAATATGGGTCGACCAATTGGTCGACCCACAGCCCCCAAGGTCGACTGCCAGGTTGACACTATGTGAGCAAAGGTCGACTCTAGGGTCGACCCGCATAGTATCCTGGATGACAATTCGTCCAAGTACGTGCCGAACTCCTCAAAATCAATTTTTACGCAATCCGGAGCGTCGTTTTCTGGATCCGATGACTCGCAGTAACCCTGTGACGTGGTGACTTCAGATTTAATCCAAAAATCCAACGTCTGAGATCTCCAAACTCCACTATAAATAGAACCCTAGGCCTAGCTATTTTCTCACAATCAGATTTTCTCTCAATGGGTTCATTGCCTGAGGCTGAACCCTAAATAGAAAATATTTCTTTGGGTTCATTGCCCGAGGCTGGACCCTAAAAAGAAAATATTTCTAGGGAGAAGATCTTCTCAATAAAAATATTAGACACCTTAGAAGTGGATCCAAGAAGACCGTGGAGCCAAGCTGAGCACAAGCAAAGCTAAGGACGATAGGTGAGTAGATTTAATTATATATCTTTACGTTTATGATATATTATCGTAAGATTCCCGTTAAATAATTTTATTCCGTATTTATTTCAGTAATTAGTTTTGTTAATTAGTTATGCTGAGACTATAAATTGTATAAGAGAGCTTATATGTAATCATTATTTATATGGAAAATAGTAATTAAATTAAATATGAATAATATTAGGCTTGACAGTTGGAGAAAGGCATAAGCCTAAAAGTAAGAAATTTCTAGTTATTTACATCTATTTTAAAAGTTGAAATTTAGCCTGTAAATGTTAGCTTCTTTTTATTCCTTTTTACGCGAATAAAATAGTAAAGAGAAGAATTCGCAAATACAGACTTGAATAGAAGAACACTAGATTTACAGAAATTAGATGTAAATAAGAAAAGCTGAAATAAAAAGAGAAAAATAGAATTTTGCAGTAAATTATGCTAAAACGGGGAAAAATAAATTTAAAGGAAAAATCTAATAACTTGATTTGGAAGGAAGTGATAGATTAATTGGTTGGTTAAGAAAAGAGAATACATTTCCATAGTTTAATATTTAAAAGATAACGATAAACGTAATTGCAAGAATAAAAGAAAGAAAAAGGGAATTAGTGTAAAATAGAGAAACTACTGTATTTTGCACTATCCAAAAAGTAAAAGAAATAATAAAAGAAATATCTTGCAGTTACGGATTATTGTTTATAGCATTGTTTAGTATTAAAACATGGAAATGGAATTTTAGCACAGTTTTTGTAACCAAACAAATAGAATAGAACTACTTCATAGAATATAAGAAAATAAAGTGAAGAATTACAGGAAATAAAGAAGAAATCAAGTTAATTAGTAGATAAGACTAGAAGCAATGTAACTGGATCTGCATTTACTGCACAGATAGTAGAATAAGAGCAAAGTAGTTATTATGATAAGTAAATTTGAGACAATCGGACGTAGTCCCAAACTAAGATTGTCATATAAAATAAGAGAATTAAAGAGAATTCGATATCATAACAAAAGAAGACAGACTAGAATAGAAAAAAGATGCTTGTAATTATATTAATAATATATAGATTATAAAAGAATACAGTAGTGACAATTGCAAGTAAAATTATAACATAGGTTATAATTAAGTAGAAAGAACAGTAAAGACTTATTTTAAGACTTAAATTAAGTTAATAAGCAAATAGAGCAGAAATAACAGAAGAGGCTTATTTTAATAAACTTAGATCTTGGATTAAGTTAATAAGCAAGATAATAGAAGTGGCTCATACCAACAACATTCCCTTTCAGTCAGAAACTGATGGTCTCACAATAGTTAGGTGAGACCGGGACAAGCTTATGCTAATTAGGGTAAATAAACAGCCAACAGAATAAGAAAAGTAAACTAAACGCATAATAAAAGATTAGATGTAGGGTCTAATAAAACAGTAAGATGCGTTTGGAGCAGCCCAAAGGATGAAGAGCGTAACGAAGCAGTTCATCACAGATTTCAACGCAGAAGGAGCACGTCCAACTTAGATGTTTTGGGCTGGAGTAAGTACGAGACTTCAACGGGACATAAGGGTACTCTAGGATGGCCCTCTAGGGTAGGCATAACGGAGCAGTCCCCCGGAGGCAGATCTGTAGGTGTTCCATCAAGAGATTATGCCTTGACTGCTTTTTGCATGGCAGAACCATTGTAGACAATCAAAAAGGGGTTGATGTTTAGAGTAGGATATTCGTATGACATCGTACTTGACTTGCGAGTAGGTTTTAGTGGGCAGGACCTAAAAGGATAGTCACATGTGGATATCGAGCCAGCATCAAAACCAAGAAGCGAGATCGGGAAAGACAAGAGTTAAACCAAAAGACCAATGTTAGATTGTTTGCAGTAGGGCACAGCCACTTAGCTCTTTAGAGGTCTTTCGATTAGTTGACGGGTGGCTGCGTGGGGCCATTGCCACGATAAGAAAAGAGACAGACCAAATAGAATATCTGTATTGTAGGCCTAACAAGGCAGTCCTTTACAGACATAGAAAATCCCCGACTGAGTTCTGTACAAGGTAGACCTTTTTTAGTAGGATTCGGGGAGTAGACAGAACGATTACGTATAGTCTTCAAGGTACGCACTAGGTGGTATATTGTGGATGTCCGAGCATTAATATAGGCTTGTGCGGACGCAGTTTTACGTTTTCAGAGCGGATGACAGAACATCTGTATTATAGGCCTTACGAGGCAGTCCTTTACAGATGTAGTCACAGGCACAGCACGCCCTAGCAGCGAGATGATGGAGTCCTTTTCGAGGAGGATACGGAAGGTACTAAGGGTAGTACCTAGGACTGATACGGTCATTGGGCATATAGCTACATATATATTAGTTATTGGGTTTTGATCTACTAGGTAGTAGATGGGTACGATTCACGCATAGAGGTGAGAGTATTATAAACTCAATAAACCTAATATCCCGGCAATGGAAATAAAACGGTATATGTATAATTAAACTTAGAAGTATATAATTTGTTCGTTCACCAGAACTTTAGTTCTGACCCCCTCCTCATAACATCCTACAGGTTAGGTAGATGCCAGAGACTTTTCAGCTTTGAGGCACTCGTTAGAAAGTGTTATTATTTTGGTGAGTATTTACTTACTATTATATTTTAGTCAGATCCGCTGTGAGATTTTTACCTGAGCTTTGATATATTTGTCTATGCCTTTTGCAGGATACCAGAAACCCAACTTGGGCTTCAGTGGGCTTGGATTCTAGCATTTTTGCGAAAAATCCGGATCCACTGGAATTCGGGTTGTTATAGGGAATTTAATAATAATTAATAGCATATTAACTACTCAATTAATACGTTATAATTATACGTCGTTTACGCATATATTTATATACGCACATAGACATGCGCGCACCTGCCTAGGGATTTCCATGCGTACGAAGTTTATGCCCTAAACTAACGTTTAAATGTCAACTTTTCCAAAATCATACAAGTCTCATTGCTTATCAATGTACCATAAATCCAATATCCAAAAATCCAATCAACGGACTTGTATACAAATAAAATTCGAACTCAACCTATTATATTAAAATAATAGAATAATCAATAAACTTACAATTTCAATTACTTTTTACGCTCTATTCGACTTTTTTTTACATGATGTTAGGTAAAACGAATATTTCATAAAATTTTGAAATTATGTGGTGCAAACTACGAATAAGAACTCGTACTTTACACACAATTTTCTAATCAAAACCCTTAA
The DNA here is from genome assembly GCA_030737815.1 of Allium fistulosum. Classification (NCBI taxonomy): domain Eukaryota; kingdom Viridiplantae; phylum Streptophyta; class Magnoliopsida; order Asparagales; family Amaryllidaceae; genus Allium; species Allium fistulosum. The sequence continues at coordinate 74,132,449 of CM060906.1, forward strand.
TCAAATCAAAATACAAAGAAAAGAAAGTGGAATAGAAGAAAAAATAATATTGCAAATCTACACAATTTCCATTATTTTAATATATATAAACAATTGAGATTCCAACCTAGAATTGACAATCGGACATAGTCCCAAGCTAAGATTGTCATATAAAATAAGAGAATTAAAGAGAATTCGATATCATAACAAAAGAAGACAGACTAGAATAGAAAAAAGATGCTTGTAATTATATTTATAATATATAGATTATAAAAGAATACAGTAGTGACAATTGCAAGTAAAATTATAACATAGGTTATAATTAAGTAGAAAGAACAGAAAAGACTTATTTTAAGACTTAAATTAAGTTAATAAGCAAATAGAGCAGAAATAACAGAAGATGTTTATTTTAATAAACTTAGATTTTGGATTAAGTTAATAAGCAAGATAATAGAAGTGGCTCATACCAACAGAATTCCCTTTCAATCAGGAACTGATGGTCTCACAATAGTTAGGTGAGACCGGGACAAGCTTATGCTGATTAGGGTAAATAAATAGCCAACAGAATAAGAAAAGTAAACTAAACGCATAATAAAATATTAGATGTAGGATCTAATAAAACAGTAAGATGCGTTTGGAGTAGCCCAAAGGATGAAGAGCCTAACGAAGCAGTTCATCACAGATTTCAACGCAGAAGGAGCACGTCCAACTTAGATGTTTTGGACTAGAGGAAGTACGAGACTTCAACGGGACGTAAGGGTACTCTAGGATGGCCCTCTGGGGTAGGCATAACGGAGCAGTCTCTCGGAGGCAGATCTGTAGGTGTTCCATCAAGAGAGTATGCCTTGACTGCTTTTTGTATGGCAGAACCATTGTAGGCATTCAAAAAGGGGTTGATGTTTGGAGTAGGATGTTCGTATGACATCGTACTTGACTTGCGAGTAGGTTTTAGTGGGCAGGACCCAAAAGGATAATCACATGTGGATATCGAGCCAACATCAAAACCAAGAAGCGAGATCGGGAAAGACAAGAGTTAAACCAAAAGGCCCATGATTCTTTCACTATCGAGACATTGGATGGGGGTCGCAGCCAATTGGATGTTTAGATTTTTTGCAGTAGGGCACAACCACTTAGCTCTTTAGAGGTCTTTCGATTAGTTGAGGGGTGGCTGCGTGGGGCCATTGCCACGATAAGAAAAGAGACGGACCAAATAGAATATCTGTATTGTAGGCCTAACAAGGCGTCCTTTATAGACATAGAAAATCCCCGAATGATTTCCGTACAAGGTAGACCTTCTTTAGTAGGATTCAGGGAGTAGACCAAACGATTACGTATAGTCTTCAAGGTACCGACTAGGTGGTATATTGTGGATGTCTGAGCATTATTATAGGCTTGTGCGGACGCAGTTTTACGTTTTCAGAGCGGACGACGGAACATCTGTATTGTAGGCCTTACGAGACAGTCCTTTACAGATGTAGTCACAGCACGCCCTAGCAGCGAGATGATGGAGTCCTTTTCGAGGAGGATACAGAAGGTACTAAGAGTAGTACCTAGGACGGATACGGTCATTGGGCATATAGCTACATATATATTAGTTATTGGGTTTTGATCTACTAGGGAGTAGATGGGTACGATTCACGCATAGAGGTGAGAGTATTATAAACTCAATAAACCTAATATCCCGGCAATGGAAATAAAACGGTATATGTAGAATTAAACATAGAAGTATATAATTTGTCCATTCACCATAACTTTAGTTCTGACCCCCTCCTCATAACATCCTACAGGTTAGGTAGATGCCAGAAACTTTCCAGCTTTGAAACACTCGTTAGAAAGTGTTATTATTTTGGTGAGTATTTACTTATTGTTATATTTTAGTCAGATCCGCTGTGAGATTTTTATCTGGGCTATATGATATATTTGTCTTTGTCTATTTGCAGGATACCAGAAACCCAACTCGGGCTTCAGTGGGCTTGGATTCTAGCATTTTTGCGAAAAAACCAGATCCACTAGGATTCGGGTTGTTACAGGGAATTTAATAATAATTAATAGCATATTAACTACTCAATTAATAAGTTATAATTATACGTCGTTTACGCATATATTTATATACGCACATTGACATGCGCGCACCTGCCTAGGGATTTCCATGCGTACAAAGTTTACGCCCTAAACTAACGTTTAAATGTCAACTTTTCCAAAATCATACAAGTCTCATTGCTTATCAATGTACCATAAATCCAATATCCAAAAATCCAATCAACGGACTTGTATACAAATAAAATTCGAACTCAACCTATTATATTAAAATAATAGAATAATCAATAAACTTACAATTTCAATTACTTTTTACGCTCTATTCGACTTTTTTTTACATGATGTTAGGTAAAACGAATATTTCATAAAATTTTGAAATTATGTGGTGCAAACTACGAATAAGAACTCGTACTTTACACACAATTTTCTAATCAAAACCCTTAATCAAATCAAAATACAAAGAAAAGAAAGTGGAATAGAAGAAAAAATAATATTGCAAATCTACACAATTTCCATTATTTTAATATATATAAACAATTGAGATTCCAACCTAGAATTGACATTTCGCTTTGGGGAATTTTGAGGATTTTTAATATTATGTTTTCATAAATCAAAACTCCTCAAGACATATTTCAAATCCAAACTACATTAGTCAATTACTAAAATAGAAATACTGAGATTTTCGCTTGTTGTAGGTCCTTAGTTTTGCTTCCTTTTTGATTTGACACGTCTTCAATAATCTCCTTCAGATCTTTTCTTTTATATATATATATATATAACAAGGGATTTGTGTACACGTTAGATTCAGAAAATTAGAAGTTTAGAGGAGAATAGGTTTGGAAAATAAACAATAAACAAAAATAAACATAAAAGAATTTCTTGTCGGAAACTCTAAAGAAGTGTTTCTGAATCTTTGAAGAGATGAACTTACGGCTTCGCTGGGTTTCCAAAATAATTTATGAATAAAAGTGAAGGGGCTGGGGTCTTATTTATAGTGGCTTAAATGCATCAGAAACGTCATAGTTAAGTCGGTTTAAAATAATATAATCCGATACATTCACGGTTGCAAAAACCCTAGCCGCCACAACCTTAACCGGTCGACCGACGCTACCGGTTGATCGACCCCTAGCGGTCGATCGGTCCTAGGTGAGTGCTCGACCGGTCCTCTTATCCTTGGAACGATAATTTGTTATCGTTGTTTTAGTTATTTTATTCCTTAATTACTTTTCAACGTTAACACTGATTTTAACTCTGTGTCTAATTACTGTTAGCTTTTAAATTTCAAATTTAATTGTTTGAATTTGAATTTCATTTAAATTATTTTGAATCTGAAAACTTCAAATATCCATAATTTTTCTATTGAGCTCCGTTTTCAACATATTATATATGAAAGTTGATCGGAATTTTACCACGAACACAACGGCATAATTTTCATGGTTAAATTCTTATTTTCGCAAAATTTCTATTTTTAATCTTATCTTTTTTAATTAATTTACACAATTCATTTGTTTATTATTAATTTTTACAGGGTGTTGCAGGCTTGGTATTGTTATTAGGGTTTGAAAGCGAGTGTATGTTATAAACCTGCATGCGGTCTACCACTTACCTATCTGCAATACAAAATAATTTGAATCACGAGTTGAAATTTGCACAAGAAGCTTCCCGTTGGAACTTTTTCCCTTCTAAACTTAAAATTAAGGTCGAGATGACCTTATAGTTAGCATGTTTACAAACGTAAATGATGGTGGCAATAAAAAAGGATTATAGGACACAACCATAAGGATATGCTCTTCCACGAAACTTGCAGGAAATGGGCATTTGAAAGGGGAACGAAAATGGAAAGTTCAACGAAAAAATAATTAAACTGGTTATTTAATTGTTTTGTTATTAATAATTATTTTATTTTGTTTTCTATATGTTTGAACAATATAACTAATTGAATTTGGTAAGGAAATGAAGAGGATGTAGGAATTGACGGGGGATTAAACGATGAACCGTTGATTAATGAATTGTTTTATGCTCGAACAGAAGTAAATGTATGAATCATAATGCGTGAAACGTGACCAGAACTTGGTGATAGTACCATATCCGCATTCGCATCCGACATCATTTTCGGATATAGGATATCCGCATCCGCGGATATGGATGGTTATCGGATAATTATCTTATCTGTAAACGATCAATAAAAACAAAAAACATAAATTGAAAATTTTGACTAAATATCATTTTTTGCTTCAATCACATAGTTATAAAACTATGCAAAACCAACAAATATGGTTATATTAACTTGGTTTGAGCAGTTAATATGTATTAATTACATGTAACATAAAAAATTAACTTAATAAAATAATAAATGCATATCTTTTATTTCACTAAAATGTCGCATAAACTAAGTTACAATTTTGATAAAAATCAAACGGATAATTTTTGAATGAGTGTTTTCATATCTGCATCCGTATCCGTTTTTTTTTAATATCAAATATTTATTTGCTTTTCAGATATTAACGCGGACGGATTTCGACCGTTGAAAGCCTTGGGAACTGAACTCAAAAGGACTAAAAACGTAGTTAAGTAGTTTTCACATACATGACCGAAGGACACAACAATAAATACAAAAGTACGTGACAGACATGCATTTGTCCTTTTACCTTCTTGGCTTTAACTGTTCACCTTTATTTTTGTTTTTTTTATTTCTTCAAAAGTGTGCCCGATCTTCACAAAATCCTAAAACTTTAATCCAACAATTCTGCAATTTCATGTTCATTTTGCAATAACACAAACCTCAAAAATTCAAAAGGATGACAAAGATAAAGTAAACTAAATCCTAGGAGTAATTTTTAACGTTACGTTTAATTTGATCTAACGGAAAATGGACAGTATGAAACGGAAAATTAAATTTACCATTTTAATTCAATGTCTCTTTTTCTCAAGAATATTTTAAGTAGTTATTAAAATACTTGTAAGAACAGCCCGATATAAAACGTGAAGGATAAAGGCAATATGAATATAAATAAAGGTATCCTTTTTAGCACCCACTAAATTATCTGTCCTTCCTTGCTTGTGCCTCAGTTTGTGTGATCTCAACGACACCATAAAATATGCTTATTAATACCCATAACAAAAATTAGTAAATGTACTTTCTAACCCAAAACAATTCTACACGGTGATTAACCATTGATCAAAATTTGTTTACACGAACATCAACCACCGACCATAATATTTTTGCACTGATTGTCTGCTTCTGCTTTCTTTCGGCCTATCAGCTTATGAAAGCTTGAAAGACTTCAGCTTTCATAGACTAATGCGTGGAATTTATTTCTTGTTACGTGTGTTATGGCACGCGCTTCGAGCGTAAATTGTTTTTCTTATAAATTGTATATGTTTAAATCAAGCATAAAAATGATTTTTTTTATTTTCAAACGATATTAAAATTTGTATATTTATAAAAAAGTATTTTGAATTTGTAAAGAAAGATTAATTTTAGATCCTATTTTTAGAAGCATTTTGAATTTGTAAAGCATGTTTAATTGTTAGATCCTACTTTTATAAACGTTTGAATTTGTAAAAAAAGTTTAATATGAAATCATATGTTTAAGTGATTAAGATTCGATAACATATAGAGTAGCGTTTTTGGTAATTCACGTAGATATCAAAAAAGTGGGACACCAAAGCTATTACGACTATTAATAAAGATTTGCAATTACTAAACGCATATCTTACCCAATAAAAATATTTAATTAAGTAAATATGAATCGATTAAATTAAAAATCACATTTTTAATCCTTCTCTTAAAGTTGACTGTATCCCTTCTTCACTGAAAACCTAAAACTCTAATTCGACTCCTTCCCGCAAAAATCAAATGAATAATGTTAGAAAAAGGTACACCTAATTCCTAGTGGTTCGTCCGTTGATATGACCAGACATCTACTCCGATTAGACCTACCCAAAGTTTTACAGAACATGCACTGGTTAAAGTAAAAACAAACGACAACTACTTATCACACCAACTGAAATGTACTACATTCTCACAGATAGATATCTCAAAACATAAAACCGACAATTAATCTTAAGCGTACAAAAAATATATGCAATGTATTTAAATAAACAATTCAAGTGTGCTAAAAATATCCAAAAGAACGCAAGCAGCTTTTCTTGAAGCTCCTGCAGTTATGGAACACAAGACCCAAAGGACTAAAGGACATAACAAGAAGTAGTTATACAACAATGAATACAACAGCGCATTGTAGATGAATTTGTCCGACCTCTTGCCTTTCAACTGCTCACCGATATCATTGTTTATTATTTTTCCAATTCTACTTGATGATATCCGTCCTTCATAAAATCCTTAAGACTTAGTAACACAAACCTCGAAAATTTAAAAGAATATGATAGAAATAAGTACAACTAAACACCCTACGTCCATCCTAATTTGATCAAGGTAGACAAAAACAAATTTGGTTCCTAAAAAATAAGAACTTTATCACCTTAAGTTAAAAATAGTATATGACGACTCTACTTTTTCATTATCCTTTTCCCATCACGTTGGATAACAAAAACTATAAACACTCACCATAACTTTTGACCGTAACAAAAATAAGAAAAGAACAGTACGAAAAAGATGTAACAAATTTTCTTACCTACTAAACACTTCACCAAAAAACCAGCACTAAACATGGCCAACATGAATGTAAAATAAAACAATACTGAACAGTAGAAAGCATGAGAAAAACACCAAAGGAACGCATCCAGATAAATACCATTAAAAACCACCAAAAAATAGTCAGCGTAAACCACCAAAAAATAGTCAGCGTAAACCACCAAAAAGATAAACCGATTTAAATAGAATCTACACAGCCCCAACAGCAAAATGAGTGCTTGACCTTGAAACGTCTATTTACAACCCATAGTTTGAAGTATTTTAACTAAATCAAAACGAGATAACTTAAACCACGAACCATGCACCTCAGCAGAAAAACATAGAGCTGCTCACATTATCATGGAGCTTCGGCAGCTCTGGAACAGAGACGGCGCCAGGGGTGGTAATTCCTCCATGGCTGGATGACGACTCAGACATTTCATCGAATTTCATGAACTGGCCTATCTGGGCAGCAGCCAAATGCGCATAGCAAATTGGAGCAACTGGTGAACAATGACGACGATATAGTTAGCTTTCAACATTCAAAAATGATGGATCACATGAAATATGAAACAAATCATGATAAAAAATTTAATGTGAATATGTTTATACGCCAGTAAAATAACCATAGAAATGTAACGAGGTTATATATGGGGCTTACCAACAGAAATAGCAGTAGTGCTCCTCTGATAGCTGCACATAGTAAAAAAACAGTAGTAATGATAAACCATATTGTTTATTAATGGGAAGCTGGAGTAATTTCTTGTAAAATTTTACTTACACGTAAGACAATGAGTGAACAAGCTCCTGCAAATCATCAGGTGAAAAGCCAATTTCATCATGCAACACGTGGTAGTGCGTAGGACGAGTTGTACCCTGATATATAAATATTCAAGATGGTTAAGAGGTCATAACAGTAAACACAGGCAATTTCAATTGAGTATAAATCTGAAATTTAAGTTGGTATGGGACTCACTATCATTCCCGCTTGAGAGCACAAGTAGAAATCATAGTTCCTTGGATGGCAGACTTTGTTATCGACCACAGTGCCTGGTTAAAAGACAACAGTCATTCAGCTTAAATCAAACACCAAAAGGATACTAGTAAACTTCAGTCTTATTATACAAGTTGAACTGTATAAAACCTGGTGGAACATTATCAGGAGAATTTGGCTGAAAGAATTTAGTGTGGTGATTTTTCTGAGCAATCAAGAGAGTAAACTTGGGATTCCATTGCTCATCAAGGAATTTGCAGGCCTGCCAACAGATAAACACAAGCTCCAATTTAATAAAACTACAATAGAATTCAACACAGTAGAGGTGATCATGTGGTGGAACATTGGCTAATAGAATATATTTCTATAAAACTATTAAAGCATCCTTTTTAACAATACAAAAACATGCAGAAACTTCTCCTTGATCAAAGCATGTAAAATGAAAAAACTGCCAAATTACAACATTTATCATGGTTTAGTCAAGATTTAGCAAGAAAAATTCTCCTGGCTGAACCCATCATGGTTTAGCCAGTTACTTAACCAGTTAAAATTTCTCAAAATTGACACCTGGCACAAAAAGGCTGCTATGTAGAGTGTAGACTAAGTACAATAAATATGGTTTAACCAGGTAATTAGAGTGAGTGCAACGTATATACAGTGTTACAAAACGTATAAAGGCATGTTTCTCAGTAATAATTGTGTTTTACTAGGAATGTGATACCTACAAATGCAGTTGTATCACTTGATGTAGTTTAAGTACAGGCCCACATTTAGTATAACAATTACATCACTATAACCACATTCCTTGACAAAAACAGACTTGAGAAACAAAACCAACAGGCATTTCATGTGTGACGGATGAAGCTAATTAGTTTGGATACAACAAAGTATAGGGTGTTATTTCACATGGTATCAATTAACTATTAGGTAATAATAAGATGCTTAATGAAATCATACCTCTATGATTTGATCCAACTCTATGTTCATCACTTGATTGAACTGAGACTCACTCACTCCATCCCTGTTGTACAAATAACAAAAATTAGACTTTACTATCTGCTATTGTTTTTGAATAAATATTTCAACATGGTGCAAAAACAGCAAGCAGCGCCCGCTACAAAGTCAGACAGGCACAAATTGCAATATAAATGCAGCTTAATACAACTTTGTAAACTCAAATCAATAGTTGACAGGAAACGCATTGGATGTTCATATCAAAAAATTAATTCATGCTTTTTGCAGAAGTAAAAATAAATTTAGCAAGCGCCTGAAACTAAATTGCAACTAGTAAAAGAAGCAAAATACAATATTACCTGAATATAATAATATTCTCAGGCTTCCTCTTGCCAGAGCTAGTGTAAAAATCAAGCATAAGTTCCCTACAAATTAAGATAACTTTCAGAAAACAGAAAACTACATTTAAGCCATTGCAATAACAGTCAAAGAATGTAAAACAAAACACAGAAAAGCCAATTAAATATCAGTGCAAAATTTTTGGAATAAAATCCAGCCAAGTGGCTTACTTGATGATCCCCTTGTCTTCAGTGCCGTTTGGCCTAAATAAGGAATCCATCATTTCATGTTTCGGACTCTGTGTCTTTACACATGCTCTGTATCGTGAAATAGAAGGCCATTGGCGTGAACTAACAACCTATACAAGTTACCATTGCAAATTTAAAAACAGATTATACACGGGAAAAGTATCTGTAATGAACAATTTAGAAGCACACAAGTACTTACTGCAGCAATGGATGGGATATCAGAGTGTCCAGGGGAACCATGTGAAACATCCATACCTAAAATGATGGAGGGAACCCCAGAGATATGTGGTATACTAGTCATGCGCTCAACATGCAGTAAGGAATTTATTCCACCAAGCTGTAATATTAGAACATAAGATTTTCATTTGATCACATGCAATGAGACAACAAATAGAGAATTTTACATGTTTTGGAAAATACCTTGGCATTGATCTTAAGGAGCACATTAGTCACATACTGATCATTGACTCGCGTTGGAGCAATGCACTGTGTGACAATACCAAATTCAGAGAGACACTTTCGCTTCCAAGGCCCTAAGAAAACAACAAAAAATTACATTACAGCAAGTGGAGATGAGATACATCAATGCATGAATAAAAATAAAGGACATGTAACAAAACCATATAGAAGAGAATTTTTTCGCTCAGGTAGGATGCAAAGCAAAAATTTAGGTGCTCCAGGAAGCTTTGATTTGATCTGAGCAAACATATCTTCCACCCTCGCTAAAGGAGGGGCTCTCCTCATATTACCGTTTTCCTCAATACAATCGTGAGGATTCTCCACATTCTGAGCAAGAGTGAAAGAGCAAAAGTTAGAACTAGCAAACTATTAAGTGAAAATATAATACTAAAGAAATACAATATTGTGCTTACAATCCCCTTCATGTTTCCACACTTTACAAGATCGCGCACAAGAGATCTGACATCACAACGAGCAGAAAAATTAACAACAGCCCATCTCGCAACGGCAGTAGGTTCAAAAAGTTTCTGCAACACAGTTAAACCAAGAATTACCAATTAATTAAGTTTAAAAAAAACTTGTCTGAGAATTAAAACATAACAAATTGCAACCTTATTATTAAAATTCCATCTGCCATTTCTTGGCATAAAATCTTCGCCGTTTCCCACTTTCAACTGTAGAAAAGCAAATGAATTATACACTAAATGAAAGAGCCTTGTGTAAAACTGTATTGAAATGTATGAAGTGAAATTGAACCTTCGGGGCTTGTAGAACACGACCATCCACCTGTGTAAACTGTGTGCTAATAGAAACACCACATGCTCGAAGCATTGGATCAGAATCGTAGTCATTGCTCTTTAAAGCCTATTAAATAAAGAAAGAAAATGAAACAGCAGTACACATCACAATCCAAAGGTTGAGAAGTATAATAACCAACCGAGCTCAACACTCCCATTCTCTCTTGTGGTTTCTGCCTTGATTTCTCAACCAGTGAAGCTCTCTGCAATCCAGTTAAAGATTTGGTATACCTCTGAAGCGAAACCAGGGTACAAAGCTTTTGGAGATAAAAGAAAGAAACTTAGCAACTGTTGGCTTCATGCATTAAAAAGACGAAATAACATAAGCGAGCAAATATAACACTTTTTTAGTATGAATACCTCTATGGGAAAATAGGTTGGCCTCTTTGGTTTGCCAACATTTATGCAAGGTAAATCGCCTGAAAACCTAAGGTCAATATTACGCTGGTTGACAAAATAATCGTAGACAGTTGTCTCAATTGTCTGCGCCTCGCCATCCCCATTACTGTCCCTATTACCACGTGGCTTCATGGTAAATCTGGACAACAAAATAGATGTACATGGTTAAACATAGCAACTGCTACACAAACAATTATTATGAACCACAAAACAAAAACTAGTTGAAATTTACAGTGAAGTTCTCTGTTCAGAACTCGCATATGAGGCTTGCTTAATAAATGTATAATCAAATGTATTGCAATCACAGTTTTAATGCTAGAAATATGTTAACTGAATATATACAGCTCTCCAAACTCTACTGTCACTCCTCAATTTTGCAAATTTGATTCACAACAGTAATCAACATGTGTTAAATACATACGAAAAGAAGTATCATTGAGTAGTTCTTCATCAAATTATGTAACAAAATCTAAGGGATAAAATGCACAGAAAAGGAAAAGAAAAAAAAGGAAATCTCACAGTTGTCTGTTGCAAGGTAAGTCACTTAAACCAACAATTTTGAACTCTTGGTTACTCGGAGCAGTCTTGATCCTTAAATTTTTAAGAGCGCGCTTTGCCTGTTCATAAACCAGAATTAGTGGGCTCTTTTAAAGCCAACAAAAATAAATACCATGTTTATATTTAAAACCTAGCTCTGCTATTTTTGCAGCAATAGTGCAATACAGAATAACTTCAAGAAAATGTATCACAGCATTTAGACCAAAATAAACTTACTTTTGCCCAATCCAATGTGAAAGGATCTCTTGCATTCTGATTTGCAATAAGAAAATCAATGACTGGACCAGGTTTAACTATCATAGTTGTTGAGACATCTGCAAACCAATATTTTCAAAAGCAGAAACAATAAAAAAAACAGTCCACAAGACAAACGTCAGTACAATATATTGCAGAGAAATCACGAAAAGAATTAACAAACGAATTACCTATGTTTAATGAAAGCCCTCCTTGAGCGGTTCTGAAACTAGAGTGGAAGCCTCTGCAGCCCATGACTCCACCTCCAATATCAGTAAAGTTAGAAGGGTTGTTATGGAAAAACGACTGGCGGACCAACAAACATCCCCTAAAAAGCATATACGTACACATTTAAGAAAACAGCCCCAAAATTTGATTATATGTGCACTAGGTCTAAAATTAAACTATCCAGTAAGAAATATTACTTCTTAGCTGCATGTTGCCTAAGAATAATATCCAGTACTCGCAAAGCTTCTTGGGAGTTTTCAGTATCGTGACCTTTCAATGCCAAAGCAATTGCCTGCATAGGAATCTTTGCAGCAAAATTTAGCTCAACTTTCAATGTCTTAGTATTATATTGCCGCCTCATACGCTTACGGTCATTTTCACCGGGACTTTCATCGCCATTTACTGTTCCATTACCATTAGTAGTAGCCCTACCAAAAAGATTTGGAGCAACAAGTAATTAACAGAATATAGGTAAAACTAGGCACAAATTGAGAGAAATCTTTGTATTTCTTACTTGTTGGAGGACTCCTCTAAGACAACTAGGAACTCATTCTTAACGTTAGGAAGCGAACCCAGTGTGAACAAGCTTTTCTCACCATCATATGCAAAATCTTTGTTGCCAAGCTCAGAGTCATATGTCTGATGCAATTTGTCAATAACCTTACGCCCAATCCCCTTGCTATCAACAGGGCGGTCATCCTCGTATTTTAAATTGACCTAGATATTTTGAGAAAAACAGTAAATGATCATTCACTCATGCCAAATGGAAAATGAAAGAGAAAACCAGCAGTAACAATTAGGATCATACACTGTAGTGATAAAAATAATCATCAACGTTTCTGACAGATACTTTAAAATGATTTGTTAAAAGTTGTATGGGCTGGCCTCTCTTTGCCAAACCAGGTCTGGCCATTGCAACACGCTTAGGCTTAGATGCCTTCATAGGTGGCTGAGGATCATCTTGCTCGGCTTTAATTGGAACAACATCAGGTGGAATAAAAGGGGGAGGTGGTGGTAAGTCATCCGGCGCCTCATCTTTGGGAAAACTCATAGCTATCTGTCAACTGAAGACAAAAGATAAGAAAGAAAAATCTAGGAATTTCGTAGCAATGTAGATTAAGAAAATATGTGATTAAAAATTAAAGAACATGAAACAAGCAATTTTGAACAATGACGGAAGGCAATAACTATTTTAAACGGTTGTAACATAGAATGCCACGCACAAAAATATTAGTAACATACCATAACTAAGTAAAAGTCAATATTTTGTTGGTATACAACTTAATGTTGAAGACTATTTGCAAAAAACTTGACAAAATATTTGTAATGTGGCGGTATATTTTTTTAGATTGAAGGAAAAGCATAAGAATGTGACATCTAAAAAGATAGAAGGAAAACAGTGTTTTATTTACATGAAAATGTAAATAAATAACCCATGCGAAAGAGGACAAATATTATCAACTTTCTGATGCCAAATAAATATAAGGCATTTATAAAATAAGAAATTAAAAAAAAAGCAGTAATCTGACAATTTTACAAGAGACGTGTCTTAAGCAAGGAATGCAAGACGACCACCTTAATAGTTAATGGAACAGACTAATGTGTTTATGAACCAAACAAAATTCAATCTAAGGGACAATGAAAAGCATAAGAATGTGAAAAGATAAAAAGGAAACAATGTTTTATTTACTTTAAAATGCAAATACATAACCCAAGCGAAAGATGATAAATATTATCAATTTTCTTATGCCAAATAAATACAAGGCATTAATATAAACAAGAAATTTAAAAAAAGCAGTAATCTGACACTCTTACAAGAGATGTGTCTTACGCGAGAAATGCAAGACGACCACATCAATGGTTAATGGAACAGACTGATGTGTTTATGAACCAACCAAAATCCAAACCAAGGGATAATGAACATATTATTAGCCCCCTCATAGGAAAACATTTGTGATGTGAGGGAACTTATGCAGTTCAGCTTCTCTTCTTTTTCTTTTTTCTTTTTTCTTTTGTAAAACAAGCCAAAGAAAAGCAATACAAATAACTCTTACGAATAACAATTCAGTAAATCAAATTTATTACTTGAACAAACATAACATGTAAAAAATAATATCAATTTTTGAGTGCAGCTATTATTTAATGAATTGGGCCAATATAAATTTCACATAGCATTGAGTTACAATTAAGAAAAAGCAGTGTACACAATGTAAGAAGATGCATAACTTTACACGATTAAGCAAATATGTTATACAAAGTATAATTATTTGTTATACACATTATATTAGACGAGTGTTGCATGGATTTATTAAGTGCGTTTTAAATATAATATTAGATCAAAATGAACTCGAGCAATCGTATTTTATCACTTATGCGTCAAGATAAAGTATAATGTTCATGCGTAATTATTCAATACGATTATGGTATATAAATATAATTTACCGTACTTAAACAAAGAAAAACTAATAGAAAAATGAAATAAAATGCAAAAGTATTCATCGCTTGCAAACTGACAAAAAAACCAATTTTTAGCATAATGCTCTCACAAATTAGCTAGAGTAATTAAATTTCCTTCAAATATATTTTATAAAACACCTAATCTGAATTAAATAAGCAAAGTCAGCGACAAACAAAGCATTACTGTATTTTATTTACGAAAACAAGATGGGAATCATGGCAACGACAGTAAAAATTCAACTTTGATTTACATGAAATAAGTATTTCGATTTACAGAACAATGCTACGCATAATCAGTTTAACTCTAACAAAATTCTAGATCCAGGCAAAAAGAAAGCAAAAAACGAAAAAAATTCTAGATCCCACCAAAACAAAGCGATTAAGGACAAATAACTTAGAATTTGGGTAGAATAAACCTAACTCTCATCGATATTCTCAACGAAGAGGATAAATCGGAAAAAACTGAATGCACGTACCCGATCTAAAAGCAAAACGAAGAAAATGAGGTCGAATTTAAGAGAGAGAGAAAATTAGAAGTTATACCTCTGTCGCCACTAAAACCCTAGAAGTTCCAAACTCTTGTGAGAACTAAAAAGAATTTCCGGTGCTTATATCAAAACGGAAGAGAAACCCAAAAGGTTGTTATTATATATGTTTCTTAAGTTCGAGATCGTCCGTCCAATTTGCGTATTGCTATAAAATGAACGGTTGTTAAGATACCAAATGGCAGCAATCTGCAACAGCAAGTATGCCATTTGGTGCACGGCTGAGAGGACTCAGAATTGTGGATCGTACGATCAGGATTCGATGAGGTCACTGAATAAGAATATTTGGTGACGCAGGGGTAATTTGGTCAGTGGGTGTGTTTGTTAGGCTGACCGGGTTATCTATTCAAGGAAATAACGAGTTTTGGGCATGAAATTTGAAACGGATGTGGAATGAAATCGTGATCGAGATACATGTGGTTTTGTTTTCCTTTTCTACCCCTATGTGTAGGTAAAATGTAAGATTCCAATTTCCCCAATTTTATAAAATACTTTTTTTATAAAAAAAATTTGTAAAATCCCCTTTTAAAATACACAGCGACCCTCCTAAAGTTAAGTTTAGTTTTAAGTTTCAACATTCTTGTAGAAAACTCTGTAAATATTTGTAGAAAAGTCTGAAAATATTTGAAGTTTATGAACGGTAAATATTTGCAGAGTTTCTATAAATATTTGCATTTTTTCAAAAAAAAGTTTATTAGCAGAAAGATGCAATTAAAATTCGGATTTAATTTTCAAAAAGAAAAACAAATTTCTTTACAAAAATTAAAATTAATGGTATAGTTTTTTAGCATGGCATTTTCATATACGAAACCTGAAAATAAGTGTCGGTTCCTAATTTTCACTTTAATAAATATAAATTGAAAAATATGACCAAGTGTAACGACCCAGGATTTTCGAACCCGAAAATTCCAGATAGTTAGAAGAAAAAGAAAGAGATAGAAGAAAGAAACAGAATAAGACACAGATTCTCACATTTCGCAGCGGATAAAATATAATATCAAATAATATTCTTTACACAAAGAAGCTGTATCAGTCAATTACATTTTAATACATCAGAGTTATAACCATTTATACATGAACTGGACAGTTATACAACCTGTTCCAGACTACAATCTATACAGACTACACAGTCTCATAATATTTGTAATTAAGTTTATTAATTAATAATTAAGGTTTATAAATTAATGATTAAGGAATAATTAATTACTGAATGAGATTAATTAAGGTAAATTAATGAATGTGATTAATTTAAAAATTACTTGTTAAATGTAATTAATTAAAAGAATAATTAATTACTAGAAGTGATTAAAGGATCATAAATGAATGTCATTAATTAGTTAAAGATTAATTAATGTGAATGGTTAAGGATAATTAATCTATGTGATTAATTAAAGGTTAATTACATGTAATTAAAGAATAATTAGTCAAGGAGGATTAATTAAGATGGATGATTAAAGAATGATTAATTAATTGAGTTGTAATTAATTAATGTTAAGTAAGCAGGATTAAGGTGATCCAAGTGATTTAAGTTGGTGATTAAATTAATTGGAGATTAATTAAATTAATTAAGAATTATATATCTTATAAATCTTGCTTATGGATGGTTGAATGATATTGGATGACTTGAATTGGTTGATATCTCTGATATGTGATGCTTTGAGATATGAGATATTTTGGTTGAACTCTGATACCAACTGTAACGACCCGGAATTTTCGAACCCGAAAATTCCAGATAGTTAGGAGAAAAAGAAAAGAGATAGAAGAAAGAAACAGAAAGAAGAAAGAAGAACAGAAAACACAACATCTCACATTCGCAGCGGATTAAATATAATAACAAATAATAGCATTTATACAAAGAAAACCTGTATTTGTTAATTACATTTTTATACATCAGAGTTACAACATTCACAAATATACTAGACAGTTAGAATTAACATGTCTCGGACAACTATAATATATCACAGCGGAATACACTCCATACGTTCCTGCCATCCAGCTCGCCTCCTGAGCTCCAAAACGTCCTTACAGCTTATCATTATAAATCTTACTTATATAATCATTAATTAATTACAAATAAATTAATTAATCTTTCTCTAAACATACTTTATTTATAAATTAAATTTTTAAATGAAAATAATGTTGCCACTTGTTTTATTTTATTAATTTAATTTATAAATAAAGTATGTTTAGAGAAAGATTAATTAATTTATTTGTAATTAATTAATGATTATATAAGTAAGATTTATAATGATAAGCAATTAATTTAAAATTACAACAATTTCAGCCCTGCCATTGTATGGAAATCCAACTTGCCACATCGATCCAAATTAACGATAGGTCGTGAATCTCAAGTGAAGATGAAGATTTAGAGTGCAAGGGTTATTGTCGTTAACTCTGAGGGTGATTCCAAAACGAGTGTAACGAGATAATGTCTTCGGTTTCGTTCGAACCCGGAACGAACTTGTATGGATCGAATACTTTCAGAACATCGTCAGGCGGACGATGAGCATTCTAAGTGATATGTTCTGATTAAAGGTAATCGTAAACCTCAAGCCTCATCAACCGGGAATGGCTAAAACAGGGGAGGTGCAGCAAGGTTTCGTGGGTAGCACCCACTGAGAGCAAGATAGATCCCTGTCTAGAGGTCCCTTTTCTTTTATTCGGCTTAGTGTGTGGTTGGTCGCGCCAACTACGGGATTGTCTTGTTCGGGATTATCCAGTAAGGGATGGTTCCGGCTTTGTGTTGCAGGGGAGCGGGTGTACTCCTCGGTACGGTGATCTAGGCCACGTACTGTGACGGGCGGTACCCCAGTAGCCCTGCCATTGTATGGAATCCAAAATCCAATAAGTGCCAACAGACTTGATTGTATAACCCACTTTGTGGCTAGTATGCTGGAATTTAATAATGTAACAATTGCGGCTATTTCATATTTACTTGAAAACCCTAGACCCTATTATAATAAAATCGGATTTCCTATCAAATGTTTTGGTTATCGTAAGGTAAAAACATTTCCGTGTTTATGTGCGGGGAGTCTTACGTGATACTTTTGTTTTCAAAGGTTTTCAAAGTTAAGCAATCTAACCGTTTACTCACACCAGACCCATGTCTGATCCAAGTGTTTATTTTCTGTTTTATTAAACTCTTGGGTACTCAATATTGTATTGAGTAGTCGAGGGATTCAGGATAGTCTTGACGAATTCTGGAGGAGCTGTGGAGCAGGAGGCTTCAGCGAGTAGATATATAGAGTTTCCGCTGTGTTTGTATTAGTCTGTATTGTACTGATGTACTTGTGTTGTATAATAGACAGAAGTTTATAACTGTCTATTCTGTGATGTATAAGTTGTGTACTCTGATGTATATGATACTATGTAATATCTTATGTGATAATATATTTCTCGTTCCGCTGTGAGATTTCTGTCGTGTTGTTGTTCTTTCTTCTTTTCTTTTCTTCTTCTATCCCTTTCTTTCTTCATAATGATGCGTCTTTCTGGGCATAGAAAGTCGGGTCGTTACATTTGGTATCAGAGCATACCTATCATGACAATTTAATTAAGGATCGGGTTTGCTACATTACAGCGTGATAGGGGGTTCTCGCTTTGCGTTAGGTGGCGAACGGGAGACTCTTACCCCTACATGTCCCCGGGGGTAGTATAAGGCCTTTTGGGGTTGGTTGCGACTCGAGAGGGTGGCCGTAAAAGCAAACCCGAGGTATCACTGTGAGCCACAGCGGGGCTGGGATGGTTGAAAAGCCTACCGGTCGTGAACCGTTGCTGAAGGTTGAAAAGCCTAGGACGTCACACGTGGTATCAGAGCTTAGGTTGAGCGAATGCCTAAGCTTTTGGTTAAGTGAATATCAGAGCTATTGGTTGAGTGAATACCTAGCTCTAGAGTGGTATCTATCGTGAGAGAGCGTATTTGTAATTTTTATATAACTATATATATATTCTACCTATATTGTTGGGTTACCCGTACAGGTTCTCCAATATAAGATATAAAGGTAGATAGGGTAGTAGTGTATGAAACACGACTACCAATGATTGGAATTAAGGTTGGAAGTGTATTTATCGAGACTGTAGACCCAATACTGTCTCGAGTAAGTTTTGCTGTGATGAAGGATTTCATCGAATCTCTGAAGGAAACCTGTTAAGGTTCGGAGTTTATCTGTAAAGTTGGATGAGTAGAGTTTGGATCTATCGGTTGAACAGAAGCAAGTGATGGTATCTTGATACCTCAGGTAATAGTAGCTGTGTGATGAGATGCAGTGACGATGGATGTTCCCGAAGATGTTTTCTTTTGACCGAGTTTAAGGAAGTGTGTCTGTTTCAGAGTTATGGCTGAGTTCAGCATGGTGTTTCTGTTTGGTTTGGAGTTCGAGTTTCTCAAAGATCTTTGGATAGAAAGTCCTTGGCATCAGTATCAGCAGTGCAGCTCGGAGTATTCTGTGATGGCAGGAAGTTGTCAGGCTGAGTAGTTTTTCTGGAGGTGAAATTCAGAAGCAGCAGGGTGCATCCATTTCTTAGATGGATTGGATAGTTAAGTATGGGTTGTTCTGATTTGTTAAGAGGAACAGTTTTCTTTGGAAATAGGCTGGGTTGATCGCAAAAGTGACTTGCGATAGTTTGAGGGTTCTCTTGGGTTATCAGAGTTTTTCTGAGTGTCTTCAGAGAAGTCAGGAGTTGTCCGCATCTGAAGGTTGAGTTTTCTTATCGACTAGATTCCAGGAGTAGTACCGGTAGTTCAGTCTAGTTGAAGGATGTTTCCTAGAGATGGAGTTGGTGCAGCAACTCAAGTTTTGATGAAGTATCTGAGTTTTATTTATGGATCCGTGAACCATATTTCTAGAATATGTTGTTCAGTTTGTGCTTGTGTTCTTCATCAGCATTCTTATCTACCTCAGATCAGAATTGAGCAGCGAAAGCAGTTTGGAGTATATCTCTGGATAGGAGAAGTAAGTTTGGAATCTACTGATGTTGTGAAGTAAAGTTATGTTTGGATCTCTTCTGTGTTCTGATTTGGATAAGTATTTGGTCTTCAGAATTGAATGGTCAGTTTGGATGACTGAGATTCATTGTGTTTTACGTATCTCTGAGGGAGTACGTATTTGATCTATCTCTGGTTTTAGAATCAGCAATTCTGGAAGGTTTAGTTGTTGAGTCAGACTCGTCTGTAGTCTGATATTCTGTTTAGTTCTGTAGATCTAGATGAGTAGGAGATCTATAGCTTAGTAGTTTAGATTGTTGTAGAGCGAGTATCCCGGTATATATATACTTGGGGAAACTCGAGGAATTCTATCTAGAATTTTGTCTGGATAGTTAGATTTGATTGATTGGATGAATTGGTTGCTATGGTTGCTAGCATATGGATGATAGTATATGCTTGTGAATTAAAATTAAAATCTTAAATAGATTATTAAATTACCTTTGTTTAAATTTCGGGGACGAAATTATTTTAAGGGGGGAGGAATGTTATATCCCGGAAATTTGAGCGATATCAATTTAATAATCTGTTAAATAATTAAATTGATATTGATGATCTTTGATAATAAAATTTGAGTTTAATTTAATAATCTGATGAAATAAGTATTTAATTGGTAAATTTTATCTTTTAAAAGTTAATAAGATATTTTCTATTTGAATATATATATATTTATTTGTATATATTGTAAATAGAAAAGCTTTGGTAAATAGGAAATTTAGATTTAATTTAATATGGACTTTTCAAAGATATTTAGATAAATAACTTTATAGTTTTAAATATACTTTAGGTAAGTGTTTAAATTGTTTAAGATATATTTTAACTTAAGCTTAAATATAAATAAGATTAACAAAAAGGTTTGTTTTATTTCTTTTTAAAATATTACTTGATAATATAATCTCTTATATAAATTATTTAAATTATCAAATATGTTATTTCCAAATAATAAGTATAATGTATTATTTTTATAAATATGAATGGATTTTTAAGAATATGGAATTTTTATTTAATTGAATGAAAAGTTATATATGTATATATATAACTTAACTTTTAAATTGAATCTTAGGATTTAATTAAAATTGAATTTGAAATTAAGTTTTGAAATTCAAAGGAATAAATATTTAAATTGTTTTGGATGTTCGAATATTTGTAAAAAAAAAACCTATATTTATAAAATATAATTAGTTTTAGTTTTTCTTTAAATAGATATATATATAGATAAGTATTTTATAAATAAGAAAAAGCCATTTTATATACTTCTAAAATAAATAAATATGTAAAAACTACTTAAGAGACATATGTCATTATCTTAAGTTATTGTTTTAACAAGTGTAAATAAAAGATGAACTATAATGACAAGTGTCTTCATTTATTTTTATTTTCTTTTATTTTTATTTATCATAAATCTACTTATATATAAACATTGTATTTCTATACTTCATTTTTTCTAATTTCCTTTTCAAAAACAAGAAACTCAAACCTCTTTCTCAAATACAAATGCAAATCTGAAATCAGTAAACAAACTTTCCTAAAACCAAATCAAAGATCTGTAATCAACTCCTCAAACCAGAAATCAAAAAAATCAATACCCTGTAATTCTTTTTCCAAATCAACTCAAGCCTGTTGTATTCATTTGCAATCTGGGATCATCTCAAGTCTGTCTGCAAACATGCATTCTTTTCAAAACCTGCATTCTCTTCAACCTGGAAGCATGTTCAAACACTCATCTCTGCATGCAAATTTAAACAGCAAGCAACTCAGTTTAAAAGTCAAATAAGCAAGGCAATTCAAGTTTTAAAATACAAAAGCAGTTTTCAAAAGCTAAAGGCTGCCTCTGTTTAAATAAGGTGAGTAACTTTTAAAAACTTAAAGTAAAATATGGTTACATGCTAGTATGGTTGAAATGAATAAGTATTGCATGAATAAGTGAGAATCTGATGTGAATGTTTATAGTGTGTATGCTGTTAACAATTAGATGCTCTGTTCATCTTCTTTAAATATGAGTAACAATCTTTCTAAAAGGGTTCAAATTATCTGTTTTAAAATCTGGATGCATGCAATAAATATTTGAAGTAGAGTGTGTTAATTGTTTGCATGGTTTTAAATATGAATTGTATATATATATCTAATATATGGATGTGCATGTTTGTATACAGAGTGTTGGCTCTGTTCTTGATATACAGGTTACAAAACTTGATCAAAAAAATTCATATCTCTTTCCCTGGATCTCTTTAGTCTTCAACATATAAACAAAATCTGTTTGTTATGACAAAATCTAAATTTTAAAAATAATTTTTGAGTTAAATATGAAAGTAGTTTTAACTGGAAGGTAAATTACAGTAAAACTTAATCATATCAAAAAATTCGGTCTCAGAGATTAAATGTTTCATGTATATAACCTGATTTGCATTTGAAAATTATGAATTTTAAAAATAAAATCAGAAATTTTAAGCTTGTAATTCGAGAGAGATCGAATGATGAACAGAATTCTTGTTTGAGGTGATTTCTGGTGATCTATGTGTTTGATTGGGTCGGGGTTTCTTCGTAAGGATGGAGAAGTGATCGTAGTATCTTGGAAAAATAATGGATGGCGATGCATTTCATCGAGGAGGAAGCGGTGGCGAGATTTGTTCTGGAACCCTAGTTTTAACTAGATTAGAAAAATCGATCATCACGGCATCTAGGTTGTATCGAGTTCATCAGAACTCTGGGTATTGGTAGCAGGGAAGTTGGCGAAGGCGTGGCTGGAAGATCAGCGGTTCCGGTGGTCGGAGTCTCGAGTACGAGGAGTTGTTGCCAGATTTTGGAAGCGGTAGTCTGTGTTCCAGTTTTGGTGGTGCTACTCGATTTCGATTTCGAGTGAGAATCGATGGTTTGGGGTCTGGATCGTCAAAGAGGAAGGATCGGCGATGTGTCGGAGTCAGCCTCGTTGGCTGGAGCAGCGTAGGTGGTCGGTGCACGTGCACGAACCCACGTTCGTGTCAGTGATGGTAGGTATCAGGCTTACTCGCGTTTTGTTCGAGTTGTTTCGAGAGAGACTCGAAGTAGTTAGGGTATCGACTCGAAGTATTTTAGTGGAATCTCGAGTACATTAGTGTTGCCAGGTTTTTAAAAACCTGTCTGTTTAAATTTAAACTGAATTTAAATTTGTGAAGAAATATTAAAACAGGAATTGAAATCAAAGTTGTAATATATGGATTCAAGTTTGGTTTCGAACCTTAGATTTAAGATAAATAAGTTTTATAAATTCAAATGTTTTAATAAGTTTAAATGTTTGTTAAATTTAAATGTTTTGAATTTAAAAGGGGATTTGTTTAAATCTTGTAAAATTTCTTTTATAAGAAAAATATTATTTATCATTTAAAGGTTTTAAATTGATTTTAAAACTTGTTGAAGTTTAATTATAAGTTAATGATTTGTATGCATTTAATTATTAGAGTAATTAAATGGATAATTAATTTATCTAATAAATTAATGAAATAAATAATTACTTAAAGGTAATTAAAGGTTCAATCTTAAAGGTTTAAGATTAATTATTTTTAGAATAATTAACTTGTAATTAAGATTCATTAATTAAATAGGATTTGATTTTTAATTAATGATTAAGATAAATTAATTAGGAATAATTAATTTGTAATTAAGGATTTTAAATTAGAATATTAATCAATGATTAAGAATTAATAAATAAAGCAATTTAAAAATTAAATTTATGTTTGTTTAGATAAAAATACATATATTTGAATTAATTTTAAATTAGATTTTAAATTAATTTGAATTTAAATTCGAAAGATATATATATATATATATATATATATCTTAAAAATATTTGGATTTGAAATATATGAATAAAGGTTTAAAATAAGATTGTTTTATATTATTTTTCTTTAAAGGAAATTTATTTATATGAATTTAGAAAAGCATTTACTTATTTACAAAGGTATTTATCAATTAGGAAAATTAATATAAAAGCTTTAAAAATCTTTTAAAGATAATATAAATATAAATTATTACAAATGTTAAGATATAAACCCTTAGAATAACAAGTGTTAAGCAATTAAACTAGGTGAAAGACAAGTGTCAATAGTTTGTTTTATTTTCTTTCACTTTAAATTTTATTCTAATTTAATCTATTAAACATGCACTTTCTATCTTCAACTCTCTTTCTATTTTGATTACTAATAACAAAGCAAACACAAAACAAGAACTTCATCTCTAAAACCAGAAATTTTCATGCAATCCAAAATCTGAAACCTTTCCTAAAAAATCAAAATAAACCTGGAAATTTCCTCTAACCTGAATCTAAGGCCTAAAATTCATTCCTCAAGACAAATGCAAACCAAATAAAATATGAATTAATCTGATGAACACTCCAACTTATAGATCATCTCAAAATAGAAAACAGACCTGTAAAGCAACAAACCTGGGGAAAGCAAGATTCAGAACAACCTTGTATCAACCTTACAAGTTTCCAAAGTTAATCTCTGAATCAAGCAATTAAAGAAGATTCAACTCAGTAATCAGAGCAAATGTCAACATCAAGTTTAAATTCAAACCAAGAACAGTTTGTTTTCAAGATTCAGGTCTTCTCTGTCTTTGAGTTGAACAGGTGAGCAAGCATTCTTATTAAAAACTTAAGTAAATGAAAATCTATTGCATGTGAATTCCTGGAATGAATCATGCTTTGCAAGTATATACATAAGTGTGATTTCTGTATATATGGATGTGTTAGAAGTGTGCATGTCTGATATACCTATGTTCATCTCTGTTTTAAGTTACAGAATTTAAATTTAGAAAAAAAATCCAAATCTCCTCATCTATTCTCTGATAGGTTTTAGTTTTTAAACAATTTTTGTTTGTTTAAACCTAAACTAAGTTTTACAAATATATTTAAGAATGATAGTTTTGAATATCATCTGGAAAATGTAAAAAGACAGTGAAACCTTGGAAACTTGTTAAAATCAATCATCATGATATGCTGATTCAGGTATATAGTCTGAATTGACATTGGAAATCATTATTTTTAAAAGAAAAATTACAATTTCTAGTATTGTATCAAGTGAGGAAATCGGGGTTGAACGTGAATTGGTTTTCAAGGCTTTTCTGGTGATCGGCGGAGAAGTGGGTCTCGTGATCGTAGCTGGAAGTAGCTGGGGGGTCGTCGATCATAGGAAAAATGTTAGGAGGATTTTTAGATGGCGGTGGTGGTGTAACGACGTCGAACTAGGGTTCGATTGCTAGTTTTAGTATATGGTTTTGTTGAGGCAATCGCGACGACGTCAAGGTACCGGAATGAATCGCACCAGGGGGAAAAGAAGCCTAGGATAGTGGCGTAGCTATGGTAGTGATGGTGAGGCTCATCGAGGTCGAGATCGTCGGCGAGGTGTGAATTTTCGATGCTGGTTCGAGGGAATTTTCTGGTGATGTTTGGTTTCCAGGTTCGACTGGAAAGCTCGAATTCGTTTTGGACTGTGTTGTGATTAATTGATGATCGGATTCGTTTGTTGTGTCGATCGTTGTCTTGTCGGAGGTGGTGAGAGTCGCCGGAGCGCCGCCGTGGCACTGTGCACGTACACGGTGGGTTTTGGTGTGTCAGTTTTTGGAAGGGAAGTTAGACTCGGGGAAAGACTCGAGTGATTGGGTAGGGAACTCGAGTAAGGACTCGAGTAGGAATGTGAGTGAAGTCATGTTTCAGGTTTAAGTTTAAGCTAACTAAGTTTTGAAAATAAAAATAAAGAGAAGGGGAAATACTCGGGTAGGACTCGAGTGAGTTATCGGGTGGACCCCGAAGCAGGATTTTAAACAAGTTTTTAATTTAAAAATAAGCAAATTTTTAAATTTAAGATAAAACTAGATTAAATCTATTTCTTAAATCAAAATTCTTTACATAATAAATATTTTTAAATAATGGATTTAAGTAAGGGATATAATTTGTTTAACTTGAATTTGTTAAAGATAAATTTTTAAGTTATTTCAAACTTAATTTAGAAATGTATTTAAGGGTTAATTTAAAAGAATTAAATGTTTTAAATATACATGTTAATCATAATTAGGTAATTAATAAAGATTAAGATTTATCTTAAAGTTAATTAAGGTTTTGATAATTAATGATTAATTAAATTAATGAATTAATTAAGAGAAATTAATTAATTTAATTAACTAATGATTAAGGATTAATTAATTTATAATTGAGGGTTATAATTAATTAAATAAAGGTTAATTAATTGTAATTAAAGATTTTTAATTAAGTAATTAGGATTGATTAATTAATGATTAAAGATTAATTAATAGAATTAGAGATTAATTCATTTAAGTAATTAGATGTAAATTAATTGGTAATTTAAGAAGTATTTAATTTATGATTAAGTTCTATTAATTGATAATTAAGGTTAATTAATTAATAATTAAAGAATAATTAATCTATAATTAAGATTAATTAATTGGTATAAGGTAATTAAGGGATGAATTACCAAGTGTAATTATTAAAATGAATGTGATTAATTTAAGTATAATTAATTTGTATAATTAATTAAAGGCTAATTACTTTATGTAATTAAAGAGAAAAAAATTAATAAAAAATGATTAATAAGTTATTTAAAGTATGATTAATTAATTAAAAAGAGTTGATAATTAATTAAGGATAATTAAGCAGGATTTAAGGGTAATTAATTTAATTTATTAGGTGATTAAATTAATTATCGATGATGATAATTAATCTTGCTATGGATGATCAAAATTGTATTGAATATTTGGATAAATGTCTCTAGTCTAATAAGTTATGTTGTTCTGTCATATGATATGTTTAGGTAGAACTGTGATAATGTGGGATATTTATCATTGATGAATTGTTGTGTAAATTGACATCTTGTATCTAAGAATTGAATTGTTTTTCACTTAAACAATTTGGATTAAAGATGGTATTGGATTCGAAGAGACCGGAGTCGGATATTAGCAATATCCGAAACCACTTCGATTAGTAATCTATAATTTCTTATAGATTTGATTTGTAAATAAATAGGCTTGAATGGAATAAATCAAGTAACATGACTATTTAAACTAAGTAACGGTACTTAGTTATTGTGAAAATAAGTGTTGACTATATAAGTTGTTTACTTGTAATAATGTACGAGTTACCCCGGGTTTTAAATAAGTTCTATGGATTGGAATTTCTTGTTAGATGAGTTTACTCACGCTGGTTTCCAGCCTGACCCGGGTGTTACTTTGATGTAATGCTCGGGTCAGACCGAGTATTACAGATTTCAGGTAAGGACGTTTTGGAGCTCAGGAGGCGAGCTGGATGGCAGGAACGTATGGAGTATATTCCGCTGTGATATATTATAGTTGTCTGAGACATGTTAATTCTAACTGTCTAATACATTTATGAATGTTGTAACTCTGATGTATTAAAATGTAATTAACAAATACAGTTTTCCTTGTATAACTGATATTATTATTTGTTATTATATTTAATCCGCTGCGAATGTGAGATGTTGTGTTCTCTGTTCTTCTTTCTTCTTTCTGTTTCTTCCTTCTATCTCTTTCTTTTTCTTCTAACTATCTGGAATATTCGGGTTCGAAAATTCCGGGTCGTTACATTTGGTATCAGAGCAAAGGTTAAGCGAGAACCTTGGCTCTGTTAGGGTTTACTCATTAAGGATAGGGTCAATTGTACCCTAGAATGAGTTGAGTGTATATATATATGAGAGCGTACTTGTTATTTTCTTATATAAAGATTTTAAAATGATTCTAAAATTAAATGATATTTATATAAGTTATCTTTTGATATATATAGAAATAATTTTTCTAATTATTAAATATATTAAAGAAATTGGTTGTTGAATTAATTGGAATAAAATAAAATAATGAGAATTAAGGGGTAATAGTAATACAACCAAATTGAAATTGAATGAAGATAAGTTTGAAATGGATCCAAACTGAAATTAAAAATCCAATTGGAATTGAAGATAATTTAAAATTGTGAAATTTTAAATCTAAATCCAGAAAACTTGAAAATTGTTTTAAAGAAGTTTGTTTTGAATTAAAACCAAAGGTGGTTTAAAAATTTAAAGTATAACTTAGTGTGTAAAGAAAATGTATATATGAGGAATATACATAATACTAATGATGATTTGAAATAAACACTTAGTGTTGAAATTTTAAATTGGAATGTGATGTGAAACCCAAAGTAAAGTAAGTTTTTAAACTTAAAAGGGGAAAGACTATTAATCTGAAGTTTAAAATTTGAATGGGAATTCAAATTGTGAAAAATTGACCGGATTAAGTAAATTTAACTTGGAGGAAGTTAAATAAGTTTGAATAAATAACTTGAATTAGAAATTTCAAGATGAAATTTAAATTTAACTTGGGTAGTTAAATGGTTAATTTAAATGGGAGTTATGAGTGATCTCAAAATAGGTTTGAGATTTGGAAATTGAAAATGGATAATAAATTAGAATCTGAAGATTAAATTGTTTTTGAATTCTTATTTGAACTTTGTAATAAGTTAAGTAAAGATAATTTTAAAATGGAATTTTTGAATTTGGATTCAGAATTAAATGGTTTAAAGATTTAAGTTGTCAAATTAAAAATAAAGGTTGATTTGATTAATTTGACTTAAGGGATTAAATCAACATTTAAAAATTTAACTCGAATTTATATAATTCGAGATAGTTTAAAATTTAGAATTAAATTGAATTAGTTCAAACTGAAATTGATTTGAATAAATGGGAATTGTGATTTAAGATGGATAAGTTTAAAATTCAAATGGAAAATTTGAATTGGATTAATTTGAAATAAAATTGAAGATTGAATGAGTTCAAATTCAAATGGAATTGGGATTAATTCATATAGGAATTGAAATGATTTGAAATTGAAGTGGATTCAATTTGAAATTAGTTTGAATAATTTGAAATTGTAATTAAAATGAATATGTTTAAAATCAAATGGAATTTGATTTGAATTTGGAAAGGAATTAAGATTAATTCAACTTGAATTGGGATTGAATCAAATTCAATGGAAATTGAAGTATTGAGTCAATTTAAATGGAAGTGGAAATTTAAATTGAATTGATGGGAAATTAAACAGTTTGGCTCTGGATTATTTTCAAAATAAATTGTTTTTAATACAAATATATTTTTCCAAACTATTTACTATACAATCTTTCTTCTTAAACCCCAAACTATCTTATACTTATTTTGCAATTATTTTGGAACTATTTAACTATTTTGAAACTGTCTTATAAACTAATTACTATTTTTCAGTTACTTATATCTAATCACTATTTTAAAAACTATTTTGCAATTATCTAACTATTTTATACCTACTTAACTATTTTACAGCTATTTTACAAACTAGTAATTTTTTTTTTCAACTACTTATCTATTTTAAACTTTTCCAAGCTATTTTTAAATTTAAATTGGTCAGAGTTCAAACTGTTTATAATTGAAGTAATAACTCAAATGGGAAATGGAAGCAATTGAGAATAAGAGAATAGAATTAAAGGAATGTGAATAGAAAAGAGAATTGATTTGGCTAATAACCAATAAAGATAAATACGTAGGATATACGTATATTATTCTATTCGCATAGTGATTTGATCCAGATTCGAACACAGAATTTCGAGATAGTATTATCGATCCGAGTTAGGATTTTTCGCTCGATTTTCGACGGCGAACCTGGATATGGATTGTTGATTGGTTCTGGATATTCTCTATCATAGTTGTGACTATGCAAGGAGAATGACGGTTTCTGATCAGGAAACCAGATCTGAGTCCGCACTAGGAAGCCGGGTGGACAATACTAGTTCGGAAGTGAAATTGTGTGATCGATTGAGCGATCAGATTGATATAGCGTACGGATGATATGTGTACATCGTACGGGTTTGAATGAAATTGGCATTTAAAATTTGAGGATAAGAAATTTGAAATGGTTTTCGAAAATGAAAGGTACATTATGTGAAATATAATGGAATTGGGTATTTCTTTGGTTGAAATTTACTTTATGGAGATAAGTAAATGGTAAATAACTTTATAAAGAAGTCAAACTTGAATATTTGATTTGGCAATAAATAAAGTTGTATTTTGTAATATGATAAACTTCCCTTATTGAATCTAGCCAGAATAAAAAGGGATTTTGGAAGTATTTGAAGTATAAAAGAGGTTTTATACAAGTTGAGGTGATCCAAAGATTTTCAAAGTTATATATATCTATATCTATATATATATAAAGGATCTTATGAGAATGATTTTGAAAAAGATTTTGGAAACCTATGAATTTGGAAAAGGCTTTTGATTTTTGGGAAAATCAATTTTGGATTTTGGAAAGCCTAGTTTGAGAATTATCGATTTTGGTAATCGATTTTGTGTAAAGGAGATTTTGATAAATCATAAAGGGTATGATTTGAAGATACTATAAGTATATAGTATAAAATGTTTTGAGTATAGCTCTGGGGAAAAAGGCGCTCCCTTGAAATGAACTTCTCAGGAGTACCACTGGGTGGTACTGCCTTGAGCCCCAAGGGGGGTTTCTAAAGTTGATCCTGTGAGGAGTCCGGAATAAACTAGTTCCTGAGGATTATTTTTGTAGCGAAAGTCGAGGGGCTGGTGCCCACAGAGGCATTTGGGTTATGCTGTGACGACAGTTTAACTCGATGTCACTGCGATCTACTGCAGACCATAGCGAAAGTCATGTGTGCCGCTGAGAGCCAACTGTCTACGTTTGATTTTATATCGGTAGACTGTGACACTATGGTAACATAGCGAAAGTCGTTTGTGCCGCTGAGAGCCAACAGTCTGCGTTTGATTTTATATCGGTAGACTGCGACCTATGTGGGAGAAGTTTCATTTTGACAGCGAAATCGTGTGTGCCGCTGAGAGCCAACAGTTACATGGACTTTTGCTGTGATGGCAACGTAACCCTGGATGTAACTGCGATCTGTTGTGGGTTCCATGCTGTTATCAGTTACATGGACTTTTGCTGCGATGGCAACGTAACCCGTGATGTAACTGTGACCATGGATGGGAGTGATGATTTCCAGAGCATTCTCACCAAAGATGTTTCCTCTATTTCCAAAAATGTTTTCTATATTTTCAATAAATTATTTTCCAAGTATTTTCACTGGGTGTTGAAAACGGGTCTGCTAAGATCTTATAGATTTTCAGTTCTACGTCTGATCAACGTATGACCGAATTTCTGTAAGAACAAGGATTGACTTGTTAAGACATCGAGTTATAAAAGTATTTTTATAAAAACTAATTTATTAATATTATAAAGATTTTTAAGGTGTTTTAAAAATGGTTCAAAGAGAAAATTTAACAGATATTAAGAATTTTAATAAATTTTGGCTTCGTTCCTTTTCGAGGACGAAAAGATTCTAAGGGGGGAGGAATGTGATAACCCGGATTTTTTTTTAGCATCTAATAGTTGGATAACTATCTGGTTTATAGATTGAACAGATTAGAATTCTAATAATAAAGAATATCTGAATATAAATAATAGAAACTGAATTTTTATATCTGGATAAATAATTATTTAATAACCTCCTAGTATAATTATTTAGAATGGAAAACCTATTTTTTCAAACAAATTAAATTTATGTTTGTTTAGATAAAAATACATATATTTGAATTAATTTTAAATTAGATTTTAAATTAATTTGAATTTAAATTCGAAAGATATATATATATATATATATATCTTAAAAATATTTGGATTTGAAATATATGAATAAAGGTTTAAAATAAGATTGTTTTATATTATTTTTCTTTAAAGGAAATTTATTTATATGAATTTAGAAAAGCATTTACTTATTTACAAAGGTATTTATCAATTAGGAAAATTAATATAAAAGCTTTAAAAATCTTTTAAAGATAATATAAATATAAATTATTACAAATGTTAAGATATAAACCCTTAGAATAACAAGTGTTAAGCAATTAAACTAGGTGAAAGACAAGTGTCAATAGTTTGTTTTATTTTCTTTCACTTTAAATTTTATTCTAATTTAATCTATTAAACATGCACTTTCTATCTTCAACTCTTTTTCTATTTTGATTACTAATAACAAAGCAAACACAAAACAAGAACTTCATCTCTAAAACCAGAAATTTTCATGCAATCCAAAATCTGAAACCTTTCCTAAAAAAATCAAAATAAACCTGGAAATTTCCTCTAACCTGAATCTAAGGCCTAAAATTCATTCCTCAAGACAAATGCAAACCAAATGAAATATGAATTAATCTGATGAACACTCCAACTTATAGATCATCTCAAAATAGAAAACAGACCTGTAAAGCAACAAACCTGGGGAAAGCAAGATTCAGAACAACCTTGTATCAACCTTACAAGTTTCCAAAGTTAATCTCTGAATCAAGCAATTAAAGAAGATTCAACTCAGTAATCAGAGCAAATGTCAACATCAAGTTTAAATTCAAACCAAGAACAGTTTGTTTTCAAGATTCAGGTCTTCTCTGTCTTTGAGTTGAACAGGTGAGCAAGCATTCTTATTAAAAACTTAAGTAAATGAAAATCTATTGCATGTGAATTCCTGGAATGAATCATGCTTTGCAAGTATATACATAAGTGTGATTTCTGTATATATGGATGTGTTAGAAGTGTGCATGTCTGATATACCTATGTTCATCTCTGTTTTAAGTTACAGAATTTAAATTTAGAAAAAATCCAAATCTCCTCATCTATTCTCTGATAGGTTTTAGTTTTTAAACAATTTTTGTTTGTTTAAACCTAAACTAAGTTTTACAAATATATTTAAGAATGATAGTTTTGAATATCATCTGGAAAATGTAAAAAGACAGTGAAACCTTGGAAACTTGTTAAAATCAATCATCATGATATGCTGATTCAGGTATATAGTCTGAATTGACATTGGAAATCATTATTTTTAAAAGAAAAATTACAATTTCTAGTATTGTATCAAGTGAGGAAATCGGGGTTGAACGTGAATTGGTTTTCAAGGCTTTTTTGGTGATCGGCGGAGAAGTGGGTCTCGTGATCGTAGCTGGAAGTAGCTGGGGGGTCGTCGATCATAGGAAAAATGTTAGGAGGATTTTTAGATGGCGGTGGTGGTGTAACGACGTCGAACTAGGGTTCGATTGCTAGTTTTAGTATATGGTTTTGTTGAGGCAATCGCGACGACGTCAAGGTACCGGAATGAATCGCACCAGGGGGAAAAGAAGCCTAGGACAGTGGCGTAGCTATGGTAGTGATGGTGAGGCTCATCGAGGTCGAGATCGTCGGCGAGGTGTGAATTTTCGATGCTGGTTCGAGGGAATTTTCTGGTGATGTTTGGTTTCCAGGTTCGACTGGAAAGCTCGAATTCGTTTTGGACTGTGTTGTGATTAATTGATGATCGGATTCGTTTGTTGTGTCGATCGTTGTCTTGTCGGAGGTGGTGAGAGTCGCCGGAGCGCCGCCGTGGCACTGTGCACGTACACGGTGGGTTTTGGTGTGTCAGTTTTTGGAAGGGAAGTTAGACTCGGGGAAAGACTCGAGTGATTGGGTAGGGAACTCGAGTAAGGACTCGAGTAGGAACGTGAGTGAAGTCATGTTTCAGGTTTAAGTTTAAGCTAACTAAGTTTTGAAAATAAAAATAAAGAGAAGGGGAAATACTCGGGTAGGACTCGAGTGAGTTATCGGGTGGACCCCGAAGCAGGATTTTAAACAAGTTTTTAATTTAAAAATAAGCAAATATTTAAATTTAAGATAAAACTAGATTAAATCTATTTCTTAAATCAAAATTCTTTACATAATAAATATTTTTAAATAATGGATTTAAGTAAGGGATATAATTTGTTTAACTTGAATTTGTTAAAGATAAATTTTTAAGTTATTTCAAACTTAATTTAGAAATGTATTTAAGGGTTAATTTAAAAGAATTAAATGTTTTAAATATACATGTTAATCATAATTAGGTAATTAATAAAGATTAAGATTTATCTTAAAGTTAATTAAGGTTTTGATAATTAATGATTAATTAAATTAATGAATTAATTAAGAGAAATTAATTAATTTAATTAACTAATGATTAAGGATTAATTAATTTATAATTGAGGGTTATAATTAATTAAATAAAGGTTAATTAATTGTAATTAAAGATTTTTAATTAAGTAATTAGGATTGATTAATTAATGATTAAAGATTAATTAATAGAATTAGAGATTAATTCATTTAAGTAATTAGATGTAAATTAATTGGTAATTTAAGAAGTATTTAATTTATGATTAAGTTCTATTAATTGATAATTAAGGTTAATTAATTAATAATTAAAGAATAATTAATCTATAATTAAGATTAATTAATTGGTATAAGGTAATTAAGGGATGAATTACCAAGTGTAATTATTAAAATGAATGTGATTAATTTAAGTATAATTAATTTGTATAATTAATTAAAGGCTAATTACTTTATGTAATTAAAGAGAAAAAAATTAATAAAAAATGATTAATAAGTTATTTAAAGTATGATTAATTAATTAAAAAGAGTTGATAATTAATTAAGGATAATTAAGCAGGATTTAAGGGTAATTAATTTAATTTATTAGGTGATTAAATTAATTATAGATGATGATAATTAATCTTGCTATGGATGATCAAAATTGTATTGAATATTTGGATAAATGTCTCTAGTCTAATAAGTTATGTTGTTCTGTCATATGATATGTTTAGGTAGAACTGTGATAATGTGGGATATTTATCATTGATGAATTGTTGTGTAAATTGACATCTTGTATCTAAGAATTGAATTGTTTTTCACTTAAACAATTTGGATTAAAGATGGTATTGGATTCGAAGAGACCGGAGTCGGATATTAGCAATATCCGAAACCACTTCGATTAGTAATCTATAATTTCTTATAGATTTGATTTGTAAATAAATAGGCTTGAATGGAATAAATCAAGTAACATGACTATTTAAACTAAGTAACGGTGTGAAAATAAGTGTTGACTATATAAGTTGTTTACTTGTAATAATGTACGAGTTACCCCGGGTTTTAAATAAGTTCTATGGATTGGAATTTCTTGTTAGATGAGTTTACTCACGCTGGTTTCCAGCCTGACCCGGGTGTTACTTTGATGTAATGCTCGGGTCAGACCGAGTATTACAGATTTCAGGTAAGGACGTTTTGGAGCTCAGGAGGCGAGCTGGATGGCAGGAACGTATGGAGTATATTCCGCTGTGATATATTATAGTTGTCTGAGACATGTTAATTCTAACTGTCTAATACATTTGTGAATGTTGTAACTCTGATGTATTAAAATGTAATTAACAAATACAGTTTTCCTTGTATAACTGATATTATTATTTGTTATTATATTTAATCCGCTGCGAATGTGAGATGTTGTGTTCTCTGTTCTTCTTTCTTCTTTCTGTTTCTTCCTTCTATCTCTTTCTTTTTCTTCTAACTATCTGGAATATTCGGGTTCGAAAATTCCGGGTCGTTATTAAACACTTGGGTACTCAAATTTTTACGAGTAGCCAAGGGATTCAGGTTTAGCTTTGACGAATTGTGGAGGAGCAATGGAGCAGGAGGCTTCGGCGTTCGTAGATATAGTATTCCGCTGTGTTGATATCTGTGTTAGAGTCTTGTATTGTATTTGAGTTGTAATATCTAGACAGATGTTTATAACTGTCTAGTATGTGTTGTATAGTTGTGTAAACTCTGATAAGTGTTGTATACTATGTAATAGTTTATGTTATTAATATAATTTATTCGTTCCGCTGTGAGATCGTTGTTGTTGTCTCTTCCTTTCTTCTCTTCTTTTCTATTTTCTACCCCTTTCTTTCTTCATAATGATCCGACTTTCTGGGCATAGGAAGTCGGGTCGTTACAGTGGTATCAGAGCCAGGTTGAGCGAATACCTAAGCTTTTGGTAAAGTGAATATCAGAACACTAGGTTGAGTGAATACCTAGGTTCAGAAGGGTTGTTCATTAGAGATAGGATCTGTAGCAACCTATTTTAGTCTGAGTGTATGTATATATATATACGAGAGCGCGTATTTGTTAGTTATATAAAATGATTTTATATTGTGTTAATTGATCGGTTAAGTGGTATATGGATTCTGGTCAATACGAGTAGCTACCGTTATTGATAGGGATCTCTAAACACTTAGACCAGGCCAACGGACACAATATTGTTTTAAAAAGGGAAGGTGAAATAATTTTACCTAGATATATTTTCTATATATAAAAAGTATCATTTTAAAAGTATATGGTATTTATAATGATTGGTTGAGATGATAATAATTTATCATCTAGGATTAGGACTCTGAGTGTTGAGGTTAGAAGTGTATTTGTCAAGACTGTAAACCTAATACCGTCTCGAGTGAACTTTGTTGTGGTGAAGGATTTCACAATCTCTGAAGAAAACCTGTTAAGGTTCGGAGTTTATCTTAGGAGTTGGATGAGTAGAGTTGGATCTGTCAGTTAGGCAGAAGCGAGCAATGGTATCTCTATAACTCAGGGAGAAGTAGCTGTGTGATGAGATGCAGTGATTATGGATGTTTCCGAAGATGTTTTCTTTTGGAACAAGTTAATGAAGTATGTCTGTTTCGGTGTTGTGGCTGAGTTCAGCATGGCGATTCTGTTTGAGGTTCGAGTTTCTCGAAGAGCTTTGGATTGAGAAGTCTTTGGCATCTGTGGCAGAGTACAGCTCGGAGTATTCTGTATTGGCAGGAAGTTTTCTGGCTGAGCAGTTTTCTGAAGGTAAAGTTCAGAAGCAGCAGAGTGGATCCATTTCTTCGATGGATTGGATAGTCAAGTGTGAGCTGTTCTGATTGGTAAAGAGAGAACAGTTTTATTTGAATTTTGGCTGGGTGAATCGCAAAAGTGACTTGCGATTGCTGAGTATTCTCTTAAGTTATCTGAGATTTTCTGGAATGTGTTGTCCAGTTTGTGCTTGTGTTCTTCATCAGCATTCTTATCTACTCCAGATCCGAATGGTGCAGCGGAAGCAGTTTGGCGAGTGCTCCTATTTGTTGTTGTCTTTTCCAGATAGGAGAAGTTAGTTCGATCTTCTGGTGTTTGGTAGTAGAGTTGTGTTTTGGATTATGGGTAGATCGTGAGAGGATCATTCTGTTGAGTTATTCTTGTTCCAGAAGCATTGGCGAAGGTTGAGTTGATCAGGAAAGATCTGTAGACAGCTCAGGATCGTCTGAAGGATTTTGTAGATAAGAGACGATAGAATTTGAAATTCGAAGTTGGAGACTTCGTGGTTGTGAAGTTTTTCTTTGATAAAAGGGAGCTATAAGATTGGGTAAGTCTGGGAAGTCAGCTCTGAGTTGTTTTGAATCTTTTCTGTGATCTAATTTGGATAAGTACTTTGATCTACAAGGTTGAATTGTCAGTTTGGATAACTGGAATTCATTGTGTTTTACGTATCTCTGAGGGAGTACGTATATGATCTATCTCTGGTTTTGGAACCAGCAGTTCTGGAGTATTGGTTGTTGAGTCAAACTCGTCTATAGTCTGATATTCTGTTTAGTTTTGTAGATCTAGATGAGTAGGAGCTCTATAACTTAGTAGTATTGGTTGTTTGGATTGTTTGTAGAGCGAGTATCCCGGTATATATATATACTTGGGAAACTCGAGGAAATTCTATTCAGAATTTTTCGCTGGATAGTTAGAATTGTTTGTTTGGATGATTGGTTGCTATGATTGTTAGCATATGGATGATAATACATCCTTGTGATTTAAAAAGATTATTAAATTACCTTTGTTTTAAATTTCGGGGACGAAATTATTTTAAGGGGGGAGGAATGTAATATCCCGGAAATTTGGGGCAATATCAATTTAATAATCTGTTTAAATAATTAAATCGATTTGTTAATCTTTGATAATAAATATTTGAATTGGTTTAATAATCTAATTGAATAAATATTTAATTAGTGAATTTTATCTTTTAAAAACTAATAAAATGATTTCTATTTATAATGTGTATATATATGTGTGTATATTGTAAATAGATAAGCTTTGGTTTGAAATACAATTTACATATGATATGTTAATTCATTTAATAATAATAGAAATTTATAATCTCTTTTATAAATTATTTTTAAATTGATAAATGTGTTATTTTCAAATAATATTAATAGTGTATTGTTTTTAAATAAATAGATTTTAATGTAAATAAGATTTGTTTTTTTCAATTTGAATGTGTTGTTTTAAATTGACTTTAAATTGGATTTTAAATATAATTTGAATTTGAATTTAGATTTAATTTTGAATTCAAAAAGAGGTAATATTCAAATAGTTTGGATTTCAAAATATATGTAAACTTTTATTTATAATAATTAGTTTTATTTCTTTATAATTAATATATATAGATATGTATTTAATAAGTTAAGAAAAAGGTTTTTATATTTAAAATAAATAAAAATAATAAATTAAAGGGACATGTGTTAGTTCCTAAGACTTTAATATAATAGGTGTTATAAGATTAGGATATGAGAAGGACAAATGTCAAGTTTTTAAAATTTTTAGTTTTCTTTTATTTTAATTAAACTACAAATTAACTTATATAAACATACACCTCCCCTCTCTTCTATTTCTTCCCTTATCTTCTCATTTTCAAAATCTTCAGCTGGAGACAAATTTTCAAAACAATCTGTAACTCAAAAACTTCCAAACCATAAATTTATCAAATCTGTAATCAAACACTCCTATAAACCAAAATTATCAAAACCGAAACCTATAATCAAACCTTCCTCATAAACCAGAGATTATCAATCCTCTGAAAAGCTTCTTCCAACTCTGTAATTCATTTTCAAAACAAGTCTGTAAACATTTCTTCAACCTGCAATTCTTTTTCAACATCAAAAATTGGAGCATGCAAAGCATTTTCAAAAAATTAAAGAGAAAGGGCCTGTAGCAGATAATCAAAAGCAAGTCTGGAATCAAGCAGTAATCTCTGCAACAAGCTTTTCAGATCAAAACAATTCAAGTTTTAAATCAAAAGAAATTGCCAGATCAAAATTTAAAGCCTGGAAAATTTCTCTGCTTTTAAAAATGGTGAGTAACTTTTTATTTAAAAACCTAAATAAAATAACCAGTTGTATGTTTATATCTATGAATTCATATGGTTGTATGATATATATTTATGGTGCATGTTTGGGTATATGTGTGAATGTATATATGTGTGACTATGTGATTTCTGTGATATCCCCTGTCTTTAGTTTCAAAGTTAAAGTTTAAATTTTAATCCAATCATCTTGTGACCTATTGTTGTTTAAACTTAGGATTTAAAGATTGTTGTTTAATATAAACAAAAGTTGGATAATTTATTCAAGATTGAAATAACTTGGAAAATATCTGGAATAAAAAAGAACAGGGAAATCTCTTATTTAAGCCAAACTCAAATATAATATTTTACGAAACCAGGATTATAATTTGAATACGATAACCAAAACATGATTTTTAAAACAAAGATTTTGATTTCTAGTGATAGGAATCAGGTGCAGTTCTTGTTTGAATGGAGAATGGGTTTTAGGCAAGTTCAGGCGGTCGGAGGCACTAGCGTGGTCGAAATTTCTTGCGAAGGTGGACGAGCCTACGTAGGTGATGAGAAAAATATCTGGAGCGGTTCCAGTTCATCGTGGTAGTAGCGGCGGTAGATTTAAGATTTTAAACCTAGTTTTAAAGATGACCACTTTTGCGATTCGTTTGCCTCCATCGATGGATCGAGTGTTGTGATGCTTTGGGAAATGAAAGGTGGGCGTGCTGTCGTGGTGTAGCGGGAGTTGCTTCGCCTCTGGTGGTCAGAGAAAGGGGGAACAAGACGATGTTGGAAGCCTGGTTTTGAGGGAAATCTGGATCGTGGTGCTTGATTTCGACTAAGGACGAATGGGGGTTCTCGAGTGAGTTTAATTCGATGACGATGGGTTGTTCGATGTGTGGGAGGCGATGGGGTTGGTCGGAGTTCACCAGAAAAGTTGTGCACGTGCACGGCGATGGTGTATCGATGTTTGTCTGGGTTTTAGAATCGAGATACTCGAACGATTCTCGAGTAAACTGTCGATTTGCTCGAGTTAGAACTCGAGTACGCGTGAGTTTCTTTGTGGCAGTTTATAACTTAGAAATATCTTAGTTAAAATATAAAAGAAAGGGGATTGGGGACTGAGTCGAGTAGGAAGATGGATTATCTCGAAGCAGGAGTCGAGTGAAGTAGGGGTAGGACCCGAAGTAGGATCAAAGCCTGTTTCTTTTATAAGTTTTTTTAAAGCCCAGTTTTTAAAATTTAAATAAATTAGTTTTAAGACTTTTCTTAAAAGAAAAATTCAAGTGTAAATGAATTCTTTAACATTGATTTAATAAGTTATGTATTTAGTAACTTAAATGGGTTAAGCCAAGATTATGTTATGTTAATATTGAAAACTTAATTTAGGTAAATTAATTAAATGTAAACTAAGGTAAGATGTTAATTCTAGTTGATACTGGAATTAAGAAAGTAGTGGGATAAATAATTGATCTTAAAGAAATGTAGTTTAAATGGTTTAAGATTTAATTAATTGATTAAATAAGATTAGATTTTAAATTAACTGGTTATTAAGGATAAATTAATCTGTAATTCATATTGATTTATCTAAGTTAAATTTCTTAAGAAAAGAAATTAAGGGGATTATTAGTAGTAAATGAAGGTCATTTACTTAAGATTTATTTAATAAATAATAAATGTGATAATTTTATTTAATCACTAAATTGGTTAATTAAAGATAATCAATTATAAAAATGTTATGAATGAAAGTAATTAAAAGATCAATTGCTTAATGTAATTAATCGAGCCTAATTTGATTTATTTAAGTTAATTAATTTAGTTTAATTAATTTAAATTAATCATGGAACGATTTGATAAGTATAATTACTTAAATGTAATTAATAAAGTGGAATTACTTAATGAAGTAATTAATGGTAATTACTCTATGTAATTAATTGAAGGTGATTTAAATATGATAGTAATTTGGATTAAATTACTTGTGAAATTAATCAAGGGATTAATTGAGATAATTAATTAAGGAGTAATTAATTTGATGAAGTAATTAAGGAAGTTAATTACTGGAATATGATTAATCAAAAGTGATTAATAAATATGGTTTAATTAAAGGTTAATTACTTAATTTAATTTAAGTAATTAATAATTAATTTGTAATTAAGGATCATTAATTAATATAATTAATGATGTAATTAAGAATTGATTAATTAAGATTAATTAATAAATAATAAGTGATTAAAGTAATTAATTAATTGTAATTAATTAATTGTAATTAATTAAAGATTAATGTAATTAAGTATGGTTAATTAATTATGAAGTAATTAAAGATTAATTACTGAAATGGTTTAAGATAATTAATTTATGAAATTAATTAAGGATTAATTACTTAAAGTAATTAAAGGATTATTAATCAGAAATGATTAATTAAGATGATACTTAGAGTATGATTAATTAATTGGTTTAATTAATAATTAAGTAAGAAGGATTTATAAAATGAAGTAATTA
Organism: Allium fistulosum; assembly: GCA_030737815.1. Taxonomy (NCBI): domain Eukaryota; kingdom Viridiplantae; phylum Streptophyta; class Magnoliopsida; order Asparagales; family Amaryllidaceae; genus Allium; species Allium fistulosum. Next base: position 74,173,790 of record CM060906.1, read on the forward strand.
ATTTAATTTACTTTAAATTAATTAGAGATGATATAAATCATTACTTAGGGATGGTTGAATGATATGGAATGCTTTGCATTGTTGATATCTCTGATAAGAGATGTGCTGATCTATAATATGGATGTTTGGTTGGATTGAAATGATAATATGAATTATCTGTTTGGATGATAATGTAAATTATCTATTGAATTATCTATCTTTGTGTATATAGATAAAGAATTGAATTGTTTTAACCTTAAAACAACTTGACCCTTAAAATACGTTTTGGATTTCGATGAGACTGGGATCGGGTTTCCGTATACCGGAATTCCAGGTCTGGAGACCCGAATACCACATCGATCCAAATTAACGATAGGTCGTGAATCTCAAGTGAAGATGAAGATTCAAAGTGCAAGGGTTATTGTCGTTAACTCTGAGGGTGATTCCAAAACGAGTGTAACGAGATAATGCCTTCGGTTTCGTTCGAACCCGGAACGAACTTATATGGATTGAATGCTTTCAGAACATCGTCAGGTGGACGATGAGCATTCTAAGTGATGTGTTCTGATTTAAAGGTAAATCGTGACCTCAAGCCTCATCAACCGGGAATGGCTAAAACAGGGGAGGTGCAGCAAGGCTTCGTGGGTAGCACCCACTGAGAGTAAGGTCATCCCTGTCTAGAGAGTTCCTTCTTTTATTTCGGCTTAGTGGTGCAGTTGGCGACGGCCATCTGTGGGGTGATTTTATTCGGAATTATCCAGTAAGGGATGGTTCCGGCTTTGTGTTGCAGGGGATTGGGAGTGATCCTCGGTACGGTGATCTAGGCCCCGTACTGTGATGAGCGGTACCCCGGTAGCTCTGCCATTATATGGAAATCCAGATTCCAATAAGTGATAACGGACTTGATTGTATACTTATGTATGCTGGAATTTAATAATGTAACAATTTCGGCTATTTCATATTTATTTGAAAACCCTAGACCCTATTATAATACAATCGAATTTCCTATCAAATGTTTTGGTTAGCGTAAGGTAAAAACTTACCCATGTTTATTTGTGGGGAGTCTTACGTGATACCTTTTCTTTCAAAAGGTTTTGAAGTTAAACAAGTTTAACCTGTTACTCACACCAGACCCATGTCTGACCCAAGTTGTTTATTTCTGTTTTATAAACTCTTGGGTACTCAAATTTTTACGAGTAGCCAAGGGATTCAGGTTTAGCTTTGACGAATTGTGGAGGAGCAATGGAGCAGGAGGCTTCGGCGTTGTAGATATAGATAGTAGTTTCCGCTGTGTTGATCTTGTTTAGATCTTTGTTTTGTATTGAGTTGTAATAACTAGACAGATGTTTATAACTGTCTAGTATGTGATGTGTAATCTGTGTAACTCTGTAAAGTGTTGTATACTATGTAATAGTTTATGTTATTAATATAATTTATTCGTTCCGCTGTGAGATCGTTGTTGTTGTTTCTTTCTTTCTTCTCTTCTTTTCTATTTTCTACCCCTTTCTTTCTTATTAGCGATACGACTTTCTATGGAAAGAAAGCCGTGGTCGTTACAGTGGTATCAGAGCGCTAGGTTGAGTGAATACCTAGGTTCGGAAGGATTGTTCATTAGAAATAGGATCTGTAACAACCTGTTTGAGTCCGAGTGTATATATATATACGAGAGCGCGTATTTGTTAGTTATATAAAATGATTTTATATTGTGTTAATTGATCGGTTGAGTGGTATATGGATTCTGGTCAATACGAGTAGCTAACGTTATTGATAGGGATCTCTAAACACTTGAACCAGGCCAACGGACACAATATTGTTTTAAAGAGGTAAATGAAATAATTTTACCCAGAAATAATTTCTATATAAAAAGTACCATTTTAAATATATTTATGTATTTCTACCTATTTATTGGGTTACCTGTTCGGGTTTTCCAATATAAGTTATAAAGGTAGATAAGGTGGTAGTGTGTGTAACACAATTACCAATGGTTGGAGTTTGAATGTTGAGGTTGGAAGTGTATCTGTCGAGACTGTAGACCTAATACTGTCTCGAGTAAACTTTGATGTGGTGAAGGATTTCATCGATCTCTGAAGGAAACCTTTTAAAGGTTCGGAGTTTATCTTTGAAGTGTGGATGAGTAGAGTTGGATCTGTCGATGAGGCAGAAGTGAGTGATGGTACCTTGATACCTCAGGTAATAGTAGCTGTATGATGAGATGCAGTGACTATGGATGTTCCTGAAGATGTTTTCTTTGGAACAAGATTAAGGAAGTGTGTCTGTTTCGGTGTTGTCGCTGAGTTCAGCATGGTGTTTCTGTTTGGTTTGGAGTTCGAATTTCTCGAAGATCTTTGGAATAGGAAGTCCTTGGCATCAGTGTCAGCAGTGCAGCTCGGAGTGTTCTGTGCACTGGCAGGAAGTTTTTGGCTGAGTAGTTTTTCTTGTGGTGGAGTTCAGAAGCAGCATAATGGATCCATTTCTTCGATGGATAAATAAGTGTAAGCTGTTCTGATTGGTAAAGAGGGAACAGTCTGTTTGGAATTAGGCTGGATTGATCGCAAAAGTGACTTGCGATTGCTAAGTGTTCTCTTGGGTTATCAGAGTTTTCTGGATGTCTTCAGGGAAGTTAGAGATTTGTCCGCATCTGGAAGTTGAGTTTTCTTATCGACTGGATTCCATGAGTGATACCGGTGGTTCAGTCTAGTGGAAGGATGTTTCCTAGAGATGGAGTTGGTGATGCAGCTCAAGTTTTGCTGGAATATCTGAGTTTTATTTATGGATCAGTGAACCTTATTTCTGGAATGAGTTGTCCAGTCTGTGCTTGTGTTCTACCTCAGATCAGAATTGAGCAGCGAAAGCAGTTTGGAGTGTATTTCTGGATGGAAGAAGTAAGTTTGGAATCTACTGATGTTGTGAAGTAGAGTTATGTTTGGATCTCGTCTGTGTTCTGATTTGGATAAGTAATTGGTCTACTTGGTTAAATTGTCAGTTTGGATAACTGGAATTCATTGAGTTGTACGTATCTCTGAGGGAGTACGTATTTGATCTATCTCTGGTTTTAAAATCAGCAGTTCTGGAAGTTTGGTTATTGAGTCAGACTCGTTTGTAGTCTGATATTCTGTTTAGTTCTGTAGATCTAGATGAGTAGGAGATCTATAGCTTAGTAGTTTAGATTGTTTGTAGAGCGAGTATTCCGGTATATATATATACTTGGGGAAACTCGAGGAATTTTATCTAGAATTTAGTCTAGATAGTTAGATTGTTTGATTGGATGATTTGGTTGCTATGGTTGCTAGCATATGGATGATAGTAGATGCTTGTGTTTTGAATTTAAATCTTTAATAAGATTATTAAATTACCTTTGTTTAAATTTCGGGGACGAAATTATTTTAAGGGGGGAGGAATGTAATATCCCGGAAATTTTAACAATATCAATTTGATAATCTGTTGAATAATTAAATTGATATGGATAATCTTTGATGATAAGATTTGAATTTAATTTAATAATCTGATTAAATAAGTATTTATTTGTAATTTTATCTTTTAAAATCTAATAAGATATTTCTATTTTGAATATATATATTTATTTATATATATTGTAAATAGAAGCTTTGATAAATTGGAAATTTATATTTAATTTAATCTGGACTTTTCAAAGTTATTTAAATAAATAACATTTTAGTTTTAAATATACTTTAGATAAATCTTTTAATTGGATAAGATATATTTTACTTAAGTTTAAATAAATAAGATTTACAAAAATGGTTTGTTTTATTTCTTTTTAAATATTTCTTGATAATATAATCTCTTGTTTAAATTACAAGATATGTTATTTTCAAATAACAAGTATAATGTATTATTTTTAATATGTATGAATTTTAAAGACTATAGAATTGTTTTTCACATTTGTATATTTATTATAAAATCTAAGAGCTTATTTATAAAAAGATAAATACATTATATACATATAAATAATTCATAAATACATATGTATTACTTAAATAAATTAATAAAAACAAGAATTTACACTTGTAAGCTTTTAAAGATGGTTTAGAGACACTTGTAAATCTTTGAGCATATGTGTAAGTTAACTAAAAGGGACAAGTGGCTATATTTTTCTTTGATAATTAAAATAAAAAAAAATTTATATGAAAGAGAGAAAAATCTGTTTTCACTTTCAGCTAAAATTCATCTTCACTTCTTTCTCAACTAAAAATACAATTCGAATCAATGAAAGAAAAAAATGAAAACCTGGAAATTAAAATTCAAAGCAAAAGAAGAAGTAAAATCTGGAATTGCAAATCAAAAGAAAGATCAAGGAAATTTCAAATTCTTCAAACAACCTGAAGATCAGAGAAAGATCAAACAGCAAGAATTTAAATTTCAACAAAGCAAAGAGGAAATTCATAGCAGCTAGATTCAAATTCAACTAGGCAAATAGAAGTTCAAAATCAAACATGCAAGCCTGGAAACAGAAAATGTTCTCTGTTCTCTGATTTTTGGTGAGTAACTTTATTTTTTTTTTGAAGTTAAAGTATAAAGATTGGTTGCATGCTAATGTTGTCAAAATGAATATGTATTATGAAGTATGTTATACATATAAATGGTTGGTATGCATGTTTTACTTTCTGTTTATAGTTCCAGTTTTTTTTTACTGTTTTGATTTAAATTCATTTATTCTGGAACCAATGGTTGTTAGGACTAAATTAACAAACAAAAGTTGTTTGATGTAACATAGGTTAATGTTTAAAATTTTAAGTAAGTTAAAATAAAACCTATTTATCTCTGGAATTTAAGAACATCAGTGCATGCTCAATATAAAGCAAAACTCAAACTGTGAAATTTATAAATTCATTATTATAAATTGAATACATAAACAAAAACTTGATTTTTAAAACAAGAATCACAATTTTTAGTGGAGTATTGAGGGTGCAGTTTGGGTTTGAATGAAAATGGGAAATTGGGGTGTTTCTGATCATCTGGGTAACAGGAGAGGTCGGGGATCTTCTGGTGGATGGAGGAGTGAGTGTAGATGCTAGGAAAAATAGATGGTGGTGATGGAATTCAACAAGGAAGATGCGGTAGTGGTTTTTCTTCGGGAAACCTAGATTTTTGCTGTGGTTTTATTTTGGTCTCGTTCGATGACCAGAGACGATCGAGTGCAGCGAGCTTCAGGGAGGAAGGAGTTGACTTGAAGAAGTAGGTGATGCCGGAGTTTCAGAACTGACGATGGACAGAGTCTCGAGCACGAGATGATTCCAGGTTAGAGTTTTTGAGGAGATCAGTGTTCCAGGTTTGGGGGTTTGAACTCGAATTCGATTTTGAGTTTTGGTGGTGATTCTGTTGATCCTGTTTGGCTGTGAAGGAGGTTGCCAATGTGGGACGACCATCGAAGATGGTCGGAGGTGATCAAAGTCACCGTGCATGTGCACGGTGTACTTCGTTTCTGGTGAGGTAGTTTGTATAATGAGGTTTAGGTAAAGGAAGAGGAGGACACGTGAGTTTTACTTGTGATTTTGGGAAGTTTTCTCGGAGTTTTTAGCATGGTGACTCGAAGCAGATTTTGGGTAGGGTGGGTTTAGTATGGTAACAGGTTTAAACAGAAACCTGTTACTCTGTTTAATTTTTAAAAAAATAAAAAAATAAAATAAAAAGAAGTAAAGTTTTAAATGATATTTAAATCTAGTTTTAAATCTGAGTTAGGTTTAAAATCTAAGTTTAAAAGTAGATTCAAGTTGAATTTGAATCTAGTTTGGAAATGAGTTTTTAAATTCAAATTTGACGTAATATTATTAAGGGTTTAAGAAGTTAAATGAAATTAAAGAATTTGAATTTAAATGGAGTTTTGGAATGTAGTAGAAGATTTAATTAAAGTTAAATCAGAATTTTAAAATTTTAAAATTTCAAATTTGATTTGAATCTTAAAAGTGGAAATAAGTAAAGTTTATAAATTAAAAATTGTAAATAAGTTGAAAGGTTAAAGTATACTTTAAATAATCTGAGATTAAAAAGAAATTGGTTTAAAACCTTAAAATTTCTTTTATAAGTATTATTTAACATATGATTTACAAATTTCATATTGGTTAAAGATAATTTGATTTCATTTTAAAGTTTGAACTTAAAATGGAAATTGAAATAAATATTTGCAATAGTATTTATGAATGATAATTTAACAATTGTTAAGAAATGTTTTATCTTAAAGTTTAAATCATTAAATCTTTAAGGTAATTAAAGTGGTTTAATTTATTTAATTAATTAATGATTTGAATTAATTAATCTATAATTAAGGATTTAAGATACTTTGTAAATGATAACTTGATTATCAATAAGAACAAAGTTTTATCTTAAAGAAAATTAGAGATTTGTGTTCATTTAAATTATAAGGAAATTTAATGGATAATTAATTTATTTGATTAATTAATCATTTGGATTAATTAAATAGGTAATTAAAGGTTTATACTAATTAATTAATGATTAAGATTTATTAATTAGATTGTAATTAAGGATTATAAATTAGAATATTAATTAATGGTTAGGAATTAATTAATAAGTAATTAAATATTAATTAAGTTATGGTTAACACTTAATTAATTTAGTAATTAGAGATTAATAAATTGGTTATTAAGATTTATTAATTTAGGATTAATAATAATAATTATAAGTTAATTACTTAAGGAAAGTAATTAAATAATAGTTAATGAAGTCATTAACTATGGGTTATTAAATAATGAATTAATAGGATTAATTTTGATAATTAATTAGTTGAATTAATTTAAGAATAATCATTTATGAATTTGTTTAAATGTAATTACTTATTGGAAGTAATTAAGAATTAATTACTTATTGTAATTAATTGAAGTTAATTTGATTTAGTAAATTAATTAATTAAGTTTAATTAATTTAGAATAATCAAGAGATGATTTGATAATAAATTACTTAATGTAATTATTAAGGTAAGATTATTTAGGGGAGTAAATAATAAGATAATTACTGGAAGTAATTAGTTGAATAAATGATTTTATTAATAGAAGTAATTTGAGTTAATTACTTTGAATAATTAATCAAGGGATTAATTAAGAAATTAATTAAGGAGTAATTAATTTAGTTAATGAAAGTAATTAAGGGTAATTAATTACTGATTGAAGACTTATGAAAGGGTGATTAATAAATGTTGTTTAATTTAAGGTTAATTACTTAATGTAATTAATTTAATTAAGTAATTAATAATTAAGTTGTAATTAAGGATCATTAATTAATATAATTAATGATGTAATTAAGAATTGATTAATTAAGTAATAATTAATAAATGAAGTAATTAATTAATGTAATTAATTAAGGATTAATATAATTAAATATAGTTGATTAACTTAATAAATTTTAGTTAATTAATTAATGAAGTAATTAAAGGTTAAATACTATAAGTGGTTAAGGATAATTTATTAATTAATAAATGGTTAAGTAAGAAGGATTTATAAAATAAAGTAATTAATTTAATTCAATTTAAATTAATTTAAGATGATATAAATCATTACTTATGAATGGGTGATAGTATTGGATACTTGGCATTGATTGATATCTCTGATGAGATATATGCTGTATGATATGGATGTTAGTTGAATTGTATGGATTATCTGATAATGTTGATTATCTGTTGGGAATTATCTTTCTTTGTGTATAAAGATAATGAATTGAATTGTTTTAACCTTTAAAACAACTTGGCCTTAAAAGATACGCTTTGGATTTCGATGAGACCGGGATCGGGTTTCCGTATACCGGATTTCCAGGTCTGGAGACCCGAATACCACATCGATCCAAATTAACGATAGGTCGTGAATCAAGTGAAGATGAAGATTCAGAGTGCAAGGGTTATTGTCGTTAACTCTGAGGGTGATTCCAAAACGAGTGTAACGAGATAATGCCTTCGGTTTCGTTCGAACCCGGAACGAACTTGTATGGATTGAATGCTTTCAGCACATCGTCAGGTGGACGATGAGCATTCTAAGATAGATGTGTTCTATTTAAAGGTAATCGTGACCTCAAGCCTCACAAACCGGGAATGGCTAAAACAGGGGAGGTGCAGCAAGGTTAGTGGGTAGCACCCAAGTAGGACAAGATTACCTCTGTCTAGAAGTCCCTTCTTATTTCGGCTTAGTGTGTGCGGTTGCTGATCCTAACCGTGAGGTATCTTGTGCGGGAATTATCCAGTAAGGGATGTTCCGGCCTTGTGTTGCAGGGGATTGTGAGTGATCCTCGGTACGGTGATCTAGGCCACGTACTGTGACGGGCGGTACCCCAGTAGCCCTGCCATTGTATGGAATCCAAACTCCAATAAGTGCCGTACGTATTAGTTGTGCCCAACTATGTTGGAATGTGAGATGTAAGCATTTCAGCTATTTCTGTATTTTACTTGAAAACCCTAGACCCTATTATAATACAATCGAATTTCCTATCAAATGTTTTGGTTAGCGTAAGATAAAAACTTACCCATGTTTATTTGTGGGAAGTCTTACGTGATACCTTTTCTTTCAAAAGGTTTTGAAGTTAAACAAATTTAACCTGTTACTCACACCAGACCCATGTCTGACCCAAGTTGTTTATTTCTGTTTTATAAACTCTTGGGTACTCAAATTTTTACGAGTAGCCAAGGGATTCAGGTTAGCCTTGACGAATTGTGGAGGAGCAGTGGAGCAGGAGGCTTCAGCGTTGTAGATATAGATAGTAGTTTCCGCTGTGTTGATCTTGTTTAGATCTTTGTTTTGTATTGAGTTGTAATAACTAGACAGATGTTTATAACTGTCTAGTATGTGATGTGTAATCTGTGTAACTCTGTAAAGTGTTGTATACTATGTAATAGTTTATGTTATTAATATAATTTATTCGTTCCGCTGTGAGATCGTTGTTGTTGTTTCTTTCTTTCTTCTCTTCTTTTCTATTTTCTACCCCTTTCTTTCTTATTAGCGATACGACTTTCTATGGAAAGAAAGCCGTGGTCGTTACAGTAAATAAAACAAACCATTTTTGTAAATCTTATTTATTTAAACTTAAGTAAAATATATCTTATCCAATTAAAAGATTTATCTAAAGTATATTTAAAACTAAAATGTTATTTATTTAAATAACTTTGAAAAGTCCAGATTAAATTAAATATAAATTTCCAATTTATCAAAGCTTCTATTTACAATATATATAAATAAATATATATATTCAAAATAGAAATATCTTATTAGATTTTAAAAGATAAAATTACAAATAAATACTTATTTAATCAGATTATTAAATTAAATTCAAATCTTATCATCAAAGATTATCCATATCAATTTAATTATTCAACAGATTATCAAATTGATATTGTTAAAATTTCCGGGATATTACATTCCTCCCCCCTTAAAATAATTTCGTCCCCGAAATTTAAACAAAGGTAATTTAATAATCTTATTAAAGATTTAAATTCAAAACACAAGCATCTACTATCATCCATATGCTAGCAACCATAGCAACCAAATCATCCAATCAAACAATCTAACTATCTAGACTAAATTCTAGATAAAATTCCTCGAGTTTCCCCAAGTATATATATATACCGGAATACTCGCTCTACAAACAATCTAAACTACTAAGCTATAGATCTCCTACTCATCTAGATCTACAGAACTAAACAGAATATCAGACTACAGACGAGTCTGACTCAATAACCAAACTTCCAGAACTGTTGATTTTAAAACCAGAGATAGATCAAATACGTACTCCCTCAGAGATACGTACAACTCAATGAATTCCAGTTATCCAAACTGACAATTTAACCAAGTAGACCAATTACTTATCCAAATCAGAACACAGACGAGATCCAAACATAACTCTACTTCACAACATCAGTAGATTCCAAACTTACTTCTTCCATCCAGAAATACACTCCAAACTGCTTTCGCTGCTCAATTCTGATCTGAGGTAGAACACAAGCACAGACTGGACAACTCATTCCAGAAATAAGGTTCACTAATCCATAAATAAAACTCAGATATTCCAGCAAAACTTGAGCTGCATCACCAACTCCATCTCTAGGAAACATCCTTCCACTAGACTGAACCACCGGTATCACTCATGGAATCCAGTCGATAAGAAAACTCAACTTCCAGATGCGGACAAATCTCTAACTTCCCTGAAGACATCCAGAAAACTCTGATAACCCAAGAGAACACTTAGCAATCGCAAGTCACTTTTGCGATCAATCCAGCCTAATTCCAAACAGACTGTTCCCTCTTTACCAATCAGAACAGCTTACACTTATTTATCCATCGAAGAAATGGATCCATTATGCTGCTTCTGAACTCCACCACAAGAAAAACTACTCAGCCAAAAACTTCCTGCCAGTGCACAGAACACTCCGAGCTGCACTGCTGACACTGATGCCAAGGACTTCCTATTCCAAAGATCTTCGAGAAATTCGAACTCCAAACCAAACAGAAACACCATGCTGAACTCAGCGACAACACCGAAACAGACACACTTCCTTAATCTTGTTCCAAAGAAAACATCTTCAGGAACATCCATAGTCACTGCATCTCATCATATAGCTACTATTACTTGAGGTATCAAGGTACCATCACTCACTTCTGCCTCATCGACAGATCCAACTCTACTCATCCACACTTCAAAGATAAACTCCGAACCTTTAAAAGGTTTCCTTCAGAGATCGATGAAATCCTTCACCACATCAAAGTTTACTCGAGACAGTATTAGGTCTACAGTCTCGACAGATACACTTCCAACCTCAACATTCAAACTCCAACCATTGGTAATTGTGTTACACACACTACCACCTTATCTACCTTTATAACTCATATTGGAAAACCCGAACAGGTAACCCAATAAATAGGTAGAAATACATAAATATATTTAAAATGGTACTTTTTATATTGAAATTATTTCTGGGTAAAATTATTTCATTTACCTCTTTAAAACAATATTGTGTCCGTTGGCCTGGTTCAAGTGTTTAGAGATCCCTATCAATAACGTTAGCTACTCGTATTGACCAGAATCCATATACCACTCAACCGATCAATTAACACAATATAAAATCATTTTATATAACTAACAAATACGCGCTCTCGTATATATATATACACTCGGACTCAAACAGGTTGTTACAGATCCTATTTCTAATGAACAATCCTTCCGAACCTAGGTATTCACTCAACCTAGCGCTCTGATACCACTGTAACGACCACGGCTTTCTTTCCATAGAAAGTCGTATCGCTAATAAGAAAGAAAAGGTATCACGTAAGACTTCCCACAAATAAACATGGGTAAGTTTTTATCTTACGCTAACCAAAACATTTGATAGGAAATTCGATTGTATTATAATAGGGTCTAGGGTTTTCAAGTAAAATACAGAAATAGCTGAAATGCTTACATCTCACATTCCAACATAGTTGGGCACAACTAATACGTACGACACTTTTTGGAGTTTGGATTCCATACAATGGCAGGGCTACTGGGGTACCGCCCGTCACAGTACGTGGCCTAGATCACCGTACCGAGGATCACTCCCAATCCCCTGCAACACAAGGCCGGAACATCCCTTACTGGATAATTCCCGCACAAGATACCTCACGGTTGGGATCAGCAACCGCACACACTAAGCCGAAATAAGAATGCACATAATATAAATGTTTAATTGTTAAAATAGATTTTTAGCTTAAGTTCAAATTTAAATAAAAGGTTTATTTTATTTCTTTTCAAATATTATTTGATATATATGATTAAAAATAGAAGTATAAATACAATTTACATATGGTATTAATTCATTTAATAATAGAAGTAATTTATAATTTCTTTTATAAATTATTTAAAATAGTCAAATTTGATTTTTTTTTAATACTTTGTTTTTATAAATATAAATAGACTTTAATAAAATAGAATGGTTATTTTAAATTTAAATGGTAGTTATATATGCATATATATAACTTGATTTTTATTTGGATTTAAAATATGAAATTGGATTTATAATAGAAATTAAAAGAATAAACATTTTAAAAATATTTGGATAAGCTTTTAATTTGTTTATTTACATTTTCTTTGAAAAGAGAAACACATTTACACATTTACATAAGAATTATTAAAGTGAAAAATCCTTATTAACATTTTAAATATATATACTCATTAAATAAAAAGAACACATGTTTTTTCCTAAGACCTCATTTAAACAAGTGTTAGTTAGTTAAATATGATATAGGACAAGTGTCATACAATTTGGTTTTCTTTTATTTTTATTTAAAGAAATGGCCCATAACTCACAGGTCCCAGGTTGAGCGAATACCTAAGCTTTTGGTAAAGTGAATATCAGAACACTAGGTTGAGTGAATACCTAGGTTCGGAAGGGTTGTTCATTAGAGATAGGATCTGTAGCAACCTATTTTAGTCTGAGTGTATGTATATATATATACGAGAGCGCGTATTTGTTAGTTATATAAAATGATTTTATATTGTGTTAATTGATCGGTTAAGTGGTATATGGATTCTGGTCAATACGAGTAGCTACCGTTATTGATAGGGATCTCTAAACACTTAGACCAGGCCAACGGACACAATATTGTTTTAAAAAGGGAAGGTGAAATAATTTTACCTAGATATATTTTCTATATATAAAAAGTATCATTTTAAAAGTATATGGTATTTATAATGATTGGTTGAGATGATAATAATTTATCATCTAGGATTAGGAGTCTGAGTGTTGAGGTTGGAAGTGTATTTGTCAAGACTGTAAACCTAATACCGTCTCGAGTGAACTTTGTTGTGGTGAAGGATTTCACAATCTCTGAAGAAAACCTGTTAAGGTTCGGAGTTTATCTTAGGAGTTGGATGAGTAGAGTTGGATCTGTCAGTTAGGCAGAAGCGAGCAATGGTATCTCTATAACTCAGGGAGAAGTAGCTGTGTGATGAGATGCAGTGATTATGGATGTTTCCGAAGATGTTTTCTTTTGGAACAAGTTAATGAAGTATGTCTGTTTCGGTGTTGTGGCTGAGTTCAGCATGGTGATTCTGTTTGAGGTTCGAGTTTCTCGAAGAGCTTTGGATTGAGAAGTCTTTGGCATCTGTGGCAGAGTACAGCTCGGAGTATTCTGTATTGGCAGGAAGTTTTCTGGCTGAGCAGTTTTCTGAAGGTAAAGTTCAGAAGCAGCAGAGTGGATCCATTTCTTCGATGGATTGGATAGTCAAGTGTGAGCTGTTCTGATTGGTAAAGAGAGAACAGTTTTATTTGAATTTTGGCTGGGTGAATCGCAAAAGTGACTTGCGATTGCTGAGTATTCTCTTAAGTTATCTGAGATTTTCTGGAATGTGTTGTCCAGTTTGTGCTTGTGTTCTTCATCAGCATTCTTATCTACTCCAGATCCGAATGGTGCAGCGGAAGCAGTTTGGCGAGTGCTCCTGTTTGTTGTTGTCTTTTCCAGATAGGAGAAGTTAGTTCGATCTTCTGGTGTTTGGTAGTAGAGTTGTGTTTTGGATTATGGGTAGATCGTGAGAGGATCATTCTGTTGAGTTATTCTTGGTCTGGTTTGTTTCCAGAAGCATTGGCGAAGGTTGAGTTGATCAGGAAAGATCTGTAGACAGCTCAGGATCGTCTGAAGGATTTTGTAGATAAGAGACGATAGAATTTGAAATTCGAAGTTGGAGACTTCGTGGTTGTGAAGTTTTTCTTTGATAAAAGGGAGCTATAAGATTGGGTAAGTCTGGGAAGTCAGCTCTGAGTTGTTTTGAATCTTTTCTGTGATCTAATTTGGATAAGTACTTTGATCTACAAGGTTGAATTGTCAGTTTGGATAACTGGAATTCATTGTGTTTTACGTATCTCTGAGGGAGTACGTATATGATCTATCTCTGGTTTTGGAACCAGCAGTTCTGGAGTATTGGTTGTTGAGTCAAACTCGTCTATAGTCTGATATTCTGTTTAGTTTTGTAGATCTAGATGAGTAGGAGCTCTATAGCTTAGTAGTATTGGTTGTTTGGATTGTTTGTAGAGCGAGTATCCCGGTATATATATATACTTGGGAAACTCGAGGAAATTCTATTCAGAATTTTTCGCTGGATAGTTAGAATTGTTTGTTTGGATGATTGGTTGCTATGATTGTTAGCATATGGATGATAATACATCCTTGTGATTTAAAAAGATTATTAAATTACCTTTGTTTTAAATTTCGGGGACGAAATTATTTTAAGGGGGGAGGAATGTAATATCCCGGAAATTTGGGGCAATATCAATTTAATAATCTGTTTAAATAATTAAATCGATTTGTTAATCTTTGATAATAAATATTTGAATTGGTTTAATAATCTAATTGAATAAATATTTAATTAGTGAATTTTATCTTTTAAAAACTAATAAAATGATTTCTATTTATAATGTGTATATATATGTGTGTATATTGTAAATAGATAAGCTTTGGTTTGAAATACAATTTACATATGATATGTTAATTCATTTAATAATAATAGAAATTTATAATCTCTTTTATAAATTATTTTTAAATTGATAAATGTGTTATTTTCAAACAATATTAATAGTGTATTGTTTTTAAATAAATAGATTTTAATGTAAATAAGATTTGTTTTTTTCAATTTGAATGTGTTGTTTTAAATTGACTTTAAATTGGATTTTAAATATAATTTGAATTTGAATTTAGATTTAATTTTGAATTCAAAAAGAGGTAATATTCAAATAGTTTGGATTTCAAAATATATGTAAACTTTTATTTATAATAATTAGTTTTATTTCTTTATAATTAATATATATAGATATGTATTTAATAAGTTAAGAAAAAGGTTTTTATATTTAAAATAAATAAAAATAATAAATTAAAGGGACATGTGTTAGTTCCTAAGACTTTAATATAATAGGTGTTATAAGATTAGGATATGAGAAGGACAAATGTCAAGTTTTTAAAATTTTTAGTTTTCTTTTATTTTAATTAAACTACAAATTAACTTATATAAACATACACCTCCCCTCTCTTCTATTTCTTCCCTTATCTTCTCATTTTCAAAATCTTCAGCTGGAGACAAATTTTCAAAACAATCTGTAACTCAAAAACTTCCAAACCATAAATTTATCAAATCTGTAATCAAACACTCCTATAAACCAAAATTATCAAAACCGAAACCTGTAATCAAACCTTCCTCATAAACCAGAGATTATCAATCCTCTGAAAAGCTTCTTCCAACTCTGTAATTCATTTTCAAAACAAGTCTGTAAACATTTCTTCAACCTGCAATTCTTTTTCAACATCAAAAATTGGAGCATGCAAAGCATTTTCAAAAAATTAAAGAGAAAGGGCCTGTAGCAGATAATCAAAAGCAAGTCTGGAATCAAGCAGTAATCTCTGCAACAAGCTTTTCAGATCAAAACAATTCAAGTTTTAAATCAAAAGAAATTGCCAGATCAAAATTTAAAGCCTGGAAAATTTCTCTGCTTTTAAAAATGGTGAGTAACTTTTTATTTAAAAACCTAAATAAAATAACCAGTTGTATGTTTATATCTATGAATTCGTATGGTTGTATGATATATATTTATGGTGCATGTTTGGGTATATGTGTGAATGTATATATGTGTGACTATGTGATTTCTGTGATATCCCCTGTCTTTAGTTTCGAAGTTAAAGTTTAAATTTTAATCCAATCATCTTGTGACCTATTGTTGTTTAAACTTAGGATTTAAAGATTGTTGTTTAATATAAACAAAAGTTGGATAATTTATTCAAGATTGAAATAACTTGGAAAATATCTGGAATCAAAAAGAACAGGGAAATCTCTTATTTAAGCCAAACTCAAATATAATATTTTACGAAACCAGGATTATAATTTGAATACGATAACCAAAACATGATTTTTAAAACAAAGATTTTGATTTCTAGTGATAGGAATCAGGTGCAGTTCTTGTTTGAATGGAGAATGGGTTTTAGGCAAGTTCAGGCGGTCGGAGGCACTAGCGTGGTCGAAATTTCTTGCGAAGGTGGACGAGCCTACGTAGGTGATGAGAAAAATATATGGAGCGGTTCCAGTTCATCGTGGTAGTAGCGGCGGTAGATTTAAGATTTTAAACCTAGTTTTAAAGATGACCACTTTTGCGATTCGTTTGCCTCCATCGATGGATCGAGTGTTGTGATGCTTTAGGAAATGAAAGGTGGGCGTGCTGTCGTGGTGTAGCGGGAGTTGCTTCGCCTCTGGTGGTCAGAGAAAGGGGGAACAAGACGATGTTGGAAGCCTGGTTTTGAGGGAAATCTGGATCGTGGTGCTTGATTTCGACTAAGGACGAATGGGGGTTCTCGAGTGAGTTTAATTCGATGATGATGGGTTGTTCGATGTATGGGAGGCGATGGGGTTGGTCGGAGTTCACCAGAAAAGTTGTGCACGTGCACGGCGATGGTGTATCGATGTTTGTCTGGGTTTTAGAATCGAGATACTCGAACGATTCTCGAGTAAACTGTCGATTTGCTCGAGTTAGAACTCGAGTACGCGTGAGTTTCTTTGTGGCAGTTTATAACTTAGAAATATCTTAGTTAAAATATAGAAGAAAGGGGATTGGGGACTGAGTCGAGTAGGAAGATGGATTATCTCGAAGCAGGAGTCGAGTGAAGTAGGGGTAGGACCCGAAGTAGGATCAAAGCCTGTTTCTTTTATAAGTTTTTTTAAAGCCCAGTTTTTAAAATTTAAATAAATTAGTTTTAAGACTTTTCTTAAAAGAAAAATTCAAGTGTAAATGAATTCTTTAACATTGATTTAATAAGTTATGTATTTAGTAACTTAAATGGGTTAAGCCAAGATTATGTTATGTTAATATTGAAAACTTAATTTAGGTAAATTAATTAAATGTAAACTAAGGTAAGATGTTAATTCTAGTTGATACTGGAATTAAGAAAGTAGTGGGATAAATAATTGATCTTAAAGAAATGTAGTTTAAATGGTTTAAGATTTAATTAATTGATTAAATAAGATTAGATTTTAAATTAACTGGTTATTAAGGATAAATTAATCTGTAATTCATATTGATTTATCTAAGTTAAATTTCTTAAGAAAAGAAATTAAGGGGATTATTAGTAGTAAATGAAGGTCATTTACTTAAGATTTATTTAATAAATAATAAATGTGATAATTTTATTTAATCACTAGATTGGTTAATTAAAGATAATCAATTATAAAAATGTTATGAATGAAAGTAATTAAAAGATCAATTGCTTAATGTAATTAATCGAGCCTAATTTGATTTATTTAAGTTAATTAATTTAGTTTAATTAATTTAAATTAATCATGGAACGATTTGATAAGTATAATTACTTAAATGTAATTAATAAAGTGGAATTACTTAATGAAGTAATTAATGGTAATTACTCTATGTAATTAATTGAAGGTGATTTAAATATGATAGTAATTTGGATTAAATTACTTGTGAAATTAATCAAGGGATTAATTGAGATAATTAATTAAGGAGTAATTAATTTGATGAAGTAATTAAGGAAGTTAATTACTGGAATATGATTAATCAAAAGTGATTAATAAATATGGTTTAATTAAAGGTTAATTACTTAATTTAATTTAAGTAATTAATAATTAATTTGTAATTAAGGATCATTAATTAATATAATTAATGATGTAATTAAGAATTGATTAATTAAGATTAATTAATAAATAATAAGTGATTAAAGTAATTAATTAATTGTAATTAATTAATTTTATTTAATTAAAGATTAATGTAATTAAGTATGGTTAATTAATTATGAAGTAATTAAAGATTAATTACTGAAATGGTTTAAGATAATTAATTTATGAAATTAATTAAGGATTAATTACTTAAAGTAATTAAAGGATTATTAATCAGAAATGATTAATTAAGATGATACTTAGAGTATGATTAATTAATTGGTTTAATTAATAATTAAGTAAGAAGGATTTATAAAATGAAGTAATTAATTTAATTTACTTTAAATTAATTAGAGATGATATAAATCATTACTTAGGGATGGTTGAATGATATGGAATGCTTTGCATTGTTGATATCTCTGATAAGAGATGTGCTGATCTATAATATGGATGTTTGGTTGGATTGAAATGATAATATGAATTATCTGTTTGGATGATAATGTAAATTATCTATTGAATTATCTATCTTTGTGTATATAGATAAAGAATTGAATTGTTTTAACCTTAAAACAACTTGACCCTTAAAATACGTTTTGGATTTCGATGAGACCGGGATCGGGTTTCCGTATACCGGAATTCCAGGTCTGGAGACCCGAATACCACATCGATCCAAATTAACGATAGGTCGTGAATCTCAAGTGAAGATGAAGATTCAAAGTGCAAGGGTTATTGTCGTTAACTCTGAGGGTGATTCCAAAACGAGTGTAACGAGATAATGCCTTCGGTTTCGTTCGAACCCGGAACGAACTTATATGGATTGAATGCTTTCAGAACATCGTCAGGTGGACGATGAGCATTCTAAGTGATGTGTTCTGATTTAAAGGTAAATCGTGACCTCAAGCCTCATCAACCGGGAATGGCTAAAACAGGGGAGGTGCAGCAAGGCTTCGTGGGTAGCACCCACTGAGAGTAAGGTCATCCCTGTCTAGAGAGTTCCTTCTTTTATTTCGGCTTAGTGGTGCAGTTGGCGACGGCCATCTGTGGGGTGATTTTATTCGGAATTATCCAGTAAGGGATGGTTCCGGCTTTGTGTTGCAGGGGATTGGGAGTGATCCTCGGTACGGTGATCTAGGCCCCGTACTGTGATGAGCGGTACCCCGGTAGCTCTGCCATTATATGGAAATCCAGATTCCAATAAGTGATAACGGACTTGATTGTATACTTATGTATGCTGGAATTTAATAATGTAACAATTTCGGCTATTTCATATTTATTTGAAAACCCTAGACCCTATTATAATACAATCGAATTTCCTATCAAATGTTTTGGTTAGCGTAAGGTAAAAACTTACCCATGTTTATTTGTGGGGAGTCTTACGTGATACCTTTTCTTTCAAAAGGTTTTGAAGTTAAACAAGTTTAACCTGTTACTCACACCAGACCCATGTCTGACCCAAGTTGTTTATTTCTGTTTTATAAACTCTTGGGTACTCAAATTTTTACGAGTAGCCAAGGGATTCAGGTTTAGCTTTGACGAATTGTGGAGGAGCAATGGAGCAGGAGGCTTCGGCGTTCGTAGATATAGTATTCCGCTGTGTTGATATCTGTGTTAGAGTCTTGTATTGTATTTGAGTTGTAATATCTAGACAGATGTTTATAACTGTCTAGTATGTGTTGTATAGTTGTGTAAACTCTGATAAGTGTTATATACTATGTAATAGTTTATGTTATTAATATAATTTATTCGTTCCGCTATGAGATCATTGTTGTTGTTTCTTTCTTTCTTCTCTTCTTTTCTATTTTCTACCTCTTTCTTTCTTATTGATGATGCGACTTTCAGTGGAGAAAAAGTCGGGTCATTACAGTGCTATACCAACTGTGACGACCCGGCTTTTTCTCCACAAAAAGTCGTATCATCAAGAAGAAAGAAAGGGATAGAAAAGAGATAAGATAGAGAAGAAAGAAAGAAACACATCAGAATCTAAACAGCGGAACGAATAAATTATATTAATCAAATAAGATATTACATTGTATCATATACATCAGAGATACACAGCTTATACAACACATACTAGACAGTTATAAACATCTGTCTAGTCATTACAACTCAAATACACTCAACAAATGACTCATACAGACTAACACAGCGGAACACTATATCTACGAACGCTGAAGCCTCCTGCTCCATTGCTCCTCCAAAGATTCGTCAAAGCAAACCTGAATCCCTTGGCTACTCGTAAAAATTTGAGTACCCAAGAGTTTAATAAAACAGAAAATAAACACTTGGGTCAGACATGGGTCTGGTGTGAGTAAACGGTTTAAATTGCTTAACTTCAAAACCTTTTGAAAACAAAGGTATCACGTAAGACTCCCCACAAATAAACATGGGTAAGTTTTTACCTTACGCTAACCAAATCATTTGATAGGAAATCCAGTTATATTATAATAGGGTCTAGGGTTTTCAAGTAAAATACAGAAATAGCTGGAATGCTTACATCTCACGTTCCAACATAGTTGGGCACAACTAAATCGTACGGCACTTATTGGATTTTGGATTCCATACAATGGCAGAGCTACCGGGGTACCGCTCGTCACAGTACGTGGCCTAGATCAACGTACCGAGGATCACTCCCAATCCCCTGCAACACAAGGCCGGAACATCCCTTACTGGATAATTCCCGCATAAGAAACCCCGTGGTTGCGGCCAAACAACCACCCACACAGCCGAAATAAAAAGGGACTCTAGACAGGGGAATCTTATACTACTTGGGCGCTACCCACTAACCTTGCTGCACCTCCCCTGTTTTAGCCATTCCCGGTTGATGAGGCTTGAGGCTACGATTACCTTTAATCAGAACACATCACTTAGAATACTCATCGTCCACCTGACGATGTGTTGAAAGCATTCAATCCATACAAGTTCGTTCCGGGTTCGAACGAAACCGAAGGCATTATCTCGTTACACTCATTTTGGAATCACCCTCAGAGTTAACGACAATAACCCTTGCACTCTAAATCTTCATCTTCACTTGATTCACGATCTATCGTTAATTTGGATCGATGTGGTATTCGGATGTCCAAATCTGGAAACCCGATCCCGGTCTCATCGAAATCCAAATCGCCATCTTTTAGGTCCAAGTTGTTTAAAGGTTTAAACAATTCAATTTAATTCAATACTTGAATTTACACAGCATTTAACACAGATAAATATCACACATTTATCACAGATATATCCAAAATCATATCACAGAACATCACAGCATATCATCCAATAGATATCATCCAATTTAGATATTCTATATTAACAATCAGCTATAAGCAACAATTATTAACCCTATATTATAATTAATTTACTTTCCATTCCCGGAAAATCGCATCGACAGAAAGAAAGAAAGGGGTGAGAAATAGAAAAGAGAAGAAGAGAAAAGAAAACAACAACAGATACTCACAGCGGAAACGAAACGAAATATAATATATCACATAAATATTACATAGTATCATATACATCATCTATCAGAGTTACACAGATTACACATCACATACTAGACAGTTATAAACATCTGTCTAGTTATTACATCTCAACACAATACAGATCAATACAAAGATCAACACAGCGGAAAACTACTATCTATATCTACAACGCCGAAGCCTCCTGCTCCATTGCTCCTCCAGATTACTTGTCAAAGCTAAACCTGAATTCCTTGGCTACTCGTAAAAATTTGAGTACCCAAGAGTTTATAAAACAGAAATAAACAACTTGGGTCAGACATGGGTCTGGTGTGAGTAACAGGTTAAACTTGTTTAACTTCAAAACCTTTTGAAAGAAAAGGTATCACGTAAGACTCCCCACCAATAAATATGGGTAAGTTTTTACCTTACGCTAACCAAAACATTTGATAGGAAATTCGATTGTATTATAATAGGTCTAGGGTTTTCAAATAAATATGAAATAGCTGGAATGCTTACATCTCACGTTCCAACATAGTTGGGCACAACTAAAACGTACGGCACTTATTGGAGTTTGGATTCCATCAATGGCAGGGCTACCGGGGTACCGCCCGTCATAGTACGTGGCCTAGATCACCGTACCGAGGATCACTCCCAATCCCCTGCAACACAAGGCCGGAACATCCCTTACTGGATAATTCCCGCACAAGATACCTCACGGTTGTCATGACCAACCGCACACACTAAGTCGAAAATAGAAAGGGACATCTAGACAGAGGTCATCTTGTCCTACTTGGGTGCTACCCACTAACCTTGCTGCACCTCCCCTGTTTTAGCCATTCCTGGTTTGTGAGGCTTGAGGTCACGATTACCTTTTAAAAGAACACATCTATCTTAGAATGCTCATCGTCCACCTGACGATGTTCTGAAAGCATTCAATCCATACAAGTTCGTTCCGGGTTCGAACGAAACCGAAGGCATTATCTCGTTACACTCGTTTTGGAATCACCCTCAGAGTTAACGACAATAACCCTTGCACTCTGAATCTTCATCTTCACTTGATTCACGACCTATCGTTAATTTGGATCGATGTGGTATTCGGGTCTCCAGACCTGGAAATCCGGTATACGGAAACCCGATCCCGGTCTCATCGAAATCCAAAACGTATCTTTTAAGGCCAAGTTGTTTTAAAGGTTAAAACAATTTAATTCAATTATCTTTATACACTTAGAAAGATAATTCACAATAGATAATCAACATTATCAATATCATCAGATAATCCATATTATCACAATTCAACTAAACATCCATATCACATAGCATATATCTCATCAGAGATATCAATCAAATGCAAAGCATTCAGTATTATCATCCATCCATAAGTAATGATCTATATCATCTCTAATTAATTTAAAGTTAATTAAATTAATTACTTCATTTTATAAATCCTACTTACTTAACCATTAATTAATTACAAATTAATTAATTATCCTCTAATCACCTTTTTCAATTAATCATCTTTGATTAATTATCTTTTAATTACCTTCAAGTAATTTATCCTTAATTAATTACTTAAATTAATTAACCTTAACCACTTATAGTAATTAACCTTTAATTACTTCATTAATTAATTAACTATAATTAATTAAATTAATCACTATAATTAATTATATTAAACCTTAATTAATTACATTAATTAATCACTTCATTTATTAATTATACTTAATTAATCAATCTTAATTACATCATTAATTATATTAATTAATGATCCTTAATTACAAATTAATTATTAATTACTTAAATTAAATTAATTACATTAAGTAATTAAACTTTAATTAAAACACATTTATTAATCACTCTTGATTAATCTCCTTTAGTAATTAACTACTCTTAATTACTTTCATTAACTAAATTAATTACTCCTTAATTAATTTATTAATTAATCCCTTGATTAATTATTCAAAGTAATTAACTCCAATTACTTCCATTAATACATCACATTTCAACTAATTACTTCCAGTAATTATCTATTATTTACTTCCCTAAATAATATACCTTATTAATTACATTTAAGTAATTATTTATCAAATCATCCATTGATTATTCTAAATTAATTAACTTAATTAATTAACTTAACTAATCACATTAACTTAATTAATTACAAATTAGTAATTAATTTCTAAATTACTTCCATTAAGTAATTACATTTAAATAATTTCATAAAGGATTATCCTTAAATTAATTAATCTAATTAATTATTAAAATTAATCAAATTAATTATTTATTAAATACTCTCAAGTTAATGACCTTCATTAACAATTATTTAATTACTTTTCTTAAGTAATTAACTTAGTTTAACCATTATTAATTTCAAATTAATAATCTTAATAACCAAGTAATTAATCTTTAATTATTTAATTAATTAAGTGTTAACCATAACTTAATTAATATTTAATTACTTTATTAATTAATTCTTAATCATTAATTAATATTCTAATTATAATCCTTAATTACAAATTAATTAATCTTAATCACTAATTAATTAGTTTAAACCATTAATTACCTATTTAATTAATCCAAATGATTAATTAATCAATTAAATTAATTATCCATTAAATTTCCTAATAAATTTAATGAACACAAATCTCTAATTACTTTAAGATAAACTTGTTCTTATTAATAATCAAGTTATCATTTACAAAGTATTTTAAATCAATTTACTTTAATTCTATCTTCAAAATTTCATTTAAATTTAAAGATTTAAAATGAAACAAATTATCTTTAACCATGTTTTAAAACAACATTTCTAAAACTCTTTTATTTTACAAGTTAAGAAATACTCATCTTATAAAATAACTTAAGAATTTGAATCAAATTTACTTTTAAATTTCAACCATTGGTAGTCGTGTTTCATACACCACCACCCTATCTACCTTTATAACTTATATTGGAAAACCCGAACAGGTAACCCAACAATATAGGTAGAATATATATATATAGTTATATAAAAATTACAAATACGCTCTCTCACAATAGATACCACTCCAGAGCTAGGTATTCACTCAACCAATAGCTCTGATATTCATTTAATCTTAACGACCACGACTTTCTCTCCATAGAAAGTCGTATCGCTAATAAGAAAGAAAGGGGTGAGAAATAGAAAAGAAGAGAAAGAGAAAGAAAACAAACACAAATACTCACAGCGGAAACGAACAAAATATATTATATCACATAAATATTACATAGTATCATATACAACCCTTATCAGAGTTACACAGATTACATATCATATACTAGACAGTTATAAACATCTGTCTAGTTATTACATCTCAATACAATACAGAGATCAATACAAAATCAACACAGCGGAAACTACTATCTATCTACAACGCCGAAGCCTCCTGCTCCATTGCTCCTCCACAATTTGTCAAGGCTAACCTGAATCCCTTGGCTACTCGTAAAAATTTGAGTACCCAAGAGTTTATAAAACAGAAATAAACAACTTGGGTCAGACATGGGTCTGGTGTGAGTAACAGGTTAAACTTGTTTAACTTCAAAACCTTTTTGAAAGACAAGGTATCACGTAAGACTTCCCACACATAAACATGGGTAAGTTTTTACCTTACGCTAACCAAAACATTTGATAGGAAATCCAGTTATATTATAATAGGGTCTAGGGTTTTCAAGTAAAATACAGAAATAGCTGAAATGCTTACATCTCACATTCCAACATAGTTGGGCACAACTAATACGTACGGCACTTATTGGAGTTTGGATTCCATACAATGGCAGGGCTACCGGGGTACCGCCCGTCACAGTACGTGGCCTAGATCATCGTACCGAGGATCACTCCCAATCCCCTGCAACACAAGGCCGGAACATCCCTTACTGGATAATTCCCGCACAAGATACCTCACGGTTGGGATCAGCAACCGCACCACTAAGTCGAAAATAGAAAGGGACATCTAGACAGAGGTAACCTTGTCCTACTTGGGTGCTACCCACTAACCTTGCTGCACCTCCCCTGTTTTAGCCATTCCCGGTTTGTGAGGCTTGAGGTCACGATTACCTTAGAAAAGAACACATCACTTAGAATGCTCATCGTCCACCTGACGATGTTCTGAAAGCATTCAATCCATACAAGTTCGTTCCGGGTTCGAACGAAACCGAAGGCATTATCTCGTTACACTCGTTTTGGAATCACCCTCAGAGTTAACGACAATAACCCTTGCACTCTGAATCTTCATCTTCACTTGATTCACGACCTATCGTTAATTTGGATCGATGTGGTATTCAAGTCTCCAGACCTGGAAATCCGGTATACGGAAACCCGATCCCGGTCTCATCGAAATCCAAAGCGTATCTTTTAAGGCTAAGTTGTTTTAAAGGTTAAAACAATTCAACTTATTATCTTTATACACGTAGAAAGATAATTCACAATAGATAATCAACATTATTAGATAATCCATATTATCATCATAATTCAACTAACATCCATATCACACAGCATATATCTCATCAGAGATATCAATCAATGCAAAGCATTCAGTATTATCATCCATCCATAAGTAATGATTTATATCATCTTTTAATTAATTTAAAGTGAATTAAATTAATTACTTTATTTTATAAATCCTTCTTACTTAACCATTAATTAATTACAATCAATTAATTTATTATCCTTACATTAATCATCTTAATTAATCACCCTTGATTAATACCCCTTAATTACATTCAAGTAATTATCCTTAATTAATTTTACAAATTAATTATCCTTAATCAAATACAGTGATTAACCTTTAATTACTTTATTAATTAATTTTCTATAATTACATTAATCTTTAAATTAATTACATTAATTAATTACTTTATAATTACTTTTTATTGATTAATTAATCTTAATTAATCAAACCTTAATTACATCATTAATTATATTAATTAATGATCCTTAATTATTACTTTAATTATTAATTATATTTAAATTAATTACATTAAGTAATTAATCTTTAATCAAACCATATTTATTAATCACTCTTGATTAACCACATTCAGTAATTAACTATCTTTAATTACTTCATTAAATAAATTAATTACTCCTTAGTTAATTTTAATTAATCCCTTGATTAATTCCAAAAAGTAATTAAACTCAAATTACTTCCATTCTTCAATCAATTACATCCTGTAATTACCCATTAATTACTTTACTAAGTAATTATACTTTATTAATTACACTGAGTAATTTATCCCTTTAGTTACTTCCATTTAATTAATTTCAATTAATTACCTTTAATTAATTAGATTAATTTACCCTTAATTAAACAAGTAATTAACTATTCTTAATTAATTAAACCAATTATCTTAAATTAATTACATTAATTAATTATCTCTTAATCACTAGTTAATGATTCTTAAATTAATTACATTCATTAACAATTCTTTAATTACTTTCATTAAATAATTATACTTTGATTATAACATTAATTAACCATGATTAATTACATTGAGTAATTAACTTTTAATTAATTTCACTAATTAATTATCTTTAATTACTCATAACCTTAATTAAAGATAAATTCTTATCTTCATAAATTACTTAATTTCATCATTAACTTTATTTAAAAAAAAATCATTGGTAATTAATTACATAATTAATAAAATTGCCTTTAAAACAAATTCAATCATTAACTTTAACATTTCAAAATTTGAAAACTTGTATAAAACTTGTTAAATACTTTTCTTTGGAAACTAAATTCACACTTACACTATATTTGAAAACTTCCTTTTTAAAAACTTCCATTTTATTTCTTTTAAAAGCTAGTTAATATATTTTGAAACTAGATTTACTTTTGCTTTGAAATCATTTTTATTTTAAAATACACTTTTTAAAACTTAGTAACATTACTTTTGAAAGCTAAAACATTTTAAACTTTAAAACTTAGTTAATTCAATTTGAAAACATGAATTTATTTAAATTACTTTGCCTTTTAAAAACCTGTACACACTTTACTTAAAAATTTAAAAACAAGTTATATAAATATCAACCCAAGCCAAGTATTCAAATTTTGAAGAAAGAAACAGAAAGAAGAAAGAAGAACATAAAATACAACATCTCACATTCGCAGCGGATTAAATATAATAACAAATAATAGCATTTTTATAAAAGAAAGCTGTAATTGTTACTTTACATACAATTCATCAGAGTTACAATCATTACAATAGACTGGACAGTTAAAATAACTCGTCCCAATAAATAACAATATATCACAGCAGAATACACTCCATACGTTCCTGCCATCCAGCTCGCCTCCTGAGCTCCAGAACGTCCTAACCTGAAAAGCTGTAATACTCGGTCTGACCCGAGCAAGTGTAACAACCCGAGTTTTTCTAACACGAAAAACCGGACCATTTGAGTTAAGAAGAAGAGGTAGAAGAAGAAAAATAGAAAAACAACAACAGAATCTCACATACGTAGTGGAATAAAATATAATAGATAATAACAGATCTTTACACAAAAAGAAATCTATATCTGTTTACATATACATCATCCAATACATCATCAGAGTACATCACATCAATATCATACAACTGGACAGTAATCATAACTTGTCCTCACAATCTGAATACACAGCGGAATATATAACTCAAATACGGAAGTACGTATCGCCATCCAACTCCATAGCATCATTTCCTGTAATCTATAATACTCGGTCTCTTCGAAACGATCAGCGCATTTGGCCAATATTGATAGTCGGTTATTTAACTATCAATTAACATCCACAAGCAACCATCACACAATAAATAATTTCCCACATTATTTATTTGCCCAAATATCTTTCCAAGATATATTTCCCAAATTTCAAAGTAACGACCACGGCTTTCTTTCCATAGAAAGTCGTATCGCTAATAAGAAAGAAAGGGGTAGAAAATAGAAAAGAAGAGAAGAAAGAAAGAAACAACAACAACGATCTCACAGCGGAACGAATAAATTATATTAATAACATAAACTATTACATAGTATACAACACTTTACAGAGTTACACAGATTACACATCACATACTAGACAGTTATAAACATCTGTCTAGTTATTACAACTCAATACAAAACAAAGATCTAAACAAGATCAACACAGCGGAAACTACTATCTATATCTACAACG
Organism: Allium fistulosum; assembly: GCA_030737815.1. Taxonomy (NCBI): domain Eukaryota; kingdom Viridiplantae; phylum Streptophyta; class Magnoliopsida; order Asparagales; family Amaryllidaceae; genus Allium; species Allium fistulosum. Next base: position 74,201,994 of record CM060906.1, read on the forward strand.
CTGAAGCCTCCTGCTCCACTGCTCCTCCACAATTCGTCAAGGCTAACCTGAATCCCTTGGCTACTCGTAAAAATTTGAGTACCCAAGAGTTTATAAAACAGAAATAAACAACTTGGGTCAGACATGGGTCTGGTGTGAGTAACAGGTTAAATTTGTTTAACTTCAAAACCTTTTGAAAGAAAAGGTATCACGTAAGATTTCCCACAAATAAACATGGGTAAGTTTTTATCTTACGCTAACCAAAACATTTGATAGGAAATTCGATTGTATTATAATAGGGTCTAGGGTTTTCAAGTAAAATACAGAAATAGCTGAAATGCTTACATCTCACATTCCAACATAGTTGGGCACAACTAATACATACGGCACTTATTGGAGTTTGGATTCCATACAATGGCAGGGCTACCGCCCGTCACAGTACGTGGCCTAGATCACCGTACCGAGGATCACTCCCAATCCCCTGCAACACAAGGTCGGAACATCCCTTACTGGATAATTCCCGCACAAGATACCTCACGGTTGGGATCAGCAACCGCACCACTAAGTCGAAAATAGAAAGGACTTCTAGACAGAGGTAATCTTGTCCTACTTGGGTGCTACCCACTAACCTTGCTGCACCTCCCCTGTTTTAGCCATTCCCGGTTTGTGAGGCTTGAGGTCACGATTACCTTTAAATAGAACACATCTATCTTAGAATGCTCATCGTCCACCTGACGATGTGCTGAAAGCATTCAATCAAACAATTCTAACTATCTAGACTAAATTCTAGATAAAATTCCTCGAGTTTCCCCAAGTATATATATATACCGGGATACTCGCTCTACAAACAATCTAAACTACTAAGCTATAGATCTCCTATTCATCTAGACCTACAGAACTAAACAGAATATCAGACTACAGACGAGTCTGACTCAACTACCAAACTTCCAGAAATACACTCCAAACTGCTTTCGCTGCTCAATTCTGATCTGAGGTAGAACACAAGCACAGACTGGACAACTCATTCCAGAAATAAGGTTCACTGATCCATAAATAAAACTCAGATATTCCAGCAAAACTTGAGCTGCATCACCAACTCCATCTCTAGGAAACATCCTTCCACTAGACTGAACCACCGGTATCACTCCTGGAATCCAGTCGATAAGAAAACTCAACCTTCAGAGCTGTAACAACCCGCCACTCATTCCACAGAATGACGCATCGTTTTGAAGAAAAGAAAGAGGTGAGAAAGTAGAAAAGAAGAGAAGAAAGAAAGAACAATAACAGAATCTCAACAGCGGAACCAATAATTTATATTAATAACAAAAGTATTACATCATATACAATGACTATCAGAGTTACACAGATTATACAACACATACTAGACAGTTATAAACATCTGTCTAGTTATTACAATTCAACACAAAACTCTATTCAGAGATTAACACAGCGGAACTACTATCTATATCTACAACGCCGAAGCCTCCTGCTCCATTGCTCCTCCAGATAACTCGTCAAAGCTAACCTGAATTGCTGAAATTTGAATTTTTACATTAAAACTCAGAATTGGATAAAATGTGATTTCAACAATTTAATGTCTCATATATATATGCTGAATCATCGTCAAATTTTAGGATTTTTAAAGCAAAAATCATGATTTTAATTGGGATAATTTGAGAGATATTGGTAGATGAACGGGATTTGGGTTTCATGCTTTCTCTGGTGATCGACGGCATTAGTAAGTTTTAATAATATACCTTATTAATTAGTAATTAATTATAGTGATTAATTTAATTAATTATAGTTAATTAATTAATGAAGTAATTAAAGGTTAATTACTATAAGTGGTTAAGGTTAATTAATTTAAGTAATTAATTAAGGATAAATTACTTGAAGGTAATTAAAAGATAATTAATCAAAGATGATTAATTGAAAAAGGTAATTAGAGGATAATTAATTAATTTGTAATTAATTAATGTTTAAGTAAGAAGGATTTATAAAATAAAAGTAATTAATTTAATTAACTTTAAATTAATTAGAGATGATATAGATCATTACTTATGGATGGATGATAATACTGAATGCTTTGCATTTGATTGATATCTCTGATGAGATATATGCTATGTGATATGGATGTTTAGTTGAATTGTGGTAATATGGATTATCTGATGATATTGATAATGTTGATTATCTATTGTGAATTATCTTTCTAAGTGTATAAAGATAATTGAATTAAATTGTTTTAACCTTTAAAACAACTTGGCCTTAAAAGATACGTTTTGGATTTCGATGAGACCGGGATCGGGTTTCCGTATACCGGATTTCCAGGTCTGGAGACCCGAATACCACATCGATCCAAATTTACGTTAGGTCGTGAAATCCAAATGGAGCAAGTGAAGACTCGAGGTGTAAGAACGATTCTTTGTCAGTATAACTCTGTGGGTGATTCCGTAATGAGTTGACGGAGATAGTACTTTCAGATTCGAGATAAAGATTTAGAGTGCAAGGGTTATTGTCGTTAACTCTGAGGGTGATTCCAATACGAGTGTAACGAGATAATGCCTTCGGTTTCGTTCGAACCCGGAACGAACTTGTATGGATTGAATGCTTTCAGCACATCGTCAGGTGGACGATGAGCATTCTAAGATAGATGTGTTCTTTTAAAAGGTAATCGTGACCTCAAGCCTCACAAACCGGGAATGGCTAAAACAGGGGAGGTGCAGCAAGGTTAGTGGGTAGCACCCAAGTAGGACAAGATGACCTCTGTATAGATGTCCCTTTCTATTTTCGACTTAGTGTGTGCGGTTGGTCATGACAACCGTGGGGTATCTTGTGCGGGAATTATCCAGTAAGGGATGTTCCGACCTTGTGTTGCAGGGGATTGGGAGTGATCCTCGGTACGGTGATCTAGGCCACGTACTGTGACGGGCGGTACCCCGGTAGCCCTGCCATTGTATGGAATCCAATTTCCAATAAGTGACAACGGATTTGATTGTATAACCCACTTTGTTGGCTAGTATGCTGGAATTTAATAATGTAACAATTTCAGCTATTTCATATTTATTTGAAAACCCTAGACCTATTATAATACAATCGAATTTCCTATCAAATGTTTTGGTTAGCGTAAGGTAAAAACTTACCCATGTTTATTTGTGGGGAGTCTTACGTGATACCTTTTCTTTCAAAAGGTTTTGAAGTTAAACAAGTTTAACCTGTTACTCACACCAGACCCATGTCTGACCCAAGTTGTTTATTTCTGTTTTATATAAACTCTTGGGTACTCAAATTTTTACGAGTAGCCAAGGGATTCAGGTTTAGCTTTGACGAGTAATCTGGAGGAGCAATGGAGCAGGAGGCTTCGGCGTTGTAGATATAGATAGTAGTTTTCCGCTGTGTTGATCTTTGTATTGATCTGTATTGTGTTGAGATGTAATAACTAGACAGATGTTTATAACTGTCTAGTATGTGATGTGTAATCTGTGTAACTCTGATAGATGATGTATATGATACTATGTAATATTTATGTGATATATTATATTTCGTTTCGTTTCCGCTGTGAGTATCTGTTGTTGTTTTCTTTTCTCTTCTTCTCTTTTCTATTTCTCACCCCTTTCTTTCTTTCTGTCGATGCGATTTTCCGGGAGTGGAAAGTCGGGTCGTCACACGTATTTATTAATTATACTTAATTAATCAATCTTAATTACATCATTAATTATATTAATTAATGATCCTTAATTACAAATTAATTATTAATTACTTAAATTAAATTAATTACATTAAGTAATTAAACTTTAATTAAAACACATTTATTAATCACTCTTGATTAATCTCCTTTAGTAATTAACTACTCTTAATTACTTTCATTAACTAAATTAATTACTCCTTAATTAATTTATTAATTAATCCCTTGATTAATTATTATAAGTAATTAACTCCAATTACTTCCATTAATTATCTATTATTTACTTCCCTAAATAATATACCTTATTAATTACATTTAAGTGCTCTGTTCACTCTCAATTAAGGTGAGTAACTTTTAAAATTTAAAAATAAAATTGGGTTGCATGCTAGTATAGTATAATATTTCAAGATTTTCCAAAAATAAGGCTCTGTTCACTCTCAATTAAGGTGAGTAACTTTTAAAATTTAAAAATAAAATTGGGTTGCATGCTAGTATAGTATAATATAAATGTATATTGCATAATTGAATGTCTGAAATGTTGTGCATGCTGTTTAAGTGCTCTGTTCAACCTTTGTTTTAGTGAGTAAACTTAGATTTAAAAACAGTTAAATTTGGGTTTATGTGGTAAAATGTTTAAAGTAAAATTGTCATTTATGTTTGAAATATGTATGCATGTTTATCTTAAATTTGAATATATGTGTACTTGAATATGGAGAACCCTGTGTGCATGTATATGTTTGTATCATCTCTGTTTAAGTTACAGAGTTAAATTTAAAGCAAAATTTCTAATCCCCTCATCTAATCTTTTATAGAGATTAGTATTCAAACAAATTAAGTTTGGTTTGCATGGATGAATTTTCCTGAATTATAGTTGAATTACATTATATACTGTATACATGGTTGTGTATATGTATACTTGTCACTGTTGTGTTCACAGCCCCATGAATAACACATAAAAATTCATATCTGCCTATACAGAAAAATTCAAGCTTTGATCTTTAAAAAGAAAATGATTATAACATTATAATTTCATTTTTTAAAATAGTTCCAAGAAGAAATATTTAGAAATTTTTTAGAAAATAGAATGTTACAGAGAAATCTATTTATAACAGAAAAATCGATTGTTTTAATTTCGTGATTTGATTTCATAATGTGATTTGTATTGGCAAATTATGAATTTAGGAAAAGAAATCATGATTTTTAAGTAAATAGTTGGAGAGATATCTCGAGATGAACGGGAAATGTATTTTCATCAAATTCCGTTGATCAACGATGATTGGGGAGTCGTGATTGTTCGTGGTGAAAGCTGGCATGTTGGAGATTACAGGAAAAATAAGGATTTGATTTATCGATGGACGTGGCGACTCAGCGACGACGAACTAGTGTTTAATGTCAGGATTTGAACGTCGAGAGATGTGAGGCTAATTCGTGGTCATCGATGCATCGAGTGGAACGAGACCTAGGGGAATTGAAGCAGGGGAGGTTGACGAAGCTTCAATTGTGGTTGCGTGGCGTCAGGTGGTTGAGATGGTCGGAGCGAGGCGTTTTTAGGTGATCGGTATTGTTCCAGTTTTTCGAACGATGGGTTCGATTTCGTTTCGATGGTGATATCGGTGGTCTGGGTGGCCAGGTGGGTCAGGGGGATGGTTGTCGACTTGGCGAAGGCGTCGATGTTGGTCTGAGCACTGGCGAACTTGCGTGCACGTGCACGTGTGCACGTTGTATATCTGGAAGAGATAGTATAGTTTGGGGAAGAAGAAGAAATGCTCGGTCGAGTTCGAGTTTTTCGTGGGTTTTCTCGAAGCAGTGGGAGGAGTGGAATACTCGAGTTGAGCTCGGGAATCTGGAGTGTAGAACTCGTGTAGTTTGAAATGTTTAGCTATTAACAGTTTAGTTGTTATAGTTTTAAAAATTTAAAAATTTTAACTAAGTTTTTGAAATAAAAGAAAAGGAGAAACTCGAGTAGATCTCGCGTGAAGATCGGGTTGGACCCGAAGCAAGTTATAAACAGTTTTTAAAAGGTTTTATAAAAAGCAAGTTTTAAATTTTAAATTGAATCTAGTTTGAACTTTTATAATTGTTTAAAATGATTTGATTGAAGGAAGTTATAATTTGTTAACTTTAATTTGTTAAGTTAAATGTTTAATTAATTGGTTATTAAGATTTATTAATTTAGAATTAATAATAATTAATATAAGTTAATTACTTAAGGAAAGTAATTAAATAATAGTTAATGAAGTCATTAACTATAGATTGTTAAATAATTAATTAATGGGATTAATTTTAATAATTAATTAGATTAATTAATTTAAAGATAATCAAATATAGAATTTGTTTAAATGAATTACTTAATGGAAGTAATTAAGAATTAATTACTTATTGTAATTAATTGAAGTTAATTTGATTTAGTTAAATTAATTAATTAAGTTTAATTAATTTAGAATAATCAAGAGATGATTTGATAATAATTACTTAATGTAATTATTAAGGTAAGTTTATTTAGATAAGTAAATAATAAGATAATTACTGGAAGTAATTAGTTGAATAAATGATTTTATTAATAGAAGTAATTTGAGTTAATTACTTTGAATAATTAATCAAGGGATTAATTAAGAAATTAATTAAGGAGTAATTAATTTAGTTAATGAAAGTAATTAAGGGTAATTAATTACTGATTGAAGATTTATCAAGGGTGATTAATAAATGTTGTTTAATTAAAGATTAATTACTTAATGTAATTAATTTAATTGAGTAATTAATAATTAAGTTGTAATTAAGGATCATTAATTAATATAATTAATGATGTAATTAAGATTGATTAATTTAGTAATAATTAATAAATAAAATAATTAATCAATGTAATTAATTAAGGATTAATGTAATTAATTATAGTTGATTAAGTTAATTAATTTTAGTTAATTTATTAATGATGTAATTAAAGGTTAATTACTATAAGTGGTTAAGGATAATTAATTTAAGTAATTAATTAAAGATAAATTACTTGGATGTAATTAAAAGATAATTAATCAAGATGATTAATTGAAATGAATTATTAGAGGATAATTAATTAATTGATTGTAATTAATTAATGGTTAAGTAAGAAGGATTTATAAAATGAAGTAATTAATTTAATTCAATTTAAATTAAGATGATATAAATCATTACTTAAGAATGGATGATAATATTGAATGCTTTGCATTGATTGATATCTCTGATGAGATATATGCTGTGTGATATGGATGTTTAGTTGAATTGTGATGATAATATGGATTATCTGATAATGTTGATTATCTATTGTGAATTATCCTTCTATGTGTATAAAGATAATTGAATTGAATTGTTTTAACTTTAAAACAACTTGGCCTTAAAAGATACGCTTTGGATTTCGATGAGACCGGGATCGGGTTTCCGTATACCGGATTTCCAGGTCTGGAGACCCGAATACCACATCGATCCAAATTAACGATAGGTCGTGAATCAAGTGAAGATGAAGATTCAGAGTGCAAGGGTTATTGTCGTTAACTCTGAGGGTGATTCCAAAACGAGTGTAACGAGATAATGCCTTCGGTTTCGTTCGAACCCGGAACGAACTTGTATGGATTGACTTGAGTTGCTGCACCAACTCCATCTCTAGGAAACATCCTTCAACTAGACTGAACTACCGGTACTACTCCTGGAATCCAGTCGATAAGAAAACTCAACCTTCAGATGCGGACAACTCCTGACTTCTCTGAAGACACTCAGAAAAACTCTGATAACCCAAGACGTTCCGGGTTCGAACGAAACCGAAGGCATTATCTCGTTACACTCGTTTTGGAATCACCCTCAGAGTTAACGACAATAACCCTTGCACTCTGAATCTTCATCTTCACTTGATTCACGACCTATCGTTAATTTGGATCGATGTGGTATTCGGGTCTCCAGACCTGGAAATCCGGTATACGGAAACCCGATCCCGGTCTCATCGAAATCCAAAACGTATCTTTTAAGGCCAAGTTGTTTTAAAGGTTAAAACAATTTAATTCAATTATCTTTATACACTTAGAAAGATAATTCACAATAGATAATCAACATTATCAATATCATCAGATAATCCATATTATCACAATTCAACTAAACATCCATATCACATAGCATATATCTCATTAGAGATATCAATCAAATGCAAAGCATTCAGTATTATCATCCATCCATAAGTAATGATCTATATCATCTCTAATTAATTTAAAGTTAATTAAACTAATTACTTTTATTTTATAAATCCTACTTACTTAACCATTAATTAATTACAAATTAATTAATTATCCTCTAATTACCTTTTTCAATTAATCATCTTTGATTAATTATCTTTTAATTACCTTCAAGTAATTTATCCTTAATTAATTACTTAAATTAATTAACCTTAACCACTTATAGTAATTAACCTTTAATTACTTCATTAATTAATTAACTATAATTAATTAATTAATCACTATAATTAATTATATTAAACCTTAATTAATTACATTAATTAATCACTTCATTTATTAATTATACTTAATTAATCAATCTTAATTACATCATTAATTATATTAATTAATGATCCTTAATTACAACTTAATTATTAATTACTTTAATTAAATTAATTACATTAAGTAATTAACCTTTAATTAAAACACATTTATTAATCACTCTTGATTAATCTCCTTTAGTAATTAACTACTCTTAATTACTTTCATTAACTAAATTAATTACTCCTTAATTAATTTCTTAATTAATCCCTTGATTAATTCACAAGTAATTAAAATCAAATTACTCCCATTAATACATCACTATCCACTTAATTACTTCCAGTAATTATCTATTATTTACTTCCCTAAATAATTATACCTTACTAATTACATTAAGTAATTATTTATCAAATCATCCATTGATTATTCTAAATTAATTAACTTAATTAATTAACTTAACTAATCACATTAACTTAATTAATTACAAATTAGTAATTAATTTCTAAATATAATTGTTAGTTATATAAAAATTAAAGAATTAAGTTTAGAAATTGTAACAACCCGCCACTCATTCCACAGAATGTCGCATCGTTAATAAGAAAGAAAGGGATAGAAAAGAGAAAAGAAGAGAAAAGATGAAGAACAACAACAGAATCTCACAGCGGAACGAAACAAAATATAATATATCACATAACTATTACATAGTCTTTACAAAATCAGAGTTACACAGATTATACAACACATACTAGACAGTTATAAACATCTGTCTAGTTATTACAACTCAATACAATACAAAACACTATCACAGAGATTAACACAGCGGAATACTATATATCTACGAACGTTGAAGCCTCCTGCTCCATTGCTCCTCCAGATAACTCGTCAAAGCTAACCTGAATCCCTTGGCTACTCGTAAAAATTTGAGTACCCAAGTGTTTATAAATAAAATTAATTTAAAAACACTTAAGTAATATGTGTAAACATATTAACATGATTAAGACACTTGTAAGCTAAATAAAATTGCATGGACATTTGTCTAATTAGTAGTATAACAAGTGGCAATTCATTTTCTTTATTTAAAATTTAGTTTATAAATAAATGTTTATAGAGAAACCTGGTTTCATTTTCTTCAGTTCGAATCTTCTTCTTCCTCCATCTTCTATTTCTCTCCATCTATTCTAAAATGAAAATCAAAATCTAAAACCAAAATCAAAAGAAATTAAATTATTCCAACCTGAGATCAAAGCCTGTAAACAATTTCTCAAGACTAAAATCAATGGGAACAGCAACTTCAACACCAGATTCAACATAAATCAAAGCATGCAGTAGGATCAACTCCATATTACAACAAAGAGAAATTCAAAAGAAAATTTAAAGTTTTCACAAATCAAATTTCAAAGCCCGGAATGAATCAAAACCTATTCTGTGCTCTGCTTTGTTCTCTGCAATTAAAAAGGTGAGTAAACTAGATTTTAAAAACAGTTTTATAACTTAATTTCACTTTGGTATGTGAACAAAAATCATATGTTAACCTGAATATCTGGATTGGAATGGATGCATGTGTATGTGTTAGTATTGAATGCCTGTATATATGCAAAAGTGAACTCTGTTATTTTTAACAGGGTTGGATTTCTCTATTTAATTCAATATCTCACCATTCAATCCTAATTAGCTTATGATTTGTAAATGAAATTTGTTCGAAATTATGAAACATCACCACTAAAAATCATTTTAGGAATTTATAATAAGTTGTTATTTCGAAATTCGTAAAATAACAGTAAAAACCCAAATTTTCATAATAATCAAATTTCTTAATTTCAATTCTGCATTATAGGGATGGATTCGTGATTGAAAATCACGAATTTTGATATGCACTTCAGAATTTTTAAAGTGATATTCAATTTGAATTTTCGAGATGAACGGTATCAGCAATTTGGTGAATTGCCGATGATCCACTTAATGTTTGAAGTTGAAATCTTGGTAGTAGCTAGCTTTGGTACCATTGATGATGGGAAAAATGTGCATGAATTTTTCTAATTAGTGAATCGTTTGAAATTTAATTAACTAGGGTTTAAGTTAGTTTTTGCTCGGCTTTGCTGTAGTGATTTTCGCGACCTGTATAGGGTACCAGAGGTGATCGCGACGTGGGGGTGTTGAAGCTCATGGTCGAGGTAGTTCGATGGGGTGGATGGCGGAGTTTAACGACGTCGAGTTCGTCGGCAATGGGGATTTTGGTGGTTTGGATTTCTGCAGTTTTTGGTTCGAACGATCAAAATGTGATTCGCTTGCTTAGTCTTCAATCTGAGTTTATGGTGGTGCTCGCGAGTGATTTTGTGACCGTAGTTGATCGTCGCGCTGACCTGGGTTGGCCAGAGGTGATGTGCACGTGCACGTGTGCACGATACTGTCTGGGTTTGTTGCGTTGGGGAAGACGAAGGTGACTCGGGGCTGTCTCGTGTAATTTGCTGTTTTTCTCGAAGAATACGGGAGGGGAGAAGGACTCGAAGCTAGCTCGGGTTTGAAAGGGGTATGGCTCGGGTTGTTTTAAATTCTAATAATCTGGTTTTGAATTTAAAGCAAAAATCATATCTTGTTTTAAAATCTTAAAGCATGGTCGAGTTTTTAAGTATTAAAATATGTTTTAAATAAATAATTGTTTAATTTGATGAAACAAGCTTGAAATGGTTTTCAAAGATTTTAAATTATATTGAAATTAAATGTTTTAAATTGCTTTGTTTAAAATAAATTATATTTCAAAATTGATTTTAAAATTTGTTTTAATAAAATAAGTGATTTGAATAAGTGTTTAATAATACAGTTTTATTCTAAATTGGTTATGTTAAGATTAATTAATAATGGTTAATTAATATAATTGATTTGTTATTAAATAAAAGTTTAATTAAGTAATTTTAAATTTAAGAAGTTAACTAATTATTTAATTAATTATTTAAATGATGGTTAATGTTGGTTAATTTAAATAAACACTTAATTATAAATTAATCAAGTGTAATTACTTAATAAATAGATTAGTAATTGATTAATTAAATGGAAATTACTCATAAGAGTAATTAGATGAGGTGATTAATGAGTAATCACTTAATATTATCAATTAAGGAATTTATTAATATAATTGTTTTTGAGTTAATTAGTTATGAAGTAATTAAATAAGAATTATTTAATGATGAAATTAATTATTTGTTAAGTAATTAATTAAGAGATTAATTAAGATTTATTAATGGTAGTAATTAAGAATTAATTACTTAGTTAATATTAGATTAATTACTAAGGATAATTAAAATAAATTTCTTACTCAATCCATTTATTTCCAAATTCATTAACTTCCAGATTTTATTTCTCATTATGATTTAAAATCTTTAAACCGAAACACAAGTTTCAGATTTCCCAAATTCCTTCTCTTTTTAATTACATTTAAACATTGAATTAAAATAAATTTTTATCCCTTTAAATAACATCACATAAGTCTTCTTTAAATTCAACATTTCTCTATTTATTCAAAATTTCTCTTTTCCATATTTAATTTATTCGAATTCACTAGAATTACTTAACTTAATTTTACTCTTTTATATTTTCCAAAATCCAATTCAATTGCTTTTGATAACTCATTATACTGGGAAATTCAATCCAACCAGATTATCCAATATAAATTATCACAGAATATTTAAACAAAAATTAAATATTTTGAGGAATCCAGTTGGATCCTATCTTGTTTTAAAATCTTAAAGCATGGTCGAGTTTTTAAGTATTAAAATATGTTTTAAATAAATAAATGTTTATAGAGAAACCTGGTTTCATTTTCTTCAGTTCGAATCTTCTTCTTCCTCCATCTTCTATTTCTCTCCATCTATTCTAAAATGAAAATCAAAATCTGAAACCAAAATCAAAAGAAATTAAATTATTCCAACCTGAGATCAAAGCCTGTAAACAATTTCTCAAGACTAAAATCAATGGGAACAGCAACTTCAACACCAGATTCAACATAAATCAAAGCATGCAGTAGGATCAACTCCATATTACAACAAAGAGAAATTCAAAAGCAAATTTAAAGTTTTCACAAATCAAATTTCAAAGCCCGGAATGAATCAAAACCTATTCTGTGCTCTGCTTTGTTCTCTGCAATTAAAAAGGTGAGTAAACTAGATTTTAAAAACAGTTTTATAACTTAATTTCACTTTGGTATGTGAAAAAAAATCATATGTTAACCTGAATATCTGGATTGGAATGGATGCATGTGTATGTGTTAGTATTGAATGCCTGTATATATGCAAAAGTGAACTCTGTTATTTTTAACAGGGTTGGATTTCTCTATTTAATTCAATATCTCACCATCCAATCCTAATTAGCTTATGATTTGTAAATGAAATTTGTTCGAAATTATGAAACATCACCACTAAAAATCATTTCAGGAATTTATAATAAGTTGTTATTTCGAAATTCGTAAAATAACAGTAAAAACCCAAATTTTCATAATAATCAAATTTCTTAATTTCAATTCTGCATTATAGGGATGGATTCGTGATTGAAAATCACGAATTTTGATATGCACTTCAGAATTTTTAAAGTGATATTCAATTTGAATTTTCGAGATGAACGGTATCAGCAATTTGGTGAATTGCCGATGATCCACTTAATGTTTGAAGTTGAAATCTTGGTAGTAGCTAGCTCTGATACCAATAGTAACGACCCGACTTTCTATGCCCAGAAAGACGCATCATTATGAAGAAAGAAAGGGATAGAAGAAGAAAAGAAAAGAAGAAAGAACAACAACACATCAGAGATCTCACAGCGGAACGAGAAATATATTATATCACATAAGATATTACATAGTATCATATACATCAGAGTATACAATTTATACAACACAGAATAGACAGTTATAAACTTCTGTCTACTATACATCACAAGTACAACAGTACAATATAGACTAATACAAACACAGCGGAAACTCTATATATCTACACGCTGAAGCCTCCTGCTCCACAGCTCCTCCAGTATTCGTCAAGACTAACCTGAATCCCCTTGACTACTCATATTGTAACGACCACGACTTTCTCTCCATAGAAAGTCGCACCGCTAATAAGAAAGAAAGGGGTAGAAAATAGAAAAGAAGAGAAAGAAAGAAACAACACATCAGAATCTCACAGCGGAAACGAAACAAATTATAATATATCACATAACTAATACATAGTCTTTACATAATCAGAGTACACAACTTATACATCACTTACTAGACAGTTATAAACATCTGTCTAGACATTACAACTCAATACAAGACAAGACACTATCACAGATATCAACACAGCGGAATACTATATCTACGAACGCCGAAGCCTCCTGCTCCATTGCTCCTCCAGAATATTCGTCAAAACTAAACCTGAATCCCTTGGCTACTCGTAAAAATTTGAGTACCCAAGAGTTTATAAAACAGAAATAAACAACTTGGGTCAGACATGGGTCTGGTGTGAGTAAACGGGTTAAAATTACTTAACTTCAAAACCTTTTGAAAGAAAAGGTATCACGTAAGACTCCCCACAAATAAACATGGGTAAGTTTTTACCTTACGCTAACCAAAACATTTGATAGGAAATCTGATTGTATTATAATAGGGTCTAGGGTTTTCAAGTAAAATACAGAAATAGCTGAAATGCTTACATCTCACATTCCAACATAGTTGGGCACAACTAATACGTACGGCACTTATTGGAGTTTGGATTCCATACAATGGCAGGGCTACCGGGGTACCGCCCGTCACAGTACGTGGCCTAGATCACCGTACCGAGGATCACTCCCAATCCCCTGCAACACAAGGTCGGAACATCCCTTACTGGATAATTCCCGCACAAGATACCTCACGGTTGGGATCAGCAACCGCACCACTAAGTCGAAAATAGAAAGGGACATCTAGACAGAGGTAACCTTGTCCTACTTGGGTGCTACCCACTAACCTTGCTGCACCTCCCCTGTTTTAGCCATTCCCGGTTTGTGAGGCTTGAGGTCACGATTACCTTTAAAAAGAACACATCTATCTTAGAATGCTCATCGTCCACCTGACGATGTGCTGAAAGCATTCAATCCATACAAGTTCGTTCTGGGTTCGAACGAAACCGAAGGCATTATCTCGTTACACTCGTTTTGGAATCACCCTCAGAGTTAACGACAATAACCCTTGCACTCTGAATCTTCATCTTCACTTGATTCACGATCTATCGTTAATTTGGATCGATGTGGTATTCGGGTCTCCAGACCTGGAAATCCGGTATACGGAAACCCGATCCCGGTCTCATCAAAATCCAAAGCGTATCTTTTAAGGCCAAGTTGTTTTAAAGGTTAAAACAATTTAATTCATTATCTTTATACACAAAGAAAGATAATTCACAATAGATAATCAACATTATCAGATAATCCATATAATCATCACAATTCAACTAACATCCATATCATGGATTAGCATATATCTCATCAGAGATCAAACAATGCAAAGCATTCAATACCATCATACATCCATAAGTAATGATTTATACTATCTCTAATTAATTTAAAGTAAATTAAATTAATTACTTCATTTTATAAATCCTTCTTATTTAACCATTAATTAATTATAAATCAATTAATTATCCCTAATTACCCTTTAATTATATTTAGGTAATTTATCTTTCATTAATTTCACAAATTAATTATCCTTATTCATTTATAGTAATTAACCTTTAATTACTCTCATTAATTACAATAATTAATGATCCTAAATTAATTACTTTAATTAATTAATTATAATTAATTACATTAATTAATTATGCATTAATTAATTACTTTCATTAATCAACCTTAAATAAACATTATTAGTAATTAACTATTCTTAATTACTTCTTAATTACTTTAATTTCTTTTATAAATCTTTTTGATTAATTACACCAATTACATCCAAATATTTCATTTATCAATTACTTATACTAAGTAATTACACTTAACAAATCTTATTAAGTAATTTTACTTAATCAATTACCAAGTGACTATCTTAATTAATCACATTCATTTCATAAGAAATGAATCACAACTGAGTAATTCAGCCTTAATTACTCTTTAAACAAATTAATTAATCCCTAATTACAGATTAATTATTCATTAACTATTAATTAATAAACCTTAATTATTAATCAATATCTTTTAATACAAAGTAATCAATCCTTAATTACTTTTATAATTAATTAATTAAACTTAATTAACTAATTAATTACCTCTTAATTATTAATTAATAAAACTTAATTATAAATTAACAACTTTAATTACAAATTTAATTAATCCATAATTACCAATTAATCAAATCTAAATGACAATTTATTAATCCTTAATAACAGTTAATTAATCCTTAATTAACTTTAATTATAGATTTATAATTTCTTAATTATTAATTAAGAAAACCTAATTATTACTTAATAAAACTTTATTAAGTACTTCTTAATTACTAGTTTAATTACCCTTAACCACTTAATTAATCCTTATTAATTAAACTTAAATTTCTTAATTAACTTAATTAATTTCAACTTATTAAAAATCTAAATTAATCTTGAGATAAAACATTATCATTAAAACATTTTATCTTAGTAATTAACTTACTTAATTAAATCAACAATTAAGTTTTAAAATAAAAAAAATCATTTATTACTTATCTTTAATTATTAATTAACAATCCTTAATTACAAGTTAATAAATCACTTGGAAACCTTAATTGTTAATTAATAAATCCTTAATCAATAACTAATTCAATTAATTAATCACTCTTAAATTATCTCATTAATTATCAAACTTTAATTAAGTTTAAGATAAAAACAATTTCCTTTATTAATTACCTAATTACATTTCAAATTAAGTTTGAAAATAACTTAAGGATTTAACTTAATACATTTAAGTTAAACAAATCATACAAATTTATTTATACAAACTTACTCATTTCAAAGAAATGGATTTTCAAGGAAATTGGTTTAACTTGATTATTTTTAAAAATCTTACTTTTATTTAAATTTTAAAAACTGGTTTAAACATTTTGCTTTGGGTTAAATCCATATGTATTTGAATCAGACAAATACATTATCTTCTTCTTCTTTTCTTTTTATAACAGAGTTTAGTTTTAAATTTTAAAACTGTTTTGAAACTTAACAGTTCACTAGAAATCTCACGTGCAACCCCGGAAACAACTTCGTGCCAATACCCTTTTTACTCGAAACCAACTTCGAGAAAATAAACGAACCCAATATCCAGACTTCCCTGACACCACCATGCCTTGTGCACCTTACACCACCAATGATGAACTTCCGGTCAGCGCCAGAATCTTCAACATATCCACGAACGTTCCAGCAACCTACCACGATCATCGAAGCACCACCACATGCCACAATTCCAAATCGAGCCATTCAATTGTAAAAATAACTTCAAGAATTTATATTAAGTATGTACTTCGGGAATTTATAATTAACAGTGAAGTTCAATAATGGGTTTAAATCGTTGATGTTAATTTCAATTCTTGATTATATAAACTGAAACGTTATGCAAAATGATGAATTTTGATATATATATCAGGATTTTTAAGTTTGTATTCAGTGAGAAAATTGGGGATGATCAGATTTGGGTTGTTCGTCGATTGCCTTAGATCGGCGAAGTGATAAGCAACGTGATCATTGCTGGAGGAGGCTTCAGCGTTGTAGATATAGATAGTAGTTTCCGCTGTGTTGATCTTGTTTAGATCTTTGTTTTGTATTGAGATGTAATAACTAGACAGATGTTTATAACTGTCTAGTATATGAGATGTAATCTGTGTAACTCTGATAAGTGTTGTATATGATACTATGTAATAGTTATGTGATATATTATATTTTGTTTCGTTCCGCTGTGAGATTCTGATATTGTTTAGTTCTTTCTTTCTCTTCTTTTCTCTTTTCTATCCCTTTCTTTCTTATTAGCGATACGACTTTCTATGGAGAGAAAGTCGTGGTCGTTACAGTACCAAATGTGATGACCCGCCACTCATTCCACAGAATGACGCATCGCTAATAAGAAAGAAAGGGATAGAAAGAGAAAAGAAGAGAAGAAAGAAAGAAACAACATCAGAATCTCACACAGCGGAACGAATAAATTATATTAATAACAAAAGTATTACACAATATACAACACTTATCAGAGTTATACAACATATACAACACATACTAGACAGTTATAAACACCTGTCTAGTTTCTACAATATAAGATACAACACAGATAACAATGACTCAGAGATCAACACAGCGGAACTACTATATCTCTACAGCGCTGAAGCCTCCTGCTCCATTGCTCCTCCAGATAACTCGTCAAAGCAAACCTGACTCTCTTGGCTACTCGTAAAAATTTGAGTACCCAAGTGTTTATATAAAACTGTAACGACCCGGAATTTTCGAACCCGAAAATTCCAGATAGTTAGAAGAAAAAGAAAGAGATAGAAGGAAGAAACAGAAAGAAGAAAGAAGAACAGAGAACACAACATCTCACATTCGCAGCGGATAAAGTATAATATCAAATAATATCAGTTATACAAAACAATATTATATCTGTCGATTACATTTTAATACATCAGAGTTACATATTTATACAGACACTGGATATACACAATTATCAAGTCTCAGATATACAATAATATAACACAGTAGAAACACTCCATACGTTCCTGCCATCCAGCTCGACTCCTGAACTCCAGAACGTCCTTACCTGAAAATCTGTAATACTCGGTCTGACCCGAGCATTACATCAAAGTAACACCCGGGTCAGGCTGGAAACCAGCGTGAGTAAACTCATCTAAGAAAATTCCAATCCATATAACTTATTTAAAACCCGGGGTAACTCGTACTTACTACACGTAAACATCTTATATAGTCACCATTTATTATCACAAAACAATATCTAAGTATCCAACTTAGTTTAAATGGTCCATATTATCCAAATCCAGCCCATTGATTTCACATATCAATCTATAAAGAATTTATAGAAGATTTCAAATCGAAGTGGTTTCGGATATTGCTGATATCCGATCCCGGTCTCTTCGAATTCAAATGTCATCCTTTTTAAGCCAAGATGTTTAAGTTAAACAATTTAATTTAAATACAGGATATCATATTCATATAGTAATTCTATCACAGATAGATAACTTACATTATCACAATTTATCCAAAGCATCTCGTATCATAGAGCATCACAATCACATATCAGATATATCCAATAATCCAAGGCATTCAAAATTACTCTAATTAAATTAATTACATTCAGAAATTAACCTTTGATTAAATCATAATTATTAACCACTCTTGATTAATCACATTCAGTAATTAACTACCCCTAATTACTCCATTAATTACATCCAGTAATTATCCATTGATTACTTTCCTAAGTAATTATACTTCATTAAATTACATTAAGTAATTATACTTCACAAATCATTAAGTGATTATCTTAAATTAATTAAACTTAATTAATTAACTTAACTAATCAAATTAAACTCAATTAATTATAATGAGTAATTAATTTCTTAATTTTCACAATTGATTATTTTTAAATTAATTAATCTAATTCATTATTAAAATTAATCACATTAATTAATTATTTAATAATTCTTAGTTAATGATCTTCATTAACTATTTAAAATTCATTAATTACTTTTCTAAAGTAATTAAAACTTACATTAATCATTATTAATTAACCATTAATAACCCATTAATTAACTCTAATTATTTAATTAATTAAGTGTTAACTGTAACTTAATTAATCCTTAATTACTTGATTTTAAGTAATTATTTTTAAGTAATTAATTACCTTAATTACTTACATTAATTAATCTTAATAAATCACTTACGTAATCACCGAAATTTTCATTAATTAATACCTTAATTTAAGATAAATCCTTTATCTTAATTAACTACCTCATTTCATCATTTAAATCCTATTTAATAACCTTTTAAAATAAATCCATTATTAACTTAAAATTTTTAAGTTAACTTAATGTTTTTCATCTCTTAACAAATTACAATATTAAGTTTATCTAAATTTCTTTTTAAAACCTGGTACTTCAACAAACCCGAGCCTATTTTATATTTTTCCCGAGCCAAACTCGAGTATCTCATGTTTCCACTTTCCTTCGAGTAAATCACGAAACCATCCTGATAGCAAACTCGAGCCAACCTTCGTTTTCCCCCAAGCTCTCTCTCTTGCTTAAATTCCTACAGCAACCCAAACAAACTACTGACACTCACAGAACCACGTGCACGTGCACGTTGCTCCGCCTCACTCCGATCAAGTCTTCGATCATCACCAAGTCTCCATCAACCTCCACGAGCCTCTCGACCACCCGAAACCTTGAATTGATGACGAAGTCAACATCGAGCTACCAGACTATCCACTGTAACAAAACTGACCACCCAAATTCGTCTCGAACTACCGCCACAGGCCATCAGAACCCACGCCACCATGCCCAAAGCAATATCACGATCCCGAGCTTCGATTTCGCCCACCACCGGTCCATCCGATGCGACGTTGACGATGATATGGCCTCGCAAACTCAGACGAACAAAACTACCCCTAAAACCCTATTTCCCATCGTATCGTCAACGACGATGATCAGAAAAATACAATTCCATTTTTCTCTCGACCCTCGACCACTAAGCAACCTTCGACCCAAACCCCGAGAACTCAGAACCTTGTGATCGCCTGAAATTTGCCAAAACCCAATTCCCGTTCATCTTGCAATTTCACGCGATTTACTAAACTAAAATTCATGATTTTTCTTTTAAAAATCATAGTTTCTAGAAGCGAAACATATTGTATAAGTAAATCAAGTAATTAAGTTACTTGAATTTCGACATGTATTTGGGTTTACTGTCTATTTTCTTTCCAATCAAAATTTATCTTCAGTTTCAACTTAATATTATTTTTAGAACTTCAAATCTTGATTTTACAACAAATTTTTGCTTTTACTTTGAAGCCTAAAAAGATTTAGAGAGAGTTTAGATTTTTAAATTTTGAAACAGGTTGAAGCTTGTAAACCTGGAACAGAGGCAAATTGCTTGTTCTCAGACATGCACAGTCATATCTTCATACATATATACACATGTAATCATAATTTTCATCCATTCATCAATGATCATCACATGCAGATCAAAATTCAGACAGATTTAATATGTTAAAGGTAGTTTACTCACTTTTGAAATGAACAGAGAAGCCTATATGAAATCTGGAAATGCTTCTGATGATTCGAATCTGGAATTTGTACTTGAATTTGATTTTGAATCAGGTTGAACTGCTACTTGAATTTGAAAATATAATATGTAACGACCCGGAATTTTCGAACCCGAAAATTCCAGATAGTTAGGAGAAAAAGAAAAGAGATAGAAGAAAGAAACAGAAAGAAGAAAGAAGAACAGAAAACACAACATCTCACATTCGCAGCGGATTAAATATAATAACAAATAATAGCATTTATACAAAGAAAACCTGTATTTGTTAATTACATTTTTATACATCAGAGTTACAACATTCACAAATATACTAGACAGTTAGAATTAACATGTCTCGGACAACTATAATATATCACAGCGGAATACACTCCATACGTTCCTGCCATCCAGCTCGCCTCCTGAGCTCCAAAACGTCCTTACCTGGAAATCTGTAATACTCGGTCTGACCCGAGCATTACATCAAAGTAACACCCGGGTCAGGCTGGAAACCAGCGTGAGTAAACCCATATAACATGAAATACTAAGTTATAAACTTATTTTGAAAACCAGGGTAACTCGTATCTTCTACGAGTTCTTACTTATTATAGTCAAACAATTATTTCACAAAATAATATCTAAGTACCTTGACTTAGTTCCAATGGTTCATATTACTTAATTAATTTCATTCCAGCCTATTCGATTTACAAATCAAATCTATAAAGAATTATAGATTACAAATCGAAGTGGTTTCGGGTATTTACTGATACCTGACCCCGGTCTCTTCGAATTCAAATGTCATCCCTTTTTAACCAAAATGTTTAAGTTAAACAATTTAATTCAATTCATAACACTGTAATCACAGAGCAACTCAATCACAGATAAATAACTTTTATTTATCACAGCTATATCCAAAGTATCAAAGATCATCCCAGATTAACATACCATAGATATTAATCAATCCAAACATTCTATTCAATTCAATTCATCATCCCTAAGCCAGATTAATTATTCACATAATTACAATTTATTAATTTAGCCAATTACATTAATTACTTATGAATTTATAACTTAACCTAGTTTAATTAACATTAATTAATTAACAAGCTTTAATTACTTCCATTAATTAACTTGGCCTTTAACTAAGTAATGGTTCGTGGACATTGTTGTAACTCTGATGTATTAAAATGTAATTAACAAATACAGTTTTCTTTGTATAACTGATATTATTATTTGATATTGTATTTTGATCCGCTGCGAATGTGAGAATCTGTGTCTTGTTCTGTTTCTTTCTTCTATCTCTTTTATTTTTCTTCTAACTATCTGGAATTTTCGGGTTCGAAATTTCCGGGTCGTTACACTTTTCCATGTTTATGTGTGGGAAGTCTTACGTGATACCTTTTGATTTCAAAGGTTTTGAAGTTAAGTAAGTTAACCCGTTTACTCACACCAGACCCATGTCTGACCCAAGTGTTTATTTCTGTTTTATAAACTCTTGGGTACTCAAATTTTTACGAGTAGCCAAGGGATTCAGGTTAGCTTTGACGAGTTATCTGGAGGAGCAATGGAGCAGGAGGCTTCAGCGTTATAGATAAATAGTAGTTTCCGCTGTGTTGATCTTTGTATTGATCTGTATTGTATTGAGTTGTAATAACTAGACAGATGTTTATAACTGTCTAGTATGTGATGTGTATATGCTGTGTAACTCTGACAAGTGTTGTATACTATGTAATATTTATGTGATATATTATATTTCGTTTCGTTTCCGCTGTGAGTATCTGTTGTTGTTTTCTTTTCTCTTCTTCTCTTTTCTATTTCTCACCCCTTTCTTTCTTACTGTCGATGCGATTTTTCGGGAGTGGAAAGTCGGGTCGTAACTCGTACTTTACTTCAAGTAAACAACTAATATAGTTAACACTTATTTTCACAAAACAATATCTAAGTATCCAACTTAGTTTAAATGGCCCATATTATCCCAAACCAGCCTATTGATTCCACATATCAATCTATAAAGAATCGAAGTGGTTTCGGGTATTTACTAATACCCGACTCCGGTCTCTTCGAATCCAATGTTGTTCTTTAATCACAGTTATTCAAGTGATTAAATTCAAATACTGGATGTCACTTTTACATAGCAATAACACAGATAACCATCACACATTTATCATTTATATACCCAATATCATATCAACAGAATGTCATAGCATATTGTCCAAGAGATATCATCCAATAGATATTATCTAATTCAGACATTCAACAAACAATCATCCATAAGCAAGCATTATCAATTCATATCAAAATTAATCATCTAATCCTGCTTAATCAACCATTACTCGTTTAATTAATTCATCACTCCTTGATTACCTTATCAATAAATCAATTAATTCCTAATCACAGATTAATTTAGCCTTTAATTACCTATTGATAAACCTCAGTTATTACTTAATCTCCTTTAATACAAAGTAATCAATCCTTAATTACTTCATAATCAATTAACCTCTAAATAACTGATTAATTAACCAACCACTATTGATTAATAACCTAAATTATTAACCAATACCTCTTAATACAAATTAATTAATCCATGATTATTCTTGTAATTAATTAATTAATTATTAATTAACTAATCAATTATCTCTTAAATTATTAATTAATAAACCTAATTATTTATTATTAATCAACATCTTAATTAAAGATTAATTATTCCTTAATTATTAATTAATGAACTTAATTACTCACTTATTAACTACTAATTACTTAATTGACCATTTATTTATTCTTTATTTAATTACTTAATTAATTAACTATTCATCATTCATTAACTAACTTAAGTAGTTAATTAAGATTTTATTAATTACTTAATCATTAATTAATCTCTATTTACAATTATAAAGTAATTATTCTTAATTACTTCCTAAAATAATTAATCTAATTTTAATTATCCAACTTAGTTAACATTTTAAAGTCCTCTTTACATTTGAAATTCAATTATATTACTAACTACAATTCAAATGTTAATTAACTTTATGCTTAACTAAATTAATTACTTAATTAAAATAATAATTAAGAGTTTAAAACATTTTAAAGTATTGACTACAATAATTAACTTGTATCTAAGTTTTTAATCCTAAATCTGTTAACTGTAACGACCCGCCACTCATTCCACAGAATGACGCATCATTAATAAGAAAGAAAGAGGTGAGAAAGTAGAAAAGAAGAGAAGAAAGAAAGAACAACAACAGAATCTCAACAGCGGAACGAATAAATTATATTAATAACAAAAGTATTACATAATATACAACGACTATCAGAGTTACACAGATTATACAACACATACTAGACAGTTATAAACATCTGTCTAGTTATTACAACTCAACACAAAACTCTATTCAGAGATTAACACAGCGGAACTACTATCTATATCTACAACGCCGAAGCCTCCTGCTCCATTGCTCCTCCAGATAACTCGTCAAAGCTAACCTGAATCCAAGAAGCAATTCAAGTTCCTTTTCAAATTCCAGATTTTAGCTTAAAAGCCTGTACACCGTTCTCTGTTTTCTTCATGACTGGTGAGTAAACATTTCAACTTAAAAACAGTTTTAAAAATATGTTGTTATATAGCTGCATGTGATGAATTGCTGTAGAATATGGTTGTATATGTTATGATGTGAATGCATGCATATATATAAATGTCTGTGCATATGAATATGAATGTATATATCTGTATATATATATACATCCTGTTCTCTGTTTTAAAAAGTGAGTAAACAAACTTTTCAAAACTAAAAATCTTTTAATCTTTAATGCATGTGGTAGATCTGTGTATTAGTATAGTATATCAAGTTGAATAGATGTATGGATGTGAATATATCTGTATACATATAAATTGCTCCTCTGTTCTAGTTTTCCAGTAAGCCAACCTACTTGATTTTTACTTCTATGTCTTGATGTTTGAATTGACAATGGAAGTATATTATGAAAAATGTTTGTTTAATGGTTAAATAGGCCTGCATTCTTGTATATATATATATATATGTGTGTGTGTAAATTTGTGTGTGCATGTCTGTATGGTATCATTGCTTCTGTTCATTGTTTCCAGTTTTTAAAACCTGTTCAAAATACAATTCCTCTCCTCATAATCTTCTATAGATTGTTATGTTAAAACAAAATGGATTTAAAATTATTAGAACTTAATTTTAAAAATCCTTGTAAGTATGGTTAACAAGTAGTTCAACCTGGAACGAGAATATGCAGTGGAACTCAATATATGATAAAATTCAATTTCCTTAATTATTTGATTTACTAATATAATCTAAATCGTTTTCGAAAACGATGATTTTTGAAAGTGGAATCAAGATTTTTAACAGTGTATTGAAAGAGAAATCGTGGGATGAACGGAAAATGCATTTTCGTCCATTCCTGTTGACCGGCAATGTTTGGTGTGTCGTGATTGTTCATGGTGGAAGCTGGCACGTTGGAGATCTCTGGAAAAATGGTGAACGAATTTCTCAAACGCCACGGTTGCCGCGCGTTGTCGAATTAGGGTTTAAGGACCAGTTTTGGGTCGGCATAGTTCTCGAGCTCGTGCGTGGTCGAGGGTAGATCGGAGACAATCGCAGGTGGGGGAAAAAGTGAATGGGTCTTCGGCGAGGCTATGGCCAGAATTTCGAAGTCTCTGGTGATCGGAATTCTTGGGGGCGAGGTGATTTGGTCGACCATGTCTAGTTCAAGTAAGGTATTGGATTGCTCAATTTCGAGTTGGAAGTACTTTCGAGTTTCTGGGAGTTTGGGCTAGTCGACGGTGATGTTTAATTAATTAAAGATGATTAATTGAAAAAGTTAATTAAAAGATAATTAATCAAAGATGATTAATTGAAAAAGGTAATTAGAGGATAATTAATTAATTTGTAATTAATTAATGTTTAAGTAAGAAGGATTTATAAAATAAAAGTAATTAATTTAATTAACTTTAAATTAATTAGAGATGATATAGATCATTACTTATGGATGGATGATAATACTGAATGCTTTGCATTTGATTGATATCTCTGATGAGATATATGCTATGTGATATGGATGTTTAGTTGAATTGTGGTAATATGGATTATCTGATGATATTGATAATGTTGATTATCTATTGTGAATTATCTTTCTAAGTGTATAAAGATAATTGAATTAAATTGTTTTAACCTTTAAAACAACTTGGCCTTAAAAGATACGTTTTGGATTTCGATGAGACCGGGATCGGGTTTCCGTATACCGGATTTCCAGGTCTGGAGACCCGAATACCACATCGATCCAAATTTACGTTAGGTCGTGAAATCCAAATGGAGCAAGTGAAGACTCGAGGTGTAAGAACGATTCTTTGTCAGTATAACTCTGTGGGTGATTCCGTAATGAGTTGACGGAGATAGTACTTTCAGATTCGAGATAAAGATTTAGAGTGCAAGGGTTACTTCTAAAAATCTTAATTCCTTTCCAAATTCCAAATCAAATTTCAATGGAAATTGAAGTTATTTAAATTTGGAATTGAGTTAATTTAAATGGGGTGGAAATTTAAATTGAATTGATGAGAATTGAACAGTTTGGCTCTGGATTATTTTCAAAATAAATTATTTTAATACAAATATATTTTTCCAAACTATTTACTATATAATCTTTCTTCTTAAACCCCAAACTATCTTATACTTATTTTACAATTATTTTGGAACTATTTAATTATTTTGAAACTGTCTTATAAACTAATTACTATTTTTCAGTTACTTATATCTGATCACTATTTTAAAAACTATTTTGCAATTATCTAACTATTTTATACCTACTTAACTATTTTACAGCTCTGATACCAACTGTAACGACCCGGGCTTTTCGAACTCGAAAATTCCAGATCGTTAGAAGAAAAAGAAAAGAGATAGAAGAAAAGAACAGAACAAGACACAGTTTCTCACATTCGCAGCAGATCAAAATACAATATCAAATAATAATATCAGTTATACAAAGAAAACTGTATTTGTTAATTAACAATTAAACATTAATAATATGTATTTTAAACTATATAGTTATTTATTAAATATCTTTGAAAAACTCAAAATTGTTTTAAATCAAAATTTCCAAAATATAATTTAGAAAACAAGATTTATTTATTTATTATATTTCAAACCAAAGCTCATCTATTTACAATATATACAATTATATATATATTATAAATAGAAAATATATCTTAAACCATTAAAATATTTACTTAAAGTAATTTAAAACTATAAAATTACTTATTTAAATATCTTTGAAAAGTCCAGATTAAGTTAAATATGAATTTGGATTTATAATAGAAATTAAAAGGATAAACATTTAAAAAAAAATAATATTTGAATAAGCTTTTATAATTAGTTTTGTTTCTTTAACATAATTTATATATAGATAAGTATTTAAATAAATAAAAAAAAAGGTCTTTTATTCACTTTTAAAATAAATGAAAACAAGTAAAATACAAATGTCATCATATTAAAGCTTAAAGTAACATGTGTTAAGTCATGAATTAAGCAATGAGACAAGTGTCATTTAATTTTAGTTTTCTTTTATTTTTATTTACATATAATTTCAGCCTTTATATAAACAAATCCTTTTCCATTCTATTCTTTTTCTATTCTCTTCAAACTTAAGAAACTTCAGCTATAACAAACTCTTCTCAAAACAAAATCTGTGAGTAACACTCCTCAAAACCAAGAATTAAATTCAAATCAAAACCTGTAATCATTTTCCAAAATCAAAAAAACCATTAGCCTGCCTCTTCTTCAAACCTGGATTTTCAAAAGCAGAGATCATCAAAGCAATTTCTTCTCTGTTTTAAAAAGGCAAAATCATTTCAGCTTGCATGCAATTCTTTCCAACCTGAGATGCAGACAGAAGCAAGTAGAAATTCATCTGTAAATTCAAGTTTAAAGTTTTAAAAGAAATGGCAATGCAAATTTCCAGTATTAAAACAATTCAAGTTTTCAAAAGCTTTTCAAAATGTGCTCTGTTCAACATCCTTTCAGGTGAGTAACTTTAAATTTTAAAATATAATTAATTGCATGCTAGTATGGTTGGATATAAAGGTGTATTACATAAATGAATGTTTGATGTGGATTTTTATTTGTGTGCACGCTGTTATAAGTGTTCTGTTCATTATTGTCTAGGTGAGTAAACTTAGATTTAAAAACAGTTAAATTTGGGTTTATGTGGTAAAATGTTTAAAGTAAAATTGTCATTTATGTTTGAAATATGTATGCATGTTTATCTTAAATTTGAATATATGTGTACCTGAATATGGAGAATCCTGTGTGCATGTATATGTTTGTATCATCTCTGTTTAAGTTACAGAGTTAAATTTAAAGCAAAATTTCTAATCCCCTCATCTAATCTTTTATAGAGATTAGTATTCAAACAAATTAAGTTTGGTTTGCATGGATGATTTTACCTGAATTATAGTTGAATTACATTATATATTGTATACATGGTTGTGTATATGTATGCTTGTCACTGTTGTGTTCACAGGCCCATGAATAACACATAAAAATTCATATCTGCCTATACAGAAAAATTCAAGCTTTGATCTTTAAAAAGAAAATGATTATAACATTATAATTTCATTTTTTTAAAATAGTTCCAAGAAGAAATATTTAGAATTTTTTTTAGAAAATAGAATGTTACAGAGAAATCTATTTATAACAGAAAAATCGATTGTTTTAATTTCGTGATTTGATTTCATAATGTGATTTGTATTGGCAAATTATGAATTTAGGTAAAGAAATCATGATTTTTTAAGTAAATAGTTGGAGAGATATCTCGAGATGAACGGGAAATGTATTTTCATCAATTTCCGTTGATCAACGATGATTGGGAAGTCGTGATTGTTCGTGGGGAAAGCTGGCATGTTGGAGATTACAGGAAAAATAAGGATTTGATTTATCGATGGACGTGGCGACTCAGCGACGACGAATTAGGGTTTAATGTCAGGATTTGAACGTCGAGAGATGTGAGGCTAATTCGTGGTCATCGATGCATCGAGTGGAACGAGACCTAGGGGAATTGAAGCAGGGGAGGTTGACGAAGCTTCAATTGTGGTTGCGTGGCGTCAGGTGGTTGAGATGGTCGGAGCGAGGCGTTTTTAGGTGATCGGTATTGTTCCAGTTTTTCGAACGATGAGTTCGATTTCGTTTCGATGGTGATATCGGTGGTCTGGGTGGCCAGGTGGGTCAGGGGGATGGTTGTCGACTTGGCGAAGGCGTCGATGTTGGTCTGAGCACTGGCGAACTTGCGTGCACGTGCACGTGTGCACGTTGTATATCTGGAAGAGATAGTATAGTTTGGGGAAGAAGAAGAAATGCTCGGTCGAGTTCGAGTTTTTCGTGGGTTTTCTCGAAGCAGTGGGAGGAGTGGAATACTCGAGTTGAGCTTGGGAATCTGGAGTGTAGAACTCGTGTAGTTTGAATGTTTAGCTATTAACAGTTTAGTTGTTATAGTTTTAAAAATTTAAAAATTTTAGCTAAGTTTTTGAAATAAAAGAAAAGGAGAAACTCGAGTAGATCTCGCGTGAAGATCGGGTCGGACCCGAAGCAAGTTATAAACAGTTTTTAAAAGGTTTTATAAAAAGCAAGTTTTAAATTTTAAAATAAATCTAGTTTGAACTTTTATAATTGTTTAAAATGATTTGATTGAAGGAAGTTATAATTTGTTAACTTTAATTTGTTAAGTTAAATGTTTAATTAATTGGTTATTAAGATTTATTAATTTGAAATTAATAATAATTAATCTAAGATAATTACTTAAGAAAAGTAATTAAATAATTGTTAATAGTTAATGAAGGTCATTAACTATGGATTATTAAATAATGAATTAATAGGATTAATTTTATTAATTAATTAGATTAATTAATTTAAAGATAATCAATTTTAGAATTTGTTTTAAATGAATTACTTAATGGAAGTAATTAAGAAATTAATTACTTATTGTAATTAATTGAAGTTAATTTGATTTAGTTAAATTAATTAATTAAGTTTAATTAATTTAGAATAATCAAGAAATAATTTGATAATAATTACTTAATGTAATCATTAAAGTAAGATTATTTAGGGAAGTAAATAATAAAATAATTACTGGAAGTAATTAGTTGAATAAATGATTTTATTAATAGAAGTAATTTGAGTTAATTACTTTGAATAATTAATCAAGGGATTGATTAAAGAATTAATTAAAGAGTAATTAATTTAGTTAATGAAAGTAATTAAGGGTAATTAATTACTGATTGAAGATTAATCAAGGGTGATTAATAAATGTTGTTTAATTAAAGGTTAATTACTTAATGTAATTAATTTAATTGAGTAATTAATAATTAAGGATCATTAATTAATATAATTAATGATGTAATTAAGAATTGATTAATTAAGTAATAATTAATAATTGAAGTGATTAATTAATGTAATTAATTAAGGATTAATGTAATTAATTATAGTTGATTAATTTAATTATATTATAGTTAATTAATTAATGAAGTAATTAAAGGTTAATTACTATAAGTGGTTAAGGATAATTAATTTAAGTAATTAATTAAAGATAAATTACCTGAATGGAATTAAAGGGTAATTAAAGGATAATTAATTAATTTGTAATTAATTAATGATTAAGTAAGCAGGATTTATAGAATGAAGTAATTAATTTAATTCATTTTAAATTAATTAGAGATGATATAAATCATTACTTATGGATGGATGATAATACTGAATGCTTTACATTGATTGATATCTCTGATGAGATATATGTTGTATGATATGGATGTTAGTTGAATTGTGATGATAATATGGATTATCTGATAATGTTGATTATCTATTGTGAATTATCTTTCTTTGTGTATAAAGATAATGAATTGAATTGTTTTAACCTTTAAAACAACTTGGCCTTAAAAGATACGCTTTGGATTTCGATGAGACCGGGATCGGGTTTCCGTATACCGGATTTCCAGGTCTGGAGACCCGAATACCACATCGATCCAAATTAACGATAGGTCGTGAATCAAGTGAAGATGAAGATTCAGAGTGCAAGGGTTATTGTCGTTAACTCTGAGGGTGATTCCAAAACGAGTGTAACGAGATAATGCCTTCGGTTTCGTTCGAACCCGGAACGAACTTGTATGGATTGAATGCTTTCAGCACATCGTCAGGTGGACGATGAGCATTCTAAGTGATGTGTTCTTTTCTAAGGTAATCGTGACCTCAAGCCTCACAAACCGGGAATGGCTAAAACAGGGGAGGTGCAGCAAGGTTAGTGGGTAGCACCCAAGTAGGACAAGATTACCTCTGTCTAGAAGTCCCTTCTTATTTCGGCTTAGTGTGTGCGGTTGCTGATCCCAACCGTGAGGTATCTTGTGCGGGAATTATCCAGTAAGGGATGTTCCGGCCTTGTGTTGCAGGGGATTGGGAGTGATCCTTGGTACGGTGATCTAGGCCACGTACTGTGACGGGCGGTACCCCGGTAGCCCTGCCATTGTATGGAATCCAAACTCCAATAAGTGCCGTACGTATTAGTTGTGCCCAACTATGTTGAAATGTGAGATGTAAGCATTTCAGCTATTTCTGTATTTTACTTGAAAACCCTAGACCCTATTATAATACAATCGAATTTCCTATCAAATGTTTTGGTTAGCGTAAGGTAAAAACTTACCCATGTTTATTTGTGGGAAGTCTTACGTGATACCTTTTCTTTCAAAAGGTTTTGAAGTTAAACAAGTTTAACCTGTTACTCACACCAGACCCATGTCTGACCCAAGTTGTTTATTTCTGTTTTATAAACTCTTGGGTACTCAAATTTTTACGAGTAGCCAAGGGATTCAGGTTAGCCTTGACGAATTGTGGAGGAGCAATGGAGCAGGAGGCTTCGGCGTTGTAGATAGATAGTAGTTTCCGCTGTGTTGATTTTGTATTGATCTCTGTATTGGATTGAGATGTAATAACTAGACAGATGATTATAACTGTCTAGTATATGATGTGTAATCTATGTAACTCTGATAAGTGTTGTATATGATACTATGTAATATTTATGTGATATAATATATTTTGTTTCGTTTCCGCTGTGAGTATTTGTGTTTGTTTCTTTTCTCTTCTTCTCTTTTCTACTTCTCACCCCTTTCTTTCTTACTGTCGACGCGACTTTCCTGGAGTGGAAAGCCGGGTCGTCACACGTGGTACGTGTGACGACCCGACTTTCCACTCCCGGAAAATCGCATCGACAGTAAGAAAGAAAGGGGTGAGAAATAGAAAAGAGAAGAAGAGAAAAGAAAACAACAACAGATACTCACAGCGGAAACGAAACGAAATATAATATATCACATAAATATTACATAGTATTATATACATCATCTATCAGAGTTACACAGATTACACATCACATACTAGACAGTTATAAACATCTGTCTAGTTATTACATCTCAACACAATATATTTGAAAACATTCATTTTCAAATCTATTTTTAAATCATTTATTTAATTTCTGATTTTAGAATAAATACCAACTTGTCTTTACCAAAGTTTAAAACCAAATTTCTAACTTTTTACATGGTAAAGAATTTTCTATATCTTATAAAAGAATTTTTCAAAAAGGTTTAAATCAAATTTCTTTTTAATTTCAACATTTAAATATAACAACAATTTAAAATATTTAAATTTATAAAACTTATTTATTCCAATCCTAAGATTCAAAACCACTTGGATTTGTATATTTAAACTCTGATTTAAAATCCTGTTTAAATTTTGTTTAACAAATTTAAATCCAGATTTAAATTTAAACCACCCAGATTTTTAAAAACCTGGCACACAAAACTACCCGAGCCTCACCCTATTTACTTCGAGTCGCACCCTTAAATACTTCGAGTCTCACCCGAGTACCATCCTCTGCAAACCCAGACTTCACCAGAGAAACATACACGATCGCGTGCACGTGTACCGTCACCAGCAACGTCTCCGACCATCACCGAGCATCCCCACACATCGACGATCAACCCTACACCAGATTACGATCATCCAACCTTCGATCAACACTTGAAATCGAAAACGAGAATTCGAGCCTAAAAATCGAAACCTGGAACATCAACAGCTCGAACACACTAAAGCCTGGAAACCCCTTCGTACTCCTGCCTCCGATCATCGGAGTTGCTGAAACTCCATCTACACCATCGCCAACATCTCCCCTACTATCTCCCTTAATTTCGTTGAACTCGATTCAACAAAGAAGCCGTGACGATCAAACACACCAAATCTACCCAAACTAGGGCTACAGACCTCAATCCTCCACCGCAACTACCACGATGATCTGATCTTCTCTCTGCTAATTTTCCCTAACTACCCAATCGTTCTTCCAACTCCAGAAGAAACCCCGACCTCCCAAACCTTTGAGATCATCAGCAATGACCAAAAACTCAAATTTCAGTCAACCCTGAACTACTTTCAGATCCTAATACTAGAATTTGTGATTTTATTTTTAAAAATCATGATTTTGTCTAGGGATTTGATTCATAACCCTGAATCAATAAATTAAGATGTTGAAATTTTAACATAACTCCAACTTATACTGTTCTTCTTGATTTTACAGAGCCATTTCAAATTTAATCTACTTAAATAAAATTTTAAACTTTAATCTATGATTAAACATACAAATTTTATTTGAATTCTAAGACTAAACAGAG
The DNA here is from genome assembly GCA_030737815.1 of Allium fistulosum. Taxonomy (NCBI): domain Eukaryota; kingdom Viridiplantae; phylum Streptophyta; class Magnoliopsida; order Asparagales; family Amaryllidaceae; genus Allium; species Allium fistulosum. The sequence goes on from CM060906.1 coordinate 74,235,096, forward strand.
ATTGGTTAAAGGAATAATGGATTTTGACCAAAATCTTAGTTTTAAAACAAAGAACAGAGAAGTTCAGACATTTCACAAACATGCACACATTTATCATCCAAATGTTCACAGAAAATTAATATAGATACAAACATTCTTGCTTCAGAGATTCACATGCAACCACATTTATACTTAAGCATTTTCAGAAAAGATGTTACTCCCCTAGAACAAATGATGAACAGATCACTTATAACCAGCATGCACACAAATATCAGACATTCACTTATCAATACACATTTATATTCAACCATCTAGCATGCAACCAATTATATTTTAAATATAAAGTTACTCACCTTATTTTTGAAAATAGCTTTGAAAACCTTTAGAGATTTAGTTGCTGGAAAAGTCTTTTGAAACTTGAGAACTGGAAGGTGCCTTTTGCTTTAAAACTTGAGTTATTAAACTGCATGCTTTTGATTCTAGATCTATTTGCTTTCTCTCAGGTTGCCTCATAAAGATGTTACAGGCTCTAGATTTCAAAACAGAGAATATTGATCTCTGCTTTGATTCCAGGTTGAAGAAGAATTTAGTTCAGGCTCATATACTTTTGAAAATGAGTTTGCAGCCTTGAACAGAACAGGCTTTTGATTTTGATCTTTAATTTGAAAGTGGATTTGCAAAAATTCGATTTTTAGATATATTTTGGTTTAGAGGTGATTGTGTTTCAGATTTGAAGAAATTGCAGGCTTTTGAGGAGTTGATTTCAGATTGAAGAAGAATTTTGCAGGCTGAAGATTGTTTTCAGATTTGTTTTAGAGAATTGTTTAAGTTTCTTAGCTTTAGATTCGTTTCCGCTGTGAGTATTTGTGTTTGTTTCTTTTCTCTTCTTCTCTTTTCTACTTCTCACCCCTTTCTTTCTTACTGTCGATGCGACTTTTCGGGAGTGGAAAGCCAGGTCGTCACACCTGGTATCAGAGATTGATGAAATCCTTCACCATAGCAAAGCTTACTCCAACCAAAAACTCGTCTCTGATCATCTCGCCGATTTTCGTAAATTGGCAATAAACCCAAAAACCTCCAATACCGATTATCTCAGAAATTACCAAACTAAAAATAATAATTTTACTTCTAAAAATCATGTTTAGATTATCAGAAATAAAGTTAGTAAGTGTTCGGGGTGTATGCTGTTTTCTCTGGAGGTGGAAGGATGATCGGGGATGTCAGGAAAAATGGTTGTTGGATGATCAAAGCATTGTGGAGGTGGTGGTTGATCAGGGAAGATCGTAGCCCTAGTTTTTGTGGTAATTAGAAATTTGTTTCCCACGACAACGAGAATGGATCGAGTTCATTGGAATTTTGGGAAATGGAAACTTGGAGGTGGTCGAAGGCATGGCTGGAGTTTCTGACACTCCGGTGATCGGAGGGATGAGTACGAGAAGATTCCAGGTGTTGCTATGGTTCAAGTTTTGAGCAGAAGTGTTCGATTTTGATTTCAAGTCGATTAAGAGGCGCTGATGGACGTTGTCTGATCTGAGGATGATCGCCGACTTACGTAGGGCAGTGGTGATGTCAGGAGATGATCGGAGCTCCGGTGCATGTGCACGGTGCACCACTTTTTGTTTCTGTTGGTTGTTGGTATGAGTAGTGGGGTTTTGTCTCGAGTAGGTAAGGGTTTTGCTCGAGTTTGTTGGTAATTTACTCGAAGCAGATTTAAGTGAGGCTCGGGGATTTCTAGGTTAAAGGGAAAACCTGCTCTGTTTCTAAAATTTGAAAATTTGGGATTTTCTCGCGTGAAATGATTAGGTTAAAGTGTTAAAAGATAACATGATTAAGTTTTATTAATTCACTTAAATCAATATTTTAGATAAAGGTGTTTATTTAAATAATAGTATAATTAAGTTGATTTTAAAGTTGTTTAAAACTTAATTAATAACATGATTAAATTAAGAAAATTTAATGTGTCTAATCATTAGCTAACTTAAGAATTAAGTTAAATTTTAGATTTATGATAATTTAATTCAAAGTTTATTTAATAGGATTTTTAATGATAAGTAAGAAGTTAATTAAGATAAATAACTTATCTTTTAAATTAATTAAGGTTTGGGTGATTAAGATTTATTAATTAATTAAGATAAATATTTAATAAATAAGTGATAATTAATAAGTGTGATTAATCAATGATTAATAAATTTTGGTAAATAAATCAATGTAATTAATTAAGTTTAATTAACTTATTAAGATCAATTAATTAAATCAGAATAACTAATTGATTTTTTTTTTAGTAATTAAGAAATAGTTAATTAATGAAGTTAATTCAAGATGATTAATTAAAGATGATTAATTAAGTATAATTAATTTAAGGGTAATCACTTATTGAGATTTATAAAGATTAATTACTTATTAAGGAATAATTAATCAAGGAAGATTAACTAAGATAAATAATTTGGAAATGATTAATTAATTTGTAATTAATAAATGTTAAGTAAGATGGATTAAGGTAATCCAAGTAATTAAAGGTTAGTAATTAATTTAATTAGAGATTAATTAAATTAATTAAGAATGAATCAATTTGTTATGGATGGTTGAATGGCATTAGATGACTTGGATTGATTTTATCGCTGATGAGTGATGAAGGTATGCTACGATACGAACAGGTTAAACTGTGATAATGTAGGTTACCTATCTGAGTTGGATTGTTGTATGATATCCTGAATATGAATTGTATTGTCTGAACTTAACAATTTTGATTAGAGATCACATTGAATTCGAAGAGACAGGGATCGGGTTTGAATAAATACCCGAAACCACTTCGATTGTTTATAAATTGAGTTTAGAACCAACAGGCTGGAATTGGAATAAATTAAGTAACTTGACTTTTAACTAAGTAATGGTTTGTGGACATTGTTGTAATAAGTGATGGACTTTGGGAACTCGTAGAAAGGTACGAGTTACCCTGGATTGCAAATAAGTTTATAACTTAGTATTTCATGTTATATGGGTTTACTCACGCTGGTTTCCAGCCTGACCCGGGTGTTACTTTGTTGTAATGCTCGGGTCAGACCGAGTATTACAGATTTTCAGGTAAGGACGTTCAAAAGCTCAGGAGGCGAGCTGGATGACAGGAACGTATGAAGTATTCCGTTGTGTATATGATATTATGTGGTCTGTATAGATTGAAGTCTGGAACAAGTTGTATAACTGTCCAGTTCATGTAAATGGTTGTAACTCTGATGTATAAAAATGTGATTGACTGATATAGTTTTCTTTGTATAACTGATATTATTATTTGATATTGTATTTTAATCCGCTGCGAATGTGAGATTTCTATGTTTGGTGTTTCTGTCTTCTTCTTCTTCTTTCTCTTCTATCTCTTTCTTCTTTTTCTTTCCTTAACAATTTGGAAATTTCGGGTTCGAAATTTCCGGGTCGTTACAGTAATTAATTAAATTATTAAATTATTCTTTAATTAATTAAGTGTTAATTAATTTGGGATTTAGAATCATTTATTTAAATAAGTATAGGTTAATAATAAATGATTAGAAATTATTAATCAAGTGATTAAAAGTTTAAAATCAAACAATTAAGTATGGATTCAAATTTAAAATTGTATCCTTGTTTGAAATAAATAGGTTGATAAAATTTATGATGTTTTAAAATTTAAATTGTTAAAAGTATATTTTAAAAAGGATTTTGAATTCAAATAAATTGGTTTAAAATCTTATAAATGTTAAGTGTTATTAACATTTGATTTAAAAAGATTTTGTATATTTGATTTAAATATTGGTTAAAGTTAAATTGTAATCTATTTAAATCTTTTAATTTAAAATGAATTAAAAGAAAGATTTTAAAGTAAAATGTTTTAAAGACTTTAGTTTTGTTAAAATTTGAATATCTTAATTCAAAGGTACAGGCATATAATCTGAAATCATATCCTAAACCATGAATTATAAAAGCTTGTTTAAACAAATGTAAACTAATTAACCACTCTAAGTGACAAATGTCAAGTTTTGTATTTTTTTGTTTTTCTTTTATTTGATAAATCATTTTACTTATACAAACATTGTTCTTTATTTTCATTCCTTTTCTTATCTTCATTTCTAAAACTCAAGAAAATTTCAGCCTATATCTCAAAAGCTCAAATCGCAGTTTGATTTTGAAATAAATTTTCTCTTGATTAAATCTTGATTTAGATTTAAGGCTTAAACAATTATGTTTATTTCATCATAGACTTTGGTCAGAAACTTTACTTAAGCTTAGACAACTCTATATATCTCTGGAATGTATAATCTGATGAACAAACATTAATTAGTGGAAAAATTGGTTGCGACTCGAGAGGGTGGCCGTAAAAGCAAACCCGAGGTATCACTGTGAGCCACAGCGGGGCTGGGATGGTTGCAAAGCCTACCGGTCGTGAACCGTTGCTGAAGGTTGAAAAGCCTAGGACGTCACAGTTGGTAATGCTCGGGTCAGACCGAGTATTACAGATTTTCAGGTAAGGACGTTCTGGAGCTCAGGAGGCGAGCTGGAGAGCAGGAACGTATGGAGAGTTTCTACTGTGATATATGATAGTATCTGAAACAGATTGTTTATCTGTCTTGTGTTTGTAAATATGTTGTAACTCTGATATATTAAAGTGTAATTTGACAAGTACAGTGTTCCTTTATATAACTATTATTTATTTGATATTATATTTTGATCCGCTGCGAATGTGAGGTTTCTGTGTTTTGATGCTTCTGCTTCTTCTTTTTCTTCTATCTCTTCTTCTTTTCTCTAACTATCTGGAAATTTCGGGATCGAAATTTCCGGGTCGTTACATTTAAATATACGCTTTGGCCAACTGTAACGACCCGGAAATTTCGAACCCGAAATTTCCAGTTAGTTAGAAGAGAAAAAGAAAGAGATAGAAGAAGAACAGGAACAAGACACAGAAACCTCACATTCGCAGCGGATCAAAATATAATATCACATAAACAACAGTTTTACAAAAGAACTGTATCAATACACTTATACATTATACATCAGAGTTACAACATTTCATAATCACTATACAGTTAAAATAACTCGTCCCAATAATTAACAATATATCACACTCCATACGTTCCTGCCATCCAGCTCGCCTCCTGAGCTCCAGAACGTCCTTACCTGAAATCTGTAATACTCGGTCTGACCCGAGTATTACATCAAAGTAACACCCGAGTCATGCTGGAAACCAGCGTGAGTAAACTCATTTAAATTGAAATACTAAGGTTGTAAAACCTCTTTGAAACACAGGGTAACTCGTACCTCACTACGAGTTCTTATCTTGTTATGGCTAACACTTACTACACAAATCAATATCTAAGTACCGTTACTTAGTTTCAATGGTCTAGTTTACTTAATTTATTCCATTCCAGCCAATTTGATTTACAAATCAATCTATAAAGAATTATAGATTACCAATTCGAAGTGGTTCCGGATATTTCTGATACCCGACTCCGGTCTCTTCGAATCCAATATCATCCTAAATCCAAGTTGTTTAAGTGAATTCGATTTAATTTAAATACAGGGTGTCACATTTACACAGCAATTTATCATCGATAGATAACCCACATTATATTATTAAAATGACTTTATAAAAATACTCTTTATAACTCGATGTCTTCACAAGTCCATCCTCGTTCTCACACGTGTGACGACCCGACTTTCCACTCCCGGAAAATCGCATCGACAGAAAGAAAGAAAGGGGTGAGAAATAGAAAAGAGAAGAAGAGAAAAGAAAACAACAACAGATACTCACAGCGGAAACGAAACGAAATATAATATATCACATAAATATTACATAGTATCATATACATCATCTATCAGAGTTACACAGATTACACATCACATACTAGACAGTTATAAACATCTGTCTAGTTATTACATCTCAACACAATACAGATCAATACAAAGATCAACACAGCGGAAAACTACTATCTATATCTACAACGCCGAAGCCTCCTGCTCCATTGCTCCTCCAGATTACTCGTCAAAGCTAAACCTGAATCCCTTGGCTACTCGTAAAAATTTGAGTACCCAAGAGTTTATATAAAACAGAAATAAACAACTTGGGTCAGACATGGGTCTGGTGTGAGTAACAGGTTAAACTTGTTTAACTTCAAAACCTTTTGAAAGAAAAGGTATCACGTAAGACTCCCCACAAATAAACATGGGTAAGTTTTTACCTTACGCTAACCAAAACATTTGATAGGAAATTCGATTGTATTATAATAGGTCTAGGGTTTTCAAATAAATATGAAATAGCTGAAATTGTTACATTATTAAATTCCAGCATACTAGCCAACAAAGTGGGTTATACAATCAAATCCGTTGTCACTTATTGGAAATTGGATTCCATACAATGGCAGGGCTACCGGGGTACCGCCCGTCACAGTACGTGGCCTAGATCACCGTACCGAGGATCACTCCCAATCCCCTGCAACACAAGGCCGGAACATCCCTTACTGGATAATTCCCGCACAAGATACCCCACGGTTGTCATGACCAACCGCACACACTAAGTCGAAAATAGAAAGGGACATCTAGACAGAGGTCATCTTGTCCTACTTGGGTGCTACCCACTAACCTTGCTGCACCTCCCCTGTTTTAGCCATTCCCGGTTTGTGAGGTTTGAGGTCACGATTACCTTTTAAAAGAACACATCTATCTTAGAATGCTCATCGTCCACCTGACGATGTGCTGAAAGCATTCAATCCATACAAGTTCGTTCCGGGTTCGAACGAAACCGAAGGCATTATCTCGTTACACTCGTATTGGAATCACCCTCAGAGTTAACGACAATAACCCTTGCACTCTAAATCTTTATCTCGAATCTGAAAGTACTATCTCCGTCAACTCATTACGGAATCACCCACAGAGTTATACTGACAAAGAATCGTTCTTACACCTCGAGTCTTCACTTGCTCCATTTGGATTTCACGACCTAACGTAAATTTGGATCGATGTGGTATTCGGGTCTCCAGACCTGGAAATCCGGTATACGGAAACCCGATCCCGGTCTCATCGAAATCCAAAACGTATCTTTTAAGGCCAAGTTGTTTTAAAGGTTAAAACAATTTAATTCAATTATCTTTATACACTTAGAAAGATAATTCACAATAGATAATCAACATTATCAATATCATCAGATAATCCATATTACCACAATTCAACTAAACATCCATATCACATAGCATATATCTCATCAGAGATATCAATTAAATGCAAAGCATTCAGTATTATCATCCATCCATAAGTAATGATCTATATCATCTCTAATTAATTTAAAGTTAATTAAATTAATTACTTTTATTTTATAAATCCTTCTTACTTAAACATTAATTAATTACAAATTAATTAATTATCCTCTAATTACCTTTTTCAATTAATCATCTTTGATTAATTATCTTTTAATTACCTTCAAGTAATTTATCCTTAATTAATTACTTAAATTAATTAACCTTAACCACTTATAGTAATTAACCTTTAATTACTTCATTAATTAATTAACTATAATTAATTAAATTAATCACTATAATTAATTATATTAAACCTTAATTAATTTCATTAATTAATCACTTCATTTATTAATTATACTTAATTAATCAATCTTAATTACATCATTAATTATATTAATTAATGATCCTTAATTACAAATTAATTATTAATTACTTAAATTAAATTAATTACATTAAGTAATTAAACTTTAATTAAAACACATTTATTAATCACTCTTGATTAATCTCCTTTAGTAATTAACTACTCTTAATTACTTTCATTAACTAAATTAATTACTCCTTAATTAATTTATTAATTAATCCCTTGATTAATTATTATAAGTAATTAACTCCAATTACTTCCATTAATACATCACATTTCAACTAATTACTTCCAGTAATTATCTATTATTTACTTCCCTAAATAATATACCTTATTAATTACATTTAAGTAATTATTTATCAAATCATCCATTGATTATTCTAAATTAATTAACTTAATTAATTAACTTAACTAATCACATTAACTTAATAAATTACAAATGAGTAATTAATTTCTAAATTACTTCCATTAAGTAATTACATTTAAATAATTTCATAAAGGATTATCCTTAAATTAATTAATCTAATTAATTATTAAAATTAATCAAATTAATTATTTATTAAATAATCTTAAGTTAATGACCTTCATTAACAATTATTTAATTACTTTTCTTAAGTAATTAACTTAGTTTAACCATTATTAATTTCAAATTAATAATCTTAATAACCAAGTAATTAATCTTTAATTATTTAATTAATTAAGTGTTAACCATAACTTAATTAATATTTAATTACTTTATTAATTAATTCTTAATCATTAATTAATATTCTAATTATAATCCTTAATTACAAATTAATTAATCTTAATCACTAATTAATTAGTTTAAACCATTAATTACCTATTTAATTAATCCAAATGATTAATTAATCAATTAAATTAATTATCCATTAAATTTCCTAATAAATTTAATGAACACAAATCTCTAATTACTTTAAGATAAACTTGTTCTTATTAATAATCAAGTTATCATTTACAAAGTATTTTAAATCAATTTACTTTAATTCTATCTTCAAAATTTCATTTAAATTTAAAGATTTAAAATGAAACAAATTATCTTTAACCATGTTTTAAAACAACATTTCTAAAACTCTTTTATTTTACAAGTTAAGAAATACTCATCTTATAAAATAACTTAAGAATTTGAATCAAATTTACTTTTAAATTTCAACCATTTAATATATATTTTAACAATTAAAGTTATGCAAATAATTAAATTCAAAAACTTTCTTTTATTACAAATCTGGGATACAGATTTAAATTAAATTCCAGATTACATTTAGATTTAAACTTACTTCCAATTTAAAACTCAATTTTTAAATTTAATTATCTAAACATTTTAATGGTTGCTAAAATATCTAAATTTCAACAACTTATTTCATTTTTGAACTTATATTCAATTTAAACTGGCATCAGATTTAAATCTAAATTTTAGACTTGTTTAAAACCCTTACTTAAATCATTTAAACTCAGTTTTAAAATTTTAAAACAGTTTAGTTTTTAAAATCTGGAACCCAGACTTTTACCCGAGCCTTTACAATTTTACTTCGAGTCGCCTCTCCACATCACTCGAGTATCACTCGAAACAACTCGAGAAAATCTCGAGTAGCTTTCCTCTGCTAACAACTAAACTTCACCAGATACAAATCACGATCGTGTGCACGTGCACCGCCCTCTGATCATCTTCAGCCACCTCCGGTGACCTCCCCACCTCGACAATCATCTCCGCACCATCCCACGATCATCAGATCGTCAAAACGAATTCGAAAACAAAATCGAGCCTGCTATCCCAAACCTGGAACAGAAGATCGAATTCCCACCAAATCTGGCAAATCCCTCGTCTTCGAGATTCCCACCACCAGAGCTTCTGAAATTTCGGCCATGTCATCGTCAACGACCAAGCTTCCCTCTCTCAAAAGCCTGAAGCACTCGATCCATTCTAGATGCCGCGATGATCGATTTTTTTCTAATCTAGTTAAACTAGGGTTAAAATCTTTGATTCAAAATCACAACTGCCTCAAAGTTTTAATTCATCCACTACTATTTTTCCCTGTAACTTCGATCATTACTCCACAACCAGAAAAGATACTGGCCACCCAAACTTCCTAGATCGACAGTTCTAACCCAAAATCCATTTTCAGTTCAAACACGAACTGTACATTCATTCCCAAACTAAAAACAATAACAGAGTACATGGTCACATATGCACACAATACATCCATTGTTTTCACAGCAAATTTCACTTATACATACATACAATACATATTTACCACAGAAGTTTAACATGCAACCTTATTCATAACTTAAAACTTTAAAAAAATAGTGATGTTACTCACCTAGACAATAATGAACAGAACACTTATAACAGCATGCACACAAATAAAAATCCAAATCAGACATTCATTTATGTAATACACTTTTATATCTAACCATACTTGCATGCAACTAATTATATTTTAAAATTTAAAGTTACTCACTTATTTTAAAAGAAGCAGAGCCTCCAGATTTTTGAAACTGAAACAACAGGCTTGAGTTGATTTGGAAAAAGAATTACAGGGTATTGATTTTTTTGATTTCTGGTTTGAGGAGTTGATTACAGATCTTTGATTTGGTTTGAGGAAAGTTTGTTTACTGATTTCAGATTTGCATTTGTATTTGAGAAAGAGGTTTGAGTTTCTTGTTTTTGAAAAGGAAATTAGAAAAAATGAAGTATAGAAATACAATGTTTATATATAAGTAGATTTATGATAAATAAAAATAAAAGAAAATAAAAATAAATGAAGACACTTGTCATTATAGTTCATCTTTTATTTACACTTGTTAAAACAATAACTTAAGATAATGACATATGTCTCTTAAGTAGTTTTTACATATTTATTTATTTTAGAAGTATATAAAATGGCTTTTTCTTATTTATAAAATACTTATCTATATATATATCTATTTAAAGAGAAACTAAAACTAATTATATTTTATAAATATAGGTTTTTTTTTACAAATATTCTAACAAAAGGTTTTACGTGATACCTTTTCTTTCAAAAGGTTTTGAAGTTAAACAAGTTTAACCTGTTACTCACACCAGACCCATGTCTGACCCAAGTTGTTTATTTCTGTTTTATAAACTCTTGGGTACTCAAATTTTTACGAGTAGCCAAGTGATTCAGGTTTAGCTTTGACGAGTAATCTGGAGGAGCAATGGAGCAGGAGGCTTCGGCGTTGTATATGAAGCAAGTGTAACGACCCGGAGATTTCGAACCCGAAATTTCCAGATAGTTAGAAGAAAAAGAAAAGAGATAGAAGAAAGAACAGAACAAGACACAGATTCTCACATTCGCAGCGGATCAAAATACAATATCAAATAATAATATCAGTTATACAAAGAAAACTGTATTTGTTAATTACATTTTAATATATCAGAGTTACAACATTCACAAATATACTAGACAGTTAGAATTAACATGTCTCTAACAACTATAATATCTCACAGCGGAATATCCTCCATACGTTCCTGCCATCCAGCTCGCCTCCTAAACTCCAGAACGTCCTTACCTGAAATCTGTAATACTCGGTCTTAATTACTCACATTAATTATAATAATTAATTATCCTTAATTAATTACTTTAATTAATTAATTAACTATAATTAATTACATTATTCCTTAATTAATTACATTAATTAATCATACATTAATTAATTACTTTCATTTATCAACCTTACATAATCATCAACAGTAATTAACTATTCTTAATTACTTTAATTTCTTTTATAAATTCTTTTTGATTAATTACACCAATTTCATACAATAATTCATTTATCAATTACTTACACTAAGTAATTACTCTTATCCAATCTTATTAAGTAATTATACTTAATTACCAAGTGACTATCTTTAATTAATTAACAAATTAATTAACTTAAATAAATCACATTCATTCCTAAATCATAACTGAGTAACTCATCCTTAATTACTCTTTAAACCAATTAATTAATCTTTAATTACAGATTAATTATTCTTTTTAATTATTAATTAATAAACCTTAATTATCAATTAATAAAACTTAATAAAAATTAATTAATCCTTAATTATTAATTAATTTTTCTTTATAGCCCCGTCACAGTACGTGGCCTAGATCACCGTACCGAGGATCACTCCCAATCCCCTGCAACACAAGGCCGGAACATCCCTTACTGGATAATTCCCGCACAAGATACCTCACGGTTGTCATGACCAACCGCACACACTAAGTCGAAAATAGAAAGGGACATCTAGACAGAGGTCATCTTGTCCTACTTGGGTGCTACCCACTAACCTTGCTGCACCTCCCCTGTTTTAGCCATTCCCGGTTTGTGAGGCTTGAGGTCACGATTACCTTTTAAAAGAACACATCTATCTTAGAATGCTCATCGTCCACCTGACGATGTGCTGAAAGCATTCAATCCATACAAGTTCGTTCCGGGTTCGAACGAAACCGAAGGCATTATCTCGTTACACTCGTATTGGAATCACCCTCAGAGTTAACGACAATAACCCTTGCACTCTAAATCTTTATCTCGAATCTGAAAGTACTATCTCCGTCAACTCATTACGGAATCACCCACAGAGTTATACTGACAAAGAATCGTTCTTACACCTCGAGTCTTCACTTGCTCCATTTGGATTTCACGACCTAACATAAATTTGGATCGATGTGGTATTCGGGTCTCCAGACCTGGAAATCCGGTATACGGAAACCCGATCCCGGTCTCATCGAAATCCAAAACGTATCTTTTAAGGCCAAGTTGTTTTAAAGGTTAAAACAATTTAATTCAATTATCTTTATACACTTAGAAAGATAATTCACAATAGATAATCAACATTATCAATATCATCAGATAATCCATATTATCACAATTCAACTAAACATAATTAAGATTGATTAATTAAGTATAATTAATAAATGAAGTGATTAATTAATGAAATTAATTAAGGTTTAATATAATTAATTATAGTGATTAATTTAATTAATTATAGTTAATTAATTAATGAAGTAATTAAAGGTTAATTACTATAAGTGGTTAAGGTTAATTAATTTAAGTAATTAATTAAGGATAAATTACTTGAAGGTAATTAAAAGATAATTAATCAAATATGATTAATTGAAAAAGGTAATTAGAGGATAATTAATTAATTATACTTTTCTTAAGTAATTAACTTAGATTAATTATTATTAATTTCAAATTAATTTATCTTTATTAATCAATTAATTAATCTCTAATTATTTAATTAATTAAGTGTTAATCATAACTTAATTAATCTTTAATTACTTTATTTATTAATTCTTAATCATTAATTAATATTCTAATTTAAAATCCTTAATTACAAATTAATTATTCCTAATTAATTTATCTTAATCATTAATTAAAAATCAAATCCTATTTAATTAATGAATCTTAATTACAAGTTAAGCTGTAGTTCTAGATTGAACTGGAAATGAAAATCTGAGATTTTCTGGTGATCCAAGTGTTAGAAGAGGTCGGGACTTTGGGTAATGATGGAGGAATGAATGTAGTCGATGGGAAAAATATTTGATGGTGATATATTTCATCGAGGGGATAGCAGTTGTGGATTTTTGGTTTAGAACCCTAGTTTTAACTAGGTTAGGAAATCGATCATCACGGCAACTCTGGTTGTTCGAGTTCAACCAATCTTTGAGAATCGATAGCATGAGTGTTGGCGAAGTTGTGGTAGGAGGCTCAGGTGCGCTGGTGATCGGCATCGTGAATTCGAGAAGTTTCCAGGCTTTGTTTTGGTTTCAGGAGGATGCTCGAGTGATCCACCAGATTTTGGGAAATTAAACAGTTTGGCTCTGGATTATTTTCAAAATTAATTGAAATGGGAGTTATGAGTGATCTCAAAATGGGTTTGAGATCTGGAAATTGAAAATGGATAATTAATTAGAATCTGAAATTTAATTGTTTCTGATTCTTCTTCTTCTTCTGTTTCTTTCTTCTATCTCTTTCTTTTTCTTCTAACTATCTGGAAATTTCGGGTTCGAAATTTCCGGGTCGTTACATTTGATGCTGAATGTAGCTTGAAGACCGAGGACCATCAGAAAAATGGACAATGGATTTATAATCCATTGAGGTGGTGAGGCGATGATGATTTAGGGTTTAGCAGTCGTTTTGGTTAAGGATGTCAGAGAGTCGAATTTCATCGTCCCTGATGAATCGAGTTGCACTGGACCGGAGGGAAATATAGCGTGGGTTATCGGTGGAGCCTTGGTAATGATGACGGGGTCGCTGACGAACAGTGGTGGCGGTACTTGATGGTTTTTGGCGATCGAAGTTTGGGTATCAAGTGTGCTCGATGTCTCGATTTCGAATCCAGGTAAAATCGGAAGTTCTGAAAATATTTTATTAAACTTTTAAAAGATAAATTACTAATTAAATATTTATTTAATTAGATTATTAAATTAATTCAATTTATTACTCTAATTAAATAAATATTTAATTAGTAATTTATCTTTTAAAAGTTTAATAAAATATTTTCTATTTACAATATATCCACGTGTGACGACATTAAACCCTAATTCGTCGTCGCTGAGTCGCCACGTCCATCGATAAATCAAATCCTTATTTTTCCTGTAATCTCCAACATGCCAGCTTTCCCCACGAACAATCACGACTTCCCAATCATCGTTGATCAACGGAAATTGATGAAAATACATTTCCCGTTCATCTCGAGATATCTCTCCAACTATTTACTTAAAAATCATGATTTCTTTACCTAAATTCATAATTTGCCAATACAAATCACATTATGAAATCAAATCACGAAATTAAAACAATCGATTTTTCTGTTATAAATAGATTTCTCTGTAACATTCTATTCTTTTTCTATTCTCTTCAAACTTAAGAAACTTCAGCTATAACAAACTCTTCTCAAAACTGTGAAAGCTCTAATACCACTGTAATGACCCGCCACTCATTCCACAGAATGACGCATCATTAATAAGAAAGAAAGGGGTAGAAAATAGAAAAGAAGAGAAGAAAGAAAGAAACAACAACAACTATCTCACAGCGGAAAGAATAAATTATATTAATAACATAAACTATTACATAGTATACAACACTTATCAGAGTTTACACAACTATACAACACATACTAGACACTTGTAACGACCACGACTTTCTCTCCATAGAAAGTCGTATCGTTAATAAGAAAGAAAGGGATAGAAAAGAGAAAAGAAGAGAAGAAAGAATTAAACAATATCAGAATCTCACAGCGGAAACGGAACAAAATATAATATATCACATAACTATTACATAGTCTTTACATAATCAGAGTTACACAGATTATATATCACATACTAGACAGTTAACGACCCGCCATCCTACGACTAGGAAGACGCATCGTTTTGAAGAAAAGAAAGAGGTGAGAAAGTAGAAAAGAAAAGAGAAGAAGAAAAACAACAACAGAATCTCAACAGCGGAACGAATAAATTATATTAATAACAAAAGTAGTACATCATATACAATGACTATCAGAGTTATACAGATTATTCAACACATTCTAGACAGTTATAAACATCTGTCTAGTTATTACAACTCAATACAATACAAAACTCTATTACAGAGATTAACACAGCGGAACTACTATCTATATCTACAACGCCGAAGCCTCCTGCTCCATTGCTCCTCCAGATAACTCGTCAAAGCTAACCTGAATCCCTTGACTACTCGTAAAAATTTGAGTACCCAAGAGTTTATATTAATTTCAAATAATTTGGAATTCTGATTAAAGTTGAATAAGTTTAAAAATCAAATGGAATTTGATTTGAATTTGGAAAGAAATTGAGGATTAATTCAACTTGAATTGGGGTTAAATCAATTTCAATGGAAATTGAAGTATTGAGTCAATTTAAATGGAAGTAGAATTTAAATTGAATTGATGGGAAATTAATTGGAAATGGAGATTGGGAAATTAAACAGTTTGGCTCTGGATTATTTTCAAATAAATTGTTTTAATACAAATATATTTTTTCAAACTATTTACTATATAATTTTTCTTCTTAAACCCCAAACTATCTTATAGTTATTTTACAATTATTTTGGAACTATTTAACTATTTTGAAACTATCTTATAAACTCATTACTATTTTTCAGTTACTTATATCTAATCACTATTTTAAAAACTATTTTGCAATTATCTAACTATTTTATAACTACTTAACTATTTTACAGCTATTTTACAAACTAATAACTATTTTTCAAACAATGATAATAATGATTGTTTATATATAGATATAAATAGATTTTCAAATTGAATTTGTGTTGATTTTAAATTAAATTTTAATTTAAAATTGAATCTGAATTTTTAAAGATATATATCCTAAGTATATTTTGGAATTAAATATTTTATATATGATTTATTTAGAATATAATTAGTTTTTATTTTTTTAAAAAGGGTTTTGTTTATATAAATTTAAAATTACTTATTTAATAGGAAAATAAATATAAAAGCTTTATATTCACATTTTAAAATAAATAAAAATGTATTATTACAGATTTCAGGTAAGGACGTTACATTTGGTATCAGAGATATTATTTAAGAAGATATGTATTCATTTTTCAATTAAAATTTTCTTTTTTTGAATTAAAATAAATCAATTAAAAACATATGAAAGAAGATATGTATTCATTTTTCAGTTCTAAAAATCCTTCTTCTCATTATTCGATTAAAACAAAATAGATCTAAGAAAAATAAAACCTAGAATCAAAGAAGAATGAAAACCTGGAAATCAAAATGCAAAGAGAAGTAAAAATCTGGAAACTCAAGTCTAAAAGAAATCAAAAGTCAGAGGCCACAATTGTTTCAAAATTTTCAAGTATAATCTATCAACAAATAACCTAAAATCAAGCAACTCAAAGATTAAAGATCATCAAAGCAAATTGAAAAGAAGTTCAAAACAAATAGCAGTCTGGAATATGCAAGCCTGGAACAAATCTATTTACTGTTCTCTGTCTCTGTTCTCTGCATAAACTGGTGAGTAAACATTTTTTTTTAAAAACAGTTAAGTTATGAATGGCTCTAATGCATGTGTTGATCTGTGAATTGTTATTGATGTTGTGATAAATACTTGATGTTGATGCTATATCTCTGGTATGAATATGAATATGCGTGTGTGTATATATGAAATAGATATGTATCCCTGTCTATGTACAAATAAGTTCTGTTGATAACAGAATAGTCAAAAACTCAAGAAAATTCGTATCTCAGATTATAAATAGATTTAGGTAATGATTTCTAAATGAAAATTGATCATATCAGTATAATACTAATTCTAAAAATATTTTCGAATGTATTTATGGAGTGGACATTCTAAAATTTTAGAATTACAGTGGGAAAATATATATATGATAAAATCAACCAATTCAATTTTTGATTTGAATTGCATGAATGTATTCGTGATTGAAAATCACGTATTTTAGTATACGTTTCATAATTTTTAGGATTAGGATTATCAGGAATTCGTGAGATGAACGTTTTGGGTATTTTTGTCAATCACCAGCGATCGGCGTGGTGATGTTTGTCGAGGTTTGGCATGAAGGTGGTCGATGAGTTGAGGGTCACAGGAAAAATAGGGAGCCAATTTTTAGATGGCTGTGGCGACTGGTTGGTGTCGAACTAGGGTTCGAATGACAGGTTTGGACAGTGTTGCTTCGGGAGGTCGTGCATCGCCGTTGGATCGTCTGAGGCAATCACAATGGTAGGGAACGTCGCGTAGGTATGAGATGCAGCTGTGGTCGAAAGGATGTGAACTCCGGTGTCATATTCGTCGTCGGCGAAGAGATTGTTGGTCGAGTGTTTTGTTCCAGATTTTCGATCGAGTGATGAAATTTCGATTTGCTTTCGAATTTAGATCTCTGGGTTATCGGGAGAAGTGGTGGGGTTGTCGACGACTTGTAGATGGTCGTGGTGACGAAGGGTGGTGGCCGGAAGTTCTGTGCACGTGCACGTGCACGTTTGGGTGTCTGGGTTTGTTTGCGTTGGGGAAGATGAAGGCGACTCGGGTTTGGGTTCGTGCGAGGGGATGGTCGACTCGAAGTAGGGATGATCGCGAGTGGTTTTGTGTTTTGTTCGGGGAGGGTACGAGTTGACTCGGGTAATTTGATTGGTGTGACGACCCGGCTTTCCACTCCCGGAAAGTCGCATCGACAGTAAGAAAGAAAGGGGTGAGAAGTAGAAAAGAGAAGAAGAGAAAAGAAACAAACACAAATACTCACAGCGGAAACGAACAAAATATATTATATCACATAAATATTACATAGTATCATATACAACACTTATCAGAGTTACACAGATTACATATCATATACTAGACAGTTATAAACATCTGTCTAGTTATTACATCTCAATACAAAACAAAGATCTAAACAAGATCAACACAGCGGAAACTACTATCTATATCTACAACGCTGAAGCCTCCTGCTCCATTGCTCCTCCAGATTACTCGTCAAGGCTAACCTGAATCCCTTGGCTACTCGTAAAAATTTGAGTACCCAAGAGTTTATAAAACAGAAATAAACAACTTGGGTCAGACATGGGTCTGGTGTGAGTAACAGGTTAAACTTGCTTAACTTCAAAACCTTTTGAAAGAAAAAAATATCACGTAAGACTCCCCACAAATAAACATGGGTAAGTTTTTACCTTACGCTAACCAAAACATTTGATAGGAAATTCGATTGTATTATAATAGGGTCTAGGGTTTTCAAATAAATATGAAATAGCTGAAATTGTTACATTATTAAATTCCAGCATACTAGCCACAAAGTGGGTTATACAATCAAGTCCGTTGGCACTTATTGGATTTTGGATTCCATACAATGGCAGGGCTACCGGGGTACCGCCCGTCACAGTACGTGGCCTAGATCACCGTACCGAGGATCACTCCCAATCCCCTGCAACACAAGGCCGGAACATCCCTTACTGGATAATTCCCGCACAAGATACCTCACGGTTGGGATCAGCAACCGCACACACTAAGCCGAAATAAGAAGGGACTTCTAGACAGAGGTAATCTTGTCCTACTTGGGTGCTACCCACTAACCTTGCTGCACCTCCCCTGTTTTAGCCATTCCCGGTTTGTGAGGCTTGAGGTCACGATTACCTTAGAAAAGAACACATCACTTAGAATGCTTATCGTCCACCTGACGATGTGCTGAAAGCATTCAATCCATACAAGTTCGTTCCGGGTTCGAACGAAACCGAAGGCATTATCTCGTTACACTCGTTTTGGAATCACCCTCAGAGTTAACGACAATAACCCTTGCACTCTGAATCTTCATCTTCACTTGATTCACAACCTATCGTTAATTTGGATCGATGTGGTATTCGGGTCTCCAGACCTGGAAATCCGGTATACGGAAACCTGATCCCGGTCTCATCGAAATCCAAAGCGTATCTTTTAATGTAACGACCCGTATTTTTACGGATCGACAAGTTCGTCAAAATCTGGAATTTTTGCATTTTTAAGTCATTTCAGATTTTTGTGGAAATTTGTCTAAGTCCTAGGTCGTGGACGACCTAAGAGCTAAGTCGTGACCGAGTTAAGGACTTCGGCGAGTTAGTGTTAGGTCGTGGGTTAGTTGGAGCGACCTATAGAATTGTGCAACCTAGGATTTAGTTAAGTAATTAGGTCGGCAGGGCGAGTTAACGACCTAAAGACTGACCGACTTAAGGAAGACTAGTTGTTGGCTTTGGTTAGGTCGTAGGCGACCTAAGGGGTTAAGTCGTGACCGACTTAAGAGGTTCTGGCGACCTAAGA
This sequence comes from Allium fistulosum, assembly GCA_030737815.1. Lineage (NCBI taxonomy): Eukaryota > Viridiplantae > Streptophyta > Magnoliopsida > Asparagales > Amaryllidaceae > Allium > Allium fistulosum. The sequence goes on from CM060906.1 coordinate 74,254,496, forward strand.
AAATGTGTGAGCGACCTAAGTGTTAGGTCGGCAGTTCGAGTTAGCGACCTATGGGATTGACCGACCTAAGTGTTAGCGTAGTTAGGTCGTTAGATCTGTGTTGAGTTAGGTCGTAAACGACCTAAGATGGTTAGGTCGCGTGTGTGTTAGGTCGCGAGTTTGCTGAGTCGTAGGTCGCGTGAGTTGTTAGGTCGCTAGAATAGTTTAAGTGTTAGGTCGCGTGGATCTAACTGTTAGGTCGTATGTTGTTTTAGGTCGACATGTGTTAGGTCGCGTAGGAGCCTAAGTTGTTAGGTCGCAACCCAACTGAGTCGTAGGTTGTTAAGTCGCTTAGATAGTTTAAGTGTTAGGTCGTAGCCTATGCTTTAAGACGAAAGCGACCTAGGAGTTAAGTGTTAGGTCGTAAGATGGGGAGGCCTGTTAGGTCGCTAAGCGCGTAAGAGGTTAGGTCGCGCGTGCGATGAGTCGCTGGGTCTGGCTAAGTCGTTAGGTCGGAGAAGCTTAGGTCGGAGAGTCTTAGGTCGGAAACGACTTAGGGAGATAGCCAGATTTCGACTTAAGGACAGATTTCAGCTATAAATAGGAGGAGTTGTTCTCACTTTTTGGGATCCGGATTTTGAAGCGACGAAGTGCTGCCATTTTGAGAGCTCGACTTCTACACTTCTTCACTTCTTTTCTCCACCCTAATCTAGTGCTTCCTTCCATCCAAATCGAAGATCAAGATTGAAGATTCAAGAGCTTGGATTGAAGATCTTCATCTTTTCAAGAGAGATTTCATCGTTTGAAGTGAGATCTTGTCGGATCTAGCTTAGTTCTTCGCTGTCCAGATCTGAAGTTGTTATCTTTTGGATTGTTTAGGTGATTTGGTGAGTGGTGATTATCTCTCACACGGATCCAAAGGAGTAGATCGGATTGTTGGCTCAATTTGGTGTTAAATTAGTGATTTCCATGCATTTTCTTCATCCTATGTGTAGATCCATATAGATCCATTGTTCATGATGATGTTGCATCCATTTTATCATATGTTAACCTATGCAAGTTCATTCATCAAGTTTGTAGAGATATAATACATGTTTTCATGCTTATTGGACTTTCAACTCTTTAATTACGAAAATGCCATTATTGTTATAATTGTCTACTTAGATCATTTTTGAATGCTTGATTGCTTGGATTGATGTTTGATTTGATTGATTGTTATGAACTAGATGATTGATGACTAGATTTAGATCGAAGGTGATTCAAAAGCTAAGGGAAAGGCTCTTGAATTGGAAAAGCTGCTCGTGGCATATGTAGCGGGATGATGAAGCTCTTATGCATAGATTTGATGATGTGAAGTTGAGATGAAGCTTTGCAAGGGTGTAATGAAGCGAGGCATCATATGATGAAGACTTGGTCTAATCCAGACGGGATCATTCCAAGCATGTTGATAACTCGGTGATATGATTCGAGTTGAAGATAATGAATGGATATGAGAATAGTCGTCGAGGAGGATGACTAGGAGGCTTGGATAGCATCGTTGTTGAAGGTTCTAGCATGCTCTAAGCAAGAGTACGTTTGGGCAGATTCGATAGTCCCAACGGCCAACTGTTGATGGTCGAGTACTCTGGGCAGATTCGATAGTCCTAGGCACGGGCTGCGACGACGTGCGGGAGTTATGTCTAGAACCGGGGTTTTCATTAGCCCTTGACGGACGGCTGAAAGAATGTGCCGGTCATTCAATTAACGGTGATATTGAAGCAATGATAACAGTGATAGCCAGAGTCATGGATGTTTGGTTGTATCGTCATTCGGACTCAAGAGCGGTATTTTCTGGGTGCTTATCTGATTTAGGCCTTGGTACTTGGAAAACATCGCCCTTGACTCGAGTGATAGTAGCTTTACTTTAAATTGTATGCTCTGCTATGTTTGCTTCTGTTTAGTGTGTGTCTGGGGGCTATCACTGTAGAATGAGGTTGGAGTGGGAGGGTTGTATTCCTATTCCTTTTCCTTTATGCTCTTTTGGTATGTTGTTAGTTAATTTACTGCTCACTAAGACTGTTGTCTGACTCAAGGCTTTATGTTTTAATTCTTATTGCCTTGGGCTGTTCGTCCATTTTGGGACGGGCAGACTAGGTAGCAGGTGACAGGTGCTGTTCTCTTTTCACGATGCTGATATCGAAGACGAGCTGGAGGATTGCATGTTATCTTCTTATTATATGTACTGGATATTCCGCTGTTTTGTATTCTCTGAGAGATTTGTAGTGAGGCTTGATGTATTGACTATGTGGATGCTTGTATTCAACTATTATGGAGTTTTATATGATGTCATTTTATTCTGTAAAGCTTCACTATACATATGTTCTATTGTATTTTGTCCATGCGCTGTGAGTAATACGATAGATCCTGTTGTTTTAATCTTACCTTGACAATCGTCCATGGTCGCCTGGCACACTTTACAGCGCTCTATCTCTAGATTCGGTGCAGGGGTCATGGGCGGTCGTCACATTTGGTATCAGAGCATTGGTTAATCGATTTTACCCAACGCTCGCTGAAGTAACTACGTATGAGAGACGTAATTGTATTTTGATGGATGATTACTATATATAATATAGTAGTTTGGTAGAGTTTGAGTCCTTTATGCAGTTGTTTCTCTAGATGTTCTGATCATTCCTTTTTATAGATATTGAGAATGAGTCGAAGAGGGAGACCAGCTGCTAGGGAAGGTCGCGCTACTGAAGAGACTGCTGATTATGCAGCCATGTTCGAAGCTATGATAACTTCGATCATGAGAAGGATACCAGTTCCGGGGGCGGCAGTTGATGTTGGAGTTCAAGTCCAAACTCCGAAACCAGTGGATTTTGCTAAGCTGTGCAAGGATTATACTGCTCTTGGAGGGAAGGTTTTCTTGGGAACAGAATCTACCATTGAGGTCCAGAGGTGGATAGATGCTTGTAGAAGGATCTTTGGTGATTTGGGAATTGATGATGCAACTAAGAGGAAGTTGGCATCAAGGCAGCTTCAAGGGAGAGCTTCTGATTGGTGGAACTCTATTACCATCACTACTCCGGAAGAAGAGATTACTTGGGAGCAATTCCAAGCTAGATTTGAAGCTAAGTTCATTTCTACAGCTCAGAAGTCTGTTCTGTTCAAGAGGTTTGTGGAGCTCAAGCAAGGTGGAAGATCAGTTCTTGAGTATGTTTCTGAGTTCGAAGCTTTGTCCAAGTATGCCCGGTCGTATATTGAATCTGCTTATCAGAAGAATGAGAAGTTTGTGACCGGCTTGGACAGTTATCTTGGGAGACAATTGGTGGATCATTTGGACGATTCATTTGAGAAGCTTGTGGAGAAAGCTCTTAGGCATGAGAGTTTGTTTCCTAAGGAAGGACCTGTTGTTGCTGTTACCAAGGGAGAATCTAAACCACAGCAGGGTGGAAACCAGAAGAGGAAGCAGCAGCAGCAGAAAGGTAAGGATGGCCAGAAGAAGCCGAAAGGCGAGGTGACTTGCTACAATTGTCAACAGAAGGGCCATTTCTCTAAGGATTGTAAGAATCCGAAGGCACCGATGAAGTGTCACAACTGTGACAAGCCGGGACATTTCAGGAAGAATTGTCCAGAACCAAGGAAGGACAGGCAGATTGTGCAAGCCTATGCTTTGGGGGCTGTTCCGTCGTCTTCAAAAGCTCCTACTGCTGAAGAAAAGGGAAAGAGTGTGGTTGTTCAAGGTACTCTTTTCCTATGTGGTGTTCCAGTTAGAGTTCTGTTTGATACTGGAGCGTCGCATTCGTTTGTTTGTAATGAACTCGTTGGCCGGTTAGGTTTGACACCGGATATTGTTGATAGGCCATTGGTCGTGACTAATCCAGTTGGGGGTTCGTCTTGTTTGTGTATGTTATGCCGTGGTCTGGTTGTGTCGAGTCATGGTTGCTCTTTTGTTTGTGATTGCTTTGTTCTGAACTTTGCGGGGTTCGGAATTATTTTGGGTATGGACTGGCTTAGGAAGTATGCGGCTAAGGTTGATTGCGAAAGGTTGGAAGTGACAGTCGAGAATGTGGAAGGGCGAAAGATTGTGATACGATGTAAGCATGAAGAAGGCGTCTTCATGAGCTTCATGTATTCGCTAGTTGTTCCACGGGATGGACTGTCATCAGTGCCGATCGCTAATGGATTCGAGGATGTCTTTGACGAAGTCAAAGGGTTGCCGCCGCATAGAGAGATCGAGTTTCGAATAGATCTAGTTGAAGGAGCCAGACCTGTTGTGATGCCTCTTAGGCGGATGGCGCCTAGGGAACAGCAGGAGTTGAGGGTGCAAGTTGATGACCTTTTACAGAAAGGATTCATTCGGCGTAGTGTGTCCGAATGGGGTGCACCAGTTGTGTTTGCAACCAAGGCAGATGGGTCGTTGAGATTGTGCGTCGATTATCGTGAGCTGAATAAGGTGACTAAGAAGAACAAGTATCCATTGCCGAGAATAGATGACTTGTTTGATCAGCTTCACGAAGTCAAGGTGTTTTCTCAGATGGATTTGGCAACGGGATTTCACCAGTTGAGAGTGGCTAAGGATAGTGTGCCGAAGACTGCTTTTAGGACACCATCCGGTTTCTTTGAGTGGCTGGTAATGCCGTTTGGATTGACTAACGCGCCAGCATATTTTGTGGATCTTATGAATAGAGTGTTCAGAGATCAGTTGAACAAGTTCGTACTTGTGTTCGTGGATGATATTCTGATTTATTCCAGAACGGAGGAAGAGCACAAGACGCACTTGCGTATTGTTTTGGAGATCTTACGGAAACATCAGCTGAAGGCTAAGTTTTCGAAGTGTCACTTCTGGAAGAGTGAAGTGAGGTTCTTAGGCCATGTGATTTCTGGAAATGGAATAGCGGTTGATCCCGCTAAAGTGGCAGCAATCCAGGATTGGGTTAGACCTAAGAATGCGTCAGATGTGAGGAGTTTTCTTGGATTAGCAGGATATTATCGACGGTTTATCAAAGACTTCTCCAAGGTAGCTGCACCATTAACAGGATTGACGAAGAAGAACAAAGTGTTCAGTTGGGATGCTAAGTGTGAGCAAGCTTTCGGAATCCTGAAGGAGAGATTGACGAGTGCTCCTGTTTTGACTATTCCAAGTGGGAATGATGAGATGGTGGTTTACACCGATGCATGTGGTACTGGACTTGGAGCAGTGCTGATGCAAAAGGATAAAGTTGTTGCGTATGCCAGTCGACAACTGAAGCCGCATGAAAGGAATTACCCAACTCATGATTTGGAATTGGCGGCGATTGTATTTGCTCTGAAGATGTGGAGACATTATCTGTTGGGAGTTCGATTCGAGTTGTTTACGGATCATAAGTCGTTGAAGTATCTTTTCTCCCAGAAGGATTTGAATCTTCGGCAGCAACGTTGGTTAGAGTTTTTGGCATCGTATGATTTTGGTATAGCTTATACTCCGGGAAAAGGTAACGCAGTAGCAGATGCGTTAAGTCGAAGACATGCAGGATTGGGAGTCATGTTTTCTGAATGGAAGAATCTCGAGTATTTAGCTGGATTTGACTTCAGGCCTAGATGCGAATTGGAACCTGAAATGTTGGCAAACTTATCGATAAGACCGACTCTTGTGGAAAGGATTGGCGAGAGTCAAAAGCGAGATGATAAGCTTGTCAAGATTATCCGTGAATTGGAATCTGGATTGGAGCCAGAAAAGGATAAAGGATTCGAGGTCGATAGAGAAGGTTGGCTTCGAAAGCAAGGACGACTAGTGGTTCCCGATATAGATGAGTTGAGGACTGAAGTTCTGAAGGAAAGTCATCACTCGAAGTTGACAATTCATCCAGGTGGGAATAAGATGTATCGGGATATGAAGAGAACCTACTACTGGGAAGGCATGAAGAAGGATGTTGGAGATTTCATTTCCAAGTGTATGAACTGTCAGTTGGTAAAGGCTGAACAGAAGAAGCCAAGTGGATTGCTTCAACCCTTAGAAGTTCCTACATGGAAGTGGGAACAAGTGTCGATGGATTTTATTGATGGATTGCCTAGAACCAGAACGGGGAATGAAGGGATTTGGGTCATTGTGGATCGTCTGACTAAGAGTGCACGATTCATTCCTGTTCGATCGACTAGGACTGCATCAAAGTTGGCTGAGTTGTATGTGAAGTGGATAGTTCGATTCCATGGTATTCCGAAGAGTATAGTGAGCGATCGAGATCCATTGTTCACTAGTGGATTTTGGAAGAGCTTCCAGGAAGTTTTGGGAACCGAGTTGTGTTTGAGTACAGCTTATCACCCTCAGACAGATGGTCAGACCGAGAGAGTCAACCGAGTTTTGGAAGATCTTCTTAGAGCATGTGTTTTGGACTTCGGAGGATCATGGGAAGATCACCTTCATTTGGTGGAGTTTGCGTACAACAACAGTTACCAGTCAAGCATTGGTATGGCACCGTATGAGGCATTGTATGGAAGACCGTGTAACTCTCCGACATGTTGGTTGGAAACTGGAGAAAAGCTGATACTTGGGCCAGAGATGATTCGACAGACTTCGGATTGCATAGAGATCATTCGGCAACGAATGAAGGCAGCCCAAGACCGTCAGAAGAGTTATGCTGATAAGCGTCGAAAGGATTTGGAATTCGACGTAGGAGATATGGTTTTTGTGAAGATTTCTCCACTGAAGAATGTTATCCGATTCGGGAAGAAAGGAAAATTGACTCCGAGATTTGTTGGACCATTCCCGATTATCGAGCGAATTGGAAAGCTCGCTTACAGATTGGAGTTACCAGAGAAGATGTCGAGTGTGCACAATGTTTTTCATGTATCATATCTACGGAAGTATGTGCACGACTCGAGAACAGTGGTTTCTGCTGATAGCTGTGAAGACTTAGAAGTTGATCCAGTTGATAGAAGACCTCGTAAGCCGCTTCGTGTTGTTGAAACCGACACGAAACAGCTTAGGAGGAAGGTAGTTAAGTTGCTCAAGATACAATGGAGTGAAGATGATAACGACTGTACGTGGGAGGTGGAAGAGAGGATGAAAGCAGCTCATCCTGAACTCTTCAAGGTATGGCCCTAAGGTGTCGTGTCATCTCACGATATTGTAACTTGTTCTAATTTTAGAATTCTGTACGCTAAGTTAGAATTGGATGCATGGTTTGTTGATTGCTATGGATGGTAGGCGTACAGAATAGTTTTGATTGCTTGGAATTTCGGGGGCGAAATTCCTAAGGGGGAGAGAATGTAACGACCCGTATTTTTACGGATCGACAAGTTCGTCAAAATCTGGAATTTTTGCATTTTTAAGTCATTTCAGATTTTTGTGGAAATTTGTCTAAGTCCTAGGTCGTGGACGACCTAAGAGCTAAGTCGTGACCGAGTTAAGGACTTCGGCGAGTTAGTGTTAGGTCGTGGGTTAGTTGGAGCGACCTATAGAATTGTGCAACCTAGGATTTAGTTAAGTAATTAGGTCGGCAGGGCGAGTTAACGACCTAAAGACTGACCGACTTAAGGAAGACTAGTTGTTGGCTTTGGTTAGGTCGTAGGCGACCTAAGGGGTTAAGTCGTGACCGACTTAAGAGGTTCTGGCGACCTAAGAAAATGTGTGAGCGACCTAAGTGTTAGGTCGGCAGTTCGAGTTAGCGACCTATGGGATTGACCGACCTAAGTGTTAGCGTAGTTAGGTCGTTAGATCTGTGTTGAGTTAGGTCGTAAACGACCTAAGATGGTTAGGTCGCGTGTGTGTTAGGTCGCGAGTTTGCTGAGTCGTAGGTCGCGTGAGTTGTTAGGTCGCTAGAATAGTTTAAGTGTTAGGTCGCGTGGATCTAACTGTTAGGTCGTATGTTGTTTTAGGTCGACATGTGTTAGGTCGCGTAGGAGCCTAAGTTGTTAGGTCGCAACCCAACTGAGTCGTAGGTTGTTAAGTCGCTTAGATAGTTTAAGTGTTAGGTCGTAGCCTATGCTTTAAGACGAAAGCGACCTAGGAGTTAAGTGTTAGGTCGTAAGATGGGGAGGCCTGTTAGGTCGCTAAGCGCGTAAGAGGTTAGGTCGCGCGTGCGATGAGTCGCTGGGTCTGGCTAAGTCGTTAGGTCGGAGAAGCTTAGGTCGGAGAGTCTTAGGTCGGAAACGACTTAGGGAGATAGCCAGATTTCGACTTAAGGACAGATTTCAGCTATAAATAGGAGGAGTTGTTCTCACTTTTTGGGATCCGGATTTTGAAGCGACGAAGTGCTGCCATTTTGAGAGCTCGACTTCTACACTTCTTCACTTCTTTTCTCCACCCTAATCTAGTGCTTCCTTCCATCCAAATCGAAGATCAAGATTGAAGATTCAAGAGCTTGGATTGAAGATCTTCATCTTTTCAAGAGAGATTTCATCGTTTGAAGTGAGATCTTGTCGGATCTAGCTTAGTTCTTCGCTGTCCAGATCTGAAGTTGTTATCTTTTGGATTGTTTAGGTGATTTGGTGAGTGGTGATTATCTCTCACACGGATCCAAAGGAGTAGATCGGATTGTTGGCTCAATTTGGTGTTAAATTAGTGATTTCCATGCATTTTCTTCATCCTATGTGTAGATCCATATAGATCCATTGTTCATGATGATGTTGCATCCATTTTATCATATGTTAACCTATGCAAGTTCATTCATCAAGTTTGTAGAGATATAATACATGTTTTCATGCTTATTGGACTTTCAACTCTTTAATTACGAAAATGCCATTATTGTTATAATTGTCTACTTAGATCATTTTTGAATGCTTGATTGCTTGGATTGATGTTTGATTTGATTGATTGTTATGAACTAGATGATTGATGACTAGATTTAGATCGAAGGTGATTCAAAAGCTAAGGGAAAGGCTCTTGAATTGGAAAAGCTGCTCGTGGCATATGTAGCGGGATGATGAAGCTCTTATGCATAGATTTGATGATGTGAAGTTGAGATGAAGCTTTGCAAGGGTGTAATGAAGCAAGGCATCATATGATGAAGACTTGGTCTAATCCAGACGGGATCATTCCAAGCATGTTGATAACTCGGTGATATGATTCGAGTTGAAGATAATGAATGGATATGAGAATAGTCGTCGAGGAGGATGACTAGGAGGCTTGGATAGCATCGTTGTTGAAGGTTCTAGCATGCTCTAAGCAAGAGTACGTTTGGGCAGATTCGATAGTCCCAACGGCCAACTGTTGATGGTCGAGTACTCTGGGCAGATTCGATAGTCCTAGGCACGGGCTGCGACGACGTGCGGGAGTTATGTCTAGAACCGGGGTTTTCATTAGCCCTTGACGGACGGCTGAAAGAATGTGCCGGTCATTCAATTAACGGTGATATTGAAGCAATGATAACAGTGATAGCCAGAGTCATGGATGTTTGGTTGTATCGTCATTCGGACTCAAGAGCGGTATTTTCTGGGTGCTTATCTGATTTAGGCCTTGGTACTTGGAAAACATCGCCCTTGACTCGAGTGATAGTAGCTTTACTTTAAATTGTATGCTCTGCTATGTTTGCTTCTGTTTAGTGTGTGTCTGGGGGCTATCACTGTAGAATGAGGTTGGAGTGGGAGGGTTGTATTCCTATTCCTTTTCCTTTATGCTCTTTTGGTATGTTGTTAGTTAATTTACTGCTCACTAAGACTGTTGTCTGACTCAAGGCTTTATGTTTTAATTCTTATTGCCTTGGGCTGTTCGTCCATTTTGGGACGGGCAGACTAGGTAGCAGGTGACAGGTGCTGTTCTCTTTTCACGATGCTGATATCGAAGACGAGCTGGAGGATTGCATGTTATCTTCTTATTATATGTACTGGATATTCCGCTGTTTTGTATTCTCTGAGAGATTTGTAGTGAGGCTTGATGTATTGACTATGTGGATGCTTGTATTCAACTATTATGGAGTTTTATATGATGTCATTTTATTCTGTAAAGCTTCACTATACATATGTTCTATTGTATTTTGTCCATGCGCTGTGAGTAATACGATAGATCCTGTTGTTTTAATCTTACCTTGACAATCGTCCATGGTCGCCTGGCACACTTTACAGCGCTCTATCTCTAGATTCGGTGCAGGGGTCATGGGCGGTCGTCACATTTAAGGCCAAGTTGTTTTAAAGGTTAAAACAATTCAATTCATTATCTTTATACACAAAGAAAGATAATTCCCAGCAGATAATCAACATTATCAGATAATCCATACAATTCAACTAACATCCATATCACAAAGCATATATCTCATTAGAGATATCAATCAAATGCAAAGCATTCAGTATTATCATCCATCCATATCATCATCACTATGCAACCAAAGCATCCAAATCATACAGTATCAATTATCTCATATCTGAGATTTCAAACCATTCAAGGTACACAATATCATCCATTCATAAGCAATGATTTATTTATCACCATCTACAATTAATTTAAAATGAATTAAATTAATTATTTCATCTTTAATTAATTTAAAGTAAATTAAATTAATTACCACATCTATAAATCCTGCTTAAATCATTATTAATTAATTATCAATCAATTAATCAATCATCATCCAATTATTCAATTTAATTAATCATCCTTGATTAATTATTTAATTACATTCAAGTAATTAGTATTAAATTAATTATACAAATTAATTATTCTTAACCACTTATAGTAATTAACCTTTAATTACTTCATTTATTAATTAACTATAATTAATTACATTACTCCTTAATTAATTACATTAATTAATCACTTAATTAATCAATTCTTAATTACATCATTAATTATTTAAATTAATGATCCTTAATTACATTTTATCATTAATTACTTTATTTAAATTAATTAAACCATAATTATTAATCACTATTGATTAATCACATTCAGTAATTAACTATCCTTAATTACTTCTTAAAATAAATTAATTATTCCTTAATTAATTTCTTAATTAATCTCTTGATTAATTCCATTAAGTAATTAACTACCTTTAATTACTTTATTAATTACATCAGTAATTATCCATTAATTACTTCCTAAGTAATTATACCTCATTAAATTACATTAAGTAATTATACAAATCATTAAGTGATTATCTTAAATTAATTAAACTTAATTAATTAACTTAACTAATCAAAATAAACTCAATTAATTACAATGGGTAATTAATTTATTAATTATTTCCATTAAGTAATTTAATTAAACAATTTCACAAATGATTAACCTTAATTAATTAATCTATTTAATTACTAAAATTAATCACATTAATTAATTATTTAATAATCCTTAATTAATGATCTACGTTAACCATTAACTATTCTTTAATTATCTTTCTTAAATAATTAAACATTAATTTACCATTATTAATTACAACTTAATTCATTCTAATTATCAATAAATTAATCTCTAATTACTTAATTAATTAAGTACTTAACAATAACTTAATTAAACCTTAATTACTTTAATAATTTTATTCCTAACCATTAATTTATAATCTTAACTTATAAAATTAATGATCCTTAATTCAAATTAATTAACCTTCAAATTAATTTAATTAATCCTTCATAAATCAATTTTAAACCCTTAATTACTAATTTATTAACCCAAGTCATAAATTAATTAAATTGATTAATTAACTTTTAATTACCTTAATAATTTATTTTATCCTAAATTATTAAATCTCAATTAACTTTAAGATAAAACATTCTTCTTATTTATGACTTAATTGTCATTCACAAATGCATTTGAACATTTTACTTTGAATCTACTTTGAATTCCATTTTAAATTAAGATTTAAAATGATTTATCTTATCAAAATCTAAACAATTTAAAGTAGTTAAAACAATTTAGAAACTTTATTTATTTATTTTTTTAAACTAAAATTCACTAACTTAAATTCCATATCTAAACTTTAATTTCAAACTTATTTAAAACTTTACTTTACATTTCAACTTCAGTTTTAAATTCCATTTTAAAATTTAAAAACTGATCAAACAGGTTTCTGTAAAACCTGTAATACCATTCAACCCGAGTCAACCCTTCAAAAACTTTGAGTCCCATCTCACATTTCTTCGGGTAACCCACGCTAAAAACTCGAGCACTCGAATACCCTTCTTCCCAAACAAACTCACGACACCCAGAACCAAAATGCACCGTGCACGTGCACCGTGAACTGGACAACTTCGACGCCTCGCCGACCTTGCTCACCAGTCGCCGACGATCACCACTAGTCCTCCGATCATCCAACTCCTACGATCTCATCACGAATCGAAAACGAGCATTTCGATCAAAGACTGGAGCAACCCGATCTGATAAAAACACTATCAGCCATCACCTCCGACCATCTGCAACCCCGCCCTTTAGCCCAAATGTTCGCCAGAGATCCCTCTTCCTGTTTGTTTAAAATGATTTATCTTATCAAAATCTAAACAATTTAAAGTAGTTAAAACAATTTAGAAACTTTATTTATTTATTTTTTTAAACTAAAATTCACTAACTTAAATTCCATATCTAAACTTTAATTTCAAACTAATTTAAAACTGAAGTTGAAATGTAAAGTAAAGTTTTAAATAAGTTTGAAATTAAAGTTTAGATATGGAATTTAAGTTAGTGAATTTTAGTTTAAAAAAATAAATAAATAAAGTTTCTAAATTGTTTTAACTACTTTAAATTGTTTAGATTTTGATAAGATAAAACCACGTGTGACGACCCGACTTTCCACTCCCGGAAAATCGCATCGACAGAAAGAAAGAAAGGGGTGAGAAATAGAAAAGAGAAGAAGAGAAAAGAAAACAACAACAGATACTCACAGCGGAAACGAAACGAAATATAATATATCACATAAATATTACATAGTATCATATACATCATCTATCAGAGTTACACAGATTACACATCACATACTAGACAGTTATAAACATCTGTCTAGTTATTACATCTCAACACAATACAGATCAATACAAAGATCAACACAGCGGAAAACTACTATCTATATCTACAACGCCGAAGCCTCCTGCTCCATTGCTCCTCCAGATTACTCGTCAAAGCTAAACCTGAATCCCTTGGCTACTCGTAAAAATTTGAGTACCCAAGAGTTTATAAAACAGAAATAAACAACTTGGGTCAGACATGGGTCTGGTGTGAGTAACAGGTTAAACTTGTTTAACTTCAAAACCTTTTGAAAGAAAAAGTATCTCGTAAGACTTCCCGCACAAAAACACGGAAAAGTTTTTACCTTACGATAACCAAAACATTTGATAGGAAATCCAATTATATTATAATAGGGTCTAGGGTTTTCAAGTAAAATACAGAAATAGCTGGAATGCTTACATCTCACGTTCCAACATAGTTGGGCACAACTAAAACGTACGGCACTTATTGGAGTTTGGATTCCATCAATGGCAGGGCTACCGGGGTACCGCCCGTCACAGTACGTGGCCTAGATCACCGTACCGAGGATCACTCCCAATCCCCTGCAACACAAGGCCGGAACATCCCTTACTGGATAATTCCCGCACAAGATACCCCACGGTTGTCATGACCAACCGCACACACTAAGTCGAAAATAGAAAGGGACATCTAGACAGAGGTCATCTTGTCCTACTTGGGTGCTACCCACTAACCTTGCTGCACCTCCCCTGTTTTAGCCATTCCCGGTTTGTGAGGCTTGAGGTCACGATTACCTTTTAAAAGAACACATCTATCTTAGAATGCTCATCGTCCACCTGACGATGTGCTGAAAGCATTCAATCCATACAAGTTCGTTCCGGGTTCGAACGAAACCGAAGGCATTATCTCGTTACACTCGTTTTGGAATCACCCTCAGAGTTAACGACAATAACCCTTGCACTCTGAATCTTCATCTTCACTTGATTCACGACCTATCGTTAATTTGGATCGATGTGGTATTCGGGTCTCCAGACCTGGAAATCCGGTATACGGAAACCCGATCCCGGTCTCATCGAAATCCAAAACGTATCTTTTAAGGCCAAGTTGTTTTAAAGGTTAAAACAATTTAATTCAATTATCTTTATACACTTAGAAAGATAATTCACAATAGATAATCAACATTATCAATATCATCAGATAATCCATATTACCACAATTCAACTAAACATCCATATCACATAGCATATATCTCATCAGAGATATCAATCAAATGCAAAGCATTTAGTATTATCATCCATCCATAAGTAATGATCTATATCATCTCTAATTAATTTAAAGTTAATTAAATTAATTACTTTTATTTTATAAATCTTTCTTACTTAAACATTAATTAATTACAAATTAATTAGTATAAACTCTTGGGTACTCAAATTTTTACGAGTAGCCAAGGGATTCAGGTTAGCTTTGACGAGTTATCTGGAGGAGCAATGGAGCAGGAGGCTTCGACGTTGTAGATATAGATAGTTGTTCCGCTGTGTTAATCTCTGTGATAGTGTTTTGTATTGTATTGAGTTGTAATAACTAGACAGATGTTTATAACTGTCTAGTATGTGTTGTATAATCTGTGTAACTCTGATTTTGTAAAGACTATGTAATAGTTATGTGATATATTATATTTTGTTTCGTTCCGCTGTGAGATTCTGATATTGTTGTTGTTTTTCTTTTTATCTTTTCTTTTCTACTTTCTCACCTCTTTCTTTTCTTCAAAACGATGCGTCTTCCTAGTCGTAGGATGGCGGGTTGTTACTTCATTAACAATTATTTAATTACTTTTCTTAAGTAATTAACTTAGATTAATTATTATTAATTTCAAATTAATTTATCTTTATTAATCAATTAATTAATCTCTAATTATTTAATTAATTAAGTGTTAATCATAACTTAATTAATCTTTAATTACTTTATTTATTAATTCTTAATCATTAATTAATATTCTAATTTAAAATCCTTAATTACAAATTAATTATTCCTAATTAATTTATCTTAATCATTAATTAAAAATCAAATCCTATTTAATTAATGAATCTTAATTACAAGTTAATTATTCTAAAAATAATTAATCTTAAACCTTTAAGATTGAACCTTTAATTACCTTTAAGTAATTATTTATTTCATTAATTTATTAGATAAATTAATTATCCATTTAATTACTCTAATAATTAAATGCATACAAATCATTAACTTATAATTAAACTTCAATAAGTTTTAAAATCAATTTAAAACCTTAAAATGATAAATAATAATTTTTTCTTATAAAAGAAATTTTACAAGATTTAAACAAATCCTCTTTTAAATTCAAAACATTTAAATTTAACAAACATTTAAACTTATTAAAACATTTGAATTTATAAAACTTATTTATCTCAAATTCTAAGATTCAAAACTAACTTGAGTTTATATTTTTAAACTTTGATTTAAATCCTGTTTTAAATATTCTTTCACAATTTAAACTCTGTTTAAATTTAAACAAACAGGCTTCTAAAAAAAAACTGGCAACAACTAAACTCCAGACCACTACAAATTCCTTCGAGTCGCAACCTAATTTTCCCGAGTCTCACCCGAGCTTTCCCTGTCAAAACTCTACAGCTAAACGAAGAAGCTCACCCAATTCCTACTTCGAGCCAAACACTAAAAACCCCGAGTCTCCCACGAAACAACTCGAGTAACCCTCTGTTAAAACCCAGGTTCACCAGAAATTTGATCGCGTGCACGTGCACCGTAGTTACCACCATCTCCGACCATCGTCGAGCATCCCCACAAGTCGTCGATCATCCCTACACCATATCACGATCCTCCAACCTTCGAACAACACTCGAAATCAAAAACGAGAATTTCGAGCCTAAAAATCGAAACCTGGAACAGTTTTCAATTCCTGGAAACTACCTCGTACTCGAGATTCCGATCACCAGAGAGTCTACTTTTCTGGCCATATCCTCGCCTATATCCCATCTTCCTCTTCCCAAAGTATGGTAGCACTCGGTCGATTCAAGAACCCGTGGTACTCATTTTCCCTAACCCAAATAAACTAGGTTTATAAATTTAAACTCTAAATCACTACTGCCTCACTACTCTATTTTACTTTTCAATAATTTTTCTTTCATCTTCGATCACTCTACTATCCTCAGAAAGAAACTCGACTTCCCAAACCATCTAGATCAAACGAATTACCCAAAACTTCATATTTAGTTCATCACAGAACTGCTCCTTTAATACTAAGCTAAAAATTATGATTTAAATGCTAAAAATCATATTATAGTTTAGGTATTCAATATATAATCCTGGATTTCCGAATTACCCAGTTTGAATTTTCATATTTATATACATGCATTTCAGTTTTTGGTTTACAGAGAAACTTAACTTTATTTTTGACTTAATTAAATTTTTAAACATTAGTATATGATAAATCTAACAATTCTTGTTTATAAATTAAGTCCTAAATAAAACTGGATCAAGAGATAAGAAATTTCGAATAGAAATTTAAGCCTGGCAACCAAAACAAGAACAGAGCAACCAATATATCATATTGTCACAGCAGATTCCACTATACATACATGCAATACATATTTGTCACAAAGATTTAACATGCAACTTATCTATAAATTTAAACTTTAGAAATAGTGATGTTACTCACCTTAATTGAGAGTGAACAGAGCCTTATATTTGGAAAATCTTGAAACTGTTTTTGAACTTTAAAATCTGAATGCCTTTCTTTGAAACCTTAAACTTGCATGCCTCTTTTGATTTAAAACTTGAGTGATTGCTACTGAAACTTGCATGCAGGCTTGAATTTAATTCTAAACTGCTTTGAATTACATGCATGCTGCTTCCAGATTGTAAATGAATGCAAGCAGGCTATGGGTAGATTTCAGATTTGAAAAGAATGCAGCAGCTTTGAGTTGCTTCCAGATTTCAAATGAATGCAGACAGAAGACTTTTGATTGTTTAGCTTGAGTGGATTTGATTTTAAAAAGAATTACAGGGTATTAAATTTCTGGTTGAAGAAGATCTACATGCTTTTGCTTTAGGATTTGGAAATTTGGTTACTGATTTGCTTAAAAGATAATTAATCAAAGATGATTAATTGAAAAAGGTAATTAGAGGATAATTAATTAATTTGTAATTAATTAATGTTTAAGTAAGAAGGATTTAAAAAATAAAAGTAATTAATTTAATTAACTTTAAATTAATTAGAGATGATACAGATCATTACTTATGGATGGATGATAATACTGAATGCTTTGCATTTGATTGATATCTCTGATGAGATATATGCTATGTGATATGGATGTTTAGTTGAATTGTGGTAATATGGATTATCTGATGATATTGATAATGTTGATTATCTATTGTGAATTATCTTTCTAAGTGTATAAAGATAATTGAATTAAATTGTTTTAACCTTTAAAACAACTTGGCCTTAAAAGATACGTTTTGGATTTCGATGAGACCGGGATCGGGTTTCCGTATACCGGATTTCCAGGTCTGGAGACCCGAATACCACATCGATCCAAATTTACGTTAGGTCGTGACATCCAAATGGAGCAAGTGAAGACTCAAGGTGTAAGAACGATTCTTTGTCAGTATAACTCTGTGGGTGATTCCGTAATGAGTTGACGGAGATAGTACTTTCAGATTCGAGATAAAGATTTAGAGTGCAAGGGTTATTGTCGTTAACTCTGAGGGTGATTCCAATACGAGTGTAACGAGATAATGCCTTCGGTTTCGTTCGAACCCGGAACGAACTTGTATGGATTGAATGCTTTCAGCACATCGTCAGGTGGACGATAAGCATTCTAAGATAGATGTGTTCTTTTAAAAGGTAATCGTGACCTCAAGCCTCACAAATCGGGAATGGCTAAAACAGGGGAGGTGCAGCAAGGTTAGTGGGTAGCACCCAAGTAGGACAAGATGACCTCTGTCTAGATGTCCCTTTCTATTTTCGACTTAGTGTGTGCGGTTGGTCATGACAACCGTGAGGTATCTTGTGCGGGAATTATCCAGTAAGGGATGTTCCGACCTTGTGTTGCAGGGGATTGGGAATGATCCTCGGTACGGTGATCTAGGCCACGTACTGTGACGGGCGGTACCCCGGTAGCCCTGCCATTGATGGAATCCAAACTCCAATAAGTGCCGTACGTTTTAGTTGTGCCCAACTATGTTGGAACGTGAGATGTAAGCATTCCAGCTATTTCATATTTATTTGAAAACCCTAGACCTATTATAATACAATCGAATTTCCTATCAAATGTTTTGGTTAGCGTAAGGTAAAAACTTACCCATGTTTATTTGTGGGGAGTCTTACGTGATACCTTTTCTTTCAAAAGGTTTTGAAGTTAAACAAGTTTAACCTGTTACTCACACCAGACCCATGTCTGACCCAAGTTGTTTATTTCTGTTTTATATAAACTCTTGGGTACTCAAATTTTTACGAGTAGCCAAGGGATTCAGGTTTAGCTTTGACGAGTAATCTGGAGGAGCAATGGAGCAGGAGGCTTCGGCGTTGTAGATATAGATAGTAGTTTTCCGCTGTGTTGATCTTTGTATTGATCTGTATTGTGTTGAGATGTAATAACTAAACAGATGTTTATAACTGTCTAGTATGTGATGTGTAATCTGTGTAACTCTGATAGATGATGTATATGATACTATGTAATATTTATGTGATATATTATATTTCGTTTCGTTTCCGCTGTGAGTATCTGTTGTTGTTTTCTTTTCTCTTCTTCTCTTTTCTATTTCTCACCCCTTTCTTTCTTTCTGTCGATGCGATTTTCCGGGAGTGGAAAGTCGGGAATTATCCAGTAAGGGATGTTCCGGCCTTGTGTTGCAGGGGATTGGGAGTGATCCTCGGTACGGTGATCTAGGCCACGTACTGTGACGGGCGGTACCCCAGTAGCCCTGCCATTGTATGGAATCCAAAATCCAATAAGTGTCGTACGATTTAGTTGTGCCCAACTATGTTGGAACGTGAGATGTAAGCATTCCAGCTATTTCTGTATTCTATTTGAAAACCCTAGACCTTATTATAATATAATCGGATTTCCTATCAAATGTTTTGGTTATCGTAAGGTAAAAGCATTTCCGTGTTTATGTGCGGGAAGTCTTACGAGATACCTTTTCTTTCAAAGGTTTTTCAAAGTTAAACAAGTTTAAACCGTTTACTCACACCAGACCCATGTCTGACCCAAGTGTTTATTTTCTGTTTTATTAAACTCTTGGGTACTCAATATTGTATTGAGTAGTCGAGGGATTCAGGTTAGCTTTGACGAATGCTGAAGGAGATTTGGAGCAGGTGGCTTCAACGTGTAGATATTATGATTTCCGCTGTGTTAGAGTTGTGTCTGTATTGTATTGATATATAGAGATGTATGATAGACAGATGTTTATAACTGTCTAATATGAGATGTATAGTTGTGTAACTCTGTTGTATATGATACTATGTAATATTTTATGTGATATATTATATTTCATTCGTTCCGCTGTGAGTATCTGATGTTGTTGTTCTTTCTTCTTTCTTTTCTTTTCTTCTTCTATCCCTTTCTTTCTTAATTCATGATACGTCTTTCTGTGGCTAGAAAGCCGGGTCGTGACAGTTGCTGTAACGACCCGGAATTTTCGAACCCGAAAATTCCAGATAATTAGGAGAAAAAGAAAAGAGATAGAAGAAAGAACAGAAAGAAGAAAGAAGAACAGAAACACGACATCTCACATTCGCAGCGGATAAAGTATAATATCAAATAATATCAGTTATACAAAACAATATTATATCTGTCGATTACATTTTAATACATCAGAGTTACATATTTATACAGACACTGGATATACACAATTATCAAGTCTCAGATATACAATAATATAACACAGTAGAAACACTCCATACGTTCCTGCCATCCAGCTCGACTCCTGAACTCCAGAACGTCCTTACCTGAAAATCTGTAATACTCGGTCTGACCCGAGCATTACATCAAAGTAACACCCGGGTCAGGCTGGAAACCAGCGTGAGTAAACTCATCTAAGAAAATTCCAATCCATATAACTTATTTAAAACCCGGGGTAACTCGTACTTACTACACGTAAACATCTTATATAGTCACCATTTATTATCACAAAACAATATCTAAGTATCCAACTTAGTTTAAATGGTCCATATTATCCCAATCCAGCCCATTGATTTCACATATCAATCTATAAAGAATTTATAGAAGATTTCAAATCGAAGTGGTTTCGGATATTGCTGATATCCGATCCCGGTCTCTTCGAATTCAAATGTCATCCTTTTTAAGCCAAGATGTTTAAGTTAAACAATTTAATTTAAATACAGGATATCATATTCATATAGTAATTCTATCACAGATAGATAACTTACATTATCACAATTTATCCAAAGCATCTCGTATCATAGAGCATCACAATCACATATCAGATATATCAAATAATCCAAGGTAGTAAATTACATAATGGAATTAATCAAGGGATTAATTAAAGATAATTAATTAAGGTGTAATTAATTTATTTGATAAAGTAATTAAGGGTAGTTAATTACTGAATGTGATTAATCAAGAGTGGTTAATAATTATGATTTAATTAAAGCTAAGTATCCAACTTAGTTTAAATGGTCCATATTATCCAAATCCAGCCCATTGATTTCACATATCAATCTATAAAGAATTTATAGAAGATTTCAAATCGAAGTGGTTTCGGATATTGCTGATATCCGATCCCGGTCTCTTCGAATTCAAATGTCATCCTTTTTAAGCCAAGATGTTTAAGTTAAACAATTTAATTTAAATACAGGATATCATATTCATATAGTAATTCTATCACAGATAGATAACTTACATTATCACAATTTATCTAAAGCATCTCGTATCATAGAGCATCACAATCACATATCAGATATATCCAATAATCCAAGGCATTCAAAATTACTCTAATTAAATTAATTACATTCAGAAATTAACCTTTGATTAAATCATAATTATTAACCACTCTTGATTAATCACATTCAGTAATTAACTACCCCTAATTACTCCATTAATTACATCCAGTAATTATCCATTGATTACTTTCCTAAGTAATTATACTTCATTAAATTACATTAAGTAATTATACTTCACAAATCATTAAGTGATTATCTTAAATTAATTAAACTTAATTAATTAACTTAACTAATCAAATTAAACTCAATTAATTATAATGAGTAATTAATTTCTTAATTTTCACAATTGATTATTTTTAAATTAATTAATCTAATTCATTATTAAAATTAATCACATTAATTAATTATTTAATAATTCTTAGTTAATGATCTTCATTAACTATTTAAAATTCATTAATTACTTTTCTAAAGTAATTAAAACTTACATTAATCATTATTAATTAACCATTAATAACCCATTAATTAACCCTAATTATTTAATTAATTAAGTGTTAACTGTAACTTAATTAATCCTTAATTACTTGATTTCAAGTAATTATTTTTAAGTAATTAATTACCTTAATTACTTACATTAATTAATCTTAATAAATCACTTACGTAATCACCGAAATTTTCATTAATTAATACCTTAATTTAAGACAAATCCTTTATCTTAATTAACTACCTCATTTCATCATTTAAATCCTATTTAATAACCTTTTAAAATAAATCCATTATTAACTTAAAATTTTTAAGTTAACTTAATGTTTTTCATCTCTTAATAAATTACAATATTAAGTTTATCTAAATTTCTTTTTAAAACCTGGTACTTCAACAAACCCGAGCCTATTTTATATTTTTCCCGAGCCAAACTCGAGTATCTCATGTTTCCACTTTCCTTCGAGTAAATCACGAAACCATCCTGATAGCAAACTCGAGCCAACCTTCGTTTTCCCCCAAGCTCTCTCTCTTGCTTAAATTCCTACAGCAACCCAAACAAACTACTGACACTCACAGAACCACGTGCACGTGCACGTCGCTCCGCCTCACTCCGATCAAGTCTTCGATCATCACCAAGTCTCCATCAACCTCCACGAGCCTCTCGACCACCCGAAACCTTGAATTGATGACGAAGTCAACATCGAGCTACCAGACTATCCACTGTAACAAAACTGACCACCCAAATTCGTCTCGAACTACCGCCACAGGCCATCAGAACCCACGCCACCATGCCCAAAGCAATATCACGATCCCGAGCTTCGATTTCGCCCACCACCGGTCCATCCGATGCGACGTTGACGATGATATGGCCTCGCAAACTCAGACGAACAAAACTACCCCTAAAACCCTATTTCCCATCGTATCGTCAACGACGATGATCAGAAAAATACAATTCCATTTTTCTCTCGACCCTCGACCACTAAGCAACCTTCGACCCAAACCCCGAGAACTCAGAACCTTGTGATCGCCTGAAATTTGCCAAAACCCAATTCCCGTTCATCTTGCAATTTCACGCGATTTACTAAACTAAAATTCATGATTTTTCTTTTAAAAATCATAGTTTCTAGAAGCGAAACATATTGTATAAGTAAATCAAGTAATTAAGTTACTTGAATTTCGACATGTATTTGGGTTTACTGTCTATTTTCTTTCCAATCAAAATTTATCTTCAGTTTCAACTTAATATTATTTTTAGAACTTCAAATCTTGATTTTACAACAAATTTTTGCTTTTACTTTGAAGCCTAAAAAGATTTAGAGAGAGTTTAGATTTTTAAATTTTGAAACAGGTTGAAGCTTGTAAACCTGGAACAGAGGCAAATTGCTTGTTCTCAGACATGCACAGTCATATCTTCATACATATATACACATGCAATCATAATTTTCATCCATTCATCAATGATCATCACATGCAGATCAAAATTCAGACAGATTTAATATGTTAAAGGTAGTTTACTCACTTTTGAAATGAACAGAGAAGCCTATATGAAATCTGGAAATGCTTCTGATGATTCGAATCTGGAATTTGTACTTGAATTTGATTTTGAATCAGGTTGAACTGCTACTTGATTTTGATACTTCTTTGTTGAGTTGAACTGAATTGGATTTGCTTAACTTCAGGTTTGAGAATTTGTAAAAGTTGAAGTAGTTTGATTTTATTTCTTCTCTGGATTTAGTACACAGACCTTGTTTTCTTTGTTTTTAAAATTGAAGATGTAAAAGAAATGGGAGGAGAAGAGTATAGATATATTTATAACTTGATTATGATTTTATTAAATAAAAGAAAATAAATAAAATTGTGACACTTGTTTAAATGCATGTTAATAACCTTACACTTGTTATAATGTATAGAGAATTTGTTTACATTTGTAATTATCATGTACTAATTATTATACAAATAAATATGTATATATGAGAATATACATTATATTAAAGATGTTTGAAATAAACTCTAAGTATTGAATTTTAAATTTTCCTTGGGATGTGATGTGAAACCCAAAGTGAAGTAAGTTTTTAAACTTAAAGGGGAAAGATTATTAACCTGAAGTTTAAATTTTGAATGGGAATTCAAATTGTGTAAAGTTGACCGGATAAAGTAAATTTAATTTAACTTGGAGGAAGTTAAATAAGTTTGAATGAATAACTTGAATTGGAAATTTCAAGATGAAATTTAAATTTAACTTGGGTAGTTAAATGGTTAATTTAAATGGGAGTTATGAGTGATCTCAAAATGGGTTTGAGATCTGGAAATTTGAAATGGATAATAAATTAGAATCTGAAGATTAAATTGTTTTGGAATTCTTATTTGAACTTTGTAATAAGTTAAGTAAAGATAATTTTAAAATGGAATTTTGGAATTTGGATTCAGAATTAAATGGTTTAAAGATTTAATTTATTAAAGTAAAAAAATTAAGATTGATTTGATTTAAAGAGTAAGGGTTAATTTGACTTAAGGAATTAAATCAACATTTAAAATTTTTAACTCGAATTTATATAATTCGAGATGATTTTAAGTTAAGATCTGAATGGAATTAGTTCAAATTGAATTTGATTTGAATTGTGATTGAAGATGGATAAGCATAAGTTTAAATGGAAAAATTGAATTAAAATAATTTGAAATAAAAATTGCAGTTGAATGAGTTTAAATTCAAATGGGAATTGAGGATTAATTCAACTTGAATTGAGGTTAAATCAATTTCAATGGAAATTGAAGTTATTTAAATTGCAATTGAGTTAATTTAAATGGAAGTGGAAATTTAAATTGAATTAATGGGAAATTAATTGGAAATGGAGATTGGGAAATTAAACAGTTTGGCTCTGGATTATTTTCAAATTGTTTTAATACAAGTATATGTTTCCAAACTATTTACTATACAATCTTTCTTCTTAAACCCCAAACTATCTTATACTTATTTTACAATTATTTTGAAACTATTTAATTATTTCGAAATTATTTAACTATTTTGAAACTGTCTTATAAACTAATAACTATTTTTCAACTACTTATCTATTTTAAACTTTTCCAAGCTATTTTTAAAAATTTAAATTGGTCAGAGTTCAAACAGTTTATAATTGAAGAAATAACTCAATTGGTAATGGAAGCAATTGAGAATAAGTGAATGGAATTAAAAGAAATCTGAATAGAAAAGAGAATTGATTTGGCTAATAACCAATAAAAGATAAATACGTAGGATATACGTATATTATTCTATTCGCATAGTGATTTGATCCAGATTCGAACACAGAATTTCGAGATAGTATTATCGATCCGAGTTGGGATTTTTCGCTCGATTTTCGACGGCGAACCTGGATATGGATTTTTGATTGGTTCTGGATATTCTCTATCATAGTTGTGACTATGCAAGGAGAATGACGGTTTCTAATCAAGAAACCAGATCTGAGTCCGCACTAGGAAGTCGGGTGGACGATACTAGTTCGGAAGTGAAATTGTGTGATCGATTGAGCGATCAGATTGAAATTGTGTACGGATGATATGTGTACATCGTACGGATTTGAATGAAATTGATATTGAAGATTTGTGGATAAGAACTGTAAAATGGTTTTTGAAAAGAAATATGGTTAATAACTTTATAAAAGATTTATCAAATGTGAATATTTGATTTAGAATAAAATAAAGTTATATATCCTTGTTATATAAGGTAAATCTTCCCTTGTTGAATCTATTGCTAAAAGAAAAGGGTTTTTGAAATATTTGAAGTATAAAAAAGGTTTTATACAAAGTTTGAAATGATCCAAAGATTTTCAAAGTTATATATATCTATATCTATATATATATATATAAAGGATCTTATGAGAATGATTTTGGAAAAGGTTTTGGGAACCTATGGATTTTGGAAAGGGCTTTTGATTTTTGGGAAAATCAATTTTGGATTTTGGAAAGCCTAGTTTGAGAATTATCGATTTTTGATAATCGATTTTGTGTAAAGGAGATTTTGATAAATCATAAAGGGTATGATTTGAAGATACTATAAGTATATAGTATAAAATGTTTTGAGTATAGCTCTGGGGAAAAAGGCGCTCCCTTGAAATGAACTTCTCAGGAGTGCCACTGGGTGGTACTGCCTTGAACCCCAAGGGGGGATTCTAAAGTTGATCCTGTGAGGAGTCCGGATAAACTAGTTCCTGAGGATTATTTGTGTAGCGAAAGTCGAGGGGCTGGTGCCCACAGAGGCATTTGGGTTATTCTGTGACGACAATGTAACTCGATGTCACTGCGATCTACTGCAGACCATAGCGAAAGTCATGTGTGCCGCTGAGAGCCAACTGTCTACGTTTGATTTTATATCGGTAGACTGTGACACTATGGTAACATAGCGAAAGTCGTGTGTGCCGCTGAGAGCCAACTGTCTACGTTTGATTTTATATCGGTAGACTGCGACCTATGTGGGAGAAGTTTCATTATTTGGCAGCGAAATTCGGTGGCGCTGATGCCTACAGTTATATGGGTTTGTGCTGTGATAGCAACGTAAGGCCCGGGTATAACTGCGATCTGTAGCGGGTTCCATGGCATAATCGAGGAGCGCGGAGACCTACAGTTATCTGTGGATTTTGCCGGGACGGCAACGTAACCATCGGGTTAACTGCGACCATGGATGGGGGTGATGATTTCCAGAGCATTCTCACCAAATATATTTCCTCTATTTTCAAAAATGTTTTCGATATTTTCAAATAAAGTATTTTCTAAATATTTTCACTGGGTGTTGAAAATGAGTCTGCTAAGTACTTATAGATTTTCAGTCTTACGCCTGATCAACGTATGACCGAATTTCTGTGAGAACGAGAATGGACTTGTTGAAACATCGAGTTATAAAAATATTTTTATAAAAACTATTTTATAATATTATGTAGATTTTAAAAGTGTTTTAAAAAAAATGATCAAAGAATAATTTATCTGATCTTAAATATTGAATAAATTTTGGCTTCGTTCCTTTTCGAGGACGAAAAGATTCAAAGGGGGAAGGAATGTGATAACCTGAAGTTTTGGAATATTTGTAACTGATAAATTAACTAAATTTATTAATAGAAATATTGATTTATAAGATAAATAAAATTTCTGGTAATGGAAATATATATATATATATATATATATATATGAATAAGTATTGGTTTGATAATACTTGTATATATATTATAGATAATCTATGATTTGGAAATTTTATATATAAGTTTAAATTACAAATTGGCATATGGTTTTAATTCATTTAATAATAATAGTGATTTATAATCTCTTTTATAAATCATTTAAAATTGTTAAAATTATTATTTTCAAACCATATTAATAATGTATTATTTTCCATATAAATATAAAAAGAATTAAAATAAGAAAATGAAATTATCATTTTAAAATTGAATAAGCTGACTTTAATTTGGATTTCAAAAGTTTAATTTGAATAAGATTTTTATTTCTTTTAAGATTATTTATACATATAAATACAAATTAGCTAATTCATTAAGCTTGATTATGTATAAATCTTTCATTAACATTTAAAAATATAACTAATTAAATCATGAGACAAGTGTTAACATATTAGATAATCAAATAACATGTGTTAAATTATAAATCTCCTTATTAACAAGTGTTAAATGATTAAGTAAGAAGAAAGACAAGTGTCATTTTTAATTTTAGTTTTCTTTTATTTTTAATAAATCATAATCTAGCCTATATATCCATCTAATTCCTCTCTTCAATTCTTTTTCTATTCTTCAAATTCAAAAGTTAAGGGAGACTCAATCCTATAACTCAAAACAAATCTGTAATCTAATGTTCCTCAAACCAGAAATTAATCAAATTCAGTAATCTATAAATCAATTTCAAGAATTTAAGAAAAACAAAGCCTGTACTTTTCTTCAACCCGAGATTTATCAAGCAAGCAATCTTCTCAAATTTTAAAGCTACATCAATTCAGTTTTTATAAGAGCTTGATCATTACAACAACAAGAAATTTCCAGTTAAAAGAAATCAAGGCAACAACTTTAATCAAGTTCAAAGATCAAATCTGCAGTTTCAAATATCATTTCCAGGCTCAAGTTTTTCTCTATTCTTCAATTCCAAGTGAGTAAACAATTCCCTTTAAAAGTTTTAAATCTGATTTTAAATCTGGATGCATGCAATTAATATCTCAAGTAAATTGTGATGAATGTTTGCATAAATGCTGCATGATTGTTTTAAGATGAATGCATGTATATATGTATATAGATTCTTCTGTGCATGTCTGAACATCAATACATATGTTCTGTTTTTCATCTACTGGTTTAAAATATGTTCAAAAGAAATCAAAGTGTCATTCCCTAATTTTGTTCAGGCTTAGATATATAAACCAATTATGTCTGTAACAACAAAAATTTAAGTTTTAAAAATATTTTAGTAGAAATTGAAGATAGTTTTAACAGGGTAAAGAATTACAGTACAATCTTAATTTTATAAAAATCTCGACTATAATAATTCATTGATTCAAAGTTATAATCTGATTCATTATCAAGAAAAAAGATTTTTAAGAGTAAAATTATGATTTTTAGATTTGCAAATCAAGGGATATTGTAAGTTGATCGTGGATTGGGTTTTAAGCAATTGCGGGTGATCGAGATGATGTGGAAGGTCGGGATCAATGTTAGAGAAAGGGGAAAGGTTGACGAATCGGGGAAAATTGTTCGATGATTTTATCAGTCACCGAGGCGACGGCGAGAGGTAGATTTAGGGTTTTGTTCGAGTTTTGGGGTCGAAGTTGTTTCTTGGCAATGGTGGCATCGTGGTGGGCTTTGAAGGATGCGGTATGGGGGGAAAAGCTGGAGTGTAGGAAGACGAAGTTTTGGCTGGAATCTCGGGATCATCGGTGGTCTATGGTGGTGGAACGTGGGGTCGATGGTTGATCGTTCGAGTTCCAGTTTTGGAACGAATGGCTCGTTTCTGATTTATGGGTTAATCGAGGTAGCTGGGAGGTCGGAACGATGGAGCAGGTCGACGGCGACTTGGTGGCGGTGGCGGTGTAGGTCTGAGGAGCTCCGACGATCTGTACACGTGCACGTGCACGTTTCGTGCATCGGAAAGCTTGGAAGTTTGGGAAAGAACATGGACTCGGGATGATCTCGAGTAAGGGCTTGGGTGTGACTCGAGGAAGAAGTGATGCGAGAGACTCGTTTTTTTGTTCGAGTGTTTATCTGATAGGCTCGGGTTGTTTTGAATTGTTACCAGATTTTAAACTATGTAAAATAATAACCAAGTTAAAGTTTTTGAAAGGTAAATATGAACCAGGTTTTAAAAGCCAAAAGTAACTTAAGTAAATCAAGTTTTCAAAAATGTATTAACTAAGTTTTAAGCAAAGATAAAGGTTTAACCAAGTTTTAAATATATTTAAGAAAATTAAAGTATGATTAATTAATGTAATTAATTAAGGATAAAGGACTAATTAAGAAATTAATTAAGAAAATTGATTTATTTAATTAACTAATGATTAGTGATTGATTAATTTATAATTAAGGATTATTAATCAAGTAATTAAGATTATTGATTTATAATTGGAGATTAATTTATTTTGATTAGAAATTAATAATTAAGTAATTAGAGAATTGGTAACTGGTAATTAAGAAGTACTTGGTTAAGCTTATTAATTAATAATTAAGTTTTATAAACTAAGAGATAATTAATCTATAAAGATTAATTAAGGACTAATTAACTGATAATTAAGGTTAATTAAATTTGTAATTAAGTTTTATTAATTGATAATTAAGGTTTATTAATTAATAATTAAAAGAATAATTAATCTAAAATTAAAGATTAATTAATTTGTTTATAGGTAATTAAAGAATGAATTATCCAATTGTAATTAATGAACATGATTAATTTTAGTTAATTAATTCAAGTAATTAATTAATGTAAAGGGTAATTAATGTGAATAATTAAGTATAATTAATATACTTGATTAATCATTTGATGAAATTAGAGGAAAATTAATTAAGGATGATTAATTAAGATGGATGATTAAAGAATGATTAATTAATTGGGTTGTAATTAATTTGAAGTAAGCAGGATTAAGGTAAACCAAGTGATTTAAGTGGTAATTAATCTAATTGGAGATAAATTAAATTGATCATGAATTAATAAATCTTGCTTTTGGATGATTGAATAATATTAGATGACTTGGATTGATTTTATCTCTGATGGACAATTGAGATGTGCTGTGATATGAATGGGTTAAACTGTGATAATGTAGGTTACCTATCTGAGTTGGATTGTTGTATGATATCCTGAATATGAATTGTATTGTCTGAACTTAACAATTTGGATTAGGGATCACATTGAATTCGAAGAGACAGGGGTCGGGTATCAGTAAATACCCGAAACCACTTCGATTCTTTATAAATTGAGTTTAGAACCAACAGGCTGGAATTGGAATAAATTAAGTAACTTGACCTTTAACTAAGTAATGGTTCGTGGACATTGTTGTAATAAGTGATGGACTTTTGGAACTCGTAGAAAGGTACGAGTTACCCTGGATTGCAAATAAGTTTATAACTTAGTATTTCATGTTACATGGGTTTACTCACGCTGGTTTCCAGCCTGACCCGGGTGTTACTTTGATGTAATGCTCGGGTCAGACCGAGTATTATAGATTTTCAGGTAAGGACGTTCTGGAGCTCAAGAGGCAAGCTAGATGGCAGGAACGTATGGAGTGATATCCGTTGTATATATTATTATTGATTATCTGAGACATGTTTTCCAATTGTCCTGTGTTGTGTAATAGTATAACTCTGATGTATAAATGTATAAGTGTATTTATACAGTTCTTTCTTTTGTAAAACTGTTGTTTATGTGATATTATATTTTGATCCGCTGCGAATGTGAGGTTTCTGTGTTTTGGTGTTTCTGTTTTCTTCTTCTTCTATCTCTTTCTTCTTTTTCTTCTAACTATCTGGAAATTTCGGGTTCGAAATTTCCGGGTTGTTACATTTGGTATACCCTCAGAGTTAACGACAATAACCCTTGCACTCTGAATCTTCATCTTCACTTGAGATTCACGACCTATCGTTAATTTGGATCGATGTGGTATTCGGGTCTCCAGACCTGGAATACCGGTATACGGAAACCCGATCCCGGTCTCATCGAAATCCAAAACGTATCTTTTAAGGCCAAGTTGTTTAAAGGTTTAAACAATTCAATTCAATACTTGAATTCACACAGCATTAACATAGATAAATATCACATATTTATCACAGATATATCATAGTATATCATCCAATAGATATCAACCAAATCAGACATTCTACTCAACCATCATTCATAAGCAACCATTTATTAATCTCTATTATAATTAATTTAATCAACTTAAATTAAATTAATTACTTAAGAATTAATTCCTATTCTTGCTTAATCAACATTAATTAATTACAATGTAATCTTGAAACTATCGGTACCACGTGTTATAAAAGAAAAGGTACCACGTGTGACGACCCGGCTTTCCACTCCCGGAAAATCGCATCGACAGTAAGAAAGAAAGGGGTGAGAAGTAGAAAAGAAAAGAAGAGAAAAGAAAACAAACACAAATACTCACAGCGGAAACGAACAAAATATATTATATCACATAAATATTACATAGTATCATATACAACACTTATCAGAGTTACACAGATTCACATCATATACATCCAACTATACACAAAAATTTCATAAATAAACAAACACACTAACATGCTTTTATTCCAGAATTTACATGCAACCAGATTAAGATACTTAAGCTTTTAAGAAAAGGTGTTACTCACCAGATTTTGAGAATGAACCGAGCATATCTTTTGAAAATGATGCAAGCTTTTGAATTTGAAATTGAGTTACAGGGTATTGTTCTTTTGATTTGAGGGGTTCGATTCTCTGGTTTGTTTTGAGAGGAAGATTTGAGTTACTGATTTTGTTTTTGAGAATGGTTTAAGGCCGAATTCTCTTAAGTTTGAAAAGAATAGAAAAAAATAAAGATGAGAGGTAGATGCATATATAGGTAGAAATGATTTATTCAAAATAAAAGAAAAACAAAAATGCAAGACTTTGACATTTGTCATTCTCATTGCTTTATTAGTGTACACATGTTATTTTCAAGCCTTAGGAATTTACACATGTCTTTTTAGTTAGTTTATATTTATTTTAAATATAGATAAAAGCTTTTTCTTTATTTTCTTAAACACTTATTACTTATCTATTTATATATATAAAGATAACTTTTTAAAGAACTAACCAATTATACTTATAAATAAAAGCTTATACATATATATTTAAAATCTAAAACTATTTAAATATTACCTTTTTTGAATTTCAAATTCAAATTCAAATTATATTCTTAAAATCTAATTTAAAGTAAATTTAAAACAATACATCCAATTTGAAAATAACAATCTTATTTTATTAAGGTCTTTTTATTATAAAAACAATACTCTATTAATATTGTTTGAAATTAACATATTTATCTATTTTAAAATAATTTATAAAGGAGATTATAAATTACTACTATTTATTAAATGAATTAACATATCATATGTAAATTGTATTTCAAACCAAAGCTTATCTATTTACAATATATACACACATATATATACATATTATAAATAGAAATCATTTTATTGGTTTTTAAAAGATAATTTCACTCAGTAAATATTTATTTAATCAGATTATTCAACCAATTCAAATTTTTATTATCAAATATTATCAAATCAATTTAATTATTTAAACAGATTATTAAATTGATATTGCCCCAAATTTCCGGGATATTACATTAAACTTGATTATAACATTATAATTTCATTTTTTAAAATAGTTTCAAGATTTTCCAAAAATAAGGCTCTGATACCACTGTAACGTCCAGGACTTTCTCTCCATAGAAAGTCGTATCGCTAATAAGAAAGAAAGGGATGAGAAATAGAAAAGAAGAGAAAGAGAAAGAAAACAACACAAATACTCACAGCGGAAACGAACAAAATATATTATATCACATAAATATTACATAGTATCATATACAACACTTATCAGAGTTACACAGATTACATATCATATACTAGACAGTTATAAACATCTGTCTAGTTATTACATCTCAATACAAAACAAAGATCTAAACAAGATCAACACAGCGGAAACTACTATCTATCTACAACGCTGAAGCCTCCTGCTCCATTGCTCCTCCAGATTTACTCGTCAAGGCTAAACCTGAATCCCTTGGCTACTCGTAAAAATTTGAGTACCCAAGAGTTTATAAAACAGAAATAAACAACTTGGGTCAGACATGGGTCTGGTGTGAGTAACAGGTTAAACTTGTTTAACTTCAAAACCTTTTGAAAGAAAAGGTATCACGTAAGACTCCCCACAAATAAACATGGGTAAGTTTTTACCGATAGTTTCAAGATTACATAGTATCATATACTCCCGGCGTGTGACGACCCGGCTTTCCACTCCCGGAAAATCGCGTCGACAGTAAGAAAGAAAGGGGTGAGAAGTAGAAAAGAGAAGAAGAGAAAAGAAACAAACACAAATACTCACAGCGGAAACGAACAAAATATATTATATCACATAAATATTACATAGTATATACAACACTTATCAGAGTTACACAGATTACATATCATATACTAGACAGTTATAAACATCTGTCTAGTTATTACAACTCAATACAAAACAAAGATCTAAACAAGATCAACATAGCGGAAACTACTATCAATATCTACAACGCTGAAGCCTCCTGCTCCATTGCTCCTCCACAATTCGTCAAGGCTAACCTGAATCCCTTGGCTACTCGTAAAAATTTGAGTACCCAAGAGTTTATAAAACAGAAATAAACAACTTGGGTCAGACATGGGTCTGGTGTGAGTAACAGGTTAAACTTGTTTAACTTCAAAACCTTTTGAAAGAAAAGGTATCACGTAAGACTCCCCACAAATAAACATGGGTAAGTTTTTACCTTACGCTAACCAAAACATTTGATAGGAAATTCGATTGTATTATAATAGGGTCTAGGGTTTTCAAGTAAAATACAGAAATAGCTGAAATGCTTACATCTCACATTCCAACATAGTTGGGCACAACTAATACGTACGGCACTTATTGGAGTTTGGATTCCATACAATGGCAGGGCTACCGGGGTACCGCCCGTCACAGTACGTGGCCTAGATCACCGTACCGAGGATCACTCCCAATCCCCTGCAACACAAGGTCGGAACATCCCTTACTGGATAATTCCCGCACAAGATACCTCACGGTTGGGATCAGCAACCGCACCACTAAGTCGAAAATAGAAAGGGACATCTAGACAGAGGTAACCTTGTCCTACTTGGGTGCTACCCACTAACCTTGCTGCACCTCCCTTGTTTTAGCCATTCCCGGTTTGTGAGGCTTGAGGTCACGATTACCTTTAAAAGAACACATCACTTAGAATGCTCATCGTCCACCTGACGATGTGCTGAAAGCATTCAATCCATACAAGTTCGTTCCGGGTTCGAACGAAACCGAAGGCATTATCTCGTTACACTCGTTTTGGAATCACCCTCAGAGTTAACGACAATAACCCTTGCACTCTGAATCTTCATCTTCACTTGAGATTCACGACCTATCGTAAATTTGGATCGATGTGGTATTCGGGTCTCCAGACCTGGAAATCCGGTATACGGAAACCCGATCCCGGTCTCATCGAAATCCAAAACGTATCTTTTAAGGCCAAGTTGTTTTAAAGGTTAAAACAATTCAATTCATTATCTTTATACACAAAGAAAGATAATTCACAACAGATAATCAACATTATCAGATAATCCATATAATTCAACTAACATCCATATCATACAGCATATATCTCATCAGAGATATCAATCAATGTCAAGTATCCAATACTAACACCCATTCATAAGTAATGATTTATATCATCTTAAATTAATTTAAATTGAATTAAATTAATTACTTCATTTTATAAATCCATCCTACTTAACCATTAATTAATTACAATCAATTAATTAATTATCCTCTAATAATTCATTTCAATTAATCATCTTGATTAATTATCTTTTGATTACATTCAAGTAATTTATCCTCAATTAATTACTTAAATTAATTATTCTTAACCACTTATAGTAATTAACCTTTAATTACTTCATTAATTAATTTACTAAAATTAATTAACTTAATCAACTATAATTAATTACATTAATCCTTAATTAATTACATTAATTAATTACTTCATTTATTAATTATTACTTAATTAATCAATTCTTAATTACATCATTAATTATATTAATTAATGATCCTTAATTACAACTTAATTATTAATTACTTAATTAAATTAATTACATTAAGTAATTAATCTTTAATTAAACAACATTTATTAATCACTCTTGATTAATCTTCAATCAGTAATTAACTACCCTTAATTACTTTCATTAACTAAATTAATTATTCCTTAATTAATTATCCTTTAATTAATCCCTTGATTAATTATTAAAAGTACTAAACTCAAATTACTTTTATTAAACCACCTTTAGTTAATTATATCCCCTAATTAACTTTAATTACTTTTCTAAGTAATTTATACTTCCACTAATTACCTTTAAGTAATTATCAAATCACCCAGTGATTATCTTAAATTAATTAAACAAAATTAATTTAACTTATCAAATTTATTTAATTAATTACCTTAAGTAATTACTTTAATTACTTTATTAAGTAATTTACTTAACCAATTTTTAATTAACTAATTTATCTAGTTAATTATCAAATTTAAACATTAATAGTTAATTATTTAATATTCTCTAATTAATGATCTATCATTAATTTTTAACAATTCATTATTTAAGTAATTAAACTTAAATCAACATTATTAATTACAAATTAATTAATTCTTAAATACCATTTAATTAATTTCTAATTACTAAATTAATTACCTAATTAATCTCTTAATCATTTGATTTATTAATTTACTTATCATTTAATTAATTAACACTGAATTAATTAAATTAATAAATTATTCTTTAATTACTTTATTAATTTAATTGAATCTTAAATCATTAAACATTAATTACTTTCTAAATTAAAGTATTTACCTTCCATCTACTTTAATTATTATTAACCAAGACTTTAAAAGATTTAACTTTAATATCTTTCTTTTAATTCATTTTCAAATCAAAGACAAAGCTTTTTAGCCACATTTGTAAATCTGGAATCAAAACAAAACCTGCAATTTCTTTTCTGGAAGCAAGAAAAATCTGGAAATAAAGAGTAACGACCCGGAAATTTCGAACCCGAAATTTCCAGATAGTTAGGAGAAAAAGAAAAGAGATAGAAGAAAGAAACAGAAAGAAGAAAGAAGTATAGAAAACACAACATCTCACATTCGCAGCGGATTAAATATAATAACAAATAATAGCATTTTTATAAAAGAAAGCTGTAATTGTTACTTTCAATACAATTAATCAGAGTTACAATCATTACAATAGACTGGACAGTTATATCAACCTGCCCCACACTACTATCAATACAACTCTCAAATACACAGCGGAAAACACTCTATACGTTCCTGCCATCCAGCTCGCCTCCTGAGCTCCAGAACGTCCTTACCTGGAATCTGTAATACTCGGTCTGACCCGAGCATTACATCAAAGTAACACCCGGGTCAGGCTGGAAACCAGCGTGAGTAAACTCATCTAACATAATACAAAAACATGCAACTTATATAAACCCGGGTAACTTATCAATTTACAACTTCACAAGCCGTTATAGACAATACTTATTTCACACGTCAATTTCTAAGTGTCAAACTTAGATTAAATGGCCCAACCTACTTAAATCATTCCCTATCAGCATATTTATTCCACATAACAATCTATAAGGAATCGAAGTGGTTTCGGGTATTTACGATACCCGACTCCAGTCTCTTCGAATCCATTGTCATTTAAAACCAAGTTATCCAATTAAATACAACTCACCTTAATTATCAGATACAATTTACACATCAATTCCTAATTGATTTATAATCACATTATCATTGCCCACCCAACATATCATATCACAATCAATTCAAAATAGAGATATCCACCAATTCAAAGTACTCATCATAATTCAATCATTAATAAGCAAGATTTATCACCCTCATTAATTTCATAAATTCAATAATCCTCTAATTACTTTTATTAGTAACTTATTATTAAATCATATAATAACTAACCTTTAACTTAATTATATTCATTAATCAATTCTTGATTATTCATCAATAGATATCAATCCAATGGATATCATCCAATTCAGACATTCAATAAGCAAGCATTATCAATTCATATCATAATTTATTTAATTACTTAATCTTGCTTATACAATCATTAACTAATTACTAACTTAAATTAATTTATCACATCCTTGATTAACTCAATTAATCAATTCCTAAATCCATATTAATTATATTTTATTTATCAATTAATATTACTTAATCTCCTTTAATACAAAGTAATTAATTCTTAATTACTTTCATAATCCATTAATTAACCTTTAATTAATTGATTAATTATTCATCAACTATCGATTTATAACCTTAATTATTAATCAATATCTCTTAATACAATCAATTAATCCATAATTACTTTTATAATCAATTAATTAATCATCAATTAACTAATTAATTATTTCTTAATTACTAACTAATAAACCTAACTATTAATTAACAACTTAATTACATTTTAAATTATTCTTTAATCACCAGTTAATTAATCATTTGATTAATCCTTAATTCACTGTTAACCCATTCTTAATTAGCAATTAATCAATTCTTAATTATTCTTAACATATTTACATCATTTACCTTTAAAATTATAAATTAAGTTTTAAATAAAACAATCATTTAACTTGGTAAATTAAAGTTATCAAAACACAAGTTTTAAAACCTTTTTAAATTCTTATTTACTGTTCATTTATGCTGCTTCGGGTTAAACCCGTAGCTCACTCGAGTCAATCCCGAGTTTCCCCTTCTTCCCATTTTTTTTTACTTCGATTAAATTAAAGTATTCAAAACAGCAGGCTACCCCAACCCAACATACTCGAGGGGTCAGGCCGAGTATTACAGATTTCCAGGTAAGGACGTTC
The DNA here is from genome assembly GCA_030737815.1 of Allium fistulosum. Lineage (NCBI taxonomy): Eukaryota > Viridiplantae > Streptophyta > Magnoliopsida > Asparagales > Amaryllidaceae > Allium > Allium fistulosum. The sequence continues at coordinate 74,291,890 of CM060906.1, forward strand.
TGGAGCTCAGGAGGCGAGATGGATGGCAGGAACGTATGGAGTTTGCCGCTGTGTATTTAAGAACTTATTGATAGTAGTCTGGGACAGATTGATAACTGTCTAGTCTATTTGTGTATATGTTGTAACTCTGATGTATTGAATGTAAAGTAACAATTACAGTTTTTTTTTGTATAAATGCTATTATTTGTTATTATATTTAGTCCGCTGCGAATGTGAGATGTTGTGTTTTCTTTCTTCTTTCTATTCTTCTTCTATCTCTTTCTTCTTTTCCTTAACAATTCAGAATTTTCGGAGTCGAAAATCCCGGGTCGTTACACAAGTCGTTGTCGACCTTCTCTCTCGATTCGACCACCCAGAATTTCGAGACGACCTCCAACACGAATTCGAACAAAATCGAACCCTCAAGCTAAAAACTGGAACCATTGACCACCTGGAATTCACCTCGTCTTCCCACTACTGATCACCAGAATGCCAGAGACTCCGGCCATGACTTCGCATATGCCCTATCTACCATTCTCCCAAGTTTTGTTGAACTCGAACCAATAGAGTTGCCGTGATGAATAGATTTCCTTCCACCATATAAACTAGGTTTAAAAACAACATCGACCTCCTGTTGTCTCCACCATGCTTCGATCAACTGCCTAGTATTTTTCCCACATTCCTCTATTACTCCACTACCATCAGTGAAGACGCCATCCTCTCCGATCACGGAGATCACCAGATACTACCCATAAACTAATTTCTGTTCAACTCAGAAATTCATATCCAAAACTAAAATAAAAATTATGATTTCTCTTTCAAAAATCATGGTTTCAATTGTGTTTTTAACTCATATGTCTGAAACAAGAAAATAGGATGTTTGAGTTTTTACTCTTCTTGAGCTTGAACTGATTTTGAATTCCAGAGCACATTTAAATTTGTAATTTATTTAAATCAATTTTTAAACTTTATTTCTTGATCAAACAAACAAATTTTATTTAGATCTTAAGTCCTAACAATAATGTGTTCAGGTGAATATGAATTTTGATCACAAGACTAGAACATGAAACTGTAAACAGAGATATATAATTTCAACATCCAAGCACTCATAAATACATCCAGATAGTTTACTTATAAAATCACACAACATATTTGGCTTCAGATATTTATCATGCAACCTTATTTTATATACTTAAAACTTTAAAAATGATGTTACTCACCTAATTTTAAAAGAAGCAGAGCCTCTGATTTTTGAAATCCTGAATTGTTTTTAAAATTGGAAACTGGAATGCTTTAGCTTAACTGATATCTTGCTTTTGATCTTAGCTTTTAAAAACTGCATGCACTCTTCCAGATTTGAAAAGAAATGCAGGCTTTGCTTTCTTGCTTCAGATTGCATCATGAAGATGTTACATGCTCTTGATTTCAGGTTGAAGAAAATGCACTGGCTTTTGATTTGGAAAATGGATAACAGGTTTTGATTTGAACATGATCTCTGGTTTAAGAATTTAATTCAGGCCTTTTGTTGTTTTGAACTGGCCTTTGATTTGCAAGTTTGGTCTGAAGAGTGAATTGATTTCAGATTTGTTTATGAGGATTTGATTGAGTTTATTCTTGGTTTTGAATAGAAGGAGTTAGAAAAGAAATTTAATCACAGATCTGTTTTTGATCTGTTTGTTTTCAGGTTTTGATGATCTGAGATTACTTCATTTCTTTGTTTAGAAAGGAGGTTTTTGAAAAGAAAAAGAAAATTGAAGATGTTTGTTTATATAAACTGAAATTATCTATAAATAAAAATAAAAGAAAAATAAAATTAAATGACACTTGTCTCATTGTATTATTAATTAGTTAACACATGTCACATTAGGCCTTAATATAATGACATTTGTCTTTTAAGTATTTAATACATAATTTTATAAATTTTAAAATGTGAATAAAAGCTTTTTACACTAGTTTACTATTTATAAATACTTACCTAATATGTATATGTATATAAATTACTTTAAAGAAAATGTAAATAACCAATATATATATAAATAAAATCTTATATCTATATTTTAAATCCAAAATATTTTAAAATATTTCTCTTTTGAATTTCTATTATAAATCCAAATTCATATTCAATTTAAATTTACAATAACAATCCTATTTTATTTAAAGTCTATTTATTTTTATAAAAACAAAGTATTATAATTATTATTTGAAAATATCAAATTTGACAAATTTAAATAATTTATAAAAGAGATTATAAATTACTTCTATTTTTAAATCATATATCTCAAGTAATATTTAAAAAGAAATAAACAAACCTTTTTATTTAAATTTGAACTTAAGCTAAAAATCTATTTTAAACAATTAAACATTTATATTATGTATTTTAAAACTATATAGTTATTTATCAAAAAGCTTAATAGTTTTAAATTAAATCATGATTTCCAAATTACCCAACATATTAGAAATTTGAAAACATAATTTCATTTATTAAATTCAGACCAACTCATCTATTTATAATATATACAATTATACATATATATTATAAATAGAAAATATTCTATTAAACTTTTAAAAGATAAATCACTAATTAAATATTTATTTAATTAGATTATTAAATCAATTCACTCTTCAGACCAAACTTGCAAATCAAAAGCCAGTGCATTTTCTTCAACCTGAAATCAAGAGCATGTAACATCTTCATGATGCAATCTGAAGCAAGAAAGCAAAGCCTGCATTTCTTTTCAAATCTGGAAGAGTGCATGCAGTTTTTAAAAGCTAAGATCAAAAGCAAGATATCAGTTAAGCTAAAGCATTCCAGTTTCCAATTTTAAAAACAATTCAGGATTTCAAAAATCAGAGGCTCTGCTTCTTTTAAAATTAGGTGAGTAACATCATTTTTAAAGTTTTAAGTATATAAAATAAGGTTGCATGATAAATATCTGAAGCCAAATATGTTTGTGTGATTTTATAAGTAAACTATCTGGATGTATTTATGAGTGCTTGGATGTTGAAATTATATATCTCTGTTTACAGTTTCATGTTCTAGTCTTGTGATCAAAATTCATATTCACCTGAACACATTATTGTTAGGACTTAAGATCTAAATAAAATTTGTTTGTTTGATCAAGAAATAAAGTTTAAAAATTGATTTAAATAAATTACAAATTTAAATGTGCTCTGGAATTCAAAATCAGTTCAAGCTCAAGAAGAGTAAAAACTCAAACATCCTATTTTCTTGTTTCAGACATATGAGTTAAAAACACAATTGAAACCATGATTTTTGAAAGAGAAATCATAATTTTTATTTTAGTTTTGGATATGAATTTCTGAGTTGAACAAAAATTAGTTTATGGGTAGTATCTGGTGATCTCCGTGATCGGAGAGGATGGCGTCTTCACTGATGGTAGTGGAGTAATAGAGGAATGTGGGAAAAATACTAGGCAGTTGATCGAAGCATGGTGGAGACAACAGGAGGTCGATGTTGTTTTTAAACCTAGTTTATATGGTGGAAGGAAATCTATTCATCACGGCAACTCTATTGGTTCGAGTTCAACAAAACTTGGGAGAATGGTAGATAGGGCATATGCGAAGTCATGGCCGGAGTCTCTGGCATTCTGGTGATCAGTAGTGGGAAGACGAGGTGAATTCCAGGTGGTCAATGGTTCCAGTTTTTAGCTTGAGGGTTCGATTTTGTTCGAATTCGTGTTGGAGGTCGTCTCGAAATTCTGGGTGGTCGAATCGAGAGAGAAGGTCGACAACTTTCATTTATATATCACAGTCTAATATTGATTTAATTTAGATATTTGAAATTTTAAAAATAGTTTCAGAGTTTTAAATTCAACAAATAAATTTAAAAATAGAAAGAACAGTGGAACTCGAATTTATGATAAAAATCAACAATCTAAATTTCTGGTTTGAATTACAGGAATGTATTCGTGATTGAAAATCACGAATTTTAAGATACATTTCTTGATTTTTAGTTTGGAAATCAAGGGGTTTTCTCGAGTTGAACGTTCGAACTTATTTGGTTAAATTCTGGTGATCGGCGAAATCGAGTGGGATGATATTTGGGATGAAGGTGGTCTGAAGCATAGAGATTGCAGGAAAAATAGTGGAGGATTTTTCTGATGGTCGTGAATCTCAAGTGAAGATGAAGATTCAGAGTGCAAGGGTTATTGTCGTTAACTCTGAGGGTGATTCCAAAACGAGTGTAATGAGATAATGCCTTCGGTTTCGTTCGAACCCGGAACGAACTTGTATGGATTGAATGCTTTCAGCACATCGTCAGGCGGACGATGAGCATTCTAAGTGATATGTTCTGATTAAAGGTAATCGTAACCTCAAGCCTCATCAACCGGGAATGGCTAAAACAGGGGAGGTGCAGCAAGGCTTCGTGGGTAGCACCCACTGAGAGCAAGATAGATCCCTGTCTAGAGGTCCCTTTTCTTTTATTCGGCTTAGTGTGTGGTTGGTCGCGCCAACTACGGGATTGTCTTGTTCGGAATTATCCAGTAAGGGATGGTTCCGGCTTTGTGTTGCAGGGGAGCGGGCGTACTCCTCGGTACGGTGATCTAGGCCACGTACTGTGACGGGCGGTACCCCAGTAGCCCTGCCATTGTATGGAATCCAAACTCCAATAAGTGCCGTACGTATTAGTTGTGCCCAACTATGTTGGAATGTGAGATGTAAGCATTTCAGCTATTTCTGTATTTTACTTGAAAACCCTAGACCCTATTATAATATAACTGGATTATATTAATCAAAGGTGATTAATAATTATGGATTAATTAAGAATAATTACTTAATGTAATTAATAGAATAATTAAAGGTGTAATTAGGGATCATTAGTTTATAATTAATTAATGATGTAATTAAGAGTTATTTAATTAAGATTAATTAATCAAATGATAAGTGATTAATTGTAATTAGTTAAGGCTTAAAGTAATTAATTATAATTAATTAATTAATGAAGTAATTAAAGGTTAATTACTGTATTTGGTTAAGGATAATTAATTTGTGAAATTAATTAAGATAATTACTTAAATGTAATTAAAGAATGATTAATCAAGGTGATTAATTAAAGTGGATAATTAGAGAAAGATTAATTAATTTATTTGTAATTAATTAATGATTATATAAGTAAGAAGGATTTATAAAATGAAGTAGTTAATTTAATTCACTTTAAATTAATTAGAGATAATATAAATCATTACTTATGAATGGGTGATAGTATTGGATACTTGACATTGATTGATATCTCTGATGAGATATATGCTGTATGATATGGATGTTAGTTGAATTGTATGGATTATCTGATAATGTTGATTATCTGTTGTGAATTATCTTTCTGTGTGTATAAAGATAATAAGTTAAATTGTTTAAACCTTTAAACAACTTGGCCTTAAAAGATACGTTTTGGATTTCGATGAGACCGGGATCGGGTTTCCGTATACCGGTATTCCAGGTCTGGAGACCCGAATACCACATCGATCCAAATTAACGATAGGTCGTTACAGTTGGTCTAGTAATTAACTACCCTTAATTACTCTTCCATAAATTAATTACTCATTAATTAATTATCTTTTAATTAATCCCTTGATTAATTATTTAAAGTAATTAACTCAAATTACTTTCATTATATCATCCTTAGTTAATTACATCCACTAATTAACTTTAATTACTTTCCTAAGTAATTACACTTTCACTAATTACATTTAAGTAATTATACTTATCACATAACCAAGTGATTATCTTAAATTAATTAAATTAATTAATTTAACTTATCAAATTATTTAATTAATTACCTTAAGTAATTAATTACCTTAATTACTTCCATTAAGTAATTATACTTAACCAATTTCCATAAATGATTATTATTAATTTATTAATCAAATTGATTACCAAAATTAATCTCATTAATTAATTATTTATTTATCCCTAATTAATGATCCCTCATTAATTATTTAACAATTCTTTAATTACTTCTTTAGGTAATTAATCTTTAATCAATTATTTATTAAAACAACTTGATAAACTCTTATTTATCAATTAATTAATTAAATTATCAATTATTCTTTAATTACCTTATTAATTTAATTACTCCTATATAATTAAATCTTAATTACTTTCTGACTAAAGTATTAACCTTTAACTACTTTAGTTATTATTAACAAAAGTCTTTAAAACATTTTACTTTAAAATCTTTCTTTTAATTCATTTTAAATTAAAAGATTTAAATAGATTACAATTTAACTTTAACCAATATTTAAATCAAATATACAAAATCTTTTTAAATCAAATGTTAAGAACACTTAGACGCATCATTAATAAGAAAGAAAGGGGTAGAAAATAGAAAAGAAGAGAAGAAAGAAAGAAACAACAACAACTATCTCACAGCGGAAAGAATAAATTATATTAATAACATAAACTATTACATAGTATACAACACTTATCAGAGTTTACACAACTATACAACACATACTAGACAGTTATAAACATCTGTCTATATATTACAACTCAAATACAATACAAGACTCTAACACAGATATCAACACAGCGGAATACTATATCTACGAACGCCGAAGCCTCCTGCTCCATTGCTCCTCCACAATTCGTCAAAGCTAAACCTGAATCTCTTTGAATTCAAGAAGATAGAAAAAAATAAAATGAAGGGAGAGGTATGCATATATAAGTTAATTTGTAGTTTCTTAAAAATAAAAGAAAACAAAATTTTAAAAACTTGACATTTGTCACTTAGAGTGGTTAATTAGTTTACATTTGTTTAAACAAGCTTTTATAGATTTACACATGTCATTTAAGTAACACTTATTTATTTAAATGTAAATAAAAGCTTTTCTTTATTTATCTCTAATTAATTTAAAGTGAATTAAATTAATTACTTAAATTATCAAATCATTCTTTGTAATGACCCGCCACTCATTCCACAGAATGACGCATCATTAATAAGAAAGAAAGGGGTAGAGAATAGAAAAGAAGAGAAGAAAGAAAGAAACAACAACAACTATCTCACAGCGGAAAGAATAAATTATATTAATAACATAAACTATTACATAGTATACAACACTTATCAGAGTTTACACAACTATACAACACATACTAGACAGTTATAAACATCTGTCTATATATTACAACTCAAATACAATACAAGACTCTAACACAGATATCAACACAGCGGAATACTATATCTACGAACGCTGAAGCCTCCTGCTCCATTGAAGAAATGCATTATAGGTTTGAGTAATTTGATTACTACTTGGTTTTTTTTTTTTTTTTTGGAGAATTTTGTTTGCTTTCTGATTTGGTTTGAGAGGAGAATCGATTTGAGCTTTTGAGATATAGGCTGAAATTTTCTTGAGTTTTAGAAATGAAGATAAGAAAAGGAATGAAAATAAAGAACAATGTTTGTATAAGTAAAATGATTTATCAAATAAAAGAAAAACAAAAAATACAAAACTTGACATTTGTCACTTAGAGTGGTTAATTAGTTTACATTTGTTTAAACAAGCTTTTATATATTTACACATGTCATTTAAGTAACACTTATTTATTTAAATGTAAATAAAAGCTTTTCTATATTTATTAAATAAAATTACTTATCTATTTATATATATTACTTATAAATAAACAAAACTATTTATATATATATAAAAGCTTATACATATATTTATAAAATTCAAAACTATTTAAATATTACCTCTTTTGAATTTCAAAATTAAATCTAAATTCAAATTCAAATTATATTTAAAATCCAATTTAAAGTCAATTAAAAGAACACATTCAAATTGAAAATAACTATTCAATTTCTTACAAATCTATTCATATCTATTTATAAAACAATATATTAATAATATTGTTTGAAATAACAATTTATCAATTTAAAATAATTTATAAAGGAGATTATAAATTACCACTATTGTTAAATGAATCAACATATCATATTTAAATTGTATTTTAAACTTATATAGATATACTCTTAAATCATAGAATGTAACGACCCGGAAATTTCGAACCCGAAATTTCCAAATAGTTAGAAGAAAAAGAAAAGAGATAGAAGAAGAAAACAGAAATACCAAAACACAGAAACCTCACATTCGCAGCGGATCAAAATATAATATCCCATAAATAACAATATTACAAAAGAACTGTAGCAATACACTTATACATTTATATATCAGAGTTGCACTATTACACAACACAGGACAATTTGAAAACATTTCTCAGATAATCAACAATAATATATACAACGGATATCACTCCATACGTTCCTGCCATCCAGCTTGTCTCCTGAACTCCAGAACGTCCTTACCTGAAAATCTGTAATACTCGGTCTGACCCGAGCATTACATCAAAGTAACACCCGGGTCAGGCTGGAAACCAGCGTGAGTAAACCCATCTAACATAATACAAAAACATGCAACTTATATAAACCCGGGTAACTTATCAATTTACAACTTCACAAGCTGTTATAGACAATACTTATTTCACACGTCAATTTCTAAGTGTCAAACTTAGATGAAATGGCCCAACCTAATTAAATCATTCCCTATCAGCATATTTATTCCACATAACAATCTATAAGGAATCGAAGTGGTTTCGGGTATTTACGATACCCGACTCCAGTCTCTTCGAATCCATTGTCATTTAAAACCAAGTTATCCAATTAAATACAACTCACCTTAATTATCAGATACAATTTACACATCAATTCCTAATTGATTTATAATCACATTATCATTGCCCACCCAACATATCATATCACAATCAATTCAAAATAGAGATATCCACCAATTCAAAGTACTCATCATAATTCAATCATTAATAAGCAAGATTTATCACCCTCATTAATTTCATAAATTCAATAATCCTCTAATTACTTTTATTAGTAACTTATTATTAAATCATATAATAACTAACCTTTAACTTAATTATATTCATTAATCAATTCTTGATTATTCATCAATAGATATCAATCCAATGGATATCATCCAATTCAGACATTCAATAAGCAAGCATTATCAATTCATATCATAATTTATTTAATTACTTAATCTTGCTTATACAATCATTAACTAATTACTAACTTAAATTAATTTATCACATCCTTGATTAACTCAATTAATCAATTCCTAAATCCATATTAATTATATTTTATTTATCAATTAATATTACTTAATCTCCTTTAATACAAAGTAATTAATTCTTAATTACTTTCATAATCCATTAATTAACCTTTAATTAATTGATTAATTATTCATCAACTATCGATTTATAACCTTAATTATTAATCAATATCTCTTAATACAATCAATTAATCCATAATTACTTTTATAATCAATTAATTAATCATCAATTAACTAATTAATTATTTCTTAATTACTAACTAATAAACCTAACTATTAATTAACAACTTAATTACATTTTAAATTATTCTTTAATCACCAGTTAATTAATCATTTGATTAATCCTTAATTCACTGTTAACCCATCCTTAATTAGCAATTAATCAATTCTTAATTATTCTTAACATATTTACATCATTTACCTTTAAAATTATAAATTAAGTTTTAAAATAAAACAATCATTTAACTTGGTAAATTAAAGTTATCAAAACACAAGTTTTAAAACCTTTTTAAATTCTTATTTACTGTTCATTTATGCTGCTTCGGGTTAAACCCGTAGCTCACTCGAGTCAATCCCGAGTTTCCCCTTCTTCCCATTTTTTTTTACTTCGATTAAATTAAAGTATTCAAAACAGCAGGCTACCCCAACCCAACATACTCGAGAACAAACCCGAGTTTCCCTTGCTAATACTCGAACTCGACTTCGAGTCTTCACAGCCAAACCCCTCTGACACACACCCTCCATCATGTGCACATGCATGCCGCCGTTGGTCGCCTCCGACCAATGACAACATCATCGTCAAGTCACCCAACGTCCCTACAAGCAACAATGAACATCCAAACATCATCTCCAACCTCGATTCAAAATCGAGCAAACCAGACGTACCAAAACCCAAAACCATCATCAGTAAATCCATCCAAACCTTCGATTCCGACGACGAACATTGCTACAACTCCGGCCATAGCTTGCCGACCCCCCACGCCTCCATTTCCCATAGGCTTATGCAACTCGAATCACCAGAGATAACTCCGTGATTAATTTCTTCAGCTTGAACAAAACTAGGTTAAGATTCCAAAATCCCTCATCCCAGTCGCCATGAACATCATAAAAATCTCAAACCATTTTTCCTGAGATCAACTATATCACGGCCATCTCCAGACCAAACCCCAAAGAAAATCTCGCCGCCGATCATCGGCAATCGATGAAAACATCGAATCTGGTCAACTCAGCAAATCTCAACATATACCAAATTAAAAATCATGATTCGATTCCTAAAATTCATCATATTATACTACGATTCTATTTATATGATCAAATCCTAGAATTATAACCATTGATTTTTGGCAGATAATTTATTTCTATTGTAAAATCTTATTTTAGAAATAATTTCTCAATATAAACTCTTGAATTCATTTTCATAATTAATAATACACTGTTAGAGACATTTTCCCTTGACAAAATCCTAGCCTAAAATCTATTGTATGTGAAGATATGAATTTTTCTAATGAAAATGAAACCTGGCATAAGAACAGAGATCACATATATTCATACACATAGATTTTTGTACAGGCATTTCATTTATACAACATGCATTTACATGTATAAATATATGCAAACCATACTACTACATAATCCATCACAGCATCTAAGTATTACTCATAGATTTTGATCTGTTTTTAAAGAGAAAAGATTTACTCACCTGTATTAAAAACAGAGGGCAGAGCTTATTTTCTTAGATCTGGAACTGATTTTTTTTTTTTTGAACTGCAACTTGAAACTAGAATTTAGTTGAGATGATCCTTTGCTTAGCTTCAGATTGAATTCGTGAAAGAGATTTCTTTGATCTGAGTTGTTGAATCCTAGCTTGAATTTGCTTAGCTTGCTCTTAACTTGAATTTGTGGGGATATTGTTTTGAATTTTCTCTTTTATTTCTCTGGATTTTAGTGTACAGATTTCTGGTTTTCTTTGTTTTGATAATGAAGATAAGAGAAAATTGAAATAGAGGGGTAGAGATATGTTTATACAACTTAGATTAATTTATTTTAAAATAAAAAGAAAACAAATTATACTTGTTCAATTGGCTTACAAGTGTCACTAACATGCTATAATTAATTTACACTTGTATTTAGATAAAATCTTTGGCTTACATTTGTATTTTCATGCATAAATATGTTTTAATATATATATTTATATTTTTTCATAATATTTCCAATTTAGTTTTATATTTAAAAATGTCTTAAGTGTTTTAAATATTTAAACTTCTCTTATATTTATCTATATAAAACTTTAAAGAAAATGATATAAAACTGATTATATACCAAATATAATCATATATAGATATATTATTAAATCCAATTTATTCTCCAAGATGTTATATATTTGAATTTCAAATCCAAATTCTCTTTTTAAAATCTACTTATATATATATATATAAACAAATACACATTATATTTGTTTGACAAAAATAAATTAGACAAATTAAATAATTAGATTATTTTAAATAATTTATAAAGAAGATTATTACATTATTATTGCCCAAAAATTCCGGGATATCACATTCCTCCCCCCTTTAAATCTTTTCGTCCTCGAAAAGGAACAAAGCAATAATTTTATTACAATGTTGATTGTCAGTTAAATTATTCCTTAGACATCTTAATTCTTAACTCTTTTTATTTAAATTTTTCAAAACATTTTTAAAAATCTACATAATATTATCAAAATAGTTTTTTTTATAAAAATACTTTTTATAACTCGATGTCTCAACCAGTCCATCCTCGTTCTCACAGAAATTCGGTCATACGTTGATCAGGCGTAAGACTGAAAATCTATCAGTACTTGGTAAACCCGTTTTCAACACCTAGTGAAAATACTTGGAAAATAATTTTATTGAAAATATCGAAAATAAATTTGAAATCGAGGAAATATCTTTGGTGAGAATGCTCTGGAAATCATCACCCCCATCCATGGTCACAGTTACATCACGGGTTACGTTGCCATCGCAGCAAAAGTCCATGTAACTGATAACAGCATGGAACCCACAACAGATCGCAGTTACATTCCAGGGTTACGTTGCCATCGCAGCAAAAGTCCATGTAACTGTTGGCTCTCAGCGGCACACACGATTTCGCTGTCAAAATGAAACTCCTCCACATAGGTCGCAGTCTACCGATATAAAATCAAACGCAGACTGTTGGCTCTCAGCGGCTCAAACGACTTTCGCTATGTTACCATAGTGTCATAGTCTACCGATATAAAATCAAACGTAGACAGTTGGCTCTCAGCGGCACACATGACTTCCGCTATGGTCTGCAGTAGATCGCAGTGACATTGAGTTAAATTGTTGTCACAGCATAACTCAAATGCCTCTGTGGGCACCAGCCCCTCGACTTTCGCTACACAAATAATCCTCAGGAACTAGTTTTGTCCGGACTCCTCACAGGATCAACTTTAGAAACCCCCCTTGGGGCTCAAGGCAGTACCACCCAGTGGTACTCCTGAGAAGTTCATTTCAAGGAAGCGCCTTTTTCCCCAGAGCTATTCTCAAAACACTTTATACTATATACTTATAGTATCTTCAAATCATACCCTTTATGATTTATCAAAATCTCCTTTACACAAAATCGATTACCAAAATCGATAATTCTCAAACTAGGCTTTTCAAAATCCAAAATTGATTTTCCAAGAATCAAAAGTCTTTTCCAAATTATATAGGTTCCCAAAACCTTTTCCAAAATCATTCTCATAAAATTCTTTATATATATATAGATATAGATATATATAACTTTGAAAATCTTTGGATCATTTCAAACTTGTATAAAACCTCTTTTATACTTCAATTATTTCAAAACCTTTTTATTCTGGCTAGATTCAATAAGGGAAGTTTATCATATTACAAAATACAACTTTATTTATTGCCAAATCAAATATTCAAGTTTGATTTCTTTATAAAGTTATTTACCATTTACTTATCTCCATAAAGTAAATTTCAACCAAAGAAATATCCAATTCCATTATATTTCACAAATATACTTTTCATTTCAAAGATCATTTTACAATCTTTATCCACAACTTCAATATCAATTTCATTCAAACCCGTACGATGTACACATATCATCCTTACGCAATATCAGTCTGATCGCTCAATCGATCACAAAATTTCACTTCCGAACTAGTATCGTCCACCCGACTTCCTAGTGCGGACTCAGATCTGGTTTCTTGACCAGAATCCGTCATTCTCCTTGCATAGTCGTAGCTATGATAGAGAATATCCAGAACCAATCAAAAATCCATATCCAGGTTCGCCGTCGAAAATCGAGCGAAAAATCCTAACTCGGATCGATAATACTATCTCGAAATTCTGTGTTCGAATCTGGATCAAATCACTATGCGAATAGAATAATATACGTACATCCTTCGTATTTATCTTTATTGATTATTAGCTAAATCAATTTCTCCTTTCTATCCACATTTCCTTTAATTCTATTCTCTTATTCTCAATTGCTTCCATTTACCATTGAGTTATTACTTCAATTACAAACAGTTTGAACTCTGACCAATTTAAATTTAAAAATAGCTTGAATTTTTTTTTTGTAAATAGATAAGTAGTTGAAAAATAGTTATTAGTTTGTAAAATAGCTGTAAAATAGTTAAGTAGGTATAAAATAGTTAGATGATTGCAAAATAGTTTTTTTTAAAATAGTGATTAGATATAAATAACTGAAAAATAGTAATTAGTTTATAAGACAATTTCAAAATAGTTAAATAGTTCTAAAATAATTGTAAAATAAGTATAGGATAGTTTGGGGTTTAAGAAGAAAGATTGTATAGTAAATAGTTTGGAAAAATATATTTGTATTAAAACAATTTATTTTGAAAATAATCCAAAGCCAAACTGTTTAATTTCTCAATTTCCATTTCCAATTAATTTCCCATCAATTTAATTTAAATTCCAATTTCATTTAAATTGACTCTATACTTCAATTTCTATTGAAATTGATTTAATCCCAATTCAAGTTGAATTAACCTTAATTCCTTTCTAAATTTAAATCAAATTCCATTTGATTTTTAATCTTATTCAACTTTAATTACTATTTCAAATTATTCAAATTAATTTAGACTAAATTCAAATTGAATCCACTTCAATTTCAGATCATTTCAATTCTAATTTTCCATTTGAATTTTAAAACTTATATATTTTCAATCACCATTCTAATTAATTCAAATCAATTTCAGTTTGAACTAATTCAATTTAAATCTCAATTTTAAACTATCTCGAATTATATAAATTCGAGTTAAATTTTTTTTAATGTTGATTTAATCTCTTAAGTCAAATTAATCCTTACTTTTAAATCAACTTTTATTTTTAATTTGACAACTTAAATCTTTAAACCATTTAATTCTGGATCCAAATTCCAAAATTCCATTTTAAGATTATCTTTACTTAACTTATTATAATGTTCAAATAAGAATTTAAAAACAATTAAATTTCAGATTAAAATTTATTATCCATTTTCAATTTCCAAATCTCAAACCCATTTTGAGATCACTCATAACTCCCATTTAAATTAACCATTTAACTTTCCAAGTTAAATTTAAATTTCATCTTGAAATTTCCAATTCAAGTTATTTATTCAACTTATTTAACTTCCTTCAAGTTAAATTTACTTAATCCGGTCAACTTTTCACAATTTGAATTCCCATTCAAATTTTAAACTTCAGATTAATAGTCTTTCCCCTTTTAAGTTTAAAAACTTACTTTACTTTGGGTTTTACATCACATTCCAATTTAAAACTCAACACTAAGTGTTTATTTCAAATCATAATTGGTATTATGTATATTCCTCATATATACATTTTCTTTACACACCAAGTTATACTTTAAATTTTTAAACCACCCTTGGTTTTAATTCAAAACAAACTTCTTTTTAAACAATTTCAAGTTTTCTGGATTTAGATTTAAAATTTCACAATTTTTAATTATCTACAATTCCAATTTATAAGTCATATTCACCTAAAAGTTTATATCCCTAGCTAAAACATTTCATTGTTAAACACAACAATTATTTATGATAATAACCAAGATTATCATATCTGGAAACCAATTCATTATTATTTTTATTCTTGATAACATTTCTACAAATTCAAGATTTTAATTTCAGTTTGAATTCATTTCAAACTTATCTTCATTCAATTTTAATTTGGCTTTATTTCTATTACCACTTAATTTAATTCCAATATTTTAACAACCAATTACTTTAATATTTATTAGAAAGAAATATCATTTTATATATCAAAATATATTCTTATATAAAATCATTTAAAATCCTTATATAAGAAAATAACAATTACGCTCTCATATATATATATACACTCAACTCGTTCTAGGGTACCATTGACCCTATTCTTAACGAGTAACCCCAACAGAGCCAAGGTTCTCGCTTAACCTTTAGCTCTGATACCAAATGTGACGACCTAGGCTTTTCAACCTTCAGCAACGGTTCACGACCGGTAGGCTTTTCAACCATCCCAGCCCCGCTGTGGCTCACAGTGATACCTCGGGTTTGCTTTTACGGCCACCCTCTCGAGTCGCAACCAACCCCAAAAGGCCTTATACTACCCCCGGGGACATGTAGGGGTAAGAGTCTCCCGTTCGCCACCTAACGCAAAGCGAGAACCCCCTATCATTTGTTGAGTCAGACTCGTCTTTAGTCTGATATTCTGTTTAGTTCTGTAGATCTAGATGAGTAGGAGATCTATAGCTTAGTAGTTTAGATTGTTTGTAGAGCGAGTATTCCGGTATATATATATATACTTGGGGAAACTCGAGGAATTTTATCTAGAATTTAGTCTAGATAGTTAAATTGTTTGATTGGATGATTTGGTTGCTATGGTTGTTAGAATATGGATGATAGAATATGAATTAAAATTAAAATCTTAAATAGATTATTAAATTACCTTTGTTTAAATTTCGGGGATGAAATTATTTTAAGGGGGGAGGAATGTAATATCCCGGAATTTTGGGGCAATATCAATTTAATAATCTGTATTTAAAATTAAATTGGATTGATAATTTTCTTATATAATTTTAATTTAAATTGGTAAATTTAATCATTTAAAGGCTAATAAATATTTAATCTGGCTTATATCTTTTCTAACAATTTAAAATTGGTAAGATTTACCTTTCAAAGCTTATATAAATGTTTTCTATTTATAATGTATATATATATTGGTGTATATATTATAAATAGGAAGTCTTTTGGTTAATAAAAGATGTATTTTCAAATTGCAATATATATGTATGTATATATTATGATTTGAAGGTTGTTTTAAAATTCAATATAATAATTCTCAAAACTAATGTTGAAATTATTTTCTATTTAAATGTATATATATATATATATTTGTATATATTGAAAATAGGAAAAGTTTTGGTTTGAGGTTAATAAAAGTGCTATCGAATTTTAATATATATATAAATTGTAATTTGGAAGTATAATTTAATATAATACTTTTAAAAGGGTATTTGGAATCTTAATTTATATTTCTTAAACAATAAAAGACAATTATTTTGGATTTTAAAAATATGTGTATAAGATTTTATTTGTATATAATTGGTTTTATAATATTTTCTCTAAAGTAATTATATATATATACACATATTAAGATAAGTGTTTATTAATTAATAAGTTAAGTATGAAAAGCTTTTATATTAACATTTAAGATAAATAAAATACTTAAGGACATGTGTTAATACCTTAAGACATGTTAGTAACATGTGTAGTATAATTAAATGGCATAGTTGACAAATGTAAGTTTTTAAAACAAGTGTCATTTTATTTATTTTCTTTTCTTTATTTTTAATAAAGCATAATTAAACACTATATAAGCCTACACCTTCTTCCTTCATTTCTCTTTTTCTTATCTTCACATTTTCAAAAAGCTAGCAAGTAAACAACCTGTAAATTTCCAACCAGAGAAAATTCAAAACCCTGTAACTATTTTATATCAAGCCCGTAACACTTCTCAACAACAAATCTAAACCCTATAACCAATGCTCAGTTCAAACCTGAAGTTCATTCCTCAAACAAGCATAATCAACCCTGTAATCCTCTTTTATCAAGCCTGTAATCATCTTCAACTTGTATCAACAAAGCAAGAAACCTAAAGCAAATCAAAAGTCTTAAAGCATTCAAGTTTCCAGTGTTTAAATCAAAAGCAGTAACTAAGCTTGTCAGTTCAAAAGAGATCACTACAATTCAAAGATTTAAAAGTTTCCAGCAAATTCAAAGCTTCCCAGTTTTAAGCCCTCTGCCTTTTTAAAGGTGAGTAAACAAAACGTTTAAAAACAGTAATATGGTTGCTAGCTTTATTTGCATGTGATAATCCTATATGAAGAAGTTGTTTGAATGATTGATTTATCTGGATATATACATGAATTGCTTTGACCCTATGTGAATATATCTGTATATATATATAAAAACTGCCCCTCTGTTCTAGTTTTCCAGTGAGCAAACAAACCTTAAATCTGCCATGACATCTTGAGACTATATATGTAAAGTGTTGTTTGTATGAATGTTAATATTCCTACATGTCTGTGTGTGTTTATATATATATATATATATTGTTGTATGCATGCCTGTAAACTTGTATATGTCTCTGTATCTATCTCTGTTATAAACTCAGAGACAAAATATTGAAGAAAACCTTGTTCTTTTTATTCATTCTCTTTAAGTTTCAGTTTTTCAACAATATATGTCTGTTTAGGTATAATCTTGATTTTAAAAATAAGTTCAAACATTTTAAAATTTTAAAACTGTCTGGAATCAAGAAAATCAGTGGAAATGTAAAAATATGTTTAAATCAAGAATTGAAATTTGTGGATCGAAATATATAACTTGAATCAATCCAGGAAAATAGGATTTTTAAGACAAATAAGGTGATTTTTAGTTTAGTAATTTAAGAGCAGATCGAAGTTGAACTAGGAGTGAGTTTTCACCATTTTCTGGCGATCAACAAACAATTGGTACTCGAGATTTTTGTCGAAGCTTGATTGTTGGCCAGGAAGGTCGGGAAAAATAGTAGAGGAGAGTGTAGATCATCGTGGCGTTGGCGATTGGATGAACTAGGGTTTAACACCCTTGTTTTGTCGTGATGAAAAACGAGATGACTGGGTCATCTATGGTGAATCGAGTGGCACTAGAGCAATGGGGATGGTTGCGTGGAAGACTCGTGGAGTTATGACCGGAGTTTCAGGGGGTAAGGTGGTCGGAGGCGTGGTTACGTGACGTTTCTTTCCGGTGATGTTGATTTCTGTTTCGAGTTGAAGCTCGATTTCGATTTTCAGGTCAGATCGTGGCGCTGGGTGGTTAGGAAGCTCGTATGAGTTGTCGTCGACTGGTAGGGGAAGTCGTGGATGATCGGAGATGTCGCCGGTGGATGTGCACGTGCACAGTGGAGCTGAGATGTCTAGGTGAAGTCTGGATTGTAGCAGTGGAGAGGTCTCGGGTTGTCTCGAGTTTTGGTCGAAGTTTTTGAAGAGGAGACTCGAAGTAAATTCGAGTAGAGCTCGAGTGTTTTGTGGTTACCAGGTTTTTAAAAATCTGGGTGTTTTGAATTTTAAATCTGAATTTGAATTGTGAAATAAAATTTAAATAGGAATTTTAAATAAAGTTTAAATATATAGATTCAAGTTGGTTTTGAATCTTAGGTTTGAAATAAATAATTTTATAAATTTAAATATTTTAAAATTGTTAGTTATATTTAAATGTTGAAATTAAAATGAAATTTAAAAATAGATTTGAAATTGGATGTTTTCAAATATATTATGAATAAGATGTAACCATGGGAAAATGTTTTATCTTAAAGATTAAATTGTTAAGGTAATTAAAATGGTTTAATTAACTAAATTTATTAATGATTTGGATTAATAAATTTGTAATTAAGGATTTAAATTAATTTAATTAAGGTTTAAGGTTAATTAAATAGAATAACTAATTTATAATTATGTATTATAAATTAGAGTATTAATTAATGATTAGGAAATAAATTAATATAGTAATTTAAGATTAATTAAGTTATGTTTAACAATTAATTAATTGAGGATTAATTAATTGGTTATTTAGATTTATTAATTTGGAATTAATAATAATTAATCTAAGTTAATTACTTAAGAAAAGTAATTAAATAATTGTTAATGAAGGTCATTAACTATGGATTATTAAATAATTAATTAATGTGATTAATTTTAATAATTAATTAGATTAATTAATTAATTTAAAGATAATCAATTATAGAATTTGTTTAAGTGTAATTACTTAATGGAAGTAATTAAGAAATTAATTACTTATTGTAATTAATTAAGATAATTTGATTTAGTTTAAGTTAATTAATTAAGTTTAATTAATTTAGAATAATCAAGAGATGATTTGATAAATAATTACTTAATTGTAATTAATAAGTATGATTATTTAAGGAAGTAAATAATTGATAATTACTGGAAGTAATTAATTGAATGGTGATTGTATTAATGGAAGTAATTTGAGTTTAATTACTTGGAAATTAATCAAGGGATTAATTAAGAAATTAATTAAGGAGTAATTAATTTATTTAAAGAAGTAATTAAGAGTAGTTAATTACTGAATGAGATTAATCAAGGTGATTAATAAATGTTGTTAAATTTAAGGTTAACTACTTAATGTAATTAATTTAATTAAGTAATTAATAATTAAGTTGTAATTAAGGATCATTAATTAATATAATTAATGATGTAATTAAGATTGGTTAATTAAGTAATAATTAATAAATGAAGTAATTAATCAATGTAATTAATTAAGGATTAATGTAATTAATTATAGTTGATTAAGTTAATTAATTTTAGTTAATTAATTTATGAAGTAATTAAAGGTTAATTACTATAAGTGGTTAAGGATAATTAATTTGAGAAATTAATTGAGGATAAATTACTTGGATGTAATTAAAAGATAATTTATCAAAGATGATTAATTGAAGTGAAATATTAGAAGATAATTAATTAATTAAATTGTAATTAATTAATGGTTAAGTAAGCAGGATTTATAAAATGAAGTAATTAATTTAATTCACTTTAAATTAATTAGAGATGATATAAATCATTACTTATGGATGGATGATAATACTGAATGCTTTGCATTGATTGATATCTCTGATGAGATATATGCTGTATGATATGGATGTTAGTTGAATTGTGATGATAATATGGATTATCTGATAATGTTGATTATCTATTGTGAATTATCTTTCTTTGTGTATAAAGATAATGAATTAAATTGTTTTAACCTTTAAAACAACTTGGCCTTAAAAGATACGTTTTGGATTTCGATGAGACCGGGATCGGGTTTCCGTATACCGGATTTCCAGGTCTGGAGACCCGAATACCACATCGATCCAAATTAACGATAGGTCGTGAATCAAGTGAAGATGAAGATTCAGAGTGCAAGGGTTATTGTCGTTAACTCTGAGGGTGATTCCAAAACGAGTGTAACGAGATAATGCCTTCGGTTTCGTTTGAACCCGGAACGAACTTGTATGGATTGAATGCTTTCAGCACATCGTCAGGTGGACGATGAGCATTCTAAGATAGATGTGTTCTTTTTAAAGGTAATCGTGACCTCAAGCCTCACAAACCGGGAATGGCTAAAACAGGGGAGGTGCAGCAAGGTTAGTGGGTAGCACCCAAGTAGGACAAGGTTACCTCTGTCTAGATGTCCCTTTCTATTTTCGACTTAGTGGTGCGGTTGCTGATCCCAACCGTGAGGTATCTTGTGCGGGAATTATCCAGTAAGGGATGTTCCGACCTTGTGTTGCAGGGGATTGGGAGTGATCCTCGGTACGGTGATCTAGGCCACGTACTGTGACGGGCGGTACCCCGGTAGCCCTGCCATTGTATGGAATCCAAAATCCAATAAGTGCCAACGGACTTGATTGTATAACCCACTTTGTGGCTAGTATGCTGGAATTTAATAATGTAACAAATTCAGCTATTTCATATTTATTTGAAAACCCTAGACCCTATTATAATACAATCGAATTTCCTATAAAATGTTTTGGTTAGCGTAAGGTAAAAACTTACCCATGTTTATGTGTGGGAAGTCTTACGTGATACCTTTTCTTTCAAAAGGTTTTGAAGTTAAGCAAGTTTAACCTGTTACTCACACCAGACCCATGTCTGACCCAAGTTGTTTATTTCTGTTTTATAAACTCTTGGGTACTCAAATTTTTACGAGTAGCCAAGGGATTCAGGTTAGCTTTGACGAGTAATCTGGAGGAGCAATGGAGCAGGAGGCTTCAGCGTTGTAGATATAGATAGTAGTTTCCGCTGTGTTGATCTTGTTTAGATCTTTGTTTTGTATTGAGATGTAATAACTAGACAGATGTTTATAACTGTCTAGTATATGATATGTAATCTGTGTAACTCTAATAAGTGTTGTATATGATACTATTTAAAATTTATGTGATATAATATATTTTGTTCGTTTCCGCTGTGAGTATTTGTGTTTGTTTCTTTTCTCTTCTTATCTTTTCTACTTCTCACCCCTTTCTTTCTTATTATCGATACGACTTTCTATGGTGAGAAAGACGTGGTCGTTACAGTTTGTGTTTGTAACCTGATTCAAGTTTTACTCGGCTTTCTCTGTTCTTAGATAGTGTTCTGTGTCAGTTTATCTGGTTTTGGGTTTGAGTGTTTTCTCGAAGACGATTAAGGGAAAAAGGGTTCTTGGCTCGAAGTCGTTTCCAGGGAGATACGCGAGTGTTTGAGTGAATTGTTTTAACAGTTTTAAGTTGCAAGCGAACAGGGGTAAATTCACCCGGGAAGGAACTCGAGGAAGAAGAGCTTTGGATCGGGGTTTTATAGAATTGTACACGAGATTTTGAAATGAACTGTCAAGTCTAAAACAGTTTTTAAAAAATTAAAAACTAAACCCTGCTTAAAAAGAAGATGCAGATGTATTTGTTTTATTTCAAGTACAGCTAGGTTAAATCCAAAGTTATTACATCTTGGTTTTTTTGAAAAGAAGATGCAGATGTATTTGTTTTATTTCAAGTACTAACAAATGCAGGCTTTCAGATTTTTTTTTTTGAAAAGAATGTAGACAGGTTGCTTAGATTTTGAAGAATATTGCAGACAGGTGGTTTTCAGATTGAAGAAATGCATTATAGGTTTGAGTAATTTGATTACTACTTGGTTTTTTTTTTTTGGAGAATTATGTTTGCTTTCTGATTTGGTTTGAGAGGAGAATCGATTTGAGCTTTTGAGATATAGGCTGAAATTTTCTTGAGTTTTAGAAATGAAGATAAGAAAAGGAATGAAAATAAAGAACAATGTTTGTATAAGTAAAATGATTTATCAAATAAAAGAAAAACAAAAAAATACAAAACTTGACATTTGTCACTTAGAGTGGTTAATTAGTTTACATTTGTTTAAACAAGCTTTTATATATTTACACATGTCATTTAAGTAACACTTATTTATTTAAATGTAAATAAAAGCTTTTCTATATTTATTAAATAAAATTACTTATCTATTTATATATATTACTTATAAATAAACAAAACTAATTATATATATATAAAAGCTTATACATATATTTATAAAATTCAAAACTATTTAAATATTACCTCTTTTGAATTTCAAAATTAAATCTAAATTCAAATTCAAATTATATTTAAAATCCAATTTAAAGTCAATTAAAAGAACACATTCAAATTGAAAATAACTATTCAATTTCTTACAAATCTATTCATATCTATTTATAAAACAATATATTAATAATATTGTTTGAAATAACAAATTTATCAATTTAAAATAATTTATAAAGGAGATTATAAATTACCACTATTGTTAAATGAATCAACATATCATATTTAAATTGTATTTTAAACTTATATAGATATACTCTTAAATCATATTTATTTAGAAATTAATAAGAAAATAAAATAAACCTTATTAATAATCTTATTTAAACCATATTTGTTATTTGTTTAAATAGCTTTGAAAAGCAAATATTAAATAAATCCTAATCTCAAAATTATCAATATATATATTAGAAATATAAAAACAAGATTTCATTTATTTATTAACTTTCAAATCAAAGGCAATCTATTTACAATATATACTCATATATATATTATAGATAGAAATCATTTTATTGACTTATAAAAGATAAATTTCACTAATTAAATATCTATTTAATTAGATTATTAACCAATTCAAATTTTTATTATCAAATATTATCAAATCAATTTAATTATTTAAACAGATTATTAAATTGATATTGTCCATAAATTCCGGGATATTACATTCCTTCCCCCTTAAAATAATTTCGTCCCCGAAATTTAAAACAAAGGTAATTTAATAATCTATTTAAATCACAAGCATATATTATCATCCATATGCTAACAACCATAGCAAACAATTCATCCAAACAACCAATTTTAATTATCCAAACAAAATTCTGAATAAAATTTCCTCGAGTTTCCCCAAGTATATATATACCGGGATACTCACTCTATAGAATCCAAACAATCAATACTACTAAGCTATAGAGCTTCTACTCATCTAGATCTACAGAGCTAAACAAGATATCAGACTACAGACGAGTCTGACTCAATAACCAATTCCTCCAGAACTACTGGTTCCACAACCAGAGATAGATCAAACACGTACTCCCTCAGAGATACGTAAAATACATTGAATTCCAGTTATCCAAACTAACAATTCAATCCAGTAGATCAAACTCTTATCCAAATTAGATCACAGAAGAGATCCAAAATAACTCGGAGCTAACTTCCCAGACTTACCCAATCTTATAGCTCCTTTTAACCAGAGAAAACCTTCACAACAACGAAGTCTCCAACTTCGAATTTCAAATTCCATCGTCTCTTATCCACAAAATTCTTCAGACGATCTTGGGCTGTTTACAGATCCTTCCTGATCAACTCAACCTTCGTTGATGCTTCTAGAAACAAACTAGACTAAGAATAACTCCACACAATGATCTCCTCAAGATCAACCCAATCCAAAACAAAACTCTACTTCTCAAACATCAGAAGATTCCAAACTAACTTCTCCTATCTGGAAAAGACAACAAGAGCACCCGAAAATTCCAGATAGTTAGGAGAAAAAGAAAAGAGATAGAAGAAAGAACAGAAAGAAGAAAGAAGAGCAGAAAACACAACATCTCAATACACAGTTCTAATTAATTCAAATCAAATTCAATTTGAACTAATTTAATTCAAATCTCAATTTAAAACTATCTCGAATTATATAAATTCAAGTTAAATATTTTAAATGTTCATTTAATCCCTTAAGTCAAATTAACCCTTATTTTTAAATCAAATCAACCTTTATTTTTAATTTAACAACTTAAATCTTTAAACCATTTGATTCTGTATCCAAATTCCAAAATTCCATTTTAAAATTATCTTTACTTAACTTATTACAAAGTTCAAATAAGAACTCAAAAACAATTTAATTTTTAGATTCTAATTTATTATCCATTTTCAATTTCCAGATCTCAAACCCATTTTGAGATCACTCATAACTCCCATTTAAATTAACCATTTAACTACCCAAGTTAAATTTAAATTTCATCTTGAAATTTCCAATTCAAGTTATTCATTCAAACTTATTTAACTTCCTCCAAGTTAAATTAAATTTACTTAATCCGGTCAACTTTACACAATTTAAATTCCCATTCAAATTTTAAACTTCAGATTAATAATCTTTCCACTTATAAGTTCAAAAACTTATTACTTTGGGTTTTCATATCACATTCCAAGGAAAAATTTAAAACTCAATACTTAGAGTTTATTTCAAATCATCTTTGATATTATGTATATCTTTATATATACATTTTCTTTACACATCAAGTTATACCTTAAATTTTTAAACCATCTCTGGTTTTAATTCAAAAATAATTTCAAGTTTTCTGGATTTAAAACTTCACAATTTAAAATCCATTACAATTTATAAGTCTTGCTTGCCTAAATGTTTTACTTCCCTAAAACATTCCATTATTAAACACAACAACCATTTATGATAATAACCAAGATTATCATATCTGGAAACCAATTCATTATTATCTTTATTCTTGATAACACTTCTATAAATTCAAGATTTTAATTTTAGTTTGAATTCATTTCAAACTTAACTTTATTCAATTTTAATTTGGTTGTATTACTATTACCACTTAATTTAATTCCAATATTTTAACTACCAATTACCTTAATATTTATTAGAAAGAAAGACCATTTTATACATCAAAATATATTCTTATATAAAATCATTTAAAATTCTTATATAAGAAAATAACAATTACGCTCTCATATATATATATACACTCAACTCGTTCTAGGGTACCATTGACCCTATCCTTAACGAGTAATCCCAACAGAGCCAAGGTTCTCGCTTAACCTCGCTCTGATACCAAGTGTAACGACACATAAATTCTTGAAACCCGGAAATTTCGAACCCGAAATTTCCAGTTAGTTAGAAGAGAAAAAGAAAGAGATAGAAGAAGAACAGGAACAAGACACAGAAACCTCACATTCGCAGCGGATCAAAATATAATATCACATAAACAACAGTTTTACAAAAGAACTGTATCAATACACTTATACATTATACATCAGAGTTACAACATTTCATAATCACTATACAGTTAAAATAACTCGTCCCAATAATTAACAATATATCACACTCCATACGTTCCTGCCATCCAGCTCGCCTCCTGAGCTCCAGAACGTCCTTACCTGAAATCTGTAATACTCGGTCTGACCCGAGCATTACATCAAAGTAACACCCGAGTCAAACACATACTTGCCTGAGCTCAACTTCGGGCTTCCTTTCACAATTCACGACTTCGAGTAAATTACGTTTTTCCCCGACCACGAACTCGAGCACTCCTCTTCTTCCCCAAACTAACAACGACACCAGATATACACTAACACACGCATCTCCACTGTGCACGTGCACACATCACCGGCAACGCTCCGGCACCTTCGACCCCTATCGCCAAGTCAACTACGACATCTTCAAACCATCGAACTACTCAGCAACTCGATCGATCACCAGAATCAAAATCGAGCTTCCAGTTGAAATCTGGAAACTCACATCACCAGAAATCTCCCCTGAACCATCGACGCCGATCACCGGAGTCTTCCAAACTCCCTCCATAGCATCGCCAGCCAACACACTACAATCACTCGAGCCTAGGTGAAACTCGATCACCCATAGTCACTGTAACGACCCGTAAATTTTAATAGTTTTAATAATATGTTAGTTGAAATTTTGAGAAATTTTAAACAATAAAATTTGAAATTAAAAATTTATTATTTGGAATACGTCTATTTTAATATAGCAACTGGTAAATTTTCATCTGATAATATTGAAGTTGATTTTCCTGTGAAATTGCATTTCAAATCAAACCGGTTAATAACAGTGAATTTAAAAGTTTTTCGAAACCAAAATATGTCAACAGGAGAAAATTTATTCAGATCATTCTGAATCAGACTGCGAAATTCGTTTTTCCAAATTTGGACTTCTACTGCTCCATTTATCTTAATTCTGGCAAAATAACAGCATTTCCGGTACCGATTATCGACTTTTGATCGGATGATCGTGCCACAAATATCTGTGTACCGTTTTGATCGTCTCGTCGTACTGATCTCCACGGTATATTCAACTCTGCATTTTGAGGTTCGGTACACGATGTAAACAATAAACTCTTCGTGTAACGGTACCAAAATCTTAACTTTATATTTTACTTTACGTTTCAATTTTGAAACGTGATGCTCAAGCAATAATAATTTGCTTTTATTATTCAACTCAATCCCATCCCATAACCGTTCGAAAAGAAATAAAACGTTTGTATACGTTTTATTTAGTGGGAAACCGTTCACCTTAAACCTTGGTAACTTCATCCGCTTTTCCATTGCATTTCATTTTTTTTTTCTGCAACCCAGTTCGTAGCCTACCTTCTTTCTTTCTCATCTCAAATATACCTTCTTCTCTCCAGATCCATCACCATCGTGACTTCACTTTCACCGACCACTACCCCATATGCAGACGTACCATCCACCAACCCTCCGCCATGTCCAACCACCTTCAAAACATAGCCTCCTTCATTTTTCCACACGCAAACGACCATGCAGCGCCGAGCACCATGGCCTCACCCTCCCAGTGCCTTCCCATAGCTCCACCTATCAACCCCACCGCAGTCCGCTGCCTACCCTGGCCAACACACGCCACGCCTCCCCCTTGAACTACCACCCTCCTCCAACAACAAACCCATGCCAGCCTACGCCTTCATCCACACCCCATGGCCTTCGGCATGTCACCACCAACACCATCCCGCCATCTTCCTCCACGCGCCTCCGCCTTGACCCACTTGCCTCCAACTCGCTCCTCCAACCGAACCTCTGCTTCCATTTTTCGAACCACTTCACTATGCCTTCACCGACCGCCGCATCCTCCCTTCTATCCCTTACCGCATGCTTGCCCAGCCTGGACCGGCTCCTCCTCCATCCGCAGTTCACCTCGCCCCTGTACTCACGCCTCCACCCAGAACCCAAGCTGCTCGATCTGCCCTCCCCTTCAACTTCGATGCCACCACCGTGCCGCTTGCTTCCCGTACTCTTCTTCTCCTTCGTATAGGTAGGTTATGCATATTTTCTGTTGAGCATAAAGCTATGCTTGCGTTTGTTTTATATCAGTTTAAATATATCTGTATACTTTGTAAATATCATATGTAATATATTATGAAGTTGTGGTCAGTAGCATATATATGCTGTTCTATACTTTAAAGTAGAATTGGTAACATGTTTATAAGTTTATTAAACTCTGTATATATAGATTTGACAGTATATGATGTTTATATGTATATATATATTACTTTATATATATGGTCTGTGAAGTTTCATTTTAAAGTATAATATATAACCTGCAGCCTATATATATGCGTGTTGTTATTTTAAAGTTATATATATGTTGTCAGTTCTCATAGATATGTTTTTAAACTGGTTTTCAAATACAAATTGCACATGAGTTATGTATATTAGTGTATTAGTATATATATACACTTAAGTTAGAAAATCTGTTACGGGTTTTAAAGCTCCATAATTTTCTCTTATTTCACAGTGGGTTATATATACAGTTATGTTTAGTTATTTAATAGCCTACTCATGTATAAAGTTGCATATATGATGATTGTTATACGCATTGTTTTCAAATAAAAATGTATATATATATACTTTAAGCTCTGTTATATGTATATTATGTTATATAAAATATTGTATGTATGCACATGTTATAAAAGTTATGTATATTTGTTTTAAAGGAATTTATGATAATAATAATATATATATATATTTCTGTTCTATCAAGATGATTTCGAGTATCTTCATCGACCCCGTCCTGACTTGTTCCATTTATTTTTTTTATTATCAGCTTTGATCGTTGAATTCGTACCGTCTTTGCTTTGCTTCGATTCGTCATTCAAAATTCAGTGTCCGTATCAGTGTGCGTATCCGTGTCATCTTCTGTATTCCTCTTTAGCCTCGAAAGGTGAGCAA
The DNA here is from genome assembly GCA_030737815.1 of Allium fistulosum. Taxonomy (NCBI): domain Eukaryota; kingdom Viridiplantae; phylum Streptophyta; class Magnoliopsida; order Asparagales; family Amaryllidaceae; genus Allium; species Allium fistulosum. The sequence goes on from CM060906.1 coordinate 74,320,612, forward strand.
TCACTCACGATTAACGTTCTTTTATTTATTAAATTTGATTTCAATTGAAACGACAATTGAAATATGCTGTTGTAGTTATTTAAATTGTTATATATGCTATTATCTGTAACTGTTCACCTGTGGGATATGACACCATATCCTGCTGTTTATATTATATTGTTATTGATGATATATCTATGCCTGTTATATTATTTCTATATCTGTTATCACTCTGCAAGTTCCCTGTTAATATAGAAATCACTATGGGTTGAAATGATACATACCCGAACGGACTTTAGAATAGGAGAAAATCGTTATGGGTTGAAATGATAAACCCAAGCGATTTTCCTTTTAATTGAAATTGGGATTACGGGTCGAAATGATATCCACCCGTATATATTTAAAATTTCGGATTGAAATGATAAATATCTGTATCACTTAACCCTATGATAAATATATATACAGACACCGTTGGTCCATATATATATAAATATTTTGAAAAATGAATTCTATGGTTTTGGAAAGAAATATATGGTTTTAATCAATGTTGAGCCTTAAATTATTATATATAAATGGGAATGATTGACTAAATACATATAATATGGTTGAGTATTTAAATTTATGTTTCAAAATAGATTTCAGTAATAATTTGAATAAGTTAAAGTTGGGAAGATAATTTGAATTTAGTAAAGAATTTTATTTAATTAACCGATTTAAAACTTATTGAAATTGGGATTTAAGATATGATGTATAACTTGAGTTTGATTTAAATAATTTAATGAATATTTCTTGTTTAAATAAATTTAAGGAAATATTTAGTAAAAATGAAATTTAAGGCTAGTTAAATGATATTGAATTTATTAAGTGAATATTCCCTGATTAAATAATAATAAAGTTAAATCAAGAGCTATACGAAACCGTTAAATTCAACTTTGAAAATGTGACGCCCCACCTCTATACCCACGCTAACCAAGAACACTACGATGTAGTGCTGTCAATTAGCGCGGAGAATAAGGCTGTGGAGGAGCGACCATCCATGTAACTTCTTTGTGCGAGCATCGATACGTCAGATAGAATAGAATGCATATCTTTTAAGGAGGAAATCCGACATACCGATACAAACACAAAGCTATCACACGGTGGCTATATATAATCTTCGGAAACAAACATAGAAATAATCATAACGACAATCAGTCACAGACATCCATATCACAAAGGCGGAAGAAGATATGAATAAATATATATAACACATAAAAGTGTACATCAGAGTAGTGGTCAGAAAGATCCACGATAATACAAAAGAATAGCATCACGTGCTATACAAAAGAATAAGTACACAACATAGAGTCTATATCTCAAAGGTGTACATCCAAAAACTACTAATCTAAGTAGTTAGCCAAAAGTCAGAGTAATCCGGAAGAGAAGTCAAGCAGAAGCACCTGTAACATCTCGGTCTGACCCGAGTATTATTTATAAGAAAATAATAAACGGATCAGTCTAACTATAAATATCAGATGACATGATATAGGATAAGGGGTATGGCATAAACATATAATAACCATGATGGCATACTACTATAAGTATGTAAATGATAATCAACAAGGGATTAATCAATGTCACAAGAATCTTCTCAAAGATCCAAACACATAAAAAGGTAATGACACACGAATTCACCAATACACAAAAACCTGATATCATATCAGTGAAAATCACAAAAGTTGGTGAAGCACTAAATCCAGAAATCAACACACGAAATCCAGAACAAATCCCAGAAATCAACACACGAAATCCAGAAATCACTAAAAGGGGGAAGTCCGACACACGGACGAGAAGTTATCTCATGGAAGCTATCCATTTAAATTTTCCGAACACACGGATGGCCCGAAGGCAAGTCCGACACACGGACGAAGAGACATCGCACATTGCTAGTCTAAACCATAAAATGATCATCATCGATCATAAAGAAGTGTCAATCACACTAAGCTAGTAAATATATGAGTTTAGCTTCATGTCCCATAACCACTTTCTTAACTTAAATATTTACGAACAAACTGTAGATCTTCACTAGGAAATTGTCACAAAAGGGTTCAATCGAACAAGTCCAAGAGCTAACCAACGAAGTGAACGCAAGCGTTTCATACCACTCGTTTTACTAAGTCGTTTAAGTCGATTTCTCATTCGAGTGAAGTAAAGGCTTGTATATACTAGTAGATTGAAAATCGGTTTGAGAAAACGAACTTTTGATATTTAAAATAGTGTTGAAATCGCTTTGATGAAAGAGTTTTGATATTTACTATTAGTATTGAAACCTTCATATATCTTTAAAGTGACAGGTCATAAAACGATTGTAGAAACAAATCAATTCACGTTCGAAGACGTGAGTAAAGTCCAAAGGAGTCAATCCCAAAACCATCAAAGTAGAAATTCTGATAAATGCTTTGTCAGATAAGATTGCCTACGCAGAGTAATACGGGGTTCGACCTGCCCGGTCAGGTCGCGGGGGTCCAGGGGGCAGCGCCCACGGCGGGGTGCGGGGCAGCGCCCCGTCACGGTACGACTTAGTGAAGGCAAGCTGTCTCTAGAAGCCAAACCGGTCAAACGACCAAGTACTAACTCGCGAACGACCTAGGGGAAAAACAGGTCAAACGACCAAGTACTAACTCGCGAACGACCTAGGGGAAAAACAGGTCAAACGACCAAGTACTAACTCGCGAGCGACCTAAGGTCTACGACCTAAATGCGAGCGACCTATCGAAGTGCGCGACCTAACAGTGAGGCGCGACCTAAGGTGATTCGCGACCTAAGGGTACGCGACCTAACATGGTTCGCGACCTAAGACTCGCGACTTAAAGTTTTCCTGGGGAGTTATAGGTCGGCAACGACCTACGACTTAACAAAAGTCGAGCGACTTAAGAGGCATGGGAACCAGCGACCTAAAACTGGCGACCTAAGGATACGCGACCTAAAGGCTTGCGACCTAAAGGCACGCGACCTAGAGGTGAACGACCTAACGAGGTCCAGGGGAAGCGACCTAAAATGCTTCGACTTAAAGGTGCATGACTTAAGGTCTTACGACCTAACAACTTGGCTAGGCACGCGACCTAACGACTTAACTGGGCATGCGACCTAACGAATTAGCAAGGCACGCGACCTAACGACTTAAGCTTTGAACGACTCAAGGAGTTAACTCGCGAACGACCTAACACTTAACTCGTAACCGACCTAAGATTTGCCTTTAACTCCTGAACGACTTATACCTTTAGCTCCTGAACGACTTATGCCTTTTTCCTGGAGATTATAGGTCGGCAACGACCTACGACTTAAGGGCGAATACGACCTACGACTTAAGGACGCGCGACCTAACTCCGAACGAGCTAAAAATGGCCAGAACGACTTATGCTCCGTGTGGCTTTTCGACACGAACGACCTACGACTTAGGCTTATCTCGCGAACGACCTAGCGAAGGCAGAAACGACCTAAGTGCAGTTTTTCACCAAAAACACTAGAATTTTGGGTTTTTCACCAATCCAATCCAAACCAAATGCAAATGCTGATGCTAAAATGATAGGGAACCATTCCCAACAGTCCAAGATAGATATAGGCAAGATGTGAGATCAAAAATCTCACCTTTTCACGGAATTTGATGAAGATGGAGATTTGAGAGCAAAGCAAGAACACCAACAAGCTTGAATCAATGGTCTTCACGTGAATTTGATGTTGAATCTCGGATTTGCAATGGAATTTGTGTTTGGAGTTTTAATTTCCACTTCCCACCACCATTTTTGACAAAGCTTGAAGTGTTTTGATAGAGTGAGGAAGATGGTTGGGCTGAACTAAAGGGGTCCAGTCCAAACCAAAGTCAAAGGCGGGAAAAAGTGTTGAAAATTTCACTATCTCCAAACATATCGAAGTTTACACTCAAAAAGATCGCAAACGTCATTTTGAACCCAATGGGGGTGGTCTCGAGTCCTAATTTGACCGTATGCAAAAAGTAGCTTTTCGGACTAACATCCGACTAACGATAAAATATTTAAATATAGAATCGATAGATATGCGGGTTGTTACAGAAAATATTGAATATTACAGTTTTGAAATATATTGAAAATTTAAATGGTATATTTAGAACTGAATTGAATTGATGAATTGAACTTTGAACAAAATTGGAATTTGGAATTTGAAGTTGATGTGAATCAATTTGTGAGGCTTGAGTAAATTGTAAATACTTTACCTTATAAATTATTTAACCTATATATACTATTTTGGAAAAAATAGATATATTTGAAATGAAATGATATTTGGGTTTGAAGTATAAATTAAATTGAAATGACCACGGTGTTATAATGTATATTTCCACCTTGTAGATAGTTCTGAAGATCCTTAGAGGATGGTTATCCCAAACATCCTTTAAGTTACTTGTATTTCAGTTGGTATTTCACTTGAGTTGGATTTATTAGTATAAGAATGTTAATCCTGACTCGAGTGTTTTGTGTTTTGCTTTACGCTCGGGTCAGACCTAGTGATACAGCATTTGAGACTCATCCTTGGAGTTTGGAGCTTCCTTTGGAGATCCAACTATCGCCTCAGCTTTCAGCACTTCTAGTTGATTTGTCCAGAGAAGTCATCTGTTGTATTGGAGACTTCACTACATTTGAGATATTCTGTTGTATTTTATTTCTAACTCTGATGTTTATATAGTAGCTTCATGAACTACTATTTTATCTATTCCGCTGCGTATTATTGTATTACTCTGTGTCTGTGATTCTGTGATTGATTTATTTACTGCATATGCTGAGTTTTGCCAAATTTAAATTAACAATCTGATATTTTGAATTATTCAAGTCAGACATGTGTGGATTTATTGTCGATTTGAATGGTCCAAAATAGCGGGATGTTACAGTCACCGCGCCGACCATATTCCAACCTCGATCCTTAAACCCTAGTTTAACCTCGACTGGCCACCACAGTCGTCTAACATCCCTCCGATCATTTTTGCCATCATCTCAGATCATCTTGCAAGCTTCAGCCGAGACCCCGAACTTACTAATGCCGTCGATCACCAGAGAAAGCATGAAACCCAAATCCCGTTCATCTACCAATATCTCTCAAATTATCCCAATTAAAATCATGATTTTTGCTTTAAAAATCCTAAAATTTGACGATGATTCAGCATATATATATGAGACATTAAATTGTTGAAATCACATTTTATCCAATTCTGAGTTTTAATGTAAAAATTCAAATTTTAGCAATTTATAAGTTTGTTAAACTAAAAATACTTTAGCTTATGTTTTAACAAACAATATTTAACTACCTAAGTCTAACAGAGACTAGATCAAGAAAATTGGGATTTGATCTAGAATTTAAACTCTGTTCTTTTAAACAGAGAAGAATTACTGGTACTTCAATACATGCACACAGTTTATATTTATATATTTACAATACATCATCATGCAAACAATTTTACATCAAACTTCTAAATTTTATTCATGCATCCAAATTTAAAATTAAACAAAGTTGGTTTTACTTACTTGTATATCAGAACAGAGAAGATATACTCATGTACATGCAATGCACACAATTTTCTATATACATATACACAGGCATTCACCTTAAAACAAACATGCAACATAAATTCAAACATACATCACAAATTTTACTTCAACATTTATCATATGCATTAGACTTAAAACTGTTTAAAGCTTTTAGTTTACTCACTGGTTTTTAGATAACAGAGACAAGATATATATATAGCCATATATACGGGTAGTTTCAATCATATTCCAGAAAATAATCATCTAGGCAAACATATTACATCCTATCCATATAATTTTATCACTTGCAAATAGATTCGAACTGATTTTAAAGTAAAGTTTACTCACTTGTTTTTAGAAGACAGAACCTTATTTTGCAAATCTGGAATTTGATTTATTTTTATCTGTAGAATTCATCTTGCCTTTGAACCTTGAATTGTTAGTTGAACTTTTATTGATTTAATCTTGCTTTGAGTCTCTGATTTAGTTGTTGAAATGATTTGCTTAAATTGAATCTGGAGTTGCTTGATACCGAGAACTTGAAATTGTTACTAGTTTGATTTTTGGGAAGAGAATTCTTTGATTTTTCTTGATTTCTATTTACTGATTTTTGAGTTACAGGTTTTTCTCATTGTTTTAGAGTGGCTGATAAAAGAAATGGAAGAGGGGTATAGAGATGTTTTAAATTCTTAGTTTTATCCTTTATTAGTTATTATTTTAAAAAAAAAGAAAAAGAAGAAAATGACACATGTTCATTTTCCTATCTTAAAATTCCAACACTTGTTAATATACTTACTTACTAATTAACACTTGTCTTTGTGTATATATTACTTATTTTACATTTGTAAATTTTATGCATAAATATGTTTTTATATATATGTATATATTTTATATCCAATTTAATTTTAAGATATTTATTCTTTGAATTTCCAATTCAAATTCAAATTTTAATTAAATATACAATCAACTCATATATATACATGTATATATATAACAACACTTTATTATTTGTTTTAAAAGTAGAATTTGTCAAATATTAAATAATTTATACTGAAGATTATCACATCTAAATTTGTTAAATTTATAAATCAGTATTTTAAAATTTTAAATCAGATAACTATCCAATTATTTGATGTTCGAAAATCCGGGATATCACATTCCTTCCCCCTTTAAATCTTTTCGTCCTCGAAAAGGAACGAAGCAAGAATTTTATTAAAATGATTATTATAAGAAAAATTACTCTTTGATAAATTTTACTATAAACTCTTTTTATTAAGAAATTTTAAAACACTTTAAGAAAAATCCACATAATATTATTAAAATGACTTTATAAAAATACTCTTTATAACTCGATGTCTTCACAAGTCCATCCTCGTTCTCACAGAAATTCGGTCAATCGTTGATCAGGCGTAAGACTGAAAATCTATAAGTACTTAGCAGACCCGTTTTCAACACCCAGTGAAAATACTTGGAAAATAATTTACTTTAAAATATAGAAAACATTTTTGAAAAGAGAAGAAATATTTTTGGTGAGAATGCTCTGGAAATCATCACCCCCATCCATGGTCACAGTTACATCACGGGTTACGTTGCCATCGCAGCAAAAGTCCATGTAACTGATGACAGCATGGAACCCACAACAGATCGCAGTTACATTCCAGGGTTACGTTGCCGTCGCAGCAAAAGTCCATGTAACTGTTGGCTCTCAGCGGCACACACGATTTCGCTGTCAAAATGAAACTCCTCCACATAGGTCGCAGTCTACCGATATAAAATCAAACGCAGACTGTTGGCTCTCAGCGGCTCAAACGACTTTCGCTATGTTACCATAGTGTCACAGTCTACCGATATAAAATCAAACGTAGACAGTTGGCTCTCAGCGGCACACATGACTTCCGCTATGGTCTGCAGTAGATCGCAGTGACATTGAGTTAAATTGTTGTCATAGCATAACCCAAATGCCTCTGTGGGCACCAGCCCCTCGACTTTCGCTACACAAATAATCCTCAGGAACTAGTTTTGTTTAAATAGACTTTTGAAATAAAGGTTATATATGTATATAAAACACTTTAAAAATAAATTAATTTGAAATAACTTCTTTAAAAACTTTAACTATTTCTAAAAACTAGTATAACTCATTTATTATTAATTAGGAAAATGTTTAAAACTTGATTTGTTAATTACATTTGTTAATTAACGACCCGGGAATTTCGATTCCGAAATTTCCAGATAGTTAGAAGAAAAAGAAAAGAGATATAAGAAAGAACAGAAAGAAGAAAGAAGAACAGAAAACACAACATCTCACATTCGCAGCGGATTAAATATAATAACAAATAATAATATCAGTTATACAAAGAAAACTGTATTTGTTAATTACATTTTAATACATCAGAGTTACAACATTCACAAATGTACTAGACAGTTAGAATTAACATGTCTCAGGCAACTATAATATCACAGCGGAATATACTCCATACGTTCCTGCCATCCAACTCGTCTCCTGAGCTCCAGAACGTCCTTACCTGAAATCTGTAATACTCGGTCTGACCCGAGCATTACATCAAAGTAACACCCGGGTCAGGCTGGAAACCAGCGTGAGTAAACTCATCTAACATGACCCGGAATTTTCGAACCCGAAAATTCCAGATAGTTAGAAGAAAACGAAAGAGATAGAAGAAAGAAACAGAAAGAAGAAAGAAGAACATAAAATACAATATCTCACATTCGCAGCGGATTAAATATAATAACAAATAATAGCATTTTTATAAAAGAAAGCTGTAATTGTTACTTTACATACAATTCATCAGAGTTACAATCATTACAATAGACTGGACAGTTAAAATAACTCGTCCCAATAAATAACAATATATCACAGCAGAATACACTCCATACGTTCCTGCCATCCAGCTCGCCTCCTGAGCTCCAGAACGTCCTAACCTGAAAAGCTGTAATACTCGGTCTGACCCGAGCATTACATCAAAGTAACACCCGGGTCAGGCTGGAAACCAGCGTGAGTAAACCCATCTAACATGGAATACAAAAGCATATAACTTATATAAACTCGGGATAACTTATATCAATTTACAACTTCGCAAGTTGTTATAGACATCACTTATTTTACACATCAAATTCTAAGTACCAAAACTTAGATTAAATGGTTCAATTTACTCAAATCATTTCATTCAGCATATTGACTTCACATAGCAATTTATAAATAATCGAAGTGGTTTCGGGTATTTGCTAATACCCGACTCCGGTCTCTTCGAAACCAATATCATCTTAACTTAAATTATTCAAGTGAAATATAACTCAAATTTTAATACAGGGTGTCACACAATTCATCAACAATAGATAACTACATCATCACAGTTTAAATCAACCTATCTTATCACATAGCATCACAAACCACATATTAGGAATAACAATTAATCAAAGACTTCCAATATCGTTCTATTTATCCTTTAATTACTTTTAAGTAATTAACCCTTAATTAATTTCACAAACTAGTTATCCTTAACCCAATACGGTAATTAACCTTTAATTATTTCAATACTTAATTGCTACCATAATTATTAATCACCCTTGATTAATAACATTAGTAATTAACTACCCTTAATTACTTCATCAAATAAATTGATTATTCCTTAATTATCTCTAATTAATCCCTTGATTAATTATACAAAATAATTTAATCCAAATTACTTTCACAATTCCATCTTCCACTAATTACATCCAATAATTATCATTAATTACTTTACTAAGTAATTATACTTCATCAATTACATTAAGTATCAAATCATCAAGTGATTAAAATTAATTATACTTAATTAATTAATTTAATCCAATCACATTAAACTCCATTAATTACCTTAAGTAATTAATTTCTAAATTACTTCCATTAAGTAATTATATTTAAACAATTCTCAAATGATTATCATCAATTAATTAATCTAATTAATTATTAAAAACTAATCACATTAATTGTTAAATAATCCTTAGTTAATGACCTCCATTAACTATTAACCATTCTTTAATTACTTTTCTTAAGTAATTAACTTATATTAATCAATATTGATTATAAATTAATTAATCCTGAATATCTAATTAATCAACCTCTAATTATTAATTAATTTTCTAATTAATAGTTCTTAATTACAAATTAATTATCCTTAAAAATTAATTATCTATTAAACTTCCTTAAAATTTTAATGAATTACAAAGCTTCAGTTTTACAAATTTATAAAATTAACAGTACAGGTTTGTTTAAAACCTGTAACCTTTCTTTGAACCCGAGACACCCAACATCCTGCTTCGAGTCCTCCAACCATAACTTCGAGCAACTACCAGAATCTCGAGTTAAAACTCGAGTCAAAAATACTGCTGCCACCCAGAGTTCATCAGAACCCAAAAAATGCACGGTGCACGTGCACCGTGCCTCCGGCTATCTCCATCCACCTCCGGTGGCTTCCCAACAATGACGATCAAACCCTCAAGCCATTACGAACATCACAATGCTCATATACAACTCGAATTTGAATTCGAGTTCAAATTCCAAAACCTGGAAATAGAAGACCAAAACCCCATCAGAACCTGTCATCTCTTCATCTATGACGCTCCGACCACCAGAGATCCAACCACTCCGGCTATGCCTTCACTCAGGACCAAGCTTCCTTCTGCCAAATTCCCGTTCAACTCGAACATACCTATAGGTTGTACTGACCAAAACAATTTACCTAGTTTAAACTAGGGCTACAGACAAAGAATCCTCGCCACTGCTTCCATGATGATCTACTTCACCATCACCTATTTTTACCAGCTTCAATGGTAACTCCTCTACCCACAAGATGAACCTCGATCCCTCAATATCGATAGATCATCAGAAAACCCCTAATTTCCCTTTTCTGTTCATTACAGAATTACACCATTATCCCATCATTTTAAATTATGAATTAAGCTTCAAAAATCATGATTTAGAGTAATAATAAGGTTTACATTCTTAAATTTATAAATTAAGATGTTTGCATTTTACTCATATCAAGTTTGTTCAGTCTTTCCCCTTTGATTCCCAGTGATGTTATCATCCTATTTAACTTAAATGTATTTTAACTAAATTTTTACTGGAACACAAGTGTTCCTTTTGAAACTTAAGTTCTTAACATGACTAAACTAAAAGATTTGAATTTAAATTAGAAAACTAGAAATTTAAAACTGGGAACAGAGATGTTCCAGATATTCAATTGCACTCTTCATACAGTAGAATTCATCAATAATAACTGCACAAACATACTTGTAAACATACCCAATTGCAATATTTTCTATAATAATAACATGCAACCTTAATTTACATTAAGTTTAAAGTTACTCACAGATTTTGTTAAACAGAGAACAGGCCTTATTTTTGACAATGGAAGATTGATTTTTTTGAACTACAACTTGATGTTGGGTTGAAGCTTGATTGTTGATTTTGAACTGAAATCTGATTTACTTTAAACTTTGCTCGGATTAAATCTTGAAGTTGTTGCTTGATTTCGGGTTTGAGAAGATTACAGAGAAAACATTCAGATTGGTTTACTTGGTTTCAGGTTGTAAATTCTTGGTTTGGAAGTAAATTTCTGTTTTTGATTTGAGAAGATGATTTCAGATTTGATTCTTGAGTTTGGAAATAAATTTCAGTTTTGGGTTGTGGAGATCATTTCGGGTTTGATAAATTTTTGGTTGAAAATGAAGAAAGAAATTTGCTGAAAATAAAACTCTTTGTTTCTTTTTAATTACATTAAGTAATTAGCCTTTAATTAATTATGTACACAAATTAACCTTAACCATTTATAATAATTAAACTTTAATCAATCCCATTAAGTAATTAATTAATAAATAAATGATCCTTTAATTACTTCCATTAATTAATTATTCTTTAATTAATTACCTCAATTAATCCATATTTAAATAAATTACACTTAAGTAATTAATTACTTCCATTTAATTACTTTCAAAAAAGTAATTATCTTAATTATCTTCTTATTTATCATTAAAAATCATATTAAATAAACTTTCCAAAGTTATTTAATAAATTTTTAAACAAACCTCATTTATTAATACCCACTTATTCAACCTTTTTAAAACTTATCTACTTAATATAAAAACTTATTTAAACTTATATTCTTGAAACAATTTAGTTTTACAGAAAAACTTGTTTTACTTTTGTTTTAAAACTTAGAAACACTACCATATAAATTTCTTTGGTTTTTAAAAACTTCAAAATATTTCCCTGTAAATTCTTTAAGCCTGCTATTATTCAATCCCGAGCAAACCATAAGAAAACCCGAAGCAGCTCTCGAGTAAAACCATCAGAAACTCGAAGTGTAACAAACCGGACCATTTGAGTTAAGAAGAAGAGGTAGAAGAAGAAGAAAAATAGAAAACAACAACAGAATCTCTCATACGCAGCGGAATAAACTATAATAGGTAATAACAGATCTTTACACAAAAAGAAATCTATATCTGTTTATATATACATCATCCCAATACATCATCAGAGTACATCACATCAATATCATACAACTGGACAGTAATCATAACTTGTCCTCACAATCTGAATACACAGCGGAATATATAACTCAAATACGAAAGTACGTATCGCCATCCAGCTCCACAGCATCATTTCCTGTAATTTATAATACTCGGTCTTGATGAGGTTCGAGGCTAAACGATACCTTTTAGAGAACATATCCCTTAGAATGCCCATCGTCCGCTGACGATGTTTCGCAAGCATTCGTCCATACAAGTCCGTCCTGGGTTTGAACGGAACCGAAGGCACTATTCCTACTACATCCATTTTGGAAATATCCTCAGGATTAGTAGCGACAACTGTAACGACCCGGAAATTTCAAACCCGAAATTTCCAAATAGTTAGAAGGAAAAGAAAGAGATAGAAGAAAGAAACAGAATAAGACACAGATTCTCACATTCGCAGTGGATCAAAATACAATATCAAATAATAATATCAGTTATACACAGAAAACTGTATTTGTTAATTGCATTTTAATACATCAGAGTTACACATTTATACAGACACTGGATATACACAATCATCAAGTCTTAGATATACAATAATATAACATAGTAGAAACACTCCATACGTTCCTGCCATCCAACTCGACTCCTGAGCTCCAGAACGTCCTTACCTGAAAATCTGTAATACTCGGTCTGACCCGAGCATTACATCAAAGTAACACCCGAGTCAGGCTGGAAACCAGCGTGAGTAAACTCATCTAACATGAAATTTCAATTCATAGAACTTATATAAACCCGGGGTAACTCGTACTTTACCACAAATAAACAACTTATATGGTCAATACTTATTTCACAAAACAATATCTAAGTATCCAATTTAGTTTAAATGATCCATATTATTTCAATACCGGCCTATTGATTTCACATATCAAATCTATAAAGCATTATAGATTACTAATCGAAGTGGTTCCGGATATCGCTGATATCCGATCCCGGTCTCTTCGCATTTAATACCATCTTTTTAAGCCAAGTTATTTAGGTTAAACAATTTAATTTAAATTCAGGATATCATATTCATATAGCAATTTTTATCACAGATAGATAACTTACATTATCACAATTCATCCAAAGCATTACATATCGCAGAACATCATAATTTATCAGACTAGAGATATTAATCAATCCAAACATTCAATACAATTTAATCATCCATAAGCAAGATGGATCATTTCCAAAATTAATTAATCATAAATTAATTAACTAATCATCTTTTAATTATCCATCTTAATTAATCATCCGTGATTAATTATCTTCAATTACATAAAGTAATTATCCTTTAATTACATACAAAATTTAATCATCCTTAAATAATTTCATTCATTAATCAATCATGATTAATCACATTAGTAATTAACTCCACTTAATTATTTATATCCATTAAATCAACTCCTTGATTAATTACATTAATTAATCTTTTAATTACATTGAGTAATTACCTCTTAGTTACTTCCTAAGTAATTATCCTAAACCATACACAATAATTTACTTTTAATTACTATCATTAAATTACTATCATTAAATAATTAAGGGTTCATTAATGTAACGACCCAGAATTTTCGAACCCGAATATTCCAGATAGTTAGAAGAAAAAGAAAGAGATAGAAGGAAGAAACAGAAAGAAGAAAGAAGAACAGAGAACACAACAATTCATCAATGATAAATATCCCACATTATCACAGTTCTACCTAAACATATCATATGACAGAACAACATAACTTATTAGACTAGAGACATTTATCCAAATATTTAATACAATTTTGATCATCCATAGCAAGATTAATTATCATCATCTATAATTAATTTAATCACCTAATAAATTAAATTAATTACCCTTAAATCCTGCTTAATTATCCTTAATTAATCAGCGTGATAGGGGGTTCTCGCTTTGCGTTAGGTGGCGAACGGGAGACTCTTACCCCTACATGTCCCCGGGGGTAGTATAAGGCCAGGGGTTGCCGTGATGGTCGAACTTCCTGGTGATGTTGTTTTCGAGTGATGGGTTCGAGGGTCAAAAATCGATGCTCGATCGAATTTGAATTTCTGGGTTGCGCGATGCGTATAGGGATCGTGAGCGACTTGTCGGAGGCCGGAGTAGGGTTCGTCGATGATCAGTAATGGTGTACACGTACACGTACACGTTTTTGTGCATCTGGGTGGATTGGTGGTTTGGGGAAGAAGGTTGAGATCAGGGTCTTTCTCGGGATTTTGTTCGCGTGACTCGAAGCAGGAGTGTTGTGGGTTGTCTCGAGAGTCACTTCGAGTTTCTATGGGTTTTACTCGGGTTTTAAGTTGTTCAGGTTTTAAATTTTAAACAGAATGTTTAAGTTTTTAAGCAAAGTTAAACAAGTTTTTAATTATAAAATAAATTGTTTTCAAAAGAATAATTGTTTTAAACAAGTTTTTAAATATTTAAATAGATAAGTTTAAAAAGGGTAGATAAGTAGATTTTCAAAATGTTTTTGTATTAAAGTTAATTTAATAACTTTGGAAGTTTAAAGGTTTTGAAAGTTGAAGTAGAAGTTTATGTTGTTTTAATTATAATTGAATTCTAAAATGTTTTATTTTAAATAAAGTTTAAATAATAAGGATTTTAGTAAATCAATTATAATAAAGGAGTTATCTTAAGTAATTAAGAGTTTTGATTAATTAAAGAAAATTAATATGTGAAGATAATTAAATTGTTGGTCAATTTAATTTATTTAATTAAGATAATGATTTTCTTAAATAAAGTCTTTAAGTATAAATAGTTAAGAAATTATTAATTAAATTTGAATAAATAGTTAAATGATTAACTAAGTAATTAATTAGTGATTAACTAAAGATAATCACTTATAATTTATTAAGTGTAATTACTTGATGAAGTAATTAAGGAATGATTACTTGATGTAATTAAGTAAAAGGGGAAATTATTTAATAAAGTAATTAGAAGATAATTATTTTATGAAGTAATTAATGAAAATGATTAAGAGTTAATCACTTGTTATTAATTTAATAATTTATTAAATTAAATTAATTAAAGGATTAGATTAATCAAAGATGATTAATAATTGTGGTTTAATTAAGGTTAATTAATAATGTAATTAATTATTTATGAAGGTAATTAATTAAAGTAATTAATTAATGGAAGTAATTAAGGGAAGTTAATTACTGGATTAGATTAATCAAAGATGATTAATAATTATGGATCAATTAAGAATAATTACTTAATGTAATTAATAAATAATTAAAGGTGTAATTAGGGATCATTAGTTTATAATTAATGATGTAATTAAGAGTTGATTAATTAAGATTAATTAATCAAATGATAAGTGATTAATTGTAATTAGTTAAGGATTAAAGTAATTGATTATAATTAATTAATTAATGAAGTAATTAAAGGTTAATTACTGTATTGGTTAAGGATAATTAATTTGTGAAATTAATTAAGATAATTACTTAAATGTAATTAAAGTATAATTAATCAAAGGTGATTAATTAAAATAGATAATTATAGAAAGATTAATTAATTTATTTGTAATTAATTAATGATTATATAAGTAAGATTTATGATGAAGTAATTAATTTAATTTATTTTAAATTAATTAAGAGAAGAAGTAATTAATTTAATTCACTTTAAATTAATTAAAGATAGAGATAGTTAATTTAATTCATTTTAAATTAATTATGTTGTGATTAAGTAAATTATTGCTTATATAAGAATGAATGACATTGATTGTCTTGAATGGATGTAATATCAGAAATGAGATAAGGGATGTTGTGTGGTATGAATGCTTGGTTGCATTATGATGGTAATATAGATTAACTATTGTGATGTTGATATGGATTACCTATTTGGTTATGAATCATCTGTTTAAATGATAATGTGATTATCAATTGTAACTTGTGAATTATCTATCTGTATAGATAAGTTAAATTGTTTAAACCTTTAAAACAACTTGGCCTTAAAAGATACGTTTTGGATTTCGATGAGACCGGGATCGGGTTTCCGTATACCGGTATTCCAGGTCTGGAGACCCGAATACCACATCGATCCAAATTAACGATAGGTCGTGAATCTCAAGTGAAGATAAAGATTCAGAGTGTAAGGATTATTGTCGTTAACTCTGAGGGTGATTCCAAAACGAGTGTAACGAGATAATGCCTTCGGTTTCGTTCAAACCCGGAACGAACTTGTATGGATTGAATGCTTTCAGCACATCGTCAGGCGGACGATGAGCATTCTAAGTGATATGTTCTGATCAAAGGTAATCGTAACCTCAAGCCTCATCAACCGGAGAAAGGGGTGAGAAATAGAAAAGAGAAGAAGAGAAAAGAAAACAACAACAGATACTCACAGCGGAAACGAAACGAAATATAATATATCACATAAATATTACATAGTATCATATACATCATCTATCAGAGTTACACAGATTACACATCACATACTAGACAGTTATAAACATCTGTCTAGTTATTACATCTCAACACAATACAGATCAATACAAAGATCAACACAGCGGAAAACTACTATCTATATCTACAACGCCGAAGCCTCCTGCTCCATTGCTCCTCCAGATTACTCGTCAAAGCTAAACCTGAATTCCTTGGCTACTCGTAAAAATTTGAGTACCCAAGAGTTTATCTTGTTTTTGAGAAGGAAATAGAAAGGATGAAGTAAAGAAATGCATATGTGTATATAAGTGAATTTATGATAAATAAAAATAAAAGAAAATAAAAATAAATGAAGACACTTGTCATAACATTGGTTACTTAAATTACACATGTTAAAACAATGACTTTAGAAAATAACACATGTCTCTTAAGTGAATTTTTACATATTTATTTTAAAAACAAAATAGATCTAAGAAAAAGTAAAACTGGAAATCAAATGCAAAGAAGCAAAATAAAATCTGGAATTCAAATGCAAATCAAAAGAGGATGGAGGCAATTCAATAAGCAGCTTCAAATCTTCAATTGAATCTGAAGACATGCAATCTGAGGAATTAATCAAACTGCAAGTTTAAAATTCAACAAAGCAAAAGAAAAGCAAGTTTAAAAAAATCAAAATCAGTCTGGAAATCATCAACCTGGAATAAGCCTGGAAACAGATCATGTTCTCTGTTCTCTGATTTTTGGTGAGTAAACAATTTAAGTGTAACGACCCGGAATTTTCGACTCCGAAAATTCCGAATTGTTAAGGAAAAGAAGAAAGAGATAGAAGAAGAATAGAAAGAAGAAAGAAAACACAACATCTCACATTCGCAGCGGATTAAATATAATAACAAATAATAGCATTTATACAAAGAAAAGCTGTAATTGTTACTTTACATTCAATACATCAGAGTTACAACATATACACAAATAGACTAGACAGTTATCAACCTGTCCCAGACTACTATCAATAAGCTCTCAAATACACAGCGGTAAACTCCATACGTTCCTGCCATCCAGCTCGCCTCTTGAGCTCCAGAACGTCCTTACCTGGAAATCTGTAATACTCGGTCTGACCCGAGCATTACATCAAAGTAACACCCGGGTCAGGCTGGAAACCAGCGTGAGTAAACTCATCTAACATGAAATTTCAATTCATGGAACTTATTTAAACCCGGGGTAACTCGTACTTTACTACAAGTAAACAACTTATATATAATCAACACTTATTTTCACAAACAAAATCTAAGTACCGTTACTTAGTTTCAATAATTATGTAACTTAATTATTCCATTCCAGCCTATTGATTTCCAACAATCAAATCTATATAGAATTATAGCAGAACACTAATCGAAGTGGTTTCGGGTATTTATTGATACCCGACCCCGGTCTCTTCGAATTCAATATCATTTCAAATCCAGGTTGTTAAGTTTTAAACAATATAATTTAAATCCAGGATATAAAATAATTCAACTCAGATAGGTAATCTACATTATCACTGTTTAACCCATTCATATCACAGAGCATCACATATTAGAGATATCAATTAATTCAAAGCATTCAATATATTTCAATCATCCATAAGTAAGATCAACTGATCCCTTGATTTTAATTAATTTAAACCAAATTAATTTCTGATGAATGAATTACTAATCCTGGCTAATTAATATTAATTATTTACAAACCATTTTAATTAATATACTTTAATCATTTATTAATTAACCTTTAATACTAAATTAATTAATATTTAATTATTAATTAATCGATCTTACTTAATAAATCAATCAACCTTTAATCATTAAATTAATTATCCTAAATTACTTCCATTAAGTAATTATCACTTAATTTCCTTAATTAATCAATCTTTTAATTAATTACATAAATAAATTAATCACCTTGATTAATAAAGCTCATTAACCATCCTTAAATAAGACCTTAATTAACTTAAGACAAATCACTTATCTTTATTAATTACTTAACTACATTCTTTAAATTTTATTTGAAATGAATACTTGTAATTAATTAACGAACAAAATCAATTGAGATCCTTTCTTGATTAATTAAAATTTAACATTCTTAACTCAAATCACCTCTTAATTATATCTTTTAAAATTTCATTTAGAAATTTATCTATTTTTACCCCACTATATAATTATCTTTAAACAAAATTTTAAATCATTGTAAATCTTTGAAACTGATTTGAACTTTTAATATTTTGTTTGAAACTTGGCAACCCTTCTTTGAAAACTTAATTCCTCAAATAACTTTAAAACTATATAATACTTCTATTTTTCTTTTCTTTTTAAAATCTATTTTATTTTAAAACTTAAAATCCTGTTCCCAGCAAAACACTTTAATGACTCGATCAAAAACCCGGGCCAACGCATCTTTTTCCCAAGCTCTTCCTGAGACCACCATATTTTCCATTGTTTTGATTTTATTTTAGAAACTGCTACTCAGCTAAACACTCGCGAATTCATCTTCCTTCGAGACAAACAGACGAAAACTTCGAACTCGACCCGAGGCACTACCTTCTTCCCTGAACACCCAAAAACCAGATACAAGTGATACTTCGTGCACGTGCACCACCAATTCTGATCACCTTCGACCTTCGCCCTGATCGTCCCAAGTCATCGACGATGTGCTCAATCGCTCAGACCACCCAGACTATTTCAAAACTCCTCGAATCGAAATCTGGAACTCGACCCTAAACTAGACTAGAAACCATCATCGATAGCCGCCTCTTCCAGCCACCTCTATACATCGGAGGCCTTGAAATTTCGTCAGCATCACTGCCAGAGATCAACCTTCCCTTTTTCCTCCTACCGCAACCTCCAATCACTCCTTTGACGCCGCAGTTCAAAGGAACTCGCACACCATCAAAGAACTCATCCAAAACCCTATTTCTCCCTCTATCGATCACTCCGATGATCGGAAAAATCATCATTGATTTTTGCCGAGTTCCCAAGCTATGCAACCTCCTTTTGACCCAATGCCGACTCAAATCGTTGACCACCTCGCCAGAAATCGACCCAAACAAGATTTCCGTTCATCAAACAATTCCTCTTGAATTACCCACTTAAAATTTACGATTCCTCTTTTAAAAATCCTAAATTTTGGTAACAATTCAGATAATATACCTAAATTCACAAATTTATCAAATCGAAATTTTGATATATATAAGTTTTTACTGTAAATCTCACATCATAGTTAAAACCGTCATCAGTTTGTATTTAAAATATTTTAAAAATTCAAATCTTGCTATTTCTAACAATTTTTGTTTAAATGTCCTACCATATCATAGATCAGAGAAAGAGCAGTTGATTTTTGCATTATATTTGCAACCTGTATTTAAGAGCAGAGCAAAACACTTGAACACAGACATACACATAATATATCCACATATATAAATACATAAAATCATTTAATCCACCATGCAAACCCTTATTACCAATTTAAATTCAAGTTTTAGTGCATGCATGAAGGTTTTAGATAGATTTAAATTTTTTTTAAAATAGAAATTGTTTACTCACCAAAAATCAGAGAACAGAGAACATGATCTGTTTCCAGGCTTATTCCAGGTTGATGATTTCCAGACTGATTTTGATTTTTTTAAACTTGCTTTTCTTTTGCTTTGTTGAATTTTAAACTTGCAGTTTGATTAATTCCTCAGATTGCATGTCTTCAGATTCAATTGAAGATTTGAAGCTGCTTATTGAATTGCCTCCATCCTCTTTTGATTTGCATTTGAATTCCAGATTTTATTTTGCTTCTTTGCATTTGATTTCCAGTTTTACTTTTTCTTAGATCTATTTTGTTTTTAATCAAATGCAAAGAAGCAAAATAAAATCTGAAGTTGTGAAATGGGATAGTTGTGAATAAGGGGATAACAATCAAAAAGGAATGTGAATAAAAGAGAATTGATATAACTGATAATCAATTGAAATTAATACGTAAGGTGTACGTATATTATTTTATTCGCATAGCTATTTTACATTTTTCTTAGGAAATTTATTTCAAAGTAAGTAGAGTAAATTGGGAAATAAATTGGAAATTGATTTAGTTGTTTAAAATTGGAATTTTAGAAGAGAAATGAGATTTTGGAATTTATAAACTGGGTTTATAAAGTAAAATAAAATATCAGTGGATATTAGAAAATATAAATTCAAGATGGGAATTTATAAAGGGATATGAATTGGTTTAAAATAAATGTTGATTTATTTTTAAAGGATGGGAATGAGAAGTGTATTTCTCTGGATAGCCAAGTACGTTTTCAAGGTAGTTTTAAATATAAGTTAAAAGTTTTAATATGTTTTAAAAAGCATGTTTAGAAAATTGATTATTTTTAAATGTTAACTTTTTAAAGTAAGTATTTTCAAAAATATATTATTGTAGTAATTATATAAAAGTGATTTGTTTATTATTTTATATATTATTTAATTTTTTTATTTTTTTATTTTATATATTTTATTTTAATATTATATTTTTATATATATATATATTTTTTTATTTTTTTTTCTTTTTTTATTTAATTTATATATTTTCATTTTATTTCTTTTTTTTATTTTATATTTTATATTTATTTTTATATTTTTTTTTATTTTTTTTTTATTTTATTTTTTTATTTTATATATTTATTTATTTATTTATTTATATCATATTTATTTTATTTTTTATTTTTTTTCTTTTTATATTATTCATCTTTTTTATTTTATTAATTTTTTTTTTATTTTTTTATTTTATTTATTTTATTTATATATATTTTTTATTTATTTAATATTATATTTTTAATTATTTTATTATAATTATATTTTTTATTTTTTAATTTTTATAATTTCTTTTATATATATTTATTTATTTTATTTTTTTTTATTTTTTAATATTATAAATATAAAATATATATAAAAGAAATATATAAAAAAAAAAAAAAAAAATTAAAAAATAATAATATAAAAAAAATGACCAAATAGCTATGCGAATAAAATAATATACGTACACCTTACGTATTAATTTCAATTGATTATCAGTTATATCAATTCTCTTTTATTCACATTCCTTTTTGATTGTTATCCCCTTATTCACAACTATCCCATTTCACAACTTCAGTTTTAGTCTTCATTCAACTATTAACCACGTAACATTCTGTTCTTCTCTCTTCTTTCTGTTCTTTCTTCTATCGTGAATGATAATCAATTAGATTAATTAATTAATGATAATCATTTATAAAATGGGTTAAGTATAATTACTTAATGGAAGTAATTAAGGTAATTAATTACTTAAGGTAATTAATTAAATAAATTGATTAAGTTAAATTAATTAATTAAATTAATTTAAGATAATCACTTAGAGATGTGATAAATATAATTACTTAAATGTAATTAGTGAAGAGTAATTACTTAGGAAAGTAATTAAAGTTAATTAGAGGATGTAATTAACTAAAGAAGATTTTTAATAATAAAAGTAATTTTAGTTTAATTACTTTTGTATAATTAATCAAAGGATTAATTAAAGGATAATTAATTTTGGAGAAATTAATTTATGGAAGAGTAATTAAGGGTAGTTAATTACTAGATGAGATTAATCAAAGAGTGATTAATAAATATTGTTTAATTAAAGGTTAATTACTTAATGTAATTTATTTAATTAAAGTAATTAATAATTAAAAATGTAATTAAGGGTCATTGATTAATATAATTAATAATGTAATTAAGGATTGATTAATTAAGATTAGTTAATCAATAATAAGTGATTAAAGTAATTAATTAATTGTAATTAATTTAGGATTAATGTAATTAATTATAGTTAATTAATTAATGATGTAATTAAAGATAAATTACTGTAATGGTTTAAGTTAATTAATTTGTGAAATTAATTAAGAATTAATTACTTAAAGTAATTAAAGGATAATTAATCAGGAATGATTAATTAAGATGGATACTTAGAGTAATGATTAATTAATTGGTTTAATTAATAAGCAGGATTTATAGAATGAAGTAATTATTTTAATTCACTTTAAATTAATTAAATGATATAAATCATTGCTTAAGGATGGATGAATGAGATTGAATGTATTTCATTGTTTGATATCTCTGATGAGATATGATTGATATATGATATGGATGTTTGGTTGAGTTGATAATAATTTATCATCTAGGATTTAGTGGTCTTAGTTGTCAACCTTGTGTATTTTACTGGTTGCCTTTTTACTTAAATATACCCTAAATTCCTTAGAAATCTGAACCCTTTAGGATTCGAATCTTGGAAAGTAAATTTTACTAAGTTTATTTACTAAAGAAATTTGGAAACTTTTTAAACTAGTAAATTTTTAAGAAATTTTCCATCCTTTAAAGATAATTTTAGAATAATGGGTTTCTAAAAAGAGATGTTTAAAATTTAAAAATCTTATAACAATTTGTTTATAATCCATATATATATATATATGGATTTATGAATTGAAGGAATAATAGGTTTATAAACTTATAATATATGTGTATATTTTCTCTAACTATAATCACTTTTCAAAAATATCTTAAATTATTTTGAAATAATGATTTTAAGAAAATCTTGGGTAATAAGAATCTAAAAGGGAATAAATTTTGAAGTATTAATCTTGATATACTCTTAGTCTATATAAGTCTAAACCTTAGATCTCACCTTTGGATTTTGGTATTGATTTTAGAGAACCCGTAGCGTTTGCCGTGGAGTCTTGGCTAAGGCAAGAAGAGATGGTGATGTTGAAAGGGTTAAAAGAATTTTAGCAGAACTTAGACAACCGTCCTTATATGAAGAAGAGCCTGATGAGCAGCCTCAGCCTCAAGAAGAAGAAATTGAGGAAGAAGAAGAATTTGAGGAAGAAGAAGAATTTGAGGACGAAGAAGAATTCAAAGAAGAGGAAGACTCCGAATCAGAAAATGATGATGCCATTATTTGGAATTTAGATAATGGAATAGAAAGGCCGGCCAAGGGTGTGAGTTTTATTCCCTGGGTAGGTGATCCAGAGGATGTTTCGGAACCAGATAGTGATTGGGAGGACAGGGTGTTGTCAGGACCTGAGGGGGAGGACTCCAGTAGCAAAAGTCCATAGTTGATTAGGGTGTTTCCTTTTTAGTATGTGTCTTTTTGTATGTGTCTATGACCCTTGGACGTCATGGAGGTTAGGTGTTAAATGTTAGTAAGATGATATATGTATCTGTATATATAGGCATGCTTGTATGGGAATGATAGCACTTGTAAAAATATTTTGACTGGTACTAAATATAATATATATTTTGATATACAATATGAATCTATGTATTGATTGTTTGGATTCTGTAGAGCGAGTATCCCGGTATATATATATATACTTGGGGAAACTCGAGGAAATTCTATCCAGAATTTTGTCTGGATAGTTAAAATTGTTTGATTGGATAAATTGGTTGCTATGGTTGTTAGCATATGGATGATAATTTATGGTTGTGATTTAAATAGATTATTAAATTACCTTTGTTTTAAATTTCGGGGATGAAATTATTTTAAGGGGGAAGGAATGTAATATCCCGGAAATTTGGGGCAATATCAATTTAATAATCTGTTTAAATAATTAAATTGATTTGATAATATTTGATAATAAAAATTTGAATTGGTTGAATAATCTGATTAAATAAATATTTACTGAGTGAAATTATCTTTTAAAAACCAATAAAATGATTTCTATTTATAATATGTATATATATGTGTGTATATATTGTAAATAGATAAGCTTTGGTTTGAAATACAATTTACATATGATATGTTAATTCATTTAATAAATAGTAGTAATTTATAATCTCCTTTATAAATTATTTTAAAATAGATAAATATGTTAATTTCAAACAATATTAATAGAGTATTGTTTTTATAATAAAAAGACCTTAATAAAATAAGATTGTTATTTTCAAATTGGATGTATTGTTTTAAATTTACTTTAAATTGGATTTTAAGAATATAATTTGAATTTGAATTTGAAATTCAAAAAAGGTAATATTTAAATAGTTTTAGATTTTAAATATATATGTATAAGCTTTTATTTATAAGTATAATTGGTTAGTTCTTTAAAAAGTTATCTTTATATATATAAATAGATAAGTAATAAGTGTTTAAGAAAATAAAGAAAAAGCTTTTATCTATATTTAAAATAAATATAAACTAACTAAAAAGACATGTGTAAATTCCTAAGGCTTGAAAATAACATGTGTACACTAATAAAGCAATGAGAATGACAAATGTCAAAGTCTTGCATTTTTGTTTTTCTTTTATTTTGAATAAATCATTTCTACCTATATATGCATCTACCTCTCATCTTTATTTTTTTTCTATTCTTTTCAAACTTAAGAGAATTCGGCCTTAAACCATTCTCAAAAACAAAATCAGTAACTCAAATCTTCCTCTCAAAACAAACCAGAGAATCGAACTCCCTCAATTCAATGTTAAAGATTATGATTTTTCTTTTAAAAATCAATTTTCTTTATAAGGTTTCAGTTTACAAACCTGTCTTGATAAATTAAGATACTTAGATTTTCACTTATCTTAAACATGCACTGTTGTTTCTAGTTTCCAGAGACATTCATGTTTAATTTAACTTAATTAAATTTTTAAACATTAATTTATACTGAAAAATTGATAAGTGGTCGTCACACGTGGTATCAGAGCTTAGGTTGAGCGAATGCCTAAGCTTTTGGTTAAGTGAATATCAGAGCTATTGGTTGAGTGAATACCTAGCTCTGGAGTGGTATCTATCGTGAGAGAGCGTATTTGTAATTTTTATATAACTATATATATATTCTACCTATATTGTTGGGTTACCCGTACAGGTTCTCCAATATAAGATATAAAGGTAGATAGGGTAGTAGTGTATGAAACACGACTACCAATGATTGGAATTAAGGTTGGAAGTGTATTTATCGAGACTGTAGACCCAATACTGTCTCGAGTAAGTTTTGCTGTGATGAAGGATTTCATCGAATCTCTGAAGGAAACCTGTTAAGGTTCGGAGTTTATCTGTAAAGTTGGATGAGTAGAGTTTGGATCTATCGGTTGAACAGAAGCAAGTGATGGTATCTTGATACCTCAGGTAATAGTAGCTGTGTGATGAGATGCAGTGACGATGGATGTTCCCGAAGATGTTTTCTTTTGACCGAGTTTAAGGAAGTGTGTCTGTTTCAGAGTTATGGCTGAGTTCATCATGGTGTTTCTGTTTGGTTTGGAGTTCGAGTTTCTCAAAGATCTTTGGATAGAAAGTCCTTGGCATCAGTATCAGCAGTGCAGCTCGGAGTATTCTGTGATGGCAGGAAGTTGTCAGGCTGAGTAGTTGTAACAACCCTGAGATTGCAATTACCGAATAATGAATTAAAATTATGACTTTAGGTTAAAAAGGGGGCTAAACAAATTTTCGGGGATTTAAATTTACTATTGGTTTGCAAATTAAGATATTTTGGGTTGAAATGGGGAATTTTTAAATAAAAAGTGATTATGGGTTAATGGGCCAAATGAGATAATTACATGGTTTTAATTAAAATTGGATGCTTATTAGGATTTTTTTTCACATGATAACTTAGAAAATAAACTAAGTCCTAATGGGTTTAAAACCCCCTTACCATAACCCATTAGCCTAACCCCCTCCTATATAATATCTTAAACCCATAACCCTAACCCTCCTCCTCTTCATAAATTCCTAAACCTAAACCTAAGCAAAATTAATGGCCTCCATTTAGAAGCTCCATCTCCATCTCTTCATAATTAGACTTGTTTAATCCTAGCAAGGTAATGCAATCCTAGGCCTAATCACCTTCTAATCTTTATTTTAATCTTTGAAATCTCTTTGTAATCCTTGGTTTTGTTCTCTTTTTAATTTTGAAGCTCTCTAATCCACATCCTCTTAGCTTTGGAAAGTTGCACTTGAAGTGTTTGCTTATTTGCTTGATTGGTAGAGGTAATTACTATTGATTAGTAATTAATGCTAGTTGTAATATTGGTAATTACTATTTGTTAGTAATTATTGCTAGTATAATGTTGATGAAAAATTTTGGTGCCAAAAACTGAAAAAAACACTCCAAAATGTCAAAAAACTCAAAAAATAGCTGGCTGGAAATTTGCATCAGGCTCAAACAGGCCAAAAACCCAAATCTGAGTGCACCAGGGCCAGTCTGGGTGCTGCCCAGGTGCAACAGGCTAGCCCAGTAGGGCTAGCCAGGAGCTGGACCCAAAGTCCCCAGCCCACACGGGCTGGGGCCGGCCGCAGGTCCCCAGCCCGCATGGGGCTGGGGCGGGCCGCATGTCCCCAGCCCGTGTGGGCTGGGGCGGGTCCCCAGGCCCAGCCGCTTGGGCTGGGGCACCCCTTATATCCCCAGCCCGCCTGGGCTGGGGACTAAGGGCGCGGGCTTCGGCCCGCGTCCCTTAAACCCCAGCCCAGGCGGGCTGGGGCACTTCATAGTATCCCCAGCCCGCCTGGGCTGGGGATCAAGGGCGCGGGCTTCAGCCCGCGTCCCTTAAACCCCAGCCCGGGCGGGCTGGGGCGGACTGACGCGGGCCGGGCCCGCGTCCAATAAAAAAAAAAAAAAAATGTCAGAAATAATATTCCCAGCCCAGACGGGCTGGGGCAGGCTGACGCGGGCCGGGCCCGCGTCGAAAAGAAAAAAGAAAAAAAAAATCAGAAATCACCTCTGTTTCAGATTTGTACCTCCACTTCGCGATGCCACCTCGATCGCATCGGAAGTCGGAATTCGACGTTTTTGGTCTCGTTGGAAAGGTGGAGTTTCGAACTTCATCTCTATAAAATTTGGGCATCATCGGTATTCGTTTGGTACTTCGAATTTCGTGTCGAAGTTGAACTCTGGTCGCTGTTTGTAAACAGTGTAAATCTTGTTCTGGGTCCAACTTTGAGACGTCGCTGCTACTTCGTCTCAACTCGGAATCCAGAAATTCTTTTTGCATCTTAAAGTAGGGATGTTAGACTACATGCCTGCAAATTTTTATGACATTTGGACACAGTTTGCTGGTCCAAATAAATTGTCGAACTTGGGTTCACAGCTGTTTTTGAATGTTTACAAACACTTAGAATATTTTTGATGATTTTCTGGTTTTCATTGATTTCTTTGAGATTTGTGTCTAGATTTCGTACACGGGTTTTATGAATCATTTTCAAAAGATTTTTCACTCCTAAATGGCTTTTGAAAATTATTATATAATATTATTTTAATTATTAAATTAATTACTCCATAATAGGAGACCTTTCAAAAGACCGTTTTAAAAGTGATTTCGAAAATCAATTATAAATCCGTTTTACACCATTATTTTCTATAATAAAAATCTCACACTCACTTTTAGCACGTCGAGCGAAGTGGAAAGGTGCTTAAACGGTTAGGAAATCTCCGGCCTATGGAAACCGTGTGTATTTTCTTTCCGGTTAATCCCCGACCTATTCGATTGATCGTTTTGACCTTTGGGTCTAGTTTACCGATGATATGAGGTAGACTTTTTATTGTTTGGAGTGTGAGCTTGCTATTGGTTAGGAAACCGTTTAGTGCGAACGTGGGGTATGGGACTCATTGTTAACACTTTGCGGGTTCCTCTCCAAGAAGTTAGTGACACATTAGCCTCTGGGCGGCCAGTACTGGACCTCTGGGTCACCACGCCTCTGGGCAACCGTCTCTGGACACCTGCTCTATGGAGCAGTTTATTTTTCGGCGTGTGCCTCTGGGCCTTTATCCTTCTGGGAACGATCTCGCCGTCTCGCGCGTTTCGCATCGGTGCGAGTGATCGATCACAACTCTACAGTACTTGGCAACAACGACTCTGGTCGGTGCACGTGCAACATTTGTATTATCTGATGATTTTTATATCCATTCGAGTACCGCCATTCGGCGTTGGTTCTATGGAACCATACGATGTAAGTGCGATTACCTTGTGGATTCACAGTGTCTCTGGACACTGCTTTTCAGTGTTTGATTTCATTGATTTTTCAGTATATCCCCATTGCTCTTTGGAGCATCGATCTTTGCTTGGGCATTGATTACAGACTCTGGTCACTCTTGGGATTATTGCCTATGGGCATCTTTTTATAGCTTTGGCTACGCCGATGATATGAGGCGATTTTATTTATTCTACACTTTGGTGTTGATTTCTCTTTGGAGATTTTTATTGTTTATTAATGATTAGGGATCGTCATTATATTCATGTGGTTCATAATATACTTCTCTTTAGATAAGTACTGTTTTACTTATGTACCGCATTATTATATATCTCAGTTATTACTGATTGTTTAGCTAGCCTGACCCGAGTGTTTTCGCTCGGGTCAGACCGAGTTGTTTCAGGTTAGGTCTCTGGACTTAGCTGCTCTGTGCTTCCGCTTTGGACTTATCTGCTATGCTTTTGAGATAGCTTATCTTAGTGTCCGCTTATGTTATTATTCAAACTCTGATATGTACATATTTTTGACTCACATGAGTGAGCAGTGGCTTTGTACCCACTTATGATATTTGGATCTGTATTGATGATGTATTGTTCTGGGATTTTATATCTGTTATGTGATTCTGTTCTGTGATGCTATTTCATTATGTTATTATGCTTTGACCTGATAGATCTTTAGCCATTTGTAATTTCGTTATAAGTATTTACCGAATATGTTGAACCACCTGATTGAGAAAAATTTAAATAGATTCCACCTTTCGACGTATTCGGTAGATAGTTATAGCTTGATTATAAATGGTCGCTTCCACTATACTCTATTCTCCGCTTTAACAGACAGTATTACTCCCGTAATACTCTTTGTTACAGTGGGTCTCGGAGTGGGGCGTTACAGATTGGTATCAGAGCCTGGTTTCAGGAATAAGCATAATAAACACAGAATAGATACACTTAGTACAATACATTTTCATTAGATCCGAATTAAATCAAATCCCTTCCTTATGTTTATTGATAGATAAGTTAGGAATATGTTTAGGAATCTGTTATATTCCGTAGTATTCCTTGATTAATTATCTATCATTGAATCATGTCTAACTCTAATTCCCGTTTGACTTTCAGTATGTCTGGAAGGGGAAGAGGGAGACCCACACGTCAGACCAGTGCTGTTGGGCAGTCCAGCAACACTCATCCAGAGGGCGTGTTCATGACCACCGACCAGATCATGGAGTTGGTTCGGAATTCCCAGTCTCATTCTCAGTCTCCAGCCCCAGTTGCTGATGTTCCGCGCAAGTCTGCTTTTGCACGTCTCTGCAGTGATTTTACCCATCTCGGAGGGAAGCCGTTCAGTGGCTCCGAGAATGTCTTAGAGGTCCAGGCTTGGATTCGGATATGCGAGCGCATTTTCACTCGTATGGATATCCCGGATCATGACCGTGTTCTTATTGCTTCTAGTCAGCTTCAGAGTCGTGCCCTGGATTGGTACGAACTTCTTATTGCCGAGGTCGATGAGACTACACTTACTTGGGCTCAGTTTCGTGAGAGATTTGAGCTCAAATTCATTCCAGAGTCAGAGAAGAACTCCCTTGCTCGCCGCTTTCTTGATCTCAAGCAGGGGAAGTCCTCCGTTTCCGATTATGTCTCTTCCTTCGAGGCCCTGTCCAAGTACGGCCTTGAGTTTATTGCTACTCCTTATAAGAGGAACCTCAAATTTGTTGAGGGCTTGAAGAAATATCTGAAGAGGCAGCTTATGCTTCAGCTTGAGCTCTCATTCGAGAAGCTGGTCGATGCAGCTCTACATCTTGAGTCAGTCGAGATGGAGCATAGTGATGATGGTGGTGTGGGTGCCACAAACCCCACCAAGAAGAGGTTTCCTCCTGGCAAGTCTGGCTCTTCGTTTCAGCACAAGAAGAAGAAGACTGGCAGTTCCACAGTTCAGACTCAGCCTCAGACTCGTCCTCAGTCCCAGACTTCTGCTCAGCCTAGTGGGACACGTCCTCCGAAGAAATGCTTCAATTGCGGTTCCCCAGATCACTTTATTCGAGAGTGTCCCAAACCTCTCTATTGCACCTTCTGTAAGAAGGAGGGACACAGGATCACCACTTGTCCTATTGCTCCAGCTAGTGCCAAGCCTGGCAGGCTTAATGCTGCCAAGGCTTCTACCACTTCTGCTCAGCCCAAAGGTACACATCCTTCCGTTCTTGAAGGCTCTTTTTTATTTCATGGTAGATCTATTAGAGTTCTTTTTGATACGGGTGCCTCTCACTCATTCGTATCAAAGGAACTAGTTGATACTTTATCTTTGGATGTTACTTGTATGGTTTCTTCACTAAGGATTGTGAATCCCATTGGTGGATCCACGACCCTTAGCTTGCTCTGTGAGAATATAGATATTGATCTTTGTGGCTTTTCTTTCCGTGCAAATCTCCACGTTATGGAGTATTTGGGCTTTGATATGATTCTTGGCATGGATTGGCTCATTCAGCACAATGCAAAAATTATTTGTTCGGAGCGGATATTATTCATTCATCACCCTGACTCGTCCTCTCCGTTAGCTATTGTTCTTCAAGATGTTGGGCTTTCTGATGTTACTTTATTCTCTCTTGATTCACGAGATGATGAGGTAGACATATCTCGTATTCCTGTTGTTCGGGATTTCCCCGATATATTCGAGCCAGTTTCAGGCCTGCCGCCAAAGCGGGCCATTGAGTTCCGCATCGATCTCATTCCAGGCTCCCACCTAGTTGGGCGTCCTCCCACGAGGATGTCTACTAAAGAGAATGAGGAACTCAGGAAGCAGTTAGTGGAGCTTGAGGCGAAGCAGCTCATTCGGTCCAGTTCTTCGCCATGGGGTGCTGCTGTGGTCTTCGTTAAGAAGCCCGATGGCTCTCTTAGGCTTTGCATTGACTATCGCAAGCTTAATGAGTTGACCATCAGAAATCGTTATCCATTGCCACGAATAGACGATATGTTTGATCAGTTGAGCGGTGCGAAGGTCTTCTCTCAGCTCGACCTTGCCACCGGATTCCATCAGCTACGAGTCGCCGAAGACAGCATTCCTCTTACAGCTTTTCGCACTCGTTATGGTTCTTTTGAGTGGTTGGTCATGCCGTTCGGCTTGACGAACGCTCCGGCTTTCTTTGTCGATCTTATGAATCGAGTATTCCGGGAATACATCGATAGATTCGTTCTGGTCTTCATCGACGACATTCTTATTTATTCTAGATCCGAGGCAGAGCATGCTCATCATTTGCGGATCGTCTTGGATACTCTTCGTCAGCATCAGCTTAAGGCCAAGCTCTCCAAGTGCCATTTTTGGGAGAGCAAGGTCAAGTTCTTGGGCCATATTGTATCATCTGAGGCTATTTCTGTCGATCCTTCAAAGATCGAAGCTATTCGGAATTGGAAGCAGCCCGAGAACGTTCATGATATTCGCAGCTTCCTTGGTCTGGCGGGTTATTACCGTCGATTTATCAAGGATTTCTCTCGAGTTGCACTTCCCCTCACGACTCTAACTCGTAAGGGGGTTCGCTTTATTTGGTCTGATAAGTGTGAAGCTTCTTTCCAGCGATTGAAGGAACTTCTCACTCATGCTCCTATCCTTGTGGTTCCTGAGAGTAACCAGGATCTAGTTGTTTACACCGATGCTTGTGGTAGCGGGCTCGGTGCAGTTCTTATGCAGAAGGATCGGGTAGTTGCTTATGCTTCCAGGCAACTGCGTCCGAATGAGGTTCGCTATCCTACTCATGATCTTGAGTTAGCAGCTATCGTCTTTGCTTTGAAGATGTGGCGTCATTATCTATTGGGCGAACGTTTCATTCTCTACACCGATCACAAGTCGCTGAAGTATCTTTTCAGCCAGAGAGATCTCAATATGAGGCAGCAGCGATGGCTTGAGTTTCTTGCCTCATATGACTTAGATATTCAGTATACCCCTGGCAAGGGTAATCGTGTGGCTGATGCACTCAGTCGCAAACACTCGGCAGTAGTTTCTATGATGATAGCCGAGTGGGATATTCTTGAGACTCTTTCTATGTGTGATATTCGAAATCGAGCTCCGTCTTCTGATCCTCAGATCTTGCTATTCAGCTTGGAAGCTCGACCTATTCTATTGGATCGCATTGCCCATGCTCAGCGGCAGGATCCAAACCTGTTGCGATATATTCATCTCCTTGAGTCGGGATCCAGTGATGAGACATTGTTGGATTATTCTATTGATTCTCATCGGTGCCTTCGCAGGAAGAACCGTATTTTGGTACCATCTGATTCGTCACTTAGGCGTGACATTCTAGACGAGTGTCATCGCACTAAGTACACTATTCATCCCGGGTCGAGTAAGATGTATGCCGACATGTGTCGTCTATTTTATTGGGAGGGCATGAAGAGCGATGTTGCAAGTTATGTAAGCCGTTGCATGACTTGTCAACAGATCAAAGCTGAGCATCAGCGTCCATCTGGTCTTCTACAGCCGCTAGAGATTCCATTGTGGAAATGGGATCAGATATCCATGGATTTCATTGACGGTCTGCCTCGATCGAGGTCAGGCCATACTTCTATTTGGGTCATCGTTGATCGCTTGACCAAATCAGCTCATTTCATTCCTATTAAGTCCACTCGGACTGCTCCTCAGCTTGCCAAGTTATATGTGAAGGAAGTCGTTCGTCTTCATGGCATTCCTAGCTCTATCGTCTGTGATCGAGACACTATCTTTACTAGTCACTTCTGGAAGTGCCTACAGTCAGCTTTGGGCTCAAAGCTGAATTTCTCGACTGCTTATCATCCTCAGACCGACGGTCAGACAGAGAGGGTGAATCGTGTTTTAGAGGATCTTTTGCGCTGTTGTATTCTGGATTTCGGTGGTAGTTGGGAGGATCACTTACCGCTGGTAGAGTTCTCCTACAACAACAGCTTTCAGTCTAGTATCGGCATGGCACCTTTCGAGGCTCTTTATGGAAGGCCATGTCGCTCTCCTGCTTGTTGGTTAGAATCCGGTGAGAAGCACCTTCTTGGTCCAGATTCAGTTCGGGAATCTTCTGAGAAGATTATTCTTATTCGTCAGAGAATGAAAGAGGCGCAGAACCGTCAGAAATCCTACGCGGACAGCCGTAGGAAGCCTCTTGAGTTCTCCATTGGTGATCATGTCTTTATTCGGATATCTCCCATGAAGGGGGTTGTGCGTTTCAGCTCTACAGGGAAGTTGGCTCCTCGTTATGTCGGACCATTTCCTATTACGGAACGCATCGGCCCCGTTGCTTATCGTGTGGCTCTACCTGCTCATTTCTCTGGAATACATGATGTGTTCCATGTCTCTCAGCTTCGCAAGTGTGTGCGCGATCCTGATTCTATTATCGAGCCTCATATTGTGCCTGATTTGGAGATCTCACCCAATCTATCTATAGAGCAGCAACCTCTTCGTGTGCTTGATTCGGAGATCAGACGTCTTCGAAACAAAGAGGTTCCGCTTGTGAAGATTCAATGGTCGTCTAATCCTAAGGACTGCACTTGGGAGACCAGAGAATTTATCAAGCGTACTTATCCTGGTTTTCTTTCATCTTCCGGCACGGGTGAGCATCTATATTTTATCTTCTGAATTCTTTTTGTGGATTAGATGTTATAGACGACTCATATATTTAAGGAATTGCGAGGACGCAATTTCCTTAAGGGGGGGAGTCTGTAACAACCCTGAGATTGCAATTACCGAATAATGAATTAAAATTATGACTTTAGGTTAAAAAGGGGGCTAAACAAATTTTCGGGGATTTAAATTTACTATTGGTTTGCAAATTAAGATATTTTGGGTTGAAATGGGGAATTTTTAAATAAAAAGTGATTATGGGTTAATGGGCCAAATGAGATAATTACATGGTTTTAATTAAAATTGGATGCTTATTAGGATTTTTTTTCACATGATAACTTAGAAAATAAACTAAGTCCTAATGGGTTTAAAACCCCCTTACCATAACCCATTAGCCTAACCCCCTCCTATATAATATCTTAAACCCATAACCCTAACCCTCCTCCTCTTCATAAATTCCTAAACCTAAACCTAAGCAAAATTAATGGCCTCCATTTAGAAGCTCCATCTCCATCTCTTCATAATTAGACTTGTTTAATCCTAGCAAGGTAATGCAATCCTAGGCCTAATCACCTTCTAATCTTTATTTTAATCTTTGAAATCTCTTTGTAATCCTTGGTTTTGTTCTCTTTTTAATTTTGAAGCTCTCTAATCCACATCCTCTTAGCTTTGGAAAGTTGCACTTGAAGTGTTTGCTTATTTGCTTGATTGGTAGAGGTAATTACTATTGATTAGTAATTAATGCTAGTTGTAATATTGGTAATTACTATTTGTTAGTAATTATTGCTAGTATAATGTTGATGAAAAATTTTGGTGCCAAAAACTGAAAAAAACACTCCAAAATGTCAAAAAACTCAAAAAATAGCTGGCTGGAAATTTGCATCAGGCTCAAACAGGCCAAAAACCCAAATCTGAGTGCACCAGGGCCAGTCTGGGTGCTGCCCAGGTGCAACAGGCTAGCCCAGTAGGGCTAGCCAGGAGCTGGACCCAAAGTCCCCAGCCCACACGGGCTGGGGCCGGCCGCAGGTCCCCAGCCCGCATGGGGCTGGGGCGGGCCGCATGTCCCCAGCCCGTGTGGGCTGGGGCGGGTCCCCAGGCCCAGCCGCTTGGGCTGGGGCACCCCTTATATCCCCAGCCCGCCTGGGCTGGGGACTAAGGGCGCGGGCTTCGGCCCGCGTCCCTTAAACCCCAGCCCAGGCGGGCTGGGGCACTTCATAGTATCCCCAGCCCGCCTGGGCTGGGGATCAAGGGCGCGGGCTTCAGCCCGCGTCCCTTAAACCCCAGCCCGGGCGGGCTGGGGCGGACTGACGCGGGCCGGGCCCGCGTCCAATAAAAAAAAAAAATGTCAGAAATAATATTCCCAGCCCAGACGGGCTGGGGCAGGCTGACGCGGGCCGGGCCCGCGTCGAAAAGAAAAAAGAAAAAAAAAATCAGAAATCACCTCTGTTTCAGATTTGTACCTCCACTTCGCGATGCCACCTCGATCGCATCGGAAGTCGGAATTCGACGTTTTTGGTCTCGTTGGAAAGGTGGAGTTTCGAACTTCATCTCTATAAAATTTGGGCATCATCGGTATTCGTTTGGTACTTCGAATTTCGTGTCGAAGTTGAACTCTGGTCGCTGTTTGTAAACAGTGTAAATCTTGTTCTGGGTCCAACTTTGAGACGTCGCTGCTACTTCGTCTCAACTCGGAATCCAGAAATTCTTTTTGCATCTTAAAGTAGGGATGTTAGACTACATGCCTGCAAATTTTTATGACATTTGGACACAGTTTGCTGGTCCAAATAAATTGTCGAACTTGGGTTCACAGCTGTTTTTGAATGTTTACAAACACTTAGAATATTTTTGATGATTTTCTGGTTTTCATTGATTTCTTTGAGATTTGTGTCTAGATTTCGTACACGGGTTTTATGAATCATTTTCAAAAGATTTTTCACTCCTAAATGGCTTTTGAAAATTATTATATAATATTATTTTAATTATTAAATTAATTACTCCATAATAGGAGACCTTTCAAAAGACCGTTTTAAAAGTGATTTCGAAAATCAATTATAAATCCGTTTTACACCATTATTTTCTATAATAAAAATCTCACACTCACTTTTAGCACGTCGAGCGAAGTGGAAAGGTGCTTAAACGGTTAGGAAATCTCCGGCCTATGGAAACCGTGTGTATTTTCTTTCCGGTTAATCCCCGACCTATTCGATTGATCGTTTTGACCTTTGGGTCTAGTTTACCGATGATATGAGGTAGACTTTTTATTGTTTGGAGTGTGAGCTTGCTATTGGTTAGGAAACCGTTTAGTGCGAACGTGGGGTATGGGACTCATTGTTAACACTTTGCGGGTTCCTCTCCAAGAAGTTAGTGACACATTAGCCTCTGGGCGGCCAGTACTGGACCTCTGGGTCACCACGCCTCTGGGCAACCGTCTCTGGACACCTGCTCTATGGAGCAGTTTATTTTTCGGCGTGTGCCTCTGGGCCTTTATCCTTCTGGGAAGGATCTCGCCGTCTCGCGCGTTTCGCATCGGTGCGAGTGATCGATCACAACTCTACAGTACTTGGCAACAACGACTCTGGTCGGTGCACGTGCAACATTTGTATTATCTGATGATTTTTATATCCATTCGAGTACCGCCATTCGGCGTTGGTTCTATGGAACCATACGATGTAAGTGCGATTACCTTGTGGATTCACAGTGTCTCTGGACACTGCTTTTCAGTGTTTGATTTCATTGATTTTTCAGTATATCCCCATTGCTCTTTGGAGCATCGATCTTTGCTTGGGCATTGATTACAGACTCTGGTCACTCTTGGGATTATTGCCTATGGGCATCTTTTTATAGCTTTGGCTACGCCGATGATATGAGGCGATTTTATTTATTCTACACTTTGGTGTTGATTTCTCTTTGGAGATTTTTATTGTTTATTAATGATTAGGGATCGTCATTATATTCATGTGGTTCATAATATACTTCTCTTTAGATAAGTACTGTTTTACTTATGTACCGCATTATTATATATCTCAGTTATTACTGATTGTTTAGCTAGCCTGACCCGAGTGTTTTCGCTCGGGTCAGACCGAGTTGTTTCAGGTTAGGTCTCTGGACTTAGCTGCTCTGTGCTTCCGCTTTGGACTTATCTGCTATGCTTTTGAGATAGCTTATCTTAGTGTCCGCTTATGTTATTATTCAAACTCTGATATGTACATATTTTTGACTCACATGAGTGAGCAGTGGCTTTGTACCCACTTATGATATTTGGATCTGTATTGATGATGTATTGTTCTGGGATTTTATATCTGTTATGTGATTCTGTTCTGTGATGCTATTTCATTATGTTATTATGCTTTGACCTGATAGATCTTTAGCCATTTGTAATTTCGTTATAAGTATTTACCGAATATGTTGAACCACCTGATTGAGAAAAATTTAAATAGATTCCACCTTTCGACGTATTCGGTAGATAGTTATAGCTTGATTATAAATGGTCGCTTCCACTATACTCTATTCTCCGCTTTAACAGACAGTATTACTCCCGTAATACTCTTTGTTACAGTGGGTCTCGGAGTGGGGCGTTACAGTAGTTTTTCTGGAGGTGAAATTCAGAAGCAGCAGGGTGCATCCATTTCTTAGATGGATTGGATAGTTAAGTATGGGCTGTTCTGATTTGTTAAGAGGAACAGTTTTCTTTGGAAATAGGCTGGGTTGATCGCAAAAGTGACTTGCGATAGTTTGAGGGTTCTCTTGGGTTATCAGAGTTTTTCTGAGTGTCTTCAGAGAAGTCAGGAGTTGTCCGCATCTGAAGGTTGAGTTTTCTTATCGACTAGATTCCAGGAGTAGTACCGGTAGTTCAGTCTAGTTGAAGGATGTTTCCTAGAGATGGAGTTGGTGCAGCAACTCAAGTTTTGATGAAGTATCTGAGTTTTATTTATGGATCCGTGAACCATATTTCTAGAATATGTTGTTCAGTTTGTGCTTGTGTTCTTCATCAGCATTCTTATCTACCTCAGATCAGAATTGAGCAGCGAAAGCAGTTTGGAGTATATCTCTGGATAGGAGAAGTAAGTTTGGAATCTACTGATGTTGTGAAGTAAAGTTATGTTTGGATCTCTTCTGTGTTCTGATTTGGATAAGTATTTGGTCTTCAGAATTGAATGGTCAGTTTGGATGACTGAGATTCATTGTGTTTTACGTATCTCTGAGGGAGTACGTATTTGATCTATCTCTGGTTTTAGAATCAGCAATTCTGGAAGGTTTAGTTGTTGAGTCAGACTCGTCTGTAGTCTGATATTCTGTTTAGTTCTGTAGATCTAGATGAGTAGGAGATCTATAGCTTAGTAGTTTAGATTGTTGTAGAGTGAGTATCCCGGTATATATATACTTGGGGAAACTCGAGGAATTCTATCTAGAATTTTGTCTGGATAGTTAGATTTGATTGATTGGATGAATTGGTTGCTATGGTTGCTAGCATATGGATGATAGTATATGCTTGTGAATTAAAATTAAAATCTTAAATAGATTATTAAATTACCTTTGTTTAAATTTCGGGGACGAAATTATTTTAAGGGGGGAGGAATGTAATATCCCGGAAATTTGAGCGATATCAATTTAATAATCTGTTAAATAATTAAATTGATATTGATGATCTTTGATAATAAAATTTGAGTTTAATTTAATAATCTGATGAAATAAGTATTTAATTGGTAAATTTTATCTTTTAAAAGTTAATAAGATATTTTCTATTTGAATATATATATATTTATTTGTATATATTGTAAATAGAAAAGCTTTGGTAAATAGGAAATTTAGATTTAATTTAATATGGACTTTTCAAAGATATTTAGATAAATAACTTTATAGTTTTAAATATACTTTAGGTAAGTGTTTAAATTGTTTAAGATATATTTTAACTTAAGCTTAAATATAAATAAGATTAACAAAAAGGTTTGTTTTATTTCTTTTTAAAATATTACTTGATAATATAATCTCT
Source organism: Allium fistulosum (assembly GCA_030737815.1). Taxonomy (NCBI): domain Eukaryota; kingdom Viridiplantae; phylum Streptophyta; class Magnoliopsida; order Asparagales; family Amaryllidaceae; genus Allium; species Allium fistulosum. The sequence continues at coordinate 74,359,586 of CM060906.1, forward strand.
TATATAAATTATTTAAATTATCAAATATGTTATTTCCAAATAATAAGTATAATGTATTATTTTTATAAATATGAATGGATTTTTAAGAATATGGAATTTTTATTTAATTGAATGAAAAGTTATATATGTATATATATAACTTAACTTTTAAATTGAATCTTAGGATTTAATTAAAATTGAATTTGAAATTAAGTTTTGAAATTCAAAGGAATAAATATTTAAATTGTTTTGGATGTTAGAATATTTGTAAAAAAAAACCTATATTTATAAAATATAATTAGTTTTAGTTTCTCTTTAAATAGATATATATATAGATAAGTATTTTATAAATAAGAAAAAGCCATTTTATATACTTCTAAAATAAATAAATATGTAAAAACTACTTAAGAGACATATGTCATTATCTTAAGTTATTGTTTTAACAAGTGTAAATAAAAGATGAACTATAATGACAAGTGTCTTCATTTATTTTTATTTTCTTTTATTTTTATTTATCATAAATCTACTTATATATAAACATTGTATTTCTATACTTCATTTTTTCTAATTTCCTTTTCAAAAACAAGAAACTCAAACCTCTTTCTCAAATACAAATGCAAATCTGAAATCAGTAAACAAACTTTCCTCAAACCAAATCAAAGATCTGTAATCAACTCCTCAAACCAGAAATCAAAAAAATCAATACCCTGTAATTCTTTTTCCAAATCAACTCAAGCCTGTTGTATTCATTTGCAATCTGGGATCATCTCAAGTCTGTCTGCAAACATGCATTCTTTTCAAAACCTGCATTCTCTTCAACCTGGAAGCATGTTCAAACACTCATCTCTGCATGCAAATTTAAACAGCAAGCAACTCAGTTTAAAAGTCAAATAAGCAAGGCAATTCAAGTTTTAAAATACAAAAGCAGTTTTCAAAAGCTAAAGGCTGCCTCTGTTTAAATAAGGTGAGTAACTTTTAAAAACTTAAAGTAAAATATGGTTACATGCTAGTATGGTTGAAATGAATAAGTATTGCATGAATAAGTGAGAATCTGATGTGAATGTTTATAGTGTGTATGCTGTTAACAATTAGATGCTCTGTTCATCTTCTTTAAATATGAGTAACAATCTTTCTAAAAGGGTTCAAATTATCTGTTTTAAAATCTGGATGCATGCAATAAATATTTGAAGTAGAGTGTGTTAATTGTTTGCATGGTTTTAAATATGAATTGTATATATATATCTAATATATGGATGTGCATGTTTGTATACAGAGTGTTGGCTCTGTTCTTGATATACAGGTTACAAAACTTGATCAAAAAAATTCATATCTCTTTCCCTGGATCTCTTTAGTCTTCAACATATAAACAAAATCTGTTTGTTATGACAAAATCTAAATTTTAAAAATAATTTTTGAGTTAAATATGAAAGTAGTTTTAACTGGAAGGTAAATTACAGTAAAACTTAATCATATCAAAAAATTCGGTCTCAGAGATTAAATGTTTCATGTATATAACCTGATTTGCATTTGAAAATTATGAATTTTAAAAATAAAATCAGAAATTTTAAGCTTGTAATTCGAGAGAGATCGAATGATGAACAGAATTCTTGTTTGAGGTGATTTCTGGTGATCTATGTGTTTGATTGGGTCGGGGTTTCTTCGTAAGGATGGAGAAGTGATCGTAGTATCTTGGAAAAATAATGGATGGAGATGCATTTCATCGAGGAGGAAGCGGTGGCGAGATTTGTTCTGGAACCCTAGTTTTAACTAGATTAGAAAAATCGATCATCACGGCATCTAGGTTGTATCGAGTTCATCAGAACTCTGGGTATTGGTAGCAGGGAAGTTGGCGAAGGCGTGGCTGGAAGATCAGCGGTTCCGGTGGTCGGAGTCTCGAGTACGAGGAGTTGTTGCCAGATTTTGGAAGCGGTAGTCTGTGTTCCAGTTTTGGTGGTGCTACTCGATTTCGATTTCGAGTGAGAATCGATGGTTTGGGGTCTGGATCGTCAAAGAGGAAGGATCGGCGATGTGTCGGAGTCAGCCTCGTTGGCTGGAGCAGCGTAGGTGGTCGGTGCACGTGCACGAACCCACGTTCGTGTCAGTGATTGTAACGACCCAGAATTTTTGATAATTAAAATTCGGATATTTAATTGATTTTAAATATCAATAAATGGAATTTAGAAGTCGAATGATTTATTTTTCGAATATTGGATTTAATTGGATAATTAAATCGATAATTTAATAGTTAAATTCCAGAAATAATTGAAAATCGAGTTTAAAATGATTGAAAATGATTTGGGAAATCTTATTTAATCATACTGGAGTTATAGAAATATTTTAGAACTTTCAGAATCGAATTTAGAATTTATTTGTGAAAATTGAATATTTTAATATTTAATTATCGACTGTAAAAATAGTCAATTTTCGAACAGTCTCAGAATTGAACGAGACCAGTTCCATTGGATCCGTAATAGTTAGATATTATCGGATTTCAATTTTCGTATCAATCGGAGTTGTCGTTTGACCGTGGCAACTCGAAACGCATCGAAATTATTTTAATTTGATTCGGCGAGTTAAAATAGTCATTTTTCAAAAAGTCTCGGATTTTCGACGAAACCAGTTTCATCGGATCCGTAATGTGATATTATTGTATGATTTCAAATTTCGTAATTTTTGGATGTACCGTTTGTCCGATACGAATTAAAACGCCTCGAAATTCGATTTAAATCGGTTTAATTTAAATTGATCGTTTTAGTGCATATCTCTCACAGACGATCGAATTAGCTTCCGAAACCTGTTCCATTGTGTCCGGAACGCGGGATAAACCCCAGAAAAGCTAGTCACCGCACGTAAAACGGAGTTCGGAAATCCCGGAATGAATAGTGTTTCGATCAGTTTTCTATAAATAGCCTTCATTCACAAAAAAAAAGAAAAAGAAAATATAAACCTAACCCTAGCTTCAGCTGGCCGCCACTATCATATTCAACGGCCGAGACTATCTCTTCTTCTTCCACTAATTCCTTCAAATCCAAGCAATAATTTCAAAAATTTCCAACTAGGAAAAGGTAGAGGACATCGAGCTCTACAGGGTGAACGGTTATGATGAAGTTTTAAGCTGCGGATCGACGGCATCATTCGTTCAAAGGCACGTCGTTTCACCTCGATTTACGTGCGCTGGGGAGCACCGCGTGAGGCCGGTCTTTGGCCGAGTGCGTGTCGCGGGTAGGCGAGTGATGTGGCACCACTCGATCATCTTCAAACTGCAAAGGGGAGGAGCGACCATCATTTTTTTTCTTCGTGCGTGATGGGTTATTACGCGACCTGGTGAATTGAACGTGGAGGGAGAAGGCAATTGCACGGCCTTGATCTAGGGGTTTGAAGATGTGCGGCTACGATCATTTGGAGGTTATAAATTTGAAAAGAAAATTGAAAATAAATTATATAATAACTTGTATAAACTTTAAAACGTCATCTCTCTTTCATACGAGATCGGAATTCGACGAAATTTTTTGCGATGGGATCGTATTGACGAGCTCTTCGCGATGCCGCTGGATTGGAAGCGATCGGAGTCAGTGAAAATTTTGGTTGGAATTAAATGCCTGTTTAATTTCAATCGGAATAAATCGCTATTGCGACGAATAAAAAGCAAAGGTGAGATCTTCTCACTCAAATTTGAATGTGGAATTATTTACAGTTATTGATTGATGATTGACTGTTTGGATTGTTGATATTAGATATGATAGGATATATATCTATATATATAGCAATATATACATATTGGCATATGTATATATTGGATTGATTGATTTCCCGCCTCGTATAGCGGATGAGACCCTATTGCGCCGTTAGTAAGCGGATTTATAAAAACCCATATACCGCGATAATTCCGTACTGGAGCGGAATTGGTATTGTGCTAACGTCTTTGGATGCAGGGAAACAGGTTGGAGGGATCCAACTGGATTCCTCACCAGTAGTTATTTATTTTCAGATATTGTGATATATTCTGTTATCATATGATGATATATGATATTTGACTGTTGGGATGGACTGATTGGTGTTGTGACATCATTGGATTCAGTTTTGAAGTTTAAAAATAACGACTTTTATTTTAAAAAGATTTTTAAGTGATTTTTGAAAAATAGACGTTTATCGAATTTTTGAATTGATTTATTTCAGAAAAATAAACGTCTAGAATTTTAAAGTTATAAGAGTTAAGATTTTTGGTGAAATATAACCAAAGTGTGATTTTTGAAATGAAAGTTGATTTAATTGTAAAATGGGTTAAATTGAGATTTTTAAAGTATTATAAAAGATGTACAGAAAAATTGATGTATTTATCAATTAAAATTTTTGGAATTTTAAAACGAGTTTTTATAAGTGAAGATATGAATCTTATAGAATTTTAAAATTGTGAAGATATGAAATTTATAGATGTATAAATTGTGAAGTTATAAAATGGATGAGACTGTAGAATAAAAGATTTATACGAGATTAACTTATAAATTGGATTTTTACCTTTAGATGGAATATTTATCGAATTATTAATAAAGGAGATTTATTAAATTGAAGTCGTTAGAAAATAGAAATAGAATTTATAAACGTTGTTTTATAAATTCGAGATCAATTGGATTTGATAAATTAAATATAGAAGATTATTAAAGGAGATATATTCGCGATTTTGGATAGCGAATTATTATTGAAATAAAATGTGTAGAAAATAGTGAAATGTAATTAGTGAAGTATATTCACGATTTTGGACAGTGAATATATTGTTAAGTAAAATGGATAGTTTTGGAAAAGCGATATTGTAAAATGAAGTTAATTGTTTTAAAAGATGTTTTAAAACGTGTTAAATATCGAAATCATAGATTTCAACAGTTCTTGTTGAAATAGACGTTTTCGAGAAATTTAAGGAAATGGTGGACTATAACACTGTTGTTATAGTAAATGATTTCCGAAAGGAAATGTTTTGAAGTAGTATTGGGATTTATATATCTATCTAAATCCGAATCCCTATACTAGTGATTTCGAGTCGTCGTAACGATGTTTTACGCAACATTCGTTTTGACTCAAATAGATGTTGAAATTTATGATTTCCTTAAAGAATGAAATTATACTTAATTTGATTTAAGTATATTGAATATTTTCAAATGTTGAAAATAAATGTTTGTGAAATACTTATTATTAAATAAGTATGGAATGTTTTCCAATATGAAATGAACGTTTTTGAGATTTATCTTCTTAAAGATAAATCGAAATCTAACATTGAAAACGATTTGAAAATCGTATATCTGTAGATATTTTGAAAATATAAATTCACTATGGAATTTATAAAAGAAAGGGAAGTTGTTTAAAAATAAATATTGATTTATTTTTGAAGTGTGGAAATTTTATATCTAGTAAAGATATTTTTGAAGATAAATAATTTGGAAAATTATTTGGAATCTGATGATGTTGCGCATCTTTATTGATAGTTAAATAACCGACTATCAATAATTACCTTTAGATAGGTATTTGTTGTGAATTGGATGAATTTGAATGCCACACTTATTTTTGAATAAACGCTCACTATTCGGGTTAGCCGGGAAAGGACCATGGGGTCGTATAACCCATTCCGAATATGTGATACGTCATTATGGATCGCATTTGAAGACCGGTGTTGAAGACCGGATATTTTTGAAAACGGAAGGATTACCGTCGAGTTACTCTACATCGACTGATCTTCGATTTAGAGGTTTTATCACCCTTAGTGACGGGAAGTCCGGACGTGATTAGAAATTTATCCGGAAATGCAAGGGCTTCGTGAGAAGTGCCTTCGGTTCTGTTCGATCCTGGAACAGACTTGTATGGATTGTGTGTCTGACGTTACAATTTGAGATATAAAGCTGATTTCTTTCAAATACATTTCTGTTGGTGGCGGAGAATTTATTCTCTTAGCTTAACACCCTTCTCTGAGACGTACGAGCTCAGAGGTTATGTAGTTGAAATTTATCAGCGATATATCCCAATTTGGTAACGTGGCATACTGAGTGTTGCTGTGAAATGATCAGTGTTTGATCATTTGTGATATGATCATTTGTTTGATATTATATCTTTGTGATCATAGGTTGATCATTTTTGTTTGACCCGAAGCAGGGCTTTTTGAGAAAGCGTAGCTTTGTGGACGAGACTTCGTCGAGCCTCACACCCCGGAAATGGTCGAAACAGGACGAATGCGGCAAGGTTCTAGGGAGTAGCGCCCCTTAGTGTATGTCATTCCTTCTGGATAAAGGTGGTATCATGGTATGGAGCCCAGATACTTAACCTCTATGGTTACTGCATTATTATTATCTATGTGGTTTGTTGCGAATCGGGGATCCTCGGGAAGATCGGTGACGATCGGGGGATGGCATACGCGTGTCAGTAGTTACCTATTTTTGCAGAGGTAACCCGGCCTTGTGTTGGCAGAGATCCGGTTAGGTTCTCGGGTCGTCTATTCCAGGGACGTACCCATCGTGGATAGGAAGTTCCTTAGCCTGACTATTTGTTGGAAATCCAAAGAAACAATACGTGACTTGTACGGTTTTAGTTGTATTACCTGCTATGGAATGTGGCGGTAACCTGCTACTGAACATAGTAGCTATAGTAGGCATACGATACTGGTCGTATGTTGGCTAAGATTAATATTATACTTTCGAAATGATTTCTACACTATGCACTAAAAATAATATCAAAAAGGATTTGATTTTGCGTAGTAAGCATCTTTGACTATCATAAGAAGAAATCTCCTCCAATTCTGCGTTTGCATTGTGTGTGTGGTGGGAGGTCTTATGGTAGTTTCATTTTCCAAAAGCATTGCGAATTGACTTTAAAATTCTCTGCTATTTATTTTAAAGATAACTGTTTTACGATCTCACACCAGTCACCATGACTGACTCGGAGTTTATTGTTCCCTTCTAAACTCTGGGTGCCCACCAATTTCCACACGGGCAGCCTAGAGTTATGTTATCAGGATATTCTGGATATTCTGGAGCTTTGGAGATAAGCTGGATGCCGAGACGTAGTATTTGTATCTGATGTATTTATTCCGCTATGTATTCTGTATGAGGACAAGTTTATATAACTGTCCATTGTTGTATATTGACTCTGATGATTGATGTATATATAAACTGATATAGTTCTTTGTTTTAAAAGACTAGTAATTATCTATTGTATATTATTCCGCTGCGATGTGTAAGATTCTGATATTGTTTTCTGTTGCTGTTCTGTTGTTCTGTTGTTGTTCTTCTTTCCTTTTCTTCTATCTTCTTCTTCTACTTTTTTCTTCTTTCTTAAAACCATAACTTTTTGGGTTTCCGGCATTCGATGGCTCAGCAGTCGATAAAGTGAGTATCGATGTTGAATTTTCGAAAGTCGAAAATTTTCGGGATGTTACAGTTGGTATCGGAGCATATGGTTAAGCGACAACCCTGCTCTGTTGGGTATTACTCATTAGAGATAGAGTCAGCAGTGCTCTAGAATGAGTTGAGTGTAATAATAGATACGAGTGCGTATTTGTTAGTTAATATAAAATTGTTTTATATTGTGATGATTGGTTTGTTGAGTGGTATATGGATTCTGGTCGGTATTGTCCGTACAACTCTATCGATAGGGATCTCTAAACACTTGTATAGAACAATTCGGCACAGTATTGTTTTAAATAGGGTAAATGAGATAATTTTGCCCAAAACTATTTTTGTATATAAAAGAAATGATTTTCTATGAATTATCATAGTATATGGTTGCATGGATGTTAGGAAAGTGATGATATTGAAATGTTATTATTATCATTGAAATTGAATAAGAAATTGAAACCGTAACTCCAAAGTTAAAGAAATAAATTCACAACGAAATTTGAGAATGTAAATTATAAATGTAATTTGTAATTTGAAATAAAATTCCAGAGAAGTGTTTTGAAAGGATTTGATATTGTAAAAAAATTGTTTTTTTTGACAATGAAAGCTCTAAACTCTTTTCAGGTCGTTGGAAAATAATCCTGATGATGATGGCCACATCATTAGAATTCATTTTCGGGTTTCCAAAAGAGGAAATTGCTGCCAAATTGTTTAAATGGAAGTTGTTTTGAAAATTTGGGTCTTGTTTTAAAAAATTCAAAGAATAGTTTGAACCGTTTTCAAAAAAAAATGGTTTTTGAAATGTTGGTAAGACTCTGGGATACCATATTTATGAAATATTATTAAGTTAATAACTTATACAATTTGTTGTGAATTTAGATTGAATAAATTTAACTTAAGAAATTTTAAGTTGAATTAAAGTAAGTATAAGTGAATCAATTAAATCTAAGTTGAGATTGTGGAATATGAAATCTGGATTTAATATGAATTTTGAATAAGTGAAGAAATTTGACCTTGGTAAAAGTTAAATAGGATTAAAATTTGAATTTTGGATTTATAAGTGGAAATGTAAGTTAAGTTAAACAAACGATGTTTAATGGGATATAACTTAAGTGTTGATTGGAATTGATTTTGGTGTCGAAGTAAATAATCAAAATGAATTAAATGAATATGAACTTGAGTTATATAAATGAACTTCAACATGAAATGGATTAGCTATTGAACTAATGAATCAATTGAATGTAAATGTTAATTCATTGGAGAAACTGAATAAATTGAATGTAAGTCAATTGAAATTAAAGGTGTTGAACTAAATTGAATGGAAATCAAATAATAATGGTTATGTTGAATATGCATTGATTGTTTGATGATTGTTAGTTGATTGTATATAAATTCATTAAGTGTTAATGAAGTTGAATCAATAAAATTTGAAGAAAAGTAAAATGAATTCGAATTGGAAATCCAGTTTAAATGACAGTAGATTTAACCAAAGGGTAAATTGAAATCAAATTTTGGAAATGAACAAAAGTGAATGAAACTGGAATTGTAATTGAATGTACGAAATGGTTTGAATATATGTAACTAGATATAATGGCTAGTAGGATATACAGGTGTATAAAGGGATTGGAAAATTTATTTCACAGATAAATTTGAATTGCACGAAACAGGTACGTATTTGAGTTTTAATATGAGTTTTTGATGATTTCTCTCTAGCCGCTTGGCTTTTTCTTTTCTTTTTGAAATCTGAGAGTCCGTAGGGACGTTTTGTAGTCGTGCCGTATTAGCCGCGCAAAGGAGACGCTGGCAAAATTTTTCGAAAATTCAGGGTGTTAGAAAATTTTTGAGAAAGTTTTGAAGTTAAAATTTGAATTTAAACTCGAATTTGAATTGAGAAGTTAAACAATGTTGTTTGAAACTTATAGTTGAAGTTGAAATTTAGTTGAATGATAACGAATCTTTAGTAGAAAGACTTGTTTTGATAAATTGATAAAACTATTTGAATTTGAGAAAATAGTAGACGAGTTAAGGACTTTTTTCCCCAACTTGTAATTTCGAGGACGAAATTCTTTTAAGGGGGGAAGTCTGTAACGACCCAGAATTTTTGATAATTAAAATTCGGATATTTAATTGATTTTAAATATCAATAAATGGAATTTAGAAGTCGAATGATTTATTTTTCGAATATTGGATTTAATTGGATAATTAAATCGATAATTTAATAGTTAAATTCCAGAAATAATTGAAAATCGAGTTTAAAATGATTGAAAATGATTTGGGAAATCTTATTTAATCATACTGGAGTTATAGAAATATTTTAGAACTTTCAGAATCGAATTTAGAATTTATTTGTGAAAATTGAATATTTTAATATTTAATTATCGACTGTAAAAATAGTCAATTTTCGAACAGTCTCAGAATTGAACGAGACCAGTTCCATTGGATCCGTAATAGTTAGTTATTATCGGATTTCAATTTTTGTATCAATCGGAGTTGTCGTTTGACCGTGGCAGCTCGGAACGCATCGAAATTATTTTAATTTGATTCGGCGAGTTAAAATAGTCATTTTTCAAAAAGTCTCGGATTTCGACGAAACCAGTTTCATCGGATCCGTAATGTGATATTATTGTATGATTTCAAATTTCGTAATTTTTGGATGTACCGTTTGTCCGATACGAATTAAAACGCCTCGAAATTCAATTTAAATCGGTTTAATTTAAATTGATCGTTTTAGTGCATATCTCTCACAGACGATCGAATTAGCTTCCGAAACCTGTTCCATTATGTCCGGAACGCGGGATAAACCCTAGAAAAGCCAGTCACCGCACGTAAAACGGAGTTCGGAAATCCCGGAATGAATAGTGTTTCGATCAGTTTTCTATAAATAGCCTTCATTCACAAAAAAAAAGAAAAAGAAAATATAAACCTAACCCTAGCTTCAGCTGGCCGCCACTATCATATTCAACGGCCGAGACTATCTCTTCTTCTTCCACTAATTCCTTCAAATCCAAGCAATAATTTCAAAAATTTCCAACTAGGAAAAGGTAGAGGACATCGAGCTCTACAGGGTGAACGGTTATGATGAAGTTTTAAGCTGCGGATCGACGGCATCATTCGTTCAAAGGCACGTCGTTTCACCTCGATTTACGTGCGCTGGGGAGCACCGCGTGAGGCCGGTCTTTGGCCGAGTGCGTGTCGCGGGTAGGCGAGTGATGTGGCACCACTCGATCATCTTCAAACTGCAAAGGGGAGGAGCGGCCATCATTTTTTTTCTTCGTGCGTGATGGGTTATTACGCGACCTGGTGAATTGAACGTGGAGGGAGAAGGCAATTGCACGGCCTTGATCTAGGGGTTTGAAGATGTGCGGCTACGATCATTTGGAGGTTATAAATTTGAAAAGAAAATTGAAAATAAATTATATAATAACTTGTATAAACTTTAAAACGTCATCTCTCTTTCATACGAGATCGGAATTCGACGAAATTTTTTGCGTTGGGATCGTATTGACGAGCTCTTCGCGATGCCACTGGATTGGAAGCGATCGGAGTCAGTGAAAATTTTGGTTGGAATTAAACGCCTGTTTAATTTCAATCGGAATAAATCGCTATTGCGACGAATAAAAAGCAAAGGTGAGATCTTCTCACTCAAATTTGAATGTGGAATTATTTACAGTTATTGATTGATGATTGACTGTTTGGATTGTTGATATTAGATATGATAGGATATATATCTATATATATAGCAATATATACATATTGGCATATGTATATATTGGATTGATTGATTTCCCGCCTCGTATAGCGGATGAGACCCTATTGCGCCGTTAGTAAGCGGATTTATAAAAACCCATATACCGCGATAATTCCGTACTGGAGCGGAATTGGTATTGTGCTAACGTCTTTGGATGCAGGGAAACAGGTTGGAGGGATCCAACTGGATTCCTCACCAGTAGTTATTTATTTTCAGATATTGTGATATATTCTGTTATCATATGATGATATATGATATTTGACTGTTGGGATGGACTGATTGGTGTTGTGACATCATTGGATTCAGTTTTGAAGTTTAAAAATAACGACTTTTATTTTAAAAAGATTTTTAAGTGATTTTTGAAAAATAGACGTTTATCGAATTTTTGAATTGATTTATTTCAGAAAAATAAACGTCTAGAATTTTAAAGTTATAAGAGTTAAGATTTTTGGTGAAATATAACCAAAGTGTGATTTTTGAAATGAAAGTTGATTTAATTGTAAAATGGGTTAAATTGAGATTTTTAAAGTATTATAAAAGATGTACAGAAAAATTGATGTATTTATCAATTAAAATTTTTGGAATTTTAAAACGAGTTTTTATAAGTGAAGATATGAATCTTATAGAATTTTAAAATTGTGAAGATATGAAATTTATAGATGTATAAATTGTGAAGTTATAAAATGGATGAGACTGTAGAATAAAAGATTTATACGAGATTAACTTATAAATTGGATTTTTACCTTTAGATGGAATATTTATCGAATTATTAATAAAGGAGATTTATTAAATTGAAGTCGTTAGAAAATAGAAATAGAATTTATAAACGTTGTTTTATAAATTCGAGATCAATTGGATTTGATAAATTAAATATAGAAGATTATTAAAGGAGATATATTCGCGATTTTGGATAGCGAATTATTATTGAAATAAAATGTGTAGAAAATAGTGAAATGTAATTAGTGAAGTATATTCACGATTTTGGACAGTGAATATATTGTTAAGTAAAATGGATAGTTTTGGAAAAGCGATATTGTAAAATGAAGTTAATTGTTTTAAAAGATGTTTTAAAACGTGTTAAATATCGAAATCATAGATTTCAACAGTTTTTGTTGAAATAGACGTTTTCGAGAAATTTAAGGAAATGGTGGACTATAACACTGTTGTTATAGTAAATGATTTCCGAAAGGAAATGTTTTGAAGTAGTATTGGGATTTATATATCTATCTAAATCCGAATCCCTATACTAGTGATTTCGAGTCGTCGTAACGATGTTTTACGCAACATTCGTTTTGACTCAAATAGATGTTGAAATTTATGATTTCCTTAAAGAATGAAATTATACTTAATTTGATTTAAGTATATTGAATATTAAATGTTGAAAATAAATGTTTGTGAAATACTTATTATTAAATAAGTATGGAATGTTTTCCAATATGAAATGAACGTTTTTGAGATTTATCTTCTTAAAGATAAATCGAAATCTAACATTGAAAACGATTTGAAAATCGTATATCTGTAGATATTTTGAAAATATAAATTCACTATGGAATTTATAAAAGAAAGGGAAGTTGTTTAAAAATAAATATTGATTTATTTTTGAAGTGTGGAAATTTTATATCTAGTAAAGATATTTTTGAAGATAAATAATTTGGAAAATTATTTGGAATCTGATGATGTTGCGCATCTTTATTGATAGTTAAATAACCGACTATCAATAATTACCTTTAGATAGGTATTTGTTGTGAATTGGATGAATTTGAATGCCACACTTATTTTTGAATAAACGCTCACTATTCGGGTTAGCCGGGAAAGGACCATGGGGTCGTATAACCCATTCCGAATATGTGATACGTCGTTATGGATCGCATTTGAAGACCGGTGTTGAAGACCGGATATTTTTGAAAACGGAAGGATTACCGTCGAGTTACTCTACATCGACTGATCTTCGATTTAGAGGTTTTATCACCCTTAGTGACGGGAAGTCCGGACGTGATTAGAAATTTATCCGGAAATGCAAGGGCTTCGTGAGAAGTGCCTTCGGTTCTGTTCGATCCTGGAACAGACTTGTATGGATTGTGTGTCTGACGTTACAATTTGAGATATAAAGCTGATTTCTTTCAAATACATTTCTGTTGGTGGCGGAGAATTTATTCTCTTAGCTTATCACCCTTCTCTGAGACGTACGAGCTCAGAGGTTATGTAGTTGAAATTTATCAGCGATATATCCCAATTTGGTAACGTGGCATACTGAGTGTTGCTGTGAAATGATCAGTGTTTGATCATTTGTGATATGATCATTTGTTTGATCTTATATCTTTGTGATCATAGGTTGATCATTTTTGTTTGACCCGAAGCAGGGCTTTTTGAGAAAGCGTAGCTTTGTGGACGAGACTTCGTCGAGCCTCACACCCCGGAAATGGTCGAAACAGGACGAATGCGGCAAGGTTCTAGGGAGTAGCGCCCCTTAGTGTATGTCATTCCTTCTGGATAAAGGTGGTATCATGGTATGGAGCCCAGATACTTAACCTCTGTGGTTACTGCATTATTATTATCTATGTGGTTTGTTGCGAATCGGGGATCCTCGGGAAGATCGGTGACGATCGGGGGATGGCATACGCGTGTCAGTAGTTACCTATTTTTGCAGAGGTAACCCGGCCTTGTGTTGGCAGAGATCCGGTTAGGTTCTCGGGTCGTCTATTCCAGGGACGTACCCATCGTGGATAGGAAGTTCCTTAGCCTGACTATTTGTTGGAAATCCAAAGAAACAATACGTGACTTGTACGGTTTTAGTTGTATTACCTGCTATGGAATGTGGCAGTAACCTGCTACTGAACATAGTAGCTATAGTAGGCATACGATACTGGTCGTATGTTGGCTAAGATTAATATTATACTTTCGAAATGATTTCTACACTATGCACTAAAAATAATATCAAAAAGGATTTGATTTTGCGTAGTAAGCATCTTTGACTATCATAAGAAGAAATCTCCTCCAATTCTGCGTTTGCATTGTGTGTGTGGTGGGAGGTCTTATGGTAGTTTCATTTTCCAAAAGCATTGCGAATTGACTTTAAAATTCTCTGCTATTTATTTTAAAGATAACTGTTTTACGATCTCACACCAGTCACCATGACTGACTCGGAGTTTATTGTTCCCTTCTAAACTCTGGGTGCCCACCAATTTCCACACGGGCAGCCTAGAGTTATGTTATCAGGATATTCTGGATATTCTGGAGCTTTGGAGATAAGCTGGATGGCGAGACGTAGTATTTGTATCTGATGTATTTATTCCGCTGTGTATTCTGTATGAGGACAAGTTTATATAACTGTCCATTGTTGTATATTGACTCTTATGATTGATGTATATATAAACTGATATAGTTCTTTGTTTTAAAAGACTAGTAATTATCTATTGTATATTATTCCGCTGCGATGTGTAAGATTCTGATATTGTTTTCTGTTGCTGTTCTGTTGTTCTGTTGTTGTTCTTCTTTCCTTTTCTTCTATCTTCTTCTTCTACTTTTTTCTTCTTTCTTAAAACCATAACTTTTCGGGTTTCCGGCATTCGATGGCTCAGCAGTCGATAAAGTGAGTATCGATGTTGAATTTTCGAAAGTCGAAAATTTTCGGGATGTTACAGTGATGGTAGGTATCAGGCTTACTCGCGTTTTGTTCGAGTTGTTTCGAGAGAGACTCGAAGTAGTTAGGGTATCGACTCGAAGTATTTTAGTGGAATCTCGAGTACATTAGTGTTGCCAGGTTTTTAAAAACCTGTCTGTTTAAATTTAAACTGAATTTAAATTTGTGAAGAAATATTAAAACAGGAATTGAAATCAAAGTTGTAATATATGGATTCAAGTTTGGTTTCGAACCTTAGATTTAAGATAAATAAGTTTTATAAATTCAAATGTTTTAATAAGTTTAAATGTTTGTTAAATTTAAATGTTTTGAATTTAAAAGGGGATTTGTTTAAATCTTGTAAAATTTCTTTTATAAGAAAAATATTATTTATCATTTAAAGGTTTTAAATTGATTTTAAAACTTGTTGAAGTTTAATTATAAGTTAATGATTTGTATGCATTTAATTATTAGAGTAATTAAATGGATAATTAATTTATCTAATAAATTAATGAAATAAATAATTACTTAAAGGTAATTAAAGGTTCAATCTTAAAGGTTTAAGATTAATTATTTTTAGAATAATTAACTTGTAATTAAGATTCATTAATTAAATAGGATTTGATTTTTAATTAATGATTAAGATAAATTAATTAGGAATAATTAATTTGTAATTAAGGATTTTAAATTAGAATATTAATTAATGATTAAGAGTTAATAAATAAAGTAATTAAAGATTAATTAAGTTATGATTAACACTTAATTAATTAAATAATTAGAGATTAATTAATTGATTAATAAAGATAAATTAATTTGAAATTAATAATAATTAATCAAGGGATTAATTAATAAATTAATTAAGGAGTAATTAATTTAGTTAATGAAAGTAATTAAGAGTAGTTAATTACTAAAGGAGATTAATCAAGAGTGATTAATAAATGTGTTTTAATTAAAGTTTAATTACTTAATGTAATTAATTTAATTTAAGTAATTAATAATTAATTTGTAATTAAGGATCATTAATTAATATAATTAATGATGTAATTAAGATTGATTAATTAAGTATAATTAATAAATGAAGTGATTAATTAATGAAATTAATTAAGGTTTAATATAATTAATTATAGTGATTAATTTAATTAATTATAGTTAATTAATTAATGAAGTAATTAAAGGTTAATTACTATAAGTGGTTAAGGTTAATTAATTTAAGTAATTAATTAAGGATAAATTACTTGAAGCTAATTAAAAGATAATTAATCAAAGATGATTAATTGAAAAAGGTAATTAGAGGATAATTAATTAATTTGTAATTAATTAATGTTTAAGTAAGAAGGATTTATAAAATAAAAGTAATTAATTTAATTAACTTTAAATTAATTAGAGATGATATAGATCATTACTTATGGATGGATGATAATACTGAATGCTTTGCATTTGATTGATATCTCTGATGAGATATATGCTATGTGATATGGATGTTTAGTTGAATTGTGGTAATATGGATTATCTGATGATATTGATAATGTTGATTATCTATTGTGAATTATCTTTCTAAGTGTATAAAGATAATTGAATTAAATTGTTTTAACCTTTAAAACAACTTGGCCTTAAAAGATACGTTTTGGATTTCGATGAGACCGGGATCGGGTTTCCGTATACCGGATTTCCAGGTCTGGAGACCCGAATACCACATCGATCCAAATTTACGTTAGGTCGTGAAATCCAAATGGAGCAAGTGAAGACTCGAGGTGTAAGAACGATTCTTTGTCAGTATAACTCTGTGGGTGATTCCGTAATGAGTTGACGGAGATAGTACTTTCAGATTCGAGATAAAGATTTAGAGTGCAAGGGTTATTGTCGTTAACTCTGAGGGTGATTCCAATACGAGTGTAACGAGATAATGCCTTCGGTTTCGTTCGAACCCGGAACGAACTTGTATGGATTGAATGCTTTCAGCACATCGTCAGGTGGACGATGAGCATTCTAAGATAGATGTGTTCTTTTAAAAGGTAATCGTGACCTCAAGCCTCACAAACCGGGAATGGCTAAAACAGGGGAGGTGCAGCAAGGTTAGTGGGTAGCACCCAAGTAGGACAAGATGACCTCTGTCTAGATGTCCCTTTCTATTTTCGACTTAGTGTGTGCGGTTGGTCATGACAACCGTGGGGTATCTTGTGCGGGAATTATCCAGTAAGGGATGTTCCGACCTTGTGTTGCAGGGGATTGGGAGTGATCCTCGGTACGGTGATCTAGGCCACGTACTGTGACGGGCGGTACCCCGGTAGCCCTGCCATTGTATGGAATCCAATTTCCAATAAGTGACAACGGATTTGATTGTATAACCCACTTTGTTGGCTAGTATGCTGGAATTTAATAATGTAACAATTTCAGCTATTTCATATTTATTTGAAAACCCTAGACCTATTATAATACAATCGAATTTCCTATCAAATGTTTTGGTTAGCGTAAGGTAAAAACTTACCCATGTTTATTTGTGGGGAGTCTTACGTGATACCTTTTCTTTCAAAAGGTTTTGAAGTTAAACAAGTTTAACCTGTTACTCACACCAGACCCATGTCTGACCCAAGTTGTTTATTTCTGTTTTATATAAACTCTTGGGTACTCAAATTTTTACGAGTAGCCAAGGGATTCAGGTTTAGCTTTGACGAGTAATCTGGAGGAGCAATGGAGCAGGAGGCTTCGGCGTTGTAGATATAGATAGTAGTTTTCCGCTGTGTTGATCTTTGTATTGATCTGTATTGTGTTGAGATGTAATAACTAGACAGATGTTTATAACTGTCTAGTATGTGATGTGTAATCTGTGTAACTCTGATAGATGATGTATATGATACTATGTAATATTTATGTGATATATTATATTTCGTTTCGTTTCCGCTGTGAGTATCTGTTGTTGTTTTCTTTTCTCTTCTTCTCTTTTCTATTTCTCACCCCTTTCTTTCTTTCTGTCGATGCGATTTTCCGGGAGTGGAAAGTCGGGTCGTCACACGTGGTATAATGTAATTAATTAAGGAGTAATGTAATTAATTATAGTTAATTAATAAATGAAGTAATTAAAGGTTAATTACTATAAGTGGTTAAGAATAATTAATTTGTGAAATTTATTAAAGGATAATTACTTTATGTAATTAATGAATAATTAATCAAGAGTGATTAACATTTAATGATTAATTAATTAAATGGATAAGTAATTAATTAATGATTGATTAAGCAAGGTTAGGAATTAATTCTTAAGTAATTAATTTAATTTAAATTGATTAAATTGATTATAATAGAGATTAATAAATGGTTGCTTATGAATGATGGTTGAGTAGAATGTCTGATTTGGTTGATATCTATTGGATGATATACTATGATATATCTGTGATAAATGTGTGATATTTATCTATGTTAATGCTCTGATACCATATGTAACGACCCGCCATCCTACGTCCAGGAAGACGCATCGTTTTGAAGAAAAGAAAGAGGTGAGAAAGTAGAAAAGAAAGAGAAGAAGAAGAACAACAATAGAATCTCAACAGTGGAACGAATAAATTATATTAATAACAAAAGTATTACATAATATACAACACTTATCAGAGTTACACAACATATACATCACATACTAGACAGTTATAAACATCTGTCTAGACATTACAACTCAAATACAATACAAACACTATCACAGAGATCTACACAGCGGAATACTATATCTACGAACGCCGAAGCCTCCTGCTCCATTGCTCCTCCAGAATATTCGTCAAAGCTAAACCTGAATCCCTTGGCTAAAATGATTTATTTAAAAATTAAAAGAAAAACAAAATCTTGACATTTGTCATGTAGTTTTATTTATTACTTAACATGTGTCACATTAGGCCTTAATATAATGACATTTGTCTTTTAAGTATTTAATACATAATTTTATATATTTTTAAAATGTGAATAAAAGCTTTTTACACTAGTTTACTATTTATAAATACTTACCTAATATGTATATGTATATAAATTACTTTAAAGAAAATGTAAATAACCAATATATATATATAAATAAAATCTTATATCTATATTTTAAATCCAAAATATTTTAAAATATTTCTCTTTTGAATTTCTATTATAAATCCAAATTCATATTCAATTTAAATTTATAATAACAATCCTATTTTATTTAAAGTCTATTTATTTTTATAAAAACAAAGTATTATAATTATTATTTGAAAATATCAAATTTGACAAATTTAAATAATTTATAAAAGAGATTATAAATTACTTCTATTTTTAAATCATATATCTCAAGTAATATTTAAAAAGAAATAAACAAACCTTTTTATTTAAATTTGAACTTAAGCTAAAAATCTATTTTAAACAATTAAACATTTATAATATGTATTTAAAACTATATAGTTATTTATTAAATAACTTTGAAAAGCTTAATATTAAATTAAATCATGATTTCCAAATTACCCAAAATATATTAGAATTTGAAAACATAATTTCATTTGTTAAATTCAAACCAACTCATCTATTTACAAATTATACATATATATTATAAATAGAAAATATTTTATTAAACGTTTAAAAGATAAATCACTAATTAAATATTTATTTAATTAGATTATTAAATTTATTCAAATTTATTAACAAAGATCAACAAATCAATTTAATTTTTAAATATAGATTATTAAATTGATATTATTTTTATTTCAAGCATATATGAGTTAAATCCAAATTAAAATATTAAACCAGTTTTTAAAATTTAAAATAAAAGTAAGTTTTAAATTTAAATAATTAAGTTTAAATAAATTGTCTTGAAATTCATTTCTTTGTAATAAATTCTTTAAATAAATTAAGTTGTATGATTTGTTTAACTTAAATATATTAAGTTAAATTCTTAAGTTATTTTCAAACTTAATTTGAAAATAAGGAAATTAATAAGGAAATGCTTTTATTTTAAAACTTAATTAAAGTTTGATAATTAATGAGATAATTTAAGAATGATTAAATTAGTTAATGATTAAGGATTTGTTAATTAACAATTAAGGTTTTCAAGATTTATTAACTTGTAAATTAAGGATTGTTAATTAATAATTAGAGATAAGAAATAAATGATTATTTATTTAAAAAATTAATTAATGATTTAATTAAGTAAGTTAATTACTAAGATTAAATGTTTTAATGATAATGTTTTATCTCAAGATTAATTAAGATTTTTAATGAGTTGAAATTAATTAAGTTAATTAAGAAATTTAAGTTTAATTTAACTAATTTTTAATAAGGATTAATTAAGTAATTAAGGATTAATTAAAAATGATAATTAAGAAGTACTTAATAAAGTTTTATTAAGTAATAATTAATTTTTTATTAATTAATAATTAAAAGATTATTAATCTATGATTAAAGTTAATTAAGAATTAATTAACTATTATTAAGGGTTAATTAATTATCATTAAGGATTGATTAATTGGTAATTATGGATTAATTAAATTGATAATTAAGATTGTTAATTAATAATTAAGTTTTATTAATTAATAATTAAGAGGTAATTAATTAGTTAATTAATTAATTATAAAAGCAATTAGGGATTAATTACTTTGTATAAAAAAATATTGATTAATAATTAAGGTTTATTAATTAATAGTTAATGAATAATTAATCTGTAATTAGGGATTAATTAATTTGTTAAAGGGTAACTAAGGATAAATTACTCAGTTATGATTTAGGAAATGAATGTGATTTATTTAAGTTAATTAATTTGTTAATTAATTAGGGATAGTCACTTGGTAATTAATTAAGAATAATTACTTAATAAGGTTTATTAAGTGTAATTACTTAGTGTAAGTAATTAATAAATGAATTACCGTATGTAATTGGTGTAATTAATCAAAAAGGATTTATAAAAGAAATTAAAGTAATTAAGAAGCGATTAAGAATAGTTAATTACTGTTAATGATTATTTAAGGTTGATTTATGAAATAAATTAATTAAGGATCATTAATTATTGGAATTAATGAAAGTAATTAAAGGTTAATTACTATAAATGATTAAGAATAATTAATTTGTGAAATTAATTAAAGGGTAATTACTTTATGTAATTGATGGATAATTAATCAAGAATGATTAATATTTAAAGGAATGATTAATTAATTAAATGGATTGTAATTAATTAAGGATTGATGAAGCAAGGTTAGGAATTAATTCTTAAGTAATTAATTTAATTTAAGTTGATTAAATTAATTATAATATGGATTAATAAATGGTTGCTTATGAATGATGGTTGAGTAGAATGTCTGATTGGGTTGATATCTATTGGATGATATACTATGATATTTTGTGATATGATATTGGATATATCTGTGATAAATGTGTGATATTTATCTAAGTTAATGCTATGTGAATTCAAGTATTGAATTGAATTGTTTAAACCTTTAAACAACTTGGCCTTAAAAGATACGTTTTGGATTTCGATGAGACCGGGATCGGGTTTCCAGATTTGGATATCCGAATACCACATCGATCCAAGTTAAACGTTAGGTCGTGAATCTCAAGTGAAGATGAAGATTCAGAGTGCAAGGGTTATTGTCGTTAACTCTGAGGGTGATTCCAAAATGAGTGTAACGAGATAATGCCTTCGGTTTCGTTCGAACCCGGAACGAACTTGTATGGATTGAATGCTTTCAGCACATCGTCAGGTGGACGATGAGCATTCTAAGTGATGTGTTCTGATTAAAGGTAATCGTGACCTCAAGCCTCATCAACCGGGAATGGCTAAAACAGGGGAGGTGCAGCAAGGTTAGTGGGTAGCGCCCAAGTAGTATAAGATTCCTCTGTCTAGAGTCCCTTTTTATTTCGGCTGTGTGGGTGGTTGTTTGGCCGCAACCACGGGGTTTCTTATGCGGGAATTATCCAGTAAGGGATGGTTCCGGCCTTGTGTTGCAGGGGAGCGGGCGTACTCCTCGGTACGTTGATCTAGGCTACGTACTGTGACGGGCGGTACCCCAGTAGCCCTGCCATTGTATGGAATCCAACTTCCAATAAGTGCCAACGGACTTGATTGTATAACCCACTTTGTGGCTAGTATGCTGGAATTTAATAATGTAACAATTTCAGCTATTTCTTATTTACTTGAAAACCTTAGACCCTATTATAATATAACTCGATTTCCTATCAAAGTTTTGGTTAGCGTAAGGTAAAAACTTTTCCATGTTTATGTGTGGGAAGTCTTACGTGATACCTTTGTTTTCAAAAGGCTTTGAAGTTAAACAACTTTAACCCGTTTACTCACACCAGACCCATGTCTGACCCAAGTATTTATTTTCTGTTTTATTAAACTCTTGGGTACTCAAATTTTTACGAGTAGCCAAGGGATTCAGGTTTGCTTTGACGAATCTTTGAAGGAGCAATGGAGCAGGAGGCTTCAGCGTTCGTAGATATAGTGTTCCGCTGTGTTAGTCTATATGAGTCATTTGTTGAGTGTATTTGAGTTGTAATGACTAGACAGATGTTTATAACTGTCTAGTATGTGTTGTATAAGCTGTGTATCTCTGATGTATATGATACAATGTAATATCTTATTTGATTAATATAATTTATTCGTTCCGCTGTTTAGATTCTGATGTGTTTCTTTCTTTCTTCTCTATCTTATCTCTTTTCTCCCTTTCTTTCTTAATTAACGATGCGACTTTCTATGGACAAAAAGTCGGACCGTTACTGTTAACACATGGATTAAAGACAAATTAGCTTAGTTTTAATATAATCTAAGTACTAAAAATATAAGCAAGTATATATGTTTTGAAATATGTTTGCTTTTGTGAAATAACAATAGGAATCCTGTAAGACATCAAAAATCAAATCTCGAATTATACTAATTCAAGTTGATGTCTGGAATCATCTTTGAAAAACAAGATTTTTAAAACAAAAACTAAAATTTTTAAAATTATATTGAGGGTGCAGTTTGTAGTTAACCAGAGTTTGGTTTTTGAGTGATTTCTGGTGACTGGGATGTTTGTGGTGATCGAGATTGTTGCTGGAGTTAGGTGAATGATCAGGGTAGTGGGCATAAATAATAGGAGCAGTGGTAGTTCACCGTGGCGATAGCGGTAGGTCGAACTAAAATTTTGACCTAGTTTTGGTTGAGGATGGAATCGTGATCGATGCTTCGGCTATGATGGATCGAGTGTCTCGAAGCTGTGGGGGTTTGGTGGCGTACGTGTTCGGCTAGACGTGGACCAAGCGATTAAAATTCCGGTGATCGGAGTTTGGCGATTCGTGGAAGTTTTGGTGACTGGGTTCGTTCCAGGTGGGTGCTCGAGTGCTCGTTTTCGTTTTCAAGTTTGAATTGATGATCGGAGTTGTCGAGATGGTCGAGAGGAAGGTGGGCGACTCGATGGTGATCAGCAAGTTGGTCGGAGTCGTCGATGTTCACCGTGCACGTGCACGTGTTCTCATTTGCGTATCTGGAATTTTGAATTAGGGAAGATGGAGTTCTCGTGTTCATACTCGGGGAGGACTCGTGATTTTCGAAAGTTTTTGCGGGGAAGACTCGGGTAAGATAGGGTTGCGACTCGAAGTAGTTTCAGATGGTCTCGAGTACTTTTAGTTGTTACCAGGTTTTAAAAACCTGTTTTGTTTAAATTTAAATTGAATTTAAATTTGTGAATAAATATTAAAACAGGAATTGAAATCAAAGTTGTAATATATGGATTCAAGTTTGGTTTCGAACCTTAGATTTAAGATAAATAAGTTTTATAAATTCAAATGTTTTAATAAGTTTAAATGAAATCAAGAAATTTAAATTTAGTTTAAAATCTGAATTTGAATCTGAATTCAAAAATAAGTTGAATCTGAGATTTTGTAATAATTTAAGTTTTGAAATTTAAATTTGGATTTAAAGACTTTTAAGAGTAAAGTATAATTGGTTTTAAATTTAAACTGAAAAGTTTAAATTGTAAAATAGAAATTTAAAATAAGTTTAAATCTGAGATTTTAAAATCTGGAATTTGAATTAAATTTCAGTTCTTTTAAAATAAGTTTTAAAAACTTAAATTGTTTATCTATTCTAAATGGTTAAATAGTTAGAATTTTAAAATGAAGTTAAATATAGGAAAGCTTTAAAAATTTAAGTTAAATCTAGAATCAAGATTAAATTTGTATTTAAGTTTGAAATTATAGGAAAGTTTTGAATTGAAATTGTTTTAAATAACTTAAAATGTTTTTCATTAATTAGGGATTATTAAATAATTAATTAATATGATTAATTTTGATAATCAATTAGATTAATTAACTAATGATAATCATTTGTGAATTGGTTAAGTATAATTACTTAATGAAAGTAATTAAAGTAATTAATTACTTAAGGTAATTAATTAGATAAATTTGATAAGTTTAATTTATTAATTAAATTAAGATAATCACTTGGTGATTGATAAGTAATTACTTAAATGTAATTTGTGAAGTGTAATTACTTAGGAAAGTAATTAAAGTTAATTAGTGGATGTAATTAACTAAAGAAGATTTTAATAATAAAAGTAATTTTAGTTTAATTACTTTGTATAATTAATCAGGGGATTAATTAAAGGATAATTAATTAAAGAGTAATTAATTTATGAAGTGTAGTAATTAAGAGTAGTTAATTACTAAATGAGATTAATCAAAGGTGATTAATAAATGTGACTAATTAATTATTAATTTAAATAAGATAATTAATTAAGAATAATTAAGGACCATTAATTAATATAATTAATGATGTAATTAAGAATTGGTTAATTAATAAATAATAAGTGATTAAAGTAATTAATTAATTGTAATTAATTAAGTATTAATGTAATTAAATATAATTAATTAATTAATGAAGTAATTAAAGATTAATTACTGAATGGTTTAAGATAATTAAATTGTGAAATTAATTAAGTATTAATTACTTAAAGTAATTAAAGGATTATTAATCAGGAATGATTAATTAAGATGGATACTTAGAGTAATGATTAATTAATTGGTTTAATTAATAATTAAGTAAGCAGGATTTATAGGATGAAGTAATTAATTCACTTTAAATTAATTAGAGATGATAAATCATTACTTAAGAATGGATGAATGATATTGAATGCTTTACATTGTTGATATCTCTGATAAGAGATGTGCTGATCTATGATATAGATGTTTGGTTGGATTGAAATGATAATATGAATTATCTGTTTGGATGATAATATGGATTATCTATTGTAAATTATCTATCTGTGTGTATATAGATAAGAATTGAATTGTTTTAACCTTAAAACAACTTGGCCCTTAAAAGATACGTTTTGGATTTCGATGAGACCGGGATCGGGTTTCCGTATACCGGAATTCCAGGTCTGGAGACCCGAATACCACATCGATCCAAATTTACGATAGGTTGTAAATCTCAAGTGAAGATGAAGATTCAGAGTGCAAGGGTTATTGTCGTTAACTCTGAGGGTGATTCCAAAACGAGTGTAACGAGATAATGCCTTCGGTTTCATTCGAACCCGGAACGAACTTGTATGGATTGAATGCTTTCAGCACATCGTCAGGCGGACGATGAGCATTCTAAGTGATATGTTCTGATTAAAGGTAATCGTAATCTCAAGCCTCATCAACCGGGAATGGCTAAAACAGGGGAGGTGCAGCAAGGCTTCGTGGGTAGCACCCACTGAGAGCAAGATAGATCCCTGTCTAGAGGTCCCTTTTCTTTTATTCGGCTTAGTGTGTGGTTGGTCGCGCCAACTACGGGATTATCTTGTTCGGAATTATCCAGTAAGGGATGGTTCCGGCTTTGTGTTGCAGGGGAGCGGGCGTACTCCTCGGTACGGTGATCTAGGCCACGTACTGTGACGGGCGGTACCCCAGTAGCCCTGCCATTGTTTGGAATCCAAACTCTGATAAGTGTTGTATACTATGTAATAGTTTATGTTATTAATATAATTTATTCGTTCCGCTGTGAGATCGTTGTTGTTGTTTCTTTCTTTCTTCTCTTCTTTTCTATTTTCTACCCCTTTCTTTCTTATTAACGATGCGACTTTCTGTGGAGAGAAAGTCTTGGTCGTTACAGACTGTTCTCTGTCCACATTTTAACAGGTGAGTAAAACTCTTAAAAACTGAAATTGCTTGAATTGGCATATGATGAATCCTTGAAATATGATATGAATCATATGTGCATGATGTTAAAGAAATGACTTTATGTATATATATGTGTGTTAGTATCTGTGTTCAAGTCTGGAACAGGCTAGCAAGCCTCTGTTTTAAACATTACAGGTTTGAAACCTGATTCAATAATTCAAATCTTCCTCTCAAATGATTTTTAGGCCTTGATTTCTGAGTAAAAATCGTTTGTAAGTGAGTAAACATCAAGCTTTAAAAAATTAGTTTATTTAAAAATCAATAAAGATGATTCATTTATTATATGGTATGGAATCAGTTTGATCTTTGAATAGAATTCTGTGAATATTTGTATAATGCTCTGTTGCTTCTCTGTAATTGATGCAGATTACATAGCTAGTTCAAACACTCAAGTTATTCTTATTTAAATCCTTGTTAGGTTTTGTTTTCTCAACAAACAAGATGTTAAAACATCAAAATAATATTTTCGAAACAGTTTAAAACGTGATTAGTGGGATATTCTTTTTACTGGAAGCTATGTTTACAGGAAATTAGGTAAGAAAATATATTCAATTAATTTAAAAAGCTAATTCAAGTTTATAACTTGAATGCATACTGGAATTTATGATTTTTAAAACTAAAACAAGAATTTTTAGTATGGGATTTTAAGAGCGGTTTGTATGTGAACCAAAATTGCATTTTTCCCATTTTCGAACCATTGAATCAATTTTAAAGATTGAAATTGGTGTTGAAGCAAGTTTAAGTACTTGTGATTCGTAAGAAAATATCAGAAAATTTTTATAATGAGTAAATTTTCGAAACGTGATCGATTTAGGGTTTTGTTCAATGTTTTGGTCTTGTCTGTAAACATGGTGTGTTCATCATCACTTCGTGATCGAGTGTCACGAGTTTTAGAAGGCTGGTAGTTTTGCGTGTTGCCGTCGTGTGGCCAAAGTGTGGGCAATCTCGGTGGTGTGAGCGACGGTGGCGAGGAGTTTGAGTCAGGATAGTGTTTGCGTTTTTTGATCGAACTGCTTAATTCGATTTCGCACTTTTGAAGGCGAACTGGGTTGGGTTTTCGAATCCATGGGTGATTTGTGATGTATCTGCGACTTCGGAGTTCGCCAGAGTTGGATGGTGCTGCCATGCACGTGTACGGCAGTGGTGGCGTATCAGCGGGGATGTGTGTCTGAGACGTGGAATCATGGCTCGCGAGTTATACTCGTGATGTTTTGATGTTTGCTTCGAGTTTGATCGTGTGTGTGAATCGTTACCTGATGATTACTTAAAATTTTGTTTAAACTTAAGCTACAGAAAAAAAAAAGAGAAGGAGAGAAGACGAAGGGTGAGTACAGGGGAAGACTCGGGGAAAGGGATGATTTAAACGAAGTGCTACTCGGGTTGTAACGCAGGGGAGCCTCGAGTTTTTGTTAACTGCAGTTTTGAAATTTTCTTAAGTAAGTTAAGTAAACAGTTTTGACAAACTGTAAACACTTTAAATCTTAAAAATATTTAACAGATTTAGGATTAAAAACTTAGATACAAGTTAATTATTGTAGTCAATACTTTAAAATGTTTTAAACTCTTAATTATTATTTTAATTAAGTAATTAATTTAGTTAAGCATAAAGTTAATTAACATTTGAATTGTAGTTAGTAATATAATTGAATTTCAAATGTAAAGAGGACTTTAAAATGTTAACTAAGTTGGATAATTAAAATTAGATTAATTATTTTAGGAAGTAATTAAGAATAATTACTTTATAATTGTAAATAGAGATTAATTAATGATTAAGTAATTAATAAAATCTTAATTAACTACTTAAGTTAGTTAATGAATGATGAATAGTTAATTAATTAAGTAATTAAATAAAGAATAAATAAATGGTCAATTAAGTAATTAGTAGTTAATAAGTGAGTAATTAAGTTCATTAATTAATAATTAAGGAATAATTAATCTTTAATTAAGATGTTGATTAATAATAAATAATTAGGTTTATTAATTAATAATTTAAGAGATAATTGATTAGTTAATTAATGATTAATTAATTAATTACAAGAATAATTATGGATTAATTAATTTGTATTAAGAGGTATTGGTTAATAATTTAGGTTATTAATCAATAGTGGTTGGTTAATTAATCAGTTATTTAGAGGTTAATTGATTATGAAGTAATTAAGGATTGATTACTTTGTATTAAAGGAGATTAAGTAATAACTGAGGTTTATCAATAGGTAATTAAAGGCTAAATTAATCTGTGATTAGGAATTAATTGATTTATTGATAAGGTAATCAAGGAGTGATGAATTAATTAAACGAGTAATGGTTGATTAAGCAGGATTAGATGATTAATTTTGATATGAATTGATAATGCTTGCTTATGGATGATTGTTTGTTGAATGTCTGAATTAGATAATATCTATTGGATGATATCTCTTGGACAATATGCTATGACATTCTGTTGATATGATATTGGGTATATAAATGATAAATGTGTGATGGTTATCTGTGTTATTGCTATGTAAAAGTGACATCCAGTATTTGAATTTAATCACTTGAATAACTGTGATTAAAGAACAACATTGGATTCGAAGAGACCGGAGTCGGGTATTAGTAAATACCCGAAACCACTTCGATTCTTTATAGATTGATATGTGGAATCAATATGGGCCATTTAAACTAAGTTGGATACTTAGATATTGTTTTGTGAAAATAAGTGTTAACTATATTAGTTGTTTACTTGAAGTAAAGTACGAGTTACCCCGGGTTTAAATAAGTTCTATGGATTGAATTTCATGTTAGATGAGTTTACTCACGCTGGTTTCCAGCCTGACCCGGGTGTTACTTTGATGTAATGCTCGGGTCAGACCGAGTATTACAGATTTCCAGGTAAGGACGTTCTAGAGCTCAGGAGGCGAGCTGGATGGCAGGAACGTATGGAGTGTATTCCACTGTGTATTGAGAGTTGTATTGATAGTAGTATGGGGCAGGTTGATATAACTGTCCAATCTATTGTAATGATTGTAACTCTGATGAATTGTATGTAAAGTAACAATTACAGTTTCTTTTATAAAAATGCTATTATTTGTTATTATATTTAATCCGCTGCGAATGTGAGATGTTGTGTTTTCTGTTCTTCTTTCTTCTTTCTGTTCTTTCTTCTATCTCTTTTCTTTTTCTCCTAACTATCTGAAATTTTCGGGTTCGAAAATTCCGGGTCGTTACAGTTAAATGGTTAAGTAAGAAGGATTTATAAAATAAAGTAATTAATTTAATTCAATTTAAATTAATTTAAGATGATATAAATCATTACTTATGAATGGGTGATAGTATTGGATACTTGGCATTGATTGATATCTCTGATGAGATATATGCTGTATGATATGGATGTTAGTTGAATTGTATGGATTATCTGATAATGTTGATTATCTGTTGGGAATTATCTTTCTTTGTGTATAAAGATAATGAATTGAATTGTTTTAACCTTTAAAACAACTTGGCCTTAAAAGATACGCTTTGGATTTCGATGAGACCGGGATCGGGTTTCCGTATACCGGATTTCCAGGTCTGGAGACCCGAATACCACATCGATCCAAATTAACGATAGGTCGTGAATCAAGTGAAGATGAAGATTCAGAGTGCAAGGGTTATTGTCGTTAACTCTGAGGGTGATTCCAAAACGAGTGTAACGAGATAATGCCTTCGGTTTCGTTCGAACCCGGAACGAACTTGTATGGATTGAATGCTTTCAGCACATCGTCAGGTGGACGATGAGCATTCTAAGATAGATGTGTTCTATTTAAAGGTAATCGTGACCTCAAGCCTCACAAACCGGGAATGGCTAAAACAGGGGAGGTGCAGCAAGGTTAGTGGGTAGCACCCAAGTAGGACAAGATTACCTCTGTCTAGAAGTCCCTTCTTATTTCGGCTTAGTGTGTGCGGTTGCTGATCCCAACCGTGAGGTATCTTGTGCGGGAATTATCCAGTAAGGGATGTTCCGGCCTTGTGTTGCAGGGGATTGGGAGTGATCCTCGGTACGGTGATCTAGGTCACGTACTGTGACGGGCGGTACCCCAGTAGCCCTACCATTGTATGGAATCCAAACTCCAATAAGTGCCGTACGTATTAGTTGTGCCCAACTATGTTGGAATGTGAGATGTAAGCATTTCAGCTATTTCTGTATTTTACTTGAAAACCCTAGACCCTATTATAATACAATCGAATTTCCTATCAAATGTTTTGGTTAGCGTAAGATAAAAACTTACCCATGTTTATTTGTGGGAAGTCTTACGTGATACCTTTTCTTTCAAAAGGTTTTGAAGTTAAACAAATTTAACCTGTTACTCACACCAGACCCATGTCTGACCCAAGTTGTTTATTTCTGTTTTATAAACTCTTGGGTACTCAAATTTTTACGAGTAGCCAAGGGATTCAGGTTAGCCTTGACGAATTGTGGAGGAGCAGTGGAGCAGGAGGCTTCAGCGTTGTAGATATAGATAGTAGTTTCCGCTGTGTTGATCTTGTTTAGATCTTTGTTTTGTATTGAGTTGTAATAACTAGACAGATGTTTATAACTGTCTAGTATGTGATGTGTAATCTGTGTAACTCTGTAAAGTGTTGTATACTATGTAATAGTTTATGTTATTAATATAATTTATTCGTTCCGCTGTGAGATCGTTGTTGTTGTTTCTTTCTTTCTTCTCTTCTTTTCTATTTTCTACCCCTTTCTTTCTTATTAGCGATACGACTTTCTATGGAAAGAAAGCCGTGGTCGTTACATAAGTAACGACCCGACTTCCTATGCCCAGAAAGTCGGATCATTATGAAGAAAGAAAGGGGTAGAAAATAGAAAAGAAGAGAAGAAAGGAAGAGACAACAACAACGATCTCACAGCGGAACGAATAAATTATATTAATAACATAAACTATTACATAGTATACAACACTTATCAGAGTTTACACAACTATACAACACATACTAGACAGTTATAAACATCTGTCTAGATATTACAACTCAAATACAATACAAGACTCTAACACAGATATCAACACAACGGGATACTATATCTACGAACGCCGAAGCCTCCTGCTCCATTGCTCCTCCACAATTCGTCAAAGCTAAACCTGAATCCCTTGGCTACTCGTAAAAATTTGAGTACCCAAGAGTTTAATAAAACAGAAAATAAACACTTGGGTCAGACATGGGTCTGGTGTGAGTAAACGGTTTAAATTGCTTAACTTTGAGTACCCAAGACTTATCAAAATTTTCTTTTAAAAGTAATTTATAAATAGAGAAGTATTTAAGGAAATAAAGAAAAAGGCTTTTATCTACATTTAAAATAAATATAAACTAACTAAAAAGGACATGTGTAAACCTATAAAGGATTGTTTAAAACAAGTGTTAACTAATTAACACATATAAAGACAAGTGTCCATCTTTTAAATTTCTATTTTTCTTTTATTTTTAAGAAATAATTTTCAGCCCATATAAACATTTTTCTTTATCTTCATTTTCTTTTTATCTTCACATTTTCAAACTTGAGAAACTTCAGCCTATTTTCTCATAACAAAATCTGTAACCAAATTCTCCAAAATAATCCACAACTTAAATCTGCCTTTCAAAACAAATCTGTGAATCAACATCCCTCAAACCAAAATTTATCAAAAGCAAAAATCCCTGTAATCTATTTTCCAAATCAAAACAAAGTTATGCAATACTTTTTCAAAATCTGGAAATAAGAATCTGGAAAACAAATCAAGATCTTCTGTCTAAATTCTTTTTCAAAATCTGGAAGCCTGTAAACATCTTTTTCAAAGCTGAAAATTTGAGCATGCATGCAACTGAGATCTTTCCTAACTAAAGCCAACATTCAGTTTAAAGCAGTTTCAAAGAGGGCTCTGTTCTTCATTTTAAAATGGTGAGTAACATTCACTATCTAAATGTTAAGTATATAATTATGATGTAAGTTTTTCCTCTGGATTCAAGTAGGTTTGTGAATGCATTTTTTGGTACATCTCTGTGCATAACTATATAAATGATTTCAGTTTCAAAATATAAGAACATCCCTGTTATTTAGTTCTGTCATCATATTATCCAGAAAACAAAAACCATAGAAATCTACAAGTTTAAACATTTTGTGATGATCTGATGTATGAATCTATGATATAATATGCCTGTATGATTGTTTAAGTATGAATTAATTGAATATAGGTTGATATTTTGTATGCATGTCTGATATCAATTCTGTGAAGTTAACAGAGTTTAAATTTCTAATCGAAATCCCAATATCTCATTCTCAAACCACTGATAGGCTTAGGAATTCAAAAGAAAGTTGTTTGTTAAACATGAATAAAGTTTAATAAAATAAAATTTAGTGAGATAAGTTTGAAACTTATCTGGAATAGAAGAAATACAGTAAAAGCTTTGGAAACTATAAAATTCAAATGTGATAATTTAGCATTCCAGGATTTTAAATTGAATCTTTAAACCAAATTATGATTTTTAGAAGAAAAATTACAATTTTTAAGTTTGTTTGGGGCGAGATATATTGAGATGAACGGAAATTGGAATTTTACCAAATTCTGGCGATCGTGAAGATCTGTTGTCTCGGGGTTTCTTCTGGAGTTAGAGGAAGGATCAGTGATGCTGAGAAAATTATAGAAATGTTGATCAGAGCACTGTGATGAAGGCGGTGATTGATTTCTATTTTTAGCCCTAGTTTTGGTCAGGTTGGATGTCGAGGGAATCTCGACAAGGTCAGTTCACTAGACTCGATCGCGATAGGGGAAATTGGAGCTGGAGTCAAGGCGATACTTCGGTGAGGTTGGCGAGGTTTCTCGAAGTATAGTTCGTCGGCGACGAGTGGGTTTCTGATTGGGTTTGATTCCAGATTTGTGCTTGGAGACTCGTTTTTGATTTCGAGCTGGTAACGTTATTCTGATGGTCGGAATGGAGTGTGAAGAGGATCGTCGACTTGAGGAAGTAGTCGTAGGTGATCGGAGAAGCTGGGATGATCTGTGCACGTGCACAAGGAATCAGTAATGGTTGATGTTAAATTAGAGGAAGAAGACGTACTGGAGGAAATAGAATTTGACTCGAAGTCATACTCGAGTATTTGAAGTTTTGGCTCGGGGTCGTTCAAGGGAACTAGCGTGAGTAAACTGTTTTTAAAATTTTATAACAAAGTTTTAAATAAAAAGGAGGGAAGGGAACTCGAAGGAGTACTCGGGATTTCTGTAATTTTGCTCGGAGAAATGGAGTTTGTCTCGGGTAGATTTAGTAATTAAAGTTTAAAACCTGACAGTGTTTTTAAAATTTAAATTGAGTTTTAAACTTTGAAAACAGGATTTAAAACCAGTTTTAAATCAAGTTTTCATTCGAGTTCAAGCTTAAAAATTTGTATCCTAGTATTTGAGATAAATAAAGTTTTATAAAATTCATAATGTTTTAACAAAATGAAAAATGTTAAAAGTAAAATTTTATAAAGGTTTGAATAAATGAATTTGTTTAGAAAACTTATAAATTCTCTTTATAAATGTTAAGTGTTCTTAACATTTAGATTTAAAAAGATTTTGGTAAATTTGATTTAAGTCTTGGTTAAAGTTAAATTTGATTTTTCAAATCAAAATCATTAATTTGAAATGAAATAAAAGAAAGATTTAAAGGTAAACTATTTCAAAGCTTTTGTTAATAATAATTAATGTAGTTATGAGGATAATACTTTAATTTAAAGAAGAATTAAGGTTTAATGATTTAGGTTCATTAAATTAGTAAGGTAATTAAAGGGTAATTTAACAATTTAATTAATTAATGATTTAATGTTAATTAATTAAATAATTAAGAATTATAAGTTAATTAATGAAGTGTTAATTAATTTGGGATTTAGAATCATTTATTTAAATAAGTATAGGTTAATAATAAATGATTTGAAATTAGTTATCAAGTGATTAAAAGTTTATTTAGCAATTAATTAAGTAAGTGAGGATTAGTTAATTGATAATTAAGAATTTATTAAGTTGTAATTAATTAATTAAAAGTTGATTAAAGCTTAATTACTTAAAGGAAGTAATTTAAGGATTTTAATAATTAATGAGGGATCATTAATTAGGATTATTAAATAATTAATTAATAAATGGGATTAATTTTGATAATCAAATTGGATTAATTATTTACTATGGAATTGGTTAAGTATAATTACTTAAATGTAATTTGTGAAGTATAATTACTTAGGAAAGTAATTAAAGTTAATTAGTGGATGTAATTAACTAAAGATGGTTTAATAAAAGTAATTTGAGTTTAATTACTTTGAATAATTAATCAAGGGATTAATTAAAGGATAATTAATTAAGAAGTAATTAATTAAGGGAAGAGTAATTAAGGGTAGTTAATTACTAAATGTGATTAATCAGAGGTGATTAATAATTTAAGATTAATTATGAAATATAATTAATTTAAATGGAGTAATAAATTAAAGAAGTAATTAGAATCATTAATTAATATGATTAATGATGAAATTAAGGATTGAGTAATTAAGATTAATTAATCAATAATAAGTGATTAAAGTAATTAATTAATTTTAATTAATTAAAGATTAATGTAATTAAGTATGGTTAATTAATTATGAAGTAATTAAAGATTTATTACTTAATGGTTTAAGATAATTAATTTGTGAAATTAATTAAGTATTAATTACTTAAAGTAATTAAAGGGTAATTAATCAGGAATGATTAATTAAGATGGATACTTAGAGTAATGATTAATTAATTGGTTTAATTAATAATTAAGTAAGCAGGATTTATAAAATGAAGTAATTAATTTAATTCACTTTAAATTAATTAGAGATGATATAAATCATTACTTAAGAATGGATGGATGATATTGAATGCTTTGCATTGTTGATATCTCTGATAAGAGATGTGCTGATCTATGATATAGATGTTTGGATGGATTGAAATGATAATATGAATTATCTGTTTGGATGATAATATGGATTATCTATTGTAAATTATCTATCTGTGTGTAGTATAGATAAGAATTGAATTGTTTAACCTTAAAACAAATTGGCCTTAAAAGATACGTTTTGGATTTCGATGAGACCGGGATCGGGTTTCCGTATACCGGGATTCCAGGTCTGGAGACCCGAATACCACATCGATCCAAATTAACGTTAGGTCGTGAATCTCAAGTGAAGATGAAGATTCAGAGTGCAAGGGTTATTGTCGTTAACTCTGAGGGTGATTCCAACACGAGTGTAACGAGATAATGCCTTCGGATTCGTTCGAACCCGGAACGAACTTGTATGGATTGAATGCTTTCAACACATCGTCAGGCGGACATGAGCATTCTAAGTGATGTGTTCTGATTAAAGGTAATCGTGACCTCAAGCCTCATCAACTGGGAATGGCTAAAACAGGGGAGGTGCAGCAAGGCTTCGTGGGTAGCACCCACTGAGAGTAAGGTCATCCCTGTCTAGAGAGTTCCTTCTTTTATTTCGGCTTAGTGGTGCAGTTGGCGACGGCCATCTGTGGGGTGATTTTATTCGGAATTATCCAGTAAGGGATGGTTCCGGCTTTGTGTTGCAGGGGATTGGGAGTGATCCTCGGTACGGTGATCTAGGCCCCGTACTGTGATGAGCGGTACCCCGGTAGCTCTGCCATTGTATGGAAATCCAAATTCCAATAAGTGATAACGGATTTGATTGTATACTTATGTATGCTGGAATTTAATAATGTAACAATTTCGGCTATTTCATATTTATTTGAAAACCTTAGACCCTATTATAATACAATCGAATTTCCTATCAAATGTTTTGGTTAGCGTAAGGTAAAAACTTACCCATGTTTATTTGTGGGAAGTCTTACGTGATACCTTTTCTTTCAAAAGGTTTTGAAGTTAAACAAGTTTAACCTGTTACTCACACCAGACCCATGTCTGACCCAAGTTGTTTATTTCTGTTTTATAAACTCTTGGGTACTCAAATTTTTACGAGTAGCCAAGGGATTCAGGTTTAGCTTTGACGAATTATGGAGGAGAAATGGAGCAGGAGGCTTCGGCGTTCGTAGATATAGTATTCCGCTGTGTTGATATCTGTGTTAGAGTCTTGTATTGTAATTGAGTTGTAATATCTAGACAGATGTTTATAACTGTCTAGTATGTGTTGTATAGATGTGTAAACTCTGATAAGTGTTGTATAATATAGTTTATTTATGTTATTAATATAATTTATTCGTTCCGCTGTGAGATCGTTGTTGTTGTTTCTTTCTTTCTTCTCTTCTTTTCTATTTTCTACCTCTTTCTTTCTTATTGTCGATGCGTTTTTCTGTGGATAGAAGGGCGGACAAATGTCTGTTGCATATGAATTATTGTGTGGATGGTTGCTTTGCATGTATGTTTGAAATTGTGTATATGTTTAAAGCCTGAAGTATCAAGTCTTAAATTTCAAGTCTTTCAGTTTTCAAATTCTAGCATTCAAGCCTCTGCTTTTAAAAATCTGTGAGTAAACCTATTTTATTTTAAAAACAGTGCAAATCTGAGATATAATTTGGATGCATGTGAATGTGTGAGATAATGTTGGATTGCATGGATGTTTTTAGCATTAATATAAACTTGAATTGATATGTATATGTATATAATACTATGTAATATCTTATGTGATATAATATATTTCTCGTTCCGCTGTGAGATTTCTGATGTGTTGTTGTTCTTTCTTCTTTTCTCTTCTTCTTCTATCCCTTTCTTTCTTCATAATGATGCGTCTTTCTGGGCAGAGAAGGGCGGGTCGTTACAGTGTCACGACCCGGCTTTCTACCACCAGAAAGACGTATCATGAATTAAGAAAGAAAGGGATAGAAGAAGAAAAGATAGAAAAGAAGAAAGAACAACACATCAGAATCTC
The DNA here is from genome assembly GCA_030737815.1 of Allium fistulosum. Lineage (NCBI taxonomy): Eukaryota > Viridiplantae > Streptophyta > Magnoliopsida > Asparagales > Amaryllidaceae > Allium > Allium fistulosum. The sequence continues at coordinate 74,396,308 of CM060906.1, forward strand.
ACAGCGGAACGAATAAACTATAATATATCATATAAAATATTACATAGTATCATATTACATCAGAGTTACACAACTTATACATCACAGAATAGACAGTTATAAACTTCTGTCTATTATATAACACAAGTACATCAGTACAATACAGACTAATACAAACACAGCGGAAACTCTATATATCTACTCGCTGAAGCCTCCTGCTTCACAGCTCCTCCAGAATTCGTCAAGACTATCCTGAATCCCTTGACTACTCAATACAATATTGAATACCCAAGAGTTTAATAAAACAGAAAATAAACACTTGGGTCAGACATGGGTCTGGTGTGAGTAAACGGTTAGATTGCTTAACTTTGAAAACCTTTGAAAACAAAAGTATCACGTAAGACTCCCCACAAATAAACATGGGTAAGTTTTTACCTTACGCTAACTAAAACATTTGATAGGAAATCCGATTGTATTATAATAGGGTCTAGGGTTTTCAAGTAAAATACAGAAATAGCTGAAATGCTTACATCTCACATTCCAACATAGTTGGGCACAACTAATACGTACGGCACTTATTGTTACATTATTAAATTCCAGCATACTAGCCACAAAGTGGGTTATACAATCAAAACCGTAAGGGCACGTAGGAAGAATGGGTTTCCATACAATGGCAGGGCTACTGGGGTACCGCCCGTCACAGTACGTGGCCTAGATCACCGTACCGAGGAGTACGCCCGCTCCCCTGCAACACAAAGCCGGAACCATCCCTTACTGGATAATCCCGAACAAGATAATCCCGTAGTTGGCGCGACCAACCACACACTAAGCCGAATAAAAGAAAAGGGACCTCTAGACAGGGATCTATCTTGCTCTCAGTGGGTGCTACCCACGAAGCCTTGCTGCACCTCCCCTGTTTTAGCCATTCCCGGTTGATGAGGCTTGAGGTTACGATTACCTTTAATTAGAACATATCACTTAGAATGCTCATCGTCCGCCTGACGATGTGCTGAAAGCATTCAATCCATACAAGTTCGTTCCGGGTTCGAACGAAACCAAAGGCATTATCTCGTTACACTCGTTTTGGAATCACCCTCAGAGTTAACGACAATAACCCTTGCACTCTGAATCTTCATCTTCACTTGAGATTCACGACCTATCGTTAATTTGGATCGATGTGGTATTCGGGTCTCCAGACCTGGAATTCCGGTATACGGAAACCCGATCCCGGTCTCATCGAAATCCAAAACGTATCTTTTAAGGCCAAATTGTTTAAAGGTTTAAACATTTAAACTTATTCAGGATGATATAAATAGATAGATAAATCACATTATCACAATAGATAATTCATTCAACTCACAAAGCAGCATATCACATCTCAAAGATATCCCAATCATCCAGTATCAACCAATCATTCAATATCATTCAACAAATATCAACCATCCAATATTTATCAATTATCCAAAACAGATTTGATTAACTCAATCAAATTTGATTACCTAAATCATTCTCATTTATTTATTTCAAATAAATAAATTAACCATATCTAATGATCTTCTTTAATTAATCTTCCTAGATTAATCATCTTTAATTACATTCAAGTAATTATCCTTAACCATATTCAGTAATTAACCTTTAATTACTATCATTAATTACAATAATTAATGATTCTTCACTTGCTTTCATTAATTAATAATAATTAATTACATTAAACCTTAATTAATTAAAATTAATTAATCTTACTTAAATTAATTGCTTTTATTAATTAACCTTGATTAATTTCATTAATTAAATAATCCTTATTAATTAACTAATCCTTTAATTAATTAATTATATAATTAACTTGTAATTAACCATTAATCATAAACGGTAATTAACAACTTGTGATTATTTATCTCAATTAATTAACTTCTTAATTAATTATATTAATCTTTGATTTATAAATCTTAATAATTAGAACTTTAATTACTTCATTAAGTAATTACTAATCATTTAAATTAACAAGTAATCCTTAATTAATTACTTTATTAATTAATTATATATTTAATTAATTATCCTTAGTACTTAACCAATTTTTAATTAACTAATTTATCTAGTTAATTATCAAATTTAAACATTAATAGTTAATTATTTAATATTCTCTAATTAATGATCTATCATTAATTTTTAACAATTCATTATTTAAGTAATTAAACTTAAATCAACATTATTAATTACAAATTAATTAATTCTTAAATACCATTTAATTAATTTGTAATTAATAATGTTGATTTAAGTTTAATTACTTAAATAATGAATTGTTAAAAATTAATGATAGATCATTAATTAGAGAATATTAAATAATTAACTATTAATGTTTAAATTTGATAATTAACTAGATAAATTAGTTAATTAAAAATTGGTTAAGTAAATTACTTTAATTACTTTATTAATTTAATTAAACCATAATTATTAATCACTATTGATTAATCACATTCAGTAATTAACTATCCTTAATTACTTCTTAAAATAAATTAATTATTCCTTAATTAATTTCTTAATTAATCTCTTGATTAATTCCATTAAGTAATTAACTACCTTTAATTACTTTATTAATTACATCAGTAATTATCCATTAATTACTTCCTAAGTAATTATACCTCATTAAATTACATTAAGTAATTATACAAATCATTAAGTGATTATCTTAAATTAATTAAACTTAATTAATTAACTTAACTAATCAAAATAAACTCAATTAATTACAATGGGTAATTAATTTATTAATTATTTCCATTAAGTAATTTAATTAAACAATTTCACAAATGATTAACCTTAATTAATTAATCTATTTAATTACTAATCCTTAATTAATTTCATTAATTAATCACTTAGTTAATAATTATTCCTTAATTAATTAATTTTAGTTAATTAATTAATAAAGTAATTAAAGGTTAATTACTATAATTAATTAAGAATAATTAATTTGTGAATTAATTTAATGTTAATTACTTGAATGTAATTAAATGTAATTAATCAAGGATGATTAATTAGAATGAATAATTGGATGGTGAATGATTAATTAATTGATAATTAATTAATAGTAACTTAAGTAAGATTGTTAATGATGGAAGTAATTAATTTAATTCATTTTAAATTAATTATAGATGGTAATTAATAAATCATGGCTTAAGGATATTGAATGATACTGATTTACCTTGAATGGTTTCTCAGAGATGAGATAATTGATACTGTATGATTTGGATGCTTTGGTAGCATAGTGATGATGATAATGTTGATTATCTATCTGTGTGTAAATAGATAGTAGAATTGAATTGGTTTTAAACTTTAAAACAACTTGGCCTTAAAAGATACGTTTTGGATTTCGATGAGACCGGGATCGGGTTTCCGTATACCGGATTTCCAGGTCTGGAGACTCGAATACCACATCGATCCAAATTTACGTTAGGTCGTGAAATCCAAATGGAGCAAGTGAAGACTCGAGGTGTAAGAACGATTCTTTGTTAGTATAACTCTGTGGGTGATTCCGTAATGAGTTTGACGGAGATAGTACTTTCAGATTCGAGATAAAGATTTAGAGTGCAAGGGTTATTGTCGTTAACTCTGAGGGTGATTCCAATACGAGTGTAACGAGATAATGCCTTCGGTTTCGTTCGAACCCGGAACGAACTTGTATGGATTGAATGCTTTCAGCACATCGTCAGGTGGACGATGAGCATTCTAAGTGATGTGTTCTTTTCTAAGGTAATCGTGACCTCAAGCCTCACAAACCGGGAATGGCTAAAACAGGGGAGGTGCAGCAAGGTTAGTGGGTAGCACCCAAGTAGGACAAGATTACCTCTGTCTAGAAGTCCCTTCTTATTTCGGCTTAGTGTGTGCGGTTGCTGATCCCAACCGTGAGGTATCTTGTGCGGGAATTATCCAGTAAGGGATGTTCCGGCCTTGTGTTGCAGGGGATTGGGAGTGATCCTCGGTACGATGATCTAGGCCACGTACTGTGACGGGCGGTACCCCGGTAGCCCTGCCATTGTATGGAATCCAATTTCCAATAAGTGACAACGGATTTGATTGTATAACCCACTTTGTTGGCTAGTATGCTGGAATTTAATAATGTAACAATTTCAGCTATTTCATATTTATTTGAAAACCCTAGACCTATTATAATAAAATCGGATTTCCTATCAAATGTTTTGGTTAGCGTAAGGTAAAAACTTACCCATATTTATTTGCGGGAAGTCTTACGAGATACCCTTTCTTTCGAAATGGTTTTCGAAGTTAAACAACTTTAACCTGTTACTCACACCAGACCCATGTCTGACCCAAGTGTTTATTTCTGTTTTATAAACTCTTGGGTACTCAAATTTTTACGAGTAGCCAAGGGATTCAGGTTAGCTTTGACGAGTTATCTGGAGGAGCAATAGAGCAGGAGGCTTCGGCGTTGTAGATATAAATAGTAGTTTCCGCTGTGTTGATCTTTGTATTGATCTGTATTGTATTGAGTTGTAATAACTAGACAGATGTTTATAACTGTCTAGTATGTGATGTGTATATGCTGTGTAACTCTGACAAGTGTTGTATACTATGTAATATGTTATGTGATATATTATATTTCATTCGTTTCCGCTGTGAGTATCTGTTGTCGTTTCTTTCTCTTTTCTCTTCTTTTCTTTTTCTCACCCCTTTCTTTCTTATTAATGATGCGACTTTCTGGGTATAGAAAGCCGGGTCGTTACCTGTAATGACCCGCCACTCATTCCACAGAATGACGCATCATTAATAAGAAAGAAAGGGGTAGAAAATAGAAAAGAAGAGAAGAAAGAAAGAAACAACAACAACTATCTCACAGCGGAAAGAATAAATTATATTAATAACATAAACTATTACATAGTATACAACACTTATCAGAGTTTACACAACTATACAACACATACTAGACAGTTATAAACATCTGTCTATATATTACAACTCAAATACAATACAAGACTCTAACACAGATATCAACACAGCGGAATACTATATCTACGAACGCCGAAGCCTCCTGCTCCATTGCTCCTCCACAATTCGTCAAAGCTAAACCTGAATCTCTTGGCTACTCGTAAAAATTTGAGTACCCATTGGGTACTCAAATTTTTACGAGTAGCCAAGGGATTCAGGTTAGCCTTGACGAATTGTGGAGGAGCAATGGAGCAGGAGGCTTCAGCGTTGTAGATATAGATAGTAGTTTCCGCTGTGTTGATCTTGTTTAGATCTTTGTTTGTATTGAGATGTAATAACTAGACAGATGTTTATAACTGTCTAGTATATGATGTGAATCTGTGTAACTCTGATAAGTGTTGTATATGATACTATGTAATATTTATGTGATATAATATATTTTGTTCGTTTCCGCTGTGAGTATTTGTGTTTGTTTTCTTTTCTCTTCTTTTCTTTTCTACTTCTCACCCCTTTCTTTCTTACTGTCGATGCGATTTTCCGGGAGTGGAAAGCCGGGTCGTCACACGTGATCTTCTACTTCTTCCCAAACTAACGAACTAACCCAGGCTCTACCGTGCACACGTGCACGTGCACGGCTCCACAACCAATTCCGATCGACGACGAACCCATCTGCTCATCCACGATGATCTCCAGACTTGATTCGATCAACCTAATATACCAAATTATTTTTTTATCAAAATCGAGCTTCAAGTGCAACCCAGAATCAAACCCACATCGTCAAAACTCGTTCTCCACGGCGCTCACGATCATCAGAGAACATGCCCCTTCGACCAGAACAATTTCCCCCATCCACGCAGCGATTCCCCCAGTCGCGATCGACTGAAATGTGGTGATGACGACGCGAATACCACTAGCTAAATTGCAGGACTAAAACCCTAGTTTGATCCAAACCATTATCCACAATGAATTAAAAATTCATTTCATATTTTTCTTATGATCAGTAATCATCTCAGCTCCTCCATGCCAAATCTCAATCTTCGAAAGCTAGCCGATAATCAGGAATTTACAAATAACCCAAAATCGATCAACTCAGCATATCTCGAATTATACTAAACTAAAAATTATGTTTTGATTCCTAAAATTCATCATATTGCAATATGAATCTGCTTATGTGATCAAATCAGAAAATTAAAATGATCAATTTATCTGACCTTAAAAGATTTCACAGTAAAAACCTATTTTTGAAATATTTACTGAATAATTCCTCTTGAAAAAAATTTTAAACATAAAATTTCATTCTTACTAACATTTTCCTTTTAATAATCATAGCCAGAAAAGAGTTGGAGTAAGTGATTTTGTTTTTTTATTTGAATTGGTTAGTCTGTTATATCAAACAGAGTCAAACACATTCATCTACTTCAATATGCACAGATATACATTTATATATATATATAACACATTATCATCTATGCAAACATAATTATAACATTACTTCACATATTTAGCATTATACATCAAAGTATAACCCAGATTTAGCTTTTGAAAGGGTTTATTTACCAGGTTATAAAACAGAGACAGGTTCTAAGTTTATCTATATATCCACTAATAAAATATATACATCCAATTCAAAGCAAAGTATTCCTGTAAAAACTTTATACTATATTACTACAACATTTCATCACATGCAACAAGTTTAATCACAGCAATTTAAACTGTTTTTAAATTAAGAGTTTACTCACCAGATTTGAATGGAACAGAGAGCAGAGCACCATTTTGACAAGCTTATGATACTTTTAAACTAGATATGCTTTTGCCTTTGAAAACTGCATGCATGCTTGTTTGAAAAAGATGTAGACTTCTTTAATTTCCAGGTTTGAAAAGAAACAGGCTTGATTTATGACTTCCAGATTTGAATGCAGACTTATGGTTAACTTTTTCTTTTGAAAATGAATTATAGGTCTAAGAATTTAGTTCAGGCTCTTGAATTGATTTCTGGTTTGAGGAGGAACTGATCTCAGATTTTGTATTAGAGAAAGAAGTTTGGGTTTCTCTTGGTTTTTAAAAAGAATTGAAAGAAATGAAGTGAAGGAAATGTATATGTTTATATAAGTTAATATGTAGTTTATTAAAAATAAAAATAAAAGAAAACTAAAATTTAAAAACTTGCCATGTGTCATTTAGAGTTGTTAATAAATTTACACTTGTTATGTAGGTGTCTTTATAGATTTACACATGTCATTTAAGTACTCAAATTTTTACGAGTAGCCAAGGGATTCAGGTTAGCTTTGACGAGTTATCTGGAGGAGCAATGGAGCAGGAGGCTTCAGCGTTATAGATAAATAGTAGTTTCCGCTGTGTTGATCTTTGTATTGATCTGTATTGTATTGAGTTGTAATAACTAGACAGATGTTTATAACTGTCTAGTATGTGATGTGTATATGCTGTGTAACTCTGACAAGTGTTGTATACTATGTAATATGTTATGTGATATATTATATTTCATTCGTTTCCGCTGTGAGTATCTGTTGTCGTTTCTTTCTCTTTTCTCTTCTTTTCTTTTTCTCACCCCTTTCTTTCTTATTAATGATGCGACTTTCTGGGTATAGAAAGCCGGGTCGTTACAGTGTGACGACCCGGCTTTCCACTCCCGGAAAATCGCGTCGACAGTAAGAAAGAAAGGGGTGAGAAGTAGAAAAGAGAAGAAGAGAAAAGAAACAAACACAAATACTCAAATTAATTATCCTTAACCACTTATAGTAATTAACCTTTAATTACTTCATTAATTAATTAACTAAAATTAATTAACTTAATCAACTATAATTAATTACATTAATCCTTAATTAATTACATTGATTAATTACTTCATTTTATTAATTATTACTTAATTAATCAATTCTTAATTACATCATTAATTATATTAATTAATGATCCTTAATTACAACTTAATTATTAATTACTCAATTACATTAAGTAATTAACCTTTAATTAAACAACATTTATTAATCACCCTTGATTAATCTTCAATCAGTAATTAATTACCCTTAATTACTTTCATTAAGAAATTAATTAAGCTTTGAAAACAAAAGTATCACGTAAGACTTCCCACACATAAACATGGGTAAGTTTTTACCTTACGCTAACTAAAACATTTGATAGGAAATCTGATTGTATTATAATAGGGTCTAGGTTTTTCAAATAAATATGAAATAGCCGAAATTGTTACATTATTAAATTCCAGCATACTAGCCACAAAGTGGGTTATACAATCAAGTCCGTTGGCACTTATTGGATTTTGGATTCCATACAATGGCAGGGCTACTGGGGTACCGCCCGTCACAGTACGTGGCCTAGATCACCGTACCGAGGAGTACGCCCGCTCCCCTGCAACACAAAGCCGGAACCATCCCTTACTGGATAATCCCGAACAAGATAACCCCGTAGTTGGCGCGACCAACCACACACTAAGCCGAATAAAAAGAAAAGGGGCCTCTAGACAGGGATCTATCTTGCTCTCAGTGGGTGCTACCCACGAAGCCTTGCTGCACCTCCCCTGTTTTAGCCATTCCCGGTTGATGAGGCTTGAGGTGACGACCCGCCACTCATTCCACAGAATGACGCATCGCTAATAAGAAAGAAAGGGATAGAAAGAGAAAAGAAGAGAAGAAAGAAAGGAACAACATCAGAATCTAAACAGCGGAATGAATAAATTATATTAATAACATAAACTATTACATAGTTTCATATACAACAACTATCAGAGTTACACAATATATACAACACATACTAGACAGTTATAAACACCTGTCTAGTTTTTACAATACAAGATACAACACAGATAACAATGACTCAGAGATCAACACAGCGGAACTACTATATCTCTACAGCGCTGAAGCCTCCTGCTCCATTGCTCCTCCAGATAACTCGTCAAAGCAAACCTGACTCTCTTGGCTACTCGTAAAAATTTGAGTACCCAAGAGTTTATATAAAACAGAAATAAACACTTGGGTCAGACATGGGTCTGGTGTGAGTAAACGGTTTAAACTTGCTTAACTTCAAAACCTTTGAAATCAAAAGGTATCACGTAAGACTTCCCACACATAAACATGGAAAAGTTTTTACCTTACGCTAACCAAAACTTGATAGGAAATCTGGTTATATTATAATAGGTCTAGGGTTTTCAAATAAATATGAAATAGCTGAAATTGTTACATTATTAAATTCCAGCATACATAGGTATACAATCAAGACCGTTATCACTTATTGGAAGTTGGATTTCCATACAATGGCAGGGCTACTGGGGTACCGCCCGTCACAGTACGTGGCCTAGATCACCGTACCGAGGTCGAAATCTGAAAGGAAACAAGCTGGGATGAAATAAAATAGTAATGGATGGCAAAACAAAAGCAAAGGTGAGTTAATCTCACTCAGTTGAATTTTATTTTAAATTTAAATGGTTAAATTTAAATAATTGATTGGATGATTGCATTGATTGAATATGCTATATTATATATATAGTAGTATATAGCAATATATACATATTGGCGTATGTATATATTTGAGTTGTTGATATTCCCACATTTATATAGCGGATGAGACCCTATGCGCCGCATAATAGCGGATGATATTTATAAACCCATATACCGCGATATTCCACCTCGAAGTGGAATTGGTATTGTGCTAACGTCTGTGGATGCAGGGAAACAGGTTGGAGGGATCCAACTGGATTCCTCAAAATATTTAATTTTTGTTTAAATATTCTGTGATATGATTGTTGTTATCCTGTGATAATTTATATTGGATAATCTGGTTGGATTGAATTTCCCAGTATAATGAGTTATCAAAAGCAATTGAATTGGATTTTTGGAAAAATATAAAAGAGTAAAATTAAGTCAAGTAATTCTAGTGAATTCGAATAAATTAAATATGGAAAAGAGGAATTTTGAATAAATAGAGAAATGTTGAATTTAAAGAAGACTTATGTGATGTTATTTAAAGGGATAAAAATTTATTTTAATTCAATGTTTAAATGTAATTAAAAAGAGAAGGAATTTGGGAAATCTGAAACTTGTGTTTCGGTTTAAATATTTTAAATCATAATGAGAAATAAAATCTGGAAGTTAATGAATTTGGAAATAAATGGATTAAGTAAGAAAATTTATTTCAAAGTAAAATAAATTGGGAAATCAATTATAAATTGATTTAAATACTTTGGAATTTGAATTTTAAAGAGAAATGAGATTTGGGAGAGATAAACTGGGTTTGTAAAGTAAAATAAAATATCAGAGGATATTTGAAATATAATTTCAAAGTGGAAATTTATAAAAGGATATGGTTTGGTTTAAAAATAAATGTTATATTATTTTTAAAAGATGGGAGTGAGAAGGATATTTCTCTGTATAGCCAAGTACGTTTTCAAAGCAATTTTAATATAAGTTAAAAGTTCTAATTGCATTTTTAAAAGCATATTTTAGAAAATTTATTATTTCTAAATGTTAATTTCCTAAGTAAGTATGTTTTAGGAAACCTATTCTTTTTAAATATTTAAACTTTAAAGTAAGTATTTTTCAAAGATCTATTATTGTAGTAATTATATAAAAGTGATTTGGTATTATATTTTAAAAAGAGAAATTTAGTTTATATTTGTAAAGTGGTTTCATTTTAAATATTTCTTAAGTATATATTTTGTTAAGGTATTAAAGTAGTTTTTTTTAAATTTCAATATTATTAAGTATATTTATTGTAAAGTGTTTCAAGATTAATTTAAAATCTAAGAGTTTTGTACTTGGTGTTTCAGAGGAAATAAATATTTGGAAATGTATTCCGTAAGCGAAAACTGTTTTGAAATTGTTTTCAAATGAGTTTTGAAAATTTGGAATTATATCTTGGAAAGATATTTGGGCAAATAAATAATGTGGGAAATTATTTAATTGTGTGATGGTTGCTATGGATGTGAATTGATAGTTAAATGACCGACTATCAATATTGGCCAATGCGCTGATCGTTTCGAAGAGACCGGGATCGGGTTTCCGTATACCGGGATTCTAGGTCTGGAGACTCGAATACCACTTCGATCCGGTTTGTACGTTTCGTGTAACGATTTCGGAGTCGAAGATGGAGCAGTGAAGTGCAAGGGCTAGTCGCTACTAATCCTGAGGATATTTCCAAAATGGATGTAGTAGGAGTAGTGCCTTCGGTTCCGTTCAAACCCAGGACGGACTTGTATGGACGAATGCTTGCGAAACATCGTCAGCGGACGATGGGCATTCTAAGGGATATGTTCTCTAAAAGGTATCGTTTAGCCTCTAACCTCATCAACCGGGAATGACTGAAAATCAGGGGTTATGCAGCAAGGCTTCGTGGGTAGCTCCCACTGGAGGGTAAGGTCATCCCTGTCTAGATGTCCCTTTTTATTTCGGCTTAGTGGTGCGGTTGCTGATCCCAACCGTGGGGTGATTTTATTCGGGATCATCCAGTAAGGGATGGTTCCGGCCTTGTGTTGCAGGGGAGCGGGCGTACTCCTCGGTACGGTGATCTAGGCCACGTACTGTGATAGGTGGTACCCCAGTGCCTAGTCATTCGTTGGAAATCCATTCTTCCTACGTACCTTGTACGGTATTTGTTTGTATTACCCACTTTTGTGGCTAGTATGCTGGAATTTAATAATGTAACAATTTCAGCTATTTTAATAAGTATGTGTATATAGACACTATTATAATATCAGAGGAATTTGATAAAAAGTGTTTTAGCTATCGTAAGGTAAAAACCCGACATGTTTATTTGTGGCGTGGTCTTACGAGATGCTTTTGTTTTCAAAGGGTTTGAAACTTTAATAATCAATTGAGTGTGATTTTCTCACGCTGGTATTCCAGACTGACTCGGGTATTGTTTTATATGATGCTCGGGTCAGACCGAGTATTATAGATTACAGGAAATGATGCTATGGAGCTGGATGGCGATACGTACTTCCGTATTTGAGTTATATATTCCGCTGTGTATTCAGATTGTGAGGACAAGTTATGATTACTGTCCAGTTGTATGATATTGATGTGATGTACTCTGATGATGTATTTGGATGATGTATATGTAAACAGATATAGATTTCTTTTTGTGTAAAGATCTGTTATTATCTATTATATTTTATTCCACTACGTATGTGAGATTCTGTTGTTGTTTTTTTTATTTTTCTTCTTCTACCTCTTCTTCTTAACTCAAATGGTCCGGTTTTTCGTGTTAGAAAAACTCGGGTTGTTAATTTAATTAATTATAATCAGGATTAATAAATTCTGTTTGAATAATTGTTTGAGTAGAATGTCTGGATTAATTGATATATATTGGGTGATATTCTGTGGTACTCTGTGATATGCTTTGGATATATCTGAGATGAATGTATGGATTATCTATGATAAATGCTATGTGAATTCAAAATGTTGAATTGAATTGTTTAACTTTAAAACAACTTGACCTTTAGGATACGCTTGGATTTCGAAGAGACCGGGATCGAGTATCAATAAATATCCGAACCCACTTCGATTTATAACTTACATTGATTCTTTATAAATTGATTTGTGAAATCAATAAGCTGGTTTGGAACAATATGGACCATTTAAATTAAGTTGGATACTTAAATATGGTTTTGACTATATAAGTTGATTACTTGTAGAAAAGTACGAGTTACCCAGGTTTAAATAAGTTTTATAGATTGGAATTTCATGTTAGAGAAGTTTACTCACGCTGGTTTCCAGCCTGACCCGGGTGTTACTTTGATGTAATGCTCGGGTCAGACCGAGTATTACAGATTTCAGGTAAGGACGTTCTGGAGCTCAGGAGGCGAGCTGGATGGCAGGAACGTATGGAGTATATTCCGCTGTGATATTATAGTTGTCTGAGACATGTTAATTTTAACTGTCTAGTACATTTGTGAATGTTGTAACTCTGATGTATTAAAATGTAATTAACAAATGCAGTTTTTCTTTGTATAACTGATATTATTATTTGTTATTATATTTAATCCGCTGCGAATGTGAGATGTTGTGTCCTCTGTTCTTCTTTCTTCTTTCTGTTTCTTTCTTCTATCTCTTTCTTTTTCTTCTAACTATCTGGAATTTTCGGGTTCGAAAATTCCAGGTCGTTACAGTTGTCGTGTGACGACCCGACTTTCCACTCCCGGAAAATCGCATCGACAGAAAGAAAGAAAGGGGTGAGAAATAGAAAAGAGAAGAAGAGAAAAGAAAACAACAACAGATACTCACAGCGGAAACGAAACGAAATATAATATATCACATAAATATTACATAGTATCATATACATCATCTATCAGAGTTACACAGATTACACATCACATACTAGACAGTTATAAACATCTGTCTAGTTATTACATCTCAACACAATACAGATCAATACAAAGATCAACACAGCGGAAAACTACTATCTATATCTACAACGCCGAAGCCTCCTGCTCCATTGCTCCTCCAGATTACTCGTCAAAGCTAAACCTGAATCCCTTGGCTACTCGTAAAAATTTGAGTACCCAAGAGTTTATATAAAACAGAAATAAACAACTTGGGTCAGACATGGGTCTGGTGTGAGTAACAGGTTAAACTTGTTTAACTTCAAAACCTTTTGAAAGAAAAGGTATCATGTAAGACTCCCCACAAATAAACATGGGTAAGTTTTTACCTTACGCTAACCAAAACATTTGATAGGAAATTCGATTGTATTATAATAGGTCTAGGGTTTTCAAATAAATATGAAATAGCTGAAATTGTTACATTATTAAATTCCAGCATACTAGCCAACAAAGTGGGTTATACAATCAAATCCGTTGTCACTTATTGGAAATTGGATTCCATACAATGGCAGGGCTACCGGGGTACCGCCCGTCACAGTACGTGGCCTAGATCACCGTACCGAGGATCACTCCCAATCCCCTGCAACACAAGGTCGGAACATCCCTTACTGGAAATTCGGTCATACGTTGATCAGGCGTAAGACTGAATAGTGTTGGGCTCGGGTTGTTTTATTTGAGTAACCTGGTTTTGAAATTTTAAAGCAAATTATATCTTGGTTTTAAAATTTAAAGCATGGACAAGTTTTTAAGTGTTTAAACAAGTTTTAAATAAATGAATGTTTAATTTGATTAAACATGTTGAAATGGTTTTCAAAGATATTGAAATTAAATGTTTGTATAGTTTTGTTTAAAATAAATTTTATTTCAAAATTGATTTCTAAATTTGCTTTTAATGAAATAATGATTTGAGTAAATATTTAATATAAATGTAAAATTTATTCTTAATTAGTTAAGTAGAGATTAATTAAGAACAATTAATTAATAAAATAAATTTAAGCTTAATTACTTATTTGTAATTAAGAATAATTACTTAATAAAGAAATTAGTGGATAGTTAATGAATGAAATTTAAAGATCATTAACTAGCAATTATGAGTTGATTAATTAATGTAATTAAATTAAGATAATTGGTTTAATTTATTAAGGATAGTTAATGACTTAATTAATTAAGGGTTAATTGATCTAAGTAATTAAAGGTAATTAATTAAAGAATAATTAATTAATGGAAGTAATTGAGGAATTAATTACTTAATGTAATTAATTAAGTTTAAATGTAATTTGTTTAAGTTAATTAATTAAGTTTAATTAATTTAAACACTTGATGATTTGATAAATAATTACTTAATTTAATTAATGGACTGTAATTACTTAGTAAAGTAATTAATGGTAATTATTGGATGTAATTAATTAAAGGAGATTTATTAATGGAAGTAATTTGAGTTTAATTAATTTTTGTAATTAATCAAGGGATTAATTAAAGATAATTAATTAAGGAGTAATTAATTTATTTAAAGAAGTAATTAAGGGTAGTTAATTACTAAATGAGATTAATCAAAGGTGATTAATAAATATGGTTTAATTAAAGATTTATTACTAAATGTAATTAATTTAAATAGGATAATTAATTAAGAATAATTAAGGATCATTAATTAATATAATTAATGATATAATTAAAGATTGATTAATTAATTAATCAATAATAAGTAATTAAAGAGTAATTAATTAATGTAATTAATTAAGGACTAATGTAATTAATTATAGTTAATTAGCTTATGAAGTAATTAAAGATTAATTACTATAATGGTTAAGTATAAATTGTGAAATTAATTAAGGACTAATTACTTGAATGTAATTAAAAGATAATTAATCAAGGATGATTAATTGAAATGAATAATTAGAGGATAATTAATTAACTCATTTATAATGGTTAAGTAAGCAGGATTTATAATAAAGTAATTAATTTAATTTATGTTAAATTAATTAGAGATAGTATAAATCATTACTTATGGATGGTTGAATAATATTGAATGCTTTGCATTGTTTGATCTCTGATGAGATATATGCTGTGTGATATGGATGTTTAGTTGAATTGTGATGATAATATGGATTATCTGATAATGTTGATTATCTATTGTGAATTATCTTTCTATGTGTATAAAGATAATGAATTGAATTGTTTTAACCTTTAAAACAACTTGGCCTTAAAAGATACGTTTTGGATTTCAATGAGACCGGGATCGGGTTTCCGTATACCGGAATTCCAGGTCTGGAGACCCGAATACCACATCGATCCAAATTAACGATAGGTCGTGAATCTCAAGTGAAGATGAAGATTCAGAGTGCAAGGGTTATTGTCGTTAACTCTGAGGGTGATTCCAAAACGAGTGTAACGAGATAATGCCTTCGGTTTCGTTCGAACCCGGAACGAACTTATATGGATTGAATGCTTTCAGCACATCGTCAGGCGGACGATGAGCATTCTAAGTGATATGTTCTGATTAAAGGTAATCGTAACCTCAAGCCTCATCAACCGGGAATGGCTAAAACAGGGGAGGTGCAGCAAGGCTTCGTGGGTAGCACCCACTGAGAGCAAGATAGATCCCTGTCTAGAGGTCCCTTTTCTTTTATTCGGCTTAGTGTGTGGTTGGTCGCGCCAACTACGGGATTATCTTGTTCGGGATTATCCAGTAAGGGATGGTTCCGGCTTTGTGTTGCAGGGGAGCGGGCGTACTCCTCGGTACGGTGATCTAGGCCACGTACTGTGATGGGCGGTACCCCAGTAGCCCTTCCATTGTATGGAATCCAAACTCCAATAAGTGTCGTACGTATTAGTTGTGCCCAACTATGTTGGAATGTGAGATGTAAGCATTTCAGCTATTTCTGTATTTTACTTGGAAACCCTAGACCCTATTATAATATAACTGGATTTCCTATCAAATGTTTTAGTTAGCGTAAGGTAAAAACTTACCCATGTTTATGTGTGGGGAGTCTTACGTGATACTTTTGTTTTCAAAGGTTTTCAAAGTTAAGCAATTTAAACCGTTTACTCACACCAGACCCATGTCTGACCCAAGTGTTTATTTCTGTTTTATATAAACTCTTGGGTACTCAAATTTTTACGAGTAGCCAAGGGAGTCAGGTTTGCTTTGACGAATATTCTGGAGGAGCAATGGAGCAGGAGGCTTCGGCGTTCGTAGATATAGAATTCCGCTGTGTAGATCTCTGTGATAGTGTTTGTATTGTATTTGAGTTGTAATGTCTAGAAAGATGTTTATAACTGTCTAGTATGTGATGTATATGTTGTATAACTCTGATAAGTGTTGTATATTGTGTAATACTTTTGTTATTAATATAATTTATTCGTTCCGCTGTGTGAGATTCTGATGTTGTTTCTTTCTTTCTTCTCTTCTTTTCTCTTTCTATCCCTTTCTTTCTTATTAACGATACGACTTTCTGGTCGATGAAAGCCGGGACCACGACTTTCTCTCCACAGAAAGTCGCATCGTTAATAAGAAAGAAAGGGATAGAAAGAGAAAAGAAGAGAAGAAAGAAAGAAACAACAACAACGATCTCACAGCGGAACGAATAAATTATATTAATAACATAAACTATTACATAGTATACAACAATTTACAGAGTTACACAACATATAAATCACTTACTAGACAGTTATAAACATCTGTCTAGACATTACAACTCAAATACAAGACAAGACACTATCACAGATATCAACACAGCGGAACTACTATATATATCTACAACGTTGAAGCCTCCTGCTCCATTGCTCCTCCACAATTCGTCAAAGCTAAACCTGAATCCCTTGGCTACTCGTAAAAATTTGAGTACCCAAGAGTTTATAAAACAGAAATAAACAACTTGGGTCAGACATGGGTCTGGTGTGAGTAACAGGTTAAACTTGCTTAATTTCAAAACCTTTAGAAAGAAAAGGTATCACGTAAGACTCCCCACAAATAAACATGGGTAAGTTTTTACCTTACGCTAACCAAAACATTTGATAGGAAATCCAGTTATATTATAATAGGGTCTAGGGTTTTCAAATAAATATGAAATAGCTGAAATTGTTACATTATTAAATTCCAGCATACTAGCCACAAAGTGGGTTATACAATCAAATCCGATGGCACTTATTGGAAGTTGGATTCCATACAATGGCAGGGCTACTGGGGTACCGCCCGTCACAGTACGTGGCCTAGATCACCGTACCGAGGAGTACGCCCGCTCCCCTGCAACACAAAGCCGGAACCATCCCTTACTGGATAATTCCGAACAAGACAATCCCGTAGTTGGCGCGACCAACCACACACTAAGCCGAATAAAAGAAAAGGGACCTCTAGACAGGGATCTATCTTGCTCTCAATGGGTGCTACCCACGAAGCCTTGCTGCACCTCCCCTGTTTTAGCCATTCCCGGTTGATGAGGCTTGAGGTTACGATTACCTTTAATCAGAACATATCACTTAGAATGCTCATCGTCCGCCTGACGATGTGCTGAAAGCATTCAATCCATACAAGTTCGTTCCGGGTTCGAACGAAACCGAAGGCATTATCTCGTTACACTCGTTTTGGAATCACCCTCAGAGTTAACGACAATAACCCTTGCACTCTGAATCTTCATCTTCACTTGAGATTCACGATCTATCGTAAATTTGGATCGATGTGGTATTCGGGTCTCCAGATCTGGAATTCCGGTATACGGAAACCCGATCCCGGTCTCATCGAAATCCAAAACGTATCTTTTAAGGGCCAAGTTGTTTTAAGGTTAAAACAATTCAATTCTTATCTATATACACAAAGATAGATAATTCACAATAGATAATCTACATTATCATTTCAATTCAACCAAACATCCATATCATAGATCAGCATATATCTCATCAGAGATATCAATCAATGCAAAGCATCATTCATCCATTCATAAGTAATGATTTATACCATTTTTAATTAATTTAAAATGAATTTAAATTAATTACTTCATTTTATAAATCCTGCTTACTTAACCATTAATTAATTATAATCAATTAATTATTCTCTAATTACCCTTTAATTTCATTCATGTAATTTATCCTTTAATTAATTACTCAAATTAATTATCCTCAACCATTATAGTAATTAACCTTTAATTACTTCATTTAATTAATTAACTATAATTAATTAAATTAATCAACTATAATTAATTACATTAATCCTTAATTAATTACATTAATTAATCACTTCATTTATTAATTATTCCTTAATTAATCAATTCTTAATTACCTCATTAATTATATTAATTAATGATCCTTAATTACATTTTATCATTAATTAATTACATTAAGTAATTAATCTTTAATTAAACCATAATTTATTAATCACTATTGATTAATCATATTTAGTAATTAACTACCCTTAATTACTTCTTAAAATAAATTAATTATTCCTTAATTTATTTCTTAATTAATCCCTTGATTAATTTCCATTAAGTAATTAACTACCCTTAATTACTTTATTAATTACATTAGTAATTATCCATTAATTACTTCCTAAGTAATTATACCTCATTAAATTACATTTAGTAATTACTTCACAAATCATTAAATGATCATCTTAAATTAATTAAACTTAATTAATTAACTTAACTAATCAATTTAAATTCAATTAATTACAATGAGTAATTAATTTCTTAATTACTTTCATTAAGAAATTTTATTTAAAACAATTTCCACAAATGTTTATCTTTTAAATTAATTAATCTAATTAATTATCTAAATTAATCACATTAATTAATTATCCTTAGTTAATGATCTACATTAACCATTAACTATTTTAATCTTTCTAAAATAATTAAACATTAATTAACCATTATTAATTTCAACTTAATTAATTCTAATTATTAATAAATTAATCTCTAATTAATTAATTAAGTTCTTAATCAATAACTTAATTAAACCTTAATTACCTTAATAATTTTATTTCTAACCATTAACTTATAAAATTAATGATCCTTAATTCAAATTAATTAACCTTTAATTTTAATTTAATTAATCCTATCAAATGTTTTGGTTATCGTAAGGTAAAAACTTTTCCGTGTTTTTGTGCGGGAAGTCTTACGAGATACTTTTTCTTTCAAAAGGTTTTGAAGTTAAACAAGTTTAACCTGTTACTCACACCAGACCCATGTCTGACCCAAGTTGTTTATTTCTGTTTTATAAACTCTTGGGTACTCAAATTTTTACGAGTAGCCAAGGGATTCAGGTTTAGCTTTGACGAGTAATCTGGAGGAGCAATGGAGCAGGAGGCTTCGGCGTTGTAGATATAGATAGTAGTTTTCCGCTGTGTTGATCTTTGTATTGATCTGTATTGTGTTGAGATGTAATAACTAGACAGATGTTTATAACTGTCTAGTATGTGATGTGTAATCTGTGTAACTCTGATAGATGATGTATATGATACTATGTAATATTTATGTGATATATTATATTTCGTTTCGTTTCCGCTGTGAGTATCTGTTGTTGTTTTCTTTTCTCTTCTTCTCTTTTCTATTTCTCACCCCTTTCTTTCTTTCTGTCGATGCGATTTTCCGGGAGTGCCGACTTTCCACTCCCGGAAAATCGCATCGACAGAAAGAAAGAAAGGGGTGAGAAATAGAAAAGAGAAGAAGAGAAAAGAAAACAACAACAGATACTCACAGCGGAAACGAAACGAAATATAATATATCACATAAATATTACATAGTATCATATACATCATCTATCAGAGTTACACAGATTACACATCACATACTAGACAGTTATAAACATCTGTCTAGTTATTACATCTCAACACAATACAGATCAATACAAAGATCAACACAGCGGAAAACTACTATCTATATCTACAACGCCGAAGCCTCCTGCTCCATTGCTCCTCCAGATTACTCATCAAAGCTAAACCTGAATCCCTTGGCTACTCGTAAAAATTTGAGTACCCAAGAGTTTATAAAACAGAAATAAACAACTTGGGTCAGACATGGGTCTGGTGTGAGTAACAGGTTAAACTTGTTTAACTTCAAAACCTTTTGAAAGAAAAGGTATCACGTAAGACTCCCCACAAATAAACATGGGTAAGTTTTTACCTTACGCTATCCAAAACATTTGATAGGAAATTCGATTGTATTATAATAGGTCTAGGGTTTTCAAATAAATATGAAATAGCTGAAATTGTTACATTATTAAATTCCAGCATACTAGCCAACAAAGTGGGTTATACAATCAAATCCGTTGTCACTTATTGGAAATTGGATTCCATACAATGGCAGGGCTACCGGGGTACCGCCCGTCACAGTACGTGGCCTAGATCACCGTACCGAGGATCACTCCCAATCCCCTGCAACACAAGGTCGGAACATCCCTTACTGGATAATTCCCGCACAAGATACCCTACGGTTGTCATGACCAACCGCACACACTAAGTCGAAAATAGAAAGGGACATCTAGACAGAGGTCATCTTGTCCTACTTGGGTGCTACCCACTAACCTTGCTGCACCTCCCCTGTTTTAGCCATTCCCGGTTTGTGAGGCTTGAGGTCACGATTACCTTTTAAAAGAACACATCTATCTTAGAATGCTCATCGTCCACCTGACGATGTGCTGAAAGCATTCAATCCATACAAGTTCGTTCCGGGTTCGAACGAAACCGAAGGCATTATCTCGTTACACTCGTATTGGAATCACCCTCAGAGTTAACGACAATAACCCTTGCACTCTAAATCTTTATCTCGAATCTGAAAGTACTATCTCCGTCAACTCATTACGGAATCACCCACAGAGTTATACTGACAAAGAATCGTTCTTACACCTCGAGTCTTCACTTGCTCCATTTGGATTTCACGACCTAACGTAAATTTGGATCGATGTGGTATTCGGGTCTCCAGACCTGGAAATCCGGTATACGGAAACCCGATCCCGGTCTCATCGAAATCCAAAACGTATCTTTTAAGGCCAAGTTGTTTTAAAGGTTAAAACAATTTAATTCAATTATCTTTATACACTTAGAAAGATAATTCACAATAGATAATCAACATTATCAATATCATCAGATAATCCATATTACCACAATTCAACTAAACATCCATATCACATAGCATATATCTCATCAGAGATATCAATCAAATGCAAAGCATTCAGTATTATCATCCATCCATAAGTAATGATCTATATCATCTCTAATTAATTTAAAGTTAATTAAATTAATTACTTTTATTTTATAAATCCTTCTTACTTAAACATTAATTAATTACAAATTAATTAATTATCCTCTAATTACCTTTTTCAATTAATCATCTTTGATTAATTATCTTTTAATTACCTTCAAGTAATTTATCCTTAATTAATTACTTAAATTAATTAACCTTAACCACTTATAGTAATTAACCTTTAATTACTTCATTAATTAATTAACTATAATTAATTAAATTAATCACTATAATTAATTATATTAAACCTTAATTAATTTCATTAATTAATCACTTCATTTATTAATTATACTTAATTAATCAATCTTAATTACATCATTAATTATATTAATTAATGATCCTTAATTACAAATTAATTATTAATTACTTAAATTAAATTAATTACATTAAGTAATTAAACTTTAATTAAAACACATTTATTAATCACTCTTGATTAATCTCCTTTAGTAATTAACTACTCTTAATTACTTTCATTAACTAAATTAATTACTCCTTAATTAATTTATTAATTAATCCCTTGATTAATTATTATAAGTAATTAACTCCAATTACTTCCATTAATACATCACATTTCAACTAATTACTTCCAGTAATTATCTATTATTTACTTCCCTAAATAATATACCTTATTAATTACATTTAAGTAATTATTTATCAAATCATCCATTGATTATTCTAAATTAATTAACTTAATTAATTAACTTAACTAATCACATTAACTTAATAAATTACAAATGAGTAATTAATTTCTAAATTACTTCCATTAAGTAATTACATTTAAATAATTTCATAAAGGATTATCCTTAAATTAATTAATCTAATTAATTATTAAAATTAATCAAATTAATTATTTATTAAATAATCTTAAGTTAATGACCTTCATTAACAATTATTTAATTACTTTTCTTAAGTAATTAACTTAGATTAATTATTATTAATTTCAAATTAATTTATCTTTATTAATCAATTAATTAATCTCTAATTATTTAATTAATTAAGTGTTAATCATAACTTAATTAATCTTTAATTACTTTATTTATTAATTCTTAATCATTAATTAATATTCTAATTTAAAATCCTTAATTACAAATTAATTATTCCTAATTAATTTATCTTAATCATTAATTAAAAATCAAATCCTATTTAATTAATGAATCTTAATTACAAGTTAATTATTCTAAAAATAATTAATCTTAAACCTTTAAGATTGAACCTTTAATTACCTTTAAGTAATTATTTATTTCATTAATTTATTAGATAAATTAATTATCCATTTAATTACTCTAATAATTAAATGCATACAAATCATTAACTTATAATTAAACTTCAACAAGTTTTAAAATCAATTTAAAACCTTTAAATGATAAATAATATTTTTCTTATAAAAGAAATTTTACAAGATTTAAACAAATCCCCTTTTAAATTCAAAACATTTAAATTTAACAAACATTTAAACTTATTAAAACATTTGAATTTATAAAACTTATTTATCTTAAATCTAAGGTTCGAAACCAAACTTGAATCCATATATTACAACTTTGATTTCAATTCCTGTTTTAATATTTCTTCACAAATTTAAATTCAGTTTAAATTTAAACAGACAGGTTTTTAAAAACCTGGCAACACTAATGTACTCGAGATTCCACTAAAATACTTCGAGTCGATACCCTAACTACTTCGAGTCTCTCTCGAAACAACTCGAACAAAACGCGAGTAAGCCTGATACCTACCATCACTGACACGAACGTGGGTTCGTGCACGTGCACCGACCACCTACGCTGCTCCAGCCAACGAGGCTGACTCCGACACATCGCCGATCCTTCCTCTTTGACGATCCAGACCCCAAACCATCGATTCTCACTCGAAATCGAAATCGAGTAGCACCACCAAAACTGGAACACAGACTACCGCTTCCAAAATCTGGCAACAACTCCTCGTACTCGAGACTCCGACCACCGGAACCGCTGATCTTCCAGCCACGCCTTCGCCAACTTCCCTGCTACCAATACCCAGAGTTCTGATGAACTCGATACAACCTAGATGCCGTGATGATCGATTTTTCTAATCTAGTTAAAACTAGGGTTCCAGAACAAATCTCGCCACCGCTTCCTCCTCGATGAAATGCATCGCCATCCATTATTTTTCCAAGATACTACGATCACTTCTCCATCCTTACGAAGAAACCCCGACCCAATCAAACACATAGATCACCAGAAATCACCTCAAACAAGAATTCTGTTCATCATTCGATCTCTCTCGAATTACAAGCTTAAAATTTCTGATTTTATTTTTAAAATTCATAATTTTCAAATGCAAATCAGGTTATATACATGAAACATTTAATCTCTGAGACCGAATTTTTTGATATGATTAAGTTTTACTGTAATTTACCTTCCAGTTAAAACTACTTTCATATTTAACTCAAAAATTATTTTTAAAATTTAGATTTTGTCATAACAAACAGATTTTGTTTATATGTTGAAGACTAAAGAGATCCAGGGAAAGAGATATGAATTTTTTTGATCAAGTTTTGTAACCTGTATATCAAGAACAGAGCCAACACTCTGTATACAAACATGCACATCCATATATTAGATATATATATACAATTCATATTTAAAACCATGCAAACAATTAACACACTCTACTTCAAATATTTATTGCATGCATCCAGATTTTAAAACAGATAATTTGAACCCTTTTAGAAAGATTGTTACTCATATTTAAAGAAGATGAACAGAGCATCTAATTGTTAACAGCATACACACTATAAACATTCACATCAGATTCTCACTTATTCATGCAATACTTATTCATTTCAACCATACTAGCATGTAACCATATTTTACTTTAAGTTTTTAAAAGTTACTCACCTTATTTAAACAGAGGCAGCCTTTAGCTTTTGAAAACTGCTTTTGTATTTTAAAACTTGAATTGCCTTGCTTATTTGACTTTTAAACTGAGTTGCTTGCTGTTTAAATTTGCATGCAGAGATGAATGTTTGAACATGCTTCCAGGTTGAAGAGAATGCAGGTTTTGAAAAGAATGCATGTTTGCAGACAGACTTGAGATGATCCCAGATTGCAAATGAATACAACAGGCTTGAGTTGATTTGGAAAAAGAATTACAGGGTATTGATTTTTTTGATTTCTGGTTTGAGGAGTTGATTACAGATCTTTGATTTGGTTTGAGGAAAGTTTGTTTACTGATTTCAGATTTGCATTTGTATTTGAGAAAAAGGTTTGAGTTTCTTGTTTTTGAAAAGGAAATTAGAAAAAATGAAGTATAGAAATACAATGTTTATATATAAGTAGATTTATGATAAATAAAAATAAAAGAAAATAAAAATAAATGAAGACACTTGTCATTATAGTTCATCTTTTATTTACACTTGTTAAAACAATAACTTAAGATAATGACATATGTCTCTTAAGTAGTTTTTACATATTTATTTATTTTAGAAGTATATAAAATGGCTTTTTCTTATTTATAAAATACTTATCTATATATATATCTATTTAAAGAGAAACTAAAACTAATTATATTTTATAAATATAGGTTTTTTTTTACAAATATTCTAACATCCAAAACAATTTAAATATTTATTCCTTTGAATTTCAAAACTTAATTTCAAATTCAATTTTAATTAAATCCTAAGATTCAATTTAAAAGTTAAGTTATATATATACATATATAACTTTTCATTCAATTAAATAAAAATTCCATATTCTTAAAAATCCATTCATATTTATAAAAATAATACATTATACTTATTATTTGGAAATAACATATTTGATAATTTAAATAATTTATATAAGAGATTATATTATCAAGTAATATTTTAAAAAGAAATAAAACAAACCTTTTTGTTAATCTTATTTATATTTAAGCTTAAGTTAAAATATATCTTAAACAATTTAAACACTTACCTAAAGTATATTTAAAACTATAAAGTTATTTATCTAAATATCTTTGAAAAGTCCATATTAAATTAAATCTAAATTTCCTATTTACCAAAGCTTTTCTATTTACAATATATACAAATAAATATATATATATTCAAATAGAAAATATCTTATTAACTTTTAAAAGATAAAATTTACCAATTAAATACTTATTTCATCAGATTATTAAATTAAACTCAAATTTTATTATCAAAGATCATCAATATCAATTTAATTATTTAACAGATTATTAATATATTTAATAAGATCTAAACTCGATTTAAATAAAGGTTTGATTTACTAAATATATAGGTAGAGTTTAAAAGATAATACTAACTTCCCAATAACTTAAACAAATAATTTTAAAAGCAAATTTACTAACTTCTCCTTTTAAAATAATAATTTCTTAAAAATACTCTTTGAACAATTTAAACTTTAACTTTTAATTAAATAGAAACCTTTAAAACTTTAACTTGGTTTTCCTAGAGAAACACTATCCCGTTCAACATTCCAAAGTATCCTTTATATAAATCCAAACGATTTATTTCAAATTCAATTTATGCTTACAACATAAATTCCCAATTCCATACTTATCTATAACTTCATCCGAAGTTCAAACTCAATTCCCATATCCGGAAATTCAATTTAAAATACAGATTAAAACATTTTTAAGTAAGGTAAACTTAGAGAATTCTTAATTGAAAACCATATTTTCAATCTACTTAAATAAAATCCTAATGGAGAAAACGGCTTTCCAAAATATTGTATTTACTTGATTAAAGTTTAATTATAAGTTAATGATTTGTATGCATTTAATTATTAGAGTAATTAAATGGATAATTAATTTATCTAATAAATTAATGAAATAAATAATTACTTAAAGGTAATTAAAGGTTCAATCTTAAAGGTTTAAGATTAATTATTTTTAGAATAATTAACTTGTAATTAAGATTCATTAATTAAATAGGATTTGATTTTTAATTAATGATTAAGATAAATTAATTAGGAATAATTAATTTGTAATTAAGGATTTTAAATTAGAATATTAATTAATGATTAAGAATTAATAAATAAAGTAATTAAAGATTAATTAAGTTATGATTAACACTTAATTAATTAAATAATTAGAGATTAATTAATTGATTAATAAAGATAAATTAATTTGAAATTAATAATAATTAATCTAAGTTAATTACTTAAGAAAAGTAATTAAATAATTGTTAATGAAGGTCATTAACTTGAGATTATTTAATAAATAATTAATTTGATTAATTTTAATAATTAATTAGATTAATTAATTTAAGGATAATCCTTTATGAAATTATTTAAATGTAATTACTTAATGGAAGTAATTTAGAAATTAATTACTCATTTGTAATTTATTAAGTTAATGTGATTAGTTAAGTTAATTAATTAAGTTAATTAATTTAGAATAATCAATGGATGATTTGATAAATAATTACTTAAATGTAATTAATAAGGTATATTATTTAGGGAAGTAAATAATAGATAATTACTGGAAGTAATTAGTTGAAATGTGATGTATTAATGGAAGTAATTGGAGTTAATTACTTATAATAATTAATCAAGGGATTAATTAATAAATTAATTAAGGAGTAATTAATTTAGTTAATGAAAGTAATTAAGAGTAGTTAATTACTAAAGGAGATTAATCAAGAGTGATTAATAAATGTGTTTTAATTAAAGTTTAATTACTTAATATAATTAATTTAATTTAAGTAATTAATAATTAATTTGTAATTAAGGATCATTAATTAATATAATTAATGATGTAATTAAGATTGATTAATTAAGTATAATTAATAAATGAAGTGATTAATTAATGAAATTAATTAAGGTTTAATATAATTAATTATAGTGATTAATTTAATTAATTATAGTTAATTAATTAATGAAGTAATTAAAGGTTAATTACTATAAGTGGTTAAGGTTAATTAATTTAAGTAATTAATTAAGGATAAATTACTTGAAGGTAATTAAAAGATAATTAATCAAAGATGATTAATTGAAAAAGGTAATTAGAGGATAATTAATTAATTTGTAATTAATTAATGTTTAAGTAAGAAGGATTTATAAAATAAAAGTAATTAATTTAATTAACTTTAAATTAATTAGAGATGATATAGATCATTACTTATGGATGGATGATAATACTGAATGCTTTGCATTTGATTGATATCTCTGATGAGATATATGCTATGTGATATGGATGTTTAGTTGAATTGTGGTAATATGGATTATCTGATGATATTGATAATGTTGATTATCTATTGTGAATTATCTTTCTAAGTGTATAAAGATAATTGAATTAAATTGTTTTAACCTTTAAAACAACTTGGCCTTAAAAGATACGTTTTGGATTTCGATGAGACCGGGATCGGGTTTCCGTATACCGGATTTCCAGGTCTGGAGACCCGAATACCACATCGATCCAAATTTACGTTAGGTCGTGAAATCCAAATGGAGCAAGTGAAGACTCGAGGTGTAAGAACGATTCTTTGTCAGTATAACTCTGTGGGTGATTCCGTAATGAGTTGACGGAGATAGTACTTTCAGATTCGAGATAAAGATTTAGAGTGCAAGGGTTATTGTCGTTAACTCTGAGGGTGATTCCAATACGAGTGTAACGAGATAATGCCTTCGGTTTCGTTCGAACCCGGAACGAACTTGTATGGATTGAATGCTTTCAGCACATCGTCAGGTGGACGATGAGCATTCTAAGATAGATGTGTTCTTTTAAAAGGTAATCGTGACCTCAAGCCTCACAAACCGGGAATGGCTAAAACAGGGGAGGTGCAGCAAGGTTAGTGGGTAGCACCCAAGTAGGACAAGATGACCTCTGTCTAGATGTCCCTTTCTATTTTCGACTTAGTGTGTGCGGTTGGTCATGACAACCGTGGGGTATCTTGTGCGGGAATTATCCAGTAAGGGATGTTCCGACCTTGTGTTGCAGGGGATTGGGAGTGATCCTCGATACGGTGATCTAGGCCACGTACTGTGACGGGCGGTACCCCGGTAGCCCTGCCATTGTATGGAATCCAATTTCCAATAAGTGACAACGGATTTGATTGTATAACCCACTTTGTTGGCTAGTATGCTGGAATTTAATAATGTAACAATTTCAGCTATTTCATATTTATTTGAAAACCCTAGACCTATTATAATACAATCGAATTTCCTATCAAATGTTTTGGTTAGCGTAAGGTAAAAACTTACCCATATTTATTGGTGGGAAGTCTTACGTGATACCTTTTCTTTCAAAAGGTTTTGAAGTTAAACAAGTTTAACCTGTTACTCACACCAGACCCATGTCTGACCCAAGTTGTTTATTTCTGTTTTATAAACTCTTGGGTACTCAAATTTTTACGAGTAGCCAAGGGATTCAGGTTTAGCTTTGACGAGTAATCTGGAGGAGCAATGGAGCAGGAGGCTTCGGCGTTGTAGATATAGATAGTAGTTTTCCGCTGTGTTGATCTTTGTATTGATCTGTATTGTGTTGAGATGTAATAACTAGACAGATGTTTATAACTGTCTAGTATGTGATGTGTAATCTGTGTAACTCTGATAGATGATGTATATGATACTATGTAATATTTATGTGATATATTATATTTCGTTTCGTTTCCGCTGTGAGTATCTGTTGTTGTTTTCTTTTCTCTTCTTCTCTTTTCTATTTCTCACCCCTTTCTTTCTTTCTGTCGATGCGATTTTCCGGGAGTGGAAAGCCGGGTCGTCACACGTGGTAAGACGACTTGTAGATGGTCGGAGTGACGATCAATGGTGTCCGGAGGGGATGTGCACGTGCACAAGCACGTTTGGGCATGGTTGTTGAGCTGTGAGTTTGTATTTCGGGGAAGAAGAGAGAACTAGGGTCGTATTCGAGTCTGGGCAAGGGATGACTCGAAGATGTTGAGGTAGGTGAGTGACTCGAAGCAAGCACGAGTTTTGTAGAGGGTTGACTCGGGTTCATTTGTGTTTCACTCGAGATTTCTGGTGCAACGTTAATAAGATTAAGTTTTATAAATTAAATTGTTTTAACAACTTTAAATGTTTAAGTGTATTTTAAAATGGTTTAAATTTAAAAGTAAATTTGGTTTTAAATTCTTTAAGTTTCTTTTATAAGATGAGTACGTCTTTAACATATGATTTTAAAGGTTTGTAAATGGGTTTTTTTTTAACTTTGTTAAAGTTAAAATTGATTTCATTTTAAATTTTAAATTTGAAATGAAATTTGAAAGTAAATGTTTTCAAATGTGTTTGTGAATGATAATTTAATCATTAATAAGAGTAATGTTTATCTTAAAGTTTATTAAGATTTAATAATTTAGAATAATTAAATTATTAAGGTAATTAAATGGATAATTAATTGATTTAATTAATTAATGATTTGGATTGATTAAATTAGTAATTAAGTGTTTAAATTAGTTAATTCAGGTTTAGCTTTGACGAGTAATCTGGAGGAGCAATGGAGCATGAGGCTACAGCGTTGTAGATATAGATAGTAGTTTCCGCTGTGTTGATCTTGTTTAGATCTTTGTTTGTATTGAGATGTAATAACTAGACAGATGTTTATAACTGTCAACTTCTACTCAAACAATTCCAATTCCAAATTAAAGAGTAATTTAATTAATTAATTAATTAATGATCTTAAAAGGAAAGTGAATTAATTTAATTAATTATGAGTTAATTAATTAGAGATTAATTAATTTGAAATTAAGGATAAATTAATTAAGTAACGAGAGATTAATTACTTAAAAGATAATTACTTAATGTAAGTAATTAAAAGAAATTTATTAATGATTATGTAGGCAAGATTTAAAAGGGTGATTAAGTAATTAATTTAATTTATTTAAATTAATTAGAAATGGCGTGACTAATTTATCTTGCTTATGAATGATTGAATAATATTGTAAGCCTTAGATAGATGATATCTCTGATATGTGATACTATGCGAATGTGAGATGTTGTGTTTTCTGTTTTTCTTTCTTCTTTCTGTTCTTCTTCTATCTTTTCTTCTTTTCCTTAACAATTCGGAATTATCGGAGTTGAAAATTCCGGGTCGTCACATTTGGTAAACTCTTGGGTACTCAAATTTTTACGAGTAGCCAAGGGATTCAGGTTAGCTTTGACGAGTTATCTGGAGTAGCAATGGAGCAGGAGGCTTCAGCGTTCGTAGATATAGTATTCCGCTGTGTTAATCTTTGTGATAGAGTTTTGTATTGTATCTGAGTTGTAATGTCTAGACAGATGTTTATAACTATCTAGTATGTGATGTGTATATGCTGTGTAACTCTGATAAGTGTTGTATACTATGTAATAGTTATGTGATATATTATATTTTGTTCCGTTTCCGCTGTGAGTATCTGTTTGTTGTTTCTTTCTCTTTTCTCTTCTTTTCTCTTTTCTATCCCTTTCTTTCTTATTAATGATGCGTCATTCTGTGGAATGAGTGGCGGGTCATTACAAATGTATTGAGTAGTCGAGGGATTCAGGTTAGTCTTGACGAATTCTGGAGGAGCTGTGGAGCAGGAGGCTTCAGCGAGTAGATATATAGAGTTTCCGCTGTGTTTGTATTAGTCTGTATTGTACTGATGTACTTGTGTTGTATAATAGACAGAAGTTTATAACTGTCTATTCTGTGATGTATAAATTGTGTACTCTGATGTATATGATACTATGTAATATCTTATGTGATAATATATTTCTCGTTCCGCTGTGAGATTTCTGATGTGTTGTTGTTCTCTCTTCTTTTCTTTTCTTCTTCTATCCCTTTCTTTCTTCATAACGATGCGTCTTTCTGGGCAAAGAAAGTCGGGTCGTTACAGTAACAACCCGCCACTCATTCCACAGAATGTCGCATCGTTAATAAGAAAGAAAGGGATAGAAAAGAGAAAAGAAGAGAAAAGATGAAGAACAACAACAGAATCTCACAGCGGAACGAAACAAAATATAATATATCACATAACTATTACATAGTCTTTACAAAATCAGAGTTACACAGATTATACAACACATACTAGACAGTTATAAACATCTGTCTAGTTATTACAACTCAATACAATACAAAACACTATCACAGAGATTAACACAGCGGAATACTATATATCTACGAACGTTGAAGCCTCCTGCTCCATTGCTCCTCCAGATAACTCGTCAAAGCTAACCTGAATCCCTTGGCTACTCGTAAAAATTTGAGTACCCAAGAGTTTATAAACAGAAATAAACACTTGGGTCAGACATGGGTCTGGTGTGAGTAACAGGTTAAAGTTGCTTAACTTTGTAAAGCCTTTGAAACAAAAGGTATTACGTAAGACTTCCCACACATAAACATGGGTAAGTTTTTACCTTACGCTAACCAAAACTTTGATAGGAAATTCGGTTATATTATAATAGGGTCTAGGGTTTTCAAATAAATATGAAATAACTGAAATTGTTACATTATTAAATTCCAGCATACTAGCCACAAAGTGGGTTATACAATCAAGTCCGTTATCACTTATTGGAGTTTGGATTCCATACAATGGCAGGGCTACTGGGGTACCGCCCGTCACAGTACGTGGCCTAGATCACCGTACCGAGGATCACTCCCAATCCCCTGCAACACAAGGCCGGAACATCCCTTACTGGATAATTCCCGCACAAGACATCCCAGCAGTTGTTGCAATTCAACTGCCCACTCAATCGAATAATAAGAAGGGACCTCTAGACAGGGATAATCTTGTCCTACTTGGGTGCTACCCACTAACCTTGCTGCACCTCCCCTGTTTTAGCCATTCCCGGTTTGATGAGGCTTGAGGCTACGATTACCTTTAATCAGGACATCACTTAGAATGCTCATCGTCCACCTGACGATGTTCTGAAAGCATTCAATCCATACAAGTTCGTTCCGGGTTCGAACAAAACCGAAGGCATTATCTCGTTACACTCGTATTGGAATCACCCTCAGAGTTAACGACAATAACCCTTGCACTCTGAATCTTCATCTCGAATCTGAAAGTACTATCTCCGTCAACTCATTACGGAATCACCCTCAGAGTTATATTGACAAAGAATAGTTCTTACACCTCGAGTCTTCACTTGCTCCAATTTGATTTCACGACTTAACATAAATTTGGATCGATGTGGTATTCGGATATCCAAATCTGGAAACCCGATCCCGGTCTCATCGAAATCCAAAACGTATCTTTTAAGGCCAAGTTGTTTTAAAGTTAAAACAATTCAATTCTACTATCTATTTACACACAGATAGATAATTCACAGATTCACAATAGATAATCAACATTATCATTATAAGCAGATAATCCATATCATCATCACTATGCAACCAAAGCATCCAAATCATACAGTATCAATTATCTCATATCTGAGATTTCAAACCATTCAAGGTACACAATATCATCCATTCATAAGCACTGATTTATTTATCACCATCTACAATTAATTTAAAATGAATTAAATTAATTATTTCATCTTTAATTAATTTAAAGTAAATTAAATTAATTTCTTTCATCATTAACAATCTTGCTTAAATCACTATTAATTAATTATCAATCAATTAATCAATTAATATCCAATTATTTTAATTAATCATCCTTGATTAATTATCATTTAATTACATTCAAGTAATTAGTATTAAATTAATTTCACAAATTAATTATTCTTTAACCACTTATAGTAATTAACCTTTAACTACTACATTTATTAATTAACTATAATTAATTATCTTACTTCTTAATTAATTACATTAATTAATCACTTTCTTTATTAATTATCCCTAAATTAATCAATTCTTAATTATATCATCAATTATTAACTAATGTTCCTTAATTATATTTTAATTAATTACTTTATTTAAATTAATTACATTAAGTAATTAATCTTTTAATTAAACCATAATTATTAATCACTATTGATTAATCAAATTCAGTAATTAACTAACCTTAATTACTTCTTAAAATAAATTAATTATTCCTTAATTAATTTCTTAATTAATCCCTTGATTAATTCCATTAAGTAATTAACTTCCCTTTAATTACTCCATTAATTACATCAGTAATTATCCATTAATTACTTTCCTAAGTAATTATACTTCACAATCATTATGTGATTTAAATTAATTAAACTTAATTAATTAATTTTAAACTAATCACATTAAACTCAATTAATTACATTAAGTAATTAATTCCTTAATTTCTTCTATTAAGTATTTATACTTAATTAAACAATTCCACAAATGATTAACTTTAATTAATTAATCTATTAATTATCAAAATTAATTACATTAATTAATTACTTATTAAACCCAAGTTAATGATCTACATTAACTATTTTTCTTAAATAATTAAACTTAAATTAACCAAAATTATAAATTAATTAATTCTAATTACCCATAAATTAACCTCTAATTACTTAATTAATTAAGTACCTAACAATAACTTAATTAATCCTTAATTACTTGATTTATTTATTCCTAATCGTTAATTAATAATCTTAACTTATCAAATTAATGATCCTTAATTTCAAATTAATTATCCTTTAATTAATTTAATTAAACCTTAATTAATCAATTTAAATTCTTAATTACTAAATTTATAAACCCAAATCATAAATTAATTAAATTGATTAATTATCTTTTAATTACCTTAATAATTTATTTTATTAAATCTAAATTATCTTTAAGATAAACCTATTTCTTATTTATGATTAAATTATCATAAATAAAGCATTTAAAACAATTTACTTTTAAATTTACTTTTAAATTTCATTTTAAATTTAAGATTAAAATGAATACAAATTTTAACTTTAACAAAGTTTAAAACCATTTAAATCCTTTTAAATGACATGTTAAAGAAATATTTACTTAATAAAAGAAATTTTAAAACCAAATTTCATTTTACATTCAAATTAAATTAAAATACACTTCCAAACATTCAAGTGGTTTTAAAACTTTTTTTATTCAAAACTTTATTATTTCCAAAACTAGAATTTAAACTAAACTTGAATTCTGATTTAAATTTAGGTTTAAACTTTGTTTAATCTTTGTTTTATAATTTAAACTTCAGATTTAAATTTTAAAACAAAACACTACAGGTTTTTCCTTTAAACCTGTAACAAAATTTCGATCCCGAGTCTCTTCTATAATGCTTCGAGTTTCCAACCCAATTTCACGAGAACAAACCCGAGCATTCCAGTCCAAAACACCGAGGCACTCAAACAACTTCTACTTCGAGTTCAATGCCTATCTTCCCCGAGTAAATCATTCTACTGCTTCGGCAACTCACTACATCCACTCGAGCAAACCAAACACAGGCCAATCCACATCAGTAAAATCCCATCACCGTGCATATGCACGGCGACTCCAGCCACCATAGATCACCGCTGATGATCGCTACCCATCTGAAACCATCACCACAACCCACCATGAACCCCAAATTCAAGTCAAACCTCCAGAAATCAAAGATCACCCCAAATGCCAAAACCTGGAAACATAATCAAGTTCCCCTTCAAAACCTGTCAACGACAAAAATCTCGACGCTCCGACCACCTGATTGTCAACCACTCCGGCCTCGCCTTCAACTACTCACCAATTATCAATTCCCAAAATATCCTAACACTCGATCAACTACAATACCGAAACGATCGATTCAAATGTCACAGTGAAAAACTAGGGTTTAAAATAAATTTTCAAATCTGCAACCTCTCTGATAAGTTTTATCACCACTAATGATTTTTCTTAGCATCTACTAACACTCATCTATTACCAAGAAGAAACCCGAGCCTCCACAATGCAAAGATCACCAGGAAATGCTTAAAATCCTATTTCAGTTCCAAACCCAACTGCAACTTCAACTTATACCTAAAAATCCTAATTCTTGATTTAAAAATCATGTTTCTGTTAATACTTTTGATTTATGATACTAAATTACTAAATTAACATGTTGGATTTTTTTTTTGATAAAAATCAACATGCACTGATTTTTCTTATGTTTCCAGAGACAACAAACTAATATTTTAACTTACTTACAATTTTAAATATTAACTTAAGAAAATCAACAGCTTCATTTTTATAAATTTCATTCTATCAGAAACTTATGATAAGTATTTTAATGAAGTTTTGTGCCTGGAAAATCAAAACAGAACAGGCAAATAGAAAGAAACAGCATACACACATATATATTTACATCAGATATTTACATATAATAACATGCAATGCTTGTTTATTTCAACATAAAATCATGCAACCGAAGTTTAGATTTTTAATTCTTTAAAAGATTACTCACCTAGACAATAATGAACAGAACACTTATAACATCATGCACACAAATAAAAATCCACATCAGATATTCATTTATGTAATACACCTTTATATCCAACCATACTAGTATGCAACTAATTGTATTTTAAAATTTAAAGTTACTCACCTAAATAAAGAAGAAGACAGAGCCTCCATTTTTGAAAACAGCCTTGAAATCTTTTGAATCCTCAAACCACTATCTATTCAAATTCAATAGCCTGTTAAGCATCTTCAAAAATCAAAACAACAAAAGCTTGAACTCATTTCATAAACCTGGGAATAAAGTCTGTTTTCATCTTCAATACCTGGAATCAAGCCTGCATTTCTTTGCCTTGTAGTTCTTTTGATTTTGGTTTTTAGTTTATAAGAACAGAGGAGAAAGAATTGAACTGAGAAAATAGAAGATCAGATCTCTTACTAATACATAATTATTTAAATTTCAAATTTGAATTAAAAGCCTGTACATATTTCAAGTTAAAGAAAATTTAAATACATGGTTTTGAAAGAACTTGTATTAGTTTTTATCGAGCAAAGAAATCCGAGTTTAAAAACAAATAAAACCCAGTTTTAAAATGATAAAAGTTTTAAGTTATTTAAACAAATTGTTTTCAAAGGAAAAACACAGAAACAAGTTAAATGTGTATTTGAAATAAAATTTAACTAAGTTTTTAAATACATTTAAAATAAATATGTTTTAGAGAAATGTTAAATTTAAGAATAGGAAATTATTAAACAAGTTTGAACGAGTTTCAAAGAATTTAATAATTTTTAAGATTTGTTTTGTTTAAAGAATATCTTATATCTTTCAAATATAAGATTGATTTGCAAAATTGTTTCAAATGGAAGTTTAATGATGTAATTAAGAATTTAATAAAGATAAAGAATTTATCTTTAAAATTTGTTAAAGTGGTGATAATTAATTAGTAAATTAATTAAAAGAATTATCACCTAATAAAATTATTGGTATAATAAATTAATGATGAGATTAATTAAGTAAATTACTTAGAGTAAGTAATAAATTTGTAATTACTAAATGTAATTAATTAAAAAGGATAATTACTTTATGGAAGTAATTAATGAAAGATAATTAAGGATTAATTACATAGATAATTAATTAATGTAATTTATTAAAGATAATTAATAAATAAGATTAATTAAGACTAATTAATTAATGTGATTAATTAATGGACTGTAATTAATAGTAAAGTAATTAATGGTAATTACTGGATGTAATTAATGGAAGATGATTTAAGAATGAAAGTAATTTGAGTTTAATTACTTTGTAATAATTAATCAAGGGATTAATTAAAAGATAATTAATTAAGGAGTAATTAATTTATGAAATGAGTAATTAAGGGTAGTTAATTACTAAATGAGATTAATCAAGGTGATTAATAAATGTGACTAATTAAAGATTAATTATTAAATATAATTAATTTAATAGGGTAACTAATTAAGAGTAATTAAGGAATCATTAATTAATAATTAATGATGTAATTTAGGGTTGATTAATTAAAACTAATTAATCAATAATAAGTAATTAAAGAGTAATTAATTAATGTAATTAATTAAGGATTAAGATAATTAATTATAGTTAATTAATTAATAAAATAATTAAAGGTTAATTACTATAATGGTTAAGAATAATTAATTTATATAATTAATTAAGGATTAATTACTTAAAGTAATTAAAAGATAATTAATCAAGGATGATTAATTGAAATAAATAATTAAAGGATAATTAATTAATTGATTAAAGGTTAAGTAAGCAGGATTTATAGAATGAAGTAATTAATTTAATTCACTTTAAATTAATTAGAAATGGTATAAATCATTACTTAAGAATGGATGATAATATTGAATGCTTTGCATTGATTGATATCTCTGATGAGATATATGCTGTGTGATATGGATGTTTAGTTGAATTGTGATGATAATATGGATTATCTGATAATGTTGATTATCTATTGTGAATTATCTTTCTTTGTGTATAAAGATAATGAATTGAATTGTTTTAACTTTTAAAACAACTTGGCCTTAAAAGATACGCTTTGGATTTCGATGAGACCGGGATCGGGTTTCCGTATACCGGATTTCCAGGTCTGGAGACCCGAATACCACATCGATCCAAATTAACGATAGGTCGTGAATCAAGTGAAGATGAAGATTCAGAGTGCAAGGGTTATTGTCATTAACTCTGAGGGTGATTCCAAAACGAGTGTAACGAGATAATGCCTTCGGTTTCGTTCGAACCCGGAACGAACTTGTATGGATTGAATGCTTTCAGCACATCGTCAGGTGGACGATGAGCATTCTAAGTGATGTGTTCTTTTCTAAGGTAATCGTGACCTCAAGCCTCACAAACCGGGAATAGCTAAAACAGGGGAGGTGCAGCAAGGTTAGTGGGTAGCACCCAAGTAGGACAAGATTACCTCTGTCTAGAAGTCCCTTCTTATTTCGGCTTAGTGTGTGCGGTTGCTGATCCCAACCGTGAGGTATCTTGTGCGGGAATTATCCAGTAAGGGATGTTCCGACCTTGTGTTGCAGGGGATTGGGAGTGATCCTCGGTACGGTGATCTAGGCCACGTACTGTGACGGGCGGTACCCCGGTAGCCCTGCCATTGTATGGAATCCAAACTCCAATAAGTGCCGTACGTATTAGTTGTGCCCAACTATGTTGGAATGTGAGATGTAAGCATTTCAGCTATTTCTGTATTTTACTTGAAAACCCTAGACCCTATTATAATATAACTGGATTTCCTATCAAATGTTTTGGTTAGCGTAAGGTAAAAACTTTTCCATGTTTATGTGTGGGAAGTCTTACGTGATACCTTTTCTTTCTAAAGGTTTTGAAGTTAAGCAAGTTTAACCTGTTACTCACACCAGACCCATGTCTGACCCAAGTGTTTATTTCTGTTTTATAAACTCTTGGGTACTCAAATTTTTACGAGTAGCCAAGGGATTCAGGTTTAGCTTTGACGAATATTCTGGAGGAGCAATGGAGCAGGAGGCTTCGGCGTTCGTAGATATAGTATTCCGCTGTGTTGATATCTGTGATAGTGTCTTGTCTTGTATTTGAGTTGTAATGTCTAGACAGATGTTTATAACTGTCTAGTAAGTGATGTATATGCCGTGTAACTCTGTAAATTGTTATATACTATGTAATAGTTTATGTTATTAATATAATTTATTCGTTCCGCTGTGAGATCGTTGTTGTTGTTTCTTTCTTTCTTCTCTTCTTTTCTATTTTCTACCCCTTTCTTTCTTCATAATGATCCGATTTTCTGTGGAGAAAAAGTCGGGTTATTACAGTTGACTGTCTAGTATGTGATGTGTAATCTGTGTAACTCTGATAGATGATGTATATGATACTATGTAATATTTATGTGATATATTATATTTCGTTTCGTTTCCGCTGTGAGTATCTGTTGTTGTTTTCTTTTCTCTTCTTCTCTTTTCTATTTCTCACCCCTTTCTTTCTTTCTGTCGATGCGATTTTCCGGGAGTGGAAAGTCGGGTCGTCACACGTGGAACCCGAAAATTCCAGATAGTTAGGAGAAAAAGAAAAGAGATAGAAGAAAGAACAGAAAGAAGAAAGAAGAGCAGAAAACACAACATCTCACATTCGCAGCGGATTAAATATAATAACAAATAATAGCAATTTTATAAAAGAAACTGTAATTGTTACTTTACATACAATTCATCAGAGTTACAATCATTACAATAGATTGGACAGTTATATCAACCTGCCCCATACTACTATCAATACAACTCTCAATACACAGTGGAATACACTTCATACGTTCCTGCCATCCAGCTCGCCTCCTGAGCTCTAGAACGTCCTTACCTGAAATCTGTAATACTCGGTCTGACCCGAGCATTACATCAAAGTAACACCCGGGTCAGGCTGGAAACCAGCGTGAGTAAACCCATACAATTTTATACTAAGTGAAAATCATAAAGAAAAACCCGGGGTAACTCATACTTCACTACGAGTTCATTACTTGTTATGCTCAATACTTACTTCAAATATCGATCTATAAAGAATCGAAGTGGTTTCGGGTATTAACTAATACCCGACTTCTGTCTCTTCGAATCTAATGTCATCCTTTAATCAAGATGTTTAAGTTAACAATTTAATTTAAATTCAGGATATCACATTCACATAGCAATTCTATCTCAGATAGATAACTTACATTATCACAGTTTTTCCAAAACATCTCATATCAGAGTATCACAAATCACATATCAGAGATATCAAATAATCCATGGCATTCAATTCAGGTTTATCATTTTTAAGCAAGATTTATCACTTCTAAAATTAATTTAATTTATCTCTAATTAAATTAATTACAAATTTTTAATCACCTAGATTACCATTAATCTCTTTTTAAATCCTGCTTACTTAACAATAATTAATTACAACCCATTAATTAATCATTCCTTAATTACATTTAGTAATTATCCTTTAATTAATAACCAAAATTAATTAACCTTCACCCGTTCACATTAATTACATTTATCCTTAATTAATTACCCAAATTAATTTATCCTATAATC
Organism: Allium fistulosum; assembly: GCA_030737815.1. Lineage (NCBI taxonomy): Eukaryota > Viridiplantae > Streptophyta > Magnoliopsida > Asparagales > Amaryllidaceae > Allium > Allium fistulosum. The sequence continues at coordinate 74,436,616 of CM060906.1, forward strand.
ACTTATATTGATTAATTATCCTTTAATTAATCACACTCATTAATTAACTAACCCTTAATTTATTTCCTTAATTAATCAATCCTTTAATTAATTACACTAAGTAATTAATTCTTAATTACTTCAGTTAAATAGTTTATCTTTAATTACTTTCATCAAGTAATTATCCCATTAGTTAATTATCCTTGATCCCTAATTAATTTAAACTTTAATTGCTAATTATATTAATTAACCCTCAACAGATTTATCCTTTAATTACTTGTTTATTTAAATATATTTTAAAACTTGATTTAAAACTTGCTTGATTTTTCTTTTCTTTTTTTTTTAAAAAAACTTGAACTTCCTTTTGCTTTTGAAAATTTATTAGCTTACAAAGGAAAAATCCCGAGCCCATACACATATTTTCCGAGCTCAATCCCGAGGAAACTCCTCCTCAACTTCTTCCCCGAGACCATCCACGATTTTCTTCGATACCGACCCGAGGAAACTCGTCTTCCCCAATTCTACAAACAACCCAAACAACAAATGTGCACGCGTGCACGTACACAACCGAACTGGCCATCTCCGACCAAGTCTCTGACCACCATCAAGTCACCGAACCTCGCCTACATCGTCACAAGCACCCAGATCCACTAATTCGCCAGAAAATTGGAAATGAGCCATCGAGCATCTTCCAGGAAACCCACCGATCGACAAAACCACCATTCGCCACCGTCACTGATCACCTGAGTTCACGATATCCTGCCTGGAGATACTTCCGAGTCCCCTCTCTCTTTTCCCTCACGACCGGCCTCCTCCGAAGCTATGTCGACAGTGCAGTATCCCACAATTCAACTTCGACCCATAAACCCATCTAAACCCTACAATGACGATCTCCCGCCATCACCGTAGACGATAAATCCACTTTGCATTTTTGCCGAGTTCCCCAGACTTCCATCTACCTCCAGTCGAAACCCCGACCACCCCGAGACCTCCTTCCACCAGAAAAACCCCAAAGTTCCCTTTCTGGTCATCCTCAAATAACCCATTCAATCCAAAACTAAAAATTAAGATTTTCCTTTTAAAAATCATATTTTTCAAAGACGATTCATGTTATATACTTGAAACAGCAAAATATAAATGTTGATTTTTATCATGTTTAAAAATCTTACTGTTTTTTTTTCCAGATAAATCCTAACTAATTTTACTCAATTTCTTTTTAAACTCAATCTATGTTCTAAACAAATATAAGTTGTTTGAAAACTAAAATCAAACCGAGAACAGGTGAAGAGATATTGAATTTATCTAAATTTTAAAATTCTGTTAACAGGTAACATAGTTGAACTGACATGCACACCTGTACATCACCTATGTATATACATATATACAGAGATTTCACTACTATATATACATGCAAGGAATAATTTATCTCAGAAATTTCCATACATCAAATTGTTTACTTACTTAGGCTTTTATATAAAACATTTACTCACATGTGTTTGAAGAAAACAGAGCCTGGAAGTTTTGATCTTGTCTGATCTTTGATTTTTCTTATATAAAATGTTCATTACTAAAATTTTCCAATTTAAAATATTCACTCAATAAATATACTTGAAACTATTTTTAAAATTAGTATTACATAATTATAATTACTTTTCATTTAGAGATTGAAACCTAAAATCATTTAGATGGAATGATTCGAATTTTTAAACAGGTTTAAAACCTGTAAATGTTTAGAACAGAGAACTTATGTATGTTCTCAGACATGCACAGGCATTTTTGCATATATATCTACTTATATCTGCTTGCATGTAAACATATTATGATTTTATTTCAATCATCATCACAAACAACCAGTAACAGTTCAAATTTTAAAGTAGTTTACTCACCTTGAATGAATGAGCAGAGCTTTTAAAAACTGGGATGCCAGATTTTTGAAAACTGATATGCTTAGATCTCTGAAAACTTGTATTGCTTGATTTCTTTTAAACTGGAATGCTTTGTCAAGTGATCTGAATTGCTCAGTTGAATGAGATGATCCAGACTTTTAAACTTGAGTTTGCTTTGATTTCAGGTTTGGACCTTGCTTTTGAAAATGAGTTTGCAGGCTTGATAAAGAGGATTACAGAGTTGATTATGAGTTTGTTTTGATTTTCTAGTGGATTGAATAATGTTTTACAGATTTTTTTAGTTCAATCTGTTTTGAGAATATTTACAAGTTTGAGTTTTCTTTCTTTTGAAATTGTGAAGATAGAAAAAGAAATAGAAGAGAGGGAATGTATGTTTATATAATGTAAATTAAAATTTATTAAAAATTAAAGAAAATTAAAATAAAAATTGACACTTGTCTTAACCTTACTTATTCATTTAACACATGTTATTAAGAGAGTTTAATAAGTTAACACTTGTAATACTACATGCATAATTATTTTTAAATGATTTTAAAGGCTTTTAAATTAAATTTCCTAAATAGATAAATACATATCTTATTTAATAAATGCTTTTCTTAATTTATATAAATAAAACTCTTTAAGGAAAATAACATAAGACAAATCTTATTTTAAATAAAAACTTTATTCATATATTTTATATCCAAACTATATTATTATTATTATTATTTTTTGAAAATAACAAACTATACCCATTTTAAAAAAATTAATTTAAAAGATTATCACATTTTAAATTTCCTGAAATTCTGGGTTATCACATTCCTCCCCCCTTAGAATCTTTTCGTCCTCGAAAAGGAACGAGGCCAGAATTTACTTAATACTTAAAATCAGATAAATTATCTTTTGATCATTTTTAAAATACTTTAAAATCTATATAGTATTACAAACATAGTTTTTATAAAAATACTTTTATAACTTGATGTTTCAACAAGTCCATCCTTGTTCCCACAGAAATTCGGTCATACGTTGATCAGACGTAGGACTGAAAATCTATAAGTACTTAGCAGACCCGTTTTCAACACCTAGTGAAAATATTTTGGAAAATAATTTTATTGAAAATATAGAAAACAGTTTTGAAAATAGAGGAAATATCTTTGGTGAGAATGCTCTGGAAATCATCACCCCCATCCATGGTCACAGTTACATCACGGGTTACGTTGCCATCGCAGCAAAAGTCCATGTAACTGATAACAGCATGGAACCCACAACAGATCGCAGTTACATCCCAGGGTTACGTTGCCGTCGCAGCAAAAGTCCATGTAACTGTTGGCTCTCAGCGGCACACACGATTTCGCTGTCAAAATGAAACTTCTCCCACATAGGTCGCAGTCTACCGATATAAAATCAAACGCAGACTGTTGGCTCTCAGCGGCACAAACGACTTTCGCTATGTTACCATAGTGTCACAGTCTACCGATATAAAATCAAACGTAGACAGTTGGCTCTCAGCGGCACACATGACTTTCGCTATGGTCTGTAGTAGATCGCAGTGACATTGAGTTAAATTGTTGTCACAGCATAACTCAAATGCCTCTGTGGGCACCAGCCCCTCGACTTTCGCTACACAAATAATCCTCAGGAACTAGTTTTGTCCGGACTCCTCACAGGATCAACTTTAGAAACCCCCCTTGGGGCTCAAGGCAGTACCACCCAGTGGTACTCCTGAGAAGTTCATTTCAAGGAAGCGCCTTTTTCCCCAGAGCTATTCTCAAAACACTTTATACTATATACTTATAGTATCTTCAAATCATACCCTTTATGATTTATCAAAATCTCCTTTACACAAAATCGATTACCAAAATCGATAATTCTCAAACTAGGCTTTCCAAAATCCAAAATTGATTTCTCAAAAATCAAAAGCCCTTTCCAAAATCCATAGGTTCCAAAAACCTTTTCCAAAATCATTCCCATAAAATCCTTTATATATATATAGATATAGATATAACTTTGAAAATCTTTGGATCATTTCAAACTTTGTATAAAACCTCTTTTATACTTCAAATATTTCAAAAACCCTTTTCTTTTAGCAATAGATTCAACAAGGAAAGATTTACCTTATATAACAAGGATATATAACTTTATTTTATTTTAAATCAAATATTCACATTTGATAAATCTTTTATAAAGTTATTAACCATATTTCTTTTCAAAAACCATTTTACATTTCTTATCCACAAATCTTCAATATCAATTTCATTCAAATCCGTACAATGTACACATATCATCCGCACACAATATCAATCTGATCGCTCAATCGATCACACAATTTCACTTCCGAACTAGTATCGTCCACCCGACTTCCTAGTGCGGACTCAGATCTGGTTTCTTGATCAGAAACCGTCATTCTCCTTGCATAGTCACAACTATGATAGAGAATATCCAGAACCAATCAAAAATCCATATCCAGGTTCGCCGTCGAAAATCGAGTGAAAAATCCCAACTCGGATTGATAATACTATCTCGAAATTCTGTGTTCGAATCTGGATCAAATCATTATGCGAATAGAATAATATGCGTACATCCTACGTATTTATCTTTATTGGTTATTAGCCAAATCAATTCTCTTTTCTATTCACATTTCCTTTAATTCCATTCACTTATTCTCAATTGCTTCATTACCAAGTGAGTTATTACTTCAATTACAAACAGTTTGAACTCTGACCAATTTAAATTTAAAAATAGCTTGAAAAAGTTTAAAATAGATAAGTAGTTGAAAAATAGTTATTAGTTTGTAAAATAGCTGTAAAATAGTTAAGTAGTTATAAAATAGTTAGATAATTGCAAAATAGTTTTTAAAATAGTGATTAGATATAAGTAACTGAAAAATAGTAATTACTTTATAAGACAGTTTCAAAATAGTTAAATAGTTCCAAAATAATTGTAAAATAAGTATAAGATAGTTTGGGGTTTAAGAAGAAAGATTGTATAGTACATAGTTTGGAAAAATATATTTGTATTAAAACAATTTATTTTGAAACATAATCCAGAGCCAAACTGTTTAATTTCCAATCTCCATTTCCAATTAATTTTCCATCAATTCAATTTAAATTTCCACTTCCTTTAAATTGACTCAATACTTCAATTTTCATTGAAATTGATTTAATCCCAATTCAAGTTGAATTAACCTTAATTCCTTTCCAAATTCAAATCAAATTCCATTTGATTTTTAATCTTATTCAACTTTAATCACAATTTCAATTAATTCATATAAATTTCAAATTGAACCAATTTTATTTATTTCAATTCCAGTTTGAATTAATCCCAATTCCCATTTGAATTTGAACTCATTCAACTTAAATTTTATTTCAAATTATTTCAATTCAAATTTTCCATTTAAACTTATGTTTATCCATCTTCAATCACAATTCTAATTAATTCAAATCAAATTCAATTTGAACTAATTCTATTTAAATCTCAAATTAAAACCATCTCGAATTATATAAATTCGAGTTAAAAATTTTAAATGTTGATTTAATCCTTTAAATCAAATTAACCTTTACTTTTTAATTTAACAACTTAAATCTTTAAACCATTTAATTTTAAATCCAAATTCCAAAATTCTATTTTAAAATTATCTTTACTTAACTTATTATAAAGTTCAAATAAGAATTCAAAAACAATTAAATTTCAGATTCTAATTTATTATCCATTTTCAATTTCTAGATCTCAAACCCACTTTGAGATCACTCATAACTCCCATTTCAAATCAACCATTTAACTTTCCAAGTTAAATTTAAATTTCATCTTGAAATTTCCAATTCAAGTTATTTATTCAACTTATTTAACTTCCTTCAAGTTAAATTTACTTAATCCGGTCAATCTTTCACAATTTGAATTCCCATTCAAATTTTAAACTTCAGATTAATAGTCTTTCCCCTTTTAAGTTTAAAAACTTACTTTACTTTGGGTTTTACATCACATTCCAATTTAAAACTCAACACTAAGTGTTTATTTCAAATCATCATTGGTATTATGTATATTCCTCATATATACATTTTCTTTACACACCAAGTTATACTTTAAATTTTAAACCATTCTTGGTTTTTAATTTCAAAACAAATTTCTTTAAAACAATCTCAAGTTTTCTGGACTTAGATTTAAAACTTCACAATTTTAAATTATCTTCAATTCCAATTTATAAGTTATACTCACTTAAATGTTTACTTCCCTAAACATTTCATTTTGCTAAATCATTAACAACATTCATTATTAAACACAATTACCATTTATGATAATAACCAAGATTATCATATCTAGAAACCAATTCATTATTACCTTTATTCTTGATAACATTTTTATAAATTCAAGATTTTAATTTTAGTTTGAATTCATTTCAAACTTATCTTTATTCAATTTTAATTTGGCTTTATTTCTATTACCACTTAATTTAATTCCAATATTTTAACAACCAATTACCTTAATATTTAATAGAAAGAAATATCATTTTATATATCAAAATATATTCTTATATAAAATCATTTAAAATCCTTATATAAGAAAATAACAATTACGCTCTCATATATATATATATATATACACTCAACTCGTTCTAGGGTACCATTGACCCTATCCTTAACGAGTAATCCCAACAGAGCCAAGGTTCTCGCTTAACCTCGCTCTGATACCAAGTGTAACGACCCGGAATTTTCGAACCCGAAAATTCCAGATAGTTAGGAGAAAAAGAAAAGAGATAGAAGAAAGAACAGAAAGAAGAAAGAAGAGCAGAAAACACAACATCTCACATTCGCAGCGGATTAAATATAATAACAAATAATAGCAATTTTATAAAAGAAACTGTAATTGTTACTTTACATACAATTCATCAGAGTTACAATCATTACAATAGATTGGACAGTTATATCAACCTGCCCCATACTACTATCAATACAACTCTCAATACACAGTGGAATACACTTCATACGTTCCTGCCATCCAGCTCGCCTCCTGAGCTCTAGAACGTCCTTACCTGAAATCTGTAATACTCGGTCTGACCCGAGCATTACATCAAAGTAACACCCGGGTCAGGCTGGAAACCAGCGTGAGTAAACCCATACAATTTTATACTAAGTGAAAATCATAAAGAAAAACCCGGGGTAACTCATACTTCACTACGAGTTCATTACTTGTTATGCTCAATACTTACTTCAAATATCGATCTATAAAGAATCGAAGTGGTTTCGGGTATTAACTAATACCCGACTCCTGTCTCTTCGAATCTAATGTCATCCTTTAATCAAGATGTTTAAGTTAACAATTTAATTTAAATTCAGGATATCACATTCACATAGCAATTCTATCTCAGATAGATAACTTACATTATCACAGTTTTTCCAAAACATCTCATATCAGAGTATCACAAATCACATATCAGAGATATCAAATAATCCATGGCATTCAATTCAGGTTTATCATTTTTAAGCAAGATTTATCACTTCTAAAATTAATTTAATTTATCTCTAATTAAATTAATTACAAATTTTTAATCACCTAGATTACCATTAATCTCTTTTTAAATCCTGCTTACTTAACAATAATTAATTACAACCCATTAATTAATCATTCCTTAATTACATTTAGTAATTATCCTTTAATTAATAACCAAAATTAATTAACCTTCACCCGTTCACATTAATTACATTTATCCTTAATTAATTACCCAAATTAATTTATCCTATAATCACTTATATTGATTAATTATCCTTTAATTAATCACACTCATTAATTAACTAACCCTTAATTTATTTCCTTAATTAATCAATCCTTTAATTAATTACACTAAGTAATTAATTCTTAATTACTTCAGTTAAATAGTTTATCTTTAATTACTTTCATCAAGTAATTATCCCATTAGTTAATTATCCTTGATCCCTAATTAATTTAAACTTTAATTGCTAATTATATTAATTAACCCTCAACAGATTTATCCTTTAATTACTTGTTTATTTAAATATATTTTAAAACTTGATTTAAAACTTGCTTGATTTTTCTTTTCTTTTTTTTTAAAAAAAACTTGAACTTCCTTTTGCTTTTGAAAATTTATTAGCTTACAAAGGAAAAATCCCGAGCCCATACACATATTTTCCGAGCTCAATCCCGAGGAAACTCCTCCTCAACTTCTTCCCCGAGACCATCCACGATTTTCTTCGATACCGACCCGAGGAAACTCGTCTTCCCCAATTCTACAAACAACCCAAACAACAAATGTGCACGCGTGCACGTACACAACCGAACTGGCCATCTCCGACCAAGTCTCTGACCACCATCAAGTCACCGAACCTCGCCTACATCGTCACAAGCACCCAGATCCACTAATTCGCCAGAAAATTGGAAATGAGCCATCGAGCATCTTCCAGGAAACCCACCGATCGACAAAACCACCATTCGCCACCGTCACTGATCACCTGAGTTCACGATATCTTGCCTGGAGATACTTCCGAGTCCCCTCTCTCTTTTCCCTCACGACCGGCCTCCTCCGAAGCTATGTCGACAGTGCAGTATCCCACAATTCAACTTCGACCCATAAACCCATCTAAACCCTACAATGACGATCTCCCGCCATCACCGTAGACGATAAATCCACTTTGCATTTTTGCCGAGTTCCCCAGACTTCCATCTACCTCCAGTCGAAACCCCGACCACCCCGAGACCTCCTTCCACCAGAAAAACCCCAAAGTTCCCTTTCTGGTCATCCTCAAATAACCCATTCAATCCAAAACTAAAAATTAAGATTTTCCTTTTAAAAATCATATTTTTCAAAGACGATTCATGTTATATACTTGAAACAGCAAAATATAAATGTTGATTTTTATCATGTTTAAAAATCTTACTGTTTTTTTTTCAGATAAATCCTAACTAATTTTACTCAATTTCTTTTTAAACTCAATCTATGTTCTAAACAAATATAAGTTGTTTGAAAACTAAAATCAAACCGAGAACAGGTGAAGAGATATTGAATTTATCTAAATTTTAAAATTCTATTAACAGGTAACATAGTTGAACTGACATGCACACCTGTACATCACCTATGTATATACATATATACAGAGATTTCACTACTATATATACATGCAAGGAATAATTTATCTCAGAAATTTCCATACATCAAATTGTTTACTTACTTAGGCTTTTATATAAAACATTTACTCACATGTGTTTGAAGAAAACAGAGCCTGGAAGTTTTGATCTTGTCTGATCTTTGATTTTTCTTATATAAAATGTTCATTACTAAAATTTTCCAATTTAAAATATTCACTCAATAAATATACTTGAAACTATTTTTAAAATTAGTATTACATAATTATAATTACTTTTCATTTAGAGATTGAAACCTAAAATCATTTAGATGGAATGATTCGAATTTTTAAACAGGTTTAAAACCTGTAAATGTTTAGAACAGAGAACTTATGTATGTTCTCAGACATGCACAGGCATTTTTGCATATATATCTACTTATATCTGCTTGCATGTAAACATATTATGATTTTATTTCAATCATCATCACAAACAACCAGTAACAGTTCAAATTTTAAAGTAGTTTACTCACCTTGAATGAATGAGCAGAGCTTTTAAAAACTGGGATGCCAGATTTTTGAAAACTGATATGCTTAGATCTCTGAAAACTTGTATTGCTTGATTTCTTTTAAACTGGAATGCTTTGTCAAGTGATCTGAATTGCTCAGTTGAATGAGATGATCCAGACTTTTAAACTTGAGTTTGCTTTGATTTCAGGTTTGGACCTTGCTTTTGAAAATGAGTTTGCAGGCTTGATAAAGAGGATTACAGAGTTGATTATGAGTTTGTTTTGATTTTCTAGTGGATTGAATAATGTTTTACAGATTTTTTTAGTTCAATCTGTTTTGAGAATATTTACAAGTTTGAGTTTTCTTTCTTTTGAAATTGTGAAGATAGAAAAAGAAATAGAAGAGAGGGAATGTATGTTTATATAATGTAAATTAAAATTTATTAAAAATTAAAGAAAATTAAAATAAAAATTGACACTTGTCTTAACCTTACTTATTCATTTAACACATGTTATTAAGAGAGTTTAATAAGTTAACACTTGTAATACTACATGCATAATTATTTTTAAATGATTTTAAAGGCTTTTAAATTAAATTTCCTAAATAGATAAATACATATCTTATTTAATAAATGCTTTTCTTAATTTATATAAATAAAACTCTTTAAGGAAAATAACATAAGACAAATCTTATTTTAAATAAAAACTTTATTCATATATTTTATATCCAAACTATATTATTATTATTTTTTTTTTTTGAAAATAACAAACTATACCCATTTAAAAAAAATTAATTTAAAAGACTATCACATTTTAAATTTCCTGAAATTCTGGGTTACAAGTGTAACGACCCGGAATTTTCGAACTCGAAAATTCTGGATAGTTAGGAGAAAAAGAAAAGAGATAGAAGAAAGAAACAGAACAAGACACATATTCTCACATTCGCAGCGGATCAAAATACAATATCAAATAATAATATCAGTTATACAAAGAAACTGTATCTGTTAATTTATTCGATACATCAGAGTTACAACCATTTACAGTTAGACTAGACAGTTATATTAACCTGCCCATACTACTATCAATATAACTCTCAAATACACAGCGGAATACACTCCATACGTTCCTGCCATCCAGCTCGCCTTCTGAGCTCCAGAACGTCCTTACCTGGAAATCTGTAATACTCGGTCTGACCCGAGCATTACATCAAAGTAACACCTGGGTCAGGCTGGAAACCAGCGTGAGTAATCTCATCTAACATGAAATTTCAATTCATAGAACTAATATAAACCCGGGGTAACTCGTACTTTACCACAAGTAAACAACTTATATGGTCAACACTTATTTCACAAAACAATATCTATGTATCCAACTTAGTTCAAATGGTCCCTATTATCCCAAATCGGCCTATTTGATTTCACATATCAATCTATAGAATTGTGGAGTTTATAAACTTAAAATACTCGTAAAAATTAAGTATTTCTTAATTACAAATTAATCAACCTCTAATTACTTAATTAATTAATTAATTACAAAGTAATTATTCTTTAGTCATTAATTAAATCAATCTTCATCATTGAATTAATTAAATTAATCAATTACTCTAAATAAATCTCTTAATTAATCCTTAATCATTATTAATTAAATTAATTAATTATACCTAATTTCCCTAATTAACTTAATTAATATCAAGACATTAAAACTTTAATTATCTTAAGATTAAACCATCTTATTTTAATTACTAACTTTTCTTTATTAAATCATTAATTAAAGTTTAAAGGAAATAATCATTTACTTGATAAATTAAAGTTAATAACATAACTCCCCTTAAATGCCTTAAACATTAACAAGTAATAGTTTAAACTAGTTTTCAATTTAAACTATAAAACTTGTTTTTATAAAAACCTTTAAAATTTCATTTTAACTTAAGTTTTAAAATAACTTTAAATTCTACTTAATAAAATTCAAATTAAACAAATTTCAAAACTGCTTAATCAAATGTTAAGGAGAACATTTATTTACATAGGAATTTGAAATGGTTTTGAAATGAAAAGTATATTTGTGAAATATAATGGAATTGGATATTTCTTTGGTTGAAATTTACTTTATGGAAGTAAGTAAATGGTAAATAACTTTATAAAGAAATCTAACAACCCGCCATCCTACGACTAGGAAGACGCATCGTTTTGAAGAAAAGAAAGAGGTGAGAAAGTAGAAAAGAAAAGAGAAAAAGAAAAACAACAACAATATCAGAATCTCACAGCGGAACGAAACAAAATATAATATATCACATAACTATTACATAGTCTTTACAAAATCAGAGTTACACAGATTATACAACACATACTAGACAGTTATAAACATCTGTCTAGTTATTACAACTCAATACAATACAAAACACTATCACAGAGATTAACACAGCGGAATACTATATATCTACGAACGTTGAAGCCTCCTGCTCCATTGCTCCTCCAGATAACTCGTCAAAGCTAACCTGAATCCCTTGGCTACTCGTAAAAATTTGAGTACCCAAGAGTTTATAAACAGAAATAAACACTTGGGTCAGACATGGGTCTGGTGTGAGTAACAGGTTAAAGTTGCTTAACTTTGTAAAGCCTTTGAAACAAAAGGTATTACGTAAGACTTCCCACACATAAACATGGGTAAGTTTTTACCTTACGCTAACCAAAACTTTGATAGGAAATTCGGTTATATTATAATAGGGTCTAGGGTTTTCAAATAAATATGAAATAGCTGAAATTGTTACATTATTAAATTCCAGCATACTAGCCACAAAGTGGGTTATACAATCAAATCCGTTGTCACTTATTGGAGTTTGGATTCCATACAATGGCAGGGCTACTGGGGTACCGCCCGTCACAGTACGTGGCCTAGATCACCGTACCGAGGATCACTCCCAATCCCCTGCAACACAAGGCCGGAACATCCCTTACTGGATAATTCCCGCACAAGACATCCCAGCAGTTGTTGCAATTCAACTGCCCACTCAATCGAATAATAAGAAGGGACCTCTAGACAGGGATAATCTTGTCCTACTTGGGTGCTACCCACTAACCTTGCTGCACCTCCCCTGTTTTAGCCATTCCCGGTTTGATGAGGCTTGAGGCTACGATTACCTTTAATCAGGACATCACTTAGAATGCTCATCGTCCACCTGACGATGTTCTGAAAGCATTCAATCCATACAAGTTCGTTCCGGGTTCGAACGAAACCGAAGGCATTATCTCGTTACACTCGTATTGGAATCACCCTCAGAGTTAACGACAATAACCCTTGCACTCTGAATCTTCATCTCGAATCTGAAAGTACTATCTCCGTCAACTCATTACGGAATCACCCTCAGAGTTATATTGACAAAGAATAGTTCTTACACCTCGAGTCTTCACTTGCTCCAATTTGATTTCACGACTTAACATAAATTTGGATCGATGTGGTATTCGGATATCCAAATCTGGAAACCCGATCCCGGTCTCATCGAAATCCAAAACGTATCTTTTAAGGCCAAGTTGTTTTAAAGTTAAAACAATTCAATTCTACTATCTATTTACACACAGATAGATAATTCACAGATTCACAATAGATAATCAACATTATCATTATAAGAAGATAATCCATATCATCATCACTATGCAACCAAAGCATCCAAATCATACAGTATCAATTATCTCATATCTGAGATTTCAAACCATTCAAGGTACACAATATCATCCATTCATAAGCAATGATTTATTTATCACCATCTACAATTAATTTAAAATGAATTAAATTAATTATTTCATCTTTAATTAATTTAAAGTAAATTAAATTAATTTCTTTCATCATTAACAATCTTGCTTAAATCACTATTAATTAATTATCAATCAATTAATCAATTAATATCCAATTATTTTAATTAATCATCCTTGATTAATTATCATTTAATTACATTCAAGTAATTATTATTAAATTAATTTCACAAATTAATTATTCTTTAACCACTTATAGTAATTAACCTTTAACTACTACATTTATTAATTAACTATAATTAATTATCTTACTTCTTAATTAATTACATTAATTAATCACTTTCTTTATTAATTATCCCTAAATTAATCAATTCTTAATTATATCATCAATTATTAACTAATGTTCCTTAATTATATTTTAATTAATTACTTTATTTAAATTAATTACATTAAGTAATTAATCTTTTAATTAAACCATAATTATTAATCACTATTGATTAATCAAATTCAGTAATTAACTAACCTTAATTACTTCTTAAAATAAATTAATTATTCCTTAATTAATTTCTTAATTAATCCCTTGATTAATTCCATTAAGTAATTAACTTCCCTTTAATTACTCCATTAATTACATCAGTAATTATCCATTAATTACTTTCCTAAGTAATTATACTTCACAATCATTATGTGATTTAAATTAATTAAACTTAATTAATTAATTTTAAACTAATCACATTAAACTCAATTAATTACATTAAGTAATTAATTCCTTAATTTCTTCTATTAAGTATTTATACTTAATTAAACAATTCCACAAATGATTAACTTTAATTAATTAATCTATTAATTATCAAAATTAATTACATTAATTAATTACTTATTAAACCCAAGTTAATGATCTACATTAACTATTTTTCTTAAATAATTAAACTTAAATTAACCAAAATTATAAATTAATTAATTCTAATTACCCATAAATTAACCTCTAATTACTTAATTAATTAAGTACCTAACAATAACTTAATTAATCCTTAATTACTTGATTTATTTATTCCTAATCATTAATTAATAATCTTAACTTATCAAATTAATGATCCTTAATTTCAAATTAATTATCCTTTAATTAATTTAATTAAACCTTAATTAATCAATTTAAATTCTTAATTACTAAATTTATAAACCCAAATCATAAATTAATTAAATTGATTAATTATCTTTTAATTACCTTAATAATTTATTTTATTAAATCTAAATTATCTTTAAGATAAACCTATTTCTTATTTATGATTAAATTATCATAAATAAAGCATTTAAAACAATTTACTTTTAAATTTACTTTTAAATTTCATTTTAAATTTAAGATTAAAATGAATACAAATTTTAACTTTAACAAAGTTTAAAACCATTTAAATCCTTTTAAATGACATGTTAAAGAAATATTTACTTAATAAAAGAAATTTTAAAACCAAATTTCATTTTACATTCAAATTAAATTAAAATACACTTCCAAACATTCAAGTGGTTTTAAAACTTTTTTTATTCAAAACTTTATTATTTCCAAAACTAGAATTTAAACTAAACTTGAATTCTGATTTAAATTTAGGTTTAAACTTTGTTTAATCTTTGTTTTATAATTTAAACTTCAGATTTAAATTTTAAAACAAAACACTACAGGTTTTTCCTTTAAACCTGTAACAAAATTTCGATCCCGAGTCTCTTCTATAATGCTTCGAGTTTCCAACCCAATTTCACGAGAACAAACCCGAGCATTCCAGTCCAAAACACCGAGGCACTCAAGAATAATTAAATCTGAAATTAGAGATTTATTAATTGGTTTAAAGAGTAATTAAAGGATAAATTACTCATCTATGATTTATAAATTATGAATGTGATTAATTTAAGTTAATTAATTTGTTAAATAATTAAAGATAGTCACTTGGTAATTGATT
Organism: Allium fistulosum; assembly: GCA_030737815.1. NCBI lineage: Eukaryota > Viridiplantae > Streptophyta > Magnoliopsida > Asparagales > Amaryllidaceae > Allium > Allium fistulosum. The sequence goes on from CM060906.1 coordinate 74,451,755, forward strand.
AAGTATAAATTACTTAATGAGATTGGATAAGTGTAATTACTTAGTATAAGTAATTAATAAATAAATTACTGGATGTAATTGATATAAGGAAATTACTTAATGGGTAGTAATTGAAGTATAATTACTTTGCAAATGTAATAAAGGATTAATTATTTGGTAAATTAATTAAAGGATTAAAGTAATTAATTAAGAAGTAAATTAATTAAGGTAAGTAATTATAGGATGATAATTACTGTATATGATTAATTAAGGTGGATTAATAGAAATGATTAATTAAAGTTTAATTAATTAATGTAATTAATTAAGGATCAATGTAATTAATTATAGTTAGTTAATTAATGGAAGTAATTAATTAAGGATTATTAATTAATGTAATTAATAAAAGTAATTAAAAGTTTAAATTACTGTTAATGGTTAAGAATAATTAATTTGTAAAATTAATTAAAGGATAATTACTTTATGTAATTAATAATTAATCAATGATGATTAATATTTAAGGAGTAATTAATTAATTAAAGGTTGAAATTAATTAATGATTGATTAAGCAAAGTTAGATAATTAATTCTTAAGTAATTAATTTAATTTAAGATAATTAAATTAATTATATCCTAGGGTTAATAATTATTGCTTATGGATGATTGTTTATATAGAATATCTGAATTAGATGATATATATTGGATGATATGGTGATATTCTGTGATATGATAAATGTGTGATATTTATCTGTTAAATGCTGTGTGAATTCAAATATTGAATTGAATTAAATTGTTTAAACCTTTAAACAACTTGAACCTAAAAGATGGCGATTTGGATTTCGATGAGACCGGGATCGGGTTTCCAGATTTGGATATCCGAATACCACATCGATCCAAGTTAAACGTTAGGTCGTGAATCTCAAGTGAAGATGAAGATTCAGAGTGCAAGGGTTATTGTCGTTAACTCTGAGGGTGATTCCAAAATGAGTGTAACGAGATAATGCCTTCGGTTTCGTTCGAACCCGGAACGAACTTGTATGGATTGAATGCTTTCAGCACATCGTCAGGTGGACGATGAGCATTCTAAGTGATGTATTCTGATTAAAGGTAATCGTAGCCTCAAGCCTCATCAACCGGGAATGGCTAAAACAGGGGAGGTGCAGCAAGGTTAGTGGGTAGCACCCAAGTAGTATAAGATTCCTCTGTCTAGAGTCCCTTTTTATTTCGGCTGTGTGGGCGGTTGCTAGCTACAATCGCGGGGTTTCTTATGCGGGAATTATCCAGTAAGGGATGTTCCGACCTTGTGTTGCAGGGGAGCGGGCGTACTCCTCGGTACGTTGATCTAGGCCACGTACTGTGACGGGCGGTACCCCAGTAGCCCTGCCATTGTATGGAAATCCAACTTCCAATAAGTGCCAACGGACTTGATTGTATAAACCACTTTGTGGCTAGTATGCTGGAATTTAATAATGTAACAATTTCAGCTATTTCTTATTTACTTGAAAACCTTAGACCCTATTATAATATAACTCGATTTCCTATCAAAGTTTTGGTTAGCGTAAGGTAAAAACTTTTCCATGTTTATGTGTGGGAAGTCTTACGTGATACCTTTGTTTTCAAAAGGCTTTGAAGTTAAATAACTTTAACCCGTTTACTCACACCAGACCCATGTCTGACCCAAGTGTTTGTTTTCTGTTTTATTAAACCTTGGGTACTCAAATTTTTACGAGTAGCCAAGGGATTCAGGTTTGCTTTGATGAATCTTTGGAGGAACAATGGAGCAGGAGGCTTCAGCGTTTGTAGATATATAAGTGGTTCCGCTGTGTGTATCTCTGAGTCGTTTGTTTAAGTTGTATCTTGAGTTGTAATGACTAGACAGATGTTTATAACTGTCTAGTATGTTTTGTATAAGCTGTGTATCTCTGATGTATATGATACAATGTAATATCTTATTTGATTAATATAATTTATTCGTTCCGCTGTTTAGATTCTGATATTATTCTTCTTTCTTCTCTATCTTTTCTCTTTTCTATCTCTTTCTTTCTTCAAGATGATACGACTTTTGTGGAGAAAAAGTCGGGTCGTCACAGTTATATATCAATTAATTAGAGATTAATTAATTGGAGATTAATTAATTGGAAATTAGGTATTCACTCAACCTGGGACCTGTGGGTTATGGGCCAACGGACACAATATTGTTTTAAAGAGGTAAATGAAATAATTTTACCCAGAAATAATTTCTACATAAAAAAAAAGTACCATTTTAAATAATATATATATATTTCTACCTATTTGTTGGGTTACCTGTTCGGGTTTTCCAATATAGGATATAAAGGTAGATAGGGTAGTGGTGTGTGTAACACGACTACCAATGGTTGGAGTCTGAGTATTGAGATTGGAAGTATATCTGTCGAGACTATAGACCTAATACCGTCTCGAGTAAGCTTTGATGTGGTAAAGGATTTCATCGATCTCCGAAGGAAACTGAAATGGTTCGGAGTTTATCTTTGAAGTGTGGATGAGTAGAGTTGGATCTGTCAATGAGGCAGAAGCAAGTGATGGTACCTTGATACCTCAGGTAATAGTAGCTGTATGATGAGATACAGTGACGATGGATGTTCCTGAAGATGTTTTCTTTGGAACAAGATTAAGGAAGTGTGAATGCTTCGGTGTTGTGGCTGAGTTCAGCATGAAGTTTCTGCTTTGGTTTGGAGTCCGAGTTTCTCGAAGAGCTTTGGATAAGAGCATTAGTGTTAGCAGTGCAGCTCGGAGTATTCTGTGATGGCAGGAAGTTTTCTGGATGAGCAGTTTTTCTGGAAGTGAAGATCAGAAGCAGCAGAGTGGATCCATTTCTTCGATAAATTGGATAAATAAGTGTAAGCTGTTCTGATTGGTAAAGAGAGAACAGTCTGTTTGGAATTAGGATGGGTTGATCGCAAAAGTGACTTGCGATTGCTGAGTGTTCTCTTGGGTTGTCAGAGTTTTTCTGGATGTCTTCAAAGAAGTCAGAAGTTTGTCCGCATCTGAAGGTTGAGTTTTCTTATCGACTGGATTCCAGGAGTGATACCGGTGGTTCAGTCTAGTTGAAGGATGTTTTCCTAGAGATAGAGTTTGGTGAAGCAGCTCAAGTTTTGATGGAGTATTTGAGTTTTCTTTTATGGATCAGTGAACCCTATTTCTAGAAGTGAGTTGTCCAGTCTGTGCTTGTGTCCTACTTCAGATCAGAATTGAGCAGCGAAAGCAGTTTGGAGTGTATCTCTGATAGGAGAAATAAGTTTGGAATCTACTGATAGTTGTGAAGTAAAGTTGTGGATCTCTTCCTTGTTTTGATTTGAATAAGTATTTGGTCTTCCGGATTGAATTGTCAGTTTGGACAACTGGAATTCGTTGTGTTTTACGTATCTCTGAGGGAGTACGTATTTGATCTATCATTGGTTTTGGAACCAGCAGTTCAGGAAATTTGGTTGTTGAGTCAGACTCGTCTGTAGTCTGATATTCTGTCTAGTTTTGTAAATCTAAATGAGTAGGAACTCTGTAGCTTCGTAGTTTAGATTGTTTGTAGAGTGAGTGTCCCGGTATATATATATACTTGGGGAAACTCGGAAAATTTTATCCAGAATTTTTGTCTGAATAATTAGAATTGTTTGATTGGATGATTGTTTGCTATGGTTGTTAGAATATGGTTAATAATATATGCTTGTTAAATCTTGAATAGATTATTAAATTACCTTTGTTTAAATTTCGGGGACGAAATTATTTTAAGGGGGAAGGAATGTGATATCCCGGGAATTTGGACAATATCAATTTAATAATCTATATTTAAAAATTAAATTGATTTGTTGATCTTTGTTAATAAATTTGAATAAATTTAATAATCTAATTAAATAAATATTTAATTAGTGATTTATCTTTTAAACGTTTAATAAAATATTTTCTATTTATAATATATATGTATAATTTGTAAATAGATGAGTTGGTTTGAATTTAACAAATGAAATTATGTTTTCAAATTCTAATATATTTTGGGTAATTTGGAAATCATGATTTAATTTAATATTAAGCTTTTCAAAGTTATTTAATAAATAACTATATAGTTTTAAATACATATTATAAATGTTTAATTGTTTAAAATAGATTTTTAGCTTAAGTTCAAATTTAAATAAAAAGGTTTGTTTATTTCTTTTTAAATATTACTTGAGATATATGATTTAAAAATAGAAGTAATTTATAATCTCTTTTATAAATTATTTAAATTTGTCAAATTTGATATTTTCAAATAATAATTATAATACTTTGTTTTTATAAAAATAAATAGACTTTAAATAAAATAGGATTGTTATTATAAATTTAAATTGAATATGAATTTGGATTTATAATAGAAATTCAAAAGAGAAATATTTTAAAATATTTTGGATTTAAAATATAGATATAAGATTTTATTTATATATATATTGGTTATTTACATTTTCATTAAAGTAATTTATATACATATACATATTAGGTAAGTATTTATAAATAGTAAACTAGTGTAAAAAGCTTTTATTCACATTTTAAAAATATATAAAATTATGTATTAAATACTTAAAAGACAAATGTCATTATATTAAGGCCTAATGTGACACATGTTAAGTAATAAATAAAACTATATGACAAATGTCAAGATTTTGTTTTTCTTTTAATTTTTAAATAAATCATTTTAGCCAATCTAAATACATATGTTATCCCCCTCCTCATTTCTTTCCTTTTTATAAAAACTAAGAAGAAAATATCCAGCTGAAACTATTTTCAAAAACTAAGTTAATAACATCTTCCTCGAACCAAAATTCTCAAAAGAAACAAATCTGAAAACAATCTTCAGCCTGCCTCTTCTTCAATCTGAAATCAACTCCTCAAAAGCCTGCAATTTCTTCAAATCTGAAACACAATCACCTCTAAACCAAAATATATCTAAAAAATCGAATTTTTGCAAATCCACTTTCAAATTTAAGATCAAAATCAAAAGACTGTTCTGTTCAAGGCTGCAAACTCATTTTCAAAAGTATATGAGCCTGAACTAAATTCTTCTTCAACCTGGAATCAAAGCAGAGATCAATATTCTCTGTTTTGAAATCTAGAGCCTGTAACATCTTTATGAGGCAACCTGAGAGAAAGCAAATAGATCTGGAATCAAAAGCATGCAGTTTAATAACTCAAGTTTTAAAGCAAAAGGCACCTTCCAGTTCTCAAGTTTCAAAAGACTTTTCCAGCAACTAAATCTCTAAAGGTTTTCAAAGCTATTTTCAAAAATAAGGTGAGTAACTTTTTAAAATAAAATAAATTTGGTTGCATGCTAGAAGGCTGAATTTAAATGTGTATTGCATATATCTTTATAAGTGAATGCCTGATATTGTGTGCATGCTGTTTATAAGACTATGTCCTTGAAATAGTGAGTAAACATTTATATAAAAGATTTAGTAATGATAATAGATGCATGTGAATTGCTGTGTTGTAGTGCTTTGCATATGTTTATATATATAAGTGTAACTGTTGTGTGAATGCTTCTGATTTGAACTGTGCATGTCAATATATCTCTGTTTCCAGATTTAGTGGTTACAAATTAATCAAAATTTCACATATTTTTATATCTAATCTCTGATTAACACTTAGATTAAAAACAAAATAGTTAGTTTTAACAAAATCTAAGTACTGAAAATATAAACAAGTATGAAAGATCTAAAATATACTTGTATTTGGAAATACCAGCAGGAATCTTTTAAAACTTGTAAAAATCAAATGTTGCATTCCACTGATTCAAGTTTATATCTGAAATAAATACTGGAAAGTAAGATTTTTAAAACTACAATTTCAATTTTTAGAATTGAAATGAGGGTGCAGTCTTTAGTTAACCAGAGTTTGGACTTTGGGTCTTTTCTGTCGATCTGTAGAGTTTGGTTGATCGAGGTTGTTTCTGGAGCTAGATGGTTGATCAGGGAAGTAAGGAAAAATGGTCGGAGGCACTCGCGATCACTGTGGCGATGGTGGCTTTCAATTTCAGTGGGTAACCCTAGTTTTGGCTGAGTGAAGTTTTTGGGTCTGTTCGAATGCCACGAAGCATCGAGTTCAACGGGGGTTTGGGAATGAGTAGAGGGATGGTAGGTGAAGGCGTGGCCGGTGGTGGTGGCTCTCTGGTGGTCGGAGGAGCAGAGGCGAGCTGTTGACAGGTTATGGAACGTTGGCTGAGTTCGTGTTCCAGGTTTCGTTTGAATGATCGATTCGATTTCGAGCTCGTATGGGTGCTTTTGTTGATCGATTTTGGACGTGAATGTAATCGCCGATGTGGAGTGATCAACGTTGATGGTCGGAGCGTCGTTATTTGACTGTGCACGTGCACGTATATGTTTGGGTATCTGTTGTGGTGATTGGGGAAGAAGGAGTGGGAAACTCGGGTTGTTCTCGTGGGAAATGGATTGGAGACTCGAAGGAACTCTCGAGTAAATGAAGGCATGGCTCGGGTTAAAATATATGTTACAGGTTTTAGAAAGAAACCTGTTTTGTTTTAAAAATTTAAACCTGGAATTTAAACTGTAAAGCTAAAGATTTAAACCAAAGTTTAAATCTAAAATTTAAATCAGAATTTAAGTTGGTTTGAAATTCTAGTTTTGAAATAAATAAAGTTTGAAATAAAATGTTTTAAAACAACGTTGAATGTTCAAAGTGTATTTCATTTGTTTTGAATATAAAATGAAGTTGGTTTTAAATTTCTTTAATTAAGTAAATATTTATTTAACATATGATTTAAAAAGGGTTTAAATGGTTTTAAAATTTTGTTAAGGTTAAAATTTGTTTTCATTTTAAATCTTAAATTTAAAATGAAATTAAAAGTAAATTTAGAGGTAAATTATTTTAAATGTTTTATTTATAATATTTTAATCATTAATAAGAATAAAGTGTTATCTTAAATATAATTAAGATTTAATAATTTGGGGTAAAATAAATTATTAAAGGTAATTAATTTGAATTAAGGATCATTAATTTTATAAGTTAATGGTTAGAAATAAAATTATTAAGGTAATTAAGGTTTAAGTAAGTTATTGTTAAGTACTTAATTAATTAGGTAATTAGAGATTAATTTATTAATAATTAGAATTAATTAAGTTGTAATTAATAATGGTTAATTAATGTTTAATTATTTTAGAAAGATAATTAAAATAGTTAATAGTTAATGTAGATCATTAACTAAGGATAATTAATTAATGTGATTAATTTAGATAATTAATTGGATTAATTAGTTTAAAAGATAATCATTTGTGAAATTGTTTAATAAAATTACTTAATGGAAGTAATTAAGAAATTATTTACTCATTGTAATTAATTGAGTTAAATTTGATTAGATTAAGTTAATTAATTCAGTTTAATTAATTTAGATAATCATTTAATGATTTGTGAAGTATAATTACTTAATGTAATTAATTAAGGAGTAATGTAATTTAATGAAGATTAATTACTTAGGAAAGTAATTAATAGATAATTACTTATGTAATTAATGGAGTAATTAAGGGTAGTTAATTACTTAATGGAATTAATCAAGGGATTAATTAAGAAATTAATTAAGGAATAATTAATTTATTTTAAGAAGTAATTAAGGTTAGTTAATTACTAAATGTGATTAATCAATAGTGATAAATAAATTATGGTTTAATTAAAGATTAATTACTTAACGTAATTAAGTAATGATAAAATATAATTAAGGATCATTAATTAATATAATTAATGATGTAATTAAGAATTGATTAATTAAGGAATAATTAATAACTAAGTGATTAATTAATGTAATTAATTAAGGAGTAATGTAATTAATTATAGTTAATTAATAAATGAAGTAATTAAAGGTTAATTACTATAAGTGGTTAAGAATAATTAATTTGTGAAATTTATTAAAGGATAATTACTTTATGTAATTAATGAATAATTAATCAAGAGTGATTAATATTTAATGATTAATTAATTAAATGGATAAGTAATTAATTAATGATTGATTAAGCAAGGTTAGGAATTAATTCTTAAGTAATTAATTTAATTTAAATTGATTAAATTGATTATAATAGAGATTAATAAATGGTTGCTTATGAATGATGGTTGAGTAGAATGTCTGATTTGGTTGATATCTATTGGATGATATACTATGATATATCTGTGATAAATGTGTGATATTTATCTATGTTAATGCTATGTGAATTCAAGTATTAAATTGAATTGAATTGTTTAATCCTTTAAACAACTTGGCCTTAAAAGATACGTTTTGGATTTCGATGAGACCGGGATCGGGTTTCCGTATACCGGATTTCCAGGTCTGGAGACCCGAATACCACATCGATCCAAATTAACGATAGGTCGTGAATCAAGTGAAGATGAAGATTCAGAGTGCAAGGGTTATTGTCGTTAACTCTGAGGGTGATTCCAAAACGAGTGTAACGAGATAATGCCTTCGGTTTCGTTCGAACCCGGAACGAACTTGTATGGATTGAATGCTTTCAGAACATCGTCAGGTGGACGATGAGCATTCTAAGTGATGTGTTCTTTTCTAAGGTAATCGTGACCTCAAGCCTCACAAACCGGGAATGGCTAAAACAGGGGAGGTGCAGCAAGGTTAGTGGGTAGCACCCAAGTAGGACAAGATTACCTCTGTCTAGAAGTCCCTTCTTATTTCGGCTTAGTGTGTGCGGTTGCTGATCCCAACCGTGAGGTATCTTGTGCGGGAATTATCCAGTAAGGGATGTTCCGACCTTGTGTTGCAGGGGATTGGGAGTGATCCTCGGTACGGTGATCTAGGCCACGTACTGTGACGGGCGGTACCCCGGTAGCCCTGCCATTGTATGGAATCCAAAATCCAATAAGTGCCGTACGTATTAGTTGTGCCCAACTATGTTGGAACGTGAGATGTAAGCATTCCAGCTATTTCTGTATTTTACTTGAAAACCCTAGACCCTATAATAATATAACTGGATTTCCTATCAAATGTTTTGGTTAGCGTAAGGTAAAAACTTACCCATGTTTATTTGTGGGGAGTCTTACGTGATACCTTTGTTTCAAAAGGTTTTGAAGTTAAGCAACTTTAACCTGTTACTCACACCAGACCCATGTCTGACCCAAGTGTTTATTTCTGTTTTATAAACTCTTGGGTACTCAAAGTTTTACGAGTAGCCAAGGGATTCAGGTTTAGCTTTGACGAATATTCTGGAGGAGCAATGGAGCAGGAGGCTTCGGCGTTCGTAGATATAGTATTCCGCTGTGTAGATCTCTGTGATAGTGTTTGTATTGTATTTGAGTTGTAATGTCTAGACAGATGTTTATAACTGTCTAGTATGTGATGTATATGTTGTGTAACTCTGATAAGTGTTGTATATTATGTAATACTTTTGTTATTAATATAATTTATTCGTTCCGCTGTTGAGATTCTGTTGTTGTTCTTCTTCTTCTCTTTCTTTTCTACTTTCTCACCTCTTTCTTTTCTTCAAAACGATGCGTCTTCCTGGACGTAGGATGGCGGGTCGTTACATATGGTATCATCTTTTATATAAATGTTTACTCACTATTTCAAGGACATAGTCTTATAAACAGCATGCACACAATATCAGACATTCACTTATAAAGATATATGCAATACACATTTAAATTCAGCCTTCTAGCATGCAACCAAATTTATTTTATTTTAAAAAGTTACTCACCTTATTTTTGAAGAAGACAGAGTCTTCATTTTTTTTTATAGCTTTGAAAACCTTTAGAGATTTAGTAATGATAATAGATGCATGTGAATTGCTGTGTTGTAGTGCTTTGCATATGTTTATATATATAAGTGTAATTGTTGTGTGAATGCTTCTGATTTGAACTGTGCATGTCAATATATCTCTGTTTCCAGATTTAGTGGTTACAAATTAATCAAAATTTCACATATTTTTATATCTAATCTCTGATTAACACTTAGATTAAAAACAAAATAGTTAGTTTTAACAAAATCTAAGTACTGAAAATATAAACAAGTATGAAAGATCTAAAATATACTTGTATTTGGAAATACCAGCAGGAATCTTTTAAAACTTGTAAAAATCAAATGTTGCATTCCACTGATTCAAGTTTATATCTGAAATAAATACTGGAAAGTAAGATTTTTAAAACTACAATTTCAATTTTTAGAATTGAAATGAGGGTGCAGTCTTTAGTTAACCAGAGTTTGGACTTTGGGTCTTTTCTGTCGATCTGTAGAGTTTGGGTGATCGAGGTTGTTTCTGGAGCTAGATGGTTGATCAGGGAAGTAAGGAAAAATGGTCGGAGGCACTCGCGATCACTGTGGCGATGGTGGCTTTCAATTTCAGTGGGTAACCCTAGTTTTGGCTGAGTGAAGTTTTTGGGTCTGTTCGAATGCCACGAAGCATCGAGTTCAACGGGGGTTTGGGAATGAGTAGAGGGATGGTAGGTGAAGGCGTGGCCGGTGGTGGTGGCTCTCTGGTGGTCGAAGGAGCAGAGGCGAGCTGTTGACAGGTTATGGAACGTTGGCTGAGTTCGTGTTCCAGGTTTCGTTTGAATGATCGATTCGATTTCGAGCTCGTATGGGTGTTTTTGTTGATCGATTTTGGACGTGAATGTAATCGCCGATGTGGAGTGATCAACGTTGATGGTCGGAGCGTCGTTATTTGACTGTGCACGTGCACGTATATGTTTGGGTATCTGTTGTGGTGATTGGGGAAGAAGGAGTCTGAAACTCGGGTTGTTCTCGTGGGAAATGGATTGGAGACTCGAAGGAACTCTCGGGTAAATGAAGGCATGGCTCGGGTTAAAATATATGTTACAGGTTTTAGAAAGAAACCTGTTTTGTTTTAAAAATTTAAACCTGGAGTTTAAACTGTAAAGCTAAAGATTTAAACCAAAGTTTAAATCTAAAATTTAAATCAGAATTTAAGTTGGTTTGAAATTCTAGTTTTGAAATAAATAAAGTTTGAAATAAAATGTTTTAAAACAACTTTGAATGTTCAAAGTGTATTTCATTTGTTTTGAATATAAAATGAAGTTGGTTTTAAATTTCTTTAATTAAGTAAATATTTATTTAACATATGATTTAAAAAGGGTTTAAATGGTTTTAAAATTTTGTTAAGGTTAAAATTTGTCTTCATTTTAAATCTTAAATTTAAAATGAAATTAAAAGTAAATTTAGAGGTAAATTATTTTAAATGTTTTATTTATAATATTTTAATCATTAATAAGAATAAAGTGTTATCTTAAATATAATTAAGATTTAATAATTTGGGGTAAAATAAATTATTAAGGTAATTAAAAAGTTAATTAATCAATTTAATTAATTTATAAATTAGTAATTAAGGGTTTTAAATTGATTTATTAAGGTTTAATTAAATTAATTAAAGGTAATTAATTTGAATTAAGGATCATTAATTTTATAAGTTAATGGTTAGAAATAAAATTATTAAGGTAATTAAGGTTTAAGTAAGTTATTGTTAAGTACTTAATTAATTAGGTAATTAGAGATTAATTTATTAATAATTAGAATTAATTAAGTTATAATTAATAATGGTTAATTAATGTTTAATTATTTTAGAAAGATAATTAAAATAGTTAATAGTTAATGTAGATCATTAACTAAGGATAATTAATTAATGTGATTAATTTAGATAATTAATTAGATTAATTAGTTTAAAAGATAATCATTTGTGAAATTGTTTAATAAAATTACTTAATGGAAGTAATTAAGAAATTATTTACTCATTGTAATTAATTGAGTTAAATTTGATTAGATTAAGTTAATTAATTCAGTTTAATTAATTTAGATAATCATTTAATGATTTGTGAAGTATAATTACTTAATGTAATTTAATGAAGATTAATTACTTAGGAAAGTAATTAATAGATAATTACTTATGTAATTAATGGAGTAATTAAGGGTAGTTAATTACTTAATGGAATTAATCAAGGGATTAATTAAGAAATTAATTAAGGAATAATTAATTTATTTTAAGAAGTAATTAAGGTTAGTTAATTACTGAATGTGATTAATCAATAGTGATAAATAAATTATGGTTTAATTAAAGATTAATTACTTAATGTAATTAAGTAATGATAAAATATAATTAAGGATCATTAATTAATATAATTAATGATGTAATTAAGAATTGATTAATTAAGGAATAATTAATAACTGAGCGATTAATTAATGTAATTAATTAAGGATTAAGGTAATTAATTTTAGTTAATTAATTAATAAAGTAATTAAAGGTTAATTACTATAAGAGGTTAAGAATAATTAATTTGTGAAATTAATTGAAGTGTTAATTACTTGAATGTAATTAAATGTTAATTAATCAAGGATGATTAATTAAAATGAATAATTGGATAAGGGTTGATTAATTAATTGATAATTAATTAATAGTAACTTAAGCAAGATTGTTAATAATGAAAGGAGTTAATTTAATTTACTTTAAATTAATTAGAGATGAAGTATTTAATTTAATTCATTTTAAATTAATTATAGATGGTAATTAATAAATCATTGCTTAAGGATACTGAATGATATTGATTTACCTTGAATGGTTTGAGATCTCAGATATGAGATAATAGATATTGTATGATTTGGATGCTTTGGTTGCATAATGATATGAATCATCTGCTTATAATGATAATGTTGATTATCTATTGTGAATCTATGAATTATTTATCTGTGTGTAAATAGATAGTAGAATTGAATTGTTTTAACCTTTAAAACAACTTGGCCTTAAAAGATACGTTTTGGATTTCGATGAGACCGGGATCGGGTTTCCAGATTTGGATATCCGAAAACCACATCGATCCAAATTAAACGTTGGTCGTTAATCCAATTGGAGCAAGTGAAGATTCGAGGTGTAAGAACTATTCTTTGTCAATATTAACTCTGAGGGTGATTCCGTAATGAGTTGACGGAGATAGTACTTTCAGATTCGAGATGAAGATTCAGAGTGCAAGGGTTATGGTCGTTAACTCTGAGGGTGATTCCAATATGAGTGTAACGAGATAATGCCTTCGGTTTCGTTCGAACCCGGAACGAACTTGTATGGATTGAATGCTTTCAGAACATCGTCAGGTGGACGATGAGCATTCTAAGTGATGTCCTGATTAAAGGTAATCGTAGCCTCAAGCCTCATCAAACCGGGAATGGCTAAAACAGGGGAGGTGCAGCAAGGTTAGTGGGTAGCACCCAAGTAGGACAAGATTATCCCTGTCTAGAGGTCCCTTCTTATTATTCGATTAAGTGGGCAGTTGAATTGCAACAACTGCTGGGATATCTTGTGCGGGAATTATCCAGTAAGGGATGTTCCGGCCTTGTGTTGCAGGGGATTGGGAGTGATCCTCGGTACGGTGATCTAGGCCACGTACTGTGACGGGCGGTACCCCGGTAGCCCTTCCATTGTATGGAATCCAAAATCCAATAAGTGCCGTACGTATTAGTTGTGCCCAACTATGTTGGAACGTGAGATGTAAGCATTCCAGCTATTTCTGTATTTTACTTGAAAACCCTAGACCCTATAATAATATAACTGGATTTCCTATCAAATGTTTTTGTTAGCGTGTAACAACCCGCATATCTATCGATTCTATATTTAAATATTTTATTTAAATATTTTATCGTTAGTCGGATGTTAGTCCGAAAAGCTACTTTTTGCATACGGTCAAATTAGGACTCGAGACCACCCCCATTGAGTTCAAAATGACGTTTGCGATCTTTTTGAGTGTAAACTTCGATATGTTTGGAGATAGTGAAATTTTCGTCACTTTTCCCGCTTGAGACTTTGGTTTGGACTGCACTTCCTTAGTTCAGCCCAACCCCCTTCCTCACTTCATTCACCCTTTGTTTTAACATTCAAGCTTCATCAAAAATGGTGGTGGGAAGTAGAAATTAAAACTCCAAACTCCAATTCCATTGCAAATCCGTGATTCAACTCCAAATTCAAGTAGAAGATAGTGGATTCAAGTTTAGGGTTGCTTCTCCTTGCTTTCAATCTCCATCTTCATCAATTTCGTGGAAAAGGTGAGATTTTTGATCTCACATCTTGCCTATATCTATCTTGGACTGTTGGGAATGATCCCCTATTGTATTTGCATCAACACTTGCATTTGGTTTGGATTGGATTGGCGAAAAACTTCAATTTTCAGCGTTTTGGTGATTTTTCTGGCCTTAAGTCGTTCTGGCCTTCGCTGAGTCGTCCACGAGTTAAGCCTAAGTCGTGAGTCGTTCACGAGTTAAGGGCTTAAGTCGCGCGCGTGCATTTCTGTTCGCCTGGCCTGAGTCGTTCGCGAGTTAACTCCTTGAGCCATTCGCGAGTTAACTCCTTGAGTCGTTCACGAGTTAAAGGCCTGAGTCGTTCTGGGTGTTCTGCCTTCGCTAGGTCTTTTGCGAGTTAAGTGATAAGTCGTAGCTCGTATGGCTCTTAAGTCCTAGGTCGTTGGCTTTTAAACTGTTAAGTCGTATGACCTTAAGTCGTAGGTCGTCCCCGAGTTAAGACTTAAGTCGTTGCCTTCTGCTATCTCGTCCTGGCTTAGGTCGTACTGAGATAAGTCGTTAGGTCGTATAGACCTTAGTTCGTAGCTCGTATTTGGGCTTAAGTCGTTAAGTCGTATTGACTTTAAGTCGTTCGCGAGATAAGCAAGTACTAAGTCGTTCGCGATTTAAAACCTTAAGTCGTAGGTCGTCTCCGACCTTGTCCTTAGCCTTGTTAGGTCGCGTGAACTCATAGGTCGTATGAACTACTTTTTATTAGGTCGTTGGACCTTCTTAACTCGTTAGGTCGAAGACCCTTAAACCCTTAGGTCGCAGAACCCTCTTAAGTCGTAACTCGTTCGCGAGTTAGCACTTGGTCGTTTTGACCTGTTTTCCCTTAGGTCGTTCGACCTGTTCTTCTGCTAGGTCGCAAGGCATGCCTCCCTTAAGTCGTAAGTCGCTTGCCTCCCTTAAGTCGTAAGTCGCTCGCCTTCCTTAAGTCGTTCATCTGGTTGAGTTGCACCATTCCTTAGCTCGGTCATGCTACCACTGGACCAGCTTGCCTTCGCTAAGTCGTACCGTGACGGGGCGCTGCCCCGCACCCCGCCGTGGGCGCTGCCCCCTGGACCCCCGCGACCTGACCGGGCAGGTCGACCCCCGTATTACTCTGCGTAGGCAATCTCTTCTGAAAAGCATTTATCAGAATTTCTACTTGATGGTTTTGGGATTGACGTCTTTGGACTTTACTCACGTCTTCGAACGTGAATTGATTTGTTTCTACCATCGTTTTATGACTTGTCACTTTAAAGATATATGAAGGTTTCAATACTAATAGTAAATATCAAAACTCTTTCATCAAAGCGATTTCAACACTATTTTAAATATCAAAAGCTCGTTTTCTCAAACCGATTTTCAATCTACTAGTATATACAAGCCTTTACTTCACTCGAACGAGAAATCGACTTAAACGACTTAGTAAAACGAGTGGTATGAAACGCTTGCGTTCACTTCGTCGGTTAGCTCTTGGACTTGTTCGATTGAACCCTTTTCGTGACAATTTCCTAGTGAAGATTTACAGCTTGTTCGTAAATATTTAAGTTAAGCAAGTGGTTATGGGACATGAAGCTAAACTCATATATTTACTAGCTTGGTGTGATTGACACTTCTCGCTGATCATGATGATCATTTTATGATTTAGACTAGCAATTGTGCGATGTCTCTTTGTTTGCAAGGTAAGACTAGACCGCAATAGTGTGATTCCGACTCACACACATCTCTTTGTCCGCAAGGTTAGTCTAGGCCGCAGTAGTGTGATTCCGACTCACACATATCTTTATGTTTGCGAGGTTAGGCTAGACACCACTTGTGTGATTCCATTCACACATACCTTTCTGCTTTTTGGTTAGCCTAGGCCTCAATCAGTGTGATTCCGACTCACACATATGGGGTAGCTCCCCATGGTCTTCGGACCATCATGTGATAGGCCTCTTTCTCTTTTTATGATTTCTGGATTTCTTGTTTTGATTTCTAGATTTTTATGTCATTGACTTGTTATGAGTACAAGTCTAGGGTATGATGCCCTCTTTGGATCTTTGAGAAGATTCTCGTGATATTGATCATTTCTCATCGGTTGATCTCCTGTTGATCATCATTTTCATACTTATAGTAGTATGTCAGTATGGATATTATATGTTTATGCCATATCTTTTATTCTATATTATGTCATCTGATATTTATAGTTAGACTGATCCGTTTATTATTTTCTTAAATAATACTCGGGTCAGACCGAGATGTTACAGGTGCTTCTGCTTGACTTCCTTCCGGGATTTGCTACTCTGACTTTTGGCTGACTATTTAGTTTAGCAGTTTTTGTTGTATACACTTGAGATATGGACTCATAGTTGTATTCTTTTTGTATAGCACAGGTTGCTATTCTTTTGTATTATTGTGGAACTTTTTGACCACTACTCTGATGTACACTTTCATGTGTTAGTTATATATTCATATCTTCTTCCGCCTTTGTGATATGGATGTCTGTGACTGCTTTGTGATATGTTTATTTCTATGTTTGTTTCCGAAGATTATTTTATAGCCACCGTGTGATAATCAATTACATAGATGGTCGCTCCTCCACAGCCTTATTCTCCGTGCTAATTGACAGCACTACATCGTAGTGTTCTTGGTTAGCGTGGGTATAGAGGTGGGGCGTCACATAGCGTAAGGTAAAAACTTACCCATGTTTATTTGTGGGGAGTCTTACGTGATACCTTTTCTTTCAAAAGGTTTTGAAGTTAAGCAAGTTTAACCTGTTACTCACACCAGACCCATGTCTGACCCAAGTGTTTATTTCTGTTTATAAACTCTTGGGTACTCAAATTTTTACGAGTAGCCAAGGGATTCAGGTTAGCTTTGACGAGTTATCTGGAGGAGCAATGGAGCAGGAGGCTTCGGCGTTGTAGATATAGATAGTAGTTCCGCTGTGTTAATCTCTGAATAGAGTTTTGTGTTGAGTTGTAATAACTAGACAGATGTTTATAACTGTCTAGTATGTGTTGTATAATCTGTGTAACTCTGATAGTCATTGTATATGATGTAATACTTTTGTTATTAATATAAATTATTCGTTCCGCTGTTGAGATTCTGTTATTGTTCTTTCTTTCTTCTCTTCTTTTCTACTTTCTCACCTCTTTCTTTTCTTCAAAACGATGCGTCATTCTGTGGAATGAGTGGCGGGTTGTTACACTTATGTAAGTTAAATCATTTTGAGTGAATACATAATATTCAATTTCCAATTAATTAATCTCTAATTAATTGATATATAAACCTTAATTATTAATTAATTAATTCTTAATCATTAATTAATTACTTTTTTCTTTAATTACTTCATAAATTTAATTACTCATTAATTTCCAAGAACTTAATTAACTTTTAGTTAAACCTTTTCTTTTTTAATTATCCAGTTATGATTATCATATATATTTAAAACATTTTATCTTTTAATAAACTACTTAATCGCATATTTCATTTAAGTTTAAAAATAACTTAAGAATTTAACTAAATAAAATAAACCACTGTAACGACCACGACTTTCTCTCCACAGAAAGTCGCATCGTCAATAAGAAAGAAAGGGGTGAGAAAAGAGAAAAGAAGAGAAGAAAGAAAGAAACAACAACAACGATCTCACAGTGGAACGAATAAATTATATTAATAACATAAACTATTACATAGTATACAACAATTTACAGAGTTACACAACATATACATCACTTACTAGACAGTTATAAACATCTGTCTAGACATTACAACTCAAATACAAGACAAGACACTATCACAGATATCAACACAGCGGAATACTATATCTACGAACGCCGAAGCCTCCTGCTCCATTGCTCCTCCAGAATATTCATCAAAGCTAAACCTGAATCCCTTGGCTACTCGTAAAAATTTGAGTACCCAAGAGTTTATAAAACAGAGATAAACACTTGGGTCAGACATGGGTCTGGTGTGAGTAACAGGTTAAAATTGCTTAACTTCAAAACCCTTAGAAAGAAAAGGTATCACGTAAGACTCCCCACAAATAAACATGGGTAAGTTTTTACCTTACGCTAACCAAAACATTTGATAGGAAATTCGATTGTATTATAATAGGGTCTAGGGTTTTCAAGTAAAATACAGAAATAGCTGAAATGCTTACATCTCACATTCCAACATAGTTGGGCACAACTAATACGTACGGCACTTATTGGAGTTTGGATTCCATACAATGGCAGGGCTACCGGGGTACCGCCCGTCACAGTACGTGGCCTAGATCACCGTACCGAGGATCACTCCCAATCCCCTGCAACACAAGGTCGGAACATCCCTTACTGGATAATTCCCGCACAAGATACCTCACGGTTGGGATCAGCAACCGCACCACTAAGTCGAAAATAGAAAGGGACATCTAGACAGAGGTAACCTTGTCCTACTTGGGTGCTACCCACTAACCTTGCTGCACCTCCCCTGTTTTAGCCATTCCCGGTTTATGAGGCTTGAGGTCACGATTACCTTTAAAAGAACACATCACTTAGAATGCTCATCGTCCACCTGACGATGTGCTGAAAGCATTCAATCCATACAAGTTCGTTCCGGGTTCGAACGAAACCGAAGGCATTATCTCGTTACACTCGTTTTGGAATCACCCTCAGAGTTAACGACAATAACCCTTGCACTCTGAATCTTCATCTTCACTTGAGATTCACGACCTATCGTAAATTTGGATCGATGTGGTATTCGGGTCTCCAGACCTGGAAATCCGGTATACGGAAACCCGATCCCGGTCTCATCGAAATCCAAAACGTATCTTTTAAGGCCAAGTTGTTTTAAAGGTTAAAACAATTCAATTCATTATCTTTATACACAAAGAAAGATAATTCACAACAGATAATCAACATTATCAGATAATCCATATAATTCAACTAACATCCATATCATACAGCATATATCTCATCAGAGATATCAATCAATGTCAAGTATCCAATACTAACACCCATTCATAAGTAATGATTTATATCATCTTAAATTAATTTAAATTGAATTAAATTAATTACTTCATTTTATAAATCCATCTTACTTAACCATTAATTAATTACAATCAATTAATTAATTATCCTCTAATAATTCATTTCAATTAATCATCTTGATTAATTATCTTTTGATTACATTCAAGTAATTTATCCTCAATTAATTACTTAAATTAATTATTCTTAACCACTTATAGTAATTAACCTTTAATTACTTCATTAATTAATTTACTAAAATTAATTAACTTAATCAACTATAATTAATTACATTAATCCTTAATTAATTACATTAATTAATTACTTCATTTATTAATTATTACTTAATTAATCAATTCTTAATTACATCATTAATTATATTAATTAATGATCCTTAATTACAACTTAATTATTAATTACTTAATTAAATTAATTACATTAAGTAATTAATCTTTAATTAAACAACATTTATTAATCACTCTTGATTAATCTTCAATCAGTAATTAACTACCCTTAATTACTTTCAGTAACTAAATTAATTATTCCTTAATTAATTATCCTTTAATTAATCCCTTGATTAATTATTAAAAGTACTAAACTCAAATTACTTTTATTAAACCACCTTTAGTTAATTATATCCCCTAATTAACTTTAATTACTTTTCTAAGTAATTTATACTTCCACTAATTACCTTTAAGTAATTATCAAATCACCCAGTGATTATCTTAAATTAATTAAACAAAATTAATTTAACTTATCAAATTTATTTAATTAATTACCTTAAGTAATTACTTTAATTACTTTATTAAGTAATTTACTTAACCAATTTTTAATTAACTAATTTATCTAGTTAATTATCAAATTTAAACATTAATAGTTAATTATTTAATATTCTCTAATTAATGATCTATCATTAATTTTTAACAATTCATTATTTAAGTAATTAAACTTAAATCAACATTATTAATTACAAATTAATTAATTCTTAAATACCATTTAATTAATTTCTAATTACTAAATTAATTACCTAATTAATCTCTTAATCATTTGATTTATTAATTTACTTATCATTTAATTAATTAACACTGAATTAATTAAATTAATAAATTATTCTTTAATTACTTTATTAATTTAATTGAATCTTAAATCATTAAACATTAATTACTTTCTAAATTAAAGTATTTACCTTCCATCTACTTTAATTATTATTAACCAAGACTTTAAAAGATTTAACTTTAATATCTTTCTTTTAATTCATTTTAAATTAAAAGATTCAAAATAAATTACAATTTAACTTTAACCAATTTTAAATCAGATTTACAAAATCTTCTTAAATTCAAATGTTAAGAAACACTTTAACATATATGAAAGAAATTTATAAGATTTTTAAATCAATTTATTTAAATTCAAAATCTTTTTAAAAATATTTTTAACAACTTAAATTTGTTAAAACATTACAAATTTATAAACTTATTTTATCTCAAGCAAGAATACAAACTGCAATCTTAAAAGACCCGAGACCATCACACTTGCTTCGAGTAAAAACTGGAAAACCCCGAGTTCCCTTCGAGTTTTCCTTCCCCTGTTATTTTAAAACTTTGTCAAGTAAAAATTTAAACAGTTTAGCCCACGCGAGTCTCCCCGAGCCATCCCCAGTTTTCACGAGGATGTTTTCGAGTAAATCATCATCTTCTCGAACCAAAAAGCAACCCAGGCTCCAAGTATCTCGTGCACGTGCACAAGCGAGTTGATCGCCTCCGACCATCCACGGTAACCTCCACAAGTCGACGCTCACCCTAACACTAAAACCCAATCACCAAAGCCTCGAACTAACTTCACCATCGAATTCGAACAACTCGATCACAACCTGGAAACAGTGAACTCCTCCCAAACCCAAACCTGGAAAATTCCTCGAGTTCATCTTTCTGACCACCGGAGCACCTGAACTCCTCGCCATGCCTTCGTCTACGTTCCCATTCCAAATTTCCAAAGTCTGGTGGAACTCGGTCCACCAGAAACGCCGTGGTGGATGATTTTCTGACCATCATCAAAACTAGGTCTACAGACTTAAAATGTTCACCGCCACCACTACTGTGCTTTGAATACCCTTCTGCCATTTTTCCCAACCTCACCCATCATTCAGCTAGCTTCAAAGAGAACCACATCTTCTCCGATCACCTGGATCGTCAGAGATTTCCCAAAACATCAATTCCAGTTCAACTCGAACTGCTCTCACTTCCTATTTCTAAAAATTGTGATTCGAATTTTAAAAATCATGTCTTCATACCAGGATTCAGATTATACGCCTGAATCAATGATTTAAGTAATTTGAATTTTTACTAAAACTTAAGTTTTCCTGCATTATTTAGTTTCTAGAACAATTCCCCATTTTCATTTGTTTAAATAAAATTTAAACTTTAAATCATGGTTAAACAATCGAGTTCCCTTTGAATCTTAAGTCTAAACACAAATCAAATTAAAAGATTTTGGATTTAAATCAAAATATGAACCTGAGAACTAAAAATTAGAGAAGACTCAGATAATAAACAGACATGCATATCACCAATTTCCATCCATATATACAAAAATATACATACATTCCAAACATATTAAACAACATGCAGGCATAGATTCAAGCTTACAAACAGATATCATATACTTTAATTTTTAGAAATAAATGTTACTCACTTTTTAAAAGCAGAGAACAGAGCTTCCAGCTTAAATTTGAAAAGCTTTTGAATCTTTTAAAACTAGAATGCCCTAGCTTCTGGACTTTGATTTAAAACTTGAATTGCCCTTTTGAAAACTTGAAAACCAAATGTAACGGCCCGCCCTTCTCTGCCCAGAAAGACGCATCATTATGAAGAAAGAAAGGGATAGAAGAAGAAAAGAAAAGAAGAAAGAACAACAACACATCAGAGATCTCACAGCGGAACGAGAAATATATTATATCACATAAGATATTACATAGTATCATATACATCAGAGTATACTATTTATACAACACAGAATAGACAGTTATAAACTTCTGTCTATTATACATCACAAGTACATCAGTACAATACAACATACACAGCGGAAACTCTATATATCTACACGCTGAAGCCTCCTGCTCCTCAGCTCCTCCAGTATTCGTCAAGACTAACCTGAATCCCTCGACTACTCAATACAATATTGAGTACCCAAGAGTTTAATAAAACAGAAAATAAACACTTCGGTCAGACATGGGTCTGGTGTGAGTAAACGGTTTAAATTGCTTAACTTTGAAAACCTTTGAAAACAAAAGTATCACGTAAGACTCCCCACACATAAACATGGGTAAGTTTTTACCTTACGCTAACTAAAACATTTGATAGGAAATCCAGTTATATTATAATAGGGTCTAGGGTTTCCAAGTAAAATACAGAAATAGCTGAAATGCTTACATCTCACATTCCAACATAGTTGGGCACAACTAATACGTACGGCACTTATTGGAGTTTGGATTCCATACAATGGCAGGGCTACTGGGGTACCGCCCGTCACAGTACGTGGCCTAGATCACCGTACCGAGGAGTACGCCCGCTCCCTTGCAACACAAAGCCGGAACCATCCCTTACTGGATAATCCCGAACAAGACAATCCCGTAGTTGGCTGCAGTTCCAACTACCCACTAAGCCGAAATATAGAAAGGGACCTCTAGACAGGGATCTATCTTGCTCTCAGTGGGCGCTACCCACGAAGCCTTGCTGCACCTCCCCTGTTTTAGCCATTCCCGGTTGATGAGGCTTGAGGTTACGATTACCTTTAATCAGAACATATCACTTAGAATGCTCATCGTCCGCCTGACGATGTGTTGAAAGCATTCAATCCATACAAGTTCGTTCCGGGTTCGAACGAAACCGAAGGCATTATCTCGTTACACTCGTTTTAGAATCACCCTCAGAGTTAACGACAATAACCCTTGCACTCTAAATCTTCATCTTCACTTGATTCACGACCTATCGTTAATTTGGATCGATGTGGTATTCGGGTCTCCAGACCTGGAATACCGGTATACGGAAACCCGATCCCGGTCTCATCGAAATCCAAAACGTATCTTTTAAGGCCAAGCTGTTTAAAGGTTTAAACAATTTAACTTATCTATATTCATACAGATAGATAATTCACAAATCACAATTGATAATCACATTATCAAATAAACAAATGATCTATAACCAAATAGGTAATCCATATCAACATCACAATAGTTAATCTATATTACCATCATAATGCAACCAAGCATTCATACTACACAACATTTCTTATCTCATTTCTAAGATTACATCCATTCAAGACAATCAATGTCATCCATTCTTATATAAGCAATGATTTACTTAATCACAACATAATTAATTTAAAATGAATTAAATTAACTATCTCTATCTTTAATTAATTTAAAGTGAATTAAATTAATTACTTCATCTCTTAATTAATTTAAAGTAAATTAAATTAATTACTTCATTATAAACCTTACTTATATAATCATTAATTAATTACAAATAAATTAATTAATCTTTCTATAATTATCTATTTTAATTAATCACCTTTGATTAATTATACTTTAATTACATTTAAGTAATTATCTTAATTAATTTCACAAATTAATTATCCTTAACCAATATAGTAATTAACCTTTAATTACTTCATTAATTAATTAATTACAATCAATTTCTTTAATCCTTAATTAATTATAATTAATCACTTATCATTTGATTAATAAATCTTAATTAATCAACCCTTAATTACATCATTAATTAATTATAAAATAATGATCCCTAATTACATCTTTAATTATTTATCCTATTTAAATTAATTATTTTAAGTAATTAATCTTAATTTAACCACAATTATTAATCACCTTTGATTAATCTAATCCAGTAATTAACTTCCCTTAATTACTTCCATTAATTAATTACTTTTTAATTAATTACCTTAACCAATAATTAATTACCTTATTAATTATTCTTAATCCTTTAATTAACTTTATTAAATAAATTATTTAATTAATAACACTAGGTAATTAACCCTTAATCATTTCCATTTAATTACCTTTATAAAATAGTTATTCTCTAATTACTTTATTAAATAATTTCCCTTTATTTAATTACATCCAGTAATTATTCCTTAATTACTTCATCAAGTAATTATACTTAATTAATTTATAAGTGATTATCTCTAATTAATCACTAATTAATTACTTAGTTAATTATTTAACTAATTATTAAATTTAATTAAATAATTTCTTAACTACTTATTCTTAAAGATCTTAATTAAGAAAATCATTATCTTAATTGAGTTAATTAGATTGATCAACAATTTAATTATCTTCCCATATTAATTATCTTTAATTAATCAAAACTCTTAATTTCTTAAGATAAGTCCTTATTATAATTGATTACCAAATCTTTATCATTTTTTTATTTAAATTAAAATACTTTAAAAATCAATTATAATTTACACATCTAATTTAACTTCTAAAATCTTTTGAAACTTTAACAGTTTATTAAATAAATTTTAACACAAAATCGTATTGAAAATCTATGTTTCTCTCTTTTAAAAACATATCTATTAAATATATAAACTTGTTAAATACTTATTCTTTGAAACAATTTTATTTCCAAAATTCTAAAACTTGTTTAACTTTGTTAAAAACTTAAATTATTTACAAAATAAATCTTCTTTGTTTTAAAAACTTTAAAACATTGCCTGTTCCATTTTAAAACCTGAACAACTTAAATCTGCCTCACCAAAACACTCGAGTAAACCCCTTAGAATCCCCGATGCAAACGCGAGACAAATCCCCATTTTCCCCTGCTTCGAGTAAAACTCGATAATTCACGAACAACACCCGAGCCTTAGCTTCTTCCCCAAAGCCACCTCCAGATGCACGAAATCGTGCTCGTGCACGTGCAAACCTTCCCTGATCGACGACGAACTCCGTTCTGGCCTTCGACAAGTCGACTATCACCTCGTCACCACGTTCGACCACCCCATCCTCCTCGATTCGAACGAGATTCGAATTCGACCATTAAACCCATCACCTGGAAAACGAACATCACCAAATTCCACTCGTCTCTGATGATCCCTGACCGAAGCACCACGCCACCTTCACCGTAGCTCCGTCACGTCTTCCTGCATCTCCAGAACATCACGCGATCGACTCCGGTCGCTTCTCATCGTCGCGAAATCCCTTTGAATACTGACAACAAACTCAGGGTGTTAAACCCTATTTCTACGATTTCTGGCCATCATGGCCAACGATAAATCCTCTCACCAATTTTCCTGTCCTCGTTGACAACTCAACCACCTCCAGCCCAAAAATCGTGCCTCCTCTTGCCGCCGATCGATGGCAATCGACCAATTTGTCCAAAACGAACAACTCGAGAATACACACAAATTTTCAAATTAAAAATCATGATATACATATTAAAAATCATGATTTTCTATCACTAATTCATCATGTAATCCAAACTTAAAATCTAATCTATCCATTTTTGACTCAAACATATATTTTACTGTTATTTAATAGATTTCGAGTTAAATATTTAATATAATTTCAAGGATAAATTTTAATAGTGATGTTTCACGATTTCAAACATTTTTCATTTACAACCCAATAACTAACAGTGATTCAAAAATGAGATATTGGATTAAATAGAGAAATTAAAACTGTTAAAAACAACAGAGTCCATATTTTAAGTCTATACAGGCATTCAATATTCATACATACACATGCATCCATTTCAATCCAAATATTAAGGCTAACACATGATTTTTATTCACCTACCAAAGTGAAATCAAGATTTAAAACTGTTTTTAAAATCTAATGTTTACTCACCTAGCAATGAACAGAGACAGAAAACACTACAGGCTGATGGTTTCCAGACTTGTTCCAGTCTTGTTTGATTTTGAACTTCATTTCATTTTGCTTTGTTGAATTTAAATCTTGTTGTTGATCCTTGCATTTAGTTGCTTGTTGTTAGATCTGCCTTATCTGATTATACTTGAAGAATTTGAATCTGATGTTGCCTTTTGTTTTGTTTTCAAGCCTTGTTAAATTTCCAGTTTCCATTTTTCTCAGATTTCCAGGTTTTTATCTTTTCTTTTGATTTGAATTTAGTTTTAGTAGAAAAAGAAAAGAAGATAGATTAGAGCTGAAAGTAAAAACAGATCTTCTTCTTACATATTTTAATTTATTTATTTTAATTATTAAAAAGAATGTTGACATTTGTCCTTCTTAGATGTTAATTAACTTACACCTAAACACTCCAAGCTTCCATATGTTTACAAGTGTTAAACATGTCTTTTATTAGTTTATTTAAGTAATACATATGTATTTATGAAATATTTATATGTATATAATGTATTTATCTTTTTATAATTAAGCTTTTAGATTTTAAATAAATATAGAAATGTGAATTTATGAAAACAATTATTTATAATAACTTACACTTTGATCAAATTAATATAACATATTTTTATATGCTTGAGAAATTTATTTTACTTTATATATATTTTCACAAACCAAATTTATCTTATGTTTGAATTTTAAAAATGAAAGAATATTAAAACAAATGAACTTCTTAATTTAAATCTTATTTAAAACTTAAGCTAAAATATATATTTATAATAAATAAGAAATTATCACTTGAAAAGTATTATGTTAAAATATAGTTTCCAATTACAAACTATATATATTTAAAGTTTGAAAATATCTTTATTAAATTCAAACCAATACTTTTCCATTTCAATATATACAAATATATACATTCTAAATGGAAAATATTTTTAACATTAGTTTTGATAATTACTATATTTAATTTTATAACATAACTCCAAGTCACAATATATATATACATATATATCATAATTTGAAAACATAACTTTTATTAAATTAAAGACTTCCTATATATATACCAACATATATATGTATACATTATAAATAGAAAACATTTATATAAGCTTTAGAAGATAAATCTTACCAATTTTAAATTATTAGAAAAGATATTAATAAATATTGCCAATTTAAAATATTATTAACCTTTAAAAGAATTAAACTTGTCAATTTATAAAATAAAATTAACAAATCAATTTAATTATAAATAAAGATTATTAAATTGATATTGCCAAAATTTCCGGGATATCACATTCCTCCCCCCTTAAAATAATTTCGTCCCCGAAATTTAAAAGCAAAGATAATTTAATAACCCAGCAGAATTTTAAATTTTAAACAGCAACCATACATATCAATCATACACTATCAATCATAGCAACCATTTATTTCTAACAACCAAATCTAACTTATTCTGATACAAATTCAGAATAGGTCTACCTAATACTATCTAGAGTTCCCAGGTATATATACTGGAATACTCGTTCTATAGGATCTTAACTAACTATACTACAATAATCTAGAACTCCTTCCCATCTAGATTACTAATCTGAACAAGATATCAGACTAAACTCAAGACTAGCTCAACTTCCATATCCATCTGAACTGCTGATTCCACAACCAGTGATGAATCATACACGTATTCCCTCAGAGATACGTGAAATACAATGAATTCCAGCTATCCGAACTGGCAATTCAATCCCTAACTGCATAATTCTCCTGATGATCCTGAGTCACTTCATCCTTCCTGATCAGCTTACTCTTTGCTGATGCTTCTTAAAACAATCTAGACCAAGACCAAACCAATTTCCGGATCCTACTCAACAAAATGGTTCTCCAAAAATTCACCGAAATCCAGAACATAACTCTACTCCACAAACATTATATGACTTCGAACTACTTCTCCTATCTGGAATAACCAAAACAGTTGCACTTGACCACCTTACCTTCAAATCCTGAAAATTCCTTCATACTTAAAAATACACTTGAATTTCCTATAGAAATCCTCTACTCCAAGAAAATTACAACTCCCGGTTGCTCCCACTCTAAAATAGCTGCTATCTTGCTTCCGCTGCACAACTCTGATCTAGAATAGATAAGAATGCCATCGGAGAACTCGAGCACAAACTTGATCATCCACAATTCATCACACCCATAAAATCTTAGTGACTCATTCCAATTGGTCAAAAACATCCTCAGCAGAATCCTCTCCAGAAAACTAGGTGTGATCAATCCCTCTCCAAAGAATCTTGAGCTGCTTCACCAGATTCTTCTCTAGGAAACATCCTTCTACTAAGCTGAACCACCAGTAACTCCACGAACCAAGTCGATACGGAATCTCAATCTCCAATAATCCAAGAGAACACTCAAACAATCGCAAGTCACTTTTGCGATCAACCCAGCCTAATTTCCAAAAATATCGTTCTCTCTTCACATATCAGAACAGCCTATGCCTTACTAACCAATCCATCGAAGAAATAGATCAACTTTGTTGCTTCTGGACTCCACCTCTAGAAAACTGCTTAGCCAAAAGATCTTCCTGCTGGCACACAAAACACTCCGAGCTGCAATGCTGCTACTGACGCCAAAGACTTCTTATCCAAAACTCCTTGATCACCAAAACTCTATCATCCAATCCCACACAGAGCCTTGAGATGGGCAGACACTCCTTAAGAAACTCGGGCCTCAAACCAAACACAAACATTCTACTGAAACTTAGTCTCATCACCGATGCAGACATATTTCTTTAACCTGCTCCGGAAGAAACATCTTCGGAAACATCCATAGTCACTGCGTCTCATCACACAGCTACTACTTCCTGAAGTTGCCAAAATACCATCACTTGCTTCTGCTCATTCGAGACGGTATTAGGTCTACAGTCTCGACAGATACACTTCCAACCTCAACACTCGGACTTTAACCATTGGTAGTCGTGTTACACAAACCACCACCCTATCTACCCTTATAACTCATATTGGAAAACCCGAACAGGTAACCCAACAAATAGGTAGAATAGATATATATATAGTTATTTAAAAATTACAAATACGCGCTCTCAAGATAGACACCACTCCAGAGCCTAGGTATTCACTCAACCTACCGCTCTGATACCAAATGTAACGGCCTAGGCTTTTCAACCATCGACAGCGGCCTCAACTGGTAGGCTTTTCAACCATCCCAGCCCCACCGTGGCTTACATTGGTACCTCGAATTTGCTTTTACGGCCAGCCTCTCGACTCGCAACCAACCCCTCAATGGGACATGTAGGGGTAAGAGTCTCCCGTTCGCCACCAAACCGCGAAGCGAGAACCCCCTATCATGCTGTAATGTAGCAAACCCGATCCCGGTCTCATCGATACCAAGTGTAACGACCCGGAATTTGCGAACCCGAAAATTCCAGATAGTTAGAAGAAAAAGAAAAGAGATAGAAGAAAGAAACAGAACAAGACACAGATTCTCATATTCGCAGCGGATTAAAATACAATATCAAATAATAATATCAGTTATACAAGAAAACTGTATCAGTCAATTACATTTTAATATATCAGAGTTACAACATCTCACAATCACTGGACAGTTAAAATAACTCGTCCCAATAAATACCAATATATCACTCTCTATACGTTCCTGCCATCCAGCTCGCCTCATGAGCTCCAGAACGTCCTTACCTGAAAAATCTGTAATACTCGGTCTGACCCGAGCATTACATCAAAGTAACACCCGGGTCAGGCTGGAAACCAGCGTGAGTAAACCCATCTAACAAGAAATTCCAATCTATAGAACTTATTTAAAACCCGGGTAACTCGTACATTATTACAAGTAAACAACTTATATAGTCAACACTTATTTTCACAAAACAATATCTAAGTATCCAACTTAGTTTAAATGGTCCATTTTATCCCAACCAGCCTATTGATTTCACATATCAATCTATAAAGTATTTTAGATGATTTCAAATCGAAGTGGTTTCGGATATTTACTAATACCCGACCCCGGTCTCTTCGAAACCAATGTCATCTTAAAGGTCAAGTTATTTAAAAGTTAAACCATTCAATTTAACACTTTGAATTCACATAGCATTTATCATAGATAATCTATATATTCATCACAGATATATCCAAAGCATATCACAGAGTATCACAGGATATCACCCAATAGATATCAATCAATCCAGACATTTTACTCTAACAATCATCCAAACAGAATTTATTAATCCATATTATAATTAATTTAATTATCTTAAATTAAATTAATTACTTAAGAACTAATTACTTAATCCTGCTTAAATCAATTTATTAATTAATTACAATCATTTAAATAAATTAATCATACCTTAATTACTTTTATAAGTCAATTAATTAACCTAAATCAGAGATTAATTTATCCTTAATCATTAATTAAAATTTAATTAATTCTTAATACTTGGTTAATTAACCCTTAATTATCAATTAATTAATTACTAATTACCAATTAATTACTTAATTAATTTCTTAATTAATTACTGCTAATTATTAATTAATTAACTTTAATTATCTAATTAATAATTCTTAATTACAAATTAATTAAACTCTTAATTAATTAATTATAATCTTTAAGTATTTATTTCTTAATTTATAATTAAGATAATTATTTACTCTTTATTAAATTATCAAACCTTAATTATCCTTAACAAATCATTTTCCTTTCTTAATTACTTAATCACATTATTAAACTTAACTTTTAATTAACATTTAATTATAACTATAAAATGATTTAGTTTTAAAACATTTTATTTAAATTTTAACAACTTAAATTAAATCAAACATGCCATTAAAATAAAGTTTAAGATTATTTAAAAAGAGGTTTATAAAAGTTTTAACATAGAATCATCCTTAAAATTTTAAACTGTTATTTTATAAACTTTTAAATTTACTAAACACTTCCTCTTATCCTTGCTTCGAGTCATCCATGCTTTTACTCGAGATCTCCACGAGTCTCCCTCGCAGCTTCTTCTCCTTCCTAATTTCTTTTTCTAACTAAAACTGTTAAAACCATTAAACTGCTACCCCTACTACACAAACACGAGCAAGTACTCGAGTCTAAACCCATAATTCCCGATACTCCCCTCGAGTCGCCCATGCATCAACCTCCCCTGACACGCGAACATCGCTGTGCACGTGCACATCGATCTCGGCCATCTCCGACGAACTCGACCAACTTCGGCAAGTCGTAAAACAACTCGACATTCATCTACGATCATACGACCAAACGTATCTAGCCTAAATCGAATTCGAGTGTTCACTCGAAACAGATATTCGACATCGTCAGAAAGCAACGCCACGCAACCTCGTCTCCGACCATCATATCACCTGGAACTCCGACCATCTCATCGCAAGACATCCACGCATCCATCCCCATTGCTCCGGTGAAGCTCGATCCACCGTAGACGATGCAGTCGTCACGTTTTCAAACCCGACCAAACGAAATGCTAAAACCCTAGTTTATCAAATTCCCAACGCCACGATGGATGATAAAATCATCTGATATTTTTCTCGACATTCCTGTCCAATAATCAAGCTTCGACCAGAACTTCAAGATCTAAAAGTCTTTCGATCGCCAGAAAATGGTGAAAACCCATTACAAGTTAAACTTCGATCTGCTCTTAACTTACCCAATTAAAAATTTCCAGATTTGTTTTAAAAATCTTATTTTCCTGAGTGGATTCACATTATATAATTTAATCAACAGATTACTACACTTGATTTTAACATATTACCAAGATTTATACTGTATATTCCTAAATCCAGCAAATTTCAAATCTAAGATTCTTAACTATATTTTTTTTAAAAGCTAAATTATATTTAAACAAGCTTATCTTGTTTGTAAACAAGGTTTAACAGATAATAGAGAAGGAGAAATTGAATTTTTTGATTTAATCTAATCTCTGTAACTTAAAAACAGAGAAGCACATACATAAAAATTCAAATATAAACAACATGCATCTCTATACTTGTATATACATATACATGCAGGCATAATTACATTTCAGAAACACACATGCGCAAACATTTAATTTACTTAGCTTTTAAAACAAATATTTACTCACCATTCTGGAAGAACAGAGAAGTTTTGATGTTGACCTGGACATGCTTTCGTTTTCTGAAAACTTGATTGTATATTGAATTTAACTTTGATTCTTGTACTTGAATTTTCTTCAGGTTTTGCTATGTAGATTTGAAGATGAAATCTTGTTGTTGTTGTAAATCCTCTGGCTTAAAATTGTTTACAGGTTTCGATTTTCCTTTTGAAATGAATGAAGATGAAAAGATTTTGAGGAAAAATTTCATTAGCCTGGTTTCTCCAATACTACATTGTTTATAAGTTTTCAAATTAAAAGAAAGGTATTTGCCACTTGTTATTACACTAAGCTATACACTTGTTAATAAGGAGATTTATAATTTAACACATGTTATTTGATTCTCTAATATGTTAACACTTGTCTCATGATTTAATTAGTTATATTTTTAAATGTTAATGAAAGATTAATACATAATCAAGCTTAATGAATTAGCTAATTTGTATTTATATGTATAAATAATCTCAAAAGAAATAAAAACCATATTCAAATTAAACTTTTGAAATCCAAATTAAAGTCAACTTATTCAATTTTAAAATGATAATTTCATTTTCTTATTTTGTTCTTTTTATTTTTTTATATGGAAAGTAATACATTATTAATATGGTTTGAAAATAAAAAAAAATTAACAATTTTAAATGATTTATGAAAGAGATTATAAATCACTATTATTATTAAATGAATTAAAACCATATGCCAATTTGAAATTTAAACTTATATATAAAATTTCCAAATCATAGATTATCTATAATATATATACAAGTATTATCAAACCAATACTTATTCATATATATATATATATTTTCATTACCAGAAATTTTATTTAACTTATAAATCAGTATTTCTATTAATAAATTTAGTTAATTTATCAGTTACAAATATCCCAAAACCCGGGTTATCACATTCCTCCCCCCTAAAAATCTTTTCGTCCTCGAAAAGGAACGAAGCCAAAATTTATTCAATATTTAAGATCAGATAAATTATTCTTTGATCATTTTTTTTAAAACACTTTTAAATTCTACATAATATTATAAAATAGTTTTTATAAAAAAATATTTTTATAACTCGATGTTTCAACAAGTTCATCCTTGTTCTTACCGAAATTCGGTCATACGTTGATCAGACGTAGGACTGAAAATCTATAAGGACTTAGCAAACTCGTTTTCAACACCCAGTGAAAATATTGGAAAATAATTTATGAAAATATAGAAAACATTTTTGAAAATTGAGGAAATATCTTTGGTGAGAATGCTCTGGAAATCATCACTCCCATCCATGGTCACAGTTACATCACGGGTTACGTTGCCATCGCAGCAAAAGTCCATGTAACTGATTACACCATGGAACCCACAACAGATCGCAGTTACATCCAGGGTTACGTTGCCGTCGCAGCAAAAGTCCATGTAACTGTTGGCTCTCAGCGGCACACACGATTTCGCTGTCAAAATGAAACTTCTCCCACATAGGTCGCAGTCTACCGATATAAAATCAAACGCAGACTGTTGGCTCTCAGCGGCACAAACGACTTTCGCTATGTTACCATAGTGTCACAGTCTACCGATATAAAATCAAACGTAGACAGTTGGCTCTCAGCGGCACACATGACTTCCGCTATGGTCTGCAGTAGATCGCAGTGACATTGAGTTAAATTGTTGTCACAACATAACTCAAATGCCTCTGTGGGCACCAGCCCCTCGACTTTCGCTACACAAATAATCCTCAGGAACTAGTTTTGTCCGGACTCCTCACAGGATCAACTTTAGAAACCCCCCTTGGGGCTCAAGGCAGTACCACCCAGTGGTACTCCTAAGAAGTTCATTTCAAGGAAGCGCCTTTTTCCCCAGAGCTATTCTCAAAACACTTTATACTATATACTTATAGTATCTTCAAATCATACCCTTTATGATTTATCAAAATCTCCTTTACACAAAATCGATTACCAAAATCGATAATTCTCAAACTAGGCTTTTCAAAATCCAAAATTGATTTTCCCAAAAATCAAAAGCCTTTCCCAAATTCATAGGTTCCCAAAACCTTTTCCAAAAT
Organism: Allium fistulosum; assembly: GCA_030737815.1. NCBI lineage: Eukaryota > Viridiplantae > Streptophyta > Magnoliopsida > Asparagales > Amaryllidaceae > Allium > Allium fistulosum. The sequence continues at coordinate 74,485,836 of CM060906.1, forward strand.
CATTCTCATAAGATCCATTATATATATATAGATATAGATATATATAACTTTTAAAATCTTTGGATCGTTTCAACTTTGTATAAAACCTCTTTTATACTTCAAATATTTCAAAACCCTTTTCTTTTAGCAATAGATTCAACAAGGGAAGATTTACCTTATATAACAAGGATATATAACTTTATTTTATTCTAAATCAAATATTCACATTTGATAAATCTTTTATAAAGTTATTAACCATATTTCTTTTCAAAAACCATTTTACAGTTCTTATCCCCAAATCTTCAATATCAATTTCATTCAAATCCGTACGATGTACACATATCATCCGTACACAATATCAATCTGATCGCTCAATCGATCACACAATTTCACTTCCGAACTAGTATCGTCCACCCGACTTCCTAGTGCGGACTCAGATCTGGTTTCTTGATTAGAAACCGTCATTCTCCTTGCATAGTCACCACTATGATAGAGAATATCCAGAACCAATCAAAAATCCATATCCAGGTTCGCCGTCGAAAATCGAGCGAAAAATCCCAACTCGGATCGATAATACTATCTCGAAATTCTGTGTTCGAATCTGGATCAAATCACTATGCGAATAGAATAATATACGTATATCCTACGTATTTATCTTTGTTGGTTATTAGCCAAATCAACTCTCTTTTCTATACACATTTCCTTTAATTCCATTTACTTATTCTCAATTGCTTCCATTTTCAATTGAGTTATTACTTCAATTACAACAGTTTGAACTCTGACCAATTTAAATTTAAAAATAGCTTGAAAAAGTTTAAAATAGATAAGTAGTTGAAAAATAGTTATTAGTTTGTAAAATAGCTGTAAAATAGTTAAGTAGGTATAAAATAGTTAGATAATTGCAAAATAGTTTTTGAAATAGTGATTAGATATAAGTAACTGAAAAATAGTAATTAGTTTATAAGACAGTTTCAAAATAGTTAAATAGTTCCAAAATAATGGTAAAATAAGTATAAGATAGTTTGGGGTTTAAGAAGAAAGATTGTATAGTAAATAGTTTGGAAACATATACTTGTATTAAAACAATTTGAAAATAATCCAGAGCCAAACTGTTTAATTTCCCAATCTCCATTTCCAATTAATTTCCCATTAATTCAATTTAAATTTCCACTTCCATTTAAATTGACTCAATACTTCAATTTCCATTGAATTTTATTCAATCCCAATTCAAGTTGAATTAATCTTAATTCCTTTCCAAATTCAAATCAAATTCCATTTGATTTTAAACATATTCATTTTAATTACAATTTCAAATTATTCAAACTAATTTCAAATTGAATCCACTTAAATTTCAAATCATTTCAATTTCTATATGAATTAATCCCAATTCCCATTTGAATTTTGAACTCATTCAATCTTCAATTTTTATTTTAAATTAATCCAATTCAAATTTTCCATTTGAATTTTAAACTTATTCATCTTAAATCACAATTCCCAATTTATTCAAATCAAAACATTCAAATCTCTACTTAAAACCATCTCGAATTTCATAAATTAAAGATTAATGTAATTAAGTATGGTTAATTAATTATGAAGTAATTAAAGACTAATTACTAAAATGGTTTAAGATAATCCAAGTAATTAAAGGATAGTAATTAATTTAATTAAAGGTTAATTAAATTGATTAGAGTTAATCAATTCTGTTTAGATAATTGATTAATACTGGATGTTTGATATTGGGTGATTGGTTGATATTGGATGATTTGAATATCTCTGATATATATATGATATATGCTGCTTTGTGAGATGAATGTTGATATGAATTATCAATTGTGATAATATGATTTATCTATCTGTTATATCATCCTGAATATAAGTTTAAATGTTTAAACCTTAAAACAACTTGACCTTAAAAGATACGTTTTGGATTTCGATGAGACCGGGATCGGGTTTCCGTATACCGGGATTCCAGGTCTGGAGACCCGAATACCACATCGATCCAAATTAACGATAGGTCGTGAATCTCAAGTGAAGATGAAGATTCAAAGTGCAAGGGTTATTGTCGTTAACTCTGAGGGTGATTCCAACACGAGTGTAACGAGATAATGCCTTCGGTTTCGTTCGAACCCGGAATGAACTTGTATGGATCGAATGCTTTCAAAACATCGTCAGGTGGACGATGAGCATTCTAAGTGATGTTCTGATTTAAAGGTAAATCGTGACCTCAAGCCTCATCAAACCGGAAATGGCTAAAACAGGGGAGGTGCAGCAAGGCTTCATGGGTAGCACCCACTGAGAGCAAGATAGATCCCTGTCTAGAAGTCCCCTTTCTTTCTTATTAATGATGCATCATTCTGTGGAATGAGTGGCGGGTCGTTACAGTTATCAGAGCAGTAGGTTGAGTGAATACCTAGCTCTGGAGTGGTGTCTATCTTGAGAGAGCGTATTTGTAATTTTTTTTATATAACTATATATATATATATATATATTTATTTCTACCTATTTGTTGGGTTACCTGTTCGGGTTTTCCAAATTAAGTTATAAAGGTAGATGAGGTAGGTTGTGTGTAACACGACTACCAATGATTGGAGTTTGAATGTTGAGGTTGGAAGTATCTATCGAGACTGTAGACCTAATACCGTCTCGAGTGAGCTTTGCTGTGGTGAAGGATTTCATCGATCTCCGAAGGAAACTGTTAAGGTTCGGAGTCAATCTTTGAAGTGCAGTTGGATGAGTAGAGTTGGGATCTACCAATTAAGCAGAAGCAAGTGATGGTATCTTGGTAACTTCTGGAGGAAGTAGCTGTGTGATGAGATACAGTGATTATGGATGTTCCTGAAGATATTTTCTTTGGAACGAGTTTAAGAAGTAAGTCTGCTTCGGTGTTGTGGATAAGTTCAGCATGGCGTCTTTGTTTGAGATTCGAATTTCTCGAGAAGCTTTGGATAGGAAGTCTTTGGCATCAGTGTCAGCCGTGCAGTTCAGAGTGTTCTGTGTGTTAGCAGGAAGTTTTCTGGCTGAGCAGCTTTTCTGAAGGTGAAGTTCAGAAGCAGCAAAGTGGATCCATTTCTTCGATGGATTGAATAGATAAGTGTGAGCTGTTCCGATAGGTAAAGAGAGAACAGTTTATCTTTGGAAATAGGATGGGTTGATCGCAAAAGTGACTTGCAATTGCTGAGTATTCTCTTGGGTTATCGGAGTTTTCTAGATGTCTTCAGTGAAGTCAGAAGTTTGTCCGCATCTGGAGATGAGTTTTCTTATCGACAGGATTCGAGGAGTGGTACCGGTGATTCGACTAGTGGAAGGATGATTCTTAGAGATAGAGTTGGGTGAAGCAGCTCAAGTTTTGATGGAGTATCTGAGTTTTCTTGTTGGATCTGTTGAACCATATTTCTGGGATGTGTTGTCCAGTTGTGCTCGTGTTCTTCATCAGCATTCTTATCTACTTCAGATTAGAGTTGTGCAGCAGAAGCAGTTTGGGAGTGCATCTGTTTTGTTTCCTGGATAGGAGAAGTAAGTTCAGTCTTCTATATGTTTGAGGAGTAAAGTTGTGGATCTCTTCCTTGTTTTGATTTGAATAAGTATTTGGTCTTCCGGATTGAATTGTCAGTTTGGACAACTGGAATTCGTTGTGTTTTACGTATCTCTGAGGGAGTACGTATTTGATCTATCATTGGTTTTGGAACCAGCAGTTCAGGAGGTTTGGTAGTTGAGTCAGACTCGTCTGTAGTCTGATATCCTGTCTAGTTCTGTAGATCTAGATGAGTAGGAACCCTGTAGCTTCGTAGTTTAGATTGTTTGTAGAGCGAGTGTCCCGGTATATATATACTTGGGGAAACTCGAGGAAATTTTATCCAGAATTTTGTCTGGATAATTAGAATTGTTTGATTGGATGATTGTTTGCTATGGTTGTTAGCATATGGCTGATAATATATGCTTGTTAAATATTGAATAGATTATTAAATTACCTTTGTTTAAATTTCGGGGACGAAATTATTTTAAGGGGGAAGGAATGTGATATCCCGGGAATTTGGACAGTATCAATTTAATAATCTGCATTGGAAATTAAATTGATTTGATGATCTTTGTTAATAAAATTGAATAAATTTAATAATCTAATTAAATAAATATTTAATTAGTGATTTATCTTTTAAAAGTTTAATAAAATATTTTCTATTTATAATATATATGTATAATTGTATATATTGTAAATAGATGAGTTGGTTTGAATTTATCAAATGAAGTTATATTTTCAAATTCTAATATATATTGGTAATTTGGAAATCATGATTAAATTAATATTAAGCTTTTCAAAGTTATTTAAATAACTATACAATTTTAAAATACATAAGGTAAATGTTTAATTGTTTAAAAATAGATTTTTAGCTTAAGTTTAATTTAAATAAAAGGTTTGTTTTATTTCTTTTTAAATATTACTTGATATATATGATTTAAAAATAAAAGTTTAAAATACAATTTACATATGGTATTAATTCATTTAAAAATAGAAGTAATTTATAATCTCCTTTATAAATTATTTAAAATAGTCAAATTTGATGTTTTCAAATAATAATTATAATACTTTGTTTTTATAAATATAAATAGACTTTGATAAGATAGAATTGTTATTTTAAATGGTAGTTATATATGCATATATATAACTTGATTTTAAAATTGGATTTTTAAATTTAATTTGAATTTGAATTAAATTTTGAAATTCAAGAGATAAACAATTTTAAAATATTTGGATAAGTTTTCATTTATATATATTTTGTTATAACAATTTCTTTAAAAGAAATTCAATATGTATACATTTAAATAAGGTATAAAAATCTTTATTAACATTTCAAATATATACTCATTAATAAAAAAAGACACATGTTATTTTCCTTTAGCCTCATTTCTACAAGTGTTAGATAATTAATATGATATAGGACAAGTGTCACATTTAATTCAATTTTTCTTTTTCTTTTTATTAAATCATTTCAGCCTTCATACATATGTTACCCTACGTTCATTCTTTTTCCATATTTTTTTCTCTTTTCAAAACTTGAGAAATATTTTCATCCTGTACAAATCCTAAAGCAAACCCTCCTCAAAACAAAATCTGTAATTAAATCCTCAAACCACTATCTATTCAAATTCAATAGCCTGTTAAGCATCTTCAAAAATCAAAACAACAAAAGCTTGAACTCATTTCATAAACCTGGGAATAAAGTCTGTTTTCATCTTCAATACCTGGAATCAAGCCTGCATTTCTTCAATTCTGTTGTGGAGAACAAGCAAGATTCAATTTTAAAGAAACTTCATTTAAAATCATGAAGCATGTTACTTCAGCAACTCAAGTCAAGTTTAATGTTTTCAAATCAAAAGCAAAAGCATTTCAGTTTTAAGGATTCAAAAGATTTCAAGGCTGTTTTCAAAAATGGAGGCTCTGTCTTCTTCTTTATTTAGGTGAGTAACTTTAAATTTTAAAATACAATTAGTTGCATACTAGTATGGTTGGATATAAAGGTGTATTACATAAATGAATATCTGATGTGGATTTTTATTTGTGTGCATGATGTTATAAGTGTTCTGTTCATTATTGTCTAGGTGAGTAATCTTTTAAAGAATTAAAAATCTAAACTTCGGTTGCATGATTTTATGTTGAAATAAACAAGCATTGCATGTTATTATATGTAAATATCTGATGTAAATATATATGTGTGTATGCTGTTTCTTTCTATTTGCCTGTTCTGTTTTGATTTTCCAGGCACAAAACTTCATTAAAATACTTATCATAAGTTTCTGATAGAATGAAATTTATAAAAATGAAGCTGTTGATTTTCTTAAGTTAATATTTAAAATTGTAAGTAAGTTAAAATATTAGTTTGTTGTCTCTGGAAACATAAGAAAAATCAGTGCATGTTGATTTTTATCAAAAAAAAAATCCAACATGTTAATTTAGTAATTTAGTATCATAAATCAAAAGTATTAACAGAAACATGATTTTTAAATCAAGAATTAGGATTTTTAGGTATAAGTTGAAGTTGCAGTTGGGTTTGGAACTGAAATAGGATTTTAAGCATTTCCTGGTGATCTTTGCATTGTGGAGGCTCGGGTTTCTTCTTGGTAATAGATGAGTGTTAGTAGATGCTAAGAAAAATCATTAGTGGTGATAAAACTTATCAGAGAGGTTGCAGATTTGAAAATTTATTTTAAACCCTAGTTTTTCACTGTGACATTTGAATCGATCGTTTCGGTAGTGTAGTTGATCGAGTGTTAGGATATTTTGGGAATTGATAATTGGTGAGTAGTTGAAGGCGAGGCCGGAGTGGTTGACAATCAGGTGGTCGGAGCGTCGAGATTTTTGCCGTTGACAGGTTTTGAAGGGGAACTTGATTATGTTTCCAGGTTTTGGCATTTGGGGTGATCTTTGATTTCTGGAGGTTTGACTTGAATTTGGGGTTCATGGTGGGTTGTGGTGATGGTTTCAGATGGGTAGCGATCATCAGCGGTGATCTATGGTGGCTGGAGTCGCCGTGCATATGCACGGTGATGGGATTTTACTGATGTGGATTGGCCTGTGTTTGGTTTGCTCGAGTGGATGTAGTGAGTTGCCGAAGCAGTAGAATGATTTACTCGGGGAAGATAGGCATTGAACTCGAAGTAGAAGTTGTTTGAGTGCCTCGGTGTTTTGGACTGGAATGCTCGGGTTTGTTCTCGTGAAATTGGGTTGGAAACTGAAGCATTATAGAAGAGACTCGGGATCGAAATTTTGTTACAGGTTTAAAGGAAAAACCTGTAGTGTTTTGTTTTAAAATTTAAATCTGAAGTTTAAATTATAAAACAAAGATTAAACAAAGTTTAAACCTAAATTTAAATCAGAATTCAAGTTTAGTTTAAATTCTAGTTTTGGAAATAATAAAGTTTTGAATAAAAAAAGTTTTAAAACCACTTGAATGTTTGGAAGTGTATTTTAATTTAATTTGAATGTAAAATGAAATTTGGTTTTAAAATTTCTTTTATTAAGTAAATATTTCTTTAACATGTCATTTAAAAGGATTTAAATGGTTTTAAACTTTGTTAAAGTTAAAATTTGTATTCATTTTAATCTTAAATTTAAAATGAAATTTAAAAGTAAATTTAAAAGTAAATTGTTTTAAATGCTTTATTTATGATAATTTAATCATAAATAAGAAATAGGTTTATCTTAAAGATAATTTAGATTTAATAAAATAAATTATTAAGGTAATTAAAAGATAATTAATCAATTTAATTAATTTATGATTTGGGTTTATAAATTTAGTAATTAAGAATTTAAATTGATTAATTAAGGTTTAATTAAATTAATTAAAGGATAATTAATTTGAAATTAAGGATCATTAATTTGATAAGTTAAGATTATTAATTAATGATTAGGAATAAATAAATCAAGTAATTAAGGATTAATTAAGTTATTGTTAGGTACTTAATTAATTAAGTAATTAGAGGTTAATTTATGGGTAATTAGAATTAATTAATTTATAATTTTGGTTAATTTAAGTTTAATTATTTAAGAAAAATAGTTAATGTAGATCATTAACTTGGGTTTAATAAGTAATTAATTAATGTAATTAATTTTGATAATTAATAGATTAATTAATTAAAGTTAATCATTTGTGGAATTGTTTAATTAAGTATAAATACTTAATAGAAGAAATTAAGGAATTAATTACTTAATGTAATTAATTGAGTTTAATGTGATTAGTTTAAAATTAATTAATTAAGTTTAATTAATTTAAATCACATAATGATTGTGAAGTATAATTACTTAGGAAAGTAATTAATGGATAATTACTGATGTAATTAATGGAGTAATTAAAGGGAAGTTAATTACTTAATGGAATTAATCAAGGGATTAATTAAGAAATTAATTAAGGAATAATTTATTTATTTTAAGAAGTAATTAAGGTTAGTTAATTACTGAATTTGATTAATCAATAGTGATTAATAATTATGGTTTAATTAAAAGATTAATTACTTAATGTAATTAATTTAAATAAAGTAATTAATTAAAATATAATTAAGGAACATTAGTTAATAATTGATGATATAATTAAGAATTGATTAATTTAGGGATAATTAATAAAGAAAGTGATTAATTAATGTAATTAATTAAGAAGTAAGATAATTAATTATAGTTAATTAATAAATGTAGTAGTTAAAGGTTAATTACTATAAGTGGTTAAAGAATAATTAATTTGTGAAATTAATTTAATACTAATTACTTAAATGTAATTAAATGATAATTAATCAAGGATGATTAATTAAAATAATTGGATATTAATTGATTAATTGATTGATAATTATTTAATAGTGATTTAAGCAAGATTGTTAATGATGAAAGAAATTAATTTAATTTACTTTAAATTAATTAAAGATGAAATAATTAATTTAATTCATTTTAAATTAATTGTAGATGGTGATAAATAAATCATTGCTTATGAATGGATGATATTGTGTACCTTGAATGGTTTGAAATCTCAGATATGAGATAATTGATACTGTATGATTTGGATGCTTTGGTTGCATAGTGATGATGATATGGATTATCTGCTTATAATGATAATGTTGATTATCTATTGTGAATCTGTGAATTATCTATCTGTGTGTAAATAGATAGTAGAATTGAATTGTTTTAACTTTAAAACAACTTGGCCTTAAAAGATACGTTTTGGATTTCGATGAGACCGGGATCGGGTTTCCAGATTTGGATATCCGAATACCACATCGATCCAAATTTATGTTAAGTCGTGAAATCAAATTGGAGCAAGTGAAGACTCGAGGTGTAAGAACTATTCTTTGTCAATATAACTCTGAGGGTGATTCCGTAATGAGTTGACGGAGATAGTACTTTCAGATTCGAGATGAAGATTCAGAGTGCAAGGGTTATTGTCGTTAACTCTGAGGGTGATTCCAATACGAGTGTAACGAGATAATGCCTTCGGTTTCGTTCGAACCCGGAACGAACTTGTATGGATTGAATGCTTTCAGAACATCGTCAGGTGGACGATGAGCATTCTAAGTGATGTCCTGATTAAAGGTAATCGTAGCCTCAAGCCTCATCAAACCGGGAATGGCTAAAACATGGGAGGTGCAGCAAGGTTAGTGGGTAGCACCCAAGTAGGACAAGATTATCCCTGTCTAGAGGTCCCTTCTTATTATTCGATTGAGTGGGCAGTTGAATTGCAACAACTGCTGGGATGTCTTGTGCGGGAATTATCCAGTAAGGGATGTTCCGGCCTTGTGTTGCAGGGGATTGGGAGTGATCCTCGGTACGGTGATCTAGGCCACGTACTGTGACGGGCGGTACCCCGGTAGCCCTGCCATTTTATGGAAACCCAACTTCCAATAAGTGATAACGGACTTGATTGTATACCTATGTATGCTGGAATTTAATAATGTAACAATTTCAGCTATTTCATATTTATTTGAAAACCCTAGACCTATTATAATACAATCGAATTTCCTATCAAATGTTTTGGTTAGCGTAAGGTAAAAACTTACCCATGTTTATTTGTGGGGAGTCTTACGTGATACCTTTTCTTTCGAAATGGTTTTTGAAGTTAAACAAGTTTAACCTGTTACTCACACCAGACCCATGTCTGACCCAAGTTGTTTATTTCTGTTTTATAAACTCTTGGGTACTCAAATTTTTACGAGTAGCCAAGGGATTCAGGTTAGCTTTGACGAGTTATCTGGAGGAGCAATGGAGCAGGAGGCTTCGGCGTTGTAGATATAGATAGTAGTTCCGCTGTGTTAATCTCTGAATAGAGTTTTGTGTTGAGTTGTAATAACTAGACAGATGTTTATAACTGTCTAGTATGTGTTGTATAATCTGTGTAACTCTGATAGTCGTTGTATATTATGTAATACTTTTGTTATTAATATAATTTATTCGTTCCGCTGTTGAGATTCTGTTGTTGTTCTTTCTTTCTTCTCTTCTTTTCTACTTTCTCACCTCTTTCTTTCTTATTAATGATGCGTCATTCTGTGGAATGAGTGGCGGGTCGTTACAGATATATGACATTTTTGATGACGTTGAATTCAAACTTATTGCACTGTTTATATATTAGAATTTCCATTTAAAAATAATTGTTAATCTTTGTAAATTTTTTATGTTGAATTTGAATATAAGGGTATTTTCGAATTTTGTGACCATACCAAAATTTTACAACTCTATTTCTGTCATTTATACAAGTATTCAGGCAATAAAATATTTGCATAAAAATACATATATCAATGTAAAAATAGTTTAAATGTATTTACTAAAATTTTGATGAATATACAATCTTAGTGATTAATCTGTTTTAGTAGAATGAAATTTTATATGGTTCAAATCCTCCACGCTACAAGATTGTAGTGTATATGTGCTTTTAAAGCGTAGAGAGATCCATACTTGATATTAAAATATGCACATTTTGCTAAAGTGCATGTGTGGTGCTTGTTACGCATAAAATTTCCACAGTTTCGAAATTGACTCGAATCAGTGGCAGAACGCCCGTAGTAGAAATAATGGACGTTGGTTAAAACCGCTTCCAAATTCGAGCTACCATGACCTATATGGCGTTGTTTAATTATAGGTATATATGTTTTTACTCATTGTGCGCACCTTGGACAAACCCCTTAGATATTCAAAAGGTAAGGCAACAGAGTGTGCTGACATGTTCGATGTGATGACACAATACGAAGGATTCAAACCCGTGTGAATCCGACTTGTTATGAAGAAGTTTCATATAAATCATATTTTTTTTCTCTCCTTGATTAGTCCCGATGGATCACCGCTGATCCATAGGGTTAGATCACTGTCGATACATCACCAACGAAATGTATGGATGGATCCACTACCGTTCAATACAGGTTAAGTCAACGTTTTACCTAGGGGTTAACTTTAGATTTTACTTGTAAAAATCGATAGTTCTAGCTTAAAGCAATCAATAGAAACAACTAAGCAGACCTAGGCCAACGATTTGCCAAAGCATTATAAAATCTCTTACATTCTTTCTTACTCTTCTCTTTTGATTGCTTACATCTTTCATTTATTTATAAACAGGTGTTGGGGTGTTAGCATATAAAATAGACTAATTTTTTTGGTGTTGTCACCAAGAGGAACTTAGATCTAATCCATCGAATATGAAGATGTCAACTAATAGAAAGACTACAGCCGAAGAGAACCAATTAGACCATAGGGCAGTAAGGAAGTGTCCTGTAGCTAAAACCCACCTTTAAACTTTGTGACTAGAGATGAAAATGAAGGAATGATGAAAAATATGCAAATGATGATATTAGGCTATTAACCAAATGAAAAAAGGATATTGAATAGCTTTTTTCAGCGAATGGAGCAATAAAAGTGACTGGAGTTGCTGGATGTTAAGGCTAGAAGAGGTCAGAATTAGAAACGATGGACAAGAGGCTTGGAGGCATGAGACGGGGCTTATAGTACAGCTCGGCCCCCGGACAACTTAATCGATCAGTATCGATCAACCCTACGAATTGGTACATATCCATCCAGCTAACAAGACATGGTTGATCAGGATCCCGATCAAGGAAAGCACATCAGAGGAATGATTTTGAGGCTAGAAACCAAAATTTAAATGTAAACTTTGAGAAAGTTAGTGGTACGCTCTAGGGGTGATTATGTAATTTATTACATATATATAACACTATGACCAATCTTATTCGTATTAAAGGTGTTTAATATCTATTGTATACTTAGTTGCATAGTGATACAATTGATTAAATAATTAGTTCAAAGTATATTAAATAGATAACCCTTGAATAATATGTTATGTGATAATAACTATAAGGAGTCGTAATCATGAGAAAATTATAACGAATATAACAACATATACCGATAATCCATCCGGCCAACGAGACAAGGTTGATCAGGATCCCAATCAAGGAAGAGCACATTAGAGGATGATTTTGAGGTTATAAAACAAGAGTTGAATGTAAACTTTAAGAGAGTTAGCAGTATGTCCTAGGGGCAATTACGTAATCTGTTACATATATACAACACTATAACCATTCTTTTCGTATTAAAGGTATTTAATTTCTATTATATACTTAGTTGTATAGTGATATAATGCAAAACCCCTAATTTTAATAACATTATTCATATAAATTAAATAGAATAATGTAAATTCTAAGTGATAAGGTGAATGAGATTTGAAAATAAAACTAAGGGTCGAGCTTAATTAAATAAAAGGGCTTAAAAATGGTTTATAAGCAAATTAATTTGCACAAGGGCATACTAGGAATTAGCCGCACCTTAATTATATAACTCTTATATATCCATGGCTTGCCATCCATTCACGTTCATTTCTCATTTTCACAAAACTTAAAAACGTAAGAAAAGAAGAGCTTAGAGTCGGCCATTGCTAGGAGAAGAGAAAATTCAAATCAAGCTAAGAATTAAAGCAAGGGGAATAAATCTTAATCTCAATCCAATCTCCTTATCCTAATCAAGGTGAATAATAATTTATATCGTCTTTAGTTGTTTTATGATCATATATTTTTGGATTTAAGATTAAATTCGTTTTTATAATGTTTTGGATGATGATATGTTTGGATTATAATTTGTTTGATTTAAACAAAACTGTTTAAATGGGAATTTATGCGGGTTTAGGGCAAAAACCGATTGAAATTGATATTTGAATGCCATGGAAAAAATTTATCTTATGTAAAACATGATTTTGGAGTTGGGTTTTAATTTTGATAATTTTCCAAGCTATGGAAAGATTATTATGAATTTCAAACGAAAATATGATAAAATTGGGTTAAAAATTAATTTCGATTATTTCAGGAAGAATTTGGGTCTTAAAGTTTGATGTGTTTGATAACATGATGAAAGTGGATTTTTGTAATTTTTGGGGATTTCTCCTAAGAGATTTACTTTGAATTTTGAAAAATATATTATTTTAGAAGATGGATTTAAGTCCAATTTTGGTTTTGCTTAATGGAAGGGCTTAGTTGTTAAAATTTCCTTGATTTAGATCGGATAATAAGCGACGGTTATTTTGTAAAGAATTTGAAATTTTTTTAAGGCAACCAATCAAAGGATTACAAATAGCCAGGTTGTTGTAAAGTCATTATTAAAGATAGCATTAATTCAGCCTTACCCAGAAAAGTTGGTTCCGCCTCCTTTAGAAGCGTCTTTCGACTCTAATGCCTCCGCTTCCACTCAGTCGAAAACAACCTAGCTGAAACCTACTAAAGACGAAACCAATACACATGGTATCAATGAGATTGGTACGAAGTGGATTGGTGAAGGGCGGAAGGAAGGGTGTCGAAAGCATTGCCTTCAATAGAGTCGAAATCATCGTTTACTTTTAAAAGTTATGCGCCAACCTTGTTTTTGAATGGTACTTTCAACAAGTCGATGCCTATTGCTTTCGAACTTGTTGCCGCCTTTCTTTGTTTAAAAATAGAGCTTTCGAATGAGATTCTTTGGTTATAAAAGAATGCTTTTGAAAATGATGGTTCCGACCTAATCGAAGCCCTGCTGCCGTTCTTTTACCTTTCGAGTGTATTGAAATCATCAATGCTTTCGAAGGGTAGCTTTTGATTTAAAGATGTACTAAGCCACTACCTAAATGCTTTCGAAAGAGGTCAAGGGTTTTGAAGGCAATGGCTTCAAAAGAGGGTTTCGAGATTAACCTTCAAAGTTTTACTTAAAGGTTTTGAAGCTTTTGAATGGATGGCTCTGATGCCATCAAATTTTCCCAAAACAATTTTATTAAAGGTTTCGAAAGAGATACTTTCGTATATATTCACTTTGACCCAAAGGATGTTTTTTAGTAAACCCAATGATTTCGAAAGGAGTACTTTCATTGATTTCAAAGCTATGTTTCTAAGGACTATTAAGTAATGTTTTGATACTTTTGAAAGGTATATTTTGGTTTCGAATAAGATGATCAAAAAGCTTCGAAAGGTATATATTTAATGTTTTGAAAAGAAGTTTTCTATGCTTTCGAAGGAAGTTATCCACGAATTTCAAAAGTAATGTTTTAAGGTTTCGATAGACTTAGTTTTCAAAACAAATAACCCAATCTCATTTTAAAAGAAAACCATGGCATAAATAAAGTGTTTTGAAATGAAGTTTTTGAAGAAGTTTTCCTTGATTAATGGGTTAAAGGGATTAACTAGGTCTTATATAAAATGGTTTCAAGGATATTAAACCACAAGGGTTGGTATTATTATGTTTGCTTCTTCATATATATATTTGAATATATTCACATTATAATGAACCCATAACGGTACCTTGGGGAAGGGCAGAATAACCAGCTAGGTTGACCCAGTAGTGAATATAAATTAAGGATACTAAAATATTAATTAAAGATATTGGCAGGGGCCAATAGGTTCACAGTAAGTCCATGAAAACTATATATAGGAAAAGATATTGGCAGGGGCCAATAAGTTCATAGTAAGCCCATAAAAACTATATATAAACGAAGATGTCAGGAAGACAAGTTCATAGTTAACCCATGAAAAATATGATTTGAAATTGGTAGGGGCCAATAGGTTTGTAGTTAGCCCATGAAAACTATATCTAGATTAAGATATTGATAGAAGTCAATAGGTTCCTAGTCAACCCATAAAAACTAGGATAAGAGGGAAGTTATTGGAGTTACCAATAGGTTTAGGGAGAACCCATGAAACAATGATGTTATTGGTAGAGGCCAATAGGTTCTTAGTGAGCCCATGGAAACTATGAAACTGGACAGGGTGTCCATGAACATTAAACAGGTTATTGGCAAGTCCATGAAAACTAATATGTTAAAGTGACCCTAGAAACTATAACTAAGATAAATATTCAAAACTGAATGGGGATGGGTAATCCTGAATTGATTTACTTATTTGCATATTATCATATTATATTGAACTACTATGTTTTAACCATTGTATATGTAGGAGCACGTTATATGGTTTGAAAAAGGTTTTAGAATACCAGTGAGGGGAAAACCCATTTCGCTAAGTAGCGTGGTCTCACTAGATATCTAAATGGTTTGAGATGGTAGATTATTATTCATACCAGGCTTTATGTCTGACTCGAAGTTTGTGTTTTCCCCTTAAACTCTCGGCTACTCAATTGATTTTGAGTAATTTGAGAGTTGAGGTTTTTAGGTACCTCTTTAGATGAACAGGCTTTCATAGACATGCAAGAGGTATGATAACTATCTAGAGTTCTCTTTTATTTTGATTCCGCTATAGTGTTGTAAATGCAAAGTTGTTAAATTGCCTATATATACTCTGATCATCCAAATGGGGTATCTTCATATGTCGCTCTTAGCGTATGTTGTAATAAATATATTTTCTCTGAACGAGATTCTCGTATTGGGATTATGTAATGAATTTGAAATGTTTTGAAATGGAATGAGAAAGATGTTTGTTGGTTTTCAATTTTTTCCATATTCATGTATTTCTGTATATCAATGTATCTAAAATTACCGTATTTGGTCGCCGAAAATTAATAATTATGAATGGTTGCAGTATCCGCAGCCTTTAGTTTTGGACCTCTAAGTGAGGGATGTTACAAGTTGGTATCGGAGCTTAGGTTTAAACTTAAAAGAAATTTAAACCTAAAACATTTTCAGGCATAATCCAATGAATCTGAAAATAAGATCGGGGTTTGGGTTAACGGTATAGTAATGTACTTTTATTTGATATATATATATATATATATATATATATATTCCTCTCTCTCTTAGACCGTTCTTTTGTATCTTACTAAGGCTTGTATGCAGATTTACGAGAAAGAGGATATGGAAGCAGGAAACGGAAGAGAAAATCTTGGTGAAGGAAGCACCATAACCAATGGAAATGTTCGACCTAATACCAGGAGGAACCAAGGTTGACATGCTAATGCTAACCAAAATGTTGATGCCAATGTGGGTACTGAAAATCCACCAGTGGATATGGCGGTGATGTATTGGTTCTTCGTCAATATGATGCAAGCTAGGGATGTTGCTAGAGTTGCTGGAAATGTTGGAGGAGCTAATCTTATGGCTCTAGTTGGGAATAATTATGCTAAGCTGAGCAGAGATTACACCAGTCTTAGTGGGAAGCCATTTATGGGGACGGAGAATGCCATAGAGGTAGAGAATTGGTTGTTGCATTGTGAGAGAATATTTGCTGATATGGGCTTAGATGATGAGCAGAAGAGAAGGTTGGCCTCTAGACAGTTGCAAGGGTCAGCACTTCATTGGTGGAACGGTGTTACTGTTGGAGTTCCAGAGGAGGAATTGACTTGGGCTGATTTTCAAAAGAGATTTGAGCAAAGTTTTATGTTTGAGGTTGCTAAATCAGCGCTGCTGAGGAAGTTTTTGGATCTGGAGCAGGGAGAGATGTCGGTAGTTGAGTATGCCACTGAGTTTGATGAGTTGTCCCGTTATAGATATAATACTATAGACACCGTCATCAGGAGAAATAAGAGGTTTATTAGGGGATTGAGGCCCGAGATTGCTAGGGCGACCCTGCCACATCTTCGTGATCCTAACATTGTAGTGGTGGAGATGGCAATTCGTCATGAAGAGATGCTTGCTGTTCGTGCAAGAGAGAAACCAGTTGACATCTAGGGTTCTAAGGGAAAGAAGAGAAAGTTCTTTGAGAAGAGGGGAGCCTAGATGGGGGAGGCTGCCAAGAAGGCTAAGGCTGAGTTAGTTTGCTTCAAGTGTGAAAAGAAGGGTCATTATGCTCATGAGTGTAAGTCAGACAAGGGGGAGAAGGCTGCAGATAAGAAGAATGTGAACTGCTTTAACTGTAATCAAGTTAGGCATTATAATAACCAGTGTCTAGAGCCAATCAGGACGGACAAGGGAAAGGTTTTTGTTGTTGGACCATCATCGGCTAAGCCAACTACAACTGAAAAGGGGAAGACTGTGATGGAAGGTACATTTTTTTAAAGTATGCCAGTTAGGGCACTATTTGAACCGGTGCATCATATTCATTTATATCCCAGTGTTTGGTTGATAGGTTATGCTTAGAACCCACGTACCCTTTTACTTCCTTAAGGTTGTGAATCCAATAAGAGGGTATGCAACTCTAGAGATGAGATGCGACCAGTTAGAACTTGATTTGTTAGGTCATAAGTTTGCATGCAGTCTGTATGTTTTCGGTTTCATAGATTTCGGAATCATTTTGGGTATGGATTGGTCGAGAAGGTATGAGGATAGGATATTTTGCCAGGATAGGGAGATATCACTAAGGCACCTTGATAGTCATAACTAAATTATATTCTCAGTGGAGAACTTTAACCAGAGTAGTTGTGCTTTGTTAAGTGTAATGGAAGTTGGAGAAGTGCTAAGTCAGGTTCGAGTAGCAAGAGATTTTGCAAACATCTTTGAGCTGGTCATAGGACTAACACCGAAACGAGTTGTTGAGTTTTAGATAGATCTTGTGTCAGGAGCTAAACCTGTAAATAGACCACCTAGTAGGATGATACCGACCGAGTTGAAGGAATTGAAGGTGCGGCTAGTGGATCTAGAAGGAAAGAATTTTATTAGACCAAGCAGTTCGCCTTAGGGAGCGGCCGCGATATTCATGGAGAAACCAGATGGGTCGTTGAGGATGTGTATCGACTACCGTAAGTTGAACGAGAGGACGATCAATAATAAGTGTCCTTTTTCGAGAATAAATGATCTATTTGATCAGTTGTATGGAGCCAGAGTGTTTTCCCAGTTGAATTTGGCGACATGTTTCCATTGATTAAAAGTGGCAGATGACAGTATTCATTTGACAGCATTTCAGACGAGGTATGGTTCGTACGAGTGGTTGGTAATGCCATTCGAGTTAATGAATGCACTGCTTTCTTTGTGGATTTGATGAAGCAAGTTTTCCGAGAGTATTTGGATAGATTCATGTTGGTGTTTATAAATGACATTTTAGTATACTATAAGGATGAAAGAGAGCATGAGGATCATCTTAGAGTTGTGCTTGAGACGTTGAGGCGGCATCAACTAAAAACAAAGTTTTCCAAGTGTCATTTTTAGAAGAAAGAGGTTAAGTTTCTTGGTCATGTGGTTTTAGAGAAAGGGTTGTCAATCGATCCAAATAAGATCGAAGCTGTTAATAATTGGAAGAGACCGGAGACGGTGACTGAGATTAGAAGTTTTCTTAGACTTGCTGGCTATTACCGGAGATTCACTAAGAATTTCTCATGGATAGCAATGGCTTTGACTAAGCTAACCATGAAAGAGGTGAAGTTTGTCTGGTCCGACAAATGTAAGGAGGCATTACTTAAGTTAAAACATTTGTTGACTGATGCACCCATGTCAGTAGTTCCAGATGGAAACCAAGGGTTGGTGGTGTATACCGATGCACGTGGAACTGGTTAGAAGCTGTGTCGATGTAGAAGGGTAAAGTGATTGTCTATGCTTCATGACAGCTTAGACCGTATGAAGTGAGATATCCTACTCATGATTTAGAGTTGGCTGCGGTGATCTTCGCATTGAAGATTTGAAGGCATTATCTCTTAGGGGAGATATTTGAACTATACACGGATCATAAGTCATTAAGGTACTTATTCTCTCGGAAGGAGTTGAATATGAGACAACAAAGGTGGTTGGAGTTTTTGACTACTTATGATTTGGTATAGAGTATACTCCTGGGAAAAGAAATAAAGTAGCGGATGCTCTTAGCAGAAGACATCAGAATGTGGTATTAGCTATGTTGGTAGAGTAGAAAGATTTAGAAGCTTTGACTACCTGTAGTATGCAGTTAAGATCGATTGCTAGTTCTAGTCAGAGTACTGCCATGTTGTCCTATTTAGAAGTTCGCCTAGTGTTGATCGAGAGGATTGCTTCTAAGCATAAAAATGATCCAGTGTTAGCCGAGAAGATTAGAAGGCTTGAGGTTGGAAAAGAGATCAATGATTTGAAGGATTTTGGTCTTGACCAGAAAGGATGGTTGAGAGAGAATGGATGATTGTGTGTTCTAAATGTCGAGGACTCGAGGAAAGAAATTCTTGGAGAATGTCATCGATCCAAGTTTTTGATAGAGTTAGGGGTATGTCCTAGAAGCAATTATGTAATTTGTTACAGATTTCTAACTCATTGAACAATCTTGTTTATAGTAAAGGTGTTTCTTTCTATTATATATTTGATATAATGTGGTTATATTAATCAATTAATTTAATTAAAAGTAATTCAATATAAAATCAATAAATGACATATTTTGTGATAGTAGTTACAAAATGTTGTAACCGTGAGTAATTTATCACAATAAAACAAATATACCATTTTAAATGTTCCTAGTTAAGATGCATCGAGACTGGATATCGATGTATCTGTTGAGACTAGAGTATGTAACGCTCTCCAAATGTTGGGCAGTGTATTACTCATGACTGCTGGGTGCACCCAACGGTTACTTACCGATAGTTTATGTTGACTAATATAACTAAGGTCAAACAAAAAATATCGATGTGACTGATTTACACAGTTCTCTCGACTTGAGAATACTATGATCTTCAATATGAAAGTTATGCTTTGATTATAGTCAAATCATGGCATGACGTTCCACCGAGTGACTATAGTTGGGTCGAGTGGAAGTATTGGAAGTGAAGCACTATTCAAGAGAGGATTTGTCTCCTCAATTATATGAAGTTAGTATCATAGTCAACTCAAAGTCAAAGTCTCTAGCCAGAGCATTTTGGTTAATAATAATTGTTATTATTGAACCGAGGAATTTATGTTTGGACTATAAAGTTAAATGTGGACGATATTGGAATTTTGACCATTACCAAATTTCATAAGTCCTGATATGATATAACCTTGACGAAGAGAATTGGTGTAAATAATTGTCACTATCAGGTACGACTCATAATAAGTAAAATTTGATTTTACCGAAAATACCTGTAAGCAATGAATTCAGTCAAACTGTCATACCACCTGCTAAGTGACGTGTGAACATTAATATTTGAATTGTTCAATATTAATCGCTGACTGAATTCACACCTCTGATTCGCACAACCGCATTTGTGATTTCTTTGAAAACCACTCAATTTAATTAGTTTGTAAAATGTTGCAAACTATTTAAATTAATTAATATTTATAAAATATTAATTATTGTTAATTTATTTGACGTTTTGAATGTTGTTGGTAATTATTTTAATACATATATAAAAGTTATATTTGTATATATTGATATGCGATATAGGTAAAATTTTAAACATGTTTTAAATAGTAAAATAATTATATAAAAGTTATTTTCTTTTATTTGAAAAAGTAGCATATTTGGAATGTGCTTGGATCAGCCATATAATGGTAAGAGGAGGAAATCAATTAATGAGATTAATTGAAATTTAAAAAGAGGAAATAAATGTGGAAGTTCTAATAGGAGAATAGAAAGAGTTTCCTTTAATTCTATTAAAAACAAAACCTCCTCGTTTTTGAAAGTATAGAGAACATAATGTGACTTTCATTTTTTTATTCTCTTTTCTTTTCCTCTTCTCTATCATTCATCTATGACTGAAACTTCATCCAAAAGAAAAAAACATCAAAACAAATTCAAATCAACATCAAACTAAATTAAAAAGGTGGTTCGTTCTTCTCTTGCAAAGTGGGATGGTGATTTTTGAAATCTGAGGAGAGGCCACAAATTAAGGTGTGATGAAGGACAATGTTTATTAGATCTAGAGAGTAATTAATCAGATCTAGGTATTCTTTATCATTCATGGTGTTTCTACATGCTTCATCCTAAGGCAATTATATGTGCGTATAATTCGATATTTACATGTTTATTGTATTATTATTTTGATCTATGTTTGTTTATCATTTCCTTTTAATGTATGTTTATGATAAATCGACATGTCTTGGATCTCATATTACTTCTAATAAATTATCATCATTCTTTGTGTTGTTGGATCTGTAATTTATTATCACAAATTTACACATGCCTACCTTATTCAAATTTCTTTTATTTTATTGTAGATGTAGATAGTTATGAAATTAAAAATTGACTATGAATGAGATTTATATATACTATGAGATAATTTTTACTTATTCAAATGCTAATGGATTGTGTGTGTGTGTTAAGTTATTTACTATTCCTTGAATCTGATTTTAAATTTTTGTACAATTATTGTAATCCTTGTTAAAACAAAAGTGGATATCTTGATTTAATATTAATGAATGGACTTTAGTGCAAATTTTAATTATTTGTTGTTTTCTATAATTAAAGTTTTGTGAAAAGTTTGATGTATTGTTTCATTCCTAAATTAAAATTTTAATGAAAACATCTAACTTTAAAACCAAAAACCTTTTGTACAAATGTATATACACATATACCATATGCTACGTTGTTTGCAAATATATACTTTCAGATCCAAATTATTAAATTTTAATTATCAATTATATCTTTATTAATAATTGTAACAGAAGCGCAATTTTTTGGTCTGACCGCGAAGTTTCAGAAATATCATTATATGCAAACAAGAGGTTAAGAGTTCGAATCAAACAAATAATGAAAATTAATAATTATTTTCAAATTGAAATTTTGAAACTTAAATAAGATTACAACTACAAAAACCTATTCGGACAAAAAAATTACAATTTATTTCTTTGTGTTTTCCAATTTGTTTTTTTATTAAAACTACATAGAAATTCTAAATGTAACAATTTTATAAGAGGTTTTTTATATGCATGTGCGTTGCACGTGCCAAAAAATCTTGTAATATAAATGTTTTATTTAAATCAAATTTGTACAAAGATTATGAGCATTAATGTAACTTTTTTTTGTTAAACGTTTTCTTAATTTGAATTTTTCTGTTAATGTTAATTTAGGATTTCAAATTATTTAACACAACCAATATATTTTCACTTTGTATGTATGTATATATGTATCCATAATTATTATGAATGTATGCATCCATAATTATTATGAATGTATGCATATATTTCATTAACAAAATTTAAACAACGAAGGCATGTGTAGATTTGGTTGATAAGTAATTAATGTCATTTAATGTATTAATTATTACAGCTGAATGGTGAAAGAAATGAAAGTTTTTCCTCTTTTCATAAAATTCGGTGCTAATAATTTGAAAGATTTTAGACCTATTTCTTTAATTAACTATTCCGTTAAAATTATTTCAAAAGTTGTAGCTAATAGACTTAGCATAAGAATGAATGATCTAATTGATTGTTCACAAACTGCTTTCTTAAGGGTAGAAATATCGCTGATGGAGTGGCTGCTGTTCAAAAATACATAAATCGTTGTTGTAAGAATAATATTACTTGTGCAATTCTAAAACTGGACTTTGCGAAGGCTTTTGAATCGGTGGATTGAGATTTTCTTATTGATATGTTTCTAGCTAGAGGCTTTAGTAGCAAATGGATTAGTTGGATTATGACTTTGCTTAAAACTGGTAATTCTAGTATAATGGTAAACGGTATGTAACGACCCGTATTTTTACGGATCGAAACATTGTAAAACAGTTGACATTTAGTCGCATTGTTGGTAAGTCGTCCAGAGTCTAAGTCTTAGGTCGTATGAGGGTTTGGAGCGACCTAGGGAAGTTGGCGAGTTAAGGGGTAGGCGGCTTAGTGAAGTGGAGCGACCTAAGGATTGGAACGACCTAAGAAGTTAGGTCGTGTGGTGGTTAGGTCGTATGGTAGTTTAGGTCGGTCGAGCGACCTAAGAGTTGACGACTTATAGAAGTTAGCGACCTAGTAGACTGGACGAGGTAAGGACTTAGGTCGTATAAGAGATAAGTCGTGGGGTAGGTTAGGTCGTGTAAGCGACTTAAGAAATAGGCGACCTAAGGGTTAGCGGTATAGGAGTTAGCGAGTTAACGACCTAGGAGATAAGCATGTTAGCGACTTAAGGAAGTTAGGTCGGCAACGACCTAAGAAGCTGGTGGTAGCAGTGGGTGACCTAAGGAAGTTAAGTCGTAAACGGCTTAGGAGTTAGGTCATGAAGTATTAGGTCGCGAGGTGTTAGGTCGTAACCTAGTTAAGTCGCATAGGTTAGGTCGCGACTTTGTTAGGTCGCTAAGTCGCATCTTTGTTAGGTCGTAACCTAGCTAAGTCGCGTGAGTTGTAGGTCGCGTGAGTTGTTAGGTCGCGTAGGGGCTAAGCTGTTAGGTTGCGCGCTTATGCTATCTATTAGGTCGCGCATGGGGTAGGTCGTGGAGTTTCTTAGGTCGTAGGTCGCGAGAGTTAGGTCGTGGGCGACCTAAGGGGGACGGACGACCTAAGGGGAAATCAGCCTATAAATAGGAGGGTTCTACTTCATTTTTGGGATCCGGATTTTGAAGCGACGAAGTGCTGCCATTTTGAAAGCTCGACTTCTACACTTCTTCACTTCTTTTCTCCACTCTAATCTTGTGATTCCTTCCATCTAAATCGAAGATCAAATCGAAGATCCAAGAGCTTAGATTGAAGATCTTCATCCATCGAAGAGAGATTTCATCGTTTGAAGCGGATTGGTGATAGATCGAGTTAGATCCTTCGCTGTCCAGATCTGAAGTGTGTTGCTTTTGAGGTGTTTAGGTGATTTGGTGAGTGGTGATTATCTCTCACACGGATCCAAAGGAGTATATCGGATCGTTAGCTTGATTTTGTGTTAAAGTAGTGGTTTCCATGCATTTTCTTAATCCTAAGTATAGATCCATATAGATCCATTGTTCATGATGATTTGACAACCATTTTACTACATGCTAACCTATTCAAGTTCATTCATCAAGATTATAGAGACATTGCTCATGTTTTCATGCTTGTTAGACTTTTGACTCTTTATCTACGAAATTGCCATTATTGTTATAATTGTCTATTTAGATCATATTTGAATGCTTGTTTACTTGGATTAATGTTTGATTTGATTGATTGCTATGAATTAGATGATTGATGATTTGATTTAGACAAGATGGTCGAAGATGATTCAAAAGCTAAGGGAAAGGCTCTTGAATTGGAAAAGCTGTTTGTGGCATATGTAGCGGATGATGAAGCTCATATGGATAGATTTGATGATGATGTTGAGATGAGGCTTTGCTATGATGATGATGAGGCGAAGCATAGTATGAGATAGTCTTGGTCTAATCCAGACGAGATCATTCCAAGCATGTTGATAACTCGGTGATATGGTTCGAGTTTGAGGATGATGGTTGGCTCGAGAGGCGCTTGAGCTAGTATGGAAATAGTCGTCAAGGAGGATGACTAGAAGGCTGATGTTTCATCGTTGTTGAAGGTTCTAGCATGCTCAAAGCAAGAGTACGTTGGGCAGATTCGATAGTCCCTGAAGGCTACTGATTGGTAGTCGAGTACTCTGGGCAGATTCGATAGTCCTAGGCACGGGTCACGATGACGTGCAGAGTTATGTCTAGAACCGGGGTTTCCATTAGCCCTTGACGGACGGATGAAATAAAGAGCCGGTCATTCAATTAACAATGATATCGAAGCAATGATAACAGTGATAGCCGGAGTCATGGATGTTTGGTTGTATCATCATTCGGTCTCAAGAGCGGTATTTTCTGGGTGCTTATCTGATCTTGGTTTAGGCCTTGGGGGTTTGTACTTGGAAAACGTTGCCCTTGACTCGAGTGATAATTGCTTTATTTTAAATTGTATGCTTTGCTATGTTTTCTTCTGCTTAGTGTGTGTCTGGGGGCTATCACTGTAGAAAGAGGTGGAGTGGGAGGGTTGTATTCTTATTCCTTTTCCCTTATGCTCTTTTGGTATGTTGTTAGTTAATTTACCGCTCACCAAGACTGTTGTCTGACTCAAGGCTTTATGTTTTAACTCTTATTGCCTTGGGCTGTTCGTCCATTTTGGGACGGGCAGACTAGGTAGCAGGTGACAGGTGCTGTTCTTGCTTTCTACGATGCTGATGTCGAAGACGAGCTGGAGGCTTGCATATTATCTTCTTACTATATGTATTGGATGTTCCGCTGTTTGTATATTCTTTGAGTGTTATGTAGTGAGGCTTGATGTATTGACTGTTCAGATGTTTGTATTCAACTATTATGAAGTTTTATTGATGAGATTCTATTCTGTGAAGCTTCACTATATATATTTATTCTATTGTATTTTGTCCATGCGCTGTGAGTAATACGATAGATTCTGTTGTTTTAATTTACCCTGGCAATCGTCCATGGTCGCCTGGCACACTTTACAACACACTATCTCTAGATTCGGTGCAGGGGTCATGGGCGGTCGTCACACGGTATTTTAGGGAATAAAATCAATCTAAACGAGGATTAAGGCATGGTGATCCTTTATCACCTCTTTTGTTTAACTTGACCGCATATGTTTTTGCTATGATAATTAAAAAAGCGGTCGATAATGGTGTTTTGGGGAGTATTGGTAGTGAAATCTCCCGCAATGGTCTCTCTCTTCTTCAATTTACGGATGATACCTTAGTATTTACTTCTCATTTGCCTAATTATATAATTACCCTTAAATTTGTTTTATACAACTTTGAACTTCTTTTAGGGCTAAAATTTAATTTCGACAAAAGTTCAGTTTTAGTAATAAATGATGTTGATAAGGTTGAAAGTTTAGTTGCTAATATGCTGAACTGTTAAACTATGACTTTCCCTTTTGATTATCTTGGTTTTTCGATTAGACCGACTAAACTTAAGCATGATGACTGGTTAATTATAATAGGTAAAATTAAAAATAGAATTTCTAATTGGAACGTGAGATTTTTATCGAGAACAGGTAGATTAGTTCTCATCAACTCTGTTTTATCTTCTCTTCCGATCTGTTGAATGTCTATGCATCTTTTCCCAGATTGGGTGATTAATAAAATTGATAAAATTAGAAGATACTTCTTATGGAGTGGCGATAATACCAACAATTGTCTTAAATGTTTAGTCAATCGGAAAACAGTTTGTAAATCGAAAAAGGAAGGTGATTTATGAGTTATTAATTTACGAAACATGAATTTGTCTTTATTAGGGAAGTGGTTATGGAAATTCAAGGATACAAATGATAATTCTATTTGGAAAGAATTTATTTCTAAATATTATTACAATGGTAGTAATAATTTATATCAAATTACACCTACAATTATTAATAAGTCGTCAAATTTTTGGAAATCAATTTTAAAATGTCATGAGATTTTTAACCTTGGTACGAATACGATTATTTATTCAGAAAATAATACTTCTTTTTGGCATAATCGTTGGATTTCTGTTATTCCTCTTAGGATAGAATTTAAAGAGCTTTACGAAATTTGTAACTTTAAGAATGCTTTAATTTTGTATGTTCTTTCTGGACCTTTCGCGTTTGCAGTGAGCAGTTCTTCCCTGTTCTTCCACATCTGCACTGTGACGATCTTCATTCTAGATCATCCGCTTTTGCAGTGAAGCATTTCTTTCCAGTTCTTCCGCATCTGCAATGTGGTATTCTTCATTCTGGATTTTTCGCATTTGCACTGAGGCATTCTTTCCAGCTCTTCCGCGTCTGTAGAGTGGCGATCTTCATTCTGGATCATTCACAGTCGCACTAAGGCATTCTTTCCAATTCTTCCGCGTCTGCAAAGTGGCGATCTTCATTCTGGATCATCCGCATTTGCAGTGACGCTTTCATTCTGGATTTTTCGAATATGCAGTAAGGTGTTCTTTCTCGATTGGAGCCGTCCATTGATTTCATCTGCATTGGGTTGCTTCATGGATTTTTTGGGTACTTCTAACACCTCATTAGCGCGCGGTGGCCTTGCTGAAGCTCGATATTGAGGTTCAATGGACGGTGGTCTTGCCGAAGCTCATTCTAGATGTACCTGAGTCCCTTTTTATTGTTTTTGTATTACGTTTAGGTACCTGCCAGGCATGCTGGCAGCACCTTTGTTTTCATTGTTATATATACATTTACATGTGTGCTCTCCTCTAATTTTGAGGATCACGCATTTCTCTCAAAAAATGTACTGGTTGTCACAGTTAAATGGTCAAAGAAATGATAGGTTTCCCTCTTTTCATATTCTATCTTATCCATGTGTAGATTTGATTGATAAGTAATAAATCATTTAATGTATTAATTGTCATAGTTAAATGTTGAAAGAAATGATATGTTTCTCTCCTTTCATATTATGTCATGTCTTCTCTTTATTAATTGAATATAGTAACAGAGGGAAACAAATAATTTCCTTCTCTTAATTTATTTTTACATGTTTGATTGATACATGTATACACCACTTATATACCGCACTTACACTTGACATAAATGAATGTATTTGATACATTATTCATATCGCATACATTTATTTAAAGTTCCTTAAATTACCATATTGAATAAAATATTGATTTTATTTAAAAGAAAATTTAGATAAGATCTGAATGCATTTAGATTTCATAAGCCCGTTAATGATCCAAAATGGTAAATTTTTTGAAATTCACTCATTTCTTCCGCTGCGGGCTAGCCCGGTTCTAACAATGGTATCAGAGCCTAATAGCCTATGCGGTCTAAATTAGTTATGTGAGGATTAACTAATTAAGCTTTCCCACTAAGTATAGTGTCTAGAAAGGTAATGTCTATGATTGAAATTGGGTAATCAAGTATCCTGTCCTACCTGTTTACCAGCCTGGCCTGAAAGGTGGAGTAAGCCCAAAAGTTACCCCTAACAGAAAATGTGACAACCCAAAATCGACACCCTCTGAATCCGATAATAAATAACACATGTCTGAACCAAAGTGCACCGATTGCAGATAATCATGAGAAAGAAAAGAGAGGGTGAGAAGAAAGAGAGAAGAAAGAAGAAGAGAAGAGAAGAAAAGAGAGAAGCAGAACCAAAACAATACAGAATCTCACATCGCAGCGAAATAATATACAATATAGATCAATAATCTTTTCAAAGAGAAACTGTAATATACATAATCAATATCAGAGTACACAATAAATAATCATCAGCTTGGACAGTTATAATAACCTGTCCTCACAAATGCTGATGATTTACAACAACAACAATGCAAAACAATGCAGTGGAATAATAAACAGATACGTGTATACGACATGAAGATCTCCAGCTCGCCTGCTAAAGCTCCAAAAGCACCAAAACTGAACCTGTAAATATACTCAGTCTGACCCGAGCATTGAAAGGGAAGAATGCCCGGATTAGTCTGGTAAACCAGCGTGAGAAAATCACACCTCAACTGAATTTATAAAGTTATCCAAAATTTTCCTTTATCAAAACAAAAGGGTACCTCGTAAGACCGAGTCGCAAATAAATACCGACAAGGTTTTTACCTTACGATAACCAAAACATCTCATATCAAATTCTCTTATATTATAATAGTATCTATTGCACACAAATAATATTAAAATAGTTGAAATTGTTATATTATTAAATTCCAGCATACACCTTGTAATACAAGGCTTTCTATAATAGAAAATGGCAGGCGCGTATTGAATTTTAGATTTCCATACAAATGACTAGATAAAGGGACTACATTTCTGAAAACTTGGTACATCTCTAGAGGGATGTACCTAGGGTCGAGATACTCGGCGTCTAAACCAACACAAGACCGACCTACCCATACCTGGATAGTACCGAATATGTCATCACTCCGGTCGTTACTGACCTAAAATCTGTGGCCACAAGCATACACAATAATAATCAGATACACGACGTCATAGCGTGTAAAGATATATTTAGAAGAGTGATGACATCTCCTAATGGGAGCGATCCATTTTAGCCTTGCTGCTTCTATCCCTATTTTAGTCGTTTTCCGGGGAGCG
Source organism: Allium fistulosum (assembly GCA_030737815.1). Taxonomy (NCBI): domain Eukaryota; kingdom Viridiplantae; phylum Streptophyta; class Magnoliopsida; order Asparagales; family Amaryllidaceae; genus Allium; species Allium fistulosum. The sequence goes on from CM060906.1 coordinate 74,514,509, forward strand.
AGGCCAAAAAGGTATCGATTACCTTTCACATATCACATATCACATCATCTTTGAATGTCATATTGCCATTTCCATTGACTACAAATTGCCTTTCACAATAATACAACCCTTGAGCTCGTACGTCTCAAGGAAGGGTGTTAAGTTAAGAGAAGTTGCCTTCTCCGCCACCAAACAGATGTACTTTTGTAAAAACCAATGTACGTAATCATAGAAATGCAATGTCAGACACTCGTCCATACAGGTTGTCCAGGAACAGGACAAACCGAAGGCACTTTCCTACCACATCCTATCGGGAAATCCCTAGGATTAGTAGCGAATAGTCCTTGCATTGGATATTTCATAACGAAGGGACTGCTGCTACTATATGTATATTGGGATTTTAACCCCAAATGATCAACAAGCAGTCCTTCACTGTGAAAATCCTAAACATCAATATCATCGACCAACCTGCACAATCGTTGTATAAATGTTGGTTCGAAGTGGTTTTTAGATAAATCTGATCCCGGTCTCTTCGCACCAACAACTCAAAAACGTTTCTCAACCTCATATAGAAACTAAGTCTCATAGACTTATCATATCTCCAACTTTCAACTTGCTATCCTTCGACCAAGAAGGAAGCTCGATAGATTGGAGTAATCACTCCGCACTACACGAATCAACATTCTCAACACAAACGATAATCAAGCCTATACAGCCAGTTACGTACTAAGTGTACGACTAATTAGTTTCTACATCAAGTTGAGAAACTAAAGTGGCTAAATTTGATAGTCGGTTATTTAACTATCAAATCAACAAACAAAATCTAGCACTTAAGTAATCACTGGCTCTGATTTCATTAATTGTTTATAATTCAACACTTCTCAATTATTCACTTCAAAATATCTTTAAAAGGATAATATTCAACATCATTTCCCTTATTGGATATTTGGAAAACATTTCCGTATACTTATTTTAATAATAAGTAAATTCACAACTTATTTTATTTTCAAACCATTTAAATTCCCTTTTATAATATCGCATTCCAAAACATCCATTTTATTTAAAGGATTATTCACTGTCTAAAATCATGAATAATTCTCTTACCAAATTCATTCTTCTACACATTTTATTTAAAAGATTATTCACTGTCCAAAATCGTGAATATAATTCCTCTTACCCGATTCATTACTTCTACACATCTAATTTAAAGGATTATTCACTGTCCAAAATCGTGAATATAATTCTCTTACCAAATCCATTACTTCTATTTATAAAATATCAATTTTATAAATCTTATATATAAACCATTTATAATAAGTTCAAAATTTCCAACTTAACCTATTTTACAAAATAGTCATCTCCATATTTCAAAAATCATATGTTGGTTATATTTCACAAAGCCATAATTTTTATAACATAAAAATTATAACTTTTTATTTATTTAAAATAAATCCATTCCTTTAACAATTCAAAAATCATATATTTTCAAACTCACTTTGAAACCCTTTTTAAATTGAAATCGTCATTTTAATATTTTAAATTTCCAAATTAAGGCCCAATGCTACAACAACACTAGATAAAGACGTTCACATCAATCATATCAATCATGACATCCAACCATCATATATCACATGATAACAGCATATATAACAATATCTGTAACGAAATCAGCAACAGTAAGGAATCTAGTTAGATCACTCCAACCTGTCACCTGCAACAAATATACATATGAGAAAATATGTATAATGTTTGCTTCGAGGCAGGCGCGCGTACAAAGGATCATCCATCAAACACGGGAACGTATAGGGTCTCATCCGCTAAAATATGGGGGAATATATCCAAACCAATCAATATATATATATATATATAATCATATCTCATCCAAACAATCATCAATCATCATAAATAAAATTTATTCTCACTTATATAAAAATATAAGCGAGATAGAGAGAGTGAGTTGTACTCACTTTGATTCTAATAGTCGTTGCAGCGTTTTATTCCGAAAAAAATTAAAAATTAAACTGACGTTTAATTTTACCTAAAATTTTCACTAGCTCCAATCAACTCCTATCCAGCTCCATCGCATAGTGTTCGCGAATACGAACCCAATGCAACTTGTTTCGTGCGAAACAGACCTCGTATGAAAAAGATATTCAATTTCAAAGTTTACACGAATATATATAATATAATTTACAACTTTTTTTATTTTTATTTTTAAACCTCAATTAATCTGGGCCGTTTATTCCTCAAAACAAGATCCAGGCCACTGTTTATTTTTTACTTCATCACCGTTCACTTTCGAATGAGAGAACCCAAAGCCGCCGTTTTCCTTTGAATTATGCTCCTCCATCGCTTGCTTATAGGTTGATCGAACAACGCCACGTCGAAGCCCATGGCCTACTCCATCACCGCCCCCAGCCCTCGAAGCTCGACCATCCCCTCGCCTTGAAAATCATGCTCGAACACGCGCCAAACGCGAGGCCCTAACGGTCACCACGACGCTCCAAATCAGATCACAGCCGTTGATCTTGTAGTACTCACTACCCTCTACAATTTTCTAGTTGGAACTTTTTCGTAATTGTTTACGGATTGAGAGGAAATGAGGGAGAAAGAATCGAGCATTTCTGGCCATTAAAATTGAAAACAGTGGCTAGCCCTAAGGAAGTTAGGGTTTGTGAAAAAAGAAAAATTTGAGCTCATTTTATAGAAAATTTTCACGCACTATTCATCCGAAAAAAATTTGAACTCCAATCGAAGCGTGCCGCCTGGCGTTTATAATATTTTACCCCTATTCCGAACATAATGGAATATATATTAAAGGTCAATTCCATCATATTTGGAAGATAGGTTTTCGAAACAAATTATTTTAATTAAAATTTACTTAAATAAATTTCCATGCGTTTCAGCTTCCCACGAACAAACCGTAAGTCCGACTGACATAAAATTTGAAACCCTATAATAATTCACTATTATGGATCTAATGAAACTGGTTTCATAGAAATCCAAGACAGTGTGAAAAATGACTATTTTTATGTGTCAATTAAATTAATAGATTTTCAATTTCTGTAAATTAACTTTTAATTCAATTTTAAAAGTTTACTAACTTTGTTCTAATTCAAATAGGATTTAAAACAATATTATAATTCATTTTTATTCACATTAGATTACAAAATCAATTTATTAACTGATTTAACTTATAATATTCATTTTTTCAATATTTAAATTCAATTAAATATTCTAAATTCAAACGATTGAAAAACTGGGTCGTTACTGAAAAGGCTCAATTTAATTGGGCCTTGGGCTAATTTTCAAAATAGTTTTGAAAATTAAGATAATATTTTAAATTAAAAAGTTAAATTTAAAATATAACATGTTTATTATAAAAGGTTATAATATAACATAAATTTTCAAAATGTTTGAAAATGTATCAAAAAGTTCAAAATGTTTGAAACTATATAGGTATTAATCTCGAAATTTAAAATTATAAATAAGATTAATAATATAAATTAATTAAATGAGTTAATTAATTAATATTTATATGCATGTATTATGTATGTTGATAAATGTTACATTATTTTAAAGTGTTTAAGATAATATAAGCATACATGTATGTATATAAGATAAAATTTCAAAATTAATATAATTTAATTAAAATTGTTTAATTAAGAAAGTAATTAAAGTTTAGTTAATTAACTAAAAATATGCATATATATAAGATATATGTGTCTTACTATAATGGTTATAATAGATATGTCCAATATAAAAGTTGTATTGGAATACTAATTTAAAATTAATTAAAATGTTAATTAATTAAAATTAATTAAACAAGATTTAATTAATAAAATGTTATACATAAGATTATTGTATAAGTTAATTAAAATATAAAAGTTATATAATAATGAAACTTATATAATATGAGTGTATAAACTAAAGGTGGAACATTAAATAAACCCAAATAGACTTGAGGAATAAGTACATATGTAAATGTACGTATACTGTGATTTTTGATGTGTCTGGCACTTGAACCATGGAGGTATTTCATATGAAATACATTATTCTATAAGTTGATATCACTCAATATAAATATACTGATGATTATGAATCTTCAATATAATGTTGTCTTCTACCATATATATTAATAAATTAGTTGCATACTCCTTATTTGTTGAGCAAACTCAAGCTAGGGATGTTATGTATAGTATTATTAATATATTGAATAAACGAGGTAAGATAACTATATGCATTTGTTGAGCAAACTCAAGGTACATATACGATACTTAGGCCGTCGCGATGTAGTAGGTATAAGTGAATAATCTCTCAATTTGTTGAGCAAACTCATGTTCTAAATGGGATTAGGACAAGAAAAAATAGGTTAGGAGTTGTATGTAATACAACCGATAAGGAGTTATCCATTATTTTTGGGTCTATGATTTGTTGAGCAAACTCAAGGTCATAATACCAAGACGAACGAGTTCTAACACCCACTAGAGAAGTCGAAAGACTTCTATGTTTCATCTTAGGGTTTGGAGAAACATAAAAGACTAGTGGGAGCCTTATTAGAAAAATGAAAGGTAACATTTAACCTTTCTAATATTGTAAGAACGTATGCTAAATAATGTCATAATTATCTACAATGATAAATTTGTGCATTTAATATGATTAATAAAATGTTTATCAATTAGCATATACAAACGAACTGAATTGAAAGTTGACAAATGGAAATATAATACCCACTATTAAATGCCTATTGCATGTTAATGTTTTCTATACCCATACAAGTATCTAATTTTTACAACTACTTAATACGTTCGTAAAATGGTCACTTACGTGCTTATTTGGTTGAGACCGTGTATTGAACTCTATGAGTTTCGAAAAAAAATACAAGACTTTAGACATTTGATCTATATACTATCATTTATACATGTTATATGGAACGGTCATAGTTCGTAATGTACGATACTTCGGTGAATATAGTTCATCGAAAATAAGCCAATAAACAGTATTTTTGAGATCATGCATTCAACTTGATTGATTACAAAAGGGATCATATTGTGTTAATGTAACACAAGACCAAAAACCACAAGATAGATCTAAGAACTCGATCGTTGAAATGTCATTTTGATTGGTTTACGTAAAGTGCAACATATTTGGTATCCTTAAATGTTAAGGATAATCGAATGCGCTTTCATAATGAGTTTATTATGATATTATAGTAAGGTTTTCTTTTGAATAGTTTGACCATTTTAAAGGAAAACGAATGTATAAGAATAGATGTAATTTAAGTTACAGTTGGGATAAAGAGAATGAATAGTCACTTTTGCTTCATAGAGATTCATTGGAAACGAGAATTATAATAGTAATTTATACTTAATATTGGAATAAGGAATATTATTTTTATTTCAAATTGTATTTTCATATAGAAAATTGTTTTCTATGAGATTTATTTCTTTGAGATCAAGATATTTGATCAACAAAATCTCCACTGTAAATAACTGTAGTGTGTGAAATAAACAAATTGTATTAAGTGAATGATGGACCTCCGAATTTAGTATGTTATTATAGTAATGGTGGATATAGTGGAAGCATGTCATATAGTACTTATTAATTGCATCATAGTACGAAAATTGTTTTCGTAAAACTTACCATACATTATTTATGAAATAATGATTATTTTTCAGTATCGATTGAAAAAAAAAGACGTAATTATATTTCAATATGAATATTCTTTGTGAAATAAAACTATAATGTGGTAATTTTTTTATGACAAATGTGATGCATTGGAAAATACAAAAGTATCTAATATTATTTATAGTTGTTTTGGAATTATGAACTAAGCCGTAGTTTTGAGAAATAATTTTATTGTATGATTTTGAATCATATGATACTTGTTTATTATATCTCAACCAATAAAGAGCTATGCACCCATTTAGTGGGAGTATCATAAGAGTTGATGAACTCTTCGGATAAATACATATAGATGTATGTAATCGTAATTCTATAAATACCAAAATGGTTCCACATACTTCGTCATATTCATCAATGAGTTCTCGTCGACATGGATATGTGTATTTGATACACATGTTGTATGTCTATAGTAAACTTATAGAGTATAAAACAGAAGTATATAAAATAACATGCGATAGAAATGATTTGATTTGATCGAATGAGTGAGTATGTTAGAAAATGTTCTGAACGTACCTAAAATGAATAAAAATTCAATCTTAAAATTACTCCTCCATGTGATACATAATACTACACCGATATAAAGTAATCAAACTTTGTTGGACAGTGTATGATTATGAGTGAAGTTGAGTTAGTTTCTTTCTATGAAGTGATGTACTTAAGGGTAGTACACAAGGTTAATATTATTCCATCTGAATAAAAGTTTACATAATTTTATAAGATAAGGGTTTATAAGAAACTCTAACATATTATAGGCCAAATAGTTGGCAGGTTGTGTGAGTCAAAAAATTACACGTAATAATTGTTCATGAGGGATCTTGTATAAATCTCCCTAAAAGGATTTTGAAAAGACTGTCATTGGATGACATATTTATGTTTCGAACATAAGTTTTGTAAACTAAAACCAAATCAGTTTTATAAATAAAGAAATTCATAAAATGTTTATGAATACCTATTATATTGCATTGAGAAACAATTGTTATTTCAAGATATACCAACTTCATTTGAAGAAATTTCTTTGAGGAATATTGGTAGTAAAATGGAATTGGATACGATCCATAGATAGAACTGATTATATGAGATGAAATGAAATTAACTAACATAAATGAACACATAGCATTAGAACTTCTAATAAGTATTCTCGCACATCAAAGAGAAACTATGAGTTTCTTATTAATGTCAAAATGTATAATCCTAGATTGTTTAATTAAACCATTGAGAGTGTTGACTCTATATGGTATGATGAGCAAATCCAAAAGAATTCCAAGTACGCTGTCAAAATATAGATTTTGGTGGTCGTAACTGAAGGGATAAGATCCATCGACCACGACTGTGTCTTTATGAGTAAGACTAATGCAGTTGGAATTAAATGAGCAATGTTGATGAGAATAATATCGCAAATTTCAATTGTTGAAATTAGCGTAATAGATTCAATATTCAACGTGTTCAAGTCAATTCGGATTTACTCACAAAATTATCACTTGATAAGACTTAGTGTTTTGGTACATATGTATTGAAACAGAAAATTCTAAATCACGATTTAGAATAAGCTGTTTACACATATTAACCAAAAATGTCTCGAAGTCAGTGGAAGCAATATTGAGTTTGTGAGTCTTTGGATATGATCCAAGAAATGATACGAAAGTATCATTTTATAAGCATCAAGATTGAATAAGTATTCTGATAGAAATATCAAATTGTTTGATTTTCAATCAAAGTGCAGATGAAGCATGTGTTCATAAGAAAGGACGTTAAAAGGTACATTGATATTTCTAAACTTTAAATTAAGATGAAGGAGTGTTCGAACTCAAACTTCATAAGTCATATTGAGTGTAGTATGTCAATAATAAATTCAAGTTAAGAATCTTTCTGTTGAAAATGTTCCAAATAAAACACCATGGCTTATTCAATGAAAAAAGGATACGTACATCGCCATGAATATTGCTGCAATAAAAATAATGTATATAAAATTATAAGTGCACAAATTTATAACTGAGTCGATTCCAAATGTTGAGAATCTCTTAACATTGTTATATGATAACAATGTCGCGATATAGTTCGTAATTGAACTTAGAGCTCATTAGAGATTAAGAGACATACTCCGAACTATTCCACATGATAAAGCAGTTTATCACTGTCGGAGAGAGTTGATTAACAAAGTAGATAATTACAACATTATAGCATACCCGTTTACAAAGGGACAGATCCAACCGGTTTGATAAACCGATTGGAGAAGTTAGAATAAGATTCCATAGTTGACCCCAAGTGCAAGTGGGAGATTGATAGAGTTATGGGTATGCCCTAGGGGAAATTACGTAATTTGTTATATATATCTAACTCGTTGAACAACCTTGTTCATAATAAAGGTGTTTCTTTCTATTATATACTTGATATAATGTGGTTATATTAATTAATTAATTTAATTGAAAGTATATTTAATAGAAAATCCTTAAATGGCATATTTTGTGATAGTAGTTACAAAGCGTTGTAATCATGAGTAATTTATCACAATAAAACAAATATACCATTTTAAATGTTCCTAGTCAAGATGCATCGAGACTGGATATTGATGTATCCGTTAAGACTAGAGCATGTAACGCTCTCCAAATTACTCATGACTATTGGGGCACCTAGGGGTTACGTATTAATAGTTATTGTATAACTATGGAATGACTCACTTGATAGTTTTCTGCTGGTTAATATAACTAAGGTCAAACAGAAAATATCGATGTGACTGATTTACATAGTTCTCTCGACTTGAGAATACCATAGATCTTCAATATGAAAGTTCCGCTTTAATTATAGTCAAATCATGGCATGACATTCCACCGAGTGACTATAGTTGGGTCGAGTGGAAGTATTGGAAGTGAATCACTGTTCAAGAGAAGATTCGTCTCCTCAGTTATATGGGGTTAGTAACATGGTCAACTTAAAGTCAAAGTCTCTGGTTAGAGCATTACGGTAAATAATAATTGTTACTATTGAACCAAGGACTTTGTGTTTGGACCATAAAGTTGAATGTGGACGATATTGGAAATTTGAACATTACCAAATTTCATAAGTCTTAATATGATATAGTCTGAATGAAGAGAATTGGTGTAAATAATTGTCATATCAGGTACCGCTTATAAAAATTAAAATTTGATTTTACTAAAAAGACTATAAGCGATGAATTCAGTCATACTATCATAACATCTGCTAAGTGACGTGTGAACATTAATATTTGAATTGTTTAATATTAATTGTTGACTGAATTCACATCTCTGAGTCGCACAACCGCATTTGTGATTTCTCCGAAAACCACACAATTTAATTAGTTTGTAAAATATTGCAAACTATTTAAATTAATTAATATTATAAAATATTAATTATTGTTAATTTATTTGATGTTTTGAATGTTATTGGGAATTATTTTAATGCATATATAAAAGTTATATTTGCATATATCGGATATGCGATATCGGTAAAATTTTAAACATGTTTTAAATAATAAAATAATTACATAAATTTGCTTTCTTTTATTTGGAAAAGTTGCATATTTGGAATGTGCTTGGATCAGCCATATAACGGTAAGAGGAGGAAATCAATTAATGAGATTAATTGAAATTTAAAAAGATGAAATAAAGGAGGAAGTTCTAATAGGAGAATAGGAAAAGGTTCCTTTAAGTCTATTGAAAACAAAACCTCTGCAATTTTGAAAGTACATAGAACAAACGCGACTTTCATTTTTTTGTTCTCTTTTTCTTTCTCTTCTCTATCATTCATCCATGGCTGAAACTTCATCCAAAATGAAAAACATCAAAACAAATTCAAATCAACATCAAACTAAATTAAAAAGGGCGGTTCGTTCTTCTCTTGCAAATGGGATGGTGATTTTTGAAATCTGAGGAGAAGCAACAAATTAAGGTGTGATGAAGGGCAGGGTTTATCGCATTTAGAGAGTGATCAATCAGATCTAGGTATTCTTTTATCATTCAATGTGTTTCTACATGCTTCATCCTAAGGAAATTATATGTGCGTATAATTCGATATTTACATGTTTATTGTATTATTATTTTGATCTATGTTTGTTTATCATTTCCTTTTAATGTATGTTTATGATTAATCGACATGTCTTGGATCTCATATTACTTCTGATAAATTATCATCATTCTTTGTGTTGTTTGGATATGTAATTTCTTATCATAAATTTATGCATGCCTACCCTGTTCAAATTTCTTTTATTTTATTACAGAATAGATAGTTATGAAATTAAAAATTGACTTTGAATGAGATTTATGTATACTATGAGATAATCTTTACTTGTTCAAATGCTAGTGGATTATATATGTGTGTGTGTGTGTGTGTGTTAAGTTATTTACCATTCCTTGAATCTGATTTTAAATTTTTGTACAATTGTTACAATCCTTGTTAAAACAAAAGCGGATACCTTAATTTAATATTAATGAATGGACTTTAGTGCAAATTTTAATTATTTGTTGTTTTCTATATTTAATGTTTTTTGTAAAGTTTGCTGTATTGTTTCATTCCTAAGTTAAAAATTCAATGAAAACTTTTAACTTTAAAACTAAAAACCTTTTGTACAAATGTATATACACATATACCATATGCTACATTGTTTGCAAATATATGCTTTCAGATCCAAATTATTAAATTTTAATTATCAGTTATATGTAATATAAATGTTTTGTTTAAATCAAATTTGTATAGAGATTATGAGCAATAATGTAACCTTTTTTTGTTAAATAGTTTTACAATAGGAATTTTTTTTAATGTTAATTTAGGATTTCAAATTGTTTAAAACAACCAATAGGTTTTCACTTTATATGTATGTATGTATGTATGTATCCATAATTATTATGAATGTATGCATCCATAATTATTATGAATGTATCCATATATTTCATTAACAAAATTTAAACAACGAAGACATGCGTAGATTTGGTTGATAAGTAATAAATGTCATATAATGTATTAATTGTTACAGCTAAATGGTGAAAGAAATGAAAGATTTTCCTCTTTTCATTTTCTTTCATATCCATGTGTAGATTTGATTGATAAGTAATAAATGTCATTTAATGTATTGATTGTCACAGTTAAATGGTGAAAGAAACGATAGGTTTCCCTCTTTTCATATTTTATCATATCCATGTGTAGATTTGATTGATAAGTAATAGATGTCATTTAATGTATTAATTGTCATAGTTAAATGTTGAAAGAAATGATATGTTTCTCTCCTTTCATATTCTGTCATATCTTCCCGTTATCAATTGAATATAGTAACAGAGGAAAATAAATAATTTCCTTCTCTTAATTTACTTTTACATGTTTCATTTATACATATATACACCACTTATATACCACACTTACACTTGACATAAATGAATGTATTTGATACATTCATCATATCACATACATTTATTTAAATTTCCTTATATTGAATAAAATATTAATTTTATTTAAAAGAAAATTTAGATAAGATTTAAATGCATTTAGACTTCACAGTCCCATTAATGATCTAAAATGATAAATTTTTTGAAATTCACCAATTTCTTCCGCTGCGGGCTGACCCAATTCTAATAGTTTACTATTCATTCTAGAGGGACCAAAGTGTATCAAGACATGAAGAGGAGCTTCTATTGGGAAGGTATGAAGATGGATGTTGGCTTGTGGGTTAGGTGGTGTGCAAATTGTCAACAAGTGAAAGCCGAACATTAAAAGCCGAGTGAATTTCTTCAACCTCTAGAGATTCTAGTTTGGAAATGAGATTTGATATCCATGGATTTTATAGACTGGTTGCCAAGGTCAAATAGAGGAAATGAAAGTATATGAGTCATAGTGGACAGGTTGACCAAGGGTGCCCATTTCATTCCAGTAAAGTCAACCGGGACGACACCTGTTTTAGTTAATTTGTTCATGAAGAACATAGTTAGACTTCATGGAGTTTCTAGTAGTATAGTCAGTGACATAAATGCTTTGTTTACTACCGAATTCTGAAAAAGTCTATAGGATGTGTTAGGCACAAAGTTCAAGATGAGTACCGCATTTCACCCTCAGATGGATAGGCAGACAGAGAGAGTCAATTAGGTACTTGAGGATTTATTGAGAGCTTGTATATTGGAATTTGGTGGACCTTGGGAAGATCACCTACATTTGGTTGAGTTTTCCTATAGTAATAGTTACCAGACTAGTATAGGAATGACGCCTTTTGAAGCTTTGTATGGAAGGCCATGCAAATCGACAACATGTTGGTTAGAGACTGGAGAAAGATTGGTCTTAGGTTCAGATCTGGTTAGAGAGGCGTCAGAGAAGATTGAGTTGATCCGAAGGAGGATGAATGAAGCTAAGTCCAAACAGAAATCTCTTTTGGCTTTACGCAACACTCTCGAACCATAAGATCTAGATCATCCGAGGGCTCTAGGAGTTGATCTGGGGAGAGAGCCTCTATAGAAAGCTTGACATTTGGTCTATAAATTCCAGCCTTGAACATAATTTTTTTTGACCTAGTAAGGTAAAAAAAAAGTTACGCAGATAAGAGGCGTAAAGACCTGGAGTTCTCAGTTGGAGAAAAGGTTTTCATTAAAGTATCACCTATGAAAGATGTTGTATGATTTGGAAAGTCAGGGAAGCTGGCACCGAGATATGTTGGTCTATTCTAAATTATAGAGAGGATTGGAAAGCTCGCCTACAGGGTAGAGTTGCCGAGCAGTATGACAGGTGTCCATAATGTATTTCATGTGTCTCATCTTCGCAAGTATGTGCATGATCCAAAGACTGCTATTCCTCCGACAAGGTTGGAAGATTTGATAATAGAGCCTAATTCGACTTTTGTTAGACAACCAGTTCGGGTTGTAGCGAGAGATGAGAACAGATTGACGAATAAGACAGTCAAGTTGATGAAAGTTCAGTGGAGTGACAACGAGAAGGACTGTACTTAGGAGACGGAAGACATGATTAGAGATACTTATCATGATCTACTTTGAGGGTATGTCTATATTAGTTTTATATAAATAGTTGATAGTCAGGTAGACTAGTATGGTTGTTAGGAGTCATTACAGATGATTATTACGCTAGTATTTAGTCCTTAAAGAATTTCGAGGACGAAATTATTTAAGAAGACGAGCCCGTAACACCCCTAATTTTAATAATATTATTTAGGAGATTTGATTAGATAAATTAAATTAAATATAATAATGTAAATATTAAGTGATAAGAGGATTGAGATTTGAAAATAAAACTAAGGGCCGAGTTTAATTAAATAAATGGGCTTAAGAATGGTTTATAAGCAAATTAATTTGTACAAGGGCATATTAGAAATTAGCCGCACCTTAATTCCATAACCCTTATATATCCACGGCTTGCCATCCATTGGCATTCCTTTCTCATTTTCACAAAACTAAAAAACGTAAGAAAAGAAGAGCTTAGAGTCGGCCATTGCTAGGAGAAGAGAAAATTCAAATCAAGCTAAGAATTAAAGCAAGGGGAATAAATCTTAATCTTAATCTTAATCCAATCTCTTTATCCTAATCAAGGTGAATAATAATTTATACCATCCCTATTTGTTTTATGATCATATATTTTCAGATTTAAGGTTAAATTCATTTTTATGATGTTTTGGATGATGATATGCTTGAATTATAATTTGTTTGATTTAAACAAAATTGTTTAAATGGGGATTTATGCGGTTTTAGAGCAAAAACTGATTGAAATTGATTATTGAATGCCATGGAAAAAATTTATGTTATGTAAAACATGATTTTGGAGTTGGGTTTTAATTTTGATAACTTTCCAAGCTATGGAAAGATTATTATGAATTTTCAAAGGAAAATATGATAAAATTGGGTTAAAAATTAATTTCGATTATTTTAGAAAGAATTTGGGTCTGAAATTTTGATATGTTTGATAACACGATAAAAGTGAATTTTTATAACTTTTGGGGATTTTTCCTAAGAGATTTACTTTGGAAAATAAATCATTTTAGAAGAAGGATTTAAGTGCAATTTTGGTTTTGCTTAATGGAAGGGCTTAATTGTTAAAATTTCCTTGATTTAATCTGATAATAAGTGGCAGTTATTTTGTAAAGAATTTGACAAAAATTTAAGACAACCAATCAAAGAATTACAAATAGGTAGGTTGTTATAAAGTCATTACTAAAGATAGCATTAATTCAGCCTTATCTGGAAAAGTTGGCTCCGCCTCCTTTAGAAGCGCCTTTTGACTCCAATGCCTCCGCTTCATCTAAGTCGAAACCAACCTAGCCAAAAACTACTAAAGCCGAAACCAATACACATGGTATCAATGAGATTGGTACGAAGTGGATTAGTGAAGGGCGGAAGGCAGGGTGTCGAAAGCATTGCCTTCGATTGAGTCTAAACCATTATTTACTTTTAAAAGTTATGGGCCTGCCTTGTTTTTGAAGGGTACTTTCGACCAAGTCTATACTATGTCGCTTTTGAGCCTGTTGCCGCCTTTCTTTGTTTAAAAATAGAGCTTTCGAATGAGATCCTTTAGTTATAAAAGAATGCTTTTGAAAATGATGGTTCCGACCTAATCGAAGCCTTGCTGTTGTTCTTTTGCCTTTCGAGTGTATTGAAGTCATCAATGCTTTCAAAGGATAGTTTTTGTTTTAAAGACGTACTAAACCACTTCCTAAATGCTTTCGAAAAGGGTCAAGGATTTCGAAGGCAATGTCTTCGAAAGGGGGTTTCAAGGTTAACCTTCAAAGTTTTACTTAAAGGTTTTGAAGCTTTCGACGGATGGTTCCGATGCCATCAAATTTTCCCCGAACAATTTATTAAAGGTTTTGAAAGAGATGCTTTCGTATATATTCACTTTGACCCAGAGGATGTTTTTTAGTAGACCCAATGGTTTTGAAAGGGGTACTTTCATTGGTTTCGAAGCTATGTTTCTAAGGACTATTAAGTAATGCTTTGATACTTTCAAAAGGTATATTTTGGTTTTGAATCAGGTGATTAAAGAGCTTCGAAAGGTATATATTTAATGTTTTGAAAATAATTTTTCTATACTTTCAAAGGAGGTTATCCAGGGGTTTCGAAAGTATTGTTTTAAGGTTTCGATAGCCTTAGTTTTCAAAATAAATAACCCAATATCATTTTAAAAGAAAACCACGACATAAATAAAGTGTTTTGAAGTGAAGTTTTTGAAGAAGTTTTCCTTGATTAATGGGTTAAAGGGATTAACTAGGTCTTATATAAAATGGTTTTAAGGATATTAAACCACATGGGTTAGTATTATTATGTCTGCTTCTTCATATATGTATTTGAATATATTCATATTGTAATGAACCCATAACGGCACATTAGGGAAGGGCAGAATAACCAGCTAGGTTGACCCAGTAGTGAATATAAATTAAGGGTACTAGAATATTAATTAAAGATATTGGCAGGGACCAATAGGTTCACAGTAAGCCCATGAAAACTGTGTATAGGAAAAGATATTGGTAGGGGCCAATAGGTTCATAGTAAGCCCATGAAAACTATGTATAAACAAAGATGTCAGGAAGACATGTTCACGGTTAACCCATGAAAACTATGATTTGATATTGGCAGGGGCCAATAGGTTTTTGTTATCCCATGAAAACTATACCCGGATTAAGATATTGAAAGAAGTCGATAGGTTTCTACTCAACCCATGAAAACTAGGATAAGAGGGAAGTTATTAGAGTTACCAATAGGCTCAGGGAGAACCCATGAAACAATGATGTTATTGGCAGGGGCCAATAGGTTCTTAATGAGCCTATGAAAACTGTGAAACTGGTCAGGGTGTCCATGAGCATTAAACAGGTTATTAGTAAGCCCATGAAAACTAATAGGTTAATAGTGACTCTAGAAACTATAACTAAGGCAGATAGTCAAAAACGAACAGGGATGGGTAATCCTAAATTGATTTACTTATTTCCATATCATCATATTATGTTGAACTACTATGTTTTAACCATTGTGGATGCAGGAGCACGGTATATGGTTTTAAAAATGTTTTAGGATACTAGTGAGGGGAAAACCCGTTCCGCTAAGCAGCGTGGTCTCACTAGATATTTAATGATTTGAGATGGTAGATTATTATTCATACCAGGCTTTATATCTGACTTGAAGTTTTTGTTTTCCCCTTAAACTCTCGGGTACTCAATTGATTTTGAGTAGTTTGAGAGTTAAGGTTTTCAGGTACCTCTTTAGACTAATAAGTTTTTGGAGACGTGCAGGAGGTATGATAACTATCTAGAGTTATCTTTTATTTTGATTCCGCTGTGTTGTTGTTGTAAAGGCAAAGTTGTTAAATTGCTTATATATACTCTGATCATCCAAAAGGGGCATCTTCATATGTCGCTCTTGGCGTATGTTGTAATAAATACATTTTCTCTGAATGAGGTTCTCATATTAGGATTATGTAATGAATTTGAAATGTTTTGAAATGGAATGACAAAGATGTTTGTTGATTTTTAATTTTTTCCATATTTATGTGTTTTTGTGTATCAATGTATATAACATTACCGTATTTGGTCGCCGAGGATTAATAATTATGGATGACTGCAGCATCCATAGACGTTAGTTTTGGGCCTCCAAGTGGGGATGTTACATATAATTAATTAAGTAATTAGTACAAAGCATATTAAATAGATTATCCTTAAATAGTATGTTATGTGATAATAATTACAAGGAGTCGTTATCATGGGAAAATTATCATGAATATAACAACATATATTTTAAATGTTCCCGTTCAAGATGCATCGAGAAAGGATATCAATGCATCATTTGAGATCGGAGTACGTAACGCTCTCTAAATGTTGGGCAAAGTATTGTTCATGATTGTTGAGGGAACCATGGAGTTATGTACTGATAGTCATTGGATAACTATGAAATGACTCATCCGAGAGTTTCCAGTTGGTTTATAACAACTAGGACTAACAGGAAACATCGAAGTGATGATATTACATAGTTCTTTCAACTTGAGAATGCCGTTGAGCTTCAACATGGAAAGTCTATTTTGATTATAGTTATATCATGGCATGCCGACCATCGAGTAACTATAGTTGGGTTTGAGTTGAAGCATTAGATGTGAAACACTATTTAATAGAGAATTCACTTCCTTGATTATATGAAGATAATATCATGGTCAACCGTAGTCAATTCAAAATCAAAATCTTTGATTAGACCAGTACGGTTGATAATTATTGTTATTATTGAACTATGAACTTTGTTTTATGGACCAAAGAGTTGAATATGGATGATATTGGATATTTGACCAAAACCAATTCAGTAAGTCTTAATGTGATATCGTGTTAATGAAGAGACTTAGTGTAAACAATGATCACTAGAAGGTATCGATTAGATTGTAAAATTAGATTTTACCAATAAAGATGTATAAACGATAAATTCAGCCAAACTGTTACTTCGCCAGCCAAGGTGATGAGTGAACATTGATATTCGAATAGTTCGATGTTAGTCCCTGACTGAATTTACACCTAAGAGTCGCACAACCATCTTACGATTTCTTTAAAATACCCATAATTTAATCAATTTATAAAATGCTATAAATTCATTAATCTTTATAAATATTAATAATTTACGTATTTGACGTACCGGGTGTTGTTAGTAACTTTCTAGGCATCGTTAGTAATTAACTAGTGTGTATGTAATTTTTTTTAAAAGAGTGATACTTTATTCAAGTAGAACATTTATATTGTGCATATAAGAATTATATATGTATATATCAATATACGATATCGATACACATTTAAATACGATTTAAATGACATTTATTACTAAATAGATTTTATGGTTTCATGGGCTCATAAAGGCCTTTTTCATGGCTGGCCTAGGACGGGGGAGGGGAGTGGGTTATTTAAATTTTAGATTCGGATCTAGAACTAGAAAATGGAGAGGTAGTAAAAGGAGGAGAACTTGTCTACTCTCATTTCTTTATTTAAACACGTCTACCCCCTCACCATTTTCTCTAGATCCTTCATCTCTTATTGTAGCCGAAACGATCCACCTCCCTCACCCCGTGACCAAATATCCTAGAGCCCAAATCAACCAATAAAGTTGATCTAGTGTTACACTTGATCGTTGCAACATCCAATGATCGATCCAAGTGAATCTAGGAGATCCCACTAATCGACCTGCATTCAAAGGCTACCACTTTAAGGTATAAGTTCCATTTACATTTCTATCATATATATCTCATGATAGATATATTATATAACAATTTTATATGCACATTCATTGTTTTTGTAATTATTAATTATTAAAATCTCTTTGATCTGTCATTGTTAATCGAGATTGTAGTTTAGATCTTTATATAAAATAAGAATAGAAAAATCAAATCCCTTATTCCGCCATGATATATATATATATATCATATATTAATTTTCTAAATATTAAAATTGACATTTAACAATTTAAAAATGCTAATTATTATTTTAATTATATATACGCTAAGTATTTAAAATTGTTTATATATATATATTTGTTTTGGAAAATAAAAAATTATTATTTCTCCAAAGCTATTTGAATATATTTTATTATATTTATATTTCAATAATTATAAACAATGTTTATAATAATTTTTTTGAGAGAAATGTGTGATCCTCAAAAGTAGAGGAGAGCACACATGTATATATATTGTTTATATTAATTTTTATACATACATATATAAATATATAAATATTAATCATTAAATAAATATATAATTCTCATTTTTTTTAATTAAAAGGTATTTTTAACATGGCCATATATGTGTGTGTATTATTTTTTACAGAATACATACATTAATTCTTTTGTGCGGTTTTAAATAATGTGTGCATATATATATATATATATATATATGTTATTTTCGACAATAAAGCTTGTTTTATAAAATATAAATATTTATGTATTTTAAATAATTAAAAGATATTTCAAATGATTTGATAGATCTTGTTTTGAATTTTAAATTATTTTACTAAGTCAAATTAAATACTTTGGATATTAATTTTGAATCTAAATTATATTGACTTAGTCAAAATCTAACTAAATATTTTAAAAGTTTAGTTTATTTAATATACAGATAAATTTTGCAATAATTTAAATATTTACATGTATTTTTAAATAATGTTTTGAGACAGCCAATATGCATATAAATGGCCAATGCATACGTTGTAGATGTAAATCCCAACTTTTGTATATGTATAAATTAACTATGTACACGTTGTCATATTGCACATGCACATCATATACACAAGGGTATATATTGATATAATCTAATATATGTATATATATAGACATATATACATACGTACATACATACATATAAACATATACATAGTAATTAATATACAATGATTAAACCAACAAAGCTAATTAAATTAAATTGGATTTTATTTAAGTTAACTAGATTGAATCTGATACAACCCATTAGACTTCGTAGACCCACTCTGATCCAAAAATAAGGGAAAAAATTGAAGTATACATTTTCACTTGTTGTATACTGGTTTGATTTCATCAATAATATCAGATCCAAAATGGTCCATGTGGTTTAAATTAGCAACTTTAGTGCCACCTAATAGAGCTTGCTCATCTAACGGGTGTCTATAGTAGTAATGTACAGGCATGGGACTAGATATTCAAGTATGCTCCCCTCTTTGGCAACTACCTTGACCTAGTGAGTGAAGTAAGTCTAAAAGGTTGGCCCAATTGTAATGACGCAAATTGATATGGGCATCAAGCTAATTTTCAAAATTCAATTTAAAATTTTTAAATATATTTTAAATTTAAATGTTAAATTTGAAATATAAAAGGAAATTTTATGGTGTTTGCAGAATAAATATAATTTTCTCAAATTTTTGAAAAATATTTTAAATGAATAATTTCAAATATATTCATTTAACTGAACTGATTAATTAAATTAATTAAAATTGTAGCGACCCCATTTTGACCATCGAAAGTCGACACCGAATACTACCACAGTGTTAAAATTTTGAACATCCAATCGACCAAATGGTAGATTGTTAGGGTAAATAAAAATAAAAGGGATAGAGAAAATCAGAATCTCACAATGAAATCAACAATATATAATATATCAGGGTTAAAAACAAACCTTATCAACTTGACAGTTATAAAATCCCGACCTTACAACTGCTGATATGGATATTATATAATACAATGGAAAATAAAACACTACGATAAGTGAACCTCCATCTTCTGTCCAAGAACTCTACACCACCAAAGCCAACCTGGGAAAATA
The DNA here is from genome assembly GCA_030737815.1 of Allium fistulosum. NCBI lineage: Eukaryota > Viridiplantae > Streptophyta > Magnoliopsida > Asparagales > Amaryllidaceae > Allium > Allium fistulosum. Next base: position 74,534,408 of record CM060906.1, read on the forward strand.
CTCGGTCTGACCCAAGTATTATAATAGAAAAAACACCCGGATCAGTATGGAAATACCAACATGAGAAAACTCAATAACGAGGAACATATAAAATTTCTATGAGACCACGCCACTAACGCATAATAGGTTTTTACCTCACAAGAGTAACATTCATACAGAAAAGAGTAGAGATATACAACATGAAACAAATCCAAATAAGAATGGGCATAAATGGCATTAAGAATTAGACTTGCAAGAATGAAAATAATCCGAGCAAAATCCAAACTGGATGGAATGGATAAAACATGATAACTGTCCAAACTTGATAGAACGGACAAAACCTATAATTAAACATCATGAAGAGTGGTTGACTCTTCCCGTTGCAATTACATAAAAACAATTTGAAGGTTCGAATCAAAATAAAAAAGGAAAATTTTCAACAAATGACCGGGAAGGTGCACCATGCTTGATGTATACCTCTAGTAATATACTTCTGAGAAGCTCATATACTCCGTGACACTTCTCGGACAATACCAAGTCGGACCCCGCCAAACCTTACGGAGTATCCGAAAATTTCACATCTAATAGCGCTACCATATCCAATCTAGATGAGACGTGAAAGTATCCTAATGGGAGCAACCCCGCATAGCTTGGATTCCTCTCGCGCTTTGAATTTAGCCATTTCCGACAAAGGATAACAAAGCTCAAAGAGCAGCAAATTGTTTTTAAGGTGACAATATACCATGAAGAAAGCTGAATCAGATAATTAATAAATCAACCACCAAGGATAATTAAAATGATCATATATGGAAATTAAATTTCATATATTTACCACTACTCATTGATTCCAAACAAGTGCTATATCTCTGTTGAAGATGAAGCCAGGCAAGTTGAAATAGAGTTACCTCTAGGTATTCCCTTGACAACATTTTTAATCTTCAAGATAGAAACAAGTCCAAGCCTCGACGTTGAGTGTTAAAAATATGACTAGATCCTTTCCATATAAGTGATATCGTTTACGGAATTATTTTTTTCATAACCGAATCGAACTTTACATTCTAAAACTGAACTTGTGCTTGATTTCCATATTAAGAATATTAGTAAAAACATTATGGGGATACTCTTTAAAAATGTTATTTTATAAGACATAATTTATAATACTAAGTGTATTTAAACAAGGGTCAAAAACTAATGTCATTAAAACATTATTTACTATAACCCAAACAATTTACACTTAGCTTTATTTATAAATAATTCCTTTTAATGCGTTTCTCATTTAAAACCATCATTTGTAAATTTAAAACAATGTTTATTATCCCAAAAGATAATAAAACAATTTAAATATCTTTGTAAATTTAAAACAATCTTAATTATCCTTAAAGATAATTAATCAGATTTATAATCTCTTTTAAATAAACAAATCAATTATTTTATATAATTAATTATTTCCAAACACTTTTATATCATCAGTAAATTGACTTTATTTTTTTTTGGTTAAATCTAGTTTATTAACTTTAAAACATTTTCATCAAATTGCTTAATTAACTTTAAACACTTTTATTATATTAGTTAATTCACTTTAATCACTTTTATTAAATCAATTAATTAACTTTAAATATCATTAATTAAAAGGATTCATTAAATACAAAGAATCATTAATTAGAATGAAAGATTAATCTCAACCATCATTAATTAAAATGAATTAATATTTTTTAAATGCCATTAATTAAAACAATTAATTAGGTTCCAATAATCGTTAATTAATCGAATTAATTAAGTTCAAACATCATTTGTTAAAATGATTAATTAACTATAAAACGTCATTAATTAAAATGATTAAATAAGTTTCAAGTATCATCAGTTAAAATAATTAATTAAATTTAAAACCATCATAAATTAATATGATTAAATTTCAAAAATTGTTAATTAAAATGACTTAGTTAAATTCAAATCTCATTAATCAAATCGATTAATAAATTTCAGACATCATTAATTAAAATGTTTAATTACATTCAAATATCAGAAATTAGGATGATTAAATAAATCAAATATCATTAATTAAAATGATTAATTACTTTTAAATATCATTAATTAAAATGCTTATAAATTTCAAATATCATTAATTAAAATGATTAGTTAAACTCCATTGTCATTAATTAAAATGATTGATTAAATCCAATCTCATTTAAATCAAAAGATAAACCAATTTTAAACACCATTAATTAAATTGGTTAATCAATTTCAAAATCATTAGTTAAAACAATTAATTAAATCAAAATTATCATTAATCAAAATGATTAGTGAATTTTAAATTTTTTTTAGTGAAAATACAAGCTCAAGTTCAAAATACACCCGACAGGGTTTTGAGGTTGATAATTAATAAATGACGGTACAACGAAATCGTTATAACGACACTTAACAATTAAATGGCAAGATTTATTTTCAATTAAACATCAATGTAACAACATAAGGATGTAAATAAATAATTATTGGCGAGAAACCCCTCAGGATCTCTCTATAAATTTTTCCTGCAAAACAATGGTTACAGATAATATATATAATATTATGGGTTCATAACAATTAAATTAATATGTCATCCATTTTCCAAATGGAAATTCAACTAAATAGTCCATCAAACAATCTAACTAACATCCAAGCAATCAATAATAATTTATAGCATAATAGATATGATATAGTAAAATTGAATGCGAGTTAAACTAACATTGATTTTCAGTTTTCGCTAAAACGTTCCATTTTGAACTAAAACCGAACAAGCGTTTGATTTTAGCCAAAAATTTCACTAGCTCCAAATCAAACCAAGCTAACTCCATCACGTAACCATCGTCGCTATGAGTCGAACGCAAAAAACGGCATTCGAATCCGACCTCGTACACAAAAATTATTCGCTTTATAAGATTTAAAAAATTAAATAATATAATTATATATAAATCAAAACATTAACCACCTTAATCATTCAACCAATACTTCTTCCCCTTCCCTCTAATTACCTTCACCTGATACAGACATCACCACACTCTCCCATGTACACGCACGCCAAACAACGACCATCCCTCCACTAAATCGACCAATAATCGCTCCGACGAACTTCTCTTCGAATGAGCATTGCAATGCACACTACCACATCCTCTTCGCCTCACCCTATAAAAAGGCGACATGATCAAGTCCTCCCCCATCACGTGCAAGGTCGCGATCCCCCAAAGGTCATCGCATAACCCCAAACTTCGGGTATAGGTGCAACAACCCACAATAAAACCAATGGCACCAACCCCTTCTCGTGTCGATGCCTAAGACGCCTGAAATTGCGAGCCCTAGCTCCTCCTCCATGAACGGCCTTAGCCTCCCTCTCCAATGCAACCAAATAAGAGGGTACATAATAGAAGCTCGTACTTAAATGAGTTCAACGGACCAAAAACAATGATTTTTAGCAGAGTATATATTTTTATTTTGAATTTTGAAGGGATGGATCAAAAATGGGTTTAATGTGAAATGAAAGAAAGAACTAAATAGGAGGGATGGATACTATTGAAGACGTGGGGGTATGATGTAAGTATGGTTATGTGTATATATGTTATTTTATTTTATATTAAAATATTCTGCCTAACATATCCAAAAATCCTGAACTCCTACCGGAGCATGCCGACTGGCATTCTATACTAAATACCCCTATTCCAAACATAATGGAACTATTTACGAGACCCAATTCCAAAGTATACGGAAGTTATCTTTTTAAATCAAATTATATTTGAAATTAGTTGTTATGCATTTCAAGCTCGCACGACCAAACAATACATTTGATTGTTACGAAACTCGATAGCGTACAACCATTTATTATTCCAGATCTAATGGCATTAGTTTCATCAAAATCCAAGACTGTGCCTCGAAGTGATAATTTCACAAATTTAAATATCGTTTTATATTTTCGATCCAATTATTTTTGTAAATAAATTTACAAATTGAATTCAAGGTTATTAAATCCAATTAACTAATAATTAATTTACAATTCAAATGTTTAAAAAGGATCACAATATTTGAATTCAGGTTACTAAATTCCAAAATCCAATTATTAAATATTTAAAATTAATTAAACATTTAAAGTCAAATGACCAAAATTTTGGGTTGTTACATTCTCCCCTCTTAAAAGAATTTCGTCCCTGAAATTCCCAAGGAAGAAAATGTTTCCAAACCCTTAAGTTTAAAACTATCAATTAAAATGAGTTATTAAACTTATTAATTAAATCTCAAAATTTTATGGAAAATTTTGGTAGCGTCTTCTTTGCGCGGCTTGATCGGAACAACTACAAATTGCCATTACGGGTTCTAAACAAACCAAAGAAAACAAAAGCCAAGTGGCCTTCCATAATCGAGGCACAAAATCATCAACTAATTTAAATTTCAAAATTTATTACGTACCTTTTTGCGTTTGATTTATATTTTGGCAAGTAATTTATTATCCCTATGCAAATGCAAGTGCACAAGAACTCAAATGAAAATCTCTTACTTCCATGTACTTACATAATCTAAAAGAGAATCAGGTTGACAAAAGCAATATGATGTAACTCTACATGCAAAAACTAACATGGTATAAATCTACGTGCAACTCTAGTATAAAATAAAGCTACATGCAACAAAATCACAACCATAGGTGACAAAATACATAGAAAATTCTGTAATAAATGCTATGCATCTAATAATTTCAAATGATAAATTTGGACCTAAATACCCGTGTTTATAAATTCAAAAATTTATTTTCAAATTTCTCAAACGAGAATTAAATCAAAGGTCAACAATCAAAATGACAACGAGGGAATTCCTCCTAATAAAGAATGGTGAAACTCTAGAATCAAAACAACATGGAGCATCCAGTGGTATTTTGGTTCCTCCAAAAACATCAACTAGAGTGAATAAATATTATTTCTTTCCCAAATTTTTTTTTTCAAAATCACAGAGATTTTGGTCCTAATAACAACAATTCAAATCCTTTCTTTATAAATTTAAACTTTATAAACAATGGTATATAAAATCACATAATCAATCAGTTAAATTCAGTCAAATGAAATCAAATTTCGTATAGGAATACACCAACATTATCAGTCAATCAATCAAATTTCATAAGGGAAAACCTATCACTTAACATTGTTTCAAAATGTCAAATGACTAATAAAAAAATCCTAACTTAGTTCATAAATTTCTTGATTGCCCAAAAATATAGATAATTCACTAAGCATACTATTTTGCTCAACATCTTTTGGTTATTTCTTAGAAGATTATCCAAATTCATTCAGACAAAATTGAAAGTTATACTCTAAAATTATCGGTTTCTTAACTATACAAATTTTTTCGAATCACTTAAATTTTGCATTTAGCATTTTATTCAATACTAAAATTATTTACGAATTATTTTATAAATTTTCACCTAAGTTTAAAAATATTTTATAAAGTTATTTCTTTATAAAACATTAAATAATAACTTATTATACTTTATTTATTTGTATAATTGCAATGACCCTCTCTTTTCTACCTTCATTTTGTAAGGATTTTTTTTTGTGATATATATATATATATCATTTATTAACAAATATATTTCCCCAGGGTCATTTTTCTTTTTCCAATAAACAAACTTTATCCAGGATCAAAAGTTTTACCAATATAGATATATCAGTGCAACCACAAGGATATGCACACACATATGAAGATGCATGTGCCCCTCTTGCTTAATCAGGTTATGGCAAACAAGAGGTTACATTGATTGATTAAATTTAATCAATCCCCACATAGCTTAATTTTTATTTATGTAATAAAATCTTATTCATATAGGTAACAGTATGATTTTTAATCCTTGATAGCTTGCTGGATCCTCTATGAAATATGATCCATAAAAACCAGATAATTATGTTATGATTATCTATAAAAATTGATAGTGTAGTGTCTGTGCTCTGAAAATGATATAAGCTTCTATCATTTTCTATGTTTGCTTTCCTATAAAGTCTACCTTATATGCAAACTCATATCTGGGATATTCTTAAGTGAATTATCATATTCCAGAAGCTTGATTCCTTGATACCAAGATACTAGACTAAATGAAATGCAGTCCGGGGTGAGTTTCCTGGGACATATGGATACTTAGCAAAGAAAAACATGGGTTAAATAGACTCTCTGTTCAGGCATATTTCAAAGGGTCTTAAAATGCATTTTGCCCAAAACTTTAGTAAAAAGAAATTCAGATTCATGTTAAAATTACAAAGGTACTGGTGTGACAATATCTGAACAAATCATGTCTGAACATGTATAAAATTACTAATATGGATCTAACTTCATCCTCCTATAAAATCCCTATTATGGATCTAACTTACAAAATTATAGATAAAACTTTTCAACATTCCAGATAATGAAACTCAGATATTTTAAATTCCAGTTACAAGTCAAATTCTTAAAATACTTAACCAAATATCCAACATCACTCAGTACTTACTACAATGGAATTTTTTTTAAATATCAATACATGCAAATTTCATCTTTTAAGCTCTTATCTATCTAATTCTAGCATGCTATAATCTTCTTCTCAATGCCTTGCTTCTACTCCTACCTAGAGGCTGCTGTTCCTGAAAAAGCATTTGAAGCTGCCTCATTTTAAATGAGACACCCCAGATGCCATTAGCACACTAGGGTCAGACACATGTCTGGTATGAGAAAATCCACTAAAGTAACTAATTAATTAAATTAAAATTGAATTAGTACATATACATATAGTTCTGCCCATTTTGAAAACAAGTAATACTTGTATGCATGTGCTGTGTCATTGTGCATGTGCACACTTTAATCTTTCTTTCCAGAGACTTTATATAGATATGGCACATACATTCAGGCATACAATTCAGTCATAAATCAAATAATCATTCACACAAAACAGAAAGATAACTAACATGAGTTAAATCATTTATTCCCTCCTCATATTTCATTTCTGGGAAAACTCTAGTTCCTCATCATGTCAAATATTCTTCCCTTGATATATTTATCTACCCTGGTCTCATCTGCAATTTTATGAATCAATGGACACACTGTAATGAACTAATTCACTCCATTACACAAAGATCTCAGGACTTAAACAAGCCATGTGTCAACTTGCATTACTCAAGAACACAAGTCATTCCTGCAGTGACCTTGACCCCATTTCCTAATCAAGTTCTCAGGTACTTTCTCTTTTTAAATTTTTTTCTTTTCAGGGCAAACCCAATCAGTGAGTCATTTTACAAAAACAAGCATTCATCTCATAGCATTCCTCATCATTCACATAAACAAACAGAGGTAATCAAGCAATTTAAGTATTGGTACTTATTAAAACATGTTCTTGCAATTTTAAAGAGATATAGACAACTAACATTGGTTTATGGCTCTATGGGAAGATTTTATTGCAAACATCTGTACTTTAGTTAACTCAGATTGACCAAGCTTCCTAAATCACAAAATCTACTTGCTAGGTGGTTATTGTATATTTTCTTTGAATCAGGAGTGTCAGCACATAGGCAAGCCTATTGCACTCCTAATTCCTTTTCATCTTAAGCCTCAGCACATATACATGTGTATATTGCAACCCATATGCTCATCAATTCTCCTGGGTTGAGCCAAAACCAACACTACTTGCTTATATTCAACATTTTATTTTCTGGGTATTTATTTATATTTCTAACCATTATCATATCAGAAAGAGATCTCGGTTTTTTTTAAGATACTTATTCATGCATACTGATCATATTTAGAATATTCACGAGATAAAACAACCAGAACAACCATTTAGCATTAAAGCATCCTTAATTTCTGAAAGACAATCACATACACTTTTAAGAAAAATTAATTTATAACTGGCTGCCTTCATTAGGACTTAGTGCCTTAAGTTGTTGAGTGAGTTTTCTCACCTAGCTCTCTTCTTTGCTTCCTTAATTAATTGATAACTTCTGCCTTTAGCCTCAAGCTCTTTTCCTTCACTTGCCTTATGTTTTATATGGTGTTTTTTTTTCAAAGTTCTTTTTGAGAAGGAGAGGAGGCTGCTGCTTATAAATACACAGAGTCCTCCTTAGGGTTTTGGGTATTGGCTAAAGCCATTTTTGCCCACCAGAAAATTATGTTATCTGAATTTATTTGAACCCAAGATTCTACCCTCCCTGGCTTAATTTGGTGAAGAGAAAAGTGGTTATCTACTTTGGTTATTTTCAGAAATCCTACTTTTCTATAAAATGCTTTTTCTCTTGTCTATTTGCATGCTAAATGTGTGATCTGATTTCCAGCAATATTATACACATATTTCTTTCTTTCTTAATTCAGCCCATACAAAAATACATTTTTGTTTTCCTCCCATTTTCTATTTTTAGCCTTCACTTTATTATCTGGTGTTTCCTTTTTTATTTATCCACCAGAGGAAAAACATATTTGTGTGTTTCATCTTACTAGTTTAAATTCTAATACTTAGTTAGTGTACTTACATATATGTTTTACAGACAATAACTTATATACATATATACATCTATATTATTTTATACTGATACACATATGCACATGTATACTTAGTTATATTTCTGCATATAGCACATTTGAGGGTTTTCTTTATTTATCAGTTAATATATATATATATATATACATATACATATATATATATATATACATTTTCCATACATAGCATCATGTACTCATTCATAGTATCCAGGGATCTAGCTTTACTCATGTGTATTTTCTGTGCACAAATGCACATCATTTTATTATACCACATCAAGCTATCTCATCTTTCTCTTAAACATGGTTTTAAAAATTACTTAAAAATTATTTTAATCTTATTTATATTTTTCCAAGATAAATTCCTAAAATCTTGGGTCATTACAATAATACTCTTCTATATCCTAGGAGTACATAGAAATACAAATTTTGTTTTACTTTTCACAATTTAGTTGAAGATCGAATTAAAATTTGGAACTTTTATAACCGAGTCAACCTCTCAACCTCTTTAATATTGTGTGTTAAAATGGACGATGTTCATTGGTTGACCCAAAACAACAAATAGCTTGCACAACTTAGAAGTTTTAAATAAAAGTTATGGTTTTAATAAAACAATGTTTATGAAACCTTCCTACCTTTTTACCTTAAGGTGTTATAATGAATGATTTTATGGAATGACCTAATAACACCAATTAGTGACACTGCTTAAATGTTTCAAATAAAATCTAGGGGGAATTAATTTAAATGACAAAAATTTGTATATTTTTAGCCTCAAGGACACGACCTCAATATTTTAACCACAAGGACAAACATTCTTCTAAAAATTATTCATAAGGACAAACATTTTTCCAAAACTGCTACCGAACTAAAAACTGCTACCGATAACTACAAACTGATACCTAAAACATGTAAAAACTGATACTTAAAGAAAGTTGTCCTTCAGGCTAAAATACTGAAGGTTTGTCCTTAAGGCTAAAATGCTGAGAAATTTTGTCCTTGACAATAATTTCCTGTAAAATCTATGGTTTTTGATAAAACAATGTTATCAAAACCACCATATTCAATTTAACCCAATTTACCCGTTTTTAAATTATCCCCCACCTTATCTAAGGGTAAAATCTCATTTATCAAAACAATATCTTACTAGAAATACTTTTTATATTTTGAAACCAATTCCCTTTTAGGGAAGTTAAAAAATAAATACTTGGTTTTTAAATTCAAAAACTCATGTTTGAAATCATACTACATATATTTTTATATATAATAACTTCAAACGATTTATTTGTTAAAACTCACTTTGGGTTCATTTGGATTTGAATTGATTTTGATCGTATAATGACAAAGAGAATAATTTACTAAGTATTCCACAATGTTCGCCTAAGCAAATGTCAATTGTCACTTAAAAGATTATTTAGATTACCACAACACTAACCGAGACGATTTCCTCCGAATTATTCTAAAGAAAATGCATTCCATTTAAAATTTTACTTCCTAAATTTTTTTTCAATTACTTCCAAAAGTACTACTATTTCATTTCTCAAAATCCTTTTGAAATTATTTTCAAAAATTCCAGGATTTAGATTCAAAGATCCTTTTTAAACACATTTTATAAACTAAATTTATACAAAATTTCCTTTATGTAAAAATCATCTCATATTATATTAATCCTTCTTTATTATAATAGAATTATCTCAAATATTTATTCTTTAAATGTCTTATCCTTTCATTTAGATTATATTAAACAACTTTTATTAAAGTTTAATCCTTAATTCACCATTAATAAAAGGTGAATTTTTAACTTACATTTTCTCCAAACACCTTATAGTCAAATTGTGAAAATTAATTCACAAACGGTTCGTTTTAAATCAAAGCGATAAACGCTCCTAAAGAAACCGAGCACAATTTAACAATTAACAAACAAAAGTCAATGCTCCTAATCTAATTAAGCATGATCGAACAAACAATAGTGATAATAAATAAATATTATCACATTCAAAAAACACACTCTATAACTATATAAAGTTTTGAAAATAATTCCTTTATATATATAAAATATAATCCTAGGAAAAATATTTCATTTGCCAAATTTTCAATACCATGTCCGTTGGCCTTGTTCAAGTGTTTAGAAATGACTATCGATACCGTGGCGTACCAGAATTCATTAAAACTCAATAGACCAGTTAACATAATACGTTTTTGTAACATTAACAAATATGCTCTCCAATATATGATACTCTCAAACTCATTCTAGTGTGTCGCTTACCCTATCTCTAATGAGCCAGACCCTACCAAAGCTAAGGTGCTCGCTTAACCTTCAGCTCTGATACCATGCTGTAACTACCCACCTTTTTGACCATAAAAAATCGACACTGAATACTACCACCGTGTTCAGATTTCGAACATCCAATCGACAAAAGGGAAGATTATTAAGGTAAATTAAAAAAGGAACATAGAACAAAGAAAATCATAATCTAACAGCGGAATCAACAACAGATAATATAACAAGGACAATAAAAACTATCACTCCAAAAATATAGAGTATATCAGAGTTAAAAACAAACCTTATCAGCTGGACAATTATATAATCCTGACCTTACAATTGCTAACGTGTATACTATATGATACAGTGGAAAATAAAACACTACGACAAGTGAACTTCCTGCTCCTCTCCAAGATCTCTAACACCAAAGCCAACCCGAGAAAATACTCGGTCTGACCCGAGCATTATAATAAAATAACATCTGGATTAGTCTGGAAATATCAGCGTGAGAAAACTCAAATAATGGGGAACATATAAAAGTTCTATGAGACCATGCCGCTAATGCGAAACGGGTTTTTACCTCACAAGAATTACATCCATACAGGAAAGAGTAGAGATGAAGAACATGAACAAATCCAAATAAGAATGGGCATAAATAGTATTAAGAACCATACTTTAAAGAATGAAAATAATTCAAGCAAAATCCAAATTGGATAGAATGGATAAAACATGATAACTGTCTAAACTTGATAGAATGGACAAAACCTATATTTAAACATCGTGAAGTGGTTGACTCTTCCCGTTGCAATTGTAGAAAAACAATTCGAAGGTTCGAATCAAATAAGTTCCAACAAATCACTAGGAAGGTGCACCACTCTTGAACTATACCTCTAGTAATATACTTCTGAGAAGCTCATATACTCCATGACACTTCTCAAACAATACCAAGCCGGACCCCACCAAACCTTACCATGTATCCGAATATTTTACATCTAACAGTGCTACCGAATCCAATCTAGATGAGATGTGAAAGTATCCTAATGGGAGCAACCCTACATAGCTTGGCTTCCTCTCGCGCTTTGAATTTAGTCAATTCTGACAAAGGACAACAAAGCTCAAAGAGTAAAAAATCGTTTTTAAAGTGACGATACACCATGAAGAAAGTTGAATCTGATAATTAATAAATCAACTACAGGGATAATTAAAATGATCATGTATGGAAATTAAATTTCATATATTTACCAATACTCGTCAACTCCACACAAGTGCTATCTCTCGGTTGAAGATGAAGGCAGAAAAATTGAGATAGAGTTACCTCTAAGCATTGCCTTGACGACATTTTTTACCTTTGAGATAGAAACTAGTCCAAGCCTCAACGTTTAGCGTTACAAGTATGACTGGATCCTTTCCATATAAGCGGTATCGTTTATGGAATTATTTTTCCATAACAGAATCGAACTTTACTTTTTAAACTGAACTTGTGCTTGATTTCCATATTACAAATATTGGTAAAAACATTTTGGGAATACTCTTTAAAAATGTTCTTTTATAAGACAAAATTTATAATACTAAGTGTATTTAAACAATGGTCAAAAACTAATATCATTAAACATTGTTTACTATAACCCAAACAATTTACACTTAGCTTTATTTATAAATAATTCCTTTTGAAGGATTTTCTCATTTAAAACCATCATTTAATTTAAAATAATGTTTATTATCCCAAAAGATAATAAATGTAACAACCCAGAATTTTGGTATTTGAAATTGGAATGTTTAATTAATTTTAAATATTGAAAAGTTAATTTTATAGATTTAATAGTTTGAATTTCAAATATAATGATTTATTCAATAATTTGATTTTTAATTTTAATAATTGGAATTTTCTTAAATAATTGAATCTTGGGTTTTAAGCTTGATAAAAATAATATAAACGGGTTATTTAATTTCTATTAATAAGAAGAAAGATAATAAAATTTTTAAATTGGATTTTTAAGTGATTTACTCAATTTTTATAATAACTCGTTTAAATTAACGAGTGAAAATAGCCTTCCGGGGCATAGTCTCGGATTTTTACAAAACCAGTGTCATTGGATCCGTAATAGTGTAATATTATCGGGTTTCAAATTTCATAGCGTTTGGAGTTATCATTTGGCCGTACGGGATTGAAACGCGTTGAATTTTATATCGAAAATTTAATATTTTTATTGGGTTCAAAAAACTATCTTCTCCATACGATCGAATTGGAACTCGAAACTTGTTTCATTGCATTCGGAATAGGGGTATAACATTATGAACGCCTGGTAGCACACCTTGATTGAGATCCGAAAATTATAGCTAGATATTTTTGAATTTTAAATAATATTATATATATATATATATGTATGTATGTTGATTTGACCATAGCCTCCAACCTATCATTTGAGCCCAACCTATTTCTCTTTCCCGCTACCTTACCTACACGCTATTTTCATCATTTCTTCCCTCTTTTATTTAAACAGTGAGCACGCAACAGAAATGAAAGGAAAAAATGAAGATGAAACTTTAAAAATAAAAATCGAGTAATATACTTCATGAAAAATTCCCAAACAAACACCATAAATCATGTTTCGGTGTAAATCTTCGCATTGATGGGCTTCTCGAGAGGTAGGGCTATCGTTTTGGATGCTCAACTATTTTATCGAGCATAGGTCGAAAGCTAGGGTTTTGGTTATATGAAGTTTTGGTCGACGATGGTTGGATCTGAGTGTATATTCGAGTTCGTTGTGATAATTAGGAGTAACGAGTGGAGTATGGGAGCGTGCGACATCATTTAGGGGGGCACGACCAACTGCTGCTGTGCGAATCGCCGAAGATCGCAATTCGATTGAAGGGCTCAGACGAAGCGTGGAGGAGATGGATAGGTCGAGTTTGAGGAGATGAAAAGGTTGGTGATGTCGGAATGTCGATTAGGAGCTCCTAGCTCCGTGTCACTCGAGATTGTGCACGTGTGTTACTGATCGTGTACAGGCGAATGAGATAATGAAATGGGGGAAGAAGATGTTGGCGGGTTGGGTATGAGCTTTGTGGGCCGAGCTTATATATATAAAGGTTATATTAGTTTAAAGTCTGAAGTTAAATTTATTAATTAATTTATATTGATCGTTATTCTTAAAAATATTGTATCTTCTTCATACGGAATCAGATTTTGACGAAACGAGTTGCATTGCATTCATATCTACGAATGCTACGCACAGGAATTAGTTTGAAGTCGATTAGAGCTTGCAGTATTTTTAGCTAAATTCGAATGCGTCGAATTTATTCGAAGCAGAACGCGAAAGCGTCAATTAAAATCAATGCGAGTAAATCACACTCATTTGGATTGCTGGTTTAATTTTATGATTAATCATTGGATGATTGGATAAATGGATAAATTATATTATATGTTGGATGTTATATATTATATATATACTAGTGTATATATATTAGTAATTGGATATATTTTCCGCCTATTGGAGCGGATGAGACCCGATGCGGCCCGTATAATAGCGGATGACCCTATATTATCGCGATACCCCCCTCGAAGTGGGATTGGTATTTTATGTTATCTAACATCTGTGGATGCAGGGAAACAGGTTGGAGGGATCCAACTAAATTCCTCAAAAATGTTGATTTTAATTTCATATATAGTGATATATGATGTGTTTGATTGATCTATGATAGATTATGGTGTGATTTGAATTTATTGGATGCTACAGTAGCACTAGCCTAAATTTTAGTATTTTTAAAAATAATATTTTGATTTTAAATAGGAAATTCAAAGGTGATTTTGGAAGTGAAATATTTATATTGAAAATTTGGATTAATTAAAAAGGAATTGATTGGATAAAATAAATGATTTGAATTTAAATTTGAACTTAACTATTTCGTGCTATATTTTAAATAGAGATTTTGAATAATGGATATAAAGGATTTTTAATAATAAATCTTAAGTGATTATTTTCTTTAAAATGTAAAAAGAGTTTTTAAAAATCGAGATTTAAATAGATTGGAAGAATAAAGGAAATTTGGAAATAAATATAAAATTGGTTATACTGGATTTTTAAATAAGATTTTTAAATTACGAAATGGAAGTAAAAATCGAGATTTGATTGATCTTGGAATATAGCTTGGATTATTTGAGAAATAGATTTATAAATGGAATTTCAATTAGAAATTGATTTATAAATGGATTTAAGTGAAGTGAAACCGTTGTAAACTGGAAATGAGATTATGGGATTTATAAACAATGTTTATAAATAAAGTGAAGTGATTATCATTTGATAAATTGAGAATATAAATTCATGGTGAGAATTTATAATGAGGTGGGTAAATCGGTTTAAAAAGAAATGATAGATTCTGTTTTTTTTAAATGTGAAAAAGGTTATGAAATTGGGGTTGGTTCGATGTGTTATAAATCGAGAGAGATTTATAAATTGAAACTGGCTATATTGGAATTTCAAATCGAGAAGTTAAGTTTGTTTTAAAAAAATGATATTATTTATTTAACTATGTAGTTTTAAAACTATTAATTGGATTGAAATATTTCAGAAAGTTAGTTAATTAAATATTTTAAATTATCGAAATGAATTATAAGTTTTATAAACAAGTCTTGTAAATCGATTTGAATTTTATTAATAAAGTGGAATTAGTTATTGATGTTATTTTAAAAGTGCTTTGATATTTAACCATGTTTTTGAAAATTATTATTATATATATATATATAATTTAAAAGTAAGTAATTGGAATTTATTTATAAATACTTTCGAGATTGTGAACCAGATTTTATTGAATGGACGTGGTTGTATAAGTGAAATGTTATAATAGGAATTTTGGGAAACCTAAGAAAATTTCCAAAATGCTAGATACAGGAACTTCAAAAGTGAATCTGAATTCATGAAAAGAAGTTAAAAATTTATAGTTGGATTATAATTAAGTATAATCGAGTTTGTTGGAAATTGTAGAAAGGAATTAATTAAGTTCCGGAGATTTGTGAAATAGGATATCAAATATTTCCTAAGTTTGGATATAAAAGTGATTTTTGAGGATATGTTTATAAGTAGTTTTCCCTAAGTATTGAAAGGGGGTTTTCAGAAATATTTTAAGTGTGGAATGAATGGTATTGAAATATTTTTCTAAATGTTATAGAATTGAATTCAGAGATATTTCTAAGTGTCGATATGCGTTGGGATATCCTGTTATGGATTTAAGGAATTGAAATGGTTTCCAAATGTTGAATTATTGAAAAAGTTTTGAATAAATATATCTTTGTAAAGATATTTTAAAATGAATATTTTAGAGCTTAGTGAATGGCTTTTGTGTGTAAATGTGATAGTTAAATAACCGACTATCAAATCTGGCCAAATTCGTTAATTGTTTCGAAGAAACGAGATCAGATTTAATTATCCGAAAACTACTTCGATCCGGTTTGTGCGTGCGAATTATGATATCTCAAGATAATTGAGATGGTGATCTTGAAGGAGATTCAGTTTGTTCTGACCCAGAACAACTTGTATGGATGAATGCTATCATTGCATCGTTGCTTGGAAGGCAGTGTTAGCATTCCAAGTGTGAATGCTATTCTAAAGATAAAACGTAGCCTCAAGCCTCATCAACCGGGAATGACTAAAACATGGGAGATGCAACAGGGTTAAGTGGGTCGCACCCAATTAGGGTATGTTATCACGTTCTAGATACCATCGGATATATTATATTAAAATCATGGATATGCTTATGCATGGAAAAGAGAGCGCGCGATTAGGGTGGGAACACCCGGGGTGATAACATATTCGGTACTATCTAAGTTAGGGGTAGGCTGGTCTTGTGTTGGCAGGGGATCCTAGCGAGGTCCTCGGTACATTTTTCTAGAGGTGTACTGTGATGGGCGGTATCCCAGTAGCCCAGTCATTGTATGGAATCCAATATCCACTACGAGCCTTTATAATTTTGATTGTAGAGCCTAGTATGCTGGAATTTAATTAATGTAACAATTTTGGCTATTTTAATAAGTATTTGTATTTAGACACTATTATAATACCATAGGATTTTCTATAAAAGTGTTTTGGTTATCGTAAGGTAAAAACCCATCGTATTTATGTGTGGTGTGGTGTTACGAGATACCTTTGTTTTTCAAAGGATTTTTAAATAGTAATAATTCAAATTGAGTGTATTTTCTCACGTTGGTTTACCAGACTGACTCGGGTGTTATTTTATTATAATGCTCGGGTCAGACCAAGTATTACAGATTCAAGTTAGGATGTGTTACCCGGCTACTTGGCCCGACTACAAAGCGACAGTTGCAGAAGTTATAGTTAGCACTAGACAAGATTCTGGCCAAGAAGAGACCGGAGATATAAGGGTTTGATGCAATTGATATGGTTCGGCATGTATGCACGGCTCGATGAACGCAAGTTTCTTGCTTTGGGCCGACGTACCTTGTTCTTGGGCTTACGTAGGGAATCCAGCCTATCTTCGTCTATAAATAGATGGGCAGTGGCATAGTTGAAGGGATCTTCTTTTGGGGGAGAACTCTAGGGAAACTCTGCCATTTTTTATACTCTCCTATTTTCGATTCAAACTTGTATTCAAGTGGTTTGTCTACGGATTGTATTTGTATTCAATTATTCTGAAAAGCAATAAAGATTAAAACTCAAAGTGGATGTAGGCAGTTGCGCCGAACCACTATAAATTTGGTGTTCTTGTTTTTTACAGTTATTACTGCATTCAACTGTGTTATTCATCAGTTTTAATGTACCTTCTTCATTAATCTCTCTACATAAACCTTTCTTCGGGTGTTAGTGACCAATTTTGGTGCTGACATTTTGGTGCTTTCACCGAGAATTGAATTCTCAGCTTGATTGGATCTCATCGTCTACTAGTGAATTTCCCTATTCGCGAGATAGATCTAGTTGTTTACCAGCAAACATCCTATTCTACTCAGATTTGAAAGAAATCTAAAGGAAGTTGATAGCCATAGTCAGAGAAACTAAGTCTACTGCCCCATGTTTTTGGAAGATTTGATTATGCTAAGTTTCTTGTTTAGAGTTAAGCAAGTGCTTATGCTCATGTGAAAGGGTTAGATTCACCGATGTACGCAAGATTTGGGGATTGGATGTTGAGGTTTGCACTCAAGTTGAATGAAGGCCGACCCCCACCCCTCTGAAGGTAATTCAGCCGATCTCTCATATGGCCGAACCCTCACCAAGGCAAGCACACGTATACCGATCGCTCCAAAACCTCTATACATCGAGCGACCCAGTGTAGGCCGAGCGGGACTATGCCGACCGACCCAGTGTATGCCGAGCGGGAGTATGCCGAGCGACCCAGTGTATGCCGAGCGGGAGTATGCCGAGCGACCCAGTGTATGCCGAGCGGGGCTACGCCGATCAACCCAGTGTATGCCGAGCGAGAGTACACCAAGCGACCCAGTGTATGCCGAGCGGGAGTATGCCGAGCGGGACTACGTCGAGCGACCCAGTGTATGCCGAGCAGGACTATGCCGACCGACCCAGTGTATGCCGAGCGGGAGTATGCCGAGCGACCCAGTGTATGCCGAGCGGGGCTACGCCGATCGACCCAGTGTATGCCGAGCGAGAGTGCACCGAGCGACCTAGTGTATGCCGAGCGGGAGTATGCCGACCGACCCAGTGTATGCCGAGCGGGACTACACCAAGCGACCCAGTGTATGCCGAGCGGGACTATGCCGACCGACCCAGTGTATGCCGAGCGAGAGTACACCGAGCGACCCAGTGTATGCCGAGCGGGAGTACACCGAGCGACCCAGTGTATGCTGAGCGGGAGTATGCCGAACGACCCAGTGTATGCCGAGTGGGACTACGCCGACCGACCCAGTGTATGCCGAGCGGGACTACTCCGACCGACCCAGTGTATGCCGAGCGGGAGTACACCGAGCGAGACTATGCCGACCGACCCAGTGTATACCGAGCGAGAGTATGCCGACCGATCCATGCACTGTATACCGATCTCTCTCTCAAAAAACAATCTGACCGGCCCCATAAAGAAATATTTCGGGTACGACCCAAATTTCCGAACCCTAGCCGCAGCGCAATGCCTCCGGATAGTGAATTCAAAACTCAACTTAATAAAGGAACATTCTATCCACTTACCTGACATCCCATGATCAACCAGGGCATAGAGGATCTAGAGGCAGCTTATGAACGACATCGAGGGAACAGACAAGCAACCGCTATTCAAACGGTACTCCCAAAGGTTGGAGAACATAGATGAAATGACCCTAGCAAACGCCAAGATGACTCCAAGCACCATTCTTCGCTGACCCAGCACTTCGAATTTAGTGACTCCAAGAAAACCAATGTTTGGCTCTAAGCAATTTATTCCAAATACTAATAAGGATATCATACTGATCGCGTTTGAGGAGAGTCGACCTCCAGATATATTTTGGCAGCTAGTTAGCTGAAGAGCCTACTACGACTATGGATCGTTTCTTTTACAAAATGAATCAAAACCAAAGTGAGGGGGAGTGGAGCAGACTAGGAAAAATAACAATGCAGGCCCATCGGCTAAGGACACTGATTCTAGTAAACAAAAACAAGATCTTAAAATTTGACTCATATGCTCTTCGGTAGATTCAATCGATAGCCTCTACTTGGAAGCTCACGACTCAGAGTGGTACTGAAAACCAACCTCGAGAGAGTCCACCAAAGGCCAGAGAAAATCAGGGGAATGTTGTATATTCCAAGATGCACACTGATCCTAAAACTGGCGATTACAAACACCTCCGAGGTGTGATCGAAAAGATTTTTTGGAAAGGAAAGCTTCAATAGTACATGCAAGCCTTCTAGAAGGGCGAGCCAGGAATGGCGAATGCCCATCAATAAAGAACTCTAATTAATAATTGAACAGTTGGTAGCCGACATCCCGCTAGAAGGGGCTAGGGGCAGAGTTAAAAAGCACACAATGCTGCTCCACTTATCAACGAGATTTATAGCAATCTTCTTCGGATTATTTCTATTTAAATTTAAATTGTGCTTTAAATTAGACTGACTTAAACTAAACTTCTTCCAAAACGATGCAGGTGACCAAGTACTCAGAGTTGGCCGCCAACCAATCCACGCAAACCTTAATCGGATTTGTGGAGTTTCATCAAGACGAGCATGATTCGATCGCTCATCATCAACCATGTGCCTTTGATTTGGGGCCAAGGACTGGAGATTGAAAAGCTCATCATGGTCAGAGCCCAACACAAAGCCAACATGACCGACCATCCATTCATCTACCTCCACATTTTCCTTGGAGACCTAAACAAGGCTTGGAATGAATGTGGCCCGATCATCCAATCATCGGGTCATAAACTAAAGTTCGATAAAATACATATGCCTCTCATGGAGCTCAGCGATGCTGGGATCTAACTAGAGCGGACATGATTTGATCATCTACACATCAAATCCTACCCTGAACACAAAAGGTGGTTCGAAAGCCCGACTTGAAGTAGCTGTGATAGACTGCCTACTCGTTAACCATCGCTCTCAATACATGGACGCAACTGCACCGTGAAACATATGCAACTTACTTTGTCTACCCAGTAATCCATCATCCTTGTTTTCTGGAAAGAGATACGAAGCAAATTGTGGGAGACTTGATTATCCAACCCCAGCATGGATGTGATCCAACCATCTGTCATATACCTCCTTCCTTGACTTGATTGGAAGAGCTATAATCAGCAAGCGGACGAGAATCGACCGTCCATTTTTAAAGTTTCATCCTTGATGCTGGGGCAGAGTCCCATTCCATGAGCAAACGTGGTTTGATCATTCATTCGACAACATTAGCCTCGATACGGTAAATGAAATACAAATCAAACGGGTGGAAATACAACTGCTCTCAATAAAAATCTCTAAGTCCCTGAAGCAGACTAGAGTACTCTGAGTCCCCAAAGCGCGAACTAGAGTATAAACGACTTGAGAAAAATCTATAAGTCCCTGAAGCGGACTTGAGTACTCTGAGTCCTCGGAGCGCGGACTAGAGTATAAACGACTTGAGAAAAATCTCTATGTCCCTGAAGCGGACTAGAGTACTCCGAGTCCCCAGAGCGCGGACTAGAGTATAAACGACTTGAGAAAAATCTCTATGTCCCTGAAACAGACTAGAGTACTCTGAGTCCTTAGAGCGCGGACTAGAGTATAAACGACTTCAGAAAAATCTCTAAGTCCCTGAAGCGGACTAGAGTACTCTGAGTCCCCAGAGCGCGGACTAGAGTATAAACGACTTCAGAAAAATCTCTAAGTCCCTAAAGCGTACTAGAGTACTCTGAGTCCCCAGAGCGCGGACTAGAGTCTAAACAACTTCAAAAAAATCTCTATGTCCCTGAAGCGAACTAGAGTACTCTGAGTCCCCAGAGCGTGGACTAGAGTATAAACGACTTCAGAAAAATCTCTAAGTCCCTAAAGCGGACTAGAGTACTCTGAGTCCCCAGAGCGCGGACTAGAGTATAAACGACTTCAAAAAAATCTCTACGTCCCTGAAGCGGACTAGAGTACTCTAAGTCCCCAGAGCACGGACTAGAGTATAAACGACTTGAGAAAAATCTCTATGTCCCTGAAGCGGACTAGAGTACTCTGAGTCCCCAGAGCGCGGACTATAGTGTAAACGACTTCAGAAAAATCTCTAAGTCCCTGAAGCGGACTAGGGTACTCTGAGTCCCCAGAGCGCGGACTAGAGTATAAACGACTTGAGAAAAATCTCTAAGTCCCTGGAGCGGACTAGAGTACTCTGAGTCCCCGGAGTGCGGACTAGAGTATAAACGATTTGAGAAAAATCTCTAAGTCCCTGAAGCAGACTAGAGTACTCTGAGTCCCCGGAGTGCGGACTAGAGTATAAACGATTTAAGAAAAATCTCTAAGTCCCTGAAGCAGACTAGAGTACTCTGAGTCCCCAGAGCGCGGACTAGAGTATAATCGACTTGAGAAAAATCTCTAAGTCCCTGAAGTGGACTAGAGTCGAGTCACTGGCCAGGTTGGCCAGTTTCAGGGACACACAACAGACATACTTTGTTCCGGTTGAAATACTTAATATTCCAAGTATTGACGGATGGAGATCGATTAGATCTTAGAGTCAGAGCCAGAGAAGGGGTCATGGTCGACTCCTATCAAAGACTATCTACAATGAGGAGTTCTTACTGAATGGAGGAATGGAAAATGATAGATCCTCCTCAAAGCTTCACTCCAAATCATCCAAGAAGAATTCATGTGTAGAAAGGAGTTTATCCATTCCTATGCCTCGAAGTGTCACCTATGATGATATCAAATGAGTCTCGAGCGAAGTCTATGAAGAAGAATGCGGCGATTACATCAGGGGGAAAATCCTGATAAAGAAAATACTCTGCTATGGGTATTACTGACCAACTATCAATCCATATGCGGTTGATTATGCTAGAAAATGCAACAAGTGCAAGATGTTTGCAAAAATTTCGAGAGCCCCGCTGATGGAAATTACTCAAATGGCTAATCCATAGCCATTTGACACTTAGAGGCATTGACATCGTCATCTTCTTGCCAATCCTAAAGGTGGTGCGAAAAACATCATCGTAGCGGTTGATTACTTCACCAAATGGGCAGATGTAGAACTTTTAACCAATACCAAGACTTAGAAAATAATCAACTTCACTGTCCAATACGTTATCTGTCATTATGACCTTCCACAAACCGTTATAACCAATCATGAAGCTAAATTCAACAACGCTAAATTTGAAAACTTCTACCGTCGGCATCATTTTGAAAAGAGATTTGCGGCATTTGCTCGCCCTCAAGCAAATGGACAAGTTAAAGCTGTGAACAAAATCATAAAGTCTATTCTAAAGAGAGGTTTTGAAAAGGCTATAGGTAAATGGGTGAATGAGCTCCCAATAGCTTTATGGGATTGCAAAACTACCCGAGAGTTCGCGACTGGCCATACTCCATTCGCCCTACTTACAACTCCGAGGCCATCATCTACATAGAACTTGAAGTCCCCTCTCATCGAGTGGCTAATTACAACCAATATTTCAAAAAAAACAAAAAAACAAAAAATATATATATATATATATAAAAAAGGAATTGCAATCGAATTCCAATTAAACTAGAAGGAATTGGTGATGACTCACAAACATATAAAACACATCTGGGAACCAATGGCAAGAACATGTACCTGAACATACACGTGTATATTCAAAAAAAAATTCGGCTTCTTGAAATCAACAGAAATTGAATTTTCACTTAAGGTTATTAAGAAAATACTGGATTAGATAGCCGAAGCCTACTAGTCCTGTAGAATCGGATACAGATGACCACTGATGAACTACAATCCTGAATTTATACTATTGGGAATCGACCAAGCGTCATAGCGATCGAAGAAGGATATGACACTTTGGGAGGATAAAATTGAAGAATAATGACTACTCAAGAAACATGATTGATTTCTTTCTGGAGACTCTAACTTGCTTCGATTCAAAGCACGTCATGTATGCAACAAGACGTACTTTGGGGGCAAATGTTACCCGGCTACTTGGCCCAGCTACAAAGCGACAGTTGCAGAAGTTATAGTTAGCACTAGACAAGATTCTGGCCAAGAAGAGACTGGAGATATAAGGGTTTGATGCAATTGATATGGTTCGGCATGTATGCACGGCTCGGTGAACGCAAGTTGCTTGCTTTGGGTCGACGTACCATGTTCTTGGGCTTACGTAGGGAGTCCAACCTATCTTCGTCTATAAATAGATGGGCAGTAGCACAGTTGAAAGGATCTTCTTTTGGGGGAGAACTCTAGGGAAACTCTGCCATTTTTTATACTCTCCTATTTTCGATTCAAACTTGTATTAAAGTGGTTTGTCTACGGATTGTATCTGTATTCAATTATTCTGAAAAGAAATAAAGATTAAAACTCAAAGTGGATGTAGGCAGTTGCGCCGAACCACTATAAATTTGGTGTTCTTGTTTTTTTACAGTTATTACTGCATTCAACTGTGTTATTCATCAGTTTTAATTTACCTTCTTCATTAATCTCTCTACACAAACCTTTCTTCGGGTGTTAGTGACCAATTTTGGTGCAACAGGATGCTATGGAGCTCAGGAGACGAGTTGGATGATAGAGACGTATTACACATATTGGATTGTAGGCTGTATAGTCAGAACTGGCGAGGACAAGTTATAATAACTGTCTAGTATTGATTTGTTGATTGTTGTACTCTGATGATGGTATGTATAATAACCGTTATAGTTCTTTTACATAAAGATATGTTATTATCTATTATATATTGTTCCGCTGCGATTGTGAGATTATTTATTATTTTTTCTGTTCTTCCTTTCCTTTTCTTTTTCTTTCCCCTAACAATCGGGTTTTCCGACATTCGGTTTCTCGACATGTAATACAGTGGACGTATTTGTATCGATTATCGAGGGTCGAAATCCCGGTCATTACATTTGGTATCAGAGCTGAAGGTTAAGCGAGAACCTTAGCTTTGATGGGGTAACTCATTAGAGATAGGGTTAGTAGTACCCTAGAATAAGTTTGAGTATATTAATAGATTTGAGTGCGTATTTGTTAGTGATTTAAAAATTGTTTTATATTGTGTTGGTTGATTTGTTGAGTGGCTTATGGATTATGATCAATACGAGTAATTAACATTATTGATAGGGATCTCTAAACACTTTAAAGAGCAATTCGACACAATATTGTTTTGAAATTGGGTAAATGGAATAATTTTACCCTGATTATTTTATATATAAAGAAATATTTTTTTATAAAATTATTATGGTGTGCTTGGTTGTTAGGAAATGATAATGTCAAACTATTATCGTTTGTAGTTTGTTATTATGATCGAATAAAGTTAATACTATAATGGAAATAAAATTAAAAGGTCAAGAAATAATTTCATATAAAATAATGGAATTATCTAAATATGATTTGTAAATTTCAAGTAAAGCAATGTTTTAAAGTGTTGAATATGGATGCAAGAAAAGTGAAAATTTGAAATTTAACCGTGGAATGAAATTTAACTTAAAATTGAGTTAAATAGTAAATTTTAGAGATTTAGCCTAAGATAGGTTAAATGAAATAATTTTTGAAAATGAAATTGAGTGAGATTGAAATAATTAATGAAATGGGCTAATTGAACTAACTAATTTAGTTAGTGAGTTAAATATGGTTTGGGATATGGTTGATAAAATTTAATATTGAAATTGGAGATTAAATTGAGTTAAATGGAATTGAAATTGAAATTGAATAGAAATAGATATAAACTTAAGTGGTGAAGTGGAAATAAACATAAGAACTTCTGTATAAAATGTTTATAATCGACTTAAGAAAATTCTTAAGAGATAATTGGAAATTGGAAAATATACTAAGTAAATGAGGGATGTGAATAATGGATTGAGAATAATTGATTATAAATAGAATAAACGTGAATAAAAGGAAGTTGGTGTGGATAAGAAATTAATTGAAAGAAATATGTAAGTTGTACGTATATTATTTTATTCGCATAACGGTTTGATCCAGATTTGAGCATAGAATTTCGAGATAGTTTATATCGATCCGAGTTAGAATTTTTCACTCGATTTTCGATGGCGAACACCGGATATGGATTTTTGATTGATCCTGGAATTCTCTATCATAGTACATGGCTATGCAAGAAGAATGACGGTTTTAATCAAGAAACCAAATCCGAGTCCGCACTAGAGTGGTCGTGTGAACGATACTAGTTCGGTAGTGAAATTGTGTGATCAAGTGAGCGATCAGATTTGATATTGCGTACGGATGATATAGGTACATCGTACGGGCTTAAGTAAAGTAAATATTGAAAATTGGAAATGAAAAATAATATGATTATGAACTATATGACTGGATATCATTGGTAAATGTGATGCAGGTATATAAAAGTAGGGTTAATCTGATGCCTTTGATTTCGTAAGTAAAAATTGGATTGCCCGACAAAGAGGTACATATTTAAATTATTGTTAGAAAATAATGGTTTTATGATTGAGCCACTTGGCTTTTGTTTTCTTTTGATGATTTGGGCCCGTAGTGGCGATTTGTAGTTGTTCCGATCTAGCCGCACAAAGGAGATGCTGGCGAAATTTTTCGAAAATTTAAAGTGTTAGAAACTTTAAAGGATTTTATGATAATTAAAATTTGGTTTTGATAATTTGAAACGATTGAATGAATAATATTATTTGGAATCTATGGATGAATTTGGGAATTAGTAAAAGTGATAATGTGGTTTCAACAAATTGGTTTTGGGAAGTAATTTTAACTAATTGATTTTGGGAAAACTAATGGGTTTTGGGGCCACTCTTCTTACCTTGGCAATTTCAGGGACGAAATTCTTTTAAGGGGGGAGGAATGTAACGACCCAGAATTTTGGGTATTTTGAAATTGGAATGTTTAATTAATTTTAAATATTGAAAAGTTAATTTTATAGATTTACTAGTTTGAATATAACGATTTATTGGATAATTTGATTTTTAAATGTAATAATTGGAATTTGCTTAAATAATTGAATCTTGGGTTTTAAGCTTGATAAAAGGGTTATTTAATTTCTATTAATAAGAAGAAAGATAGTAAAATTTTAAATTGGATTTATAAGTTATTTACTCAATTTTAAAAATAACTCGTTTAAATTAACGAGTGAAAATAGCCTTCCGGGGCACAGTCTCGGATTTCGACAAAACTAGTGTCATTGGATTTGTAATAGTGTATTATTATCGGATTTTAAATTTCATCACGTTTGGTGTTATCGTTTGGCCGTACGGGATTGAAACGCGTTGAATTTTATATCGAAAATTTAATATTTTTATTAGGTTCAAAAAGCTATCTTCTCCATACGATCGAATTGGAATTCAAAACTTATTCCATTCTGTTCAGAATATGGGTATAACATTATGAACGCCTAGTAGCATAGCTCGATTGTGATCCTAAAATTATAGTTAGATATTTTCGAATTTTAAATAATATATATGTATATGTTGATTTGACCATAGCCTCCAACCTATCATTTCAGCCCAACCTATTTCTCTTTCCAGCCACTCTACCTACACGCTATTTTCATCTTTTCTTCCCTCTTTTATTTAAATAGTGAGCACGCAACAGAAATGAAAGGAAAAATTGAAGATGAAACTTTAAAAATCAAAATCGAGATATATACTTCATGAAAAATTCCCAAACAAATTTCATAAATCATGTTTCGATGTAAATCTTCGCGTTGATGGGCTTCTCGAAAGGTACAACTATCGTTTTGGATGCTCGACTCTTTTATCGAGCATAGGTCGAAAGCTAAGGTTTCGGTTATATGAAGTTTTGGTCGACGATGGGTGGATCTGAGTGTATATTTGAGTTTGTCGTGAGAATTAGCAGCTACGAGTGGAGTTTGGGAGCGTGCAGCATCGTTTGGGGGGTGACCAGCTATTGCTGTGCGAATTGCTTGGAGATCGCGTTTCAATTGAAGGGCTCAGACGGGGCATGGAGGAGATGGATAGGTCGAGTTCGAGGAGAGGAAAAGGTTGGTGATGTCGATTAGAATCTCCAGGCTCCGTATCACTCGAGATCGTGCATGCGTGTTACTGATCGTGTACATGCGAATGAGATAATGAAATGGGGGAAGAAGATGATGGCGGGTTGGATATGGACTTTGTGGGCCGAGCTTATATATATAAAGGTTATATTAGTTTAAAGTTTGAAATTAAGTTTATTAGTTAATTTATATTGATCGTTATTCTTAAAAATATCATGTCTTCTTCATACGGTGTAACAACCCTGGTTTTGGTGATTACTTGTGAAATTAAATTGTAATGGTAGTTATAATTTAATAACGGAGAAAATAAAATAAATTGGAGATGAAAATTTGTTAAAATTGTTTATTTTAAATAAACAATGGATTTTGGTAAAATATAATGGCATTATGTTGATTTTGTGGTTAATAAATTAATTAAGTGAGATAAAAAAAATTAATTCAACATTAATTTGTTGTAATAAATATACAATCTTAAATATAAAGTTTTAAAAACTTTATTAGGTTAGTTTGAGGTAAAAATGAGCATTTTATGGTTTTAATTTGTTAAAATGTAATAATTTTGGAAATTATTGCCAAATGTTGATTTTTATTAATCTTAATGAAATATTAGAATTTAATATGGTAAATATTGTAAATAAAATGTGGAATATTGGTTAAAAATCAATATTTGGATGTAAAAATATTTTGAACATGGTTTGTTAAGATAAAATAAACAAGAGAAATGATTTTATGTAATTTTGTTGTTAAAAATATTGATTTGTGAAAATAAAAAAGGGAAATTAAAGCATTTAAATAAAAATAAGAATTTAATGGTGGAAAATAGTTTTTAATGACTAAACTAACTTTGTATAATTGGAAAACGTTTTTGTAAACATAGAAATATGTTGTGTAAATTTATTTGGTTAAAATATGTGTAAATATGGTGAAATTAAAGTGTTAACATAAAAATTAACTTAGTTAAATAACTAAGTATTATCATTTAGGCTATTGGGTAATAGGTTTGCCCAAAACCCATTTCTGAAATGATCAGAAGAGGCTGTACGTTCATTTCTTCTTTCTCATTTCTGGATTCTTCTGTAAAACTTGAGAAATTGCAAAAATGGCCTCCTCTCCAACTTCTTAGATTAAATCTCTTCAAAATTTAAGAAAATTAAAGTGTGAAATTAGTAAATCCTAATCTAATACATGTAATCTCACCAAAATCTTTGTTTCATCCTCTGTTTGTTTTATTTTGAGAAAAAATCAGTGTCTGTAACTACAGTTTCTTGTTTGCATGTCGTGTATTCACTTTCTTTCAGGTTCCTAAAGGTAAATCAAAGGCAAAAGCTTCCATCTTCCTCAAATTTGCTAAAAAATTGTGCTAAGGTGAGTTTACAACTCACAAATCTAGCTTAAAACAAGTTTGTATGCTGAAATCTGTTGATTTTTGCTTACTGTAAAACTAAATCTGTTGCTTGAACAATTACATTAAGTAAAGGTTCCAGAGTCCTTCTTTTTGTGTTCATATATCTCTGTTCTTGTCATGAATTCATGCCAAAATTTCTTTGGATCGTTGTCTATGTGTAGCTGTATGTGCATGTCAAATTTCATAGCTTGATTCATTGTGGAAGTGCCTGAAATCAGTGCGCAAACTTGGAAACGAAACATGCAAAATTACCTGTAGAAATCGCGACCATCAGGTCGACCCAGGTTCACTGGGGGTCGACCTTAAGCCTTTTCCGGGTCGACCCATGCTGTTTTGCTTGTCCAGATTGTTTTTTTAACCTGTGCACTGTTTTGCTTGCTCTACTTGTTCCAATGACTCTTGCAACCAATTCTTGTGATATTTTAGAGTGTTTTGAAGGGATTTAACCTATCAATAGGTAAGCCAACTTTATTGTTGATCCGTACTCCGGATCGACGTGTTTTTGAGACGATTTCATATGCCGATTTATGGCATTTTCGGCGATTTCTTCTATTTTCGAGCACGTGTTTTCTAAAACGATTTTGAAATGATTTTTTACGATAACTAGCTTTCGAAATAAACATTTTACAATATTTATAATTATTTTTAAAGCTATTAAAAATATTTATTCTCTGTAATAAAGAGAATTTCAAAGGTTTGTTTTCCAAACGATTCCAAAAATTGTTTTAAAAACTAGTTTTCTCGAAACAAAGTATTTTCTATATAAAATACACGTTTTTGCACTCTTCGAGCATATGAGAAAGAGATTTAAACGATATAGTAAAACATGTGATATAGGGCACATGCGTTTACTTTTTCGGTTAATTTCGGACTTGTTCGTTTGAAGCTATACAAATTTTATGGACCTTCGGGTTGATTGCCAGTACTGGACCTTCGGGTCATTTGGTCTTTTTAGCTGTTTGTCCTTCGGGATGTTTGTCCTTCGGGATGTTTTTCCTTCGAGATGTTTGACCTTTAGGTTGTTTGGCCTTCGGGTCATATTTGACGCCTTATTTGTGATACAGTACTTGGCGGGCTTTGGCCATTTTGATAAGCACGTGCATCTTTTGTGATATTTCATGATTTATTTGTGATTTTCGAAGGTTTTTTCCATTTCGAGATTATTGGGCCTTTTAAGCCGTTTGAAGATTTATTATATAGTGATTGCATTTTGGAGTTTTGAACTCTTAACCGAGTTCTACATATTGGGATTTGTGGTTGCTATCCTTTGGCGTTTATTTGAGATTTGTGATTTCCTATTTAGGAGTTATGGTGCTGATGGACGCTATTATATTGGTTGTTGTTAATGCCGATGATATGAGGCGAATATTTATAACTAATTGATGTTGTAGTTGAACTTGCCTCTTTCGAGAAACCCTCATATGATATTTTGGTAGTTGATATGTATGTTTAGTGTTGCTTCTTCTCTTTTGAGAAAAAATATTATCATTTATCCCTATACTTCATCTATCATATACTAATCAGTTTATTTAAGCTAGATTGACCCGTGTATTTTATATACTCGGGTCAGACCGAGTTGTTTCAGGTAGACGCCTACTGTAAATTACCGCTATGCTGCTTCCGCTATGGATTTTCTTGCTTTCTTTTGATGCTAGTCATCTTTTGTGTAGTCTTGTTGTATTTTGTGAACTCTGATATGTACTTATTCTTTTTGACTCGATGTATGTATTATAGTCTACGTACCACCACTGTTGTATCACTATGTAGTGTGCTATGATGTATTTGTATATATGTATATATATGTGTGACTGCAGTTCTGTGATCTGTTGTATTTGTTGTTATTATATATTGTTCTGATAGATCCGTTAGCCATCGTAGTTTTGTGTTAAACATTTATTGCGTAAGTCGATCCACTTGGGAAAGGTAAAAGAAAAATATTTAGAGCACCTAATCGATGTATTCAATACATGTTTAAGACACAGCTTACGAATGGTCGCTCATAACCAGCCCTATTCTCCGCATTAACAGAGAGTATTACTTCGTAATGCTCTTTGTTAATGTGGATCTCGGGGTGGGGCGTCACATACGGAATCTGATTTTGACAAAACGAGTTGCAATGCGTTCATATATACAAATGCTACGCACGGGATTAGTTTGGAGTCGATTAGAGCTTGCAAATTTTTTAACTAAATTCGAACGCAAGTCGAATTTAGTTGGAGCAGAACGCGAAAGCGTCAATTAAAATCAATGTGAGTAAATCTCACTCATTTAGATTGCTGGTTTAATTTTATAATTAATCATTTGATGAATGGATAAATTATATCATTTGTTGGATGTTATATTATATATATATATATATTAGTATATATATTACTAGTTGGATATATTCCCCGCCTATTGGAGCGGATGAGATCCGATGCGACCCGCATAATAGCGGAAGACCCTATATTACCGCGATATCCCCTTCGAAGTGGGATTTGTATTTTATGTTATCTAACATCTGTGGATGTAGGGAAACGGGTTGGAGGGATCCAACTGGATTCCTCAAAAATATTGATTTTAATTTCATATAAAGTGATATATGATGTGTTTGGTTAATCTATGATAGATTATGGTGTGATTTGAATTTATCGAATGCTATTGTAGCACTGGCCTACATTTTAGTATTTAAAAAAATAATATTTTGATTTTAAATAGGAAATTCAAAGGCGATTTTGGAAGTGAAATATTTATATTAAAAATTTGGATTAATTAAAAAGGAATTGATTGGATAAAATAAATGATTTGAATTTGAATTTAAATTTGAACTTAACTATTTCGTGCTATATTTTAAATAGAGATTTTGAATAATGGATATAAAGGATTTTTAATAATAAATCTTAAGTGATTATTTTTTATAAAATGTAAAAAGAGTTTTTAAAAATCAAGATTTAAATAGATTGGAAGAATAAAGGGAATTTGGAAATAAATATAAAACTGGTTATACTAGATTTTTAAATTACGAAATGGAAGTAGAAACCGAGATTTGATTGGTTTTGGAATATAGTTTGGATTATTTGATAAATAGATTTATAAATGGAATTTCAATTAGAAATTGATTTATAAATGGATTTAAGTGATGTGAAACCGTTGTAAACTGGAAATGAGATTATGGGATTTATAAACAATGTTTATAAATAAAGTGAAGTAATTATCATTTGAAAATTGGGAATATAAATTCACGGTGAGAATTTATAATGAGATGGATAAATCGGTTTAAAAAGAAATGATAGAATTTTTTTTGAAACGTGAAAAAGGTTATGAAATTGGGTTTGGGTTCGAGTATTATAAATCGAGAGAGATTTATAAACTGAAATTGGCTATATTGGAATTTTAAATGGAGAGGTTAAGTTTGTTTTAAAAAAAAAGAGGATTTTATTTATTAAATTGTGTAGTTTTAAAACTATTAATTGGATTGAAATATTTCGGAAAGTTAGTTAATTAAATATTTTAAATTGTCAAAATGAATTATAAGTTTTATAAACAAGTCTTGTAAATCGATTTGAATTTTATTAATAAACCGGAATTAGTTATTGATGTTAGTTTAAAAGCACTTTGACATCTAACCATATTTTTGAAAATTATTATATATATATATATATAGAATTTAAAAGTAAGTAATTGGAATTTATTTATAAATACTCTCGAGATTGTGAACCGGATTTTATTGAATGGATGTGGTTGTATAAGTGAAATGTTATAATGGGAATTCTGGGAAACCTAAGAAAATTTCCAAAATACTAGATACGGGAACTTCAAAAGTGAATCTGAATCGATGAAAAGAAGTTAAAATTTATAATTGGATTATAATTAAGTATAACCGAGTTTGTTGGAAATTGTAGAAAGGAATTAATTAAGTTCCAGAGATTTATGAAATAGGATATGAAATATTTCCTAAGTTTGGATATAAAAGTGATTTTTGAGAATATGTTTATAAGTATTTTTTTTTCTATGTATTGAAAGAGGGTGTTAGGAAATATTTTAAGTGTGGAATGAATGGTATTGAAATATTTTTCTAAATGTTATAGAATTGAATTCAGAGATATTTCTAAGTGTCGATATGGGTTGGGATATCCTGTTATGGATTTAAGGAATTGAAATGGTTTCCAAATGTTGAATTATTGAAAAAGTTTTGAATATATATATATATATCTTTGTAAAGATTTTAAAATGAATAGTTTGGAAAATTTATAATATGGGCATGGTGATTGACTTTTGTGTGTAAATGTGATAGTTAAATAAAAGACTATCAAATCTGGCCAAATTCGTTAATCGTTTCGAAGAGACCGAGATTAGATTTAATTATCCTAAAACTACTTCGATCCGGTTTGTGCATGCGAATTGTGATATCTCAAGATAATGGAGATGGTGATCTTGAAGGAGATTCGGTTTGTTCAGATCTAGAACAACTTGTATGGATGAATGTTATCATTGCATCGTTGCTTGGAAGGCAATGTTAGCATTCCAAGTATGAATGCTATTCTAAAGGTAAAACGTAGCCTTAAGCCTCATCAACTGGGAATGACTAAAACAAGGGAGATGCAGCAGGGCTAAGTGGGTCTCACCCCATTAGGGTATGTTATCACTTTTCTAGATACAATCAGATATATTATATTAAAATTATGGATATGCTTATGCATGGAAAAGAGAGTGCTCGATTAGGGTGGGATCACCCGGGGTGATAACATATTCTGTACTATCCAGGTTAGGGGTAGGCCGGTCTTGTGTTTGTAGGGGATCCCGGCGAGGTCCTCGGTACATTTTCTAGAGGTGTACTGTGACGGGAGGTACCCCAGTAGCCTAGTCATTGTATGGAATCCAATATTCACTACGAGCCTTTACGGTTTTGATTTTAGAACTTAGTATTCTGGAATTTAATTAATGTAACAATTTTGGCTATTTTAATAAGCATTTGTATTTAGACACTATTATAATAACACAAGATTTTCTATAAAAGTGTTTTGGTTATCGTAAGGTAAAAACCCGTCGTATTTATGTGTGGCGTGGTCTTACGAGATACCTTTGTTTTTCAAAGGATTTTTAAATAGTAATAATTCAAATTGAGTGTATTTTCTCACACTGTTTTACCAGACCGATTCAGGTGTTATTTTATTATAATGCTCGGGTCAGACCGAGTATTAAAGATTAATGTTAGGATGCTATGGAGCTCAGGAGACGAGATGGATGACAGAGACGTATTACACGTACTTGATTATATTCCACTGTGTATCGTAGGCTATATAGTCAGCACTGGTGAGGACAAGTTATAATAACTATCCAATATTGATTTGTTTATTGTTGTACACTGATGATGGTATGTATACAAACCGTTGTAGTTCTTTTATATAAAGATATGTTATTATCTATTATATATTGTTCCGTTGCGACTGTGGATTCCGTGTTATTGTTTCTGTTCTTCTTTTTTTTCTTTTTCCTTTTCTTTTCCTTAACAATCAGGTTTTCCGACATTCGATTTCTCGACATATAATACATTGGACGTATTAGTGTCGATTATCGAGGGTCGAAAATCCTGGTCGTCACAATAAAACAATTTAAATATCTTTGTAAATTTAAAATAATACTAGTTATCCTTAAAGATAATTAATCACATTTACAATCTCTTTTAAATAAACAAATCAATTATTTTAAATAGTTAATTATTTCCAAACACTTTTATATATCAGTAAATTAACTTTAAAGCCTTTATTAAATCAGTTTGTTAACTTTAAAACATTTTCATCAAATTGGTTAATTAACTTAAAACACTTTTATTATATTAGTTAATTTACTTTAATCACTTTTATTAAATCAATCAATTAAGTTTAAATATCATTAATTAAAAGGATTCAATAAATCCAAAGAATCATTAATTAGAGTGAAAGATTAATCTCAACCATCATTAATTAAAATGATCTAATAATTTATAAATGCCATTAATTAAAACAATTAATTAGGTTTTAATAATCGTTAATTAATTAGATTAATTAAGTTCAAACATCATTAGCTAAAACGATAAATTAAAACATCATTTGTTAAAATGATTAGTTAACTATAAAACATCATTAATTAAAATAATTAAATAAGTTTCAAGTATCATCATTTAAAACAATTAATTAAATTTAAAACCATCATAAATTAAAATGGTTAAAGTTCAAAAATCATTAATTAAAATGACTTAATTAAATTCAAATCTCATTAACCAAATCGATGAATAAATTCAAACATCATTAATTAAAATGATTAATTACATTTAAATATCAAAAATTAGGATGATTAATTAAAATCAAATATCATTAATTAAAATGATTGATTACTTTTAAATATCATTAATTAAAATGATTATAAATTTCAAATATCATTAATTAAAATGATTAATTCAACTCCATTATCATTAGTTAAAAGGATTGATTAAATCCAATCTCATTTAAATCAAAAGATAAATCAATTTTAAGCACCATTAATTAATTTTGTTAATTAATTTCAAAATCATTAGTTAAAAAATTGATTAAATTTAAATTATCATTAATCAAAATGACTAATGAATTGTAAAATTCTATTTAGTGAAAACACAAGCTTAAGTTCAAAACACACCCGACAGGGTTTTGTGGTTGATAATTAATAAATGATAGTATAACGAAATCGCTATAACGACACTTAATAATTAAATGGAATATCAAGATTTATTTTCAATTAAACATCAATATAATAACATAAGGATGTAAATAAATAATTATTGGCGAGAAACCCCTCTGGCATTTTAAAATAATGGTTATGGATAATATATATAATCATATGAGTTCAAAACAATTAAATTATTATGTCATCTATTTTTCAAACAAAAATTCAACCAAACGATCGATCAAATAATTTAACTAGCATCCAAGCAATCAATAATAAATTACAGCATTATAGATATAATATAGTAAAATTGAATGTAACTTAAACTCACGTTGATTTTCATTTTTCGCCGAAACGTTCCGTTTTGAACTAAAACCGAACGGACGTTCGATTTTAGCTAAAAATTCCACTAGCTCCAAACCAAACCAAGCTAACTCCATTGTGTAGCCATCGTCGTTATGTGTGACGACCCGGAATTTCGAGCAATAAACAATTTAATAATTTATATTAAATATTAAATTGTTTTGATATATCTTGGTTTATGAGACTTAAATGAATACTTTTCTTTAAATAAATATTGTATTGGTGAGTTTTATCTTTTAAAAACTAATAAATTATGTTCTATTTAAAATGGATATATATTGTAGATAGGAAGCTTTGTTTAAATTAAACTAATTAATTATGTTTCCAAACTTCTAATATTTCTTTTAGTGATTTGGGAATTATCATTTATTTAATATTAGGTCTTTTCAAAGCTATCAAATAAATAAAATATGGGTTTAAATATATAAGATAAATGTTTAAATAGTTTTAAAACTTGTCCTAGCTTTAGTTTAAATTTAATTTAATTTACAAGGGGATGTGCTCTATTTTCTTTTTAAGTTTAGCTTGATAAATATAGTTTAAAAATATATGTAAGTTTAAATACAAGTTTTGTCAGGTGATACTTTAGCATATAATATAAAGTAAGTAGTTATAGTAAAGATTTAATTTCTTTTATAAATCATTTCGAATTGTTAAATGTGTTATTTATTTTTAAAATACTATTAAAAAAATAAGAATGTTGATATAGGAATACAAGATTTAAGTGATAAGTTAGCAATTGAAATAAACATATAAAATTAATAGATGAAAGTAAATATAGGACTTCACCTATATTTTTAAAGCAAACTTGACTAAAGTAAAATAAAACAAGTAATAAAGTTAATATATCAAACAAGGAAATATAAAATATACATAAGTTAAATTTTATTGTTTGTAAAGTTGTAAAACCCATACACTTAATATTTAAATAATATGTTAGAACAACATATCTAAACAACATTCTTTTGCATTCAACCAGTAACATATGTTTGTATAATACATAAGAAGATTGGCCAGCCTCTAAATAAAATCTGCATAGTTAAATAAACTAGAAAGAAAGCTTGCATAAGCATGAAAACAAATGGCTCGAATTTGATAACCAGGCAGTCTCGAGTACAACAAAATCAAATAAAGTGTAGGCTGGTAAGAAGAAAACGTGTAAGAAAAAGAATCAAAGGCAAAGTAAAATGTATTTTTACTTGTAGCTTGTAAAATAAGACTTAGGCAAGTATAAAAAATTATATAGATAAGTATAAACTAAAACATAAAGGACATAGCATTTAATGAGAGTAAAGCAAATATCTTTTCTAAGTACAAGACATGTAATCTCGGCCATAAGCATAGAAACCATCTCTGAAATTTGTACAAAGTGTACACTGTTTTGCCCAAAGAAATAATACCCTGTAACCTGTTTTAAAACATCAACCTGTAAACTATTTCCCCATATCATCTTTTCCTTTCTTTCGAGCTAAGTAAAAACTGAGATGAAACTTCATTTCAAAAACCTAAACACACATTCTACAACAACAAGCAACTAAATGAAAACCAGAGATTAAGGAGATCACAGCAAACAAATTCTCAGTTTTGAAGTCAAAGATGTTTCAATACCCAAAAGTGCTCTGCTCATTTCTGAATTACTGGTGAGTAACATTTTATTTAAAAACATAACTGGTTAATATGAAGCATGTTCTCTCTGAGATGCTATATATTTCGTATACATGTGATTGTGCAAATCTGTGTATGTATGTACACTTGAATACTCTGTTAGCCTGTTACCAGTTGTTTACCTTGTTTAAGTAGATAGGAAAATAAATCTTCATCTCTCGATCTATTAATTATTAGAACTTAGGATGTAAACAAAAACTGTTTGTTTGGTTGTAATCTAAGTATTAAAAATGTATTAAAGATTGAACATCATATATTTGCCTCTGGTAACTTAAGAAACTAAGTACCACTTCAAATAAGTCTAAAAACAAAACTCTTATTTTAAAAATTCAGCAGTATAAAACGATTATACATACAAAAATAGGATTTTTAAAACAAGATTTAAAAATTTTAAGGCAAGGGGTGAAGAGCAGTTTTGGCTCGACTGTTTTAAGTGTTTTGGGTTGCCGTGGTCGATCTCGTCTTCTGGAGAGGTTGAGTTTAGGTCTGGAGATAGAGGAGTGATGGATGGTGCTCGGAAAAATGGTGGAATGGTGATTAGGCCAACGTGGAGACGATGGCAACGTTTTCATTTTCGTAAACCTAGTTTTAGTGGGCTATGGCATTTCATCTCGTTCGACGTCGAAGGTTGATCGAGTGTAGCGAGTTTCGAGGTGATGGAAGCTGGGTCGATGATGAGTTTATGGCCGGAGTTTGGTGGCCTCTGATGGTCGGAGCTGTGTGTGCGTGGTGCTGCCAGGTTTGGAGGTTGGGTTGCTGTTCGTTCCAGGCTTTGATTCGTGCAACTCGATTTCGATCTAGTGTTTGGGTTGTCGATCGGAGGTTTGGGAGAAGATGGGGAAGCGATCGCCGATTTGTGGAGATGACCATGGTTGATCGGAAGTGATGGTGTCGTGGGTGCAGGTGCACGGTGCACGTTTGTGCTCTGGTAAAATCTGGGTGGCAGGGAAGCGTGCTCGAGTTTTCTCGCGTAGATCGTCGTTTTGCTCGAGAGAATCCTTATTTTTCTTGAAGTAAAATATAGGGGTCTCGGGTTGTTTTGTTTTCTCAGTGTTGTTAATCTGTAAACCTGTTCCAGTTTTTAAGTTTGGTTTTAAATTTGAATCCAGATTTAACTGAGTCCAAAGAAAAGAATAATTCTAGATTTTTGAAGTAAATAAAGTTTATAAATTTAAATAATTAAAGTAAGTTTGAATATTTTGAATTAAAGGGAATTTGATTTAAATCCCTTCCTAGCAAAATATTGCTTTGAGTTATAATTTAAAATTTTAAAGGTTAGTTTAAAGTGATTTAAGGTTAAATTAGTGTCTGTTTAAAACTTGGAATCAAAAATGAAGTTTCAAGGAAAAGTGTAATAAATGTTTCAAACATATTGAAGTGAAAATTTAAATAAATAATGGAAAATGGGTTTTCTTTAAGTAATGAAGATTAAGATTTAAAATTCATTAACCATTAAAATAACTAGAATGATAATTGATCAATTGTATTGATTTAACTAGTAATTATAAGTTGAAATGTATTATTTAAAGTAAATAATGAGTTAAGAAATTAATATGGAATTAAGAAGTATAGAATTGACTTTAGTTTGATTAATAAATAGTTAATTGAACTTATAATTAAAAATGAAGAAATTGTAAGTATTATTTAAGATAAAGTAATTAATAAATGTTAATGAAGATTATTAACTAGATTATTTTATGATTAATTGATATAATTGATTTTTAATAGTTAATTAGATTAATTAATTTGATAATCAACATTGTAAATGTTTAAATTACGTAATGGAAATTAAGTAAGGAATTAATTACTCACTTTAGTTAATTGGGTAATTTGATTTATCTGAGTTAATTAATTTAGTTTAATTAATTTGGATTAATCAATTGATAATTGGGAGATATAATTACTCAGGAAAGTAATTGATGAATAATTACAGGATGTAATTTATGGATAATGATTCGTTAATAGAAGTAATTTGGATATAATTACTTGAAATTAATCAAGGGATTAATTAAATCTGTTTATTGGGAGTAATTAATTAAGGATAATTAATTACTGTATGTTATTAATCAAGGTGATTAATATATGTGATTTGGAAATTAGTTTTCTTAATAAAAATTAAGAAATAAAATAACTAATTAAAAGTTAATTACTTGATGTAATAAAATTAAATAGTAAATGTAATTAGAGATCATTTATTATAAATGCTGAAATCTTAGAATGAATTTATTTGGAATTAATTAATAAATGAAGAGATTTATTAATAAAATAAATTAAGTCATGTAATTAATTTAGGTTAATTAATAAATGAAGTAAGGTAAAGGTTATTTCCTATATTTGGTTAAAGATAATTAATTTGTAAAATAACTAAAGGATAATTTACTTTAAATGTAATTAAAGATAATTAATCAAGGACGATTAATTAAAATGAATAATTGGATGATGATTAATTAATTGATTAATAATTAATTAATAGAAGTATAAGCAAGTTTAATAATGGTGGAGTAATTAATTTAATTTACATTAAACTAATTAAAGATTTGTAATTAGTTTAATTCATTTTAAATTAATTATAAAATGAGGTGATTATTAATCTTTGTTTATATATGATGGATGATATTGATTTCCATGATTGATTGTGATCTCAGAGATATATCTATTGAGTTATGGATGTTTGGTTAAGTATGATGATATTGATTATCTGTTGAGTAGATAATATGGATTATCTATTTATGATGATGATGTTATTCTCCATTGTTATATTGTGTTTTATCTATCTGTGTTGATATAGATAATAAATTGAATTGTTTTAACTTTAAAACAACTTGGCCTTAAAAGATACGGTTTGGATTTCGATGAGACCGGGATCGGGTTTCCGTATACCGGGATTCTAGGTCTGGAGACCCGAATACCACATCGATCCAAAATAACGTTAGGTCGTGAAATCCAAATGGAGCAAGTGAAGACTCGAGGTATAAGAACTATTCGTCAGTATAACTCTGTGGGTGATTCCGTAATGAGTTTGACGGAGATGGTACTTATAGATTCGAGATGGTGGTTCAAATTGCAAGGGTTATTGTCGTTAACTCTGAGGGTGATTCCAAAATGAGTGTAACGAGATAATGCCTTCGGTTTCGTTCGAACCCGGAACGAACTTATATGGATCGAATGTTTCAGAACATCGTCAGGCGGGCGATGAGCATTCTAAGCGATGTGTTCTCTAAAGGTAATCGTGACCTCAAGCCTCATCAACCGGGAATGGCTAAAACAGGGGAGGTGCAGCAAGGCTTCGTGGGTAGCACCCACTTGAGAGCGAGATATACCCCTGTCTAGAGTCCCTTTTATTTCGGCTGTGTGGGCGGTTTAGTAGCTACAACCGCCGGGGTTGTCTTGTTTGGAACTGTCCAGTAAGGGATGGTTCCGGTCTTGTGTTGCAGGGGACTTAGGGTGGGTCCTCGGTACGGTGATCTAGGCCACGTACTGTGACGGGCGGTACCCCAGTAGCCCTGCCATTGATGGAAACCCATTTTCCCTACGTGACCTTACGGTTTTGATTGTATACCTAGTATGCTGGAATTTAATGAATGTAACAATTTCGGCTATTTTCTATTTACTTGAAAACCTTAGACATTATTATAATATAACTGGATTTCCTATCAAATGTTTTGGTTAGCGTAAGGTAAAAACATTTCCATGTTTATGTGTGGGATGTCTTACGTGATACCTTTTGTTTTCAAAGGTTTTTCAAAGTTAAACAACTTTAACCTGTTACTCATACCAGACCCATGTCTGACCCGAAGTTTATTTTTGTTTTTCCTAAACTCTCGGGTACCCAAATTTTTACGGGTAGCCAAGGGATTCAGGTTAGCTTTGACGTATTCTGGAGGAGCAATGGAGCAGGAGGCTTCAGCGTATAGATATATAGTGATTCCGATGTGTTAGTGTTTATCTGTATTTCCGCTGTGTTGTATCTCTGTATTGTATTGAGATGTATCGAGTTGTATTAACTAGACAGGTGTTTATAACCGTCTAGTATGTGTTGTATTATCTGTGTAACTCTGATATATATGATATTATGTAATCTCTTATGTGATATATTATATTTCATTCGTTCCGCTGTTGAGATTCTGGTGTGTTTTCTTCTTTCTTCTCTATCTTTTCTATTTCTCACCCTTTTCTTTCTTCATGGTGATGTGATTTTCCGGTAGTGGAAGGTCGGGTCGCTACATTATGAGTCCAATGCAAAAAACGGCGTTCGAATCCGACCTCGTACGCAAAAGTTATTCGATTTTTAAGATTTCAAAATTAAATAATATAATTATTTACAACTCAAAACATTAACCACCTTAATCACTCCACTAATACTTCTTTCCCTTCCCTTTAATTACCTTCACCTGATACAGACATCACCATGCTCTCCCATGTACACGCACGCCAAACAACGGCCATCCCTCCACTAAATCGACCAACAATCGCTCCAACGAACTTCTCTTCGAATGAGCATTGCAACGCACACCACCACATCCTTTCCGCCTTGCCCTATAAAAATGCGACACGATCAGGTCCTCACCCTCATGCTCCAAGTCGCGATCCCCCAAAGGTTGCCGTACAAGCCCAAACTTCGGGTATAGGTTCTACAACCCACGAGAAAACCAATGGCACCAACCCCTTCTCTTATCGATGCCTGAAATGCCTAGAATTGCGAGCCCTAGCTCCTCGTCCATGAACTGCCTCGACCTCCCTCTCCAATGCAACCAAATACGAGGGTACAAAATCGAAGCTCATACTTAAACAAGTTCAACGGATCAAAAATAATGATTTTTTGTGGAGTATAGATTTTTATTTTGAATTTTGAAGG
The DNA here is from genome assembly GCA_030737815.1 of Allium fistulosum. Classification (NCBI taxonomy): domain Eukaryota; kingdom Viridiplantae; phylum Streptophyta; class Magnoliopsida; order Asparagales; family Amaryllidaceae; genus Allium; species Allium fistulosum. Next base: position 74,576,631 of record CM060906.1, read on the forward strand.
GATGGATCAAAAATGGGTTTACTTTGAAATGAAAGATAGAACTAAAAGAAGGGATGTGTACTATTGAAGATATGGGGGGTATGGTGTAAGTATCGGTATGTGTTTACACATTATTTTATTTTATATTAAAATATCCGACCTAACATCCCAAAAATTCCGAACTCTAATCGAAGCGTGCCGACTGGCGTTCTATATTAAATACCCCTATTCCGAACACAATGGAACTATTTACAAGACCCAATTCTAAAGTATTCGAAAGTTAGCTTTTTAAATCAAATTATATTTGAAATTAATTGCTATACGTTTCGAGCTCGCAGGACCTAACAATACGTTCGATTGTTACAAAACTCGACAGCGTACAACCATTTATTATTCCGGATATAATAACACTGGTTTCGTCAAAATCCAAGACAGTTCCCTGGAGTGATAATTTCATAAATTTAAATATTGATTTATATTTTTGATCCAATTATTTTTTGTAAATAAATTTGCATGTTGAATTCATCAATATTATTTATTAATTAAAAGGAGTTAAATAAGATGATTAAATCCATTTAACTATAAATTAATTTACAATTCAAATATTAAAAAGGATCACAATATTTGAATTTAGGTTATTAAATTCCAAAATCTAATTATTTAAATATTTAAAATTAATTAAACATTTGAAATCAAATGACCAAAATTTTAGGTTGTTACAAAAATATTGATTAACTAAATATGTATGTATATTGATATGTGTATGTAACTATAATTGTTATAGTTGTTAATATTTATACCTTAAATTTGTTTAAGATAAATATTTTAAAATTTTCGAATTAATTTAATATTTAATTAAAAAATTTAACTGACTAAATGAATTTATTAAATAAAATTTATTAAAATTTAGTAGAGATGTACGCATATCAAGGCAGATTAATACAAGAATGCAAGTACAAGACCAGGTAGATTAAGAGGAATCAAGATCAAAGAGAAAAGAACAAGACTAGAAGAAAAAAGGATATTGAAAGTAAAGGTTAGGAGGACACAGGAGAACCAAGGAACAAAGACTGGAAGAGTACAAGACAACAATCAGTCAGTTTTAAGTATATCGAGTCATAAATTTAATTGTTAAAGGTCCCATAGGAAATCTTTAAAATTTCTATTCTAAAATTCTTTATTTTATTTTATATAATCTTTATATGAAAATTCAATATCGGTTTTACAAGTTGGCTGTAACATTTGATTTTAAACAAACATACACTTCCTTTCACCTTTCACTTAAAGTCACTTCTTTTCATCTTCTATTTAAAAGCTCTGGAGAAATTATTTTTTGAAGTATTTTCTCTCGTTTCTCATACTCTTTACATTCTCTTATTTGCAAATAAGCCTTATTATTCACACGCAATTATACTTTGCGAATCCACTTTCTTTATCTCTACTTCTTCATGGATTTGTAATATACTAAAATGTTATAGAGTCTATATATAGTTCTCTATCATTTACTCGTTGATATTATCATATTCCTCAAATATATCAAAGATACATCGCTAGTGGGGTGGTCTATAGGAACTTGTATTGAAAATTACTTGAAATTATGATCGACAGGTTCAACTCCTCATAGATATTACTCTACTATTTATTGTAAAGTGCATCTTGCCACCCGTATAACATTATGATTGTATAGATGTGTCCTGCTATCCATGAAATGTTAGGATAGATTTTCTTGCCACCTGATTCAAAGTCAAGAAGGTCAAAGTGTGTCCTACCGCCCATGGAAAGGCAGAATAGGTGTTGCTTGCCACCTAAATCAAAGTCAAGTTATAAAAGTGTACTTGCAACCCATAAAATTGCAAGCTTGTTGTGGTGGAAATTATGTATGGGGTATACTAGATGTAGCATTAGGAATCTGAACCAGTATATAATTCTTATTATCTTCTCTTTACTGTTACTGCTTTTATTTTCTGCATTTACTATATTACTATCTGTGAATCTGATTACGTATTAATAAGTTTGATAATCACAATATAATTTTGTAATAAGTTCAAAAACACAATTCACCCTCTTATAGTGTTGCATTAGCCTTAAGATCCATTACACACACCATTAGGTAATATGTCGTATCCCACATTTGGTATCGGAGCATTTGGTTTTCAAAATTTCATAATCTGATTTTTGAAAAGGTTAAATAGCTAAATACCATGTTTAATACTTTGTAGATGGACAATGTACTGCTAGATCGTCACTTTTAATGGTAGTATCTATGGTTATTGATCATTATTGATCGTGTAAGATGAAAATTTACTTATAGTCTAATAGTTTAGATATATGGAACATCATACAGACTGGGTACATTGAGCCCTAAACCAGAATGGAATAATGAGCAAAAGGCACAAACACTCAATAATTAAAAGATGATGAATATATTTTTCTATGCCCTAAATAAAGCTGAATTTGATATAGTGCCTATTTGTAAAAGTTCATATGAAATTTAAAGAACATTATAAGTCACACACGAAGGCATAAGTAAGGTTAAGCAAACCAAAATTTCTATGTTAACCAATCAACTTTTATGATTTAAAATGAAACTCAATGAGTCTATTTTTGGCATGTATTCTAAATTTTAGGGTATATTACATGCTTTAATTTCATTAGGCAAAATTTTTACCGAGGAAAATCAAGTTCGAAAGATTTTAAATTTACTTTTAAGTAAATGGAATTAAAATTCTACGGCAATATAAGAGGCTAACAGTATAACTACTATAAAAATAAAGGGTTAATAGGTAATTTAATGTCATATGAAGTTTAGTTGCAGGGGAGAAGGGAAAGCTAGACAAATGAAAAGAAGTCACTCGCCTTTGATGTTACAACTAAAGATCAAGGATACAGATGATGATGATAAAGAGAGAACATTTATGGCAAGGAATTCAAGAAGTTTGCTGAAATATAGAAAGAACAAATTCTGTAGAATAAACAATAGTAATAACAATAACTCTAGATGTTCACTAAAATATTTTAAATGCGATAAGTTTGGATATCTAAAAGGGACTTCCCAACATCGAAGAACTAAAAACTCTCAAACACATATTTAATCAAAAAGAAGAAACGAGCATTCACGTCAACTTGGAAAGACTATGAAACAACATCAAGTAGCATCGATTCATAAAAAAGGTAACGAGGTACGTTTTATAGCTAATAATGAACATTACATAAAATCAAAAAGGTAAGTGGATATTAGGCAATGGATGCTCAAGCCACATGACAGAAAGTCAGAACAGTTGATGAACATCATTTACATGGACAGAGGAGAACTAGACTTTGTAGATAACTCGAAGGATATATAATCGATAACGTTGGCAACTTTGAAATGCTTGTGGGTTGCATAATTATGGATCTTAAGGCTAAATAAATACTAAAGGGGGATGAATAGTGTTATATAGCTTTTGTAAATCTTTTTAAATTTCTTTCAAGTTTAATGTTAAATCACATATTTTCAAAACATAATTATATCAACAATCAATCATAGATGCAAACACAAATAAAGTAAAAGCAGTAAACTAAGGTAGAGAGTCAAAGAGATGATACTGGAGACTTTATATTGGTTTGGATTTCTCCCACATACAATCCCGTACAATTGCTTGTATAAATTTCTTTTCAAATGCCAATCTTTAAACGAGCAGAAGGCAAACCCAATTACAATCTCGATTTTGAGGCTACATGATACACCCTTACGATTTTTCGGACTCAGGGTGCACCCGCTTAATTTAGACGGGCTACAAGCACATCCACTTAGATTTCTGAGCTATCAAGCACGCCCAATTGATTTGAATGGGCTATAATCACACACAAGCAATTACAACTAGAGTTTTATGGTTTTTCCAAAAATAATTTCTTAAAGTTTGGATATAATGGATCCTATAGCCCCTTGGACAACACTTTGACCTTTGATTTGAGAGAGATGATTGAAATCAGAAAGTAAATAGTAGAGAATCAATACAATGCTCTATATACTATACTATAGTCTTGAGATCTTCATATCTTGGTTTTTATACTCATCAGTCTTCATGTCCTTTTCTCGAGTCCTTATACTATACTGTACAGTCTTCGATCCAATGCCTGTGTAATATCATGCACTATATACTATATAACTTGGCAAAACATTAGTTTGCATATATTATATAAATATATATTGTCGTTATCAAAGTTGTTATCATCCAAATCAATAACCAAGGTTTAACAATCTCCTCCTTTTTTTTATGATGTTAATCACTAATATCCTGTATATAAAATATGATATTACCCCCCATGGTTTAGATAACTCCCCATGAATACATGCATATGTATATTTTATATTTTCTCCATATTGTCATCGGCAAAAGTGACTAGAAAAATAAAAACTCCCCCTAAATGAAATACTTAGAAGCTATAGGTTCAAAATAAATAATCTGAGTTAAAATGATATATGTGATGATATATGATAAACAAATACACTATTCTATATTAAGCATAATGATGTATGGTAATGGAAAATTTATAACGTAGATTATATTTATGCAATTCAAACTATACATAAACAAATCCAATTATGTACAAGCCAATCAAACCAAATCAAACACACAAATTCAAACAATCCAAACTAATCAAATTCAATCCAAGCATTCAAACCAAATCCTAAGAGTATGTGCGTGCATGCGTGTGTGTGTATGTATTTATATTTATATCAAATCAAAACCCAATAACTAGACGTTTTGTGGAACTTCAACCCAACCGTCGGACCTAAAGATTGAATTTGCTTTGATGGCATCCCAATCTTCAATATTCTTGTTAATAGTGCACTCTAGGTTGTTGGTTGGTTTGCCTTTGATTAAGGAAGAAATCATTCATCGAAGTGCATCAAAATACTTTTCTTGTTCCTTGATCATTTGCATTTGACTCAACTCTAAATGCCTTTGATTTCTTAGGAAAAAAGAGAGAATACCTTTGAAAGATTGAAGAGTTTGTTCAAGATTTTCACATAATTTTTGATTAGGAGATGACATATTTGTAAAAATATTTTTAAGAATAAAAAGAGTGCATATAATAAAATGATGAGTGAGTTTTCTGAAAGAAATAAGTTTATATAAAAGTAGAAAGTTGTTTGGAATGAAAGGATGATAGTTATTTATACATTGAAATTTAAAAAAATTTGCTATCCGCCCATTATATGTCGCCATATAGGTAACATGTATGTCAACATACATACCTAAATTTTCAAAAATAGTATATTTGTTATAGTTTTTTTCTTATCTATACCATTATATATTTGTAACTTCCAGAGACTAATAAATAATATAAGATGGTAAGAAATATATTTCATTATTTAAAATTGAAGGGTAGATGGATTTCAACAATTAACTAAAAAAACATAAAAATGACATGAACTTAAACTAAAAGCACACAATACAAGGCTACATCATAAGAAAACAACCAGATAAGCTTAGAAAGATGTTGATAATGATAATGATGAGCCATCGAGTTTGTGGATGATCTTTAAAAAGTATTTGTCTACTTTATTGGAAAGAGATGTGAAATTTTTACTAAATGGTCTCTTAAGCTTCTTTTGGTTTTTAAGAAGCTTTTCTTGGTCTCTTAGGATCTTTTTGTTGGAGAGGTGGGATGGTTTGTCAAAAATTTCTAAGGAAGTATCCACTTCTTCCTCCTCCTCTTCTTCTTCCACTTCCATTTCATCGCCTTCTTCTTCTTCTTCTTGTTGAATTTCGTGTTCTTTTTCCTATGCCAATCTTTGTTCCTTTTCGGTATGTGTCTCATATGGTTCGAAAAATGGTGGAATGTGCTTAAGGGATATTGGCTTTCTCAAAAAAAAATTTAGGAATAGATTTTTCTCCTCTTAAATCAACATCAAAATATGTGAAAAATTCTAGTTGGATACACACCATGGAAGAGTGTGTTTGTAACGACCCAGAATTTTTGATAATTAAAATTCGAATATTTAATTTATTTTAAATATTAATAAATGGAATTTTGAAGTCGAATGATTTATTTTTCGAATATTGGATTTAATTGGATAATTAAATCGATAATTTAATAGTTAAATTCCAGAAATAATTGAAAAACGAGTTTAAAATGATTGAAAATGATTTGTAAAATTTTATTTAATCATACTGGAGTATAGAAAGGTTATAGAACTTTTAAAATTTAATTTGGAGTTAATCTGTGAAAATTGAATATTTTAATATTTAATTATCGACTGAAAAATAGCCAATTTTCGAACAGTCTCAGAATTGAACGAGACCAGTTCCATTGGATCCGTAATAGTTAGTTATTATCGGATTTCAATTTTCGTATCAATCGGAGTTATCGATTGACCGTGGCAGCTCGAAACGCATCGATATCGTTTTAATTTTAAAATCGTCGAGTTAAAAATAGTCATTTTTCAGACAGTCTCGGATTTCGACGAAACCAGTTTCATCGGATCCGTAATGTGATATTATTGTAAGATTTCAAATTTCTTAATTTTTGGATGTGCCGTTTGTCCGGGGCAAGCCAAAACGCCTCGAAATCGATTTAAATCGGTTTAATTTAAATTGATCGTTTAATTCCATATCTTGCACAGACGATCGAATTAGCTTCCGAAACTTGTTCCATTGCGTTCGGAACGCGGGATAAACCCCAGAGACGTCAGTCACTGCGCGTAAATCGGAGTTTGGAAATTCCGGATGAATAGTAATTCGTTGAATTTTCTATAAAAGACCTTCATAAATCACTTTTGCACTCAAACCCTAGGGTTAACGTTCAGGCCGCCATTCTCTATTATCAATGGCCAGGAAACACTCACTTTCTTCCCTCTTTTTCTCTTAATCCTTGCAATTTTTCAAGAAATTTCCAACATGGAAATCGTAGAGGACTCCGAGCTCTACTTGTTGTACGGTGGTGATCGAAATCAAAGCAGTAAATCAACGGCAAACTCCAGTTGAACGCGTGCATTCAAGCACGAATTTCGAGGCTGATATGGGGGCCGCGCGCGACCGGATCTTGGCCAGTGGTGGAGCGCGTGACGACGAGCATGGCGGTGGTCCCTGATCTTTGTAGAAGTGGTCGAAGGCGGGGTATAATTTAAACCTAGGGGCGGCGGCTATGGGTTTAAAGGAAGCGGGAATTTTTCACGAACGGGAGAGAAGATGATGGCAACGGCCACGATTTCGTTCCCTGGGAGTAACGGCTGATGATGAATGTAGGTTTAAAATTTTGAAAGAAAAAGTAAATTAGATTTTATTAAAAATTTGTAATGTTTAAAATACAATATCTCTTTCGTACGAGGTCAGAAAATTACGAAACCAGAAGCGTTGGAATCGCAGCGACGCGCTCTACGCTGCAGCGCAGATCTGGGCGTGTTTGGAATCAATGAAATTTTTGAGTAAAATTAAACGGCCGTTTAATTTTATTCGAAATAAACGCTGAAATCGGAATTTAAAATCACGGTGAGATCTTCTCACTCAGATTTAAAAATTGATTGCAGTTATTGATTGTTTGATATGATTGCTATGTGGATGTGGTATTAGATATGATAGGATATATCTATATATATAGCAGTATATACATATTGGCATATGTATATATTGGATTGATTGATTTCCCGCCTCGTATAGCGGATGAGACCCTATTGCGCCGTTAGTAAGCGGATTTATAAAAACCTATATACCGCGATAATTCCGTACTGGAGCGGGATTGGTATTGTGCTAACGTCTTTGGATGCAGGGAAACAGGTTGGAGGGATCCAACTGGACCCCTCACTTTGATTGAATTTATTTATACTGTGATATGAATCTGTGAATGATTATATTGATGTTATTGATCATATCGATGTCTGGAAAATTGTTGAAAGCTAAAATTTAGCTGAATGGATGTTTGATATCATTGGATTCAAAAAAATAAACGAAATTGAATTTTTGGAAATCAAAATAGAAATTTCTAAGTGAATTTGATTTTAGAAATTTAATAAATTCGAAGAAAGAAATTTTAAAGTATAAAAAGTTAATTTTTATAATCTTATCGAATTTATTTCCAGAATAAAGTGAAAATGTTAAATAAATGAATTTCGTATAATAGTGATTTTAAATGGAGGAAATTAATTTAAAATCTGGATTTTTAAATAGACTGAAAGAAACAATTGAAATATGTTTTCTTTGAAAGGAATTTATTTAAAAGGAGATAAGTTGGAAATCCAATTAGAAATTTAATTGGTAAGTTGAAATAAGTTGTGAAATCAATGTAAAATGATTTCAATTTGAAGAATCCATTTAAAAACAGGATATTGAATAATTTGAAAGAAAAATAAGGAATTTATTTTAGTAGTGATAAATAAAATTTGAAATCAATCTGTAATTGATTTAATATTTAGAAATGAATTTTTGAGAAATTAGTATGCGATCTTTTATTTAACGTTGAAAATAAATTCAGAAATCAATAGTGAAATTGAATTGATATTGAAGTTTTTATAAATAGAATTGAAATTTATAAAAGTCGTTATAAACCCAAAGTCACTTATTTTAATAAGTTAAATATAGAAGTTGATAAAAGAAGGTTTATAAGCCGAAGTTGTTATTAAAAAGAGAAATAGAATTTATAAACGTGCTTATAAATTCGAAATAGATTGAATGTGATAAATCTAATATAGAAGATTATTTAAGAAGATATATTCACGATTTCGAATAGCGAATTTTTATTGAAATAAAAATGTGTAGAAATGATTGAAATGGGGTTAAGTAAATTTTATTCACGATTTTGGACAGTGAATATATTGTTAAGTAAAATGGATTCATTTTTGAAGAAGTAATATTTTAAAAATGAAGTTAAACATTTTAAAGGTGTTTTAAAATGTATTATAAATCGAAAGCAGAGATTTCCGCAGTTCTTGTTGAAATAGACGTTTTCGAAGAATAAGGAAATGGTGGGCTATAACACTGTTGTTATAGTAAATGATTTCCGAAAGGAAATGTTTTTAATGTAGTATTGGGATTTATATATCTATCTAAGTTCGAATCCCTATACTAGTGATTTTGAGTCGTCGTAACGATGTTTTACGCAACATTCGTTTTGACTCAAATTTATGTTGTTATAGAAAATGATTTCCTTGAAGAATGAAATATATACTTAATATTGATTTAAGTATATCGAATATTTTCTAAGTGTTGAAAATAAATGATTCGTGAATTACTTATTTTTAAATAAGTATGGAAATGCTTTTCCAATATAAAGTGAACTGTTTAGAGATTTTATCTTTTAAAGATAAATTGAAAAGTGAATATTTGAAAATTTGTTTTCAAACGGTTAAGTGTGGAAATTTTATATCTAGTAAAGATATTTTGGAAGATAAAATGATTTGGGAAAATTATTTGGAATCTGATGATGTTGCGCATCTTTATTGATAGTTAAATAACCGACTATCAATAATTACCTTTAGATAGGTATTTGTTGTGAATTGGATGAATTTGAATGCCACACTTATTTTTGAATAAACGCTCACTATTCGGGTTAGCCGGGAAAGGACCATGGGGTCGTATAACCCATTCCGAATATGTGATACGTCGTTATGAATTGCATTCGAAGACCGGTGTTGAAGACCAGATATTTTTGAAAATGGAAGGATTACCGTCGAGTTACTCTACATCGGCTGATCTCCGGTTTAGAGGTTTTATCACCCTTAGTGACGGGAAGTCCTGACGTGATTGAAATTTATCCGGATATGCAAGGGCTTCGTGAGAAGTGCCTTCGGTTCTGTTCGATCCCGGAACAGACTTATATGGATTGTGTGTCTGACGTTACAATTTGAGATATAAAGCTGATTTCTTTCAAATACATTTCTGTTGGTGGCGGAGAATTTATTCTCTTAGCTTAACACCCTTCTCTGAGACGTACGAGCTCAGAGGTTATGTAGTTGAAATTTATCAGCGATATATCCCAATTTGGTAACGTGGCATACTGAGTGTTGCTGTGAAATGATCAGTGTTTGATCATTTGTGATATGATCATTTGTTTGATCTTATATCTTTGTGATCATAGGTTGATCATTTTGTTTGACCCGAAGCAGGGCTTTTTGAGAAAGCGTAGCTTTGTGGACGAGACTTCGTCGAGCCTCACACCCCGGAAATGGTCGAAACAGGAAGAATGCAGCAAGGTTCTAGGGAGTAGCGCCCCTTAGTGTATGTCATTCCTTCTGGATAAAGGTGGTATCATGGTATGGAGCCCAGATACTTAACCTCTGTGGTTACTGCATTATTATTATCTATGTGGTTTGTTGCGAATCGGGGATCCTCGGGAAGATCGGTGACGATCGGGGGATGGCATACGCGTGTCAGTAGTTACCTATTTTTGCAGAGGTAACCCGGCCTTGTGTTGGCAGAGATCTAACCGTAACGTTAGATTCTCGGGTCGTCTATTCCAGGGACGTACCCATCGTGGATAGGAAGTTCCTTAGCCTGACCATTTGTTGGAAATCCAAAGAAACAATACGATCTTGTACGGTTTTAGTTGTAGAACCTATCATTCACTTATGGTGGTCACCACTGTTTGGATGGTAGCTATAGTAGGCATAAGTGCGGAATGCCTATGCTGGCTAAGATTAATATTATACTTTTGAAATGTTTTCTACACTATGCACTAATAATAATATCAAAAATGATTTGATTTTGCGTATCAAGCATCTTTGACTATCATAAGGAGAAATCTCCTCCGATTCTGCGTTTGCATTGTGTGTGTGTGCGGGAGGCCTTATGGTAGTCTCATTTTCCAAAAAAAAAAAGCATTGCGAATTTACTTTAAAATTATCCTGTTTTTGTTTTAAAGATAAACTGTTTTACGATCTCACACCAGTCACCATGACTGACTCGGAGTTTATTGTTCCCTTCTAAACTCTGGGTGCCCACCAATTTCCACACGGGCAGTCTAGAGTTATATTATCAGGATATTCTGGATATTCTGGAGCTTTGGAGATAAGCTGGAGTTCGAGACGTAGTATTTGTATCTGATAGTATTTATTCCGCTGTGTATTCTGTATGAGGACAAGTTTGTATAACTGTCCATTGTTGTTTATTGACTCTGATGATATGATGTGATGTAATGTAATAACAGATATAATTCTTTTGTTTTTAAATGATATTCATTTATCTATTATATATTGTTCCGCTGCAATTTGTGAGATTCTGATATTGTTCTGTTTCTGATGCTGTTCTGTTGTTGTTCTTCTCTCTTCTTCTCTTTTCTTCTTCTGCTTACTTTTTCTTCTTTCTAAAACCCTCACTATTGGAGTTTCCGGCACTCGATTGCTCGGCAGTCGATAAAGTGAGTATCGATGTCGAATTTTCGAAAGTCGAAAATTTCGGTACGTGACAAAGTGGTATCAGAGCATATGGTTAAGCGACAACCCTGCTCTGTTGGGTGTTACTCATTAGAGATAGAGTCAGTAGTACTCTAGAATGAGTTGAGTGTAATAATAGATATGAGCGCGTATTTGTTAGTGAATATAAAAATGTTTTATATTGTGTTTGCTTATCCGTTGAGATGTTTGTGAATTTTGGTCGGTATGTGGGACGCCATATTATCGATAGGGATTTCTAAACTCTTAAATGAGGCAAGACGGCACAGTATTGTTTTAAATAGGGTGAATGAAATAATTTTACCCAAAACTATTTTTGTATAGAAAAGAAATGTTTTTCTATGAAATACTATAGTATATGGATGTTTGGTTGTTAGGAAGTAATAACATTGAAACATTATCATTGTTATCTAAAATCGAATAAGAAATTGAAAATAACAACCAAAGATTTGGAAATAAATTCATATAATAATAAAATTATGGATATGAATTGTAAATGTGATTTACAAATGAAATTTGAGATTATAAATTTATAAATGTGATTTGTAATTTGAAACGGAATTCCAGAGAAGTTTTGGAAAAGTTTTGAAAGGAGTTTGAAAATTTTGGAGATTTGGAAAGTTTAAACCATTTTTGATTTGAAAATGAATTTTAAAGGTTTGAAAAATGTTTTGAAGAAATGAAAAGCTCTAAACTCTTTTCGGTCGCTGGAAAATAACTTCGGTAATGACTGCAGCATTACTGATGTTCATTTTCGGGTTTCCAGAAGAGGAAATTGCTGCCAAATTGTTTTAAATGGAAGTTGTTTTGAAAAATTTGGATTTTTGTTTTAGGAAATTCAAAAGGATAATTTGAATTGTTTTCAAAAATGGTTTTGAAAGGATTGAAAAGACTCTGGAATGCTATATAAAAATATTTATGGAATATTATTGAATTGATAACTTATACAAATCGAATCTTGATCGAATAAATTTAACTTAAAGAATGGAGTTAAATTAAAGAAGTATAAGTGAATAAATTGAATAAATGAAAGTGCAATTGAAGATTGAGATTCATTTTGAAATTGTAAGTAAGTAAGACTGAATTGAATTTAGATTTGTGGAAAACAAAGTAAACTATTAAACTGAAAATTAGTAAGTAAAGCTAATTGATTATCGACCAAATGAATAAGGTTTGAACGAATTAAATTCAAATAAAATTGAAATGTGAAATTGAATGATAATGAATATGTAACTTCAATAGTGAATTAGAAATGATATAAGAAGTATAGATTGAAAATTTTGTAATAAAATTTGCCAAATAGTTGGATGTTATAACTAGATATTATGGCTAGTAGGATATACAGGTGTTGTAAAAGGAATTGGAATTTTGATTTCGAAGATAATTTGAATTGCTCGAAAAAGGTAAGTATTTAAATTTCTATATGAGATTTACTGATTTCTGGTCTAGCCGCTTGGCTTTTTCTTTTTCTTTTTGAAATCTGAGAGTCCGTAGGGACGTTTTTGTAGTAGTGCCGTATTAGCCGCGCAAAGGAGACGCTGGCAAAATTTTTCGAAAATTTAGGGCGTTAGAAAATTTTTGAGAAATTTTGAAAGTTTAAAATTTGAATTTAAACTCGAATTTGAATTGAAAAGTTAAACAATGTTGTTTGAAACTTATAATTGAAGTTGGAAAACGAGTTGAATGATAACGAATCTTTAGTAGAAAGATTTGTTTGATAAATTAATAAAACTATTGGATTGTGAAAAATAGTAGACGAATTAGGGACTCTTTTTTCCTTACTTGGTAATTTCGAGGACGAAATTCTTTTAAGGGGGGAAGTCTGTAACGACCCAGAATTTTTGATAATTAAAATTCGAATATTTAATTTATTTTAAATATTAATAAATGGAATTTTGAAGTCGAATGATTTATTTTTCGAATATTGGATTTAATTGGATAATTAAATCGATAATTTAATAGTTAAATTCCAGAAATAATTGAAAAACGAGTTTAAAATGATTGAAAATGATTTGTAAAATTTTATTTAATCATACTGGAGTATAGAAAGGTTATAGAACTTTTAAAATTTAATTTGGAGTTAATCTGTGAAAATTGAATATTTTAATATTTAATTATCGACTGAAAAATAGCCAATTTTCGAACAGTCTCAGAATTGAACGAGACCAGTTCCATTGGATCCGTAATAGTTAGTTATTATCGGATTTCAATTTTCGTATCAATCGGAGTTATCGATTGACCGTGGCAGCTCGAAACGCATCGATATCGTTTTAATTTTAAAATCGTCGAGTTAAAAATAGTCATTTTTCAGACAGTCTCGGATTTCGACGAAACCAGTTTCATCGGATCCGTAATGTGATATTATTGTAAGATTTCAAATTTCTTAATTTTTGGATGTGCCGTTTGTCCGGGGCAAGCCAAAACGCCTCGAAATCGATTTAAATCGGTTTAATTTAAATTGATCGTTTAATTCCATATCTTGCACAGACGATCGAATTAGCTTCCGAAACTTGTTCCATTGCGTTCGGAACGCGGGATAAACCCCAGAGACGTCAGTCACTGCGCGTAAATCGGAGTTTGGAAATTCCGGATGAATAGTAATTCGTTGAATTTTCTATAAAAGACCTTCATAAATCACTTTTGCACTCAAACCCTAGGGTTAACGTTCAGGCCGCCATTCTCTATTATCAATGGCCAGGAAACACTCACTTTCTTCCCTCTTTTTCTCTTAATCCTTGCAATTTTTCAAGAAATTTCCAACATGGAAATCGTAGAGGACTCCGAGCTCTACTTGTTGTACGGTGGTGATCGAAATCAAAGCAGTAAATCAACGGCAAACTCCAGTTGAACGCGTGCATTCAAGCACGAATTTCGAGGCTGATATGGGGGCCGCGCGCGACCGGATCTTGGCCAGTGGTGGAGCGCGTGACGACGAGCATGGCGGTGGTCCCTGATCTTTGTAGAAGTGGTCGAAGGCGGGGTATAATTTAAACCTAGGGGCGGCGGCTATGGGTTTAAAGGAAGCGGGAATTTTTCACGAACGGGAGAGAAGATGATGGCAACGGCCACGATTTCGTTCCCTGGGAGTAACGGCTGATGATGAATGTAGGTTTAAAATTTTGAAAGAAAAAGTAAATTAGATTTTATTAAAAATTTGTAATGTTTAAAATACAATATCTCTTTCGTACGAGGTCAGAAAATTACGAAACCAGAAGCGTTGGAATCGCAGCGACGCGCTCTACGCTGCAGCGCAGATCTGGGCGTGTTTGGAATCAATGAAATTTTTGAGTAAAATTAAACGGCCGTTTAATTTTATTCGAAATAAACGCTGAAATCGGAATTTAAAATCACGGTGAGATCTTCTCACTCAGATTTAAAAATTGATTGCAGTTATTGATTGTTTGATATGATTGCTATGTGGATGTGGTATTAGATATGATAGGATATATCTATATATATAGCAGTATATACATATTGGCATATGTATATATTGGATTGATTGATTTCCCGCCTCGTATAGCGGATGAGACCCTATTGCGCCGTTAGTAAGCGGATTTATAAAAACCTATATACCGCGATAATTCCGTACTGGAGCGGGATTGGTATTGTGCTAACGTCTTTGGATGCAGGGAAACAGGTTGGAGGGATCCAACTGGACCCCTCACTTTGATTGAATTTATTTATACTGTGATATGAATCTGTGAATGATTATATTGATGTTATTGATCATATCGATGTCTGGAAAATTGTTGAAAGCTAAAATTTAGCTGAATGGATGTTTGATATCATTGGATTCAAAAAAATAAACGAAATTGAATTTTTGGAAATCAAAATAGAAATTTCTAAGTGAATTTGATTTTAGAAATTTAATAAATTCGAAGAAAGAAATTTTAAAGTATAAAAAGTTAATTTTTATAATCTTATCGAATTTATTTCCAGAATAAAGTGAAAATGTTAAATAAATGAATTTCGTATAATAGTGATTTTAAATGGAGGAAATTAATTTAAAATCTGGATTTTTAAATAGACTGAAAGAAACAATTGAAATATGTTTTCTTTGAAAGGAATTTATTTAAAAGGAGATAAGTTGGAAATCCAATTAGAAATTTAATTGGTAAGTTGAAATAAGTTGTGAAATCAATGTAAAATGATTTCAATTTGAAGAATCCATTTAAAAACAGGATATTGAATAATTTGAAAGAAAAATAAGGAATTTATTTTAGTAGTGATAAATAAAATTTGAAATCAATCTGTAATTGATTTAATATTTAGAAATGAATTTTTGAGAAATTAGTATGCGATCTTTTATTTAACGTTGAAAATAAATTCAGAAATCAATAGTGAAATTGAATTGATATTGAAGTTTTTATAAATAGAATTGAAATTTATAAAAGTCGTTATAAACCCAAAGTCACTTATTTTAATAAGTTAAATATAGAAGTTGATAAAAGAAGGTTTATAAGCCGAAGTTGTTATTAAAAAGAGAAATAGAATTTATAAACGTGCTTATAAATTCGAAATAGATTGAATGTGATAAATCTAATATAGAAGATTATTTAAGAAGATATATTCACGATTTCGAATAGCGAATTTTTATTGAAATAAAAATGTGTAGAAATGATTGAAATGGGGTTAAGTAAATTTTATTCACGATTTTGGACAGTGAATATATTGTTAAGTAAAATGGATTCATTTTTGAAGAAGTAATATTTTAAAAATGAAGTTAAACATTTTAAAGGTGTTTTAAAATGTATTATAAATCGAAAGCAGAGATTTCCGCAGTTCTTGTTGAAATAGACGTTTTCGAAGAATAAGGAAATGGTGGGCTATAACACTGTTGTTATAGTAAATGATTTCCGAAAGGAAATGTTTTTAATGTAGTATTGGGATTTATATATCTATCTAAGTTCGAATCCCTATACTAGTGATTTTGAGTCGTCGTAACGATGTTTTACGCAACATTCGTTTTGACTCAAATTTATGTTGTTATAGAAAATGATTTCCTTGAAGAATGAAATATATACTTAATATTGATTTAAGTATATCGAATATTTTCTAAGTGTTGAAAATAAATGATTCGTGAATTACTTATTTTTAAATAAGTATGGAAATGCTTTTCCAATATAAAGTGAACTATTTAGAGATTTTATCTTTTAAAGATAAATTGAAAAGTGAATATTTGAAAATTTGTTTTCAAACGGTTAAGTGTGGAAATTTTATATCTAGTAAAGATATTTTGGAAGATAAAATGATTTGGGAAAATTATTTGGAATCTGATGATGTTGCGCATCTTTATTGATAGTTAAATAACCGACTATCAATAATTACCTTTAGATAGGTATTTGTTGTGAATTGGATGAATTTGAATGCCACACTTATTTTTGAATAAACGCTCACTATTCGGGTTAGCCGGGAAAGGACCATGGGGTCGTATAACCCATTCCGAATATGTGATACGTCGTTATGAATTGCATTCGAAGACCGGTGTTGAAGACCGGATATTTTTGAAAATGGAAGGATTACCGTCGAGTTACTCTACATCGGCTGATCTCCGGTTTAGAGGTTTTATCACCCTTAGTGACGGGAAGTCCTGACGTGATTGAAATTTATCCGGATATGCAAGGGCTTCGTGAGAAGTGCCTTCGGTTCTGTTCGATCCCGGAACAGACTTATATGGATTGTGTGTCTGACGTTACAATTTGAGATATAAAGCTGATTTCTTTCAAATACATTTCTGTTGGTGGCGGAGAATTTATTCTCTTAGCTTAACACCCTTCTCTGAGACGTACGAGCTCAGAGGTTATGTAGTTGAAATTTATCAGCGATATATCCCAATTTGGTAACGTGGCATACTGAGTGTTGCTGTGAAATGATCAGTGTTTGATCATTTGTGATATGATCATTTGTTTGATCTTATATCTTTGTGATCATAGGTTGATCATTTTGTTTGACCCGAAGCAGGGCTTTTTGAGAAAGCGTAGCTTTGTGGACGAGACTTCGTCGAGCCTCACACCCCGGAAATGGTCGAAACAGGAAGAATGCAGCAAGGTTCTAGGGAGTAGCGCCCCTTAGTGTATGTCATTCCTTCTGGATAAAGGTGGTATCATGGTATGGAGCCCAGATACTTAACCTCTGTGGTTACTGCATTATTATTATCTATGTGGTTTGTTGCGAATCGGGGATCCTCGGGAAGATCGGTGACGATCGGGGGATGGCATACGCGTGTCAGTAGTTACCTATTTTTGCAGAGGTAACCCGGCCTTGTGTTGGCAGAGATCTAACCGTAACGTTAGATTCTCGGGTCGTCTATTCCAGGGACGTACCCATCGTGGATAGGAAGTTCCTTAACCTGACCATTTGTTGGAAATCCAAAGAAACAATACGATCTTGTACGGTTTTAGTTGTAGAACCTATCATTCACTTATGGTGGTCACCACTGTTTGGATGGTAGCTATAGTAGGCATAAGTGCGGAATGCCTATGCTGGCTAAGATTAATATTATACTTTTGAAATGTTTTCTACACTATGCACTAATAATAATATCAAAAATGATTTGATTTTGCGTATCAAGCATCTTTGACTATCATAAGGAGAAATCTCCTCCGATTCTGCGTTTGCATTGTGTGTGTGTGCGGGAGGCCTTATGGTAGTCTCATTTTCCAAAAAAAAAAAGCATTGCGAATTTACTTTAAAATTATCCTGCTTTTGTTTTAAAGATAAACTGTTTTACGATCTCACACCAGTCACCATGACTGACTCGGAGTTTATTGTTCCCTTCTAAACTCTGGGTGCCCACCAATTTCCACACGGGCAGTCTAGAGTTATATTATCAGGATATTCTGGATATTCTGGAGCTTTGGAGATAAGCTGGAGTTCGAGACGTAGTATTTGTATCTGATAGTATTTATTCCGCTGTGTATTCTGTATGAGGACAAGTTTGTATAACTGTCCATTGTTGTTTATTGACTCTGATGATATGATGTGATGTAATGTAATAACAGATATAATTCTTTTGTTTTTAAATGATATTCATTTATCTATTATATATTGTTCCGCTGCGATTTGTGAGATTCTGATATTGTTCTGTTTCTGATGCTGTTCTGTTGTTGTTCTTCTCTCTTCTTCTCTTTTCTTCTTCTGCTTACTTTTTCTTCTTTCTAAAACCCTCACTATTGGAGTTTCCGGCACTCGATTGCTCGGCAGTCGATAAAGTGAGTATCGATGTCGAATTTTCGAAAGTCGAAAATTTCGGTACGTGACAGTGTTCTTATCTCTAGAAATGTTCACATGAAAAAAATCATCTTAAAACAACTTGTGCCCAATTGATTTTGTAACGACCATAAATAGCGAAAAGACCTTTTTTTTAGTAGGCTTATTGAAATTGCCCGCCCTTAGAGTGATATTTTGTTGTAAAATGAGACTCATATGTCTCGATCTTGGTCGAAGGTTCTTGAGTTCAAATTAAAATTCTTCATCACTTTCAAAACATCGTGAAAAACTTCATGATTTTATTCATCAATTTGAAAAGTGGAGAGGTCTATTCCACTAGATTTACAACCAAGAATATTACCTAAAAGTTCACAACTCAAAATAACTTGAGTACCATTAACACTACTCCGAACTTGACTTTAATCTCCTTGATAAAAAATTTCATAGAATTTCATTTTCAAAACAAAGATCAGGTAAGCCATTAGAGAAAAAAATCTTCGAATTTAGCAAATCTTCTTGGAGAAACTTTTCTGTAAGCAGTATACTCCATATAGGCTTCAATGACATCTTTCTCATTGGAAAGAAAACTTTTAGTTCTCCTTGAGAGCTTGTGGTTTTACAATTTTGACTAGAGGAAGCCATTTTTGAGTTTTTGAGGAGATAAGATAATGAAGAGATATTTGAAATTTGAAATAAAGTGAGTGAATGAATGGATAATGATAGATTTAATTAATAGAGTGAAGAGTCATGTTCTTGGGTCAAAAAGGTATCTTTTCAGAACATACGAGTAAGTACAAAAGAGTGGAAAATTTGAAATTTGAATTGAAATTTCAAATTTCTGCTTTCTGGCATGTCTGTCGATATATGCCATGTGCATACGTTGACATATCGCCCGGAATTTTCAAAAATAAAATAAAACTAGGCTAGTATATTCATACATACACACACACTTATACACTTATATTCATCCAATATTATTATTACTCTACATGTTATTCCTAAAAACAAAAATCAACCAAAAAAATGAAATAAAAATTATTAGAAAAAGGTATCATTTTTGTCGCTTTTTGTTGATCAGTTCTGACCAGTCTGTTATTGCCGTGAAATACATTTTCACATTTTTAATATTTGGTTCATTATCGCTAGAGGAAGTGTCTAAATCATCCAATGTTTCTGTATAAGCCCTCTTCATTTTTTGGACGAATCATTTACTAGCGAGATCTTTGATTTATTCGGATGTGGGAAGTCTCTCTGAAAATGTCCGAGATCATCACAGTTGAAACATTTAGTTGCAGTTACAGATGTTTTTGTTTTTAGGTTTTCAAAAATTGTTTATCTTCTATACTTTAGGAATTTCCTAAAATTTCTGGTCATGAAAGCAATTTCCTCATTATTGTCATCGTTAGAATCCTGATCGTCATTTATTATATTAAAAGCAATGGATTTATTTTCTGTTGCCTTGCTTTCCCTTTTTCCCTGCAATTGTCTTCATAGGGCATTAAATTGCCTATTAGCTTTTTAATTTTCAAGGTACTAATATCATAGCCTCTTCATTTGCAAGTGTCTTTTGATCACATTCTGAAAAGAGTGAATTTTGGATTTTTCTAACTTGACACTCTTCAAAAAAGTTTTTGCCTAATGCAATTAACGAATGCACTATATCTTGAAATCTACCATACATGTCAAAAATAGACTCACTTGGATTCATTTTGATAAACTGAAATTGATTAGTCAATATGGAAAGTTCAGTCCATTTCACTTTACTCGTGCCCTCATTCTGTGCGTATGCCTTTTTGTCAGCGGTCCAAGTTGAAAAATTAGTCTAAGGTTCAGTGTACTCATTCTGTGTAATATTCCAAATATCTAGACCATTTGACTTTAAATAAATCTTCGTCTTACACGACCAATAAGTGTAATTACTGCCATTAAAAAATGGGGTCTAGTAGTAGATTATCCTTTGACAAAAGTGTTAACAAATGATCTAATAGTGTTACTAACAGTGTTGTTAACCATCTAATCTTTTCAAAAATCAAATTATGAGTCTTTGAAGACCTAGTGCTCTAATACCAAGTGTGGGTTGAAGAATTATGGACCTTAAGGCTAAATAAATACTAAAGGGGTGAATATTGTTTTATAACTTTTGTAAATCATTTTAAATTTCTTTTAAGTTTAATGTTAAGTCACAAATTTTCAAAACAGAATTGTATTAACAATCAATCACAGATACAAACACATATAAAGTAAAAACAGTAAAGTAAAATAGTCAGTTAGAGAGATGACACCAAGGATTATAAACTGGTTTGGATTTCTCCTACATCCAGTCTCATGCAATTGCTTGTATAGATTTATTTTCAAATATCAATATTTAAACGGGTAGAAGGGAAACCCAATTACAATTGCGGTTCTAAGGCTATGAGATGCACCATCCTGATTTTTCGATCTTAGGGTACATCTACTTGATTTGAACGGGCTACAAGCACAGCCAATCAGATTTTCATGCTACCAAGCATACCCAACTGATTTGAATAGGCTACAATCACACCCAAGTAATTAAAACTAGAGTTTGATGGTTTTTCCAAAGACGATTTCTTGAACTTTGGATACAGTGGATCCTATAGCCTCTTGGACAACACTTTGATCTTTGGTTTGAGAGAGAGAGAGATGATTGAAATCAAAGTGTAAATAGTAGAGAATCAATGCAATAAAGATTGAATTAATTTTGGTTTGAAGTTGAAGAGATTTGAATAAATTTTTCGCTAGAAATTTTAGCAGAGCAAGAGGAGAGAAGAAACAAGAAATTAGTTGTTAAAGAATTCATTTGAAACAACCTATTTATATAAAATAAACAGACATGTTTATTCATGAAGAGTAACGGTGAATAGACATTCATTTTAAAATTTGAATTTCAAATTTGCGTCATGTATGTCGACATATGTATGTCGACAACTCATAGGGTATATGTCGACACATCCCTTTGAAAATTGAAAACACTTTTGTTTTTAAATATTTTGAAAATCTTATGCTTTGTAAAATATTTTCATACTTTGTTATATAATTTAAACATATCTTATAAAAAATTTAAACTTTGAAAAACTTTTATAAAGTAATTTTAAATATTTTTAAAAATATTTTTTGTTTTTAAAATTAGAGGATAAGAAAATGGGAAATAGAGATCAAAGATTGCTACCGATGACTTTAGCAATATTCTATGGCTCTATATACTATACTATAGTTGAGATCTTCATATCTTGGTCTTCATACTCATAAGTCTTCATGTCCTTTTTTTGAGTCTTAACACTGTACAGTACTCGATTTAATCCATATGTAATATCCTGCACTATATACTATATAACTTGGCAAAACATTAGTCTTTATACTGTACAGTCCTTCTTACTCTACCATTTTTTTCCTTTTGTTGTCTACAGCTTAACCCTAAATCGAAGGTCATTTGATTTTCCCCTATAGCACCATTTCCTGATTATTTCATGATCATTCTTCCTTGCCTTATCAAAGGTGGCAGCTATTCTTTTCTGAACTTCCACTGAGTTGTCCCAATAGCTTCTAAGCATCGTGGCTAGGTAATCTCCTTTGCCATTTTCCCCTATCCTTCATTTAGTTTATTTTCCTACCATATATTTTAATTATGGATTATTGTAATGATTTTTTTCTCATTAAAAGATCCGTGGTTGCCTTGCTATTTGGAATTAAAATTGTGCTTGAGATTAGATCGGTGTACTATTTATAATACAAATGGTATAATACAAATATGATGATATGCATATACATGCCTTGAGTGATGTTCGTATTCCATTGAATTGATTTTTACATTCGTAATTCTGTATGATGATATCATTGAGGTACTAGATTTGGAAACAAAAATTTAAAAAAATAAAAGAGTTAATTTTGGGTTATTTGTTTCTTTAGTGATGAATATTTAAAACAAAACTTGATAGTCTAAAAACATCCATGGTAATTGGACATTCATATTGATCGGGTGCTATAGGAATGCACATCGATGTGTTTGCTTGGAATGATGTGAAAGTGGATAATTTTGTGAAACGTTGCGTTCTGATCTATATTTGACTATACATAAATTGTTTTTACATCGTTTAAATATTATAAATTCAACTAATCTTGAGATTATTTGTATGTTATACATTTTGTAACTTAAGCTTTTAATTAAGCTTGAAGTAGTTGTAGATAATGTTTAGACGTGGCTTGAAAGAGTTTCAATTATTTAGTTAATAATCGATGTTTAAATCGATATATTATAACTGTAATTTATAATTTTTAAATCACAATTAAGTGATACATATTACAAGTTAAACATTGCTAATGTTTTTTCCAATGAAACTCATTAATAGACAATGTCTAAACAATAATAGATGGACTAAAATTAAATGTAGTAGAATAGTTTGATCGGAATATGCCATTCTCACTACTGAACTTAAATGTAGTGGAATAGTTTTATAGGGAACATGTCATTCTCACTAATGAAGAAACACCGCATTTACTTTTCTCATATTCTTTCAGCATCAAGCTACTTTCAGCTAACTAACATTATTTTTTAATATTCGTTGATAAGTTTTTTATGCATTTGCTTATGAATCACATGGAAAAATAACATTATTCACCATAGTTTTGTCCCTTAGTAAGTAAATTAAGAGGTGGACTCTCCAAGAAAGCCAGGGCATGGTACTAACTACTACTTTTTGGAACTGCTAGATGCCCACATTTTTAGCACATCAAGCGGTAATTTAGCTCAGCCCTCATAAGCTTTTTGCTATGCTAGACTACAATTATGCTTCTCATATCTCCACTTTTCATTTCCTGATTGATATGGAGTAAAGTATAAATCAAGTAACTTTCTACAAGTAATACAAGCTAACAATACTAGTGGTAGTTATTGAAGATAACAACCAACATTGTAAGTTTTCATAAATACCTTTCCGTTAACTTTTAGCAAGAATAATTATCTTTTTTTTACTCTTCATTCATGTCGACCAACAAATTTATTTTTCCACCATTGCCAAAATGTGCAAAAAATTAATAAACTACAAATGCTTATTTGATGACAATTATATCTTTATATTTTCACTATAGAGTTCTCCATGTGATCCGTGTACGGTACATTGTTGCATGCATTAGTGCGCCATCTATCAACAACGCCATAGAATGAAAATTGTCTCTCTAGCGATTCTAACACACCAATGACTGCCGTCAATCCTCCAGTTGAAACCCTTTAATGGGATCCCTTATAAAATGAATTCAAAGATAATATGTAATTATAGAAATGCAAGCTATGTAAAAAATGAATTTAGTATAAACAAGGAAGTGCGCTAAAACAACTTATCCTGAACATAAAATGTACATGTAAACTGAAATCCTAAATCTAATCTATGTTTGTAACGGTTTTGTAGTTTTCAATACTGAATTTTGATACAAGTTTCATTCTTTTGGATAGGTAATGGATTTTGATTACTAATAGGTGTCATCATGCAGTAAAGATATATGTATATGCAGTTCTATATTGATGGGTTGCTACATGGCACATAGCTTTTGAGTTATGAAAGAAAGAATCATCCATTGCAAGCTGCATCATTTCTTTGGAATTAGTAAGTATTTTATTTTAATTAGTTCCTTTTTTAAAATTGGATCACATCCATGTATAATATAAAGATATAAGCTATATTGACATATATCATCATATTTTTCTGTTTCATGTTTTCTCGTAAATGCTATAATCTAACTACCTTAAGTATCAAGTGGTTCAAATAGAGATGCAGCATTTGGTTTGAGTCTTTGATGTTATCGAGCATATTTGTTAGGCTTTCATGCTATTTTTTTATAAATATGTAAACAATAATTTATATGACATGTGGTAGTCAACATCATGCATGGGTTTGAAATAGGCCATTTACGGTCTTATTTACCATAATAAAAGAAGATATACAATTTAATGATATGGTAGAAATATTTTATATATATTAATAAAGATAATAATGTATTTGTAATGATTCGCCCTTTCGACCCCCAAATGTCGATACTAATACATTCACGGTATTGGTGTACCGAGCATGCAAGTGCCGAAAAGATGAATTGTTAGGGTGAAATAAAAGAAAAGGAAATAGAACAAGAAAGAAGAGAACACAACATCAGAATCTCATAGCGGAAGGATAATATATAATATCAAAGGAATAATATAAAGGGGCTACTCCGATACAGAAATTTCGAAGTTATAAAACCTAAGTACTATCATTAGCCTGAACAGTTATAACAACATATCATCACAAATGCTAATATGTACAATAGTAATGCACCAAAAATAGAAATACCATGGTAGGTGAAACATCTAGCTCATCTTCTCGAGCTCCAATGAACATCAACGAAAAATCTACCTTTCTCAGAATACTCGAAAGAGCACGCGAGGAATTTAGGGAAAACAAAAACCAAGCATCAGCATGAGTCTGGTATGAGAAACTCAAGAAATATGCGATCAATATATAATAGTACTTTTGAGACCGCATGGAATGCCATAACGGTTATCACCTCAAAGGAACCATGATGTGATAGGTACATAAGGTGATATAATAGATAATGTCTAGGGTGAAGAATATAAATATTATAATATAATTGGAATGGTTACATTAGTTACATTCAACAGCATATTATGAGTACAATCAAAACCCAATAAAGAACGTTCGCATATTGTATTTTCCATGGAGATCTCTTCGGTGGAGCCGAATCCGAACTCCATGCACAAGGATCAGAAACTACCTTCCGAATGTTAAATATTTCTAGATAAAATATACCATAATGTAAACACAAGCGGTCCAGCGTCCGAACATAAACATGAACAATATGAACTAAACATCATCAACTCCTGCCGACCGACAATTGATAAGTATTTATAGATATCCTGACATAGGTTTCTAACCCCAGGTTATGCATTCTCCTCTATCTTTAGCCATTTCTGATGTCGAGGTTACGTTCGGCATCTTTCACACAAGTATTCAACACTCGAACAGAACACGAATCCCAAATTGGATCCTCGCATCTCGAACAGATCCCAAAATCACACATGGATTCTCATATCTTAACAGATCTCGGAATCACACGTGAATTCCCGCATCTTGAATAAATCATGGACAACTACCCATGTTTGAGTGTCTTAAACAGATCTCTAATCTCTATATAGATTCCTGCATCTCGATCATATCCACTTCCAAGTGATAGAATACATATCTCAACCTTGAAGAAGTTTTTGGTAAGTAAAACACTTATCGATCCCAGTCTTTCCAAGATTGAATCGACGAATTTGGTCATTCAATGATAATGAGAGCGATCGCTTATAGAAACCAAGTTCATATACTTATCACATTTCCGATATTTTCATCTCACACTATCCCTCGATCAAGAGTGATGCCACTAAGTTAAAGCTATATTGTTCAAAACCTTGCATGAACATCAGTCATAATTCCAATAGATAGACAAGCCTACTTCATCGACTTGTAGTGCTAGGTATACTACTAAGTGTTTTCCATAAACTAGTAAACACATAAAACAAGATCAAGTTACACAAAACACGATCAAGTCTCGTAAGCGACTTCTAATCCCCTGTTTAATTAATTAAAACTTCTTTTAGTAGTAAAACTTCTTTTATCTAATTAAACTTTGTTTATCAATTCCTACTATTCATTTGTACTCTTTTCAATACTTCAAAAAAGTATTCGTACACTTATCTCAGATGGTATAAGTATATTCACAAAGCAATATGAAGATTTCTTAATTAAAACCTTAACTATTTCAATACTTCAAAAAGTATTCATATACTTATCGCAAATGGTATAACTATATTCACAAATCATTAACATGATTTCTTGCTTTAAACCTTTGCTTTTTAAATCTTTTTCAAGAAGATTCCTTACTTATAATTTCCTCCAAAATATCCATTTTAAGGATCTAAGTACTTTCACAAATCCATTCAAAAGGTTTAAGACTAATATTATTTAAACATTGTCATTACAAACCCAAAAACCATTTCTTATATTCTTATCTTTAGAACATTATTAAAGATCTATTTACATTCATATGTATAATAAAAAAGGGTTAAAGCCGAATGCAATTAACACATTATCACAACAAACCCAAAACCATTTCACTTATGCTTATCTTTAAAACATTCTTTTAAAGATCTATTTACATTCATAACTATAATAAAAAAGGGTTAAAGACGAATGTTATTAAAACATTGTCACAACAAGCCCAAAACCATTTTATACTTACATTATCTTCAAAACATTCTTTTAAAGATCTAAGATAATAATAGATTAATTTTGGTAGTCGACTAATCGATTATCTAGTTAAAACAGTTGCTTTACAAATTAATGTTCTTATACTTAACTCATTTCGAAGGTTCCTGACTTAACTATTCTTCGTTCAAGAGGAAAACCAATAGGTTAGAGCTCTATTACTCCATCCCTACTCGACATCAATCTTTAACTCTGAGAAATAAATAAACCTACTTCATCGACTTTTAGTGTTAAGTGTAGTATTAATAATTTCCATAAATAGATAATAAACAACCTTGTTAACTCGTTTTTGATATTCCCGACTTAAGTATTCCTCATTCAGAAGGGAAGCCTGGTAGGTTAGAGCTCTATTGCTTCGTCCCTAATCGACATCAATCTTTAACTCTCAAAAATAGATAAACCTACTTCATCGGCTTTTAGCGTTAAGCAAAGTTAATTACCTTTTTTAAACAAGTAAGTAAACAACAAGATTAACACGTTTCCAACATTTCAACTTATACTATTCCTCGTTCAAGAGTGAAGCCAGATAAGTTTGGGCACCAATTGCTCCAAGCCTTGCCTAGGCACCTCATTCTTGAGTTTCACAAGTAGACAAGTTTGCTCATCGGCTTTTAGTGTTAAGCCTGGTCAATCAGCTTTGCCAAAACTTACATATATAACATAGTACTTTAGAAATGCTTGTAAATAATTTTTAAAAATATATGTAAAATATTACTTGAAAACTAATTTAGAAGTTTTATTAAAAACATTTTTTTTACATTTTGCAGCACTTTATTTTCAAAATTCTCAAATAATCATTAAAACTATACTTAAACTTATGTTTTTTTTCATACTCAAATACATTTTGTAAGAACTCCCATAAAAAGATTTTATAAAGAAAAGAATTTAGAAACCATTTAAATCATAAAAAACTAGCTAAAACATTGCATTTTAAACACTTAAAATAATAAGCGACTTACTATTAGCATTTATAAGTGTTGTTAAAAGTCCCTATTAAAACAACATTAAAAAACAATCTTTGCGATTAGTTTTAACTACTTAAAAAATTAATTTAAGACTTGAAATTTTTATAATAAGTACCACCATTGGTGTACTTAAAAACCGTAGAAATAAATCCCTAAGAAAATCTATTCATTTATTTATAAAAATTCCCAAAAACAAGGGATTCTGAAGTGCACTTATAACGGCTATTCTCGCTTCAAACACTTTCAAACTTGCTTCAGTTTAACACACAAGTTTAAAAACCATTTAAACATCAAGTCAAGGCCATCCCACATGTTTAGGAGGGTAATAGAAGTGAGGTTATACAATATAAAGTTATCATTACTTTCAAAAGCAAGAGGGTCCAAAGTTTATAACTTTACTTAGTTAATGTCACTTTAAATTTATAATTTACACACAACATATACATGCATAAAATATACTTAAGAGATTGTGAGATAACTCACTTAGATCCATGCCTAACCCAAGAAAAAAGCTATAAGAACCAAAGAACCACCTCCTTCCATCGACACAAGCCTAAAGGTCCAACCTTTAGCACTACCAAACCAAAGCCAACACCTTCCTCTTCCTCCTACTCCATGCTCACGGCCCAGCCAAGCTCTCTCTCTTCCTCTCACCTCCTCCCATTTCTTACTTGCTGATCATACTTCCCATGGTGTCTTAAGCCCAAAGCCAAAGTTTAAAAAGATTTGGTTAACCTTTGAAAAAGTTAGAGAGTAATTAGTGGATTAGTGCTTAAGCACTTCCACCATTTTCAATCCTCCTACTTCATCTCAAGCTTATTTGATTTTATGTGATTATTTCCTAAGGGTATACCTGCCTTATATAGGCTTAGGAATGTGATGGAAAAAGACCAAAAATCCCTCAAAAACCTTATGATATTGATTACAAACATCACTTCTCCTTTATCATTTACTTAACTTTTAAGACTTTCCATTTATGCACATTTCCTAAGCATCTTCCCTTACCTCATGCATGACATCTGATGTGCACGTAAATGTGCATATCTTTACATCCATATTTTATCTCTTTTTATTTAAATAAACATCATATTTGGGCATTTTAACATGTTTAAAACCAAAATTCAATTATTTCAAACCATCATATTTTCATCTTCATTCAAGGGCAAAATGGTCACTTTTGTGCATGTGTCAATTTAAGAATTTTTACTTGGACAATTTTTATGATTTTTATAGGATATTTTGAGGCATATGGAAGTGGGATTCATGATGATATATGCATGCACAAGGAAATAAAAAGGAATGAAGAGGAAATAATTCAAGTTCAAGATCGTGGAGGACCCCACCCACTTACCTAAATGTACAATTAGGAGCTAATGGACAACTAAGTGGCGGTTAAAGCTTCATGCACATCAAATGATGGATTAATTAGTGGCTAATGGTTACTTGGTAGCCACACTTCCTAAGAGGTATTTTGGGAAGCCTCCTAAAAATGGAATTAGGGTTTTATGCATGTATAAATAACCCTCTTATGTACATGAACATTTCTTCTACCTTTCATATTACTTAGAAAATTAGAGTGCAAAATTGTAAGCAATGTTTCATGAAATAAAAATGGCTTCTTAGCCTCTTTCCCTTCTCTTATTTACATGCTTTTATTTATGCTCTTTCCTTTTCCTTGTTAGTAGATTAGTTTTACATTCATGCAAGTAGTGTACCTTAATTCCTTTTGTTGTAAGTAGTTTAATTACATTCTCTTCTTTGCTTATTTTCTATTTTCTTATCTTTTTAAAGTTGAAATTTACTTGTGTTGCTTCAATGCCACAAATGAGTAGCTAAACGCCTCAACTTAGGGGTAATGAAGCTCTCAAGTATTATGTAAATTCAACAATTCTATGATTTACGATCTCTTATATTTGTGCTTCATGAAAGTAGATATTGATGTAAGTTTATACAAGTGGGTTTGATAGCTTATGTTGCATTTGCAAATGAGCTATTCTTATTCAATATAAACACAAGTTACATCATGATTTGCTAATTGATTTTTGATTTTTAAATGAATGTGAAAACAAAATTTGATGATCTATATTACTAATCACAATAGTAAATAGATTATACTTAAAAATAGTTTTTGCTTTGATTCATTTTCATGAGAATTAACAAGTGGCTTATTTGTTGTATTATAGTTTGATGGTTTCCTTTATGTTAATTAATGACATAAATAAACCATACTTATGATAAATACAACAATAAGTTCATTTAATATCAAAACTTAAGATCATAGATTATTTGTTTAATTGATTTACAAAAATATGAGAGTGGATTGACCCTTAAGTTGTTCTCTAATTTCATAGTTTTTAATCTTATTTTTATTTTAGTTTTAGCTTCTCTTTGTTCAAAAATAGTAGAAAACAAGTTTCTCTCATTTTGGTCTAATTTGATTGAATAGCAAGTTTAAAATCTTAAAAATTCCCTACGGATCGACCCGTACTCACCACGTACTTCAATAGTACGCCGTGCGCTTGCGGTTATTTTAATTTGAAAATTTTCGACTATTTTCTAAACCGATAGAAAATTAGCCGATTAACAACATCATCCATAAAGTTTATTTCCATAAATGTCAAAATATTTTTATTTCATCTTCTTTAACTCCTAAGCAATTAAGTGTATGTAAAAAAATCTTAACAACTTCTGATGGTTAAAAACTATTTATTGATAAAACGGTTTTCAATCACATTATCGATACTTTTTCAAAGTATTTATTTTTGTAAATATTTCTTGAAAATAAGTTCACCATTATTACTTATGATTTAAAAGGGGGTTAAAAAGCTTATTAAATCATTTTAATTACATTTAATCCACGGTTCAGATATTTAAATACAAAGTGTCCGAAATTCCGGGTCGTTACAGTATTCCTCCGACTCTTTAATTACATATAATTTCCCTTGCTTGGGAATCAAAATTAGCATTCATTGATGATAATTTCTTTGCGGTTCATCTTTAGGCTCATATAATTACCTAGTAGTAATAAATTTGAATCATGAACGGATTTGATGTATGGGTGGTAATGCACTTCATTGAGCTTCGCTAAAACTTAATAGTCGATTAATAAAAGGGAACATACAAAGTTTTGGTTGGTTAACATAGTAATCTACCATGTTTCTCAGACCTAAAGTTCAAGAACATTTGAGCAACATTACTTTTCGAATTTTCAAAATCCTATTGCCTATATATTGGAAATAAATTAATAATTTCTTCTTATTATTTCTTTTACCGATTTATTAACTTTCCAAATCCTTTTTTGATAATATAACAATCATAAACGAGGTTGACTTCTCAGATAATGGATACTTCTGCATTTGGGATGGGTAAAGGTAGTTAAATTAGCTTTCCTACGTCCGTAAGAATGTGCTCAGATTCTAATCAATCCAACATTAGTTGATTTATAGGAACTTTATTAAATAGACAATTTCAAAACCTTTGGGCTTTAGGTTTGAGTTTAAAATGGGGATTATTAAGCATTAATGGATGATCTCAGCTTCAGTAAGGATCATTAATGTGTAACTATAATTTATTTAACCTTTCATGTCAAAAATTTATTTTACTTGCTCTGTTTTTATTACATGAATGTGGTTTATTAATCCCATGTTATAACATCTTTTTTCTATTAAGCAAAAAAGCTTTTCCATGATCCATTCATGGAAGTGCGTATACTCATTGATGAAATAACTTATAATACAAAATATGACATTTTTGTAAGGACTATATCTATATGCTTGAATAATGAAAGCTCATCATTACTATTACCATTAAAATACTAGCTATAAAAATCTGTATATATTATTTATTGTTATGGTTGTACTTGCATTATTATTGTTTGTGTACATTTCATTGCATGTAGTTGATCGTCTCATTTATCAAACTATGAAAATTATAGTATATACACGGTTCTACTCAACTCAATTGGTCAATAAAGGACATTTATGCTCAGATATAAATTATAGTACTATGATTTGTTGAGTGATATAAAACAACTACATCGACGTGTTAGGATTTCAATATACTTTAGGATAGATTAATCATGAAACCCAGGATCTGAATAGATGACCCATATTGATTTGATTGAGAAGAAATCAAAGGAAAGTAAACAAATTAGCGGAAGACATACTTGAATTCATAGTTGCTGATTGGAAAAGTAAATTTGATTTGGTTCCCTATATTAACACAAGCCCTAGATCTTATATTAGATCTGAATCACGCAGTTGTTGCTTTCATAAACTGATTAACAGAAAGTGATAGATCTAAAAGATAAGAGTTGAATCTGATCTTCCAAATTGACATAAACCCTAGATCTGAATTATTTCCATAAAAGAGGTTAAGATAATAATTAAAGCTTATGTAATTTGGGGACCATAACCCCTTATTTATAATGTTGGCATTTTCTAATTTGGCCCTTCAACAAAATAGAATTGCCCTAGTATCTACACATTAACACCATGACAATTATACCTATAAGCCTTTTAACTTTAATTCATAATTTGATCACTTTAATTAGGCTTTACACCAAAATAGCACGACACATTTATTTTACATATGTGGCCCACATATTGAAATCTTCCAACAATCTCCCCTGGTCCATATATGTAATAACCTTATAAATGCGTTTAACTTTATGAGCTCCAAAATTTGCTATTTATAACATAAGGTGTTTCTGAAACAATCTCGTCTATTAACTATGCCGACAAAGGATTAAAGTGGCCTTCGTTACCTTTAGTGTAACTAAACCAATCAATGGTCGCATATACCAACACAATCAAATGACATAGGTCAATCATGGATGCGTAGCATGGAAATTACATGAGATGTGATCTATACATGTCTATTTCCAACTGGTCCTACTTTAGTGAGATCAAAATGTTCAATATTTGAACAACCTAAAGTGCAAACAAAACTTTATTGCTTTATTTCTGATCAGAAAAAAGAACATGATATATATTTGTAACCAAAGTATAGAGCTATATGTCATATGACAGTACCAAATGCAAACTCCCTCTGAACCTAAATATTCCTACATTTAAGTTACACCAATTGAGCAAGATGCTCATGAAAGACCTTGCATGATAGTCCTTTTGTAAGCGGATCCGCCATAGTGGAGTTTGTCACAGTATACTCTATGAATTACAATCTATTTTGCACTCTCCCCTTATTGGAAAATAATATGTTGTTTATTGTCACAATATTACTTTAATTGTCTTTCAATTTCTTAATTCAACAGTCTATAAATTTGTGACAAAGTTTTACAATTATTTTCCACCCTTGGATGCCCCATAATAGAAAATAGTAAAGAAGGCTATAAGTATATGTATAAAAACTTTCTTTATATAACTTCATCCATAAAAAATAACAACAACAATATTGTTACTGTTATCTGAAGTGGATCTTTTGTACTCTCGACATCCAAAATATTCTAATTGTAATGCTTTATGATCTCCAACCAATCTGATATTGAGCATATAATCCTTTGTTTCTTAAAGATATCTCGTAACCATTTTGGTTACTAACAATTGATCCACTTTTAATGTCAGTAAGATATCTGCCAAATAATACACGCAATATCCATATGTGTATATGCTTTAGCATGCATTAGACTCCACACTGCAAATGCATGAGGAATCTTTTGCATTTCTTTAGCTTTAAGGATGTTCTTATATTACTATATAAGACAACATTTGTCTATTTTGTAAAAAGAGAATTGATTTGCAGTTTGCATACCAACCCCCCTCCCCCCAGCGTTTTTTAAAGCCTTATCTGCCTAGTCCTTTTGTGATAATCCAAATAGCACTCCATGAATGATAATGGTGTATTTGAATCCCTAATACAAAAAGGAAATCCATAAGTGGTTATCATAGTTGTTTCATCAATGTCTCCATTGAGTAACACGGCTTTAATATGCTTCCGATATTGCTTAAGATCATAATCTACAACAAGTTTCAAAATAATTCTAAAGAGTCTTTCAGTAAAACCAAAGAGAAAGTCTCTTTAAAAATAAAATATTGTTTTCCTTTTGAGTATAGTCTTTCTGTAATGAGCCTTTTTCCTTTTCACATTACCCACTTAATCCCCTTTTATTTTGAATAGTTATTCATAACCAATGATCTTATTATCATAAGGTGATGGGAAATGTAACGACCCAGAATTTTGAACAAATTAAATTGAGAATATTTAATTAATTTTAAGTATTTGAACGATGATTTAATTTGAATCTCCGATATATCGCTGAATTTGGCGATTAAATTATAAAAATTTAATCTATTGAATTGAATAAAATTTGTATCTTCAATTGTAAGCCGAAGAAAAATATTTCAAAAGCTTTTAAAATTCGTATTGATAATACCGAAGCTAATCGAACTTTCAGAATTGAATTTTAAACTGTTTTGCTCAGTTTTGAATTTAATTGTTTGAACCGATATTTAAAAATAGTCATTTTTCAAACAGTCTCGGAATTCGACGAAACTAGTTCCATTGGGTCCGTAACGTTGAATTATTGTCGGATTTCAATTTTCGTATTTTTCGGATCTAATACGTAACCGTACGGAGAATAAACGCGTTAAGCTCAACCGAATTCAAATTAAAAAAAATGTTAATTTTAAATTAAAACTGGTCAATGTCAATACACGTTTTCCCCCTTAAACCACGCCTAAATTTTTGCCAGGAATCACGAACGAAATCGTGGAGGCATGCTTCGTTCCATTTTAAAAGACAATCTCGTTCTCCCTCTTTAAAAATCTCGTTCGCGAAATTAAAATAAAAATGGCCGAAAGAAAATGCGTACTCCCCTCTTCAGTTCGAAACTGAAATCACGAAAAATAAAATCACGACAAAAGGCCACAGCAAACCCAATCGTTCGCCCTTTCCCCTATTCTTTAATTCAATTCGTTCGAGTCATTCGCGAGGGGAGATATCATCATCCGCAAGCACTATTCATTCGAGTTGCCTTCATTCGTTCGAAGCCAGTTCGTTTATCGCGTGTGAGTCTGGCGTTCGTGAGGGCAGAGGTGGATTGCGAGGCATTCACGATGTGGGGCCGAGGTCAGCAAGGGCGGTGGCTCGATTTAGTGTGAGGGGAGGGTCGCGATTCAGAGGATGCTCGCGTGCGTTGGTGGTGCTCGCGACTATTCGTGGTGGTCGAGATGTTGGAGGCAGCGCGTGAGCTGTTAGGGTTGGAATGGAGCAAGGGGAGGCCGTGCAGTAATCAAGTTCGATCGAATAAGGGAGGCACTCGCGTTTGTCGAGTCAAGCTAGGCAGTGATGCTTGGCGATTTGGGGATATCGTGAGTGGCACGGTGAAGTTGTGGAGTTGGGCAACATAGCCGAACCCGAGCCTGGGTGTCGAGCAGAGGAGCTGGTGAGATTCGATTTCTTTGTTTTTGAATTTTTGTTAATTAAATGTTAAAAGAAGTATATACATATAGGGTATAAGTGCAGTTTACCTATATACACAGAAGTAGATGCTGCAAGGATTTTCAAATTGATTTTTTTGTTAAATTTTAAATATTTACATATTACAGCAGGTGTTAGAAAAAAATATATGTTAATTCACATACATATGTTATCTAAAAGCAATAAATATAAAAAAAAATATAAGATTTTGAAAAGTTTCAAATTTACACAAATTATCGTTTTAATATAAGTGAGAAAAATAAAGAATTTTTTTATACAAAGGTTTGGTTAAATAAATTTATTAAAAGAAAATGGTTTAAAATAAAATCATTGGATAATTAAAATTACCAAATGAAAATTGTTATTCGATTTATTTCGAATATTGATAAAATTGTATAATTATTTATACAAGGTTAATAAAGTCAAGAGAATCGAGTCAAGATGGAAACGGATGGCAAATTAAAAGCTAAGGTGAGATTTTTCTCACTCAAAATGAATTACAGTTATTATTGATTGATTGATTGCTATTGGATGTGATATTAGATATAGTAGGATATATCTATATATATATAGCAATATATACATATTGGCATATGTATATATTGGATTGATGATTTTCCCGCCTCGTATAGCGGATGAGACCCTATTGCGCCGTTAGTAAGCGGATTTTTATAAAACCCATATACCGCGATATTCCACCTTGAAGTGGAATTGGTATTGTGCTAACGTCTGTGGATGCAGGGAAACAGGTTGGAGGGATCCAACTGGATTCCTCAACTGTATTTATTTATTTACAGATGTTGATATATATTCTGTTATCATATGATGATATATGATGTTTGATGTTGTGATGGACTAATTGATGCGTTGCATCATTGGATTCAAAATTTTGAAGTTCAAAAATAACGATTTTAACTTTAAAAGAGATTTTTAAGTATACGTTTTATTTGAAATTTTGAATTGATTTACTTTAAATAAATAAATGTTATAAATTTAAAGTTATGGAGATTATAATGTTTGTGAAAGATAACCAAAAGATGATTTTTGAAATAAATAGTTAAGTAATTTATAAGATAGTTTAAATTTGAATTTTTGAATTATTAAAAACGACGTATATAAAAGATGTACAAAATTGATATTTATCAATTAAAATTATTGGAATTTTAAACGAGTTTTTATAAGTGTTAAATTTGTAAAGATATGAAACTTATAGAATTATAAGTTGTAAAGATAGGAAATTTATAGAATTATAAATTGTGAAGATTTGAAGTTTATAGATTTATAAATTATGAAGTTATAAAATGAATGGAATTGTAGAATAAAAGATTATAAGAAATTTTACTTATAAAATGGGTTTTTGCCTTTAAATGGAATATTGATCGAAGTTAATAAAAAGGAAGATTTATAAATCAAAGTGGTTATACAATAAAAATAGAAAGAGAATTTATAAACGTTGTTTTATAAATTCGAAACCAATTTAATTTGATAAATTAACATAGAAGGTTATTAAAGGAAATGTATTCGCGATTTGGATAGCGAATTATCCTTAAAATAAATGTGTAGAAAAGACTGAAATTTGGTTAGTAAAGTATATTCACGATTTTGGACAGTGAATATATTGTTAAATAAAATGGATTCATTTTTGAAGAAGTGATATTTTAAAATGAAGTTAAATTGTTTTTAACGATGTTTTAAAAATGTATTATGAATCGAAAGCATAGATTTCAACACTTGTTATTGAAATAGATGTTTTCGAGAAATATAAGGAAATGGTGGACTATAACATTGTTGTTATAGTAAATGATTTCCGAAAGGAAATATTTTTATGTAGTATTGGGATTTATATATCTATCTTAAAATCCGAATCCCTATACTAGTGATTTTGAGTCGTCGTAACGATGTTTTACGTAACATTCATTTTGACTCAAATGATTTCCTTAAAGAATGAAATATATACTTAATATTGATTTAAGTATATCGAATATTTTCCAAGTGTTGAAAATAAATAGATTTGTGAAATACTTATTATCAAAATAAGTATGGGAATGTTTTCCAAAATGAAATGAAACGTTTTTGAGATTTTATCTTCTTAAAGATAAATTGAAATGTGAATATTTGAAATTTGTTTCAAACGGTTAAGTGTGGAAATTTTATATCTAGAAAAGATATTTTGGAAGATAAATAATTTGGGAAAAATTATTTGGAATCTGATGATGTTGCGCATCTTTATTGATAGTTAAATAACCGACTATCAGTAATTACCTTGAATATGGTATTTGTTGTGAATTGGATGAATTTGAATGCCACACTTGTTTTTAAATAATCGCTCACTATTCGGGTTAGCCGGGAAAGGACCATGGGGTCGTATAACCCATTCCGAATATGTGATACGTCGTTATGAATTGCATTCGAAGACCGGTGTTGAAGACCGGATATTTTTGAAAACGGAAGGATTACCGTCGAGTTACTCTACATCGGCTGATCTCCGATATAGAGGTTTTATCACCCTTAGTGACGGGAAGTCCGGACGTGATTAGAAATTTATCCGGATATGCAAGGGCTTCGTGAGAAGTGCCTTCGGTTCTGTTCGATCCCAGAACAGACTTGTATGGATTGTGTGTCTGACGTTACAATTTGAGATATAAAGCTGATTTCTTTCAAATACATTTCTGTTGGTGGCGGAGAATTTATTCTCTTAGCTTAACACCCTTCTCTGAGACGTACGAGCTCAGAGGTTATGTAGTTGAAATTTATCAGCGATATATCCCAATTTGGTAACGTGGCATACTGAGTGTTGCTGTGAAATGATCAGTGTTTGATCATTTGCGATATGATCATTTGTTTGATCTTATATCTTTGTGATCATAGGTTGATCATTTGTTTGACCCGAAGCATGGCTTTGTAGAAAGCGTAGCTTTGTGGACGAGACTTCGTCGAGCCTCACACCCCGGAAATGGTCAAAACAGGAAGGATGCAGTAAGGTTCTAGGGAGTAGAGCCCCTTAGTGTATGTCATTCCTTCTGGATAGAGGTGGTATCATGGTATGGAGCCCAGATACTTAACCTATGTGGTTGCTGCATTATTATTTTGACGTGGTTTGTTGGAAATCGGGGATCCTCGGGAAGATCGGTTACGATCGGGGGATGGCATACGCGTGTCAGTAGTTACCTATTTTTGCAGAGGTAACCCGGCCTTGTGTTGGCAGAGATCCGGTTAGGTTCTCGGGTCGTCTATTCCAGGGACGTACCCATCGTGGATAGGAAGTTCCTTGGCCTGACCATTTGTTGGAAATCCAAAGAAACAATACGAGACTTGTACGGTATTAGTTGTAGAACCTATCATTCACTTATGGTGGTCACCACTGTTTGGATGATAGCTATAGTAGGCATAAGTGCGGAATGCCTATGCTGGCTAAGATTTATATTATACTTTCGAAATGTTTTCTACACTATGCACTAATAAAAATATCAAAAAGATTTGATTTGCGTAGTAAGCATCTTTGACTATCATAAGAAGAAATCTCCTCCAATTCTGCGTTTGCATTGTGTGTGTGGTGGGAGGTCTTATGGTAGTTTCATTTTCCAAAAGCATTGCGAATTTGTTTTATTTTCTTTGTGAAAAATAACTGTTTTACGATCTCACACCAGTCACCATGACTGACTCGGAGTTTATTGTTCCCTTCTAAACTCTGGGTGCCCACCAATTTCCACACGGGCAGCCTAGAGTTATGTTATCAGGATATTCTGGATATTCTGGAGCTTTGGAAGTAAGCTGGATGGCGAGACGTAGTATTTGTATCTGATAGTATTTATTCCGCTGTGTATTCTGTATGAGGACAAGTTTATATAACTGTCCATTGTTGTATTGAGTTGTATATTGACTCTGATTGATGTATGTATAAACTGACAAAATTCTTTGTTTAAAAGATTACTGATTTATCTATTATATATTGTTCCGCTGCGATATGTGAGATTCTGATATTGTTCTGTTTCTATTTCTGTTTTGTTGTTCTGTTGTTCTTCTCTATTTTCTTCTTCTTCTACTCTTTTCTTCTTCTTCTATTTTTTTCTTCTTTTTAAAACCATAACTTTTTGGGTTTCCGGCATTCGATGGCTCGGCAGTCGATAAAGTGAGTATCGATGTCGAATTTTCGAAAGTCGAAAAATTTGGGATGTTACAGGAAAGGTCTCAAACTTTGTTGTCCTTATAGGTTTACAATATATATTCATACCTTAAATCCACATTTCAAATTAGTATCTTGTATGGATTGATGTAAGTCCAAAAAACCATCTTCACCAATCCAATATTTATCTTTATGGAGAAATACTACATAGTCATCAGAATAGTATTTCTTCTTTTCAAGTGGATTTCTTTAGTGACCTTGCACTTTGAGGTTGTTGAGTTTGTTTTCTTGAAACAATAACCTTAATTTGAAGAAAATATAGTTTGATATTATCTTATTTTGGTTCTTAATCTACTTCTTGTTAATGAAAGGGAACAAGTCATATATATTTTCCAAGGAAGTAACTGTAGTTGAATCAAAAATAATGATTCTCCTTAAAGACAATGATACATACCTTAAAATTTTGTCTAACATTATCTTATTATGGTTATTAATTTACTTCTTGTTAATGAAAGGAAACAAATCCTATACATTATCTGAAGAAGTAACTGTAGTTGAATCGAAGATAATGATTCTCCTTAAAGACAATGATCCGTACTTTATTTCTCCCCCCAAACTCAACATCCTCAAAAATTGTAGCATTTCCCATCTTATAATTTTTTCTTAGCATGGGTTTATAAAACTTGTAGTTTTTTTAAGTCGCTTAGAATACTAATAAAGTATTTGTTATCTTTAGTGCCTCAATCTACAATTATTTAGTAAGCTGAAACAAATAATCATATTAATCACCGAATCAAAATTTGAGACTTCATTATAAAAGGTATTTAGCATAAGTAGATATATATGAGCTATATTTTAAACATTAAGAGCTTTAATTCCAACAATATTTGAATTTATTAATAAATCAATCTTATTATTTCTAAATGGACAATAATAACCCAATTTGTTCATATTAGAAATAGAAAACCAAAATCTATCTAAATGACAACATAACAAAAAATATCAGATAAATCCAAACAATATCACTGAAATCTCAATAATATCTTAACAATATCTAGTAAACTTTACTTTATATATCTATATATCTTATTGAAGAAACAACTATAAATATATTTATATGTTATTTCTTTTCTTCTAGATCCTTAGCGACTTCTTTATCCTTATTTATACATTTATTTACAATATACGATAAATGGGTACTTTCTATCTTACCATGCTTCAATCTCTCTTCTTCTTACCATAATGTGAAATGAGCTAAATAAAGGTCATTTTATTCTTAAGAAAAATAATAATATTCTTAAAATGGTTATACTGTGAATAAAGAGAGTACAAGAAAGAATAACAATAACTTGAGTGCCTTTAACTTTTGAAGCAATATTTTCTATATAGTACTTATTTATGTTTCCTTTTTTTGACTTTATGGAATCAAGCAATATAAAGCATGCTTGTTTCTCCTTACCATTTTAACAATACATTTTTCATTCTCAATAAAGAATTCCTTAAAATTGGTTATCCCTACGGATACTACATCCTTGAAAGCTTCTAAAATATTTTACTTTATGATCTTTTGACTCTTTCCTTTTGAATTGTCTCACCTTTGAAAGTTCTTTATGACATTATAAGAGCATTCAACCATAATATGAGTGGGTATGACCCTACTAATTGCAGGAGCTAGACCCATAAAGTTAAGAACCTACAACATGTTTTCTTAATAATTCTTTGAGTTAGTCCCAAACAAGATGATAATATTAAAATTGGCAGACACTTTAGTTAAATTAGTTGAAAATTGAACAAAAATTAAGGATTGACCGTATATGCCCATATCCAAATATCAGCCATAATAAATTCAAATAATTGGTAAGTCTCTTCTCAAGGTACCTAGCACAACATTAATATCAAGTCTTTGTACAGTAATATTAACTGTAAGTGGTACTCTTGTTGTAATGATCAAATACTGATAATAAATTCAAATCAAATAACAATCTTCCTTTGGGCCGATTAGTTATACACTTGTAAAA
Source organism: Allium fistulosum (assembly GCA_030737815.1). NCBI lineage: Eukaryota > Viridiplantae > Streptophyta > Magnoliopsida > Asparagales > Amaryllidaceae > Allium > Allium fistulosum. Next base: position 74,618,045 of record CM060906.1, read on the forward strand.
CCTTATAATTATCACATATTTATCACCACACATGTGTAAATTATTCGGCCAAATATTAGTCTTCCTTTGGGCTAGCTAACATCCGCATGAATAAATGCACACAAATATCAAACATTTCCATGAACAACTAAAATAAGAGAGGTCACTTTGGTGACATGTTATTTCAATTATCTCATTTGGAATGGAGGATATTTACAATTAGTTCGCGAAGAGACACCAAAAATATATTTGAATTTATTTCTTAGTGTATGTACAATATTTCAAGTTCTATAAAATACCCCCAAAAGCATTTTAAGTCTATATAACACTTGAAAATCTCAAAATTATAATTGTGGCACAACATGTTTTAATCGTAGCTGTTATAGTCTTTTACTTTAAGTACGTGGTTACATTCATGACATTTTCTAAATAAGTATGATACAAGAAATCATAAATAAATCATATAACAAATGTCATAGATGAACGTCGGAATTAAATGCCATATAAAATTATGCATAAATGACATAGTAACTATCATACTAAATAACATGCAGTAGCTATAATGTACATCTGAACCATAGTATAGCTATATAGAATGCTATTGTACCACTTTATCTTTAGTTTATTATTTGAATACTTAATTAAGATCAGTAACCATGCATTTTGGCAAAATATGAAAACTGCCGCTCCTTTTATTTCATGTTAACCAAAGCATGAAAGTGAAACTTATTTTTCACAAGCAGGCCATACATATAAAATATTTGTATCTATCAAATACAAATGCATCAAATTATAAACAATCTATCTTTTCTTATTCCAAATACAAACATGCTGCAACATTAAATTTATTGCAACTGACGCATATATTGCATTTATGATAATAAGTTAATTAATTTATTACCATAACAACTATATTTAATGCATTTATGATAAAAATAAATACAACTGACCGTTATGTGGTCCAAAATATAAATTAGTGTCACGTTAAAATTTATTTCAATAATAAAATAAACATAAACACTTTAAAGGAGCATTCTTTATTTTTAATTTTCTGAAATAACCAAAATACCTTATATATATCTAGATTACTTAATCAAAAGTTGATTAAGGCAAAATAGACATAGAACCGGATTTATATTACTTGCATAAATGGTTCTAAATTATATATATCTATCCATACCATTTATGAACATTAAAGAAAAAAATTTTACATATCAGATCCAAGCATTCCTTACTTAAAATTTACAACTTATTTACAAAATATACAAGAATAAACATGTGGATGTTTTAATCAACATAAGTTGTTTCCAAAATTCAGACAAATTTAGATTATTTCCCAAAAATTTATTGATTTAAAATTTATCATCTTATTTCATAGATAAGATACAGATCATTTAGATTCTACACCAAACCAATTTCACAAATCAGCCTTCCAATTTACAATATATATAAAAAAATTATACTAAATCAAATCCAAAATCATCACCATAAAAACCATTGATATATAGATCAAGCAGATCTGAAACTTAATGGAATTTAATGACTTCTAAATGAAGTTTAATTCAAACTTACTCATAATAAAAAAACAAAAAAAAAATCCCAACAAAATCAATGATGGGTGGCTCTTATACCACTTGTTAGGATTTCAATATACTTTAGGATAGATTAATCATGAAACCCTAGATCTGAATAGATGACCCATATTGATTTGATTGAGAAGAAATCAAAGAAAAGTAAACAAATTAGCGGAAGACATACCTGAATTCATAGTTGCTGATTGGAAAAGTAAATTTGATTTGGTTCTCCATATTAACATAAGCCCTAGATCTTATATTAGATCTGAATCACATAGTTATTGCTTTCATAAAGTGATTAAGAGAAAGAGATAGATCTAAAAGATAAGAGTTGGATCTGATCTTCCAAATTGACATAAATCTTAGAATAACTAAAGCTTCTGTAATTTGGGGACCATAACCCCCTATTTATAATGTTGGCATTTTCTAATTTGGCCCTTCAACAAAATAGAATTGCCCCAGTATCTACACATTAATACTATGACAATTATACCTGTAAGCCTTTTAACTTTAATTCATAATTTGATCACTTTAATTAGGCTTTATACGAAAATAACACGACACATATTTTACATATGTGGCCCACATATTGAAATCTTCCAACACGACGCATTTACCGAGCATAGGATAACATCAAAAGTATTGAAGTTATAATCCTCATAGTGTGAAAAGCTTGCTACTTTTGTTCAAAATAACAATATTAATGTCTTGTGTTAACATATTTTTAAAAGATGTTAGTTTTTTTTTCTAATTTGAAGGGTATCCTATACTTCCATAACTTTTTCTGTATAATCATCCGTAAATCTTTACACGTATCAAATTTGAAAAATTATGCCCATTGCATAATAATTTTTTAAAGCATTTTGGTACTAACAAATGGTTGTGCATGCTAGCAAGTATTTTTGCATAGTATATAGTTTATCAATATATTGGTTTGTTGATTGCTTAAATTATGCATAGTAAATAATTAGTTGCAAACCTTAACTGTAACTGCTGTAGCAAAACACACCGAATGATATAACATGGCTTACTCAAAGGTTCTTCCCATCTAGACTACATTTTCTCAGTAGTAGCTAGTGTGATAAGTAAATCTAATCAGGGTAAATAAATACAATTATGTACTTATAACCTACGGTGGAAAAGCGATTGTCTTCAAATTAAACATCTTAAAAATATTGTTCGTTTTTGCGACCTTCCAATATTAAAAGATGAAATGCAACAAGGACCATTATTAGTTGCTGGTATCATGCAAGAAATCTAAAAATATATCATGTTTAGATCAAGAGATCGATTTCATAAACTAGAATTGCTAAGGGTAAGCATTTTTGGGTTATAAGTTCCCATGTTCATATAATAGTTTCAGGAGTATGGTTTTTCTCCACAAAAAATTGTATAATGTTCATCTTCAGTTTAAGGTTGAACTATATATTTTGTGCATTCATTCTTATGTGGACTCCAAACTTATCATTATATTTAGCAATAATGCATGTTTTAATTTACAAAAATATGAATATACTTTATGGCAAGGCAAAGAAATTCTTTCGATCTAGGAGCCGTTATTCACTATAAAAATGTAAATTAAGTTAGTTTTTTTGGAAAGATCATGTCAAACATTTGGTTTTCCAAAAAACAGGGCCTTCCTTTGTATTAATTTCTAGATAAATCATCACCTTTTATTGAGATTTCTGGAGTTTTAGATCATAATAGCACCATTTCGAGTTTGTATAAGTTGTGATGACTTTGAGGAAATGATGAAAATAATGTAGGAAATGAATGTAACAAAAATAATAAGCATATAAAATTCAAGCTATAATAATGGTTGTTGAGCAGTGATGGTTCTATAGACTCCAAAGAAAAACCATCAATGGTTCAAGTACATGTTATACATTGTATGGCATCTGAAATAGTATTTGTACAACTTATTATGATTTTGTTAGCTATATTCTTTCCGCAATGCACATTGTGTTCTTTAATACAATTTTGACTTAACATTACATAGTACCAAAATGTTCAGTATCATAAATTCTAACTTATCCCATATAATGTCACTAATGTTGTATATCTACAATTGCTTTAGCTTGAATTTTAGGAATAGGTCTAAGAATATGGAAATTTTATTTGAATGGATCTTCTATTGTACTATTAGGGACAAGTCATAATAAAATGAATGATGTATCATTGTTCACTACATGTAACTTTATTTGTGAGATATTTGAAGTGGATACAAAATGCATTAGTATAAATGCCCATCCATTGATTGTTGAGATAGGCTCAAGTAGATTATTGGGAGAAAAATTCAAAATGTAGTTAGAATACAATATTTATGATAATGTTCTTTTGGAAGCACTAATAAATAGTTTGTCTTATGATCCAAGCCAGCCAAAACATAGAAAAATAATGAACTATTGAAAATTGTATCCTAACCTCATAGCGAGACACATCATTAGTTTATTAAATATCATACAATGATTTCTGTATGTGCATAAATTACAGATTACACCAAGTATGATTTTTCCTACCTCCTTCATGTCCCTAAGTAGTCCAATAAATCTCAACCTATGACTAAAATAATCCGATTCCTACATGAAATCCGCCGAGTCACATAAAATATAATAATCAATAAATCAATGGTTGATGGGAAAGTGGGTACATGGGTATAGTGAGTTTGTGAATCAGAGATTTGTGAAGCACTAATGTTCTTTTGGAAGCACTAATGTTCTTTTGGAAGCACTAATAAATAGTTTGTCTTATGATCCAAGTCAGCCAAAACATAAAAAAATAACGAACTTTTGAAAATATAACCTCACAATATGACACATCATTAGTTTATTAAATACCTTACAATGATTTCTGCATGTGCATAAATTACACGTTAAACTAAGGATGATTTTTCCTACCTCCTTCATGTCCCCAAGTGGTCCGTTAAATTTCAACCTATGACTAAAATAATCTGATTCCTACATTGAATCCACCGAGTCAAATAAAAAATATAATAATCAATAAATCAATGGTTGATGGGAAAGTGGGTACATGGGTGTTGTGAGCTTGTGAACCAAAGATTTATGGTTGTTTGCCGACATATATTGCTCTATTGGATGTGCCATACAAAGAGGGTAAACTTTTCCTTTTGTTTTTCAAATTTATAAAGTAGATTGTTTTAGTTTCTTCTTTAGTTACTTATTTTTATTCCTTGATGTTCTAAATAGTTGAAAATGTATTTTCTATGTCATTTGTAAACAATGATAGGAACTATGATTTAGAAAATAAAATTAGTTTGGATTCTTATTCATCATTATTTTCATTTCGATAAATCCTTGATGCTCACTGTAAACTCAATTTTAAACAACCTTCTCATTTTCTCAGGCAACCTAGAAAAGAGAAGGATAATTCGAATATTAAGATTAGGCTATTATGGTGGTTTAACCATAGATACAACCCTATCAGGTATGACCCTTAATCTACTGCCATAGTAACAATCAACAAGAATACATGTATTTTCATTAAGCAATTTATTTACTCTTCATATGGATTGAAATATGCTTTATATATGTGTATTACATTTAAGAAGTTTTTATCCTTTTATGTATCTTTAACTGTATGATTATACCATGCTTTGACCTTCCAGATTAACCTTGATAATTTATTAAAATTAAGGACATTTTTGAGAGACATGTACAAGTGGAATGATATAGGCCAGATTTCCTCATGGTTAGTTTTTGACTCATTTTCACTTTTCTTTTCTTATTTGGATTAGATTTATTTTGGTGTGGAACATACAAAATTCTAATCCCATGATAGCAAAAATTATATAGTTTCAAATTTGATTTGGTGTTTTCTTTGTGTTAGTATGGATTTGTCTACTATTATTATGAATTGAATTAAGTTAACATAATGGTCTGGCATAACAATTGAATTTTGTAATACGGTGTCATGTACCAAACCTTACAATAAGTTGCCTACTATATTTACTAGCATCATCTTGAGTTATGAGGGGATGACCATTTGGAGAAAGAATTTCTTTATTGTGGTTGAAAATTTCACCTCTGAGATCTTCACCTCCCCAGCCGAATAATCCATCATAATTCTATGCTTCACACATGAAGTTGCCACCTATGAAGACAAAAAGCTCCAACTACCCATTTATCTCGAGTGCTCCACCACTCATGAGACTGACAAAATTCAAATGCTATAATTTTTTAATAGATCCAAAAGTTAGAAAACTTAGAAATTCAAACAAAAGGTAAAGATTGGAAAATTTTATGTTTCAAAAAAATGAAAAATGAAAAAAGTTCCAAGGAATTTTGAAAAACTAGAACAAAATAGCTATAAAAATTCAAAAAATCCAGAAAACACAAAATAGATTAAATATTAGAAAATAAAATCCAAAAAACATGAAAAATTAAAATATATGAATACGACTTTCAATTGGATAGTATAATTGAAGAAACAATTAAAAAAAACCTAAAAAAATTCACAAATTGTGAAAAGGTTCCAAAAAGTCAAATTTTTATAAGAATTAAATAAGTTGAAAACTTATTGTATTATATTTTTTTAGAATATTAAAATTGTTGATAAAATTTATGTTGTTTCGAGAAGTACTTGAAATAAATTCATAAAATGTGAAAACATATTCCAAGAAATATAGTTTTTATTTTGTAAATGTAAAAAGTTTTATAAAAGATAAAAAAATTGTTGGAAATTAGTGATTTGAATTTCTTTTTTTTTTTGGCCACGTTCGTGGCTTTTTTTTCCAAATTTTTTAGTTTTTGTATGTTATTACAATTTTCTTATTCTCCTTTTTCTGTTTTTTTTAGTTCTTTGATTATTTATTTATTTCTTACATCTTTTAAGACTTCTTAATACAACTTATTTTATGAAATATTATGTAGTTTCCAAGATATTTGTGTTTTCCATGTTATAAAATTCATTTTAGGCTATTATTTTAGTTTCTTGACTTTTTCCATTTTTCTCGAAAGAAATCCTAACTTAGTATTCATGCATTTTCAAGTTATACATCCTATTTCAAAAAAATTCATCTTTTTTTATTTTTTTTATTTGTTAAACTATTGCTTTTCTTTATTTGTTTTCTTCCATAATCATTTTTTTTGGATTTTTTCCTTTTTATGTATTTAAAATTTATGTTTGAGGTTTTTTTCCAAATCCTTCATTTTTCATTTTGAATGTTATGTGCTTTGCTAATTTATTCTATTCCAAACTATTATTCTATTCTTTTTATTCATTTTTTTATTTTGATTTTTGTTTTGCTAAGTTTTACCTATTTAGCTCAAATTCTTTTTCTCTATAAGTATGCCTTACCCTATAGCTAATTTATCACTTAAAAAGGAAACAATATTTCATTTGATTTCATAACAGCAGGAACTTGGCTCCCTTGACAAATAATTTGTTAGAAGTTTATCAAGGAGATTGACATATCTTTTTGTTGATATGCCAGTATCATTGGTTGATAACTTTTTGCCTACTCATACACTGGTAGGAGCATAGTTTGACAAATATTCACATGAATATAAAGTATAATTTTTTGTGTGTGTGTGTTCATAAACATAATTTGCATAAGCTCCATGCAATGCTCATGAGTCATCAACATACAAATTTTGACAGATAATTTGACACCTATAAAATACGACTTCTCATATTCACATGAACATGCACACATTTAAAGTTTTCACATAATAAGCTTTCACATACCATTTGCCCAATGGGTATGTTCGCATCCGTACGTTTGAGATTATATTTTGTCTGCTTTAGAATAAGCTTATTCACTATTAAAACTACAACTAGTGAGTAGTCATGTAGACATGTATTTTCTACATTTTGGTTTATCATTAGATGTTGAAATTAGAAAAAAATAAAGTCATAAGATAGCACTATTTATGGAAATAAATAATACAAATCTCAATTTACAAGTTTTTATTCCACATGAGCTCCATCAAAAAAGAATTTTTGAGGATTGCATATAGCTTATAGGAAACTAATGATAAACATGCACAAAAGATAACAAAATAGAATAAATAGTATATTAATACATCTTCAATTAGTTCATTATATATGTAGATTTTTGAGATATGATCATAAATGTGGCTCACATGATAATTTATAGAAAGATTCAAAATTTTGATTGACACTGATCAACTTGATCAACAGAAGCACGATTCTCATTTCTAGAGATTCCCATGGAATCATGCATTAAAGAGAAATATTGCTCCCCAACATGTCTTTTTCTTCATGAACTCATGAGTGAGTTTATCAATTTCTATATATATATATAGTAGTTTCTCCATTTTGTTATGTCGATGAGCAATTTTACAACTATGTCAATTTGTAATTCATATTTGACTTATTACCTAGATTTGGGAATTTAATCCATTCAGAATATTATTATCTTCAATTGCTTAATCAAAATGGAGTAGGCATTGATATTCGAGAGAGATCCATTAATTAGACAACTTATAATGGATTCGAATTCAAAAGATACATTATAAAAACATTTATACCACTAATGCTGTGGCAAGTTTCTTGGTTACTGATTATTATAGAGATACCGCATTATTAAAAAGTGTAAACATGTTGAGTGATTAGTTCCTATGACATGGGAATATCATATATTGGGTGCAGTTTGGATGTTGGGTTATATTAAGAATTTGATTGTAATGACCCACCTTTTTGGATGGTTTAAATCGACAATAAACCCCACATGTCAAACTAAAACCATTCAAAAGGGAGGATTGTTAATGGAGTAAATAAGAAAATTAGAGAAAGGTAAGAAAAACAAACATAGAATCTCACAGCGAAATGACAAAAATATAATAATAAAATAAACAGTTCATGATACTGTTTTACAAATAACATTTGATTACACTTTTACAATATATCAGAGTTATACATACAGTAGGAATAAATAATGCAGCGGAATAACATGATAAAGTGGAATAATAATAATAATAATAATAATATATTACTAAACTCCATCTTCGTCCTCCAGGAATAAGGTCTTCGACATTGAAAACCTCAGGCTAACTCGAGCGTAATGAAAAGACAAAACACTCGAGTCAGAACTAAAAGATCTTATGTAAGTTAAATCAACGTAAAATAAATATGAGTGTAACGGCTTCAGAGATGTTTAAGGGATTTTACATCTCATATCCAGTGTATAACGTGTGTGCAATAACTTAAGAGATATTCAAGATTTCCATCTCCTAAGGATCCATTAAATTATTTATATGTAGTAATATACGCTATATATATAGTGTCTATCAGTAAAGTAAAATATTAAAATAGCATTAAGCCGTTACCCATATCCCCCTTAACACATTTTATAAATGTCGTAGTCTATACAGTACTGTAAACACCACCAAACCGGTGGGCTATCAGGGATACTCCATAGGTACGACATAAAACAAAATCGTAGTGGGCTCGATAAGGCATATGACAGGGAACATGAGGCTATACACACAGTAGGATTTGTTAGAACCTCAATTTTCAATGTTTTGATTTTGACAACTATATAAGTCAATATTATTGTATACTAATCATTTATGCAGGAGATTCATTGCAGATTCGGATTCAGAAAGCTATGAAGTTGTTATTCTTTTGTTTAGAGTCTGTATATTATTAGAAATACGTTAAAATCTCTCCAATATGGTATATGCACACTGACACATACGCAAACCATGCAAATGCACAAAGTAGGCTACAATCTACTGGCTGAATGTCACCATTCAGTCGACTGAATGCTAAAACAAAACATAAATTATTATGAAGTTTCAGCCGGCTGAATGGAAACATTCAAACGGTTGAATAAGGCCAAAAATAGCCTATTTGCTTACTGTATCAGATTAAAAATAAATCAGATGGCTGAATTGAAAATTCAGATGGTTGGTTGTCGATAATGGCTAGTTTTTTGAAAATCGTGTGACGACCGCCCATGACCCCTGCACCGAATCTAGAGAAAGTGCGCTGTAAAGTGTGCCAGGCGACCATGGACGATTGTCAAGGTAAATTAAAACAACAGAATCTATCGTATTGCTCACAGCGCATGGACAAAATACAATAGAACATATGTATAGTGAAGCTTTACAGAACAAAATGCCATCATATAAAACTCCATAATAGTTGAATACAAGTATCCAAATAGTCAATACATCAAGCCTCACTACATATCTCTCAGAGAATACAAAACAGCGGAACATCCAGTACATATAATAAGAAGATAATATGCAACCCTCCAGCTCGTCTTCGATATCAGCATCGTGAGAAGAGAACAGCACCTGTCACCTGTTATCTAGTCTGCCCGTCACAAAAATGGACGAACAGCCCAAGGCAATAAGAATTAAAACATAAAGCCTTGAGTCAGACAACAGTCTTAGTGAGCAGTAAATTAACTAACAACATACCAAAAGAGCATAAAGGAAAAGGAATAGGAATACAACCCTCCCACTCCACCTCTTTCTACAGTGATAGCCCCAGACACACACTAAGCAGAAGCAACATAGCAGAGCATACAATTTAAAGTAAAGTAATAATCATTCGAGTCAAGGGCGATGTTTTCCAAGTACCAAGGCCTAAATCAGATAAGCACCCAGAAATACCGCTCTTGGGTCCGAATGACGATACAACCAAACATCCATGACTCTGGCTATCGCTGTTATCATTGCTTCGATATCACCGTTAATTGAATGACCGGCACATTCTTTCAGCCGTCCGTCAAGGGCTAATGGAAACCCCGGTTCTAGACATAACTCCCGCACGTCGTCGCAGCCCGTGCCTAGGACTATCGAATCTGCCCAGAGTACTCGACCATCAACAGTTAGTCGTTGGGACTATCGAATCTGCCCAAACGTACTCTTGCTTAGAGCATGCTAGAACCTTCAACAACGATGCTATCCAAGCCTCCTAGTCATCCTCCTCGATGACTATTCTCATATCCATTCATTATCCTCAACTCGAATCCTCACCGAGTTATCAACATGCTTGGAATGATCCCGTCTGGATTAGACCAAGTCTTCATCACATGATTGCCTCGCTTCATCACATCCTCGCAAAGCCTCACCTCAACATCACATCATCAAATCTACGCATAAGAGCTTCTTCATCCCGCTACATATGCCACGAGCAGCTTACCCAATTCAAGAGCCTTTCCCTTAGCTTTTGAATCGTCTTTGGTCTAAATCAAACCATCAATCATCTAATTCATAGCAATCAATCAAATCAAACATTAATCCAAACAATCAAGCATTCAAATATGATCTAAGTAGACAATTATCACAATAATGGCAATTTCGTAATTAAAGAGTTGAAAGTCTAACAAGCATGAAAACATGAACAATATCTCTACAAACTTGATGAATGAACTTGCATAGATTAACATATGATAAAATGGATGTAACATCATCATGAACAATGGATCTATGTGGATCTATACTTAGGATGAAGAAAATGCATGGAAATCACTATTTTAACACCAAATCGAGCCAACAATCCGATATACTCCTTTGGATTCGTGTGAGAGATAATCACCACTCACCAAATCACCTAAACAAACCCAAATCAACACGCTTCAGATCTGGACAGCGAAGGATGAAGCTTGATCTATCACGAATCCGCTTCAAACGAAGAAATCTCTCTTGAAAAGATGAAGATCTTCAATCTAAGCTCTTGGATCTTCAATCTTGATCTTCTATTTGGATGGATGGAAGCACTAGATTAGAGTGGAGAAAAGAAGTGAAGAAGTGTAGAAGTCGAGCTCTCAAAATGGCAGCACTTCGTCGCTTCAAAATCCGGATCCCAAAAAGTGAGAACAACCCATCCTATTTATAGCAGAAATTTCCTTAAGTCGTAACTCGGCTATCTCCCTAGGTCGTTTCCGACCTAAGCCTCTCCGATCTAAGCCTCTCCGACCTAACAGATGCACGCGACATAACAGTCTTCGACCTAACGACTTAGCCTATGCGCGACTTAGCGACTTACGACTTAGCGCGCCTTAATGACTCGCTGGCACGCGACCTAAAACTTACGCGCTTAGCGACCTAACAGAGCTCTCCATCCTACGACCTAACGATGTTACGACCTAACACTTAACAAAACCCAGCGACTTACCAGTGTTACGACCTAACACTTAGACCCACGTGACCTAACACTTAAACTATCCTAGCGACCTAACAACTTATACGACCCAACTCCTTAGGTCGCCTAACGACCTAACACTAGGTCGCAACATACTGGGTTGTTAACTCGCTAACCCTTAGGTCGCGCACTACTATAGGTCGCTCCCTGCTTATCCCCTAACTTCCTTAGGTCGCTGCCCCTATAAGTCGTTTACGACTTACGACTTACCACTTAACTTCCCTAAGTCGTATACTCCTCAAGTCGCCTAACTCTTAGGTCGCTAACCTATAGGTCGCTAACTCGCCCTGCCGACCTAACACTAAACTCCCAAACTTAGGTCGCTCTACCTCTTAGGTCGTCTACGACCTAAACTTTCAACGTTCCAACCCTAAGTCAGTCACGACTTATCACTTAGGTGCGACTCAAGACAGTGCGACCTACCACAATCTGGCTACGACCTAACTCTTAACTCGCCTATCCCCTTAGGTCGCAGACCTTCTCTAAGTCGCTCACGACTTATCTCCTAAGTCGCCGACAACATATAACTAACCTCTAGGTCGCGTACGACCTAGGACTTAGGCAAATTTCAACCAAAATCTGAAACAACTAGAAAATGCTAAAAATCCCAGATTTTGACAAACTTCTCGATCCGTAAAATACGGGTCGTTACATTCTCTCCCCCTTAGGAATTTCGCCCCCGAAATTCCACACAATCAAAGCAATCAAAACTATTCTGCACGCCTATCATCCATAGCAATCAACAAACCATGCATCCAATTCTAGCTTAGCATGCAGAATTCTAAAACTAGAACAAGTTACAATATTGCGAGATGACACGACACCTTAGGGCCATACCTTGAAGAGTTCAGGATGAGCTGCCTTCATCCTCTCTTCCACCTCCCACGTACAGTCGTTATCATCATCGCTCCATTGTACCTTGAGTAACTTAACTACCTTCCTCCTAAGCTGTTTCATGTCAGTTTCAACAACACGAAGCGGCTTACGAGGTCTTCTATCAACTGGATCAACTTCGAAGTCTTCACAGCTATCAGCAGAAACCACTGTATTCGAGTCGTGCACATACTTCCGTAGATATGATACATGAAAAACATTGTGCACACTCGACATCTTTTCCGGTAATTCCAATCTATAAGCGAGCTTTCCAATTCGCTCGGTAATCGGGAATGGTCCAACAAATCTCGGAGTCAATTTTCCTTTCTTCCCGAATCGAATAACGTTCTTCAGTGGAGAAATCTTCACAAAAACCATATCTCCTACGTCGAATTCCAAATCCTTTCGACGTTTATCAGCATAACTCTTCTGACGGTCTTGGGCTGCCATCATTCGTTGCCGAATGATCTCTATGCAATCTGAAGTCTGACGAATCATCTCTGGCCCAAGCATCAGCTTTTCTCCAGTTTCTAACCAACATGTCGGAGAGTTACACGGTCTTCCATACAATGCCTCATACGGTGCCATACCAATGCTTGACTGGTAACTGTTGTTGTATGCAAACTCCACCAAATGAAGGTGATCTTCCCATGATCCCCCGAAATCCAAAACACAAGCTCTAAGAAGATCTTCCAAAACTCGGTTGACTCTCTCGGTCTGACCATCTATTTGAGGGTGATAAGCTGTACTCAAACACAACTTGGTTCCCAAAACTTCCTGGAAGCTCTTCCAAAATCCACTAGTGAATAATGGGTCTCGATCGCTCACTATACTCTTCGGAATACCATGGAATCGAACTATCCACTTAACATACAACTCGGCCAACTTTGATGCAGTCCTAGTCGATCGAACAGGAATGAATCTTGCGCTCTTTGTCAGACGATCTACAATGACCCAAATCCCTTCATTTCCCGTTCTGGTTCTAGGCAATCCATCAATAAAATCCATCGATACCTGCTCCCACTTCCATGTAGGAACTTCTAATGGCTGAAGCAATCCACTAGGCTTCTTCTGCTCGGCTTTTACCAACTGGCAGTTCATACACTTGGAAATAAAATTTCCAACATCCTTCTTCATACCTTCCCAGTAATAGGTTCTCTTCATATCCCGATACATCTTATTTCCACCTGGATGAATTGTCAGCTTCGAGTGATGATTTTCCTTCAGAACCTCACTCCTCAATTCATCTATGTCGGGAACAACTAATCGTCCTTGCTTCCGAAGCCAACCCTCTCGATCGACCTTGAATCCTTTATCCTTTTCTGGATCCAATCCAAATTCCAAATCACGGATAATCCTGACAAGCTTATCGTCTCGCTTTTGGCTCTCGCCAATCCTTTCCACAAGAGAAGGTCTTATCGATAAGTTTGCCAACATCTCAGGTTCCAATTCGCATCTAGGCCTGAAGTCAAATCCAGCTAAATACTCGAGACTCTTCCATTCTGAAAACATGGCTCCCAATCCTGCATGTCTTCGACTTAACGCATCTGCCACTGTGTTACCTTTTCCCGGAGTATAAGCTATACCAAAATCATATGATGCCAAAAACTCTAGCCAACGTTGCTGCCGAAGATTCAAATCCTTTTGGGAGAAAAGATACTTCAGCGACTTATGATCCGTAAACAACTCGAATCGAACTCCCAATAGATAATGTCTCCACATCTTCAGAGCAAATACAATCGCCGCTAACTCCAAATCATGAGTTGGGTAATTCCTTTCATGCGGCTTCAGTTGTCGACTGGCATACGCAACAACCTTATCCCTCTGCATTAGCACTGCTCCAAGTCCAGTACCACATGCATCGGTGTAAACCACCATCTCATCATTCCCACTAGGAATAGTCAAAACAGGAGCACTCGTCAATCGCTCTTTCAGGATTCCGAAAGCTTGCTCACACTTAGCATCCCAACTGAACACTTGGTTCATCTTCGTCAATCCTGTTAACTGTGCAGCTATCTTGGAGAAGTCTTTGATAAACCGTCGATAATATCCTGCTAATCCAAGAAAACTTCTCACATCAGATGCATTCTTAGGTCTAACCCAATCCTGGATTGCTGCCACCTTAGCGGGATCAACCGCTATTCCACTTCCAGAAATCACATGGCCTAAGAACCTTACTTCACTCTTCCAGAAGTGACACTTCGAAAACTTAGCCTTCAGCTGATGTTTCCGTAAGATTTCCAAAACAATTCGCAAGTGCGTCTTGTGCTCTTCTTCCGTTCTGGAATAAATCAGAATATCATCCACGAACACAAGTACGAACTTGTTCAACTGATCTCTGAACACCCTATTCATAAGATCCACAAAATATGCTGGCGCGTTAGTCAATCCAAACGGCATTACCAGCCACTCAAAGAAACCGGATGGTGTCCTAAAAGCAGTCTTCGGCACACTATCCTTAGCCACTCTCAACTGGTGAAATCCCGTTGCCAAATCCATCTGAGAAAACACCTTAGCTTCGTGAAGCTGATCAAACAAGTCATCTATTCTCGGCAATGGATACTTGTTCTTCTTAGTCACCTTATTCAGCTCACGATAATCGACGCACAATCTCAACGACCCATCTGCCTTGGTTGCAAACACAACTGGTGCACCCCACTCGGACACACTACGCCGAATGAATCCTTTCTGCAAAAGATCATCAACTTGCACCCTCAACTCTTGCTGTTCCTTAGGCGCCATCCGCCTAAGAGGCATCACAACAGGTCTGGCTCCTTCAACTAGATCTATACGAAACTCGATCTCTCTATGCGGCGGCAACCCTTTGACTTCGTCAAAGACATCCTCGAATCCATTAGCGATTGGCACCGATGACAGTCCATCCCGTGGAACAACCAGCGAATACATGAAGCTCATGAAGACGCCTTCCTCATGCTTACATCGTATCACCACCTTTCGCCCCTCCACATTCTCGACTGTCACTTCCAACCTCTCGCAATCAACCTTAGCCGCATACTTCCTAAGCCAGTCCCTACCCAAAATAATTCCGAACCCCGCAAAGTTCAGAACAAAGCAATCACAAACAAAAGAGCAACCATGACTCGATACAACTAGACCACGGCATATCATACACAAACAAGACGAACCCCCAACTGGATTAGTCACAACCAATGGCCTATCAACAATATCCGGCTTCAAATCTAACCGGCCTACGAGTTCATTACAAACAAACGAATGCGACGCTCCAGTATCAAACAAAACCCTAACTGGAACACCACATAGGAAAAGAGTACCTTGAACCACCACACTCTTTCCTTTCTCTTCAGCGGTAGGAGCTTTCGAAGACGACGGAACAGCTCCCAAAGCATAAGCCTGCACAATCTGTTTGTCCCTTCTCGGTTCTGGACAATTCTTCCTGAAATGCCCTGGCTTGTCACAGTTGTGACACTTCATTGGCACCTTCGGATTCTTACAATCCTTAGAGAAATGGCCCTTCTGCTGACAATTGCAGCAAGTCACCTCGCCTTTCGGCTTCTTCTGGCCATCCTTGCCCTTCTGCTGCTGCTGCTTCCTCTTCTGATTTCCACCCTGCTGTGGTTTAGATTCTCCCCTGGTAACAGCAACAACAGGTCCTTCCTTAGGAAACAGACTCTCATGCCTAAGAGCTTTCTCCATAAGCTTCTCAAATGAATCATCCAAATGATCCACCAACTGTCTCCCAAGATAACTGTCCAAGCCTGTCACAAACTTCTCATTCTTCTGATAAGCAGACTCAATATACGACCGAGCATACTTGGACAAAGCTTCAAACTCAGAAACATACTCAAGAACAGATCTCCCTCCTTGCTTGAGCTCCACAAACTTCTTGAACAGAACAGACTTCTGTGCTGTAGAAATGAACTTAGCTTCAAATCTGACTTGGAATTGCTCCCAAGTAATCTCTTCTTCCGGAGTAGTGATGGTAATAGAGTTCCACCAATCAGAAGCTCTCCCTTGAAGCTGTCTCGATGCCAACTTCCTCTTAGTCGCATCCTCAATTCCCAAATCACCAAAGATCCTTCTACAAGCATCTATCCACCTCTGGACCTCAATAGTTGATTCTGTTCCCAAGAAAACCTTCCCTCCAAGAGCAGTATAATCCTTGCACAACTTAGCAAAATCCACTGGTTTCGGAGTCTGAACCTGAACTCCAACATCAACTGCCGCCCCTGGAACTGGTATCCTTCTCATGATCGAAGTCATCATAGCTTCGAACATGGCTGCATAATCAGCAGTCTCTTCAGTAGCACGGCCTTCCCTAGCAGCTGGTCTCCCTCTTCGACTCATTCTCAATATCTATAAAAAGGAATGATTAGAACATCTAGAGAAACAACTGCATAAAGGACTCAAACTCTACTAAGCTACTATATTATATATAGTATTCATCCATCAAAATACAATTACGTCTCTCATACGTAGTTACGTCAGTGAGCGTTGGGTAAAATCGATTAACCTGGCTCTGATACCAAATGTGACGACCGCTCATGACCCCTGCACTGAATCTAGAGAAAGTGCGCTGTAAAGTGTGCCAGGCGACCATGGACGATTGTCAAGGTAAATTAAAACAACAGAATCTATCGTATTGCTCACAGCGCATGGACAAAATACAATAGAACATATGTATAGTGAAGCTTTACAGAACAAAATGCCATCATATAAAACTCCATAATAGTTGAATACAAGTATCCAAATAGTCAATACATCAAGCCTCACTACATATCTCTCAGAGAATACAAAACAGCGGAACATCCAGTACATATAATAAGAAGATAATATGCAACCCTCCAGCTCGTCTTCGATATCAGCATCGTGAGAAGAGAACAGCACCTGTCACCTGTTACCTAGTCTGCCCGTCACAAAAATGGACGAACAGCCCAAGGCAATAAGAATTAAAACATAAAGCCTTGAGTCAGACAACAATCTTAGTGAGTAGTAAATTAACTAACAACATACCAAAAGAGCATAAAGGAAAAGGAATAGAAATACAACCCTCCCACTCCACCTCTTTCTACAGTGATAGCCCCAGACACACACTAAGCAGAAGCAACATAGCAGAGCATACAATTTAAAGTAAAGTAATAATCATTCGAGTCAAGGGCGATGTTTTCCAAGTACCAAGGCCTAAATCAGATAAGCACCCAGAAATACCGCTCTTGGGTCCGAATGACGATACAACCAAACATCCATGACTCTGGCTATCGCTGTTATCATTGCTTCGATATCACCGTTAATTGAATGACCAGCACATTCTTTCAGCCGTCCGTCAAGGGCTAATGGAAACCCCGGTTCTAGACATAACTCCCGCACGTCGTCGCAGCCCGTGCCTAGGACTATCGAATCTGCCCAGAGTACTCGACCATCAACAGTTAGTCGTTGGGACTATCGAATCTGCCCAAACGTACTCTTGCTTAGAGCATGCTAGAACCTTCAACAACGATGCTATCCAAGCCTCCTAGTCATCCTCCTCGACGACTATTCTCATATCCATTCATTATCCTCAACTCGAATCATATCACCGAGTTATCAACATGCTTGGAATGATCCCGTCTGGATTAGACCAAGTCTTCATCACATGATTGCCTCGCTTCATCACATCCTCGCAAAGCCTCACCTCAACATCACATCATCAAATCTACGCATAAGAGCTTCTTCATCCCGCTACATATGCCACGAGCAGCTTACCCAATTCAAGAGCCTTTCCCTTAGCTTTTGAATCGTCTTTGGTCTAAATCAAACCATCAATCATCTAATTCATAGCAATCAATCAAATCAAACATTAATCCAAACAATCAAGCATTCAAATATGATCTAAGTAGACAATTATCACAATAATGGCAATTTCGTAATTAAAGAGTTGAAAGTCTAACAAGCATGAAAACATGAACAATATCTCTACAAACTTGATGAATGAACTTGCATAGATTAACATATGATAAAATGGATGTAACATCATCATGAACAATAGATCTATGTGGATCTATACTTAGGATGAAGAAAATGCATGGAAATCACTATTTTAACACCAAATCGAGCCAACAATCCGATATACTCCTTTGGATCCGTGTGAGAGATAATCACCACTCACCAAATCACCTAAACAAACCCAAATCAACACGCTTCAGATCTGGACAGCGAAGGATGAAGCTTGATCTATCACGAATCCGCTTCAAACGAAGAAATCTCTCTTGAAAAGATGAAGATTTCAATCTAAGCTCTTGGATCTTCAATCTTGATCTTCTATTTGGATGGATGGAAGCACTAGATTAGAGTGGAGAAAAGAAGTGAAGAAGTGTAGAAGTCGAGCTCTCAAAATGGCAGCACTTCGTCGCTTCAAAATCCGGATCCCAAAAAGTGAGAACAACCCATCCTATTTATAGCAGAAATTTCCTTAAGTCGTAACTCGGCTATCTCCCTAGGTCGTTTCCGACCTAAGCCTCTCCGATCTAAGCCTCTCCGACCTAACAGATGCACGCGACGTAACAGTCTTCGACCTAACGACTTAGCCTATGCGCGACTTAGCGACTTACGACTTAGCGCGCCTTAATGACTCGCTGGCACGCGACCTAAAACTTACGCGCTTAGCGACCTAACAGAGCTCTCCATCCTACGACCTAACGATGTTACGACCTAACACTTAACAAAACCCAGCGACTTACCAGTGTTACGACCTAACACTTAGACCCACGCGACCTAACACTTAAACTATCCTAGCGACCTAACAACTTATACGACCCAACTCCTTAGGTCGCCTAACGACCTAACACTAGGTCGCAACATACTGGGTTGTTAACTCGCTAACCCTTAGGTTGCGCACTACTATAGGTCGCTCCCTGCTTATCCCCTAGCTTCCTTAGGTCGCTGCCCCTATAAGTCGTTTACGACTTACCACTTACGACTTACCACTTAACTTCCCTAAGTCGTATACTCCTCAAGTCGCCTAACTCTTAGGTCGCTAACCTATAGGTCGCTAACTCGCCCTGCCGACCTAACACTAAACTCCCAAACTTAGGTCGCTCTACCTCTTAGGTCGTCTACGACCTAAACTTTCAACGTTCCAACCCTAAGTCGGTCACGACTTATCACTTAGGTGCGACTCAAGACAGTGCGACCTACCACAATCTGGCTACGACCTAACTCTTAACTCGCCTATCCCCTTAGGTCGCAGACCTTCTCTAAGTTGCTCACGACTTATCTCCTAAGTCGCCGACAACATATAACTAACCTATAGGTCGCGTACGACCTAGGACTTAGGCAAATTTCAACCAAAATCTGAAACAACTAGAAAATGCTAAAAATCCCAGATTTTGACAAACTTCTCGATCCGTAAAATACGGGTCGTTACAAATCGCTTCTCTTCAACAAAGAGAAACATCTTCTAATCTAAAAGTTGCAGCCTTTCCTTTTCATCGTTCTTTTTCATCAAAGATTGCAACTCTTAAAGCTCTATTAATAGAGTCTAGAATCCAACAAACAATTAACCTTACCGATTTTAGTGTTCTTTAATTCTTATCTCTTATTCCCTATTTTCAATTTGCACTCAAACTGCATACAATCTCTGACCATTGATCACTCTATCTTCCACATTCTTCAAGCACATTACACTATATTTCGTAAAGGAGAAGATTATAGGAAGATTTTAGTTTATTGACTTATCAGTGCTATTTAAAGAGCATATTACAGTCATTTACTTTTGTTTATTTGAAAAGAAGTCCTATTCGGTTGCTAAGGCGGTAGAAGTCCTATTTGGTTGCTTAGGTGGTAGAAGTCCTGTTCGGTTGCTCAAGCGGTGTAAATCTGTTCCTCTGGGTTAAGTGAGGGTTGCTAGTTTAATTTCAGAAGGAGTCTAGGATTGGACGTAGAACGGGAGTTCGAACCAGTATAAAAATCTCCGGTGTCATTTACTTTACTGCTTTATTTACTTACTTACTTATTTTATATTCCGCACAAGTAGTTTATAAATTCATCCATATTACACGATCCTATAGCACAGTCTCCTTCATTTGGTATCAGAGCAAGGTCATCTTATAAACGTAACATAGTTATCTGATATTTTAATATGGAAAACAACACTAGCACAATAACTAACATAAGTTTCCTTGAAGGTCAATCTACTACACGACCACCACTATTTAACGGAATGAACTATAACTATTGGGCTACTAGGATGAGAATTTATATACATGCTAATAGTTATGAAACTTGGAATATTACTCAAACTGAATATACCATACCTACTACGGAATATTCACAATGGTCTAACACACAAAAACTGGATGCTGCTACAAATGCTAAAGCCATGAATATTTTATATTGTGCATTAGACAAAAATGAATTTAATAGAGTATGCATGTGTAAAATAGCTTATGAAATATGGCGTACACTTAAAATTACACATGAAGGTACCGTAACATCCTGAAATTTTCAACCATTTGCATCCGCACATGTCGGACTTGAATTGCTCAAAATATCAGATTGTTAATTTATATTTGTTTAAACTCAGCATATACAGTTAATATATAAATCACAGAATCACAGACACAGAGTAATAAAAAAAAAAAGCAGTGGAAACAAAAGAATAGTAGTTCATGAAGCAACTATATATATAACCGATTTAAACAAGATACAACAGAAGTCTCGAATACGTAGAAGTCTCAGTACAATAGTCAAATACAAGATCAGAATACATCACTAGAATCAACTGAATATCTGAAAGCTGGATAGATAGCTGGATTTCCAAGTGAAGCTCCAACCCCAAAGGTGACTCTCGAATGCTGTGACCCTCAGTCTGACCCGTGCGTAAAGCAAAACACAAAACACTCGCGTCAGGATTTAACATTCTTATATCAATAATCCAACTTCGAGTGAAATAACAATTGAAATACAAGTAACTCAAAGGATGTTTGGGATAACCATCCTCTAAGGATCCGTGGAACTATCTACTATGCAGTAATATACGTCATTAACAACTTACATTATTATAACACCATGGTCATTTCAAAATATCATATTTCAAAACCAAAATATCATCCATTTCAGAAAGTAACAATACGATATCATTTTTCACTCCAAATATATCCATTTCCAAAAATCATAGCACTTTCAAAGTTACAACACTTCGAAACCAAAACACTAGAAATTATAACACTTTGGAAATCATAACACTTTCCTTTAAACAGTTTAGATATTAATAATAGTATATATAATAAAATAGTTGATAAAGTAAAATAGTTTATATAAAAATAGTTATAAGTTAAAATAGTTTATATTAAAAATAGTTTATATTACAAATAGTTTATATTAAAAATAATTTATAGAGTAAAATATATAAATAGTTTTAAATATAATTTAAAAATACTTTATATAATAAAATAGCTTTCTCAAATTCCACAAATCGATTCAAATCAACTCGAATTCCAAAATTTAAATTTTATTCAATCTTAATTCATCAATTCAATTCAATTCAGTTTCTTATTAAACCATTTCAAATTACATCGATTTCAAATACAGATTTGAACCACAAAATAAACCATTTCAATTTCACTATATTCCAAAGCTTTAAATATTCAACATTTTCAAAACCAAATTTGATAATTTCATATATATATATATATATATCAATTTAACTTCATTATTATTTAATTTTGAAATATTCACTTAATAAATCCAATATCATTTAAATAAAACCCTAAATTACAAATAACTTAAATATTTCCTTCAATTTATTTAAACTTGAAATATTCATTAATCACCACAAACCAAAATCAGGTTATAAAATCATATCCCTTAAGAATCTCAAATTCAATAAGTTTCAAATCGAAATTCTTAATTTAATACAATTTCAAATTTATCTTCCCAACCTTAACTTATAAAAATCATTATAAAATCTATTTTAAAATATAATTTCAAAACTAACTTATAATCTTTAAGGTTTTCAAACATATAAATTTAAAAATCTAAATTTTAGCCTTTATAAAATAATATATATATATATATAATATCTTAAAATCAATATTTATTAAACCATATATTTCTTTCCAAAACCATAGAAATTATTTCAAAATATTTATATATCGACCCACGGTGTCTGTATAAATTTTCTATCCTATGGTCAAGTGATATAGATATTTATCATTTCAATCCGTAATTTAAATATATACGGGTATATATCTTTTCAACCCGCAATCCCAAATCCAATTCAATGAAAATCGCTTGGGTTTATCATTTCAGCCCATAACGATTTTCTCCTATTTTATAGATCGTTGGGGTATGTATCATTTCAACCCATAGGGAATTCTATACTAACAGGGAACTTGCAGAGTGATAGCAGATATGATAATAATATAACATGCATATATCATCAATATAAATAACATATAATAGTGTCAGATGTCACAGGTGAACATATAGCATATATATAGCAATGTAAATAACTAACACCAGCATATTTCAATTGTCGTTTCAATTGAAATCAAATTTAATAAATATAAGAACGTTAATCGTGAGGGATTTCTCACCTTTTGAGGCTAGAGAGATTCGACAAATGAAACGAGTTATGAAATGCAAGCACGACTTCCAAAGCAAAGCTAGATTGGCACAAATTTGATGGATAAGTTGATAAATAGGAATTGACGAAATCAAATCAGAACTGGATCGATAAAGAAAACTGATATAAATGAACTTATATATATAACTATATATAACTATATATATATATAACTATATATAACTATATATATTCAAACGTATATTAAATTAAATATATATATGCATTCCAAAATCCAATGTTTTAAACTAAAACTCAAATATTAAAGTTAAACTTATATATATATATATAATAATAATAAATTTTGAATCAATACATTTAAAACTTAACAGTTTAACATATATATTTATACAACTTATATACAGTAACTTTATACAAATATATACTAGCCAAACAATACATACATTAAATAAAATATTCATGTTATACATCTTCCAACACATATTATTAAACAAAAAAAAATAAACAAAAAAAATCAAACTTATAAAATGTCAAACAACAAATCTATAACTATATACTACTTACATTATATAGACACTGATATATATAGACATGTGAAATATATATAGACAATACCTATAAATAACATGTGAAATCAAGAAACCAAGATACTTACTATGTAAAATCTTTACTCTACATCTATATATAGACACAACAGATGCAACTATGTTAATACATACAAACATATATATATATATATATATATATATATATACTTACAAAATATATAAACTGACGTATTTGAAATCTATTAAACAACATACTTCAAATAAATATATAAATTAACGTACAACTTTAAAAATATACACTCATGCCACCTATTTATTATATAAACAAATACATATAGCAGGTTTTATAAAACTTATATAATCATCAAAAATATAGTTTGTAACATTATACATATATACAACAACTTACATATTTAACTATTTATATATCCAGAAAGAAAAAAAATCAAAATTAACAAACATACGTATGTATATATAAATAAACTCATAAAATATATGAACTAAACCTATATCTAACTTATACCATTCAAAACAAATATAAAAACTAATATACTACATAAGCTAAAACATGTATCCTCAGATACAAACTTTTATATAAAACTTATATATTATAAATAATATATAAACAATACGTAACGATATATATATACCTCCAAATAACCCATACCTGCCGAGCAACAAGGTCGGGCAACGGATGTGAGGTGGAAAAATATGGCAAGGTGGACACACGAGGAGGCGATCAGTCTTGCATGAGCTGGTGGTGGCTACACGCGGCAAGGTGGAGGGCTTCAAGCGTGGGTTTGTTTATGTGGCCTTTTTTTTATATGTTCGGCTGTTGGGTTGCCAAAGGAGGGGTGGAGGAGAGGCGACGTGTGCTTGAGGAAGCAGGAAGAAAGTGGCTAATGCAAAGAAGAGTTGAACAGGCAAAAAGATCTAGCACTGTAGCACATATAAAAGTAATTTCTCCAAAACAAAATATGAACGTATGAAAGGAAAAATGAAACCACAAAATTCTGAACCAAAGTATGCAAAAAGTCAGTGAATAATAAATCATATGGCTTTTGAGTTATAGGATAGAAAGTTGAATGTACAAAGAATTCCAAAAGCTCACAAAAACCAAAAGTCACAAAACCGGTACCGATACGGTTACCATATCCGCGGATTCCGCTGCGTATCAGACTTCAAAACATAGAATTAAATAAACTACAGAGATCAGCACGGCGAGATGATCAAAATGGTATATAGATATCAATGGTACGATCATCCTATCAAAAGTCGATAATCGGTACCGAAAATGCTGCTAAAACGCCGAAAATAAGATAGACGGAGCAATAACAGCCCAAATTTGAAGAAACGAAATATGGCGTCTCACTCAGAAGACGATTTACAAATTTATTGTGTAAAAATATTCAAGTTTGGAAAATATTTTATTATCATCAATTTTTAACTGATTTGAATTTAATAAAATTACACAAGAAAATAAAATTCAATATTATCAGATGAAAATTCACCATTTTCTATGTTTAAATATACGCATTCCAAATATTAAATTTTCAATTCAAAATTTTATTATTTAAAATTTCACAAAATTAAATTAATTAAATAAATAAAACTACTAAAATTTACGGGTCGTTACAGGTACTAACAAAGTAAAGCAGAGTAAAATTTCTATGCTCAAAAATCAGTTCCAGAATTTCAAAATGAAGCAAGATGAAACAATAAATGAAATGTACTCTAGATTCCAAGATATATATCATTCTCTTTTAACATTAGGAGAAACATTATATAGACTTTGATATTGTTCCAAAATTCCTCAACTCTCTAACAGATGAGTGGATGGAAAAGGCTTAGCGATCGAAGAAGCTAACGACATTTTAACCATTAAACCAGAGGAGTTGATAGGAAATCTAATGTCTTATGAAGTTAATCTCCAGGCTAAACGAGTACAGGCACAAGATAAGAAGAATATAGCATTCCAAGCAGAAAAAGATGAATCAAATTCAGATGAAGAAGGTATGGCGTTCATTGCTAAGAATTTCAAAAAGTTTTCGAAGTTCAGAAAGAGCAACAAATTCAGGAACAACAAGAACAACTTCAGTAGTAATAATAACAACAAAAAGCCATCATCTTCTGTTCTAGAATGTTATGAGTGTCACAAGAAAGGCCACATCAAGAAAGACTATCCTGATCGAAAAAGAGACAAATTTAAGAAAAAGAAAGACATATTCAAAAAGAAAGCTTTCTTTATCACTTGGGATGATTCAGAATCATCTTCATCATCAGATAGTGACTTAGACAGCGATACGGAAAAAGCCAACGTATGTTTTATGGCCATAAATGATGAGGTGAGTGATCTAACTTTTGATGATTTATTGGAAATAAATTCTGAATTACTTGACAAACTAAGAAACATCGAAAGAAAGTATAAAGAAACTCTTGAAAAAATAAAAAGAACTGAAATTGAGGTAGATATGTTAAGAGATGAGAAACAAATTTTAGAAGAAGAGCTTGAAATTTCTCCAGAATCTTATTCTAATACGACATCTCAACTCTCTTTGTTAAGCCAAGAAATAGAAACTCAAAAAAAAAGAATGATGCTCTATTAATTGAAAATCATGATCTTAAAGCTAATGTTAAAATATTGGAATTAGATATTTCTAATCTTAAAACAAAATTAGATGATATTACTAAAAATGTCTCTAATTTTAACAAAGGTAGAGAAAACCTTTCTAAAATTATAGAAAACTCTCAGACTGTTTCATATAAAAGAGGACTAGGATATAAGCAAGTTTCTAAAGCTATTCCAAAGAAAAAAGATTCTTTATATAACAATTTCAAAAGGAATAATAATACTATTGAAAAACCAATTTCAAAAGTTACAAATTATTCTAAAATTAAGATTTGGGTTCCTAAAACAAATAATTCTTTGATTAGAAATAAAAATATAAAATCTTTTATAAAAACTGTCCACAAAAATAGAAATTTTATTTTTAAAAGGAATTTTGAACCTTCTTGGGTTTGGTTTCCTAAGACCTAACATTTTAGGACCCAAATAAAATGGTAGGTACCAAAGTTAATTCTATATTTTGCAGGTACCACTTAAAAAGAGAGGAAAATGGATATTGGACGGTGGTTGCTCGAAACACATGACAGGGAACAATGAAATGCTAACGAACATTACCTACTCAGATGGAGACTTTGTCGCTTTTGGAGACAATTCCAAAGGTTATATCATCGGCAAAGGCGATGTGAGCAATAATGGTATATCTAATTTACCTCTTATTACAAATGTTTTATTAGTTAAAAATTTAAAACATAATGTACTTAGCATCAGTAAACTGTGTGACAAAGGATTCAATAAATCTTTTTCTGAAAATAAGTGTAGCATTTTTGATCAAAATAAAAATCTTATTTTTGAAAGTTTTAGAGATAAAAATATATATGTTTTGAATATGAATATAAATTACAATACTAACATGTGTTTAATAGCCAAAAAATGATCCTTGGTTATGGCACAAAAGATTTTGTCATATTAATTTCAAAGCTATAAAAAAATTATCTAAAAATGAATTAGTAAAAGGTTTGCCAAAAATGAATTTTAAAGTAAACAATATTTGTGATGCCTATCAATTGGGTAAATTATCAAAATCATCCTTTAATCAAAGAAAAATATTTCTACTATACGACCACTTGAACTATTGCATTTGGATCTTTGTGGTCCAACTCAAGTTCAATCCATAAACCATAGTAAATATGTGTTTGTCATAATAGATGATTTTTTAAGATATACTTGGACTATGTTTCTGAAAAATAAAAGTGACACTTTTGAAAATTTCAAAATTTTTGCTAAAATAATTCGAAATCTCAAAAATTTAAAAATTTAAAATATTAGGAGTGATCATGGAGGTGAATTCGAAAATGAAGTTTTTGAACATTTTTGTAATAAAAAGGGAATTTACCATAATTTTTTTTCCTAGAACACCACAACAAAATGGAGTTGTAGAAAGGAAAAATAGAACTTTACAAGAATGTGCAAGAACTTTATTAAACGGAAGCACTCTACCAAAATATTTTTGGACAGAAGCTGTAGCAAGTACCTGTTATGTTCTGAATTGTGTTTCCATCCGACACTAACGAAACACACTCCATATGAACTATTTCATGAAAGAAAACCAAATATTTCATATTTTAAAGTTTTTGGTTCAAAATGTTTTATTTTAAACACAAAAGATCAGCTTGGAAAATTCGATCCAAAATCCGATGAAGGTATTTTCATAGGATATTCGGAATGAAGTAAGGCTTATCGAATTTTTAATAAAAGAACTAAAACAATCGAAGAAACACTCCATGTTTCCTTCGATGAAAACTTTAAGTTTAAAAAGAATTTTGAGGATGATGAGATAATAACTAAGACAGTCACAAGTACGGTTACTCAAAATAATTTTGAAGAAGATGAAAACATTGTTCATAATGAAAATGAATTAAGATCTCCTCCTAGGATTTTATGAGATCACCTAGTAGAAAATGTCATAGGAGAAATTGATTCACATGTCAGAACTAGAAAGCAACTTAATCAAATGGGCCATGTAGCATTCCTTTCTAATATTGAACCTAAAAATGCCAAAGAAGCATCTATTGATGACTATTGGATTATAGCTATGCAAGAAGAGCTAAACCAATTCGAACGAAACAAAGTTTGGGAAATAGTTCCTAGACCAAGTAATCAGACAGTCATCGGTACTAAATGGGTTTTCAAAAATAAAGCAAATGACCAAGGAATATAACTAGGAATAAATCTAGATTAGTTGCACAAGGATATAATCAAGAAGAAGGAATTGACTATGAAGAAACGTTTGCTCCAGTCGCACGACTAGAAGCAATACGTATCTTATTGGTCTTTGCCTGTTTTTATAATTTTAAATTTTATCAAATGGATGTTAAAAGTGCATTTTTAAATGGATATATAAAAGAAAATGTTTATGTTGAACAACCTCCTCTATTCTCACATGAAAAATTTGCAGACCATGTCTATAAACTTAAGAAAGCTTTATACGGTCTAAAACAAGCACCCCGTTCTTGGTATGAACGTCTTAAAAGCTATCTTATAGATTCTAGTTTTGAAATTGGGAAGGTTGATCGAACTCTTTTTATTAAACGAACTAAAAAGGATATTTTAATTATTCAAATTTATGTTGATGATATTATTTTTGGTTCTACAAATGATAAGTTATGTTAGGAATTTTCTAATATAATGACCAAAGAATTTGAAATGTCACATATGGGGGAATTATCTTACTTTCTTGGATTACAAATTAAACAATTAGGAAATGGAATTTTTATCAATCAAGAAAAATATTGTAGTAATCTAATTAAACGCTTTGGTATGGAAAATACTTCTGCCAAACCAACTCCAATGAGTACAACAATACATCTCAATAGAGGTGAAGATGGCAAGAGTGTTAACCAAAAGTTATATCGAAGTATAATTGGATCATTACTTTATCTAACTGCTAGTAGACCTGACATAACGATGAGTGTTTTTTTATGTGCTCGATTTTAAGAAAATCCTAAAGAATCACATATGCGAGCAGTGAAACGAATATTACTTTATCTAAGCAAAATCAAAGATTTTGAACTTTTCTATCCGAAAGAATGTCCTTTCGAGTTAGTCTCATATAGTGACGCTGACTTTAGGGGATGTCGAACGGATCGAAAAAGTACGAGCGGGACTTGTCACTTCATTGGACAGTCGTTAGTCTCCTGGTTTAGTAAGAAACAAAATTGTGTTTCACTATCGACATGTGAAGTAGAATACATTTCTGCTGCCTTAGCATGTGCTCAAGTCATCTACATGCAACAAACACTTCAAGATTTTGGTATAAATTTATCTAAATCAACTATTTTTTGTGATAACATAAGTGTTATAAACTTATCTAAAAATTCTGTCAATCATTCATGAACTAAACATATTGACATTCGTCATCATTTCCTTCGTGATAATATTGAAAAGGACACAGTCAGATTAGAATTTGTATCCTCTGAAACCAACTGGCTGATATATTTACAAAACCTTTTAATGATTTATAAAACTAAGAAGAGAACTAGGAATTTTATCATTAAAAGATTTATAATTATTTTCTATTTTATTTGAGATTTTTTTTCAAAAATAAAATTTCTTTTCAAAAATAGAGTTTCCATGACTCGAACTCTAGTCCCTCACTTACAGGTCATATGCACTACCACTCTACTAATGTTATTTCGCATCAGAACCATCTTTTCAATTCCTTGTATATTTTTATTTATTCTTATCTTTCATTTTCAACCTTACATTATTTCTTCATTATAAAGATGACTACTATGTTTTTCGTTTAATTATGTTTCATTTTGTTTATACGTGCTATTATCTCTACTTTTTGTCGATGACAAAGGGGCAGAAATTTGGTAACAAATTTGTTAAAAATTCTGTGCATATAGACATAGGGAGTATTCACACAAGTTTCAGGTAAATATAAATTATTTATTATATTCACACTTATGTAGTTGTCATCGTCAAAAAGGGGGAAGAATGTTAGAACCTCGATTTTCAATGTTTTGATTTTGACAACTATATAAGTCAATATTCTTGTGTACTAATCATTTATGCAAGAGATTCATTGCAGATTCAGATTCAAAAAGCTATGAAGTTGTTATTCTTTTGTTTAGAGTATGTATATTATTAGAAATATGCTAAAATCTCTCCAATATGGTATATACACACTGACACGTACACAAACCATGCAAATGCACAAAGTAGGCTATAATCAGCCGGTTGAATGTCGCCATTCAGCCGATTTAATGCCGAAACACAACATAAATTATTATGAAGTTTCAGCCGGCTGAATGGAAACATTCAGACGGCTGAATAAGGCCAAAAATAGCTTATTCGCTTGCTGTATCGAATTTAAAATAAATCAGATGGCTGAATTGAAAAATTCAGACGGCTGGTTATCGATAACAGCTAGTTTTTTGAAGGGATGCTTCTCTTCAATGAAGAGAAACATCTTCTAATCTAAACGTTGCATCCGTTCTTTTTCATCGTTCTTTTTCATCAAAGACCGCAACTCTATAAATAGAGTCTAGAATCCAACAAACAATTAACCTTACTAATTTTAGTGTTCTTGAATTCTTATCTCTTATTCTCTATTTTCAATTTGCACTCAAACTGCATATAATCTCTGATCATCGATTACTCAATCTTCCATATTGTTCAAGCACATTACATTATATATCATAAAGGAGAAGATTATAGGAAGATTGTACTTCATTGACTTATCAGTGCGATTTAAAGTGCATATTATAGTCAGATACTTTTGTTTATTTGAAAAGAAGTCCTATTTCGTTGCTTAGGCGGTAGAAGTCCTATTCGGTTGCTTAGGCGGTAGAAGTCCTGTTCGGTTTCTCAGGCGGTGTAAATCTATTCCTCTGAGTTAAGTGAGGGTTGCTAGTTTAATTCCAGAAGGAGTCTGGGACTCAATGTAGAATGAGAGTTCGAACCAGTATAAAAATCTCTAGTGTCATTTTATAAGCTTTAGAATCATAATAATTTCAAAAATATTTATAAATCTCTTCTAAAC
This sequence comes from Allium fistulosum, assembly GCA_030737815.1. Classification (NCBI taxonomy): domain Eukaryota; kingdom Viridiplantae; phylum Streptophyta; class Magnoliopsida; order Asparagales; family Amaryllidaceae; genus Allium; species Allium fistulosum. Next base: position 74,649,315 of record CM060906.1, read on the forward strand.
CATTTATAAGCTTTAGAATCACTATAAAGCTATTTATAAATTCCAAAACAGTGTACAATTCTTCCCCTTCAAAACCCTTATAATTCCTTTATAAAACCATTTTAAAATTCTCTTACAAAAAATCTTTTATAAAATCCTTTTTATAAAATCCATTATAAAATCTCTTACAAAACTTTTATAAATCCTTACAAAACCTCTTACATTTTTATTTGTTAAAGTTATTATAAAATCTATATTTATTACATTAAATTAAAACTTTATTTGTTATATTAAATTAAAATTATATTTATTATATAAATTAAATTTAAATTATATTTATTATATAAATTAAATTTAAATTATATTTATTATATAAATTAAATTTAAATTATATTAAATTAAAACTATATTTATTATATTAAATTTATTTCAAAATAAGCCTTTTAAAACTATATTAAATAATCTATTAAATTAAATTTTAAACTATTTAAAATATATTTTAAAACTAAATCAATTTATAAGTTACAAATCTTAAAATTACATTTTAAAACCATATATTAACTTAAAATTTGAAACTTTAAAACATATGAATAAATTATTTTCTAAATATAAATTTGAATAAAATCATTAAATAACATTTAAAATCAAATTTATAAATCAAACATACCTTTCTATTTAGAAAATAATTTAAACCGACCAACAGTGTTTGAATATAGTTTTCTACCCCATGGTCAAGTGATAGGGTATGTATCATTTCAACCTCAAAATAGTTAAATTTTCTGGGTATATTTCATTTCAACCTGTATCCCGAATCAACAATTTCCAAATCAATAAAATCGCTTGGGTTTATCATTTCACCCATAACGATTTTCCCTAATCTATTAGATCATTCGGGTATGTATCGTTTCTTGGGCTGAATCGGTTCGAAATTACACCGCATAACCGCATAAAAAACACCATTACGAACCACTTAAATTATAGTCAAACGGTTTCGGTTTCACCAAAGACGGTGCGTTTTTCTCACCATGGTAATCGACAATGGAAATGGTGACAATTCATACAAACGATGGCCCAACCGTACCACTTCAATTCCACCGTCGCATGAAAATTAAGGCTTTTCCTTTCCTGATTTGGGACCATTGGTATAAAGGAAAACAATCTCATTCATTCAATCTACTTTATAAGTTCTATTTTGAAGAGAAGTAAATTCATTATCATATTATATACGTCTCCACTCATTTTTCTAAATCCTTTGCGATAATGTTTAATCACTCATCACCGTGCTCTAAACCATCCGAAGATCCTCTCATTCAAGTACAACCCGACGTTAATGGTAAGTTTTTTAGTCTTTTTGCTAGTTTCTTTTCAAAATACAACAATCTGACTTTGTATTAAGTCTGAAGTAGCAATTTATTTATAAATTAAAGAGCCTTGTTACTTTGTTTAATCCATGGTACCAATTTGGCAATTAATGAGTCATGGTTGCAATTTAATTCATGGATGTTATAATTTGGTGAACCTTGTTAGTATTTATTCCCTTAAATACCAATTTGTTGCAATTATGAAAGAATCATTGCTTTAATTGCTGCATTTATCTAGTAATCTTGTCAGTTTTTATTTTTTTTGAGAAAAATGTGTGGTCCTCTAGAAGTAGAGGAGAGCACACATGCAACTATATATAACACAAAGCAAGGCGCTGCCAACATGTCTGGCAGGTAGCATATCTTATCAAAGGAAAAACTCAAATACCCCTATAATGAGCTCCAGCAAGGCCACCGCCCATTACACCCTAATATCGAGCTCCGGCATGGCCACCGCCCGATATTAAGGTATTAGAAGTGCCTGAAAAACTAAAGTATATCATAAAGCCAATGATACGGGAAGCCAGCACCATCTAATAAAGGAAGCTCCATGCTACCGAACTCGGAAGGAATGAGGACGTGACTAAACTGAAGTGGAACTACTAATGATACTGAAAGCAAAACTCCACTCTAAAGTCTCGGTAAAAATGGAAGAAGCGCCTAGCTGAAGAGTGAATCCTCCTAAAGATATGATGCCATAATGAAGCTAAAGATGTACTCTGAAGAGTCCCTCACTGCAATCTGCTATCCTGCAATTAGCAATCCTACGTACCTGCAAAGAGAAACTAACACCCTATCTAGCCTAGACCTGAATTTGAAAAATGACTAAGAAAATAGTTAGAATGATACACATATATGTAAATAAATGAAATTTATATACATATATATGTATAAATGAGATAGGAGTAAAGATTCAAAAGTAAGGCTAATAGAACAAAATAAAGTATAGAGAGAAATAAACTAAAAAACAAATAAAAGAACTAATAAAGAAAAGCCAATAGAATCCATAATCTAAAGGACTAAAAGAACTATAAACTAATGCAGATAATGACTGATACAATAACTAAAACAAATTTAGAATTATCCTTATGGACCTTTGATCAAAAGTAAATTATGATACACAGTGAAATCATCATTTAAGTTTGAAAAATATTAATACTACAATTATTAATGTTAAAAATATTATTATTATGCTTAAATAAATTAATATTATTACTAACCTTATTAAGATATTCTTTAAATAGGTTATTTTTAGCTAATTTATATTTGGGATTAGAGATCCAATTAAAATAAAATGAAGAAATTATAAAAATCAATTTATTAAAGTGACTATTATTATTATTAAAAATTCTCTCATTTCTTTCAAACCAAATATACCAACAAGTTATAATGAATAAAGTGTCAAGTAAGAATCTATTATCCTTATTAAACCTAAATCTAAAAGTATTCCAATAGAATTCACAATCGGAAATTTTAGTTATTATGTTAAATTTAAATTTTTTAAGGGTACTATTTAGAATGAAATAAGTATCCATGTAATCATAGTATATATGTTTAATATCTTCAAAATGCAGATTGCAAAAATAACATTTATTATCATTTTGTATATTTTTTCTCTTTAAAAATTCTATAGTATTAAGTTTTCCATGAATAATTAACCACATGTAAATTTTAGATTTAGGAGGAGCATTTGATTTCCAAATAAATTTAAAAGAGTTATCGGTTACACCCGAAAAGTTAATAAATCTATAAAAAGAATTAGAAGTATATTTCTTACTCTTCTCCCATTCCTAACTAATATTATCATTATCATTATCAATATTATAAAGATTTAATCTCGCATAAAACAAAGAAAGCTGCCTAAGGGTTGAACCTACTAAAATTCTGTTAAAACTAAAATTCCAAGGAGGGTCATTTTCGAGAGAAAAAACTTCTATAATTAAAGTATACTTAAAATTACAGATTTCATAAAGCTCTCTAAACTCAATCCTAAGAGGTACAACCAAAATCCAACAGTCATGCCAGAAATAAGTACAATTACAAGAATGAACTATTGTATTAGTACCTAAGTTAAAAATCTCATGACATTCTAAAATTAGATAGTTTACAAATGATTGAAGGAGTGATTTGATATAAATTGTTACTACCATTATAGTAGCAATGATCTCCTTCTAAGTAGCATTATCATTTATATCCTTAAACTTCCATAACCATTTACCTAGTAAGGACAAATTCTTATTATGCAAATTAATGACTCCTAAACCACCATCCTTTTTATATTTACAAAATGTTTCCCAATTTACTAAACATTTAATGCATTTATTAGGGTTTTCCCTACTCCATAAGAAATCCCTTCTAATTTTGTCTGTTTTATCAATCACCCAATCTGGAAAAAGATGCATAGACATCCAATAGATCGGGAGAGCTGATAGAACATAATTTATTAGAACTAATCTACCCTTTCTTGATAAAAATCTCCCATTCCAATTAGAAATCTTATTTTTGATTTTATCTATGATTATAAACCAGTCATCATGTTTAAGTTTAGTAGGCCCAATCACAAAACCAAGATAGTCAAATGGAAAGTCCATAGTTTTACAATTAAGCGTATTAACAACTAAATTTTCAACTTTTTCAAAATCATTTAAAACAAACACGGAACTTTTATCAAAATTTATTTTTAAACCTGATAGTAGTTCAAAACTATATAAAATAAACTTAAAAGTAATAATGTGTCTAGGTAAATGGGAAGAAAAAAAGCAAGGTATCATCAGCAAATTGAAGGACGGATATACCGTTACGCAATATATCATTACCTACATACCTCAGAGATCCGTTATCAAATGCTTTTTTAATTATCTTAGCGAAAACATCTACGACTAAGATAAACAATAGAGGCGATAAAGGATCCCCTTGCCTTAAACCTCGATTCGATTGAATTTTATTACCTAAAATACCATTAACCATAATACTAGAGTTACCAGTTCTAAGCAAATTCATAATCCAGCTAATCCATCTATGACTAAAACCTCTAGCATGAAAAATATCTACAAGAAAATCCTAATCTAATGAATCAAAAGCTTTTGCGAAGTCCAATTTTAAAATCGCACAGGTTATATTATTCTTACAACAGTGATTAATGTATTCTTGAACAAAATCCATACCATCAGTGATATTTCTCCCCTTAATAAAATCAAATTGTGAACAATCAATTAAATCGTTCATTCTTATACTAAGTGTATTAGCTAAAACTTTTGAAATAATTTTAACGGAACAGTTAATCAAAGAAATGGGTCTAAAATCTTTTAAGTTATTAGCACCTACTTTTTTGTGCAATAAAATAACATTTGCAAAGTTAAATCTTCCTAGTTGCAAATTTCCATTATAGAAATCATTAAACATACTAATTAAATCTAATTTTAAAACATCCCAAAATGTTTTGTAAAAGAAAATTTGGGAACCCATCCGGCCCCGGGGATTTATCCCATGGCAAGTCATTGATAGCTTTCCGAATTTCCTCTTCAGTAAAACGATTATCTAACTCAGAAAGATCAACATTTGACTCGGTCTTATAAAGATCATTCCATTTAGCAGTAATTCTATGTTTGTTTTTATTACCAAAAATATCTCTATAATAGTCTTTAAAAGCATTATTAAGGTCTCTTTGGTCAACTAACTCTTCATTATTTACAATAATGGAATTAATCGTATTACTACGTTTTCTACCATTAGCCATATTGTGAAAAAATTGGTATTATTGTCCCCTTCATTTATCCACTGGATTCTGGATCTCTGTTTCTACATAACCTCCTCCTTTTCTAAAATAGAATTAAGTTCCTCTTTAAGATTAGCTAGAATAGCACACTCACCTAAATTTAGTTGTCTAGTTTCTTCTATCTTGTTTAATTTAAGCATCTCGGAAAGAATATTTTCTTTTTTAGTTTTTATACAACCAAAAAATATATTTCATTTGTCAGTTTTTTATTTTATTGCGATGTTTCTTCTATCTTGTTAGTTTTTTATTTTATTTGCGACGTTTCTTTGATTACAGAAAGAAATATTCATTAAGTACAGGTTGTTGTTTCATTCATCAAAATATAACATCATTCATAAACATTGGTTGCTTTAATTACTGCATTCAATAAATATTTATTCCCGCAAATACTAATTCTTATTGTAGTTGATAGTAACTTAGCATTACCGAATAATTACCGCATTACTGCATATTCATAAATTGACAGTACTGTATATTTAGCTATACCTTATACATTTGCAATGTAATTCAACTACATTCATAAATATTTTTCTCCACATATTTTTTTTTGCAGGAACGGATATTATTCAAGAACAAAATTCATCTATTCCTAATATGGAAGCCCTACCAGTGGTAAATCAAATTTGTAATTCGTCTTCGTAGGTAATTCCTAAACTAAAGTCCAGCAAAACAATGTAAGTATTGGGTGTGGGAACATGTCACCGAGTCTAAGGATGTCAATGGAAAAAGAGTTGGCATTTTCAACACTTGTAAAACAATATTGGCTGCAAATAATATGCATTATGGGACTACCGCCATTGCCGAGCATCTTAAACGTAAAGAATGTCCGGCTTATCAAGGCGTTCTTAAAGGTCAGCCCATTATAACTCAAAAAAATATAGGTGGTTTACTAATCCCTTATTCCTTTAGCCAAAAAATATGTGAAGAAAAATTAATTCGATTTATTATTCAAGATGAAATGTCTTTTAGAATGGTGGACTGAGTTGGTTTTAGATAGCTTTTATTGGAATTATGTCCTAAACTAAAAATACCTAATAGGCAAAAAATTGCTTCTCTTGCATGGGAAATGTATTACATGGAAAAGGCTAAAATTATGAGTATAATAAGGAAACAAAGAGTCAGTATTACAACAGATACTTGGACATCTGTACAATATATCAACTACATGGTTGTCACGGCTCATTTTATGGACAATGATTGGAACTTACACAAAAGAGTAATTAATTTCAGTAAATTACTAGTCATGTGGGTTTAGAGCTAGATAAAAGCATAGAGAATTGCTTGAGGGGATGTGGAATAGAAAAGGTGTTATGTATTACAGTAGATAATGCTAGTTCAAATGAGTCGGCTATCGAGCATGTAAGGAAAAGACTAGATGACATGAGTGGGGTTATTCTCAATGGGAAATATATTCATATGAGATGTGCTTGCATATTATCAACTTAATTATTACAGATGGCCTAAAAGATCTTTGTAGTTCGATTGAAGCAATTTAAAATTGTGTTAAGTACATTCACTCTTCTCCTTCACGATTAGAAAAATTTAGAGTGTATGCACATTTTTTGAAAATGGATCAAATGTCCAATACTGTAATGACCGGTAAATTTTAATGATTTAAATAAGGTAATTAACTGAATTTTTCATGAAAATTAAACAATTAAATTTTGCGATGAAAATTTGATATTTGGAATACATCTATTAAAACGTAGCAAATGTCAGATTTTCATCAGAAAATTTTAAAGTTATTTCAGTTATGTAATTTCCATTTTCAAATTAAAATCAGTTAATTTGATGAAAATAAAATGTTTTCGAAATTTGAATATTTTATGTAATAAAAATGTAAATCATTTTCTGAGTGAGACGTCATATTTCGTTTCGCCAAATTTGGACTGCTCTAGCTCCGTTTATCTTATTTTCGGAGTTTTAGCAGCATTTTCGGCACCGAATATCGAATTTTGATAGCATGATCATATCGCTGATAACTGCAGTATATCCATTTGTCTATTTCGGCGTTTGGTACGCGGTGGAATCTGCGAAACAGTTAGTCGTATTGGTACCCATTCTGAGTCTCTAGCGTGTTCTGTGACCTTTCATTTGTCCACCCGTTGGAAAGTAAATGGTCACTAGCTATTAATAATTGTTGGAATCCAACTATTGACCTTCACTCTTCCCATTGTTTTATTTATTATTCCGGTTCCTTCATTTCTCTCAGTCTCTCCTTCTTCATTGCCATGCTCCAAAAAAAAAATATTTTAATCAAAATTATATATATATATATATATATAATATCTGCATTCATTTTTTCTAATCTGAAACATTTGCTCGTATTCAATATTCATCCTTCTTTCTTCTTTGTTCGAATTGATTTAGAAAAAAATTTATACTAAATATATATATGAGTATTCATCCTCCATCACCATATATATGCGTCCGGTACTTTCATCCTAAGCATTCATACGAGTATTCATCCTCCATCACCATAGAAGCAACCACCGCCTACCCTTATCTCCACCACCATGCCACGTCAACACTTCCCATCGCCCATAAACACCACCCTCAAACTGGCCGCATCCTTCCCTCTGACCACCATAACCAACCGCCTCCACATCATGCTTGACCTTGCACTACCGCCCATAACAGCTACTAGCCTCTCCACCAAACTCCTATAGCACACAATAGCCCAAGCACTGAATGCCTCTAACCTTTCCACCTCCAGTTTCGACTTTCCCTCCACCACACATCTCCACTTGCCGTAGCAAGCCCGTGCCTCACTTCCACCATCTCTTTGCTGACAGCCAAGCATGGCCGCATGTCCTCCTCGTTGTTATAAAAAAATAAAAATAAATAAAAAAGCATGCAACTTTCCACCCACCTACTTCATCTTTTGGCCGCACGCAAGCTTCCACCCAGGGCCACATCCACTTGCCTCAGCTGTGTGTGTGTGTATATGAAAATTTTGACGGTAAATTATTTGGTTATTAACATTGATTTTAAATTTTATATATATATAGTTGTTTATGTTGTGTAAGTTTATACTAGTTGTATATCAGATCTGTTGTTTATGATACATAAGTTTATATAAAGTGAATTTTTATCTAGTGCAATTTGTTGCTGTTTATATATATAGTAATAAAGTAAGTTTTTGTATATAAAAGTTTGCATAGTGATTGTTTATATATAATAATAAAGTGAGTTATCTTGTTTCAAAGATGGGGAAAAGTTATATATATAATATGTTTAAGGTATTTAGTTAAATTTATGTTAATATAGATTTTGAAATATATATAATATGTTTAAATATTTATTTGAATAATTTTGAAAAAATATGTGATATATATCATATGTATATATTTTGTTCCATCGAATCTAGGTTCAATTTGCTTTGTTTCGCCGCTGTCCAGATTTACAACAGCAGTTCTAACCTGGTCACTGTCCCGCTTGTTCGATCTGTGTGCTTGTCCATGTCCATTCATTTTCATTCTTGTTCATTTCTCTAGCCTCAAAAGGTGAACAATCACTGACGATTAACATTCTGTTATTTAGTAAATTTAATTCACATGAAATGACGATTGAAATATGCTGTTAAATTTGAATTGTTAAGTTATTGAATATGATATGCCATTATCTGCAATTGTTTACCCATGACATATGACACCATAACCTGTTGTGTGTGTATATATATATATTTGAATTTGTTACTGATGACATGCCTGTTGTTGATATGTTATATTATTATCATATTTGTTCTAACTCTGCAAGTTTCCTGTTAATTTAGAATTCCCTATGGATTGAAATGATACATACCTGAACGATTTTATAGATTAGGGGAAAATCGTTATGGGTTGAAATGATAAACCCAAGCGATTTTCATTAATTTTGAAATTTTGGGATTGCGGGTTGAAATGATATATACCCGTAAATTTAAATAATTATGGATTGAAATGATAAATATTCGTATCACTTGACCGTAGGATAGAAAATTATATACGGGCACCGTTGGTCTATTTTTGAAAAATGATTTCCAAAGTTTTGAAAGGAAATATACGAGTTTTATTAAATTTTAAATTTTTGAATATAATATAAAAATATTTTAATTTTAATATATGTGTAAAATTTAGATTTTTAAAATTATATGTTTTGGAAATTTTAAATTTATAAGTTAAAATTTAAAATTAAAATTATAAAATTTTACTTATAACTTTATTATTTTTAAAATATATATAATTAAGATTTAAAAATAGATTTAATAATAAAATTTAATTTAGTGAATATTAGGCTCAGGTCCCTAATAAGTTTCAAAATACACAAAAACCCTAGTAAAAAAAAGTATGTAAATTAGGTCCCTAGAATTAAGTTACTAAGTAATTGCATATAGTTATGCAATTATTCACTGAATAATTGCAGATATTTATGCAATTATATCCAAAAGTTGCATAAATTTATGCAATTTTTTCGGTGAATAAATGCGGAAATTTTCGCAATTTTTTTGGTGAATAATTGCGGAATTTTCCGCAAATTTTTGAAAAAATTGCGGGAATTTCAGCAATTTTTTGGCGAATAATTACGGAAATTTCCACAGTTTTTTGAAAAAATTGCGGAAATTTCCGCAATTTTTCAGTGAATAATTGTGGAAATGTCTGCAATTTTTTGATATAATTGCATGAATGTCTGCAATTATTCACTGAATAATTGCATAAGTGTATGTCATTATTTGGTAACTTAATTCTAGGAACCTAATTTACAAAAAAAATTTACTGGGGTTTTTGTGTATTTTGAAACTTATTAGGGACCTGTGCCAAACTGTCCCTTTAATTTAACTAATATATATAATATTTTTAAAATATTTATTTAAAATTTATATTTATTTTGAAAATAGATTTTGTAATAACTTTAATAAAATAAATTTTGGAAAGATAATTTAACTTGACTTGTAATTTAATTGGTTAATAATTGAATTTAAATAAGAATTGATTTGTAATTTAATTTGAATAAAAGATTGATTTGGATTTATTTTGGGACTTTAAAGATATGATTTTATAACTTGATAGCTTGATTATGATTAAAGGTGATTAAAGGAATAATTTCAAATTTAAAATAAAATTAAAATTGAATATTTAATTTTGAGTCAAATTTGTAATTTGAGAATTTACTTAGATGTTTATAAAAGGTGATTTAGTGGATAATTTCAGAATTAAGTATAATTGAAGTTAGATATTTAATTTTGATTTGTAATTTGAGATTTTATTTAAATGTTATTAAAAATGATTAAGTGAATATTTCAAATTCAAATAAAATTATAGTTGAAATTTTGAATTATAAATGAAACTTATCAAATTGAGTTATTGTAAATTGTTTGGATATTTAAATTTCGAAATCTATTGTATTGGAAATGTTTTAAATTGTAGTTTAAATTTGGATTTGAAATCAATAAATTAAAATGGTATTAATGAGAATTTAAATTGAGGTTGCTTTAAATTGAATTTGGAACTAAAAGTTGATTTGAATTGATTTGTAAAATTGGAAGAAACAAGTCAACTTGAAACTTTTTTAATATATATACTATTTTAATATATAAACTTTTTAATATATATATACTATTTTAATATATAAACTTTTTTAATATATTTACTATTTTAACATATAAACTATTGTGTGATTATGATTTTTGGAAATGAAATGATTTAAAGTGAATAATGATTTTAGAAGTGATATGATTTTGAAAGTGATATGACTTTGAAATGTATATGATATTTCGACATGAATTATGAAATGTTTGAAATATAAATGACCACGGTGTGAAATAAGTGTTTGGTTGTTATAGAGACCGGGATCAGATATTGTCATACTCTCTGCCAATACCGAAAACCACTTTAACAACTATGCACGTGGTGGAGATTCCAGAACGAAGTAGGATAGTTTGGCCACGATTCTATATGAGGTATTAACGTAGCCCTGACTCCCGCGAGTCAGCTTGATGTGACTAAAACAGGAGCCACGCTGGGCCAAGTGACGTCGCACCTCCGATCGAGCATGCTTCTTCGATACCATTCTATTACTTTGTGATTTGATTGGATGCACCTTTGATTATGGGAGTGTGTCTCGAGGTGGGCGGTAGTAGCTGCTATGCGTTACCACTAGTCCGAATCCGCAAAACTATAGAATCCTACCCTTGGCATTGCCTCACGTGTTTTGTCACATGCCTTATCGCGCCGTCTACGAGTTTGGTTTGTACTATACCTATGGGATGCCCTCTGATAGCCCTCCAGTTTATGGAGGAATTATGGTACTGTATAGACTGTGGGAATATAAAATGTGTTAAGGAGGATATGCGTAACGCCTTAACGCTATTTTAATAGTTATACTTTACTGTAGACATTATATATGTAGCGTATTGTACTATGTATGTAGATAGTTTAACGGATCCTTAAAGGGTGGAATCCCAAACATCCTTTGAGTTACTTTATATTTCACTTGATATTTCACTTGAGTTGATTTACTGGTATAAGAATGTTAATCCTGACTCGAGTGTTTTGTATTTTGCTTTATGCTCGGGTCAAATTGAGTGTCACAACATTTGAGACTCACCTTAAGAGCTTTGAGCTTTGCTTGGAGATCTGTCTTATCTCTGTTCAGCTTTCTATTATTTCCAGTTGCTTATGTTCAGTCTTGTCAGTTACTTTTGTATTTGGGACTACTCTGTATTTGAGATTTCTGTTGTATTTTGTTTGACTATGTTGTTTATATAGTAGCTTTATGAACTGCTATTTATCTATTCCACTGCTTATTGTTGTAATACTCTATGTTTGTGATTCTGTGATTGATTTATTTACTGTATATGTTGAGTTTTGTCAAATATAAATTAACAATATGTTGTTTTCAGCAATTCAAGTCCGACATGAGTGGATGATTGTCGATTTGAATGGTTCGAAACAACGGGTCATTATAAATATACCAATGGATGTATGTACTAGGTGGAATTCCAAGTATAAAATATTAGATGGCGCAAAAAAATATCAAAATGCCACGTTGTTGCTTTGTGCATCAAAAACTAGTACATCTTATCTTATTTTAAAAGTTGTGGCTGAATTATTGTGGGAGATTGACTTGAAGATTGAGGACTGTTCTAATCCAGTTTTACAAAATGTGGCAATTTCTATGAAAGAGAAGTTTAATAAATATTGGGGAGACTTTGAATATGTCAATAAGATGATATACATTGCTCATGTTTTAAATCCTAGATGGAAGCTTGACATCATTGAAACATGCTTTGGGTGCATTGGTTATGATGAAGCCAATATATCTCATATTGTAAGTGAAACCAAAAGAACTTTGCTCTCTTTGTTTAATGAATATAAAGGGGTGGATAATAATGTATTTTCTTCATCGACCATTCAAATCCCTACAAATTAAGAGAATATATCATTTGGACTCTCTTCATTTAAATTGCAGGTCAAACGAAGAAGGGAGGCTCTAGAGGTGGCGGATATCGCTAATGAAATTGATAAGTATTTTTCCGATCCTTGTGAAAAACTCGATGGTGATTCTTTTGATCTATTGAATTGGTGGAAAGTTAACCAATTTTGGTATCCGATTCTTTCCAAAGTGGCTAAAGATGTACTATCAATCCTAAGCTACACCGTAGCAAGTGAAAGTGCATTTAGCTTAGGGAGAATAATAGTGGATCCCATTAGAGCTTCACTTACTCCAAAAACAGTTGAAGCTCTAGTCTGTGCAAGTGATTGGATTAAAGCGGAATACTTTAATTTTTACATAAAGCCAATGGATGATGAAATTCAATTATACAAGGAACTTGAGGCTCTTGAAATAAGTAAGAAATGTCAATTTATATAATTATCTTAATATTGCCGATGATTATTAATGTGTTCTACTTGTGCAAATGTTATGTTCACGTTCATTTGATCTTGCATTAGGTACTTTGAAAGCGGCATCTCTTACCAATGCCGATCCAAATGCAAGTTAGTTCTTTGTGAGAGGTACTACTTACTTTATAATTTGTTTTCTTCTTTAATAATTGTCATTTGATATTTATAAGTTATGACATATTAGACTTTTGTTTGAAATGCTCTTATTTTTGCAGCTCTCCTATATATTTGCTCAGTACAATAAATTCCATTTAATCTCTAGTTATTGCTTAAAGTTTGATGAATGCAGTGTTCTGGCTATTTAGAACGTTAAAATGAAGGACTGTAAACTTTTTACTACATTCTTATACATTTGTTTTATAGTAAATGCAATTTAACTTTTGTCAGTGCTTAAATTTGATGAATGCGGCAATCTTCTGAAGTTACAAAATCGAGTAAACTATTTACTACCTTCTGCTGTATTTGCTGTTATATAGATGTCATATAATCATCAATAAATGTCACTTAATCTTTAGCTAGTGCTTACAATCAATATTCCTTTATTAAGGACGTTAAAATGAACTGAAAAATGAGCAAAGTATGTTATGACAAAAAGATGAATGCAGTAAAATAATAAGACTCTTTACTTGAATAATCAATTTAGTATAGACGTTAAATCAGTTTTTCATGCATTCATTAATATAGTAAAGAAAATTATTCATTACCATAGAAGCTAGTCAATTTATACTTTCCAATGAAAAATTAACATAATGAACATTATTTCATCAGTTCTACACTATTCTTTTCTTCCTGCAAAGCTTGAGTGTCATTGAATAAAGTTACACAAATACTTCAATACATCACCACTTCATTAGACCATACTAGAAATCTATTAACAATCTTGTTTTTGGCAGTATTTTGGATTTTTGTTGCAACATGCATTTAGATTTATAAAGTCATGTAATGATAATTGCAAATTACTGCTCTGCTATGCCGTATGGAGTCGGGCTCTGTTACAAAATAGTATGCTCATGCTCTATGCTGAGTGAAGTCTATAGACTGCACTTTAAGTTTGGTCAGTTGAAACTCAATGAAAGACGGCTGTTGCACCACAACTCTGCACAGAAAGAAAATGAATTGTTGCGATATATAATGAAATGAGTAAGATTGCGTGTAATTTAGTACAGACGTTCAATCATTTTTTCATGCATTCATTAATATATTAAAGAAAATTATTCATTAACATAGAAGCTAGTCAAATTTTACTTTCCAGTGAAAAATTAACATAATGAACATTATTTCATTAGTTCTACACTATTGTTTTCTTCCTGCAAAGCTTGAGTGTCATTTAATAAAGTTACACAAATACTTCAATACATCACCACTTCATTACACCATACTAGAAATCTATTAACAATCTTGTTTTTGGTAGTATTTTGGATTTTTATTGCAACATGCATTTAGACTTTTAAAGTCAGGTGATGATAATTGCAAATTGTTGCTCTACTACGCTGTATGGAGTCGGGCCTCGTTACAAAATAGTCTGCTCATGCTCTGTGCTGAGTGAAGTCTGTAGACCGCACTTTAAGTTTGGTCAGTTGACACTCAATGAAAGGCGGATGCTGCACCACAACTCTACACAGAAAGAAAATGAATTACTGCGATGTATAATGAAATGAGTAAGATTGCTTGTAAAAGTGGAAGCATAAACTCTTTAGTATAAATTAGTTTTTTATGAAATATAGACTATGCTTTTGTTAATGACTAATGAACCACTAAAATATTGAATTGTATAATGTATGAATTGTTATATTTATTAGCATTAGTTAGTGAATTAGCAAAAAATATATTTTTCTACAGGAAACGTTTGATGTGTTGCTAAATGATTCACTTGATATAAACTTTAACGCATTGATGATTTATTAGCATTTATTTAGTGAATTGTACATGTTAATTTTTTATAAACCTATGTATTTTAGTTCCCTGTTAAAATTTGACTTGATTCTAAGCTATAGGTTCATTTATTTTATTTCTAGTTTAAAGAAAAAAATCTACATTGTGTCACAGCGGTTGGAACTCAACCATACTGCAATGGCAACCGTAACATTTAAAAGTTAACCGTTACCAACGGTTGATGGCAGCGGTTGGCAAAATGATCTAACCGTCAAAGAGCGGTATGGTAATGGTTGGCTTTATTAGCAGTGGTTGCCGCACCGTATACACCCCTAATCATTTCAACCCATAGTGATTAACAGGAATATAAACATCAAATCATCCAAAATGTCAACAAATAAACATCCATCACAGTCATCATCCAAATTAGCCAATAAATCACAACAAATGGCTGGTTATCATTATTAGGTCTTTAACTAGCAATTTAAATTCAATCTTAATTTAAATGGCAATTTAATTCAACAAAATTCAATTTCAATTAAAATGTTAATAAACAACCAAACAACAACCGCTAATATTCGTATCACATCTTAAATTCAATTTAACTAACATGTAGTTGTGAGTGGGTTAAATCACTCACATTTGATTTTTAGTCGATTTAAAATCCAAATAAAGCTCAAAATTCCAATAGTCTTAGAATGTAGCCAAACTAGTTCCATATTGTCCAAAATTTCGATACGATCGCAACGGAGAAAGCCGCGTCCAAATCCGAGCTCCATGTAAAAGTTATTCAAGTTAGAATATTTAAATTTCAAAATTTATAAAAAGAAACAAAGCAATGGCATAATAGTAATTATACTATCTCCTTACATCAAAACCCTCGTACGCACCCTATTGCAAACCTTAGCCGCCGTTCTTCACATTCCTGCCGCACCACTCTCCGACCACTCTACGACCATCAGACCACGCCATCGAAATCTCCTAGTCGCGCCGCCCATCCCACGAAAACGCCCCCACCTCCGGTCTTACGACCAGGTTCCGCCGTCGTTCGTCTTTGCTGGCGATTTCTGATATGCTAGAGATGATTTCAGACCATGGATGCACTCCTCTTATCGCCATCTACCATGCAGTACCCTCCAATCGTCATATAATTGACGATCCACCGTTGAAATCGAAAGCACTAATGTGGACGACCGAGGCTTCTTCATCGTTTTCTGGTCAAACGATGCATCAAAACGAAAAACAATTGCAGCAGTAGATTGCACTCATCAAGAGCTTCCCAATGAATATGATATGACATAGTTTGAGGAGTTTGGATTTTTGAAATTTGATTTTAAATTGAAATTAGGGTTTTCGAATTGGGAATTAGGTTTTGATGTTCTGACGTTTGAGAAAAGGAACAGATGAATGAACAGATACGTACAAAAAAAGAAAATGAGAAACTGTTAGGGTTTATAACAGGCTATATATATAAAGATGGACAAGAACGAATGGACAAATCAAATTGGTTCGAAACGATAACAATGA
This sequence comes from Allium fistulosum, assembly GCA_030737815.1. Taxonomy (NCBI): domain Eukaryota; kingdom Viridiplantae; phylum Streptophyta; class Magnoliopsida; order Asparagales; family Amaryllidaceae; genus Allium; species Allium fistulosum. The sequence continues at coordinate 74,665,712 of CM060906.1, forward strand.
TCTGAAAAGCCCGTTTCATTCCTGAAATGAAAATGGGTCATCCAATATATCGAAATATAGGTTTTCAATATTTTTAAACTCAATGAAACTAGTTTCAAACCCTAATTCAAAAGTATATAGAAGTTAACTTTTAAAATCAGATTATATTTACTTAAATTCCATGAATTGATTTCTACGCGTTACGAGCTCGCACGATCAAATGATAAGTTCAATCGCTACGAAACTTGAAATCCTTCAATAATTCACTGTTACGGATTCGATGAAACTGGTTTCGTCGAAATCCGAGACAGTGACCAAAATGACTAATTTTCACGTTAATTAAATAAATTATTATTTTAAAATCAATTTAGTCACTTTTAAATTCAAAGTTTAAAAGTTAAAAAATTTCATCATTCTTGATTACATAAAAATTTAAACTCTTTTAAAATAAATTTCACATGTTAAATCCAATATTTAAATATTGCACTAATTTCAGCGTTCGATTACAAATGTAATAAAATCCCAGTTAATAAAAATTTAATCTCAATCAATTCCTTTTATTTCGATTTACACCCTTATTATTCAATCAACCATCACCTTATGAATATAATTAACATTAGTTTACATTTTGTTACATTCTTATTCTATAGTTATCATGTTAACTCATATTAACTGCAATATTTAGTATATTTAATTTCAATTGTTTTATAATTAATTTCAAACGGATTAAATATCAAGATGATAATCAATCAATTGTAATATATTAATAATTCACCTCTATTAACCTATTGTCTACGAACAAAGGTTGATAAATTACTTACCAAATATTGATTCCATTCTATATTAACCAATTTCAATTAATTACATATGATTTCTCCTTTTAATACAACATTGATTTAAATCTTTATTTACCTTTATTATTACCATTAATTGCAATAATCTTAAACAGTTGTCAATCTCATTCAATCAACCTTATTAAATTATATTCTAATTATTTTTTTCTCGTTAATAAATCATAAATTTTAATTCCTCACAATATTAAATTTCAAAATCTTATTTAATTTAATTTTTTTAATTATCGAAAAACACGGGTCGTTACACTCTCCCCCATCAAAACTTTTCGTCCTCGAAAAGGAAAAGAAGGAATTAAAAGATTTGATATAATTTTATTAAAAATATTCAATTTATAAACCTTTAAATTCACATAATTAAGTATTTTAAATAAAATATATCAATTTATAAACAATAAAATATTTCATATTCAACTTCAATAAAAGTTTGAAAATGTTTTCACTTTCACAAAGTTTCTAAGTCTTAAATTCACGAAAAATTTCGGTAGAGTCTCCTTTGCACTGTTAGGTCTGAAAAAATAATAATATCAATAATTACAATATATATATATATATATCATATTTTAATAATAGAAAATCCCAAATTACGGGAAAAATAATAAAATATCATTGCAAACCCGTAATCCGAAAACGTACCTATTTGTCAAGCAAATAACTTATTTATGAAACCAAAAGTACTAGATATTGCTTCCAAAAACCTGTATTTCACTTATATAATCCAAAAAAGTTAAAATTATATGAAAGAATAATATATTTTAGTTGATACTATCAATAAAAAAAGCAATACAACACAAATAATAAACATATGAAAACAAAATAGCACGACTATTATATGCAACAAAGAAATCAATCATACATCCATAGCAACTAAAACTAATGGTTTGTCCAGGTTCAAAAACTTTTAATCATACAAGGGTGCTAAATAAACTATCAAGTGTACCCTACGCTCAACAGCCTTAGATAATTACTTAATAGATTATTCATACAACCTCAAACAATTAGAAGTATCATTTTCCAAACATCGCATAAGCCAAAAAACAAATAATTTTAAATATTATTTAAGTTTATTCTATTGGTTTCTTTTCACATTATTCACTTTCACTTATTTTAATTCTCATTCACACCAGGTCATCTTTTATAAATTTTCATTCAGTTACTTACATAATATATTTACCATTCAATATTTGAAATCATCATTGAATACATTGTTAAAGTATTTCATACATTTAATTTATTTTCAATTTATTCATATAAGGTTATCTCTTATTAATTTACATTTATTTATTCACATTTATTATTTACTTATATAACTTGATTTCCATTTAATATTAATATTCATTAGTGAATAAATTCATACTTAAGTTTTTCTACCCTTTCAATTCATATTCATTTTCACCATAGTATTTCCTTTAATATTAAATCTATTTATGAATCATTTTAACAATTTTCTTAAGTTTATAATCATTTACTTTAAGTGATATTCACTTTTACTATCCAATTTAATTATAACGCATTTCAACCATTAACTTTAGTTTATATCATGTCTTGCAACATCTTAATTCTTAATTTATATATTGACATGATTTCATTTTTGAACATTATTATTACCTAAGTTTTCATTTGTATAATATTATACTACATATTTATATTTAACATTTCAACTTTTAAATATTTCAGGTAAGTTTTATATATGTTTTTAGAATGTAATTGAATGTTATACAAATTTATCTTATTCATTTTAGTTAACAAAAATATTCAATAATTTACATCTTCTTAATTTTAATTTAATTTACAAGTTACAAATCTCCAATTTCTTATATTTTCATTAAACAATTACCTTTTAATTCAGATTTCAAATTTTGGAAGTTTCCAACTTATTAAAATAGTCAAGATTCCATTCTGTTACAATAACTGAAAATCATTGATTAACAGAAAACTTAGGAACTAAATACCGGATTTCATTGCAAATCATCTCAAATAATATATACTTATATCTTTGTATAGCAAAACATGCTTGGAAATTAAAATTTGTTTATCAAAAGCAATGTGTAGCAAAGTTACTATAGCAATCTTCCCACTTTGAAACTTGAAAATGAATGTCGATGATGCCGCGGTCATCACCGAAATTATTTTCCAACGATAGAAGAGGGAGGTACATAATTTATTTTCTTTTAAAAATTCTTTTAAAACATTTCTTTCAAACCACATTGAAAGTATTTATATCCAAAAATACTTCCAAATAATACTAATATTATATTCCAAAATCTTTGAAAACCAATTTCAAAAACCTCGAAACTTAAGTTCTCAAATTTCCAATTAAATTCATTTTATTTGTAAATCCTATTATGTAACCAATATTTATAAAATTTCACTTCTTAACAAACAAACATATCACATACAACTATATCCATTTATAAAAATTATTCGTTTATATATAAAATATAATACTAGGTAAAATTATTTCATTTACCTATATTCCAAAACAATATTGTGTCAGTCTGCCCTATTAAGTGCATAAAAATCCCTATCGATGCCATAACATCCGATATACCGACTAGAATTTATAAGTACTAAATAGAAAAAATTAACACAATATAAAAACATTTTTATATAACACTAACAAATACGCTCTCTCATATATATACACTCAAACAATTCATTCTAGGGTATTAATACCCAATCTTTAATGAGTCAAACCCCACAAAGCTAAGGTTATCGCTAAACCAAAGCTCTGATACCAACAGAAACAACCCACCTTTTTGGACGGTTTAAATCGACAATAAACCCCACATGTCAAACTCAAACCATTCAAATGGGAAGATCGTCAAATTGGTAAATAAGAAAATAAGAGAAAGGAAAGAAAAACAAACATAGAATCTCACAGCGGAATGACAAAAATATAATAATAAAATAAATAGTCCATGAGGCTATTTTACAAATAAGATTTGATTACACTTGTAACAACCCTAGTTTTGTGAGTACTTGTTAATAATAATAATAATAAATTATGATGAGATTATAATTTATTAATCAGAGATAAATAAAATTTGAGATAGATAATTTAAATAAATTATCTAAGTAAAATCTAATTTGGGTTTTGGAATTTACTTAGGGAAAATTAGAGAAAAAGGATGTTAGATTATTAAAAATGATTAAATATGGAGTTTTGGAGAAAATACATTTAGTTTGGAGAAAGCTTGAGGAAAATAGATTTAAACTATGAGTTAGGTTGAATCTGAATTAAAATAAAATAAACTGGAGATAAAAAATTTGTTAAAATTGTTTATTTTGAATAAACAATGGATTTTGGTGAATAAAATTGAATTTAGATAGTTTGGTTGGAAACAAATGGTGAATAATGATATTTTGTTAATTTGGTGATTAATATATTAATTAAGTGAGTTAAAGAATTTAATTCAACATTAATTGGTTGAAATAAATATAAAATGTTGGAAATAAATATATAATGTTGAAAATAAAGTTTTAAGACTTTATTATGTTAGTTTGTAACAAAAATGAGCAATACATTATTTTTGATAAAATGCAATAATTTTGCAAATTATTGCCAAATGTTGAGTTTTGTAAATTTTAATGAAGTATTAAAATTTTAAATGGTAAATAGTGTAAATAAAAAGGTGGAATTTTATTCTAAATTAATATTTGGATATAAAATGATGTTAATAAGGTTTATTGTATTTAAATTGACGAGAAAATGATTTTTGTGTGAATTTTGGAGTTAAAAATAGTGTTTTATGTAAATAAAGGTGTAAATTGTAGCATTTAATTAAAGATAAGAATTTAATGATGAAAATAATTTTTAAATGGGTAAAATATCTTTTAGATGTTGTAAAGACTCTTTGTAAACATAAACATATGAAGTTATGATAAGTTATTTGATTAAATAATGAGAATATGTGTAAATATATGAAATATAGTGTTAACATAAGATAACTTAGTTAAAAATTAACTAAGTATTTATTTATTAGTTATTGGGTAATGGGTTTAAGCCCAAACCATGAGCAAGAGAGATTGGAATGACCGTACGTTCATTCACTTCTCTCTCAATTGGTATTCTTCTGTAAAAAAAACTTGAGAAAAACCAAAAATGGCTACCGTCTTGTAATCTTCAACCCTAGCTTCAAAATTAAAGAGAAATCTAAGGAAATCAGTAAATTACATTCCTAACAGGTAATCAAAAATCAATATCACAAATCCTTTCATCAATTTTCTGTTTTGATAAGATATTGTCTGTAATTCATTTCTCTCTTGTTGCATGTTTTTCTTGCTTGTCAGTAACAGGTTTTTAGAGCTCTCACGGCCATAAAGTCTTCAGCTTGCAAGTTTAATTGTTCAAATTCTTGTTAAGGTGAGTAAAAACTCACATCTCTAGCAAAAATAAACTGTTGGTAAAAATCTGGATGCAAATTTACGTTGTTATTTAGTTTACTGCAAACTGTATTTCACAATCTGTAGTTGCAGTGAAAACTATGCCTGGGTTCAACTTTGAGAACCCATATCTCTTTGATTTCATACCAGATTTGAGTGAGATCTTTTCTGGATTATTGTTTGAGTTTTGTTGTTTGTGCATGCAAAATTTCATTATCTAAATCATTTGGGAAAGGCTTGAATTTGTTGCTCAAAGTTGTAACGAACAAGGCAGTAATTGTCTTAAGAGATCGCGACCCAGAGGTCGACCCAGAAGTTCTGGGGGTCAACACTAGGGTCGATCTAGCAATGCTTAGGTTGACTTGGGCTTGCTAATTTTTGTTGCTTGCCTTTCTTTTGTTCCGTGCACTCTTTTCTCTTGTTCTGCTTATTCCAGCACCTATTGTGATCAATTTTTGCACTATTTTGAGATGTTTTGAAGGGCATAAAACCTATCAATAGGTATGCCAACATTTTAGTTAATTCATAATTCGAATTGACGAGTTTTTGGAGATCATTTCATATGATGATTTTCAACGTTTTCAGTGATTTTTGATGTTTTTGAGCATAAGGTTTTCTAAAACGATTTCGAATGATTTTTATAAATAAAATAACTTTGAGATAAATATTTTACAATATTTATAAATTATTTTTAAGCTATTAAAAATATATTTATTCTTTATAACAAAGAGAAATTTCAAAGGAATGTTTTCCAAACGATTACAAAAATTGTTTTCAAAACTAGTTTTCTTAAGGTAAATTATTTTCTATATAAAATACACTATGTTTTCACTTTTCAATGTACGAGAAAGAGAATTAAATGATTTAGTAAAACATGTGGTATGAGACACATGCGTTTACTTTTTCAGTTAATTCTCGACTTTTTTGTTTGAAGCTATGGACCTTCGGGTTGTTATTGCCAATATTTAGACTGTTGGGTCCTATTCTGTACATTGTTTCTTTTCAAGATGTCTTTACATTGATTTCTAGAATTTAGATGATTTGTGAATGTTTTCAGCATGGCTTCCCGGTTGGGTTATTTTTTTAGCCTGAGCGTTATCATGTCATTTACGACATGGTGATTACATTTTTGGGATTTTGAACTCTTAATTGAGTTCCACGAGTTATGAGATTTTTGAGTTTTGAAATCTTAATTGAGTTCTACAAGTTATGAGATTTTTGAGTTTTGAACTCTTAATTGAGTTCCACGAGTTATGAGATTTCTGAGATTTGTGATTTAAATGATTTTGTTTTCTAGTGTGGCATTGACTTACAGTTAGTAAACTATGAAGTGAGAACGTGTGTTATGGGATGCACAGTTACCACTTTTCGGGTTCCTATTTGAGAGTTTGTGACACATTCACGAGTTATTGCCAGTACTAGACCTTCGGGTCATTACGCGGAATTTGTGACTTCGGTCACCATGTTCGGTCGCCACGAGGTATTTGTGACTTCGGTCACCATGTTCGGTCGCCACGAGGTATTTGTGACTTCGGTCACCATGAGGCATTTGTGACTGCGATCAGCATGAGGCATTTATGACTTCGGTCACCACGAGATGGGTACCTATACATATATTAGTACTGGACACGAGGTTTGCACGTGCAGCATAGTTTCGGCTTGCAATCGAAATTTGGATCCAATCCAGGCATTTTTCTAATTTTGAGTTTTATTTATGATTTCATCATTTCTAGATGATTATTTTATTTATTTTCTAGCTTGGAACTATACGAGAATTTATACATATATGGTGATTTCATTTCTAAGTTTTGAACTCTTAACTGAGTTCCACGAGTTATTTGTGATTGCCATCTTTTGGCGTATTTCTGAAATTTGTAATTTCCTATATTAGGAATTAGTGGAGATTGCCATCCTTTGGCAGATTTTTAGTCTTGTGATCTCTTATTTAGGAGTTATGGTTAATGAAAACCATTATATTGGATTTTGTATATGCCGATGATATGAGGCAAGTAGTTGGGATTATTTGATTATTGTTGAATTTGCCTCTTTCGAGAAACTTCTATAAGAAGTACTTTAGTAATATTATCTCATATGTGATAGTTGAAATATATTTGTGTTACTTTAGAAAAAATATTACCCTTTATCCTTACATTTCATCTATCATATGGTAATTAGTTTATTTAAGCTAGACTGACCCGTGTATTTTTATATACTCGGGTCAGACCGAGTTATTTCAGGTTAGTTACCTGCTGTTGATTTCTTCAATGCTGCTTCCGCATTGGATTATCTACTAGTTATCTTCTGTATAGTCTTGTAGTCATTTTATAAACTCGGATTTGTACTTATTCATTTGACTCGATGTATATATGGTGGTTTATGTACTACTAGTGTTGTATCACATTGTATTGTACTATGATGTATTTGTGTATATGTCTATATATGTTTGACTACGGTTCTGTGATCTATTGTGTTTGTTGTTATATTTTGTTCTGATTGATACATTAGCCATCATAGTTTTGTATCAAGCATTTATTGAGTATGTCGATCCACTCGAGAAAGATAAAAAGAAAAAAAATTGAGCACTCAATCGACGTATTCAATAGACGTTTAAGACAAAGCTATGGATGGTCGCTCCTAACCAGCCCTATTCTTCGCATTATCAGACATTATTACTCAATAATACTCTTTGTTAATGAGGATCTTGGGGTGGGGTGTCACAGCTTGGTATCAGAGCTGAGTTCAAAACAAAATATGATAAACATAGAACATATATTACAGTACATCAAAGTACAGTATTAGTGTCACATATTCCTTAATCACCGTGTCCTTAACCTTTTCGTGTCCTTAGGGGTAGATATAAGTTGGGAATATGTCTAGGAATGTATTGTAATTCCCATAATTGAGTTAATGATATCTTACCCTATGAATAATCCTAATCGTGATTGTTCTATTCGAGTTCTCTTCGATACGGGTGCTTGACACTCATTCGTATCGAAGGAGTTTGTTGATACTGTTGGATGTTCCTTGTCATGTCACTTCTTCAAGGATTGCAAATCCTATTGAGGGGATCCGCAACACTTAGCATGTTATGTGAGGATGCTGAGATTGTTCTTTGTAGTTTTTCCTTTCATGCAAATCTACACGTTATTCACTACCTTGGATTTGATTTGATTTTGGGATGGATTGGCTTGCTTGTTATCAAGCCCAAATCCTATGTTCTAAAAGGATCCTATATCTTAGGTATCCTAGTTCGGCTAATCTGTTGTCTCTTTGTTCTTGAGAAGGTTGATGGTGATTGCGAAGCATTTTTATTTGCTCTTGAGTCTCGAGATGATGATGATGTATCTCGAATTCCAGTCATTTGTGATTTTGCTAATGTATTTGAGTCCATTTCGGGTTTGCCACCCAAGCGAGCAATTGAGTTTCGTATTGACCTCATTCCTGGTTCTCAGCCTGTTAGTCGTCCTCCCAGGAGGATGTCCACTAAGGAAAAATGAGGAACTCAAAAAGCAATTGCTGGAGCTTGAAGCCAAGCAATTCAGTCCAGTTTTTCATCGTGGGGTGCCACGGTCATCTTTGTTAAGAAATATGATGGTACTCATAGGATTTGCATCGATTTCTGCAAGCTTAACGAGTTAACCATTTAGAACGAGTATCCGTTGCTTAAGATCGATAACATGTTCGATCAATTGAGTGGTGCTAGGGTCTTTCCTCAAATTGACCTTGCACCGGTTTTCATCAGCTACGAGTTGCGGAGGATAACGTTCCATTTACCGCATTCAGCACTCGTTATGATTTTTTATGAGTGACTCGTTTTGCCGTTCGGTTTGACGAATGCTCCAGCTTATTTCGTTGATCTTATGAATCGAGTATTCTGGGAATATCTCGATGGGTTTGTCCTTGTATTCATGATTGATGATGAGTGAAAACTACAAATTTAAATTGCAATTCTTTCTAATTAAAGAGATACTTAAAAGTGTAATTTGAATCTGTTTATTAAGACAAGCAAGGAATATTTTGTAAAATTATATAAGAGGCATTTTTATCTTATAAAAAATGATTTTGTGTTGGATTATCCATCGAGTGCTTTAAGAATTCTGGTCGATGCGCCTGATCAACGTTATCGATATGAATTTCCTAAACGCTATGATGAGACAGTCAGACACGATAAAATTGAGTTGTAATAAGTAAAGGTTTGAAATTAAATTAAAATGAGTTTGAGTATTAATTTTTAGATGACCAGTGCAGCCATTGAACCATAGTGATTATTAGATAAGTGGAGAGGCAGTTTTGATCATTGGTCAACACTACAGCTAATTGATAGAGTCGTTCACTATAAATCAATGGCGAGGAAATGCCTTTGTATTATTGGAAATTTGTGAAATTAAATATGGTTATGCTTTTAATTGGTTATGTAAGTATAACCTATAGCAAGCTAAATAATGATATCATATGGAAAATTTGAGTAGGTAAGGTAAATAATTCTAATTAAGGAGATGTCTTAATTGGAAAAAATATCATGTGATGCTTTGATTAATAAATGATGTATTCAAGATAAGAAAATGCATTGGTTAGAAAATTAAAATATCATTGAATGTTTAAGTTCAAAGTTATAAATGATAATTGAATTTTTTTTTGTTTTGACACTTAGTTGTTTGAATAGTAATAGAGGATAAGATTTAAAACTCTATCTTAAAGGAAAATAAAGAAATGCTAATTTTAGATTTTTAGCATGAATTTGTGAGCAAGCTTTTGTTTTAGACTTTGATTGAATTAGAACTTGTTGGTATGAATTTGTAAAATTCTTTTGAAAATAAGTTTAAGTTAATTATCAACTTTAGATAGCTTTATGTTGATAATAATATGGAAATTTAATTTTTGTGACAAGAGAAAATATGAATTTAAATTGTTCATTTATTATAGAATGCTATGTTAAGAAATGCAAGGTATAATAAATGAATTAGTCATGAGATTCAATCATTTTAAATTATGAGGGCAATTTTTAAAATTTATTATGTAAATAATTTTTTTATTTTGGATGAATAATTGTCTCTTAATAATGGAAGAGATTAATTATCTCTCAAAATGAGTCTTCAAAATTAATTGTTTGAAAAGCTTGATTTTGTGAAGTGATGAAAATATTTCCAACTAATGAATTGTTTCTTTTAAGATAATTACATGAGGTTAATTATAATTTTGAATGTCTTAGCTTTCCAGAAAAGAGGATCTTGAAATAAATAATTTAGCATAAAGGCTTGTTTTGAAAATGTAGTTTGAAATTAGAAAAGATTGTGAATTTCGAATTTTAAATTGATTTCAAAAGCTAAAATTTTATTTGGAAAGTGCTGTAATAAAACAACGATAACTTGAGATTTATAACTCCAAATGAGCATAATCTTTTTGTAAATGAAAGTGCTTTCAGTAAGCTATAATACCACTTTGGAAGATTTTGCTTTTTATTCTGTCTAAAATGGGTTTGAAAGTGGATGGACATTTCTGCCCTATTACAAAATTCTAAAATTTAAGCTGAAAGTAAATTTAGCATAACTTTCAAACCGTGAGTCCGATTTTGATGATCTTTATATTACTGGAAAGCATAGACTTATTAGAACAACTTTCAATTTATAAGAGTTCTCAGATTTTGAGGTTTGCTGTGTCAAAACTTGAGTTCTTTTACAGTAGGTCTGAAATTGAAAAAAAAAATGATTTGTTTCTTAATGGTCAAGTAACATACTTCCTATTTGATGAATGTAACCTAATTATTTATTAATTTGGAAAATAGGCTACAAATTGAAGTATATTTATAGAAGAATTAGAGAATAGACAACTCAAATTTTATTTACTCTAAATAAAGAGTAATGAGCTTAACTTAAAAATTTAAATAAGAAGCTTTAAAAATTTTCAAGTAATGAAATTTGAGAATTTGTTTATGAAGTTAATGGATTTGAAAACTCTAAGAACAATTGATTTGTAAATGAAAATATAAAATCCATTCCTGTGTTTAACTTGCCTTTGTGCAATTATCTAGCGACTTGCGTTTATGTAGTCGTATGAGTTTGGTGGTATTTGAAGAAACCACCTACCTCTTGTTGGGTTTTCTTTCCATAATAGTAGTCAATCTTATATTGGTATGACTCCTTTCGTAGCGTAATACGAAAGATCATGTCGATAACTATCTAGTTGGTTGGAGTCCAGGATAAAATTATGCTAAGTCCCGACTCTATTCGTGAAGCTTCTGAAGAATTGATCTCACCCAATTTATCTTTTGTGCAACATCCTGTCTGTGTTTTGGTTTCAAAGGTGAAATGCCTTCGAAATAAGGATGTACTGCTCGTAAAGATTCAATGGTCCACTAATCCGAAAAATAACACTTGGGAAACCATAGAATTTATCGAGCGATCTTATTCTGGTTTTCTATCTTCTTGTGTTGAGGGTGAGAATTTTAACTCAAGCTATCTATTTCCTTTTGCTTGATGAAATAAACCGTGCTGAATACAGCTCTTATCTAGAAATTGCGAGGACACAATTTTTATAAGGGGAGTCTCTAACAACCCTGGTTTTGTGAGTACCTGTTAATAATAATAATAATAAATTATGATGAGATTATAATTTATTAATCAAGAAATAAATATAATTTGGGAAAGATAATTTAAATAAATTATCTAAGTAAAATCTGAAATTTTGGTTTTGGAATTTACTTGGGGAAAATTAGAGAAAAATGATGTTAGATTATTGAAAATGATTAAATAATGAGTTTTGGAGAAAATACATTTAGTTTGGAGAAAGCGTGAGGAAAATAGATTTAAACTATGAGTTGGGTTGAATCTGAATTAAAGTAAAATAAATTGGAGACAGAAAATTTGTTAAAATTGTTTATTATAAATAAATTATGGATTTTGGTGAATAAAATAGAATTTAGATAGTTTGGTTGGGAACAAATGGCGAATAATGATATTTTGTTAATTTGGTGATTAATAGATTAATTAAGTGAGATAAAAGAATTTAATTCAACATAAATTAGTTGAAATAAACATAAAATGTTGGAAATAAATATATAATGTTGAAAATAAAGTTTTAAGACTTTATTATGTTAGTTTGTAACAAAAATGAGCAATACATGATTTTAATTTGATAAAATGCAATAATTTTGCAAATTATTGCCAAATGTTGAGTTTTGTAAATTTTAATGAAGTATTAAAAGTTTATATGGTAAATAGTGTAATAAAAAGGTGGAATTTTATTCTAGATTAATATTTGGATGTAAAATGATGTTAATAAGGTTTGTTGTATTTAAATTGACAAGAAAATGATTTTTGTGTGAATTTTGGAGTTTAAAATAGTGTTTTATGTAACTAAAAGGTGTAAATTGTAGCATTTAATTAAAGATAAGAATTTAATGTTGAAATAATTTTTAAATGGGTAAAATATCTTTTAGATGTTGTAAAGAGTCTTTGTAAACATAAACATATGAAGTTATGATAAGTTATTTGATTAAATAACGAGAATATGTGTAAATATATGAAATATAGTGTTAACATAAGATAACTTAGTTAAAAATTAACTAAGTATTTATTTATTAGTTATTGGGTAATGGGTTTAAGCCCAAACCCATGAGAAAGAGAGATTGGAATGAACCGTACGTTCATTCACTTCTCTCTCAATTGGTATTCTTCTGTAAAAAAAACTTGAGAAAAACAAAAAATGGCTACCTTCTTGTAGTCTTCAACCCTAGCTTCAAAATTAAAGAGAAATCTAAGGAAATCAGTAAATTAAATTCCTAACAGGTAATCAAAAACCAAAATCACAAATCCTTTCATCAATTTTCTGTTTTGAGAAGATATTGTCTGTAATTCATTTCTCTCTTGCTGCATGTTTTTCCTACTTGTCAGTAACAGGTTTTTAGAGCTCTCACGGCCATAAACTCTTCAGCTTGCAAGTTTAATTGCTCAAATTCTTGTTAAGGTGAGTAAAAACTCACATCTCTAGCAAAAATAAACTGTTGGTAAAAATCTGGATGCAAATTTACGTTGTTATTTAGTTTACTGTAAACTGTATTTCACAATCTGTAGTTACAATGAAAACTATGCTTGGGTTCAACTTTGAGAACCCATATCTCTTTGATTTCATACCGGATTTGAGTGAGATCTTTTTCGGATTATTGTCTGAGTTTTGTTGTTTGTGCATGCAAAATTTCATTGTCTAAATCATTTGGGAAAGGCTTGAATTTGTTGCTCAAAGTTGTAACGAACAAGGCAGTAATTGTCTTAAGAGATCGCGACCTAGAGGTCGACCTAGAAGTTCTGGGGGTCGACCCTAGGGTCAACCTAGCAATGCTTAGGTCGACCTGGGATTGCTAATTTTTGTTGCTTGCGTTTCTTTTGTTCTGTGCACTCTTTTCTCTTGTTCTGCTTATTCCAGCACCTATTGTGATCAATTTTTCACTATTTTGAGCTGTTTTGAAGGGCATAAAACCTATCAATAGGTATGCCAACATTTTAGTTAATTCGTAATTCGAATTGACGAGTTTTTAGAGATGATTTCATATGCTGATTTTCGACGTTTTCGGTGATTTTTGATGTTTTTGAGCACGAGGTTTTCTAAATCAATTTTGAATGATTTTTATAAATAAAATGGCTTTGAGATAAATATTTTACAATATTTATAAATTATTTTTAAGCTATTAAAAATATATTTATTCTTTATAATAAAGAGAAATTTCAAAGGAATGTTTTCCAAACGATTTCAAAAATTGTTTTCAAAATTAGTTTTCTTAAGGTAAATTATTTTCTATATAAAATACACTATTTTTGCACTCTTCAATGTGCGAGAAAGAGAATTAAACGATTTAGTAAAACATGTGGTATGGGACACATGCGTTTACGTTTTCGGTTAATTCTGGACTTGTTCGTTTGAAGCTATGTACCTTCGGGTTGTTATTGCCAGTATTTGGACTGTTGGGTCCTATTTTGTACATTGTTTCTTTTCTAGGTTTCTTTACATTGATTTCTAGAATTTAGATGATTTATGAATGATTTCACCATGGCTGCCCGATTGGGTTATTTTTATAGCCTGAGCGCTATTATGTCGTTTACTATATGGTGATTACATTTTTGGGGTTTTAAACTCTTAATTGAGTTCCACGAGTTACGAGATTTTTGAGTTTTGAACTCTTAATTGAGTTCCACGAGTTATGAGATTTTTTAGTTTTGAACTCTTAATTGGCTTCCACGAGTTATGAGATTTCTGAGATTTTTGTTTAAATGATTTTGTTTTCTACTGTGGCATTGACTTACAATTAGTAAACTGTTAAGTGAGGACATGTGTTATGGGTGTTAGGAAATCAATTCTATGGTTTCGATGATAACAACTATACAATGGAAATCGAATATGCATATACATCTATATTTACAGGTAATTGGTAAAGTAACATCACCAAAGAGACAAGAACAAAGACTCAAATGAAGTATCAAGAGGCTACAAGTTGAGAGAATTGGAAAAGGAATGATACAGGCACAGGAAAAGCAACATGCACAAATCCAAATGTCTAAGTGCATTGACCAGACTTCGGACTGAATTCTTTGGTTCGCATATCAGTCAAAACCAACGATTGGTAAATATACTCAGACGTCTGACAAGTAACTATATACAAAAAATATATGAAGACCAGACGTCTGAAATATTTTCCAGACGTCTGATTTTGAACTCGGCTGTGTATATTCAAAGTACAACTGTCACAATTGAAAAGACACGATCGCTCCTCTTCACTGCAACTCTTCATCACCATTGGAAGCGACCTTAGAGCACTTGCTAACAGATGCAACTACACAAAGGATCTCTCTACCACTATAAATAACATCAGGAATTCAAGAGAAGACCTCACCTGATTTACTTGTGCTTTCTACTCTTATACTCTGATATATTCTTGATCTCTAGCAATCTATACTTGTACTCTACACTTCCAAATATATAGTTCCTCATAGACAACAATCTCTAGATATATATATTGGAAGCATTTGCACTATATAGTCAAAATCCGTGTAATAGAGAACACACAGTTAACAAAGAAACTCTGCTATTGTAAACCTGTTCCTCCGGGTGAAATGAGGGTTATTCGGTAAAAGGAAATTCCGAAGAGGAGCTTCGGGACTGGACGTAGGACGGGAGGTCCAAACCAGTATAAAATCTCTGGTGTGATTATTCTTGTTTACATACTTTAATATTGTTATAATATAGTTTAAATTATTCACACACTTGCCATTTGCATAATCGATCCACCCTGCTATAGACTTTCATTTGGTATTAGAGCAAGGTTTGATCAAATTACAGTAACACGTTTTTGAATCATTTTAATATGGCAAGTATTATTCAAGAAGGACAATCCACAACACGACCACCACTTTTTAATGGCTCTAACTATGCATATTGGTCAACACGTATGAGAATTTTTATGAAAGCTAATGGTCTAGAAATTTGGTCAGCCACTCGAAATAAATATGAAGCACCTACTACTGCTATGAACACATGGACTGATGCAAAAAAGACCTCATCATCAAACAATGTTAAAGCTATGAATGTTTTATTTTGCTCTCTAGATAAAAATGAATTTTCACGTGTCATGTTATGTACAACTGCATTTGACATTTGGTGTACTTTACAAATCACACACGAAGGTACAACAAAGGTCAAACAAACTAAGATTTCAATTTTGCAAAACCAATTTTTGTCATTTAAAATGAAGCAAAATGAAACTATTGTTGATATGTATTCTAGATTTCAAACTATCCAACATGATCTTATGGCATTAGGAGTTAAATTTACCGATTTTGATTTAGTCTCTCGAATACTCAACTCTTTGACACCAGATTGGGAAAGGAAAGTATTAGCTATTGAAGAAGCTAATGATCTCTCTACTCTCAAAACTGAAGAGTTATTAGGAAATTTAATGTCATATGAAGTTAATTTGCAGGCACGAAAAGAACTAAATTTGGAAAAGAAGTACATAGCATTTCCTAAGGGTGGGCGCGGGTCGGTTTGGTGCGGTTTGAAGTCCAAACCGCTTCCGCACCGCATCAAACGGTTACTCAAAAATACAAACCATTATACTAATCTTTTAAACGGTTCGGTTTCGGTTCGGTTTGAATGTAATACGGTTCAGTTTCGGTCCGGTCTGGTATGAACCCATATTACATATAAAATAAGAGAATTACTTCCATCAACAATCAATTGACGAAGGCAACTGTGTGAAGCTTTTATACTTAAAGGTTAAAGCGCACAATATTATACTGATATGAAAGATAAGTTCTTAACTGTATGAATATTTCAATTTGACATTTAACTACAAGGGAGAGTTTTTTGGTAGATTAACCAAACATCAAAATTAATCAATGCACAATCATCAAAGAAAATGACTAGAATAAGATTATAATTAACATTTATCCAAAAAAAATGAGATGAAAAATATTATACCAAAACTATAACTTCTTCCTTTATAACAGTGAATATTATTAATATAATAACATACGCTAAAAATTGAATATACATCGTTAGAATCTAAAATAAGATTGGAGTTGCTTATAGTTTTATCATAAGATTACTGATGTAGATATATGGTTCGGTCCGGTTTAATATGGTTGGTTCAATCGTCCAACCCGCAACCGAATCGTATCGATGCGGGTCGGTCCAGTTTGGGATATTTGCTTTGGTTAGAAGATTCGGTGCGGATTTCCGCACCGTTTTTGCGGTTCGGTGCGGGCGGTTTCCGTATAGCGGTGCGATTTATTCCCACCCCTAGCATTTCCATCAATCAAAAATGATGACTCTGATTTAGATGAAGAAGAGATAGTCTTCATTGCCAAGAATTATAACAGATTCAAGAAATTTAGAAAGATGACAAAATTCCAAAAAGAAGGGAAGTCCAACACAATAAACTTATCTCAAATTAAGTGCTATGAATGTGATCAATACAGACATATGAAGAAGGTTTGCCCTAAACTCAATAATGATAAAAATAAGAACAAATTTGAAAATTTCAAGAAGAAGAAGGCTTTTAAAGTAACATGGGAAGACTCGGATTCTTCATCATCCGAAAGTGATAGTGATAGTGATGGAGAACAAGCCAATGTTTGTTTTATGGCACAAACTGATGAGGTATGTCCGGAACTTAGCTATGACGAACTATTAGAACTTAGCATGGAATTAGATGATAAATTTAGACAAATTAAAAAATTGAACAAAGAATATATAGCTAAAATAAATAGATTAGAACTTGAAGTAGGAATGTTAAAAGATGAAAAAATTATCTTAGAAGAAGAACTAGAATTATCTCAAGAAAAAATTCAAAATAATTTGATAGAAAGTAAGGCTATTACTATTGATTTTGAAAATACTAAAATAGTAAAGGATGATTTACTAAAAGAAAAGGTCAATTTGAAAAGCAATATTGAAATATTGAAAATTGAAAATTTAGAATTAAAAGAAAAATTAGATAAAATCACGAATAATATTTCAAAATTCAATAAAGGGAAACAAGATTTGGAAAATCTTATCAAAACTTCAAAACCATCAGGAAATAGAAATGGAATAGGATTTAAAAATATTTCTAAACAAAAAAGAAATGATGAAAAAAATATTCTGTATACAAAAACTAAAAGTTTATCTAAGTCTAATATGAATACCAAAACTATGAAGATTTGGATTCCTAAGACAAATATGATTAAACAAAAACATATTGATAATTTCTTAGAGAATGTAGTTTATAATAATAATTATATTTACAAAGGTACCAAACCATCATGGGTATGGCTACCTTCTCCTAACAATTAGGACCCTAACAAAAATATATGGGTACCAATTAAAACATCTTTTATTTTGCAGGTATCCAAAATAAAACATAAGGAGAAATGGATACTAGATAGCGGATGCTCCAAGCATATGACTGGAAATTAAAAAATGTTATCAAATATAACATACATCGATGGTGGAACGGTAACCTTTGGAGATAATTCAAAAGGATATGTCGTTGGCACTGGAGAAGTCATCAATTATAGTAGTTCTAATTCTCCTATTATTACAAATGTTTTATTAGTAGAAAATCTAAAACACAATCTACTAAGCATTAGTCAATTATGTGACAAAGGCTTTCAAATAAATTTTGAAAAAGATAGATGTAATATTTTAGATAATAACAAACAACTTATATTTAAAGGTTTTAGAGATAAAAATATTTATGTATTAAACATGTATATAAATACAAATTCAAATTTATGTTTAACCGCCAAACATAATGATCCATGGTTATGGCATAAACGTTTTTGTCACATCAATTTGAAAAGTATTAATAAATTGGCAAAATATGAGTTAGTTAGAGGTTTACCTAAAATAAATTACAAAGTAGAAAATTTATGTGACGATTGTCAAATTGGAAAACTAAAGAAAACCTCTTTTAAATCTAAAACTAATATTTCTACAAAACAACCATTAGAATTATTACATTTAGATTTATTTGGTCCAACACAAATACGATCTATAAATCACAACAAATATGTTTTTGTCATAGTTGATGATTTTTCAAGGTATACATGGACCTTGTTTTTAAAACATAAAAGCGATACTTTTGAAATGTTTAAAATATTTGCTAAAAGAATTAGAACACAAATGGACTTGAAAATTAAAAATATTCGAAGTGATCACGGAGGAGAATTCGAAAATGATCTTTTTACTAATTTTTGCAATAAGAAAGGAATAAACCATAATTTTTCTTTTCCTCGAACACCTCAACAAAATGGTGTAGTAGAAAGAAAAAATCGTACGTTACAAGAATATGCACGAACACTACTGAATAGTAGCGGTTTACCAAAACACTTTTGGGCAGAAGCTATTGCCACAGCTTGTTACGTATTAAATCGAGTAACCATACGTCTTATGACTAAACAAACTTGTTTTGAAATATTTTTTGGTAGAAAATTCAAAGTATCATACTTTAAAACTTTCGGTTCAAAATGATTTATATGAAATACAAAAGATAACTTAGGAAAATTTGATCCGAAGGTATCTTTATTGGATATTCTGATCGTAGCAAAGCATATAGAATTTTCAATAAACGAAATAACACTATTGAAGAAAGTTTACATGTTTCGTTCAACGAAAATTTATTTAACAATCATACTAATGATGAAGAAGAGACTATTCCAATAACAAATTCAACAAATTCTATTAATAATGAAACAAATGTGAAAAATAACACTTTAATATCATCCCCTAGAATTCTTAATAATCATCCAAAAGATAATATCATTGGAGATCTCAATTCTAGAGTAACTAGAAATCAACTTAATCAAATAAGCCATGTAGCATTTGTGTCAAATCTTGAACCAAAAAATTATAAAGAAGCTTCAAATGATAACTTTTGGATAATGGCTATGCAAGAAGAATTGAATCAATTTGAACATAGTAATGTTTGGGAACTAGTTCCAAGACCTGAAGACCAATCGGTTATAGGAACAAAATGGGTATTTAAGAACAAAGCTGACGAGAATGGGAATATTGTAAGAAATAAAGCACGTTTAGTTGCTCAAGGTTATAATCAAGAAGAAGGCATCGACTACAACGAAACTTTTGCACCAGTAGAAAGACTTGAGGCCATACGAACCTTACTCGCTTTTGCAAATCATCACAATTTTAAATTGTTTCAAATGGATGTCAAAAGTACTTTCTTAAATGGTTTTATTAAAGAAAACGTATATGTTGAACAACCCCCTTTATTTACTCATGAAAAATATCCTGATCATGTTTTTAAATCACAAAAAGATTTATATGGTTTAAAACAAGTTCCTCGAGCTTGGTACGAACGACTTAAAAATCACTTAATTTCATCGGGTTTTCAAATAGGTAAAATTGATACAACTTTATTTATTAAACGAGAAGATGATGATATTCTAGTTGTGCAAATTTATGTAGGCAATATTATCTTTGGTTCAACTAATGAAAATCTGTGTAGTCAATTCTCAAAAATTATGACAAACGAATTTGAAATGTCTCACACGGGAGAATTAAATTTCTTTTTAGGGTTACAAATAAAACAACTTGAAAATGGTATTTTTATTCACCAAGAAAAATATTGTAACAACTTATTACGACGCTTTGGAATGGATAAAATTTCAAGCAAACCAACACCGATGAGTACTACTGTTCATTTAGAAAAAGATGAAAACGGAAAAGACTTTGATGAAAAATTATATCGAAGCATGATTTGTTCTTTACTCTATTTAACGGCTAGTCGACCTGATATTATGATGAGTGTATGCCTTTGTGCTCGATTTCAAGCAAAACCAAAAGAATCTCATCTAAGAGTTGTTAAGCGTATCTTACGTTATCTATCTAGTACTAGAGATTATGGTTTGTTTTACCCTAAAGGATCATCATTTGAACTAGTTTCATATAGTGATGCAGATTTCGGAGGGTGTAGAACAGATCGTAAGAGTACTAGTGGAACATGTCACTTTATCGGACAATCATTAGTTTCATGGTTTAGCAAAAAGCAAAATTGTGTTTCCTTATCTACTTGCGAAGCCGAATATATCTCAGCAGCTCTAGCGTGTGCACAAGTAATATACATGCAATAAACACTTATGAACTTCGGCAAAAGTATCAATAAATCTCCAATATATTGTGATAACACAAGTGCAATAAATTTATCAAAAAACCCTGTCAATCACTCGCGAACTAAGCATATAGATATACGACATCATTTTTTATGAGACAATATTGAAAAAGGAAATATCTTATTAGAATACGTAAATATCGAAAATCAGATAGCCGACATCTTTACAAAACCATTAAGTGAACAAACTTTTATTAAACTCCGACGTGATTTAGGGATTTGCTCTCTTCATGATCTTATTACTTAATAATTCTTGCTTCATATGGCTTATATTTAGTCAAGTATTTTTCTATCCACAAACTATAATCAGTAATTCATACACCCTTTGTTTTTTAGATAGTTAGTTTCTCTAAAAATAAAATTTTAACATATATAAAAAGCTATACTTCAAGAGAAAAATATATCAATACAATTCTTATTTTTTTCTCATCAAACAAAATATAGCCATGTCTTCTGATAACTCGTATATCTCCATCTCAATGCCTACGCCAGATAGCTCGGTTGATACACCCCAGCGACTTCCTACGCCCACACCAATTCATGAACCAAAGCATAGGTGGACTTCATATCATACGGTATTTACTCCCGATAACAAGAAGACCAAAAGATCTCTGTTTGTATCTCCTAACACAAAAGAGAAAATTGATGAAATTCATCATTATCAGAAACAACAGATAGATCTTCAAAGAGAACTATATTTTGAGCAAAAAGTCACAGCACGTCGCCTAAGCTTTTTGGAACAAGTGGCGATAAAGTTTGGTTTGTCACGAAAGAAAGATGTCCATGATCCACTCCCAAAACCTTATAGTGCTTTAGATCCCTCATCTTCATATCGTAATCCTTCAGATCCATCATCGAGATGATTTTTTGGCTCTCCAAGAACCCACGAACGTGGTAATATATGGTCTCCACTTAAACCATGAAGGGATGACAACTCAGGAGATCGCAAAACTCCATCGCCTTTTAAATAAATTATATTTGTATGTATATATGATTATTTGTTATTTTATTTCGTAACAATAAAATTATTTGTTCTAAGAATTCGAGAAATAAGCAAAACCATCAAATTTTTGGCTATTTTTAGCTACACTGCTTATTTCAGACGTCTGCCTATATCATTCAGACGTCTGACACAATGATATACGTCTAAAATTTAAGAACTGTGCATATGTCAGACGTCTAGAACACCCCTCTGAAATTTTGCTCTGTCTGCTACAAATAAAAATCAGAACATTTCAGACTTCTGAAATAAGATCTAGACGTCTGCCATAGTTCTCTGTCTCTACGAATTTTCAAATTCGAAAAAACTAGACGTCTACATCAAAAAGTCAGACGTCTAATTTTATCTTCTGCACTCAATATAGGGAAAACCAGACGTCTGATTTCTAATCTAGACGTCTGATTCCCAATCGACCGTTTAAAATCGACCAGATAACATCATTTTTTCACTTTTATCTCAAAATTTATTATACCCTATGATTTTCTCAGAGATGATTAACCTTCTAAAGAATCATTTTTAAGCAAAACTAATCAAAATGCCTCCTCGCACTAAGAATGCCAAGATGTTAAAGAGAAAACAAGACCAACCGGCCTCATCTTCAAATCCTCAAGTATGCTCTGATGAACAGATCGAAAGGTGGATGAATAAAGCACCACATTCCATCAAAAGGTATGAAGACATCCTAAAGAAGAAACTCCACATAGGTCCATTCTACAATCTTCTTAAATTCCCTATGTATGACCTCGATGAACTATGTGAAAATGCCAGGTTAAAAACCCTAATTTCATTTACCCCTAATGATGTCCAAATAGATCAATTAGCCATATTTTTATTCTATGCGAATTTAGACAGTACTTCAGTATGGAACACTGAAGATGAGGATAACTGGCTCTGGTCTAGCGTGTATGGGGACATGATTAGATTAACTCCAGGAATAATAGGTCGCACGCTAGGATGCTCTGACACGGGGGAAGATCTATACAATATTCCGGATATGCGCTTCAAGCCACGGAACAATATAACTCACCAAATTTAGGAGAACGAAATGCCAAAATTTGCCTCCAAATTTCTACGTCCAAAAGCTCGACTTCTAACCCGAATGATAATTAACACAATTATTCCACGAAATGGGTAGTCACGAGCAAATCACCGAATTAGAGAACAAAGCCCTATATGCTCTGTTTAGTGGAACAAGAGTAAATTAGGCCAAATTTATCTTCGACGAGCTAAAGCATTTTTGGACTCGATCAAGGTCGTCAATTATTTATCCAACTTATATTATGAGGCTTCTTCGTTCACATAATATCCCATCCTATCTATCTACATTCGAAGAAATCTCGCCTAAGTATGCTTCAAAAGAGTTCTTCTCCCTGATGCATCTACTCGAAACCCCTCTAGAGTTCATGTCCTTCGAAGATTGGATGCAAAATCGTCAATCTAGAAGAGTTGAGCCTCCTCCTCAACCTCACATTGATCCATCCCAAGAGGAGGAACAACATCGAGAAGCAACTCCTCCTCCTCCCGCACCCTTTGATTATCCGGGACAAGAGGAAATAATGGAGACTCGAACGGATACAAATCCAAACGAAAGTATTCGAGATCTCACTCTTCGAAACCAACAAATTTTATCTCAAAATCAAAAGCTTTTGGCTAAGCGAATTGACAACTTCGAAATGTCTTTTGCTACACGCCCAGCCACTGTTGAAGAATCCCTTTCCACTGTCTTGACGGTTCTTAAAGAAGTACTTCAACGGGTTCGAGGTCCAGCACCACCTTCTGATGATTGGCCAACCCCAGTATCTTCTCCTCCCGCAAAACATTCAAAACTCTCTGAGGATGAACCTCTCAAAAAAGCTTTGACATCTCCTTCAAAGGCTAGCACTTCTAAAAAAGAAGAACCAAAGGAAGATGATCAAAATAAAGCTTCTCCAAAGGAATCATAGATTTAGGTAATTATAGAACTTAGGTTTTTGGAATATCAATTTTTTGTACAAATCTATGTTTGTAATCATACTTCAAGTTTAATGAAACTTTCTTTGTTTGTTTTGACGATTGGCTTCTATTTTATAATTCTTTTTGATAATGCCAAAGGGGGAGAAATATAAGTATAATCATAAAACAATCAAAATAAGCACATATTCAGGGGGAGATTTTTAATCTATATATAAGTAATTGAATAGTTGTCATCATAAAAAAGGGGGAGATTGTTAGGAAATCAATTCTATGGTTTCGATGGTAACAACTATACAATGGAAATCGAATATGCATATACATCTATATTTACAAGTAATTGGTAAAGTAACATCACCAAAGAGACAAGAACAAAGACTCAAAAGAAGTATCAAGAGGCTACAAGTCGAGAGAATTGGAAAAGGAATGATACAGGCACAGGAAAAGCAACATGCACAAATCCAAACGTCTGAGTGCACTGACCAGACGTCTGAGTGCACTGACCAGACGTCTGACTGAATTCTCTGGTTTGCATATCAGTCAAAACCAGACGTCTGGTAAATATACTCAGACGTCTGACAAGCAACTATATACAAAAGATATATGAAGACCAGACGTCTGAAATATTTTCCAGACGTCTGATTTTGAACTCGGCTGTATATATTCAAAGTACAACTGTCACAATTGAAAAGACAGATCGCTCCTCTTCACTGCAACTCTTCATCACCATTGGAAGCGACCTTAGAGCACTTGCTAACAGATGCAACTACACAAAGGATCTCTCTACCACTATAAATAACATCAGGAATTCAAGAGAAGACCTCACCTGATTTACTTGTGCTTTCTACTCTTATACTCTGATATATTCTTGATCTCTAGCAATCTATACTTGTACTCTACACTTCCAAATATATAGTTCCTCATAGACAACAATCTCTAGATATATATAAGTATTTGCACTATATAGTCAAAATCCATGTAATAGAGAACACACAGTTGACAAAGAAACTCGGCTATTGTAAACCTGTTCCTCCGGGTAAAGTGAGGGTTATTCGGTAAAAGGAAATTCCGAAGAGGAGCTTCGGGACTGGACGTAGGACGAGAGGTCCGAACCAGTATAAAATCTCTGGTGTGATTATTCCTGTTTACATACTTTAATATTGTTATAATATAGTTTAAATTTTCACACACTTGCCATTTGCATAATAGATCCACCCTGCTATAGACTCTCAATGGGATGCACAGTTACCACTTTTCGGGTTCCTATATGAGAGTTTGTGACACATTCACAAGTTATTGCTAGTACTAGACCTTCGGGTCATCACGAGGAATTTGTGACTTCTGTAACGACCCGTATTTTACGGATCGAGAAGTTTGTCAAAATCTGGGATTTTTAGCATTTTCTAGTTGTTTCAGATTTTGGTTGAAATTTGCCTAAGTCCTAGGTCGTACGCGACCTAGAGGTTAATTATATGTTGTCGGCGACTTAGGAGATAAGTCGTGAACGACTTAGAGAAGGTCTGCGACCTAAGGGGATAGGCGAGTTAAGAGTTAGGTCGTAGCCAGATTGTGGTAGGTCGCACTGTCTTGAGTCGCACCTAAGTGATAAGTCGTGACCGACTTAGGGTTGGAACGTTGAAAGTTTAGGTCGTAGACGACCTAAGAGGTAGAGCGACCTAAGTTTAGGAGTTTAGTGTTAGGTCGGCAGGGCGAGTTAGCGACCTATAGGTTAGCGACCTAAGAGTTAGGCGACTTAAGGAGTATACGACTTAGGGAAGTTAAGTGGTAAGTCGTAAGTGGTAAGTCGTAAACGACTTATAGGGGCAGCGACCTAAGGAAGCTAGGGGTAAGCAGGGAGCGACCTATAGTAGTACACGACCTAAGGGTTAGCGAGTTAACAACCCAGTATGTTACGACCTAGTGTTAGGTCGTTAGGCGACCTAAGGAGTTGGGTCGTATAAGTTGTTAGGTCGCTAGGATAGTTTAAGTGTTAGGTCGCGTGGGTCTAAGTGTTAGGTCGTAACACTGGTAAGTCGCTGGGTTTTGTTAAGTGTTAGGTCGTAACATCGTTAGGTCGTAGGATGGAGAGCTCTGTTAGGTCGCTAAGCGCGTAAGTTTTAGGTCGCGTGCCAGCGAGTCATTAAGGCGCGCTAAGTCGTAAGTCGCTAAGTCGCGCATAGGCTAAGTCGTTAGGTCGAAGACTGTTATGTCGCGTGCATCTGTTAGGTCGGAGAGGCTTAGGTCGGAAACGACCTAGGGGGATAGCCGAGTTACGACTTAAGGAAATTTCTGCTATAAATAGGATGGGTTGTTCTCACTTTTTGGGATCCGGATTTTGAAGCGACGAAGTGCTGCCATTTTGAGAGCTCGACTTCTACACTTCTTCACTTCTTTTCTCCACTCTAATCTAGTGCTTCCATCCATCCAAATCGAAGATCAAGATTGAAGATTCAAGAGCTTGGATTGAAGATCTTCATCTTTTCAAGAGAGATTTCTTCGTTTGAAGCGGATTCGTGATAGATCAAGCTTGATCCTTCGCTGTCCAGATCTGAAGCGTGTTGATTTGAGGTTGTTTAGGTGATTTGGTGAGTGGTGATTATCTCTCACACGGATCCAAAGGAGTATATCGGATTGTTGGCTCGATTTGGTGTTAAAATAGTGATTTCCATGCATTTTCTTCATCCAAAGTGTAGATCCATATAGATCCATTGTTCATGATGATGTTACATCCATTTTATCATATGTTAACCTATGCAAGATCATTCATCAAGTTTGTAGAGATATAATTCATGTTTTCATGCTTATTGGACTTTCAACTCTTTAATTACGAAAATGCCATTATTGTTATAATTGTCTACTTAGATCATATTTGAATGCTTGATTGCTTGGATTGATGTTTGATTTGATTGGTTGTTATGAACTAGATGATTGATGATTAGATTTAGATTGAAGATGATTCAAAAGCCAAGGGAAAGGCTCTTGGATTGGGAAAGCTGCTCGTGGCATATGTAGCGGGATGATGAAGCTCTTATGCGTAGATTTGATGATGAGATGTTGAGATGAGGCTTTGCGAGGATGTGATGAAGCAAGGCAATCATGTGATGAAGACTTGGTCTAATCCAGACGGGATCATTCCAAGCATGTTGATAACTCGGTGATATGATTCGAGTTGAGGATAATGAATGGATATGAGAATGGTCGTCGAGGAGGATGACTAGGAGGCTTGGATAGCATCGTTGTTGAAGGTTCTAGCATGCTCTAAGCAAGAGTACGTTTGGGCAGATTCGCTAGTCCCAACGACTAACCATTGATGGTCGAGTACTCTGGGCAGATTCGATAGTCCTAGGCACGGGTTGCGACGACGTGTGGGAGTTATGTCTAGAACCGGGGTTTCCATTAGCCCTTGACGGACGGTTGAAAGAATGTGCCGGTCATTCAATTAACGGTGATATCGAAGCAATGATAACAGTGATAGCCAGAGTCATGGATGTTTGGTTGTATCGTCATTCGGACTTAAGAGCGGTATTTTCTGGGTGCTTATCTGATTTAGGCCTTAGTACTTGGAAAACATCGCCCTTGACTCGAGTGATAGTAGCTTTATTTTAAATTGTATGCTCTGCTATGTTGCTTCTGCTTAGTGTGTGTCTGGGGGCTATCACTGTAGAATGAGGTTGGAATGGGAGGGTTGTATTCCTATTTCTTTTCATTTATGTTCTTTTGGTATGTTGTTAGTTAATTTACTGCTCACTAAGACTGTTGTCTGACTCAAGGCTTTTTGTTTTAATTCTTATTGCCTTGGGCTGTTCGTCCGTTTTGGGACGGGCAGACTAGGTAGCAGGTGGCAGGTGCTGTTCTCTTCTCATGGTGATGATATCGAAGACGAGATGGAGGGTTGCATATTATCTTCTTATTATATGTACTGGATATTCCGCTGTTCTGTATTCTCTGAGAGATATGTAGTGAGGCTTGATATATTGACTATTTGGATGTTTGTATTCAACTAATATGGAGTTTTATATGATATCATTTTGTTCTGAAAAGCTTCACTATACATATGTTCTATTGTATTTTGTCCATGCGCTGTGAGTAATACGATAGATTCTGTTGTTTTATTTTACCTTGACAATCGTCCATGGTCGCCTGGCACACTTTACAGCGCACTATCTCTAGGTTAGGTGCAGGGGTCATGGGCGGTCGTCACATTTGGTATTAGAGCTTTGGTTAATCGATTTTACCCAACGCTCGCTGACGTAACTACGTATGAGAGACGTAATTGTATTTTGATGGATGAATTACTATATATAATATAGTAGTTTAGCAGTAAGTTGGTCCTTTATGCAGTTGTTTCTCTAGATGTTCTAATCATTCCTTTTTATAGATATTGAGAATGAGTCGAAGAGGGAGACCAGCTGCTAGGGAAGGCCGTGCTACTGAAGAGACTGCTGATTATGCAGCCATGTTCGAAGCTATGATAACTTCGATCATGAGAAGGATACCAGTTCCAGGGGCAGCAGTTGATGTTGGAGTTCAAGTCCAAACTCTGAAACCAGTGGATTTTGCTAAGTTGTGCAAGGATTATACTGCTCTTGGAGGGAAGGTTTTCTTGGGAACAGAATCAACTATCGAAGTCCAGAGATGGATAGATGCTTGTAGAAGGATCTTTGGTGATTTGGGAATTGATGATGCAACTAAGAGGAAGTTGGCATCAAGGCAGCTTCAAGGGAGAGCCTCTGATTGGTGGAACTCTATTACCATCACTACTCCGGAGGAAGAGATTACTTGGGAGCAATTCCAAGTCAGATTTGAAGCTAAGTTCATTTCTACAGCTCAGAAGTCTGTTCTGTTCAAGAGGTTTGTGGAGCTCAGGCAAGGTGGAAGATCAGTTCTGGAGTATGTTTCTGAGTTCGAAGCTTTGTCCAAGTATGCCCGATCGTATATTGAGTCTGCTTATCAGAAGAATGAGAAGTTTGTGACAGGCTTGGACAGTTATCTTGGGAGACAGTTGGTGGATCATTTGGACGATTCATTTGAGAAGCTTGTGGAGAAAGCTCTTAGGCATGAGAGTCTGTTTCCTAAGGAAGGACCTGTTGTTGCTGTTACCAGGGGAGAGTCTAAACCACAGCAGGGTGGAAACCAGAAGAGGAAGCAGCACCAGAAGGGTAAGGATGGCCAGAAGAAGCCGAAAGGCGAGGTGACTTGCTACAATTGTCAGCAAAAGGGCCATTTCTCGAAGGATTGTAAGAATCCGAAGGTGCCGATGAAGTGTCACAACTGTGACAAGCCAGGGCACATCAGGAAGAATTGTCCAGAACCGAGGAAGGACAAGCAGATTGTGCAAGCTTATGCTTTGGGAGCCGTTCCGTCGTCTTCGAAAGCTCCTACTGCTGAAGAGAGGGGGAAGAGTGTGGTTGTTCAAGGTACTCTTTTCCTATATGGTGTTCCGGTTAGAGTTCTGTTTGATACTGGAGCGTCGCATTCGTTTGTTTGTAATGAACTCGTAGGCCGGTTAGGTTTGGAACCGGATATTGTTGATAGGCCATTGGTTGTGACTAATCCAGTTGGGGGTTCGTCTTGTTTGTGTATGTTATGCCGTGGTCTAATTGTATCGAGTCATGGTTGCTCTTTTGTTTGTGATTGTTTTGTTCTGAACTTTGCGGGGTTCGGAATTATTTTGGGTATGGACTGGCTTAGGAAGTATGCGGCTAAGGTTGATTGTGAGAGGCTGGAGGTGACAGTCGAGAATGTGGAGGGGCGAAAGATTGTGATACGATGTAAGCATGAGGAAGGCATCTTCATGAGCTTCATGTATTCGCTAGTTGTTCCATGGGATGGACTGTCTTTAGTGCCAATCGCAAATGGATTCGAGGATGTCTTTGACGAAGTCAAAGGGTTACCGCCGCATAGAGAGATCGAGTTTCGTATAGATCTAGTTGAAGGAGCCAGACCTGTTGTGATGCCTCTTAGGCGGATGGCGCCTAGGGAACAGCAGGAGTTGAGGGTGCAAGTTGATGACCTTTTACAGAAAGGATTCATTCGGCGTAGTGTGTCCGAGTGGGGTGCACCAGTTGTGTTCGCAACCAAGGCAGATGGATCG
Organism: Allium fistulosum; assembly: GCA_030737815.1. NCBI lineage: Eukaryota > Viridiplantae > Streptophyta > Magnoliopsida > Asparagales > Amaryllidaceae > Allium > Allium fistulosum. Next base: position 74,695,630 of record CM060906.1, read on the forward strand.
TTGAGATTGTGTGTGGATTATCGTGAGCTGAATAAGGTGACTAAGAAGAACAAGTATCCATTGCCAAGGATAGATGACTTGTTTGATCAGCTTCACGAAGCTAAGGTGTTCTCTCAGATGGATTTGGCAACGGGATTTCACCAGTTGAGAGTAGCTAGGGATAGTGTGCCGAAGACTGCTTTTCGGACACCATCTGGTTTCTTTGAGTGGCTGGTGATGCCGTTTGGATTGACTAACGCGCCAGCATATTTTGTGGATCTTATGAATAGAGTGTTCAGAGATCAGTTGAACAAGTTCGTACTTGTGTTCGTGGATGATATTCTGATTTATTCCAGAACGGAAGAGGAGCACAAGACGCACTTGCGTATTGTTTTGGAGATCTTGCGGAAACATCAGCTGAAGGCTAAGTTTTTGAAGTGTCACTTCTGGAAGAGTGAAGTGAGGTTCTTAGGCCATGTGATTTCTAGAAGTGGAATAGCGGTTGATCCCGCTAAGGTGGCAGCAATCCAGGATTGGGTTAGACCTAAGAATGCATCTGATGTGAGAAGTTTTCTTGGATTAGCAGGATATTATCGATGGTTTATCAAAGACTTCTCCAAGATAGCTGCACCATTAACAGGATTGACGAAGAAGAACCAAGTGTTCAGTTGGGATGCTAAGTGTGAGCAAGCTTTCGGAATCCTGAAAGAGCGATTGACGAGTGCTCCTGTTTTGACTATTCCTAGTGGGAATGATGAGATGGTGGTTTACACCGATGCATGTGGTACTGGACTTGGAGCAGTGCTAATGCAGAGGGATAAGGTTGTTGCGTATGCCAGTCGACAACTGAAGCCGCATGAAAGGAATTACCCAACTCATGATTTGGAGTTAGCGGCGATTATATTTGCTCTGAAGATGTGGAGACATTATCTATTGGGAGTTCGATTCGAGTTGTTTACGGATCATAAGTCGCTGAAGTATCTATTCTCCCAAAAGGATTTGAATCTTCGGCAACAACGTTGGCTAGAGTTTTTGGCATCATATGATTTTGGTATAGCTTATACTCCGGGAAAAGGTAACGCAGTGGCAGATGCGTTAAGTCGAAGACATGCAGGATTGGGAGCCATGTTTTCAGAATGGAAGAGTCTCGAGTATTTAGCTGGATTTGACTTCAGGCCTAGATGCGAATTGGAACCTGAGATGTTGGCAAACTTATCAATAAGACCCACTCTTGTGGAAAGGATTGGCGAGGACCAAAAGCGAGATGATAAGCTTGTCAAGATTATCCGTGAATTGGAATCTGGATTGGATCCAGAAAAGGATAAAGGATTCGAGGTCGATCGAGAGGGTTGGCTTCGGAAGCAAGGACGACTAGTTGTTCCCGATATAGATGAATTGAGGAGTGAAGTTCTGAAGGAAAGTCATCACTCGAAGCTAACAATTCATCCAGGTGGAAATAAGATGTATCGGGATATGAAGAGAACCTACTACTGGGAAGGCATGAAGAAGGATGTTGGAAATTTTATTTCCAAGTGTATGAACTGCCAGTTGGTAAAAGCCGAGCAGAAGAAGCCTAGTGGATTGCTTCATCCATTAGAAGTTCCTACATGGAAGTGGGAGCAGATATCGATGGATTTTATTGATGGACTACCTAGAACAAGAACGGGAAATGAAGGGATTTGGGTCATTGTGGATCGTCTGATCAAGAGTGTGAGATTCATTCCTGTTCGATCGACTAGGACTGCATCAAAGTTGGCTGAGTTGTATGTTAAGTGGATAGTTCGATTCCATGGTATTCCGAAGAGTATAGTGAGCGACCGAGATCCATTGTTCACTAGTGGATTTTGGAAGAGCTTCCAGGAAGTTTTGGGAACCAAGTTGTGTTTGAGTACAGCTTATCATCCTCAAACAGATGGTCAGACCGAGAGAGTCAACCGAGTTTTGGAAGATCTTCTTAGAGCATGTGTTTTGGATTTCGGAGGATCATGGGAAGATTACCTTCATTTGGTGGAGTTTGCGTACAACAACAGTTACCAGTCAAGCATTGGTATGGCACCATATGAGGCATTGTATGGAAGACCGTGTAACTCTCCGACATGTTGGTTGGAAACTGGAGAAAAGCTGATACTTGGGCCAGAGATGATTCGGCAGACTTCAGATTGTATAGAGATCATTCGGCAACGAATGAAGGAAGCCCAAGACCGTCAGAAGAGTTATGCTGATAAGCGTCGAAAGGATTTGGAATTCGACGTAGGAGATATGGTTTTTGTGAAGATTTCTCCACTGAAGAATGTTATTCGATTCGGGAAGAAAGGAAAATTGACTCCGAGATTTGTTGGACCATTCCCGATTACCGAGCGAATTGGAAAGCTCGCTTATAGATTGGAATTACCGGAGAAGATGTCGAGTGTGCACAATGTTTTTCATGTATCATATCTACGGAAGTATGTGCACAACTCGAACACAGTGGTTACTGTTGATAGCTATGAAGATTTCGAAGTTGATCCAGTCGATAGAAGACCTCGTAAGCCGCTTCGTGTTGTTGAAACTGACACGAAACAGCTCAGGAGGAAGGTAGTTAAGTTACTCAAGGTACAATGGAGCGATGATGATAACGACTGTATGTGGGAGGTGGAAGAGAGGATGAAGGCAGCTCATCCTGAACTCTTCAAGGTATGGCCCTAAGGTGTCGTGTCATCTCGCAATATTGTAACTTGTTCTAGTTTTAGAATTCTGCATGCTAAGCTAGAGTTGGATGCATGGTTTGTTGATTGCTATGGATGTTAGGCGTGCAGAATAGTTTTGGTTGCTTTGATTGTGTGTAATTTCGGGGGCGAAATTCCTAAGGGGGAGAGAATGTAACGACCCGTATTTTACGGATCGAGAAGTTTGTCAAAATCTGGGATTTTTAGCATTTTCTAGTTGTTTCAGATTTTGGTTGAAATTTGCCTAAGTCCTAGGTCGTACGCGACCTAGAGGTTAATTATATGTTGTCGGCGACTTAGGAGATAAGTCGTGAGCGACTTAGAGAAGGTCTGCGACCTAAGGGGATAGGCGAGTTAAGAGTTAGGTTGTAGCCAGATTGTGGTAGGTCGCACTGTCTTGAGTCGCACCTAAGTGATAAGTCGTGACTGACTTAGGGTTGGAACGTTGAAAGTTTAGGTCGTAGACGACCTAAGAGGTAGAGTGACCTAAGTTTGGGAGTTTAGTGTTAGGTCGGCAGGGCGAGTTAGCGACCTATAGGTTAGCGACCTAAGAGTTAGGCGACTTAAGGAGTATACGACTTAGGGAAGTTAAGTGGTAAGTCGTAAGTGGTAAGTCGTAAACGACTTATAGGGGCAGCGACCTAAGGAAGCTAGGGGTAAGCAGGTAACGACCTATAGTAGTACGCGACCTAAGGGTTAGCGAGTTAACAACCCAGTATGTTGCGACCTAGTGTTAGGTCGTTAGGCGACCTAAGGAGTTGGGTCGTATAAGTTGTTAGGTCGCTAGGATAGTTTAAGTGTTAGGTCGCGTGGGTCTAAGTGTTAGGTCGTAACACTGGTAAGTCGCTGGGTTTTGTTAAGTGTTAGGTCGTAACATCGTTAGGTCGTAGGATGGAGAGCTCTGTTAGGTCGCTAAGCGCGTAAGTTTTAGGTCGCGTGCCAGCGAGTCATTAAGGCGCGCTAAGTCGTAAGTCGCTAAGTCGCGCATAGGCTAAGTCGTTAGGTCGAAGACTGTTATGTCGCGTGTATCTGTTAGGTCGGAGAGGCTTAGGTCGGAGAGGCTTAGGTCGGAAACGACCTAGGGAGATAGCCGAGTTACGACTTAAGGAAATTTCTGCTATAAATAGGATGGGTTGTTCTCACTTTTTGGGATCCGGATTTTGAAGCGACGAAGTGCTGCCATTTTGAGAGCTCGACTTCTACACTTCTTCACTTCTTTTCTCCACTCTAATCTAGTGCTTCCATCCATCCAAATCGAAGATCAAGATTGAAGATTCAAGAGCTTGGATTGAAGATCTTCATCTTTTCAAGAGAGATTTCTTCATTTGAAGCGGATTCGTGATAGATCAAGCTTGATCCTTCGCTGTCCAGATCTGAAGCGTGTTGATTTGAGGTTGTTTAGGTGATTTGGTGAGTGGTGATTATCTCTCACACGGATCCAAAGGAGTATATCGGATTGTTGGCTCGATTTGGTGTTAAAATAGTGATTTCCATGCATTTTCTTCATCCAAAGTGTAGATCCATATAGATCCATTGTTCATGATGATGTTACATCCATTTTATCATATGTTAACCTATGCAAGATCATTCATCAAGTTTGTAGAGATATAATTCATGTTTTCATGCTTATTGGACTTTCAACTCTTTAATTACGAAAATGCCATTATTGTTATAATTGTCTACTTAGATCATATTTGAATGCTTGATTGCTTGGATTGATGTTTGATTTGATTGGTTGTTATGAACTAGATGATTGATGATTAGATTTAGATCGAAGATGATTCAAAAGCCAAGGGAAAGGCTCTTGGATTGGGAAAGCTGCTCGTGGCATATGTAGCGGATGATGAAGCTCTTATGCGTAGATTTGATGATGAGATGTTGAGATGAGGCTTTGCGAGGATGTGATGAAGCAAGGCAATCATGTGATGAAGACTTGGTCTAATCCAGACGGGATCATTCCAAGCATGTTGATAACTCGGTGATATGATTCGAGTTGAGGATAATGAATGGATATGAGAATGGTCGTCGAGGAGGATGATTAGGAGGCTTGGATAGCATCGTTGTTGAAGGTTCTAGCATGCTCTAAGCAAGAGTACGTTTGGGCAGATTCGATAGTCCCAACGACTAACCGTTGATGGTCGAGTACTCTGGGCAGATTCGATAGTCCTAGGCACGGGTTGCGACGACGTGCGGGAGTTATGTCTAGAACCGGGGTTTCCATTAGCCCTTGACGGACGGCTGAAAGAATGTGCCGGTCATTCAATTAACGGTGATATCGAAGCAATGATAACAGTGATAGCTAGAGTCATGGATGTTTGGTTGTATCGTCATTCGGACTCAAGAGCGGTATTTTCTGGGTGCTTATCTGATTTAGGCCTTGGTACTTGGAAAACATCACCCTTGACTCGAGTGATAGTAGCTTTATTTTAAATTGTATGCTCTGCTATGTTGCTTCTGCTTAGTGTGTGTCTGGGGGCTATCACTGTAGAATGAGGTTGGAATGGGAGGGTTGTATTCCTATTTCTTTTCCTTTATGTTCTTTTGGTATGTTGTTAGTTAATTTACTGCTCACTAAGACTGTTGTCTGACTCAAGGCTTTTTGTTTTAATTCTTATTGCCTTGGGCTGTTCGTCCGTTTTGGGACGGGGAGACTAGGTAGCAGGTGCTGTTCTCTTCTCACGGTGATGATATCGAAGACGAGATGGAGGGTTGCATATTATCTTCTTATTATATGTACTGGATATTCCGCTGTTCTGTATTCTCTGAGAGATATGTAGTGAGGCTTGATGTATTGACTATTTGGATGTTTGTATTCAACTAATATGGAGTTTTATATGATATCATTTTGTTCTGAAAAGCTTCACTATACATATGTTCTATTGTATTTTGTCCATGCGCTGTGAGTAATACGATAGATTCTGTTGTTTTATTTTACCCTGGCAATCGTCCATGGTCGCCTGGCACACTTTACAGCACACTATCTCTAGGTTTGGTGCAGGGGTCATGGGCGGTCGTCACAACTTCGGTCACCACGAGGAATTTGTGACTTCGGTTACCATGAGGTATTTGTGGCTTTGGTCACCACGAGGCATTTGTGACTTCGGTCACCATGAGAAATTTGTGACTTCGGTCACCACGAGATGGGTACTTATACATATATTAGTACTAGACACGAGGTTTGCACGTGCTGCATAGCTTCGGCTTGCAATTGGGGATTTGGATCCAATTCGGGCATTTTTCTGAGTTATGAGTTTTATTTATGATTTCATGATTTCTAGATGATTGTTTTATATATTTTATAGCTTGGATCTATATGAGAATTTATACATATATGGTGATTTCATTTCTAAGTTTTGAACTCTTAACTGAGTTCCATGAGTTATTTGTGATTGCCTTCTTTCGGCATATTTTTGAAATTTGTAATTTCCTATTTTAGGAATTAGTTGAGATTGCCATCCGTTGGCGGATTTTGAGTCTTATGATCTCCTATTTAGGAGTTATTGTTAATGAAAACCATTATATTGGATTTTGTATATGCCGATGATATGAGGCAAGTATTTGGGATTATTTAATTATTGTTGAATTTGCCTCTTTCGAGAAACTTCTATAAGAAGTATTTTAGTAATATTATCTCATATGTGATAGTTGAAATATGTTATCCCGCCTTTTGGCAAAGCCGTGACACCAAGAACTTGACTAGAAACCAATGACGGTTCATCATGGAGATCGGTTATGTGCAGGCTCACTATGGACATCGACGAATTTTATCCGAATCCAGATCAAGCTACAATTGATATAACACGACAAGTGAAGTCATGAAAGTCAACACTCCAAATTTCAAGTCAATCCAACTTCATATGCTCGAGTTACGATCGATGCAAGATGAAGGAAACGTCTCGATTTTCGTATCCATTGCCAAGCTATTCGAATCCATCAGTTTCGAATCGATCAGAAGGCCCTAGTTCGTAACGATCAGCCATGCATCCATCAGCAAGTCACAGTTCATATCGACGGCTTTGCATCCATCGAGTTCCAGTTGTTCGAATCCATCAAGTCGAAGTGGTTCGTATCCATCAGGGGAGTATGATTCGTTCGTATCGATCGGCAACCCTCTGTTCGTATCCATCAGACGACTGTTATTTCATATCGATCGTAGGACCTTTGTTCGCATCCATCGAGCATTGCACTATCCGCATCCATCGACAAGTCATAGTTCGTATTGATCAGCTCCGCATCCATCGACAAGCCACAGTTCGTATCGATCATCTCCGCATCCATCGACAAGTCACAGTTCGTATCGATCAGCTCCGCATCCATTGGCCGATCAGCTCCGCATCCATCGACAAGTCACAGTTCGTATCGATCAGCTCCGCATCCATCGACAAGTCACAGTTCGTATCGATCAGCTCCGCATCCATCAACGAACCTTTGTTCGAATCCATCGTGGTACCTCTGTTCGTATCCATCGAGCATTGCACTATTCGTATCCATCACAATATTGCTTGTTCGTATCCATCAAGTCGAAGTGACTTTGATCGATACGAACAAGGGCTACCTTCATCGATGCGAATAGAGCCGCCATCATCGATACGACCAAGCCATCTTCATCGATTCGAACGGGGCATGCTACAAATCGATATGAAAAGGCAAGCTGTTGATCGACTCGAACTGGGCATCGGACTTCGATACGAACGAGGCAAAGTTCAAGGACGACTCGGTCAACTCAGCGAAGAAGGTGGATCGATACGAAGAATGCGCGTCACGTCATCACCTGATCACACGCAACCATCGATTCGAAATGATCGAGTCGAAATGATCGAGTCGAAATGATCGATTCGAACAAAACAGCTTGTCGAGTAATCCCAATTCGAATCGATCATAACTCAAGATCCACAAGTCCAATGCCATGAAATTTTCACAGAAGCTTACGCGCATGCTAAAGAACGTTCACACCAAATTTCGACTCCATTGGACGCAATCTTGATCGATACGAAATTCATTCGTATCGGTCACGGATCGGGCCGAAATTTCACGGGCTTGGTTGCGTAGGCCTACTCACGTGCCAGAAGGAGTCTCCCGAGATCTGAGGGAAATATTAGCCTCCTACACCTATAAATAGACCCCCAGGGCCTACAGAAAATGGATCTTTGAATTCTCCAACGCCCAGACTCTGCCGGATTCAGTTCTAAAGTCCATTCCTGCTGCTGCTAACGAATTTTACTGCTGTAATTCATTGTTATATGCTGTAACCTATTGCAATTGATTATAATCATCAAAGAAACATCAATAAAGTGATCAACTTAATAGTGGACGTAGGCGATACGCCGAACCACTCTAAATTCTTGTGTTTCTGTGCGTTTTTATTATTTTCATTATCTATTTTTGGAGTTTTTGTTAGATAATCCTCTTTTTCCATTTAATCTCTTCATTTTTATCTCTTCAAAAACTTCCAAAAAGTGTTGTGCCCAATTTTGGTACGAACAAAATATATTTGTGTTACTTCTTCTCTTTTGAGAAGAAATATTACCCTTTATCCTTACATTTCATCTATCGTATGCTAATCAGTTTATTTAAGCTAGACTGACCCATGTATTTTTATATACTCAGGTCAGACTAAGTTAATTCAGGTTAGTTACCTGCTGTTGATTTCTTTTATGCTGCTTCCACATTGGATTATCTGCTGGTTATCTTCTGTATAGTCTTGTAGTCATTTTGTAAACTCTGATTTGTACTTATTCATTTGAATCGATGTATATATGGTGGTTTATGTACCACTAGTGTTGTATCACATTGTATTGTACCATGATGTATCTATGTATATGTATATATATGTTTGACTACTGTTCTGTGATCTATTGTGTTTGTTGTTATATTTTGTTTTGATAGATCCGTTAGCCACCGTAGTTTTGTATTAAGCATTTATTGATTATGTCGATCCACTCGAGAAAGATAAAAAGGAAAGAATATTTGAGCACTCTATCGACGTATTCAATAAACGTTTAAGACAAAGCTATGGATGGTCGTTCCTAACCATCCCTATTCTCTGCATTATCAGACAGTATTACTCAATAATACTCTTTGTTAATGAGGGTCTCGGGGTGGGGCGTCACAACACTTTTACAATATATCATAGTTATACATACAACAGGAATAAATAAATAATGCAGCGGAACAACATGATACAGTGGAATAATAATAATAATAATAATAATGTAATACTAAACTCTGTCTTCGTCCTGTAGAAATACGGTCTTCAACACTAAAAAGCTCAGGCTGACCCGAGTGTAATGAAAAGACAAAACACTCGAGTCATAACTAAAAGATCTTATGTAAGTTAAATCAACAGAAAATAAATATGAGTGTAACAGCTTCAGAGATGTTTACGGGATTTTACATCTCCTATCCAGTGTATAACGTGCGTGCAATAACTTAAGAGATGTTCGAGATTTCCATCTCCTAAGGATCCGTTAAACTATTTATATGTAGTAATATGCGCTATATATATAGTGTCTATCAGTAAAGTTAAATATTAAAATAGCGTTAAGGCATTACCCATATCCCCCTTAACACATTTTATAAATGTCGTAGTCTATACAGTACTATAAACTCCACCAAACCGATGGGCTACCAAGGAGCACTCCATATGTATGACACAAAACAAAATCGTAGTGGGCTCGATAAGGCATATAACAGGGCATGCAAGGCTATACCCATAGTAGGATTCTACCGGATTGCGGTACCAGGCTAGTGGTAACGCATAGCAGCTACTACCGCCCACCTCAAACAACACTCCCATAATCAAATCGTGGGTGGCCGCCAAATCAATCACAAAGTAACAGATATGGTATCGAAGAAGCGTATCTGATAGGAGGAGCGACCTCACTTGGCCTGGTGATGGCTCCTGATTTTTTTCATATCAAGCTGACCTAGGGGCATCAGGGCTGCGTTCATACCTTATACAGAAGCGTTCGCCAAACCATCCTACTTCGTTCTGGATTCTCCACCACGTGCACAGTTGTTAAAGTGGTTTCGGAATTGGCAGAGAGTACGACAATATCCGACCCCGGTCTCTTTAACAACCAAACGTTTACATTTTTCACACCGCGATCATTTCATAAAACATTTATAATAATAATCCAGAAAATAGTTTATACTTTCATATCAAGACATCCATATTTTTTTTTCCAAAAGTATAAATATATTCATATATACTGAGGAAGATTTCTTTCAATCAATTTCTAAAATAATTTATAAATCTCTTCTAAACCATTTATAAACTATTTATAAGCTTTAGAACCATTTATAAAGCTATTTATAAATTCCCAAATAGTGTACAATTCTTCCCCTTCAAAAACCCTTATAATTCCTTTATAAAACCATTTTAAAAATCCCTTATAAAAAATCTTTTATAAAATCCTTTTTAAAATCCATTATAAAATCTCTTACAAAACTTTTATAAACTCCTTACAAAACCTATTACATTTTTATTTATTAAAGTTATTATAAAATCTATATTTATTATATTAAATTAAAGCTTTATTTATTATATTATATTATATTAAAATTATATTTATTATATAAATTAAATTTAAATTATATTAAACTAAAACTATATTTATTATATTAAATTAAATTTAAAATAATTTTTTTAATACTATACTAAATTTCTATTAAATTAAATTTTAAACTATTTAAAATATATTTTAAAACTAAATCAATTTATAAGTTAAAAATCTTAAAATTACATTTTTGAACCATATATTAACTTAAAATTTGAAACTTTAAAACATATGAAATAAACTATTTTCCAAATATAAATTTTAAATAAACTCATTAAATAACATTTAAAATCAAATTTATAAATCAAACATACCTTTCTATTTAGAAAATAATTTAAACCTACCAATGGTGTCCGTATATAGTTTTCTACCTTATGGTCAAGTGATAGAGTATGTATCATTTCAACCCTAAAATAGTTAAATTTTCCGGGTATATATCATTTCAACCCGTATCCCGAATCAACAATTTTCAAATCAATATAATCGCTCGGGTTTATCATTTCAACCCATAATGATTTTCCCTAATCTATAAGATCAATCAGGCATATATCATTTTAACCCATAGTGCGTCAAATCATCTGAAATGTCAACAAACAAACATCCACCACAATCATCATCCAAATCAACCAATAAATCACAACAAATGACTGGTTATAACTATCAGGTGTTTAACTAGCACTTTAAATTGAATATTAATTTAAATGGCAATTTAATTCAATAAAATTCAATTAAAATGTCAAATTAAACAACCAATAATATTCGTATCACATCCTAAATTCAATTTAACTAACATAAGATGGTTTTGTAGTTGCGAGTGGGTTAAATCAGTCACCTTTGATTTTTAGTCGATTTAAAATCCAAATAATGCCCAAAATTCCAATAGTCTTATAATGCAGCCAAACTATATCCAAATTGTCCAAAATTTCGATACGATCGCAACGGAGAAAACCGCGTCCAAATCCGAGCTCGTATGTAAAAGTTATTCAAGTCAGAATATTTAAATTTCAAAATTTATAAAAAGAAATAAAGCAATGGCATAATAGTAATTATACTATCTCCTTACATCAGAACCCTCGTACGCACGCTGCTGCAAACCCTAGCCGTCGTTCTTCACGTGCCCGCCGAACAACTCTCCGACCACTCTACGACCATCAGACCACGCCATCGAAATAACCTCTATTAACTGCAATATTTAATTATATTTAATTTCAATTGATTTATAGTTAATTTCAAACGAATTACATATCAAGATGATAATCAATCAATTGTAATACATTAATGATTCACCTCTATTGACCTATTGTTTACAAATAAAAGTTGATAAATTACTTTCTAAAAATTGATTCTATTCTGTATTAACCAATTTCAATTAATTACATATAATTTCTCCTTTTAATACAACATTGAATTAAATCTTTATTTACCTTTATTATTACCATTAATTGCAATAACCTTAAACAGTTGTCAATCTCATTCAATCAACCTTATTAAATTATATTTTGATTATTATTTTTCTCGTTAATAAATCATAAATTTTAATTCCTCACAATATTAAATTTCAAAATCTTATTTAATTTAATATTTTTAATTATCGAAAAATACGGGTCGTTACATTGACATTATGATGGGTTTATTTATCATAGTATTATGAACTTGAATTTGAGCTGGTAAACATAACCGATATTATGAATAATTTATCATTTGAATTTATTGTTGTATTATATATTTGTTATATATAAGTTTGTATTCTGTTAAGCATATTGTTTTATACCTTGATGTACATTATGATACTATTTTTGGTCAAAATAGTCTAATTCAATGCTAGCCTAAAATCCAGAGGTCAATGAGTCCCTGTACCTGTAGAGTCTCGATCTATGGCTTTGATTCTGTTTTGTTAATATTATATATTGTTCTGAATATTTTAACCGGTGTGTTTATTACTTTGTAATAATACTGTGCACGTCAGAATTTTCAGTTCAGATCCTCTAAAGGTAATAAAGACGTGTCAGTGTTTGTGCAAAGATATATTCACATTCGATCGCCCTTAACCAACTGTATTCTCCGTGTTATTAGACGACATTACTTGTAATATTCTTTAATAATATGGGTATAACGGCAGGGTCGTTACAACTTGGTATAATTGGATTAATATGCATAGCATGGGCTTTGAATCCAACATTCAATTAATATGCATAGCTTGGGCCATGATGAATGCCTCACCACAGTATCACATGTTGATGATTCTTGGTTATTCAACTAATTATTGTTTGCTGAAATATAAGTTACTTCTTTGTTGATTGGGTTTATGTAACTTAATCTAAAAGTGGAGAAAATGAATCATAGATATTTAGATAATGTACTGTTATGTGGTTTGGATGGATAATATATTATTATGTATTTATTTTATGCATGTTATAAGATTTTAAAATATTTTGAATATGAAATAAATGCTACCTTTCCCATGTATAATGGAAAAATGCATTTTGGTTAGATTAATATAGCACTAACAAACTCTTTTTGATAAAAGTGTTAATAGTAAGGTATATCTACCAGTACCTACACTTGTGATGAATGTGAGACCGTGTTGAGTTTCGGCATTCCCGCGTTTCCTACGTGTACGCTTCACCATGTTTAAGCGGCATCAACGATCGAAGTCTCCAATGCTGGCGTTCGGATTAAACATCCCTTTGTCGCCTCCCACCGAACAAATAATATGGTCTTGGCAACACATTGTAACAAAAGGAATTCCCAATGTTACGTGCCACCAATCTTATATATATACCATGATTATTCCAAATATCTTGCGATGTGGGACTTTAATCCATTCAATCCACGCACCCACTCCATTTACAATGCGAGCCACACCTAACTATCTCCACCTTGGCGAGCATTGCTCAAGTCACCTTTGGAGTTATATCGGGTCCTCTTCGCAATGGGATCAGGCTGCTACTCCGAGTTCTCATAAGCAGGGAGAAGAGTGCTTGACAAACTCACTCCACCTTGATGAGTATCTCATGCTCAAGCCGCTATAGAGTCGTGCTTCGGTCACGCTGCATCATATTAGTCCCTCTAACCATGGAGCTCTGATACCATATTGTGTTTCGGCATTCCCACATTCTGTACGCGTATGCTTCACCGTGTTTAGGAGGAATCAACGGTCGAAGCCTCATATGCCAGCATCCCGATTGAACATCTCTTCATCGCCTTCCATTGAGCATATAATCTGGTCTTGGCAACACATTGTAACAAAAGGAATCTTCAATGTTACACGCCACCAATCCCATATATACCATGATTATCCCAAATATCCTACGATATGGACTTTAATCCATTCAATTCATGCACCCACTCCATTTACAATGCGAACCATACCTAACATATTGCTTTTATAGTAGAGTCATTATATAAGCTTCTAAAACATGTTAAAATAATTTGTGCAAATTTCTACAATTTAAGTTGTGCAAATTCCAAAAAAAAAAGGTTTCTTAGGATGCACATGGAACAAGTCTCTTTACAAAAATATAATGTAAATGTATAACAAATATGGTTATTGAATCCAATAGAGTGCTTTCAAGTTTTTATAATTATTTTTACCATTTCAAAAAGTGAAGTATGGTTCTAAAGGGTATCACCATCAGAATCTTTGGTTTCATGTAAGTCTTAGATTTCAACCCTTATGTATTATTTACATACTTGGATACTAAAAGAAAGATTACAACCCATCCATGATGGATGCAACTTTGTGGAATACTGGATAATGCATTTTAAAACCAAATACTACTGTTTGCTTTATAAGTAGCACTTTTACAGATTTTCTTTATGGATGATGTAATCTACGATCTTAGAATCCGTTAAACACTATCTAATATGAGTATGCAATTTATTTTAGAAATATGAAATAATTGTAGACTTTTGAATTAGATATATTGATGGTTTTCTATTTTATGTGGTCACATGTGTTGCCTTTGGACCTAACTCATAAGCATGTCTTGATTTATAACCTATTTTTATTGTCATAAAACATTGTTTTAATCATTTTATCCAAGACATTAACAAATAATTATTGTTCAAACATATTAACTTGAACATGAAGATACATAATGTACATAATGCCAATATTTGTAAACATCATCGATGTTATAGCAATAAAGTACTTTCATCCATGGTTGGTTTAAAACTTTAACTATTTATATGAATTTAGTTCAAGGAATCTTTAGACTACATAACTCAACTTCTTTACTGACATAGACCTTTAGAAATGTGTTATACCTATGTGACTAAAAGCAAATGAATTTCAGTCCTACTTTGATCGGCCAGGAATTCGTTATGTGGGAGAAAAACAGGCAACTAAAATACCGTTTTAGGTAAAAAAAGCAAACATACCCCATTTCCAAAGAGATTAATTTTCAAATGACTAAAAAAATAAAACATGCATCATTGTCCAACTTTAAAGACAAAACAGTGTACGTAGCACCGGTTTGCACTTGTGTGTGTGTGTGTATAAATATATATTATAATAATTGTAGATTCTTATTTAAAGAGTTTTTACCAATTCAAAATATTTTGGATTAATATTTTACAAATCTTGTATTGATTTAAAATTCAAAATCAGATCTAAATATAAGTAACTATCTATTTTAAAATTGAAATTCAAACTACAAACTACATACACACACGCTTTCACATACACACATTATCTTAACAAAAAATTTAAACTCAAAATGTATATATAAATATGTTTTATATTTTAATTTAAAATATATTTATTTATGAATTATTAATTAGTATATATATGTATGTCTGTATTAAAAAAATTAATTTTTTATTCTCGATCGACAAGGTTTATAATTTTCTTATATCAAATCTGTATGGCTTCAATATAAGGCTTTTTTATAACACATACAACAATATATTTAAAAGAATTAAGATGTCTTTGTTATAATTATTATTTAGATGTATTTTTTTTTAAATTTGAAAGTGTATATAAATTTATAAATAAGTTTTAGATAATTTAATATACATAATATACCTATATATTATTACATATACCATATTATAAAATTATTAAAGCTATTTAAAAATAATATTAAATTTTGAAAAATTATGTTTAAACATTTGAATTATAGTTGAA
Organism: Allium fistulosum; assembly: GCA_030737815.1. Taxonomy (NCBI): domain Eukaryota; kingdom Viridiplantae; phylum Streptophyta; class Magnoliopsida; order Asparagales; family Amaryllidaceae; genus Allium; species Allium fistulosum. The sequence continues at coordinate 74,711,004 of CM060906.1, forward strand.
ATTAGTATAAGTAGTTTAATGATGTTTTAACGTGTTTTTTTAAAATAATCTGGATATATACCTAATATTGGACAACAAACAATATATACAAATTCATTGGAATAATTAAGATCTAAACAGCATGAACATAATGGTTAACATATGTAATTATAATTAACTTGAAATTGATATATTAGCAAAAACAGTAGCCAATATGCACCTTGAGTGAAGAACCAACTCCTAGATCCAATCCAATCACCTTTAGAAATTACTGTAGATTAGAGATGAATACCACTCTTATTTTAATTGATTTTTTTAAATATTGATTTGAAAATTAATTTCTATTAGCCTATGATGCTTGTAGTTATGCGAGGATAGGATAGGGGAAGAAAAATATCTAAAAAAATAGAAGAGATGAGGTGTTTAAATAGACATACAAGTAGAGGAAAAAGTGGAGATCCAATCTCCTTTCTTTAGTCGGTTTTTTTACCAGTTTAAATCAATTTTTGAACATTTAAAACCTCTATCCCTTTCTCCTGTAGTGGACCGTAAAAGGGGCATTATAGGCCATAAATTTTGTAACCCTCTTAGTAGTTAATTATTTAAATCAAATTTAAATATTTATTGCTGTCGTATATCGATACGTATATATAGAACTTTTATATAAGGCATTTATTAAATATATACAAATGACATTCAAATAAAATTCAAATAATTATTATTTCATAAATACTAGTTAATTTAAAATAATTATAAATAATTAAATCATGTGGTTTTTCAGTGTATTCATTATTATGGTTATGTGACTCAAAGGTGTAAATTTAGTTAACAGTTAATATTGAACAATTCGAATATTATTGTACACATGTCACCTTAGCTAATGGTGTGATAGTTTGGCTGAATTCATTACTTATTCATTACTCATATTGATGTCTTACTACCATCGATATCTGTGATGACCTATCTTTTTGGACGGTTTAAATCGACAATAAACCACACGTGTCTAACTCAAACCATTCAAAATGGAGGATTTTCAATGGAAGAAATAAGAAAAGAAGAGAAAAGAAGGAAAAAAACACAGAATCTCGCAGCGAAATGATAAAATATAATAATCAAATAAACAGTTCATGAAGCGGTTTTACAATATATATTTGATTACACCAATTTTTTTTACAACAATCAGAGTACAAAGAACAACATACCAATAATGATGTAACAGAAATTACTAATAATATAATATAGTATTCGTCCTTCAGAAATAAAGTCTTCAACACTAAAATGCTCAAGTTGACCCGACCATAATGAAAAGACAAAACACTCGAGTTAGAACTAAAAGTTCTTACGTAAGTTAAATCAACAGTAGATAAATACGAGTGTAATAGCTTCAGAGATGTTTACGGGATTCCACATCTCCTATCCAATGTATAATGTGCATGCAATAACTTAAGAGATGTTATAGGATTTTCCATTTCCTAAGGATTCGTTAAACTATCTATATGTAGTAAAATACGCTATATATATGTAGTGTCTATCAGTAAAGTAAAGTATTAAAATAGCGTTAAGTCGTTACCCATATCCCCCTTAACACATTTTTATAGGCATCATAGTCTATATAGTATTGTAAACTCCACCGTAAACTGGTGGGCTACCAGCGAGCACTCCATAGGTACGACACAAACCAAAATCGTAGTGGGCTCGATAAGGATAATATGACAAGGCACACGTGGCAATGCCCATGGTAGGATTCTACCATTTTGCACTCCCGAACTGGAGGTAACGCTTAGCAGCCACTACCGCTCACCTCGAAACACACTCCCAAAATCAAAGGTGGCCACCAATCAATCACAAAGTAATAGATATGGTATCGAAGAAGCGTGTTCGATCGGAGGAGCGACCCCACTTGGCTCGGTATACCTCCTATTTTAGTTATTTTAATTATGGCTTGAAAGTCAAGGCTATCCATCATCGTTCTCTTATTTCATTCCAGTAGCCTTCGCCAACCCAACCTACTACATTCTGGATCATTCACCGCGTACACAGTTGTTAAAGTGGTTCCAATATTGGTAGAGAGTATGCCAATAAGAGGCCCCGGTCTCTTTAACAACCAAACGTCATTTTTCATACCGGTTGGTTCTTTTACGTTTCAAAACCAATTCATATTTGATATCAAAATATCATATTTCACTTGAAAATATCCTTCATTTCAAAATCATCATATTTACTCAAAATATGTCATTTCCACTTAAAAATACCATTTCAAATTCCAATTTAGGTTATAACCTCATTTAACCACATTCACATTTAAATCAACGATTTAAATATATAAATTCCAACCTTGCACAATTTGAAATTCTAGAGAATAGTTTGAATATTTATAAATATTTTTCTATAGTTTATATAGTTTAGAGATTTAAAACAGTTTAATATAAAATGGTTTGAGTATTGAAAATGTTTATATAGTGAAATAGTTTTGGAAAATCAAAATAATTTGAATATTAAAAATAATAAATTTTAAACAGTTTATATCAAAAATAATTTATTTTGAAAATGATATCAGATCAAACTGTTTCTTTTCCATTTCAATAATCTGGACCCATGTCCAATTTCACTTTACTGATTTAAAACACTTAAATCAAATTAACTCTCATTGCTAAAATTTAAGATCCAAATCTTTAAATAATTCAATTTCCAAAATTAAAGTCATATATCAATTACAGTTTCACATTTCCAATTCAATTCTTTAAAACAATTCCCTTTTCCCAATTTCAGTTTCAACATTTCAAAGCTTGAATTAGAAAATAATTCAATTCATATAAATCCAAAATTTTATTCCTTTAAAACAATATCATATAATCAAAATCCAAATTTCAAGATTTTTAAAACCATTTAATTTAACCAGTCCTATGTCCGTATATAGTTTTCTATGTTATGAAAAATAATAGCACTTTGCGGAAGCTTTTATCAACGGATCTTTGTCACCCAAATCACAAAGAGATAACTTGGATTGAAAACAAGACGGAATTGAAATCAAAACGTAATAACACAAGATATTCCACCCAACCACCCACTTTATTGATTCACCAAAATTTTGTTTACAATTAATAGAACAAAGCTAAAATAAACAAAATACCATTGAATCAATAACCAAATTGAGAAAGGGAGCAAATATCTATATGACTAAAATTGTTGGAGAAGAAGAACAAAGATGGAGAAGAAAGAATTAGCAAATAGATTTTCCACCACACTTTTACCCTCTCTTCTAGTCTCTATTTATATAATCAATTACATAATGCCCAAGTTAACATTAGATGGCAAAAAATAATTTGATTAGCCAATTAGAGAGAGAAATAAACATACTCAAATACGCCTATTAATTAGAGGAAACAAAATCTTCTCTTTCTTTCTTTTGCATATTTATTTCCCTTTATTTGTGATTTTGTATCACCAAAATTTAACACTCCACTTTGATGCAAAATCACATATCTCCAACATATCAAGCATGCCATATCTAGATCTATCACAAATCCCCATATCTCAACCACACTAAATTACAAACCTCAACCACCGTCTGCAAGTGATGCATCTCCCACATGAGGTGCACCACACAAATTCGGTCTTGAAAACGTTTGTAATACCACAAAGATCTCCGTCTTGTCTTCGTGGATTTTGCAATTCGACACCCGTCTATTACTCGATCTAAGCTCATTACCTGATCACTATCGATCCCTCGAGCATCATCAACATGAAGACCCCTGTCTAAAATATGATCCTCAATGCTAGAATCATAAGCAGTGACCACATAAACCTCTCCACCTTGCTGTGGACTAGGTCCTTCAACCGTCACTCGCTTTCCATTACCGACTACAGAATCAACCAAGCTATAAAGGTTTCCTTCTTCCAATACTCCTCTCATCCTTACACGACCACCTTTCTTCACTCTCAAAACTCCACCTTAAGTATCATAAGTGCAACCACGGTGATCCAACTGACCGAGAGAAATAAGATTATGTGAACAAGTGGGTACATGTCTGACTCCAGAGACTTCTCTAACCACACCATAATGCATACGAAATCGGATAAATCCAATACCACAAATTGGTAGCTCTTCTCCATTGGTTGTACTAATCATGTCGACACTCTTCTCATAAGAAGAAAAACAATTCACATCTCTACAAATGTGAAAACAGGCTCCCGAATCCATCTTCCAAGGCTTATTTTCACTAAAGAGGACATCACAAGAAGCATCACTATCGGTACCTTCAGCAAAACATGCCTGTGCATCACCACTAGTATCACCATACGCAGCCTTTTTCTAATCTCTTTTATAAGCATAACACTTGCTGCGTATGTGACCTTTCTTATTACAATAATGACAAGTGATAACACATTTACCATTAGCGTCCTTCTTCTTCCAAATTGAATCTTTCTTCGAGTCCCTTGCCACCATAGACTCACTTTGAATTGATTTCATACCCGACCCTTTCCTTCTAAGCTCCTCATTCAAAAGACTGCTTCGAACAGTTTTCAAAGAGATAGTTCCTTTAGCATTGGAATTACTCAATGTAACAACCAAAGTTTCCCAACTTTCTGAAAGCAAACTAATTAATAAAAGAGCATGTAACTCATCATCAAAATTGACCTTCATATTTGCCAACCGATTTATTACATCTTGAAATTCATTCAAATGCTCTACAACAGACATCTCTTCATCTAATCTCAGTTGTACCAACTTTCGAACCAGAAAAGCCTTACTAGTAGCACTCTTTGACTCATACAAAGATACCAACTTGTCCCACAAATCCTTCGTGGATTCACAACTAGCCACATGATGGAAAACTGAATCATCAAGATACCGGCGAATCAAAGCAATCGCCTTCTTATCCATCTTCTTCCATTTTCTCTCATCTACATCAAAGGGCTTCTTTCCATCTCCATCAATCAGATCATGAAGATCATTGAGGTACATAACATCCTCCATCTTAGGCTTCCAAATACCCCAATTTTTCCCATCCAAAATAGCCATCTTTGAAAACGAAATCATATCCGACATCAACAATTTTTCAAACCAAAATTACTCTAAGCTTTGCGATGACCTGTGCTATGATACCAATCTGTTATGAAAAATAGTAGCGCTTTGTGGAGGCTTTTATCAAAGGAACTTTGTCACCCAAATCACAAAGAGATAACTTGGATTGAAAACAAGATGGAATTGAAATCAAAACGCAATAACACAAGATATTCCACCCAACCACCCACTTTATTGATTCACCAAAATTTTATTTACAATTAATAGAACAAAGCTAAAATAAACAAAATACCATTGAATCAATAACCAAATTGAGAAAGTGAGCAAATATCTATATGACTAAAATTGTTGGAGAAGAAGAACAAAGATGGAGAAGAGAAAATTAGCAAATAGATTATCCACCACACTTTTACCCTCTCTTCTAGTCTTTATTTATATAATCAATTACTTAATGCCCAAGTTAACATTAGATGGAAAAAAATAATTTGATTAGCCAATTAGAGAGAGAAATAAACATACTCAAATATTCCTATTAATTAGAGGAAACAAAATCTTCTTTCTTTCTTTTGCATATTTATTTCACTCTATTTGTGATTTTGTATCACCAAAATTTAACATTCTACCCTATGGCCAAGTGATCAGTTATTTCAATTTTAATTATAGGGATGGATATATATCATTTCAATCCAAATCAAAGTGTCATAGGTATATATTATTTCAACCTATTTCTTAATTTATTCAAAATAATTCGAATAATAGTTTATATGCTATCACTTAATATACAGAGTGATACCAGAGATATATAAGTATAAATAAACATCTAATCATCGAAATGTCAATGTAACGACCCATAAATTTCAACTGTTTTAAATAACGTAATTAGTTGAAAATTTGTGAAATTTTAAACGATAAAATTTTGAAATAAAAATTTGATATTTGGAATGCGTTTAGTTAAACATAGCAACTGGTAAATTTTCGTCCGAAAATATGAAAGTTTATTCGCGCGTAAATTTACTTCAATTTAATCAGTTAAAAAGCGATGAAAATAAAATGTTTCCGAAACCTAAATATTTTTACATAGAAAAATTCTAAACCATCTTCTGAGAAAGATGTTAGTTTGTCGTTTTTCCAAATTCGGACATCTTTGGCTCCGTCGATCTTTTTTTCCAGCGTTTTTCTTGCATTTTCCGCTATTAGAAAATTTCGAAATTTTATAATTCAATCGAATCACTGATATCTGTATACCATTTCGATTGTCTCGCCGCGCTGATCTCAATGGTACATTTATTTGTGTCAATTGGAGTTCGGCGTTGTAGATTATAATTGGTTAGCGGAGTACAAACTGGTCCGTTACGCAGCACAAACCGGTACCAAACTTGTCAACGCTCAGAATTCTAGGAGCCTTTGACCATTCAGAAAGCCAATAGCCGTCACATTTACAGAAGAATCATTGCATTGGCACGGGGACTCTAAACCTCTCTGTAAACCCCTCTGTACATACCTGCTACCCTCTGCCTGCATTAACTGCTATGCCTTCAGCTTTTCATTGTTCTCGATAAATTTAATATGGACCATTACTATTCCCACTGTCACGTCCTTTTCTTATCTAACTTGCTTCATTTTCTCCTGTAGCCAATTATTCATCTCCCTCTCTTCATTTTGTTTATTTGTTCATGCGAATGAGAAATGGAAACTTTATACACATCTCCCTCTCTGTACATCTTCTTCCCGAGACCTTTCATCATGCCTCTCTCTCCTTTTTCTTTCTTTTTCTCTTCTCCAAATTTAACGACAAAAAATAAAAATTTAAAACCCATGCCGTGAAGCCCATCTACACCGAGTCGAAGCCACCTACCTCCACCTCAACCTCCGCCATCACCATGCGCACCGACCAAGCCACGCCTTAAATCTCCTCCGCCCCATCGACATCCACCTCCGTCCTTCTCTTCTCCTCCGCGCCTTCACCTCGACCGCGCGTCGCAGTCACGCGGAACCCGTCCACCCCATTCCTCCGACCACATCAGCGCTTCCAGCCTCCGCCCTTCCTTTCTCCGACCATCCGCCTCATCACTGACCTCCGCCTCCGACCCCAGCCACCTCCGCCTGAATCCAGCCTGATCTCGATCGGCGCGCCAAACCTCCACTGCCTCCGGCCGAGTCGGCAACACCCACCACCACTTCCCACCTGACCGCTGTTCTCCTCCTCCACTCCAACCGAAGCTCAACGCCTGAACCACGTCGCCACGCAACTTCGAGCACACACAAGGCATGCGGCTACATCCTCCTTAAACCTGTGTGACATGCTTTTGTTTGGCTCGCCCACCATATTTCACCATTGTCGATCAAGCCTATCTTGCTTCTTTTTCTCCGTCCGCCTCTACCTTTGGCCGATGAGCCTCACTTGGCTGCCTCCATACTTTATTCAGTGGTAATCTATATATGCTGTTAATAATTTTATATATATGTCAGTGTTTATGTTTTATGACATAGCAAGTTTGATTTTTTTTTATACATTTATTCGTCTGATAGTATACTTACATGTTTATGTGAGCATGCGTATAAAATGAGTTTTGTTATATATAGTATATAAGTAAGCTATGTATATTCTGTTAGTAATATAAGTATGGGTTTCAAAACAAAAAGGAAATTTGCATGTTATATATATATATATATATATATATATATATATATATATATATTTGGTTTTCTGAACAGCAGTTAGACTTCATGTTCACGATATCATATCTCACTCATGTTATATCGGAATGGGTTGATTTTATTTTTAAAAAGAATTCAAAGTTACCTAGTTTATGCCTGTCAAATTTCAGCCAAATCCGACATCGTTTGATTAGTGGTCGAGGATCTGGAAGTTAGACCCAGACAGCTATTCTTTTGTACTTAGAATTATTTTACACCGCTGCAAACACGACCTGAGTTCATGTTTTGACGCATCGTATCTCTTCTGTCTTACGTCGGAATGGGTTGATTTTATTTTTAAAAAGAAGTCAAAGTTACCTAGTTTATTCCTGTCAAATTTCAGCCAAATCCGACATCGTTTGATTGGTGGTCGAGGATCTCGAAGTTAGACCCAGACAGCTATTCTTTTGTACTTAGAATTATTTTACACTGCTGCAAACACGACCTGAGTTCATGTTTGACGCATCGTATCTCTTCTGTCTTACGTCAGAATGGGTTTATTCTATTTTTAAAAAAGAGTCAAAGTTACCTAGTTTATGCCTGTTAAATTTCAGTAAAATCCGACATCGTTTGATTAGTGGTCGAGGATCTGTAAGTTAGACCCAGACAGCTATTCTTTTGTACTTAGAATTATTTTACACTGCTGCAAACATGGCCTGAGTCTATGTTCGTGACATCGTAACTTTTTGGTCTCTTGTCCAAATCAAGTGATTTTTTTTGCAGTTTGAAATACAAGTTTTGATCTTTATTCATACCAAATTTCAGACCATTTCGATCTCGGTAGCACATAGAATTATATTGTTAAACTTTGATGCATGACATGTTTTATTTGTTGCTATGTTGAATGTTGTGATTTGATTTCATCGATTTCTGTTATCAGCTTTGATCGTTGTATTCGTGCCGATTTGTTTTGCTTGGATTCGTAACTCAATCTCTGTGTCCGTATCAGTGTGCGTATCCGTGTCATCTTCTCGTGCATCTCTAGCCTCGAAAGGTGAGCAATCACTCACGATTAATGTTCTTATATTTATTAAATTTGATTTCAATTGGAACGACAATTGAAATATGCTTCTGTTAGTTATTTATATTGATATATATGCCATCATCTGTATCTGTTCACCTGTGACACCTGACATCATTATCTGTTATTTATATTGATATATATATGCCACCATCTGTATCTGTTCACCTGTGACATCTGACACCCTTATTTGTTATTTATACTGATGATATATGCCTATGACTGTTGTTATATTATTATCATATCTGTTATCACTCTGCAAGTTCCCTGTTAGTATAGAATCACTATGGGTTGAAATGATACATACCCGAACGGACTTTAGAATAGGAGAAAATCGTTATGGGTTGAAATGATAAACCCAAGCGATTTTCAAATTAAATTGAATTTGGGATTTCGGGTTGAAAAGATATATACCCGAATATATTTTAAATTGCGGATTGAAATGATAAATATCCGTATCACTTGACCATAGGATAGAAAATTATATACAGACACCGTTGGTCTATATATAAATGTTTTTGAAAAACATTTCTACGGTTTTGAAAGAAGTATATGGTTTTAATAAATAATTATTTCAAAGATTTATTAAAGTTGATTTAATAAGTTGATTTGAATCAATATGAAATATGTTTAAGTATTTATTTATCTATATTTTCAAATATAGAGTTTATAATGATTTGAAATTGATTTGAAATTATATTTATTTAAGAATTATACTTAAATAAAGTTTGATTTGAAATTTATAAAATTTGAAATTCTAAAGATATGTTTTAACTTGAATTTGATTAAAAGTGACTTTAATGAATATTTCAAATGATATAAATTTAAATGGGATATTTTGTTTATTTGAATTTGTGAATTGAAGTTGTATTAGATGCTATTGAAATGTTAATTATTTAAAGCTTTGAAATATATTGAAATTGAAATGGCTTATTTTATGGTTTAAATATGTATTTGAAATCGATAGATTGAAATGGTTATTTAGAAACTAAATTGAATTGAAATTGATGATTTGAGATTTAATTAAATTTTAATTTTGAAATTCGAGTTTATGTAAATTGATTTGTGAATATCTAAACTGTTTAAGAGGAAAGTGCTAGGATTTCAAAGTGTTATGAATTTCAAGTTTGATTTCCAAAGTGTTATGATTTTAAAAGACTTATGATTTCGAAAGCAATATAACTTTGGAAAGTGATATGATTTTGAAATGGATTTATTTGAAGGAAAAGTGATATCATTTTATATGGTTTTGAAATGGCAATGATATGTCGGTTTTGAAATATAACTATTTTGAAATTTTATTAAAGGACCATAGGTGTAATAATACGTAGTTATTAAAGAGACCGGGATCGGATATGGACATACTCTCTGTCGATACCGAAACCACTTTAATAACTAATATACGCGGAGTGTTGATCCAGAACGAAGTGGATGGTTTTGGTGAACGCGTTGACTGAAGAAAGAGAACGATTTTGGATGACCCCTGACATGACTAAAACAGGAGCCGCGCCGGGCCATTGAGGATCGCCATCTCTAGCGGACACACTTCTTCGTTACCATATCTATTACTTTTGTGATTCGATTTGGGTGCACCCCTCGATTATGGGAGTGTTGTTTCGCGGTGTTGGGGTAGTAGCTGCTATGCCCAACATCAGTCCGGATCAGGCAACTACTAGTATCCTAGTTGGTATCGCCTCATGTACCTTGTCATACTGATTATCCTATTCGCGACCACTACGATTTTGGTTTGTACCTTTAGTATATGGATTGCCCTCTGGTGACTTCCGGTTTTGGGGAAACTACGGTCTTGTATATGCTCTTGGGAATAAAAATGTGTTAAGGGTGGAATGGGCCATGACTTAACACTATTTTGATATCTTATATTACTGATAGACATTATCTACTTATCGTACACTATTACATAGTAGATAGTTTAACGGATGCTTAAAGGATGGTTATCCCAAACATCCTTTGAGTTACTTGTATTTCAATTGCTATTTCACTTGAGTTGGATTTATTAATATAAGAATGTTAATCCTGACTCGAGTGTCTTGTGTTTTGCTTTACGCTCGGGTCAGACTGAGTATTCCAGTATTCAAGACTCACCTTTGAAGTTGGAGCTTTGCTTGAAGATCCAGCCATCTATTCTGCTTTCAGTATTTGATGATTCCAGTGATGTATTCTGATTCGTATCTGATGTATCGTGTTACTCTTTCGTTGTATCTGGTTTAACTCTGATGTATCGTATTACTTTTCAGTTATAAACTCTGATGTATCTTATATATTCATATAGTAGCTTCATGAACTACTATCTCTTTTATTTCCGCTGCATTTATTACTCTGTGTCTGTGATCTGTGATTATATTTATTTACTGTATATGTTCAGTTTTGCCAATTTAAATTAACAATCTATTGTTTTGAATTATTCAAGTCCGACATGTGTGGATTTATTGTCGATTTGAATGGTCCAAAAGAGTGGGTCGTTACAGTTGGTATCAGAGCTTTTGGTAGCTCTAGGCAAAACTTAACATATAGGGTAAATGTATTTACAGAATCACTCTCATTCGAGTTTCAATCTCTTCCGTTTTGATTCGATTCCTTCGAATTTTGGAACGTTCCCTGCAGTTTCAAAATTCATTCGTGTCCTTCACTATCCGTCTTCTTTCAATTCTGGAGCACCTCATAACTCCATTTTGAATGATATCTATAATAGATCGGCGGTCTCGCCAAACTTCGAATGATTTGTAAAGGGGTGAAACTCCTTTACAATAGGCATTGATTTACCAGAGATTTCTGTATCCTCGGTTTATGGTGCTATCTATCTCCTGCAATACCTGAATTATATTCTTTTAGACCGAATGTTGATTTGCCTCGGAATTCAGCATCGATCTTATTCTTGAAGCCACGGTCAACCCAGTTAAGATTGCCCGTGAATTAAATAAGCTTATCCATCTCCTGATTCTGTTAATTGAATCATCTTATCTTTTCTTTTGAATTTTTCTTCGAATCAGAATTCTCTTTGGTTTGAGTCCATCAAAATTGAATCTCTATCCTTGCCTTGAATCCATCCTTGTATCGTCGAGCGAGGAAGTGTATTTGTAAATTTATATTAAAAATGTATTTATATATTGTGTTGTTTGAGTTGTTATTGTGATTTGGGTTTCCGATCGATTCGTCTGATCAGCGTTATCAATAGGATTTCCAAAACACTTGAACAAAGCAAACTGACACAATATTATTTTTCAAATTGGGTAAATGAAATAAGATTGTATGATTATACCATAAATATATAAGTAAAATTTTCTGGAATTTAATAAGTTAATTAAATTGGTTGTTTGAAATGATAATATTTGATTATCATTTATTGTTCTAAATGAATTTATAAATATGGTTTATAAATTGATTTGGAATTTGAAATGAATTTAATTCAGAAATTTGAGGATTTAGATTCCGATGATTTCGAACTTTGGTTTTAAAATTTTAAAGTATATATTATTGAAAGTATTTTCGAATAGAAATCGTTTTCAAAGAATTTTAAAATGTTGGAATCAGTGCTCTTCTCTTTGTCGCTGGAAAATAATTTCGGTGATGGCGGCCGCATCATCGACATTCATTTTCGAGTTTCGAAGTGGAGATACTATTCTGTAGCTTTGCTACGGTTTGTTTTGAAAAATATTTTGATTTGAATTTCTTCAGTATAATTTGATTTATATATATAAGTATCTTATTTTAAAATTTAATTGGATTGATATAAATACATTATATATATCTCTAAATTGTTTAAAGTTAATCGGAAATCTAATTCTTAAATTTTGTTAAAGGATGATTTTAATTATAAATAAAACCAAAATTTGGAATAAATATTTAAACTTGAATAATTGAATTGGGAAAAATTTTATTTGTATATTGTTCAACTGCATTCTAATACAACTTACCTAAATCATTCAGAAGTTGAATATGTAATTGGATAATATATAAGATAAATTGAATTTATAAATAAAATTTGAGTGTTTATAATAAGTGTTATACACTAAATTTTGATTATAAAGATGTTAATAGAGTTAGATAGGATAATAAGTAAACTCAGTTAATAATGAAATAAATTTGTTTTGGAAGAATTAATAAATTTGTTTTGAAAGAATTAATAAATTGAAATTTGATCAACATATGAAAATACCTTGAATTTAAAAGAAATTAATAGATGTAAATTAATTTAAATCGAAACTTTTATGTTTTAAATTAATTTATATGGGTTAAATATAGGTGATTAGATATATTAAGTAGAACAAATTTAACAGTAATTTGGAATAAAGAAGAATTTAAAATTGTTGAAGAAAATATGATTATAATAAAAGACTATTCAAATTTATGGTTTTAGAAATTGTAAATTGAAGATAATTGAATAATAAGATAATGAATTTAGAAATAGTTAAGATTGATTTTAGAAAAATCAAATGGACTAAATCAATTATAGAATATAAATTAATTTAAATTTGAATTTATATGGTTTAAATTAATTGTTATTTTGTATTTAAATCTGTTTTCTTTCTGATTGTTTCTATTCTCCTACCTCGTTTCTTTTCGGGGACGAAAAGTTTTGAGTGTGGGAGAGTGTAACGACCCATAAATTTCAACTGTTTTAAATAACGTAATTAGTTGAAAATTTGTGAAATTTTAAACGATAAAATTTTGAAATAAAAATTTGATATTTGGAATGCGTTTAGTTAAACATAGCAACTGGTAAATTTTCGTCCGAAAATATGAAAGTTTATTCGCGCGTAAATTTACTTCAATTTAATCAGTTAAAAAGCGATGAAAATAAAATGTTTCCGAAACCTAAATATTTTTACATAGAAAAATTCTAAATCATCTTCTGAGCAAGATGTCAGTTTGTCGTTTTTCCAAATTCGGACATCTTTGGCTCCGTCGATCTAATTTTCCAGCGTTTTTCTTGCATTTTCCGCTATTAGAAAATTTCGAAATTTTATAATTCAATCGAATCACTGATATCTGTATACCATTTTGATCGTCTCGTCGCGCTGATATCAATGGTACATTTATTTGTGTCAATTGGAGTTCGGCGTTGTAGATTATAATTGGTTAGCGGAGTACAAACTGGTCCGTTACGCAGCACAAACCGGTACCAAACTTGCCAACGCTCAGAATTCTAGGAGGCTTTGACCATTCAGAAAGCCAATAGCCGTCACATTTACAGAAGAATCATTGCATTGGCACGGAGACTCTAAACCTCTCTGTAAACCCCTCTGTACATACCTGCTACCCTCTGCCTGCATTAACCGCTATGCCTTCAGCTTTTCATTGTTCTCGATAAATTTAATATGGACCATTACTATTCCCACGGTCACGTCCTTTTCTTATCTAACTTGCTTCATTTTCTCCTGTAGCCAATTATTCATCTCCCTCTCTTCATTTTGTTTATTTGTTCATGCGAATGAGAAATGGAAACTTTATACACATCTCCCTCTCTGTACATCTTCTTCCCGAGACCTTTCATCATGCCTCTCTCTCCTTTTTCTTTCTTTTTCTCTTCTCCAAATTTAACGACAAAAAATAAAAATTTAAAACCCATGCCGTGAAGCCCATCTACACCGAGTCGAAGCCACCTACCTCCTCCTCAACCTCCGCCATCACCATGCGCACCGATCAAGCCACGCCTTAAATCTCCTCCGCCCCATCGACATCCACCTCCGTCCTTCTCTTCTCCTCCGCGCCTTCACCTCGACCGCGCGTCGCAGTCACGCGGAACCCGTCCACCCCATTCCTCCGACCACATCAGCGCTTCCAGCCTCCGCCCTCCCTTTCTCCGACCATCCGCCTCGTCACTGACCTCCGCCTCCGACCCCAGCCACCTCCGCCTGAATCCAGCCTGATCTCGATCGGCGCGCCAAACCTCCACTGCCTCCGGCCGAGTCGGCAACACCCACCACCACTTCCCACCTGACCGCTGTTCTCCTCCTCCACTCCAACCGAAGCTCAACGCCTGAACCACGTCGCCACGCAACTTCGAGCACACACAAGGCCTGCGGCTACATCCTCCTTAAACCTGTGTGACATGCTTTTGTTTGGCTCGCCCACCATATTTCACCATTGTCGATCAAACCTATCTTGCTTCTTTTTCTCCGTCCGCCTCTACCTTTGGCCGATGAGCCTCACTTGGCTGCCTCCATACTTTATTCAGTGGTAATCTATATACGCTGTTAATAATTTTATATATATGTCAGTGTTTATGTTTTATGACATAGCAAGTTTGATTTTTTTTTATACATTTATTCGTCTGATAGTATACTTACATGTTTATGTGAGCATGCGTATAAAATGAGTTTTGTTATATATAGTATATAAGTAAGCTATGTATATTCTGTTAGTAATATAAGTATGGGTTTCAAAACAAAAAGGAAATTTGCATGTTATATATATATATATATATATATATATATTTTGTTTTCTGAACAGCAGTTAGACTTCATGTTCACGATATCATATCTCACTCATGTTATATCGGAATGGGTTGATTTTATTTTTAAAAAGAATTCAAAGTTACCTAGTTTATGACTGTCAAATTTCAGCCAAATCCGACATCGTTTGATTAGTGGTCGAGGATCTGGAAGTTAGACCCAGACAGCTATTCTTTTGTACTTAGAATTATTTTACACTACTGCAAACACGACCTGAGTTCATGTTTTGACGCATCGTATCTCTTCTGTCTTACGTCGGAATGGGTTGATTTTATTTTTAAAAAGAAGTCAAAGTTACCTAGTTTATTCCTGTCAAATTTCAGCCAAATCCGACATCGTTTGATTGGTGGTCGAGGATCTCGAAGTTAGACCCAGACAGCTATTCTTTTGTACTTAGAATTATTTTACACTGCTGCAAACACGACCTAAGTTCATGTTTGACGCATCGTATCTCTTCTGTCTTACGTCAGAATGGGTTTATTCTATTTTTAAAAAAGAGTCAAAGTTACCTAGTTTATGCCTGTTAAATTTCAGTAAAATCCGACATCGTTTGATTAGTGGTCGAGGATCTGGAAGTTAGACCCAGACAGCTATTCTTTTGTACTTAGAATTATTTTACACTGCTGCAAACATGGCCTGAGTCTATGTTCGTGACATCGTAACTTTTTGGTCTCTTGTCCAAATCAAGTGATTTTTTTTGCAGTTTGAAATACAAGTTTTGATCTTTATTCATACCAAATTTCAGACCATTTCGATCTCGGTAGCACATAGAATTATATTGTTAAACTTTGATGCATGACATGTTTTATTTGTTGCTATGTTGAATGTTGTGATTTGATTTCATCGATTTCTGTTATCAGCTTTGATCGTTGTATTCGTGCCGATTTGTTTTGCTTGGATTCGTAACTCAATCTCTGTGTCCGTATCAGTGTGCGTATCCGTGTCATCTTCTCGTGCATCTCTAGCCTCGAAAGGTGAGCAATCACTCACGATTAATGTTCTTATATTTATTAAATTTGATTTCAATTGGAACGACAATTGAAATATGCTTCTGTTAGTTATTTATATTGATATATATGCCATCATCTGTATCTGTTCACCTGTGACACCTGACATCATTATCTGTTATTTATATTGATATATATATGCCACCATCTGTATCTGTTCACCTGTGACATCTGACACCCTTATTTGTTATTTATACTGATGATACATGCCTATGACTGTTGTTATATTATTATCATATCTGTTATCACTCTGCAAGTTCCCTGTTAGTATAGAATCACTATGGGTTGAAATGATACATACCCGAACGGACTTTAGAATAGGAGAAAATCGTTATGGGTTGAAATGATAAACCCAAGCGATTTTCAAATTAAATTGAATTTGGGATTTCGGGTTGAAAAGATATATACCCGAATATATTTTAAATTGCGGATTGAAATGATAAATATCCGTATCACTTGACCATAGGATAGAAAATTATATACAGACACCGTTGGTCTATATATAAATGTTTTTGAAAAACATTTCTACGGTTTTGAAAGAAGTATATGGTTTTAATAAATAATTATTTCAAAGATTTATTAAAGTTGATTTAATAAGTTGATTTGAATCAATATGAAATATGTTTAAGTATTTATTTATCTATATTTTCAAATATAGAGTTTATAATGATTTGAAATTGATTTGAAATTATATTTATTTAAGAATTATACTTAAATAAAGTTTGATTTGAAATTTATAAAATTTGAAATTCTAAAGATATGTTTTAACTTGAATTTGATTAAAAGTGACTTTAATGAATATTTCAAATGATATAAATTTAAATGGGATATTTTGTTTATTTGAATTTGTGAATTGAAGTTGTATTAGATGCTATTGAAATGTTAATTATTTAAAGCTTTGAAATATATTGAAATTGAAATGGATTATTTTATGGTTTAAATATGTATTTGAAATCGATAGATTGAAATGGTTATTTAGAAACTAAATTGAATTGAAATTGATGATTTGAGATTTAATTAAATTTTAATTTTGAAATTCGAGTTTATGTAAATTGATTTGTGAATATCTAAACTGTTTAAGAGGAAAGTGCTAGGATTTCAAAGTGTTATGAATTTCAAGTTTGATTTCCAAAGTGTTATGATTTTAAAAGACTTATGATTTCGAAAGCAATATAACTTTGGAAAGTGATATGATTTTGAAATGGATTTATTTGAAGGAAAAGTGATATCGTTTTATATGGTTTTGAAATGGCAATGATATGTCGGTTTTGAAATATAACTATTTTGAAATTTTATTAAAGGACCATAGGTGTAATAATACGTAGTTATTAAAGAGACCGGGATCGGATATGGACATACTCTCTGTCGATACCGAAACCACTTTAATAACTAATATACGCGGAGTGTTGATCCAGAACGAAGTGGATGGTTTTGGTGAACGCGTTGACTGAAGAAAGAGAACGATTTTGGATGACCCCTGACATGACTAAAACAGGAGCCGCGCCGGGCCATTGAGGATCGCCATCTCTAGCGGACACACTTCTTCGTTACCATATCTATTACTTTTGTGATTCGATTTGGGTGCACCCCTCGATTATGGGAGTGTTGTTTCGCGGTGTTGGGGTAGTAGCTGCTATGCCCAACATCAGTCCGGATCAGGCAACTACTAGTATCCTAGTTGGTATCGCCTCATGTACCTTGTCATACTGATTATCCTATTCGCGACCACTACGATTTTGGTTTGTACCTTTAGTATATGGATTGCCCTCTGGTGACTTCCGGTTTTGGGGAAACTACAGTCTTGTATATGCTCTTGGGAATAAAAATGTGTTAAGGGTGGAATGGGCCATGACTTAACACTATTTTGATATCTTATATTACTGATAGACATTATCTACTTATCGTACACTATTACATAGTAGATAGTTTAACGGATCCTTAAAGGATGGTTATCCCAAACATCCTTTGAGTTACTTGTATTTCAATTGCTATTTCACTTGAGTTGGATTTATTAATATAAGAATGTTAATCCTGACTCGAGTGTCTTGTGTTTTGCTTTACGCTCGGGTCAGACTGAGTATTCCAGTATTCAAGACTCACCTTTGAAGTTGGAGCTTTTCCTGAAGATCCAGCCATCTATTCTGCTTTCAGTATTTGATGATTCCAGTGATGTATTCTGATTCGTATCTGATGTATCGTGTTACTCTTCCATTGTATCTGGTTTAACTCTGATGTATCGTATTACTTTTCTGTTATAAACTCTGATGTATCTTATATATTCATATAGTAGCTTCATGAACTACTATCTCTTTTATTTCCGCTGCATTTATTACTCTGTGTCTGTGATCTGTGATTATATTTATTTACTGTATATGTTCAGTTTTGCCAATTTAAATTAACAATCTATTGTTTTGAATTATTCAAGTCCGACATGTGTGGATTTATTGTCGATTTGAATGGTCCAAAAGAGTGGGTCATTACAGTCAACAAATAGACATCCATCACAATCAACATCCAAATAAGCCAGTAAATCACAACAATTAACTAGTTATCAATAACAGGTACTTAACTAGCAGTTAAATTCAACATTAATTTAAATGACAATTTAATTCAATATAAATTCAAATTAAATTTAAATTACAATTTAAATTACCAAACAACAATCAATAAAATTATTATCATATCATAAACTTAATTCAACTAACATAAGAAGGTTTAGTATTGTGTGAGTGGGTTAAATCACTCACCTTTATATGAATCTGAAAATAAATAAGGAGGAAAACTAAAGTAAATCAAACCAAAAGCAAAATTAAGGAACAAAACTGGCAATCAAGAAGGAGACTAATGAAACATAGAGAGGAGCTATTGATTAGAAGTCTATTAATATATATATATATATATGTGTGTGTGTGTGTGTGTGTGTGTGTATATATATATATGTATGTATTTTTAGAAGGTTTGAAAAAAAAGAATTAAAAAAGAAAAGGATTAAAACAAGAAGATCTGAAAATGGAAGAGAATATCAAAATTTGAAAAGGAAGAAAAAAGTTTGAAATAGAAGAAGATTTGAAGAAGAAGAATATTTGAAGAGGAAGGAAAAAAAATAAAATGAGGGAAAACAGGAAGATTTGAAGAAGAAAAAGAAAAAGAAAAAATAAGATTAGAATGGAGGCTTGGGTTTTTCATTTGCATCATATCTTATTTATATGGTTGGAATTATTTTAGGGCCAATGAAATTTGAAAAGAGATGCTGCTATTAATTAAAAATAAATGAAGTGAGGTTTCAGGAAATGAAGTTGGAAAATGAACGAAATAATAAAATAAATATGAACAAACTAGGTATTGAAATAAAGTAAATATGAACAGCCTTTTTAAAAGTAGCCGGTATTAAAAAGAGGTAATAGAAAGAACTAAAAATATGAAAAGTAGTTCATGTTTGCAAAATGGAAAAGCTTCAAACAATGTAAATAGAAAGGAGTAATGGAATAAATGAGGAAATAATGAAAAGAATGCGGTAATTATTAATTAGAAAGGGAATGAATGGACCAACTCTACATTGTAAACAAACTTTTGAATTCAAATTTCAAAAACAATTATTCACTTGATTAATTTTGTTAACCCCAAACATACCAAAATTGACCTCCATTAAAGATTTAATTAACACACAATAAATAAAAATAAATTCTCTACACAAATTTGTGTCATTAACAAAAGAATATACAGCATTAAGAACTTTTTATTTCTCTCTCTCTTTGATTAGATTAGGAATTTAAACAAACATGTTAACATTTCGATTGAATGTTTTACTAGGAATGCATTAACATACATTCAAAAATATGACAGCATAAATAAGGTAATATAAACAGGTGTATAATATGCACACACACACACACACATCTTTATCGCCACTTATAGTTTACATTCATAAATAAAAGGTATGAAAATAATCCACATAAGGAGGCAATGAATGTAAGAGTAAATTATAAGAGTGAAGATGGAAAGGTAAATTATGTTGCAATTAAAATCTAATCAAGTCTAATTGAAAAGGAAATAGTTAAGTGTAAATCTATTTTACCCCCTTTATCATCTCCTATTAACATTTAATTTAATACCGTATGAGATTTCAGACCTAAATAATCCTTTTTTTATGATATAATTGGATCTAAAACATCAGTTTATATTTAGGTATAAATATATATGCAGTAAACTAACATTAAATTTTGAAGCATGAACTGAATTAATTGGAAATAAATCACCCAATTTAAATTTATTTCAATATATGTTTACAATTAACGTCTTTCCTCTTTTTAATTAATAGATTCCAATAAATTCTTTTATTTTGATTCTTACTCTTATTATTGAATCAACTATTACCTTATGAATATAATTAACATTAGTTTATATTTTATTACATACATATTCTACAGTTATCATCTTAACTCATATTAAGTGCAATTAATTACATAAATTTTAATGATTTCCAAATTAATTCCAAAACTGATTTAATCAATGAGATGCTAATAAATCAATTACTACAGCTTAGTAACTCATATTTATTAATTCATTGTTTACAACCAAGGGTTATAAATTACTTACCCAAACTGATTTAATTTTCTATTTTAACAAATCTCAATTTAATACATATAGTTTCACCATTAATGCAACATTTAATTCATTCCTTATTGACTTACAATTATTTCAAATTTAAGCTCTACAATTACATTTCCAATTAGCTTTACCATTACAGTTGATTGAAATCACATTAACAATTATCAATTTCATTCAATCAACATTATTAAATTACATTTAAATTTTTTTCCCATTTATAAATCATAAATTTTAATTTCTCACAATATTAAATTCCAAGATCTTATTTAATTTAATATTTTTAATTATTAAAAATGCGGGTCGGTACAATCTCCCCCAATCAAAACTTTTCGTTCCTAAAAAGGAACAAGAAGGAATTAAGAAGTTTGATATATTTTTATTCAAAATAATCAATTTATAAATAATTAATTTACATAATTTAGTTTAATAAAAATTTGAAAATAACTCAACTTTCACAAAAAATTTCTAAGTCCTAAATTCACAAAAATTTTCGACAGAGTCTCCTTTGTGCGGTTAGGTCCGGAAAAATAATAATATCAATAATTTCAATATATATATATATCATATTTTAATAGTAAAACATCCCAAACATGGGAAAAACAATTAAAATATCGTTTCAAAAACCGTAATCCTAAAACGTACCTATTAGTCGGGCAAACAAACTCTATTTACGAAACCAAAAGCAATAGCTATTGCTTCCATAAACCTGTATCTTACTTACACAATCCAAAAGAGTTAAAATTATGTAAAAAGAGTAATATATTAGTTGTTTCAAATTATATCACAAGCAACATACAATATATAAAAATCACATGCAAACAAAAGCAGTACAACCATTATATGCAACAAAAGAATCCATTACACATCCATAGCAACCAAAACTAATGGTCTATTTAGGTTCATAAACTTTTCATAGACAAGGGTGATAAATAAACTAACAAGTGAATATTACGCTCAACAGCCTTAGATAATTACTTAATAGATTATTCATACAACCTTAAACAATTTAAAGTATCATTTTCCAAACTTCCCATAAGCTAGAACAACAAAGAATTTAACACATAATTATTAAAGTTTATGCTATTGGTTTCTTTTTTTGCATCATTTACCATTCATTTATTTTCATTCATTCATGCAATGTCATTTTTTCATTCATTTACTTACATAAAAAAATTCCATTCAATATATGAAATCATCAATGAATCCATTATTAAAGTATTACATCCATTTCATTGCAGTTTAATTCATAATTATTGTTTATATAGCTTGATTCCAATTTAATATTAATATTCATTCATGAATCATTTCAGCTTAAATTTCTTAACTTTAATTTACGTTCATTTCTTCATATACAGTATCATTTAATAATAAACTTATTTGTGACTCATTTTAGCATTTTTTAGAGTTTATGATCATTTTCTTAGATAACATTCACTTTCGACCATTCAATTTAATTATTAAGCATCTCAAACATTAACTCATGTTTATAACATTTCTTTGTACATCTTAAATGTTTATTTTGAAGCATTTTGTTACTTAAGCTTTCACTTGTATAATATTCTATTACATATTCATATTAACATTTGAACTTTTAAATATCTCTGGTAAGTTTTATATTTGCTTTTAGAATGTAATTGAGTGTTATAAAAATTTATCTTATTCATTTTAGTTAACAAAAATCTTCAATAGTTTACATCTTCTTAATTTTCATTATCTTTTAATTTACAAGTGATAAATCTTCAATTTCTTTACAGTTTCATTAAAATTTAGCTTCTAATTTCTTATTTGTCATTTAGAAGTTTCCAACTATTAAAATAGTTAAGATTCCATTTCATTATAATAATTGAAATCCTTAATTTATAGACACTTAAAAACTAAATACCGGGTTCCATTTCAAATCATCTTGAAATAATACATATACTCATCTCTTATATATATATATATATCAACTCATATGTAGAAATTTAAAATTTAAAATTTGCTACACCAACAACTGTGTAGCAAAGCTACTACTGTGGTTTTTCCACGTTGAAACTCGAAAATGAATGCCGATGATGCCGCGCGGTTATCACCGGAATTATTTTCCAACGACAGAAGAGGGGAGTACAAAACTTATTTCCTTTTAAAATTCTTAAAAACATTTCTTTCAAATCACATTGAAAATATTTATATCCGAAAATACGTTCAAATAATACTAATATTATATTCCAAAATCTTTGAAAACCAATTACAAACTTCGGAACTTAAGTTCTCAAATTTCCAATTCATATTCACTTTATTTGTAAATTCTATTTTGCAACCAATATTTATAAAATTTCACTTCCTAACAAACAAACATATCACATACAACTATATCCACTTATAAAAATTATTCTTTTATATACAAAATATAATACTAGGTAAAATTATTTCATTTACCTATATTTCAAAAACAATATTCTGTCGTCTGCCCTATTAAGTGTTTAGAAATCCCTATCGATGCCATATCGTCCTATGTATCGACTAGAATTTATAAATGCTAAACAGAATAAATTAACACAATACAAAACATTTTTATATCACCAACAAATACGGTCTCTCATATATATACTCTCAAAACTCATTCTAGGGGTATTAGTAACCATATCTCTAATGAGTTAACCCCGAACAGGCTAAGGTATCTATAAACCAAAGCTATGATACCAACTGTGACGACCCACCTTTTTGGATGGTTTAAATCGACAATAAACCGTACCTGTTTAACTCAAACCATTCAAAAGGGAGGATTGTCAATGGGGTAAATAAGAAAAGAAGAGAAAAGAAGGAAAAACAAATCACAGAATCTCGCAGCGGAATTACAAAATATAATAATCAAATAAACAGTTCATGAAGCTGTTTTTTAATATACATTTGATTACACAATTTTTTTTACAACAATCATAGTACAAACAACGACATACCAATAATGATGTAGTGGAAAATTACTAATAATATAATATACCAAACTCCGTCTTTGTCCTCCAGAAATAAAGTCTTTAACACTGAAATGCTCAGGCTGACCCGAGCGTATTGAAAAGATAAAACACTCGAGCTAGAACTAAAAGTTCTTATGTAAATTAAATCAACAACAGATGAATATGAGTGTAATAGCTTCAGAGATGTTTATGGGATTTCACATCTCCTATCCAGTGTATAATATGCGTGCAAAAACTTAAGAGATGTTACAGGATTTTCCATCTCCTAAGGATCTGTTAAACTATCTATATGTAGTAAAATACACTATATATATGTGTGTCCATCGGTAAAGGAAAGTATTAAAATAACATTAAGGCGTTACCCATATCCCCCTTAACACATTTTTATAAGCATCGTAGTCTATATAGCACTGTAAACTCCACCGTAAACTAGTGGGCTATCAAGGAGCACTCCATAGGTACGACACAAACCAAAATCGTAGTGGGCTCGATAAGGATAATATGACAAGGCACATGAAGCAATGCCCAGGGTAGGATTCTACCATTTTGCACTCCCGAACTGGAGGTAACGCTTAGCAGCCACTACCGCCCACCTCGAAACATACTCCCAAAATCAAAGGTGGCCACCAATCAATCACAAAGTAAAAGATATGGTATCGAAGAAGCGTGTTCGATCGGAGGAGCGACCCCACTTGGCCCGATATAGCACCTATTTTAGTTATTTTAATTATGGCTCGAAAGTCAAGGCTATCCATCATCGTTCTCTTGCTTCATTCCAGTAGCGTTCACTAACCCAACCTACTACATTCTGGATCATTCACCGCGTACATAGTTGTTAAAGTGGTTCCAATATTGGTAGAGAGTATGCCAATAAGAGGCCCCGATCTCTTTAACAACCAAATGACATTTTTCATACCGGTTGGTTCTTTACGTTTCAAAACCAATTCATATTTGATATCAAATATCATATTTACTTCAAAATATCATTCATTTCAAAATCATCATATTTACTCAAAATATGTCATTTCCACTTGAAAATATCATTTCAAATTCCAATTTAGGTTATAACCTCATTTAACCACATTGGTATTTAAATAACCGATTTAAATATAAAAATTCCAACCTTGGACAGTTTGAAATTCTGGAAAATAGTTTGAATATTTATAAATAGTTTATATAGTTTACAGATTTAAAATAGTTTAATATAAAATGGTTTGAGTATTGAAAATGTTTATATAGTGAAATAGTTTTAGAAAATCTAAATAATTTGAATATTAAAATAAATAATTTTAAACAATTTATATCAAAAATGATTTATTTTGAAAATGATATCAAATCAAACTGTTTCTTTTCCATTTCAACAATCTGGAACCATGTCCATTTTCACTTTACTGATTTAAAACACTTAAATAAAATTAACCCTCATCACTAAATTTTAAGATCCAAATCTTTAAATAATTCAATTTGTAAAATTAAAGTCATATATCAATTACAATTTCACATTTCCAATTCAATTCTTTAAAACAGTTCCCTTTTTACCGATTTCAGTTTCAACATTTCATAGCATGAACTAGAAAATAATCCAATTCATATAAATCCAAAATTTTATTCCTTTAAAACAATATCATTTAATCAAAATCCAAATTTCAAGATTTTTAAAACCATTTAATTTAACAAATCCGGTGTCCGTATATAGTTTTTTACTCTATGGCCAAATGATCAGTTATTTCTATTTTAATTATAGGGATGAATATACATCATTTCAATCCAAATTAAAGTGTCATAGGTATATATCATTTAAACCTATTTCTTAATTTATTCGAAATAATTCAAATAACAGTGTAACGACCCGATATTTTCAACCATTCGCATCCATTATAAGTGTATAGGTAGACACTCATGTCGGAATTGAATTGCTTTCAAAATACCGCGTTGTAAATTAAATTTGGCAAATCTCAGAATATATAGTAAATAAATAAAATCACAGATCACATACACAAAGTAAAATAATGCAGCGGAAGTAAAAGAAATAGTAGTTCATGAAGCTACTATATAAATATATTAGAGTTACATAAGATATAACAGAAGAAATAGAATACAACAAAAGTCTCAATATAATAACCAAGTACAAGCTGAGTAGAACAACGGAATTGAAATAGATAGGACAGGACAAGCAGATAATCTCCAGCAATTCAAATCTCCAAGAGAGTGGAAATCCAAATCTGTGAATAACTCAGGCTGACCCGAGCGTAAATAAAAATACAAACACTCGAGTTAGGACATACATACTTATATACTGTAAACCAACTCAAGTGAACTGTAATAAAGGTACAAGTAACTTAAAGAATGCTTGGGATCGCCCATTCTTTAAGGATCCGTTAAACTATCTACTATGTAGTAATATTCGCTATTATAATAATGTCTAATCATAAAATAAACATACTTTTAAATAGCGTTAAGGCTTTACATTTTCCACCTTAACACGTAAAATGCCAATAGTCTACACAGTACCTGCATACCTCGCAAGGCTATGAGAAGATACTCCATAGGTACGACACAAATAGAAACTCGTAGTAAAGCTCGATATGGTAGGTGATACGACACACAAGGCAATGCCAGGGTAGATATACCAATTACGCATCCGGACTGGTGGTGACGCATAGCAGCCACTACCGCCCACCTCGAACAACACTCTCAAATCAAGGGTGGCCACCAAATCAATCACAAGTAATAGAATGGTATCGAAGAAGTGTGTCCGATAAGAGGTGCTACCTCCTTGGTCCGTCAATCGCTCCTGTTTTAGCCACCTTATGCCAACTCACGGGAGTTGGGTCCACGTATATACCTTAAGATCGTCGCCACCATCCTACTTCGTTCTGGAAACTCCACCACGTACACAGTTGTCAAAGTGGTTTTCGGTATCGACAGAGAGTATGTCCATATCCGATCCCGGTCTCTTTAACAACCAATCGTTATTATAACCCGTGGTTATAAGTTTAAAAACAGTTTATACTTCAAAATAGAATATCATTTCAAATCCAAATCTTTATCAAAATAAAGATTAAATCGATTCCAAACCATTTCCATATATTTAAAATATCATATCATTTCAAAACTTCATTTCAAATCATTTCAATATATCAAAATATCATATCTTTCCAAAACTTTATTTCAAATCATTTTAATATATCAAATATCAATCTTTCCAAATCTTCATTTCAAATCATTTTAATATAATAAAATATCATATCCTTACAAAACTTCATTTCAAATCATTTTAATATAATAAAATATCATATCCTTACAAACTTCATTTCAAATCATTTTAATATAATAAAATATCATATCAGCTCAAATCCAAATATTCAACTTTAAATACCTTTTAAATTCAAAGATATCGTTCATTTACTATCATTTCAAATCACCTTTAAATAGTTTATATTCCAATCAAAATAATTCATTTAAACCTTTTAAAAGTGTAATTATTATATTTTCAAATCAAGTATTTAATTTCCAAAGTTTCAAACCATTCTGAGTTCGTTTACTAAGTCAAAAACCATAATTATTAAAATTTCAGCCTTTCGCAGCATTTAGAAAAAGCTGTTATAAGTTATACTTGAAAACATTTTTATTCGGCAAAGACAGCATTTAAAACTGCTGTTAAAACTCAGTTTTTAGTTAAATTATAGTTCAAAACAGAAAAGACAGCATTTCAGAAGTGCTGCGGTAACTCAGATTTCAAAACAAAGGTTTTATTTGATTTTAGCAAAGACTGCAGACCACTATAGCTTTTCCAGAGAATGCTATAATAGACCTGAGTTCAATATTAGCCTATAAGTTCAACCACAGCAACTACAGCATTTCAGAAATGCTGTAATAGCTCTTTTTAAACAATTTTAGTTCAATTCAGAAACTATAGCATTTCTGAATGCTATTAAAAGTTAATTCCATATTTTAGTGTATTTCCAGCAAATAATAAACTTTATTTTAAATCATTTAAACATTTCAAAATCATATTTTTAACATTAAAAATGTTCATTTACATATCATTTAACATATATATATTTTTCACGATAAATTTCTTATAATTAAATCCAATTTTCAACAATTTACTTAATAAATTTAAGTGTAAAAGTTTCCAATTCTTCATATTTCAACAAATAAACTTAGCACTTCAAATTTAAATTTCCATGTCACAAATTTAACTAAATTTCCAATTTTATTTAATTAACTTAAACCTTTAATTAAAACCAAATTTCACATTTCCAAGTCAAGTTATATTTTAAAAGATCACTTTTAAACATTCATTTATTTAACCACTTAAATTCATAGAAAAATCAGTAATACTTTAATAAATCGCTTAAATTCAAATTTAATCAAATTATCATATTTACCATTTTCCAAATATAATTAAATTTTCATTTTTATTCATATAACTTAAATATCATTTTTAACCAAAATTCCAAATTCCAAACTTAAGTTATATTTCAATAATCCAATTTAACCATTCATTAATTACATTTTTAACTCATAGAAAAATCATAATTTCTTTATTTTAAAACATTTCAAAATCTATTTAAATCAAATTTCATAAATTTATATTTTTAAAATACTTAAAAATATCCAAAACACTTTATAAAATAATCACGGGCCTGTATATAGTTTTCTAACCTAGGTCAAGTGATACAGATATGTATCATTTCAATCCGAAATTTACAAAGAAAAACCGGGTTTTATCATTTCAAACCCACAATCCCAAGTAATATAAATAAATAAATAAAAACTGTTCAAGCCTATCATTTCAGCCCATAACGATTTTTCCTTATTCTAAAGTCCGTTCGGGTATGTATCATTTCAACCCATAGTGATTCTAATCTACAGGAAACTTGCAGTGTGATAAACTGATATAAATAACAGAATAACATAATATAATAGTGACATATGGTATAACATGTGTAAATACAGGTGTGAACATCATATGATTATAATATAGCAGTTATAACAGGATGATATGCATTTACAGATTCAAGTGATGTCAGTTTATCACTATATAAGTACATATTAGTCTGGTGAGATTTACTCACTTGTTAAAGCTGGAGATTAGCGACCAAAACACACATAATAGATTCCATAAAGCACAACAAGCAGGATATAGCATGACTTTTGATTTGAATGAATGAAGAGCCATGATATTTATCTTGTAAACAATAACCAAAACAAGACAATATACACATAAATATTCAACGCGAACAATGTTGAACAAACTGAAATATAAAAGCAATAAAGACAAGATAGGATTAGACCTTGCTTTAGCCACTCAATTGCTTGACCAGAGTGGAGCATATACTCAGCCATGATCATGTTAAACTCGGGTATGGCATCAAAATAGCATGGCTACACAAGTGGTGATGAAGGTAGAAGTTACAAAGTGAAGACGATAAAGGGTTAAGGCAAAATAGGTGATGTTTGGTCACAACAAGGCTCGGCCTTGTCATTGCTTGGGCTCGGCCATGGGTCTTCGGATCTGATCATGTCAGGTACAGGTTTGGAGCTGATGTCAGAGATGATGTGATGGCTGGGGGTGTGGCTAAGGGGTGGCCAAAGTGAACTATGAAGGTGATGGTGACAAACAAGGTCGGCTATGCATAGTTTTTAAGGGATTTTGCAAGTTTGTGTAGAGTTTTTGTGGTGTTTTCATCTTTGGGATGCCATGGCCCTGACATGGACAGAGGGGTTGGAGGAGGAGCTGCTGCAAATGATGGTGGAGAGGATGGTGGTGGTGGTAGAGGCTAGGCCTAGCAAAACACAAGAAGGATCAATGCAAAAATCAATAGAAAAATCATAAAGCAAGAAGAAAGATGATAGAATTTACCAAATTTTTGTAAAACAAATGGCCGTGAGTTTTTTTTTCAAGAAAGATGATAAAATTTTCGTGAGAAAGAGTGAGGAATGCGGCTGAAAGATGCAGTAAAGGTACGGCCAAAGCATTGATGAATGGAGTTTGGAAAGTGAAAGGTTGGAATGCAAAAGGACTAAGCATACCAAGGGTTTCAAACTCTTCATATATTCACTATTTCTTTTTAAATTTTTATATAACTGAAAAACATATATAAATTCAGTTAAAATACGAAAATATAACAAATAAAAAAATATAAATAAATAAATATAAATTATAAATAATTAAATCAAGAAAATAGCAAAGATTGTCAACTAGGCTAGAAAATTTGAAAATAAATGGTATAAACTTTAGAAAATTCATATGAGCTTGTAATATATTTTTTTAAACATAAATAATAACATAAAATAAAAATGTATTCACAAAATAAATATTTAAAATTAAATTTACATATAACTTTTAATGAAGAAAATAGCAGAAAATAGGAAAACAGCCTTTAAAAATAGGAAATCATCATAGTAAATTTTGGAAAAATTCTATTATTATTTTTAAAAATATTTAGAGATGAAAATATACATAAATTAACATATTTACACATATTAAAATAAAATATAAGAAAGAAAATATGATTTACAAAATTTAAAATAGGCAAAATTGCACAATAAAACAAATTATACTAAAAATTGAATTGTGCATAACTTCTACATTTTAACTCCATTTTTAACGAAACGAAAAGTAGTGTTCAAGTTATTACATCTATTTTCATAATAAAAGATAAAATTTAAGATTTTAAATAATTTAAATTTGAAGTTTAAAAGTCAAAGTTTGAACAGTTTGACCAGAAATTCACTTTACATTAAAATATTCAAATTATACTAGTTTGAACTATAAATACTTAATAATCAACATTTATATTTAAAAATGAAATGTTTGAAATAAAACAAGTTTAAAATAATTTAAAAATAAAAAATAAAGTCCAAATTAAATAATATACAAAAATCTAGGGTTGTTACAAACAGTTTATATGCTGTCACTTAATATACAAAGTGATAACAGAGATATATAAGTATAAATAAACATCCAATCATCCAAATGTCAACAAATAGACATCCATCACAATCAACATCCAAATCAGCCAATAAATTACAACAATTAACTAATTATCAATATCAAGTACTTAACTAACAATTAAATTCAATATTCATTTAAATGACAATTTAATTCAATATAAATTAACATTAAATTTAAATGACAATTTAAATTACCAAACAACAATCAATAAAATTCTCTATCTTTCCTTAGTCTCCTTCTTGATTACTAGCTTTGTTCCTTAATTTTGGTTTTGGTTTGATTTACTTTAATTTTCCTCCTTATTATATATATATATATGTATATGTATATGTATTTTTAGAAGGTTTGAAAAAATGAAGAAGATTTGAAAAAGAAAAGGATTAAAACAAAATGAACTGAAAATGGAAGAGAAGATCAAGATTTGAAAAGGAAGAAGAAAGTTTGAAATAGAAGAAGATTCGAAGAAGAAGAATATTTGAAGAGGAAGGAAAATAAAATAAAATGAGGGAGAATAAGAAGATTTGAAGAAGAAAAAGAAAAAGAAAAAAAAGATTAGAATGGAGGTTAGGGTTTCATTTGCATCATATCTTATTTATAATGTTAGAATTAGATTTAGGGCCAATGATATTTGAAAAGAGAGGCGGCTACTAATTAGAAATAAATGAAATGAGGTTTTAGGAAATGAAGTTGGAAAATGAACGAAAAAATAAAGTAAATATGAACAAACTAGGTATTGAAATAAAGTAGCAGGTAATAAAAAGAGGTAAAAGAAAGAATTAATGTGACGACCGCCCATGACCCCTGCACTGAACCTAGAGATAGTGCGCTGTAAAGTGTGCCAGACAGCCATGGACGATTGTCAAGGTAAATTAAAACAGCAGAATCTATCGTATTACTCACAGCGCATGGACAAAATACAATAGAATATATATATAGTGAAGCTTTACAGAATAGAATCTCATCAATAAAACTTCATAATAGTTGAATACAAACATCTGAACAGTCAATACATCAAGCCTCACTACATAACACTCAGAGAATATACAAGCAGCGGAACATCCAGTACATATAGTAAGAAAACAATATGCAATCCTCCAGCTCGTCTTCGTCATCAGCATCGTGGAAAGCAAAAACAGCACCTGTCACCTGCTACCTAGTCTGCCCGTCCCAAAATGGACGAACAGCCCAAGGCAATAAGAGTTAAAACATAAAGCCTTGAGTCAGACAACAGTCTTAGTGAGCGGTAAATTAACTAACAACATACCAAAAGAGCATAAAGGAAAAAGGAATAGGAATCCAACCCTCCCACTCCACCTGTTTGTACAGTGATAGCCCCCAGACACACACTAAGCAGAAGCAAACATAGCAAAGCATACAATTTAAAGTAAAGCAGTTATCACTCGAGTCAAGGGCGATGCTTTCCAAGTACAAACCCCCAAGGCCTAAACCAAGATCAGATAAGCACCCAGAAAATACCGCTCTTGAGACCGAATGACGATACAACCAAACATCCTTGACTCTGGCTATCACTGTTATCATTGCTTCGATATCATCGTTAATTGAATGGCCGGCACATTCTTTCAGCCGTCCGTCAAGGGTTAATGGAAACCCCGGTTCTAGACATAACTCCACACGTCGTCGCAGCACGTGCCTAGGACTATCGAATCTGCCCAGAGTACTCGACTACCAATCAGTAGCCTTCAGGGACTATCGAATCTGCCCAACGTACTCTTGCTTTGAGCATGCTGGAACCTTCAACAACGATGAGATCTCATCCTTCTAGTCATCCTCCTCGACGACTAGTTCCATACTAGCTCAAGCACCTCTCGAGCAAACCATTATCCTCAAACTCGAACCATTTCACCGAGTTATCAACATGCTTGGAATGATCCCATCTGGATTAGACCAAGACTATCTCATATCATGCCTCGCTTCATCACATCCTAGCAAGCCTCATCTCAACATCATCATCAAATCTATCCATATGAGCTTCATTATCCGCCACAAATGCCACGGGCAGCTTTTCCAATTCAAGAGCCTTTCCCTTAACTTTTGAATCATCTTCGACCATCTTGTCTAAATAAAATCATCAATCATCTAATTCATAGCAATCAATCAAGTCAAACATTAATCCAAGTAATCAAGCATTCAAATATGATCTAATGAACAATTATAACAATAATGGCAATTTCGTAAATAAAGAGTCTAAAGTCTAACAAGCATGAAAACATGAGCAATATCTCTATAATCTTGATGAATGAACTTGCATGGGTTAACATGTAGTAAAATGGATGTCAAATCATCATGAACAATGGAACTATACTTAAGTTTACAAAAATGCATGAAAATCACTACTTTAACACCAAATCAAACCAACGATCCGATATACTCCTTTGGATCCGTGTGAGAGATAATCACCACTCACCAAATCACCTAAACACCTCAAAAACAACCCACTTCAGATCTGGACAGCGAAGGATCTAACTCGATCTATCACAAATCCGCTTCAAACGATGAAATCACTCTTCGAAGAATGTAGATCTTCAACTTTAGCTCTTGAATCTTCGATCTTGGATGGAAGGAAGTACTAAATCAAAGTGGAGAAAATAAGTGAAGAAGTGTAGAACTCGAGCTCTCAAAAATGGCAGCACTTCGTCGCTTCAAAATCCGGATCCAAAAAAGTAAGGCATAACCCGTGTATTTATAGGCTGAAATCCCCTAAGTCGTATGCTCGCTTTTAAGTCGTCCACGACTTAAGAAAATATACGACCTACGACTCATAAATACCACCACTTATGACTTAACCATCCCTACGACTTACGACTCAACAGTTTAATGACCTAAGCCTAACACACATGCGCACGACCTAGCGACTTAACAACATAAGTCCTCACGCGACTTAACTAAGGTACGACTTAACGACCTATCAACTTACTCGACTCAACGAGATACGACTTAGCGACTTAACGCTACACGACCTAACCCCTTAAGCATCCACGCGACCTAACATAAGTCGCGACCTAACTGGGATACGACCTAACGAACTTTGCGACTTAGCTGGGTTACGACTTAACACCTCACGACCTAACTATACATAGTATACTATCATAGGTCGTCTACGACCTAACTAATCATGCTATAGCGACTCAACGACTTAACTATCTCCGACCTATCTCCTTAAGTCGTTAACTCGCCCCAGTTTCCTAAGTCGATATCCCTATGCCGCTAACTCCTAAGTCGCCACTATCTTAAGTCGCCAATTCCTATAAGTCGCCTACTAACTTAAGTCATTAACTCCTAAGTCGGTCAAATCCTGTAGGTTGCTCCAATCCCTTAGGTCGTTCACTCGACCTAACCTACCCCACGACCTAAGCTACCTCACGACTCAACTTCCAAACGACTTAAGCTACAACAAGGCTTAACTTCTAGACAACCTAACTTCTACATGACTTAAGCTCTAGTCGACCTAAACTCTGGACGACTTAACAATACTAACAATCTAATAACAACTGTTTTACGATGTTTCGATCCATAAAAATACGGGTCGCTACATTCTCTCCCCCTTAGGAATTTTGCCCCCGAAATTCCAAACAAACAAGAGCAATCAAAACTATTCTGCACGCCTACCATCCATAGCAATCAACAAACCATGCATCCAATTACTAGCCTAGCATGTAGAATTCTAAAACTAGAACAAGTTATAATGTCGTTAGATGACACGACACCTTAGGACCATACCTTGAAGAGTTCAGGATGAGCTGCCTTCATCCTCTCTTCCACCTCCCATGTACAGTCGTTATCATCATCACTCCATTGTATCTTAAGCAACTTAACTACCTTCCTCCTAAGCTGTTTCGTGTCGGTTTCCACAACACGAAGTGGCTTACGAGGTCTCTTATCGACTGGATCAACTTTGAAATCTTCACAACTATCAGCAGAAACCACTGTATTCGAGTCGTGCACATACTTCCGTAGATACGATACATGAAAAATATTGTGCACACCTGACATCTTCTCTGGTAACTCCAATCTGTAGGCGAGCTTTCCAATTCCCTCGATGATTGGGAATGGTCCAACAAATCTCGGAGTCAACTTTTCTTTCTTCCCGAATCGAATAACATTCTTCAGTGGAGAAATCTTCACAAAAACTATATCACCTACGTCGAATTCCAAATCCTTACGACGCTTATCGGCATAACTTTTCTGACGGTCTTGGGCTGTCTTCATTCGTTGCCGAATGATCTCTATGCAATCCGAAGTCTGTCGAATCACCTCTGGCCCAAGTATCAACTTTTCTCCAGTTTCTAACCAACATGTCAGAGAGTTACACGGTCTTCCATACAATGCCTCATATGGTGCCATACCAATGCTTGACTGGTAACTGTTATTATACGAAAATTCCACCAAATGAAGATGATCTTCCCATGATCCTCCGAAATCCAAAACACAAGCTCTAAGGAGATCTTCCAAAACTCGATTGACTCTCTCGGTCTGACCATTTGTTTGGGGATGATAAGCTGTACTCAAACACAACTCAGTTCCCAAAACTTCTTGGAAGCTCTTCCAAAATCCACTAGTGAACAATGGGTCTCGATCGCTCACTATACTCTTCGGAATACCATGGAATCGAACTATCCACTTAACATACAGCTCTGCCAACTTTGATGCAGTCCTAGTTGATCGAACAGGAATGAATCTTGCACTCTTAGTCAAACGATCTACAATGACCCAAATCCCTTCATTTCCCGTTCTTGTTCTAGGTAACCCATCGATAAAATCCATCGATATTTGCTCCCACTTCCATGTAGGAACTTCTAATGGCTGAAGCAATCCACTTGGCTTCTTCTGTTCGGCTTTTACCAACTGGAAGTTCATGCACTTGGAAATAAAATTTCCAACATCCTTCTCATACCTTCCCAGTAATAGGTTCTCTTCATATCCCGATACATCTTATTTCCACCTGGATGAATTGTCAACTTCGAGTGATGACTTTCCTTCAGAACTTCATTTCTCAATTCATCTATATCGGGAACAACTAGTCGTCCTTGCTTCCGAAGCCAACCCTCTCGATCGACCTCGAATCCTTTATCCTTCTCTGGGTCCAACCCAGATTCCAAATCACGGATAATCTTGACAAGCTTATCGTCTCGCTTTTGGCTCTCGCCAATTCTTTCCACAAGAGTCGGTCTTATCAATAAGTTTGCCAACATCTCAGGTTCCAATTCACATCTGGGCCTGAAGTCAAATTCAGCTAAATACTCGAGATTCTTCAATTCTGAAAACATGACTCCCAATCCTGCATGTCTTCGACTTAACGCATCTGCCACTGCGTTACCCTTTCCCGGAGTATAAGCTATACCAAAATCATATGATGCCAAAAACTCTAGCCAACGTTGCTGCCGAAGATTCAAATCCTTTTGGGAGAAAAGATACTTCAACGACTTATGATCTGTAAACAACTCGAATCGAACTCCCAATAGATAATGTCCCCACATCTTCAAAGCAAAAACAATCGCAGCTAACTCCAAATCATGAGTCGGATAATTCCTTTCATGTGGCTTCAGTTGTCGACTTGCATACGCAACAACTTTATCCTTCTGCATCAGCACTGCTCCAAGTCCAGTACCACATGCGTCGGTGTAAACCACCATCTCATCATTTCCACTTGGAATAGTCAAAACAGGAGCACTTGTCAATCGCTCTTTCAGGATTCCGAAAGCTTGCTCACACTTAACATCCCATCTGAACACTTGACTCTTTTTTGTCAATCCTGTTAATGGTGCAGCTACCTTGGAAAAGTCTTTGATAAATCGACGATAGTATCCTGCTAATCCAAGAAAACTTCTCACATCAGATGCATTCTTAGGTCTAACCCAATCCTGGATTGCTGCCACCTTAGCGGGATCAACCGCTACTCCATTTCCAGAGATAATATGGCCTAAGAACCTCACTTCACTCTTCCAGAAGTGACACTTTGAAAACTTAGCCTTCAGCTGATGTTTCCGTAAGATTTCCAAAACAATACGCAAGTGCGTCTTGTGCTCTTCTTCAGTTCTGGAATAAATCAAAATATCATCCACGAAAACTAGTACGAACTTGTTCAGCTGATCTCTGAACACTCTATTCATAAGATCCACAAAATATGCTGGTGCATTGGTCAATCCAAACGGCATTACCAGCCACTCAAAGAAACCGGATGGTGTCCTGAAAGCAGTCTTCGGCACACTATCCTTAGCCACTCTTAACTGGTGAAATCCCGTTGCCAAATCCATCTGAGAAAACACCTTAGCTTCGTGAAGCTGATCAAACAAGTCATCTATTCTCGGCAATGGATACTTGTTCTTCTTAGTCACCTTATTCAACTCACGATAATCCACACACAACCTCAACGATCCATATGCTTTGGTTGCAAACACAACTGGTGCACCCCATTCGGACACACTACAGCGAATGAATCCTTTCTGTAGAAGATCATCAACCTGCACCTTCAACTCCTGCTGTTCCCTAGGCGCCATCCGCCTAAGAGGCATCACAACAGGTCTGGCTCCTTCAACTAGATCTATACGAAACTCGATCTGTCTATGCGGCGGTAACCCTTTGACCTCATCAAAGACATCCTCAAATCCATTAGCGGTTGGCACCGATGACAGTCCATCCCGTGGAACAACCAGCGAATACATGAAGCTCATGAAGACGCCTTCCTCATGCTTACATCGTATCACAACCTTTCGCCCCTCCACATTCTCGACTGTCACCTCCAACCTTTCACAATCAACCTTTGCCGCATACTTCCTAAGCCAGTCCATACCCAAAATAATTCCGAACCCCGCAAAGTTCAGAACAAAACAATCACAAACAAAAGAGCAATCATGACTCGATACAACCAAACCACGGCATAGCATACACAAACAAGACGAACCCCCAACTGGATTAGTCACAACCAATGGCCTATCAACGATATCTGGTTTTAAACCCAACCGGCCTACAAGTTCATTACAAACAAAAGAATGCGACGCCCCAGTATCAAATAACACTCTAACTGGAACACCACATATGGAAAGAGTACCTTGAACCACCACACTCTTTCCTTTCTCTTCAGCGGTAGCAGCTTTCGAGGATGATGGAACAGCCCCCAAAGCATAAGCTTGCACAATCTGCTTGTCCTTCCGCGGTTCTGGACAATTCTTCCTAATATGCCCCGGCTTGTCACAGTTGTGGCACTTCACTGGCACCTTTGGATTCTTGCAATCCCTGGAGAAATGGCCCTTCTGCTGACAATTGTAGCAGGTCACTTCGCCCTTCGGCTTCTTCTGACCATCCTTACCCTTCTACTGCTGCTGCTTCCTCTTCTTGTTTCCACCCTGCTGTGGTTTAGACTCTCCCCTGGTCACAGCAACAACAGATCCCTCCTTAGGAAACAGATTCTCATGCCTGAGAGCTTTCTCCACAAGCTTCTCAAATGGATCGTCCAAATGATCCACCAACTGCCTCCCAAGATAACTATCCAAGCCTGTCACAAACTTCTCATTCTTCTGATACGCAGATTCAATATACGACCGGGCATACTTGGACAAAGCTTCAAACTCAGAAACATACTCAAGAACTGGCCTTCCACCTTGCTTGAGTTCCACAAACTTCTTGAACAGAACAGACTTTTGAGCTGTAGAAATGAACTTAGCTTCAAATCTGGCTTGGAATTGCTCCCAAGTAATTTCTTCCTCCGGAGTATCAATGGTGATAGAGTTCCACCAATCATAAGCTCTCCCTTGAAGCTGTCTTGATGCTAAATTCCTCTTAGTTGCATCCTCAATTCCCAAATCACCAAAGATCCTTCTACAAGCATCTATCCACCTCTGGACTTCAATGGTTGATTCTGTCCCCAAGAAAACCTTCCCTCTATGAGCAGTATAGTCTTTACACAACTTAGCAAAATCCACTAGTCTTGGAGCCTGAACTTGAACTCCAACATCAACTGCTGTCCCCGGAACTGGTATCCTTCTCATGATCGAAGTCATCATAGCTTCAAACATAGCTGCATAATCAGCAGTCACCTCAGCAGCACGGCCTTCCCTAGCAGCTGGTCTCCCTCTTCGACTCATCCTTAATATCTATAAAAAGGAATGATTAGCACACCTTGAGAAACAACTGCATAAAGGACTCAAACTTTTCTAAGCTACTATATTATATATAGTAATCATCCATCAAAATACAATTACGTCTCTCATACGTAGTTACGTCAGCGAGCGTTGGGTAAAATCGATTAACCAATGCTCTGATACCAAATGTGACGACCGCCCATGACCCCTGCACTGAACCTAGAGATAGTGCGCTGTAAAGTGTGCCAGATAGCCATGGACGATAGTCAAGGTAAATTAAAATAGCAGAATCTATCGTATTACTCACAGCGCATGGACAAAATACAATAGAATATATATATAGTGAAGCTTTACAGAATAGAATCTCATCAATAAAACTTCATAATAGTTGAATACAAACATCTGAACAGTCAATACATCAAGCCTCACTACATAACACTCAGAGAATATACAAGCAGCGGAACATCCAGTACATATAGTAAGAAAACAATATGCAATCCTCCAGCTCGTCTTCGTCATCAGCATCGTGGAAAGCAAAAACAGCACCTGTCACCTGCTACCTAGTCTGCCCGTCCCAAAATGGACGAACAGCCCAAGGCAATAAGAGTTAAAACATAAAGCCTTGAGTCAGACAACAGTCTTAGTGAGCGGTAAATTAACTAACAACATACCAAAAGAGCATAAAGGAAAAAGGAATAGGAATCCAACCCTCCCACTCCACCTGTTTCTACAATGATAGCCCCCAGACACACACTAAGCAGAAGCAAACATAGCAAAGCATACAATTTAAAGTAAAGCAGTTATCACTCGAGTCAAGGGCGATGCTTTCCAAGTACAAACCCCCAAGGCCTAAACCAAGATCAGATAAGCACCCAGAAAATACCGCTCTTGAGACCTAATGACGATACAACCAAACATCCATGACTCTGGCTATCACTGTTATCATTGCTTCGATATCATCGTTAATTGAATGGCCGGCACATTCTTTCAGCCGTCCGTCAAGGGTTAATGGCAACCCCGGTTCTAGACATAACTCCACACGTCGTCGCAGCACGTGCCTAGGACTATCGAATCTGCCCAGAGTACTCGACTACCAATCAGTAGCCTTCAGGGACTATCGAATCTGCCCAACGTACTCTTGCTTTGAGCATGCTGGAACCTTCAACAACGATGAGATCTCAGCCTTCTAGTCATCCTCCTCGACGACTAGTTCCATACTAGCTCAAGCACCTCTCGAGCAAACCATTATCCTCAAACTCGAACCATTTCACCGAGTTATCAACATGCTTGGAATGATCCCATCTGGATTAGACCAAGACTATCTCATATCATGCCTCGCTTCATCACATCCTAGCAAGCCTCATCTCAACATCATCATCAAATCTATCCATATGAGCTTCATCATCCGCCACATATGCCACGGGCAGCTTTTCCAATTCAAGAGCCTTTCCCTTAACTTTTGAACCATCTTCGACCATCTTGTCTAAATAAAATCATCAATCATCTAATTCATAGCAATCAATCAAGTCAAACATTAATCCAAGTAATCAAGCATTCAAATATGATCTAATGAACAATTATAACAATAATGGCAATTTCGTAAATAAAGAGTCTAAAGTCTAACAAGCATGAAAACATGAGCAATATCTCTATAATCTTGATGAATGAACTTGCATGGGTTAACATGTAGTAAAATGGATGTCAAATCATCATGAATAATGGATCTATACTTAAGTTTACAAAAATGCATGAAAATCACTACTTTAACACCAAATCAAACCAACGATCTGATATACTCCTTTGGATCCGTGTGAGAGATAATCACCACTCACCAAATCACCTAAACACCTCAAAAACAACCCACTTCAGATCTGGACAGCGAAGGATCTAACTCGATCTATCACAAATCCGCTTCAAACGATGAAATCACTCTTCGAAGAATGTAGATCTTCAACTTTAGCTCTTGAATCTTCGATCTTGGATGGAAGGAAGTACTAAATCAAAGTGGAGAAAAGAAGTGAAGAAGTGTAGAACTCGAGCTCTCAAAAATGGCAGCACTTCGTCGCTTCAAAATCCGGATCCCAAAAAGTAAGGCATAACCAGTGTATTTATAGGCTGAAATCCCCTAAGTCGTATGCTCGCTTTTAAGAAGTCCACGACTTAAGAAAATCCACGACCTACGACTCATAAATACCACAACTTACGACTTAACCATCCCTACGACTTACGACTCAACAGTTCAACGACCTAAGCCTAACACACATGCGCACGACCTAGCGACTTAACAACATAAGTCCTCACGCGACTTAACTAAGGTACGACTTAACGACCTATCAACTTACTCGACTCAATGAGATACGACTTAGCGACTTAACGCTACACGACCTAACCCCTTAAGCATCCACGCGACCTAACATAAGTCGCGACCTAACTGGGATACGACCTAACGAACTTTGCGACTTAGCTGGGTTACGACTTAACACCTCACGACCTAACTATACACAGTATACTATAATAGGTCGTCTACGACCTAACTAATCATGCTATAGCGACTCAACGACTTAACTGTCTCCGACCTATCTCCTTAAGTCGTTAACTCGCCCCAGTTTCCTAAGTCGATATCCCTATGCCGCTAACTCCTAAGTCGCCACTATCTTAAGTCGCCAATTCCTATAAGTCGCCTACTAACTTAAGTCGTTAACTCCTAAGTCGGTCAAATCCTGTAGGTTGCTCTAATCCCTTAGGTCGTTCACTCGACCTAACCTACCCCACGACCTAAGCTACCTCTCGACTCAACTTCCAAACGACTTAAGCTACAACAAGGCTTAACTTCTAGACAACCTAACTTCTACACGACTTAAGCTCTAGTCGACCTATACTCTGGACGACTTAACAATACTAACAATCTAATAACAACTGTTTTACGATGTTTCGATCCGTAAAAATACGGGTCGCTACAATTAAAAATATGAAAGTAGTTCATGTTTGCAAAACGGAAAAGCTTCAGACAATATAAATGGAAAGGAGTAATGGAACAAATGAGGAAATAATGAAAAGAATGTGGCAATTATTAATTAGAAAGGGAATGAATGGACCAACTCTACACTGTAAACAAACTTTTGGAATTCAAATTTCAAAAAAAATTGTTCACTTAATTAATTTTATTAACCCCAAACATACCAAAATTGACATCCATTAAAGATTTAATTAACACACAATAAATAAAAATAAATTCTCTACACAAATTTGTGTCATTAATTAAAATAAAATATTGCATTAAGAACTTTTCATTTCTCTCTCTCTTTCATTAGATTTTTAATTTAAATAAACATGTTAACATTTTAATTGAATGTTTTACTAGGAATGCATTAACATACATTCAAAAATATGATAGCATAAATAAGATAATATAAACAGGTGTATAATATATATATATATACATCTTTATCTCCACTTATAGTTTACATTCATAAATAAAAGGTATGAAAATAATCCACATAAGGAGGTAATGAATGGAAGAGTAAATTAGAAGAGTGAAGATGGAAAGGTAAATTATGTTGCAATTAAAATCTAATCAAGTCTAATTGAAAAGGAAATAATCAAGTGTAAATCTATTTTACCCCCTTTATCATCTTCTATTAACATTTAATTTAATACCGTATGAGATTTCAAACCTAAGTAATCTTTTTTATGACATAATTTGATCTAAAACATAAGTTTATATTTAGGTATAAACATATATGCACTAAACTAATAATAAATTTTGAAGCATGAACTGAATTAATTGGAAATAAATCATCCAATTTAAATTATTTCAATATATGTTTACAATTAACGTCTTCCCTCCTTTTAATTAAAAGATTCTAATAAATTCTTTTATTTTGATTCTCATTCTTATTATTGAATCAATTATTACCTTATGAATATAATTAACATTTGTCTACTATTTAACAGCATTAAATCAAAATAACATAGCGGTCGAAGAGTGCTATGCGCTATAGCAGTGATTTTTTGGGGCTTTAACTGCACAGGAAGATAGAAATGAGATTAGTTATATTATACAGTCTTAAGTAAACAGAGCAGATTAACTAAATGAAGCACAACATTACAGATTAAAATTTAAAATTTACATTCCAAACTTATGCCCATGTGGAGTAAAAAATATAATACAATATAACTATTACTGTCATGCCCCACATATGAAAATGCAGACATGGAAACTTGATACAACGGAATTATAAGAACATAAACACCCAAATATCATGATTCATCTTCAACTTGCATTATTCATCCATCCCAAAAGCAACCTGTTTAAGCCCATAAACTCAGCATACTCAATTTAGCACCCATGGTCGTGAGTTTTTAGGGAAAATAAGAACAAAATACGGGTTAAACATAAAGATTAGTATGAGTAACATATTACTCTAAATCAGGCCCGGTTTTAGGTGCAGGCTAATAGGCGACTGCCTAGGGCAATGCACCGTTGTAGAGTAACATATTACATTCGTATGTGCTAACTCTTTGGTTGTAGGGGCAGGTGAGGTATGGTTCATATACCCTTTTTCCTTACTATATCGAATTGTATAGTATTTTGAGATTCATTTGTCGCTCACACCAGGCTGTTGTTCGACTCATGGTTTTATGCTTTTCTTCTTATTATCTCGGGTACTCTTAAATGAGTAGAGTAGATAGTGAGTCTAGGTGTACACAATGGGAGTACAGAGGATGAGTAGGATGGAGCTTTCTCGTATTATATATAGATATTCTATTCTTATTCCACTATGCAACACTATGGAGCCTAGGTAGTGTTTTCTTTACTACTATGAGACATTTTATTTGAGTTTATTCCCGCTTTGCATAAAGTCTATTACTATGTTCTATAACTTTATGGATCTATGCTTTGATATTTGGTTTACTTAATTATTAATGTCTCTCACATTTTATATCTAAGATGACTATTATATTTTATCCAATGTGCTATGAGATATATGATAAGTTCTATGATGCTTTATTCCTTTTAACCCTTGACAATCGTCCTACATTAGCCAGGCACGACAGCAACACAATATCTAATTAGTAAAGTTGGGATGAAGAGAGTGAGTGCTCACTTCTCTTTCATAAGAAAACATCAAAAACGATAATTGTAAAATATTAATTGATACTTAACATTAGAATGAGAAATATAATTTCTATTCCAAAATGTGTTTTTTATATAGAAAATTATTTTCAACGACATTTATTCTTTTAAGTTCATGATATTTGA
Source organism: Allium fistulosum (assembly GCA_030737815.1). NCBI lineage: Eukaryota > Viridiplantae > Streptophyta > Magnoliopsida > Asparagales > Amaryllidaceae > Allium > Allium fistulosum. The sequence goes on from CM060906.1 coordinate 74,755,098, forward strand.
TCTGAAGACTCTCGACTGCAAAATGGTTACAGTAGATGGAATAAATAACCTACAATAACTGGTTGAATGGACTTTCGTATTTTACGCGCTATTATAGTAATGGCAGAAATAGTGGAAGAATTCCATATAACACTCAATAATCGTGTCAAATTACGAAAATTATTTTCATAAATCATGCCAAACATTGTTTATGAAATAATACTTGTTTTTCACCGTTGATTGAAAAATAGATATAGTTTTATTTAAAGATTCATATTATGCATATTCATTATAAAATAAAAATATATGGTGGTATTATTTTCATAACAATAATGATGCATTGGAAAATATATAATTTATGGAAAAAAACTCAAAATGTTATAAATATGAATATTATGAATATTATGGATTGAGCCACTGTTTTGAAAAATAATTTATGATTATGAGTTATATGGTACTAGCAAATTATATCTCAGACAACTAAGGGAAAAGCACCCATTCAGTAGGAGCATTGTAAGAGTTGATGAACTCTACGGATTGATACATATTGATGTATGCAATCGAAACTTTCAAAATGGTTCCATGTACTTTGTTGTATTCACGAATGAATTATCACAAAAATGAACATGTGTATATGATACACGTGATATGTTAATGATGAGTTCATAGAAAATAAAATATAAGTAAATAAAATAATGTGCGATAGAAAATAAAATAATTCAAATTGATCGATTATGTAAGTATATTGGAAAGAGCTCCGAACGTACCTAAAAATGAATAAAGATTCAATCTCAAAAGTCACTCCTCCCTATGATACATAATGATGTATCGATAAGGAGTAATCGAACTTTGTTCAAATAAGTACGATTAATTGTGAGTGAAGTTGAGTTAACCTTCTTTTTGTAAGGTCATGTCTTAGGAGTAGTACACAAGGTTAAAATTAATTTCATCTAAAGAATGGTTTACAAAATCATATGAGATGATGGCTTATAAGAGACCCCAACATATCCTAGGCTAAGCGGTTGGCTGGCTATGCAAGCCAAAAAATTGCACATAATAATTGTACGTAAGGGATCTTGTATGAGTCACCCCAAAAGGAGTTTAAGAATGATTATCATTGGTCGACCAATTTATATTTTGAACATAAGTTTTGTATACCAAAATCAAATTAGTTTAATATAAGGCAATTCATAAAATGTTTATGAATACATATTCCGTTATACTAAGAAACAATTATTGTTTCAAAAAATACCAACTTCGTGGTGAATGAATTCCTTTTGGAAATTTTTGGTAGTAAAATGGATTTGGATATGATCCGAGGATAAAACTGATTACAAGGACTCTTATGAAATTATCCAAACCTAAATAAACACTACACATTAGAATATCTAGTAAATATTCTTACACATTGAAGATAAACTATGAGTTTCTTATTAATGTCGAGAATAATTCATCCTCAATAATCAATTAAACCATTAAGAGTATTAGCTCTGCCATATGGTATAATATAAAAATTCGAAAGGATTCCAAGTACACTATCAAAATGTGATTTGATATTTGTACCCAAAGGAATGTGATTCACCCCCACAAATGTGTCTTCAAGTGAGAGCCTAATGCAGTTGTAATATTGTGAGCGTGATAAGAATAAAATCATACTTTTTAGTTGTTGAAATTAATGTAATAGATCCGTCATTTAATGTGCTTAAGGTGATTTTGATTTTACTCATAAAATTATCGCTTGGTATGATTGTGTATTAGGACATATGTGTTGAAATGGAAAATTCTAAATAATGATTTAGAATAGACTGTTTGCACATAACAACCAAAGTGTCTCATAGTCAATAGGAGCGATATTGAGTTGTGGGATTTTTAGTTATGATCCAAGAAATGATACGAAAGTATCATTCTATACACTACCATAAATGTTACATTTTATAACGCTAATAGATAAGGCTTTATTCCGTTGTGTTATTATTTGTTTTAATTTGTATTATTTAGAATAGGATTGGCAAGGTAACACTTTGACTCCCCTAATTATTTTCACGGCTGCCTCTTCCTCAAATTATTTCCCGCTTTCCTCTTCCTTAAGGAAAATCCTCAAGCACCCCTTATCACCGCCACTGCCCATAACTCATCATACCGGTAGCCTATGCCGCTACCGTATCCTATACAAATCCCAACGCACAATCCAAAAACTTTGTACAAGCCAATATTTCCAAAATCATAATGCCATTATTTTTCCCCAATTAAAAGAAACGCATCTAACCATAACCCTACTTTTCATGGCTACAAAATGACGACGGGGGAAACGACAATGACAAAGATGGAGATCAATATCTACGAACATGCAATAAAAGTGTTTGCTCAACTATGCCCTTTTGACACCGTCGAAGAGCTCACCTCTCACACTCCCTTTCTTCCAATTTTACTAGCCCGAAAGTATTACAAGAAACATAGCAAGTTAAATGGGCCCCTTAGAGAATCTCAAATCGCCAATGGGATGGCTGATAGAGTTAGGGGTATACCTTAGGAGTAATTATGTAATTGTTACATATATCTAACTCGATGACCAATGTTGTTCGAAATCAAAAGTGTTTCCTTTCTATTATATACTTGATGTAATGTGTTATATTAATTAATTAATTTAATAAAATTATATTTAATAGAAAATTCATAAATGGTTTGTTTTGTGAGAATAGTTATAAAGTGTTGTAACCATGAGTAATTTATCATAATCAAAAATAAATATATCATTTTAAATATTCTTAGTTAAGATGTATCGAGACTAGATATTGATACATCCATTAAGGCTTGAGTACATAATGCTCTCCAAATGTTGGGCAGTATATTACTCATGGCTGCTGGGGCATCAAGTGGTTACGTATTGATAATTATTGGATAACTATGGAATGACTCACTCGATAGTTTTCTGTTGGTTAATATAACTAAGGTCAAATAGAAAATATAGACGTGACTGATTTACATAGTTCTCTCGACTTGAGAATACCATCAATCTTCATATAGAAGCTCCTCTTAATTATGTCAAATCATGGCACGGCGTCCATCGAGTGACTATAGTTGGGTCGAGTGGAAGTATTGGAAGTGAAACACTATTCAAGAGAGGACTCGTCTCCTTAGTTATATAAGATTAATATCAGGGTCATCTCAAGTCAACTCAAAGTTAAAATCTCTGGCCAGAGCATTTCGGTTAATAATAATTATTATTATTGAACCAAGGATTTTGTGGTTGGACTATAGAGTTTAATATGAACGATATTGGAATTTTGACCATTGCCAAATTCCATAAATTCAGAGTGATATAGTTTTGGCAAAGAGAATTGGTGTAGATAAAAGTCATAGCTAGGTAACGCTATGAAAAACAAGTAAGCAATAAATTTGGTCAAAATATCACACCGCCTTCTAAATTACGCGTGAATGTTAATATTCGAATAGTTCGATATTAATCGTTGACCAAATTTACACCCAACGAATCACACAGTCGAATACGATGAACTCTCCTTTTATCCTAATGATTTAATTAATTTATTATTAAACAATTATAAATTAAATAATATTTATGAATAATATTTATAAATTTGATTTTGATTTGATAAATGAATATTAAACGTATTTATAAAAGCTATAAGTACATTAATCGGTATACAATATCGTTAAGCGTTTTAAATTAGATTTAGAATACAAAATATTCATTCAGGCTCTAAATGGGTTTATGGTCCATCATGGGGTTGATAGGATTGGTTGAAACATGAGACTAGGGATAGCTACTAGATGGGCCAAAGAGGAATAAAGATGGATGGCTGAGATAGAAGGAGACTGATTAAAAGATATGATCCTAAAATCTCTCCTTTTCTTTCTCTATTTAAACATCTCTTCCTCCATTTGATATAGATCTTTTGGAGCCTCCATCTCATTCCTTTACTGGCCTACTTTCATTCTCCATCTCTCTAGGCTTCCAATTTCAAATCAAATCAATTTAGCTATTATCTGATAACCGGTGGTCGACGGTTCAAGGGCTAGCACTTTGTTGGATCGGAAATCATTTCTAGGAGCATATAACATCGTTTCAAGGTGTGCATAAGGGCTTTGGCTGTAAGGTACATTTTTAATTTAATTACAATCATTAATTTACAATTATAATATTCATATATCTGTATATAATGTTGTTACTTAGGCGACGATTGAAATATGTAGTTGTATTGCCACAAATTTAGTTGGTTGTATGTATATGTATATATGATTACCAATTTTGTGTGTGATTATTCATCAATGTTTATCATGGCTCGGAATTTAAAAATAAAACATTTTTTATTATTTAATTAATTTAATATATAATATATATACAATTATTTATATAGTTTATAATTTAAATACTATATTATACATGTGTAAAATATGAAAATAAAATTTCATATATGATGTTTAATAAATATAATACTTTCGACTGAAAGGAATCTTTTATTATTTATATACTAGTTTTAAATAATATGTAAATCAATTTATCATATAAATAATTATATAAATTCATATATCTATTATAAAATATATTTTATATATTATAAAATTTTATTAATAATATATTAAGCTCACGGCATAAAGTAAAAAACGATTTTTTTATTTTTAAATACTTAAATTAAATACCAATAATTTAAAATTGAATTTTAAAACCATTTTAAGCTATAAAATTATATATTAAACTTTAAAATTAAAAATTTTCGTGTAAATTTGCTTGAAATTTTAATTTTAAATTTAGTTTCAAAAAATAAAATTTTCTAAATAATTTTATATAGTTTTATCAATATATATATATATATATATATATATATATTAAATAAAAAATGGTCCGTGCGTAAAACCAATTCAATAAATATATAGATAAAATAATTTATTTTATAATTCTATTTATATATTATATATTTTTTGTTATACATATCTATATATAAGTATTTAACATATTCATTTATATGTATATAAATAATATATATATATATATAATTTATGTATTTGTATAAATATTATTTTCAACATTACAACAAATTTTATTTATTTATTTATTATATTTTAAATGATATAAACATATCTATATAGTAATTAATATATATACACACATTTTGTTAATATTATATATTTGTATTTATATATAAATATTTATTTGTTTATACAAAATTATAAATAAATAAATATATATATATATATATATTTATTTATTTATTTATTTAAATATTTTATTATAAAAGCAAAAGCATATATATATGCATATACATTTGGATAATACATTTACATATTGGATGAGCTAACATGTCCGTTGCGATATAAATCCCAACATCTATATACATGCATGTTATATCTTGCAAGGATTGATATGTTACACATTCACATACTTATATATGTGTGTGTGATACACGTATATATTTAATATAACATAAAATGAAATGATTCAATATCATTTTATAAATTTAAACAAAATAAAAGATTTCATTTAAATAAAATTTAGAAATGTTCTAAATAAGTTAGACTTTATGAGCCTAATACAGATCTAATAAGGGAAACCTTTTCGAAATTCACCCATAACTTTCGTTGCGGGCTGGGCCGGTTCCAACAATGGTATCAGAGCCCAATAGCCTATACAGTCATAATTAGCCAATTAGGGTTTACTATTAAGCTCATAGCTAAAAGGTTGTCCCTAATAGAAAAGACCCAAATTTGAATTAAGCCTTGGGCTAATTTTCAAATTGTTTGAAAATTAAAATATAAGACTTTAAATTTAAAAGTTAAATTTGAAATAAGATATACGTATATTATAAAAGTTATAATATAATATAATATAATTTTCAAAGTGATTGACAATCTTAAATATTAATTTCAAAATTTTAAATTTATTAATAAAATTAATTAAATAATTTAATTAATAAAAAGTATTATACATGTATTATATATGTTTGATATACATTATGATATTTTAAAATGTTTAAAATATCACAAGTATACATGTATATATAATATGATTTTTGAAATTAATATAATTTAATTTAAATTGTTAACAAATTAATTAAAGGTTAGTTAATTAAACAAATTAATTAAATAAATAAATTAAAGGTTATTTGATTAAATAGAACTACACATATATGTGTTATACTATAAAGGTTATAGTATATAACAATTATTAAATATGAATGTTATATTAAATTAATATAAAACTAATTAAAATGTTAATTAATTAAATTAATTAAACAAGATTTAATTAATATAATATTATACATAAGACTATCATATAAGTAATATGAAATATAAAAGTTATATAATAATAAAAACTTATATAATATAAACGTTTAATAAAAGGTGGAATGGTAAGAAACCCAAAATAGACTTACGGGATAAATATATACGTATAGTACATATACTGTGATTTCAAATGTATCTGACACTTGAATCACGGGAGTATTTTATTAGAAATACATTATTCCATAAGTCGATATCACTTTATATAATATATTGAAGATCATGAATCTTTACTATAAAATTGGCCTCTATCATTTATATTAATAGATTACTTGCATAGTCTTTAGTTGTTAAGCTTTCCTCAAGCTAGAGATGTTATGGATACTATTAATATATTGAATAGACGAGGTAAGATAACTGCACGTATTTGTTGAGCTTTCCCCAAGGTATATGTATTATACTTAGGCCGTCGTGAAATGATAGGTCCGAGTGAATAGTCTCACTTTAATTGTTGAGCTTTCCTCAAGGTAAAGGCGAGATTAGGATAAGGAACCACGAATAGAAGTTGTATGTGATACAACCGATAAGGAGTTATCCTTCGTATGTGGGTCTATGATTTGTTAAGCTTTCCTCAAGGTCAGAATCCCAAGGCATACGAGTCCTAACACCCCTAGTGAAGTCGAAAGATTTTTATGTTTAGACTTCGGGTTTGGTAAAACATAAAAGATTAGTGGGAGCCTTATTAGAAAAATGCAATGATAACCTTTGACCTTTCTAATAATGTAAGAACATATGCTATATAATGTCATAATAATCTACATTTGTAAATTTTTGCATTTGATATGTTTAACAAAACGTTTATCAATTAATATATAGAAATGAACTGAATTGAAGGTTGACAAATAAAAATATAATACACACACACATACACTCTCTTACTATTAAGTATTTCTTGCATGTTAATGTTTTCTATACCCATGAAAGTGCCTAATTTTACAACTACATAATACGTTCATAAATTTAGTCACGTGTTTATTTGGTCGAGACCATGTATTACATTCAAGAGTTCCGAACTCAAAAGCGATACAACATTATGGATATTTGATCCATATACTATCACATATAAGTGTTGTATGGTGAACGGCCACATTTTGTAATGTATGATACTTCGATGAAATTAGTTCATTTGAAGCAAACAAATAAACCATATTTTGAGATCGAGTATTCAATTTGATCGATTGCAATAAAGAACATGTTGTATTAAAGGAAGACTAGACCAAAACTACAAGAGAGATTTAAGAATTCGAACGCTAAAATATCAGTTTGATCGGTTTACGCAAAGTGCAACGTATTTGATGTCCTTAAATGTTAAGGATGATTGAATGTGCTTTTGTAAAGAGTTCATTATAATATTGTAGTAAGGGTTTTCCTTTTGAATGGTTTGACTATTTAGAAAGGAAAATGAATGTATAAGAGTAAATATGATTTAAGATACAGTTGGGATAAAGAGAGTGAATGGCCACTTTTGCTTCATAAAGAAACATCGAAAACAATAATTGTAATAATAATAACTGATACTTAACATTGGAATGAGAAATACAATCCCTATTCTGAAATGTATTTTCATATAGAAAATTGTTTTCTATGAGAATTATTTCTTTGAGTTCAAGATATTTGATTAAAGAACCCTCCATTGTAAACTAGTTGCAGTATATGAAATAAATCATCTATATAAAGTGAATAATGGACCTACGAATTTAGTATGTCATTATAGTAATGGCGGAAATAGTAGGAGCATGCCATATAGCGCTTATTGATTGCATCAAATTACGAAAATTGTTTTCGTAAAACATACCGAACATTATTTATGAAATAATGACTATTTTTGGTGTCAACTGAAAAATAAACATAGTTATATTTCAGTATGAATATTATGAATATATATTGTGGAATAAAACTATAATGTGGTATTTATTTTCATAACAAAAGTGATGCATTAGAGAATACTTATACATGAAGACGTTTTCTATGTATTGAAAGTGAAGTGGTTTGTGAATACACTTATAACTTGGAGATAAGTATAAGAATATTTTCCAAGTATTGAAAAGTGTAGAGAAGATTTGTGAATATATCTTTGTAAAGGTATTTTAATACAAGTATTTACAAAGTGGTTTTAATTAATGAAAGGGTTAATTAAAGAGGCTTAGCGGTTGCTCATGTGCTTAATCAGGCTTGGTTTTCAAATGAAATTTAATCTCAGATTGGATTGTTTGTTTATTTAATATTTAAATAACCGACTATTAAATCTTTGCTAGTTTTGAAACTTTAGATTGTTGGTTCAGAGAGACCGAGATCAAATAAATTTGAGTTTTCCAAAAACCACTTTGAATCAGCATAAGCATTTGAATTAGGACATCTTGAAGATGATGGAAATCGAAGACGGAGTTCTTTAAAGTACAAGGGTTACTTGCTACTAATCCCGATGGTGATTCAAAAATGGATGTAATAGAATTAGTGCCTTTAACTTGTTTATATCCTGAACAACTTATATGGATGAATGCTGGCATTGCATTGTTGCCTGGAGGGCAGTGCTAGCACTCCAAGTGGGATTTTCTAAAAAGGTAAAATGTAGCCTCAAGCTTTACACCCGGTAATGACTAAAACAGGGGATATGAATCTAGGTTACGTGGTTCGCTACCATTAGGGTATGTTCATCACCTAATCTAGATTGATATTTATGTATTTATGTATGCTAGTGACTCGGTACCGTTGTTGCCCGCAACTGGGGTGATGACATCGGTACTATCCAAGAAAGGGTATGTCAGTCATGTGTTGGTAGAGGGTCCATGTGAGGCCCTGGGTATTTTTTCTTTAGAGGTATTCTGTGATTGGAGGTACCCCAATAGCCTTGCCATTGATGGAATCCATTTTCCAATACATACCTTATAGATTTAGTTGTATACCAAATATGCTGGAATCTGAGATGCAAGCATTTCATGTAACGACCCGGATTTTTCGTCGTTCGATTTTGAATATTTAAATGGTTTAAATATTTGATTTGGAATTATAATTTAGTTAGTAAGATTTTAAAATGGGATTTTCATGTGATTTCACAAAAATTTGAAATCGTCGATTTAATCGACGCGATAAAATAGCGATCCGGGGCACAGTCTCGGAATTCGACGAAACCATTTCCATTGGATCCGTAATAGTGTATTATTATCGGATTCCCAATTTTGTAGTGTTTGGACTTATTGTTTGGTCGTATGGGATATAAACACGTTGAAATTTATATCGAAATTTAATATAATAATTGGGTCCAAAGCCTATCTTCTCCATACGTACGAATTAGGACTTGAAACCTTTTCCATTGCGTTTGGAATAGGGGTATAACATTACAAACGCCTAGCGGCATGCCTCGATAGGAGATCAAAATTTTAAGTTGCTAAAACGAGATATTTTATAATTAAATAAAATTTTATAAAATTAAATCAAAGGCAAAATCATAGCCGACCTACCCTTTCTCTTTTCGTTCAAATCGATATTTCTTTCTTTCTTTTCCCGTTCAAATCAATTCACGCCATCCCTCTTTTTGTTTAAAATCACGTCTTCACTTTCGTTTTCATTCGAACGAAATCAATTCAAATCTGAATATAGAGCCTCACCTATCCCTCTTCCTCTAGTTCGAATCTCAGTAGGCTAGTTGAGAAAAATAGCAATGGAATTCGTTCAAAAACTCAAAAGAAAACAGTGGTCACGAACTTCTCCTAATAGATTAAACCGAATTTAAATATACAACTCGCGACTTCCTTATTACTCGTCTCAAGTTCAAATTGAAAACGAAGAAAAAAAATTACAGAACGAAATCAATCGATATCGTTAAAAAGAAAAAAAGAATATAGACGTATATGGTTGCGCGATTAAATCGCGATTGAGAGGCGGGCGCGTGAAGGAGGAAGGTCACGGTTCGTCAACGATGAAGGCAGACGCATTCGATCTGGAAGTGGCGTGGAGGTGCGGCGCGATGCTTGAGGTTCGACAGTTCTATGATGGTCGCGACAGGGGGGAAGCATACACTCGCGTACGCACGCGCAGGAGGAGGATGGTCCGGTCTCGATTTGCGATGATGGGGGGTTTGATGGATGACCTTTGGGTGGCCGAATTGGATGGGGGGCTGCGAGCTCTGCCTGAGCATTCAGGAAGAAGGTATGTTATTAATTTTAATTAAATTTTAATGAAAAAAAATTTGTGAATATAAATATATATATATATATATAAACTTACATGTTAATTTAAAGTATGTATTATGTCAATTAGGATATATATATATATATATCATATTATGGAATTGGATATTTATAAATAACATACTTCATTCAAACAAGGTTCGATCAGAATGAAACAAGTCGCAAATGGTTCGTAGCTAGAAAATCTATGCATAAGAATTTGGTTTGGGGTTTTTAGGAGTCCGCCAAAGTTTTAAATTAAATCGAACGTCGTTCGATTTAGTTTAAAATCTGGATATTTAGAAGAAAAAAAATCAAGGTTAGAAAATCTCACTCGTTTTGGATTGCTAGGTTTTAATTTTAAATAGTTAAAATTAATTATTGGATGCCTGGTTGATTTAATAATTATTATCTGATGAATGATATATTATATATATATAGTAGTATATATATTAGTATTTGGAGTGATATTCCCGCACATTATAGCGGATGAGACCCTATGAGCCCCGCATAATAGCGGATGATCCTATATACCGCGATATCACCCTCGAAGTGGGATTGGTATTTTTACGTTGTATTAACATCTGTGGATGCAGGGAAATAGGTTGGAGGGATCCAACTGGATTCCTCAAATATATTGTTTATTTTTCATATATAGAGATATATGATGTGTGTAGATAATCTGTTATCGATTATTGTTGAAATTTGAATTGTTAGATGCTCTAGTAGCACTGGCCTTTAATTTTGGTGTTTTTAAATACCATAAATTTTATTCTTTGGAATTCGAAGGAATACAAGAGAATTTTGGATATTAAAATATTTATATTGGAAATTGGATTATTCTAAAGAAAACTGAATTGAAAAATAAAAATAATAGATTTTTGTTTAAGTTGTACTTAACTACTCGTAAATTGTTTTAAGATAGAGATTTTGAAAATTGAATTATATAAAAGAATTTATAAATGATATTCGGGAAATAAAAAAAGAAGTTAAAGTCAATATTAAAAATAGATTGGAAGTTATAAATAGGATTTATAAAGGCATGAGTTTATGAAAATGAAATTTTATAAATAAGATTGTTTTTATAAGCAAGTAAAACTCAAAGGAGTTATAAAATTTTATAAATGATGTTTATAAATAAAGGAAATCAGTATCAGGATGATAAATTGGGATTATAAATTTATGGGGAAAATTTATACTAGAGTATGGAAAATAGGGTGAGAAAAATAGTGGATACTATTTTTGAAAAGTGAAAATGGTTAAGGATGTCAGAAATGGAGGTGATGTGATGGAAATCGAGAGGAATTTATAAGTTGAATTGGTTACTGAGATTTTGAAAATATATTTTATCTTTAAGAAGTAAGTTTGTTTTTGAAAGGAAAATTTTATTATTTTAGAACTATGGAATTTTAAACTAGTTAGGATTGAAATACTTCGGTAAGTAGATATCAAATGTTAAGTATTTATTTAATAAATTCTAACTTTTAAATTCAGCTTGAAAATTTATTTGTTCATCTAATAATGAGTTATTGATGTTATAAAAGTGCTTTCAATATTTTAAATAATAATTTAAACATATTTTAAATAAATTACTATTCTTTAAAGAAAATACTCGTTATATATATATATATATAGTTTTGAAATGATTGCAAATTTATTTATAAATTCTCTCGAGATGTGTAGACGGGATTTATTAAAGGATGATATTTTATAAGAGAAATCTTATAAATGGAATGTTAGAGACTTAAGAAAATTTCCGATGTCTAGATGCGATAACTTCAAGAAGATTTTGAATTCATTTAAGGGAGTTATAAATGGTTGGTTGGGATTATAAATAAGTATAATTGGTTTGGAAATCGTAGGAAGTATTTATTAAAATTCCGGATACTTATGAGATAAGTTATGAAATATTGCCAAATTTAATCGTAAAATGATTTTGGAAGTTATACGTATAAATATTTTCCTAAGTATTGGAAGGAAGGTTTTGGAAAATAATTTTAGTAGGGAAAGATTTGGAATAGAAATATTTTCTAAGTGTCATAAAAATGGAAGTTGGAAATATTTCTAAGTGTTGAAATTGTTTCAAATATAGAAATATTGAAAGAGTTTGAATACATATCTTGGTGAAGATGTTTTGAAATAAATATTGTGGAGATTATAATAAGGCCAGATGATTGCTTATGGATGTTTTATTGATAGTTAAATAACCGACTATCAATATTGGCCAATTTCGTTAATCGTTTCGAAAAAACCGGGATTAGAGTTAATTATCTAAAAACCACTTCGATTCGGTTTAAAAACTACGAATGGATACCGTGAAGATGATGAAGACGGTGATTCGGTTTGAAAGGTAATGCTTAGCCTCGAGTCTCATCAACTGGGAATGACTAAAACATGGGAGATGCAGCAAGGCTAAGAGGGTTGCACCCAATTAGGGTGTGTTATCACTTTTCTAGATGTCCTCGAAAATCTATTTATTATGGATATGGTTATGCATGAAAGAAGAAGCGCTCAATGGTAAGGGTGGGAACACCCGAGGTGATAACATATTCGGTCTATCCAAGTTAGGGGTAGGCCGGTCTTGTGTAGCAGGGGATCCCGGCGTGGTCCTCGGTACATTGTTCTAGAGGTGTACTGTGATGGGCGGTACCCCAGTGGCCCAGTCATTCGTTGGAATCCACTCCAATACGAGCTTACGGTTTTGTTTGTAGAACCTAGTATGCTGGAATTTAATTAATGTAACAGTTTCAGCTATTTGAATAAGTATTTGTATTTAGACATTATTATAATATCACTGGATTTTCTAAAAAATGTTTTGGTTATCGTAAGGGAAAAACCCGTCGTGTTTATGTGTGACGCGATCTTACGAGATACCTTTGTTTTTCAAAGGATTTTGATAACTCTAATAATTCAAATTGAGTATGTTTTCTAACGTTGGTTTTCCAGACTGACTCGGGTGTTATTTTATTATAATGCTCGGGTCAGACCGAGTATTACAAATTCAGGATAGGATGCTCTAGAGCTCAGGAGGCGAGCTGAAGGAGTAGAGACGTATTTCCGTATTTGATTTATATTTCCGCGGTATGAGGAAAAGTTAGTAAAATGTCCGGATTGATTGTTGTATATTGTACTCTGATAATGGTATGTATATTAACAGCACAGTTCTTGTATTTAAAATCTGTTAGTATATATTATATTTTGTTCCACTGCGATTGTGAGATTCTATGCTATTGATTATTTTTCTTCTATCTCTTTCTTCTTCCTTACCCTAGTTATTCGCTTTTGCTTACAATTTGGGTTGAACAGGAGTGAATTATGATCAAGCCAAAGGGTACGGAACTGCGGGTCGCTACATTTCAACTATGTTATATATTTATTTAAAACTTAGATATTATTATAATATCATTGGATTTGTCTAATAAAAATGGTTTGGTTATCATAAGATAAAAACCTGTCCGTGTTTATGTGCGATGCAGTCTTATGAGATACCATTATTTTCAAAGGTTTTATACTATTAAAAATCTATATGGTTTGTGTTTTTCACACTGGTTTATCAAATTGATTCGGGCGTTATTTTCTTATAATGCACGATCATCCCGAGCATATTTCTAGATTTAGTTATGGATTGGAGCTTCAGGAGATGAGCTAAAAGCCTCTAAGACGTATTCATGTATCTTTTATTTCCTCTATGTTTCTTATACTGTATTTATCAACATTTGTGAGGACAAGCTGTTATAACAATTCAGGATGATGATATGTTAGTTTACTCTAATTGATGTACGTATATTACAGTTTTCTTTTGTAAAGATTTATTGTATATTATATATTACTAGTCACAATGTGAGATTATGTTCTATCTTTTCTTTCTTTCACCCTAACAATCTATCATTCCGACACTTGGATGTCGGCATGTGAATACCATGGATGTATTAGTGTCGATTTTTGAGAATCGAAAAGACCAGTCATTACAATTTATCATAGTGAAATTTAATAGCTCAAAATAGCATTTGAATTCATATACATATGTATATAATAGCAATGATATTAAAGAGCAAAGAAACACCATCTTAACAAATTTTTGTATAAAGTTGATATGACTGGTCAATGCTAAAAAATGTTGAAATAATTTTAAAGAAAATAAACAATTTTTGTATAAAGTTTATAAGACTAGTCAATGCCATAAAAAAGTTGAAATGATTTTAAAGCAAACAAACAATTTTTGTGTTAAGTTGATAAGATTAGTCAATGCAAAACAAAGTTGAAATGATCTTAAAGCAAATAAACAATTTTTGCATAAAGCTGATAAGACTAGCCAATGCAAAAACAAGTCGAATGATATTAAAGAGCAAACAGACAACCATACAATTTTTGCAGAATTTCTACTTAAAGTTGATAAGACTAGATACTGCATAAATCAGTTTAAATGACATAAAGACCAAAGAGTCAAAATATAATTTCTGCTATATGGTGTATATGTGTAGCACCCAATTCAACTGATAAGACTAAACATTGCAAAAATCAGCTGATAAGACTAGACACTTCAGTAATGTTGTATAGTGGAGTTGCAAGTCGGCCTAAAAGAATAAAATCAAGCATGAGATCATTGTTGAGACATAAGGAAGCAAGTGAGTTGATAGTGGCTAGTTATAAGCTAACTGCACTTCTATGTGATATTTTAATTGCAACCGCCTCAAAAAAGAGAAGCGTTTAAGGTTGAGGAAGCAGAAATTAAAGATCTAGGAAGCACAGGTTCAACAAGTTGCAGACAAGACAAGAGCTCTAAGAGAAATAACCAAATTGAAGATGGTATATGAAAGACGTTTACGAGATAAAGTAGAGGAAGAGTATTTAGTAAAAGATATTTCTCATTTATTTAGGAAGTTTCTGGAGTATGTTTTGGCCAGAAAACGTAGCATTCCAAGGACGTGTAACACTCCATAATTTTAACGATAATTAATTAAAAAAATTAAGTAATACTTACTAATGTCGAAAATAGAATTTTTACAAAAGTCAGAATTTGGCTATGAAACCTACAACGTTGGGTTCATGGCGATTCTCCGATCAATTTTTATATATAAATTTTTCCGATCGAAGTTAAAACGAAAATGTTATTAATGTTTGAAGTTTTTGAATCAAAAATAATTATATGTAATTGTTGTAGTACAAAATTATTTAACATTAATTACTGTCAGGTAAAGTTAAATGGTAGTTAACGTTACTTAAAGGTTAAGTAAGCTAACGTTGGAAAGAAATTTGTATCGAACGAACGTATAAGGAATCAAATTATTAAACGATTAACGACGCAATTACTTAATAGATATACAAAGGACCGTCGGCCCCTAAATTGCACTAACCGATAGGGGTCGGTGGTCGACCGGTCGAGTTGTCAATTGACGAATTTTGACGTGGCCGAACGGCCCAGATTTAATATAATTCAATCGAACGGTTGGCATTGATTCAAACCCATATAAATACAGATCTAAACCTTCACTTCTTATCATATTTTTTGAGTGATGCCGGAGCTCTGCCAATTTCTCTTCTCCATAAAATTCTTAGTTCTTAAAAATAGTTGTAGTTTATACATATATACAAGTGCAGAATCGTGTAGAATGATTGAGAAGAAAAATAGGGTCGAATCAAATTGTCAAAACCAACGTAAATTGTAAATCTGGATCCAAAATGTAAATTAAATCCAAATTTATTTTTTAATCTAGATTTCTAATAAATATGTGTATGCTTGAAGTGTATATATATCCAAATAGTGAGAAAATGGAGTGATAATGGAATAACAGGGATTTGATATGGAGATTTGGAAAGCTAAAACGGTGAGTGAGAAATTATATTTTTTTAATGTAATATTGGATTTAAAACATTGTAAATCTGTTCCTGTATGCCAAAAATGTAAATTGGAGTTATAGGCTAAAATCGTATATGCGTAATGAATTTATAAACCCCACCTGGATATTCTATGATTGATAAGTGGAATTGTATATTGCATGTATGTGAATCTCGAAAGTATTGGGTAGTAGTAGTCCTTGAATTTGATAAATTATATTGCAATTCCTGAATTGTTGACTACATGATTTATACAAGTAAATGTAAATTTGATGTTATCAAAAATAAATTATTGGTATTTAATTAGTATTTTAATTCATTGGAATATTAGGTGTTGCAATGCGAATTTCTATAGATTATCAAGTTCAGATTTATAAATAAAAGTATATCTTTTGAAATGACAAGGAATACACTTAAAAAAGATGTATAAAGTATGGATATTTACCATATTTTATATTGTGTATTTCAATAACTATGAAAAGGATAATTCCTTGTAATTCCTAACGCGACAAAAATTCTCCTTTTGGATAAGACACTGAAATTTACACTGTTAGCCTTTCCTTTGGGATAAATGTAATTCCAATGCATTAAAATGCAAAAATCCCTAAGGATTGATTGAAAATTGAAAATGTGATAATAATAATAATGGTCTAAGGGAAGAATTAATATTTATGCAGTATAAGAAAGACATAAATCAAATAACAACGATGAAAAGATAGACAAGTAGTAATTTAAAAATAAAAAGAGTATGGAAAGTTCATTAAACAAGGGAGGGTAGTAAATGTAAAAAAAAGGGATAGAAGGAAAAGTTCAATAAAAAGAAATGGAAGTAAATAGGGAAAGGATATTTATAAAAGAAAGTGGTAAATGAACTTAAATGGGGTAAGAAGTAAAAGCATGAAAAAGTAAGAAATGTTATTAACAGTGAACATTGGAGGCGTAATAATCAAACAAGTAAGAATATATATATAACCTCAAGTATATGTTTATGACGGATGTGAATTATTATGGTTTGTAAATAATTTAAATGGATAGAAATGACATAGTCATTAGAATGGGTTAGAATGCGAGGTCAATAGTGCTATATAACAAAAGTCTGCCCACTATAAGGAACTACCAGCAATTGCGTATACATTACACTGATGTGGAACATATCCAACCGTAGGATCTGTGGAATTATATACGCTTGCATATAGGTGAAGGATTACCCCAGTAAGGTCCGCTTCAATCTTTTAGGAGGGATATTGCCTTTATTGCATTAGGAAATCTAAATAGGACGGTGAGTGAAGAGCGATGCTATATCAGTGTGTTGGTACCATATTAGGGAGTATGAGCTTTACATAACTCGAGAAAGTCATCTATCTTGAGCGGTTAGCGGAAAATAGGAGGGTTACACTTAACGGGTTACACCTCATACTAGTGCATGTCACGTTAGCTCATGCAATGCCATAATTTTTTACTGGTTTGTTTGTATGGGCAAGGCTAGATAACCCCTAAGAGAGGTCCTTCATAATGAATGGGGTAATCTGCGGAGCTAAGTCCACAATAGTACGAGGAGCCGAGTCCTATAGTCCATGGAGCTGAGTCCATAATAGTCCAAAGATTTGAGTTCACTATATTTCGTGGAGCCGAGTCCACAATAAGAAGCAGACAGGTAATAATCCCCATGGCGAGATAGAATATCGCTAAACTGTATGATGCCATTATTAGGAACTACGGGAGTTCCTATGTATAAATGACGAGGAGACATGATACTGCACTGATGATGGATCCCGATGGGGTGCTGGTTAGGGATACTAGTGGGGATAATATCTTGGTCCAAAGGGGACTGTGGTACCTACACACACATACGCGTATGTTGTTATGGTCCACTTCATGTAGATGTGGCGTATCGTACACGTACATGGAGTTGAAACGACTAAGTAAAATAAAAGGACATAACAAGCGATGGAAGACAATCGGCATAAACTAGTATTATGTGTAAAATGTATAATTTACCAGTCACCAGAACATTGTTCTTACTCCCTCCACATTACAACCCATATGATAGCTTTAGAGGGATAGGCACTGGTGCAAGGCAGGAACAGTGGAAGGACATGTTTTCTTATGTATGCTCGACATTGACAAGGACAATAGATATTGGAAATGTCAATCTTAGTCAGCAACTATATGATTTATTGTACTTTACTATTTCGTTATGAGTTATATCAATAGTGCTCTGATATGAATCTATTTGTTTATTTGCAGGGTACCATAATAACCCGACTTTTTTGACCCTTGAATGTCGACACTAATACATCCACGGTATTCACGTGCCGAGCACCTAAGTATCAGAAAGATGAATTTTTAGGGTAAAATAAAACAAAAAAGAAATAGAACAAGAAATAAGAACACAATATCAGAATCTCACATGCGGAATGATAATATATAATATCTCAAAAGGTCTATACCAAAAAAGAAAACTTTGATATACATACATCAATCAGAGAAAACTAACTTATTATCAACCCGGACAGTTATAACAACTTGTCTTCACAAAGGCTGATAGATACAAATCAAGTAATGCACCAGAAAATAATTTCGGTAAGGAATCACCCAGCTCCACCCCAAGAGTTCCAATGAACCACGGCTAAATCTGGAAACATACTCGAGCTGACCCAAGTATTAAGAAAATAACACCCAGATCAGTCTGGTAAACCAACGTGAGAAACTCAAATCATATAGATCTATTATATCTTTAAACCCTTCAAAATAAGGGTATCTCGTAAGGCCACGTTGCAAATAAACACTGATGGGTTTACCTTACGATAACCAAATCATTTTTATTATAAAATCCAATGATAATATAATAATGTCTAAGGTGTGAAATATAAATAATCACATAGCTACGATGTATGTGAGTGTACATCACAATAACAATAGGTATACAATCACAACCGTTAATGCGTGTTCGCTAATTGTGTAGGATTCCATGTAGATCTCCTTTGATCAAAGTCGGCTCCGATCTACTACACAAGGATCAGAGATATCCTTCTAAAGCGTCGTACATCACTAGTGAATGTACCATAGGAAAACCATAGTTGGTCTTGTTAAGACCTGATGCATCGCTCCTGCATGCATATCCTAATAAGTATATCTAGAAATGGAGTCGCATGCACCCTATGGGTTTGCCAACCCTACTGCCTATGTCTCCTATCTCTGGTTTTAGTCATTCCTGCTAGTGAGGCTATATCCGGCATTCCAGCACACAAGTCACCACTCGAACAGATCTTCCACATAAGCTCCAACTCGAGCAGATCTTGAAACCACACATGGATTTCCATATATCAATAGATCTCGGAATCCCACATGAATTTCTCAACGGATCTCGAAATCACACATGGATTCCCATACCTCAACAGGTCTCAGAATCACATATGGATTCCCATATCCCGAATAGATTACGAACAACTACATGTGCTCGAGCATTTCAAAGAGATCTCGAATCTACACATAGATTCCAGCATCACGAACCAATCATGAACCTCTTCCAAAGCATAGAACACGTATATGGTTTTGGAGTGGTAACGATTTCAACTCATCTCATATAATTATACTCCCTCCCCGAGCCTCTAGTGAGTTACAGACAGAGTTAGAAAAGATAAAATCTTTGATGATTCCATCATACATGATTGAGTTGTGAAAACTTCTGGATACTTACCGGGTGCTCCAAAAACCAATAGATCGATTTCCCGGTAATCTCAACCTCAATTCTGTGGGAAATAATCAGATAATACATAAGATCGGAGATCACCTCCTAACCCTTTAGGTGGATAGATTTCCTTATCATTTGTCCTAGAACAAAAAACAATTTTATATGTACAGTACAGTATCAAGGAGGATAATTGTACCGTATAATTCCCATGTTTATTCTAGATATTTTGCGGAGTATATTTGGCCAAGATTTGATAGTCAGTTAGTTAACTATCAAACAAAAATAACAATGAGAATAATCGCATATGGGAACTAGTTCCTGTATACTGTCCATAACTAAGTAACACACAAAGCACGATCGAAACAAATAGGCACGATCAAGTCATATAAACGACTTCAAATCCCTTTCTTAATTAAACTTTCTTTATTAATTAAAAACCACTTTTTATTAGTAAAACTCATTTTTACTCAATAAACTCTTTTATAAATGAAACTCCATTTGTCAATTAAACTCCATTATTTAATTAAAACATCACTATTCATTTCAACGCATTTCAAGAGTATTCATATACTTATCTCAACCGTATAAGTATATTCACAAATCAATTTCAAAAGGGCTTAAGACAAATGTTATTCGAACACTGTCACTACAAACCCAAAACCATTTCACTTATGATTATCCTCGAAACATTCTTTTTAAAGATCTATTTACATGCATAAGCATAATGAAAACGGGTTAAAGGCGAATGTTACTAACACATTGCCACACAAACCCAAAACCAATTCATACACGTTATACTCTTTAAAATTCCATTATTAAAGATCTAAGTATTTTCCAAACTCATTTAACAATATTTTAACACTTTAAAATATTATCCAAGGGTTTAAAAACAAATGTCACTAAAGCATTGTTTATGACAAATCCCAAAACGTTTTACTATTCCGTTATCTTAAAATTCCATTTTAAAGATCTTATTACTTTTCAAAACTATGGTTAAATGGGTTAAAACAACATTGCTAAAACATCATCACTACAAACCCAAAATCAATTTTATACTCGCCACTAACTTTAAAATATCAATTTAAAGTTCTAAGTACTTCTCCATTTTATTAAACAAGGTTATATACCTTTTTAATCAATTTATAAAACAATCTATTACAACATAAGTGTTGTAATCCCAAAACTAATTTATATCCTTTTACAAAATATTAAACTTCCTTTTTAAAACTTCTAAATATACTAAAATACCTTTAAAAGATAGATATTTACATATACTAATTTTTTTTTGGCAAAGCCAGCGGGGTTAACTGGGCCCCTACCAGTTTTATTGCAAACTACAATAAAAAGAACTACAGAGGATTAAACAAAAGGTAGAAAAAAAACAGAAAATAGACACATGAGAATGAAAACAACACAATCATGCCCAAACTTGAATCATAGACTGAGGGAAGTTGCTAGCACAGTTTTTCAAAAGCTTGTAGGTGCGGCACTTGACTTCATTCCATAATTCATTTTCATTTCTTCTAACATTTTCAAAAACTCTGGAATTTCTCTCTCTCCATATCACTGCCATATAAACTTTCAAACAAACTGCCATTACTCTACCTTTCTCAGTTCTCCACCTTGTTGATTTGTATATAATACTCCACAGAATTATTGTTGTGTGACCAGTCAGATTAGTACTAATTTATTTATAAACAAAGATATTTAATAAAATACTATAAACCATTTGTTAAATATTATAATATAAAATCTTTATTTCTTAATAAATCTTTAACAATTTCTAAAATCATATATATATATATATACTAAAAATATACTTTTAAAATACTTATACTATATCTTAAAATCTTTGTTTAAAACACCACTTTAAAACCTTTTTTGTAATTTAAAACCATTACTTTATAAATCCATAAATGATTTTCAGAAATATATTTATACCTTGATAATTTTTTGATAATAAGTACACTAACAGTACTTATTACAAATACGAAGAAGCCCTAGGATTTCTTCCAAAGTTAACTTTAAAATTGCTAATCACAGCGATTTCAAAGTGCATCCATAACTACTCTTCCACTTCTGACATTCTCAACTTCCATTCCTATTTCCACAAATGTCCAAACCAATTCCTTTATGTTGAACATAGAAAAACGTGTGTAGAACAATCCAATATATATGTACATATATATATTTCCATAATTTACCACAATTTATCCAATTAAACATATGTCAAATATCAGGGATTTCAAATTATGTTTATAACGACTATATCGCTTCAAATATTTATAACGTACTGTCACTTTTCACAAAGCAATATCAAACATGTAAATAAGTGGTCAAGGCCACGATACATGTTTTACAGAATCAAAAGGAGATTATACTCCATAATAATGTTGTCACTTGTTTTACAAAACAATGCGGGATCCAAAAGTAATAACTTGCATTGTCGGTTGTACAATTTATATTTTCAATACAACAATAATTATATACACAATAATATACAATCAACTGGTGAGTAAAACTCATCCAAGTTCCAACCAATGCTTTCGCATTTCCGAATAGTCCAAAATGGCTAAAATTCCCACAAGCTCCAAACTCGATGAATCCAACTCCATTGCATATATAATTTGGATATGAATGCAACGGCGAAAACGACATCTTGATTGGACCTCGTACGCAAAAGTTACATGTTGTATAAGATTTTAGAACCATTAATTAATCACTTACCAAAGTTAATCCATCTTCCCTCTCCAATCTAAAAACGCCACCCAGAACTAATACCAAGAAACCCATACATACCATGCACCATTCCCAGTGATATGGTGAATCACTCGACATGTCTATGAACCGAACTTGCCAATCAACTCCTCTCCCTAAACATGAGTCGCCTAACCCACTTTCCCCCAACCTGATCACCTCCTCCTACTTCCGACTGTAAGCCCTAATTGGACCATGTCCAGGTCACAATTTGATTTCGACCACCATTTCGCCAGCGATCATCTCCAGAACGCTTCTCCGGCCACCACGAACACAATGACGAATTCAATTTCAACTCCAGCGCCCCATATGAATTCGCGACCTGGAGCTGCTTCATATACTGTTAATTGTTGCGATCATTGACATGGTGATGCAACCCCCATCTCATCACCACACGCTTGTCCGCCCTCAAAAAGAACAACACCGTCGACGATGAACCATAACTCCTCTTTAACCGCCATTTATGCCCAACCCTAGTTCGCCTGTATGAGATCGACTGCACCCCACCATCAACGCAACCAATTTTGAACACATCAAAATGAAGCCTTCAACCCTACGAGTCCATCGAATCTAAAATCTCTCGAATCCGTATACTATTTCACTTGATTTAATTGGTTGAAATTTAAAATTAGGCGGCGGCTACTGTTTTGATGAACAAAAGAGGGATTGGAAAATTATGTTAAGCATGATGATATATTTATAAGGAAATATTTATTGTATTTTATTTTCTTAGATTTTACGCTGTGCGTTTCAAGCATACATGACCACACAGCATGTCCGACCATCACGAAACTCGATGGCGTATAACAATTCATTATTCTAGATCCAATGGCGCTAGTTTCTTCAAAATCCAAGACAGTGCCCCAGAATGATAATTCACCCATTAGCTAAAACGAATTATTATTAAAACAATTTTAATCACTTCTTAAATTAACAATTTTACATAATCAGTCTTATTTATACAAAATTTAAATAAGCTTTCAAAATGATTTTTATTCACAATAAATCCAAAATTTAAATATTCCAGATAATTCCAATATTTAATTATAAACTATTCAAAAAATCTTGGTCGTTACGTTCTTCCCCACTTAAAAGAATTTTGCTCTCGAAATTCCAACACAAGCACAAAAGCAATAATCACCCATCAATACCTAACTGTATTGCAACCACTGAAAACCATAGAAACAATCACATAATAATAACATACAATACTGCAAGCACTAGCAACCAGAACTCATGGTTCTCCAGGTTCAAAAACCATCTCATCGCACAAGGTTGACAAACAATCTACTAAGCATTACCTTACGCTCAATAGCCTTAGGTATTACTCAGTCGATCACTCATACTACCCCAAGCAATTTGAAGAGTCATCTCTAAACTCCCCACAAGCCAACACATATAGCATATAAATATTTTAAAGCCCGAGCGATAGACATATATCATCCATATGCAATATCAAATCCTATCACTAACTCGATCACATAGACTCCACTTTTGAACTAGTATGTCTCACTTGACTTCCCTAGTGCGGACTCTGATCCAGTTCCTTAATTAGAAAATTCTGTTATCCTTACAAAGCCATATAATATGATAGAAAACTTCAGGATCATATCAAAAATCTGTATCAAGTCTTCTCCGTCGAGAATCGAGTGAAATATCCTAACTCAGACCGGTGTAAATCACCTCAAAATCCATGTACTGGAATCTTAGATCAAAAATGCCAAGAAAATAATATGATCTACGTATAACTTATGTACTATATTCGGTTGGTTTCTTAACTACACCAACTACTTTTCATTTCAATTCACATTCAGTTTCACTTAGTATTTCGCATTTCATAATAAAATCAATTACGAACCATTTCATAAAATTTACTTCAAGTTATTAAGCATTATATAACTTAAGTTTATATCCATATAATGCTCCACTATATCCTCAAAGTATATATAAAAATATCCAATTCATTTTACTTAATAAGGATATTCGGTCAATTTAAAACTTATTTAAATTCTACTATCTTCTAAGTTCAGGTGTCATATAAACTCATCTTTATATTATCACAAATACTTAGCCTCAATTACTTATACAAATTCCGAAGTTTCGACTATCCAAAATCAACGAAAATTCCATTTTATTTTAACAAATGAAAACTATCACCCGAACACATCAATTACGATGCATAGCCATTTAATCCTAATGCATAAGCTATATGTGTCCATAATATGACTTAACCAAAATCTTGAGAATTAAACACCCGATCTTATATCAAATCATTTTGAAATATATATACTTATAACTTCTATATACTAGATCACACTTCCAGTATTTAAATCAAAATCTATTTCATCAAAACACTTTCGTAGCAAAGCTACTATAATAGCATCCCCCACTTTGAAACTCGAAAATAACGCTGATGATGTTGCAGTCATTATCGAACTTATTTTCCAACAACAGAAGTGAGTTCAGTACATCCAAACCACGCCTTTCAGACTTAACCAAAATCATTTCTAGAACGATATCAAATACTTCGTAAATATTACTAAGTACCATGATATCAATTCCACAAACCAATTCCCAAATATATACTTTCAAATAATACTAGTATTATTTTCCAAAACCTTAGAAAACTAATGTCTAACACCGGGATTTAAGTTCTCAAATTATCAGTTCAGCTCCTTTACATATTTATAAACTATATTTATAAACCATATTTATATAAGTCACTTCCTATCTAAAACTATCACTGAAGTGTTTACCTTGTTTAGATTATAATAAACAACTTTTGTTAAAATCACATTTTAACCCAACATTATTACCGAATGCCTTATCATCAAACTGTGAAACTTAACTCACAAGGTGTTCATTTCAATATTGCCACTAATTATCATCTACCCAACTCATGCAATGAAAAGGTAAAATTGCTCATAAACTGGTCGAGCATAAATAATCAACCAATAAACGGTAATAATAGAATATTATCATTTCCTAACAAACAAACATATCATAAATAACCATAACAATTTATTCTTTTATGTATATAATATAATCCTAGGCAAAATTATTTCATTTACCAATTTCCAAAAATAATACGGTATCGGTTTGCCCTGTCCAAGTGTTTAGAGACCCCTGTTATTAACGCCAGCAACACGTATTGATCAGAATCCATAAGCCACTCTACAAACTAATCAGCACAATACAAAACATTTTTATAACAATAATAAATACGCACTCTCGTATATATACACTCAACTCATAATAAGGCATTCCATTACCCTATCTCTCAATGAGTTATACCCACCAAAGCTGTTCTTGCTTAACCTTCATCTTTGATACCAAGTGTAATGACCCGCCTTTTTCGACCCCTGAATGTCGATACTAATACATCCACGGTATTCACATGCCGAGCACCCAAGTGCCGGAAAGATAAATTGTTAGGGTAAAATAAAACAAAAAAGAAATAGAACAAGAAAGAAGAACACAATAATAGAATCTCACATGCGGAACGATAATATATAATATCTCAAAAGGTCTTTACCAAAAAAAAACTTTGATATACATAAATCAATGAGAGAAAACTAGCCTATTGTCAGCTTGGACAGTTATAACAACCTATCATCACAAATGCTAATGGATACAAATCAAGTAATGCAACGAAAAATAATTTTGGTAAGGAATCATCTAGCTCCTCTCCAAGAGCTCCAATGAACCACGGCTAAATCTGGAAACATACCCAAGCTGACCCGAGCATTAAGAAAATAACACCCGGATTAGTCTGGTAAACCAGTGTGAGAAACTCAAATCATATAAATTCATTATATCTTAAAACCCTTCAAAATAAAGATATCACGTAAGACCACGCCGCAAATAAACACAGATGGGTTTTTACCTTACGATAACCAAACCATTTCTATTATAAAATCCAGTGATAATATAATAATGCCTAATGTGTGAAATATAAATAATCACATAATTGCGATGTATGTGAGTGTACATTACAACAATAATAGGTATACAATCACAACCTCTAAGGTGCGTTCGCTAATTGTGTAGAATTCCATGTAGATCTCCTTGAATCAAAAATGATTCCAATCTACTACACGAGGACCACAGATATCCTTCCAAAATGTCGTACATCTCTAATGAACGTACCATAGGAAAACCATAGCTGGTCTTTCTAAGACCTAATGCATCGCTCCTGCATGCATATCCCAATAATTATCTCTAGAAATGGAGTTGCATGCACCCTATGGGTTTGCCAACCCTACTGGCTATGTCTCGTATCTCTAGTTTTAGTCATACATGTTAGTGAGGCTACGTCCGGCATTCCAACACACGAGTCACCACTCGAACATATCTTCTACACGAGCTTCAATTCGAACAGATCTCAAAACACATGGATTTCCAAATCTCTACAGATCTTGAAATCACATATGGATTTCCATACCTCAACAGGTCTTGGAATCACATGGATTCTTACATCCTGAATAGATCATGAACAACTACATGTGTCAGAGCATCTCAAACAGGTCTCGAATATCCATATAAATTCCAGCATCACGAACCAATCAAGAACCTCTTTTAAAGCATATAACACATATATGGTTTTGGAATGGTTACGGTTTCAAGTCATCTCATATAAGTACACTCCCACGCTTATTGGATGCTTAAAAAACCAATCGATTGATTTTTCGATAATCTCAACCTCGGTTCTATGGTAAATAAACAGACAATATATAAGATTGGAGATCACCTCCTAACCATTTAAGTGGATGGATTTCCTTATCATTTATCCTAAAAGAGACAAACGAGTTTATACGTACAGTATAGTACCGCCAAAGAGAATTGTACCATATAATTTCTGTGTTTCTTCTAGATATTTCCAGAGTATATTTGGCCAAGATTTGATAGTCAGTTATTTAACTATCAAATAAAAATAAAAATGAGAATAATCGCATACGGGAAACTAGTTCCCGTATACTGCCCATAAGCAAGTAACACACAAAGCATGATCGAAACAAACAGGCACAATCAAGTCATATAAAAGACTTCTAATCCCTTTTTTAACCAGTCTTCCTTTATTAATTAAAAACCTCTTTATTAGTAAAACTCATTTTTACACAATAAATTCTTTTATAAATGAAACTCCTTTTGTTAGTTAAACTCCACTATTTAATTAAAACATCATTATTCATTTCAAAAGGGCTTAAGACAAATGTTACTCGAACACTATAACTACAAACCCAAAACCATTTCACTTAAGATTATCCTCAAACATTCTTTTCAAAGATCTATTTAAATTCACAAGTATAATCAAAACAGGGTAAAGGCGAATGTAACTAACATTATGCCACAACAAACCCAAAACCAATTCATACTCGTTATTCTCTTTAAAATTCCATTATTAAAAATCTAAGTATTTTTCAAACTCATTTAATAATATTTTAACATTTTAAAATATTATCCAAGGGTTTAAAAATAAATGTTACTAAAACATTGTTTATGACAAACCCCAAAACACTTTACTATTCCATTAAAATTCCATTTTAAAGACCTAATTACTTTTCAAAAGTATAATTAAATGGGTTAAAACAAATGTTGCACAAATATAATTACTATAAACCCAAAATCACTTTTATATGCGCCACTAACTTTAAAATATCCATTTAAAGTTCTAAGTACTTCTCCATTTTATCAAACAAGGTTATATACGTTTTTAACCAATTTATAAAACAATCCATTACAACATAAGTGTTATCCTAAAACTAATTTATATACTTTTATAAAATATTAAACTTCCTTTTAAAAACTTATAAATATACTAAAATACATTTAAAAAGATAGATATTTACATATACCAATTTATTTATAAATCAAAGATATTTAATAAAATACTATAAACCATTTGTAAAATATTATAATATAAAATCCTTTTATTTCTTAAATAAATTTTTACCAATTTCTAAAATCATATATATACTAAAAATATACTTCTAAAATACTTATGCTATATTTTTACTTATTATCGCGTTTTCCGAATAGTCCAAAATTGAACACCGTTCGATTTTGACTAAAATTCCCACAAGCTCCAAACTTGACGAATCCAACTTCATTCCATAGATAATCCTGATATGAATACAACGATGAAAAAGGCGCCTCGATTGGATCTCGTACGCAAAAATTACGTGTTATATAAGATTTTAGATTAAAAAAACTTAATTAACAACTTAATTAACCATTAATTAATCACTTAACAAAGTTAATCCATCTTCCCTCTTTAATCTAAAAATGCCGCCTAGAACTGATACTAAGAAACCCATACATGTCGTGCACCATTCCCAGTGATAGGGCGAATCACTTGACATTTCTACAAACTAACCTTGCCAATCAACTCCTCTCCCCGAACACAACTCGCCTGGCCCACTTTCCCCCAACACAATCACCTCCTCCTACTTTCGACCATAAGCCCTAATTTGGCCACGTTCAGGTTGCAATTTGATTTCGACCACCATTTCGCCAACGACCATCTCCAGAACGCTTCTTTGGCCACCACGAACACAACGACGAACTCGATTTCGACTCTGGCACCCCATATGAATTCGCAACATGGAGCTGCTTCATATACTATTAATTGTTGCGATCATCGACATAGCGACGCAACACCCATCTCATCACCACGTGCTCTTCTTCCCTCTAGAAGAACAGTGCCACCGATGACAAACCCTAACTCCTCCTTAGCCGCCCCTTATGCCTAACCCTAGTTCACCTATATGAGGTCGACTACACCCCACCATCAACGCAACCAATTTTGAACACACCAAAGTGAAGCCTTCAAACTTATGAGTCCATCGAATCTAAAATGTCTCGAATCCATATATTATTTCTCTTGATTTAATTGGTTGAAATTTAAAATTAGGCGGCGGCTACTGTTTGATGAACAAAAGAGAGATTGGAAAATTAGGTTAAGAATGATGATGTATTTATAGGTAAATATTTATTATATTTTATTATCTTAGATTTTACACTTCGCGTTTCGAGAACGCACAACCATACAACACGTCCGATCGTCACAAAACTCGATGACATATAACAATTCATTATTCTGAATCCAATGGCACTAGTTTCGTCAAAATTCAAGAGAATGCCTCAGAATGATAATTTCACGCATTAATTAAAACGAATTATTATTAAAATAATTTTAATCACTTTTAATTCTAAATTAAAAGGTTTACATAATCATTCTTATTTAAACAAAATTTAAATAAGCTTCCAAAATCATTTTTATTCACTGTAAATCCAAGATTTAAATATTCAGATAATTCCAATATTTAATTATAAACCGCTCAAAAAATCCGGGTCGTTACAATACCAAACCAACAATACATACTTTGGTGGACTTTGGCATTCGATTTAGTGAAAATTCAGACCCATTGAGGTGCAGGTTATCACAAGACGCAATGACAAAGGTATCAAGATGAAGAGGAGAGTTCTGGAATGTAGAAGAACTGCAACATCATTATTTATATTACTAACTAGTACTTTCTTATTTCAGTTTCTATGCTTGATTATGTGTTGTTATTTTACTGAATTTGAGTTACATTAACCCCATACACACACATACATACATATATATGTATATGTGTGTATATATATAATTTTATAAACATTAGCTAAAACCATATTATCAACTTAAAAAGAATATATATATATATATACATATACATATAATTTTATAAAAACAACTAAACGACTAAGTAAAACCCTACTATGAGCCTAAACGGATTTGTAAAAACCCTATTATAATTTTACAGATTTTGAAAGCCGTTTATAGCATAAATGGTTTTCAGTTTACCGTTTATGGATCGCCGCTTTAAAATCCCCACTTATTTCCTTTCTCTAAGCTTGAATCGCCATTGTTGTAGCTTGGGAAATAAAAAATAAACGTTTTTTTTTCATTTTTCTTCCTCTCAGCCCTATTGGAAATGCTCTTAGCTCTGTTTGATCTCTCCCCACATTGCTTAGTTTAGGCTTACAAAATGCTTAAATTAGAACATTAGAATACTCTATAACATTAAAAAAGTACTTGCTATAGTTTATTGTTTTTTCTAGAGCAATCATTGTTCAAAAGTAAGCTTAAGCTTATGAATTATTTTTCAGGCCTACAAAGAACTTTTTCATTAGTAGTAGAAACTTTTCCTATGAAAAAGCATGAACCGAAGTCTAATTCAATCGAATAATCCGGGCCTCTTGAATTTGATGCCCTAGCGGCCAATATATATAATTTAATATATATTTTTACATTACATTATTTATACAATAAATATTTATAGATATAATCAATTCGGAATATTAAAATGTGATCTGTTTAGTTTGATTTCCATTTAGGGAAACCGATGTCTAAATTGATTGTTTGTAGTTGAAAGGAGAAAGTTATAAAATTACTACGATGAGGTGAATGGGATGTATATACTATGGTGGTGCAGATAGCAATTGCAATTTTACTTTTCTTACTGTCATTGGCTTTATTTCATGGTACAAGTTTCAATTTACCTTATTTTTTCTCAATTACATTTGATCATGGTTGTGTGTTCTAAATGGCAATTAGCTAGTTACATAAAAGGGTTATTGTTCTTTCCACTTCCTGTCTCTATCGCCTATGAAAATGTTAAACCCATAGCTAATCCACATTGTTAAAAGTATGCTGGTTGTATTTATTTTGCAAAATCCAAAGTTTTTCAACTTCCTATTTATGATTCCTAAATATTTTCTACATTAGTTTCAATTATAGTATGCTAATGATGCACATATATCAACTAAAATTCTAATTAAAGTACAATACATATATTGTTAACTGTTAGCTAATTACTAACTCAATGTCATGCGTACTCCTGTGTAGTTAAAGTCCCGCTAAAGCAATGCAAAATTCCTACTATAGCGCATAGCGTTCTTCGATCGCTACACTATTTCAATTTAGCGCTATTGAATAGTACATCCGCTTTAAGCCCTCTATTTTCCACTACACCCACTAAATCAAGGGTTTTTACTCCTGCTTTAGCAACATTAACTTACAAATGTTGATTTTACTAGTTATCTTTTAAACAAAGTTAGGGTTAAGACCTAATTTTAAGGCTTAAGTACTTAATATAAATTAGAAATCGGTTGTAGTCACTAAATCTAGTCTTTAGTTTTATTATATAAGACTAAACAATATTTCCTTTTTCTACACAAATTATGTGAGAATGAGGATAAATTAAATTTAAATATTTAGTTTTATATCCAATGATGTTTTCTGCACCTTCACTATTTTCCATTATACCGCTATAGAACTGTTAAGTGCTTTAACTGCACATGCACTCATCTACTTGATTTTTCGTGATTTATATTGTTATGAAAATAGTAGCGCTTTATGGAAACTTTTATCAACAGATCTTTGTCACCCAAATCACAAAGAGTTAACTTGGATTGAAAACAAGACGGAATTGAAATCAAAATGCAATAACACAAGATATTCCACCCAACCACCCACTTTATTGATTCATCAAAATTTTGTTTACAATTAATAGAACAAAGCTAAAATAAACAAAATACCATTGAATCAATAACCAAATTAAGAAAGGGAGCAAATATCTATATGGCTAATATTTTTAGAGAAGAAGAACAAAGATGGAGAAGAGAAAATTAGCAAATAGATTTTCCACCACACTTTTACTCTCTCTTCTAGTCTCTATTTATATAATCAATTACTTAATGCCCATGTTAACATTAGATGGCAAAAAATAATTTGATTAGCCAATTAGAGAGAGAAATAAACATACTCAAATATGCCTATTAATTAGGGGAAACAAAATCTTCTCTTTCTTTCTTTTGCATATTTATTTCCCCCTATTTGTGATTTTGTATCACCAAAATTTCACACTCCATCTTGATGCAAAATCACATATCTCCAACATATAAAGCATGTCATATCTATATCTGTCACAAATCCCCAAACCTCAACCACACTAAATTACAAACCTCAACCACCGCCTGCAAGTGATGCATCTCCCACATGAGGTACACCACACAAATCTGGTCTAAAAACATTTGTAATACCACAAAGATCTCCATCTTGTCTTTGTGGATTTTGCAATTCGACACCCATCTATCACTTGATCTGAGCTCATTACCTGATCACTATCGATCCCTCGAGCATCATCAACATGAAGACCCCTGTCTAAAATATGATCCTCAATGTTAGAATCATAAGCAGTGACCACATTTACCTCTCCACCTAGCTGTGAACTAGGTCCTTCAACCGTTACTCGCTTTCCATTGTCGACTATAGAACCAACCAAGCTATAAAAGTTTCCTTCTTCCAATACTCCTCTCATCCTTACACGACCACCTTTTTTCACTCTCAAAACTCCACCTTGAGTCTCATAAGTGCAACCACGGCGATCTAACTGACTGAGATAAATAAGATTATGAGAACAAGTGGGTACATGTCTGACTCCAGAGACTTCTCTAACCACACTGTCATGCATATGAAACCGGATAGATCCAATACCACAAATTGGTAGCTCTTCTCCATTGGCTATTCTAATCATGCCGACACTCTTCTCATAAGAAGAAAAACAATTCACATCTCTACAAATGTGAAAACTAGTTCCTGAATCCATCTTCCAAGGCTTATTTTCACTAAAGAGGACATCACAAGAAGCATCACTATCGGTACCTTCAGCAAAACTTGCATGTGCATCACTACTAGTATCACCATGCGCAGCCTTTTTCTGATCTCTTTTATAAGCATAACACTTGCTGCGTATGTGACCTTTCTTATTACAATAGTGAAAAGTAATAACACATTTACCATTAGCGTCCTTCTTCTTCCAAATTGTATCTTTCTTTGAGTCCCTTTCCACCATAGCCTCACTTTGAATTGATTTCATACCCGACCCTTTTCTTCTAAGCTCCTCATTCAAAAGACTGCTTCGAACAGTTTCCAGAGAGATAATTCCATTAGCATTGGAATTACTCAATGAAACAACCAAAGTTTCCCAACTTTCTGAAAGCGAACTCATTAATAAAAGAGCCTGTAACTCATCATCAAAATTGACCTTCATATTTGCCAATTGATTTATTACATCTTGAAATTCATTCAAATGCTCTACAACAGACTTCTCTTTATCTAATCTCAATTATACCAACTTTCGAACTAGAAAAGCCTTACTAGCAGCACTCTTTGACTCATATAAAGATACCAACCTGTCCCATAAAGCCTTTGCGGATTCACAACTAGCCACATGATGGAAAACTGAATCATCAAGATACTGACGAATCAAAGTAATCGCTTTCTTATCTATCTTCTTCCATTTCCCCTCATCTACATCAGAGGGCTTCTTTCCATCTCCATTAATCGGATCATGAAGATCATTGAGGTACAGAACATCCTCCATCTTAGGCTTCCAATACCCCAATTTTTCCCATCCAAAATAGCCATCTTTGAAAACGAAATCATATTCGACATCTATAATTTTTCAAACTAAAATTACTCTAAACTTTGCGATGGTCTGTGCTCCGATACCAAATTGTTATGAAAATAGTAGCGCTTTGCGGAAACTTTTATCAACGGATTTTTGTCACCCAAATCATAAAGAGATAACTTGGATTGAAAACAAGACGGAATTGAAATTAAAACGCAATAACACAAGATATTCCACCCAACCACCTAGTTTATTAATTCACCAAAATTTCATTTACAATTAATAGAACAAAACTAAATAAACAAAAGACCATTGAATCAATAACCAAATTGAGAAAGGGAGCAAATATCTATATGGCTAAAATTGTTGGAGAAAAAGAAAGAAGATGGAGAAGGGAAAATTAGCAAATAGATTTTTACCACACTTTTACACTTTCTTCTAGTCTCTATTTATATAATCAATTACTTAATGCCCAAGTTAACATTAGATGGCAAAAAATAATTTGATTAGCCAATTACAGAGAGAAATAAACATATTCAAATATGTCTAATAATTAGAGGAAATAAAATATTCTCTTTCTTTCTTTTGCATATTTATTTCTCTCTATTTGTGATTTTGTATCACCAAAATTTAACACGTAATTGGCATCTCTTAATTACAACATCAAGGATGACTATTTGTTGAATTGATCCGTATAAGACCGATAAAAAAAATATAATCTTCCAAACATGCAAAATCTCCATAACGGTGACATTTGGTGTTTTCAAATCATTCGATTTTGCGTAAATATGCTTGAGAGATCGTTATATTAATCTTGAGGAGAGACGATAATTACCGACTGCACTGGAGTCGTGTTGAATTCATTATCAAGGCAGTTACCTGTTTATGACAACCATCTTCTAATACTTTTTCTTTATAGTTCAATATTGATAATTTAAAAACTAATTCAGCATCAGAGAGTCATGCCTATTCTATTAATTGCATTCTTCCTTACCACTCTAAATCAAATTGCTTGTTGGCTACTATTACCATGTTAAGTGGGAATAAAGATGGTATTGAAATGAATAGGAAGGCTAATTTTGATAGCTTTTCAAAAAATGATTTAATGCAGATTTTGATAATACAAAACATCACTAGGTATCTTGTAACAATCCGTATTATAATATATTAATTTTCGATTACCGCTCAATCATAGTGGTAAAATAGGTGATTCTGAGAAGTGTTGTTTCTTTTAACGTTTAGATTGTCTCACGACATTTGGTGGTATCGAGATACCTACTTTAACATATAACATGTTTTTTTGTTAGGTTTATGTATTTGAGTTTAAAACCGCTTTTGGCCCAAAATGTGACATTTTCCTATAAATACAGAGGTTTTCAAACTCCAGCCGCCAATTCTTAATTTCACTTTATATGATGATTTACTTTATTCTTTAATCCCTCTCTCTGGTTGCAATGTTCTCTCTTTAATCCAAATTGAATTAAACAAATCACAACCAATCTTTAATGATTTCCAGCATGAATCGGTAATAATGCTTGCGAGATACTATGTGCAATAGGAGGGAAAGTTTGATTATGACAACACCATTCGGACGTAAGCACTCGAAAGTTGTTAAGATGAAAATATTTAGGGGTATATTTGTCAATAATATATTTTCAAGGATCAAAATAGAAAATATTCATCACCTGAACAAAACTTTCTTGTGCACTATGTTGACTAGTAACCTATCTTGGCTCTTTATGCCATCGCCTCAAGCCGTTGTAGACCATGCACCCCTACGATCAAATCTGTCTCTTTCGATCGTGTTAAATGAGCCTCGTTCGATCTCCTTTTGCGATCCTAGATGAATCCCTGGTTAGCCCACTATCAAACAAACCCTAACTTATTTTCTATGCCTCTTTGGCACGATTCGAGCTTCACTGTCATGACCATCCAACTCTATGTTTCATAACGCACCCGACAATCTAGGTATCACTGCCTTCAGTCATAGTTGATTGGTTGTCACATCCAACATAAATATACTATGTATTTCTCTCGTTAAGGCATAGCGAATTGTTTGTGGAGAATAGATATATTTTGTTTGACGTTATTTGGAATTATGTAGTGAAAATTATCGTTAAAGAAAGATAAGAGAATGATTAAAATCCTCATCTAAGGAGATTTTAAGAGTTGTGCACTATAACAAAATACTCATTTCGCAACTGGCAATACCAGTTGTAATAGCCTTTAACAATGGCCATGCAACTATCATAATATGCAAAGTGGTAATAGGGTTGGATCATTTTATAACTGTTTTGGACCGTTGTATGAAGCCTTTTACAACTGCTTTTTCCAGTTGTAATAATGTCCTTTACAATTGTTTTTGTCCATTGTTAAAAATAGAAAATTGAAAAAGAATTAAAGCATTGGTGAGCATTTATACAGATCATATTCATAATTACTAAAAAGTTAAAACGAATTATACATTTACATCATTTATAGTCTTAATATAGTTACAAATCATTGTAGTTCAAGCCAATATTAATATAAAAGGATAATACAATACAAACGCATTATAGCAAATATATAGATGATGATTGTCGGTATATTTTATAGTCAGTAAAAAAATCTCATGCCCAAGTTTTGCTTTGTCTGTGCATGTTCAGTCATATCACACAGCAACGTGCATGTTCTCACCCATTTGTTCACTGCATGCTCATGACTCAACGCCATGAATCAATAATCTTAGCTGCAGCCATCTTCTACTCAAACAGTGCTAAGTCTACTCTCATAGTGGGTAGCTCTTGCAAAAATGATGTAGTCTATGCAGCCTGTAAATATGATGAAGCCTTTTCTGTCCAGCCTCAGCCCATCCCTTGCATTCCCCAACTTGTGCACTTTCAATCATTTTTCCTGCTGAAGCCGATTACATTCTCCATCAAGCTCGCAAACATATTGAAGCCCCTCTGTCCAGCCTTAGTTCACCCTACCAACTACTACAACCAAGATCACCTTCCCTTAGGAGCATTGTAACGACCTAGAATTTCACTACTTCAAATTATGGATATTTAACTAATTTTAAATATTCAAATAATAGTTTTATAATTAAAATAAAAACTCATTTAAATAATAACTAGTGATGGTAAAATAGTTTTCCAAATTAGTTTAGAAAAATATATAGTTCGAAGAAAAATAAAAAATGTGATCGGAATTCATTTTCCGAATTTTCGACACCATCAAACTAAAAGTGGTCGGGAATATTGCAAACACTATTGTATATTAATATACATACATGTATAAATAAGTAGGATTTTATATGTAATAATATGCGTATATGTATATAATTAGGAAAATACATACAGACATACATACATATCTATGTGTGTGTGTGCACATATATATAAGAGAAGTTACATTTCATGAAAAATAAATTAAAATAAGGAAAAAATGTTTAAACATGAAATGACTTTAGGAAAAACATAAGTACCATAAGAATTTAAGGAATGTTGGATGAAAGTTTAGAAGGGGGGTAGGTCATTATTCACGCGAGCATGGAAGGGGGATATGGACGGTAAGGTGGCGAAACATGGAAGGAGGGCATGTACGTAGGGTTATTAAGGTAATTTAGTAAATGCACTTTTATATAAAAATAATTTCAAGAATTTTTCTTTCATTTTTCATTCATTCACAATTCCTAAACTTTCCTCCAAAACTTCAAAAGTATTTCCATGGCTTCCTTAGTTTCAGTTGTTTAAAAATCCAAAAAAAATTCACTTTAAAATTCACGAAACCTTGTTTAAAGCTCTCCTTTTCTTCTCTACAACTCTACCTTTTCAAACAAGTCACCACACTCCCTGTTCTCATCATGGCCGAAATCATTTAGGCCTAGCCCTCCAAAAATCAAGTTTTTGTTTAAAGAAAGCAAGGATCTAGAGTCGGTTAGAGTTGTAATGGAAGTTCTAGGTTATTTAGTTAGCTTTTAGGTAAGAAAAGCTTGCCTTTTACTTTAAGTTTTAAACTTTAACGTTGGTAAAAATTATTCCTATCTTGGTTGTTGAATATGTTAGTTGTTGGGTAAAATTGATGATGATTTGGTTATACATATGTATGCATGGATGTGAGGATGGTTAGACTTGAAAATAAAAGTTAAGTTTAAATTTGCAAGTTATGATTTGCTTGGGTGTGTTGATGTTGGCATGTATGTATGTGTGTTGGTATTGTTACTTATGATGTTCTAAGTTAAGGAAAAAGTTAGTAATTGATTTGTGCTTGAACGCGACATCGAAATCCCTTAATTTTTCAAACTTGTTTACTTATGTAATTTTCAAGAGAAAGTTTATAAGTTCCAAAACTTTAGTTTTGTTCTCTTAAAAGCTTTATTAAAGTTATAAAGTAGTTAACACATAAAATAAGAGTTTTGAAAGTGATTTGGAATATAAAAATTTTTAAACTACGGATCATATAGCGATAGTCGCTATGGATGCAGTTCGTAAAAAACGAACTCTTTTTGCAATTAAAAAGTGTTTCCACTTAAGTGCCTTTTTGAAAAGTGTTTTCAAAATAATTTATAAGTAATAAAAAGTGATTAATTAATTAATGATTATTTAATTAATTAATTAAGTTAATCAGTACTTATCCGTTATTTAATAAAGGAAATTTGTACTTAATTATAAATTAAGTAAGTTAATTATAATTAGTTAACTAATAAAAGATTAATTATTATTTAATTAATTATTATTTAAATAAGATTAATTTAATTATTTATTTATTATAAAAGGATTTAATTATTTATTAATTACTAATTAATTTAAATTAAATTAAGATTCAATTAAGACTCAATTAAGATTTAAATTATTTTTAATGAAGGATCTAATTATTATTTAATTATTAATTAAAGATTAATTATGGTTTAATTATTTATTTAAAGATTAGCTTTTATATAATTATTTATTTAAAGGTTAATAATTATTGAATTATTCATTTAAAAGTTATTTTGGGATTTTATTTATCTATTTAAATGTTCAATTATTATTTAAATAAAGAGTTAAAATGTTATTTAATTATTAAACAAAATTTTAACGTTTTAAACCATTTTATTTCTGAAGGTTGGTTTTGTTTTTTAAAGCGAATTATCTTTTAAAAGGATGTTTTAAATCCAAGGAATTTCTTTGTTGACTACCTTTAAGTAACTCCATTTGAATATAAAACCCAGTGATATCTGTTTAGTAGAACAAAACACTGTTCTGCTAATTAAATTATAGTTGACATCTGTTAGAAGAATAAATCTCCATTCTTCTATAATTCACCGAATAAATTATATATTAACATCTAAATTAAACCCAGATCTGCTATCATGGTAACTTGGAGATTTACCTATATATTGATTGGTTGTTATTGGTTCATATCATTTACATATCTACTTGCCATATTATAACCGAAAAAGTTAAACCTAATTAAATATGAACCATTATGGCTGATAAGCCTCTTTCCGAACTTATGAAGTCAAATATTTAAATATCCTTTTTGAAAATGGTTTAAAGTTTATTATCATTTTTAAATATGATATTTAATGGATAATTAAGCAATTATTTTATTAAATATTTAAAGTTAACTTAGTACTTTTTAAATGATTGTTTAAAATCATTATTTTGTTAATTAGATTTAAGGATAATTAAATGAATGATGTTTAAATAATAACTTGTTTACTTAAAGATGTTTTAAATAGGTGATTGTTTATCAAAGGAACTTTATTAATTAGAGTTTATTAAAGAAGTTTTGTTTAAAATAAGGAAAGTTTATAAAAGAGTTTTATAAATGATTTTGGATATTTATAAAAGAGCTTTATAAATGGTTTTGATATTTATAAAAGAGGTTTATAAAAATATTTGGAGATTATAAATGAAATTTATAAATAGATTTGGAGTTTTGGTAAAGGAGATTTCCATAAACGGAAGAGATTTATTAAAAGGATTTATAGAAGAAATTTATAAAAGAATTTGAGATTTGGATTTCCCTTAACTGACCTTCTTAATTATGGTGGTGTAGAACTTCTGTTCCATGCTTAACACCTAAGGAATAGTGTTTGGGGTTATTCTTATCTCTA
The DNA here is from genome assembly GCA_030737815.1 of Allium fistulosum. Classification (NCBI taxonomy): domain Eukaryota; kingdom Viridiplantae; phylum Streptophyta; class Magnoliopsida; order Asparagales; family Amaryllidaceae; genus Allium; species Allium fistulosum. The sequence continues at coordinate 74,795,367 of CM060906.1, forward strand.
ATTTAAATAACGTTGGTTTTGATCCTTTTGATATGATTTCGAAATAAGAAATCTTTCATAAATGTTTTGTGAATATACTTATGCATGTGGGATAAGTATATGAATATTATGATAAATATTTTAGAAAGAGATTTAAATAAATAAAAGATTTATTTTGAGGCTTAGTGATTGCTGTGGATAATTAAATCTCCGAATTATTGTTTGTTTGTGTATTTGATAGTTAAATAATCGACTATCAAATCATGGTCAGTTTTAATTTAGGAATTAAATAAGAGCTTCACGTGTTCATACGGTTAAGTTCCCTTGGGAGAACTCATTCCGATGAAACATCTTTAGCTTTAAGGGATATATTAGAGATCCCTTTGGGACTCTGATGTAACGGCCCATATTTTTAGGTCTTCGAATTTGACTATCTAATTTGTTTAAATATTCGGATTTGAATTAAAATTTTGATAAATTATCTGTTCCAAACTTAAACTTGATTTTTGATGACGTATGTTAATTTAATTTTTAGAATTTTCCCATAATTTTTAATTTGGAAAAATAGTAAATTTTCGTTTGACGTATTTTACGGCAAACGCTGACATTTTGAAAACTTCACAGAATTTAATGACTTGTCTATTTTATTTTTGTTTAGTGATCGTGTAACATTGTTATACTGAACGTATTTTATTTTCTATCAATCGCGGCTCGGAATCGGACGCGATACGGTATGGCAAGGTACCCTAAAACTTTTGAAAATAAAATAAAATTGTAAACACGTCTATACATTTATTCATGCAAGTGGACACCATTTTTTTTGCATGCATGGTTTGGTTATCCTTCTCTGGGACATTGGGGGCTTGCATTTAATGTTTATGCATTGGTTCACAAACAGCAAATCACGGAACATTTCATATCATTACCCCTCTACGTATTCATGTCACGACAATAGGAACATTCGCATTTAATTCCTTTGTACCTTGTTTGACTTCACCGCACATTGATTCACTTCATGACCTTACTCTTCAATTAACTCGAATCTTGATCGACTATATGAATAGATCGTCTAAGTACGATAGTTCGAATCAATCTTTGGGTCTTCTCAACCAAGAACTCCAAATCTTTATACCTTAGGTTGGCATAACTCTTTTGTCTATCTTGTGCATTCTTCATCCGACCAGATATGTGATCTATCTTTTCGGTCAACTGTTGAACAATATATGGTCCAAATACTAATCTTTTTATCTATCTCAAGCTAATAGGATGGTAAAAAGCTTGGTTAAACTTTATACTTAAAACTAAAGCTAGTATTTTATACATATATGGAGAAGTGTAAAAAAGTGGCAACTAGATTAGGGGATTAAGCTTTCTAATCCCAAAATCAATTCAGGCATCTTAATTCTCAATTTTCTTGTTTGAGTTAGGCCGTAGCAACTCAATGGGAAAGCATAAATGTAAGAGAAGCTTCTGCACTGCAGAGGAACTATGTGATTTCCTCTTCTCCACTACTGTTGCCTCAAGTGGGAACATCTCTATTCATTTAGCAGCGGATCTCGTTGATGATGAACCACAGCCAGTTGCAAGTGTCGCTCAAGATTAAATAGTATTTGAAATTAACTTAATATATTATTAAATAGATTCTAAAGTATTATTTAAATAATATTTGATTAAAATGAAATAGAAGGATGTTTAAATAGTAATTTATTATTCAAAGCTATTTTAAATAACTTATGGTTTCTCAAGAGGACCTTATTAACTTAAAGAGTCTATTAATGAGTTGGATTAAATATGGGAAGAGTTTTATAAATGGTTTGGATATTTATAAAAGGATTTATAAATGAGTTTGAGAAGGGAGAAGTTTTATAAACGGGGTTTGGGATTTATTAAGAATGTTTTATAAAGGGATTGGTGTTTTGGGTATCTCCGTTTTAGATGACATTTGGGTTTGATCATTTAAATATGATTTTAAAATAGGAAATCTTTCTAAGTGTTTGGTGGATATACTTATACCATTGAGATAAGTATATAGTTATATTTTCTAAGTATCGAAAATATAGTGGTTTGTGAATATACTTATCCTGTTGAGATAAGTATATGGAAGTGATCTCCAAGTATATGAAATGTGAATTTAAATTTATAAAAGATTTAATTTAAGAGGCTTGGTGATTTCCGTGGGAAACGTAATCTTTGTTTTGAATGTTTGTTTATTTGATAGTTAAATAACCGACTATCAAATCTTGACCTAAATATGTAATCCTTCTTAATTTTGGTGGTACAGAATTATTCGCTACTTAACACCGAAGGATTTTAACTCTGGAAATATATAAGGGAAACACGGGGATTATATGGTACAGTTACCGTTGGTGGTGCTATACTGTACGTATAAACGTGTGTCGTTCTTCTAGGACAAATGATAAGGAGATCCGTCCACTTAAACGGTTAGGGGGTGATCCCCGCTCTTATGTATTGTCTGATTATTTCCCTAAGAACCGATATTGAGCATTCCGAAAATTGAAGTTTGGTTTTGTAGAGCACTCGAGAAGTAGAAGAGTGTACTCGTAAGAGATGACTCGAAACTCGTGACCACTCCAAAAACCATATACGATTCTATAAAGGAGATTCATGATATATTGAGATGTTGGGATCCATGTGTGATTCTGAGACCCGTTGGGGTATGGGAATCCGAGTGTGATTCCAAGATCTAATTGAGATATGGGAATCTATGTATGATTTTGAGACCCGTTGGGGTATGGGAATCCGGGTGTGATTCCAAGATCTAATTTAGATGTGGGAATCTATATGTGATTCCGAGACCCGTTGGGGTATTGGAATCCATGTTGGATTCCGTGATCTATTTGGTGGCAGTGCATAAGCTGGAATGTCGGACATAGCCTCATCAATGGGAATGACTAAAACCAGAGATAGGAGGCATGGCTAGCAGGGTTGGCAAACCCATAGGGTGTAGACGGCTCCACCTAGATGTCACTTATATTTGTTATGCATACATGGGGCGATGTACTCGGTCTTAGCGAGACCAGCTATGTTTTTCGTGTGGTAAATCACTAGGGATGTATGCTACTTTGGAAGGATATCTTTGACCCTTATGCAGGAGGACCGTTCCTCAAAGTACTGAGGGCACCTCCATGGAAATCCTACACAATTAGCGAACGTGCCTTATCGTTTTTCGATTATATACCTAGTATTGTTATGATGACACTCATGAGCATCACAGTTACTTGATTATTATTATTTTCACCTTAGACATTACTGTAATATCACTGGATTTATGATATAAAAGGTTTTGGTTATCGTAAGGTAAAAACCTGTTCATGTTTATGTGTGGCATGGTCTTACGAAATACCTTTGTTTTCAAAGGGTTTATTTAAACTTTAAGAATCCATTTGATTGTGTTTCTCACGTTGGTTTTACCAGACTGACCCAGGCGTTGTTTTCCTATAATGCTTGGGTCAGACCGAGCATATTTCTAGGTTTAGTTGGAGATATTTGGAGCTTCAGAAGACGAGCTGGAGGCCCAGAGACGTATTCACGTAGATGGTTATGTTTCCGTTGCATTCATTGTTGTATATTATTCAGCAATTGTGAGGACAGGTTGTTATAACTATCCAGGATAAAATATGTTAGTATACCCTGATTGACATCTGTATATACATATATTACAGTTTTGTTTTTGTGTAAAGATTTGTCATATATTATAGATTATTCGTTCCGCTGTGAGATTCTGTGTTGTTTAGTTTCTTCTTGTCTTCTTTCTTCTTTCTTTTCATTAACTATCCGCCTTTCCATTCAATTTGAGTGGTTCACGTATGGTTTATTGGCCGCTTGAACTGTACGGAAAAAGTGGGTCGTTACATCTGATGTTGTCTGCTTACTTCTAAAAGAACTGGAATTGAGTCAACTAGAAATTATCGGTTGTTGGTTCTAAGTATAAATTATCCAAAAACCACTTCGATCTAATTCAAGCATTTCGAACTGAAGGCATCTTAAATAGTATGGAATCAGAGATAGAGCTTTTGAAGTGCAAGGGCTACTTTTACTAATCCTGAAGGTGATTCCAATATGGATGTAGTAGAGGTAGTGCCTTCGATTTCGTTCAGACCCAGAACGAACTTGTATGGATGAATGTTGGCATTGCATTTCTGCCTGTTGGTAGTGTTAGCATTCCAAGAGGGAATTTCTATGAGGAAATGGTAAGAGCATAGCCTCTCAAGCCTCATAACCTAAGAATGGCTGAAATAGGGGATGCCATAAGGCTATATGATTCACACCCATTAGGGTATGGTCATCCCTTTTCTAGATTGAGATTATCTCTTTTATGTATACTTCGGAGCCCATTTTGTTGTTTGATCGCAACCTAAGGATGATTATATTCGGTACTATACTGCTATGGGTAGGAAGGTCTTGCTTGCACGGGTTCAGGTGAGACCCTCATGTGCATTTTTCTAGAGGTGTACCTTTCAGAAGGTAGTCCCTTACCTTGCCATATTTTGGAATCCATTTTCCATATATGAGCCTGCAGTTTTCAATTATATACCTATTATTGTTGTGATGTACTCACATCACAGCTACTTGATTATTGATTACTTTAAAGCCATAGACATTTTATAATATAAAATATTTTGATTATCGTAAGGTAAAAATCCATCCATGTTTATGTGCGGTGTGGTTTTACAAGATACCATTTATTTTAAAGGGTTTTCAAATGTAGAAACCAATATGATAGATTTGATTGGGCTTTCTCATATTGGCTTACCAGACTAATCTAAATGTTATTTTCTTATAATACTTGGGTTAGCCTGAGTATATTTTTCAAATTTATTTGGATGCTTTGGAGCTTCCAGGAGACAAGCTGGATTCTCCAAGACGTATTCACGTATCTTATATTCTTCCACTGGTTTGTTATTTTTGATATTGTCTGTATTTATCAAATTATAAGCACAGGCCGTTATAACTGTCCAAACTGTCGTTATAACTGTCCAAATTGAAAATAGGTTATAATAAAAATGATTTTTTTCTGTACATATCTTGTATATATTATAGACTTTCTCGTCATGATGTGAGATTTCGTTCTGTCTTCTATTTCTTTCATCCTAACAATCTATCGTTCTGGCACTTGGATATTCAACACGTGAATACCATGGATATATTAGTGTTGATTTCTAAGGGTTTAAAAGGCTGGTTGTTACAATGTGGTATCAGAGCTTAGGTTGAGCAAACACCTAGGTCTTAGTGGATTAACTCATTATAGATAGGGTTAGTAATGCCCTAGAATGAGTAGCTCATTAAAGATGGGATTAGTAATATCCTAGAATGATTTTGAGTGTACATATAGAGTGCATATTTGTTATTGATATAAAAATGTTTTATAGTGTGTTGATTTACCTATTGAGTGGTTTATAAATTCTGATCGGTATAGAAGATACAACTGTATCGATAGGAGTTTCTAAATACTTAAACAAGGAAAACTAACGCAGTATTATTTTGAAATTAGGTAAATGAAATAGTTTTACCTAGATTATTTTTTGTATATGAAAATAATAATTTTCAAAAATTAATATAGTTAAATATGGTGTGACTTGTTGTTAGAATGATAATAATCAATTATTATCAATTATTTTTTATTAGTCATGCTCGCCTAGTCTTGAGCATTTGCTACGGTTTATAGATTTATCTGCAATTATTTTAAACCATAGGTTGGGTAGATAGTATTTGTGGAAACATTGAAACAAACACCTTGTGAACTAAGTTTCATAGTTTGACTATAAGGCGTTCAATGATATGTTGGGTTAAAATTGAATTTTAATATAAGGCATTTATTAAAAAGAAATATTTCAGATGTTTTATAAAGAGTTGAATCAGGGTTATAAAATATGTTTTAATTGAAAGGAGTTCTGGAGTATTTAAAATCCCGGTGTCTTTGAAAAGGATTTCAAATGTTTTTGAAGAAAAGGTAGTAGCAATATTATTAGAAAATATTTTAAAGTCTAAATATTTTGAAAGGGAATTTGAGGATAAGATTTTTCTTTGGACAATTCAGGGAATGAGCATCGATCTGTTTTGTGATGATCTGAATAATCTTCTAAGTGACAATCGGATGTTTGCTTAGGCAAATGTGATAGTGCATTTAGTAAATTATTCTCTTTGTCATTGTACGATCGAAACGGGTTCGAATCCGAATGAACCCAAAGTAAGTGAATGATAAATATTTTGTTGAAAACTATTTAGCTAGAAATATATATAATGTTGTTTCAAATAGGAATTCGAAAAGAAGTATTTTATAATTAACTAGTTTGAATGACTCGAAAGTGACTAAAAATGGACAGGAGATGTGTTTGGATGATAAACACTTCTCTTGAGTATCATCCATCTTGGTAAAGGGATATATGATATTATTTGGTGGTACCCAATTCCTTGATATCATTTTTGAGTTACTCGAGCTATATGTATATCTTCTAAGGGCCAAAAATAAAGTATCATTTCAAAAAGATTTTTAAAGTAAAACTCGGGTATTTGGCTCCTAAGGTTTCAAAATAATAAGGTATTCTGATTAAAGAGTGGATTAATAAATTAAGTTTTAATTGGGTTAGACTTAATAAGGATGATTAACAAACTTTGTTTTATTAAAACGTGTCTTTGATTTTAACATCTAGGAAGTGAAAAATTATTTAATGTTATTGGGTCGGCTATTAAACATCTTTACCTTAGAGGTGTCTAAGAAAAAGTAGACTCTAGAACGGAGTTTGGACACTAGCATCCTACTCTTCTTACCTACTTGCCAGGCCGAATGAGTAAAGAAGTTGTATTGGTCGACTCAGTTTTAGAATACAAAATAATTTTAGGCTTACATCTGAATAGAATTAAAAATATGATGTTTTGTATATACTCTTAGAATGTAGGTGAGTATTATGCAAATAATAAGGTAAAATGATTTTATGGAAGGTTTCCTAAATAAGTTGTATCATTTTAAATGTTGAACCTAAATTTAATTTTTTGGTAAATGCTTTCATAAATCTTTTTGGGAGGGTAAAGCGTAGTTGGGCAGTAAGAACCTTTAGATGAGTACAAAAGTTGTACGTGGATTATTTCCCTTTCTCACATAGTTCTCAATCCAAGATTCAAGTACATGAATTGAGGTGTCCCACACCGTTCCGAATAAGGATTTATCACTCGATTTTTGATGGCGAACACTTAGTGAGAGTTCTGAATGTGAACTAAAAGTTTTCTATCATAGTATATGACTATGTACGGAGAACATAGGTTTCTAATTAAGAAGCCCGATCGGAGTCTGCCCTAGAAAGTCGGCCGAGAAATACTAATTCGGTAATAAAGCTATGTATTCGAGTGAGTGATCAAATTAGAGTTTACATAAGAATGATCTATGTACATCATACGGACTGATGAGTAGCGTTAAGTGCTTCTGAGATAGGGTTGAGGTAAAATTTTGGGGTCGAAATTCTATTAAAGGGGTGTTAACCCACTTTTTGCCAAGGCATTATACAGGCGGATTTAACCCAATAGACTTCACGATTATCGAGGCCGATGGTCCAGAGTGATGATTGTGGGACCCAAAAATCAAGTGTCGATAATAACATGAAGTCGAGATTTAATGGAATTGATAGATATGCAAGGCAGAATGTTCGGAGTATGGAATATGGTTCAACACACAAGTGCAAGTGCATTTTAATAGAAAACAATTAATAAGTCAACAACCACAAGGGGGATCGAAGTGAAACTCTAAGAACAGGAAGAGGGGACAATAGGGAGTTCACCCTAGGGGTTTTACCCCAAAACATGCAACTTGAAGGGATCTGTACCGATCCCTGCATAGGGGTCGGCACCATTCCTTTGTAGGGGTCGACTATATTCAAATTCTGCCAGTAATTGGTTAATATCTCAATATCTACTGATCTATTTGACATGGAACTTGGAGCAATAGCTAATTACAACATATGGAACACCTCATAGAGATCACATATCATTTGGAGCAAGTTAGTGGGATCGGTACCTATCCCTCCATAGGGATCGGCTATAATCAGCCTTCGCAACTTATTGCAACAAAGATTGATCAATAACTCAAGTTCTACTACTCCAATTGGTGTGAAACTTGGAAGTTAAGCATAATACAACATGGAGAAGCTCCTTTAGGGATTGCATGGCATTTGGAAGAGATTTGAGGGATCAGTACCTATCCCTCTAGAGGGATCGGCAGAAATCAGAATTCAAGCAACACCACTTTATGAAAAACGCGGTATCTCACAAACCGTAAGTCAAAATACCATGAAATTTGGAGGGCAGGTAGCTAACTTCATGGGTCACTCCTCATGGGATCGCAGCCCATCTGGACACACTAATAGGGATCGGTACCGATCCCTATTGTGGGCTTAATGGGCCTGAAAATTTTGGGTAGCCTCGTCTTGGTCTTTCGAACCTTCTGTCAAAATTGCAGCCTGATCCGTGCACGTCTTCCCTTATAAATATAGCAGGCATGCTATCAGAAAAGGGATCTTCTTATTGCTTCTTTTTATCTTGAATCTAGGCTACACTCTGCCAATTTTATTCTTGGATTTTGGATTGTAACTGTAAACAAACTTCAGTATAATAAAAAGGATTATTTGGGAGTGAACGTAGGCCGAAGTTAGCCGAACCACTATTAATCTTGTCTCTTTTCACTTGCTTTTGATCGTTTTAATATTTTTTTCATTTATTTTTCTTCATATTTCCGTGATTGGATTGGATAGTGGTACCTTTATATAATTGGATATTTGTGGCCAATTTTGACGCCAACAGTTTGGTGCTTTCACAAAGAAAGCTAGCCCCTGCGGATTTGGAATTTGGATTCAAACTTTAGAAATGATCTAAAGCTTGGATTAAAGCAATGGTGAAGCAATCTACAAGAAGACAGGTAGTGGATAGGAGCCATCATGAAGGGAGTCAAGAGGCTTCCTCAGGAGCTGGAGCTAATCAAACCTCTGCCTACATCACTAGGGAGGAGATGGAAACAATGGTGAACACTATGCAGGAGCAGATGCTAAAGAGACAGGAGGTGATGATGTAGAATATACTCCGATGAATAAGAACTGCTGGAGCTTTGGATCATGGAGTTGGAGCAGTAGGAGCTGCGAAAAACCAGAACCAAAACCATGGAAACGGAGCAAGCAGACTAGATAATGGGTAGAGCAACCGGGGGCAGTCCCCAGCCAATAGATAGGGATCAGCCCCGATTCCTCCAGAGGGATCAGTGTCGATCCCCAAAGGCTAGGGGGAAAGACCCCGAGTCTGGACGGTCGCGCTACTGGTAGACCTACGGTTGATGCTATGCAGTTTGGAGTCAATCGAAATGCCGACACTCGTCTGGAAAAGAATAATCTGAGATCCCCTCACGGACTCGGAGGGCAGGATGAAAATGATGATTGGAGACCACTTGTGGATGCTGGAATAGCTGGAAGTTGGAATCCAGGACTTGGAGCACAAACTAGCTGGCTTGATATGGATTGGAGCAACTGGGGGCAAACCCCAGCCAAGGAAAATGGATTAACACTACTCCCCATGGAACTGGGGGCATGGATTTGGATGGCTTTGTATGGAAATGGATAACGGTGATGGAACAGGAGTAGCCATCATCCGCCCATAAATTGGAGCGAGCCTGGCTGAAGGGCTCAGGTCGTCATCTCTTGATCGAGATGACATGAACTAAATAACTAATAATCAACTCTACAATAAAATGGCTAAGTCACTTACACATGTACGGGATCGAGGATGATCCCTAGGCATGCTTTGAGATGGCGATAAACCAACATAACCAATGAATCTCAAAACACTTGGATCCGCAGTAATGGGATGAATAAAACAGGTCGTTAGGTATGAATTATGCATAGCAAGGGGTAGATCACTTCGCTTGAACATATGGGTCGACTTACTCAGGTCGTCAGGTATGGATTGTGCTCAGCAAGGATCCAAAGAGATCAAGGTCGTCAGGTATGGACTATGCCTGGCAAGGGGTAGGTCGCTTCGCTCGAACGCGTTAGATCGGCCTACTCGGGTCGTCGAGTACTCAGCAAGGATCCAGAGAGATCAAGGTCGTCAGGTATGGACTATGCTTGGCAAGGGGTAGGTCGATTTTCTCGAACGTGAGGGATCAGCCTACTCAGGTCATCGAATATGGATTGTGTTCAGCAAGGATCCGATGAGATTGAGGCTTTGGATTTAGCAAACGATCCGGTAAGATCATGGATTTGGCTATAGACTTTGGATAGATACGGATTCGGCTAAGGATTCGGAATGGTTTCGGAATTGGATATCGATTTAGAACAGTCATGGATTTCACTAACAATCTGGATAGATCATGGATTTGGATTGGCAACGGATTGGATTCTAGAGTGGAAAATACGGCTATTAATGGATTATAGATTTTGGATTTTGGATTTACGGCAATTCAAAACACACCTTCCTATCGCAAGACATGTTTTGGGAGGCAAAGTGTTAACCCATCTTTTGCCAAGGCAATATACATGCGGATTTAACCCAATGGACTTTGCGATTATCAAGGCCGATTAGTCTAGAGTGATGATCGTGGGACCTAGAAATCAAGTACAGATAATAACATGAAGTCGAGATTGAATGGAATTGATAGTTATGCAAGGCAGAATGTTCAGAGTATGGAATATGGTTCAACACATAGGAGCAAGTGCATTTTGATAGAAAACAATTAATAACTCAACAACTACAAGAGGGATCGAAGTGAAACTCTAGGAACAGGAAGAGGGGACTCTATGGAGTTCACCCTAGGGATCGCACCCCAAAACATGCAACTTGAAGGGATCGGTACTGATCCCTCCATAGAGGTCGGCACTCTTCCCTTGTAGGGATCCACTATAATCAAATTATGGCAGTGATTAGTTAATATCTCAATATCTACTGATCCAATTGACATGAAACTTGGAGCACAAGCTAATTAAAACATATGGAACTCCTATAGGGATCGCATATCATTTGGTGCAAGTTGGTAGGATCGGTACATATCCCTCCATAGGAATCGGTTATAATCAGCCTTCACAACTTATTGCAACAAAGATTGATCAATAACTCGAGTTCTACTAATCTAATTGGCATGAAACTTGGAGGCTAAGCATAATAAAACATGGAGAAGCTCCCCTATGGATCGCATCGCATTTGGAAGAGATTGAAGGGATCGGCAGAAATCAGAATTCAAGCAACACCACTTCTCGGAAAATGCGATGTCTCACAAACTGTAAGTCGAAATGGCACGAAATTTGGAGGGGTATTATAGGCTCGAATAGGCCTGGAAAAATTTAGGTGGTCTCGTCTTGGTCTCCCAAACCTTCTGTCAAAATTTCAGCCCGATCCGTGCACGTCATCCCCTATAAATACAGTAGGCATAGCGTCAGAAAAGAGATCTTCTTTCTATTTCTCTTTGTCTTGAACCTAGGCTACACTGTGCCAATTTTATTCTTGGATTTCAGATTGTAACCATAAACAAACTTCGGTATAATAAAAAGGATTATTTAGGAGTGGACGTAGGCCGAAGTTAGCCAAACCATTATAAATCTTGTCTCTTTTCACTTGCTTTCTGATTGTTTAATTTTGTTCTTCATTTATTTCTCTTCATATTTCCATGATTGGATTGGATAGTGGTACCTTTATATAATTGGGTGTTGCGGCCAATTTTGATGCCAACAGGGAGAGAGTGTAACGACCTGAAATTTCACTACTTTAAATTATGGATATCTAATTAATTTAAAATATTCAAATAATAGTTTTGTAATTAAAATAAAAACTCTTTTAATAATAACAAGTGATAGTGAAATAGTTTTCCAAATTAGTATACAAAAATATAAAGTTTGAAGAAAAATCGGAAATGTGACCGGAATTCGTTTTCCCGATTTTCGACTTTTCGTCGAACTAAAAGTGGTCGGGAATGTAGCAAACACTATTGTATAATAATATGCACACATGTATAAATAAGTAGGATTTTATATGAAATATATATATATATATATACATGAAAGAGAAGTTACATTTCATGGAAAAATAAATTAAAATAAGGAAAATATGTTTAAACATGAAATGACCTTAGGAAAGACATAAGTACCATGAGCATTTAATGCATGTTCGAGCAAAGTTGAGAAGGGGTGGGTCATCATTCACGTGAGCATGGAAGGGGGGACATGGATGGTGAGGTGAAGAAACATGGAAGGAGGGCATGTACTTAGGGTTATTAAAGTAATTTGGTAATTACACTTTTGTATATAAAAAATTCATGAATTTTGTTTTCATTTTCATTCATTTACATTTCCTAAACTTTCCTCCAAAACTTCAAAACTATTTCTGTGAATTCCTTAGTTTCTAATGTTTAAAAATCCAAATATTATTTTGCTTTAAAATTCATGAAGCCTTGTTTAAAGCTCTCATTTTCCTCTCTACAACTCCACCTTTTCAATCTAGCCTCCACACTCCTTGTTCTCATCATGGCCGAAATCATTTAGAGCTTTAGCCCTTTAAAAATCAAGTTTTTGTTTAAAGAAAGCAAGGATCTAGAGTTGGTTAGAGTTGTAATGGAAGTTCTAGGTTATTCGGTTAGCTTTTAGGTGAGAAAAGCTTGCCTTTTACTTAAAATTTTAAACTTTAATGTTGATAAAAAATATTACTATCTTGGTTATTGAATATGTTGGTTGTTGGATAAAATTGATGTTGATTTGGTTATACATATGTATGCTTGGATGTGATGATGGTTAGACTTGAAAATAAAAGTTAAAGTTAAGTCTAAATTTGCAAGTTATGATTTGCTTGGGTATGTCGATGTTGGCATGTATGTATGTGTGTTGGTGTTCTTACTTATGATGTTCTAAGTAAAGGAAAAAGTTAGCAATTGATTTATGCTTGAACGCGGCATCGAAATCCCTTAATTTTTCAAACTTGCTTATTTATGTAATTTTTGAGAGAATGTTTATAAGTTCCAAAACTTTGGTTTTTCTCTATAAAGTTTTATTAAAGTTATAAAGTAGTTAACGCATAAAATAAGAGTTTTGAAAGCAATTTGGAATATAAACAAGTTTTTAAATTATGGGCTATGTAGTGATATCAGATACAGTTCGTAAAAGTAACGAACATCTTTTGCAATTAAGAAGGGTTTCCGCTTAAGTGTCTTTTTGAAAAGTGTTTGCAAAACAATTTATAAGTAATAAAAAGTAATTATTTAATTAATTATTTATTTATTTAATTAATGACTATTTAATTAAATAATAAAGTTAGTTAATCAGTACTTAATTATTAGTTATTAAAGAAAATTTATACTTAATTAAAAACTAAGTAAGTTAATTATAATTAGTTAATTAATAAAATATTAATTATTATTTAATGATTAATTATTATTTAATTAAGATTAATTTTTAATTATTTATTTATTATAAAAGGATTTAATTATTTATTAATTACCAATTAAGTTAAATTAAATTAAGATTTAATTAAAACTCGGTTAACATTTAAATTATTTTTAGTGAAGGTTTAAATTATTATTTAATTATTAATTAAGGATTAATTATGTTTTAATTATTTATTTAAAGATTAGCTATTATTTAATTATTTATTTAAAGGTTAATAATTATTTAATTACTTATTTTAAAGTTAATTTGGGATTTTAATTATTTATTTAAAGGTTTAATTATTATTTAAATAAAGGGTTTAAATGATATTTAATTATTAAATAAATGTTTTAAAGCTTTAAACTACTTTATTTTTAAAGGTCGGTTTTGTTTTTTTAAAAGCAAACTATCTTTTGAAATGATGTTTTAAATTCAAGGGATTTCTTTGTCGGCTATCCTTAAGTAACCCCAATTGAAGATGTAACCCAATGACATCTATTTAGTAGAATAAAACACCGTTCTGCTAATTAAATTATAGTTGACATCTATAAGCAGAATAAATCACAATTCTGCTATAATTCACCGAATAGATTATGTTTTGACAGCTATTAAGCAGAAATTAAACTCAGTTCTACTATTATGGTAACTTAGACATTTACCTATATATTGATTGGTTGTTATTGGTTGATCCCTTTTACATATCTACTTGTTAGGTAAACAACCATATTATAACTTGAAAGTTAAACCAAATTAAATGTGAACCATTGTGGTTGTTAAGCCTCTTTTTGAACTTGTGAAGTTAAATATTTAAATTTATCCTTTTTGAAAATAGTTTAAAGTTTATTATCATTTTTAGATATGATATTTAAAGGATAATTAATTAATTACTTTATTAAAATTTTGAAATTAATTTAGTACTTTTTAAATGATTGTTTAAGATCATTATCTTGTTAATGAGATTTAAGGATAACTAAATGAAGGATGTTTAAATAGTAACTTGTTTATTTAAAGGTTTTTTAAATAACTGATTGTTTATCAAAGGAACTTTATTTTAGGACATCTCTAAAAACATGGTTCATCAAATCTATAGAATAGGCTGGGACATTGGTTAGCCCAAAAGACATAACCAACCACTCAAAGAATCCGTCGGGTGTTCTAAATGCGGTCTTAGCAATGCTGTCATCAACTACCCTAAGCTGATGAAATCCAATGGTTAGACCAGGCTGAGAAAATACTGAAGAGCCAACTGAATGGTCGAAAAGATCATATGTCTTAGGGAGTGGATAATGGTTCTTCTTTGTGAGCTTATTCAATTCTCTATAGTCAATGCAAAGTCGAAGAGAACCACCTACTTTGGTAGCAAAGACGACTGGCGCTCCCTATTCCGATATGTTTCTTCTAATGAAACCTTTCTCAAATGGTCACGGATCTCCTTGCTCAATCCCTTCCTTTCCCTAGGCACCATATGCCCTACGGGTAATGCTACTGGCTAGAAAAATAAATCCTGAAGTTAATATCTCTCTTAGGGGTGTAGTCCCCTAAACTCCTTAAAGATGTCTGGAAAATCTCTAACGATAGAAACCGAATCTAACTCTGATGATGATGAATCGAGGGAATAAAGGAAGCTCAACATAACTGACCCTTGCGGGTCGCAAGAAATCTCAAAAGTCCTACTGATACATGTCTCTAATCTAACGACTCTCCTCTTGCGGTCTAATATAGCTCCATGTGTGGATAGCCTATCCATTCCCAAAATCATCCCATACCCCGAAAATCCCAAAACATAGGCGTCACAGTCAAATTCTACGCCTAGGATAAAATTTTTCAAACCCCTACAAACCATAGACCTGAGTGTCAATCCTCATATGGGGTTTGAAACAAAGATGGGGTGTACTACTAAAGAAATTTCTAAGTGCAAACAATTAACATGAGAACTAGAGATAAAAGAGTGCGATGCTCCAGAATCGAAAAGAGTCCTAATGGAATAATCAGAAATAGAAATCAAATTTTCCTACCTAGATTTGGTCTGCTGCTAGAAGGCGCTGTATCCAAATTCTAGATCTGTGCTACTAGTACGCTCGTTGACTGCCCCATTTTCTAAGGAGAAATCCTACTAAAGTGACCAAGCTGCCCACAATTGAAATACCTTCCCTTCATCTTCTCTTTCTTGCAGTCTCTTGCATAATGACCAATCATTCTACAACTATGGCACTTCAATTTTTTCTTGATTCGCTTTTGAGGGCCTTCCCTTTTCCTCTTATCCTTCTTGCCCTTCCACCATGGCTCCTTAGAGCTTGTAGGAACCTTCTCAAGTTCTCCCTTCGGTTTCCAAGATGTAGGTTGATCACTCTGTCGGTCCTCCAAACCTAACCGACTAAACCTTTGCTATATATTCTCCAACCTAGCTCGGGTCTCCTCGGAATCCTCTGTGCTAGAAAACGTTCTGCCTCCTACCTTAGCGAAGTCCTTGCATAGCTCAGAAAAGGGGGCTGATGTGGGTGGATTAAAGGGATTTCCATCTACTAGTGTTGTATTGGGCACTTGCCCTTGCACCTCTGGTACCGTAGCTCCACGGAACCAGTCAGCCATTCTATGTAAAGAAAAGAGAATTTAGGCTCGAAAGAATCGAAAGAAGATTGCACTGGACTTGGAGGGGATTTTTATAAAAACTCTTTTATACTTAAAAACTATTTCTAAGAGTTCTTTTCTGAAAAATACTTTTAAAAAAAGTTATTTTGAAAAATACTTTACCTTTTAAATAAATTTTTTAGGGATCCTATAACCTTAGGCTCCGATACCAAGTGAAACACCCCACACCCCTTAATATACCCAAAAGGAAACATTAAAAGACGTGGTGCATTGTAGGTATTACTGAAACTAACAGAGACTAAGATTCACAAGACAAAAATAGGTAAAAACAGCGGAAACTAAAATAATAACTTATTCAAAACAAAAACTTCATAATTGCTTCATAAACCAAATAAGTCAAATACCAAATACAACATACATGTCTCAAAACCCAATATGTCTCATGAAATAAAAACTCGTAGTCTCAACAAAAATCAGAGTATAAATATCCCTCTCAAGTGCTAGTACAAAGAAAGGAAAAACGGAAATAAAAGTAGGGAAATACATAGCAGAATCTTCTCCAAGAAACCTCCAAGCAACTGTAATCTACTGTCCTCTCCCTTGATTGCCTATGGGGGGAAATGGGAAAATAGAGGAGTGGGTCAGACTAAAAGTCTGGTGAATCTTTAAGCAAAGTAAAAGTAATAGACCCGTCAATAGTTCTAGTATATAAAAGGAAATAAAGGAAATAGGAAAGAGAAAAACTGAAAATAAATACGATTAAACTAATGCTCAATTAATAAGATAGGTTTACTATGATTGTTTGCACTTATCTTTGATAGCTGCTTAATTAGGCTGAATTCCTAATCCTGTAATTAGGCTGGAATCCTAATTCTACCCTTTGATCGGCCTGCTACTCCATAGACCTTTCTGCAGACTAGACGCTATATAACTCTCTATACAGCAGCCAATGGTAACTACGAAAGATACACAAAGCACCCACTGTGGACTAGACGATAAATAGCTCCCTACATAGAAGGCAATGGTATCTACGAAAGACACACATACTAAGCGCTTGGAACTCATAGCGATTACTGAGCATAGAAATGGAAGTCGCATGCGTAACTGCCACCATGCTCATGCTACATGTTGCTCCACCTATTGGGTCGTATTATTACCTCGACTCAGCATAAGCATGCCCATCGTCTCACTTCAGGATTATGTGAAAAACCGTGTCCATAGAAAATATGGGGAATGCTGTCGGTACTGGCCCGTCATCCAACCAATATCAAATAGAACTTTGTCCAAATCTCCCGTGATTTGAACATCTCTATATTGACCAATTACTACCACTACTAGCATAAGCGTGCCCCTCGTCTTACTTCAGGTTTATGTGAAACACCGTACCCATAGAAAATAATAGGGGAATGCTATTTGGTATAGGTCCTACTTTAATTCTTTGCTTATTAACTTAGATAAATTATTTAAATAAGCCTTTACACTTGTTCTTACTATATGTGCTTATTAATTTATCCTAAGTCTTAAAATAAGCCTTATTCGGTTCTATTTCTTATTATAACCTACGTTATAATCAGGCTTATTACTTAACCCAAGGTCTAAGTGTTAAAATAAGCTTATTTTCTTCTTTTATTCTTTTTAGTTATAATTCTAAGTTATAACTAGGTCAATCTCTTTAATTCAGTCCAATTAATATCATAATTAGGCATAATTTCAGTCCGATTCCATTTATATTACAGTCTTTATAATTTACATCTTATATTCCATTATTTCAGATTTTTAATTTAATCCAATTTCGCATTAATTCTATTCTAATCCATATGTGAAGAAGAAGGAGAAGGAATAAAAGAAAACTGAAAATAGAAGAAAATCCAAGGCGTAAGAAGAAGATGTAAATAACGCATAAACAACAGTAAATACATTAAAATACTGTAATTAAACTGTAATTAAATGGGAAAAGCTATAATTAATAGAAATAAAATTAACTGAAAAGAATAGCTAGAAGGAATAGACTGAAAATAATTCTAAAAACTGCAAATAAATTACTAAAAAGGTTACTCCAAAGATCGTAGTTAAACTACAACTATTGGAAACCCTATTATTTTAAATTACTTAAAAATCTAAATAATTATAATCACTCACCTCTGGTCCTTAGCTCTTCCCTTTAGGCCTTTACGGATCCACTTGGGGTTGTTAAATATTTTTATTTAAAATGATTTCCTCCTTGGAAAATTATTCGGCTTAGGGTCCTTCCTGAATAGGTGAACCCAATTGGAGAAAATCTTAGAATAAGAAAAAGTGTTAGGCCTAGGGTTCTATTATAGGAGTAAAAGTGGATCTCAGACTGTTGGATTTGGGGATTGAATAGGATGCAACCACGTCAATAGGAGTCATCGGATGCAAGAATAGAAGGACCAGATTGAAATAAAGAATGCAAATGACGTGCAAAGTCGGCTAAATTCGTGCTCAACGTTCGAACGAACGTTCGTTCGTTCGCCCTAGAAGGGCAGGCAGGTCGACCAGGCGGTCGACCGCCCCTAGCCCAGGTCGACTTGGCCATATAATTATTTTTTTCATTGTCTTGTTTAATTCATATCTCATTCATTTTAGCTCGGATTCTAACGTTCTATATATGGAATATTGACCAGAAAATTACCACGGACACACTGTCACTTGGCAAACATTGTAAACAAAAGGTTATAATATGGTTATTTTCCTATAGTGGTGGGTTCGGATTTGATAGACATTATATTCTATAGAAAATTTTCAATTTTTTGAGCTAAAGCAGCTTAAACCAAAAGTACTAAATTCTATCAACTTAATGAAACCCTATGTTATGCTAAAAATTTCATGGGTAAACTTCGTGAGATAGCCTAAACGTCTAAAAATACCATGATTTCTACCTATACAATCGAATAATATTCCAAGTTAATGATTGCTTTGTGGGTTGTTACACATCTTCTAAGAAACCATAATTTCATTTTATTAGTATTTTGGTTAATTCTATCTCTACCCCCATAATGTACTATGCAAACACCGTTTTTTATATTAAGACCAGCATACCTTTATCTATGATGGAAATACGCTTAAAATAAAATTATTGCATGGTACTTCTACTGGGATTATTATGTATCGCACAATACATTCCTTAAGTTTATACTATTACCTCTAATAAGATAAATGTAAATATCAGATATTATGTACAAGGCAGTTTTGTAATTTGATGCAATGATTTGCGGCTGCCATTTCATTATAAATATACAAACAATGTACAATGTAAATCAATATCGATATTACAAAAATTTACTTCTATTTACATTCCCTTTCATAGTATTAGAGCCACCCTTGCCTAATGGCACCAAATGCCTTGCCTAAGCCTAGTCAGTTCACATATCATCATCTAAAGCTGGCTGCGTTGCTGCTCTCTTCAAAATTAACTTCATCATCAGAGAGTTCCTTCCTTTCGACCAAGAACTTCATGCTTTTTCAAGAACCTTTTCATAAACTAAAAACCGTGCCTTGCTAAAAGGTTGGTCAGAGAAATCTCATCACCTTGATCTTGGCTGCACCAGAATTCGATCGTCGGAGAACTTTCTCATCCCTTAATCAAGAACATATTCAATGGCTAAAGGAAATGACATACATCCTCAGCATCATTTACTTCCCTAACTGGTAACATCACTCCATCATAAAAAAATAAAGAAATCTCCAAGAACATCATAAATCTTCAAAGCCAACTTATCACAAATTAATTAGATGAAAGCAACCTCTTGCTTTGGAAATTTCAAATTTCAACCGCTATAAGAGGGTATGGATTGGAAGAGTTCATTCTTGGAACATCTCCTGCATCACAAATAATGAAGGAGCACCAATCAATAATCGAGATTACATAATACGTCAAAGACAAGATAGTCTCCTAAGTTCTTGGTTATTGTCTTCCATAAGTGCAAGTTTATTGCCATAGATCGTTGGGTGTAAAACTGCACATGAAATCTAGACAACTATTGAGAAAATATTCAACTCACAATCATCAGCAAGAGTAATGCATTATAAGAGACAGATGCAAAACTTACAAAAATAAAAATATGTCTATGAGAGAGTATTTGGCAAAAAAAAACCCTATATGATTTACTTGATGCTGCATGTTATAGAGTATCTGATACAGAGAAAATTCTTGCAATTCTAAATGGTATAGATAAGGAATATGAAGTTGTTATTGCTGCTATCTCTTCTAAAGAAACCACCCCCAACTATTCAGTATGTACATTCCATTCTCCTAGCATATGAAGGAAGAATAGAGCAATAGAAACCACTAAATACAGATTTTACAGTTAACTATGCATCAAATGCCAGAAATAAGAATCAAGAAAGAAACTTGAACAAAAAAAATGAATATAATATCAAGTATGAGCAACTTGGTCAAAGGAGTGGTCAATGCTTTAGAGGAAGAAGCATAGGAAGATGGAATAACAACAATAACAGGGTAAGATGTAAGATTTGTGAAAAATACGGACACACTGTAAATAGATGCTATTTCAGGTTTGACTAGAACTTCTCATTAAACCAACAAAGTAACAGCAGTCAAAGAAACTTTAACTTTAATGCAAACTTAGCCCACACAAATCAAGAACCAAGAAATCAAGCAGAGAATTCAAGAAATCATGTCGATATGGAAATTTTGGCCATACCAGAAGATATTCAGAGTGAGAGCTGGTACTCAGACTCAGGAGCAATCAATCACATTACAAATAATCTACATAATTTAAATCTTGGGAACAGAGAGTACAAAGGTAAGGAATCTATTTTTATGGGAAATGGTGAATCAATAAAGATGAATCATACTGGAAACGCATGTATCAGAGGCAAGAAAGAACTGCATCATAATAATTTATTAAGAGTCCAAAAAATCTAGAAGAATCTAATGAGTGTGTCACAATTTGCTAATGATAACAAAGTGTATTTTGAATTTTATCTAAGATTTTGCTTAGTCAGAGATTTACTGAACAAGAAAATTTTACTACAGGGTAATGTGCACAATGGTCTTTACATTTTCAAACTAGTGAGGAACAATAAGTCTGCAGATGAAAGAGAATGATGCAACTATTATGAGTCAAATGTCAATGTTGATTGTAAAAGTGCTTTTGATATATGGCATTGCAAATTAGGACATCCAAGTACTAATGTTGTAAAGCAAGTGTTTAAAAGCAATAATATTAGTTTTGAAAATGTATCTTTACTCTATGTGTGCACATATTGTTAAATGGGAAAAGGTCACAAATTAGCATTTTCTGATTCATTAACTAAATACAACAAATCACTGGAAATGGTAGCTACTGACTTGTAAGATCCAACCACAGTTAACTCTAATTATGGGTTCAACTACTATATCTCATTTGTAGATGCATATTCCAGATTTACTTTGATTTATTTTCTCCAAACAAAGGAAGAAACAAACAATGCAGTGGTTCTGTTTATCAGTCAAGCAGAAAAGCAGACAAATCATTGAATAAAGATCTTTCAGACTGATTGTGGAACAGAATTCAAACCTTTAAAAGTGTACTTCCTAAAAGAGGAATCATTCATAGAACTACCTGCCCTCATACTTCAGAACAGAATGGGCTGAGGGAAAGTAAGCATAGACACATTGTTGAAACTGGTCTCACACTTCTAGCTCAAGCTCCATTGCCCCTAAAATTCTAGCCAGATTCATTTGCTGCTATAGTATATCTAATCAATAAGTTACCAACAAAAGTCTTATAGAACAAAACTCCAATTGAAGTTCTATTCAATACAAGGCATGTTTATTCCAATCTTAAGACATTTGGTGCTTTTGTTTTCCATGTTTGAGGCCATCACTATAAGATATACAGTGAATAATGGTAGGGAAGGGCGATGACCTTTGATGGCCCCATCGACTATGGGCGACAGCTAGTTATAATATTCGTTACCCAATAAATTAACCGATTTATTTCCCATTAAGATTTAAAAAATGTTTAAAGATACTAATTTAGTTCCTAAAAAATAAAAATAAAAATTTAGCACAACCATTCAACCTAAGGACGGCTTGTGATCAGTTAAATTAGTATTTTCGATGACCTATCGTCGTGTAATTTGAATATTTAGCCTAAGGTCGTCGATAAACTCTGTGTCTTATAGTGCATACAATGCTCACAAACTAAGTTTCAAATCCACACCATGCACTTTCTTGGGCTATGCATCACATCAAAAAGGATATAAGTGTTTAAAATAGCAGTGGTAAAATAAATATATCATGGTGTGTTACCTTTAATGAAAACATCTTTCCTTTTGCAACCGTTGAAATGAAAACTACTCAAAAAAATATACAATGCTAAAACATCAATTCCTCACATACCACTATATAATGATGAACAGATTGAGAAAGATGGTGCAGAAAATCAAGATGAAACCGGTCCACAACACAATGCCCACACCCAGACCAAGTCATGAAACTACAGAGACGTAAGGGTGTTCCAGCAATCCTTCTCAAAACAGTCAAGTGTAAGTACAAAACAATGAACCATAATCTCATGAAACTTCTCACCCTTATTAACCTACTAACAACAATAACAATACATAACAACCACCTACAAGAACTAAGCACCACATGAGTACAAGAGCAAACAGATGAATATTCAACCAAAAATATATACAGCATCATTGGAATCGAAAGAACCTGCCACTTATGAACAGGCAATAAAAAGTGATGAATGGAAATTAGCAATGAATGAAGAGTATAATGCTCTCATAAGGAATAAGACATGGAGTCCTGTTCATCTCTTAGAAAACAAGAATGTAATTGGATGCAGGTGGACATTCAAGTTAAAAAGACACCTAGATGGAACTATTGCTAAACACAAAACTAGGCTAGTAGCAAAAGGAACACATAGCAGTATGGATTTGATTTTACTAAAACTTTTTCCGTTGTTGTAAAACCAACCACTATTAGAATAATCTTTACCATTGCTCTTTATAGAAACTGGAAAATTAGACAGCTTGATGTGAATAATGCATTCTTAAATGGTGAGTTATAAAAGGAAGTGTACATGGAACAACCACCAGGATTTAAACAAAATTGTCATACTAGGATGGTGTGCAAGCTAAATAAAGAAATCTAAGGACTCAAGCAAGCCCCAAGGGTGTGGTATGACAAACTAAAAGCAACTCTAATCAAATTAGATTATAAACTAATAAAGTCAGACAACTCACTATACATAAAACGCAATGGATGTGCAACAACTTACATATTAGTTTATGTAGATGATTTCATAATCACATGCAACAATGAAGTTGAAATTAGTAACACAATTCATCACCTAAATCATGAATTTTCTATTAAAGACTTGGGAGATCTTAGCTACTTTCCGGATATAGAAGTGAAGAAAAAATCCAAATCAGAATTAATTTTATGTCAAAGAAAGTATATTTCAAAAATTATGATCAAAACCAAAATGGATCAAGCTAATCCTTTACCAACTCCTATGACAATCAATCTACACTTATCTAAACACAAAAGCGAAGTTATACTTAATGAAAAATAGTACAAAAGCATTGTGGGGGCACTGCAGGATTCAGTGTAAATAAAGTGTGTCAATTTATGCAACAACCATTATATGAGCATTTGAAAGCAGTATAGAGAATTCTCAGATATTTAAAAGGCACAATAAATCAGGGATTATGTCTAAAATCATGCAAGAATCTAGATACGCAGATGTTGACTAGGATACTAACCCAGATGATCGAACATCAACTTCTTGCTGTTGTATATATTTTGGTGAAAACTCGATCTCCTAGTGCTCTAAGAACCAACCAATTATATCTCGTTCAAGTACGGAAGTAGAGTATAGAAGTTTGGCGAGTGCTATTGCAGAAATTATATGACTAGAATCACTGCAAGATGAATTAGGGTTTCGAACTAGCAGCAAACCCACAATATGGTGTGATAATCCAAGTACTATTTCACTATCAACAAATCCTATTTTATATTCCAAAACAAAGCACATGGAGATCGATCTCTACTTCGTTCGAGAACAAGTTATGAAGGGAAAACTGAACATAAATCACATACCTTCAACTTACCAAAAGAGCCGACATCCTCATAAAGCCATTGTCAAGCAAGAACTTTGAGAGATTGAAGAGAAATCTGAAAATAGAAGATGTTAGAGGAAGTAGAAAGGTGGTAGAAAGCTCTAGATCTAATTGAGGGGAGATAATAAGATAAATGTAAATATCGGATATTATATTATTTCAATACAATATTTTGTAATGTACAAAGGCAGTTTTGTAATTTAACGCAATGATTTACGGCTGCCATTTCATTATAAATATACAAACAATGTACAATGTAAATCAATATCAATATTACAAAATTTTACCTTTGTTTACATTCTCTTTCAACCTTGCAGTTGCTCTGCTGGTTATATATTATTACCTTGTGGTTACTCCTCTTAGTGTATATTATTATCTCGTAGTTACTTCTCTAGAAATCTCGGCCATAGCAACAAAGGAAAATTAACAATGGTAAAAGGTAGTGGATGGGAATTATTGTAATTGTATGGTGTTTGGAAAGAGAAAACTGCAATGTATATTGTTTTGTGCAAATTTTGGGCGTATGCAGGGGCGGAGGGATGTGAGATGTAACGACCCAGAATTTTGACCAAATTAAATTGAGAATATTTAATTAATTTTAAATATTTGAACGGTGATTTAATTTGAATCCTTGATATAAATTCAATTTTGGCGATTTAATTACAGAATTTAATCTATTGTAAGTTGAATAAAATTTAAATCTTCAATTTAAAGTTGAAGAAAAATATTTCGAAAGCTTTTAAAATTCGTATTGATAATACCGAAGCTAATCGAACTGTCAGGATTGAATTTGAAACTGTTCTGTTCAGTTTTGAAGTTTAATTGTTCGAATCGATATTTAAAATAGTCAATTTTCAGACTGTCTCGGAATTCAACGAAACCAGTGCCGTTGGGTCCGTAATATCGAATTATTATCGGATTCCAAATTTCGTATTTTTCGGAGTTCGTATGTGAGAATACGACACGAAAACGCATTGAAGTTTTTATCGAGATTAAATTTAAATTTAAAATTTAAAACAAACGACATCGTCCCTAATTTCGTGCCTAAAATCACGCAGAGGCCACGAATTCATCGTGCAGACCATACTCCCTTCAACCTTAAGTATCTCATCCCCTCCCTCTTTTAAAAACAAAACCGAGTTCTCCAGTTCAAAACAAAATCAATCGAAGAAATCATGGCCGGTCTAGGGGCGTTCTCAAACTCGAGAACGAAGGTGGGAAGGCGGCGCGCTCGAGGCTACAGCGACGAGTGTTCGAGGCCTCGGTCGAGGCTAGGGCAAGAGGCGCAAGCGAGGTCAAAAAGGGGGATATCGCGAATGGCGACTGGTAGGCGAGGGGGCAAGGCAGCGTCGCGGTCTGATGTTGGGGTTGCGATGGGCTCGAACTCGAGCAAGGCAAAGGGAAGTGGTCTCGACGGCGATCTCTGATCACGCATGCTCGCAGTCACGTGCGGCGACGAGGGCGACACAGTGAAGTCGCGCGGTTTAGGAGGGTTTGGTGGCAGACTTCGCGAGTTCGATTTGGGGGCGTGGTGAATGTCGCGAGCGACTGTCGAAGTTGAGGTGGAGTTCGCGAGGCGTTGATGGTGGGTTCGTCGACGTTGAAGGATGATGGCGAGGCCGATAGGGGCGATGTCGAGCAGTTTGGTGGTCTCGAATTCTGGCAATAAGGTATTGAAACAATTTTTCTTCGATTTAAAATTTTATATATATGTATATATGTAAGGAAGAAAATATATATAAAACAGAGATAGATTTTTTTCTCAGAAATTTAAACATGTTTGATTCAAAGAAAATAAAAATCAATTGTTTTAAAATATATATAGTAAGGTAATTTTATCATATATGCGAAATTTTCCAGTAAAACAAAAATAAAAAGAGATACATATATACGATAGAGAAATTTATTCGGTTATTTGCTGCCCAGTTTTAAAATTTAAGAGTTTAATTTTGTAAGTAAGCATAGAAAGTTTATATAAATTGGTTTAAGAATAAAATAAATAAGTATATAATATTTTGAAAACTACAGAAGTTTATAATATATAAAAGAATTTTTATACAAAGGAATTTTAAAATATGGACGAAATTAATATAAGCAAAATGTTTGGAATATTATGTAAATGAGATTTTGGTTTAAAGTTAAAAGGAAGTTAGTTTGAATAAAATTGTTAGTTAATGAAATAATTTAATAATTAGTTAACTCCATCTGTTTAAAATGAGAAATTTATTTGTTCGTCTGTTCAAATATTAATGAATTTGTATAATATTTATACAAGGTCTATAAAACGAGAAATCAAAGCAGAAAATGGAAATGGATTGCAAAATAATAGCTAAGGTGAGATTTTCTCACTCAATTGAAAGTGGAATTTTCAGTTATTGTTTGATTGTCTGTTTGGATTGTTGATATTAGATATGATAGGATATATCTATATATATATATAGCAATATATACATATTGGCATATGTATATATTGGATTGATGATTTCCCGCCTCGTATAGCGGATGAGACCCTATTGCGCCGTTAGTAAGCGGATTTATAAAAAACCCATATACCGCGATAATTCCGTACTGGAGCGGAATTGGTATTGTGCTAACATCTTTGGATGCAGGGAAACAGGTTGGAGGGATCCAACTGGACCCCTCACTTTGATTGAATTTATTTATACTGTGATATGAATCTGTGAATGATTATATTGATGTTATTGATCATATCGATGTCTGGAAAATTGTTGAAAGCTAAAATTTAGCTGAATGGATGTTTGATATCATTGGATTCCAAAAATAAACGAAATTGAATTTTTGGAAATCAAAAACAGAAATTTCTAAGTGAATTTGATTTTAGAAATTTAATAAATTCGAAGAAAGGAATTTTAAAGTATAAAAAGTTAATTTTTATAATCTTATCGAATTTATTTCCAGAATAAAGTGAAAATGTTAAATAAATGAATTTCATATAATAGTGATTTTAAATTGAGGAAATTAATTTAAAAATCTGGATTTCTAAATAGATTGAAAGAAGACAATAGAAATTTATTTTCTTTAAAAAGAATTTATTTAAAAGGAGATAAGTTGGAAATCCAATTAGAAATTTTAAAATTGGTAAATTGAAATGATTTGGGAAATCAATGTAAAATGATTCCAATTTGAAGAATCCATTTAAAAATAGAATATTGAATGATTTGAGGAAAATAAGGAATCTATTTAGTAGTGAAAATAAAATTAGAAATCAATATTGAAATTGATTTGGTATTGAAGCTTTTATTAATAGAATTAAATTTTATAAAAGTTGTTTATAAACCCAAAGTCACTTATTTTGATAAGTTAAATATAGAAGTTGATAAAAGAAGGTTTATAAGTCGAAGTTGTTATTAAAAGAGAAATAGAATTTATAAACGTGCTTATAAATTCGAAAATAGATTGAATTGATAAATTAAATATAGAAGATTATCAAAGAAGATATATTCGCGATTTTGGATAGCGAATTTTTATTGAAATAAAAATGTGTGGAAAAGATTGAAATTGGGTTAAGTAAATTTTATTCACGATTTTGGACAGTGAATATATGGTTAAGTAAAATGGATTCATTTTTGAAGAAGGAATATTTTAAAAATAAAGTTAAACATTTTAAAGATGTTTTAAAATGTATTATGAATCGAAAGCATAGATTTCAACATTTATTGTTGAAATAGACGTTTTCGAGAAATTTAAGGAAATGGTGGACTATAACACTGTTGTTATAGTAAATGATTTCCGAAAGGAAATGTTTTGATGTAGTATTGGGATTTATATACCTATCTTAAAATCCGAATCCCTATACTAGTGATTTTTGAGTCGTCGTAACGATGTTTTACGTAACATTCGTTTTGACTCAAATAGATGTTAAAATTTGTGATTTCCTTAAAAAGAATGAAATATATACTTAATTTGATTTAAGTATATTGAATATTTTCAAATGTTGAAAATAAATAGATTTGTGAATTACTTATTATTTAATAAGTATGGAAATACTTTTCCAATATGAAATGAACTGTTTTGAGCAATTATCTTTGAAAGATAAATTGAAGTTGAATATTGAAATCAATTTGAAAATCGTATATCAGTAGATATTTTTGAAATATAAATTCACTATGGAATTTATAAAAGAAATGGAAATTCGTTTTAAAGAAAATAAACGTTGGTTTATTTTTGAAGTGTGGAAATTTTTATATCTAGTGAAGATATTTTTGAAGATGAAATAAGATGGAAAATTATTTGGAATCTGATGATGTTGCGCATCTTTATTGATAGTTAAATAACCGACTATCAATAATTACCTTTAGATAGGTATTTGTTGTGAATTGGATGAATTTGAATGCCACACTTATTTTTGAATAAACGCTCACTATTCGGGTTAGCCGGGAAAGGACCATGGGGTCGTATAACCCATTCCGAATATGTGATACGTCGTTATGAATTGCATTCAAAGACCGGTGTTGAAGACCGGATATTTTTGAAAACGGAAGGATTACCGTCGAGTTACTCTACATCGACTGATCTTCGATTTAGAGGTTTTATCACCCTTAGTGACGGGAAGTCCTGACGTGATTGAAAATTATCCGGATATGCAAGGGCTTCGTGAGAAGTGCCTTCGGTTCTGTTCGATCCCGGAACAGACTTGTATGGATTGTGTGTCTGACGTTACAATTTGAGATATAAAGCTGATTTCTTTCAAATACATTTCTGTTGGTGGCGGAGAATTTATTCTCTTAGCTTAACACCCTTCTCTGAGACGTACGAGCTCAGAGGTTATGTAGTTGAAATTTATCAGCGATATATCCCAATTTGGTAACGTGGCATACTAAGTGTTGCTGTGAAGTGATCAGTGTTTGATCATTTGTGATATGATCATTTGTTTGATCTTATAACTTTGTGATCATAGGTTGATCATTTTGTTTGACCCGAAGCAGGGCTTTTTGAGAAAGCGTAGCTTTGTGGACGAGACTTCGTCGAGCCTCACACCCCGGAAATGGTCGAAACAGGAAGGATGCAGCAAGGTTCTAGGGAGTAGCGCCCCTTAGTGTATGTCATTCCTTCTGGATAAAGGTGGTATCATGGTATGGAGCCCAGATACTTAACCTCTGTGGTTACTGCATTATTATTATCTATGTGGTTTGTTGCGAATCGGGGATCCTCGGGAAGATCGGTGACGATCGGGGGATGGCATACGCGTGTCAGTAGTTACCTATTTTTGCAGAGGTAACCCGGCCTTGTGTTGGCAGAGATCTAACCGTAACGTTAGATTCTCGGGTCGTCTATTCCAGGGACGTACCCATCGTGGATAGGAAGTTCCTTAGCCTGACCATTTGTTGGGAATCCAAAGAAACAATACGATCTTGTACGGTTTTAGTTGTAGAACCTATCATTCACTTATGGTGGTCACCACTGTTTGGATGGTAGCTATAGTAGGCATAAGTGCGGAATGCCTATGCTGGCTAAGATTAATATTATACTTTCGAAATGTTTTCTACACTATGCACTAATAAAAATATCAAAATGATTTGATTTTGCGTAGTAAGCATCTTTGACTATCATAAGAAGAAATCTCCTCCAATTCTGCGTTTGCATTGTGTGTGTGGTGGGAGGTCTTATGGTAGTTTCATTTTCCAAAAGCATTGCGAATTGACTTTAAAAACTTCCTGTTGTTTATTTTAAAGAATAACTGTTTTACGATCTCACACCAGTCACCATGACTGACTCGGAGTTTATTGTTCCCTTCTAAACTCTGGGTGCCCACTAATTTTCCACACGGGCAGCCTAGAGTTATGTTATCAGGATATTCTGGATATTCTGGAGCTTGGAGATAGGCTGGATGACGAGACGTAGTATTTGTATCTGATAGTATTTATTCCGCTGTGTATTCTGTATAAGGACAAGTTTAGATAACTGTCCATTGATGTGATGTATTGTATTGAGTTGTATATTGACTCTGATTGATGTATATATAAACTGATATAGTTCTTTGTTTTAAAAGACTAGTAATTATCTATTGTATATTATTCCGCTGCGATGTGTAAGATTCTGATATTGTTTTTCTGTTCTGATGTTGTTCTGTTGTTCTTCTTCTCTTTTTCTTCTATCTTCTCTTCCTCCTCTTCTTTTAAATATTAAAGTTTCGCGTTTTCGCCATCCGATTGTTCGGCAATTGCTACAGTGGACGTAGTAGTGTCGGGTTTTCGGAAGACGGATTTGCGGGTCTTTACATTTGGTATCAGAGCATATGGTTAAGCGACAACCCTGCTCTGTTGGGTGTTACTCATTAGAGATAGAGTCAGTAGTACTCTAGAATGAGTTGAGTGTAATAATAGATATGAGCGCGTATTTGTTATTTGAATATAAAATTGTTTTGTATTGTGTTGACTTATCGGTTGATTGTTTATGGATTCTGGTCGGTGCAGTCTAGCTAACTGTAAATCGATAGGGGTTTCTAAACTCTAAACAAGGTAAACTGACACAGTATTGTTTTAAAAGGGTAAATGAAATAATTTCGCCCAAAACTATTTTTGTATAGAAAAGAAATAATTTTCTATGAATTATCATAGTATATGGATGTTTGGTTGTTATAAAATAATAACATGGAATTATTATCGTTGTTATATGAAATGGAATAAGAAATTCAAATCGTAACTCAAAAGTTAAGAAATATGAATCCATACACAAATGAAATTTGAGAATATAAATTATAAATTTGATTTGTAATTTAAAACGAGATTCCAGAGAAGTTTTTGGAAATGTTTGAAAAGGATTTGAAAATTTTGGAGGTTTGAAAGTTTAAATCATTTTTGATTTGAAAATGAATTTCGAAGGTTTTGAAAAAGTATTTTAGAGAGATAAAAGCTCTAAACTCTTTTCGGTCGCTGGAAAACAATTCCGATGATGATCGCGACATCACCGGTGTTCATTTTCGGGTTTCCAAAAGAGAAATTGCTGCCAAATTATTTTAAAAGGAAGTTGTTTGAAAAGTTTGGGTTTTGTTTTGAAAGTTCAATGGATGATTTGACTTGTTTTCAAAATGGTTTTGAAAAGGTTGAAAAAGACTCTGGAATACTATAAAGAATATTTACGGAATATTATTGAATTGATAACTTATACGAATAGAAATTGTTAATGTGAAATATGAAATTGTGATTGGAATTAAAGTTCATTAACAAGTGAAATCTATAAATGTGAATTGAAAGTATAAGGAAACGAATTCATATATAAATAAAATGGTAAATATGAAGTGTAAATGTGATTTATAAATGAAAATGGAATTCCAGATAGATATGGAAAAAAAATTAAAATTCATTAATGAAATGAATTTGTAATATGAATATATAAGTGATTATAAATCGAAATGTAAATAAGTTGATAACTTATAAATATTTGCAAATTTGATAGAGATGAGATTCAATTGAAAATGAAAGAATTGAGAATGAATGAATAAATTTGCAAGTGAATCAATTAAATAAAATGAGATTCAAATTGAAAATGAACGAATTAGTGGATGAATAGATAATTTGCAATTGTAAATGAAATTGAAGACAAATTTGAAATTGTAAGTGAATTGGAATTTGTAATGAGTTAGTAATTGAAACTAAGCATATATTGGAAATTTTGTGATCGAATTTGCAAAATGATTGAATGCTGTAACTAGATATAATGGCTAGTAGATATACAGGTATAAAGGGATTGGAAATTTTGATTTCAAAGATAAATTTGAATTGCTCGAAAAAGGTACGTATTTTAATTTCTATATGAGTTTTTGATGATTTCTCTCTAGCCGCTTGGCTTTTTCTTTTTCTTTTTGAAATCTGAGAGTCCGTAGGGACGTTTTGTAGTCGTGCCGTATTAGCCGCGCAAAGGAGACGCTGGCGAAATTTTTCGGAAATTCAGGGTGTTAGAAAATTTTTGAGAAATTTTGAAAGTTTAAAATTTGAATTTAAACCCGAATTTGAATTTTGAAGTTAAACAATGTGTTTGAAACTTATAATTGAAGTTGGAAAACGAGATTGAATGATAACGAATCTTTAATAGAAAGATTTGTTTTGATGAATTGATAAATTGATAAAACTATTAGATTGTGAAAAAGAGTAGACGAGTTAAGGACATTTTTCCCTAACTTGTAATTTCGAGGACGAAATTCTTTTAAGGAGGGAAGTCTGTAACGACCCAGAATTTTGACCAAATTAAATTGAGAATATTTAATTAATTTTAAATATTTGAACGGTGATTTAATTTGAATCCTTGATATAAATTCAATTTTGGCGATTTAATTACAGAATTTAATCTATTGTAAGTTGAATAAAATTTAAATCTTCAATTTAAAGTTGAAGAAAAATATTTCGAAAGCTTTTAAAATTCGTATTGATAATACCGAAGCTAATCGAACTGTCAGGATTGAATTTGAAACTGTTCTGTTCAGTTTTGAAGTTTAATTGTTCGAATCGATATTTAAAATAGTCAATTTTCAGACTGTCTCGGAATTCAACGAAACCAGTGCCGTTGGGTCCGTAATATCGAATTATTATCGGATTCCAAATTTCGTATTTTTCGGAGTTCGTATGTGAGAATACGACACGAAAACGCATTGAAGTTTTTATCGAGATTAAATTTAAATTTAAAATTTAAAACAAACGACATCGTCCCTAATTTCGTGCCTAAAATCACGCAGAGGCCACGAATTCATCGTGCAGACCATACTCCCTTCAACCTTAAGTATCTCATCCCCTCCCTCTTTTAAAAACAAAACCGAGTTCTCCAGTTCAAAACAAAATCAATCGAAGAAATCATGGCCGGTCTAGGGGCGTTCTCAAACTCGAGAACGAAGGTGGGAAGGCGGCGCGCTCGAGGCTGCAGCGACGAGTGTTCGAGGCCTCGGTCGAGGCTAGGGCAAGAGGCGCACGCGAGGTCAAAAAGGGGGATATCGCGAATGGCGACTGGTAGGCGAGGGGGCAAGGCAGCGTCGTGGTCTGATGTTGGGGTTGCGATGGGCTCGAACTCGAGCAAGGCAAAGGGAAGTGGTCTCGACGGCGATCTCTGATCACGCATGCTCGCAGTCACGTGCGGCGACGAGGGCGACACAGTGAAGTCGCGCGGTTTAGGAGGGTTTGGTGGCAGACTTCGCGAGTTCGATTTGGGGGCGTGGTGAATGTCGCGAGCGACTGTCGAAGTTGAGGTGGAGTTCGCGAGGCGTTGATGGTGGGTTCGTCGACGTTGAAGGATGATGGCGAGGCCGATAGGGGCGATGTCGAGCAGTTTGGTGGTCTCGAATTCTGGCAATAAGGTATTGAAACAATTTTTCTTCGATTTAAAATTTTATATATATGTATATATGTAAGGAAGAAAATATATATAAAACAGAGATAGATTTTTTTCTCAGAAATTTAAACATGTTTGATTCAAAGAAAATAAAAATCAATTGTTTTAAAATATATATAGTAAGGTAATTTTATCATATATGCGAAATTTTCCAGTAAAACAAAAATAAAAAGAGATACATATATACGATAGAGAAATTTATTCGGTTATTTGCTGCCCAGTTTTAAAATTTAAGAGTTTAATTTTGTAAGTAAGCATAGAAAGTTTATATAAATTGGTTTAAGAATAAAATAAATAAGTATATAATATTTTGAAAACTACAGAAGTTTATAATATATAAAAGAATTTTTATACAAAGGAATTTTAAAATATGGACGAAATTAATATAAGCAAAATGTTTGGAATATTATGTAAATGAGATTTTGGTTTAAAGTTAAAAGGAAGTTAGTTTGAATAAAATTGTTAGTTAATGAAATAATTTAATAATTAGTTAACTCCATCTGTTTAAAATGAGAAATTTATTTGTTCGTCTGTTCAAATATTAATGAATTTGTATAATATTTATACAAGGTCTATAAAACGAGAAATCAAAGCAGAAAATGGAAATGGATTGCAAAATAATAGCTAAGGTGAGATTTTCTCACTCAATTGAAAGTGGAATTTTCAGTTATTGTTTGATTGTCTGTTTGGATTGTTGATATTAGATATGATAGGATATATCTATATATATATAGCAATATATACATATTGGCATATGTATATATTGGATTGATGATTTCCCGCCTCGTATAGCGGATGAGACCCTATTGCGCCGTTAGTAAGCGGATTTATAAAAAACCCATATACCGCGATAATTCCGTACTGGAGCGGAATTGGTATTGTGCTAACATCTTTGGATGCAGGGAAACAGGTTGGAGGGATCCAACTGGACCCCTCACTTTGATTGAATTTATTTATACTGTGATATGAATCTGTGAATGATTATATTGATGTTATTGATCATATCGATGTCTGGAAAATTGTTGAAAGCTAAAATTTAGCTGAATGGATGTTTGATATCATTGGATTCCAAAAATAAACGAAATTGAATTTTTGGAAATCAAAATAGAAATTTCTAAGTGAATTTGATTTTAGAAATTTAATAAATTCGAAGAAAGGAATTTTAAAGTATAAAAAGTTAATTTTTATAATCTTATCGAATTTATTTCCAGAATAAAGTGAAAATGTTAAATAAATGAATTTCATATAATAGTGATTTTAAATTGAGGAAATTAATTTAAAAATCTGGATTTCTAAATAGATTGAAAGAAGACAATAGAAATTTATTTTCTTTAAAAAGAATTTATTTAAAAGGAGATAAGTTGGAAATCCAATTAGAAATTTTAAAATTGGTAAATTGAAATGATTTGGGAAATCAATGTAAAATGATTCCAATTTGAAGAATCCATTTAAAAATAGAATATTGAATGATTTGAGGAAAATAAGGAATCTATTTAGTACTGAAAATAAAATTAGAAATCAATATTGAAATTGATTTGGTATTGAAGCTTTTATTAATAGAATTAAATTTTATAAAAGTTGTTTATAAACCCAAAGTCACTTATTTTGATAAGTTAAATATAGAAGTTGATAAAAGAAGGTTTATAAGTCGAAGTTGTTATTAAAAGAGAAATAGAATTTATAAACGTGCTTATAAATTCGAAAATAGATTGAATTGATAAATTAAATATAGAAGATTATCAAAGAAGATATATTCGCGATTTTGGATAGCGAATTTTTATTGAAATAAAAATGTGTGGAAAAGATTGAAATTGGGTTAAGTAAATTTTATTCACGATTTTGGACAGTGAATATATGGTTAAGTAAAATGGATTCATTTTTGAAGAAGGAATATTTTAAAAATAAAGTTAAACATTTTAAAGATGTTTTAAAATGTATTATGAATCGAAAGCATAGATTTCAACATTTATTGTTGAAATAGACGTTTTCGAGAAATTTAAGGAAATGGTGGACTATAACACTGTTGTTATAGTAAATGATTTCCGAAAGGAAATGTTTTGATGTAGTATTGGGATTTATATACCTATCTTAAAATCCGAATCCCTATACTAGTGATTTTTGAGTCGTCGTAACGATGTTTTACGTAACATTCGTTTTGACTCAAATAGATGTTAAAATTTGTGATTTCCTTAAAAAGAATGAAATATATACTTAATTTGATTTAAGTATATTGAATATTTTCAAATGTTGAAAATAAATAGATTTGTGAATTACTTATTATTTAATAAGTATGGAAATACTTTTCCAATATGAAATGAACTGTTTTGAGCAATTATCTTTGAAAGATAAATTGAAGTTGAATATTGAAATCAATTTGAAAATCGTATATCAGTAGATATTTTTGAAATATAAATTCACTATGGAATTTATAAAAGAAATGGAAATTCGTTTTAAAGAAAATAAACGTTGGTTTATTTTTGAAGTGTGGAAATTTTTATATCTAGTGAAGATATTTTTGAAGATGAAATAAGATGGAAAATTATTTGGAATCTGATGATGTTGCGCATCTTTATTGATAGTTAAATAACCGACTATCAATAATTACCTTTAGATAGGTATTTGTTGTGAATTGGATGAATTTGAATGCCACACTTATTTTTGAATAAACGCTCACTATTCGGGTTAGCCGGGAAAGGACCATGGGGTCGTATAACCCATTCCGAATATGTGATACGTCGTTATGAATTGCATTCAAAGACCGGTGTTGAAGACCGGATATTTTTGAAAACGGAAGGATTACCGTCGAGTTACTCTACATCGACTGATCTTCGATTTAGAGGTTTTATCACCCTTAGTGACGGGAAGTCCTGACGTGATTGAAAATTATCCGGATATGCAAGGGCTTCGTGAGAAGTGCCTTCGGTTCTGTTCGATCCCGGAACAGACTTGTATGGATTGTGTGTCTGACGTTACAATTTGAGATATAAAGCTGATTTCTTTCAAATACATTTCTGTTGGTGGCGGAGAATTTATTCTCTTAGCTTAACACCCTTCTCTGAGACGTACGAGCTCAGAGGTTATGTAGTTGAAATTTATCAGCGATATATCCCAATTTGGTAACGTGGCATACTAAGTGTTGCTGTGAAGTGATCAGTGTTTGATCATTTGTGATATGATCATTTGTTTGATCTTATATCTTTGTGATCATAGGTTGATCATTTTGTTTGACCCGAAGCAGGGCTTTTTGAGAAAGCGTAGCTTTGTGGACGAGACTTCGTCGAGCCTCACACCCCGGAAATGGTCGAAACAGGAAGGATGCAGCAAGGTTCTAGGGAGTAGCGCCCCTTAGTGTATGTCATTCCTTCTGGATAAAGGTGGTATCATGGTATGGAGCCCAGATACTTAACCTCTGTGGTTACTGCATTATTATTATCTATGTGGTTTGTTGCGAATCGGGGATCCTCGGGAAGATCGGTGACGATCGGGGGATGGCATACGCGTGTCAGTAGTTACCTATTTTTGCAGAGGTAACCCGGCCTTGTGTTGGCAGAGATCTAACCGTAACGTTAGATTCTCGGGTCGTCTATTCCAGGGACGTACCCATCGTGGATAGGAAGTTCCTTAGCCTGACCATTTGTTGGGAATCCAAAGAAACAATACGATCTTGTACGGTTTTAGTTGTAGAACCTATCATTCACTTATGGTGGTCACCACTGTTTGGATGGTAGCTATAGTAGGCATAAGTGCGGAATGCCTATGCTGGCTAAGATTAATATTATACTTTCGAAATGTTTTCTACACTATGCACTAATAAAAATATCAAAATGATTTGATTTTGCGTAGTAAGCATCTTTGACTATCATAAGAAGAAATCTCCTCCAATTCTGCGTTTGCATTGTGTGTGTGGTGGGAGGTCTTATGGTAGTTTCATTTTCCAAAAGCATTGCGAATTGACTTTAAAAACTTCCTGTTGTTTATTTTAAAGAATAACTGTTTTACGATCTCACACCAGTCACCATGACTGACTCGGAGTTTATTGTTCCCTTCTAAACTCTGGGTGCCCACTAATTTTCCACACGGGCAGCCTAGAGTTATGTTATCAGGATATTCTGGATATTCTGGAGCTTGGAGATAGGCTGGATGACGAGACGTAGTATTTGTATCTGATAGTATTTATTCCGCTGTGTATTCTGTATAAGGACAAGTTTAGATAACTGTCCATTGATGTGATGTATTGTATTGAGTTGTATATTGACTCTGATTGATGTATATATAAACTGATATAGTTCTTTGTTTTAAAAGACTAGTAATTATCTATTGTATATTATTCCGCTGCGATGTGTAAGATTCTGATATTGTTTTTCTGTTCTGATGTTGTTCTGTTGTTCTTCTTCTCTTTTTCTTCTATCTTCTCTTCCTCCTCTTCTTTTAAATATTAAAGTTTCGCGTTTTCGCCATCCGATTGTTCGGCAATTGCTACAGTGGACGTAGTAGTGTCGGGTTTTCGGAAGACGGATTTGCGGGTCTTTACATGAGAGCTAGTGGGGTCACCTGACCCCACCAGGATTAGAAATAATATATTTTTATATATTCCAAGTAATGATAACATTAGTATATAGACACATCACATGCAATAAACTTGATCCAGCTAGGCCAAACTAACTATATGTTAGACGTAAACCTTGTGTTCAACTGAAATAATAAGTTAAAAAATGTATAAATTTATGTAACAACGAATAGGGATGTTAATGTATATTGTAATGTTTATAAACATTTGGTTCAATAATCCTTTCAAGCAACTTTATTATTATTGTTACCGGCAAATAACCTAAAATTTTGACAGTTATCATTCACGAAACCTCCTACTTTTTTCAAATCGTGACACCGTCGAGGTAAAATCCTGCCTAAGCCACTAGGTGTATGTATAGTTAATTTCGGTGTACGAATAGAATTAGCCTAATATTTTTTATTATATATCCAATGACTATAACTAGCTGCTTAAGTTGGATGGTTTAAAATTTTTTCCATTTAGATATTGAAATTGACAATAAATGTAAGTCTATATGAGCTACTACTATAAGCATGCATGTGGTGTCAAAGAAAAGCTGCAGTGCATGAATCCAACAACTTGTGTTCATAACCAAACCTTCTGATACAATGTTCATAACTATGAGATGTGTTCCTAACCAAACCACAATGTGCAGAAGCGTTGTAGTCAAACTTAGAAGGATGCCTATTATAATACTTGTTTAAACTGACTACTTCCATTCAATAAGACGATATTGATAAAATCTAATTTTGTCTTTTTAATGTTGGTGTTACAGTGTTATAATACTAGTTGATGGAAGAGGATGTGACAAATGTCATTTAGGTAAAGCATAAAAGCTTTCTTTTCAGCATAAATGCTTTCTGATTTAGGTTAAATATTTGATCCAAAGATGTATGAAAATTTGTAGTTGCTAGTATATATGAAGTAGGAAAGACAAATATCCAAATGTTGATCACATAACTTGCAGTTAAGGATATTAAGCAAAGCAGATATGTTATCACAAAATATAGGAAGAATAGTAAATCATATATAAACATAATCCCATCAAAACTATTGATAATTGATAAAAACGAATGTATGTTGAATCAACTCCCATGGAAAATAGATGCTTCAAGATACAAGTTTGAAAGCCAGGATTAAAACAAGATTATCGTCTAGACATCAGGATATTGAGTTTGAAAGTGTGGATGAAATTAAGATTATTGTCAATTGGTTGTTTATTATGTTATACTAGTGTATAACCCGTGTGTTGCACACAGTATGTTGTAGAAAAATAATATTATAAATATTTCTAAAGAACAAAATTAACTATGTGATATATAGTGAATTTGTTAGGATAAATGAGTTATAAATGGAACTTACTATATTTCAAAGTGTGTATTTTTGTTATGAAATTTATGTATTTTCATAATTGAATATAAATTAAATTATTATGTTTGTTGATAAAAATGAGTTGCATATAAATTTTTTTTAGGATTTAATATTTTATGCAAATAAATGAAAATTAGTATTCTTAACTAAATTTTGAAATTAATATTTGTACAAAATTTTATAGATAAATATTTTTAATGTACATAGATTTTTAAATTGACGTTAACTTTTTTGATACATTTGACTAAAATATAATAATGTATAGATTGAACTTTAAATGGAAGTGCAACTATTATTTTTTTATGCGTTTATAATTCTACCAGCACATATTTATCAAAAATAAGTATATGATACTAATAAAGTGACACATAAAATATATATTTAACTATTAAAAGAGATATTAATTGAAAAAAAGACCTAAAATGTTACAAATCACATTTGGTGTTTCAATTATGAAAAAAATGACTTTTAATCCATTGTTTCATACCTCAATAATTTTAATTTGTAATAAAAAGTTTCAAGAAATATTTAACATTTACCTCTAAAAGATAATAAAATACAAAAGAAAAATATTTCTAGCCAAAGTAATGTATGATTTTTGTCTATTGATTAATGTAAATTATAGATATAAATAGTTAAAATGTAAGTTTTTTACAAAAAGATTCTAACTGAAAATGTTAATTATTTTTCAGCATTATAGAATACGAACATTCACCACTTATCATTAACTGTAATGTCATTCTTCATAAAAATATATCTTATTGATGGCAAAGAATTCACTCAACGTACAAAATACGAAAAGTAAAAATGTTATGTTTATAATGATATACCAATTTTAGAAAGAAAGAATTGTGTATATATTTGTTTGTAATAAAATACCAACTTTAGAAAGAAAGAATTGTGTATATTTATCTGTATTAAAATACTAATTATTATATTATTGAAATAAAGAAATTTTATGAATTTGAATGTAGAATAATATAAGAGAACTAAAGAAAATTTTGTATATAATTGGAAACTTTTCAAATCATATGGACTTGAATGAAAAAATAATTTTACCATTTTGTCAATAGGAATGTGATATACATTGAATTGTCATTTGTTAATGATTTATTAAATCAATTAATAATTATTTTTAATTGCTGATTCATTTAAAAGGTTTAATTTTAGACAACTTAATAAATTCAAATATATGTAGTTAAATGTAAAAGAACATAAGAAAACTTATGAGAAATCCGTAAATAATTTTAAAAATTATTAAGTCTTAGTATTTAAATATAAAATAATATAGGAGAAAATTAGTAAAACACTATAATTTTATATGGTTGTGAAAATTTGAAACTATATGGACCTAAATGAAAAATTAGTTTTAACATTTTACCAATATTATGAATATGATACATGCGTTGAATTGTAATTTTTTAAGGAATTTATTAGATCAACTAATGGATATTTATATTTATTTAAAATTAGTTTTAACATAAGGACATAAATGTAAAATAATTGAAGAACCCTTGGAAGAAATCTATAAATAATTGTATAAAATTATTAAATGTTGGTATTTAAATGTGAAATGATAGAAAGAACCAATAGAAACACTATAATAATTTTAATAATGATAATTAATAGGATTTGAAAATTAAATATCTAGAGGGAATTAAGGAGAGATGAGAAAATTCTTAGAATTAATAAGAGAGCATGAAATTCTTCTACTTTACTATTATTTAATTGATTAGATTAATTTTTTAATTAGTTTAATAATACTAATACAAATATTAATCAGCATTCATAGGAGTTTTTTTACGGTATTTAAATATTGTAAATTATTTCCCAGTTATGTTTATTTATTATTATGTAAATATTGCTGCACTATTAAAAGATAATGTTTAATATATAAAATATAACAAAATATTACAACTAATTAATAGTGTATTAGACTAAATTATACTAATTTAAAATATCCAAGTGTATATGATTTGAAAGCACACGTAGCCCACAAGTTGTAATTCATTCATAATTCTTAACCATGTGACGTGTTCATAACCAAACTACTAATATCCAATTGAACACTTATTTCAGCTTGACCCCTTTGATATTAAGAAAATCTTAAATCTTGTCTTATCCAAGTTATTGTATGAATGTTACAACACAAGTAGATGGAATAGGACATGACCGAACCTCATTTAGGTGAAGCATAAATGTTTTCTTTTCATATATATACAACAACTATATAATCACTAGACCTTGGTGCCTTACAAGTTCCATGATCTTTATCATCTTGCCTTTTACAATCTTTTATTCACCAAATCAATACATAATGTCTTCCTCTGCTAACGGCTGAGGTCAAAGCTAAAATTACAGAGACGGTTTATACAGAGATCAGTAACACACATTATGGTTTGGAAAATAACGTGCATAATGATTGGTGTTTTTGGTTATGTTCATTTTGAGTTATTTTGTACATGTAGAAACATGTTTCAATTTGTGCACACTTAACAGTTAATGTTGAATTTTGGTGACACTATATGGAGAATGGAAGTGGTCGGGAATAGCTTGATAACGGTGAAAACGGCGTGCGAATCGAAGCTCGGATGCTCAAGTTATCACGATTTAAAGATGCACAGGTTGAAAGTTGTGTCAAACGCTTGACAGAAATCCTCAGACGTCAGACGAAAGGTTTATTATAACCCGCGAGTTCTGCCAGACGTTTGAGAGAATCCGTCGGACGTCTGACAGTAGGAATTCTAAAGCCCGAAAGTTGCGACAGACATCTGAGGGGTTTTGACATACGTCTGACACACTGCAGTTTTGTTTTTTCGGCCCAGAATTTGTAAATTTGCTTGTAGGGCTTCAAGGGGAAAATCGGGTATTTGTCAAGGAAAACGGTTCACTATATAATCTATTTTCAAGATTCAAAGTAAAGGGAACTCCAAGGGGTTTTTGATCCAATTTTATCCTTTATTAAAACAGGGTTTATCAAAATCTAGTTTTTCTTCAATTCCCTTCTCCACAAATTTATTCTATTTGAATATTGATCATTGTAATCTATTTCTTGTACTCTTCTCATTGGTATTAATGAAAGCTCTCGCTCAAAGTGGATGTACACTAACAAGACGTTAGTGGAACAACTATACATCGATGTGTGATCTATTTCTATTGTTATTGCTTTATTTCTCTATTGCTTGTTTGGTGATTATGATTGGTTTTGGATTGAGATATTGATCGGTTGTTTTTTCATTTCTTACCACGATATCGTTTTCCGCTGTGCTTTAGGGTTTTGATTTGAGTAGTCTCAAGTTAGAATTCCCATAACATTTGGTATCAAAGCTTTGGTGTTGGTAGATGGTTGTAGAAATGTCGGAATCGAATAATACCTTGGGCAATCCCTCAATGGTTAGTCCAAGTGGTGTAGCGTCGTATGTACGTGGATCGTACGTGGCTTCGCGATAACAATTTGTTATAGACAAGTGGAGTGGCGATAACGATTTTGAAAAGTGGCAATGGAACTTGAAAGCGGTTCTGAGGCAGAATCGGGTGCATCGAGTAGAGTTTGATACATATTTGTTGCTGGCAAACATCTCGGATGTTGAGAGAGATGAAATGAATGAGTGGGCATTCACTACATTTCAACTTGCTATAGGGGAGAATGTGATCTACGAAATTGGCAGTGAGATTACCGTTAAGGGTATATGGGACAAGTTGGAGGAGTTGTATATGAAGAAGTCACTATCCAATCGTTTGATCTTATTGCAAACATTCTTCACCTATAGGATAAAGGAGAGTACTTCGCTTAAGTTGCACTTGAATGTCTTTGATGATTTGTTAATGAAGATGAAGGCGGTATATTTGAAGATTGAGGAAGAGAAAGAGGCGATGATATTGTTGTGTTTATTTCCGGACTATTATACGGGTTTCCCAAATAGTTTGATCTATAGCCGGGATACTTTGACTCTTGATGACGCCAAAACGGATCTTCTTAGTGAGGAGTTGCGTGATCAAATGAAGGAGTTGGGTGATGGAATTAGTGGTGCTAGTAATGGTCACGGTTTATTTGTGGAGAAGGAAGAAAGGTGAAGAAGGAGAATAATGGGCATTCCAGATCAAGGAAGCCTGGATGGAGAGAAAAGTCGAAGGAAAGAAATGGCAAGTGCTTTATTTATAAGAAACCTAGTCATTGGAGGAATGAGTGTCCAGACAAGGAGAAAGCAAAGAAGGAAGTAGCATCTTCATTCGTAGGAGTTAGTGAGGGAGACGTAAATATTTTAACGGTGGTAGTATCAGATGTTTCAGGTAGCGAATGGGTGCTCGATTCAGGGGCGTGTTATCATATCACGCCGAATAGGAATTGTTTTTCTTCTTATGTCGGCAAAGAGGCGAATTCAATTTTTATGAGTAATGGTGCTATTTGTAAGTCGAAGGGCATTGGTTCCGTGCAAATTCGAATGTTTGACGGAGTGGTTTGTACTCTCACTAATGTACGTTATATTCCGGGACTTTGGAAGTCTCTTATCTCTTTGGGACAGCTGGATTCTTTAGGTTGTAAGGTCACTATTGAGAGTTATAGCTTACGGGTTTCAAAGGGTGGGCTTGTAGTGATGAAAGGTGTTAGGACCCATGGTGTTTATTTGCTTCAAGGGGTGACTATTGAAGGTGAAACTAGCTTGGGTGTTAATAGTTCTAGTTGCTTGAATGCGACTAAGTTGTGGAATTTGAGGTTAGGTCATGTCTCAGAGAAGAGTTTGGATATTCTTTGGAAGAGGGAGATGGTCAATGGAGAGAGTTTCAACAAGCTTGATTTTTTCAAGGAATGTGTCATGGGAAGGTAAACAAAAGTATCATTAGGTGAAGGAAAGCATGATTCGAGAGAGGTTCTTGAGTATGTTCACATGGATGTTTGGAGACCGGCACCGGTAACTTCTTTGGGAGAAGAAAGTATTATA
This sequence comes from Allium fistulosum, assembly GCA_030737815.1. Lineage (NCBI taxonomy): Eukaryota > Viridiplantae > Streptophyta > Magnoliopsida > Asparagales > Amaryllidaceae > Allium > Allium fistulosum. The sequence goes on from CM060906.1 coordinate 74,839,634, forward strand.
TTTCTTTCAATGATGATTTTTCTAGGAAGGTATGGATGTGTGTAATGAAGGCCAAGTTGGAGGCATTTGCAAAGTTCAACGTTTGGAAGGCTCTTATTGAGAATGAGAGTGGTAAGTCTTTGAAGGTTCTAATGTCCGACAATGGCGGAGAGTATGTTTCCGGAGAGTTCTTGAAGTTTTGCAAGCATCATGGTGTTCGGAGGAATTTTACTACACCTGGAGATCCATAATCGAATGGCGTTGCGGAGAGGATGAACCGTACTCTACTTGAGAAAGTTCGATGCTTGAGATTGACATCGGGTTTGTCTAAGGAATTTCGGACCGAAGTGTTGTCAACCGCGGTGCATATTTGTTAATCGAATTTCGGCTTGGCTATTGGTAACAAAATTCCAGAAGAAGTGTGTATATTTTAAAAGGTTGAAAAATGATTGTTAGGTGTATTTACTCTTATATGTGGACGACATGCTCATTGCTTCAAAAGATAAGAATGAAATCAACAAGTTAAAATTGAGTTTGAACTCGGAATTTGAAATAAAGGATCTTGGAGAAGCAAAGAGGATATTGGGCATGGAATAAAAAGGGATCAAAAGCGATTTGAGTTAAAATTGACTCAAAAGGAGTATATAGAGAAAATGCTCTGCCAGTTTAGCATGGAGAATGTAAAGGCGTCAAATACACCTTTACCTTTGCATATAAAGCTTTCGAGTAAGAGACCACCTATCTTGGAGAAAGACAATGCTTATATAGCAAAGTTGCCATATGCTACTGCGGTTGGAAGTTTAATGTATACTATGGTGTGTAAAAGACCCGATATTGCAAATGTCGTTGGGATGGTTAGTCGGTATATGGTTATCCAAGGAAATCGCATTGGGAAGCTGTGAAGCTTATTTTGAGATAGCTTAGAAGTACATCATCTCTTGGTCTTGTTTTTGGCGATAGTGATAGGATGAATTGCAAGTTGGTTGGTTATTGTGATTCGGACTACGCCGGTGATAGGAATCAGCGAAAGTCAACTTCCGATATGTCTTCACACTTGTTAGTACAACCATAAGTGGAGATCGAGATTGCAAACCGTAGTTGGTTTATCCATTATGGACGCAGAGTTGATAGCCATGGTGGAGGCGGCAAAGATGGCACTTAATTTGAGGCGATTGTTGTGTGACTTAGGATTTGAACATGATAGTATCGATGTTTAATGTGATAGCCAAAGTTCTATTCTCTTGGCGGAGAATTTTGCATTTAGCTCACGGACTAAGCATATTGAAGAGAGAGAGTCATTTTTAGCAGTCATGGATGAAGATAAGCATGTATATCTTTGGAAAGTGCACACAAAGGATAACACAATGGATATATTCACCAAGGCATTACCGATCGGGAAGTTTGAGCATTGTCGATCGGGAAGTTCGAGCATTGCTCGAACTTAATTCGCTTGTTGAAGTTCTAGGTGCCACGGGGTGGCACGGTTGAGGGAGGAGCTTGGTTATAGATGATGAAGAGTATCGATGAGTGATTGTGGCTCTATCTTCTTGGTGAGTACTAGTTTACACTCCTTAATACTTTTTTGGTAAGACGGTTTTGGATTTGGGTACTTTCAACACTATGTTAGCGGGCGGTGACATTGTCGGATCTCGTTGATGGAGTGTAAAGGATGGTAGTTTTACCGGAGCTCATTGTGAAAGTATTCAAGCTTGTTTGGTAGAAGGTAGAGGGCGAGATAGTTTGGCACTATCGGTTCTTGGTGATGGAGATGGATATAGTGTCGAGGTGGAGTATTGAATTTTGGTGATACTATATGGAGAATGGAAGATGTCAAGAATAACTTGATAACGGTGAAAACGGTGCGCGAATCGAAGCTCGGATGCTCAAGTTATCGCGATTTGAAGATGCACAGGCTGAAAGTTGTGTCAGACTTCTGACAGGAATCCTCTGACGTCTAACAGCAGGATTACTATAACCCGCGAGTTCTGTCAGACGTCTGAAAGAACCTGTCAGATGTCTAACAGGAATCTTTAGACGTCTAACAGCAGGTTTATTGTAACCCGCGAGTTCTGTCAGACGTCTGAGAGAACCTGTCAGACGTCTAACAGTAGAAATCAGCAAGAATTCTGCAGCTCGAAAGTTGCGACGGACGTCTGAGGGGTTTCGACAGACGTCTGATGCGCTGTAGTTTAATTTTTTCGGTTCAAAATTTGTGAATTAGCGTGTAGGGCTTCAAAGGGAAAATCGGGTATTTGTCAAGGAAAGATGGGTCATTATATAAGCTATTTTCAGGATTCAAAATAAAGAGGACTCCAGGGGGTTTTTGATCAAGGTATATCCTCCATTAAAATAGAGTTTATCAAAACCTATTTTTTTTCAATTCTCTTCTCCACAAATCTATTCTATTTGAATATTGATCATTGTAATCAATCTCTTATACTCTTCCCATTGGTATTGGTATTAATAAAATCTCTCTCAAAGTTGATGTACACTAACAAGACATTAGTGGAACCACTATATACCAATGTGTGATCTATTTTTATTGTTATTGCTTTATTTCTCCATTGCTTGTTTGGTGATTGTGATTGGTTTTGGATTGGATTGAGATTTGCATTGAGATATTGATCGATTGCTTTTGCACTTCTTACCACGATTTCGTTTTCCGCTATGATTTGAAGTTTTGATTTGAGTGGTATCGAGTTAGAATTTCCATAACAGTTAGATGGTTCTACCTCTGTTCGGTGAAAGTTTTATAAATTTTCTTCTTGTCATAAAATTTTGAATGCATTTCTTGAAGGCTATGTCTGCTTTGTAATGACCAATGTCCAACTAAATAATTACTCTTTTCCCCGTAGCTACCAAAAGAGTAGATTTTGAAAGGCTATGTCTGCTTCAATCATCTCTACTGCTGATAAAACTATGAACATTATAAAGTGGACATGGTTAAATGGAAAGAATTACTAAAGTTTACAAGTTTAGAAAATAACGAGAGAAAGAAACCCAATTTTGACACTTGCGGTTAGCAGAACGTTGTCACGCCCTATAAGTGCATAGATGGATTTCGAAGATTATCAATGTTAAGCCTTTCAAAAAGCATAAACTGCAATGGAAGATTTATGAAGTTATGACACTTTAATTAGTTACCAATTTATTCATATGCAGTAATGTAAAGTATGATAGATATTCTAGTTGTTTCATGTACAAATTTGAGTACTTGAGATTATGCCTAATGTATCATTTGATGTTGATCATGTTTGTTGGATATGATTATTTCATATTGCATGTTAATATTATATATGGAAGTTTAAATCCACAATTTGTCATATTATTTAAGGACATTATTGTTTGATATCTGGGTGTGCAGGGGCGGATGCAGTATAGACTGAGCTATGGCTAAGGCCCCAGCTGGATTTAAAGTTCAAACATAAAAGCAACTAAAATATTAAACTGGCCCCATCACAAAAAGAGAAATGGCCATACCTTGACCAGGAAGTTTGCTTTGTTTTCGACGAACTAAGTGAAAAATAGGTTGGAACATACAATGCTTATTATATAGATATCACGATGAATCAACTTTTTGTGACCAAACGATGAATTATTATTTATTTTACAAAGCTCATTCCATATCCATTTTACAAATACTAATTATTGCAAATTTGAATCAGCTAACAATTCGAGCAAACTGAGAAGAAATGGCAGTTATTAATTCTTTCATTATCTCCTACTTCTTTAGTTTCATCTTTTAAATCTAATTTCATTTTCTTTACCAATTTTCCTTTCATTTTTCTATTGATTTCTCCCACTATTTTGAGTTTTTTAATTTAATCCATATTATCATATTATAATCCTTACTTCCTTCTTTTATTTCTAATACCTTTTCTATTCACTTTAACAAATCATTAACTACATGTTACTAGTGAAAAACTGGGAAAAATTAATGTACACCCGGTAACCATTTTCTAGCCATTTTTTTAGTGGTGATATTTGAATTTAGGGATATCAAAATTTGAAAAATATTTTTATTTAGTTAAAAGCTTTTAAAGATTTGATTTACTATATCTACATATATATGTATGTATATGTAAAACACATAAACACAAAGAAAAGTGAGCCAAATTTATCTACACGACTACACTACACCGAACTACTTATATTTTCTATATTAAGCACGTATGAGAGTATGCCATATTTGACCTTCAAGTCTGTCTTCACCATGGTGGGTGTGGGTGTTAACAAAATTGAAGAGAATGAAAATGTATTTTGTTATCTTTCTTTTTATCAAAACTGAAAACTTTACATTGGCTTGTACATTGTATTTATAGACACATACTTGTATTGGGTTGAATTATAATTACAAGCCCATTACCGTTTGTACAAAATACATTAACATTCTGCTTTTCTTTTCAAATACCATCACATTTCATTATTACATCTAATATCCCTCTTCAAATCCGATCAGGGTTAGGGTTTGTGATTTTTTCCCAAATTTGTTGCCGATGCTTTAAATCTTCGAATTCATGCTTTAATCTTCAAAATCTTGCTCTATGCGTTTTGTAGATATGCTAGAGTATTAATTGAGCTTCGACTCTGCAAAATCTGGCTTTAGCTTTGGTTTTGTGGATGCATCTGCTCCTCGATGAATATCTGGACCTGGATCTAGGGTTTGCGATCTATCTCTGAATCATTGCTAACTTTGTCAACTGATCTGGATCTAGATCTAAGGTTTGCGATCTATCTCTGAATCTTTGCTAACTTCGTCAACTTTCTGGCTTTAATCGAATGAAGTTCTTCATCGGGGCTTTGTAAGTATATTTGCCCTCTGGTAAGCTGTCAGTGCGTGATTTACATTAAGATTTCCTTTTAAAACTTGTTCCCTAACGAAGTACAAATCTAATTCCATATGCTTTGTTCTTGAGTGTAATACTGAATCTGCTGTAAGTGCAATAGTACTCAGATTGTCACACCAGATTGTAGCATCATTGTGTTTTTTAATTCTTAGTTCACTTAGTAGTGACTCAATCCACATAATCTCTGCAGTTGCATTAGCAACACTTCTGTATTCTGCTTTTGTACTTGAACTAGAAATTATTGCTTGTTTTTTTAACACCATGAAACTGGATTTTGACCTAGAAACATGCAATAACCTGTTGTTGATCATCTATCATCTATATCTATTGCCCAGTCTGCATCTGCATAAGTTGTGATATTAATTGACTTGCAAGATTGTAGAGTTAGTCCATGAGTTATTGTTCCTTTTAGATATCTCAATTCTTTTTACGGCTTTCCAATGTTCATCTAATGGTCTTTGCATGAATTGACTTGCCTTATTCACACTGAATGAGATTTCTGGTCTAGTGATAGTTGCATACTGCAGTGCTCCTACTATACTCCTGTATTGCTTGTCATTTGTGATTTGCTCTCCTCTATTCTTTGATAAGTCATATTACTCATCATAGGAGTAGGCAATGCATTTGCATTATCCATTTTAGCTTTAATGAGAACTTCGGTTATATATTTCCTTTGACTTAGCTGAATCTTTGTATTTGAAATTCTGTTTACTTCAATGCCAAGGAAGTAGTTTAAGTTGCCAAGATCCTTGATAGAGAACTCTTTGTCTAATTGCTTTATGACGCAGTTGATCTATGAATCAGTGTTTCCTGTAATTAGAAAATCATCAACATATATTAGTATATAAGTTGTTGTATCATTATTAAACTTTGTGAACAAGGAGTTGTCTTATTTGGTTGAATTGAACCTCATTTTGATTAAGATTGACTTCAGTTTATTAAACCAAACTCTTGGTGCTTGCTTGAGCCCATAGATTGCTTTATTTAGTTTGCATACAAGCTTTTCATTACTGCTCTGTTTGTATCCAATTGGCTGCTCTATCTAAACTTCTTCCTGCAAATCACCATTTAAGAATGCATTATTTATCTCAAGTTGCTTGATGCTCTAATTATTGTGCAAGGAAATTGTAAGAATTATTTTAATTGATGTTGGTTTCACAACTGGGCAGAAAGTTTCATTAAAATCAAATCCATTCTATTGTGAATATCATTTTGCTACCAATCTTGCCTTGTACTTAGAAATTGAGCCATCAGCATTCTTCTTTAATCTATAAGTCCATTTGCATCCTATAATGTTTTTGTATTTTGGCAAGAGAACAAGATCCCAAGTTTTGTTTCTCATCACTGCTTCATATTCTTCATTCAAGGCTACTCTCCACTTTTCACTTTCTATTGCTTGATAATAAGTACTTGGCTCTTCACTTTCAGAAATTGTGTTGTATATTTTTGGCTTGAATATTCCCCTTTTTGCTCTTGTTATCATATGATGACCATTTTTTTCAAGAATAGATTGTCGTTCAGTGCCACCAGTTGTGGTCTCCTGTTGATCAATAGATGGTTCTGAATCATCTATTGATTGACTGGATTCAGATTGGTTGCTGCCTTGTTGTGGAACTTGATGTGAACTCCCAGAATCTTGTTTTTGCTTATGACCTGGTTCAGAATTGAGCATTGTGTGTTGTGGAAATGGAATTTCTTGAACTGCTTCTGCTGTTGCTTGGTCCACCAAGTCAGGTATTGATTGTATGGAGAATATTGAATTATATATTTTTTGTGAAGTTTTGATTTCTGCTTTGCTGAATGGAAATGTTTGCTCATTGAATACTACATGTCTTGATATGAAACTTTTCCATTACTATCTAAACACTTATACCCTTTTTTGTTAGCTGCATATCCAAGAAAAGTGCACGGAGATGATCTATAATTTAACTTGTGAGTGTTATATGGCCTTAGACAGAGAAAGCATAGACACCCAAATATTTTTAAATCATAATAGTTTGGTTTAATATTGAAAAGGACTTCCATAGGACTTTTAAACTGCAATACTTTTGTTGGTAACCTATTTATTAGATATACACTAGTAGCAAATGTATCAAGCCAAAAATTTTATGATAGTGATGCCTGAGCAAGAAGTGTTAGACCAGACTCAACAATATGTCCAAGTTTCCTTTTTATTAAACCATTTTGCTCAGAAGTATAAGGACATGTTGTTCTATGAACAATTCCTTTTTTATTAAAATATTCTCTAAGTGGATGGAACTCAGTTCCACCATCTGTTTGCATAATTTTCACCTGACAATCAGTTTGTCTTTCTGCAAGAGTAATAAATTAAAGTAATGCATTGTAAGTTTCAGATTTTTATTTCAAAAAATAAATCCAAACATATATAAAATGCATCTATGAATGGAATATAATATTTGAAACCAAAATCAGTATTGATTGGTGCAGGCTCCCATAAATCAGTGACAACTAATTCTAATGGTTTGCTATATGTAGTCATTGAATCTGGAAAAACAAGATTATGACCCTTACCCATTTGACAATATATGCAAACATAAGGCATAGAAATGTTTTTAAAACAAATATTATTTCTTTTCAATACTTGTTTTACAACACTTGTATTTGAATGTCCTAACCTATAATGCCATATATCAAAGGTCTTACAATTACTTTTTTGAGTGATTTTAGAATTGTTACACCATTTATCCTTAAAATCTTGATTTCTTGTATTATCAACATTGAATTTGTATAGGCCTCTACACTCCTTACCCCGCAAAAGAACTTCATCAGTCAGAATATCCTTGACTAAGCAATGTTTAGGGTAGAATTCGAAATATACCTTATTATCTTTTGCAAATTGTGAAACACTCAATAAATTTTTTCTAATTAGAGAAACTCTTAAAAGATATTAAGATAAAGTTTTCTTGCACCTTTGATATATGCATTTCCTGTGTGAGTAATATTAATAAGCTTACCATTTCCCATATAAATGCACTGCTTACCTTTGTACTCCTAATTGCCAAGGTTCAAATTGTTTAGATTGTTTGTCACATGATCAGTGGCCCTTGAGTCTGGAAACCAAATTTTATCTTGAATATCTTTAGATTTGATAGCGTTTTCCTTTTGAGCTTTAAAATCTTGCTGAATATTGATCATATTTGCACTTGGGTAGCTTCTTTGATTGCTGCTCCCTTGTTCCAATGAAGTATAATTTGCATCAAATCTAAAACAACACTCGTTTGCACCACGACCATATTTTTCACAAATTTGACATCTCAGTCTATTGTTGTTATTGTACCACCTTCCACCTCTACCTCTAGATCTGTTTGATTGTCCACCTCTCTTGTTTTTGTTACTGTAATTCCTTTCTTGATTCTTTGATATATAGTTGGCAGAAAACTCTTGTATCAGTGGTTTCTTTTGCTCTATTCTTCCTTCATGAACAAGAAGAATGGAATGCACATATTGAATGGATGGTGGTATTTCTTTAGAGGATATCACTACCACAATTGCTTCATATTCATCATCTAAACCACTTAATATTGACAACACTTGCTCAGTGTCAGAAACTTTATGGTCCGCTGCAGCCAGTTGATCACAAAGTGTCTTGATGTTTGTTAGATATTCTCTCATGTGCATACCATCCTTTTTTAGATTCTATAATTATCTTTTGTAATGCATAACTCTTGCTGCAGATTGTGAGTTGAATACTTGCTCTATTGAATGCCAAATTTCATGTGATACCTTATAAATGTCACATTCTGCCATATTCAGGATCTTGAATGTGAAGACTGAGATTTGAGAAGATTCAGGCAATTGTGAGATTCAGAACCAGGATTAAATGATGAACTATGTTCTAAGATCACCAGAATGTGCATCCAGCGGAGTTGGATGATGAACTTTGCTCTAACAACAACTTCTACGCATGGCACAACAAGAAATACAAAAGGAATTGTAGTTCTTTATCAAGAACTACTTTAGAAAAAAGAGAGGGAAGAAATGGGTACTTAGGTTGAATCAAATGAAGAGAAGCGTATTCTCTGATGATAGCCAATAAGGGGCAGCCAACTTCGGATAATGAACTAAACTCTGACGAAGTTCTGGCAACGCGCGTACTGTTGTGAGACAGTTCTGATTGATAGCTCTGATACCATGTTAACAAAATTGAAGAGAATGAAAATGTATTTTGTTACCTTTCTTTTTATCAAAACTGAAGACTTTACATTGGGTTGTACATGGTATTTATAGACACATACTTGTATTGGGGTGAGTTATACTTACAAGCCCATTACCGTTTGTACAAAATACATTAACATTCTGCTTTGCTTTTCATATACCATCACATTTCATTTTACATCTAATAGTGGGTTTGCCCCTTTTAACTATGGTATAGGTTATGAGAACGTCAATGTACCTTGTATTTTGTATTGATATGTATCATAATTTTTGATGTATGAATTAAGATTATGACATATATATATATATATATATATATATATATATATATATATATATATATATATATATATATATATATTCGTTTATAGATGGAAGGGAATGACTTGGAGTAATGAAGTGACAACAGTCCTCAACTATAGTGTCGTAGTTGATTTCTTTTATGCGAGTAGTTCTATGGACATGACAACGTTGCATAGTCTTGAAGAAGACGATCATGGTCGAAAATTGAATACCTGAATTGAGAATTGCTCTTGTACAGACTCAAAGAGAACATTTTACAAAACCTGGGAGTGAAATAGCAATAATTTGAGATATGCAACCACTAACAGATTTCGACAAATAGCAATAGTACGTAACATTTTAATTGGAAATGACACGTCGCCCAAGACATCTTATTCATAATTCTTAAAATATGTGGCGTGTTCATAATGAAACCACGACGTACGTTTTACATTCTGGAATGCTGTTCCAATCAAATGTGCTCCATTTTGAACATGTGTTTCAATCAATGGCTTCATTCAATATATGATATTAAGAAAATCCTGGCTTGTCCAAGTTGTTGTAAATTTGAGCGTTGCAACACAAATATGTGAAGTAGACATATGACCAACAAAATTTAGGTGGTATGTAAATGCTTGCTTTACGTACATAATTACATAACCACTACACGCAAGTTGCTCCATTTATAACATAGATTAGTAGGAGGTACGGGGATTATGTACGTTGCCTTTGTCCTCAATATTTGTCAAAAAGAATTTTTTTCCAGTTTGGCCCAATTTTTAAAGCCTAGTTTAAATTTAGATCACTTTTAAACTAATTAGAGATATATGCAATTTTCCTGTTCAGAATCACGATGGCTAAAGTGTACCAGATTTGAAATGTTATTGGTATTTGTTTATATAATCTGACCATATTTCAAAATGCGTCAATGTTTTTGTATACAACCATGCAGACATATTTTGAAAAGTTGCTGCTAATTTTCATATTTTATACCGTTAGAAAGCTGGCATTTTATAAAAATGCACAACTATATAAAAATAAAAAAGGAATTAGAGGTGATTTGGATCAAACAGAAATATATTAATCATTTTTTGATAAATAAAAATATTCTGAAAATTTAGGATTTCCTTCAGCCATGTGGGAAAGCCATCTGGGGTTATCAACATAGATAATGATGGATTCCAATTGGTCCATCTAAGCAACAAAAGAGGAAAGAGGCGAAGAAAGCTCAGGAGTTGCTGCCAGCTCTCAATAAAGTCAATCCAAAAGGCAAAGATGGTTAGAAAACCATCGCCCAGCTCACAAAAAAAGGTGATGGTGTCGCAACAGAGAAAACCGGTGGCCATCTCACTGAACAAGGAACAAGGCCGAAAATCTAGGGCTGATATTGTTGCCGATCAGTCTCAAGAACCAAATGATGATGAATGCAATCTAGAACATATTGCACCAATCAAGATCAATAACAAGAAGTATGGTCTGGTTAAAGAAAATGTATGTAAACGAGCAACTGAATCATGGAGTAACTTTGTTCTTGTTTATGTAGTGAGTACTAAACCATACTACTTGTATTTTAAATTATATATTCAAAGAGTTTGGAATCCGACTGGTGAATTTGAAATAGGGTACTTTTGGCACAGGTTCTTATTAAGTTTCAAAATTCACGAAAAGTCCTTCACTAAATTTCAGTGTAAATTAGGTCCCTGTTTTTTATTGACGATTATTGCAGAGCATGATGCAACATTTCATAAAAGTTGCTGACATTTCCGCAACATTTCTGTACACTGTGAACATAGTGTATGAAAGTTGCTGAAATATCAACACTTATTTATAAAAGTTGCTGATATTTCAGCAACATTTATGTACACTGTGAACACAGTTTATGAAAGTTGCTGAAATATCAGCACCTATTTATAAAAGTTGCTGACATTTCAGCAATAATTTTTCTTTGTTTTTACAATAAAACTTTGACAGAGATAGTTGCTGAAATATCAGCACTTATTTATAAAAGTTGCTGACATTTCAGCAATAATTTTTCTTCGTTTCCAGAAAACAGGGACCCGCTTTACAATGAAACTTTGACAGGGACCCGCTTTACAATATGAAAGTATGATAGGGATGCCTCCCTGATTTCCACATTGAAATATTCACTAGACAAAACGGGTTATTTCTAGTGAAATTTAAAGAATCTCAAGATTGCAATTCAGTTTTAAAAAATGGACCATATTTCTATAATGACAAACTCATCATAATGAGAAGGTGGTCTGAATCGCTAAAGATGGACAGAGATCTGCTAATTACTATACTGATACGAGTAAGATTACCCTGTTGATCTAAATCTATGGGACATGGAGGCTTTTAGTGTCATGGCGAGTATTATAGGAAAACCCATTAAAATGGATGCAGTCACAACTTTGAAGACGAGATTGAATTATGCTCGTCTTCTTATTGAAGTGTCTCCAAATGGTGAACTTCCTAATGGGATTTATCCTTCTTTGTATAATGTTGAAAAAATTACTCAAAAAGTTGAATATGAATGCTCCACCAAAGTACAGTGTATGCAAGTGTTTCGGCCACATTAAATATCACTGCAGTCCGAAACAAGTATGGATGCCCCAAAACCAGTAATCAAGAAAGTCAAGAAAAGGAATCTGCAATTTCTGACTCAAGAAATCATTATATAACACAAAATCAGATTATTTCTTTTGGTGAGAAAGATCGAAGCGACCAAGAAGGTGTCATTTTCAATCAAAGAAAGAATAATATTTCGCTTTCTGATCAAGTTGATCAGGTCATAGCAGAGGAAGTTCATCATAATTCTAAAGAAAATTGTTCAAAAGAGATTATACAAAGCAACATAGAGGAGGGTGGGAATAATAAAAAGGTCTTTGAGTCTGAAAACCCCCCAGTTTCAGACCCATGCTTAATTACAGACATCAATTATACAATTAACAATAATGAAGTCCAACTTCAATTCAAGAATCAAGATTTGGATATGGTCACTGAAGAACCTTCCCCAAAGCAGGCTGCAATAGCTGAGTGTTGCGACTCAGTCATGCCTCGCACAGCTGATCTTTTTGATATCTCTCTGGTTAAAGTTCCAAAAACAGTGCACATGGAAGGAACTGAATTAGAGATGGTAGATGCTGCTGACCAGTTCGATATCTTAGAGCTGCATATTCCAAAACCAAAAGCAATTGGTAAGATTAAGGGAAACAAAGAGAAGAAAGCTTTCAAACAAAAATACATTTCTATCAATCCAGAATGGGATGAAATGTCTACAACACTAAAAGCTAAAAGTGTTGAAAATAAAAGGAGGGTAAGGGTACTACAGTGTCAGGTACCATCTAATTTTCAATTCAATATATTATATTAATGTCTATATTTGCTTGGAATGTCAGAGGAATGAACTCCCCTGCTAAACAGTTTGATATCTTACATATGTTGAGTATTTATAAGCCTTCTATTATAGCTCTTATATAAAATAAACTGAATGATGAGAATTATGAAAAAATTTGTCTGAAATTGTCTAGCAATTGGAAATCTATTAATAATAATGATTGTGGATGTAAAGGAAGAATCATTATTATATGGGATTCTAATATCTGGACAAACTTAAATATTAATAAAGATAAGCAGTTTATAGACTGTCAATTCAAAAATATAGGGGTTTTTTCTCTGCAAATTACAAGTACTTAAGGTAGTAACCTTGAAAGTGAAAGAAATGGTATGTGGTGTAAACTAAAAGCTTTGAATTTAATATATAATTTTCCATGGATTATTTTGGGTGATTTTAATAGTGTTTTTCATGTCTTTGAAAAATTTGGAGGTAGTAAAATTCCTCAAAGTAAGCTAAATAGGTTAAATAATTTTTTATTAGATACAGGTCTTGTAGAACCTAATATTAGTGGGAATAAATATACTTGAAAAGCTGGCTTGGTTAAACATATCCACTGTAAATGGGATAGAATTTTAATTAATAAAGAATTTTCAAACATTTTTCCTAATTTTTTTTGTTCCACTCTTGAAAAAAATTCTAGTGACCATACCCCTTTACTTATCAATCTTTTTGTTAAAGTGGAATTAAGTAATAAAATTTCCCCTTTCAGATTTAAAAATAGTTGGGTTTTAGAAGAGATTATAAAGTTTTGATGGAAAACTGCCTGAATTTCTCTTGTATTGGTACTAAACAATTTCAGTTTAGTATGCTTTTGAAAAATGCAAAAAACAATCTTAAAACTTGGAATAAAAATAATTATATGAATAAAAACAATCTGGATATTTTAAGAAAAGATGGAATTTTTTTACAAGATCTTGCATATAATAATCCAAAGGATATAAACGTTGGCAATAATTTTTTCAATAATCAGAAAAATCTATCTACTGAACTCTATAAAAATGCAATTAATGCTAAACAAAAGGCTAAAGTAGATTGGCTTACTCTAGGTGATGACTGCAGCAAATTTTTTCATGCTAAAATGAGTAGTAGAAATCATATAAATAATATTGGCAACATTATAAACAATGCTGGGAATTTATCTAATGCTTATGACAGAGTACTTAATGATGCTGTTGAGTTTTATGAAAAGTTATAATTCTCCGACAGCAATGAAAAAAAAATTCCTCAAATTATTTGTAAAAATATATTGAATGACAATGCATCTGAAATTTTACTTGCCTATGTCACTTTAGAGGAGATAAAATATATTATTTTTAATGCTGGTGAAAATAAAAGCCCTGCCCCAGATGGATTTAATGCGAAATTTTATAAAAATCACTGGGATTATATTAAGGGACAAGTATTTGAAGTCATAAATGAATTTCCGGTAAAAGGTAAGATTCTTAAAAGTTTAAACCATACTTTTATTACTTTTATCTCTAAAAATAAAAATCCCACTAATATAGGTGACTATAGACCCATATCTTGGTGCAATTTTATATATAAAGTTATTGCTACTGTTCTGAGTAATAGAATAATTTTTTTTCCTTTTCTCATTTCTGAGTGCTTTTGTGTCTGGCAGATTAATATATGAAAATTCTCTGTTAGCACATGAGATGGTCAGAAAATTTAATGCTAAAAATGGTGATAATGTTTGTATTAAGATAGATTTACAAAAAGCCTATGATAAAGTGAATAGATATTTCATTTATCATATTATGAGATGTATGGGTTTTCCTAGTAAATTCTGTGATTTGATTCTAGAATGTATTAATACCTCTACCTTTTCTATTCTTATTCAAGGTAATCAGAAGGATTTATTAAAAGTAACAGGTATATTAGACAAGGTGATCTTTTATCACCTTATCTTTTTACTATGGTCATGGAATACTTTTCTATATTAATGGAAATTGAAGCTATGAAGGGTAATATTAATCCTATTAATAAAGTTCAACCTTGCATAAACCATCTTATTTTTGCTGATGATTTAATGGTGTTTCTTAAAGCAAACAAAGGTAATGCAGACACTATTATGAAAATCTTTGACAATCTGAATAATTATGCAGGGTTGCAACTTAATATAGGTAAGAGCAAAACATATTTCAGTAAACATAGTAGATATAAAAATGATGTTTTAAATGTTTTAAAAATTGCAGAAGGTAATCTTCCTATTAAATATTTGGGGCTGCCTTTATCTGTAAATGAAATTAAAGATTCAGTCTGTTCTATGTTGATTGAAAAAATCCAAGAGAGAATGGAAACTTGGTCATGTTAACTACTTTCTATTGCAGGAAGATTAGAATTAATAAAAACTGTTGTTTATGCAATCATTCTTTACTGGTTGCAAACATTTCACATCCCTGCAGCATCCATCAAAAAAATAGTAAGTAGATGTGCTGATTTTTTATGGAGGGGTAAATATCATAAAATTAGTTGGGATAAAGTATGCAGACTAAAAAATGAAGGGGGTTTTGGCAATAGAAATATGAATGATCTTAGTTTAACTTGTCATTTAAAATTATTCTGGAGATTTATTAGTGCTGACTCTATGTGGGCTAGGTGGATGAGGGCTAAATACCTTAAGAAGGGTAATTTCTGGAATATGTTACCAAATAGCAATTAATCTAATGCTTGGAAGAAAATCTTAAATTGCAGAAATATTGGTAAATCTTTGTTAGGAAGAAAGTTAAAGCTAGGTGAGGAAACTTGCTTATGGTTTGACCCATGGTTTAATATTGATTCTTTTATAAATAAAGTGGGATGGAATAATTTAGTCATTTGTGGTGGTTCCAATGCAACGGTGCCTACAATAATTAAAAACAATCAATGGCAACCTCAACTTCATCTAATTACTAACCCACACAAGTATGAAATATGCAAAATTCATCTTTATCTTAGTACAGACAGTGATTACTAGGAATGGAAAGCTAGCAATAAAGGGAAGTTTTCCTTTAAAAATACATGGGATGCTATCAGAAATAAAGTCACCAAGATTGATTGGTATAATTGCATATGGAACAAAGTGAACAGTCCCAAGATGGCTTTCTGTACTTTTTTTGCAGTAAATAACATATTGCCAACTTGGGATAAAATTAACAAATGGGGCAATAAATCTAGTTCATTTTGTTCCCTATGCAATTTGGTTAATGAAAGTGCTGATCATTTGTTTTTCGAATGCAGCTATTCATATTTTATCTGAATCGCATACTAGCTAAAATGGAAATCCTAAATAATGGCCAGATGAATCTCAAGCAAGCTATTCAACTTATTAACAACAAATTTAAGGTCAAATCTATCGAAAGAGACTTAGCTCACATACTAATTACTACTGCAGTCTACCATATTTCGAGAGAAAGAAATTCACGTACTCATAATAAAGCAAGTAGCAATAAAAAGCAGAAGTGGTTACTCATCGAAACAGACAGCAAGATACTGCTTCAAAAATCAAAGAAAAAGGTGAAAGATCAAACCATGTTTGCTAATTTAGCTGATGACTGGACAATCGAAGCCGGCAGTAAACATTTGGAGCACTTCCTAGCCCACCCGAAGAGCTTTTAGACAAGCCATCAACTAATTGAAGCTAACAATTTCAACCGTGCTTCCAATCGAACTTGTGCTGATTTCCAAAGGGAAGAATTAACATATCTAAGTCGTATTGACCACAGATCTACTAATTCCCCTCTTTTGAACTTTTGTCAGAGAGATATCTTCTTCAACAAAGAGACAGAGGGGATGAGGGGGAGTTTTAACGAATGTTTGTCGTACTGGGAAAGGGGAGATGCTAGTGGAGCGAAAAAAGTTGGACGAGAAGGATAGAGAATGGCTTCGTTGAGTCGCCATTTTTATTCTTTTTATTTTGTTAGCTGAGAAGTTGTATAATGAGAATGGAGTGTCGGCGCTTACCCTAATTAGGGTTTAAGCTTTAGTTGGTTCGGTAGTAGTATACCCGTTACTTTGTTTTGTAGGCTAGGCCCTGTTTACCTACATTAAAAAAAAGAAATATCTTAATCAAGATAGATAGTATTCCAATTAACTTCTTATGGATGGAAAAGTTCAGACAAACATATGTGAGACAAAGGCTCGAAAGGGCAGCTAAAAAAGAATACATATGCACCCCAAAAAAAATGCAATCGGCTGCTATTGGGTTATGAATATGCTCTTATGGTAATGGTTAACGTTAATATATCGCAAATGTCGTTACTGTGTCGTTTTTACAGCTAAGCTAAAATTGCTTATCGAGCGTTACCGTTACCGATCAGTTGATATACCAAAAACGATGTTGAATTTTGATGACACTATATGGAGAATTGAACTGGTTAGAAGTAACATGATAATAGAGAAGATGGTTCGCAAATTTGATCTCGAAGGAGGAAGATATGGCAAGGAAGATGGAGCACTACTGAGTATACAGGCACTCAGACGTCTGGGAGAAGTTCCCAGATGTCTAAGCTTCAGGGATTTGTAATCCCGAACCTTCTTCCAAACGTCTGGAAAAAGGTGCCAAACGTATGAGACTCAAGGAAATGGTTTTCCAAGATTATTGTCAAACGTCTAGCAGCATGGGCCAAACGTCTGAGCCAGTATACGTTGCCTATTTTACCCGTGCTGACTGGATTGATTTGTGAAGGCTTCAAGGGGAAAATCGGGTATTCACCTGGACGAGATTTCTCCCTATATAAGTTATTTTCAGGATTGAAAGGAATGTGACTTGATTAACTCCAATGGTTTATTGATCAAGGGTTTATCCTCTATTAAATAGGGTTTATTTAAACCTAGTTTTCTTTAATTCTATTCTTCACAAATCTATTTTATTTGAATATCGATTGTTGTAATCAACATCTTGTACTCTTCTCATTGATATTAATAAAGGCTCTTTCTCAAGAGTGGATGTGCACTAACAAGATGTTAGTGGAACCACTATAAATTGCTGTGTGATTTATTTTATTAATATTGCTTTGTTTTTCTATTGCTTGTTTGTTGATTGTGATTGGTTTTAGATTGGATTGAGATTTGGATTGAGATATTGATTGGTTGTTTTTACACGTCTTACCACGATCTCGTTTTACACTATGCTTTGGGGTTTGATTTGAGTGGTCTCGATTTTAGTATTCCCAATAACATTTGGTATCAGAGCATTGGTGTTGGTAGGTGGTTGTAGAAATGCCAGAATCGGATAATACCTCAGGTTTTCCCTCAATAGTTAGTCTAAGTGGTGTAGCACCGTATGTACATGGGTCGTATGCGGCTTTGGGATCATAATTGGTTATTGACAAGTGGAACGATGATAATGATTCCGAAAAATGGCAATGGAAGATGAAAGCGGTTCTTAGGTGAAACCGAGTGCATCGTGTAGTGTTGGATACACATTTGTTGCAAGCAGACATCTCGGATATTAAGAGAGAGGAAATGAAAGAGGGAGCATTCACTACACTTCAACTTGCTATGGGAGAGAATGTGATCTCTGAAATTAGTGGTGAGACTACCACTAGGTTATTTGGGACAAGTTGAAAGAGTTGCATATAAAGAAGCCACTAACTAATCATTTGATCTTATTGCGAATGTTCTTCACCTTTAAGATGAAGGAGGGTACTTTGCTAAAGGTGCACTTGGATGTCTTTGATGATTTGCTAATGAAGATGAAGGCGGTAGATTTGAAGAATGAGAAAGAACAAAAGACGATAATATTGTTGTGTTCATTGCCGGACCGTTATACGGGTTTCTCAAATAGTTTGATTTATAGTCGGGATACATTGACTCTTGATGATGTCAAAACGGGTCTTTTTAGTGAGGAGTTGCACGATCAAATGAAGGAGTTGAGTGATGGAAGTAGGTGGTGGTAGTGGTCACGGTTTATTTATAAAGAAGGATAGAAAGGTGAAGAAAGAGAATCGTAGGCGTTCTAGAACAAGGAAGCCCGGATGAAAAGGAAAGTGGAGGGAAGGAAATAGCAAGTGTTTTATTTGTAAGAAACTTGGTCATTGGAAGAATAAGTGTCCGGACCAAGGTTTTAAATATCGGATTTCGGTCACGTTTTGTCTCGGAATTTTTGCATAAGTTATCTCATATCGGGGGAGATCTCGGATGAGATGAGTACATATCGGGTGTACATCTCGGATTGACATCTCGGGTCTTATAATACATATCGGGAATATCTCGGATGTACTTATGTGTCAAAAATTTATTTAACGGTAATAACTTTCTTAGTAAAAATAAAAATGGTAACATACTTGATTTACATGAAAAAAGGAATATTTTTAGAAGAGTAGTAACTTGATTAGCGTAATTGATTTGGTAATGATTGAATAATATCCTTTTATTTGAACATAATAAAGAAGTGAAACCTTTCACTACGACTCATTAAGATAAAAAGTAAAGAATATGTTCAAGAAGTTGGTAAATAATAATTGGATCGAGTAGTTTCTTTTGAATCGATATGAAAATAAAAAATATTATGGAAAATAAGAAAAATGTATAATTTCGGGTGAGATCTCGGATTGAGATTTTGAACCATATTTCGGGTGAGATTTGAATATCTCGTACGAGATGAGTGTCGAGGGAGATATGGAGGAGATTTTATGTCCCGTATCATTTAAGTGTGAAAAGGTGATCTCGAAGGAGATCTTGGGCGATATATAGGAGATTTAAAACCATGGTCTGGATAATGAGAAAGCAAAGAAGGAAGTAACATCTTCATTCGTAGCGGTGGAGAGTGGAGTTAGTGATGGAGACGTAAATATTTTGACGGTGGTAGCATCGGATGTTTCGGGTAGCGAATGGTGCTCGATTGGGTCATCTTATCATATGACGCTGAATTAGGGTTGTTTTTCTTCTTATGTCGACAAAGAGGGAAATTCAATTGTTATGAGTAATGGTGCTATTTGTAAGTCGAAGGGCATTGTTTTCGTGCAAATTCGGATGTTTGACGGAGTGGTTCATACTCTCACTAATGTTCGCTATGTTCCGGGACTTTGGAAGTTTCTTATTTCCTTGGGGCAACCGGATTCATTAGGTTGTAAGATCACTATTGAGAGTGATAGCGTGCGGGTTTCGAAAGGTGCGCTTGTGGTGATTAAGGGCGCTAAGACTCATGGTTTTTATTTTCTTTAAGGTGTGACTATTGAAGGTGAAACTCTTGTAGGTGTTGATAGTTCTCGTGGATTGGATGCAACTAGTTTGTGGTATTTGAGGTTGGGTTATGTTTAGGGGAGGAGTTTGGATATTCTTCGGAAGAGGGAGATGATCGATTGTCATGGAAAAGCTAACTAAAGTATCATTCGATGAAGGAAACATGATTCGAGAGAGGTTCTTGAGTATGTTCACATGGATGTTTGGGGACTAGCACTGGTATCTATTTTGAGAGGAGCTTGCTATTATATTTCTTTCATTGATGACTTTTCCCGCAAGGTATGGGTGTATGTAATGAAGGCCAAGTCGGAGGCATTTGCAAAGCTTAAAGTTTGGAAGGCTCTTGTTGAGAATGAGAGTGGTAAGTCTTGGAAGGTTCTAAGGTCCGACAATGGCGGAGAGTATGTTTTTGGAGAGTTCTTGGAGTTTTGCAAGCATCATGGTATTCAGAGGCATTTTACTACACCGGGAGATCCTCAATCGAATGGACTTGCGGAGAGGATGAACTATACCCTACTTGAGAAAGCTCGATGCTTGAGATTGACATCGGGGTTGTCTAAGGGATTTTGGGCCGAAGCATTGTCAACCGTTGTGCATATTGTTAATAGAATTTCGTGCTCGGCTATTGATAACAAAGTACCAGAGGAAGTGTGGAAGGGGAAGAGCATTGACTTGAGTTATCTTCGTATATTTAGTATTCCGGTTCATGTGCATGATCCGTGGAATAATAAGCTTGAGCTCGAGCTTTCAAAGGGATTTTGCTTGGTTATATGGATGATGTAAAAGGCTATCGGATTTGGAATCCACAAATGAAGAAGGTCATGAATTCTCGTCATGTTACTTTTGATGAGTCGGCTTTTTTTAAGGAAAATGAGAGCTCATCGGATGTTCCGGATTTGGTTCATGGTTAATCAAAAGAGAAGGAAGTTATTTTCACCTTTCATCCAAGGAGTGGGGTAATTGAAGATGCTTGCGAGTTGGAAGCGGTTGATGTTACATCACATAGTCCATATGGTTACTCTAGTAGTGTCGGTGATGTACATCATTCTAGAGAGGATTCAGTTCAAGGTGGAGTTGAAGTGAGTTTGGGTAATGGTATTACTACTTGGGTTGGTCGTCGTGCTATAAGGTCACCCTATAGATATGGTGATTGGAGCTATCTTAGCTTTTATGACAATTTTAACTATGCTCTTCATGTAGTCCAAGAGTAGCCGATGGACATTGATGACGTCATGAAGTCGAGTGATAGCTCGAAGTGGATTTGTGCCATGGAGGGAGAAATGCAATCATTATTGAAGAATCAAACTTGAGATTTGGTTCCACTTCCTAAAGGAAACCGTGAAATTAGGTGCAAATGGATATACAAGGTGAAAGACGATGGAAGATACAAAGCTAGATTAGTGGCTAAGGGGTTTTCACAAAGGAAGGAAAATGAGTATGATGAGATTTTCGCACCGGTTATGCGCCATATTTCAACCTGGATATTACTTTTATAGTTGCTATTCATGACTTAGAGTTGAAGCAACTTGATGTAAAAACTGCCTTCTTGCATGGTGACTTAAATGAAGACATCTACATGGAGCAACCAGAAAGTTTTCTGGTAGATGGTAAGTCAAATTTAGTTTGCAAGTTAAAGAAATCACTATATGGTTTAAATCAATCACCTAGACAATGGTAAAAGAGATTTGATCATTTTATGCTTGAAAATGGTTTTGATAGAAGCATCAAAGATGCTTGTGTGTATTTCAAGAGGTTGGAAAATGATTGTTGGGTGTATTTACTATTGTACGTGGATGACATGCCCATTGCTTCTAAGGATAAGAATGAAATCAACAAGTGAAAATTGAGTTTAAAATCAGAATTCGAAATGAAGGATCTTGGAGAAGCAAAGAGGATATTGGATATGGTATAGAAAGGGATTGAAAGCGTTTTGAGTTGAAATTGACTCAAAAGGAGTACATTGAGAAAGTGCTTTGCTGGTTTAGAGTAGAGAAGACGTTAAATACACATTTACCTTTGTACATGAAGCTTTCAAGTAAGGGATCACCTATCTTGAAGAAAGACGAGGCTTATATGGAAAAGGGTGTCATATGCAAGTGTGGTTGGAAGTTTGATCAATGTCATGGTGTGCACGAGGCCCGATATTGCAAATGTCGTCGGGATAGTTATCGGTATGTGGTTAATCCGAGAAAATCGCATTGGGAAGCCGTAAAGGCTATTTTGAGATACCTTAGAGGTACATCATCTCATGGTCTTATTTTTTATGACAGTGAGGGGATGAATTGTAAGTTGATTGGTTATTGTGATTTGGACTACGCCGGTGATAGGGATCAGAAGAAATCAACTTCTGGATATATCTTCACACTTGGTGGTGCGGCCATAAGTTGGAGATCAGGATTGGAAACCGTAGTTGCTTTATCCACTACGGAGACGGAGTTGATTGCCACAGTGGAGGTGGCTAATAAGACACTTTATTTGAGACGATTGTTGTGTGACTTAGGATTTGAAAACGATAGTATCGATGTTCAATGTGATAGCCAGAGTGTCATTCACTTGGTGGAGAATTTAAAGTTTAACTCATGGACTAAGCATATTGAAATGAGGTAGTCATTTTTCGTAACCATGGATGAAGATAAGCAAGTATACCTTCGAAAAGTGCACACAAAGGATAACGCGGCGGATATGTTCACAAATGCATTGTCGGTTGGAATGTTCGAGCATTGCTCGAACTTGATTCGCTCGTTGAAATGATAGGTGCCACGGGTGGCACGATCGAGGAAGGAGCTTGGTTATGGATGATGAAGATTATCAATGATAGATTTGTGGTTCTATCTTCTTGGTGAGTACTAGTTCACACTCCTTAATACTTTTGTCTTTTGGTGAGATGGTTTTAGATTTGGGTGCTTTCAACAATTCGTTAGCGGGTGGTGGCTTTATTGGAGCTCGTTAATGGAGTGTAATGGGCGGTGGCTTTGTCGAAGTTCAATGGGAAAGTATTCAAGCTTGTTTGGTAGAAGGTAGAGTTGGTGATAGTTTGGCACTATCGGTTCTTGATGATGAAGATAGATATAGTGTCGTGGTAGAATATTGAATTTTGACGATACTATATGAAGAATTGAAGTGGTTGGAAGTAGCATGGTGACGGAGAAGACGGTTTGAAATTCGAAGCTCGGAGGAGGAAGATATGACGAGGAAGGTGGAGCACTACTGAGTACACAGGCACTCAGACGCCTGGAAGAAGTTTCCAGACATCTAGCTTCATGGATTTGTAATCCTGAATCTTCTGCCAGACGTCTGAGACTCGGGGAAACTGTTTTCCGAGATTATTGCAAGACGTCTAGCAGCATGGGCCAGACGTCTGAGCCAGTATATGCTGCATATTTTACCCGTGCTGACTGGATTGATTTGTGAAGGCTTCAAGGGGCAAATCGGATATTCGTCTAGACGAGATTTCTCTCTATATAAGCTATTTTCAGAATTCAAAGGATTATGACTTGATTCCAATGGTTTATTGATCAAGGGTTGATTTTCTATTAAATATGATTTGTCTAAATCTCGTTTTCTTTAATTTTATTCCCCAAAAATATATTCTATTTGAATATTGATTATTGTAATCAATCTTTTGTACTCTTCTTATTGGTATTAATAAAGGCTCTCTCTCAAGAGTGAATGTACACTAACATGAGGTTAGTAGAAACATTATAAATCGGTGTGTGATTTATTTTATCGTTATTTTATTTTTTCTATTGCTTGTTTGGTAATTGTAATTGGTTTTGAATTGGATTAAGATATTGATTGGTTGTTTTTGCATTTCATACCACGATCTCGTTTTTTGCTGTCCTTTGGGGTTTGAATTTGAGTGGTCTCGATTTTAGAATTCCCAATAACAAACTGGTATACTGATAATTTGATAACCGTAACACTGGTAATGGCAAATTACCGTTTGTCCAAAAACGATCCGTAAATTCACATTTTTTTACACTATAACGCATCTTCATTATACCACTTACAGTGTTATTTATAAATGACATAAATGAGAAAAATAGAAGTGTATTAGACACTATTTCATCAATTAATGAGAAATTTATCGTTATCACAACATCTTTAGCTCTAATGTTAAAATGTCAGTCTATGACGTGATTTTTTTTCTTATTTTTTTAAATTATATGCAAGTGTATGATATTAGTTTGAAAGCACACGTAGCCCTCTAGTTGTAATTCATTCATAATTCTTAATTATGTGACGTGTTCATAACAGATTACCATGTACTGATAGCAAAGATATCCATTGGAACACTTGTTTCAGCTTGACACTTCAATTCAATAATATGATATTAAGAAAATCTTTAATGTTGTCCTGTCGAAGTTGTTGTATGAATGTTACAACACAAGTAGATGAAGTGGACATGACCACCCTCATTTAGGTAAAGCATAAATGCTTTCTTTTCCGATTTATATAACAACTATATATATAATCACTGGTACCTTTATTTACAACACAAGTTCCATGATCTCTGTCATCTCACCTTTTACAATCTTTTTTTCAGCAAAAGACACAGAATATCTTTATTGTTTTTTGCTTGCTTCTTAAGTAGTCATGGATGGATATGAAATCCTATTTATATATTTAGCAATCTCCATACCATTACTACCTTGCTTCCTCATAATTTTTGTTATCAAACCAATACTAAAACTTTCGAAGCCACTATCACATATTGCCTGGCCAGTTGATTCTCAGTTCATCGAGCAAAATCCTATAGGTCTTCAACAATTAATAGCAAACTGTGGCACAAAACTCAGAGTACGTAGCTTCAGGAAAGAAAAAGAAGAGCCAGTGAAATGTATTGTATGTCTATGCAATATGAGAGAAGGAGAAGAAACAAGAGAAGTGAAGTGCAGGCATGTGTTTCACAGAGGATGCTTGGACCAGTGGGTTGAGTTTGGACATGTCGTCTGTCCTCTTTGTCGAGTTCCTTTGTTGACTGCTGAGGCGAAAGCTAGGATTACAGAGACGGTTTATACAGAGGTCCATGACACACGTTATGGTCTGGAGAGTGATGTACGTAATGACTGGTGCTTTTGGTGATGTTCAGTCCGAGCTGTTTTTTTATTGTAGTAGCAGAAACATATTATAATCTGTGCACATTAACTGTTAGATGCTTCTACCTCTGTTCTATGAAAAATATATATATAATATTTTATACTTTTTCTTCCTATCCCAATTTTCTAATTACTCTTTTTTCCACATCTACCAAGAACAGATTTTGATTGCTAACTGCGGTGGCTCAATAGTGATTGTCTTTACTGTTGATAAACCTGTAAACACTATGAAGTGGCCATGGTTAAATGAAAAGAATTGCTAGAATGTTGAAGTTCAGATAACAACGAAGAAAAACCCAGTTATGACACTCACTGCAGAGAAGAGCGTTGTCGCACTGTTCAAGTGCTGGGAAGGATTTCAAAGATGACCAATGCCGATCATTTTAGAAGGGACTAACATTGGAAGATTTCTGAAGTTATGATAATTTAATTAGCTACCAAGTTATTCATATGCAGTAAATGTAAAGTACAGTAGATATTCTAGAAGTTTCATGTACAAATTTGAGCAATTGAGATTATGCTTAATGCATAATTTGATGTTGATCATGTATGTTGGACGTGATCATTTCATGCTGTCGGTATTACATATGGAAGTTCGAATATGTTTATGTTCTAGTAGACTCAAATCGCATGCTGCTTCATGTGGCGACATGAAATGGTCAAATGTCAAGAAGGTTGTAATTTCCAAAGAGAACAAGGTTAACAAAATCTGGGAGTGAAGCAGCAATGAAACTGTGTTCATAATGAAACAAAGACATACGGTTTACATTGTGGAGTGCTGTTCCAATAAAACTTGCTTCATTTTGAACACTAGTGCGAAGCCATGCTACGCACACGGGTTATAGCTATATGTTGTTTTTGAAACTATCATTCGATCTTCGTTTTTTCTCTATGTTGCAGTTGTATCACCATAGAAGATCTCAATTATTATGTAATTACGACAACATAAAACATAACAATGCTCTTTTTCTCATACGGCATCCTTTCAAAATATGCATAATCAAGGACGGTGAACATAATTCAAATGATCAATTAAAATAAACTATTGTTTTACACCAACGATGTACATTCCAACGTCAAAATATACACAATGAAACAGTTCATCTAAAGAGTTGGGGATTGTGTATGGCTTGCTTTTAACAAACACATATTTACAACAATGATATGAAATTCTAAGGTCAAACATTTGATGCCAAACTTTAAAATTAAGAGAATCCATTTTGAAGCAATGACATATAGCAATAATGTAACAGCCTGAAATTTTCAACCATTCGCATCCATACATGTCGGATTTGAATTGCTCAAAATATCATATTGTTAATTTAAATTTGGCAAAACTCAGCATATACAGTAAATAAATAATCACAGACACAGAGTAATATAACAATAATGCAGCGGAAACAAAAGAATAGTAGTTCATAAAGCTACTATATATATAACAGAGTTAAGTAAGATACAACAGAGGTCTTGAATATATAGATGTCTCAATATAATAGTCAAATACAAAATCTGAATACATCACTGGAATCAAGTGAATAACTGCAAGCAGAAAAGAAATAGTTGGATCTCCAACTCCAAAGGTGAGTCTCGAACATTGAGCCACTCAGTCTGACCCGAGCGTAAAGCAAAACACAAAACACTCGAGTCAGGATTAACATTCTTATATCAATAAATCCAACTCAAGTAAAATATCAACTGAAATACAAGTAACTCAAAGGATATTTGGGATAACCATCCTCTAAGGATCCGTTAAACTATCTACTATGTAGTAATACGCTATTATAATATGTCTATAGTAAAGTAAACTATTAAAATAGCGTTAAGGCTCTACATTTTCCACCTTAACACATTTTATATATTCCCGTAGTCTATACAGTACCGTAATCTCCTCCGTACTGGGCGTCGTCAGAGGGCACTCCATAGGTATGGTACAAAACAAACTCGTAAAAGGCGCGCTAGGGTAGGTGACACGACACAACTAGGCAATGCCAGGGTAGATATACCAATTACACTTCCGGGCCGGTGGTAACGCATATCAGCTACTACCGCCCACCTCGAGCCACACTCCCGAAATCCGAAGGTGCGCACCAAATCAATCCCAAAGTAATAGAATGGCATACGATGGAGTGTGTCCGATCAGAGAAGCTACCTCATTACCCCGTCAATTGCTCCTGTTTTAGCCACCTTATGCCAACTCACGGGAGTCGGGTCCACGTATATACCTCATATAGGATCGTCGCCACCATCCTACTTCATTCTGGGATCTCCACTACGTACACAGTTGTTAAAGTGGTTTTCGGTATCGACAGAGAGTATGCCCATATCCGATCCCGGTCTCTTTAACAACCAATCGTTATTATAACACCGTGGTCATTTCAAAATAGTTTATACATCAAAACCAAAATATCATTTCCATTTCAAAACAAAATCAATGCGATATCATTTTCACTTCAAATATATCCATTTCCAAAATCATAATACTTCCAAAGTTATAACACTTCCAAAACCAAAACACTTTGAAATCATAATATTTTGAAAAACCTCATCTTTGAAATCATAACTTCCACCCTTAAACAGTTTGGATATTAATAATAGTATATAATAAAATAGTTTATAAAATAAAAGTAGTTTATATAAAATAGTTATAAGTTAAAATAGTTTATAATAAAATAATTGATATTGAAAAATGATTTATATAAAAATAGTTTATATTAAAATAATTTATAATATAAATAGTTTAGATATAGTTTAAAAATACTTTATATAATAAAATAGCTTCCTCAAATTTCACAAATTGATTCAAAATCAACTCGAATTCAAAAAAATTCAAATTTAATCAAATCCCAAATCATCAATTTCAATTCGATTCAGTTTCTCAATAAACCATTTCAAATTATCGATTTCAAATACATATTTGAACCATAAAATAAGCCATTTCAATTTCAATATATTTCAAAGCTTAAATATTCAACATTTTCAAACTAAATTCGATAATTTCATATATATATCAAATTCACTTTACTATTATTTAGTTTTGAAATATTTACTTAATCATTTCAATAACATCTAAATACAACTTCAATTTGCAAATTTAAATAAACAAAATATCCCATTTGAATTCATATAAGTTTGAAATATTCATTTAAGTCACTTTTAATCAAATCCAAGTTATAAAATCATACCTTTAAAATTTCAATTTTAATAAATTTCAAATCAAACTTATTTAAATAGGATTCTTAAATAAATAAAATTTCAAATCAATTTCAAATTTATCTTTCCAACCTGAATCATTATAAACTCTATATTTGAAAATATATATTTAAATAAATACTTAAACATATTATATATCAACTTTAATAAATCTTTAAAATCAATATTTATTAAAACCATATATTTCTTTCAAAACCATAGAAATCATTTTCAAAATACTTATATATAGACCAATGGTGTTTGTATATAATTTTCTACCCTATGGTCAAGTGATACGGATATTTATCATTTCAATCCGCAATTTAAATATATATACAGGTATATATCTTTTCAAGCCGCAATCCCAAATTCGATTCAAATGAAAATCGCTTGGGTTTATCATTTCAACACATAACGATTTTCTCCTATTCTACAGATCATTCGGGTATGTATCATTTCAACCCATAGTGAATTCTATCCTAACAGGGAACTTGCAGAGTGATAATAGATATGATAATAATATAACAGGCATATATCATCAATATAAATAACAGATAATGGTGTCAGGTGTCACAGGTAAACAGATACAGATAATGACATATATATAACAATGTAAATAACTAACAGCAGCATATTTCAATTGACATTTCAATTGAAATCAAATTTAATAAATATAAGAACATTAATCGTGAGTGATTGCTCATCTTTTGAGGCTAGAGAAAACAGGAGATGACAGGGATACACACACTAATATCGAATTACGAATCCAAGCACGAATTGCGAAGCAAAGCACGATAGACACAATTTCGACGGACAAGCTGATAAATAGAATTGATGAAAATAAATCAGAACATCAAGATAGAGGCGGAATATATATTATATTTTTCCCATGAAATCAATATTAATTTAAGACGAATATAAAAATTATATATGTATATATATATATATATATTTATATAATAAAAATCATTGTTTACATTTAAACACCTATATAAATTAAAACCTTCCTATATACTTGAAATCAACTCATGTACTAAAATGTATGTATTTTATAATATACGAACCAAAGAAACAAAATTGTTCTTCACTGTTTATCACAAATATATCATACATAATATAATACATAACAGATTTGAAATCACATATAATATAACTTACATATGTATAAAGCAAAACAGAACCTATTATACTTAGTAACTAATATAAAATCAGACTATATAAACTATATATATATATAATATATAAACTTTATATAACAGATAAATATACATCTATTTATATACTCAATATAATATATATAAATTTAAAACCAACCCAAACTTACAAAACCAGACAAATAAACAAATAGTTATATATACCACTTTATGAAACCAATATAATACCAATCTATAACTTATGTACTATATGAACAACAGGTTATACATATAGCCTATATAAAATAAATATATATATGATGTCAAACCGATTGTATATATAAACATGGACTTTACAGATCTTACATTTATTTACTATTAAAGTATAATATATATATACTTAAACTCATACATAAAACTTAACAGGTTAAAACCAAAATCTATACATACCAACTCATCTCATTTCAATATAACAGATCTATATAAAATATATATACCTACCTATATATACTAAACGAGATCAATACTGCAAACCAATCTATGAACAAACATATATATCAAAATATATATACCATAAACTTACACATAATATAAATATAAACATACTTTCGTAATAAAGCACGCAGTACTAAATATGGTAATCTATAAAACCTGTAACTAAACATATACATATTATATAATTAAACTATCATAAACTTCTTCATATAAATAATACTGTTATAAATAAAATATATACTAGCATAGATATCCACTTATATATACAAACAAGCTTTATATATTACCTCATATATATATATGGCACGCAACAGAGTACGTGCAGGCTGGATAGGCACGAGTCATGGGTCAGAGACGGAGGGAACAAGGCGGAGAGAGTTTGATTGCGGCCGAGGTGGGTCGGTGCGTGCTCGCGTGGCATCAGCTGTGAGGTCGGAGGGAAAACAGAGGAAACGGTGGCGGCTATTGGTGTTGAACGTGGTGGATGCTGACAAGGCAAGATATTTCAGATAGTAGGTCGAAGCATGCGATAGATGGGTCGATGCTAGCGGCGTACGGCGATAGGAGGGGAGGGCTACAAGCTGGCAATGGGTGAGTATTGGTTTGGAATGAGGCCGCATGGTCCATGCAAATGGAAGAGGAAAGAGCAGGAAATTGATAACAACTTGGATTGTATAAATATTATTTCATTCAGAAGCAAACTGCAGAGAGAACAGAAGAGGAAAGGAAAGAGACTACAAGTGAACCAACGATTGTAAAAGAATAGTAGGAATAGTAAAGGTCAGGCACGAGAATTGAGGAATAATGTCTTGTGGCTGTTTAATTTCAGTTGGTAGGCAATTGAAAGGCCACGGAAGTCAAAAGGTTCGAAAACGGTTACCGATACGGTAATCGTTTTACTGATTTCGTGGTGTACCTAACCCCGAAATATACAATTGAATATACTATGGAGATCACGACGAGACGATCGAAACAGTACACAGATATCAGTGATATAATCATCCGATCAAAAGTCGATATCGGTACCGAAATGCTGCAAAAATGTCAGAAATGTGATGATCGGAGCAATAGAAGTCCAAATTTGATGAAACGAAATATGACGTCTCACTCAGAAGATGATTTACAAATTTTCTATAGAGAAATATTCAGGTTTGGAAAACATTTCATTATCATCAAATATTAACTGATTTAAATTGAAATAAAATTACATAAAAATAATTTCTATATTATCTGATGAAAATTTACCATTTGCTATGTTTAAATAGATGTATTCCAAATATCAAATTTTTATTTCAAAATTTTATTATTTAAAATTTCACAAAAATTCAGTTAATTACGTTATTAAAACCATTAAAATTTACGGGTCGTTACACTCTCCCCACTCAAAACCTTTCGTCCTCGAAAAGTAACGAGGTAGGAGAATAGAAACAACCAGAAAGAAAGAATAGATTTTGATATTCAAAATAAACAATAAATTTAAAACCATATAAATTTCAAATTAAACTAATTAATATTCAACATTTGGTCGAATCCATTTGAGTTCACTTAAGTTAAATCAATCCATCTATTTCTAAATTCAACATCTTATTGTCTAGTCATCCTTAATTAACAATTTCTAAATCATCAATTTGTATAATCATTTATTATACTCATATTTTACTCAGCAAATTTAATTCTTTTATTCCAAATTATTGTTAACTTTATTCCACTTAATATATCTTCTCATATATATTTAAACCATATAAATTAATTTAAACCATATAAATTTCAATTTAAATTAACTTATATTCAATAATTGATTTTAAATTCAAGGTATTTCCATAAGTTAATCTAATTTCAATTTATTAATGCCTTCAAAACAAATTTATTTGTCTCATCTATTATTCAATTAACTTATTATTTTATTTATCTCTACTAACATCTTTATAATAAAATTTTAGTGTATACCATTTATTATAACCACTCAAATTTTATTTATCATTTTATATTGTATATTATCCAATTACATATTCAACTTCTGAATAATTTAGGTAAGTTATATTAGAATGAAATTGGGTATTATACAAGTAAACTTTTCCGAACTCAATTATTTCAAATTTAAATATTTATTCAAAATTTTGGACTCCTTTTATAATTAAAATCATCTTTAACATAATTTTAAGAATTAAATTTTCATTTAATTTCAAACCCTTTAGAGATAATTATGTATATACTATATATAATAAATCAGATTAAATTTAAAATAATATACCTATATATATAAATCAAATCATACTTAAGAAATTCAAATCAAATTCATTTTCTAAAACAAAAGTGTAGCAAAGCTACTGAATGGTTTCCCCACTCTGAAACTCGAAAATGAATGTCGATGATGCTGCAGTCATCACCGAAATTATTTTCCAGCGACAAAAGAGAAGAGTACTGATTTAAACATTTAAAAATTCTTTGAAAACCATTCTATTCGAAAATACTTTAGATAATATACACTTTAAAACTTTAAAACCAGAGTTTGAAATTACCGAAAATTAAATTCTCAAATTCCTAATTTTAAATTCATTTAAATTCCAAATCAATTTATAGACCATGTTTATAAATTCATTTATAGAACAATAAATGAAAATCAAATATTATCATTTCAAACAACAATTCAATTAACTTATTAAATTCCAGAAAAATTTACTTATATATTTATAATATAATCATACAAATTTATTTCATTTACCAAATTTGAAAATAATATTGTGTCAGTTTGCTCTGTTCAAGTGTTTTGGAAATCCTATCGATATCGCTGATCAAACAAATCGATCGAAAATCTAAACCAACATTAACAACTCAAACAACACAATATATATAAAATAATTTTTATATTAATTACAAAATCACTCCCTCACTCGATGGTTCCAGAATGGATTTCAAAACAAGGATTGAGATCCAAACCAAACGAATTCAACTAGAAGATAGACTCGAGTGGGAGATAAAATGATTAAATTTCAAAATAGGTAGATGGATATACTGATATTAATTGCGGGCAACCTTAACCAGGTCAACCGTGAATTCAAGAATAAGATCGATGTAGACTCCAGAGGCAAATCGACATTCGATATCAAGAGATAGAAGTCGAGCATAGCAAGAGATGACAACATCTAAACCGACGATACAGAGATCTTCGGTAAAACAATGCTTGTAGTAAAGGAGTTTCACCCCTTTATAAATCATTCAGTGGAGTTATGGGATGCTCTGAAATTAGAAGAATTTGGATAGGGGAAGATAAGAACGGTTTTTGGAACCGAGGGGACGTTCCAAAGTTCAAAGGAAATTCGGATCAAAGAGAAAGGAATTCAAACTCGTACGAATGTAATTCTTTAATTAAATCTACCATATATGCTAAGTTTTGCCTAAAACCAAACCTCTGATACCACATGTAACAGCCTGAAATTTTCAACCATTCACATCCATACATGTCGGATTTGAATTGCTCAAAATATCAGATTATTAATTTAAATTTGGCAAAACTCAGCATATACTATAAATAAATAATCATAGAATCACAGACATAGAGTAATATAACAATAATGCAGCGGAAACAAAAGAATAGTAGTTCATGAAACTACTATATATATAACAGAGTTAAGTAAGATACAACAGAGGTCTCGAATACATAGATGTCTCAATATAATAGTCAAATACAAAATCTGAATACATCACTGGAATCAACTGAATAACTGCAAGCTGAAAAGATATAGCTGGATCTCCAAGCGAATCTCCGACTCCAAAGGTGAGTCTCGAACACTGAGTCACTCAGTCTGACCCGAGCATAAAGCAAAACACAAAACACTCGAGTCAGGATTAACATTCTTATATCAATAAATCCAACTCAAGTGAAATATCAACTGAAATACAAGTAACTCAAAGGATGTTTGGGATAACCATCCTCTAAGGATCCGTTTAATTATCTACTATGTAGTAATACGCTATTATAATATGTCTATAGTAAAGTAAACTATTAAAATAGCATTAAGGCTTTACATTTTCCACCTTAACACATTTTATATGTTCCCATAGTCTATACAGTACCGTAATCTTCCCCGTACTGGGCATCGTCAGAGGGCACTCCATAGGTATGGTACAAAACAAACTCGTAAAAGGCGCGCTAGGGTAGTGACACGGCACAACTAGGCAATGCCAGGGTAGATATACCAATTACACTTCCGGACCAGTGGTAACGCATAGCAGCCACTACCGCCCACCTCAAGCCACACTCCCGAAATCCGGAGGTGCGCACCAAATCAATCACAAAGTAATATAATGGCATACGATAGAGTGTGTCCGATCAGCGGAGCTACCTCATTAGCCCGTTAATTGCTCCTGTTTTAGCCACCTTATGCCAATTCACGGGAGTCGGGTCCACGTATATACCTCATATAGGATCGTCGCCACCATCCTACTTCTTTCTGGGATCTCCACCGCGTACACAGTTGTTAAAGTGGTTTTCGGTATCGACAGAGAGTATGCCCATATCCGATCCCGGTCTCTTTAACAACCAATCGTTATTATAACACCGTGGTTAGTTCAAAATAGTTTATACATCAAAACCAAAATATCATTTCCATTTCAAAACCAAATCAATACGATATCATTTTCACTTCAAATATATCCATTTCCAAAATCATAATACTTCCAAAGTTATAACACTTCCAAAACCAAAACACTTTGAAATCATAATATTTTGGAAAACCTCAACTTTGAAATCATAACTTCCACCCTTAAATAGTTTAGATATTAATAATAGTATATAATAAAATAGTTTATAAAATAAAAGTAGTTTATATAAAATAGTTATAAGTTAAAATAGTATATAATAAAATAATTGATATTGAAAAATGATTTATATAAAATCGCTTGGGTTTATCATTTCAACCCATAACGATTTTTTCCTATTCTACAGATTGTTCGGGTATGTATCATTTCAACCCATAGTGAATTCTATCCTAATAGGGAACTTGCAGAGTGATAACAGATATGATAATAATATAACAGGCATATATCATCAATATAAATAACAGATAATGGTCTCAGGTGTCACAGGTGAACAGATACAGATAATGACATATATATAACAATGTAAATAGCTAACAGCAGCATATTTCAATTGACATTTCAATTGAAATCAAATTTAATAAATATAAGAACATTAATCGTGAGTGATTGCTCACCTTTCGAGGCTAGAGAAAACAGGAGATGACAGGGATACACACACTGATATCGAATTACGAATCTAAGCACGAATTGCGAAGCAAAGCACGATAGACATAATTTTGATGGACAAGCTGATAAATAGAATTGATGAGAATAAATCAGAACATCAAGATAGAGGCGGAATATATATTATATTTTTCCCATGAAATCAATATTAATTTAAGACGAATATAAAAATTATATATGTATATATATATATATATATTTATATAATAAAAATCATTGTTTACATTTAAACACCTATATAAATTAAAACCTTCCTATATACTTGAAATCAACTCATGTACTAAAATGTATGTATTTTATAA
Organism: Allium fistulosum; assembly: GCA_030737815.1. Classification (NCBI taxonomy): domain Eukaryota; kingdom Viridiplantae; phylum Streptophyta; class Magnoliopsida; order Asparagales; family Amaryllidaceae; genus Allium; species Allium fistulosum. The sequence goes on from CM060906.1 coordinate 74,874,959, forward strand.
TATACGAACCAAAGAAACAAAATTGTTCTTCACTGTTTATCACAAATATATCATACATAATATAATACATAACAGATTTGAAATCACATATAATATAACTTACATATGTATAAAGCAAAACAGAACCTATTATACTTAGTAACTAATATAAAATCAGACTATATAAACTATATATATATAATATATAAACTTTATATAACAGATAAATATACATCTATTTATATACTCCATATAATATATATAAATTTAAAACCAACCCAAACTTACAAAACCAGACAAATAAACAAATAGTTATATATACCACTTTATGAAACCAATATAATACCAATCTATAACTTATGTACTATATGAACAACAGGTTATACATATAGCCTATATAAAATAAATATATATATGATGTCAAACCGATTGTATATATAAACATGGACTTTACAGATCTTACATTTATTTACTATTAAAGTATAATATATATATATATTTAAACTCATACATAAAACTTAACAGGTTAAAACCAAAATCTATACATACCAACTCATCTCATTTCAATATAACAGATCTATATAAAATATATATACCTACCTATATATACTAAACGAGATCAATACTGCAAACCAATCTATGAACAAACATATATATCAAAATATATATACCATAAACTTACACATAATATAAATATAGACATACTTTCGTAATAAAGCACGCAGTACTAAATATGGTAATCTATAAAACCTGTAACTAAACATATACATATTATATAATTAAACTATCATAAACTTCTTCATATAAATAATACTGTTATAAATAAAATATATACCAGTATAGATATCCACTTATATATACAAACAAGCTTTATATATTACCTCATATATATATGGCATGCAACAGAGTACGTGCAGGCTAGATAGGCACGAGTCATGGGTCAGAGACGGAGGGAACAAGGCGGAGAGAGGTTGATTGCGGCCGAGGTGGGTCGGTGCGTGCTCGCGTGGCATCAGCTGTGAGGTCGGAGGGAAAACAGAGGAAATGGTGGCGGCTATTGGTGTTGAACGTGGTGGATGCTGACAAGGCAGGATATTTCAGATAGCAGGTCGAAGCATGCGATAGATGGGTCGATGCTAGCGGCGTACGGCGGTAGGAGGGGAGGGCTACAAGCTGGAAATGCGTGAGTATTGGTTTGGAATGAGGCCGCATGGTCCATGCAAATGGAAGAGGAAAGAGCAGGCAATTGATAACAACTTGGATTGTATAAATATTATTTCATTCAAAAGCAAACTGCAGAGAGAACAGAAGAGGAAAGGAAAGAGACAATAAGTGAACCAACGATTGTAAAAGAATAGTAGGAATAGTTAAGGTCAGGCACGAGAATTGAGGAATAATGTCTAGTGGATGTTTATTTTCAGCTGGTAGGAAATTGAAAGGCCACGGAAGTCAAAAGGTTCGAAAACGGTTACCGATACGGTAATCGTTTTACTGATTTCGTGGCGTACCAAACCCCGAAATATACAATTGAATATACTATGGAGATCAGCACGACGAGACGATCGAAACGGTACACAGATATCAGTGATACAATCATTCGATCAAAAGTCGATATCGGTACCGAAATGCTCCAAAAATGTCAGAAATGAGATGATCGGAGCAATAGAAGTCCAAATTTGATGAAACGAAATATGACGTCTCTCTTAGAAGATGATTTACAAATTTTCTATAGAGAAATATTCAGGTTTGGAAAACATTTCATTATCATCAAATATTAACTGATTTAAATTGAAATAAGATTACACAAAAATATTTTCCATATTATCTAATGAAAATTTACCATTTTCTATGTTTAAATAGACGTAATCCAAATATCAAATTTTTATTTCAAAATTTATTATTTAAAATTTCACAAAAATTCAATTAATTACGTTATTAAAACCATTAAAATTTACGGGTCGTTACAAATAAGCAATATGCATAAGCTAGAATTAGTAAAAGCAAGTCAGAATATTTGAACATGGAAATCAAGAAAGAAAATAGGTAACATCAATAAGGCAATAAATTAATACTAAGACCGTAAGACATAGTTAGCAACTGTATATTCTAGTTGTATTACATCAAAATGAATAAAACCAAATGAAAATGGGAAGAATCTCATTTAATGGAAAGTATCATTCATTTAATGAAAATGGGGAACATTGAATGGATTTTAACATTATTTGGACTGCCACATTCCCTAAAATGCATTAACCTGCAGCAACATAATAGAAGTAGTGGTCAGAAATGGTAAACGACTGTCGTAAAGGTAAGGAATAAACAAATGATTTACTGCAGTAGCATAAATTAAGACATAATAGTTCAACACAAACACCGATGTTAGATAAAAATGGAAGTAAGCATCAGTCATGGTGACAGTGTTCAGCTAATCCAATCAAAACATAAAGTAGAAGCATAGTAAAGAACAAAAAATAAGGTAAACATCGATATTGGTCATGGTACTATTTCTATTGATATAATTTGGGGAAAAAGCGCAATCAAAAAGGAGCTTTAAAAAGTTAGTTGCATTAAGAAAGATGGTAACAGTTATAGCTAAGGTGCAAGGGTATCCAGGGCAAAACCAATTAAGTGAAAAAAGTAGATTTTTTGAAAATCGAGAAACAAACAGCATCTGACATGAATATGAATTGATCATTAAACGTGGTGCACCTTTATAGTTAAAGTTGTCGTGTATCGTTAAGTTGTAAAAGCTTTATGTATCTATTAAAGGCAGTAATGTTAATTTTCATTTTGTAGAGATCTAATACCATTTAAATTCGCTAACTTTGTCGAAGGCTAATAATTTTAGGCTTACCGAATTTTCATTAACCAACTATCACTGTAATGTCAGACTTGTCATTTGTGTATACGATGAAGAATTTGCTTTACAACTTTATGTACCAAAAAATTATATCGTTTTCTTATCAAAAATATTGCAGGCTTGCGTTCTGTTGTATCATGTGTCTGAAAGTGAAATATTTTCAGGTGTTAGTGATTATGTATGAAAACAGATCGTGCAAAAACACTTTAGTACGCATCTAAGGGAAGAGAAGGCATAATGTGCAAACCTGTATGATTTATTCATAGTAAACACTAAGCATGTATTCAGATAAACAGTAAGCATATATTCAAAGTTGAAAGTAAGCATGTAAACAATTTAGTAGACATCTATGCATGATATTGGTACTTCTAAGGGTATTTTTTAAATGTTATCGTTGGACATAGTTTGTTTGATGAAACTACGTGGTGAAGCGTATAGGTTTTATGGAAATTCTTTTTAATATGCACAAAAATAAAAAAATTGTTTTCCGGGCAATTGTTAATGTATACAGACCTCTGCTCCATATGTACAAAGAACTATATCATATATTATTAGTTTCATGTCATAGCAAAGTAGTACGTTAATGTGCTCGCTCTAAGCTAATTTAATTTATATGTTAAATAGTGCATATGTAGGTGGAGGACTTTGATATTAGCAATTATATATGTTAAACCAATAATTGGTATAACACTCATGATGCCAAGAATGATGAGCCGGTCCTTGATTTGGGTTCATATGTCGATATGGCCAAACATGATTAGTTTGTGCTAATTAAATCAAGAACAGGCTTAGCATTCAAGGCTAAGTACACATTAGGAAAATAGATCCATAATGTCCATGGTCTTTGGATGTTACACATTCGAAAGCCAATATGATTTCTTGGAATGCAATATTCAAGATCTCTTAAGGTCACTTGAAATAAAATATTCGAGAGCTCTTAAGGTCACTTGGAATAATGTATTCGAGAATCTATTTGGTCCTTAGGGATAGAACACTTCAAGTCACATGTCGTATATCCAAAGAAGAGAGTAGATAAGTAGTAAATGTATGCAATAGCCCATTAAGCATGTTAATGAACTAAATAAACAATCCTTATGTATATAGTCCAATATTCATATGTATGAGGTAAAATAGAGGCTATGCACATAAACACTAGTTTGGACCGAAGTTCATGTGATCCTATGAGAATATTATCGCATTTGCTTTAGGTCCAAAGAGCTTCATTATATGCATGCTCGTGTTTAATAATGTCCAAGTTGCACGATCATAGTAATTGGCATGTCCAAGTTCTCATTCATTTCAATTGAGCATGATTACAATCAAATCAGAACTTTTTTTCAAATCAATTTAGCGTTACAAGAGTTTAAGTTTGAGAGTAGAGGAAAGAACTGTGCGCCCCTTCCTCCATGCCCTTGGGTCCATATTTATAAGGGTAGAGAGTTCGGCGTGATGCTTTATGCTGCCTTCGGCTTGACTTATCTTCAGGATGCACAATCTTGATGCCGCCGAATATCATAGATGTTCTTCGGTATTCTTTATAAATAGGAGGTGGCATCGACCTCAAGAAGCATTGATATGATGCGGTATTAATATGGAGAAATATCGTTATGGATCAACATCGTTACGGAGCGGCATCTACCTTGATGCCTTCATGGACATTGACGATGCTCGTCATTAATGTCGCTTCAGAGGTCTTCGGTGATATCTCCAAAGTGCGGTACTAATGTAATATGGCATCGATGATATATGTCCTCAGTGGAAAGCGACATTGAAGTAAGACGACATGAATACGAGCGACATTGCTCTACAACGACATTGATTCTTGGTATTGAAAAGAAGTGACATCGACTAGAGATGATATTTATTGAGTGTAATATCTTCCCCGGTCTTAGGTATTGTTTTAGAGATGGCATTGAAGAGTATTGTCACTGAATAGGGGTAGTGTTGGTAGTTCGCGATGTCCCCACCTAATTTAGGACATGCTGCCTATTGACAAGGTGCGGTATTAGTGTATCATGGTATGAATAAAGTGTGATATTGATGAGGGGTGGCATTGTTTATGAACTCTTAAAGATGAGGATCGACATTGATTCTTCTCCATACTTTTGGTATTGCCTGTTGATATGTGACGTCATTATGTCGCACATTTTCGACATTATTTTGTTGATGCAAGATGCCTCTAATTCTTAAGGGCAGCATGGATCCTTATCGTAGCCTTCGATATTGCAGTCTTTCGACGTTACTTTTACCTTGTTAATTTGTATGACGCTTGTTGTTATATCGATGATTCACGGCATGCTGTTCTTCGACATTATCAGTTACTTTATTACTCTTCAATTTCGACATAAATTTCTTTGCTCTTATCCTTTGGAAATCATGTGGATAACATTTGCCCCCTCCTTGTATAATTTTTTTTTACACTTTTGTGTAAAACCAATAATTCCTTTGTATCGCTAGTTCTTTATAAGGTTTTCTTTCTAATCCTGTTTTTCTTCACAATATAAAACAAATGTCAATTTTTATTATAGACTTAATATTTAAATCTTTAGCAATCCTTTTCAGATTCAGTTGAGTTATGAATTCTTTAATTTGGGAAATTTTCCATGTTCGTTCATATAAGTCGATATTACTTTCAATATTAAACATTAATAACTTCCCGAATAAAAGCTTTAGGAATCATGTGATTTAATAATATCATAGGAGGGAAGACCAGTAACTCATTTTGGCCATAATACGAGTATCCCGAATAAAAGTCCAAAAAATTGTCAAGCTATAATAGTAGACCAGAAAATTCTTCTGATAATAATAGAAAATCGAAAAATCTTTCCGATGATAATAGAAGATCGAAAAATCTATCTACAATAAGAAAAGACCACAAAATCCATCTGACAATAATGGTAGAAGACCAAAAAGTCCATCTGGCAATAAGAACAGAAGACCGGAAGATCCATTTGGCAATAGAAAACCAGAAATCCATCTGGCAATAATATAAATAGAAGATCGTAAATTCTATTTGGCAATAGAAGACCAGAAAATCTATCTGGCAGTAATATAAATTGAAGATCAGAAATTTATTTGATAATTAGAGATTGTTTTATCTTTGCTTTGAAACACAATAGCTTATGTTTGATCGATCTTCCTCTAGAAGATTGCTTTTGCTTTGGAGCACTAATGGCTCATTTTTTATAGATCTTCCTTTAGAAGATTGTTTTGATCTATTCTTTTGAATAGAGTGTAACTGGCTCAATTGATTTCGTCCTGTGTGTTTGGTTAGCTATCTTAAGCAGAACCAAAGACTTATCCGACCTTCCTCTAGGAGGTGCTTCAGTCAGGCCTTATAGGCGGTAATGAAGGCCGGTCGGTGCTTTGGCAAGGCCGTTTTCTGGGAGATCAAAGGCTTACCCCATCCTTCCTCTAGGATGCACCTTAAACAGACCGTTTTTATGCGGGAATAAGGGCATATTACAGACCTTCCTCTAGAAGATTGTGACAGAACGTCCTCTAGAAGATTGTGAGCGCTAATGGCTAATTTTTTATAGATCTTCCTTTAGAAGATTGTAACATATCCTCCTTTTAAAAACTGTAAGCGCTAATGACTAATATTTAATAACAGATCTTCCTTTTGAAGATTGTAAGTGCTAATGGCTAATTTTTGACAGATCTTCCTCAAGAAGATTGTAACAAATCTTTCTTTTGAAGATTGTAAGCGCTAATGGCTAATTTTTTTACAGATCTTCCTCTAGAAGTTTATAGTGATCTCAGTTTGGATCAAATCTCTTATTGCTGTCCTGAGTGACGGTTTAGACCTTTTATTTTAGGAGATTTTTACTCCTTTCCGTAATTGATCCTCTATATATTTTTGTTTTAACTTCTTTATTCATCCATTGTCGGAAAATATGGTTGTAAATGTTCGACTTTCCATGTTATCGCTATTACGTTGCACCAAGTCGACATAGTCTATAGGTCCTAGGTGGGATTACTTCGTGTATGATTAGGGGTCCTTCCCAGTTCGGCCTGAGTGACACGTCCATTGGATTCTTAGTATTTGCCACGACTCTTCGAAGCACTAAATCTTCTTTTTGAAATGATCTCTCTCTTACTTTTGAGTTGTAATATTTGGATATTCCTCGTTGATATTTAGCCGTCTGTACGGCTGCTTAATCTCATAACTTATTTATTAAGTCCAAGGATTCCTCCTTTAATTCTTGATTTGGACCAATGCATACGCAATCCTTCGATGAGAAGGTACTTCAACCTCAATCGAGAGCATGGCTTTGCATCCATACGTTATGGAATATAGGGTATGTCCTGCTACAGTTTTAGTGGAAGTTCTCTATGCCCAAAGTATAAGAGGCGGTTCTTCTACCCAATTTCATTTAGCCTTGTCTAATCATTTCTTGAAAATGGTAGTAAAAATTTTATTAGCAGCTTCAATGGCCCCATTAGCTTTGGGGTATGGATGAAAAGCTCTTGATGATTCCATTTCTATTACAGAATTGTGTAACACTCTCAAATTAAGTTCCATTACTAGATATTATCTTATGTGGAATACCAAATCTGGTAACAATATTTTTTATCACAAACTTGAGAACTTCCCCAAACGTGATATTTGGAAGCGGTTCTGCTTCTACCCATTTTGTGAAATAGTCAATGGCTACTGCTATGTATTTAGCTCCTCCTTTGGATATAGGTAGTGGTCCGATTAGGTCAATTTCACATACATCGAAAGGCCATATTGAGATGAAGTCAATTCGCTAGGTGGAAAATGTGAGATCTTATAGAACTTTTGGCACTTTTCACACCTTTTCACATAATGATGGAATGGCTAGTCATCTGAGGTCAATAGTAGCTTTGTCTCGTAACCTTCTTGGCTAACTTTATGCCATTAGAATGGTCTCCACAGAACCCTTTGTGGGCTTCTCTTAGCAATTTCACTCCCATTTCCAGATCAACACATCTTAAGTGAGCGAGCGAATATCTTTTCTTATAGAATTTTACATTCATTATGAGGAAAGTTAGAGCTTGGTGTTTTATTCTTCTTGTTTTTTTCTCTATTAGCAATTTTCCACTTATCAGGTATTCAACAATGAGTGTCATCCAATTTTTCTTATACTGGTCATGCATCTCTGGATGAGAAAAAATTTCTTGGAGGATTTCACATCCATTTTCTGACTCCTCTTTCGCATGTGTTAAGGCTTGAGATATGGTCAATACCATGGATTCATTTCTTGATGTGAGTACCTTCTCTTTTATACCAGGGTTTAATTGGTAGCCTACTGGTACAATTCGTATTTCTGGTGCTTCTCCTGAGCTAGCTAATTTAGCTAAAGAACCAACCTAAGAATTTTTTTCCTCTCGGTACTTGGTGTATAGAGAAATTTTCAAATTGGGTTAACATTTTTAACACCCTTTTGACATACAGGACCAACTTGGCATCCTTTGTCTAATATGTTTGATTCAATTGATTTACCATTAGTTACGAACCAAAATTTCAATTGTAGGGATTTTTAGCTGTAGGGCCAAGGTGAGTCCTGCCACCATTGATTTGTATTCTGCTACATTATTAGTGGCTGGAAATTCCAACTTCATTGCATAGTGTAAATGATGTCCATCGGGGGTAATAATCACATATCCCGCTCCAACACCTTCTTCGTTTAAAGCTCCATTCATGAAAAATTGTCATTTGGGTTTTAAATCCTTCTCGTTTTCTGATCGTTCTTTAATGAACCCCGTACATTCATTAACAAAATCAGCTAGGGCTTGTCCTTTGATTACCACTCGAGGTAGATATTCAATATCATATTGGTTGAGTTCTACTCCTCATTTTACTAGTCTTGTTGAAGTTTCAGGTTTGCTAAAAGCCTACTTGAGTGGGTTGTTGATTAAGACCTTGATCGGATGTGTTTAAAAGTAGGCTCTTAGTTTCCATGCAATAAGAATTAAGCAATATTCTAATTTCCCCATAACTGGATATCTAGTTACTGCATTTTAAGCCTCTTACTTGTATAATATACTATAAGTTGAGTTCCCTTGTCTTTTCTTACTATAATAGAACTAACGGCATATTCAGAAACCGCCGTATAAAGATAAAGGTTATCCCCATCCATGGGACTGACAAGATTTGGGGCCTCTCAAGATAGTCTTTCAATTCCTTGAAGGCTTTCCGACAATCTTACCACCATTCAAAAAAAATATTCTTCTTAACCACATCGAAGAATGGAATGCATTTGTCGGTGGCCTTGGAGATAAATCTATTCAACGCTGCTGCCCTCCCGTCTAAGCTCATTACATCTTTTCTTGTCTTGGGTTCTGCCATATCTTGATAGCCTGAATTTTGTCGGGGTTGACTTTGATTCCTCTATCACTGATTATATATCCCAAGAACTTCCTAAACTGAATTCCAAAAGAAAATTTATGCGGTTTTAGCTTCATCCGATATTTCCGTAATACCCCGAACATTTCCTCAAGATCCTTCAGATGGTTGCTTTCCTTTTGAGATTTAACTAGCATATCATCTACATATACCTCCATGTTTCAGCTAATCTGTTCTTTGAACATTCTGTTAACCAATCTTTGGTATGTTGCCCCGGCATTCTTCAATTTAAAAGGAATTACTTTGTAACAATATGTTCCCCAAACTATTATGAAATTAGTGTTTTCCTCATTTGGTTTAAACATTAGAATTTGGTTGTATACGGAATAAGCGTCCATCAAGGAGAAAAGTTGGTGTCTACTTGTCGCATCGACTAATTGATATATTCTTAGAAGAGGCAGCATCCTTCGGGCATGCCTTATTCAAATCGGTATAATTGACACATTTCCTCTACTTCCCATTAGATTTTTCACCAGTACTGGATTGGCTAACCATTTCAAGTATAGTACTTCTCTGATGAATCCATTTTCGAGCAATCTCTTAACCTCTTCTTTCAAGGCATTAGATCGAACTTTATCAAACTGTCTTTTCTTCTACCGAATAGGTGTGATACTCGAGTCTATATTCAAAACATGACACATAACGGTCGGATTTATTCTAACCATATCTGAATGGTTCCAGAACGACCCATCTTTGTTGGATCCCAAAAATTGAATTAGTTCTCCTCTAAGTTTGTTATCCAACTCTTTTTCGATTTTTATAATCTTTATTGGATCAACATGATCCAAACATATCTCCTTAAGGCCCCTTGTGGGCCTCATTCTTTCATGTTCACCTCTACAATCTAATTCAATGATGATCTCCTCGCCTTCTACTTCGTCTTCAACTAGGTTTGTTTTTTTGCTCTTCCTTTTCTTTTCAGAGAAATCAAATTTTTTAATGCATGCTTAATTTTCATAATATACTTTGTTTTTGCTTTGGATGATTGGCTTAAAGAATCCTCATCCAAAGGCTTTTCAATACCATCTTTAGTTAATTCATTTTTTCCCCGAGTCATAACAAGAAAGATTGTCTCATTTATATTGCTCAAGAGAGCAAAGTACATTTCATGAGAGCTAAATTGTTCTCCTCTTATGGTTCGCCAACTGCATTTGGTTAAGAACTTCACCATCAAGTATTTTGGTGAAACAAAAGCATCAACCTCATCTGGAGCTGGTCTCCCAAAGAAGGCATTGTGATAGAAAGGTTGATCCATGATGACAAAGAGAGTTTTGAATGTCCTAGAGTGCGAAAAAATTCTTATCTGCACCAGAAGCTTTATATGTCCTATGGGGGTTGATCCTTTATTGTTGAACTCAAAGATGGGTTCAAAGCTCAGTTTTAGATTCTCCTCTAGAATTCCCATTTGATCAAAGGTGTACTTAAAGATTACATTGACATCACTTCACATATTGACAAGCATTTTGGTAACCATAGAGAGTCCAATTTGAGCAATGATCATAAGCGGATCATTGTGGGGATGACGGACTCCCCTTTGTTCTTGTGGGGTGATGGTCAAGTTGTGCATTTGAATTTGGTACTTGGGATTCTTAAGCGGTGACTCTTCTTGAATAGAGAAAACCCCATCTCTTACTTCTATAATGTAGCAATTTCTAGCTCCTGTGCTACTTCCAGCTAAATGTGGACCTCCAAGGATAACATCAATACTGTTAAAGGGTGGAATGAAATCAGGTTGAATATCACCTTCTACCAAGTTTGCATCATTGTTCGGGAGTCTTTGATTGCTTTCATTAGAACGTGTAGTTTTCTATTGATAAACCCTTTCAAATGTCTTGAGCGGATCATGTTCTGGATTGTTCGTGCTAATACTTGACACTCATCTGTTTTATGCCTGTTTAATTTTCTTTATGATAAGCATAATATTCTCCCCTTCTTTTTGGTTTAGGGTAATTTTTGGCTTTGTAGGGGACTGAAAAGTCACTGCTTTCTTTTACTATAGCGAAGATGTAGGAAATTGGTTTATTTAAAGCAACATAATTGGACTTCGGAATCTCCTCCCGTCTTGGTTTCTTATTACCAAATCTTCATATTAATTTCTTCGTCTTGGACTTTTTCCTAGCATGGAACATTTCATCCATGCATATGAACTTGTTAGCTTGAAAATGGAAGTCATGGAGATCTCTACATCCATGAAGGTAAAGCTCTAGCGATAAAGGTGTCTGCTCAATCAGCCCTAAGCGTACTGCCATCAATTTGTCTCTATCGGTCATATCCTCTGCCTTTGGCGCTTCAGCAATAAACCTCTTGAGATAATCGCCCAATAACTCTCATGATTTTTGCTTAATATTAATCAGTACTCTAGGGTCTTTGAAATACAAAATTATGCCGAGAAGTCATAGCAAAATTATTTCCAAGAGTAGATAGTTTTTCATGATAATGTCTATACCACTTAGCTGTTGCGCTTGGGAAGGTAGTAAGGAAAAGTAGCACTGCTCCAGACGCGTTGTAAAGGTCCATCTGACTTTTGAATGCCATTAAATGATCATCGGGGTCAATAGTTCCATTATGTCTTAAGGATGAAATTTTGATGTGGGACGGCATCCTGATAGACATGATAATTTCTATGAAGAGAGCTTCTCGGTGGTTATTGTTGACCCTCGCATCAAGAGTTCTTTTTCCTTTAAGATTAAGCATGTCCTTTGCGATTTTCTTGGCCATATCTCTTAAATAAGCTTCGTCAATGTAGCAATTGTTTCTAACAGGTTGTATCCTTTAGAGGTTGAACTTCCAGATTGCTTCTTGGACCTCTCCTCCAATCTCCTTAGGTAATTTACACTGACTTTGTTATCTGCCAATGATCTTAGAGAAAGCTTGGTTGCTTTAGCTTGCTGATGACTTTTCTCTTATGTGGAGTCATAATGAGTTTGCTTTTGCTTTTAAGTTAAGAAGTATCCAGATTTCTTCTCGAAGCTTCAACTTCGACCCCTTCAGTGAACTTGGAAGTTTTGGAAGATTGTTGTGCAAGGATCCTCTCTAACAAATCTTGCATCACTTCCACTTGATGTGTTACATCTTTAATCCGGGCTTCACTACTGGTAGGCTTTGCCAGTTCTGATGGCTGCCGAGGTTTTATGCTTCTTAACGTCGTTTGTATGACTTCTTTATTTGGAGCATCAACTCGCCTTGATCTTCTTATTTTCCTGGAACAAAAGAAACTTCATGTAATTAGTGGAGAGATTTATAAGGAGATGGAGGTTCGATCCCTCTTTCAAGTGCCAAAATGTTAAATTAATAATTGGTATAACACCCATGATGCCAAGAATGACGAGCCAATCCTTGATTTGGGTTCATATGTCGATACGACCAAGCATGGTTTAGTTGGTGTTAATTAAATCAAGAATAATCTTAGCATTCAAGTCTAAGTACAAATGGATATCATTAGGAAAATGGATCCATAATGCCCATGGGCTTTGGATGTTACACATTCGAGAGCCAATATGATTTCTTGGAATGCAATATTGGAGATCTCTTATGGTCACTTAGAATAAAATATTTGAGAACCCTTAAGGTTACTAGGAATAATGTATTCGAGAATCTATTTGGTCTTTAGGGATAGAGCACTCCAAGTTCCATGTCCTATACCCAAAGGAGAGAGAAGATAAGTAGTAAATGTGTGCAATAGCCTATTAAGCATGTTAACGAATTAAATAAATACTCCTTATGTCCATAGTCTAATGTCCATATGTAGAAGAAAAATGAGGCTATGCATATAAACTCTAGTTTGGACCGAAGTTCATGTGATCCTATATGAATAGTATCGCATTTGTTTTGGGTCCAAAGAGCTTCGTTATATGCATGCTCATGTTTAATAATGTCCAAGATGTACAATCATAGTAATTGGCATATCCAAGTTCTCATTCATTTCGATTAAGCATGATTACAATCAAATCATAATTTTTCCAAATCAATTTATTGTTACAAGAGTTTAAGTTTGAGAGTAGGGGGAAGAAATGCGCACCCCTTCCTCCATATGCCCTTAAGTCCATATTTATAGAGGTAGAGGGATTCGGCATGATGCTTTATGTCGCCTTTGGCCTGACTTATCTTCGACATGCATAATCTTCGGAATTCTTGATGCCGCCTAGTATCATAGATGATCTTCGATATTCATCATCAATAGGAGGTGGCATCGACCTGAACCGGCATTGATATAATGCGGTATTAATATGGAGCAACATTGTTATGGAGCAGCATTAATATGGAGTGGCATCATTATGGAGCAGCTTCTTCTTGATAGCCTTCATAGACATTGACGATGCTCATCATAAATGTCGCTTTAGAAGTCTATGGTGATATCTCCAAAGTGTGGTACTGATGTAATATGGCATCGATGATATATGTCGTCGATGGAATATGACATTGAAGTAAGACAACATGAATACGAGTGGCATTGCTCTGTAATGACATTGATTCTTGATATTGTCACTGAATAAAGGTGGTGTTGGTAGTCCGCGATGTCCCACCTGATTTAGGTAATGTTGCCTATTGACAAGGTGCAATATTGATGGAGCATGGTATTAATGAAATGCAATATTGACGAGGGGCGGCATTGTTTATGAAATCCCATAGATGAGGGTCGACATTGATTCTTCTCCACCCTTTCGGTATTGCTTGTTGTATGACATCGTAACCACATCATTATGTCGCACATTTTTGGCATTATTTTGTTGATGTAAGATGCCTCTAATTCTTAAGGGCGGCATAGTTCCTTATCGTAGCCTTCGACATTACATCCTTTTGATGTTACTTTTACCTTGTTAATTTGTACGACGCTTTTTGTTATATCGACGATTCACGGCATGCCATTCTTTAGCATTATCAATTACCTTATTTGTCTTCAATTTCAACGTAAATGTCTTTGCTCTTATCCTTTGAAAACTATGTGGATAACATTATACATCTTAGCAGTTATCGTGTTATCTTACGAAGTAACTGGTAAGGCAAATAGAACAGATAAAATCATGTTGTAACCTTTCTATTAATTATATTTACTAATAACATGTTTGATAAATATTTATAAGTTGTCAAAACTAATTGTGTAGTAATAGCTAATAGCTACAGTGATATTTTTTTATTGGTGGAAAAGTCGATAGCAAAATGTACGGGTTTAAAAGGTAACAGTTCCAACATTGTGAGTGTAAAATGCTAAGGAATAAACAAATCGGTGAATGCAGCGGTGGACAGTAAGGAAATTCTGGAACATTTGGATGATGGTAGAAGTGTTCTTGTAAATATAAGAAGGTGCCACAATGAAATGAAAAGGGGATTGAGGAAAGGTTAGCAATGATTAGATTAGAGGTAAGAGCTAGCGACCCCTAAGTCACTTGTGCAATGACTTAGAAAAACAATTTTGGCAATGACCCGATATTTCAGAAGTCAAAATAGGACAGCAGCTATATGGAATGGGAAAAGGAAACAAAACGCTGTGTACCTTTGAAGTTAAAGTAGTAGTGGGTCTTAAGTTGTAAAAGATTTCCATGTCTATTGTAAGGAATGGTCCATTTGTATGTAGACAGTAAATAAAACATTGAATATTAACTTCAAACAAACACATTAGTTTCTGAACCAGTTAAGAGTATATAGCCTTAAAATCAACACCAAACAGACCAAATAAAGATCCATATGATAAACACCAAGGAACCAATGAATTTATTATGGCATCTTTTTCCTTCAACATTTGTCGAAGTGTGAGTCCAATAGAACCAACAAAAATTTCCTGCACAAAATGTAACATAATACTATAAGACTTGTACAAAATGACTATGGTAAAATATTTATCACCTTACGTTCACTGCTTAGAGAATTGTGGTGAGGGAGGAAATATAATCTATATAAAGATTATAATTAGTACATCTCTATTTTAGTTTCATGTTACTGTGTTATTTTGTATCCTAAAGTGTCACATTAATGTAAAGAGAGATGAAGTTGCACAACATGAATCATTATGAAAATGGTATCCAAATCAAGGATGATACAACTCAGCATTATCAACTTATATACTTACCTTGCAACATCTAAGAAGAAATCAATATTTTATTTCATCTTTAAAAATAATTTTGGCAATGTTAACATGGACTAATCTCATGATTCAATAGGTGATAAAACACCTAAATCTATTAAGGAAAATAGAAAACTGAATTACCAAGATGGGTATTTCTTCAAGTGATTCAAGGTGTAAGGCCTCTCTTTATAGTTGGAGCAAAGTCCTTTATAGTCACAACAAGGTTGCTAAAATGGGATTGTCATACTCATTATTATTGGTCAATCATTATTAAAAAATTATTTTATCTAGAACACATGTTGTAACGACCCATATTTTTGGGTCATCAAATTCGAATATTTAAAATGTAACGACCCATAATTTAATCACTTTGAACATGAATAGTTAATATGTTTTTAAACGATTAAATAATGGATTTTATATCTAGAATTATTAACCCTGCCTAATAAAACAGAATA
This sequence comes from Allium fistulosum, assembly GCA_030737815.1. NCBI lineage: Eukaryota > Viridiplantae > Streptophyta > Magnoliopsida > Asparagales > Amaryllidaceae > Allium > Allium fistulosum. The sequence goes on from CM060906.1 coordinate 74,890,690, forward strand.
GTATAATTACTTGCCTAATACAACAAAATAGTATAATTACTTGCCTAATAAAACAAGAGAGAATTATTAACCTTGCGTAATAAAACAAAATACTATAATTACTTGCCTAATAAAAACAGAACAGTATAATTACTTGCCTAATGAAACAAAATAGCATAATGATTATTATATTCCATGCGGACGGTTGCCATTGGACCAAAATCTGGTCGAATCAGGTTCTGCCATGCGGATGGTTGTTATTGGACCAAAATCTGGTCGACTCGGGTTCTGCCATGCGGATGGTTGCCATTGGACCAAAATCTGGTCGAATCATGTTATGCCATAGTTGATAAGGAGGATTTCTATTGGACCAAAATGTGGTCGAATCAAATTAAGCAATCAAGATGTTTTCTATTGGACCAAAATGTGGTCGAATCAAATTAGGCCATCAAGATATTTTCTATTGGACCAAAATGTGGTCGAATCAAATTAGGCCATAAGGCTGGTTTCTATTGGACCAAAATCTGGTCGAATCTGGTTAGGCTATAGGAAATGACTAAAGTACCCTTCTCTTCACCTATAAATAGCCAAGTGCATATCTCATTTAATTCATTCACAAACAAAAGAAAAGAACTAAAATTCATTATTAGAGGTGAAGTATTCCAAGTCTCCATCAAAGCAAATAGGAAGCGAGTATATTCCCTGTTTTCATAGTTTAGTGAGTTATTTCTTCCTTTAAGTTTGTTAAAATCATTGCTAAAGGAACTTTAAGTGTTAAGTGTTGTTTGAAAACCGTTGTTGAATGCTTGTTTACTTTGTTTGCTAAAAATGGTTTTATTTCCTTGTTTGACTATTTGGATGGTTAATTAATTATTTTAAAATTTAGAAGTTAAATACTTAATGGGGTATGCGGAAATGACTAGTACACGTGTTTCGTCTGTGAGATCCAAGGACACTTGGATGAGGGACGGAACATGTCGAAGGGAAAGCCCGGATGCTCCAAAATAAATATCAAATCATTTTAACCCAAGATAAAATAAAAGGTGTTACAAATAATTGATAGATTGAAGCGTTGATTTATCATTTATTGTTGTGTTTATTTTGTTAATTTATTTGTTTGGTTGTTTGGATTGCGCTCGACCAGTTTATGAGCACTGGTTATTATTTATTGATCGTTGACTTTTCTCAACCAGTTTATGAGAAATTAATTATCCATATGCATGGGCTGGGTAGAAAATAATTGTAGGATAATACCTTATGATTTATTTCACGATTTGACTATAAGGTGTTTATCGGTAATATTTGGTTCACTTCAATTTAATGAATTGTTTTGAAAATTGGTTTTCAAATGGAAATGTTATGAAATGTTTTCCCTTTAAAAGAAATAGAAATGTTTTGTAATGAATATTTTGAAGTTATATTATATAAAAGTGATTTATATAAGAATGGTTTTATAAAAATGTTTTATAAAACAGAAAAAATTTCGAGGACTAAACCCATTGGTTTTAAGATGATTTTTGAACAGATTTGGTAAATGAAAATTATTATAGATTTGAAAGTACTTGTGAATATTAGTGTGAAATGATTTATCGCTTCGGGATATAAAATGATTTGTTATGATTCAGGTAACCCATAACTAAAAAGTGGGCATGTTTTTGGTATAGTCCGCTCTTGGAATAGAGGGATGTACTTATTTATTGATTGTATGAAGGTTGGGACCCAGTTGCCTTGTTATTGGGAGAAACCTCACGATCTGGTTGCATATGGTTTGATATGTTTTTATTACAGTATTTGGGATTTCCAAATAAACTTTTCAAAAGAGATTTGATTTAAGATCCCGAAGTAAAGTATAATTTGAATATAAAAGATATATATATTTCAAAAGTTTTGAAATAAGGATTCGAGAATATAGACCAAAGAGATCATTTCCGTAAAGGTAATTAGATTTGAAAATCTAAAATTGAAGATTAAGCCTAAGTGGGTAGTTTTCGAAATTGCATATTGTTTGTTGCATCGTAGGCTCCATGAGTCCTATTTGCGGTAGGAGAACTACGTTGGCTTGATCCTGTATCTAATTGGGTACCCAATTAGATAGGGGTACGTAGGCAGTCACAAGTGGTAGTGATGCAGCCCCAATAATAACCAAACATTTTCTGTTTGTTGTTTGTCATATATCATGTATTGTTGTATCTTTCATGCTTACTATTTTATTCCGCATTTACATTGTTTATTGAGTTTGTAGGTAATGATATTGTTGTTTCTCATCAGAGTTGCACAGCGGTAGATTTACAGTTTGTTTGTAGTATTTGATTTTGGGTTTGTATTAAAGCACACTAGTAGATTAAATTGATTACTTTGATAACTTGTAAAATTGAAAGTTGTATCCTATACATTTAGTAGCGTTGGATATTTATCAAATATTGTGTATTAAGTTGGTAGTTTTCATTCGTAGTTTTAGAACGGACGGATCTTTCAGCGATTTTGACTGGTCCGAAAACCCGGGTCGTCACACATGTTGTCACATGACCTATATTCCTGATGCAACCTTTGTTGTTGGATTGTTACTATTTTATGAATTGAATAGTGTAGTCTGCATATTTCTATAAAATTTAATTTATAATCAAATTCATATCTTCTTCTTAGTATAGCTATTGAGTCTTCTCAAATATACTGGATGATGGATATCCTGACTAATCAGTTAATGTAAGAGCTCAGGTGTTGTTTTAAAGAAATCAGCTTTTTTTATAGACATTATGGTTTTTCATCCAAGTAGCGAAGAATCAAAAGGGAAGAACTATGGATTAAATATGTAATTGTAATAAATACAAATTGATAAAACAAAAGGGAGTAGGCCAATATGACATATTAGTCCATAAATTAAGGGTGGAAAAATGAAATATCTCATAGCGTGTACTTTTTAGTTGGTGACCACTATGCACCAGGGATCATTACTTTAAGATCACCATGTGAACTGGTAAAATTCATTACAATCTATATGTACAAGAAGTATAACGAAATAGTAGGCAAATATGCCAAGACTCGCTTTTAGAAGAGTTTCTTAGAAGTTAGATCCGAGCATACACACCAAAGACTAGAAGTTAGTTACTTCTCATTCCACACCGATCCTACAATGCCAATTTGCAATCATTCCACCACCTCATCAACAAACTGAACACACATAAAAACCAACCCATTAGTTTTTTCAAACATATATATCCAATGATCATATAGGTTATAAAAATTTATATCATAGAGTTCAATGAAGTAGACAATCATGCACCATATTTAATGATGTATTTTATGTCACATTCACATAAGATATTACATGGAAATTGATGAGTTGAGACATCATAACATACATAAGAGTCTTTTACTTTCATAATTTTTTCCTAAATCAAGTATGATTCTTAGAATACATCAATGCTATATCTAGTATACGATCGTGTAGAGTATGATATGTCATCTCCCATGAATACTACAATGCTTAGTATTTATAACTTTTGCACTGAAAATGATAAGTTGAACCAACGTAAGAAGCACCTTATATTTTCTATTATTGGTAGAAAAATCAATTGGAGTATCATGGAATAATTCAATGTTATATAAGTGTTCAATCGAGTAGAGCATCATACTCTATCTTTTTTAACTTGGTTATGTATGTCATGGGGATTGAATCTTATCAGCTTTATATGAAGAAGTTACATTTACTCTCTTTATAAAACAGAAAATTTTCTTAAATTCCAAGTAATATTTTCACACATTTTCTATTGTCCCTAACAATTAAAGCTTATGAATCATTATTTTTATGAGATTTCATTAATATAAAAATGAACGATTTGGAGTGCCTTTACTTGACTTTCAGAAACTACATTTATAGTAGTTCAAATCATGTTATTTGCTACAAACTAACGTAGGTTGCTACTATTCTTAACACTTACAGTCCGCCTCTAGAATTGGGAAAATGAATGAAGTAATTAGATAGAAACTATGGAAAATTTACAGATTTTGGTAAGATTAAGCTATAGTACATGCAGTAGGTTAGACATACATTAAAATTCATTTTAAAGCCACATGTGCAGTAATGTATGTATTTCACAGTTATGGCAAACCTTATTTTAAACATTGTGAATTGATTCAGTGAAATTTATGCCCAACACCTCAAGGTAGATAATTTAAAAACATATCACTATCCCATATATTACATCCACTTACGTTGAACCTTGAATATATGCATTTAGGTAATATACTTCCATATTAATCATTTAAGGCATTATCATCTAGCAAATAGAATATAACTAAAGCTTGTTAATAAAATCAACTTATGTCAATATGTTTTAACAAATAAACTAACCTTTATCTTTATTGATGCTACGATCAATGAAGCCTTTGTTTATCACTCAAATATAGCTTAAGACCTATACCTATATTACATATGAATTTACCAAAAAATTCTTTAATATTATGATTATACAAAAGTGAACTTAGTACGTGAACTATAGAAATAGGTCTCTCCTATGTCGTTTTAACATCAATGTGCCTTGAAGTTTATATGGAATGGAAGTAGATACTACCATTCCAAAGGTCACATGAGGAATGTGGTTACTTAGCTTCCAAGAAGGCTAAAAAGATGAAAATTCTTACCATATGGCATGATGTATGTGAATATTTTTTGTGCATGGTAATTTCACTTAGGAGCATATACATTTTTTAACTAAACATTCTCACCTATTTTCCTCTGTGCAACACTTTATGATTTAATCAAATCGTCTACACATAATTGATTTGAATATTCATGCAAAAGATTAAAATGATGAGAACTTCGTATTAACATGTCCTCAAATTACATTGATGATCAAATTTTTTGATCCTTTTGAATTTGATGGTGTTATGATTAAAGTTAATAAATTAGTATTAATTATTTGCCTATGAATTGAATATACATTCATTCAACGGTTGTGTTATGCTCATATCCATTGATCGTATTGAAAAAATATTTTATCTAAAGAGAATCATATTTTTGATTGTATACACTTAAAGAACCATTAGAAACAAAGCTACTTCAAATACCTTTATAAAATTTCACAACAAAAGGGAAACCTTCAAAAGCTGTTTGAATGAAATCATTATACTTCTATATTCCATATAAATTCTGACCAAAAAAGCGAGTCAGAACATCGTTTGAGCATGATGAATTCAAAGTTGCCTAAACTTTCCACAGTTGCATGATACTTTAAAAAGTTGATGTACAAAGATATAATTAGAAGCGACAAATATTGATACAAACAATTCGTTTAATAAGGAAATTTCAAATGTCAAGCACAATTTAGAAGAAAGAGATTAAGTTAGGTGGAAAACATTCGTAAAGATGTGAAGAAATAAACTATGTTCAACAAAATTCCATCATCTTATCTACATGTATACAATAAGAAAAATATAGTGTAGATTATGTTATATATATAGAGAGCCATCTAATTTAATTAAAAAATGATGAAAGTTAGGTAATCAATTGTTGAAGAAGATGTCTCTCACGAACATATTATTCCAACATCATAATGTAAAGTTTAACTTCACGGGTATAAGACTATAGAGTAAAATGAGCATAGTTGCTACCACGGTCGTATAACCGACCAATGTAAACTAATTTTGATCGCTTTATTCCAAAAATAGAAACAAAGATATTATCAACAATACTAAATGCATGTTTCAAGATAAAAGTCATGTACATGTTTAATTTCTTTCACTATTGTGATAGCAAGATGATAAGAAGAGCTAAATAACTTTGTGTAAATTGGCAAGAATATTTGGCAAATCATTTCAAAAAACTCAAGTTTATGTCACTCATGTAAATAAGTTAAAGAAGAGCTATTTTGTAATTTGCATAACTTTAATTGAGAAACTTTCTTTAAAATGGAATACTTGCAATAGATGGCGATGTTTTCATAACATCCATTTTTTACATTGCAATAAATACTTTATGAAATATTGAAATAACACTTCAATCATTGTATCAGTGCTTCTATTAAAATAATCTAATTCTAAAATAATCATTATTTAAGAGTTAGCATTAGTTAATATACGCTGCCTACATACTCCGTTACACGGTTGATATTTTTAAAAGCAAACACCCTTAATCTGAAAACAATTCAATTATTTTGACTAATATAACATAACATTGCTTCCATGATTGCCCGTATGAAAATTTTGTTTTGAAAAGAATTAAAAAATTAGAGGCAAATTAGGAAAATATTCTTGTAACGACCCAAATACTACGTATCGGAGGATCGTAGAATATTTATATTATTTTTTTATGACATCATATGATTATATAATTTTGAAAAATGACTACTAGGGTCATTTCTTTTCCTTAGAGTATTTTTGAATTTTTCTGTAACCATTTTGACCCTACAAAATTTTATATGGACTGTAACTTTTGATAGGAGCTGAGTTTGGGTCTGAAACCATTCCATTGGATCCAGATGATGGTTTCCTTTTCCATAGAGTGATCATATTAAGAAAATGGACTTATAGTTTTGAAGTTATGGCAGTTTGAAGTTTCCTATAATTTTGAGAAGCTTAAGTGGGTAATTAGGATTAATAGTAACATGATTCATGTAACGATTCTGGAATTTACCGTTATTTTGAAGCATTTGTTGATTAAATTTAATTTGATTTAAGTTGAGGAATTTAGAAATTTGAATTTAAATTTACGTTGCGTATCAATAGTTAAAATGAATAAAGGAGTAATTAAATTTTTAAAACAAAATTTTAAACGATTTGAAATTTAACGTAAAATCAGTCGTTAATAAAACAGTAAAATTTTGGTTTCAAAAAAATTAATTTTTTTTAAATATTTTTACATGGAGATATTGTAGAAAATTTTATAATAAAACGTTGGCGTTCGTTTCGTCGTATTTTGGTTTCGCTAGCTTCGTTTAAATCGATTTATACAATCGATATATGGTAGCGACAACCGATATTGCGTAATTAATGAATGTTCACTCGAGCGTTAAAGAACCAGTTTTCTGTGTGCTAACGCGTTCGTATTGATACACTGAGCACAACGGTGTTTCGCTTCGCGTGTTTGGATCCTTGGTTTGTGTAACGACCCGGGATTTTGCGAAAATTGTCATCGTCAAATGACGATTAACTTAGTGGTTAATTGCTGTTAAGTGTTTTAATTAGTAGTAAATTCGTTTAAAAATTTGTTAAGTAAATATGTGATTTTACAAATTTAAAAATCTTGGCCCAGGTTTCTATCTTGGGCTATGTTATAATAATATCTAGAGGCAAATGGGTTCCCCCTATCATTCGTTCAAAAACCCGGTCCCCCCCCTTTCTTTTTCGAACCCTAAAAATCAAACGAGATAATGGCGGTCTCGTCCTGGCGAATTAGGGCTTCGACTCGATTTCCTATGAGAGATGATGGCTGCCGTGATTTCTCTCGTTCGTTCTTCAATCAAATTAGGGCCTCGTGGTTATCTTCGAAGCCGCGCCTTGGTGGATTGTTCGTTTCCCTGTAGCTTGTTTTAGCTGCTTCAGTTCGATTGCAAAGGTGAGTGATTTAAGTATCACTCGCATCTATTTCAAATTAGTAAATATTTTGTTGCTTGATTTTCTCGACTTTGTTTTTGTTGTTGTTGAACTTTGAATTTCTGAAGACTTCGATTATGCTTTGTGAATTTCATCCCTGTTTTCTCATTCGTATTGACATGTTTGAATTTTTCTTTGACCGTTCGATATAATGTTGGATGGTGCGATTTATTCCTGACTGATTCACAATCGTATATTCTTGAGATGTTCGGTCGACTTGGTTTTGAAATTATCGGCTTTGAATCTCCTTGCTCACCCCAATTCGATTTTCTCGGTGACATTGGTCTTGACTGGGTTGATAACTTCCTTTTGTTCTGTATATATGTGCATATATGCTTATGTATGTGTGTATGCATATATAGGTGGAATTGTTTTCGGTCATCATTGTTTTGATTTGAAATGGTTCGATCATTCCTTGATCGCCACGGTTGAGATTCTCCTATTTTATTTTGGTTTTGATTGTTGATTCTGTCCCTTTGTATGGTTAGCTTGGAAATTCTGACTTGGTCACCTTGTTTTGTAAATTCGTTCATTTGTGGCTTTGACGCTTCGGTATTAACTTGTATGTGATTCCATGACTTAATAGTGTCATCGGCCATCTTGCTATACTTGAATCATCTCCTCTGTTACTGTTGCTTGTTTCGTTATGGGGTAGCTTGGTTCACCGTTACATCCCACCATTGCATTTGATCTGGTCATTCAATTAGTTGTTCACTGGATCATTATGTGGTATCTTTTGGAGCTCAAGTAGTTTCACCTGAGTTATTGTAGTAATTGTCGCCAGTTGCCTCTGGTTCCATTTGTTTCGAATCTTCATATAGAGGCTACATTTGTTATATTTGAAGTTTTGGTTTTTGCTTGATTTAGGTTATTGCTGCATATGGTGTACCTGTAGTGTTCATTTGTTAAGTTAGTATGCGGTTGATTCAAGTATGCTAGTTGGTCTGGTTCATCTTGTAGTCTTCACTTAAACTTCGAACTGTTTGCATTAACTTTGATTGCTGTAGCCTTTGTGCATTGTTGTTATTCCTTTGGTGCACCATGCTTATGTAAGACAGTTGAGGCAGTGCCATTGTCATTTGCGTCTGCATTGTACTTGAGTGCATTATCTTTGTGTATGCATTACTCTTTCTGGTAGAGTTCGAATACATGTATCACTTGTGTCTACTGAGTTTGAACATCCACGGTGTTAGTTCATTGATATAGCTTGACAGTTTTGGGTACATGTACATTGTCACTGCATATTTCGTTGCATATTAACTTATTGAAGTCACTAGTAATGTTCACTTGAAGTTGTTTAAATAACTTCAAGTCCATTACTTTCTCTTTCATAAAACAACTACCACTGCTATTATGTGCAATTACTGTTGCATTCCTGTTTATGCTTTGAGTCACTGTTGCATTGCCTCTGAACTTTGTGGCACACAAACTTTATTTCATGTTAATCTTCACTGTAACATGTTGTCGCTGTATATTGCTCCGAGTCAGTTTGCATCATTAGCCTGGTTGTTCTGTAGTTCCTTGTTGCCACCTCTGTTTCACTTTTGTTCAGGTTGTACTTATTATTTTACTGCATCATGTGGGCAGTCTTTGCCTGTGCATGTTTGTCACCTGATCCGGTACACCTGATGTTGTTGTCTTCATTTGGCATTTGGATTTGTTTGTGTACTTCACAGCTATATGTGCTTATTGTATATATTGGCTGTCGTGCACTGGTTATCTTCACATCATTGTATAATTCGAAGTCCGGTTCAAGTTGCAGTGATACCGCTTGCATTCTGGTTTCTCTGTACTTGATCCTCTGAGTTGCTTGTAGTAGTGTTGACTTTGTTGAAGTTTTGCTCTTATTTGGTTTGGGGCGTACTTGCTTCCCAGACCAGTTGCGTTATAACTATTGAGGCAGTGGTATTGATTTTTGAATCTTCACTTTCTCCTCATCATTGAGGCTATACTCTTGTTTGCTGCATTTATGTTTTTATGATAGCACTGTCCAGTTGAGTTTGAGTCGTACAACTCGAACTTGATCTCGAGATGGTGCCATTTGTTTGTGATTTTCATTGAGCTTTCGTGTATTTCATCGCGGTAGTGGCGAGGCAGTGCACGCGTGCGTGCACTGCAGCCACACCGAAATTTGATTTGGATTTGCTGATTTTTTGTTTAACACTGTTCAGTGTTATATCTGCCGTTATCCGATTCTCTTATCGAGGAGTTGGATATACGAGATTTCTGTGACTGTCGTCTATTTAAATTATTACTGCCTATATGCACTAATAAACTGGTTTGAATTAGACTGACCTGGGTATTATTTTCTTTTGAATGTAATACTCGGGTCAGACCCGAGTTATTTCAGGTTGTAGATTTTCTTCTTTGAGTTGCTGTTCAGGATTTGAAGACTTTTCACATCTTCTGAAGTTGTCGGTGTCATTTTGTAATAGTCGTGTCATTGTATAGAACGATTTGTATTCATGTATATTATTCGATAATGTAATTGTATATATAACTTCTAGAGTCGACAGTTGTAGTTGTATCATATGTATCGTGTCAACTATATTGTAACTGACATCGGTGTTATATATATATGAGATTTTTGTAAACCTGTGTTCCGCATTTATATCATCTGTGTTATTGTTATATCTAATGTCCTAAACTATTATGAACTATCGTAGTTTGTTTTATACTGATAATTGGATATGTCGATGGGAGTAAATAAATAATAGATGAAAAATAAAAAGTATATACCACTCCTACCGAGATAACCAATATTAGTGTAAGGCCTATTACGGATGGTCGCTCCTATCCAGCCTTATTCTTCGTAATAATAGACAGTATTTCTTTTAATACTCTTTGTTATTATGAGCATAGAGGTGGGGCGTCACAGTTGGTATCAGAGCCTGGGGTTTTTGGACATAATATAAAACATAATTTGGATGGAACATATGTTACAACTATTGGTCGATGTTTTACTGTGATTTGAGTCAAAACTAAAGTTTTGAAATTTTGATGAAATTTTTAAATATCGTTATTTAAAAATAAAAGTGGAATTGTGTTTTGTTGTTTGGATGAAATTGTGTTCTGATGATTTGATTGATTTGTGTTCTATTTATCAGAGTGCGCAGCGGAAACAGTGAAACTGTCTTCGCTGAGTACAACTGATAATCTTTTTGATTTAAGAATCAAAATACGAAATTGATATGAATTCCAATTGTTGTTTACATAGCTGTAATTATTTGTTTCTTTGAGAATTTCGAATCCAAATTGAGGATTCGAAGAAATTGCAGATATGTGATTTTTGTTGAAATTTCCGCTGGCTTTCTTTTGTACTAATCTATTGATTAGATTTTGCTGTTTTGAATTGTCTTCATTGAAGATACCTTCGAACGATTTCTTTGTTCATTCTGTAGTACGGGCAAAAATTTAAATTTGCACGTTATTGCATTTATTTTACGTTGAATCGATGCTTGGTTATGAAACGTATTTTGTTGCCGTTATTCTTATAACGGGATTTTTACACCAATGCTATATTTTGAAGCACGGTGTTTTGTGGCGTTTTGATGAATGAAAATTCACTGATATTACATTTTGATGTAAATTGTTTTGATGTGATTTTGACATTTTAAAAATACTGTCGCTTTGGCTTCAGTAACCGTCATGTTTTAAAAGTGGATTTTCAAGCGGTTATTCCGCAATACTGATTTGTGACCGTTTTTACGGTATTTTGAGAAGTACAATTTTCTTATCGAAATTGTTACTAATATTGCTGCTTTAATCACGTGATTGGAAAATCGTTTTAAAATGAAAATTGTTTTATAAAATTTTAGCAGTTTGCGTTTTCAAAAGGATGAGAAAACGACTTAAACGATTCAGTAAAATCGAGGATTATGACCCCTTTCTTTTACTGTTTCGCTTAACTCCGGACTTGTTCAGTTGAGGATGCGAATTGTTATTTTTACAAAATAAACAAAATTGTTTTCAAAAATTTTACAGTTTGCGATTTCAAAAGAATGAGGAAGCGATTTAAACGTTTCAGCAAAATCGAGGACTATGACCCCTTTCTTTTACTGATTCGCTTAATTCCGGACTTGTCCGTTTGAGAATGTAAAGTGTATTTTTACAAAATACACAATTTTGCACTTTCAAGGAAACGATGAAGTGATTTAAACGATTTAGCAAAAGTGCGGAGTATGGAACCACACTTTTACTATTTCGGTTAATTCCGGACTCGTTAATTGAATATCTGTTGTTTTGATGAATTTGATGATTTCACACTTTCAAGGAAACGATGAAGAGAATCAAACGATTTAGTAAAACACGTGGTATGGGACATGTGCGTTTGCTATTTCGGTTAATTCCGGACTCGTTAATTGAAACATTTTGATGCTTTCGTGTGCTTTCGAGCCACTATGAGGACCTTCGGGTCATTTGTTGGACCTTCGGGTCATTTGTTGGGCTTTCGGGCCACTCTGCGGACCTTCGGGTCAAATACCAGTACTAGACCTTCGGGTCACTCTGCGGACCTTCGGGTCAATCTGATGGGCGCCAAAATTATGTTGAGTACTTGGTAGGCTTCGGCCATTTGTTGATGCACGTGCGGCGAATTAAAAACTCGCCATCTGATGGGATCGATCCAAGCTTTTATGTTGATTTTCTAGTTTTCTTAATTGATTTCTAGATATTTGTTGCATCCAATTATCTGCAGGTAATTGGATATTTGTTGATATGAGTTCTGATTATCGTTTTTGATAATCAGATAATTGTTGTTTCTAATTATCGCTTGTGATAATTAGATATTTGTTGATATGAGTTCTGATTATCGTTTTTGATAATCAGATATTTGTTGTTTCTAATTATCGCTTGTGATAATTAGATATTTGTTGATATGAGTTCTGATTATCGTTTTTGATAATCAGATAATTGTCGTTTCTAATTATCGCTTGTGATAATTAGATATTTGTTGATATGAGTTCTGATTATCGTTTTTGATAATCAGATATTTGTTGTTTCTAATTATCGCTTGTGATAATTAGATATTTGTTGATATGAGTTCTGATTATCGTTTTTGATAATCAGATAATTGTTTTTCTAATTATCGCTTGTGATAATTAGATATTTGTTGATATGAGTTCTGATTATCGTTTTTGATAATCAGATATTTGTTGTTTCTAATTATCGCTTGTGATAATTAGATATTTGTTGATATGAGTTCTGATTATCGTTTTTGATAATCAGATAATTGTTGTTTCTAATTATCGCTTGTGATAATTAGATATTTGTTGATATGAGTTCTGATTATCGTTTTTGATAATCAGATATTTGTTGTTTCTAATTATCGCTTGTGATAATTAGATATTTGTTGATATGAGTTCTGATTATCGTTTTTGATAATCAGATAATTGTTGTTTCTAATTATCGCTTGTGATAATTAGATATTTGTTGATATGAGTTCTGATTATCGTTTTTGATAATCAGATATTTGTTGTTTCTAATTATCGCTTGTGATAATTAGATATTTGTTGATATGAGTTCTGATTATCGTTTTTGATAATCAGATAATTGTTGTTTCTAATTATCGCTTGTGATAATTAGATATTTGTTGATATGAGTTCTGATTATCGTTTTTGATAATCAGATATTTGTTGTTTCTAATTATCGCTTGTGATAATTAGATATTTGTTGATATGAGTTCTGATTATCGTTTTTGATAATCAGATAATTGTTGTTTCTAATTATCGCTTGTGATAATTAGATATTTGTTGATATGAGTTCTGATTATCGTTTTTGATAATCAGATATTTGTTGTTTCTAATTATCGCTTGTGATAATTAGATATTTGTTGATATGAGTTCTGATTATCGTTTTTGATAATCAGATATTTGTTGTTTCTAATTATCGCTTTGGATAATTAAATAATTGCTGATTTGAAATTTGATTATCGCTTTTGATAATCAAATATTTGTTGAATTTGAAATTTGATTATCGCTTGAGATAATCAAATATTGGTTGAATTTGAAATTTGATTATCGATTGTGATAATCGAATATTTGTTGAATTTGAAATTTGGTTATCGTTATTGATAATCGAATATTTGTTGAATTTGAAATTCGATTATCGATTGTGAAAATCGAATAATTGTTAAAATTGAAACTTGGTTACCGTTGTGGTAATTAAATATTTGTTGATTTGTTTTTTGGCTATCGTTTGGATAATTAGATGTTTGCTGATTTTATTGATATGAGATTTTCTAGTTTCTTATTGATTCTAGATTACGTTGATTGTATTGAATATTGCTGATGTTTGCATTTATCCAGCTTTGCTGTTTTTGATTATCTATTGATAATTAGGCTTTGTTGAGAAATTGTAAATTTCTTTTATTGAAATTGAAAGATTTCTTTGGTGTTTGCGTTTTGACTTTTATTTTCTAGCTTAACCAGTTTATGTTAGAAAAGTAATTGTTATTGACGACCTTAGTTATGAAAATTGCGGGGACGCAATTTTTATAAGGAGGGGAGTCTGTAACGACCCGGGATTTTGCGAAAATTGTCATCGTCAAATGACGATTAACTTAGTGGTTAATTGCTGTTAAGTGTTTTAATTAGTAGTAAATTCGTTTAAAAATTTGTTAAGTAAATATGTGATTTTACAAATTTAAAAATCTTGGCCCAGGTTTCTATCTTGGGCTATGTTATAATAATATCTAGAGGCAAATGGGTTCCCCCTATCATTCGTTCAAAAACCCGGTCCCCCCCCTTTCTTTTTCGAACCCTAAAAATCAAACGAGATAATGGCGGTCTCGTCCTGGCGAATTAGGGCTTCGACTCGATTTCCTATGAGAGATGATGGCTGCCGTGATTTCTCTCGTTCGTTCTTCAATCAAATTAGGGCCTCGTGGTTATCTTCGAAGCCGCGCCTTGGTGGATTGTTCGTTTCCCTGTAGCTTGTTTTAGCTGCTTCAGTTCGATTGCAAAGGTGAGTGATTTAAGTATCACTCGCATCTAATTCAAATTAGTAAATATTTTGTTGCTTGATTTTCTCGACTTTGTTTTCGTTGTTGTTGAACTTTGAATTTCTGAAGACTTCGATTATGCTTTGTGAATTTCATCCCTGTTTTCTCATTCGTATTGACATGTTTGAATTTTTCTTTGACCGTTCGATATAATGTTGGATGGTGCGATTTATTCCTGACTGATTCACAATCGTATATTCTTGAGATGTTCGGTCGACTTGGTTTTGAAATTATCGGCTTTGAATCTCCTTGCTCACCCCAATTCGATTTTCTCGGTGACATTGGTCTTGACTGGGTTGATAACTTCCTTTTGTTCTGTATATATGTGCATATATGCTTATGTATGTGTGTATGCATATATAGGTGGAATTGTTTTCGGTCATCATTGTTTTGATTTGAAATGGTTCGATCATTCCTTGATCGCCACGGTTGAGATTCTCCTATTTTATTTTGGTTTTGATTGTTGATTCTGTCCCTTTGTATGGTTAGCTTGGAAATTCTGACTTGGTCACCTTGTTTTGTAAATTCGTTCATTTGTGGCTTTGACGCTTCGGTATTAACTTGTATGTGATTCCATGACTTAATAGTGTCATCGGCCATCTTGCTATACTTGAATCATCTCCTCTGTTACTGTTGCTTGTTTCGTTATGGGGTAGCTTGGTTCACCGTTACATCCCACCATTGCATTTGATCTGGTCATTCAATTAGTTGTTCACTGGATCATTATGTGGTATCTTTTGGAGCTCAAGTAGTTTCACCTGAGTTATTGTAGTAATTGTCGCCAGTTGTCTCTGGTTCCATTTGTTTCGAATCTTCATATAGAGGCTACATTTGTTATATTTGAAGTTTTGGTTTTTGCTTGATTTAGGTTACTGCTGCATATGGTGTACCTGTAGTGTTCATTTGTTAAGTTAGTATGCGGTTGATTCAAGTATGCTAGTTGGTCTGGTTCATCTTGTAGTCTTCACTTAAACTTTGAACTGTTTGCATTAACTTTGATTGCTGTAGCCTTTGTGCATTGTTGTTATTCATTTGGTGCACCATGCTTATGTAAGACAGTTGAGGCAGTGCCATTGTCATTTGCGTCTGCATTGTACTTGAGTGCATTATCTTTGTGTATGCATTACTCTTTCTGGTAGAGTTCGAATACATGTATCACTTGTGTCTACTGAGTTTGAACATCCACGGTGTTAGTTCATTGATATAGCTTGACAGTTTTGGGTACATGTACATTGTCACTGCATATTTCGTTGCATATTAACTTATTGAAGTCACTAGTAATGTTCACTTGAAGTTGTTTAAATAACTTCAAGTCCATTACTTTCTCTTTCATAAAACAACTACCACTGCTATTATGTGCAATTACTGTTGCATTCCTGTTTATGCTTTGAGTCACTGTTGCATTGCCTCTGAACTTTGTGGCACACAAACTTTATTTCATGTTAATCTTCACTGTAACATGTTGTCGCTGTATATTGCTCCGAGTCAGTTTGCATCATTAGCCTGGTTGTTCTGTAGTTCCTTGTTGCCACCTCTGTTTCACTTTTGTTCAGGTTGTACTTATTATTTTACTGCATCATGTGGGCAGTCTTTGCCTGTGCATGTTTGACACCTGATCCGGTACACCTGATGTTGTTGTCTTCATTTGGCATTTGGATTTGTTTGTGTACTTCACAGCTATATGTGCTTATTGTATATATTGGCTGTCGTGCACTGGTTATCTTCACATCATTGTATAATTCGAAGTCCGGTTCAAGTTGCAGTGATACCGCTTGCATTCTGGTTTCTCTGTACTTGATCCTCTGAGTTGCTTATAGTAGTGTTGACTTTGTTGAAGTTTTGCTCTTATTTGGTTTGGGGCGTACTTGCTTCCCAGACCAGTTGCGTTATAACTATTGAGGCAGTGGTATTGATTTTTGAATCTTCACTTTCTCCTCATCATTGAGGCTATACTCTTGTTTGCTGCATTTATGTTTTTATGATAGCACTGTCCAGTTGAGTTTGAGTCGTACAACTCGAACTTGATCTCGAGATGGTGCCATTTGTTTGTGATTTTCATTGAGCTTTCGTGTATTTCATCGCGGTAGTGGCGAGGCAGTGCACGCGTGCGTGCACTGCAGCCACACCGAAATTTGATTTGGATTTGCTGATTTTTTGTTTAACACTGTTCAGTGTTATATCTGCCGTTATCCGATTCTCTTATCGAGGAGTTGGATATACGAGATTTCTGTGACTGTCGTCTATTTAAATTATTACTGCCTATATGCACTAATAAACTGGTTTGAATTAGACTGACCTGGGTATTATTTTCTTTTGAATGTAATACTCGGGTCAGACCCGAGTTATTTCAGGTTGTAGATTTTCTTCTTTGAGTTGCTGTTCAGGATTTGAAGACTTTTCACATCTTCTGAAGTTGTCGGTGTCATTTTGTAATAGTCGTGTCATTGTATAGAACGATTTGTATTCATGTATATTATTCGATAATGTAATTGTATATATAACTTCTAGAGTCGACAGTTGTAGTTGTATCATATGTATCGTGTCAACTATATTGTAACTGACATCGGTTATATATATATATATGAGATTTTTGTAAACCTGTGTTCCGCATTTATATCATCTGTGTTATTGTTATATCTAATGTCCTAAACTATTATGAACTATCGTAGTTTGTTTTATACTGATAATTGGATATGTCGATGGGAGTAAATAAATAATAGATGAAAAATAAAAAGTATATACCACTCCTACCGAGATAACCAATATTAGTGTAAGGCCTATTACGGATGGTCGCTCCTATCCAGCCTTATTCTTCGTAATAATAGACAGTATTTATTTTAATACTCTTTGTTATTATGAGCATAGAGGTGGGGCGTCACAGTTTGTTCCACGCATTGTTTTGCTTCGAGTTAACAACCGGTTAATATTGTTTATACAGGATGTTATAAGTTAAATTATATGTTATAAGAATAGCCCATTAAAAAATATATATATCATTATACACGTCTGAACAGTTTGAATTAGTGCACTTGAGAATTGGCAGTGATTAAAGCAGTAAACGCTCAAATATCTATTCACGCATGGTGGTCACGTTATCTCCATTTTTTTCTCTTCTGATCTATTTCATTCGAAAATTTTAAAGCAACAGAAGAAAAAAACGAACGAAAGCTGCTTCTTCCATCACCATATTCCAAAACTGTCCTCCCTTCACGCCTGACGCCGACCTGCCGCACCCCTTCTAGCCACCACACCACATCCCGACCCTGGGCCTAGCTCCTCCGACCTTAACTTCTAGCTGCCGCCACCTGCTCCAAAAAAAATATATCGCCTGCACCTAGCCCTCCACCGCCACCGCCCTATCGCCTGCACTTAGCCGCTTTCCTCCCAACCGTCGCCGCATTCTCTTCCTCCGGCCAGAGCTCCTTCCAGTCGCCTAAAAAAAAGAAGTTCAAAGTGCTGCCGTGATTTCCTCCCTCCCCTCCGATTCCACCGCCTGCACCACCAACTGACCGCCGCCTGCACCCCCTGACGTCGCTGCACCAACCTTGCGCCCTAGTCGACCTGATCACCTTCCCTTCTTTCTTGTGCAAGGTCGTGATCTATTCATAGATATATATATATATATTGTTATATATATATATACCTATAAAGGGGGTTTAAAAAAAGGTTTCTGTAACCGTCCGGATTTGGAGTTAGACGAGTACGAGTTGAAGAGTTACCGTCGAGTTCGTGGTATCATGTGCCGTTGGCATTTTTGATCATGTCGGATTAGCGTAGTTCGAGGTGAGTGTTTTACATTCACGTTTAACTAATATAATGATGCAAGTTAATAAATCTAAAATTATCACTATTATATGTTTGTAGTTGAATTGGATTGATATATAGTCGTTGGATGAATTATTGAATGATATATGTTGACACAATATACACGTCTTATGTATGTACACAACGGTAGAAAATATAAATTTGGACACGTCACATTCACCCTGTTATTGATATTCACTGTGCTATGATTTGTTGAAATTTCCCCGTCAATATTTGGATATGACTGTATGTTGAAATCACGATGTTGGGAAGGGTTGAAATGATATATACCCATATTTTAAATTTAATTATTCCACTTGGCCTAGGTAGAAAATTAAATTTAAAACGCCGTTTGGTTGAATAAAAATATTTTTTTTCATAAACGGAGATCGTTGAAAATTTATGTATGAACGATTTGAAATTTGAAATTTTGTTTTTAAAATTGGTATTTATTACTTAAATAAAATTAAGGTGAAATAAGTGATTTTATTAGTAGATGGTAATTTTGAGATAAATGTTTGAAATGTTTTATTTAAAGAAAATTGATTTTGAATTTAATTCCATAAAATTTTGATTTAAATTAAGATTGAATTTTTTTTTTGAAATTTAAAGTATTGAAGTTAAGAATTTAATTTAAATTTTGAGTTAGATTTAAACTTAAATCAGTAACTTATATTCCTATATCGAAATTTGTGCAAATTAAATATATTTGTAGTTAAATATATATATATATATATAGAAAAAAGGAGTTTAAATTGTTTAATAAATTTGGAATTTATTAGGAATTAGTTTGATAAAATTATATTGGAGATTTAAATTGTTAATAAATTTTGGGATTTATTGGAAAATTGATTGGTTAAATTGTAATGGAATTTAAATTCCAACTTAAACAAGTTTGATTTAAGTGATCCAATTTATGGGTTTAAATGGACTTTAAAATTTAGGATTTCTAAGGAAATTGAGTTTTGAAATTGGAATGTTTTATAATGGAATTTGAGAACGAGAAATTGGATTTGAGGAATTTGAAAAAAAAAATCCCGTTGTATTTAATATGAACCGTTTTTAAACCATAATTGACCAAATGGTGTGTAAAACATACGTTGGGTTGTCAAAGAGACCGGGGCCGGATTTTGACATACTCTTTGTCAATCCCGGAACCACTTTGATAACCGTGTACGCGATGGATGATATCCAGAATGTAGTGGTTGAATTGGCGACGTTTACTGGAATGAAGTAAGAGAACGATGATGGATAGCTTTGACATTCGTGTCATAATTAAAAGGACTAAAACAGGAGCCTATGTCTGGCCAATGAGGTTAGCTACCTCTAGCGACATTGATCTTTCGTATTTTACTGTCGTGATTTGAACTTGATGGGTGCACCCTTCTGTTTGGATTGATAGTCGCGGTCGGTCACGGGTGGGTTACGACCAGCCAGAAAGGGTAACCTGGTAGAATCCTACCTTGGGCATTGCCTCACGTGTCTTGTCATATTTATCCCTATATGAGCCCATTACGATTTTGGTTTAAAAATGTATAATTGTGTTAAGGTGGATCAATGTAAAGCCTTAACGCTATTTTGATATTTATTTTACTGATAGACATTATCTATTATAGTGTACACTATTATATGTAGATAGTTTGACGGATCCTTAGGAGATGGAAAAACCCGTAACATATCCTAAGTTACTTTGCATTGATTTATTGACTTTCATGTGAATATTAGTTCTGACTCGAGTATTGTGTTTTTCCATTATGCTCGGGTGAGCCTGAGTATTTCCAGTTTGGAGAGCTTGCTGTGAAGACGAAGACATTTCTGGAGATTCTGTTCTATTTCAGTTATTTCATTGGTTTAGTTCGTTATGTCAGTTAGACTCATTTTATTCTAGTTATTTCTTTTCAGTTTTTAGAGTGAGAATAATGTAACTTATTTAGAGTTTTCTTGAATTATTCTTATACTTATTTATTTTCCGTTGCGCGATTTTGAGTTGTATTTATTTCTGTATTTGTGTTCTGTGATTGATTCTATTTTTACCCTAAATATCTATCTATCATTTAAGCAAATGTTCTTGTTTAATTGGTGGATCATTACAGTTGGTATCAGAGCTTATGGTCGAGTGAACACCTAAGCCTGTGGGGTAAAACTCATTATAGATAGGGTAATTAATTACCCTAGAATGAGTAGAATCTTTCTTGAGAGAGCGTGTTTTAAAAATTTAAGAAAGAAACGGTTTAAAAACTTAAGTAAGTTAAAATATTAAGGTGTCCTTCCTTAGTGAATTCTTTTGACTAGGTTCTTTCAATTGACTCAGTTTCTAATAAATTTTCTTGCCCATCCCTTCATTAAAGAATGAGTAATCGTAGTACTCGAGGCAGAGGTAGGGGAAATGTTCCCAATATAGAGGAAAGAAGTTCACAGGTGCCGATGGCATTGTTGGAGCACAGCAATGGCTTAAGAATGCCGAAAGGATTTTTGTTGGACTTGGCATCATGGACGCTCAGAGGCGTCAATTAGCAGCTTGGCAGCTTCAGGAGGCCGCTCTTGATTGGTGAGATGCTTTTACAGTCCATACCCTAGAGGAAGATATTTCTTGGGCCCAGTTTAGGTGAGATCTATCTAGATGAGAATTTTATATTCTTATGATTATCTCATGGAAGTTTAGTTTAGCATTGTATCCTCTAAATGTACAAGGAAGATTTTTTTACCCAGCGGATGCCAAAAGCTAGGAGGACGGATTTGTATAATTAGTTTATGGAGCTTAAGCAAGGCGAGATGACTATAGCAGAGTATGAAAGGAAGTTCAATAAGCTATCAAAGTTTGGCCCTCATCTGATTGAGATTCCCCTTAAGAAGAATGAGAAATTCATTGCTGGCATGCGTAGGAAGTATAGAGAGCAGCTGACTGGTCATATCCATAGGTCATTTTCAGATATCATTGATTTGGCGATCCGTTTTGAGAATTTGAAGCTAAATAGGATTTCAGAAGTTTCAGGCACCCCAGCCCAGTCTAGCTCCAGTAAGCTTGGCAAGTGTAATGACCCAAAAACTCGGCCTTCGAAAATCGGCACCCGTACTTCACTTGTACTCAAAATGCCGTAGATTCAAATGCCGAATCTGGTTCACCGGAGCTTATAACACCATTAAGTATAACAACACAGCAGAAGAAAAAGAATATATCAATATATATAACATTGATACAGTGACAGATACAAAATCTGATACAATATGATACAACAGAATGATACAACAGATATCAATATACATCAGAGATATGATACAAGAAATAGCAGCGGAAAGAAAATAGATAACACCAGCAGCGGATAGAATATCTCCAATAGAATGCTCCAATCCATAGCTAGAGGAAAGCAAGGTCAGTCGTCCAAGGACTGACTAGCTCCGGATAACCTACTCAACCTGAATATCTGAGAAACCCCAACTCTAGACTGCCCGTGTGGAAAATGGTGGGCACCCAGAGTTTAGGAAAGGAACAATAAACTCCGGATCAGTCATGGAACTGGTGTGAGCAACAAAAATAGTTTATCTTTAAAACAAACACAAAAGAACTTTAACATTGAAACCCGCAATGCTTTTGGAAAATGAAACTACCATAAGAACTCCCGCCACACACACAATGCAAACGCAGAATTGGAGGAGATTTCTTCTTATGATAGTCAAATATGCTTACTACGTAAACAAAACTCTTTTGATATTATTACTAGTGCATAGTGCAAAAAAAATTTCGAAAATACAATATTAATCTTAGCCAGCATAGGTACCATTATACTATGCCTACTATAGCTGCTATGTTAAATAGCAGGTTCTACAACTAATACCGTACAAGGTTCGTATTGGAAAATGGATTTCCAACAAATGGTCAGGCTAAGGAACTTCCTATGCCACGTAGAAAACGCCTCTGGCGGGACGCTCCGAGAGACAAACTGCTCTCTGCCAACACAAGGCCGGGTTACCCCTGTAACAGGTAACTCACGAATATGCCATCCCCCGGTCCTTTGGGACCTTTATCCGAGGCCTCGGTAACCAACATCACACATAATAAATAAAGTGTGTCCACATGAGTAAGTATCTGGGCTCCATACCATGATACCACCCTTTTCCAGAAGGAAATGACATACCCTAAAGGGCGCGACCCTCATAACCTTGCCGCATATTCCTGTTTCGACCATTTCCGGGTTGTGAGGCCCAGACGAAGTCTCGTCCACAAAGCTACGCTTTGTCACAAAGCCATGCTTTGGGTCAACAGATGATCAAAGTAATGATCACAAAGGTAAATGATCAAACAAATGATCATATCACAAATGATCATCACTCAGCATGTCACATTACCAAATTGGGAGTATATTGCTGATAACCTTCAACTACATAACCTCTGAGCTCGTACGTCTCAGAGAAGGGTGTTAAGCTAAGAGGATAAATCCTCCGCCACCAACAGAAATGTATTTGAAAGAAATCTGCTTTATATCTCAAAATGTAATGTCAGACATGTAACCATACAAGTCTGTTCCGGGTTCGAACAGAACCGAAGGCACTTCCGAAGAAGCCCTTGCAATCCGATATTCACAATCCCGATCGGATTTCCCATCACTTAGGGAATCTCTATACCAGGAGCTACCTAGTGCAGAGACAATCGATAGGTTATCCTATCGTTTTCGCAAACACCCGGTCTTCAACACCGGTCTTCAAATGCTATCCATATACGACGTATCACTATTCGGAATGGGTTATGTGACACAAAGGTCCTCTCCCGGCTAAACCGAATAATGAGCGCAATATTTAAAAACATATGGATATTGGGATTTCAATTAAGTCACAACTTAAACCCAAATTTTCTTTCCAAATGGTTTAAACAAATTACCATTTTAATCTTTTAAACAAAAAGATTCATTTTAACAACCTTCAACGGTTTAAACAATTTCCACATTTTAATCTTTTAAATAAAAGATTTAATTCATAACGTTCACCCAGTTTCACAAAGATTCATTCACAGATTTTCCCAAATCAATTTCCATTTCAATTTGATTTACTCGTTAAATCTTTAAAACAAAGATTCAACTTATAGCTTTCAAAACAATTTCATTCCGAATGGTTTAAACAAATCACCGTTTTAAATCTATTAAAAATAAACAGATTTAATTCATAGTTTTCAAAAAGAATTCATTCATAACTTGGAAAAACCAATTTTTAATTCAAACTTGAAATTCCTTTAACTTAAATTGGAATTTCATTTTCTTATATGAAAGCTTTTATCATTTGAAAACAACCAGTTTCATTTCAGAAAATCTGATTCATTTATACGAGTTAAGGTTCTTGGGTAAAATTCAAATTCACAAAACCAATATTTTAAAATGGTTCAAATTCATATAACATATTTATAACATCTTTAACTAAAATTTCCAACCATGGAGTTCAATTACAAAATTTGGATTATTTAAATTGAAACTTTACCAAGTTATTTAAAATAGCTTTTATCTTTGAAAACACCTCTTCAAAAGCTTTTAATATTTAACCCAAATTCATTTTCCAAAATCAATTGAAATAAAAATTTCAATTTCAAAAACATTAAATTTAAATCATCTATGACTTAGCCGATTTCCACGTGAAATCCATATTTGTGTGTGTATGGTGTAGTCCGGGTTTTAACACAATAGTGCACAACATCAATCATCACAGATATATCGATAAGCGGTATAATCTATAACGCTTATCGTTCATTCACAGATTCACAAATAAATAATACAAATTTATCACAGATAAATAAATTACATTCATCATAGATTACACCGAAAACAATTCATAGCAAAAAGCATAACATATCAGAATATCAAACAGCTCAACAATCAATAGAATTCAAAACATCCATAAGTGAACTTAATTAATTATCTGATTTAAAACAGATGGGTCATCAATCATGGTTAATTAACTTTAATTGATTTCAAATCATTTGATCAATTGTCCGTTAATCATTTATTAATTAAATTAATCAACTTTAAATTATTTAATAATTAATCTTTAATTATTCAATTATCCTTTAATTAATTCACTTAACTTATTAAATATCTTTAATTAACCTATTTAAACTTTTAATTACTAAATTAATTAATCCAAATCATTAATTAATTAAATTAGTTAATTATTCATTTACTTAATAATTTCAAATCCTTAATTTTCATTTATTTAAGGATAAAACATTTCTTATTTATGATCAAATTCTCATTTCAATTTTAGATTCAAAATAAATACAAAATTTAACTTAGCAAGTTTCCTAAATCCTATAACGAAATCTACTCGAGCCATCTCCCCTTTTTCTTCGAGTCACAACCCGAATGACCCGAGAATAAAAACAAAGCCCACAAAAAAAAAACAGCGACGGTTCAACTTGGAACCAACTCCTACTTCACTGCTTCGAGTCTCCCCTTGCATGACTTCGGGTAAATACTCGAATTTCTCGAGCAACACATGGGAACTGTCGTCCCAATTCCAAGACCTTTCACTAGAAACAAAAGTGCACGGTGCACATGCACTGTGACTTTGATCAACTCCGGCCTCCCACCAGACCTCCATCTCATCGGCAACCTCCCACGCTCCATCCCACGATCATCTAAACATCATCCCAGACTCGAATTCAAATTCGAGCTGTTCAAACCAAACTTGGAAACACATGCGCATCCCCTCCACGAAACCTGTCAACAGCTCGCCTGAAAAACTCCGGCCACCGTACGTTTTGAAACTCCGGCATCGTCTACGACTACGCGTCAACTTCCATTCCCCAGAACCCTGTTGAACTCGATCAACAATGAAAACTGCGGTGGTCGATTTTACCTAACTTAGTAAAACTAGGGTTCTAAACTACAAACTCTAACTGCTGTCGCCACCGTGGCCATGGCCACCTACGACCATTTTTCCAATCACCCCTATAGGCTCCTCCACCACCCCACACAACCCCGACCACCCTCAACCTCGCGATCACCGGAAATGCTCGAAAACAAGTTTTCCAGACAAACCCAAACAACACATTCAATCTTACATTAAAATTTGTAAATTTAATTTTAAAAATCCTATCTTTTATATACAATTTAAGATATAAAATTAGATCAACAAAACTCAAAGTTTGATTTTTAACTTATCTCAACTCCTCTGTGTTTTCATTTTATTTCCAGACAATGTTTCTATCTAAAATTCTTGCAACTAATTTTAAAGCTTAGTTTAGTTTTAAAACAACAACTTTGTTTAAAATACTTAAGCCTAAAGGAAATTTGAGTGAGAAGAAATTGAAGTTAAAACTAAGTTTTAAATCTCTGAAGTTTAAAACAGAGATGAACACTGTATTTATTTAGACCTTCTCACATGTTCCAGAGTTTAAAACCAATCATACAAACACATTCCCATACATACATCGCAAGTTTACTTAAACTATAAGTCATATGCATCAACTAAAGGTATCTCATGTTAACAGATTAAAGGCAGTGTCTAGAACAAAGATCAGAGAAGTTTAAAAACAACAGATATGCACCCATCATAGATTCACAAAGAAACTTGCACATACATATATACATATAAACAAATCATAAGCACAGAGATTCTCAGAGTATTTAAGTTTTAGTTTAAAAGTTTACTCACAGGTAAAAGAACAAAGAGGTCTAGTTTGCTCACCGATCCCTGGAGAACAGAGCTTGCTTCCAGTTGAAACAGGTTTGAAAAGAATACAGTCGAAATCTTGCTTTTTTTGATCTTCTTGTTAGAATTGATTTAGTTGCTGTTGTTTTCAGTTAAATTGTTGTTTGAGTTTAAAGATGGTAAGCTTCAGCTTTTTTTTCTTCTTAGCTTTGAAGGAACAAAGTGATGATGAAGATAATATACATAAGAAATGAAGTAGACAGGGTATAAACTTTGTACAGAGATGAGCAGGGATATTTTCTTTGTATGTTGGCTAAAAATCATGCTTCGGTGGCTGATGTAAATATTTTGTGTGCTAAGGACATGGCATTAATTGCATAAGTCCTTTATGTTTCTACTTAAATATATATTTGCTATCTTCTTTTGCAAGCACACTTATACACTTTTGTTTCTTGTTTTACCAGCCCATATGTATATATTTGTTTCCTTTGCTTGATCATTTTTCTTCTCGGTCTACACTTACCTATATATATATTTGTTGTTTCTACTTTGTATTTTATTTCACTTTAAAATATTTATTTCTATTTTAATTTTGTTGCTAGATTTTATTCAATATATTTATTTTGTATTTTATAACTTATCTTTTATTTATCCATCTCTATTTATAACTCAAATATTTATTTCTCTTCTATTTTTAGTTTAAATATTTAAAATTAATTTTACTTTAATAATTATTGTTTTATATCTCTCCATATACACATATATTCACACATATATACAATATTTAACTTTAAATGATTTAACACATTTTTTTATTTGATTTCGGGGAAACTCGCACCACTTTATCGATTTATTTCACAAATTTTATTCAAAAATTTATTTAATTATCAATTTAAATGTAATTAAAATCCGGGGTCGTTACAGCAAGAGAAAGTCAAATTTAAGTAGCCAGAAGAAGAAGTGGTAGAGCCGTCAAGGAGTTGGATTTCCTCAGAAAAAGACCAAGGATTTGTCGCACATCACTTGCTTCAAATGCGATAAAAAGGGACATTATGCCAGAGATTGTCCGCCGGCATCCTTAGCGGTCGTTCCTCCAGTCCAAATGACTAGGGGTGACTTATGCCATGTTTGCTTACAACCAGGCCATTTCAAGAAGGATTGCCCTATGTATAAGAAGGGCACACTATCCGGCATCTTTGCAGTCACCGCTTCCACCCCTCCAGTTGAAGAGACCAATCACGTACTTCAAGGTACGCTTTCTTTTCATGCTATGCATGTCCGTGTTTTATTCGATACTGGAGCATCTCATAGTTTTATCTCTGTTAATTTATGTGAGAAATTTGAGCATGATTTGAAACCCGAACCTACTTCTAAATCGTTGTGTGTCTCTAATCCTATTGGTGGCCCCACAAACTTAGGAATGATTTGTAAGAGCGTTTGTATTTTTAAAGACGAACACCGTTTCACCGAAGACTTTTATGTTTTGGGCTTTAGTGGATTCGATTTATTGTTAGGCATGGATTGGCTATCCAAGTTCGAAGCTGTTATTTTTAGTAGTGATCAGACCATTTCTTTGGTTGATGATAAAGGTTCTTAGTTGATTATCCAATGTAAAATGCCTTGTGATCTCGTCAAGAGTTTTGTTTTCTCCCTTGATTTGCATTCTAGTTATCTAAACACTATTCCAGTTGTTCGACTTTTTCCTGATGTCATTGGTGAGGTTACTTATTTACCACCTCATCGAGAAATCGAATTTCGAATTGATCTTTGTAACGACCCCGAATTTTATATAAATTTAAATTGATAATTAATTGAATTTTTGAATAAATATTGTGAAATTAATTGGTAAATTGATTCGAGTTTCCCCGAATTCAAATAAAGTTGTGTTAAATCATTTAATATTGTACATATATGTGAATATATATGTATACGTGATATATGAGTAAATTTGAAATTTTATATATATGTATATATATTGAATTTGAGTTTAAATCTAAAATAAATGGGTTAAAAATACAAATTATATAAGATATAAAGTAAATATATATTTTAATCTCATGTTATTAAATCTATACAAATAATACAAATAGAATAAAACAAATAAAAATAATAAAGAAAGATTTAATAAAAATTAGAAGTTCACTTGTATTTTAAAGTAATAAAAACAAAACAAAAAGTAAACAACTTACATTCAAATATGTAAAAATACAAGTAAATACATTTGCTAAACTTTAACAACTAATTAAAAATAGAAAATTTTCATATTACAAAATAATGAGACAAGGCAAAATAAAAGAAATAGAAATAAATATATATAAGATAAACTAGAAAGGGAAATAAAATACAAATATATATGTACAAGCAAATAAGGATAAGTGTGTTGTACAAAGCAATTAATACCAATACCCTAGTACACTACAACATATCATTTCAGCCTCCATTTGTTAATAAAAATCTTTAGTCAAACAAATATATATCTATAGGCTTGCATAAGAAGACAATATCATGTATACAAGTCGGATAAATATATATAGGCTGATTCAACATTTTATATAAAAACAGAGAAGTATGTAGGCTAGGAAAAAAATAAATATATGTGAGAAAGAAGACATAAAGTACTCATCCATTTAATGCTAGCACAAACAAAGTCAATTCGAAATGTTGAGAAAACAATTCAGCCTCCATTTACTAGCAAATATCATCTGCCTCTTGTACAAAATAATATATCAACTTGTACAAACCATATCATCACCAGTAAAACTCACCTCCCATATATTCATCATTTCCATTTCAGTTTCATTTATTATCACTAAGTAAAACTGAAACAAATACCATTTAAACTCAAACAAGAATTCAACTTAATACAATCAAAACAAACCAGGTAAATCAAAGAATCAAGAAGAGATCCAGCTTGCAAATTTCAAAGCTGTTCAACATAGCAGTTCTGTTTTTCTGGAAAATAAGGTGAGCAAACTCTCTTTAAAAACCCAATCTTCTATCTTAATTGTGTTCAGTGATGATGAATGAGATGAATAATGTTGTAACTTGTTTGAATGTATACATATGTGTGCAGATTTAATGACGCATGTCTGTATGTAGGTATGTATATACCTCTGTTAAAACATGCAGGCTCTAAAACAACTTCAAAAAAATAAATTTCCATTCCTCTGATTCTTGTTAGGTCTAAGGATCTAAACAAAATATACTTGTATAAGCAAGATTCAAGTAGAAAAAATATTGCGGAGTAAAATAAGTTTAATTATTTTCTGGAATTTAGAAAATATAGTGGGTTTTAAAAAAATATCAAAAATTTGAATATCTTAATTTTAAGATCTGATTATACGACCATGATTGCATCATGAAATGATGATTTTTGATATGAGTCTCGTGATTTTTAAGCAAGTAGGTATAGTGAAATCTCCAGATGAATGGAAAATGCTTTCCTGTCAATTACCGTCGATCGAGGTCAAACTGGGCCTTGAGATTTATGTCAGAGGAAGCTCGTAGATAGAGGATGATGGAAAAAATACTAATGGAATTTATTAATAATCATGGTGGAGGAACGGTGAGGTTATAGGGTTTTGTGAGCAATTTGAACGAGATTGTATTCTTGGCTGCTGCGGCATCTATGGAGCATTGGGTTTCATCGCAGGCAGGGGAATGGAAAGGTGGAGCTTTGACGAAGTTGAGGTCAGAAATCCATGATCTCTGGTGGTTAGGTTCGTCGCGGTGAGAAGGATATTGGTCGGGCTTTGATGCTCCAAATTCGATCATGTAACTCGATTTTGATTTCGAGTTCAATTCAACGTTCTGGGCGATTGTGGTGATCGAGGGGGTGGTGGTTGGCGTGTGGAAGGTGACGGCGTTGATCACCGTTGCTCCGATGACTTGTAGATGTGCACGCGCGTATCAATGTATCAGGGGATTGCGTGTTTGGGGAAGAAGGGGCAGGCTCGGGTTCGTCTCGAAGAAACTTGTGAAAATACTCGGGGAAATGAATGTTGTGGAGAACTCGAAGACAGACTCGGGTATTCAAACATTTGGCTCGGGTTTGTTTTGTTGGATACCAGGTTTAAAAAATATAACAGGTTTTAAAGTTATAAAGTAAATTTTGTCCAGCTTTTAAAAGCAAATGCAAGTGTAAAACAAATTTGTTAAACCAAGTTCCAAAGTAAATTGAACAAGTTTTTAAATAAAGGTATCGATCAAGTTTTATAAAACAAGTTAAAAGAATTAAATTATAAACCCAAATGTCTTTGAATTTAAAATGTTTTAATTTTTAATTTAAAGATCTTAGTTAATTTATAGGTTAATGATAATTAATTACAAGGTTTATTAATAAAGGTTTAAATAATAATTAAAGTAATTAATTAAGAAAAATGGTTTGTCTTTAAATTAATAAAGGTTAATTAATTAATGCAATTAATTAAAGGTTTATTCAATAAATGAAAGTAATTAATTACTTAAAAATAACTATTTAATAAAAGTAATTAAAGATAATTACTTAATTAAAAGTAATTAATCAATGATTAAAGTTGATTAATCAAGTAATTAAAGGATAATTACTTAATGTAATTAATTTGTGATTTATTAATATAAGTGATTAAGGATAATCACTTATTGTAATTAATTAAGTATAATTTATTAAATGGTAATTAATTAAGGGTTAATTAATTAAGGATAATTAATTAAAGAATAATTAAATAATTAAGGGTTAATTATTTAATGATTAAAGGTTGATAAATTAATAATTAAAGGTTAATTAATAAATGATTAAAGAATAATTAATTAGGGTGGTTAGTAATAAACCAATGTTAATTAACCAAGATTAGTAATTGAATTCATAAGTAATTAATATGGTTTAAGTTAATTATAATCAGATAATTAATTGATCTTACTTATGGATGTTTGAATTGTATTGAATGTTTTGAATTGTTTGGTATCCCTGATATATGATGCTTTGTGACATATCCTGATTTATGTTGTGATCTGTTTCTCTGGTATGAATGTAATTAATTCCCTGTGATGTAAATTATTATCTGTAATTTATATATCTGTGATCTGTGAATAAAGATAAGCGTTATGTTATACCGCTTATCAACTATATTTCTGTATCTGATCTGTAATGATTGAATGATGTTGCACTATTGTGTGTGAA
Organism: Allium fistulosum; assembly: GCA_030737815.1. Taxonomy (NCBI): domain Eukaryota; kingdom Viridiplantae; phylum Streptophyta; class Magnoliopsida; order Asparagales; family Amaryllidaceae; genus Allium; species Allium fistulosum. Next base: position 74,921,853 of record CM060906.1, read on the forward strand.
ACCCCAGGACTACACCATACACACACAAATATGGATTTCACGAGAAAATCGGTTAAGTAACAGATAATTTAAATTTAATATTTTTGAAATTTTAATTTTAATTTCAATTGATTTTGGGAAATGGATTTGAGTTAAATGTTAAAACTTTCGAAAAGGAGTTTGTAAGATAAAAGTTATTTTATATAACTTAATAAAGCTTCCAATTTAAATAATTCAATTTGAATTTGAATTCAAGAGTTGGAATTGAATTTCATAATTGGAAATTATGGTTAAAGATGTTATAAATGTGTTTATATGAATTTAAACCATTTGAAAATATTGTTTGAGAATTTGAATTTAACCCAAAGACTTTAACTCGTATAAATGAATCAGATTTTCCGAAATGAAAACTGTTTGTTTTCAAATGATAAAAACTTTCATATAAGAAATGAAATTCCAATTTAAGTTAAAGGAATTTCAAGTTTGAATTGAAAAATGGTTTTCCAAGTTATGAGTGAATTCTTTTTGAAAGCTATGAATTGAATCTGTTTATTTTAACAGATTTAAAATGGTGATTTGTTTAAACCATTCGAAATGAAATTGTTTTGAAAGCTATGAGTTAAATCTTTGATTTAAAGATTTAACGAGTTAATCAAATTGAAATGGAAATTGATTTGAAAATCTGTGAATGAATCTTTGTGAAACTAGGTGAACTTTGTAAATTAAATCTTTTGTTTAATAGATTAAAGTGTGGAGATTGTTTAAACCGTTGAAGGTTGTTAAATGAATCTTTTTATTTAAAGATTTGAAAATGGTAATTTGTTAAACCATTTGAAAAGAAAGTTTGGGTTTAATGACTTAAGTGAAATCCCATTATCCATTTGTTTTTGAATATTGCGCTCATTATTTGGTTTAGCCGGGAGAGGACCTTTGTGTCACATAACTCATTCCGAATAAGTGATACGTCGTATATGGATAGCATTTGAAGACCGGTGTTGAAGACCGGGTATTTGCGAGAACGATAGGATAACCTATCGATTGTCTCTACACTGGGTAGCTCCCGGTATAGAGATTCCCTAAGTGATGGGAAATCCGATCGGGATTGTGAATACCCGGATTGCAAGGGCTTCTTGGGAAGTGCCTTTGGTTCTGTTCGAACCCGGAACAGACTTGTATGGTTACATGTCTGACATTACATTTTGAGATATAAAGCTGATTTCTTTCAAATACATTTCTGTTGGTGGCGGAGAATATATTCTCTTTGCTTAACACCCTTCTTTGAGACGTATGAGCTAAGAGGTTTTGTAGTTGAAATTTATCAGCGATATACTCCCAATTTGGTAATGTGGCATGTTGAATGTTGTTGTGTGTTGATCATTTATTGATCATTTGTGATCAAAGCGTGGCTTTGTGAAAAAGCGTAGCTTTGTGGACGAGACCTCATCGAACCTCACAGACCGGAAATGGTCGAAATAGGAATGATGCGGCAAGGTTATGAGGGTCGCGCCCTTTAGGGTATGTCATTTCCTTCTGGAAAAGGGTGGTATCATGGTATGGAGCCCAGATACTTACTCATGTGGACACACTTTATTTATTATGTGTGATGTTGGTTACCGAGCGCTCGGATAAAGGTCCCAAAGGACCGGGAAATGGCATATTCGTGTAGTAGTTACCTATTCCCAGAGGTAACCCGACCTTGTGTTGGAAAAGAGCCAGGTTGGTTCTCGGGACGTCCATCCAGAGGTGTACCCATTGACAGTGGGAAGTTCCTTAGCCCGACCATTTGTTGGAAATCCAAAGAAACAATACGAACCTTGTACGGTTTTAGTTGTATAACCTGCTATGGAATGTGGCGGTAACCTGCTATTGAACATAGTAGCTATAGTAGGCATACAATAATGGTTGTATGTTGGCTAAGATTAATATTGTATTTTCGAAATGATTTTGTACACTATGCACTAGTAATAATATCAAAAGAGTTTTCTTTGCGTAGTAAGCATGTTTGACCATCATAAGAAGAAATCTCCTCCAATTCTGCGTTTGCATTGTGTGTGTGGCGGGAGGTCTTATGGTAGTTTCATTTTCCAAAAGCATTGCGGGTTTCAATGTTTAAAATTCTTTTGTTGTTGTTTAAAGATAAATTGTTTTTGTTGCTCACACCAGTCCCACGATTGACTCGAAGTTTATTGTTCCCTTCCTAAACTCTGGGTTCCCACCATTTTCCATACGGGCAGTCTAGAGTTGGGTTTCTTTTCAGATAGTCAGGTTTAGTAGATTATCTGGAGCTAGTTCAGTTCTTGGAGTTCATGGTCCGACGTTGCTTATCTTTGTGCATCATGATGGTGGTTCGAGCTTGATGTTGGAGTTGTTGGTGTCATTCCCTTTTTCAGATCATTTGGAGTTATCTCTTCTGTTATTTCCGCTGTATCATTATTTATCTCTAATATTGTTGTATCATATTAATATCATTGTTGTATATCATTCTGGATATTGTACTCATTGAAGTTGTATATGATATCATCTATTTCTTTATTCCGCTGTGTTGTAATACTTAATGATGTTATTAGCTCCGGAGAGCCAGATTCGGTGTTTGAATCTACGGCATTTGAGTACAAGTGAAGTACAGGTGCCGATTTTCGAATGCCGAGTTTTTGGATCTTTACAAGTGGTATCAGAGCTAAGGTTGAACTTTAGCTCAGGAGTATAACACATTAAGTAGCTCATTAGAGATATGGTGAAGTATACCCTAGAATGAGTATCTCTAAGATATCCTTCTGTGTGCCTCAGTAAATTCTCTTACTATCCATTGATAGTAAGTATGAGTGCGAGAAGAGGATGAGATAGGGGACAGGGGGAATTCCACCACGAGATGGTCAATACCCTGTAACAACAAGGAAACAATCTTTTCTCTATCAATCTCTTTTGTTCGTCATATTTTCTCAATTCTTTGATAATTTCAGGTCGATCCAGAAAGAAAATTCGATATATTAAAATGGGACGTAAACTCCAAATAGGTCGGAATTGTTTGTTTGGATGAATTGGTTGCTTTGGTTGCTATGGTTGATAGGTATATTTTAGTTTCTGAACTAAAAGTTTTGAAATCGTATCCATATATCTATCTATTCTTTGGGTCCTAGTATATTCTACGAATGGTTAGTTATCCTTTCGAACTGACCGATGCCACTGCATATTTCGTAGATCTGGATGACCCGAGTATCTCATGAAAAGTTAAATAGATTCGTTCTCATATCAGTTATTGATATTCTGATTTGGTAAGCCAAATTTTGAATAGACATTCAGTTGATTTGATGAAATATTTTTCATTTATCTTTGGGTCTCCTTGGCAAATTTCGAGGATGAAATTCTTTTAAGGGGGAAAGTTGTAACGACCCCGAATTTTATATAAATTTAAATTGATAATTAATTGAATTTTTGAATAAATATTGTGAAATTAATTGGTAAATTGATTCGAGTTTCCCCGAATTCAAATAAAGTTGTGTTAAATCATTTAAATATTGTACATATATGTGAATATATATGTATACGTGATATATGAGTAAATTTGAAATTTTATATATATGTATATATATTGAATTTGAGTTTAAATCTAAAATAAATGGGTTAAAAATACAAATTATATAAGATATAAAGTAAATATATATTTTAATCTCATGTAATTAAATCAATACAAATAATACAAATAGAATAAAACAAATAAAAATAATAAAGAAAGATTTAATAAAAATTAGAAGTTCACTTGTATTTTAAAGTAATAAAAACAAAACAAAAAGAAAACAACTTACATTCAAATATGTAAAAATACAAGTAAATACATTTGCTAAACTTTAACAACTAATTAAAAATAGAAAATTTTCATATTACAAAATAATGAGACAAGGCAAAATAAAAGAAATAGAAATAAATATATATAAGATAAACTAGAAAGGGAAATAAAATAAAAATATATATGTACAAGCAAATAAGGATAAGTGTGTTGTACAAAGCAATTAATACCAATACCCTAGTACACTACAACATATCATTTCAGCCTCCATTTGTTAATAAAAATCTTTAGTCAAACAAATATATATATCTATAGGCTTGCATAAGAAGACAATATCATGTATACAAGTCGGATAAATATATATAGGCTGATTCAACATTTTATATAAAAACAGAAAAGCATGTAGGCTGGGAAAAAAATAAATATATGTGAGAAAGAAGACATAAAGTACTCATCCATTTAATGCTAGCACAAACAAAGTCAATTCGAAATGTTGAGAAAACAATTCAGCCTCCATTTACTAGCAAATATCATCTGCCTCTTGTACAAAATAATATATCAACTTGTACAAACCATATCATCACCAGTAAAACTCACCTCCCATATATTCATCATTTCCATTTCAGTTTTGTTTATTATCACTAAGTAAAACTGAAACAAATACCATTTAAACTCAAACAAGAATTCAACTTAATACAATCAAAACAAACCAGATAAATCAAAGAATCAAGAAGAGATCCAGCTTGCAAATTTCAAAGTTGTTCAACATAGCAGTTCTGTTTTTTTGGAAAATAAGGTGAGCAAACTCTCTTTAAAAACCCAATCTTCTATCTTAATTGTGTTCAGTGATGATGAATGAGATGAATAATGTTGTAACTTGTTTGAATGTATACATATGTGTACATATGTGTGCAAATTTAATGACGCACGTCTGTATGTAGGTATGTATATACCTCTGTTAAAACATACAGGCTCTAAAACAACTTCAAAAAATAAATTTCCATTCCTCTGATTCTTGTTAGGTCTAAGGATCTAAACAAAATATACTTGTATAAGCAAGATTCAAGTAGAAAAAATATTGTGGAGTAAAATAAGTTTAATTATTTTCTGGAATTTAGAAAATACAGTGGGTTTTAAAAAAATATCAAAAATTTGTATATCTTAATTTTAAGATCTGATTATACAACCATGATTGCATCACGAAATTATGATTTTTGATATGAGTCTCATGATTTTTAAGCAAGTAGGTATAGTGAAATCTCTAGATGAACGAAAAATGCTTTCCTGTCAATTACCGTCGATCGAGGTTAAACCGGGCCTTGAGATTTATGTCAGAGGAAGCTCATAGATCGAGGATGATGGAAAAAATACTAATGGAATTTATTAATAATCATGGTGGAGGAACGGTGAGGTTATAGGGTTTTGTGTGCATTTTGAACGAGATTGTATTCTTGGCTGCTGCGGCATCTATGGAGCATTGGGTTTCATCGCAGGCAAGGGAATGGAAAGGTGGAGCTTCGACGAAGTTGAGGTCAGAAATCTATGATCTCTGGTGGTTAGGTTCGTCGCGGCGAGAAGGATATTGGTCGGGCTTTGATGCTCCAAATTCGATCATGTAACTCGATTTTGATTTCAAGTTCAATTCAACGTTCTGGGCGATTGTGGTGATCGAGGGGATGGTGGTTGGCATGTGGAAGGTGACGGCGTTGATCACCGTTGCTCCGATGACTTGTAGATGTGCACGCGCGTATCAATGTATCAGGGGATTGCGTGTTTGGGGAAGAAGGGGCAGGCTTGGGTTCGTCTCGAAGAAACTTGTGAAAATACTCAGGGAAATGAATGTTGTGGAGAACTAGAAGACAGACTCGGGTATTCAAACATTTGGCTCGGGTTTATTTTGTTAGATACCAGGTTTAAAAAATATAACAGGATTTAAAGTTATAAAGTAAATTTTGTCCAGCTTTTAAAAGCAAATGCAAGTGTAAAACAAATTTGTTAAACCAAGTTCCAAAGTAAATTGAACAAGTTTTTAAATAAAGGTATCGATCAAGTTTTATAAAACAAGTTAGAAGAATTAAATTATAAACCCAAATGTCTTTGAATTTAAAATGTTTTAATTTTTAATTTAAAGATCTTAGTTAATTTATAGGTTAATGATAATTAATTACAAGGTTTATTAATAAAGGTTTAAATAATAATTAAAGTAATTAATTAAGAAAAATGGTTTGTCTTTAAATTAATAAAGGTTAATTAATTAATGCAATTAATTAAAGGTTTATTCAATAAATGAAAGTAATTAATTACTTAAAAATAACTATTTAATAAAAGTAATTAAAGATAATTACTTAATTAAAAGTAATTAATCAATGATTAAAGTTGATTAATCAAGTAATTAAAGGATAATTACTTAATGTAATTAATTTGTGATTTATTAATATAAGTGATTAAGGATAATCACTTATTGTAATTAATTAAGTATAATTTATTAAATGGTAATTAATTAAGGGTTAATTTATTAAGGATAATTAATTAAAGAATAATTAAATAATTAAGGGTTAATTATTTAATGATTAAAGGTTGTTAAATTAATAATTAAAGGTTAATTAATTATTAAAGGTTAATTAATAAATGATTAAAGAATAATTAATTAGGGTGGTTAGTAATAAACCAATGTTAATTAACCAGGATTAGTAATTGAATTCATAAGTAATTAATATGGTTTAATTTAATTATAATCAGATAATTCATTGATCTTACTTATGGATGCTTGAATTGTATTTAATGTTTTGAATTGTTTGGTATCCCTCATATATGATGCTTTGTGACATATCCTGATTTATGTTGTGATCTGTTTCTCTGGGATGAATGTAATTAATTCCCTGTGATGTAAATTATTATCTGTAATTTATATATCTGTGATCTCTAAATAAAAGATAAGCGTTATAGTTATACCGCTTATCAACTATATTTCTGTATCTGATCTGTAATGATTGAATGATGTTGCACTATTGTGTGTGAAACCACTGAACTACACCATACACACACAAATATGGATTTCACGAGAAAATCGGTTAAGTCACAGATAATTTAAATTTAATATTTTTGAAATTTAAATTTTAATTTCAATTGATTTTGGGAAATGGATTTGAGTTAAATGTTAAAACTTTCGAAAAAGAGTTTGTAAGATAAAAGTTATTTTAAATAACTTAATAAAGCTTCCAATTTAAATAATTCAATTTGAATTTGAATTCAAGAGTTGGAATTGAATTTCATAATTGGAAATTATGGTTAAAGATGTTATAAATGTGTTTATATGAATTTAAACCATTTGAAAATATTGTTTGAGAATTTGAATTTAACCCAAAGACTTTAACTCGTATAAATGAATCAGATTTTCCGAAATGAAAACTGTTTGTTTTCAAATGATAAAAGCTTTCATATAAGAAATGAAATTCCAATTTAAGTTAAAGGAATTTCAAATTTGAATTGAAAAATGGTTTTCCAATTTATGAGTGAATTCTTTTGAAAGCTATGAATTGAATCTGTTTATTTTAACAGATTTAAAATGGTAATTTGTTTAAACCATTCGAAATGAAATTGTTTTGAAAGCTATGAGTTAAATCTTTGATTTAAAGATTTAACGAGTTAATCAAATTGAAATGGAAATTGATTTGAAAATCTGTGAATGAATCTTTGTGAAACTAGGTGAACTTTGTAAATTAAATCTTTTGTTTAAAAGATTAAAGTGTGGAAATTGTTTAAACCGTTGAAGGTTGTTAAAATGAATCTTTTTGTTTAAAGATTTGAAAATGGTAATTTGTTAAACCATTTGAAAAGAAAGTTTGGGTTTAATGACTTAAGTGAAATCCCATTATCCATTTGTTTTTGAATATTGCACTCATTATTCGGTTTAGCCAGGAGAGGACCTTTGTGTCACATAACCCATTCCGAATAAGTGATACGTCGTATATGGATAGCATTTGAAGACCGGTGTTGAAGACCGGGTATTTGCGAGAACGATAGGATAACCTATCGATTGTCTCTGCATTGGGTAGCTCCCGGTATAGAGATTCCTTAAGTGATGGGAAATCCGATCGGGATTGTGAATACCCGGATAGCAAGGGCTTCTTCGGAAGTGCCTTCGGTTCTGTTCGAACCCGGAACAGACTTGTATGGTTACATGTCTGACATTACATTTTGAGATATAAAGCTGATTTCTTTCAAATACATTTCTGTTGGTGGCGGAGAATTTATTCTCTTATCTTAACACCCTTCTCTGAGACGTATGAGCTCAGAGGTTATGTAGTTGAAATTTATCAGCGATATACTCCCAATTTGGTAATGTGGCATATTGAGTGTTGCTGTGTGTTGATCATTTATTGATCATTTGTGATCAAAGCGTGGCTTTGTGAAAAAGCATAGCTTTGTGGACGAGATCTCATCGAACCTCACAGACCGGAAATGGTCGAAACAGGAATGATGCGGCAAGGTTATGAGGGTCGCGCCCTTTAGGGTATGTCATTTCCTTCTGGAAAAGGGTGGTATCATGGTATGGAGCCCAGATACTTACTCATGTGGACACACTTTATTTATTATGTGTGATGTTGGTTACCGAGCGCTCGGATAAAGGTCCCAAAGGACCGGGAAATGGCATATTCGTGTAGTAGTTACCTATTCCCAGAGGTAACCCGACCTTGTGTTGGAAAAGAGCCAGGTTGGTTCTCGGGACGTCCATCCAGAGGTGTACCCATTGACAGTGGGAAGTTCCTTAGCCCGACCATTTGTTGGAAATCCAAAGAAACAATACGAACCTTGTACGGTTTTAGTTGTATAACCTGCTATGGAATGTGGCGGTAACCTGCTATTGAACATAGTAGCTATAGTAGGCATACAATAATGGTTGTATGTTGGCTAAGATTAATATTGTATTTTCGAAATGATTTTGTACACTATGCACTAGTAATAATATCAAAAGAGTTTTCTTTGCGTAGTAAGCATGTTTGACCATCATAAGAAGAAATCTCCTCCAATTCTGCGTTTGCATTGTGTGTGTGGCGGGAGGTCTTATGGTAGTTTCATTTTCCAAAATCATTGCGGGTTTCAATGTTTAAAATTCTTTTGTTGTTATTTAAAGATAAACTGTTTTTGTTGCTCACACCAGTCCCACGATTGACTCGGAGTTTATTGTTCCCTTCCTAAACTCTGGGTGCCCACCATTTTCCACACGGGCAGTCTAGAGTTGGGTTCCTTTTCAGATAGTCAGGTTTAGTAGATTATCTGGAGCTAGTTCAGTTCTTGGAGTTCATGGTCCGACGTTGCTTATCTTTGTGCATCATGATGGTGGTTTGAGCTTGATGTTGGAGTTGTTGGTGTCATTCTCTTTTTCAGATCATTTGGAGTTATCTCTTTTGTTATTTCCGCTGTATCATTATTTATCTCTGATATTGTTGTATCATATTGATATCATTGTTGTATATCATTCTGGATATTGTACTCATTAAAGTTGTATATGATATCATTTATTTCTTTATTCCGCTGTGTTGTTATACTTAATGATGTTATAAGCTCCGGAGAGCCAGATTCGGCGTTTGAATCTACGACATTTGAGTACAAGTGAAGTACGGGTGCCGATTTTCGAAGGCCGAGTTTTTGGATCTTTACAATCTTATTCCCGGAGCTAGACCTATCGTACTTCCACCTCGTTCAGAAAGATTGTGTAGAGATATAAGTGATGAAAGTAAATTAAACAGAGAAGACAATGCTAATTTAAATGCAGAAAGTAAGAACACCAAATTTATAGTGGTTCAGCGTAATTGCCTACGTCCACTTTGTTCAACTTTATTGATTTCCTTTATGGTTGATTACAAATACAATTCGTGAATCAAATGCTTGGGTGAAGTTGTTAAGTAGAGAAGATGAGTCTTGAAAATGGTAGAGTCTCCCCGGTGTTTTCTCTCCAAAAAAGGATCCCTATCACTGTGACCCTACCCCTCTATTTATAGACAAAGATGGGCTGGACTTCCCAAATGGGCTGATGGCCGAACGCTCCAGCCCGAGTACAGTGGTCGCTGTATGCCGAGCAAGGTTTGCCGAACGCTCTGATGCCGAGCAGTCCTTTCTGTGCTGAACGGTGTGGTTTGATGTTTGGGAAGTGCAGGATGTTAGTCAGTCGAAGCCGAACGCTCCTCTAGACGCCGAGTACTTTTGTGCCGAGTACTTCTGATGCTACCGGGTACTACGCCAAGTACTCATGCATGCCGAACCACAGATGCTGCCGAGTTCTCCTTGATGTCGAGTGCTCTCATATGCCGAGTAGCCTTGATGCCGAGCAGTCTTGATGCCGAGCACTCTTGTATGTCGAGCAGTCTCGATGCCGAGCATTGGTTGACGCCGAGTGCCAGTTGACAACGAACACTGCTGGATGCCGAGTACTCTCTGACGCCGAGTTCCACTGGATGCCGAGTACCATGCCGAGTACTCCTGGATGTCAAGTGCTTCGCCGAACACTCCTGAATGCCGGACACTCTCTGATGCCGAGCACTGGTTGCCGAGTACTACGCCGAGTACTCCTGGATGTCAAGTGCTTCACCGAATACTCCTGAATGTCGGACACTCTCTGATGCCGAGTACTGGTTGCCGAGTACTACGCCGAGTTCTCCTAGATGCCGAGTACTAGTTGCCTGGCCAAATATCCAGGAAACACTTGCCCCCCAAAGTGTATCGCGTGGCCGAACGTGATGCGCTTTGAATCTGGTACAATTTACCTCGGAGGTATCTTCTCGAGAATGTTAGTGAAGGAGGTGCAAGACGAACGAGGTTAGGATGCCGAACGATACGTTCGAAGCCGAACGTATCTCGCGTGCCGAACGTCTCTTTGCTTTGATGCCGAACACACATTTATGCCGAACAGAACTTAGACATGCCGAACACACATATATGCCGAACAGAACTTAGGCCGGTCACTTTATAAATCATATGCTTTCTGAATCTGGAACTGTAATCGCCTCAAGGCAAGCTTTTTGAGACGGTCAGCGATGACGGTCTTCGAAGGCGATGATTCGAAGCTAATTATTATATCTTTAAAAACCTTTAGATTCTTATCGCTTGTACACAATTGCTTGCACTAGTTCACACACCACGTGGGGGGAAAACTCGTGTTGCTAATTCTAACGTTCAACGTTTTTTAAGTATAGTTCTCTCAAGCACTTAGTTATTTATTTGGGATGTCAAGAAAGTCTAGCTCTGCCACCATATCTGACAGGCCTGGGCCGTCAGCAAGGCAAGGAGCCGCTGATACTTCTAACCCGTCAACTTCTCCCGCTCATAACTTGGCGCCTGATGCTCTGGAGGCAACCATCTTACTAGACAATCCGATCGACTCTCAAGCTTCGAAGATCAACGAAGCTGCTCTGAGGCGGATATGCTCTATTCACGGTATTCCTTTCGCCGACGTGTTAGTCCCTTCGAGACACGATCGCACTCATCTGCCCCCAGTCGGGTACACTACCTGCAACAAGTTCATGTGTTGGATGGGCAGCGTGCCTCCATTCAACTTATTTCTCCGGGATGTTCTGCAGTACATAGACATGGCTCCATCGCAACTGCACCCGAACGGATATGCGTTTCTATATGGGACTTACTTACTTTTCATGGCCGTCTTCTCCAGACCTCCAACCCCCGGTGATATCAGATACATTTATATGTTCAAGAGACGGAAAGACAGTCCTTCCTTTATGTTCCTCGAGCCATACCACAAGTGCCAGATCTTGACAGGGGCATGTAGCAAATTCGCGCTGTACAAATAGGAATGGTTATATGTGCGCTGCCCTTCTGGTTTCGCTAGGAGATGGGTTGAAGGCAGTAAGTCTCTTTGCTGAGTCACTATTCGTATTTAATCGGAGTCATGCTTTTCCTAACTCTTCATTTCATCTTTTCAGGTATCAACCCGCGTCCGGAAGGTCGAGGATATTCTGAGGCTGTTGAAGCCATTAGAGCTCTTCCTGCCGAGTATCGAGACATCCGGACCATCATTTCAAATGAATCGCTGTCGGGGTTTGGCTTGCTAGCCCCTGGTCGTCGGATCAGCCTTCCAGAAGGTGTTACCATTCCCAAACCTCCGTCCGGTAAAGGGAAAAAACTTGCCGGACCGTCGTCGCGTCGCGCTCCCGACACGCACGAAGAAGGCGAGCGCAAAGAGGATGATGCCCCTGAAACTCAGGGCGAGAACGTGGGTCCCGCTTGGAATCCGGCAATCGAAGTTCAGGATATTGAGACATCATCCTCCCCTTCGAAGGGAAAGAAGAAGTTGAAATATACGGTTCAAAAGGAGAAAGTTGGTGGCACCTCAAAAGTTACGCCTATCCCTCCTGAGAAAGAGGCTTCTTCGCAGCACCTGGAAAGTTCTCTGAGGGGTCTGTCCAACCTGTCCATCCCCGATGATTTACTTAATTACGGGTTCGATGATCCTGAAGCTCTCAAATTCTCTTTGCCCGCTAGAGGCAATGTAGGAGTTCAACTCCCGGCTCAAGGAGACAACACTCCTATTAGCAAAGATAAACGAACGGGTCCGTCGGGGGGAACACTAGGACACACACGCACATGCGCATTCCATAATATACATCAAGTCTTTTTAATTCGTGAATTCTCCTTAACTCGTTGTTATTTCCATTCTTCGCAGGTGATATGGGCCGCTCTCACGGACTTGATCGCCTTCAGGGGTCTTCTATATTCCATCACTCAGGACGGGATTCCGGTTCAGGCAGACGCAGGGACCGAGGTGATTATGAAGATAGGGACAATCGTCCTCGCGAGTCGTCTCACCGCAAGAAAGCACATTCTCAATCTTCTCAGTCCCGCGATCTTCCTCCTCCAACTGAGCCGGACAAGGAGAAGTCTTCGCAGAAGGGTTATCAGTCTGATGCTGCTCGAGAACAACACTCCAGTTCATCGAGTATGAGGCAAGTTCGAGAGCAACGTAAAAGAACGGAATTCTCAAAGCCTCCTCCTCCTACTCCTGCAGTGGACCCGACTGTTGCAGAAAAGATGGTCGACCTTAAGGCCAAGTTTCCGAAAATCTGCTTTGACGGCTTGAAAATCCTCCCAGCCATCCATCACATTCCTGGGCACGTGAAGAAAAGTGCCATTGCCTACAACAACGACGTCTATGTTCTACATGACGCGTTCGTGCACTTGGTGGAAAAGATCTCGGAAGTGTCCGTCGAGCGTCAACACGAGACTGACCGTCTGAATCTGGAGGCTGACAGCGATAAGAAAATCATCAAACTCCAAGATGAAGAGCTCGCTTCGTATAAGTCAAAGCTAGAAGCCGCTGAACAAAGCGCAAAAAATACTGCCGAGGCAGTTACTCGTTTAGAGGCGGCTCACAAAAAAGAGCTTGACGAAGCAGTCCAGCGCAGCGGTGCCCTCGCCCTAGAAAAAGATTCTGTCCAAAAGGAAAGGGACGCACTTGCTACTCAAGTCAAGGAGCTGAAGGAATTACTTTCCAAGGAGAAGGAAGACAAAGTAGCTGCTCAAGAAGAATCGCAGCGATACTGTGATGAGATTGTTGCTACCCGGCTCCTGAAGACAAAGCTCGATGACGAACTCGCCGGGGTCGAGAAAATGAAGGACGAGGCCCGTGAGGAGGGCAAAAGAATGGCTTTGGAAGAGCTTGATTCTCGCCTCGAGGCGGCCGCAGAAGCCGGCAGGGAAGAGGTCAAAAGTATGTTTGACCCGTTGATCGCCGAGTATGGAGCCCGCGTCCTTATGCACCGCGACTTAACATTTCTGGGCGACGGCTACCTCGAATCCCTGGCTGAGGCGTGGGAAACTCTGATAAGGATCAAGAAGGTCGAGTCGGGCTCCAACGAGGTCGATGAGGATGCCTTGGTGAAGGAGTTCCTAAGGGGGAATGAGCCATCGGACTTATCCGCAGCATTGGCACTTTATAGCAAAGGCTCTTCCCCTCCGAAAGAGAAGAATGACGAAGCTGGCTCGTCTGGGGCCGATGCTATGTAACGACCCCGAAATTTAATTTTATTTAAATTGATAATTAAATGAATTTTTGAATAAAAATTTGTAAAATTTATTTTAAATAAATTCGAGTTTTCCCGAATCCAAATAAATTTGGAATGAATAATTTAAATTTAATAATATTGTAAATATTGTACATATATGTGTATATATATGTATATGTGATATATGAGAAAATTTGAAGTTAATATATATGTATATTGAATTCGAGTTTAAATCTAAGTTTAAATGGTTTAATAATAATAATAAATGATAATAATAGATATTAAGTTATAAATAGAATCGAAATATATAAGATAAATTATATAGTTTTATAAAAATGAAAGTATATAAAACAAATAGATGTGTATAAGCTTACAAATGAAGAGACAACAAATGTACATTCAAATATGTATTGTATAAGTATGTAGGCTGGTAAAACAAAATACCTATGCAAGTATAAAACCAGATATTCAAGTATGCAAATAAAAGAAGAAAACAAAGATAAGTGGTACAACTAATAAATGAAGCACCCATAATGTTCTTACCAGCCGAGACAAGCTTGTAAAGCAAGTAAAATAATATACTCTAACCTGGAAAATAGCACAGCAACTAAGTACATATAAGTAATGCAGGCAAGAAATAAACAAGTAAAGTAATAAATGGAAATGTCCTTAGTATACAACATAATATCATCTTAGCCACCTAAGGAAAATGTATGCAGCCACCAAAGCAAATATAATTGAGTAGAAACCAGGCTAAGCAATAAATGCAAGCATCTTCAGCCTCCTTAGTACACGAGAGATATATATCAGCCTCCATTTCTCTGATCTATGTTGTACAAACAATATTTTATCCTTTGTACAAAATGATATTACCTGTACAAGTTCTATCACCACTAAACCCAATTCATTCATATCAGCCTTCTACTCTTAATTCGTCCATAAGCTAAGGCAAAGATCTAAAGTAAATACCATCTTAAAACTGAAACAAAGATTCAACAACAATTCAAATCAAATCAAAGCCAGAGATTAAAGAAGAAGAATTTCAACTTGAAATGTTCAAACCTGTTCCAACTTGAAGCTCTGTCCTTCTTCAAAACACTGTGAGCAAACTTAAATTTTTAGACCAGTTTCTTTGAATCTTATATGAAGATGTTGATGGGTGTGAATTTGTTGGCTGGTTTATATGAACATATATATGTGTGTTGCTGGATGTATGTCTGTGTATAACTATCAACCTATCTCTGTTAAACAACAGTTTCATTTAAAAACCTGAAAAAAAAAGGTCCAAAATCATCTTATCTACAGAATTTCAGGATTTGATTTCTAAAAGAAAAATAGTTATAGCCAGGTTATGATAATTTTAAAAGTAGTTCCCTAAATATTTATTGGGTATGTATTGAAAAAAAATATAAATGACAGGGATAAACATTTACCTGCCAAAACTAAATCATCTCGAAATCAAGATTGAATAATATGATCATGTTCGTATTTCAAATTCATGAATTTAGGTAATCAATTCAGGATATTTAAGCTGATAATCGTTTGGATTTTTAAAGTTGAACAAAAACCATATTTTCGTCAATATCTGATCATCGACGACAATCCTTGGGTAGTGCCTCATGTCGAAGATGGTATGGAGGTTGCCGAACACAGGAAAAATGATTAAGGTTTTTTCTAATCATTGAGGTGGTGGCGAAGCATCGGTATAGGGTTTTAGGCATCGATGGGTTCGACAGGGAAATCGAGGCGATCGCATGGTCGTGGGCGAACCGGAGATGTCTGAATTGGTGGGAATCGTAGCGTTGGCGTGTGATGAGCCTCTGGGCATGGTGGCGAGGCTTCAGATCATCGGAGGTGACGATTTTGTGGTGGTTTTTGGATCAGGTGGTGTTTCCAGATTTAAGTCTGATAGCTCGATTTTATTTCTCTGGCGTATTCGAAAATCTAGATGCTCGAGTTGGTTGTTGTGATCGCCAGCGATTTGCCGGAGGTGGTAGTGTCGATCGAAAGAGCTCTGATCATCGGAGCAGGTATACGGTGCATGGGTGTGCACGTTTGGGTTGTGAAGAAGATGAAGTCTGGGTTGAAGCAGAAAATGGTACGCGAGTTTTCTCGAAGTCGATCTCGGTGAAGTGTTCGTGCATTTTGATATGTGACTCGAAGTGGGGGAGATTGGCAGTGGATTCGAAGGTGGCTCGAGTTTTTGGTGTGATCGACTCGGGTTTGGCCCGAGATGATTTTCTGGTTTAAATTTCTAGCAAAGGTTTTGTGAAGAAATAAGTTTTATAATTTTTAAAACAAATCAAGTTTTAAAATCTGGATTTTAAGAATAAAATGATTTGGAATTTAACTTGACAAAATATTTAAGAAGTAAGTTAAATATTAAAGTTTTACTTAAAAATAAATTCCTTTATAATAATTAAATAAGGATTTGAACCATTTAAATCTGAAATTACTCTATAATTAAAAGTTGATAAATTTAAGGATGATCAAATAAATAAAAATAATTAAGGTTTAAACAATTAAAATCAAGGGTTAATGAATTAAGATGATTAAGAATAATTAATCGTTGATTTAAATTTTTGGTGGTTAAAAATACTTAAATCATCTCACCCTAATTTAAGATGATTAACTATCATCAAGTGTCGTGTATTGGATTGATATATTAGTTATGTGATGCGATGCTATGTTATGTGCTAAGATGTTATATCTGTGATATATTACTATGTGAATATGAAACCCTTGACCCGTAAACGACACTTGAATTTCGATGCGACAGGGAGTCGGATTCCAGTTGGTTATCCGAAACCCACATCGAATTGTAATGATGAATCCTTGTGATTGATAAATTTATTTTATCTGTGAAATTGTAAATGAAGATAAGCGTTGTGGATTATACCGCTTATCGATATTGATATATCTGTGATGATTGATGTTGTGCACTATTGTGTGAAACCCCTGGACTACACTTTTATACACACAAATATGGATTTCACGTGGAAATCGGTTAAGTCACAGATAATTTAAATTTGATGTTTTTGAAATTGAAAATTTTAATTTCAATTGATTTTGAAATTAGAAATTTGGGTTTAAAGTGAAAAGCTTTTGAAATGGAATTTCAAAGATAAAAGTTATTTTGAATAACTTAATCGAGTTTTGAAATTTAAATAATTTGATTTAAATTTGAATTCAAGTTTGAAATTGAATTCTATGATTTGAAACTATGGATTAAAGATGTTGTACAAGTTATATATGGGTTAAACTATTTTAAAGTATTGATTTGGGAATTTGAATTTAATTCAAGGGTTTTAACTCGTGTAAATATAACTGGATTTCTATGAAACGAAACTATTTGTTTTCAAATAGTAAAAGCTTTCGCATAAGTAATGAACTTCCAATTTGTGTTGAAAGAATTTCAAGTTTGAAATGGAATTGAAATGTTTTGAAAACTATGAAATGAGTCTTTGATTCAAAGACCGGATGAGTTAATCCAACTTGAAATAGAATTGTTTTGATAGGCTATGAATGAATCTTTGGAAACGAGTTTTGAAAGCTATAAGTTAAATCTTGATTTAAAGATTTAACGAGTTAATCAAATTGAAATGGAAATCGATTTGAAAATCTATGAATGAATCTTTGTGAACGGGTTTAACGTTGTGAATTGAATCTTCTTGTTTAAAAGATTAAAAGTGTGGAAATTGTTTAAACCAGTGAAGGTTTTTGAAATGAATCTTTTTGTTTAAAAGATTGGAAATGGTAATTTGTTTTAACCATTCGAATGAAAAGTTTTGGGCTTTAAGCTGTGATTTAACTGAGACCCCAGTATCCATATGATTTTTAATTGCGCTCGTTATTCGGTTTAGCCGGGAGAGGACCTTTGTGTCATATAACCCATTCCGAATAATGATACGTCGTATATGGATAGCATTTGAAGACCGGTGGTGAAGACCGGATATTTTCGAAAATGAAAGGACAACTCGTCGAATGTCTCTGCACCGACTGGTCCCCGGTATAGAGATTTTATCACCCTTTGTGATGGGAAGTTCGGACGTGATTAGAAATTATTCGGATTTGCAAGGGCTTCTTCGGAAGTGCCTTCGGTTCTGTTCGAACCCGGAACAGACTTGTATGGATGTGTGTCTGACGTTACACTTTGAGATGTAAAGCTGGTTTCTATCAAATACATTTCTGTTGGTGGCGGAGAATTTATTCTCTTAGCTTAACACCCTTCTCTGAGACGTATGAGCTCAGAGGTTATGTAGTTGATGGTTACTAGTGATACATTCCCAATTTGGTAATGTGGCATACGAAGTGCTGCTGATCAATTGTTGATCAAAGCGTGGCTTTGTGAAAAAGCGTGGCTTTGTGAAAAAGCGTTGCTTTGTGGACGAGACTTCGTCGAGCCTCACAACCCGGTAATGGTCGAAACAGGAATGTTGCGGCAAAGGTTTGTAGGGGTAGCGCCCCTAGGGTATGTCATTTCCTTCTGGATAAAAGGTGATATCATGGTATGGAGCCCAGATATTTTACCTATGTGGATGCTGCACAGTTATTATACTTTGTGGTTGTTGCTGTATGATCGAGAGCTCTCGGATAAAGGTCGGTGACGACCGGGGGATGACATGACTCGTGTGTTAGTTACCTAGTTACAGCTCGGTTAGAGCGTGAGGTAGCGTCGGCCTTTTGTTTGCAGAGATCCGGTTAGGTTCTCGGGGCGTCTTTCCAGAGGCGTTTCTATTTCGGTAAGGAAGTTCCTTAGCCTGATCATTTGTTGGAAATCCAAAGAAACAATACGAACCCTGTACGGTTTTAGTTGTATTACCTGCTATGGAATGTGGCGGTAACCTGCTATTGAACGTAGTAGCTATAGTAGGCATACGATGAAATGTTGTATGCTGGCTAAGATTGATATTATACTTTCGAAATGGTTTTCGACACTATGCACTAATGATAATAATATCGAATGATTTTGCGTAGTAAGCATTTTTTACTATCATAAGAAGAAATCTCCTCCAATTCTGCGATTGCATTGTGTGTGTGGTGGGAGGTCTTATGGTAGTTTCATTTTCGAAAAGCATTGCGGGTTTTCAATGTTTAAAAGCCTTTTGTGTTGTTTAAAGATAAACTGTTTTTGTTGCTCACACCAGTCCCATGACTGATCCGGAGTTTATTGTTCCCTTCCTAAACTCTGGGTGCCCACAATTTTCCACACGGGCAGTCTAGAGTTGGGTTTTCTCAGATATTCAGGTTTAGTAGATTTTCTGGAGCTAGTCAGTCCTTGGACGACTGACCTTGCTTTCCGCTAGCTATGGATTGGAGCATTCTATTGGAGGCATTCTATCTGCTGCTGATGTTATCATTTTCTTTTCCGCTGCTATTTCTTGTATCATATCTCTGATGTATATTGATATTCATTATATCACTCAGTTGTATCAGATATTGTATATCAATGTATTATTCTTTTTCTTTTCCGCTGTGTTATTTACTTAATTGTGTTATAAGCTCCGGCGACTCGGATTTGAACGGTCGAATCTACGGCATTCGAGTACGATGTAAAGTATGGGTGCCGATTTTCGAGCGCGAAAAATCCGGGACGTTACAAGTGGTATCAGAGCTAAGGTTGAACTTTAGCTCAGGAGTATAACACGTTAGGTAGCTCATTAGAGATAGAGTGAAGTAAACTCTAGAATGAGTAATTCTCATATATCCGTTCGAACGTCTAAGTAAATTCTCTTACTATCCACTGATAGTGAGTATGAGTGCAAGAAGAAAATGAGATAGGGGACATGGGAATACGACTATAAATGGTCAATACCCTGCAACAGTGGAAACAACTTTCTTATCAATTTTCTTTGATTCGTCTTTCCAAATTCTTTTGATTGCTTCGTACCAGCTACAAGAAGAAGTTTCGGTGTGATGATGGCTCTACGAATCGTTGTAGAAAATCTTTACTTCATATTTCATCGGTTACTTATCAGCTTTTTGATTTAAACCTTAATGAATTTGAAATTGAGTTAAATTGATTAATAGAATATGAGGATAAAATTGAATTGGATCGATAAAACGATTTCGTTTGAAACCAAATTTGAAATTCTATTATAATTTCTCGGATTGATCGAAGTCCGAAGAGGGACAAATTGGTATATATTTTGAGATATTCCGACTTGAATTCGGAATCCGTATCTTGTGTTCGAGTAATTATAGGAGATCGAATCTGTCCATCTCTGTATTGCTTTCGTGCCTGCGAATTTCGAGGACGAAATTCTTTTAAGGGGGGAAGTTTGTAACGACCCCGAAATTTAATTTTATTTAAATTGATAATTAAATGAATTTTTGAATAAAAATTTGTAAAATTTATTTTAAATAAATTCGAGTTTTCCCGAATCCAAATAAATTTGGAATGAATAATTTAAATTTAATAATATTGTAAATATTGTACATATATGTGTATATATATGTATATGTGATATATGAGAAAATTTGAAGTTAATATATATGTATATTGAATTCGAGTTTAAATCTAAGTTTAAATGGTTTAATAATAATAATAAATGATAATAATAGATATTAAGTTATAAATAGAATCGAAATATATAAGATAAATTATATAGTTTTATAAAAATGAAAGTATATAAAACAAATAGATGTGTATAAGCTTACAAATGAAGAGACAACAAATGTACATTCAAATATGTATTGTATAAGTATGTAGGCTGGTAAAACAAAATACCTATGCAAGTATAAAACCAGATATTCAAGTATGCAAATAAAAGAAGAAAACAAAGATAAGTGGTACAACTAATAAATGAAGCACCCATAATGTTCTTACCAGCCGAGACAAGCTTGTAAAGCAAGTAAAATAATATACTCTAACCTGGAAAATAGCACAGCAACTAAGTACATATAAGTAATGCAGGCAAGAAATAAACAAGTAAAGTAATAAATGGAAATGTCCTTAGTATACAACATAATATCATCTTAGCCACCTAAGGAAAATGTATGCAGCCACCAAAGCAAATATAATTGAGTAGAAACCAGGCTAAGCAATAAATGCAAGCATCTTCAGCCTCCTTAGTACACGAGAGATATATATCAGCCTCCATTTCTCTGATCTATGTTGTACAAACAATATTTTATCCTTTGTACAAAATGATATTACCTGTACAAGTTCTATCACCACTAAACCCAATTCATTCATATCAGCCTTCTACTCTTAATTCGTCCATAAGCTAAGGCAAAGATCTAAAGTAAATACCATCTTAAAACTGAAACAAAGATTCAACAACAATTCAAATCAAATCAAAGCCAGAGATTAAAGAAGAAGAATTTCAACTTGAAATGTTCAAACCTGTTCCAACTTGAAGCTCTGTCCTTCTTCAAAACACTGTGAGCAAACTTAAATTTTTAGACCAGTTTCTTTGAATCTTATATGAAGATGTTGATGGGTGTGAATTTGTTAGCTGGTTTATATGAACATATATATGTGTGTTGCTAGATGTATGTCTGTGTATAACTATCAACCTATCTCTGTTAAACAACAGTTTCATTTAAAAACCTGGAAAAAAAAAGGTCCAAAATCATCTTATCTACAGAATTTTAGGATTTGATTTCTAAAAGAAAAATAGTTATAGCCAGGTTATGATAATTTTAAAAGTAGTTCCCTAAATATTTATTGGGTATGTATTGAAAAAAAATATAAATGACAGGGATAAACATTTACCTGCCAAAACTAAATCATCTCGAAATCAAGATTGAATAATATGATCATGTTCGTATTTCAAATTCATGAATTTAGGTAATCAATTCAGGATATTTAAGCTGATAATCGTTTGGATTTTTAAAGTTGAACAAAAACCATATTTTCGTCAATATCTGATCATCGACGACAATCCTTGGGTAGTGCCTCATGTCGAAGATGGTATGGAGGTTGCCGAACACAGGAAAAATGATTAAGGTTTTTTCTAATCATTGAGGTGGTGGCGAGGCATCGATATAGGGTTTTAGGCATCGATGGGTTCGACAGGGAAATCGAGGCGATCGCATGGTCGTGGGCGAACCGGAGATGTCTGAATTGGTGGGAATCGTAGCGTTGGCGTGTGATGAGCCTCTGGGCATGGTGGCGAGGCTTCAGATCATCGGAGGTGACGATTTCGTGGTGGTTTTTGGATCAGGTGGTGTTTCCAGATTTAAGTCTGATAGCTCGATTTTATTTCTCTGGCGTATTCGAAAATCTAGATGCTCGAGTTGGTTGTTGTGATCGCCAGCGATTTGCCGGAGGTGGTAGTGTCGATCGAAAGAGCTCTGATCATCGGAGCAGGTATACCGTGCATGGGTGTGCACGTTTGGGTTGTGAAGAAGATGAAGTCTGGGTTGAAGCAGAAAATGGTATGCGAGTTTTCTCAAAGTCGATCTCGGTGAAGTGTTCGTGCATTTTGATATGTGACTCGAAGTGGGGGAGATTGGCAGTGGATTCGAAGGTGGCTCGAGTTTTTGGTGTGATCGACTCGGGTTTGGCCCGAGATGATTTTCTGGTTTAAATTTCTAGCAAAGGTTTTGTGAAGAAATAAGTTTTATAATTTTTAAAACAAATCAAGTTTTAAAATCTGGATTTTAAGAATAAAATGATTTGGAATTTAACTTGACAAAATATTTAAGAAGTAAGTTAAATATTAAAGTTTTACTTAAAAATAAATTCCTTTATAATAATTAAATAAGGATTTGAACCATTTAAATCTGAAATTACTCTATAATTAAAAGTTGATAAATTTAAGGATGATCAAATAAATAAAAATAATTAAGGTTTAAACAATTAAAATCAAGGGTTAATGAATTAAGATGATTAAGAATAATTAATCGTTGATTTAAATTTTTGGTGGTTAAAAATACTTAAATCATCTCACCCTAATTTAAGATGATTAACTATCATCAAGTGTCGTGTATTGGATTGATATATTAGTTATGTGATGCGATGCTATGTTATGTGCTAAGATGTTATATCTGTGATATATTACTATGTGAATATGAAACCCTTGACCCGTAAACGACACTTGAATTTCGATGCGACAGGGAGTCGGATTCCAGTTGGTTATCCGAAACCCACATCGAATTGTAATGATGAATCCTTGTGATTGATAAATTTATTTTATCTGTGAAATTGTAAATGAAGATAAGCGTTGTGGATTATACCGCTTATCGATATTGATATATCTGTGATGATTGATGTTGTGCACTATTGTGTGAAACCCCTGGACTACACTTTTATACACACAAATATGGATTTCACGTGGAAATCGGTTAAGTCACAGATAATTTAAATTTGATGTTTTTGAAATTGAAAATTTTAATTTCAATTGATTTTGAAATTAGAAATTTGGGTTTAAAGTGAAAAGCTTTTGAAATGGAATTTCAAAGATAAAAGTTATTTTGAATAACTTAATCGAGTTTTGAAATTTAAATAATTTGATTTAAATTTGAATTCAAGTTTGAAATTGAATTCTATGATTTGAAACTAGGGATTAAAGATGTTGTACAAGTTATATATGGGTTAAACTATTTTAAAGTATTGATTTGGGAATTTGAATTTAATTCAAGGGTTTTAACTCGTGTAAATATAACTGGATTTCTATGAAACGAAACTATTTGTTTTCAAATAGTAAAAGCTTTCGCATAAGTAATGAACTTCCAATTTGTGTTGAAAGAATTTCAAGTTTGAAATGGAATTGAAATGTTTTGAAAACTATGAAATGAGTCTTTGATTCAAAGACCGGATGAGTTAATCCAACTTGAAATAGAATTGTTTTGATAGGCTATGAATGAATCTTTGGAAACGAGTTTTGAAAGCTATAAGTTAAATCTTGATTTAAAGATTTAACGAGTTAATCAAATTGAAATGGAAATCGATTTGAAAATCTATGAATGAATCTTTGTGAACGGGTTTAACGTTGTGAATTGAATCTTCTTGTTTAAAAGATTAAAAGTGTGGAAATTGTTTAAACCAGTGAAGGTTTTTGAAATGAATCTTTTTGTTTAAAAGATTGGAAATGGTAATTTATTTTAACCATTCGAATGAAAAGTTTTGGGCTTTAAGCTGTGATTTAACTGAGACCCCAGTATCCATATGATTTTTAATTGCGCTCGTTATTCGGTTTAGCCGGGAGAGGACCTTTGTGTCATATAACCCATTCCGAATAATGATACGTCGTATATGGATAGCATTTGAAGACCGGTGGTGAAGACCGGATATTTTCGAAAATGAAAGGACAACTCGTCGAATGTCTCTGCACCGACTGGTCCCCGGTATAGAGATTTTATCACCCTTTGTGATGGGAAGTTCGGACGTGATTAGAAATTATCCGGATTTGCAAGGGCTTCTTCGGAAGTGCCTTCGGTTCTGTTCGAACCCGGAACAGACTTGTATGGATGTGTGTCTGACGTTACACTTTGAGATGTAAAGCTGGTTTCTATCAAATACATTTCTGTTGGTGGCGGAGAATTTATTCTCTTAGCTTAACACCCTTCTCTGAGACGTATGAGCTCAGAGGTTATGTAGTTGATGGTTACTAGTGATACATTCCCAATTTGGTAATGTGGCATACGAAGTGCTGCTGATCAATTGTTGATCAAAGCGTGGCTTTGTGAAAAAGCGTGGCTTTGTGAAAAAGCGTTGCTTTGTGGACGAGACTTCGTCGAGCCTCACAACCCGGTAATGGTCGAAACAGGAATGTTGCGGCAAAGGTTTGTAGGGGTAGCGCCCCTAGGGTATGTCATTTCCTTCTGGATAAAAGGTGATATCATGGTATGGAGCCCAGATATTTTACCTATGTGGATGCTGCACAGTTATTATACTTTGTGGTTGTTGCTGTATGATCGAGAGCTCTCGGATAAAGGTCGGTGACGACCGGGGGATGACATGACTCGTGTGTTAGTTACCTAGTTACAGCTCGGTTAGAGCGTGAGGTAGCGTCGGCCTTTTGTTTGTAGAGATCCGGTTAGGTTCTCGGGGCGTCTTTCCAGAGGCATTTCTATTTCGGTAAGGAAGTTCCTTAGCCTGATCATTTGTTGGAAATCCAAAGAAACAATACGAACCCTGTACGGTTTTAGTTGTATTACCTGCTATGGAATGTGGCGGTAACCTGCTATTGAACGTAGTAGCTATAGTAGGCATACGATGAAATGTTGTATGCTGGCTAAGGTTGATATTATACTTTCGGAATGGTTTTCGACACTATGCACTAATGATAATAATATCGAATGATTTTGCGTAGTAAGCATTTTTTACTATCATAAGAAGAAATCTCCTCCAATTCTGCGATTGCATTGTGTGTGTGGTGGGAGGTCTTATGGTAGTTTCATTTTCGAAAAGCATTGCGGGTTTTCAATGTTTAAAAGCCTTTTGTGTTGTTTAAAGATAAACTGTTTTTGTTGCTCACACCAGTCCCATGACTGATCCGGAGTTTATTGTTCCCTTCCTAAACTCTGGGTGCCCACAATTTTCCACACGGGCAGTCTAGAGTTGGGTTTTCTCAGATATTCAGGTTTAGTAGATTTTCTGGAGCTAGTCAGTCCTTGGACGACTGACCTTGCTTTCCGCTAGCTATGGATTGGAGCATTCTATTGGAGGCATTCTATCTGCTGCTGATGTTATCATTTTCTTTTCCGCTGCTATTTCTTGTATCATATCTCTGATGTATATTGATATTCATTATATCACTCAGTTGTATCAGATATTGTATATCAATGTATTATTCTTTTTCTTTTCCGCTGTGTTATTTACTTAATTGTGTTATAAGCTCCGGCGACTCGGATTTGAACGGTCGAATCTACGGCATTCGAGTACGATGTAAAGTATGGGTGCCGATTTTCGAGCGCGAAAAATCCGGGACGTTACATGCTACTACTCCTCACATTGCCGCTCCTTATGCTGCTCAATCGGCCGGTCGGCCAGCACTTGATCCATTCGAGCAGCATGCTAGTTATAATCCCGAAGATCCCGGGCTTGGTGTTCACGTGCTGTCACCTATCTTGGAGGGTAATACCCCTCGTGCCACCGATAGCCAGCCGGACCCTGGTAGGAAATTCTTCTTTCTCTAAAAGTTGAAGAGTTCCCGTCATTTTTTAGCAGTAGCTATTCGTTCCAATGCTCATTCCTTATGTTTTCGTGCAGGTTGCTCTGACGCCGAGCCAACTCCGAGGAGCGATGATGCCAAGGAGGAAACAGAGAAAACAAGCGATGCCGCTCACGTGGGAGTAACTCCCGGTCCAGACGCTCAAGTGATCGGGGCGCTAGATGATGACAAACTTGATACTTCGTCTCCTGCCGAAGGAAGCGATGAAATTGAAATCACTGGCGCCTCTGAGCGTACTTCAGAGATGAGCATGAAGGACCGTCTCGCCGACGAGGAGAAGAAAAAGGTCAAAGTCAAAGTTGAATCTGAAATACTGGAACTCACTGACCCGCGTAACAGACCTTTGAAAATCATTCTCCCGGGCAGGTCCAAACCACTAGATGTTCCGTCTCCTACTCCTGACTCCGTTTCTCTGGCAAGCAAAAAGTCCAAGTAAAAGCATGAGGGAGAGGAGTCGTCGGAAACACCAAAGGAAGACAAGAAGAAGAAGTCGAAGAAATAATCGATGCACTTGTTCAACAAGTCTCCTGCTTAAGTTTTGTAATTGTTTTTATCTTCCACAACTTGTAGTTTGTATAGAGAGGTCTGAATTTTGTAGGAGTGATCATGTATCCCCATTTTGGACTTATTGAATAAAGTTTTAGTTTCTTTTTGTTTGAATGATTCTCTTGTCTTTATTTGGTTTGCTGACTAATTGTAGCCATAACTCAAGTTCTTATGAATTGCATTATCTCCCGGTCCATTCTTGTGCTGTTCAAACATTTTTGGACATGGCGTACCTCTCGTCCCACATCTTTTGAGTACTTGGACTTCTTGCTGACTCTGTGCCCCGGGGACTTGGAGGCTTGAAATAGTTTATACTCTAGTCCGCGCTCTGGGGAGTTAGAGTACTCCGATCCGCGCTCTGGGGATTCGGAGATTCGGAATCGTTTATACTCTAGTCCGCGCTCTGGGGACTTAGAGTACTCCGATCCGCGCTCTGGGGATTCGGAGATTTGGAATCGTTTATACTCTAGTCCGCACTCTGGGGACTTAGAGTACTCCGATCCGCGCTCTAGGGATTCGGAGATTTGGAATCGTTTATACTCTAGTCCGCGCTCTGGGGACTTAGAGTACTCCGATCCGCGCTCTGGGGATTCGGAGATTTGGAATCGTTTTATACTCTAGTCCGCGCTCTGGGGACTTAGAGTACTCCGATCCGCGCTCTGGGGATTCGGAGATTTGGAATCGTTTATACTCTAGTCCGCGCTCTGGGGACTTAGAGTACTCCGATCCGCGCTCTGGGGATTCGGAGATTTGGAATCGTTTATACTCTAGTCCGCGCTCTGGGGACTTAGAGTACTCCGATCCGCGCTCTGGGGATTCAGAGATTTGGAATCGTTTTATACTCTAGTCCGCGCTCTGGGGACTTAGAGTACTCCGATCCGCGCTCTGGGGATTCGGAGATTCGGAATCGTTTATACTCTAGTCCGCGCTCTGGGGACTTAGAGTACTCCGATCCGCGCTCTGGGGATTCGGAGATTTGGAATCGTTTATACTCTAGTCCGCGCTCTGGGGACTTAGAGTACTCCGATCCACGCTCTGGGGATTCAGAGATTTGGAATCGTTTATACTCTAGTCCGCGCTCTGGGGACTTAGAGTACTCCGATCCGCGCTCTGGGGATTCGGAGATTTGGAATCGTTTATACTCTAGTCCGCGCTCTGGGGACTTAGAGTACTCCGATCCGCGCTCTGGGGATTCAGAGATTTGGAATCGTTTTATACTCTAGTCCGCGCTCTGGGGACTTAGAGTACTCCGATCCGCGCTCTGGGGATTCGGAGATTCGGAATCGTTTATACTCTAGTCCGCGCTCTGGGGACTTAGAGTACTCCGATCCGCGCTCTGGGGATTCGGAGATTTGGAATCGTTTATACTCTAGTCCGCGCTCTGGGGACTTAGAGTACTCCGATCCACGCTCTGGGGATTCAGAGATTTGGAATCGTTTATACTCTAGTCCGCGCTCTGGGGACTTAGAGTACTCCGATCCGCGCTCTGGGGATTCGGAGATTTGGAATCGTTCGTACGAGTCTGTATGTCGTGCAGGATAATATAATTTTTCATCCAACTAAGAGATATAGAAACTTCATAGAAAATATGGCTTCAAGCCTTTATTAATGAAAATCAACTAAATTGCTCGATTACAACTTTAAAAGGAAACTAAGTCATTATTGAATGGAGACATGCAGGAAATAACAGTGCCTACAAAAAGAAAGGAAAACATGCTAAATGTAATAGTGCCGCAAATGTTCACTGTTCCATGCTCGGGGGAGTGTCGCGCCATCAACGGTCGCTAGCTTGAATGTTCCTTCTCCAAGCTTCCGTTCAATGGCGTATGGACCTTCCCAGCTGGGATTCATGCGTGATGGTACCGGGAAGACTCGTTTCAGAACGAGATCACCCACATCAAAGATTCTTGGGCGGACTCTGCCATCGTAGTAACGCTTGACTCGATGTCTGTGCACCGCCGCCCTTAATTCAGCTTCTTCACGCTTTTCGTCGATGCAGTCCAGTGATTCCAACAAGAGGTTTTGGTTCGTCTTGGGATCATAGTATGTCACTCGGTGCGATGGAACTTCAAGTTCCACGGGTATAACGACTTCAGAGCCGTAGGCCAAGGCGAACGGAGTGTGGCCAGTCGCGGACTTGTGGGTAGTTCTATACGCCCATAATGCTGTCGGGAGTTCATCTACCCACTTGCCTCCAACCTTCTCCAGACGTTTCTTCAGTATGGACTTGATTATTTTGTTAACGGCCTCAACTTGTCCGTTAGCTTTTGGGTGTGCAACGGCGGCGAACTTTTTCTCGATGCCGTACTTTAAACAGAACTCTTTGAACTCTCTACTTTCAAATTGCGTTCCGTTGTCTGTAATGATGGTGCGTGGAAGGCCAAAGCGGCATATAATGTTTCGTACAACGAAGTTAATGACCTTCTTAGAGGTGATAGTGGCCAAAGGTTCTGCCTCAGCCCATTTCGTGAAATAGTCGACTGCAACTATTGCGTATTTCGCACCACCTTTGGATAGAGGCAAAGAGCCGATTATGTCGATTCCCCAGATCGCAAATGGCCAGGGACTGATCATTTGTGTGAGTTCCGTTGATGGAGCCCTCGGGATTTTCGCATATCTTTGACACTTGTCGCATTTTCTTGCGTAGTCCGCGGCATCCCGGTTTACGGTGGGCCAGTAATATCCATAGCGGAGGATCTTCTTTGCTAGCGTTTGCCCCTCAGTATGGTCGCCGCATTCCCCTTCGTGAACCTCTCTCAAGACTCGCTTTGTTTCATCATGAGCGATGCATCGTAATAACGGGACTGAGAATCCTTTTCGATACATTGATCCATCCTGCATTATGTATCGTGCGGCCTTTCGAAGGACCTGCCGTCTTTCGCTTCTTTTTCCTGGTAAAGCCCCGGTCTTCAGGTACAGTTTGAATGGGGTTATCCACGATTCCTTCTCGATTTCTGTTCCCAACACGCGATCGACTTTCATTTCGTCTATGCTCGGGGCATGCAAAACTTCGACGGGATACAATCCCATTTGTTGCGCATCGTCGGTACTCGCGAACTTAGCCAATAAGTCGGCTTCTTTGTTCTGTTCGCGCGGGATATGTGAGATGTCATAACGCTCAAGATTTGATAGTAGTTCTTGGACCTGAATGAGGTACGGAGCAAGCTTTCGTCCCTTTGCTTGGTAGTCTCCCCGTACTTGGTAAACCACCAATTGCGAGTCACAAAAGATTTCGACTGATTCGATCCCGAGTTCCCTGATGAGCTTCAAGCCAGCGATCAGTGCTTCATATTCAGCTTCGTTATTTGTAGCCGGGAAATCGAGCTTCAGGGCATAACAGATCGATCGGTTTTCCGGAGTTACAAGAACTACGCCCGCGCCGGAGCAACGATCGTTTGATGCACCGTCAGTGTATAATTTCCATCGAACGGGGGGGATGATGTCGTGATCGTCTGGTTTGATGGGTATGGTAAACTCAGCGATGAAGTCTGCTAATGCCTGCCCTCAGATGGCTCTCCGTGGTAAGTACGCGATATCGAATTGGCTCAACTCGATGTTCCATCTTAGCAATCTTCTAGAAGTTTCCGGCCGTTGGAGTACCTGCCTCAGGGGTTGATCGGAATAAACACCGATTGAATGTGCTTGAAAGTACGGGCGAAGCTTTCGTGATGCAATCACCAAGCAATAAGCCAATTTCTCTATTTTAGGGTAATTCCTCTCGGCCCCTATTAAACGTTTGCTAACATAATACACCGGCTTTTGGACTCGATCCTCCTCTCGTACCAAAGCCGCACTTATCGCATGTGGAGATACAGCCAAGTATACGTACAACATCTCATGGTCCACTGGTTTTGATAGCATTGGTGGGCTCTCCAGATGCCTCACCAGATTCTGAAATGCTTCCTCACAGCTAGACGTCCATTCAAAATTTCTCTTTCCTTTCTTTATTATGTCAAAGAACGGGATGCACTTGTCAGTTGCCTTGGATATAAATCGACTCAGCGCAGCTACTTTTCTGTTCAAGCTCTGTACCTGCTTTATAGTCCTGGGCGCTTGTACATCTCGAATAGCTTGGATCTTTTCTGGGTTGGCTTCGATTCCCCTAGCGTTGACGATGAATCCCAAAAACTTCCCTGATGCAACGCCGAAAGAACACTTCAACGGGTTGATCTTCATGCCATAAAACCTGAGTATGTCGAACATTTCAGCCAAGTCTTGAATGTGGTCGTTTGACCGTCGTGACTTCACGAGCATGTCATCCACATAGACTTCCATGGTTTTACCCAGCTGGTCCTTGAACATTCGATTCACCAGACGTTGGTAAGTTGCTCCAGCATTCTTCAATCCAAAGGGCATCACTACATAGCAATACAGCCCGACATTTGTAACGAAGCTAGTGTGTTCTTGGTCCGGAATATGCATTGGGATTTGGTTGTATCCTGAGTACGCATCCATGAATGAGAGTAACTCGTGTCCTGCGGTGGAATCGACCAACTGATCGATCCTAGGCAACGGGAAACTGTCCTTAGGGCATGCTTTGTTCAAGTCAGAATAATCTACGCAAGTCCTCCATTTCCCATTCGCCTTCTTTACTAGCACGGGGTTGGAGACCCATTCCGGGTAGAGGGCGTCGCGGACGAACCCATTTGCTTTGAGTTTGTCCACCTCCTCTCCAAGAGCGGCGGATCTCTCCGGATCCATTCCTCTCCTTTTTTGCTTGACTGGGACGTATTTTGGGTCTATGTTCAACATATGACTCGTGATGGCGGGAGAAATCCCACACATATCAGAATGCGTCCAGGCGAAAACATCAAGGTTCGCCCGGAGGAAGTCGCTAAGGTCTTCAGTCATTGCGGGGCCTAGTTGTGATCCGATCTTCAGTATTCGCGAAGGGTCGTCACGGCTAACTGAAATGTCAATTGTTAATTCAGCCGGTGCCGCCTTCTCTTCCCTGGGTTTCTTATCGTCGTCTCTTGGATCTATATCTCCGTAGATCCGAGAACTATGCCCGAGCCAGGGCTCGGGCACTTCTTGTCAATTATCCGCATTGAGGATGCGGACGGGATTGTCCGCAACCTTTCCCTTCTCCCTCCGGCGGGCCTCTCAGAGCTCGGCCACATAACAGGAACGACCAGCTGCTTGGTTGCCGTGAACAATGCCTACTCCTTTGTCAGTCGGGAACTTCAAAGTTAAACACCACGGGGCTAACGCTGCCCTAAACTCCGCTAGGGCCGGCCGGCCCAAGAAAACGTTATACGGAGAGTCCACATCCAAAACTACAAAGGGTAGAATTCGCACTCTCCGACGCTCGCCTTGTCCCAGTTCAATTGGTAACTCGACATATCCCACCGCATCAGTTGCAGTGCCGTTAAAGCCGTGGATACGAGCTTTGGATGGTTTCAAGTCTTTTGTTTCTAGCTTCATTTGATCGTAGGCCTTCTTGAAGATGATGTTGACTGAACTTCCTGAATCAATCAGAATTCTTTTTACGTATGCTGGTCCGATCGTTGCAGATATGACCATGGGGTCGATGGTCGGAGCCTCTACCTGATCAGCGTCTCTGCATCTGAACACAATATCGTCTGTCATTACGCACTGCTGCTTAGCAGGGGCTCCGTCCTCCATGTTCGAACAACACTCAAAATCTGCATGCTTCAAGGAACTTGCATATCGCTCCATCTCCTGCCAATTCTTATCCGCGGGGTGAGGCCCGCCGATAATTGTATTTATGACCAGTCTACCAACGGTCCGGGCAGGCTCCTCGGGATGACGTGGAGCTGGTGCACGACCTGGGTTGGACGTTCCCTGTCCTCCTTCTTGTGGATCCATCACAAATTCTTGCAATTTCTTCTGCCTGATCAACTTCTCGATAGCGTCGTGCAAGTGTCTACATTATTCTGTATTGTGTCCATAAGTCTCATGGAAGCGACAATATTTCCCAGTCCGCTTCTGTTCTTCAGTTGATTCTTTTGGACATGGTTTTCTGTACTGAAAAGTGTTGCAGGTGGATAGGTAAATGTTTTCAAGTGGGGCGTTTAGCGGAGTGTACTCGCTGTAGCTTGGAATTCTTGACTTCCACTTTCCTGCTTCTTTTCTCTTCCCTTGACTCCTTCCTCCGGACTCCTTGGGTTGCCCAGGTTTGTTCTGGACGTTGACTTGGACCTTTCCCGAGTTGTCTCCTGATTGCTTCACAGCGATGTTGCTCTTTATTGACTCTTGGACAGGCCCTGGCGCCTTATCTCGTCGTACCCACCTAGCTTCCTCTCTTCTTATGAACTGGTGTGCCTTAGAGTAGAAACGCTCTAGCATAGCTGGAGGTTTTCCTCCCAACCAGTCTCCAAACTCAGAGTATGGATCCACACCTCTCATTACAGCCATCAGAATTGCATGGTCATTGGGATTACTGACTTCAGTTGCTGCCACGTGGAATCTTTGCAAATATTCCTTCAACGATTCCCCAGGATTTTGGATTACACTTGACAGAGACATCACGTCCTTTGGGCGCGTAGTGTGTATCCTGAACTGCTCAATAAACTTCTTTGCCAACTCCTCGAAATTTGATACGGATCGCGGAGGAAGTCGGGTGAACCACATAGTAGCGATCCCAGATAGAGTAATTGGAAAGCACCTACACTTGGTGGCATCATTCGCTCTGGCTGAATCCATCATCCATTCGTACCTCATGACATGTTGTCTAGGGTCAGTCTTTCCTTCATATGCAGGAATAGTAGGCATGCTAAACTTCCTGGGGTACGCCGCTTGCAACACAACATCCGTGAACGGAGTATGACTTCTTGACACTCCCCAGTCATCATTTGATAAGCCCTAATTCTCTTTCATCAGTTGCCTGATCATGGCTGTCAGATCGGGTGTCTGTATGGAAGGCGGAAGGTTGGAGTCTGTTCTACGCGCCTGTCCATGCTGATGTCTCCTCTCTTGGCGATCTGCCAATCGTGCATCTTGAGGTTCGACATCGTTAGCATTTTGATGATCTGGGCCTCTATCTTCCATCTGTATCCCGGTCCTGAAGCTTCCAGCTCTTGCTTGGTCGCGGTCTCCAGCTGTTCGAACAGCAGCATATGCTCGCGCAGCATCAGTCTTACGGCGTCTGCGCCTGGGAGGTTCATCAGAGGAAGTAGAGCTGTCAGATGAGGAGTAAGCAGCGGGATTGCCCCCAGCATTCTGTTGCTGCTGTTGAGTAAGTTGTGCCATCAGGTTGGCATTGGCTTGCATCTGCTCTCCTAGTTGTCTCCTACTTTCTCTGAGCTCTCGCATCAAGTCGTTGAACTCTATTCTGGTGACAACTGGAGTTTGGTCCTGAGTGGCAACTCCTGTATTTGGAATTGCTGGTTGATTGCTAGGCCCTGCTTATTGCACGCTAGCAGTCTCGTGGGCATCCGCATTGTGAGAAGCTAACTTGGTACGTGGTCTTGCCATTATAGAGTTATTGGTATGAACTCTGAGTAGAATCAACGGATGTCCTATCAGTGAGTCGGATCTTCTTTGGGGGATTTGTTCAATCCAGTAGCTTCAAAGCAGATCCTTGAGGTCTGAGAATTCGACTCTCAATGAAAGCACCAAAGTGTTAGCACCAAAGTTGGTCACTAACCTCGTTCAGAAAGATTGTGTAGAGATATAAGTGATGAAAGTAAATTAAACAGAGAAGACAATGCTAATTTAAATGCAGAAAGTAAGAACACCAAATTTATAGTGGTTCAGCGTAATTTCCTACGTCCACTTTGTTCAACTTTATTGATTTCCTTTATGGTTGATTACAAATACAATTCGTGAATCAAATGCTTGAGTGAAGTTGTTAAGTAGAGAAGATGAGTCTTGAAAATGGCAGAGTCTCCCCGGTGTTTTCTCTCCAAAAAAGGATCCCTATCACTGTGACCCTGCCCCTCTATTTATAGACAAAGATGGGATGGACTTCCCAAATGGGCTGATGGCCGAACGCTCCAGCCCGAGTACAGTGGTCGCTGTATGCCGAGCAAGGTTTGCCGAACGCTCTGATGCCCAGCAGTCCTTTCTGTGCCGAACGGTGTGGTTTGATGTTTGGGAAGTACAGGATGTTAGTCAGTCGAAGCCGAATGCTCCTCTAGACGCCGAGTACTTTTGTGCCGAGTACTTCTGATGCTACCGGGTACTACGCCAAGTACTCATGCATGCCGAACCACAGATGCTGCCGAGTTCTCCTTGATGTCGAGTGCTCTCATATGCCGAGCAACCTTGATGCCGAGCAGTCTTGATGCCGAGCACTCTTGTATGCCGAGCAGTCTCGATGCTGAGCATTGGTTGACGCCGAGTGCCAGTTGACGCCGAACACTGCTGGATGCCGAGTACTCTCTGACGCCGAGTTCCACTGGATGCCGAGTACCATGCCGAGTACTCCTGGATGTCAAGTGCTTCGCCGAACACTCCTTAATGCCGGACACTCTCTGATGCCGAGCACTGGTTGCCGAGTACTACGCCGAGTACTCCTGGATGTCAAGTGCTTCGCCGAATACTCCTGAATGCCGGACACTCTCTGATGCCGAGTACTGGTTGCCGAGTACTACGCCGAGTTCTCCTAGATGCCGAGTACTAGTTGCCTGGCCAAATATCCAAGAAACAGGTGCCGATTTTCGAAGGCCTAGTTTTTGGATCTTTACAATCTTATTCCCGGAGCTAGACCTATCGTACTTCCACCTCGAAGGATGTCACCCAAGGAAAGAGTGGAATTGGAAATGCAAGTTGATGATCTTTTGGCTAGAGGCTTGATTAGGAGAAGTTTTTCTGAATGGGGTGCAGCCGTAGTTTTTGTCACTAAGTCTGACGGGTCCTTGAGAATGTGTGTTGACTACAGAGAGTTGAATAAGCTCACACACAAGAACCGATATCCTATGCCTCGTATTAATGATATGTTCGATCAGCTTTATGGGGCACGGGTGTTTTCTCAGCTTGATCTTGCTTCAGGTTTCCATCAGTTGGGGATTTCTGGATAGTATTCATAAGACTGCTTTCCGTACTGAAGACGGATTTTATGAATGGCTCGTTATGCCTTTCGGGTTAACGAATGCCCCAGCTTACTTTGTAGATCTCATGAACAGAGTATTCGGGGATGTTCTTAACAAATTTGTGCTTGTTTTTATCGATGATATTCGGGTTTTCTCTAAAACCGAAGAAGAGCATGAGCAACATTTGAAGTTCGTGCTTGAAACTTTGAGAAGCCATCAGTTGGATGCAAAATTTTCCAAGTGTCATTTTTGGCAGGAAGAAGTTCGATTTCTTGGCCATGTGTTTTCGAAAAATGGAGTTTCGGTATATCCCGCTAAGATCGTCGTAATAAATGTAAGCTCCTATATGTACTTTCGACTTGATTACCAAAATTCTCAAAAAAAAAATTTGATTCGTTCCTTATATTTAATTTTAGGATTGGGAAATTCCTAAGACACCCACGGATGTTAGGAGTTTCTTCGGCCTTGCTGGTTATTATAGGAGGTTCATTGAGCATTTCTCCCGCATTGCTTCTCCCCTTACAGCTTTGACCCGAAAGGACGTCAAATTCAATTGGGATGAAAAGTTTCAGAAAGCATTTGACGAACTGAAACAGAAGTTGACCTTTGCTCCTGTTCTTACTGTTCCGAATGGAAATAAAGGCCTTACAGTTTATACCGATGCTTGTAGAAGTGGGCTTGGTGCTGTTTTAATGCAGCATGGCAAAGTTATTGCGTATGCCAGTAGACAGTTGCGACCTCATGAAGTTAAGTATGCTACGCATGATTTGGAGTTGTTGGCTGTGGTTTTCTCTTTAAAATTATGGCGGCATCATCTCTTGGGTATAAAATTCGAGCTTTTTACAGATCACAAATCCCTGAAATATATTTTCTCTCAGAAGGATTTGAATCTAAGTCAAGCAAGATGGCTAGAATTTTTGGCTGCTTATAACCTTGACATCAATTATACCCCGGGTAAAGCAAATGTAGTGGCTGATGCTTTGAGTAGAAAAAAGGCTATGCTTTGTCAGTTTGTTGCTTCATCCTCTCTTATGGATCGTATAGTTGCTAAGCAAAGTGAAGACCCAAGTCTAAGGGCCATTCGAGAGGAAGTTTTGAAGAGAGAGAAAGACTCGAGGAGATGGTATGATGCAGTGGTTGATGAGGATGGTATTCTAAGAATAAATGGTAGGATTTGTGTTCTAAATGTAGATGGATTAAGAGAGGAAGTACTTAGAGAGAATCACAAATTCAAATTCTCTATTCATCCCGGAGTAACAAAGATGTTTCAGAATATGAAGAGACTTTATTGGTGGGAAGGAATGAAGAGGGACATTTCGATGTATGTAAGTAGATGCAGTACTTGTCAGCAGATTAAGGCAGATCATCAAAAATTGGCAGGTTTGTTACAGCCACTTGAGATTCCGAAATAGAAGTGGGATCAGATTTCTATGGATTTTGTGGATGGTTTACCAAGGACGAGAAGAGGTAATGAGAGCATTTGGGTGATTGTTGACCAATTAACGAAGACTGCTCATTTTATTCCGGTGAAATCAAGTCGAACCGCCTCGAGTTTAGCTGGGATCTATTTGAAGGAGATTGTTCGACTCCACGGAATTCCTTCTAGTATCGTTTGTGATCGTGACCCTATTTTCACAAGTAACTTTTGGAGAGCCCTTCAGGATTCGTTAGGTACACAGTTGAATCTGAGTACGGCCTATCACCCACAGACAGATGGCCAAACCGAACGGATCAATCAAATTTTGGAAGATCTTCTTCGCGCTTGTATTCTGGATTTTGGTGGTTCTTAGGAAGACCATCTTCATCTTGTCGAATTCACCTATAATAATAGCTATCAGGTAGAACTTTGTTAAATAAATTTGAATTAAATATATATGTAAATAAACCTTTCCGTAATTCGAATCTTTAATTCAGGCTAGTATCGACATGGCACCGTTCGAAGCTCTTTACGGACGTCCATGTAAATCTCCGTCCTGTTGGATTGAAACTGGTACCAGACTTATTCTTGGGCCTGAGATTATTTTGGAAGCTTCTGAGAAGGTTGAAGGGATTAAACGAAAGATGAAAACTGCGCAAGATAGGTAGAAGAAATATGCTGATAGAAGCCGAAAGGGTTGGAATTTGCAGTTGGAGATCTTGTGTATCTCAAGATTTCGCTATTGAGAAATGTAATTCGGTTTGGGAAGAAAGGGAAGTTGGCCCCAAGTTTTATTGGTCCTTTTTGAATATCCGGAAGGATTGGTACTCTAGCTTATAAAGTTGAATTGCCTAAAAACTATCGGGTGTTCATGATGTATTTCATGTCTCAAACCTTCGTAGGTATATTCATGACCCATCAGCGATAGTCCATTCCACGCGGCTTGAAGAATTAAAGATTCAACCCGATCTTACTGTTGAGAGGAAGCCCATTCGTATTTTGGGTAGGAGTATGAGGAAATTGAGGAATAAATCAGTCAATCTCGTCAAAGTTCAGTGGAGCAAAGATGATCGAAATTGCACTTGGGAAACTGAGAATAGTATCCGTGCTTCCAATCCTGAATTATTTTAATTCGGGTATGCTTTCTAATCTTAATCTGTCTTTTGATCTTTGCAGTTCACCCTTTTCGGGGATGAAAAGTTTTGAGTGGGGGCGTATGTAACGATTCTGGAATTTACCGTTATTTTGAACCATTTGTTGATTAAATTTAATTTGATTTAAGTTGAGGAATTTAGAAATTTGAATTTAAATTTATGTTGCGTATCAATAGTTAAAATGAATAAAGGAGGAATTAAATCTTTAAAACAAAATTTTAAACGATTTGAAATTTAACTTAAAATCAGTCATTAATAAAACAGTAAAATTTTGGTTTTAAAAAAATTAATTTTTTTTAAATATTTTTACATGGAGATATTGTAGAAAATTTTATAATAAAACGTCGACGTTCGTTTCGTCGTATTTTGGTTTCGCTAGCTTCGTTTAAATCAATTTATACAATCGATCTATGGTAGAGACAACCGATATTGCGTAAATAATGAATGTTCACTCGAGCGTTAAAGGACCAGTTTTCTGTGTGCTAACGCGTTCGTATTGATACACCGAGCACAACGGTGTTTCGTTTCGCATGTTTGGATCCTTGGTTTGTTCCGCGCATTGTTTTGCTTCGAGTTAACAACCGGTTAATATTGTTTATATAGGATGTTATAAGTTAAATTATATGCTATAAGAATAGACCATTTAAAAAAAATATCATTATACACGTCTGAACAGTTTGAATTAGTGCACTTGAGAATTGGTAGTGATTGAAGCAGTAAACGCTCAAATATCTATTCACGCGTGGTGGCCACGTTATCTCCACTTATATTTTTTTCTCTTCTGAACTATTTCATTTGAAAATTTTAAAGCAACAGAAAATAAACGAACGAAAGCTGCTACTTCCATCACCATATTCCAAAACCGACCTCCCTTCATGCTTGACGTCGACCTTCCGCACCCCTTCCAGCCACCACACCACATCCCGACCCTACACCTAGCTCCTCCGACCTCAACTTCTAGCTGCCGCCACCTGCTCCAAAAAAAAACTATCGCCTACACCTAGCCCTCCACTGCCACCGCCCTATTGCCTGCACTTAGCCGCTTTCTCCCCAACCATCACCGCATTCTCTTCCTCCGGCCAGAGCTCCTTCCAGTCGCCTAAATAAAAAAAGAAGAAGTTCAAAGTGCTGCCGTGATTTCCTCCCTCCCCTCCGGTTCCACCGCCTGCACCACCAACTGACCGCCGCCTGCACCCCTTGACGTCGCTGCACCAACCTTGCGCCCTAGCCGACCTGATCGCCTTCCCTTCTTTCTTGTGCAAGGTCGTGATCTATTCACATATATATATATATATACCTATAAAGGGGGTTTAAAAAAAAGTTTCTGTAACCGTCTGGATTTGGAGTTAGACGAGTAAAAGTTGAAGAGTTACCGTCGAGTTCGTGGTATCGTGTGTCGTTGGCATTTGTGATCGTGTCGGATTAGCGTAGTTGAATTGGATTGATATATAGTCGTTGGAGGAATTATTGAATGATATATGTTGACACAATATACACGTCTTATGTATGTACACAGCAGTAGAAAATATAAATTTGGACACGTCACATTCACTCTGTTATTGATATTCCCTGTGCTCGGATTTATTGAAATTTCCCCGTCAATATTTGGATATGACTATATGTTGAAATCACGATATTGGGAAGGGTTGAAATGATATATATACCCATATTTTAAATTTAATTATTCCACTTGGCCTAGGTAGAAAATTAAATTTAAAACATTGTTTGGTCGAATAAAAATAAATATTTTTTTCATAAACGGAGATCGTTGAAAATTTAAATATGAACGATTTGAAATTTGAAATTTTGTTTTTAAAATTGGTATTTATTATTTAAATAAAATTAAGGTGAAATAAGTGATTTTATTAGTAGATGGTAATTTTGAGCTAAATGTTTGAAATGTTTTATTTAAAGAAAATTGATTTTGAATTTAATTCCTTAAAAATTTGATTTAAATTAAGATTGAATTGTTTTTCAATTTAAGGTATTGAAGTTAAGAATTTATGTTAAATTTTGAGTTAGATTTAAACTTAAATCAGTAACTTATTTTCCTATATTGAAATTTGTGCAAACTAAATCTATTTGTAGTTAAATATATATATAGAAAAAATGGAGTTTAAATTATTTAATAAATTTGGAATTTATTAGAAATTAGTTTGATAAAATTATATTGGAGATTTAAATTGTTAATAAATTTTGGGATTTATTGGAAAATTGATTGGTTAAATTGTAATGGAATTTAAATTTCAACTTAAACAAGTTTGATTTAAGTGATCCAATTTATGGGTTTAAATGGACTTTAAAATTTAGGATTTCTAAGGAAATTGAGTTTTGAAATTGGAATGTTTTATAATGGAATTTGAGAACGAGAAATTGGATTTGAGGAATTTGAAAAAAAAATCCCGTTGTATTTAATATGAACCGTTTTTAAACCATAATTGACCAAATGGTGTGTAAAACATACGTTGGGTTGTCAAAGAGACCGGGGCCGGATTTTGACATACTCTTTGTCAATCTCGGAACCACTTTGATAACCGTGTACGCGATGGATGATATCCAGAATGTAGTGGTTGAATTGGCGATGTTTACTGGAATGAAGTAAGAGAACGATGATGGATAGCTTTGACATTCGTGTCATAATTAAAATGACTAAAACAGGAGCCTATGTCTGGCCAATGAGGTTAGCTACCTCTAGCGACATTGATCTTTCGTATTTTACTGTCGTGATTTGAACTTGATGGGTGCACCCTTCTGATTGGATTGATAGTCACGGTCGGCCACGGATGGGTTACGACCAACCAGAAAGGGTAACTTGGTAGAATCCTACCTTGGGCATTGCCTCACGTGCCTTGTCATATTTATCCTTATACGAGCCCATTACGATTTTGGTTTAAAAATGTATAATTGTGTTAAGGTGGATCAATGTAAAGCCTTAACGCTATTTTGATATTTATTTTACTTATAGACATTATCTATTATAGCGTACACTATTATATATAGATAGTTTGACGGATCCTTAGGAGATGGAAAAACCCGTAACATCTCCTAAGTTACTTTGCATTGATTTATTGACTTTCATGTGAATATTAGTTCTGACTCGAGTATTGTGTTTTTCCATTTTGCTCGGGTCAGCCTGAGCATTTCCAGTTTGGAGAGCTTGTTGTGAAGACGAAGACATTTCTGGAGATTCTGTTCTATTTCGGTTATTTCATCTGTTTAGTTCGTTATGTCAGTTAGACTCATTTTATTCCAGTTATTTCTTTTCAGTTTTTAGAGTGAGAATAATGTAACTTATTTAGAGTTTTCTTGACTTATTCTTATACTTATTTATTTTTCGCTGCGAGATTTTGAGTTGTATTTATTTCTGTATCTGTGTTCTGTGATTGATTATATTTTTACCCTAAATATCTATCTATCATTTAAGCAAATGTTCTTGTTTAATTGGTGGGTCATTACAGCTCATGACCTATTTCAGGTTCAGAGAATATGTAGGCTGATGGGACCTCATCCCTTTCATTTCACTATTCCCAAAATAGTTAGAAACCTTCATTAGCCAAAAAGCAACCCTTTAACACAATTTAATCAGCCAAATTACACCATTAAGAGGAGATTGGTGAGATTTTCACTTAGGATTGGAGATTTGCCATTGAGAGAGCCTTGGAATCCTTGTTTCCACTATTCACTTGGAGATTTTGGCTTAGGTTTGGATTAAGGTGGGTGATTAGTTCTCTCACTTACTAATTAGGCTATTTTACACCCTAAATGACATCTTAAAAATTATTTAAAAATACTAAAATTATTTTTAGACCATATTACACCATATATGTGAATTTTAGATGATTTGGATTTGATCTGTGAACATGTGTTTTTAGGGGTCCTTGACTTGTTATTATGAATCATAACCTTCACCTTAGATTTAGATCTCTTTAAAAAGGTATATTTGGATGTTATATTGGTTATCTATGATGAATGTATTTGCTCGATTTTTGCATGTTTGAAAACGCCGGTCGAACGACGAATTAGATAAGTAGGAGTTAGGGGTCGGTGATGACCCATAAATTATACCCTAAATTGGGCCGATCAATCTGAGGCGACAAGGAAGGGCTCAAAAGGACGCACACCAAGTTTCAAGCCAATTGCACTTCATATGATCGAGTTATGGGTCTTCAAAGTAGGGTCAGTGCAACTTCCTAGTCCTATGGGTCAGTGCAACTTCCTAGTCCTATGGGTCGGTGCAACTTCCAAGTCCTGTGGGTCAGTGTAACTTCCAAACTAGGGGTTGTTACCTATCCCTAATTTTTATCCCAAACTAGATGAGATGGATATGGGGTGATAAAGAAGGCCCCATACGGCTACCTTTCAAATTTCAAGTCGATTGGAGTCTGACCTCGGGAGTATGGGTTTGTGGTGGATTACTTCGGGTTTGACTTCGGGTCGCTTGGTCAAGAACATAATTCTGACTTGGGGAAATTCAAAGGAAGGGAAATACGCTAAGTCATGTGTCGATACCGACCCGTGGTCTTGCATGGGGAAAATCTTGGTTTTACTCAGGTCCGACTTAGGGAAATTCAAAGGAAGGAAAATAGGCTAAGTCAGGGGTCGGTACCGACCCTTGAGTTTGCTTGTAGAAAATCTTGGTTTTACCCGAGTCTGACTTTGGGCCTGAATTTCCAGAGTCTGCTTCGAGTCAAATGGGTGATTACTTTGGCTCTAACTTCGAATCAATCCTAAAGTGAGTTTTTCAATGACCGTTTCGATGATTTTCAACGACGACCACTCGTGACTCGACGATGTGGGTTCAATTATGGGAAGTGA
This sequence comes from Allium fistulosum, assembly GCA_030737815.1. NCBI lineage: Eukaryota > Viridiplantae > Streptophyta > Magnoliopsida > Asparagales > Amaryllidaceae > Allium > Allium fistulosum. The sequence continues at coordinate 74,964,685 of CM060906.1, forward strand.
TGGCTTCGATGATGGATAGCTATACTTCGAGAGGCAAAGTAGGCGACGATAAGTTGGATTGAGAGGACTATTGGAGGCGGGTTATGGGACGTATGATGACACTCTATGACTTACGATGGTTGTCAGGAGTAGTTCCCTACCGCAATGACTTCAGATGGTACATACAATAACACTCTAAGACTTACGATGTATACTCATAAAGCAGAAGTATGTGAGGACACTTACTTGGACTACGAGGTGTGCCCCGGATCACACCATGTTTCGATCCAAGTACCCTGGGCTACTACAGGGCGCGCAATCTAGTTCTTGACCTACTAAGTGGCATGGATTGGAGTATTGAGAAAGCGGGACATTGAGTAGTCCTTAGCTCTATAGCGGTGGTCATACGAGTATCATATACACAACGCATTGAGTGAGTGAATGTGAGGATGGATGATGGATTCTATGTTTGCTTTGATTGTTTTTACCACCTTAGGGATGTCACATGATGTAGATATTACCGATGTGGACATCTAGACACCCTTTGTACCTTAACATATTGTACACCCATGATGACCATCATAGAGTAGTGTATATCCTTTATATGTGCTAACTCTGTGGATGCAGGGACAGATCAGGCATGATTTTCCATACCATTTATCCAAGTTTATTGCCTTTACAATATTTGAGATTATTATCGCTCACACCAGACTGTTGTCTGACCTGGAATTTTTATGCTTTGCTTCCTATTACTCCAAGTACTCTTAAATGAGTATATTAGGGATATCAGGTATGGTGAGCACGTGGAGCTGGACAGGTGGCAAGCAGGAAGTTATTCTCATATTACTATATATACTCATTTTCTATTATGTTGCACTGTACTATGGAGTTTGCTAGTGTTTTTCTATTTAGAGACAGTTTTATGAGTTATTATGTGATGTACAACTCTATTACCTATATTGTTTACGTTATGGATCTATATACTCTGATGTTGTGATTCATTCAGTCATTTACTGTATTGCCTGTTTTATATCTGAGATGTTTACTATTTTATTTTATACGATGAGCCATGAGATATACGATAGGTTCTGTGTTGCTTATTTACTTTACAACTTATAAATGATCACCCCACATCGACCGAGCACCACTGTAGCACACTATACATGTATATTGGGTATCAATGATGTTGGACGGTCGTCTCATTTAGTATCGGAGCTTAGGTTGTGTTGTTTAACCTAAGGGATACCACGATTCAGTGGAGATAGGGAAGGAGTTCTCACCCTAGACTGAATCTAGAGTGTGTGTGTGTCTATATATATATATATATATATATATATATATATATATATATATACGAGAGTGCGTACTTGTTATATATTTTGGTTTTTAAAGCTATATAGTAGTATATAGTATATAAGTCGCACTGCACACACGAGTACTAATTAAGCAGAATTCCTTATAGAGAGATGATAGTCCTTATTACAGATTGAACGATGAGTGGCCAAACAAGAAACACTGCTAGGAACTCCATCTCTGGAGTCAAGGAGGGAACTGGTTTGGTAGCTGCTAATCCTGATTTGCAGACCATGTTTAATACTATTATGAGGAACATGCTGCAAAATGCTCAAGTAGCCGCTCTAAATGTTGCTGATGGTGGTGCTCCAGAGCAGGCACTCAGAGCCGATTTTGCTAGGCTAAACAAGGACTTTACTAGTCTTGGTGTATACCTTCCAAGGGATAGAGTCGGTAATGAAAGTGTGGGATTGGCTTGATAAAAACGAAAGGATTTTTGAGGAATTAAAGTTGGATAATGCTATGAAAAGGCAATTGGCTTCCGATAACTTCAAGGACAAATCATGAACTGGTGGAATGAAGTAAGGGCTAGCACTCCCGAGGATCAGTTCACTTGGGACTAGTTCAAAGCTAGATTTAAGGATAAATTTATTCCTGCAGCTCAGAGATCCATTCTGTTCCGTAAATTCGTGGATCTAAAGGAAGGGGATATGACTTTCTCCGAGTATGTTGTTGAGTTTGACGCTCTGTCGAAATATGGGATGCTTAATCGACACTCCATTAAAGAAGAATGAGAAATTTATCATTAGCTTAGATGACTACTTGGGGAGTGACTCATAGTCCACATCGATGAGACTTTTGAGATGATAATTTTGAAGGCCCTGAGGCATGAAAGTCTATATCCGAAACCAAAAGCTATCATTGCTAAAGAAGAGCCAAAACAACAATCATTCTGGGGAGGAAATAAGAAAGGGAACAACAAGAGGAAGCGATTTCAGAACAAAGATGACCAAAAGAAGAAGGTCAACCTGGGACCGACTTGCTACAACTATGGAGAGAAGGGTCATTATAGTAGAGACTGCAAAGTTGAGAGGAAATGCTACAACTGCAATAAGTTTGGGCATCTCAAGAAAGACTGTTCGGAGTTTCCTAAGCAGAACCAGGTATGAAAGAACATGCCATCAATGTCGTTACAACTTCGTCGAATGCTCCACTGGCGAAAGAGAAGGGGAAGGGCATCGTTATTTAAGGTATTCTTTCCATTTATGATGTTCCTATATGAGTTTTACTTGATACCAGAGCTTCACATTCCTTTATATCTAGTGACTTAGTAGATAGATTAGGGCTGAGACTCGAAATAGTTGACCGACCTTTGATTGTGATAAACCCTGTTGGAGGGTCCACTAGCATGTGTACGGTTTGTCATGGTTTAGTCTTATCGAGTCATGGATGCTCTTTTGGTTGTGATTGTTTTGATTTGGGTTTCGTTTGGTTTGGTATCAATATACATATGTACTGGCTTCATAGATACAAAGTAGTGGTGTATTGTGAGAGGTCGTCGGCGACGATAGGGATGGATGATGGGCAGAAGGTAGTGTTGGGCTGCCTACTGGACGATGAGGTGATAGACAACTTTCTATGTTCACTTGATATCCTGCACGATGAATTTTCAGCAATACCATTGCTACGGAGTATCCTGACATATTTGAGGAGGTGACCAGACTTCCGCGATATAGAGAGATCAAGTTCTGTATTGATTTAGTTAAAGATGCCAGACTGATAGTGATGCCTTTGAGGAGGATGGCACCTAGAGAGCTGAGAGGGCTTGAGGTTCAAGTGAATGACCTTTTGCAAAAAGGGTTCATTTGCAGGAGTATATTTGAGTGGGGAGCGCCATTAGTATTTTCCATAGAAGGCGTACGACTCTCTTAGATTATTTGTCGATTACTGTGAGTTGAATAAAGTGACGAAGAAGAACAAGTATCTACTCCCACATATTGACGACTTGTTTGATCAGCTTCATAGTGTTAGAGTATTTTTTCAGTTGGATCTTGCGATGGGATTTCACCAACTGAGAGTGACAACAGAGAGTGTGTCGATTACAGCATTTCGTATGCCTTTCGGGTTCTATGAGTGGCCGGTTATGCTGTTTAGGCTACTCCCGCATACTTTGTTGATCTCATGAATCGTGTCTTCAGGGATCAGCTAAATAAATTCGTGCTTGTGTTCGTTAACGATATTCTTGTTTATTCACGAATAGAGGAAGAACACAAGACACACTTGAGGATTGTACTTGAGGCGTTGAGAAAACACCAGCTGAAGGCAAAGTTTTCTAAATGTCACTTCTGGAAAATGGAAGTGAGGTTTTTGGGTCACGTTGTTACTGAGCATGGCACCGCTGTTGATCTTGCAAAAGTTGCACCAGTCCAAGATTAGATCAGACCCAGAAATGCAACGGACATGAGGAGTTTCTTGGGGTTGGCTGGATAGTATAGATGATTCATCAGGACTTCTCTAAGGTAGCAGACGAAAAATAATCAGACATTTACTTGGGATGCGAGATGTGAACAAGCATTTTTGAGTCTGAAGAAAAAGTTGATGAGTGCACCGGTATTGACTATTCCGAGCGGGAACAAGGAGATGACGGTATACACTGATGCCTATGGTACCGGATTGGGCGCGGTATTGATGTAGAAGAGCAAGGTTATTGCATATGCTAGTCGACAGCTGAATCCACATGAGAAGAAATACCCAACTCATGATTTAGAGTTAGCAGCGATTGTGTTTGCGCTGAAGATTTAGAGGCACTATCTTTTAGAGAGAGGTTCAAGCTATTCTTCGACCATAAATCATTGAAATACCTCTTTTCACAGAAGGATCTTATCCTTCGCTAATAGCGATGGTTAGAGTTTCTGGCTTCCTATGACTTTGATATTGTAGATATACCAAGTAAAGGTAATGCAATTACTGATGCCTTGAGTAGGAGACATGCCAGGTTGAGAGCTATGTTCCTAGAGTGGATACAGTTAGAGCATATTGTTAGTTATGATTTTCGACCAAGATACGAGCTAGAGCCAGAGATGTTGGCGAGCTTAACTCTCAGACCTACTCTTATTGAGCTAATTGGTACTAGTTAGAGGCACGATGCCAGATTAGCCGAGATCATTTCTAAGATTGAAGCGGGAGTAGAGTCTGAGGATATGAGACAGTATAGACTTGATCAAGACGGTTGGCTCCATAAAGACTAGAGATTGTTTGTTCCTGATGTCGATGGGTTGAGGGATGAGGTGCTTAGAGAGTGCCATCATTCAAGTTTGACTATACACCCCGGTGGTAACAAGATGTACCATGATATAAGGCAGACCTGCTATTGGGAGAGATGAAGAAAGACGTTGGGACATTCATCCCAAAATACATGAATTGCCAGTTGGTTAAGATAGAGTAGAAGAAGCCTAGTGGTCTGATGCAACCATTAGAAGTTCTTGAGTGGAAATAGGAACATGTATCGATGGACTTCATCGACGGACCATCGAGTACTCTAGCAGAGTACGACAGCATTTGTGTCATAGTCGATCGATTGACTAAGAGCGCAAGATTTATACCCGTCAAGTCAAGTAGAATGGAAGCCAAACTGTCTAAACTGTATATGAAACAGATAGTACGGTTCCATGGTGTGACGAAGAGCACTGTGAGTGACCAAGACCCGTTATTCATTAGTGGGTTTTAGAAGAGCTTACAAGAGGCATAAGGGACAGAACTGCACCTCAGAACAACTTGTCACCCTCAAACTGAAGGCCAAACGGAGAGAGTGAATCGTATCTTAGAGGATACAACAATTATCAGTCTAGCATCGGTATGGTACCATTTAAGGCATTGTATGGCCAACCGTGCAATGCTCCTTCTTGTTGGTGGGAAGCGGGCGAGAAACTGATATTGGGGTTAGATATGGTTTGAGAAACATTGGAGAAGATCGAGATCATTCGGTAGCGAATGAAAGCTGCTCAAGATAGACAAAAAAGCTACTTTGATAAAAGACGTCGAGATTTAGAGTTCTCTATCGGTAACATGGTTTTTATCAAGATCTCTCTATTGAAGAATGTCATTCCATCTGTTGGTAGAGGAATGTTGGCGCTGAGATTTGTTGGTTCTTTTCGGGTATTAAAGAGGATTGGGAACCATGCTTACAAAGTTGACTTACCCCAAAGGATGGTGGGAGTGCACAACGTCTTTCATATCTCTCATTTGTGGAAATTTATGCATGACTCAAGCATAGCTATCGCACCGGATCAGCTAGATGATATCGAGATTGAACCAATGGCTTTGAGACCTCGTAGGTCTATTCGTATCATCGAACAAGATACGAAGCAGTTTAGGAGGAAGACGGTGAAGTTAGTAAAGGTTCAGTGGAGTGATAGTGAAGGCAATTGCACTTGGGAGACCGAGGAGAACATGAGGATAACATATCCAGAGCTCTTTACTTGGTAAGATTTTCATATTTATCGTTTTTACATTCACTTACGATATCATGAATTATACCATGCAATAGTATCCTACATGCTAGGATAGGCTTAGATACTTTCTTTTTCCTTTGTTGCTTTGTCTGCATATTTGATGTGTGATGGTTGCCTATGCTTGTATATCACTGTTAGACATTTGGGATGACCCTATTGACTTAATTATGGAATTTTGAGGGTGAAATTCATAAAGGAGGAAAATGTAACGACTCGTGTTCTACGTATCAAAGGATCGTAGAATATTAATATTATTTTTATATGAGGTCGTATGATTCTATAACTTTGGAAAATGACTATTAGGTTCGTTTCTTTTCCTTACAATTTTTGTCGAATTTTTCTTTGACCATTTTGATCCTACGAAATTTTGTATGGACTGTAACTTATGATAGGAGCCAAGTTAGGATCTGAAACCACTTCCATTGGATTAGGATGGTGGTTCCTTTTCTGTAGAGTGGTCATATTAAGAAAACGGACTTATAGTTTTCAAGTTATGGCTGTTTGAAATTTCCTATGATTTTGAGCAGCTTAAGTGGGTAATTAGGGTCATTAGTAACCTGGTTTATGACCCATTTCGGGTTTAGAGCATATGAAGGCTGATAGGACCTCATCCCATCATTTCACTATTCCCAAAATAGTTAGAACCTCAATTAACTTCCATTAACCATAAAGCAACCCTAAAACACACATTAATCAACCAAATTACATCATTATGAGGAGATTAACGAGATTTTCACTTAGGATTAGAGATTTGCTATTGTGAGAGCCTTGGAATCCGTGTTTTTACTGTTCACTTCGAGATTTGGGCTTAGATTTGGATTAAGGTGAGTGGATAGTTCTCTCACTTACTAATTAGGCTATTTTACACCCTAAATGTGTCTTAAAAATTATTTAAAAATACTAGAAATATTTTTAGACATATTACACCATACATGTGAATTTCAAATGATTTGGATTTGATATGTGAAAATGTGTTTCTAGGGGTCCTTGACTTGTTCTTATGAATCATAAACTTCACCTTAGATTTAGATCTCATTAAAAGGGTATATTTGGATGTTTGGATGTTACTATTGGTTATCTATGATGAATGTATTTGCTCAATGTTTGCATGTTTGAAAACACAGATCGAATGACGAATTAGATAAGTAGGAGTTACGGGTCGGTGATGACCCATAAAATATACCCAAAATTGGGCACGATCGATCTAAGGCAATAAAGAAGGCCTCAAAAGGTCGCACACCAAGTTTCAAGCCAATTGGACTTCATACGATCGAGTTATGGGTTTCCATGTCCTATGGGTTAGTGCAACTTCCGAGTCCTATGGGTCGGTGCAACTTCCAATTCCTATTGGTCGGTGCAACTTCCAAGTCCTATGGGTTGGTGTAACTTCCAAATTAGGGGTTAGTGCCTATCTCCAATTTTTATCCCAAACCGGGTGAGATCGATATGGGGTGATAAGGAAGGCCCTATAAGGCTACGTTTTAAATTTCAAGTCGATTGAAATTCGTATGCTCAAGATATTGATGGATCGGTGATGACCTTGGGAGTATGGATTGGTGGTGGATTACTTTGGGTTTGACTTTGGGTCACTTGGTCAAAAACATGGGTATGACTTGGGAAAATTTTAGAGGAAGGGAAATAGGCTAAGTCAGGGACCGACTTCTGACCTTGCTTGGAGAAAATCTTGGTGGTACTCGGGTCTGACTTAGGGAAATTTTAATGGAAGCAAAATAGCCTAAGTCAGAGGTCGGTACCAACCCTTGAGTTTGCTTGGAGAAAATCTTGGTTTTACCCAATTCTAACTTCGGGATAGAATTTCCAAAGTCTGCTTCAAGTCAAATGGGTGATTACTTCAGGTCTGACTTCGGGTCAAACCTAAAGTGAGTTTTTCGACGATCGTTTCGACGATGACCACTCGTGACTCGATGATGGGGGTTCCACGATGGGAAGTGATGGCTTTGATGATGGATAGCTATACTCTGAAAGGCAGAGTAGGTGACGATGAGTCGAATTGAGGGGACTGTTGGAGACGGGTTACAGGACGTACGATGACACTATGATTTACGATGGTTGTCTGGAGTAGTCCCCCACCGCGATGACTTCACACAGGAGTTGAAAGAACAGTTCTGAGATGTGCTCTGCTATGGATGATGTCTGTAAAGGGACCATTCATATTTGTAGGTTTTGATGTGTACTCGTAAACCAGGGGTATGTGAGGACACCCACTTGGGCTATGGGGTGTGCCCCCGGATAACATGATGTTTTGATCCGAGTATCCTAGGCTACTACGGAGCATGCAGTCTAGTTTCTAGCCTACTGAGTGGCATGAATTCGAATACCGAGAAATTGGGACGTTGAGTAGTCCTTGGCTCTATGGGGGTAGTCATACGAGTATCATATATCCAACGCACTGAGTGATTGAATGTGAGGATGGATGACCGATTCTATATTTGCTTTGATTATTTTTATCACCTTAGGGATGTCACATGATGTAGATATTACTGATGCAGATATCTAGGCACCCTTAGTGCCTTGACATATAGTACACCCATGATGACTATCATAGAATAGTGTATAGCCTTTATATGTGCTAACTCTGTGGATGTAGGGACAGGTCAGGTATGATTTTCCATACCATTTATCCTAGTTTATTTCCTTTATAGTATTTGAGATTTCTGTCGCTTACACCAGACTGTTGTCTAACCTAGAGTTTTGTACTTTGCTTCATGTTACTATGGGTATTCTTAAATGAGTAGATTAGGGATATCAGGTCTGGTGAGCATGTGGAGCTGGACAGGTGGAGAGCATGAGGCTATTCTCGTATTACTATATGTACTCATTTTCTGTTCCGCTGCACGGTATATGGAGTTTGCTGGTGCTTGAATATTTAGAGACATGAGTTACTATGTGATCTATAACTTTATTACCTATGTTATTTACTGTATAGATCTATATTCTCTGGTGCTGTGATTCATTCAGTCATTTACTGACTGGTCTGTTTTATATCTAAGATGTTCGAATTATATTTTATTTGATGCGCTGTGAGATATACGACAAGTTCTATATTGCTTATTTACTTTACAACTTATAGATGATCGCCCTACATCGATCGAGCATGGTTGTAGCATACTATACATGTATATTGGGTGTTGACGGTGTAGGGCGATCGTCTCAATTTGTATCAGAGCTTAGGTTGCATTGTTTAACCTAAAGGATACCGTGATTCAGTAGAGATAGGAAAGGAGTTCTCACCCTAGACTGAATCAAGAGTGTGTGTGTGTGTGTGTGTATGAGAGTGCGTACTTACCATATATTTTGGTTTTCAAAACTATCCAGAGTATGTAGTATATAAGTCATGCTGCATACTCGAGTACCACTTAAGCAGAATTCCTTATAGAGAGACTGATCATCCTTATTACAGATTGAATGACGAGTCACCAAATAAGGAACGCTGCTAGGAATTCCATCTCTGAAGTTGAGGAGGGAGCTAGACCGGGAGCTACTAATCTCGATTTGCAGACCATGTTTGATACTATGATGAGGAACATGATGCAAAATGCTCAAGTAGCCGCTTTAAATGTTGCTGATGATGATGCTCCAATGCAGGTGCCCAGAGCCGATTTTGCTAAGCTGAATAGGGACTTTACTAGTCTTGGTGGCAAAACATTCCATGGGACAGAGTCGGTGATAGGAGTGTAGGATTGTGTGGATATCTATGAAAGGATTTTTGAGGACATAGAGCTTGATGATGCTATGTAAAGGAGATTGGCTTTCCAACGGCTTCAAGGGCGAGCCATGAACTGGTGGAATGCTGTAAGGGCTGCCACTCCTAAGGATTTGTTCACGTGGGACCTGTTTAAAGCTAAAGTTGAGAAGAAATTTATTGCTGCGGCTCAGAGATCTATTCTATTCTGTAAGTTTGCAGATCTGAAGCAAGGGGCACTACACCAAAACAGGCAAATCCTAACATTTATAAGTGTTACAAATAATTTCAGTAACACTTTTTAAGTATTACTAATAGACTGTGAGGAATGGAGCGGTCAAATTTGTAACACTTATAAGTATTACGAACATACGTATTACTAACACTTATAAGTGTCGGCACCTAAATATACGGTAATGCTTATAAGTGTTGATACAGAAATATACGATAACACTTATAAGTGTTGGTACAAAAATATACGGTAACGCTTATGTGTTGGAAAATGATTATTTAGTAACACATATATGTGTTGTTAAACATAAATTGTTTTGCTTATCATTCAGGTTTGTAACGTAGATAAGTGTTGTTATCTAAAATATTGGTAACACTTATATGCGTTACTAATTGAAATTATGTTTTTACACTATTTTATGCACAATTAATATTAAATTCTTAAAACAAATGAATATAATATCTCATAAATGATGATGTCCATATCACATATATAATTCATCATATCAATTCAATATGAAGTCTAAAATGCTTTCATATCTCAAATGCAACAATACCATATTTAGATAATACTATAATATGAGCTACAAACTTTCCAATTTCATAATAGCACAATATCATATCCAAATTACAAAAAAGCAATTTCATATCCAATTTTAAATATCCAATATAATACGAGCTACTGATAAATAGAATTTTAGATATTGTGAAGACGAAACACGGGCCATATCACAAAGCCCCCATCTGAAAATTCACAAAGCTTGTAATGCCCATTTTGAGGACCATCGTAAATTGGTGCTTCCAGTTCTAAAACTTCCGTTATCCAAACAACTTTCTCAACATTTGGAACTATCTCTCTGAAATGACACATAGTTTGTGTTCCAATATAAGCTTTTGCTACATTCTTCTTCACATCTTCTGATACTAGCATTACAAATTGTTTACCTCTTGTAGATGATCCAACATCATTTGACGGAATAAGCGAACTAGCAACTCCAATATTCGAAGGAGATTTATTCAAGTTAAAAGCGGTTTCCGTCATAGGCATCACATTACCACCATTAAGGTTATGTTGTAACCCCGGTACCATAGTTAGGGAAGATGAAGCAAATGATTTAAGAGCATCATTGATTTGGTTCGACACTTGATTCGCCACTTGACTTGCAACTTGATTTGCCACTTGGTTTTGTAATTCTGATGACCATCGACGAAAATCTTCCTTTTTATTCTTATTGGTAATTGCTTTTGAAGCTTGCATCAACTTTACTTGTTTTGCAGAGCAAGTGGAGCTAATTGCACGATAATAGTTTTTCTTTCTATCGGAGCCAAAAACTTTAGAGATGGGATCATTGTCAAGGTCGTATGTGTTTGCTTCCTCGTTATCGCTACATTCCAACTTCTGTTTTTCTTCCTCTTCCTCCACAAGTGCCTGCATTCAATATGTGCAGAAGATGAAACAATCAGTGTATGTAACTAGAAATGTAAAATGACTACAGAAGAAGATGTACTGCTGCATTTCATATAATCTTTACTGTTGTTGAGTACTTTCATATCTCTGTTATCATGCCTACTTTGCTGCTTATTACTAAAAAGACATTTGCCTTTGCATTGTGTGTATCAATATATATGCATGTTGCATTGTGTGTATCAGTATATATGCATGGTTGTCCGTGTTCTTGTGTGAGTAAGTGGGTGTTATGCTGACTTTCGAAAGGGTATAAGGATGTGGTTTGCCTTAGTTCTTTATCCAATACCTGTGCATATCATGAGCTGTCACTTTATTTTTATTTTTTGAAAGGCAAAAGCAAAAAGCTCATTTTATTGACTTAAGTATCATTACAAACACATTTACATAGCCACAGACTTACAACTAGTTACAACATAATTTTGACTGTTATCAATAGCAATAATACAAACAAATACATAACCTGACAACAGCATCGCAAAATAAACTGAAACAAAACAAGTGTCACTACAAAACTATAGCAGATAATCCTCAAATGGACTTGAACTCATCAGACTATCTAGTAGTTCTCCTGGTAGCATCAGTCTTCAAATATCTGAGTATATTGCCATGAATCAGGTTATATAGCTGAGAAGAATTCTTAGCTCCTATTCCAAATATTCTGTTGTTCCTTTCTTGCCAAACAGCATAAATCAGCCTCTTAAGTAACTTTAGCAAAAGCCTAGTCATTTGAGACTTCCATCTAGTTGCTTTAAAAACATTAAACCATTCAATAGAACTCACAGGTGAAGGCTTATAAAAACCACCATTAGATAATAGCCTATACCATATTTGAAATACAAATGGACATTCAAAAAATAAATGAGTATTGCTTTCAGTTTCAGATTTACAAAAAACACATAAGTCCTCTAAAATAATACCCATTCTACAAAGTTTATCCTTGGTATTTAAAGCATTAGCCATGACTTTCCATAGTAACAGATTTTCTTTTGCACTACAGCCTGTCTTCCAAATTCTAGAGTGCCAGGGAAACTGTGAACCATTCTGACAGAGGTAATTATAAACAAGCCTAATAGAATGATTATTATTCTTCTCTGACCATATTAGAGCATTGTCAGAATTTATAATAGGATTATTTGCAATGAGATTCCATAAATTCCTTAATTGAAAGGAGCTAGAATATGGTAAAACTATACAGCCATCATGTATAAACTCATCAACTTTAGCCTCTTCTGAAATTCCAGAATTTCTTCTCAGATTATAATCAACTAATGTACTTAAAATCAAACCCTGTTTAGCCCATGGAGAATGCCAGAAAGACAATCCTTTAATTAATTCATGAATTATTTGCATGAGCTTTTCGTGAGTTATCACCTTATTCAGTTTGTGATTTGTATGTACTGAGCGTTGATTTTTTTAAACGTTCTTTCCTTTAAAGCTTTTATACATTATCTTAGCTCGTACTATAATTATTTCCTTTCCTTTGGTTTATCTTAGGCTCCACTTATAAATTTTTATAATTTTTTCTATATTATGTTTCATGTCCTTATATGGTATCTAAATTTATTAACACTATAACCCACACCCTACAATACATAAATGCTTTGAACACAGCACACCCATAATAACGCTCATACCCATGAATACAAAAACAATTCAACTAAAAACTACATGTTTGCCTCACCAAAACGTTATCTATAAGTGTGACATCAATTATTCCTAAGCTTCTAAAATGCTTACCATCCAAAAATATAAGTATGACCATAGGCTTTAGAGTTTAGATGCAACCAAAATAACAATCGACAAATATGAAGCCACTGTATGGGTCAAAATATCTAATAAGTAGATTTTGAGAGTTTGGAAACATCATTGTACTTTCAAGCTCTAAACCAAACTACAGATGTACATTCATGTATAGATGGGAATAATTTTGGATTCCAATTCATGATATTTAACATGGGTTGGAACTAGACTTTCATTGCAGGCAGCTACCATACCTAGTTATTAAACTTTGTACTAACATTTTCATTTATATGTAATATATACATTTAAGTTTATAATTGTATTCAAAGTCGGTTAATAAAGAATGCACATGATAAAATTAAACAAGCAATACTTCTGTAAACTCAATATATAGTCACTTAGATAACATACAACAACACACTTAATACATATATACATGCACACTACACATATCCACGTGCTGAAACAAACACACACCCACACAAGTACACGCAATATTTATATATTTAACACACACACTAAAACAACACAACTACTCACACAAGAAAAACTCAGCAGCACCTTACATAAATACAACGCACGCATCCCATATAAACTAACACAACCACTCACTCAAGAAAAACACAGTAGCACACTCACCTTTTATATTCTAAATTAAGTAATAGTCTACTAAACTGAACTATACTATAACAAATTTCTTAACCTTTGTAAAAGTAGACAACTATTGAATATTCATATATTATATTAAAAATATGTAAATGAATAAGAGTAATCTTCTTAATTTATCTTAATAAGAATATAATATATATATATATTATTCATTAAAGTATACACATATTTATGTATAAAGGAGGTGCATGCACTACTCATGCACCCAAGCAAAGGTTAGATATACAAGCTGGTAAATGGACTCAGAATTGCTGCTGCTAACCAAGAAATTCATACGGGAACAAATACTATAAATAATCTATATTAATAAAGACAAAACGCAACCATAGGGGAAGCCCACTAAATACAGAATAGCAAAACACAACCTAGGCTGACAGTTCATATTTAAGAATAACAATGTGCTACCCAAACATAGCTAAATTGAGCAGCCATGCGTTTGTCTGTCGGTAAAAGCATGATTTAAATCTACAACAGCAATGCTATTCATTCATGTGAACATAGCTGAGCTACCGTGTTTAGTTTTAGTGGGCATGTTAAGTTCTATTGTTATTTATCATTTCAACACTTCGTATCATAGGCATACAAGTTAACGCACATTATGAAATCATCGTAACAAGAAAAACTTCAATATTGTAGTTCGTGTTTATACATTATATTTTGACATATGAAACTACCTCTTCATTTTGAATACATAGTCAATTGCATATAAGGCTGCTATTCTGAGTAGTTATTGGGTATATGAAAACTATAAATACATGAATTGTACTGTCAAAATAATGCTAAATAAGACAATCAAATTTTTACAATTGATCGGTAATTAATACCAAAGTAAAAATACTTACATAGGCTTTTGCTGCAGATGGAAGAACTTGTCCAGATTTCTTATTTATATGTCCCGCCTTCTAAACCATTGTCCACGTAACTTTCTCTTTCATATTTTCCTTGACCTGCAAGAACAAATATTTTTAAACTAATTAACTATTAATTATTAATATTTACAAGAAATATTTTTTATACTATTTCTTACCATTTCGTCGTAAACTCTACGGTATGATTTTCTTCCTAGTGTATGAGTGGTAATATTTTTAGCTTTGGCTTCGGCGTTTTTCCTACATTGCTCTTTTTTTATCCGAATATTCATTGTCTAAAACTTTTCCCACCATACTTTGTCAATGTCCACGGGACATTTAGTAATAGCAATATTCTTGGGTATGGTGGTTCCTCCGACTTTGAGCAATTTATTCTGTAAAGTAGACTTTACCGTACGATAATATCGTGGAAACGTTTTTTCTAAATTTGGCCGAGCTAGATCGGGATCTATATCCATGTCAAATTCATTCTGTCGAACAAAGAAATTTCGGTACTAAGGATAAATCTTATGAAAAACATAAATGACTAAATAAGATGAATTCGTGACATACCAATAGTTCTTGCCACAAAATGTTCTTGTAGTAATCATCTACATTTCTCCACTTGTCATAGCCAATCGGTATATGACAACGAATTAGGGCTCCGCATCTGGAGCTCCATTTAGCTTCATCTTTCCCTTTAACACCCTCAAGATCAACAGTTATTGAGTATTTTTATCACTTGTAGGAGGAGGATTATATTCTTCAAGCTCAACATTTGTACCTTTAGATGCACTAGCATTGCAATTGTTCGACATTTAGACATGCATAAAAAAGATTTTAGTATACAATGAAACTTAAAACGTCATTTCAATAATTATAGTAGTAATGATGCGGTACATATTTTTCATTTATATTTTTGAAAGACCCAAAGCAGTTCCTATTGCAAAACGCATATATTGTTGAAAGACAAGGAACAATGTCTTAATGACTAAAAACAAAACACATATATTGTTAAATTGATTTCACGACATACCTCAATCATCATTTTTAGCAAAAATATGTATTATTTGCAATTGTAATTGCAAATTTTTTGTAAAATAAAATTTGCAATTCACATGCATACACATTCTACAATTCAAAAATTTGCAGCTCATCCTACAAATAATTATTTTGCAAATATGTACATTTTTAAGATGCACACATTTGTATTTTAAACTATTGCAAATACATGCAGTTTAACGATGACAGAGTGTTTCATGGAATTTTTTTTTATAAGGGTTTTCTCAATTCATAGCAAATATTGACTGAACTTTCATAAATTTTGAATGTATCACCATTTTTCTTGAAATACATGCTAATATGATGAACCACTCTACGAGCGACCACAAACCAGTGTTAATAAAATGTCTCTGATACTAAAACCGACAAGCACGCAGCTTTCAAATTCAATAACTCTTGGATTAATTACAACGAATACAACAACGTGATTTCATGTGCGTGGAAAAATTAAACATTGGTCAATCCTCTTTCCATATTTCTTAAAAAACTAATAATTTTCAAAAGGAGTTTAAATGAATGTAGCAATGGTCAGACCAGCCTAAAAGTATTACTGACAACATGAGAAAACACAACAACCTTTACAACAACATTCTACAAAAGTCTAATGATGTTGTTGTTGTTTAGGCTTATAAAGATAGTTTATTTTAGCTTGAGATAATAATGCACAATCGGACTATTTAAATTCAGAAATAAATAAATAAAATGGATGACTGAAGGTGAGCATGTAACCATTTTTTTATGCACATAATTTATCTTCAACCAGAAACAAAAAAAAAATGAAACATCTCATTAATTCCCAAGGCAACATTATTGCAGCAGACAAAGACATACATGGAACTGCAATAGACTTCTTCACATAAATGTACAAGCTCAAAATACAAATTGCACTTTTCCAAACATCATTTGTCAAAAGGTACTTATAGAGCATACAAGAGGCAAATTAGATGCAGACATAAGCCTAGATGAAATCAAACAATCAGTTTTCTAAATTAATGAAAACAATAGCCCAGGCCTTGACGGTTTTGGAGTAAAATGTGAATAAAAATATATCAAATAACATGAGCATGTACGTTCATAAACTCATATGCTACTTTACCAAGTACCAAATATATCAAACAACACAAATATTCATTTCAAAAAGATATCTATTTAATTTCAACACATTTCAATAATGGTCCTAAGTTGGGTTGTTCTTTCATAACAGACTAAAAATCGGTCGGTATAGTGTAGTCATCTATGTTGTCAGTCATGCACTTCGGAGAATGTCAAACAACGAACCAATCGGGATTTTGAGTGTCTTTTACATCGAAAACTTGACCTACTTCAGTTGCTAGAATAACTGGCTCATCATACTCTCCATTAGAATTTTTGAGCTTTTTCAAGTTCACTATCAACAAATGTGAATCGGTAGAAATCTTACAACCATTTGTCTTATCCATGATGTTTATCCAATCACAATAGAATACTGCATGTTAAGAATCATAATAATCGACTTTTATGATATCTTTAATGATACCATACCAAGTAGTGTCATCGTCTGTAGGATTTATATTTTTTGCACTTGCAACAAATGTGGTGATTGCATCCATCCAAACACCGCTATCTTGGGTTAAAAGAGTGTCATCATAATGTTGAGGAGAGAATATATATCCATTCACTCTATACTTGAGATAGCTTTTGGCTTCCCACTTTGGACTACTAACATATTGCCACAACATTATGTTCATGCATTTTTCTTCTAGTAGTTGTCAGGAACAAACAAATTTGCATGACTAACATAAAAGGAACAAAACATACAATTTTCATATTGAAATAACTTACTTTATTGTGCAACCAATCAATAAATTCAGTTTGTACAACTACTTCTACCATTGTGGTAACTTTTCTTTTACCACGAGACACACCTTCTAAAGAAGAGCGATATGCACTACAAATTAGACATTATAATGTGAATACATTCGCTATTTTATGTCATCGGTATTTATCATAATAGGGAGAAATTTTTTACCTATAATATTCATCTCTCTCGGGAACATCGATTCTGAAAAGTATCCACCTTCAAATTTGAACACGTTGCATCCTAGTTAGCTTAATATATTTGCCTTCAATGATGGGGCGTTCATATATATCATCACCATCATTTAAAAAGAATGCTTGTGTAGAACTATGATTTCCATCAAGTGGGTTCGGCATATATTCCATTGCATATCTAATTGATTCCAAAACAAGATATGCTTCAGCGATTGATCCTTCTATATAGCGTTTATTACTAGGTATATTTTTGCATTCTTTCATAACCCTAAACACATGTACACATGCACATATATTTATAAATTGTCATTTTGAAATAATATTTACAAACCTTGTAAAAATAATATCTCACCTTTCAAATGGATACATCCATATATAGTTTGTAGGTCTGCATAGCAAAACTTGGTCAGTTAGATGCACCATAAGACGAACACTTATATCAAAGAAGTCTGTAGGAAAATAATGTGCTAGCACACAAAATGCCTCTGAAATCATATCTTTGGCGGCTTGAACATGTTCTCGAACTAAAACTTTCGAGCATATTATGTTAAAATACAAACTCACTTGTAAAATAGCTTGTCGTAACTCACGAAGCTTCGGATATGCATGTTGAACCATTATAGGAAGCAAGTATTGCATAAAAATATGATACTCGTATATTTTTTTTATGTGCAAATTAGGTGGTTGAATAGTAATAAGGCTACCAAATCTTGTCGCAAGACACGATGGAAGTTTGGCATATTTTAAAACTTGACAACATTTCATTTTATGAATATTGTCCCATGCAAACTTGGATGATTGCATTCCCTTGTCAAGCATTAAGTTGATAAGATGCTTTGCAACATTCTTCTTAGTATGCATCACATTAATAGTATGTCGCACTTTATGACTACTCCAATAAATTAAGTTGTAGAAAATTGACTTCTTATACCAAGACGATTTTTCTATGTCACCATCTCCAACTGTAAAGAAACTTTTATCGGTAGCTTCAAATATCATTCGCTTCTTATTCTTTGGTAATTTTCCAGGAAAATATTTTATACAATTAAGCTTTTCCAAAAGGGATGGTCCCCTTAACCTTGTTGGCGGTTCTTTACCTTTGGTATCCTTATACCATCCATGTTTTACTAATCTATATGGATGGTTATCCTTCAAAAATCTTCTATGCTTTGGATAAACAACCTTGTTACCAATGTACTTTGACTCGGTCTCCATAGCACAAACTGGACATGCTTTATAACCATGTGTCACGCAACTAGATAAATTTCCAAATGCTAGTAAGTCATGGATTTCCCATAATAGTATTGCCTAAATTGTAAACATTTCTACCTTGTCCATGTCAAAAGAAGCTACTCCTTCCGTCCAAAGTTTCTTCAACTCATCAACAAGAGGTTCTAAGTATACATCAATGTCTTGACTTGGTGTTGTCGGTCCAGGAATTAATAAACTTAGCATTTGAAATTGTGATTTCATGCATAACGATGGGGGTAGGTTATAAGGAATCATATATACGGGCTAACAACTGTAACTATTGGAGAGAACCTCATTCGGATTAAATCCATCACTAGCGATACCAAGCCAAATATTATGTCCTTCATTTGCAAATTCTGGCCACTTACATTTGATTGATCTCCATTCACCCGAGTCAATAGGATGACACATGAAATTCCAAGAAGGATCAGCATGCTTATGCCACTGCATTTTACAATCTATCCACGATATAGTGTACAATCTAGTCAGTCTTGGAATTATAGGGAAATGTCTTAGAACTTTCCCTGGTTTGGTTGTCATTTTTTTATGCCTAACGAATTTGCCTTATCTTTAGATCTTGGTGTATGACAATGAGGACATTCTAACACGTTAGCGTTCTCTTTCCAAAATAACATGCAATCGTATTCGCATGCATGAATTCTTTTTACCTTCATTCCCAAATCTTTTAACATTTTTTTCATGGTGGGATACTTGTCGGGTAATGTATTTTCTTTTGGAAAACATTTTTTAAATAATTCAACAATTCTGTCATGCTATTTCCTGACCAATTAAATTCTTTCTTCAAGTTATGAAGCTCTACCATTACACCTAAAGTTGTAAGTCCATCTTCACAAGAAAGATATAGTTTCTCATTTGCTTTGCTTTTGTATTCATGGTACATTTTCCGAACATGTATCTCTTCAAAGTTCACTTCACCGCTAACCTGTGGCATATCATGCATTCTAAATGCATCATTAACAAGATTTCCAAGAGTGCCCTCAATAGGCTCTTTTACTTGCATTTGGTCTTGAATAGGAAACTCTTGGGCGGAATCTGATGTACAAGTCATTTGTACTGTAGCATTGTTTCTCTCTCCATGAAAGAACCACACATCATATGTCGAAAGCATACCAAAAAATATCAAGTGTTTCTTAACTGTTTCTATTGAGATTTTTTGGAGTTTTTACACTACTTACAAGGCCACACACATAACTGGATATCTTGTAGTGAGTGTTGCTTTACAAAGTTGATGAAGTTCTGAACACCTTGCTTATATTCATCCTCATTTCTACGTGGATTTTTAATCCACCCTCTTGACTATTGTTCTATCATAACCAAAATAATATATAATATTACGTTAGTGCCATATAGATTTGCAAAGAAAAATGTATAAGCAGTGGGTCAATTAAACCCAACACATTTTCAATTGTAATTGTTTGTAATCGTATTTGCAATTACGAAAACCCATAACAAAGTTAACTAGTAACTTTATTGAATCTAACAGACATATTCCTACACAACAAGTTAGATACCTTCGTATTGCTTAAAATCTTGAACACGTTACACTAATTCACTTATGTCTTTATGTATTTTGAGTGAATTAAAGCTCAGTACTTGCTTTCAAGTGTATTTTGCATAATGTAGCATTTTGAAGCCACGGAAGTTTAAAGTGTATTGAAGTTGTACTTATTATTTGCTTATTTTTCCTTATGAAAAATTTAAAGTCTTTTATTAACCAATTTATTATACTGATCTAATTTGATGAATTATAACATAAAGATCAGTGATTTTGCTTCTTAATTATTGAATTGTTTTATAAACAGCATACAATTACCGTTGCATTTTCAGAAGGTACTAAATACTACCCTCTTATTCACTATAGTTGCTTAATTTTCTTGATAAAGTGCCATGCATAATTATAATATCTTTATCAAGTATCAAGACTCCAAGCTTGCATGTTATTAATTTCAACAATTGACGGCCATGCTTTGACAGTTTTTCTAATGAA
Source organism: Allium fistulosum (assembly GCA_030737815.1). Lineage (NCBI taxonomy): Eukaryota > Viridiplantae > Streptophyta > Magnoliopsida > Asparagales > Amaryllidaceae > Allium > Allium fistulosum. Next base: position 74,985,479 of record CM060906.1, read on the forward strand.
AGCTCACTTTCTACAAGTCATTGAGCAACAGTTTTTCATCAAGCATCCCTGGGTACTTACCTGCTTGTCAATACCTTAATTTTTTTCAAGATAAGACACAACCTCCAAATGATGTAGTGGTAAAAAACATTCATATTATAATGTCCTTCCAAATATTCTTTATTCTTGCTTACTATTTAGCGTGGTGTTATTGGAAACTGAATCTAAATTCAATTCGGATATTTTACAAAGCCATTTGTTGGAAAAATTATTTGCAACTGTTTCTTTATGCTGTCTAAGGTAAAAAAAATATGCATTATTTTAATGAATCGGAACATTATGAAACTGATTATTTGACATTGACCTCTATAATCCGAAATGTATTCGTGTCCATTTATAAGTGGCTTATTCTTTATGCTATGATTATGTTTGCTCCCTTGTTTTCATTTCTTTTACAAATTAATAGAACATGGTGACTTTTTTAACCTCTTTCTTTTATTTGAAGTCCTGATTTTTTGTGAAATTAGTAGGCCTTTAATTAGATTCTTCCTTTGTTATTTATCTTGTTTATATTTACCTCCAATAATTTTTTTGTACTATGTGTTGATATAGGATGATACTACTCTTATGCTTGACATAGTTATCAGCGAATCCATCTTATTTAAGTTTAAAAAGCATGAAAATTTTGAATTAAATATTTTTACCTTATTTTATCTAACTTGATTTGTTTTCTGTCATTCATCCAAGTTTGCACCAAAAAGACTCGAGTAGCTTGAGGAATTTGTAAAGATATTTAATGAACATCTTTCAAGCGTCCAGTAATGCATGTTAGTTTACTTGAAGGTGCTTATGCTAAATTCATTGGACAAGCTTTGTCACCTACTTCAATTTTTTCTGCTTAGATATGGTTATCATGCCTTAATCTTGCATGCCAGCCAATTTCTATGCTTTTGAACGTTGATCACCTTCCAGAACACATGTATTTGTTATCTTAGCCTTCAATGTCCATTTATATTTCATAATTCACATGGCATGTTCCTTTTTTATTTCTATAGAATTTCCACAGAAATCCATAGGCACGTCGCTTTATCAAGAACGAAACTACAGCCCACAGGTGCAAACCGCCACATCGCTTTATCAAGATTATAGATCAATCCATGTAAAGGACGAGCCCTATAGGCAATACCATAGATCTGTAAACGACTTAGGCTCTTTGCAGTATCGGTTATTAAGTTCCCAGAAAACCAATTATTCATGACCAATTTCAGAAGAAAAAAAACAACACAACCCTCAAATCTAAAGACTACAAGCTCGAACACCAAACATATCCAATTTAAATTTATAAATGGCATGTGAAAATCAAATAAATTAAGGAGAGAGAACTAACCTTGATGAAATATTGCAAAATTCCCTCGCTGTTATTGGGTAATACGATGAGGAGGAGGAAGCGTTCAGGAATCCGAAGTCGATGTTGCAGCCACGAAAAGAAAGTCGTCTTCAATGTTTCCTATAGAAGAAGGACCGCTCCAAAAGCCACTCGTCGTCGTTGAAGTCAAGAGAGTGGGAATCGTGTGAAACCCTAGTTAAGAAAATAATAATTTTATGCGACCTGAAACTGATGGGAAGTGGGGGAAGCGTCACAAAACATATCATATGTAAAAATTACGAAACACTCCATTTTCCAGCGAATTATTTACATGTTTACCGGCTAGTATAACACTTATTTGTGTTGCAAATTATAACGAATATGTTGCAATGTTTATACATATGACTATTTATTTTTACTAACACTTTTTAGGTACCCTAATACTTTTTTACTGTTGGTAGTTTATAACATCTATAAGTGTTGGAAATTGACATATATAAAATGTTGCAAAATCACTATTTTGGTGTAGTGGGGATATGACTATCTCCGAGTATGTTGTTGAGTTCGACGCTCTATCGGAATATGGGATGTCCTTCATCGACACTTCATTAAAGAAGAATGAGAAATTTATCATTGGCTTGGACGATTACTTGGGGGAGCGTCTCGTGGACCACATTGATGAGACTTTTGAGATGATAGTCGAGAAGGCCTTGAGGTATTAAAGTCTATATCCGAAACCGAAAGCGATCGTTGCTAAAGAAGAGCCAAAATAGCAATCGGTCTGGCGAGGCAAGAAGAAAGGGAACAACAAGAGGAAGCAGTTTCAGAATAAAGATGGCCAAAAGAAGAAGGTCAACCTGGGACCGACTTGCTACAACTGTGGAGAGAAGGGTCATTATAGTAGAGACGGCAAAGTTGGGAGGAAATGCTACAACTGCAACAAGTTTGGGCATCTCAAGGAAGGCCGTCTGGAATTGCCTAAGCAGAAGAAAGTGATGAAAGCATATGCCATCAATACCATTCCAACTTTGTCGAATGCTCATCGACAAAAGGGAAGGGGAAGGACATCATTATACAGGGTATGCTTTCCATTTATGATGTTCCTATACGAGCTTTATTTGATACCGGGGCTTTTTATTCCTTTATATATAGTGACTCGGTAGATAGATTGGGACTGAGACCCTAAATAGTTGAACAATCTTTGATTGTGACGAACCCCGTTGGAGGCTCCACTAGCATGTGTATGGTTTGTCGTGGTTTGGTCTTATCGAGTTATGGATGCTCTTTTGGCTGTGATTATTTTGTTTTGGGTTTTGTTTGGTTTGGTATCATTCGAAGGATGGACTGACTTCATAGATACGTAGTAGTGGTGGTTGTGAATGGTTATCGGTGACATTAGGGATGGATAACGGGTGGAAGGTAGTGTTTGGCTACCTACCGGATGATGAGGTGATGGTTGGCTTTCTATATTCGCTCGATATCCCGCACGATGAGGTGTTGACAGTACCGATTGCTAGGAAGTATCCGGACATATTTGAGGAGGTGACCGAACTTCCGCCACACAGAGAGATCAAGTTCCGTATTGATTTACTTAAAGATGTCAGACCGATGGTGATGCCTTTGAGGAGGATAGAACCTAGAGAGCAGAGAGAGCTTGAGGTGCAAGTGAAGACCTTTTGCAAAAAAGGTGCATTTGCAATAGTATATCTAAGTAGGGAGCGCCAGTAGTATTCGCCATGAAGGTGGATGGCTCACTTAGATTATGCGTCGATTACCGTGAGCTGAATAAAGTGACGAAGAGGAACAAGTATCCACTCCCACATATTGATGACTTTTTCGATCAGCTTCATGGTGCTAGAGTATTTTCTTAGTTGGATCTTGTGATGGGATTTAACTAACTGAGAGTGGCAATGGAGAGTGTGTCGATTACATCATTTCATACGCCGTCCGGGTTCTATGAGTGGTTGATTATGCCGTTTGGGCTAACTAATGCGCTGGCATACTTCGTTGATCTCATGAACTGTGTCTTCAGTGATCAGCTAAATAAATTTGTGCTTATGTTCGTCGAAGAAAATTTTGTCTATTCACGGACATAGGAAAAACATAAGACACACTTGAGGTTTGTATTTGAGGTGTTGAGAAAGCACCACCTGAAGGCAAAGTTTTCTAAATGTCACTTCTGGAAGAAGGAAGTGAGATTTTTGGGTCACATTGTTTCTGAGCAGGGCATTGCTGTTGATCTTGCAAAAGTTGGAACAGTCCAAGATTGTATTAGACCCAAAAATGTTACGGACGTAAGGAGTTTCTTGGGGTTAGATGGATATTATAGATGATTCATCCAGGACTTCTCTAAGGTAGCAACACCGTTGATTCACTTGATGAAAAAAGAATCAGACTTCTACCTGGGATGCGATATGTGAACAGACATTTGTAAGTCTGATGTAAAAGTTAACAAGTGCACCAGTATTGACTATTCCGAGCTAGAATGAGGAGATGACAGTATACATTGATGCATGCGGTACCGGATTGGGTGCAGTATTGATGCAGAGGGGCAAGGTTGTTACATATGCTAGTCGATAATTGAAGCCACATGAGAAGAAACACCCGACTCATGATTTAGACTTAGCAGCAATTGTGTTTGCACTGAAGATTTAGAGGCACTATCTTTTAGGAGAGAGGTTCGAGTTGTTCACCGACCATAAATCGATGAAATATCTCTTTTCATAGAAGGATCTTAACCTTCGCCACCAGCGATAGTTAGAGTTCCTAGCCTCATATGACTTTGAATTGCATATACACTGGGTAAAGATAACGCAGTTGCTGATGCCTTGGATAGGAGACATGCCAGCTTGGGAGCTATGCTTCTATAGTGGACACGGTTAGAGTATATTGCTAATTATGATTTCTGACCGAGATGCGAGCTAGAGCCAGAGATGTTGGTGAGCTTGACTCTCAGACCTACTGTTATTAAGCAAATTGGTACTAGTCAGAGGCGCGATGCCAGATTAGCCGAGATCATTTCTAAGATTGAAGTGAGAGTAGAGTCTGAGGATATGAGATAGTGTAGATTTGACTGAGACAGTTGGCTCCGTAAAGATGGAAGATTTTTTGTTCCTGATGTCGATGGGTTGAGGGATGAGGTGCTCATAGAGTGCCATCATTCGAGATTGACTATGCATCCCGGTGGTAGTAAGATGTACCATTATATGAGGCAGACCTACTATTGGGAAGGGATGAAGAAAGACGTTAGGACATTCATCTCAAAATGTATGAACTGCTAATTGGTTAAGACAGAGCAGAAGAAGCTTAGTGGTCTGATGCAACAACTAGAAGTTCTCGAGTGGAAATAGGAACATGTATCGATGGGTTTCATCGATGGACTGCCGAGGACTCGAGCAGGGTACAATAGCATTTGGGTCATAGTCGATCGATTGACCAAGAGTGCCAAATTTATACCCGTCAAGTCAAGTAAAATGGCAGCCAAACTAGCCGAACTGTATGTGAAATGGATAGTACGATTCCATGTTGTGCTGATAAGCATTGTGAGTGACCGAGACCCATTATTCACTAGTGGGTTTTGGAAGAGCTTAAAGGGGGCGTTAGGGATAGAGTTGCACCTCAGAATAGCTTACCACCCTCAAACTGACAGACAAACTGAGAGAGTGGAACGTATCTCTGAGCATCTCTTGCATGCTTGCTTATTATACTTTGGAGGCTCGTAGGATGATCACATACATCTTGCTGAATTCACATAAAACAATAGTTACCAGTCTAACATCAGTATGACAACATTCAAGGCATTTATGGCGGACTGAGTAATGCTCCTTCTTGTTGGTGGAAAGTGGGCGAGAAACTGATATTAGGGCTAGATTGATTAGAGAAACATGGGGAAGATCGAGATCATTCGGCAATGGATGAAAGCTGCCCAAGATAAATAGAAAAGCTGCGCTAATAAGAGATGTCGAGATTTTGAGTCCTTTGTTGGCGACACGGTATTTGTCAAGATCTCTTCGTTGAAGAATGTCATTCGGTTTGATAGTAGAGGAAAGTTGGCACCGAGATTTGTTGGTCCTTTTTCAGTATTAAAGAGGATTGGGAACCTTAGCTACAAAGTTGACTTACCCCAAAGGATGGCAGGAGTGCACAATGTCTTTCATGTCTCTCATTTGCGGAAATTTGTACACCACTCAGGTGTAGCTATCGCACCAGATCAGCTAGATGATATGGAGATTGAACCACTGACTTTGAGACCTCGTAGGCCTATTCATATTGTCGAACATGATACGAAGCAGCTTAGGAGAAAGACAGTGAAGTTAGTGAAGGTTTAGTGGAATGACAGCGATGACGATTTGCACTTGGGAGACCAAGGAGAGCATGAAGATAACATATCTCGAGCTCTTTACTTGGTAAGATTTTCTTATTTATTGCTTTTACTTTCACTTATGATATCATGAATTATATCATGGCATTGTATCCTGCATACTAAGATAGGCTTATATACTTTCTTTTTCCTTTGTTGCTATGTATGCATAATTGATGTGTGATGGTTTCTTGTATATGACTGTTAGACATGCAGGAAGACCCTATTGACTTAATTATGGAATTTCGAGGGCAAAATTCATAGGGAAGAATGTAACGACCCGTATTCATATATCGAATGATCATATAATATTTATATTATTTTTACATGAGGTTGTATGATTCTATAATTTTAGGAATGACTACTAGGGTCATTTCTTTTCCTTAGAATTTTTGTTGAATTTTTCTATGACCATTTTGACCTTGTGAAATCTTGTATGGACTGTAAATTTTGATAGAAGCTGAGTTAGGATTTGAAACCAGTTCCATTGGATCATGATGATGGTTTCATTTTCTATAGAGTGGTCATATTAAGAAAACGGACATAAGACTTTCAATTTATGGCTATTTTAAATTTCCTATGATTCTGAGCAGCTTAAGTGGGTAATTTGGGTCATTAGTAACTTGGCCTATGACCCATTTTGGGTTTAGAGCATATGAAGGCTGATGGGACCTCATCCCATCATTTCACTATTCCCAAAATAGTTAGAAACCTCAATTAACTTCCATTAACCATAAAGCAACCCTATAACACACTTTAATCAGCTAAATTACATCATTAGGAGGAGATTAGTGAGATTTTCACTTAGGATTAGAGATTTGCTATTGAGAGAGCCTTGGAATCCGTGTTCTTACTGTTCACTTGGAGGTTTGGGCTTAGATTTGGATTAAGGTGAGTGATTAGTTCTCTCACTTACCAATTAAGTTATTTTACACCGTAAATGACATCTTGAAAATTATTTCAAAATACTAAAAATGTTTCTAGGCCATATTATACCATATATGTGAATTTTAGATGATTTGGATTTGATTTGTGAAAATGTGTTTTTAGGGGTCCTTGACTTGTTCTTATGAATTATAACCTTCACATTAGACTTAGATCTTTTTAAAATGGTATATTTGGATGTTTGGCTATTACTATTGCTTATCTATAATGAATGTATGTTTGCTCAATGTTTGCATGTTTAAAAACGCCGATCCAAAGGGGAATTTGATAAGTTGGAGTTAGGGTCGGTGATGATCTATAAAATATACCCCAAATTAGGCGTGATCGATCTGAGGCAATAAGGAAGGCCTTATAAGGTCGCACACCAAGTTTCAAGCCAATTGGATTTTATATGATCGAGTTATGGGTCTCCAAAGTATGGGTCGACCTAACATCCAAGTCCTATGGGTCGGTGTAACTTCCAAATTATTGGTCGGTACTTATCCCCATTTTTTATCCCAAACAGGATGAGATCGATATGGGGTGATAAGAAAGTCCCTATAAGGTTACATTTTAAAGTTTAAGTCGATTGGAGTCTGTATGTTCAAGATATCGATGGATCGGTGATGACCTTGGGAGTATGGGTCGATGGTGGATTGCTTCGGGTTTGACTTTAGGTCACTTGGTCAAAAACACGGGTCTGATTAAGGGAAATTTCAGAGGAAGGGAAATAGGCTAAGTCAGGGGTCGGTACCGACCCCTGAACTTTCTTGAAGTAAATCTTGGTTTTACTCGAATCTAACTTAGGGAAATTTCAAAGGAAGGAAATAGGCTAAGTCAGGGGTCGGTAACGACCCCTGAGTTTGCTTGGAGAAAATCTTGGTTTAACCCTAGCCTGACTTCGGGCCAGAATTTCCAGAGTCTGCTTCGAGTCAAATGGGTGATAACTTCGGATTCGAATTCAAGTCAACCCCGAATTGAGTTTTTCGACGACTATTTCAACGACGACCACTCGTGACTCGATGATGGGGTTCCGTGATGGGAATGATGGCTTCGATGATGGATAGCTATACTTCAAGAGGCAAAGTAAACGAGGATGAGTCAGATTGAGTGGATTGTTGGAGGAGGTTTACGGGACGGACGATGGTACTCTATGACATACGTGATAGAGTGGGGTATGCCCTAGGGGCAATTATGTATTTTGTTACATATATTTAACGGTTTGACCAGTCTAGTTCGAAATAAAGGTATTTTCTTTCTAGTATATACTTGATATAATATGGCTATATTAATTAATTAATTAAAAGTATATTTAATAGAAAATCCACAAATGGTATGTTTTATGATAGTAGTTACAAAGTTTTGTAACCGTGAGTAATTTATCACAATGAAACAAATATACCATTTTAAGTGTTCCTAGTCAAGATGCATCGAGACTGGATATCGATGTATCCGTTGAGACTAGAGTACGTAACGCTCTCCAAATGTTGGACAGTGTATTACTCATGACATTTGGGGACACTAAGGGTTTACGTATTGATAATTATTGGATAACTATGGACTGACTCACTAGATAGTTTTCTGTTGGTTAATATAACTAAGGTCAAACAGAGAATATCGATGTGACTAATTTGCACAGTTCTCTCGACTTGAGAATACCGTTGATCTTCAATATGGAAGCTCCGCTTTGATTATAGTTAAATCGTGGCACGACGTCCATCGAACGACTATAGTTGGGTCGAGTGAAAGCATTGGAAGTGAAACATTATTCAAGAGAGGATTCGTCTCCTCAGTTATATGAGGTTAGTATCATGGTCAACTGAAGTCAACTCAAAGTCAAAGTCTCTGGCCAGAGAGTTTCGGTTAGTAATAATTACTATTATTGAACCAAAGAATTTGTGTTTGGAATATAAAGTTCAATGTTGATGATATTGGAATTTTGACCATTACCAAATTCCATAAATCTAAAGTGATATAGTTTTGACGAAGAGAATCGGTGTAAATAATTGTCACTATCAGGTACCGCTTATAATAAGTAAAATTTGATTTTACCGAAAAGACCTGTAAGCGATGAATTCAGCCAAATTGTCATACCACCTGCTAAGTGACATGTGAACATTAACATTTAAATTTTTCAATAATAATCACTGACTGAATTCACACCTCTGAGTCGTACAACCGCTTTTGTGATTTCTTCGAAAACCACAAAATTTAATTAGTTTGTAAAATGTTGCAAACTGTTTAAATTAATTAATATTTATGAAATATTAATTATTGTTAATTTATTTAATGTTTTGAATGTTGTTGGTAATTATTTTAATGCATATATAAAAGTTATGTTTGCATATATCAATATGCGATATCAATATAATTTTAAACATGTTTTATAATTACATAAAAGTTGTTTTCTTTTATTTGGAAAAGTTGCATATTTGGAATGTGCTTGGATCAGCCATATAATGGTAAGAGGAGGAAATCAATTAATGAGATTAATTGAAATTTAAAAAGAGGAAATAAAGGAGGAAATTCTAATAGAAGAATAGGAAAACGTTCCTTTAATTCTATTAAAAAAAATTCCTCGTTTTTTAAAGTACACAGAACAGAACGTGAATTTTTTTTCTTCCTCTTCTCTATCATTCACCCATGGCTGAAACTTCATTCAAAAAATAATCAAAACAAATTCAAATCAACATCAAAATAAATTAAAAAGGGTGATTCATTCTTCTCTTGCAAAGTGGGATGGTGATTTTTGAAAACCGAGGAGAAGCCGCAAATTAAGGTGTGATGAAGGGCAAGGTTTACCGAATCTAGAGAGTGATCAATCAGATCTAGGTATTCTTCTATCATTCAAGGTGTTTCTACATGCATCATCCTAAGGTAATTATATGTGCGTATAATTCGATATTTACATGATTATTGTATTATTATTTTGATCTATGTTTTTTTATCATTTCCTTTTAATGTATATTTGTGATAAATTGACATGTCTTGAATCTCATATTACTTCTGATAAATTATCATCATTCTCTGTATTGTTTGGATCTGCAATTTCTTATCACAAATTTACGCATGCCCACCTTGTTCAAATTTCTTTTATTTTATGATGGATAGTTATGAAATTAAAAATTAACTTTGAATGAGATTTATGTATACTATGAGATAACCTTTACTTATTCAAATGCAAATGTATTATATATATGTGTGTTAAGTTATCTACCATTCCTTGAATTTGATTTTAATTACATATGTTAATTTTTTGTACAATTGTTATAATCCTTGTTAAACCAAAATGGATACCTTCATTTAATATTAATGAATGGACTTTAGTGCAAATTTTAATTATTTGTTGTTTTCTATATTTAAAGTTTTGTGTAAAGTTTGAAGTATTGTTTCATTCCTAAATTAAAAATTTAATGAAAACTTTTAACTATAAAACCAGAAACCTTTTGATAAATGTATATACACATATACCATATGCTACATTGTTTGCAAATATATCCTTTCAGATCCAAATTATTAAATTTTAATTATCAGATACGAGTATATGTGCACGTCTATATCGACCTACATTTAGTCACTTGAATATTTGGACTTCATATATTATACATTGTACTATCATTTTCAATGGGCACTATATTCTATTCCTTTTATTATCAGTTATTTGATGGTTATCCTATTTACTACTATTGGTTCAAATGCTAATTATTGTTTCTTTCTTTGCTTTCGGACTTCTATTTTGCAATTAATCTTTTACTCCCTTTCATAGTTTTATTCAATTCATGATGGAACTATTCTTGCCCTATCTCTTTCAACCATCTTATTATTTGGAATTCATTTATCATAAAATTTATATTATCATTTTAAAAGGACACGTTGTTTCCTTTCATTCGTTATAACCTGTTTGATGATTGCAATATTTGCTGTTATTGACTCGAATGATTATTACTTTTTTCCTTTCCATTATATCAAATTAAGGCAATTTGCATTTTACTCACTTTCTAGGTTATATCTTTTTGTGGTGGATCAAAATTTTTTTTCTATGTCTATCGTTTACCTCTTCCATGGAGAATGCAGATAGTTGTACTTAGATAATAAATATATTAATAAAATAATTAGCTACCAGCTTATGTATTTATCCAGTCACCAGTGAATGTATTTAGAAAATTCATGTATGTATATTTTATAATTTCTCTATAAATGAAACTAAAACCAAAAGCTTTTAAACATAACATAACCAACATCATCACTGTATTTTTATTTAACAACACTCTACAACATTGTTACTTAAGAACGGTCGAGCATAATACTTCCATGCTGAATAACTTTTAAAGAAAAGCAGCAAGAACTATGTTCAACCCAATATATAACATAAACACTTGATTCCACACAAACAATACTACAAAACATAACAAACATTTAAAGGTTCAGGGCATAAAAAAGCAAAATATAGTCATTGATACAACTTCCATAAACCAAAAGACATCTAACAGTAAATGATTCAATATGGAATTTTTTCATCATAAATCAAAACCACCTTCTCGCATCAACTTTTGGTCCAACATGTAACAATCACCATGATGTTCATGTGGCAGTAACTTCGTATAATTTTATTAAAACTCACTGTACTTGTGAAATAAAGTCTAACTGATAATTCCAAATCATCTTCAAGCAGAAGAGGATGCAAATTAAGTAAATAAATAACCATTTTTTTGCTCATAAACAAAACAAAATTAAAATGAGTCATAAAATTAAACTCCCTAGAACAACAAATAAATAGAAAAAAGCAATAATTCCACTGGATATGGCAATAATTCAACTCCCTAGAACAACAAACAAATAGAAAAAAGAAATAATTATAGTCTTATAGCTCTTCAGACATTTTGATAGGTTTAAAAGGTCTGTAGATTCCTATAATTCACTTTGTGTCTTGTAGGCTATAGCATTTCATACATTTCTTGTAAGTATCTAAATATAACTTGGACAAAATATATTAAGATGTTAGACCTATGCAACATGTCATACAACATCATGTATTTTTCACATACCAGGATAACCATAAACAAAATATAAAATAAATTATTACTTACCTCTTAAAGCTTCATACTTCTAACTGGATGATGCATGAATTCAGACTTCCTTTTTTCAGTAATTCATCCTTTTCAAAAAGACTCTTCGAGAAGACAATTCTCGTCAGTGTATACATAACATTAAATAGTTGCACCATTACTGGGTAGTGAACTATTTGAAGGTCAGTTATAATGTATTTGGAATATTTGCAGGAAGCATGGGCGATCTGTAGAATATTCAAATTCTATAGTGCATAGAGTGATATCTCAATCATGGGGATAACAATTTCAACAAATGGTTGTCACTGATTTAGACTTGTCTCCAGTTTTAGAAACCATGTATGAAAATGAAGCAGTCATATCAAACACTATATCATGTAGTAATAATACCATGAACACTAAACCATCTTCATCTTTAAGTCAATTCAAATTCCCAACTTTAGAATTTGACCTACCTAATTTTGCATTTTCTAATATAAAACCTTTCTACTCTTCTTATGTTCACATAGCAGCTGTCACATTTCCACAGTTTCATTCCAATTTTCAATTCTCTTTGTTTTTTGAAACAAAATCTCCCTCATGTTTGAGTAAAAAACAAAGAAGTGAGAAAGATTTCAGAACAAACGTTGCCAACTTCAAGTTAGTGTTTAAAGACTAAAGATAGGAAACGACAACCTTATATGAACCTTATATAAAAAGATGTGCACCAGTATTCTAAAGTTGAATCAAACACATAAATAATATCAATGGAAAATAAAAACCAAATTAGTGACATTGAATAACACTTAGCCAAAACCAAACCAATTCCATTTTAAAAATATTGTAGTTAATGCTCGAGCCAAGAAAAATATTCATAACAACATTTAGGGGAGAAAATGAAAAATAAGTTAACCAATAAAAGACAATAAAAGAAACTAAGTAGTAACTGTATACTAATTTAATTAAATGTAGTTTTGTATTTGTCATTAATTATATTAAAAATAGCTTGGAGGAGCTTTGCTAGCTACAGTCACGTGTGAAGCGACTGTAGCATTACTATCTTTGTTCAGTCGTCAAATTTATTTGTGGGACCCATGCATCTTAAATCATCTGACAAAAAGGTGGTATTACCCAATTGGAGAGCAAGTAGAAGTACAACCGCTGAAGGAGCGATTGAGCCTAGCAAAGTTCTTGGTATAATCAGTAACTGCAGGAATAAAAATATGTCTAAAAAATTTCATTTCACGGATCGCAAGTCAGTGGAAATGTTATCTTCTATGTTTTAGATTTACAAATCAGAACAAACGGAACCTAGAATAATGAGAAGGGGTGTCAAATGGTGTATGGATTGAAGCATAACAAACAGAACCTAGACCAAAGTTCATTTTGCAAGTCATAAATCAGATCAGACCATAGAAAACTATAAGCGATGTTTTAAGTGACAGTACATGAAGCATAACATTTTAGTCTAAATATACATTGTACAAAAGTATGAGCTGTGAGCCATCCCATCCATACATTCAGTCGCCTGCCGTGGATGGCACGTCGCTGTAGAGGTCGAGTCTGGGAAAGAATAGAGAGGCAGCTGTAGAACTGAGGATTGAGATTGGTGATTCACGGGTAAAGGAGAATGCTGTTGAGGGAGGTTGTCGTGAATGGTACGACGTTAGTGTGATCGAATTTGGGGATGAATGGATCGGGAATTTTATGAACGAATATGGGGAGGAATAGAATTAGGTTTTGGTGGGGAGAACAATGATGGGAAATGAATTCGACGGGAAGCAACTATGAGTGCGGGCGTGGCAAACGCAAGGGTAGTTTTGGAATTTCAAAACGACACGGTGGAAGTTAATGCAATGAATTTTCTTTATTAGTAGTAGAGATATGTTATAAATGTTTTGTTTAAATTAAAATTGTACAAAGATTATGAGCAATAATGTAGCCTTTTTTTGTTAAACATTTTCCCAATTGGAATTTTTTCTATTAATGTAAATTTAGGATTTCAAATTATTTAAAACAACCAATAGGTTTTCACTTTGTATGTATATATGTATCCATAATTATTATGAATGTACGCATATATTTCATTGACAAAATTTAGACAACAAAGGCATGCGTAGATTTGGTTGATAAGTAATCAATGTTATTTAATGTATTAATTGTTATAGCTAAATTGTGAAAGAAATAAAAGGTTTTCCTCTTTTCATGTATCATATCCATGTGTAGATTTGATTGTTAAGTAATAAATGTCATTTAATGTATTAATTGTCACAGTTAAATGGTGAAAGAAACGATAGGTTTCCCTCTTTTCATATTCTATCATATCCATGTGTAGATTTGATTGCTAAGTAATAAATGTTATTTAATGTATTAATTGTCACAGTTAAATGATGAAAGAAATGATATGTTCCTCTCCTTTCATATTCTGTCATATCTTCCTTTTATTAATTGAATATAGTGATAGAGAGAAACAAATAATTTCCTTCTCTTAATTTATTTTTACATGTTTCATTTATACATATATACACCACTTATACACTGCACTTACACTTCACATAAGTGAATGTATTTGATACATTCATCATATCACATACATTTGTATATTTTAAATTCCTTAAATTACCATATTGAATAACATATTGCTTTTATTTAAAAGAAAATTTAGATAATATCTAAATGCATTTAGACTTCATAGGCCCGTTAATGATCCAAAATGGTAAAAATTTTGAAATTCACCTATTTCTTCCACTGCGAGCTGGCCCAGTTCCAACAATGGCATCAGAGCGCAATAGCCTATGTGGTCTAAATTAGTCATGTTAGGGTTAACAAATTAAGCTTGTGCACTTAATACAGTGTCTAGAAAGGTGATGTCTAGGATTAGAATTGGGTAATCAAGTACCCTGTCCTACCGGTTACCGGCCTGGCATGAAAGGTGATGTGAGCCCAACGGTTACCTCTAATAGAAAAGGCCCAATTTGAATTGGGCCTTGGGCTAATTTTCAAAATAGTTTTGAAAATTAAGACATGATTTTAAATTTAAAAGTTAAATTTAAAATAAAAACATGTTTATTATAAAAGGTTATAATATAACATAAATTTTCGAAATGTTTGAAAATGTATTGAAATATTCAAAATGTTTGAAACTATGTAAATATTAATTTCAAAATTTAAAATTATTACTAAGATTAATAATATAAATTAATTAAATGAGTTAATTAATTAATACTTATATGCATGTATTATATATGTGATATATGTTATGTTATTTTAAAGTGTTTAAGATAACATAAGCAAACATGTATGTCTATAAGATAAATTTTCAAAATTAATACAATTTAATTAAAATTGTTTAATTAATAAAGTAGCTAAAGGTTAGTTAATTTACTAAAAATATGCATATATAAGATATATGTGACTTACTATAAAGGTTATGGTAGATATGTCCAATATAAAAGTTGTATTGGAATACTAATTTAAAATTAATTAAAGAGTTAATTAATTAAAATTAATAAAATAAGATTTAATTAATAAAATATCATACATAAGACTATCATATAAGTAATATGAAATATAAAAGTTATATAACAATAAAACTTATATGATATGAATGTATAAACTAAAGATGGAACATTAAAGAAACCCAAATAGACTTAAGGAATAAATACATACGTAAATGTACGTATACTGTGATTTCTGATGTGTTTGACACTTGAATCACGAGGGTATTTCATAAGAAATACATTATTTAATAAGTCGATATCACTCAATATAATATATTGAAGATTATGAATTTTCAATATAATGTTGTCCTCTACCATATATATATATATATTAATAAATTACTTGCATACTCCTTAGTTGTTGAGCAAACTCAAGCTGGGGATGTTATATGTAGTATTATTAATATATTGAACAGATGAGATAAGATAACTATATATATTTGTAGAGCAAAGTCAAGGTACATATACTATACTTAGGCCATCACGATGTGGTAGGCACGAGTGAACAACCTTTCGATTTGTTGAGAAAATTCAAGGTCGAAATGAGATTAGGACAAGGAAAAATAGGTTAGGAGTTGTATGTGATACAGTCTACAAGGAGTTATCCATCGTATGTGGGGCTATGATTTGTTGAGTAAACTCAAGGTCAGAATACCAAGAAAGACGAGTCCTAACTCCCACTAGTGAAGGCGAAAGACTTCTATGTTTCATCTTAGGGTTTGGAGAAACATAAAAGACTAGTATGAGCCTTATTAGAAAAATGAAATGGTAACATTTAACCTTTCTAATATTGTAAGAACGTATGATAAATAATGTTATAATTATCTACAATGATAAATTTGTGCATTTAATATGATTGATAAAATGTTTATCAATTAACATATACAAACGAACTGAATTGAAAGTTGATAAATGGAAATATAATACCCACTATTAAATTCCTATTGCATGTTAACATTGCAACACCCATGCAAGTGTCTGATTTTACAACTACTGAATACATTCATGGTTTGGTCACTTATGCATTTATTTGGTCAAAAGTCAAGACCATGTATTTCATTCTATGAGTTTCGAACTCAAAAAGCAATACAAGACTATGGATATTTGGTCCATATACAATTGCATATAAATGTTATATACTGAATGGTCAAAGTTTGTAATTATGTGCACGTAAATATGCATATTTTTACTACCATATTTTATCGAATTAAATTAAATAAATGATCATATTGGATGTTTTAACATGTTTAGACCAAAATTCAAATTATTTTCAAATCATCACATATTCATCTTCATATAGGGGCAAAATGGTCATTTTTGTGCATATATTAATTTTATAAAATTTAATTGAAAATTAGTATGTTATTTTGTAGGAATTTGAATTCAAATACAAATGGCTTCATGTAGAAATATGCATGCACAAGTGGATACAAAGGAATGAAGATGGAAATAATTCAAACTCATGATCATGGAGGACCCCACCTACCTACCTATCTTAATGTACAAATTAGAAGCTAATGCACATGCTAATGGCCATTAAAGTTTCATGTACACTTAATGGAGGATTATCTCATGCTAATGATAACTTGGTGGCCATACTTTCTCAAGGGTAGTTTGGGTAGTTCCCAAAAAATAGATTAGAGTTTTAAAACATGTATAAATACCCCATATGTTCATGTAACCCTCCTCTCTTTCTCTTAGCCTCTTTAGTTTAGTTTAGGCTCAAAATAAAATACAAGCTCTCTTTCTCTTTTCATGGCTACTTAGCCATTTTCTTTTATGTAATTTTTATGCAATTTTAATATATGCTCTTTTCTTTGTTGTTTATTTCATGTTAGTAGTGTAGATCTCTTTACCTTATGCAAATAGATTAGCTCTCTTCTTATTTTTCTTGCATTTTCCTTGTCTTTTTGTTTTATGTTGCTTTTTACATTTGTTGATATGATAACAAATATGAGAGGCTAAACCTCTTCAATTTAGGGGTAATGAAGCTCTCCAATTATGTGGATTCAACATAATTTGATAATTATTGCTCTCTTCTTGTGCTTAATGGCAATGTATGAATGGTTTAAAATTTGTTGTTTTAGCTTTGAATTTGATAGCCTATATTGTTGACACCAAATAGGCTATGCTTAAACAATCACTAAACACAAATTACCTCTTCATCTACATATGATTATGGTAATTAAGTGAATGTTGAAATCATAATTTGATGGTCTATATTTCTAATCAATAGTTAATAGGTCATGCTTAAAATAGATTTTATTTTCAACTTTATTGTCATTTTTCATGAAAGATAGTAAGTGATTTAGTGGTTGTGTTATAGTTTGATGGTTTATATTGGGCTAATTTAATAGCACAAATATGTCATACTTATGATAAACACCTCAACTAATTTCACTAATGACCAAAAGAGAGATCATAATTTCATATTTTGTTGAACTATATGATCTAGAGAATGGAAATTACCTCTAAATTGCCTTCTACTCTCATATTTTAATCCCTTTTAATTTTTGTTAGTTTCTAGAATTTTCATTTTTAGCTTAAACGCACTCTCAAATATTGATTAATTTGATTGAATAGAAATTTAAAATCTAACAATTCCCTGCGGATCGACCCGTATTCGCCACGTACTAACATTTGTACGCCGTGCGTTTGCGGTTATTTTTATTTAAAATTTGTTCGACGGTTTTCTAACCCGATAGAATTTTCGTCGATGAACAAGTTTTTGGTGCCGTTGTTGGGGAGTTGATTTGATTTTAATTTTCTATTCTTCGAATTATTTTCGTTTGCTTTTCATTGTGATTTTATTTTGTGTGTTTGTGTGCATTTAAAAAAATTTGTGTGTTTGTGTGCTTTTTGTTTTCAATCTTGTTTGTGTGCTTGTTGTTGTTTATTTGCACTTGCATTTTCTCTTCTATTAAAAAAACATTCACAATTTCAAAACAAAAACAAAATATTTTATTTCCATTTCATTTTACATTTTACATAAAAAAAAGAAAAAAAACATTGCATTGCCATTATATTTTACTCTCTGCCTCTTTGTTTATTGCTCTATCCACCATATATACCATCAGCATCCTCTGCCAAAAACGATAGCAAACAATATCACAGCAATACTCCTCATCACACAAACATTTAACATTCATTCTAGGTCACAGTCACAACACTTCAAATAATTCCTCGAACAAACAGTGCACTGCACATACATTTCCACTGACATTCACTTCAGCTCCTCCTCCAACTCACTGCCCAAACTTACTTCAACCAATATCACTAACTCCTCTGTCATACAAACTTACCATTGTTTGCCAATACATTTGTTTAATCAAACAGTGCACTCCTACTCTTCTTCATGTGCATTGACATTACTGCCTTCCCATATAACTTGCAACTGTACGCAACAAGCATCGACAAACCCACCAGCAAAACCCAATCGTGGCATCTAGACCCAGCAATCGATCTGCTAGTGCGCAACCCCAAAGCATCACTTCCGAGACCTCTGCTTCCACCCACCTTCAAACACCCTTACTCATTCATCTAACCATATTGCCTAACCACAGAACAACTACTTCCCCCACTGACCATCTCCATCGCTGCCTGTCAAACATCTTCCACTACTGCAAAGTTCTAACATAGTTGCAACATCATCCATACATCATATATAACATTCCTTTAATCTCTCCCTATCATACATCATAACAACCTTTCCACGACTACAGCAGCTACATACCTAACTGCAACCAAACCAGTCACAACCTAACTTCTGACCATAACTGATATACAACACCACAGTTCAAACTGCCATCATACCTCTCTTCCCATCAACACTTACTGATCATCAAACTTGCTTTGTACTTCAACAACCTGAAACCCATCCCTGACAGCTGAAACACTTCCCTCTGTTGCCAACCCATCCACCATTTGCCTACCGTTCACACGCTTCTGTTCTCCATCCTTCACACCATCATCCAACAAACCACAAACTGCCAATCATCTACAGCCACTGCCAATCATCTAGCAGCCGACTACTCCACTGCAATCATCCAAATCCATCACTACAGCGTACACAATCACACAACCAGAAACATTCCTCACTGCACCTACCCGACACTCCCCAAAACCACAAAACCACTAGAGAACGCAAAAGCATCACACCCATCTTCTCACCCTTCCATTCACAGACTTCACCCTTCAACACAATTTCCAAACCCTACATTTATGCAACAGTTCACACCTGAACACTACAGACATTGTATATGACCAAAAGCAAATACAAGTATCACAAAGAAGTCCTACTGCTACTAACCTACTGCCACTACTGTCATCAAGCCGAGACCACTGCAATCGCCTGCAACCTCCACGACTTCGACTGTGCCTGCCTCATTCGTACCACCTCCACTCACCTGAATTGCCACATTCGACTGCAGCTACAACTACAAGCACCCACATACCAAATCCTCTACCGAACAACGAACCACAATTGAACAACTGAAACTCATGAACCCAAACCCATCGCCTGAAACCACTTCACCAATTCCCAATTCGCCAAACCCCCAACCACCTTACTCGAATCGACTTCAGCCTTCTTCGTCGCCTTTATCCCTTCGACGATCGAAATCCACAAGAACAAAATCACGACAGTCGAAGTTGTGATTCTTGTGATTCGCGACTCTTTTATTTTTTTTGTTTTGTTTGCGATCATTGTTTTAATCTTCGTTCAAGTTATTTTAACCAGGGAGATAAATTTTTGCGGGTTTAGGCCAAGAACTGTGAATTGGCTGAGTTTGTATTAGTTTTTTGTTTTGGTTTAAATCCTTTTCTTTTCTTTTGTTCAAGTATCATCTTATTCAAAAAAAAAGGTTTTGTTTTAATTTGTTTTAGTTCTTCCTTTCATCTCTTTAAAAAAAATCTTTATTTAGGGTTTTGTTTTCATAAAAAAATATTTAAAAAAATATTGTATATATCCTGTTTTTAATTTCAGGTTGCCAAAGCAGATAGGAGAAGTTGCTTCCTTTGCTTAGCTTGCCTAAAAAAATAACTGCTTGCTCGCTTATAAATTTTTTTGCTGCTTTTAACCCCTATCTATTGTTTTTTATTTGTTTTGCATTATTGGTTGATTGCATTAAAAAAATATTTTCAAAAACAAAAACAAAATTTTTATTTGTAGTTGCATTGTTAATACAAGTTTAATTTCTGCTTTGCATTTCATCTTAGAATTTTGATTAATAATAGCTGTTAGAAATCAATAACGCTTAATTATATATTGACAAGTTGTCTTCTTTGAACAATTTAAATTCTTGGTATCTAGGCTTCGCAGAGCAATAATCAGTTATAAATATTACAATGATTCGTAAATATTATACTGAATTGTTTCTCTGAAGGTACTTAAACCTTCGGCTACATTGCTACGGTGATTCGTGGTACACCGATAAATCCTTCCCGTTATCTGGCTGAGAACTATCATGTTGATTTAAGGCAAAGTGTGATTATACAATTTTGGATTAGGAGCTACTTCGGTTAGAAAATTTGTGATTAAATTCTTGCATTCATTTAGTTGCATTAATTCATGCATATTTAAGAAGAAGAAATTTCAAAATCAAAAACTAAAAAAATTGTAAGTATTCCTTAACTTTTTTTTAAATCCTTTTGAATTTTTTTTAATCAAATCAAAAATAAAAAAAAATTACTTATTTTTTTTAAAAGACAAAAATCCAAAAAAATATAAAATCTTTTCAAAAAAAATATATAAAAAACCAAAAAAACAAAACAAAAATCAATTTTCCCTTTTGAAAAATAAATTCTATTTGTAAATATTTTTCCTTTATAAAAAAACAAAAAAAAACATTCTTGAAAATGTTCGAATTTCCATATTCACATGAATTTTACGATAGTTGTGAAAATCAATATAATCCATATAATTTCACACCAAATTCTTATGCATATTTTAGTGACAACTATTGTATAAACCATTCGGATTTTGCACCAAATTTTTTTCAAAATAATAATCAATTCTCAACTTTTGAAACGAGAATGGAATTTTTACTTGAACTCGTTACCCTACAAAATCAAAGGATGAACGATTTGTGCAATAACTCAAGTCAAGGATTTCAAAATAATCAAAATTTGAATTCACTTCAAATTCAAACGATTGTGATTATAACCCATGCCAATTCAATTTCAAACTACAAAATGAATTTCAAACTCAAAATGGAAATGTGAACTACTTTTTAAATGAATTTGGCAATGGGAATAGTTTCAATAATGGTGTGATTGACAATTTTTGTTCTCAACAAATTCAAATTGAAAATTCTCAAATTAATAATCATGAATTTGATTTAGTTGAGCAAATGGAAAAAGATTACGTAGATTTGTTACTTGAAACCTACAAAAAAATTCATGAGAAACAAAATCAAATCCCAACGTGTGAAGAATCAAATGATAATCCATCGTTTATCGAAATTGACAATATTTGTTCTCAACAAGTTCAAATAAAAAATTCTCACATTAATAATTATAAATTTGATTTTGTTGAGCAAATGGATGAAATTTATAACAATCACACGGATTTGTTGCATGAAACCTACAAAAAAATTCGTGAGCAAGAAAAGCAAATCTCAACATGTGACGAGTCAAATAATAATCCACCTTCTACCCAAAATGACGATTTTCAAATAACAACTTTTGAAATTTAAAATGACAATCTTAATGAAGTAGTTGAAAATACGGTAATTGAGTTGGATTTCAATTCATTTGAAAATGTGGAACCAAATTTAAAATTCGATCTTCCTTTTACTGATTTTGAAAATTTAAATACAACAACTTTGGATTTTGAAATTGATACATGCAATGAAGTTGTTGATAATCCAACAAAGGAAGACGAATTTAATGAACACAAATTATTTGGAATTTTTGAAAATGAGTTGTCGAATTTTGAAGGGGAAGATTTAAAACACCATTTTTATTTTGAAATGGATAATTTCGAAAAATTTGTCAATGATGAGTTTGGATTTCAATTTGGTGAGAATAAACTTGAACTTCAACCAATTTTTCTATCTACCCCGAAAATCATTGAAAATAAAACAACTCGTACGGTTTTTAATAAAACGACATTCGTTTTCCAAATCGACATCCAATTCCAAAATCTTTTATGGTTTGGTTTTTCGTGCTTAAGCTGTGTTTCTCATACTTGATGAGACAAATGAATTGCCCTTTGGAAGACCGGTTCATTTACTCTTTAATGGCATACTTTCTGATGCCTTGTAAATAATAATCTTTTTCATGTAAATATAAGTTTTGTTTTTATTTTATTTTTCTCCTTTCACTTGGGTTGACTGTGGGGACACAGTCAAAATCAAGTGTGGGGGTAGTCCCATTTTCATTTTCGATTTTTTATAGTTTATTTTTTGCATTTTCTTTCAAAAACTCAAAAAAAATTAAAAAAAATCTCAAAAAAAAAATTAAGCTTTTTTATTTACTTTTAGACAAACACTATAGGATAAATATAGGATTTTGGTTAAATTGAAATTTTTGAAAATTTATTTGTCACAACAAAAATAAAAATTAGGTTTGATTATAAGTAACTATGGTTTATCTAGTATATAGAAAGATTCATACGTGTTAATTATGAAATATATCCTAATTGAAAATCTTTGTTTTAAAAAGTGGTGGATTTAAAAGAAAAGGATATAACATTTTTTATCTTCTAAGTTAGGTGGTACTAAGATGATATTATAAAACTCTCTCTTTCCAAAAAAAAATTGAAAAAAAAAAGAAAAGAAAAATCTTGTTATGTATATGTATATATTTTATTAACACCTATAGTCGATAGGTGTACACACTTGTGTGTACACTCGCCATGCTCTGTACCCTTCTCATGTAAGCTCGAAAGGCAGTGCATGATCGGTATATCTGGCCTTAGTTTACCTGAGTTAGGTGTATGTATATAAACATTTTTTTATTAATAATGCCTACAGTTGATAGGTGTTCACACTCGTGTGTTCACTCACCACGCTCTGTATTCCACTCACATAAGCCCGCAAGGTAGTGCATGGGTGGTATATCTGGCCTCATTTTACCTGAGTAAGGCATATGTAAATATTGTTAATATCAATAAAATTTTCAAAAATAAGAGAGAGTAAGCAATTGAAATCCAAGCACTATTTTTACTTATTTGATTTAACTTGTTATTGAAAAAGAAATAAAAATACCACTTTGAAAAACTTTGATAATCAACTAAGGATCCATTTCATAGTTACACTGTGTTATCGACCGAAACAATGAGTTAAACTATGGTATATTTGCTATGATGACTTGATTTTTGTTAGAAATTTTGATGAGTAAATGACTAAAATTTTCAAGATAATGGCCGAAACTTATATTTAACTTATTTGTGTCGATTTAAAAGTAAATCCTTCATATGTGTATATTTTCAAAAACTTGCATTCATCACTTTGTAAATAAATCTTGCATTTTGTAAATATTTTCATCTTGCATTTGGATTTTGTGGGTAGTATCCGCTGGAAACCCTCACGGGACAACACTCGTCCTACTAGGAACACCTAGAGGTTTAATGGCTTGTTGTATATGCTCAATGCAATCGTGCTCCTTACGAAAACAAATTTATCATTGTTTTTCTTTATTCGAGGATGAATAAAAAGATAAGTGTGGTGGTATTTGATGTGCACGTAAATGTGCATATTTTTACTACCATATTTTATCGAATTAAATTAAATAAATGATCATATTGGATGTTTTAACATGTTTAGACCAAAATTCAAATTATTTTCAAATCATCACGTATTCATCTTCATATAGGGGAAAAATGGTCATTTTTGTGCATATATTAATTTTATAAAATTTAATTGAAAATTTCTATGTTATTTTGCAGGAATTTGAATTCAAATACAAGTGGCTTCATGAAGAAATATGCATGCACAAGTGGATACAAAGGAATGAAGATGGAAATAATTCAAAATCATGATCATAGAGGACCCCATATATCCACCTACCTTAATGTACAAATTAGAAGCTAATGCATATGCTAATGGCCATTAAAGTTTCATGTACACTTAATGGAGGATTATCTCATGCTAATGATAACTTGATGGACGCACTTTCTCAAGAGTAGTTTTGGTAGTTCCCAATAAATGGATTTGGGTTTTAAAACATGTATAAATACTCCATATGTTCATGTAACCCTCCTCTCTTCCTCTTAGCCTCTTTAGTTTAGTTTAGGCTCAAAATAAAATAAAAGCTCTCTTTCTCTTTTTTCTTGGCTACTTAGCCATTTTCTTTTATGTAATTTTTTTTATGCAATTTTAATATATGCTCTTTTCTTTGTTGTTTATTTCATGTTAGTAGTGTAGATCTCTTTACCTTATGCAAATAGCTTAGCTCTCTTTTATTTAGCTCTCTTCTTATTTTGCTTGCATTTTCCTTTTTTCATGTTGCTTTTTACATTTGTTGATATGATAACAAATATGAGATGCTAAACTCCTTCAATTAAGGGGTAATGAAGATCTCTAATTATGTAGTTTCAACATAATTTGATAATTATTGCTCTCCTTTTATGCTTAATGGCAATGTATGAATGGTTTAAAATTTGTTCTTTTAACTTTGAATTTGATAGCCTATATTGTTGACACCAAATAGGCTATGCTTAATCAATCACTAAACACAAATTACCTCTTCATCTACATATGATTATGGTAATGAAGTGAATGTTGAAATCAAAATTTGATGATCTATATTTCTAATCAATAGTTAATAGGCCATGCTTAAAATAGATTTTATTTTCAACTTCATTATCATTTTTCATGAAAGTTAGTAAGTGATTTAGTAGTTGTAATATAGTTTGATGGTTTATATTGGACTAATTAATAGCACAAATATGTCATACTTATGACAAGCACATCAACTAATTTCACTAATGACCAAAAGAGAGATCATAATTTCATATTTTGTTGAACTATGTGATCTAGAGAGTGGAAATTACCTCTAAATTGCCTTCTACTCTCATATTTTTATCCCTTTTAATTTTTGTTAGTTTCTAGAATTTTCATTTTTAGCTTAAACACACTCTCAAATCTTGGTTAATTTGATTGAATAGAAATTTAAAATATAACCGTTACCTGCGGATCGATTCGTACTCGCCACGTACTAACATTTGTACACCGTTCGCTTGTGGTTATTTTTATTTAAAATTCATTTGACGGTTTTCTAACTCGATAGAATTTCCATCGACGAACAGTAATGTACAATATTTCGATGACATTAGTTCATCCAAAAAACCAAATAAACCTTAGTGCGAGATCAAGTATTCAATCTGATTGATTACAAAAGGGATAAAATTGTGTTAATGTAACACAAGACCAAAAACTACAAGATAGATATAAGAACTCGATTGCTGAAATGTCATTTTGATCGGTTTACGTGAAGTGCAACATATTCGATGTCCTTAAATGTTATGGATAATCGAATGCGCTTTTGTAAAGAGTTTTTTATTATATTGTAGTATAGTTTTCTTCTGAATAGTTTGACCATTTGAAAGGAAAACGAATGTATAAGAATAGATTAATTTAAGGTACGGTTAGGATGAAGAGAATGAATAGTCACTTCTGTTTCATAGAGAAACATTAGAAATGGGAATTGTAATAATAATTGATACTTAATACTGGAATAAGAAATATGATTTCTATTCCGAAATGTATTTTCATATAGAAAATTGTTTTCTATGAGATTTATTTCTTTGACCTCAAGATATTTGATCAATGAACTCTCCATTGGAAATAGTTGCAGTGTATGAAACAAACAAATTGTATTAAGTGACTGATGGACCCCCGAATTTTGTACACTATTATAGTAATGGTGGAAATAGTGGGAGCTTCCATATAGCACTTATTAATTGCATCATAGTACGAAAATTATTTTTGTAAAACTTACCATACATTATTTATGAAATAATGATTATTTTTCGGTATCGATTGAAAAAAAATAGACATGGCTATATTTCAATATGAATATTATGAATATTCTTTATGAAATAAAACTATAATGTGGTAATTTTTTTAAACAAAAGTGATGCATTGGAAAATACAAAAGTACCTAATATTATTTACAGTTATTTTGGAATTATAGACTAAGCCATAGTTTTGAGAAATAATTTTATTGTATGATTTTGAATTATATGATACTTGTTAATTATATCTCAAACAATAAAGGGCTATGCACCCATTTAGTGGGAGTATTTAAGAGTTGATGAACTCTTCGGATTGATACATATATATGTATGCAATCGTAATTCTATAAATACCAAAACGGTTCCACGTACTTCGTCATATTCACCGATGAGTTATCATCGACATGGACATGTGTATTTGATAATCATGTAGCATGTCTATGGTAAACTTATAGGATATAAAACAGAAGTAAATGAAATAACATGCGATAGAAATGATTTGATTTGATCGAATGAGTGGGTATATTGGAAAATGTTCCGAGCATACCTAAAATGAATAAAGGTTCAATCTCAAAATTACTCCTCTATGTGATACATAATGATGCATCGATATGGAATAATCGAACTTTGTTGGACAATGTACGATTAATTATGAGTGAAGCTGAGTTAATTTCTTTCTATAAGGTAATGTACTTATGGGTAGTGCACTAGGTTAATATTATTTCATCTGAATAACAGTTTATAAAATTTTACAAGATAAGGGTTTATAAGAAACTCCAACATATCCTAGGCCATGGAGTTGGCAGGTTGTGCGAGTCGAAAGATTGCATGTAATAACTGTTCATAAGGGATCTTGTATGAATCTCCCCAAAAGGATTTTGAAAAGACTGTCATTGGATGACATATTTATGTTTCGAACATAATTTGTGTAAACTAAAACCAAACCAGTTTTATAAATAAAGAAATTCATAAAACGTTTATAAAATACCTATTCTATTGCACTGAGAAACAATTTTTGTTTCAAGATATACCAACTTCATTGTGAAGAAATTTCTTTGAGGAATTATTAGTAGTAAAACGGAATTGGATACGATCCATAGATATAACGGATTATATGAGATGAAATAAAATTAACTAACCTAAACGAACACATAGCATTAGAACGTCTAATAAGTATTCTCGCACATCGAAGAGAAAATATGAGTTTCTTATTAATGTCGAAAATGCATAATCCTAGATTGTTTAATTAAACCATTGATAGTGTCGACTCTATATGGTATGATGAGATAATCCGAAAGAATTCCAAGTACGCTGTCAAAATATATATTTTGGTGATCGTAACTGAAGGGATAAGATCCATCGACCACGACTGTGTCTTTATGAGTAAGACTAATGCAGTTGGAATTAAATGAGCAACGTTGATAAGAACCAAGCTGTAACGCCCCACTCTGAGATCCACTGTAACAAAGAGTATTACGGGAGTAATACTGTCTGTTAAAGCGGAGAATAGAGTATAATGGAAGCGACCATTTGTAATCAAGCTATAACTATCTACCGAATACGTCGAAAGGTGGAATCTATTTAAATTTTTCTCAATCAGGTGGTTCGACATATTCGGTAAAAGCTTATAACGAAATTACAAATGGCTAAAGATCTATCAGGACAAAGCATAATAACATAATGAAATAGCATCACAGAACAGAATCACATAACAGATATAAAATCCCAGAACAATACATCGTCAATACAGATCCAAATACTATAAGTGGGTACAAAGCCACTGCCCACACATGTGAGTCAAAAATATGTACATATCAAAGTCTGAATAATAACAGAGTAGCGGAATAGTGGACAAATAAAAGCGCTATCTATCAGCATAGCAGATAATGTCCAAGCGGAAGCACAGAAGCTAAGTCCAGAGACCTAACCTGAAACAACTCGGTCTGACCCGAGCAAAACACTCGGGTCAGGCTAGCTAAACAATCAGTAATAACTGAGATATATAATAATGCGGTACATAAATAAAATAGTACTTTTCCTAAGAGAAGAGTATTTTGGACCACATGAAAATAATGACGGTCCCTAATCATCAATCAACAATAAAATCTCCAAAGAGAATATCAGCACCAAAGTGTTGAATAAATAAAATCGCCTCATATCATCGGCGTAACCAAAGCAATATAAAGTTGCCCATAGGCAATAATCCCAAGAGTGACCAGAGTCTGTAATCAATGCCCAAGCAAAGATCGATGCTCCAAAGAGCAATGGGGATATACTGAAAAGTCAATGAAATCAAACACTGAAAAGCAGTGTCCAGAGACACTGTGAATCCACAAGGTAATCGCACTTACATCGTATGGTTCCATAGAACCAACACCGAATGGCGGTACTCGAATGGATATAAAAATCATCAGATAATACAAGTATAGCACGTGCACCGACCGGAGTCGTTATTGCCAAGTACTGTAGAGTTGTGATCGATCACTCGCACAGATGCGGAACGCGCGAGACGGCGAGATCCTTCCCAGAAGGATAAAGGCCCAGAGGCACACGCCGAAAAAGTAACTGCTCCATAGAACAGGTGTCCAGAGACGGTTGCCCAAAGGCGTGGTGACCCAGAGGTCCAGTACTGGCCGCCCAGAGGCTAATGTGTCACAAACTCCTTGGAGAGGAACCCGTAAAGTGTTAACAATGAGTCCCATACCCCACGTTCGCACTAAACGGTTACTAACTAATAGCAAGCTCACACTCTAAACAATAAAAAGTCCACCTCGTATCATCGGTAAACTAGACCCAAAAGTCAAAACGATCAATCGAATAGGTCGGGGATTAACCGGAAAGAAAATACACACGGTTCCATAGGCCGGAGATTTCCTAACCGTTTAAGCACCTTTCCACTTCGCTCGACGTGCTAAAAAGTGAGTGTGAGATTTTTATTATAGAAAATAATGGTGCGAAACGGTTTTATAATTGATTTTGAAATCATTTTAAAACGGCTTTTGAATACTCTCCTATTATGGAGTAAATAGTTTAATAATTAAAAATAACATTATATAATAATAATTTCGAAAGCCATTTAGGAGTGAAAAATCCTTTGAAAATAATTCATAAAACATGTGTACGGAATCTAGAGACAAATCTCAAAGAAATCGATAAATCAGAGAATCACTGAAAACCAATATTCGTGTTGGAAAATATTCCGAATGGTTGTGAACCAAAGTTCAACAATTTCTGATTCGCAATTGAAACCCAAAGGTTCATTGCAGAAACAATCAATTTGAAGCGGTTGCACCAAAATGGTGTAACCCGGACTCGGTTGCACCAAAAATGGTGCAACCGGTGGGTCGAAACCCGGCTGCACCAAATGGGTGCAGCCCATTTTATAAAGGCCGGCTGCACCGCATGGTGCAGCTCGTTTCAGTGAACCAGGCTGCACCATGCGGTGCAGCTGGTTCAGTCAAGCCCCAGCCCGCCTGGGCTGGGAGCAAGCCCCAGCCCATGCGGGCTGGGGTTCAGAGATGCCCCAGCCCGCCTGGGCTGGGAGCAAGCCCAGCCCATGCGGGCTGGGGTTCAGAGAAGCCCCAGCCCGCCTGGGCTGGGAGCAAGCCCCAGCCCATGCGGGCTGGGGAGAATAGCGGGCCGCCTAGTGCGGACCTGCGCTGTTCACTGCGCGCCGGCCCACTAAGGGCAGGCCTGCTGTGCCTGGGCAGCAGCCTGGGTGCAACCCAGGCCTGCTCTGGGCTCTCAGAACCCTATTTCAGCCTGTTTTCAGGCTGAAACATTCCAACCAGCAGAAAATGTTGATTTTGGGGGTTTAAGGGTGTTTTTTTCAAGTTTTTGGCATTAAATTTCACCAATATCAATCACTAACTACCCTATAATGATTACTACACTATATTAAAGGAGAAAAAGGGTCAAAGCTTAGCATTACCTTAGGAAGCAATATCACAAACACCTTATGTGCAACCCCAAAATGAAAGCAAAGATGATCAAAGAGCTATGATTCACATGTTACATAATAAAACATGTGTTACTAACTGATTATCGAAATCAAAGGATGATTAAACACATATTAGAAGAGGTTTTTAGCAATATACCTCTCTAGAAAGCAACAAAGACTACTATAGCATCAACCCAAGTTAGCAAAAGATGATTAGGACGCTATAAGATCAAAAAAACACATAAAACATGTGTTACCAATTAAATTTCAGAAATTAAAAGGATATAAAAATGGATTTGAGGTGGGTATTTGCATTACCTTTGCATAGAATGACTTGCATAAGCTAAAACTAGAAGGAGATGAAGATAGAGGCCATTTTTGTTAAGAAGCTTTAGGAAATGATTAGGGTTTTGATTAGGGATGAATGAATGAGGTTAGGAGAGTTTGAGATAATTTATAGAGGAGGTTTAGGGTGGGTTATTGGGCTAGGTTTAGTAACCCAATAAGAAGAGGGTTATTTACATATTTCCAAAAATTAGTCTAAGTGTTCATATATGTTTATAAAACTCATTTTTCTTATCCAAACCCGTTTTAAAAATCTCTCCTAAAATATTTAACTTTCCAAAAATAACATTTTATCCTTATTTTAAAATCCCATATTTCCCATTTAATTAAAATAGCCTTTTTCAAATAAATTTTTGTTATTCCAAATCCTTTTATGCTTCATTAAAATAAATAAAAATCCTAACTTTTATTTATTAATTGGTAATGCAAATCCCAGGTTGTTACACATATCGCAAATTTCAATTGTTGAAATTAGCGTAACAGATTCAATATTCAACGTGTTCAAGTCAATTCCGATTTACTCACAAAATTATCACTTGATAAGACTTAGTGTTTTGGTACATATGTATTGAAATAGAAAATTCTAAATCACGATTCAGAATAAGCTGTTTACACATATTAACCAAAAATGTATCGAAGTCAGTGGAAGCAATATTGGGTTTGTGAGTCTTTGGATATGATCCAAGAAATGATACAAAAGTATCATTTTATAAGCATCAAGATTGAATAAGTATTTTGATAGAAATATCAAATAGTTTGATTTTTAATCAAAGTGCAGATGAAGCATGTGTTCATAAGAAAGGACGTTAAAAGGTACATTGATATTTCAAAACTATAAGTAAACAACATGTTGTTGATTTTAACGATGTACTTGTGTTAAAATCAACCTTAGTTGTTTTAATACTCAACATTGGATTAATAAATGATGACTTTTATAGTAAGTATAAAAGATGTCGGAAATGTCCCAAATGATATGCAAGGACACCTTATTAAAATGTTTAATACGGAACATGTAAGATTGATTCCTTTGCATTGGCAATAGGAATTATAATACATGTTATGTTGTCTACGCTATCATTATTTGTTTATGTATTTGATACATGAAGCAAATATCAAATCCAAATTGATATCACTTAATGATTGTTTGGAGTGTTCTCATGTATTTATGAAATACTAGAGAATTATTTACAGAAATAAAAACACCTTATGAAGGAGTGTTCAGACTCGAACTTCATAAGTGATATTGAGTATAATATGTCAATAATAAATTCAGGTTAAGAATCTTTAAGTTGGAAATGTTCCAAATGAAAAACCATGGCTAATTCAATGAAAAAGGCTAAGTACATCGCCTAGAATAGCGCCACAATAAAGATAATGTATATAAAAATGTAAGTGCACAAATTTATAACTGAGTCAATTCCAAATAATGAGAATCCATGACAGTTATATGATAACAATTTCGTAATATAGTTCATAACAGAACTTAGAGCTCACTTGAAGTCGAGAGACATACTCTGAATTGTTCCACATGGTAAAATAGTTTATCACCGTCGGAGAGAGCTGATTGATTGAGTAGATAATTATAACATAATAGCATTGGTAGAGTAGATAACATATAACATAATAGAGTGGAAGCATTGGAAGTGAAACATTATTCAAGAGATGATTCGTCTCCTCAGTTATATGAGGTTAGTATCACGGTCAACTGAAGTCAACTCAAAGTCAAAGTCTCTGGTCAGAGCATTTCAGTTAGTAATAATTGTTATTATTAAACCAAAGACTTTGTGTTTGGAATATAAAGTTCAATTTGGATGATATTGGAATTTTGATCATTACCAGATTCCATAAATCCAAAGTGATATAGTTTTGACGAAGAGAATTTGTGTAAATAATTGTCACTATCAGGTAACGCTTATAATAAGTAAAATTTGATTTTACCGAAAGACCTATAAGCGATGAATTCAGCCAAACTGTCATACCACCTGCTAAGTGACATGTGAACATTAATATTTGAATTTTTCGATACTAATTGCTGACTGAATTCACACCTCTGAGTCGCACAACCGCATTTGATATTTCTTCGAAAACCACACAATTTAATTAGTTTGTAAAATGTAGCAAACTGTTTAAATTAATTAATATTTATGAAATATTAATCATTGTTAATTTATTTGATGTTTTGAATGTTGTTGGTAATTATTTTATGCATATATAAAAGTTATATTTGCATATATCGATATGCGATATCAGTATAATTTTAAACATGTTTTAAATAATAAAATAATTATATAAAAGTTGTTTTCTTTTATTTGGAAAAGTTGCATATTTGGAATGTGCTTGGATCAGCCATATAATGGTAAGACGAGGAAAGAAATTAATGAAATTAATTGAAATTTAAAAAGAGGAAATAAAGGAGGAAGTTCTAATAGGAGAACAGAACATGAATTTTATTTTATTTTCTTTTTTCTTCCTCTTCTCGATCGTTCACCCATGGCTGAAACTTCATTCAAAAAAAATCAAAACAAATTCAAATCAACATCAAACTAATTAAAAAGGGTGGTTCATTCTTCTTTTGCAAAGTGGGATGGTGATTTTTGAAATCTGAGGAGAAGCCACAAATTAAGGTGTGAAGAAGGGCAAGGTTTATCGGATCTAGAGAGTGATCAATCAGATCTAGGTATTCTTCTATCATTCAAGGTGTTTCTACATGCTTAATCCTAAGGTAATTATATGTGCATATAATTAGATATTTACATGTTTATTGTATTATTATTTTGATCTATGTTTGTTTATCATTTCCTTTTAGTGTATTTTTATGATAAATCGAAATGTCTTGAATCTCATAATACTTCTGATAAATTGTCATCATTCTTTGTGTTGTTTGGATCTATAATTCCTTATCACAATTTTACACATCCTACCTTATTCAAATTTATTTTATTTTATTGTAGATATTTATGAAATCAAAAATTGAATTTGAATGAGATTTATGTATACTATGTGATAATCTTTACTTATTCAAATGCTATTGGATTATATATATATATGTTAAGTTACCTACCATTCCTTGAATCTGATTTTAATTACATATGTTAAATTTTTGTACAATTGTTACAATCCTTGTTAAAACAAAATGGATACCTTGATTTAATATTAATGAATGGACTTTAGTGCAAATTTTAATTATTTGTTGTTTTCTATATTTAAAGTTTTGTGTAAAGTTTGAAGTATTATTTCATTCCTAAATTAAAATTAATGAAAATTTTTAACTTTAAAACCAAAAATCTTTTATACAAATGTATATACACATATACCATATGCTACATTGTTTGCAAATATATGCTTTCAGATCCAAATTATTAAATTTTAATTATCAGATATATGTAATATAAATGATTTGTTTAAATCAAATTTGTACAAAGATTATGAGCAATAATGTAACCTTTTTTTATTAAACATTTCCTCAATTGGAATTTTTCTATTAATGTAAATTTAGGATTTCAAATTATTTAAAACAACCAATAGGTTTTCACTTTGTATGTATGCATGTATCCATAATTATTATGAATGTACGCATCCATAATTATTATGAATGTATGCATATATTTCATTGACAAAATTTAGACAACAAAGGCATGTAGATTTGGTTGATAAGTAATCAATGTCATTTAATGTATTAATTGTTACAGCTAAATGGCAAAAGAAATGAAAGGTTTTCCTCTTTTCATATTCCATCATATCCATGTGTAGATTTGATTGATAAATAATAAATGTCATTTAATGTATTAATTGTCACAGCTAAATGGTGAAAGAAATGATAGGTTTCCCTCTTTTCATATTCTATCTTATCCATGTATAGATTTGATTGATAAGTAATAAATGTCATTTAATGTATTAATTGTCACAGTCAAATGGTGAAAGAAATGATATGTTCCTCTCCTTTCATATTCTGTTATATCTTCCCTTTATTAATTGAATATGGTGACAGAGGGAAATAAATAATTTCCTTCTCTTAATCTATTTTTACATGTTTCATTCATACATATATACACCACTTATACACCGCACTTACACTTCACATAAATGAATGTATTATATACGTTCATCATATCACATACATTTGTATATTTTAAATTCCTTAAGTTACCATATTGAATAAAATATTGATTTTATTTAAAATTAAATTTAGATAAGATCCAAATGCATTTAGACTTCATAGGCTCGTTAATGATCCAAAATGGTTAAAATTTTGAAATTCACCAATTTCTTTCACTGTAAGCTGACCCAGTTCCAACAATACGATGATTGTCTGGAGTAGTTCCCTACCGCAATGACTTCACTCGGGAGTTGAAAGAACAGTTCTGAGATGAGCTCTGCGTTGGACAATGTGTGCAAAGGGATCGTTGATATTCGTAGGTTTCGATGTGTACTCGTAAAGTATAGGTACGTGAGGACACTCACTTGGGCTACGGGTGCGCCCTAGACCACACAATGTTTCGATTCGAGTACCCTGGGATGCTACGGAGCACGCCGTCTAGTTCCAGGCCTACTGAGTTACATGGATTCGAGTACTAAGAAACTTGGACGTTGAATAGTCCTAGCTCTATAGGGGTAGTCATTAGAGTATCATATATCCAACGCACTAAGTGAGTGAATGTGAGGATGGATGATATGTTTGCTTTTATTGTTTTTATGACCTTAGGGATGCCGCATGATGTAGATATTACCAATGCAGATAGCTTGACACCCTTAGTACCTTGACATATAGTACACCAATGATGACTATCATAGAGTAGCGTCTATCCTTTATATGTGCTAACACTTTGGATGCAGGAATAGGCCATGTATGATTTTCCATACCATTTGTCATATTTTATTGCCTTTACAGTATTTGAGATTTATACCGCTCAAACCAGGCTGTTGTCTAACCTAGAGTTTTATGCTTTGCTTCCTATTATTTTGCGTACTCTTAAATGAGTAGATTAGGAATATCAGGTCTGGTAAGCACGTGGAGATGGATAAGTAGTAAGCGAGAAGCTATTCTCGTATTACTATATGTAGTCATTTGCTATCTTGTTGCACAGTACTATGAAGTTTGCTAGTGCTTTACTATTTAGAGACAGTTTTATGAGTTATTATGTGATGTATAACTCTATTTCCTATGTTGTTTACTATATGGATCTCTATACTCCGATGTTATGATTCATTTGGTTATTTACTGTCTCGCCTGCTTTATATCTGAGATGTTTAATAGTATATTTTATTCAACGCGCTGTGAGATATACGATAGGTTTTGTGTTGCTCATTTACTTTACAACTTATAGGTGATAGCCCTACATCGGCCGAGCACTGCTGCAGCGCACTATACAGGTATATTAGGTGTTGGCGGTGTAGGGCGGTCTTCTCAATTCTCATTAGAAAACAAATGTATAAAACCATGCCAGATGTACCATGACCTAGTAAATTGTTCCTTAGGTCAATGTAAGCAGGTAATCAACATCGCTAAAGTGATAGTAATTGTACTACCATGAACTAATCATCTTCATATTAGAAAATTAATTCAATCATAAATTTAATATCCTGACCTGAAATAGAATTAATTCGATATTGTGAAAGAAAGAGAAGCAATTATAAAGATATGAACCCTCTGTAATAAATATAAAGAAGAAAATGTAATTCAAAATGACAAAACTTAAAATTTATATTGGAAAAAACAGTAAGCCAACCCATATTTTGGAAGATGTAAAGGTGAGAGTTCGCATGACGTAGCACTGTGTCATCTAGGAAATTAGACTCATGCACTTATGAATAGGAAAATTAAATCTGAATGTTATAATTAAGAAGAACTTTGGTGGAATAAATTATAATTTGACGAAGGAGAAATATTCTAGAAATGAAAATAGCCAAAGTAGTATGAAAAACATCATTTTGCAACAAAGTTGTGAGTTATAATAAGGTCTCAACATTTAAACTTGAACAAATTAGTAACTGAAATATTGATAATGTGCACCAATGATGCATCCTCTTTATGAAATAAATTTAATCTTAAAAAAAAGCAATCTCACTTACTTGGTCAACTAATCACTAAGAAAATCAATGATTTTAAAAAAAAAAATCATGCGCTTTAGAATGAAACATAAAAAACATGAAAAATTATCGATTACAATAGTCATAAATAAGGTATTCATTGTAGAAAAAACTACAATTTGATGAATAGTGTCAAAATGAACTATCTACTTACTAAAAAAATATGGGAAATGGACTTAAACTATATAAGTGCGAAACTTTATTAAATCATATAACAAACATATTTGATCAAAAATATTCACAATAAATAATAGAGCTTACCATTGAATCAAAAAGAGAAAATAAAGATTCACCCTATTTGCGATGACAAATCATCTTTTTTTCCTATTATGACAAATACCCGACTGTATATTTATCCTGTAAATCTAGTAATCTTAAGTGTCCTCCCACCAAACTAAAAACCATCATTGGCCTTGGTGTCATATTTCGCTAAGACACCACCGTCTAATCTTCCATCTACATCCTGTTATACGTTTAGTATACCAAAACAGAGAATAAATAATTATAAACTCATCGCACAAGTTTATAGCTCAGATTTCCACTACACTGGAATTCTGTATTGATTATTATAACAATATGAATGTTGTAAATAAATTACAACAACATCGTTATACTATTTTGAATAAATAGTATAACAAAATTAAAGGATAGAATGAAGAATAATAAATAGTAACAATCTACTGTTTTTGGTCCAAGTTTGACTTTCTTGGAAGGCGGAACTGGAACTTTTGCCAAGCACCCCCACACTTTGAGGTATTTAAAACTTGGTTTGTGTCCTTTCCATATCTCATATGGAATTGTTCCTGTTTTATTATGAGGAACTTTGTTTAATATGTGATTAGACATATTTAAGGCTTCCCCCCACAAGTTTGTCGGTAGACCAGAGGTTAAAAGCATGGCATTAATCATGTCTTTTAACGTTCTGTTCTTCCTCTCGGCTACACCATTTTGTTGTGGTGAATATGGAGCTGTTGTTTGATGAATTATACCATTTTAGGCACAGAACTGTTCAAATGGTTATTCATATTCTCCACCTCGATCAGATCTCAATATCTTGATCTTTTTATTTAACTGATTTTCTACCTCAGCCTTGTACTTTATAAATTATAAATGATGTAATTGCTTTATCTTTGCTATTCAAAAGATATACATAGCAATATCGCGTATAATCGTCAATAAACGTGATAAAGTACTTTTTCCCACCTCTTGTAGGTAATGATTTAAAATCACATAAATCTGTATGAACCAAACCTAGTGGTTCGGTGCTTCTATCAATAGATTGAAATGGTTTTTAAACCATTTTTGCTTCTACACATGTCTCACATTTGTAGTTCTTATCTACTTGGAATTTTGGAATTAATCCCAAGTTTGATAATATTTTCATTTTTCGGAAATTTATGTGTCCTAATCTATCATGCCATAGTAAAATTTCGTGCTCAAGCAAGTAAGAAACTTCAATTTTATTAATAGCACAATCAGAATACATTGTTTTATTGCCGATAACGGCTACATTTGCCTTAAATAGGCCATAACATAAATATCCTCTTCCGATATACATTCCAGCTTTGGACAGAACCATCTTGTCTGACTCGAACACCATTCTGAATCCTTTCTTTGATAATACTGCACCAGAGATGAGATTCTTGCGTATGTCTGGAACGTGGAGCACGTCATTCAACTTGACAGTTTTTCTTGAAGTAAACTTGAGGATTACTATGCCACTGCCTTCGATCATAGATACTGCAGAATTACCCATATAGAGTTTTTCTTCATGATCGAATGTCTTGTATGTAGAAAACATGGATTTGTCAGAGCAGACAAGACGAGTAGCGCCTGTGTCCACCCACCATTGGTTAGGATTCTGAACCATATTGCATTCAGATACAACTGCCGAGAAGTTGGACTCATCCACTTCCATGTTGTCTACTAAATTTGCCTCTTTGTTGCGGTCCTTTTTGAGTCTGCAATCTCTAGCGGCATGTCCAACCTTTCCACAAACTCAACATTCACCATTAAACTTTTTGGTTCGTTTGTTGTCTTTTGGTTTGTTGTCTGGAGCTTTCCTTTTCTTCTGAAAATTCTTCCTTTTGTTTTTGGTCTTTGAATCTTCAGCCACAAATGCCTCCTCGCTTTGTTTTGTAATTCCACGGTTATCTGCCTCAATTTTCAATCGGACTATGAGATCCGTAAAGAGATTTCCTTCTTTTTATGCTTTAGATAATTGCGGTAATCTCTCCACGACGGTGGCAGTTTTCCCTTGATGGCTTCAACCAAAAACGATTCTCCAACCTTATGACCTTCCGCTTCGAGTTCATGAATAATGATTTGTTGTTCATGCAGTTGAGCAGTCACCGGTTTGGAGTCGACCATCTTGTAGTCCATGAATTTGTCTACAATGAATTTCTTAAGACTGATATTCTGCGTCTTATACTTCATGGCAAGTGCATTCCAGAGTGCTTTTGCTGTCTTTAGAGGTTGATATACTTTGTATAGCACCTTGTCGAGACAATTCAGAATATAGTTTCTGCATAGGAAATCGGAATGTTTCCATGTAGCAACATCTGCTTCCTTGCCTGGTGCAGAAATCGGTTCCTCCTCCTCGAGATACCGTTGCAGACCGAGTGTGGTGAGGTAAAATAACATCTGATTCTGCCATGTTAAAAAGTCGTCACCATCTCCTTTAAAAGGATCGGGTCTATTGTGTGTAGTAGCCTTTGTTGAGAGCTCTACTGTTGCCATCTCTGTTTTAGTTAAAACAGTAAAATTCTTAAGATGTTATACGTCTAGTATACCAAAACAGAGAATAAATAATTATAAACTCGTCGCACAAGTTTATAGCTCAGATTTCCACTACACTGGAATTCTGTATTAATTATTATAACAATATGAATGTTGTAAATAAATTACAACAACAGCGTTATACTATTTTGAATAAATAGTATAACAAAATTAAAGGATAGAATGAAGAATAATAATTCTAACCCGATTATGTCTGAGGCTCGTCGTAACGATTTCCTTAAGAATTTTATTTCAAAATTCCCCCAAGATACAACAGACGTATTCTGCTCGAGATTGTAGTGAGTATATCACTCTGTGATTTAGAGTATAGCAGCAGAAGAGAAGAAGAAGATTAGGATTTCTAAAATTGGTTGGGAAAGTGATTAGTGTTCCTTCCAATTTATAGTTGGTCTGTATCTCTTCCGAACGGTCGTGTCTGCACCCGTTCGCTCAAACAGTCGCATTTGTACCTCTTCGTACAGTCACATCTATTCGCCTGCGTCGCTGCCCTTTAACGGGTCGCACCCGCTCATGCCACATCCATTCGCCCACGTCTGCTTCAATCGCCAATGTTCGCGCCTATTCAACCCGCGTCCGCTTCTCTTCAAATTCCAGGCCCAGCCCAGTTTTCAGCCGAAGCCCAAAACCGTTAAACAATAGTCTAGCAAAAAGAATGGTCATTTAAGACCCGTACCCGTCCCGGTTCGGTCGGACGGACGGCGGCGGCGGCGCGCGCGTGTGTGGTGGTGATGCATGATCTCCCTCCTCACAACGAAGCATACATTTGGGAGCCCCAGGCCCCCAACCTCCTCATGAGAAAACCATATATAAACCAATATAGCTCTCAACACTTTGGCGATGTGGGACTTTGGACTTTGTATATTTCTATTCATCTTAAGGAATTCCAACACATCCATGTATGACAAATACGTAACACAATCAAAATTAATCAAATATAGCTATTATATTATGTAAACGAATGATGATACTATCTAGTGATTATTGATTATTGCACGCCTACGAGACTTGATAGATTAATTTGCTTCTTCCACTGAATTATTTCTCTTCATCAAAATATTTATATCAATGTAATCAATGCTTGTCATTGGAGCTATAACAGCTCAAGCATTGGCTGTTATCACAAAAAGTTAACAATCCTGGAACTTTCTCCATCCTTTTCAAAAAGCAGGATACGATTGTAGGAATGGAAAAGCAGTTGAGCAGAAGAGAAAGAAACTGATGATAAATCAATTTGAACCCGCGAATAAATGATTGACAAAAAGGTTGTGAAAGACGAAAACTGAATGGAGCATGCATTGAATGAAGATGGCTGCAAAAAGAAAATTAAAAATAAGAGACGATTTGTAAATAAAGAGATGTAGAAAAATAGAAAATTTTCTAGACAATCCACATGGTGGAAGCAAAGGCGAGTGAAAAAAATGAATAGAATGCTCAAGAATTGAGGATGAGTAACTCAATTTTAATATTATAGTATAAATGTATAAAATTTTGAAGCTTAATCCAAGAATCAGTAATGCCTTTATTAATTAATTGTTTGTTCATAAGCTTTACTTCAAAACATGCAACATAGATAAGAAAAGAGAAAAAACATGCATTGACAGACAATAAGTACCAGAGGAAGTAATTCACCATGCAGCCATTCGCTAGCATAGCAAGTAAACAAAAATCATTTAAACAAAAGCATAGATGATTCCCTACATCCGAGCCCGAGCGAAAACCAAAAAGAATTTGGTATTGAAATTACAAAAAACGACCGTTTGGTGAAAATAATAAAGAATGCATTTTTATATTATTTTATCTTGTATAATACCTTTGACGCTCATATCAAAAAAAATTCAAACATAGTATTATACAATCATCATGTACTATGATTGCTACAATATCAAAGGTCCATACCCATGTCATCATCATGAATACAAATAATACATTCAATTCAAATCAAGGCTGGAATTATTTATTTATAAAGATTTTTGCTAACCTTAATTGTCATACATTGTTAAATTATTATTTCATAACTGGATATTTCAAATTCACCAAAATTCGAATTTGTTTATTAGCAGCATTTTTAAAAAGTTTTAAATCAAAAACTTGCCTTTAAACTCTAGATTTAGTCATCGTCGCACATTTTAAAATATAAAAGATATCATATTTGACCAAAAATAGAAAACATGTTCAAGCCTTCTCAAAAACAGTAATTCAATCATCACAAAAATCATTGATTACAGGATTTTGGTATATGGAACCATTACAAATAGTTTACAGTTTTATGAAGTTAGAAAGATTATCAAAATTATGAAAGTGACTACTGTGTGGCTAGTTATCACTTAGGATCATGTAATATGGAATATACTATAATCTAAATGCAGAAATAAATAATAATAATAAAGCAAATAAGAATAAGCACACCAGGAGTTTTTATACTGGTTCGAACTTCCTGTTCTACGTCCAGTCCCAGACTTCCTTCTGGAATTTAAACTCAATAACCCCTCTCTTAACCCGAAGGAATAGGTATACAACACATGAGTAGTCGAACAGGATTTTTTAGCCTCTAACAGCCGAAAGAGGACTTTTACCGCCTGAACAACCGAACACGACTTTTACTGATATAAGAAAATAGTTGACAATTGTGTTCTGAATAACACTGATATGTCTTTAAGTACACAGCCTTCCTATAATCAAATCCTCAAGTATATATTGTGTGTGTGAAGATATGAAAGGAAGATATTGCTTAGAATCAAAGAATATATTGATTAGTTCAGAGATTCAAGCAATATAAAGATTGTGATTGCTTTTAGAATGCAGGGATAGAAAGTAGAGAGTATGATCAGAAAGCAAAATGAAATTCGGTGATTTGGAAAATGATTTTGATGTGTTTATATAGTAGACAAACAGCTACAACTATTCACGAAGAGTTTTGATCAAAAGATGCAGCCATATCTCTTCAATTTGGATCGTAACTCTTCGCAAATGGAAGTGTCTCTTCAAGAAAAATAGCTATTAGAATCCTTCAGTCGACTGAGCAAAATCGACCAGTCAACTGAATATTCAAAGACTATGTAAAACAGAGTATATCTATGCAACTGAACAGGTTCAGTCGACTGGTCATTTTTGGTCAGTCGACTGACCTGGTTGTCAGTGCACAGTTTATACTATCTTTAAATAATTTAAATCTTAAAACAACTTTGATTTTGTGTAAACTACTTGAAGATAGATTTTAATAATTTCAACCTATATTTAATGACTAAAACATCAATAAATAAACATACTATACTTAGATTTGAAGTCTTGTCTCCTTTGTAGTTTAATAGCATATCTCATTCTCTTTTTGTCGCTTGATCGTATAGTCTCATCACTGATTGTTTAAGCTTTTTGTCATGAATCAAAACTCATGATTCAACAAATTATATATATATATATATTCAGACTTTATACCATCTAAGCATGATCGAAAACTGCAATAGACAGTAACTAACAAAAGGGAACCGAGAGGTTAGATGATTGACTTTGAACAATGGAAAACACATAAATGAAAATTTGCGAAGTTTACATCAATAATTCGCATTGGGTTGTGAATCAGTTCGCCAATCGAAAGGATTTGATGCTATCGAGGATCGGCAGACTGATCTATTGCCCTTTTTTCCTTGGTCTTAGGTATTAGCCAAGCAAAATCAAGGTTGTTGAAGAGGTTGGTTCTAGGGTACGATGTAAGAAGAAGAATGAAGATGAAGGGAATTTGATTCTAGGGTTGGAGAATAATTTTTATTGGCAGTTGCATGAGTGTTTTTCCTAGAACGTAAATGAGGCTCTTATGAACCATTAGATTTGAGTCCTTTACACGTGTCGGCATAGTGGTTTTTTGTAGAAACGGAAATGAAAGATCTTCGGAGGAATATTGAGCTTTCATATGATATAATAGACGGGTATAATAGATGTGTTTCAGCTGTTGCACTCGTATTAAGAAAACCTTATCCTGTCCAACTTGTTGTACCAGTACTATAAGTCCACAACACATATATGTGTAGACATATGACCAACAAAATTTAGGTAGTATATAAATGTTTGTTTTACGTGCAACTAGCTGTATTTATCCGTTGAAAAAGAGAATTCGATAAACAGTATTTCTACCGTATCTTTTTAAAATTCCTAAAAATGCACCATCATCCATCAACGGAATCTCACAAACAACTTGCAATCTCCACCAT
The DNA here is from genome assembly GCA_030737815.1 of Allium fistulosum. Taxonomy (NCBI): domain Eukaryota; kingdom Viridiplantae; phylum Streptophyta; class Magnoliopsida; order Asparagales; family Amaryllidaceae; genus Allium; species Allium fistulosum. The sequence continues at coordinate 75,028,986 of CM060906.1, forward strand.
CATCGCTTTCCCGATCATCCTATCAACAAATTGCACTACCAATTTGAATCCAATAGTGCTAACAAAATTGCTTCAAATAAAGGTGTCGTGATCATCAATTTTTTTTTACTTATAACACATATTCGTCCATTAACACATACTAGTACATATAATAGAAGGTCCTGGGACTATATATGTATCCCCATCCCACCTATTTGAAAAATTAACCAATGCTACAGTATCCATGTTATCAACCATTGAATCTGTCATACCCTTTTACCAGTCATCGCAACATCCGTCCTTACAACCAACAGCAGATCCTTCAACCGCAACTTACGCCATATCAGAACGGTTAACTATTAGATGCACGAACGTGATGTTTATACTAGTATATATATATATAAGAAGGTCCTCGGATTATATACGTATCCCCATCCCACCTATTTGATAAATTGACTAGTGCTCCATTATCCGTGTCATCTCACCATTATTACAATCTTCTCAACAAATTAACATATCTCCACTCTTAATAATAAAAAATCAATCAATAGGATTTTCACCTTGTTTTTTTGAAATTTTGAAAATACCTTAGATAACATCCATTTTCCAAGCGCTCATCAACGGAATATTACTATTGATTTGTAGCATACACCACCTTCCCCTTTATGATCATCTATCAACGAAATCTCACTATTGATTTGTAATATCCACCACCAACAAGGTACTTGAAATAAAGTTGTGCGCACAAGTGCGCGCATTTATACTAGTATGTATACCACCATCATTTTGTTTCCTTTAGAGCGCAACTAGCAATGACTTGTACATCTGTCCTCACAACCAACAAAAAAAATCCTTTTACCACAAAAGAGTATGGTTATACGTCATATCAGAACATGCACTACACTCAACTTTACCCTCCTCATGTTCCACCTAGCATTCCTCACCATCCACAACCACACTATTATTCTACCTCACCTCAACCCTATGACCACCACTGACCCACCACTCATCAACTTAGCATATATGAGGATCATTCATCTTTTTTGACGTTGATGATGCAAAATGGTCAACAAAAGCATCTTAGTATGCAACATCTAGATACCTGTGACCAAGATACTATGCAGAACCTAGCAAGATAGTATTCCTACGGTCGTAACGCCCATGCCAATGTCGATGTTGAAGTTGGAAGCAGTTCTAAACAATAAGAAGTTGCAGAAGCGGAGGCAGAAAATGTTGAAGAAGGTAACGATGAACGTGTTGAAGAAATGCGGGTTACTCAAAGCTCGAAATACAATAAGAAGAAAAAGAAGTGAGAACCTTTGAGCGGTATGTTTGGAGGACTTCGTAGGAGTTCAACTAGCTGGAATTAAAGACATTGAAGTTGAAATTGTTGAAGATGAAACAGAAACAAACGAGGCAAGGAAGAAGCGGTAAACTATTCCGCGATTGTTTTAGTTAAACGATACCTCAAATATACTTAATAAAATGGTAGTTTACTATAAATATAAAAGCTAAAAAAAGATACTTACAACTAAGCTGGTCTGCATGCTGATATGCACTTTCCCTTTTGGAAGTACCTGAAAATCAGTAAGAACCTTCTTTGCACCCAAGTTCGGATCCTCAAAACTACTTAGCTCAGCAACTCTAGCAGAAGCCTGCCTCATTCCTCTACAACTACTGTTGGAACTAGGCCAGCCCGTAGCGGAAGTTATGAGTTAATTTCAAAAAAAATATTCCCTTATTGGATCTTTATTAGGCCTATGAAGTCTAAGTCATTTAAAACATTTCTAAATATTATTTAAATAAAATATTTTATTTTATTTTAATTTATCAATATATAGTTTTATTTAATTTACAAATTGATATATATATATATATATATATGTATGTTTGTATGTATATGTATGTATCATATACACATATATATGTGTGTGCGCATCTGCAACATATCAACCCATGCAAGGTATAATATGTCAATGTGTAAATGATGAAATTTACATCGCAATTCGCCACGAACACATTAGCTCATCCAATATGCAAGTATATGTTGTCCAAATATATGTATGTGTATAAACTATTATTTCATATAAATATTATATATATATATATATATTAAGTTTGTTTAACTAATTTTATATAAAAGTATAGTATATTTATATATATATATATGCATATATAATAAATAAAATATTAATATTATATATATACATACTAATAAAATATATTTATTTAAATAAAAATAAGTTATTTAAAATATTAAAATAATTTTTTTATAAACCGTGAATGATTTATGTATACATATAATAATAAAGTAATTTTTTTTCATTTTAATATATACACACACACACACATAAATATATTTATAATCTACGGTTATATATATTAATTAATAAAATTATTCAAGATAATTTTTTTTTAATCCCAGGTCATGCGCAGAGCCCAGAAATAATTTTATGTTTGTTAATTTAAAATTTATTTTAATTAAATATTCATTTTAAAATTAATAAAATATTAATAATTAATTAATTTTGAAACTTTATTTCAAATTTTAAATTTCCAGTAAATACTATATGATATTTTGAAGCTTGAATTTTTTCCATATTTCCTTCGATTTAAATTAATTTTATATTAATTAATTTAATTTAGGTCGTTTTAAATAATTAATTTTTAAAAAAAAAGTAATTTTCTATTTTTCAGTCGACGACTTATCTAGTTCTTATATAATTTTATAAATTTTTTTAAAAAAATTCCATGATGTATTCGAATTAACATAATTTATTTATAAAGTAAATTGATTTAAATAATATTAAATAACAATTAAATTATTTATTAAAATTATTTTTTACCGTCGAAAATTAACTTGACTATACTACATTATATATAAAATTATATGAATGATTTAACCAGATGTTATAACTAATTAAACCATGTTTATGTAATGAAATAATATATTAATTTATAAAATATAAAATTATATTATTTTTACATATGGCTATAGTGACCTAACGTAAATGATACAAAAAAACTTTCTTTAAAAACATAAATATATTACTATTTTGTGACAACATTGCTTGCATATTAGAATCATCATCTAACTAACAATATAATGTATATACATATATGATAAAAACATTATCCTGATGATCATTAATTATAATATGATAAAATCATACCTTAATTCCAAAGCCTTGAAGTACACCTTGAAAAGATAAACTCTTTCCTTTGAAACTCTTTTCGATTCAGCGGTTGCTAGTCCTTGAACCGTTGACCTTCAACTATTGTATAGTGATCAGATTTGACTTGATTTGAGTTTGTAGTGATGGATAGGCAAGAGTATAATTTCGACCAGCAAGTCAGTGAATAGGAGGCAACCAAAAAGATCGGATCTAATTTGGTTAAAGATGCTTATATATAGTGGTTGAAAAAGAGAGAAAAGTGGATTTGCTAAAATACTCATTCTCTTTTAACCTGAGCCATTTAAAACCAAACCTTTCTAACCCTAAATGAGCCACCTATGCCATCTCATTTTAACCGAAATTTCTACCTTATAATGGGCCTTAAACCCATTTAATCCCAAAATAAAATATTATGCAATTAAATCAAATTTATCGCTTATCGATATCTTATATCAATTAGTATACCTATAACTATTATAAATATCGATAATATTTATTCGTTAAATCAAAGTCAAATTTTACAATTAATATTTCATAAATATTAAATATTTTAATTTATAATAATTACAAATTAGTTAAAACGTTTGGTTAAAAGAGAATTCATCGTTTCGGTTGCATGACTCGTTAGGTGTAAATTTGGTCTACGATTAATATCGAACTATTCGAATATTAACATTCACACGTCACTTAGCAGGTGGTGTGACATTTATACCAAATTTATCGCTTACTTAATTTTGGTAAAATCTTTCACTTCATTAAGCGTTATCTGATTGTGACTTTTACACTAATTCATTTCATCAAAACTATATCATTTTAGACCTTTGGAATTTGGTAATGGTCAAAATTCCACTATCATCCATATTAAACTCTATAGCCCAAACACAAAGTCCTTGGTTCAATAATAATAATAATTATTAACCAAAATGCTCTGCCCAGAGACTTTGACTTGAGTTGATCGTGATACCAACCTCATATAACCGAAAAGATGAATCCTATCTTGAATAGTGCTTCACTTTCAATACTTTCACTCAATCCAACTATAGTCACTCGATGGATGTCATGCCATGATTTGACTATAATTAAAGCGGAGCTTTCGTATTGAAGATCAACAGTATTCTCAAGTCGAAATAACTCTATAAATCAGTCACATTGATACTTTTTATTTGATCTTAGTTATATTAACCAACAGAATACTTTCGAGTGAGTCATTCCATAGTTATCCAATAACTATTAATACGTGACTCGTTGGTGCTTCCAACAGTCATGAGTAATGCACTGCCCAACATTTGGAGAGCATTACATACTCCACTCTCAACGGATGTATCAATATTCAGCCTCGATACATCTTGACTATGAATATTTAAAATGGTAATATTTATTTTCATTATGATAAATCACTCATGACTACAACATTTTGTAACTACTATCACAAAATATACATTTATGGATTTTCTATTAAATATACTTTTAATTAAATTAATTAATCAATATAACACATTATATCAAGTATATAATAGAAAGAAAATACGTTTTATTTTGAACAAAATTGGTTATCGAGTTAGATATATGTAACAAGTTACATAATTACCCCTAGGGCATACTCCTAACTCTATCAACTCGTACTTGCTCGACCACCTCGGTGGCCTCCCCAACCCCTTCAACCTTCGTGACCGCCTTTGCCCTTCTCATCGACTTCTTCGGCAGCTTCAAGTAACTCTTCTATGTCGTGCTCGTATCCAAACAAAATAATCACATTCTCTTCTCCACGGCCGTTGCCGCCACCACTACCATCACTTTCTCCATGCATGAACCTTTTCGCAATTTTTTTTTTAACAATCTAGACATTTTAAGACATGTAGATCATAAAAACAAGGTCTAATTTATGTGTTTTGCTTCGATTTAGGGGTTTGGAGTGAAAATTTTGGTGAAAAGGGGGAGGGTTTTATCGGATTGAAAACTGAAATGAGGAAGAGAAAGAAGGAAACGTGGTGGTGAGTCTAGTACGGGGGAAATTAAAACGACAAGTTTTCACCGTTTTAATTAAAATAGCGAAATCTTAAAACCAACAATGACTTGTTTTGGTGGCTGGTTTGTAAACAGTTTTGGTGGCTGGTTTGTAATTTATCTGAGTGCGGAGCTAGTTCGTTCAATGCTAAAGTAGGAGGGAGGTATAAAATGAACATGTTCAAGACTAGCAATGACCGCAGACTACAATCAACAATGACTTGTTCATTGAAAAAACTAAACCGAACAAGTCGCAATGCAACCAGACGTAGCTTATTCACTTATTGTGACTAGTTCAATTCGATTCTGTGTGCGGTGAACTGAATAAAAGACTGGTGAATAAAACAATAAAAGTTTTGCCATTTTATTGCAAAAATAAATTAAAACGGCAAAGTATTTGTCTTTTATTAAAAACGATGAATATTTCGCTGTTTTAATTCACTTTTGCAATAAAAATGAAAAAGTTGGGTTTTTATTACAAATCAAATAAAATATGTCAAATGCTTTGCCATTTTATTTGATTTTTGCATTAAAAAAAGCAAAGTTTTTATCGTTTTATTTGTCTGTGATCTTTTAAAAACTAGCTTGATGATCGTTTTTTTTCTTTTGGTGCATAACTCGTCGTTAAATGATAATACTTGTGTATTTTGGTTGTCCAGTCCATCACTTATCCATAGAGACTTATTAATCAAATGAAATGGATGGTCGAGATCGATTGGTTGTCTTGACCCACAACCCTAAATCTATAAAAGCAGCCCCTCTCTCCCTCCGTCTCTCTATATGTCGGTCGCTCTTCAACTTGCAGGCAGTGTTTTCCCTCTTCTTTTATTTATATTCAATATAGATTTACCAGATTTTGAATGCTATTTGTTTTCAAATTCATTTTACTGTATTTCCTGGTTGATTGAACGTTACTGACGGTTTTACTGGAAAGTTGTCCACGAAAATAGATGGGTGGATGAAGATTATTAGTTCTGAATCATTTTAATGATGGTAAACATTTATTGTATCACCTTGGAGATTTGATGCTCATCATTTAACCTAATTGTTAAAGCAGTTTATGGTAATTGCTAAATGAGTGTATATTGTAGAATTTTAAATGCTCAGATTCAGAATGCGGTAGCATCATCTGATACTTAATTATAATACTCATGCTGCTGCACCTACTGTTGCTGAAAGTAATGATAACGCAAATGGTAATTTTTGTACTTTTTTTTTGGGAAGATATTTTTTTCTTAAATTTGTTTCTGAAAGTATGTTTTTATCTCCTTTTATCTATTTTTTATTTGATCAATTTATTTTCCGTCTGGGATTTAGGTTAAATATTTGATTATGCAAATCTGTAGTTGTTAGCTATATATAATTTAGAAAACACATATATCGAAACGCTGAGGTCTTTTGGTTAAATTTCAATTATTAAGATTACATAACTTGTAGTGAAAGATATTAAACGGCACTATCATCAATCAAATACAAGGAAGAACAATTAATCATACGAAAACATAATTCCTTCAAAACTATTGATAATTGATAAGAATGAGTAGACGTTGAATCAGCTGATGGAGAAAATAGATTCTTGAGGATACTGAGTTTGAAAGCCAGGATGAATATAAGACTACTGTCTAGACCTGAGGATATTGAGTTTGACAGGGAGACTGAAACTAAGATTGTTGTCAATTGGTTGTTTTGTTATGTTATATTAGATTAAATATATTTTTTTGTTTGGTTTAATGATATTAATAAATATTAATGAATGTTCATGGGGATTTTTCGCAATATTCAAATATTATAAATCATTTTCCATGTATGTTTATTTATTTTTATATAAATATTGTTAAATTAATCAAAAAGATATATTCAGTCTAATATAACAAAATACTACAACTAACTAATAGTGGTTATTAGAATAATATGTGGTATTTAAGTGTATAGTATTAGATTTGAAAACACACGTAGCCCACAAGTTGTGATTCATTCATAATTCTTAACTATGTGATGTGTTCATAACCAAACCACTATCCATTTGAACACATGTTTCCGCTTTGACCCCTTTGATTCAATGATGTGATATTAAGAAAATCTTGAACCTTGTCATGTCCAAATTGTTGTAGGACTGTTACTATACAAGTAAATGGAAGAGGACATGACCAACCTCATTTAGGTGAAGCATAAATGCTTTCTTTTCAGATATATTTACCTGGGTACTATTTCTCTGTATCCATTTTGACTGTTCCCATATGGCAACTACATCCCAACCGTTGATTTTCCTATCACAACCCTTCATTTTCTATGGTGGTTTCCATACATGAATTAAAAAATTATAATGATTGGCTGTAATTTGATTGGGGACAGAGACATGGTAATTAGGATAGGGCTGACAATTAGAACCGAGAACCACAAACCCGAACCAGACCGACCTATGGAGACCCAAACCGGACCGACCTAAGAAGACCTGAACCTGATGGGTCTTGGGTTGGTTTTGGATGATGAAAAATACCATAAAGACCCGATCAAAATCGACCCGAATCGATCCGACAAAAAAACATTGAAATATATGCATTTTTAGTATTATTACCTAACCAAACTCATACCGACCCGAACGGATCAGGTTTAAGTTGTAAAATGTATAGTTTCGATGCCGTCCAGAACCGAAACCTGTCGGTTTGAGTCCGAATCCATCGAGTCGGGTCTAATTGCCACCCCTAGGTAAGAGTAACAGAGGAATTCATCTGTGTATAACAACTATATATATAATCACTGGACCCTGGTACCTTATATTTATAACACTAGTTCCATGATCTTTGTCGTCTCACTTTTATAATCTCTTATTCATAATTAGTCATGAAGGGATATGTATGTATGTATGCATGCATGCTATTACCATCTTACTTCCTTTATATTTTGTTATCAAACCAATACTCAAACTTTCGAAGCTACTATCACATATTGCCTAGCCAGATAGATTCTCAGTTCATCAACCAAACTCCAATAAGTCTTCATCAATTAATAGCAAACTGCAATATGAAACTCCGAATATGTAGGTTCAGGAAAGAAAGAGAAGAGTCGGTGAAGTGTATTATATGTGTAATATGGAAGAAGAGGAAAAACAAGAGAAGTGAATTGCAGGCATGTACTTCATAGAGTATGCTTGGATCAGTGGGTTGAGTTCGGGCATGTTGTCTGTCCTCTTTGTCAAGTTCCTTTTTGAAACGGCTGAGGGGAAAGCTATAATTACAGAGATTTTATACACAGGTCAGTAACACACCTTATGGTTTGGAGAATGATGTACGTAATGGTTGGTCTCTTTGGTGAATGGTGATGTTCAGTTTGTGAGCAGTTTCTTACATGTAGAAACATGTTTCAATTTGTATATATGAGGTTTTGTAGTTTTCCTTTTGGTTGCAAAATTTGGAGTGTGTTTTTGGAAGGCTATCACCGCTTTCTAATGACCAACATTATGCTTCGAAGCAATGCCCAACTCTAGTGCTAGTTAGTTGAATTCTTTTGTGTGAGTAGTGAGTAGTTCTATGGGCATGACGATGTTGTATAGTACTCTTGAAGAAGACGACTGAGGTTGAAAACCTTAATTGAGAATTGCTCAATTACAGACTCAAAGCACGACCTGAATTGAGAATTGCTCAAGTACGGACTCAATTCACATGCTGCGTCATGATGCCGCATAAAATGTTCAATTGTCAAAAAGGTTGAAATTTCAACGAGTAAAAGGTTAACAAAACGTGGGAGTGAAGTTGCAATAATTTGAGACACAACAACAAAAAGTTTATTCCAACGTTTTTTTTCAAAACGGTAAAAACTCCCTTTTGCAACATTTTTCAGACAAACGTTTGTTTTTCAAACGTTGTAAACCTTGTTTTTTATAATTTTTTTTATAAACGTTGTAGCAATATTCTTTTAACAACTTTTATTACAAAAACATTATAAAAACATTGTTTTTTTACAACTTATTCTCTAAATGTTGTTTTACTCGGGTTGTAAAAATCTTTGAAGAAACATTAATTAATACATTTATTATTGCTTTAATTATTATAATAATTAATAATTTATAATTAATAGCAAATAATTGATACTTATTTAATAATTTGTAAATGTTAATTTATAATTAATAATTATAAATCACAGCTTATATAGGTCATTATTTATAATTTATTATAATAAATGATTATTAATAATTAATTTATAATTACTAATTATTATCAATAATTATTTTTTGTATTTAATAATTCATTATAGTTAATATTTATTAATTAATATTTAATAATTACTATTCAATAATTAATTTTTAATGATTAATGTTTAACATTTAATATTTAATTAATTTACAATTTTAATAATTAATATTCAATAATTCGTTATAGTTTAATATTTAATAATTAATAATAATAATGATTAATTTACTATTTAATAGTATATTCAATAATTGATAATTAGTAATTAATGATTGATAATTACTATTAATAATTAATAATATATACATAATAAGTAATATTCAAATATAATTAAGAAGTAATAAGTAATAATTGATAATTAATAATTATCAAACAAGAAGTAGTTTTTATGATTAATTAATACTATTGAATAATTAATTGTAATTGAGACTAATATCTAATATTTAATAATTAAAAATCAATATTTATTATTTAGCATTTGATATTTAAAAATTATAACTAATAAAAATATTTAATATTTTCTAAATTAAATTTAGAAAAATTTATAAAATTTTGAAATTTCCAAAAATTCAAAAACCTTGAAATTTTTTTTCTGTAATCTTCCGGTCGGTTCGTGACTAGGAGGCTCTCATAATTGTTTCTCGCAATGCAAGGTTTCGTGCTCCTAGAAGAAAATGTTGAGCCTTTTTTTCGCAATCTTATGGTCGGACCATTTTGTCCATGAAATTGCTGAGTGTTAAGGATAAACATTATTTTTCTGATTTAAGACAACTTGTAGGATGAATTTTTTTAGATAGTTCATGATTTCACATATTTAATAATTAATTATAATTAATAATTGAGACTAATATTTAATATTTAATCAATAATTATAATTAATAATTAAGACTAATATTTAATAATTCAGATTAATATTCAATAATTATTAATTAATAAGTAATATTTAATAATTAAGAAGTAATTATTATTATTAATTAATCATTAATAGTATTTATTGATTAGTGGATATTTGTTTCAAGGACTGAATTGTTTTCTTTTTTTATTTCAGAAGGATAATCAACTTCCGTTATTTACGTTAAGGACAACTTTTATGTTTTAATTGGGTAGGATCCAAATATGTGAAATCAAGGACACACATCCAAATCTCACAAGTAATAGAGATTAATTACGAAAACATTTTTCTGAATGTGAATAAAACATGTAACGAATAATAAAAATTACTTACAAAAATATTATGAAAGCAAGAAAAAATAATATAGGAAAAAAACGACATGGAAAACTAAATGTATATAATTTTATTATTTACAACTAACATTTTTAAAAAGCTAAATGAGGATAGCTGTCCAAACTGCCTAGTTCTATTTTTTAAGCGATACAATATAACGTAATTTTTAATTTATAAAGCTATATTCATTTAACTTCTCGAGCCGTTTACTTTTATATTTTCATGCTAACATTAATCAATTAAAAAAATTAACTTATTTTTTCTTGTAATTTCGAGTATCATTCTTTAAAATTTTTTTATATTAATTCGGTGGAACAATCAATTAAAATGAACTTGAGATTAACATATAATATCCTTAAACCTAAATACCCCTTAGATTATGTTAAGCTCAAGTTCATCTTAATTGATTATCTCACAGAATTAATAAAAAATAAAAAATGACATTCGAAATTGCAAGAAAAAAATGATTTAATTATTTTAATTGATTAATGTTAACATGAAATTATAAAAATAAACAGTTCGGAAAGCTAAATGAATAAAGCTTTATAACTTACAAAATAGCGTTATATTGTATCAATTAACATATAATATCCTTAAAACTAAATACCCCTTAGATTATGTTAATCTCAAGTTCATTTTAATTTCTTATTTCACTGAATTAATGTAAAATAAAATAAAGAATGACACTCAAAATTGCAAGAAAAAACGAGTTAATTTTTTTAATCAATTAATGTTAGCATGAAAATATAAAAATGAACAACTCGGAAAGTTAAATGAATATAGCTTTATAAATTAATAAAGTTATATACTATTAGTTTTCCATGTTGTTTTTCTCCTATATTATTTTTTTCTTACTTCCACGATATTTTCGTGATTAATTTTTATTATTCGTTACATTTCTTACTCACACATTCAAAAAAAAAAATGTTTTCGTAATTAATTTTTTTATTACTTGCCTTGATTTGACATATTGGATCTTACTCACTTAAAACACAGTTCTTAATGTAAATAACGGAAGTTGGTCATCCTTTGAAATAAAAACGAAAACAATTCGGTTCTTGAAACAAATATTCACTAATTAATAATTGTATAACAATTAAGGCTAATATTTAATAATAAAATTTTATAATTAAGAAATAATATTTAGTGTTTAATAATTAGTATTAAATAACCATTGATTAATAATGACTATTAAAAAATTAAAAATAATCAATAATTAAGACAAACATTTAATAATTCATAATTAACAAGCAGTATTAATAATTATATTTAATATTTAAAAAAAATTAAAATTTGAAATTTTCTGAAATAAATTTAAAAGCACTTATGATACAAAGTATACTTCTATACGCTTCTAAAATTTCCTTTTGTAACATTCTCTTTCACATGTAAACAATTCTATTTTGGCTCCAAACTCCAAATTTTGTCTCTAGACCAAAATCTTGGCTCTAAAGCAAAATTTCAACTATATAAAAAACAACTGACCCCAAAATAGCTTCCCAAATCGTTCTTATCTAAGCCTCAACATCCCTAAATCACTTCGCTTTGCTCAAAAATCACCTCACTGTCCTAAATCACTTCGCTTTGCTCAAAAATCTTCTCACTTCCCTAAATCACTTTGCCTGAATTGCTTGGATCTTGTGGTTGCTCGAATCGCGAGCTGAATTGTGCTGGAGTCGTGTTAGCTTGCAGATGGGTGTGCCGATGTCGACGACTTGAAGATAATCACGCTCGAGGTGCTTGTTCTCCATGCTCGGGTTGCCAATGGGTTGCGTGTGCTGACACTTGACGAGATGCGGCATGTTAAAGGTCGAGGATTAACCGCGGCATGCTCGAGATGGATGAATGCGGCATGTTGGAGATGAGTGTTACTGATGTTGCAGTGTTACATTGTGCTAACGTTGTTTTGCGTTGTGCACTATTTGAGGATGCTCAATGCCTGCTACTTTGATGTGTTGTAGATCTAAAACTCTAGGTATGTCATTGTCGATATAGAGTTTTGACAAATCACACCTTTATTATTTTCACTATTGGTTGTTCTTTCAGTTGAATTAAGAGTTTAGTTAAGTCACCTTTCCGTTTACCTTAATGTTGAGTTGATTTGAGTTGTTGAGAAATAGAGTTGAGGGAGAGTCCTATTTTGAGTTTATAACCTTCAAATGTAATTTCATATTTGAAGTAGCATAGAATTTCTGTTCTTGATAAATATAACCAGTTAGCTATCAGAAAGTATGCAAAGATTTAAACCATTTAGTGTATCTACTATTTTTGCACATATTTGGCAGTTGACAGTTAGCTGCAAAAAATTATGCAAAGATGTAAACCATTTACTGCATATACTATTTTTGCACATATTTGGCAGTTTGCTTCAAGATGTATGCGAAGACAGAAACAATTAAATGTTACTAATATTTTTGTGCAAGTTAAAATATAGGCAAATTCTATTTCAACCCGTAATTTTACTTAGTAGCCCCCCTTCAAAAAATAAATTTCTGAAGACAAAAATACCCTTAAGAAGCTTTTTTCTCAATTCTTCCAACTTTTACGTAATTTTTCACTGTTCTAAAACATCGAAACTCCAAAACCCTACTTTTCAACTTTTACGTAATTTTTTTATTGTTTTGGAAGTACCACGCTGGATTAAAACATAATGTTGTTCCAGTACGGAGCGAACAAATGTGGCTCGAAATATAACCACGTAGTGCCACTACGTGGTTATATGATAAACCACGCATAGTCTCTACGTAGTTAGGTATCTAACCACGTCTTGTCAGTGCGTGGTGAACACAGAAACTCAAAAAAAAAAAAAATAGTACAGATAAGTTTAGGGGTAATTTTGGAACAAACGGGGGGCTACTAAGCAAGTTTGGGAGTTTACAATCTTTTTAATATTTTGGGGGGCTACTAATTGAAAATATGGGTTGAAATAGAATTTGCCAAAATATATAGCTTGATTGTGTTGAGTGAGAAGAGAAAATAAGTTGTGAGCACAATGAGGCCTCGTGTTTGAAGTCAAGGTGGACAAAATTGTCTCCTTTGTGTTGGTATTTAAATAGTTAGAAATGATAACTTTTCATTTCATTCATTCTCAATGAGAATGCTTGTTCTATATTGCGCTAGTTGTGAACATAGGGTCTGGGAATTTTCATTTTTGATAGTGTGGGAGACAAATATATTCAATTCTCATCTTGCTCTGTCATACAACTTTGTGAATACATACATATGACTTCATATCTTGCTGTCATATAATTTATGTTCTACCAGTTTTTTTATTTTTCATTAAAAAGAAATGGTATATATATAGTGGATCAAACCGAAGACTTTTGCAACCAGTATTTTTACACTAATTAGCAGTGATTATCTACTGATCACGTAGATTTCAGAGTACCTACAGGACAAAGTTTTTTTGTTTAATTTTTCACCAACATAGATTCTGATTTTTTATTTTTATTTTCAGCCTATACTACTTGTTTACATGTCCTTCCTAAACCAAATTTATTGCTTCATTTCCACATAGTAATTTATAAACTAACAATCCATTACACTTAATTTATCATAGCAGTCTTGGGAACTTGTTTAAATTCGATAACCTTGCATTTCCAAATATTTTGTAAAACCTTTTTATGTGATTAGATTCAGTCTAACATTTGCTTTTATCAGGATCATTACCTACAGGTATGGTAATTTCTTTTATCAGGATCATTGAATTCAATAACCTTAAGCATAATTTGATTGAACTCTAAATTCATATTTTATGCATTTGATTAAATATCACATAGGTTTCTGGATGGACCATAATCTAAGATGGTCTCACATTCATCGCTATTCGTTAAGCTGGACACTATGTACCAACATTTGCTCCCAAGGAAGCACGGCAACTTATCAAACGCTTTTTGGCAAATAAACAGTTGCATTCTTCACCAGTATGATTCATTTTCTTCTTCATTCTTCGGTGTTTTGTAATCTGTTAAACTGAGGGGAACACAGTGTAATTCATACACACCATTTACATTTGTAGAGTCGGATTAATAATAATAGTCTAAAGTGATGAAAACTGTGACATTATGTTGTAAAGAGAACTATGACATTAATCCGACTCTATTATTCTATGTTGACTGAGTGGAACGCATTTACATTGTGTTCTATTTGTGTTTCTTGCATTTAAGTTGCTGCAGTTATATTATTCTATTCGATGTAACACAATATTGAGCTATAGCTGCAGCTTGAAACTAAGCTGAACTGCATATGCAAATGCTAAAAAAAGTTAAAAGTAAATATTTCACAAAATTTTGAAAATGTTGTGAAAAGTACTGTAGCATTAAAAAAAGCTGTAAAAAACGATGTTACAACGTTTGTAAAATGTTGTAAAAAGGGTTTTCTGATATATATCAACAATTTACATCAAATAAAAGTTGTAAAATAGTTTATTATAACAGTATAAAAACGTTTTAGTAAAGAATATTACAACCTTTTCTTACAACGTTATTTAACTTTTTTTATGTTGCAATAAAGTATTTTTGTTGTAGGTTTTAGCCAATAAAGTTAATGCATATAACTAATAATTATAATCAGAAACAGGGGATGGCATTTTAATTGGAAATCACACGCCGCCCGGGACTTCTTATTCATAATTTTTAATTGTGTAACGTGTTCATAACGAAACAAAGACGTACGGGTTTGTAGAGCTGTTCCAATAAAACTTGCTCCATTTTGAACATGTGCTTCAGCTGATGCTCTCATATTCAGAAAATCTTATCCTATCCAACTTGCTGTGTGAGTGCTACAACACAAATATGTATTGACACATAACCAACAAAATTTAGGTAGTATATAAATGCTTGTTTTACGTACATAATCACTGGGCCCGGTAGTTCTATTTCTCTCTACTCTTTAGAGAAGTCAATAAATAGGATTTCCACCTGTTCTTCTAAAATTTCGAAAGCGTCCTATCATCCATCAACAGAATGTCACCAACGATTTGCAATCTCAATTATCATTCTCTTTCCGACCATCCATCAACAGAATTTCACTATTAATTTGAATCCGATGATACAAACAAAACTGCATGACATAATGTGTTATGACCATTAAAGTTTTTGCACTTAAGCACACATCCGTTCATTGATTTTTTATTAAATAAAAATTAAATTTTTACATATTAGATGCACGGACGTGAGATTTATACTAATACATATGATAGAAGGTTCTAGGATTATATTGGTATCCCCATCCCACTTATTTGACAAATTAACCACTGCTACGGTATTTGTACCATCTCACCATTGTTACAGTCTCTTATTCAATAAATTCACATATCTTCACTGTTATAACAAAAGTTCAATCAATAGGATTTCACCGTGTTTTTTTTTGAAATTCCTAAAATACCCTAAATAACATTCACTTTTCAATCGCTCATCAACAGAATATCATTATCGATTTGTAGTGTGCACCACCATCTCTTTCATGAACACCCATCAACGGAATCTCAATATCTATTTACAATATCCATCACCAATAGGACTACTTGAAATAAAGATGTGCACATGCACAAATGCGTGCATTTATACTAATATTTATACCACCATTATTTTGTTTCCCTTAGAGCACAACCAATAATGACTTATTCAGTGGAAAAAGTGAACTGAACTAGCCACCACACAATCAGGTATGACTTTTTCACTTAGTCGTGGTTAATTTTTTCATTTTGGTGGTAGGTGAATTGAACAGGAGACTAGTGGTTAATACGGTGAAGTCTTTACCATTTTAGTTCCCTGCAACGTTCAACCGAACGGCTAGTTTCGAATTACCATATTCCTTCCCCTACCTCATATATACCATCCCTTCTTTCATCCCCCACAACAAATTTCTTCACCTCCTTACTCTCTACTACACAATCATGTATTCTTCCGGCAAAAGAACAAAAAAAAGCAAGCAATAAAAAAACCAATATCACTTCTCAAAATCAACCGTTGAATCTATCATATCCTTCTACCCAATGTTCTGAAGATCGAGCTGTGAGTCGAACCGCGATAACTCAAGGTTCTGGGTTCCAATGGACCGACCAGTTGAATTGTCAAAACCGTGCATTTTATTATTATTTAATTTATACATGTCAATATTTAAATAAATGAAAGCATAAACATGAAAACTGCAACTGTACAATTAGCATTACATATGTGATGCCAAAAACATAATTGCATCATGCATACACAATAAAATTGATATTATAGTTTTTAATGTTGCTGAACAAATACACAGCAAATAAATTTTGCTTTATTATGCATCAAATTTAGAGTATAACAAAGGTAAAAATGTTAAATTTAAAAAAATATTTCTTTTACTTTCTTATGCATCATTTAGTAGAAGCATAAAACAATAGGTAAAAATGTTAAACTATCAAACGAAGTATAAATTGAAAATGAAAGAAAAAAACCCATAAACTGAGGCAATTTTTAGTATTCAAATTCAATTTTATTTTTGCAATTTAGGTTTGTTTCTTTTTCAATTTTATTGCGTTGTTATTTATTTGACAGGTATAGGAGATAAATGGACACAAGCTGGAGCAAGCAAATCAAGATCAACATATCAAAGACAAACTCGTGTGAGTAAAAAAAGAGTAATATATGAGTGTAGAGAAATGTTGTATATATGAGAGTGACAGTGAAAATTATAATGTATTTGAAAATGTAAGTAGAATGATAGTGAAAGTTGTATTGTGTTTGAATTTGATTTGAAATAAAATACTTATTTAAATAAAATTGTGAATCATTTATTTCATTCTGTGAACAAATATTCATATTAGTCAATATTTATAAGTTGTGTAATAGGAAATTCTAGAAATGATACTATAAAATCAAGCAGCATATGATTTAGTGTTTTTTTGTTGTTTTAGTGCATATCAGAGGACAAGGCATATCTATGGTCTGATGTTCAATGAAACGGCAGAGTATTTAACGACTGATAGGTATGCAATCAGACAACGGAGCATAACTATCGTCTGATTCTTTTTTTCCTATAGTGATGATATGTAATCACAATTTCAACAGAGAATTAAAATTAAGAAATAACTGAAAACGTACTTGTTTTATCTACTGTCCAAGCATAATGTAAATCATTGTAATACTTGTTGCAACTCCGTCAACTAATCATTTTTCATATTATTGATAAACTAAAAACAATAATACAATCCATCCAAGAAAATCCAAACAATAAAATATGTTTATGCCAGCGAAAGGTATAATAGCTTGCAAATAATCAGAACTGAATACTTTTGATCACATATCTTGACATGCATAGAAATAAATCAAAGCAGCTATATTTACTTGTCGTCTGTAATATATGGTGCGGGTTGCAACATAAAGCCCAAACTTGTGTTTATGTAATACAACTGCTATATATACTGCATTGTATCACTTAAAATAGCAATGTAATCGCCATTATCAAATATTAATAAAATCATTGAAACTTTTTTATTTTCTCAACATGGTATCAGAGCCTCAAACCATCTAACGACATTTGATTGCCTTTCCATTTACTCCATGAGATATTCAATCATCACTTGGAGAATGCTGCAACTGCGATAAATCATCACAAAAGAACTCTCATTATCTGAATTACTCTTCCCGTGATCTTAAATTTCTTTCTTATATTCATTTTTTTAATAATTTTACTAAATTCATCACTAACTTTGCCAAGGAACTATGAGAAGTGTTCTCATCACTTAGTTTCTGGCTACTTTTAGAATTTCTATCAAATATTGAAATTTCTCTTTGATTTCATCATCAAGCCATGCCAAGAAACTCCCGCCTTTAAAGATTTTAGTATACTCATCACTAAGCCTTGCTAAGAAACTGTCAGAAATGTTCTCATTACTCAGTTTCTAGTTGCTTTCAGAATTTCTATCAAAATATTGAATTTCTCTTTGATTTCATCATCAAGCCGTGTAAAGAAACTTATATTTCTGGCTGCTTTCAGAAACTTTATCAGGATATTCGATCTTTCATACGTGAGTATTATCTTTCCTTTGCTCAGTTTTTCTCTTCACATTAAGAAACCCTATATCATTTCATTCTGAGTCTTACTGTTCATAAGATATCATCATGGCAGAAGGTGATATTGATAGTAACTCATCCTCATCTCCAAATTCAAGCTCTACATAGCAATTACAACTGAAAACCTATCCAAAATTATAATCAGTCAACAAAGTCAAACAATTCTAATACAATTAGATGAATCGAACTTCTTACTCTAGAAATTTCAGACTGAAACTGCCGTGGGAGGCTGTGGAATAGAGGAGTACATTTTTGGAACAAAGCCAATACCTGAGAAATACTCTACAGACAAGGAAGAATATTCTGCTAATAACAAAGATTACACAATTTATCAAAGATAAAATAATCTACCGAGTTCTTGGTTACTATCATCTATAAGTGCAAGTTTTCTACCACCATTGATAGGGTGTAAGACTGCACAAGAAATTTGCTCCATTATTGAGCAAGTATTCAATTCGCCACCAACAACGGAAGTAATGCACTACAAAAGCAGCTACAAAGTCCAAAGAAACAAAGCATGTCAATGAGAGAATATCTAACCAAAGTAAAGACACTATGTGATTTACTGGTTGTAACTGGGCATGGAATTACTGATATAGAGCATATTTTATCAATCTTAAGTGCAGTCGATGATGAGTACGAAGCAGTTGTGGCGGTTATTTCATCAAAAACCCACCCTAGCAATATGATATGTTCACTCTATCCTTCTTGCTCATGAAGGTAGAATTGAACAAAAGAAACCAGTAGTTTCTGACTTCTCAGTCAACCATATTGCAAATAATAAAAATAAGAATCAGGAAAGAACCCATGGAGCTAAAATGACTAGTAATCAAAGTGGTGGTCAACCATACAAATATAAGGGAAGGGGTGGAAGATGGAATAACAACAACAGTCTTAAACATCAAATATGCGAGAGTTATGGTCATGCATCAAGTAAATGCTCTTTAGATTTGATGCAAACTACATATATGCATAGCAAAGCAACTCCAGTAGTCAAAGGACTTTTCATCCAAGTGCAAACCTGACTAGTATACAACATGAACAAAGAAATCAGTCAAAAAATGTAAGAAACGGTCATTCAAATAGTAATGACATTACCAAGGTTAACGATATTCATGACGAAATCAGGTATCCTGATTATGGGGCTATTAATCATGTTGCTAATAATCTCAGCAATCCAAATCTTGGAAATAAAGAATATAAAGATAAATAGTGTATACACATGGGTAACGGTGGGTCAACTAAGATAACACATACCAGTAATGCATGCATACAATGTGAAATGCAACTTTATCTTAATAACTTATTAAGAGTTCCTCAAATAAAAAAAACATTATAAGTGTATCACAATTTGCAAGTGATAATAATGTGTACTTTGAAAATTATTCTAAATATTGCTTGATTAGAGATATACTAACTAAGAAAATTCTTTTGCAGGGTAAAGCATTCAAGGGCCTATCTAAGTTTACTTTTGTTGATTCCTGAAATTCTGGAAATACAGAAAAATGTTGCAATTTCTTTGAAGCTATTTAGAATAAAATGAGCAAGATTATCTTTGATATTTAATCTTTGATATTTGGCACTATAAACTAGGTCATCCTAGTGTTGATGTTGTAAAATAATTCTAAGCAGTAATAATATTTATTTTGATAATATATTTGTTCCCTATATTTGTACATACCATCAAATGGGTAAAAGTTGTAAACTTGCATCTTAAAATTCTGAAACTACATATACAAAACCTCTTGAACTTGTTACTACTCACTTATAGGGACCAACACCCATTAATACCGATTATGGTTTTAAATACCATATATCCTTTATAGATGCATACTCTAGGTTTGTTTGGATTTATTTCTTAAAGACAAAATCTGAAGCATATTATGCAGTTTTACAATTTATAGCTCATGCAAAGAAACAGACAAATTGTCAAGTTAAAGTCATGCAAACAGATGGAGGATATGAATTTGAACCACTTAAAGAATTTTCAGAAAATAGGAATAATTCAGAGGACCACTTGCCCTTACACATCAGAGCAGAATGGATTAATAGAAAGAAAACATAGGCTTATAGTGGAAACTAGCCTTACATTCTTGCACAAGCATCATTGCCTTCAAAGTTCTGGGCAGATGCTTTTGCCACAGTAGTGTATCTGATTAATAAGTTGCCCACCAGAGTTTTACAAGGCAAAAGTCCAACTGAAGTATTGTTTAATAAGCTACTAGATTATCAAAATCTAATAGTGTTAGCTACCTATGCTTCCCTTACATGAGACAATACAACTCACACAAACTAAATTTCAGATCTTCTTCTTATACCTTTCTAGGATATGTAACCAGTATAAAAGGATACAAGTGTTTAGATATCAAAGGAAGGGTATTCATATCAAGACATGTCATCTTCAATGAACATATATACCCATTCAGTGAATCAGGAATCAAGACATCTTATAAAATTTACAACTCAAGATTCTCCATACCACCAATACCTCTGAGTCATGATGTGATTACTCAAGTGCAAAAGGAAGGCATTTAGAACCATCTAGGACCACAACTCACATTGTCCAAGTTTGGATCAAGTTATTATCCAACTGAATCATTTAGAAGCCCTTTTCATTCATCTTAATAATGTTCAAATCATCAACCAGATTTCTATCAAATGCTTAATGATGCCCAACCATCAATCGTTTAACCTGAGTCAAATAATAACTCCTCAAGTCAACAACCTGTTCCTGCAAAAACGGGTCATCATATGATCACTAGTTCGAAAAGTGACATATTCAAACCAAAGATGTACATCACTGGCATTGAGATTGAAGAGCCATCTACCCACCAACAGGCCATACAAAGTGAAAAATAGAAAATAGCTACGAATGAAGAATACGATGCTCTTATAAGGAACATGCCATGGGATCTTGCCCTTTTCCTAAGCACAAAAGTATCATTGGATATAAATGGACATATAGATTAAAGAAATATGCTGATGGGATTATATCAAAGTATAAAGCCAGAATAGTTGCAAAAGGATCTCACAGCAATAGGGTTTTGATTTCAATGAGATTTCTCACCAGTAGTGAAGCCATCATCTATTAGAATTATTCTTACAATTGCATTACATAAAAACTGGAGTATTAGGAAACTAGATGTAACTAATGCATCCTTAAGTAGGGTTCTACAAGAAGAAGTATACATGTAATAACCATTTGGATTCAAGAAAATTGGAAATACTGAACTTATGTGCAAAATAAACAAAGCAATTTGTGGTCTTAAATAAGCACCAAGGGTCTGGCTTGAAATACTGAAGGCTACACTAATCAAACTTGGCTACAACCCTACAAAGTCTCAAATTTAGTGATAGCACTCTAATGTATATTCTATTGTATGTGGACGACTTCATCATCACCGAAAACAATAAAGATGAAATCAACAGCCTTATTCAACAATTAAACAAGGAATTCTCAATTAATGATCTTGGGGATTTGAATTTTTTCCTTGGCATTGAAGTCAAAAGAATATCAAGCTCAAAAATTCTTCTAAGTCAGAAAAAATATAATTTTGAAATTCTCATCAAAACAAAAATGGATCAAGCAAAAAGTTTACCTACAAAAATTCTTCTAAGTCAGAAAAAATATATTTTTGAAATTCTCATCAAAACAAAAATGGATCAAGCAAAAAGTTTACCTACACCAATGATAAGTAATCTACACTTATCAAAGGACAAAGGAGAGCCAATATTAAATGCAAAATAGTAGAGAAGCACTGTAGGGGCTCTACAATATGTAACAATAACCCGACTAGAAATTGCTTACATTGTGAACCAAGTCAGCCAGTTCAAGCAAAATCCACTTGATGAGCAGTGGAAGGCTATGAAGAGGATTCTGAGATATTTAAAGGGAACCATAAATCATGGTTTAATATTAAAATCCTACATTAATCTTATATTATTTGGTTTTGAAGATGCTAATTGGGTGATAGATCCAGATGATCGAAGATCAACAACTGGATATTGCATATATTTAAGCCAAAACCCAGTATCATGGTGGTTATAAAAACAATCAACTATCTCAAGATCTAGCTCTGAAGCAGAGTACAGAAGTGTAACAAGTGCAACAGTATAAATAATGTGGATTGAATCATTACTCGGTGAATTAAAGATCAACAATAATAATAAGGCTACTGTCTGGTGTGGCAACCTCACAGTATCATTAACAACTAATTTGATCCGACACTCTAGAACTAAGCACATGGAACTAGATCTATACTTTGTCAAAACAAGTGCTAAAATGAAGGCTTTCAGTAAATCACTTATCTGTCACTTACTAGAGGGTCGATATTCTTACCAATTCTTTATATGCTAAGAACTTTACACGGTTGAAGCTCAGGTTAAAAGTTGAAGAGATTGGCGATGTTCAGAGAGCAAGCAAAAACCCTAGCTTTGATCAAGAGGAATAGCTTCAAATCCAAGTCCTTGTTCTTTGAAAAACTTTACACGATTGAAGCTTGAGTTAAAAATTGAAGAGATTGGAGACGATTTAAAGAGAAAGCAAAAACCCTAGTTTTGATCGAGATAAATAACTTTGATTAAGAGAGAGTATTGAAGCAAGAGACAACTTTTCTCATAATTATTTGTTAGATTGAAGTTATGAATAAAGATTGTGATGATTAAAAATAATTTGGGGATGACTAAAACCCTAGCCTCAGATTGAGGGGAAGTATTGAAGTATACGACAAGAAAAATAAATCGAAGCAGCTATATTTACTTCTCTTCTGTAATATGTGGTGCGGGTTGCAACATAAAGCCTAAAAGCCCAAACTTATGTTTATGTAACAACGGTAATACAACTTCTATGTATACTGCATTGTATCACTCAAAATAGCAATGTAATCATCATTATCAAATACAAATAAAATCATTGAGATTTTCTGATTTTCTCAATATGCATATTACGATTTAAACATTCAAATGCCATGTTGAGGTAATTTGGTTTTTATATTTATTTTATAACAATTTATATCTTATGTGTCTGTATAAGAAATTAATCTCATATGTGTTGACGGTAATGCAACAGTTGATATGCATTGAAACCATTTTCTGTGGTTTTAAAATCTAATTTTGAATTCAAGTGCACTAGAAATTTTGAATATAAGCGACGACAAACTAAATCGAAGTATGTCTTAATTAATAAACAACTTCAATGCCATCTATCTTTTATAGTCACCATTTAGTTTGAAAGTACTACAACAAATGTTTTCCTTAAATGAAAAAAGAAAGGAAAATTTGTTCTTGAAAGGTGTACTATTTATTTCGATCCATTTTTTACTGAGCTAAGTTCAGTGATAGTGATGAAATATAATCCAAGAAATCTGCAATTGAGTTGCATCTTCAGTATGGATCATTATGTCAAATTAATCAGTGACTATTAATTACGATGACATGATAATGATAAATATGCATCATATGTTAACATACCATATATTTTTGCCACCCTATTACTAAAATAAAGCATGCATCCCATAAATTACCTTTCCCTCCTTATTTCATATCGTTACACTTTTTCTTTCGTTTACTTCCATCTCATAACAAATGTCACTATTACATTACACTATTTCTTGATCAACTCCAACTACTTAGTGCACTACTTAGAAGTTGTGGAGGCGATGATGTATATTCACACTTTTCATTGAAGTTGTATGATCAATTTTAGAGGAAAATTTCAACATAATGATTAGTAAAAGATTTGTTAAAGTAAGGTCCAATCACATTTTGCTATTTATTAGTCATATATCCTGCCATATTCAAAGGAATTCGGTTAAAGAAAATTCTATCCTTTCACTGCTTGTACATCTTAAGTCCACATGCTGAATGCCAAATATGAACATATCACTTGCTTTCACCACTTACTGCTCTTGTTTCACTGCTTTTGTTTCCAAGATCAGCAAGTGGTGATTGGTTAAAACTGTGCCTTCATTATTCAACAACTACTTATCAAAGCCTATGTCCTGTTTTGTTAACTTTGTCGAAATTTAATAATATGCTATCATTTTTGTCCTGTTTTTTTGTTATGAAGTGAATTTGAGTTCAACGGTTGACTTTTTGATGGTGATTTATAACTGTGATATATCTATAAATATATTTTGTAACTGCGAAATAAGCCTTTTACTTTGCGATATTATGTTGAATCTATTTTGTATAATGATTTTTGTTCATGTTTTGTCTGATTTATCTATAATGTTTATGTTATAAGAACATGTATAATAAAAGTTCTTTAAAATACACAATTTAGTAGCGGTTCATAGCCTTTGTAATAGAAAAATTAGCAACGGCTATAAGCCATTACTAAGTCAACGATAAAGCCGTTGTATAAAAAACATTAGCAACAGGTTATAGCTGTTGCTAAATACAAATTAGCAACGACTATGAGCCATTGCTAAATGAACATTCCTACCGCTGCAAGCTGAAGCCGTTGCAAATTGCTGATTAGCAACGGCTAAGAGCCGTTGCTAATTTTCAGCTACTCTCCATTTTGCAATAGCTCTGGGCCGTTGCTAAATGATTTTCCGATGTAGTGATGGGTTCAGCTTCAACTGGAATTAAATAAATTGAAGTTGAAACTACTGAAGTTAACAAGTCAAGGAAGAAGCAGGTAAGTTATTCCACAACTATTTTAGTTACACGAAATATTAAATATACATAATAAAATGGTAATTTGCTTTAAATGTAATAGCTAAAAAAAATCCTTACAACCAAGAGGTATGCATGTTGTTATGCACTTCCTCTTCTGGACCAGAATATCAATAAGAACTTTCTCCGCAATCAAGTTTGGATCCTCAAAACAACTCAGATTGGCAACTCTTGCAGAAGCCTGCCCCACTTCCCTACGACTCCTACCTATCCAACCACATCGGTGGCATCCTCGACCCCTTCGACCTTCGTGGCAACCTCCGCCCTCCTCGCCGGCTTCTTCGGTTGTTTCAAGTAACTCTTTTATGCCATGCTCATATCCAAACAGAACAATCACATTCTCTTCTCTATAACCGTTGCTCCCACCGCCACCACCACCACTTCTTTCTTCATGCATGAACGTTTTTGCAAATTTTTTTTAGCAATCTAGATATTTCAAGACATGTAGGTCTCGGGGTCTAATTTGTGTGTTTTTGCTTCGATTTAGGGGTTTGGGATGAAAATTTTAATGAGGGGGGATGGATCGGGAATTATTGGGTTGAAAATTAAAATGAGGTGAAGGAAGAAGGAAAAGTGGTGCTTACGTCTGGTACCGGGGAGAACTAAAATGGCGAAGCTTTCGTCGTTTTAATTAAAATAGCGAGATCTTATCGTTTTATTCTCCATTTTCTTCAAAACTGATCCGACGACTGGTTTGTATCTTATCTGCGTGCGGAGCTAGTTTGTTCAGTGTAAAAGTAGGAGGAAGGTATAAAGTGAACATGTTCGTTGTTGGTGATGGTCTAAGAGCATAACCAACAATGACTTGTTCATTGAAAAATCTAAACTGAATAAGCCATAACGCAACTAGGTATGAATTATCCACTTACCTATGGCTGGTTCAATTTGATTCTGTCACTAGTGAACTGAACAGAAGACCGGTGAACTAAACATAAGACTAGTGAAAATTGGCAAAGACTTTGCCATTTTACTGCAAAAATGGATTAAAACAGTGAAGTATTTTGTCCTTTATTGAAAACGGCGATGATTTTTCCATCTTAATCCACTTTTGAAATAAAAAGGAAAAGTCTTGGCTTTTTATTACAAATTGAATAAACCTCAAATACTTGCCATTTTATTTTATTTTTGCAATTAAAAAGAGAAGCTTTAGACGTTTATTTTTTCTTTGTGTGATTTTTCTTAAAACTGTCCCGTGATCTTTTTTTTCTTTTGGGTGCACAACTCATCGTTAAGTGTAAAAGTAAAAGAAAATGGGTAAGTGAACAGACATGTTGTCGGTAATTGTAACGATCACGATCTTTCGACGCTCGAAAGTCGACATTAATACGTCCACTGTATCAAATGCAGCGCAATCGAATGCCGGAAAACCGAACCATTAGGGTTAAAAAGAAGAGGTAGAAGAAGACAGAAGAAAAGAAAGAACAGAAAAACAGAAACAAAAACAATATCAGAATCTCACATTCGCAGCGGAACAATATACAATAGATGAATGAATAATCTTTATCACAAAGAATTGTATCAGTTTATACATACATCAATCAACATCAATATACAACTCAATACAACAATGGACAGTTATATAAACTTGTCCTCACACAGAATACACAACGGAATAAATAACAAGTACGGGAGTACGTCTCGCCATCCAGCTCATCTCCAAAGCTCCAGAATATCCTGATAACATAACTCTAGGCTGCCCGTGTGGAAAATTTATGGGCACCCAGAGTTTAGAAAGGGAACAATAAATTCCGAGTCAGTCATGGTGAGTGGTGTGATATCGTAAAACAGTTATTTTCACAAAGAAAATAAAATAGATTCGCAATGCTTTTGGAAAATGAAACTACCATAAGACCTCCCGCCACACACACAAAATCAATTTTTATTTCCAAATTTATTTCAACACAAAATCCATTTTTATTCAACACCAAATCAATTTTCATATCGATTTCCCAAAGATCTATTTTCAAATACCAAATCAATTATTAATTGGATTTCAAAAAAATTTTATCACTTTTTAAAATAAATTCCTTTATCTCTTCCAAACCATTTAAAATTCCATTTTAAATAAATTTTTTCAACTTTCGAATAATAGTATTCAAAATCCATTTATAAAAATCTTTTCCCATATTTTGGAAATAATTCGACAAGATTATAAAAATCAACTTTATGCTTTTAAATTCCTTCCTTTAAATTCAACCAATTCTTTCAAAAAGAATTTACTTAAATTTCCAACTCTAATTTCAAAAATCCAATTTTATTTATTTCTGGTATCCAACGATACCAAAAATACATTCGGCTAAATTATAGCCTTCAACACATTCAACCGTCAATATAATCATTCACAGATTATCAATAATCATCACACAACATATGAAACAAATTCATACAACATATGAAACAAATTCATAAAATTTAAGGAATCTAGTTGGATCCCTTCAACCTGTTTCCCTGCATCCACAGATGTTAGCACAATACCAATTCCACTTCGAGGTGGAATATCGCGGTATATGGGATTTATAAAATATCATCCGCTATTATGCGGCGCATAGGGTCTCATCCGCTATATAATGCGGGAAATCAATCAACTCTAATATATATATATATATATATATATATATATATATATTCCAATATATATATATTGCTATATATACTACTATATATACTATATCACATCCAAACAGTCAACCAATCAATAACTGCAATTCAACTTTCAATTTGAGTGAGAAGATCTCACCTTTGCTTTAATTTGCAATCCATTTCCATTTTGACCATTTCTCCATTTTTAACCTTGTATAAACAATTTATACAATTTATAAATATTCGAACAATCGAATAATCAATTTTCATTAAAAATTTGACTTAACTAATAATTAGTTTTAAACCAATTCCTTTCTTTAAAAATCTAGTCTTTATAAACTCTATATTGTTTTAAAATTCCTATACTTTCAAAATCCTATATATACATATATTTACTGTTTCACTTATAGGTATACATTTTTTAATTGAAAACAGATTTATCTTCATTTTACTGTAAAAACTTTTCTGTATATATACATTCAAAAATATCTTACTGTGCATTTAAAATCAAATCAATCTGTATATATATATATATATTCCAAACCAGACAATTTAATTAAAATCAAAAAATACCTTGTTGCCTTACCTTTACGACCCTGACAATAACCTACAACTTGGCTACACTCGAACCACCCAAATGACAGCAACTTCGAGCCGCTACAGCAACTCTAAAACCAACGAGCTCACCCAAAACCTTCAACTTACCATCTTCCCAGAACCGACGATGACCACCATCACAACTCGCGAAATCGAGACCACCCATCCATCACGCAGCCTCCCAGATCAACATCGACCATCAACAACCGTGACTCCAGGACTCGACCACGCCGTGCATTCCAAAATCGCCTCAAGTTGCCACGCGATTAAATCGCGACCTCCCTCGCGAGCGCGAGCGCACGCTGCTGCCGAGCTCAACATCGAGAAACCCTTCCCAGTCGAATCGCGCGCCTCGACTTCGCCTGCCGTCGTCATCGCGAAACCCTACCACGCGCCCTATTGCCTGAGTCTCGAAATTGAGCTCGAACGAGAAATCATCTTCGATTCGATTCGCGAGAACTCGAATGATACAGGTTTGAACAAAGAAGAGGAACGAGATTTGATTTCGAAAAGAGGGACGCGATTTATTTTTTCTTCCAGGCTTCGGCCATGATTTCGTTTCTCTGAGATGAAGAGGGAAAGTGAAAATTGATCGGCTATTAATTTTGATTTCGAACGAGAGTATTTCGTTTGTTTTTCTTTTAATGAAAAGAGGCTGCATTGCTTCTGAAAAAGCCGAGGAGAAAAAGTTATGATGGAGAAAGAAAATAGGCTGGGGAAAGAATCTCTGCTGGGTTGACTAAGTATATAAATATATTATTTAATTTAAATTTTAAATTCAAATTATCTCGAAAATGCAACTCAAAATTTTGATATCCTATCGAGGCATGCCGCTAGGCGTTCGTAATGTTATACGCCTATTCCGAACGCAATGGAAAAGGTTTCGGCTCCAAATTCGATCGTATGGAGAAGATAGCTTTTTGGACCAGCTATTAAGTTGAATTTCGATTTAATTTCAGCGCGTTTGCTCATCGTACGGCCAAACGATCACTCCAAACATTACGAAAATTGAAATCCGATAATAATACAATATTACGGATCCAATGGAACTGGTTTCGTCGAATTCTGAGACAGTGCCCCGGAACGCTATTTTTAAATATCGATTTAAACGATAAATTTCAAAACTGAACAAAACAGTTTCAAATTCAATTCTGAAGCTTCCATTATCTTCAGTATTATTAATATGAATTTTCCAAGACTTCATATTATTTTTAATCAGCTTAAAACTGAAGATGCAAATTTTTACCCTGATTTAATAATTAAATTCAAAATTTTAATTACCAAATTCATTCAAATATTTGAATTTCAACTTAAACCAACTTCCAGATATTTAAAATCAATTAAATATCCTGATTTCCAATGTCAAAAATTCAGGGTTGTTACAGTAATGGTTCTACTTCTTAATCAGTCATGGAGTGGTATGGTGGTATGTCTGTATATCATAATATTTTCATCAAATCGATCCATGGACTTTCAAAGCCATGATGTAAGATAAAAGAGCATGTACAGTCTTATAATTTCAAATGCTAAAATTTTGAATACTGCAGATTCATCTAATACCTATAAAATAGTATTGTTGGAAATTGCTCCTATTAGTGCTGATTTTATAAATAATGGAAAGAGTGTATGTACATGTAGGCTTGTAAACAATCAAATTCAGATAGTGTCATATCCTAACTAATTCGAATATCAGATATTCATATCCACGGATGCGAACGGATATCGGATATACTTCAATCAGTTCACAACCAACAAATCACAACACAAAATTTTGATTTATTATTAATCCATCTCAGTACTAAAACGATGAAATAATAATAAATAGGTTAAGAAAAATAATTTTAAGCAACGAATTTTGATTTTGATATACATAAAATATAAAAAATATATAATCTTAAACCGGATGTATAATTATCGGATATGGATATGTTAATATCTTCCTCCCTATCCATTTTTGAATATCAGATAAGTTTTCATATTTTGAATACAGATATGGACGGACTTTTGATTTTTCAGGTACTCATTGACAACTCTATGTACATGACTCATGGGTATTTACTTAAACAAAGGGAATTGTTATGTATACACTTCTTGTTCAAAACTATTTCAATTTAATTATTTTATAAATTTTAAATTTGCACATAGATTCTAGTATTAATGACCTAACATACACAATTGCCATTTCTCAAATAATAATACTTCAACAATTAGTTATCCACTCCATAAGTTTTATTCACGTGAATATACAATGAA
Organism: Allium fistulosum; assembly: GCA_030737815.1. Taxonomy (NCBI): domain Eukaryota; kingdom Viridiplantae; phylum Streptophyta; class Magnoliopsida; order Asparagales; family Amaryllidaceae; genus Allium; species Allium fistulosum. The sequence goes on from CM060906.1 coordinate 75,059,719, forward strand.
AAGCTCGTATAATCCAACAAATGACCATATGAAATGGATGACCAAGATCCATCGGTTGTCGACCCACAACCCTAAACCCGTAAAAGCAACCCCTCTCCCTTTGTGTCTCTCTATGTGTCAGTAGCTCTTCAACTTGAAGGCACTGTTTTCCCCCTTCTTTTATTTATCTTCAGTATAGCTTTAGTAGATTTTGAATTCTATTTGTTTTCAAATTCATTTTTACTGTATTTCCTAGCTGATTGAACATTACTAGCAGTTTTAATAGAAAACTGTTTGCAAATAGATGGGTGGATGAAGATTATTGGTTTGAATCATTTTAGTGATGTTGTGTTACAGGCAGGCATTCAGCAAGCAGTTGAATTACATCAAGTTGAAGAGGAATTTCAACAAATAGGGTTGGAAACAAAACGCAACACATCACCACAGCTAACTGGAGTGGATGAAAGAGGTTCTGAGAGATCAGGGGAAGATCAGAAGCAGGAAGAAGCAAGAGTCAATGCAGAATTGATCATGGGAAGGAAGAAATAGGGCAGTGCATGTTTGTGCACATATGCACGGGCACATGCTAATTTCATTTGGCATTCGGGCTGCTTTTAATCCCTGATTTCTGACGCTTTGGTTAATATTTTGATGATTTCTGAATTGTAATGGCTAGTTTGAACGAGTCCTCAAAATGTAATGTTTATATAAGGGATTGAATTAATGTAATATGTGTGTGTGAATCATTTTAATAAAACCCATCAGATTTCTTCTTATACTCTTGTTTTTTCTCTTATTTACTTCTGCGCTTATTCTAGTTTCACCTATTTCCTTTCATATCTGTACTTCTTTACCCTTAGCCTTCAACCATTTTCTGCTTGAACCATTTCCCACAATTTGAAAACTTAATCATCTGCAACTCCATTATGGAAATTACATAAAGACAAAAAGTTTAAAATTTTGATTTTTAACATTTGATTCTACACGTGTATAATAATACATTTAAGGAAACTGTGGTTTAATGGTGCAAATACAAAAGATTATTTAACTTAGAAAAAGTGTACAATAAGGGTTTTAGGCATAAACATTAGTGGACTTGATTCAAAATAACTTTTTATTACTCTTCTTCTTCCTTTTTCATTTTAACAGTAGTAAATATCTAAGCTTTGCACATAATATGTAAATATATAGCTTGCATAAGTACAGGTGATGGCAGATTTCATATATATGTTTAGATTCATACTAACAGGGTTGCTCTCATATAATATACATACTTTTATAAATGACAGTTAAAGAATTTGGACGACCATGATCTTTTATATAGTTGTTTTAAGCACATTAAATAATGCAGTTATTATTTTGTAAGCTAATTTAAAGAAATTTGTTTTTTGAATTATGCACTAATAATTGCATTTGAATATTTTATCTTTATTTATGTGATGGAGTAATGGCTAATACATGCATAAATAGTATTTAAGTCTGAAATGCGGTGGGTGGAAAAACATGAAGGGCTGCTTGATGAACTGATATAGCATGAGTAGGGATGACTAATGACTAATTAACAGTAAGAATGTATAGGTTGGTTGCAGAGTTGATGAGAAAGGCAAGGGCAAATGCTGATGTGCCTGACTAGACTAAACCAAGATAGCTTGCCTGCAACGCTGCAGAGCCTGAAGGCGAGTGGAGGATCTGATGCCATGTGCTAAAATTGGACAGAAAAGCTAAATGATGACATGAAGAAGATATGAAAGCATAATTAGTGTTATAGAGCATGAAACTATAAGTGGCTAGTGAGCTATATCTATATGGAAGCACACTGCCGAGCGTAAACTAGATTGTCAAGATTTTGGTTGTATTACTGGGTTTTGAAGTGGCATAGAAGCATGAAGCTAGAGTCTAAATTACTGACGCACCAAAGCATGCACTGCTGGGTTTTGAAGTGGCACTGAAGCATGAGGCTATGGCCAGAATTTGTTGAAATGGGTAAGTGCATGTAAATATAGATATATCAACTCTCTGTCTATGCATCAACAACTAAGAAGCATGATAACAGCAAACAAATTCACATACAAATGCACAACCAAAATTAGACAAGTACACATGACTTATGCAACACTAAGACCGGATGAATGGAAATATACAGGCATAGACACGCATATGTTATATACAACCCACTTTAATTTATATGTGATACTTATATTTAAAACATATTAATGAAGTTCAAGACTAAAATGTATCTATAATCTCTTTATTTGAATAGCAGCTGAATAGGCCCAATGATACAACCCATGCACTTGAATTAAAAGAGATGCCTGGATATTTCAACACACTAGCAAATTTCTCTACAGCTCAATGACGTTCCAGGCTTCAATATATTTCAAGAAACCTCATAATCCCAGAAAACTATGCTTATATATATGTATAATCAATATTAATATAGCTCCTCAAACTTAATGCTCACATCTGAAGCCTACTATGCTTTGAGTTTGTATTTATTTGAAGCTTATATGCATATTTCAAATCAATGTATTTTGAAAACTATATGCATTTATTTCCTTGTGTACTAAATTTCATACATGCTTGAAACTGATATGTACTGAAATTCATAAATTCTAGAAATCTATACACTTAGGAAACAATATAAACAATAGCCCAAAACAATTCCATATTTTTCACATTTCTTAAATTGCAGTATTATTGAGCCCTTCTTTGGTCTTTAACCATAATTTCAAGAGGTCGGTATCAATAAGGATACCCCACCTCAATTAAAGCATTAAAGAATCTACATGGAAAATATTAGCTCATAGGCTTTGATCTTGTATTCTGCTTGGTAAACATTATTCTTACTTCAATTCAGTTTGGTAGAAGCTGTATTGGCTACAATCCAATTTATTACTGAATCGGACACTTACTCCATTTTTTAGAAGCGTGAAAAAAAAAATTGGATTTCTAGCAATTGAAATCCACATATCTACATGATAATCCCATATGCAAATGTTCTAGTTGCACATTATAAGTACTAACGATAACTCAAAATTTACCATAAGGACATAATAATTCATGAGATGGATTTATGAATTTTTAACAATTGCATTCAATAGAATTAGGATTCCGTACCATATCGTCGAAGACTATCTGACTTTGGAGGAGAACACTAGTAATGGATGACGGTACCTAGAGTTTCATAGTTGGAAGAATGAAGACGATGAACAGAGTTTCAAAATTAACTGCAATCAAAGTTACAAACAAATTAAGACACAGAACAATATATTCAACCATCAATACTAGTAATCTATGTACACATGAAACCAAATTGTAACATAATAAATAAATAAAAACAGTAAATTACCTAAATCACCCTCAAAACCTCAACCCGCTTCCTTACTTTGGAAGTCAAAGCCTCCAACACATCTGTACGCTCATCCTTCAAATTCTAAAGTTTATAGTTCTGAGTGCTGAAACATCCGTATGAAGATTACCTTTGATAAACGTCGATGGTAAAAGCACATAGGTGTGGAATGTAAAATCTGCACGGAAGATACAGATCCAGTTTACAAATCGGCAAGTAAAGACAATAAAAAGAGAAAATGATAAGTAATAAAGAAGCTCACCTTCAAAATCTCAAAGCAAGTGTAGATCTTCAAACTTGGGGAATCAAGACGAACACACCCAGGATAACAACGGACTAGGGCTCGAAAAGGGAAGAAAAGCAGAAGTGAAAGAAAAGGTATCACAGAAAATTGGGATTAATTAGAAAAACCCTAAAATTTTAGCTAAGGATGCAAGGATAGTTGTCTGGGTAATTGGGTTAAACGGTTAGAAGGTAGTAAGATGGGTTTGGACCGGTTATTCTTGGGTTTAAATGGGTAAGACCATTTAACTCACCCAATTTAATGGGTATAACCCAGCCCATTTGTTCTTTGGGTAGGTGGGTTGGGTAAATGGGCTGGATACACTTTTGACAGCCCTAACTCCATATGACCAACACTAGAGCTCAATCCCTGAAGAACAAAGAGCCTCACACTTTGTTATTAGTGCTTCCCGTTGAGCAAGATTCAGACCATCACCAATCAAATCCTTCTTTAATTTTTTATGCAAACAAGGAGGCCACTTTTTTCTTAGAATCTGCAAACATAGAAGGCTTATCTGAACTATAGCAGAGACAAGATTTAATCAATAATAGAAATGCCATGTCATTAATAAAATTGGAGAAAACAACTCAAGAACCATTAGCAACAACTCTGAATTTGTCAAAAAATTCTCAAGAATTCAATGAAATAATGGACAAAATGCAAGAAACAATGGCAATTTTTTTCCAGAACTCAAAGAAATCAACAACCATAAATCTCAGGAAGGAACATCCAGATCAGATATTCATATATCCTTAGCTTCTTCCCAAACTTCTATACATCCCCATAGCTCTAATATCTATGTTCCACCGTAGACCTCCTATCTTACCCAGAAATGACACAATCACTCTAAACAACACTTCTTCATGAAATTCTGACCCTCCTGCAAATCAATCAAGAGACACTGCCAAACTAGATATCAAGTAAGATTTTCCAACATTTATGGGACAAGATAGAGTAATTGATTGGCTAAGGCAAGTTAAGCAAATTTTCAAATATCATAATACTAATATTCAAAAGTGGGTGAAAATCAGTTCCTTTCATCTTAAAAAGGTGGATTTACAATGGTTTATCGATTCTCTTAAAATGTTCAAGATTATAATCAGTGGGCAACTTTCTATATGGCAATTCAGGTACGCTTTAGCCCTAATGAATTAGACATAACCTATGATACTTTTTCATCTCTCAAACAAACAACCTCAGTCATGGATTATGTCAATCAATATGAGCTGCTTGAAGGTATCACACCAATTCATCTTTATAAAAAAATAGGGGGTTTAAATGAAGAAATAAAATATGATGTTATTGCTGCAAAACCATCCGATTTTGATGAAGCTGTTTCTTTAGCAAAAACTTTTGAAACAAAATGGCTTTCAACAAATAAACACAATAAACATAAATATTTTAAAAATAATTCTTTCTTCTCAAAGAAATTTTCTGCAAATAACCAGAATACTTTTTCAAAAGCAAATAATTCAAATTCTTCTGGTATTTCTTATAAAATAAAAGGACTCACACTTGAAGAATTATTAGAAAAAAGAAAGAAAAATTAGTGTTTTGGTTGCAATGAAAAATATCACTATGGCCATAAATGCAAAACTAAACAAGTTTATATTTTAGAAGGCATTATGGATTTAGAAAATTTTACAAGCTTTGATGTTTCCATCGATGACCACTTAGAACTTACTGGCCTAGAAAACAATTAAGATTCAGATAATACCTCGTTGTCAATTTCTATTAATGCTCTTTTGGGAATTCCCACTTTATGAAAGTCTAGTGGATCGTATATAATATGGCTTGTATATAAGACAATTGTGTATAGTAATATAAACAAATGTAAATAGCTGAGTATAAAAGTAAAGATTAAAAACGAGCACACCGGAGTTTTTATACTGGTTCGGACCTCCCGTCCTACGTCCTGTCCCGAAGCTCCCCTTTGGTATTTCACTAACCAACAATCCTCACTTCGTCTGAAAGAATAGGCTTATACAAAAGTATTTCTTTGACAAGCTTGTGTTCTATACAACACGAATATTAACTACTACTATAATTCTTCATATAATCTCCCTTGAGTGTTTGGGAGTGAGTTTTTGGATTTGTAGGAAGTAAGTTTACCAAAAATACAGATTTTTTTCTAATTGATTGAGAGTACGAAATAAATAATGGCACGAGAGAGTTTAAGTACTTATAAGAAATAAAGAGTGATAGTAGTTGTAAGTGAAAAACATTCTCAATCGTTCGATATATTTATAGGTAACAAAGGGTTGTATTTCAAAGGGTAAGTCTTCTCGAAGAGTTTCCTATTGATCAAGAGTTGCAACTATGGGAGAAGGCATGAACATTTAAAATGAAGAGAAGTGATTGTTCAAAATATGACAGTTGAAACAGCGTCAGACATCTGACATATATTGTCAGACTTCTGAGACCGTTCAGGGTTTTAACCCGAACTATCTACCAGATGTCTAGCATTATGTCACAGACATCTAAGACTATTTTGTTTGTAAAACCTGGAAATTCGCTAAGTGTTTTGATGATATGCTTTCGTGTATGCTTATGATAATTCAAAGGGATTGTACAAGGTATTCAAATACCATGAAAAAAATATATGACCTTACTTCAATAGTATAATCTATCATTCTTCAGGATTGTCTTCACGCCATGATACCGATGAGTGGAGTGGTTTCTTTTACCATATGCCTATAAATAGATAAGGTATTTATTGTATATGTGATTGTATAGTTGTTGTCATTAAAATCCCAGAAGAGAGGATCTAACATTCTCCCCCTTTTTAACGATGACAACTATAAATCTTTTATAGTGATATTTAAAAAATTAACTCCTTCTGAATATGTTATCTCCCCCATCCATGTACACACAAATATTTTAATATTCTAATGTTCTCTCCCCCTTTGTCATTATCAAAAAGAATAATGTAAATGTGTCATTCATAGAAAGAGAACATTAAAAACTAAAAGAAAACACCATAGATTATAAACAAATCACAGAAACCGTCACACATAATACATAGTTCAACAGCACAACACTAGTTTTACGAACATTTATAAACAAACAAAACACAATACTAGTCAACCTTAACATAATGCAAAAACACAAAGAGAATATCACAGAGAATTAAAAGAAATCACTGATACCCATGGTTATTGAAAGAGACCTTCCATAATTTTCATCAGTAGGCCAACGGATTAGTTTAATAGTTCCATGGCAATTGATGTGTTGAGGTGTTGTACGCATCATCTTCATGAATAGATATACCCTAAAAATAGGCATACTACATATGTTTCGATGATGGCGGATCAGACCAAGATTCATCTTTCTTAGTTCTCTTACTCACTGGGTTCTCAGTTTTGGGGGCCATGATTGAAAAAATTGGAATTTTTGAGGAAGCTAGGGTTTTTAGATTTGGGTAAAAAAAATTAAATGATTTGGGTAAGAAAAAAAATTAGTAAGTAGAAAGTATATACGGCTCTTCAGAGAGGCACCAAAAATTTTCTCAGACGTCTGAGGGTATTTGCCAAACGTCCGGGAGTATTCTGAGAATTAACCTGAGTATTTTGCCAGATGTTTAGCGTTTTGCCTTAGATGTCTGAGAGCTGGTTATTTCTCAATTTTTTTCTAAATTTTAAGTATATACTTTGAATTTGTAATTCATATATTTATTTTAAAACATGATAAATGATATTTATATTTACTATCAAAGAAATACATATGCATTTTACATATTTAATTATATATATTTATATATATAGTCATATTCATGTTATTATCGAGAAGAAATTACTTCTCCTCCGATGATTCTGAGTTCTTGTGCTCGGTTCGATTCCAAAAATTTGTGTCATTTTTAATATGCGTAGTTGAAGGCTTAAGTGGAGATCAATTAGGACGAACCGAAGTGTGATTCCAGTCTTGGTTTGATGGCCCAACCTCCTATAGTTCCTTGGAGTAACATTGTGAGTTTTTACAGGAGTTTCTATTAAACAATGAGATTTTTTTATGTAAGCAATCCTTCGTTAGTCAATGTCCACAGATTGCCAGAATACATCGTTCAAGAAAGTTAAGATGACTTCCCTATCTTCGCTGCTCGTAATACATTTCTCTTTGAACTTCCATCATTTCTTGTTAATAGTGAAAATTTTCATCAACTTTAGTATTGATAGACCGTGATTCAAGATTAATCGCTTGTTTGACTTTCTTTCCTTTTGGAGAGTAGTCGGTGCGATATGTAGGTGAAGCTATAGTATTTAGTGAAGATGATTTATTTGAAGGAGGAGTGGTTTTTGTTGGTGATACGTATGTACTCTTAGATGAGAGTGAATTAAAATCAATTGTTGAGTAAGCGGAGTCTTGATCGGAAGACATTTTTAGATCTTCTATAAAATTATTTCTATGTATTTTTTGTAAGAAAAATTGACAAGTAAATAGAGCATAATGTTTATTTGTAGTAAATAATTTGTGAGGATAAAATTCATCTAACCATAAAATTGTTAACAGTATTTAGTTATGGTAGTTTTTAAAACTTTACCAAAAATAACTATACTGAATTTTTTTGTGATAGGTGTAAAATTAGAGTTTAATATTCATGACAATTATCAGTTAATGCTTATGAAATTAATTCATTAATTAAACATATACCAAGATCTCGTCTTAGTTTTATAAAAGTTGATTCACATAATGGTTTAGTGAAAATATCAACAGTCTGATTTTCTGTGTTAACAAATTCTAGAGCAATAATACCTTTTTCAACACCGTCTCTTAGAAAATGGTGACGAATATCAATATGTTTAGTTCGAGAATGGTTAACTGGATTTTAAGCAAATTTATATCACTCTTATTATCGCAGTATATAGGAGATTTAGTTATAATTTTGCCAAAATCTTAAAATGTTTGTTGCATATAAATTACTTTGGCACATGCTAAGGCAGCGGAGAAATATTCGGCTTCATATGTCAAGAGGGAAACAAAAAATTTCTTTTTACTAAACCATGAAACCAGAGATTGAACAATAAAATGACATGTGCCACTTGTACTTTTTCTATCCGTTTTGCAACCACCGAAATCTGCATCACTATAAGATACAAGTTCGAAGGAGCTGCCTTCCGAGTAAAAAAGCCCGTAATCTTTGGTGTTGGTCAAATATTGCAAAATTCTCTTAACCGCTTGATGATGTGATTCCTTAGGTTGTGCTTGAAATCGTGCACATAAACATACACTCATCATTATATCTGGTTTACTAGCCGTTAAGTATAAGAGAGATCTTATCATACTTCGGTATAATTTTTGATCAAAATCTTTTCCATTTTCTTCTTTATCCAAATGTAAACTAGTGCTCATTGGAGTTAGTTTACTAGATGTATTACCCATTCGAAACCATTTTAACAAGTCTTTACAATATTTTTCTTGATTTATAAAAATTCCATTTTCTAATTATTTTTTTGTAAACCTAAGAAGAAATTTAATTCTCCTATATAAGACATCTTGAATTTAATTTTTAATTATGTTAAAATCATTACATAGTTTCTCGTTAGTTTATCCAAATATGATATCGTCAACATATATTTATATTATTAGTATATCATCATTTTCTCTTTTTATAAATAAGGTTGTATCAATTTTACCAATTTGAAAACCGAAATGTATTAAATGTGTTTTTAGTCTCTCATACCAAGCACATGGTGCTTGTTTTAGCCCGTATAATGCCTTTTTAAGTTTCAAAACGTGATCCGGATATTTTTCATGAACAAATAGGGGTTGTTGTTCAACATAGACTTTTTCTTTTACAAAACCATTTAAAAATACACTTTTAACATTCATTTGAAATAATTTGAAATTATAATGACATGCAAAAGCAAGTAATGTTCTTATAGCTCCAAGATGTGCTACAGGGGCAAATATTTCTTTATAATCAATTCCTTCTTCTTGGTTGTATCCCTGAGCAACTAATCTTGCTTTATTACGAACTATGTTTCCATTTTCTTCTGCTTTATTTTTAAAAACTCATTTTGTTCCTATTATGGATTGATCATTTGGACTTGGTACGAGTTCGCATACTATGCTTCTTTATAATTTTTAGGTACTAAGTTAGATATGAAGTAGTATCAATTAGGACTTTGTTATCAAGCTCCAAAATTATCCCTAATGACTCTCTGATATTGTGTGGCTTGCAAACCGGTGAAGAATTGGAGTGAAATAGTATCAATTTGCAAGGAGAATGGAAGAGTATGCAATGGAATTTTCTTACAAAATTATGGAAGAGAAAGAGTGAGAAAGAGGAGGTAATTGATTGGAAATTTTCTTTTCCATGCTTTAAACAGTGGTTGAAGAGACATATCTTTTGGTGAATAGGTAGCGGGAAAATCTCTTGATTTGAATTTTAAAAACGTCGACATACTAGATACCCATATGTCGACATATATGCATTTTTCAAAAAGAACAACAACACCAATAAGCGTTGCAAAATTTTAGATTTTAAAGTACTTTGTATTTGTGATATTTTGTGATTCGGTTGAGGTCAATGGTTGATGGTCTTCAAGTATAATTGTCATGGAGTCTTTAGTAAGGAAGTATAAGACTCAACCAAATACTTATCACTTCAAACACCTCTATCCTTTCAACATTCTTCTTCAATCAGTTTTGTTCTTTCCATTGCTCTGATTAACCTTCATATATAATCCATTTTCTTCCAGTAAGTTCTTGTGTATCTTTGTAAATGCCCTAATAATATATCTGAAATAACTGCACAACTCACAGATATGTTGGTAGCAAGGTTTCAAATCTCGGATTTTGGCCAATATCTCGGGCAAATATCTCGGCTGTCTCGGGCGATATTTAAAAGACTTATAACTAACCAAGCTGCCAAATCTCGGATTTTGGCTAATATCTCGGATTTTCATCTCGGCTGATCTCGGGGAGATTTAAAACATTGGTTGGTAGTAATATTTATATGGTTGTTGTCATCGAAATCAATACCTAGGGTATTAACAATCTCCCCCTTTTTAATGATGACAACCATATAAATATTGAGAGATAAAATATAATGCTTTTATATTTGACTCCCCCTAACTCTATGCACTCTCCCTACCATTTTGCCTGATACATTTATATATTTTCTCCCCTTTGTCATCAACAAAAAAGGCAAAAAAGAATTGCTTAAGCACAACTAGACAATATGTATAGAGTTTGTATATAGAGATGAATGTACATAAATAGAACTCACGAGGGGAATCAAAATCGATACAAAACATGAAGTAAAATATAAATAAGAGAAGTTTTAGAGTTACCATCTTTGCTGATGCCAATAGCATATCCTTTTGAATTATATCCAACTCACTATATTTGTATATAATCTTGCTCGATATCTATGTATTATATGCTTTGAACATCCGTTGTCTGATATCCATTGTTTGGTACCTGAAGAAAAAATATATAAAATACACACACCTGCAGTCTACTTTATTTTTAGGTCCATGCGGTTAAGTTTTGGGAAGCCCAACCCATGAAGGGTTCGAATGCCCTTTCAAAATATAATCATCGGATAAATGAATGTTATTAATAAAAATATTCAAAACTCACTTTATTTTTCTTTCTTATTATTGTCTAACCTTCTAGGAACTCATAAATTAATGAACTTATTTGGGGATTTGAACTTTAAATTCCTAGGTTTTGGTTTGAACTCGGCAGCCTTAACAAATTTAGTACATTTAGTGTTATTTTTCTTTGATTTGGCCTAAGGATGTATCCAAGTCCATATTTATTATTAGTGGGTTTAGATGCAGATAATAAAATTTCTAGATTATCCTTCCCCCTGTTAAATTTACCAACATCAGTTTTTATTTTATCAATATCCTTATTACAGTTAAGAATAACATTTTCTAGAGATGTTATTTTATCATTCAGATCAATGATCTCTGACTTCATTGAAAGATTTTTTGATTTTAAGAATTTGTTCACTTTTCAGTTTTTGAAAACTTTCAAGTGTTAAATCATTTTTATCATTACGTCCATTAAGTCTTTCAATTTCATCTTCTAGACATTTTTTTCTTTCAGTTTACATTTTATTAAACATTATTAATCTATCTCTACTAAACTATTCTTGTACTCTTTCCTAAGAGTTTTATATCCCATGTACATATCATTAAGACTTTCATAATTTCTTTATTAAAATTCCATACTTGGTCATCATTTGTCATGAAGCACATGTTGGCATTTTCTGTTTCTGAATCACTATCACTTGATGATGTATTTGAATCATCCCATGTCGCTTTGAAAGCCTGTTTCCTCTTCTTATTGAATGTGTTCGAAAAATACTTTGATTTCTTCAGGTTAGGGCAGTCTTTTTTCAAATGACCGGGTTTATCACATTCAAAATACTTAACAACATTTTCATTTTTGTTGTTATTTTTCTGAAGTTTGTTCGTTTTCCAATATTTCAAGAATTTCTTAAAATTCCTGGTCATAAACTCGAAATCATCATCAACATCATCTGTCTCATCATTGTCGTTTGTAGCATTGAGTGCTACTGATTTCTTCTCATTTACCCGATTCTCTTTTCTAACCTGCAGCTTTACTTCATAGGACATTAGATTACCAATTAAATCTTCTATTTTCATAGTACTAATATCATTGGCTTTTTCGGTTGCCATGTCTTCTGATCTCATTCACAAGAAAGTGAATTCAAGGTCTTTCTGACTTGGTCCTCTTCAGTAATTTTCATTTCTAGTGATATTAATGCAGTGTTATATCCTGAAATCTAGAATACATATTAGAAATAAACTCATTCGGTTTCATTTGAAAAAGTTGAAACTGGTTAGTTAGCATAGATATCTTAGTTTATTTTACTTTACTAGTGGCCTCATGTGTAACTTGCAATGTTCTCCAAATTTCGTATGCAGACTTAAATTGGAAACTCGATTAAATTCATTTTTATCTAAGACGCAAAATAAAATGTTCATGGCCAATGAGTTAATAAGTGCTCGTGTCTTTTGGTTTGGTGTCTAAGAAGAGTACTCGGTGTGGGGTTCGGTGTACTCAAAATATCAAAACCATTGGACTGTAAATAAATTTTTATCCTACAGGCCCAATGTGCATAATTACTACCATCAAATAGAGGAGGACTAGTAGTAGATTGTCCTTCTACAAAAGTGTTACTAGTGTTATTATCCATTTATAATTTTCAAAAACCAAGTTATGAATTTTTGAAAACCAGTGCTTTGATACCAAATGTTGAAAATGGGGGTTGTCTACAACACAATGCGGATTGGATCTTAAGGCTATTTAAACACGGGAAGTGATGAAGTGTGTATTTAAAATATTCAAAACTTACTTATGAATTTAAAAATCTATCTACTCGAATTGAAAATAGAAACCAATAATCATAGAATGAGTAAGTAATAAAGTAAAATGCAGTAAAATAAATAACATCAGGAATTTTTATACTGGTTTGGATTGACCTATCCTACATCCATTCCTATACTACACCATACAGAATTTCACTATCACCGCTTGTTTTCCACGGGTGGCAAGAACACCTTTACAAGCTTGATTTCATGGGCTATAAGATGCACCCTCTTGATTTATGAGCTACAAAAACACCATCTTGATTTCACAGGCTACAAGAACACCTTTTTCTCTTTACAAACAATAATAGGGTATGGCAAGTAGTCGTATCTTCAATACAGATTCTTGTAGATTCGGTATAATGATCCTATAGCCCTCCAGTAGTAATATATCTTTGAATTCTTTGAGTAATAGGATGAAATCAGAGAGAGAATGATATGAATTCAAGTAGAAACTCTCTGATATTGTGTGGTTTGCAATTCGGTAAAGAATTGGAGTGAAATAGTATCGATTTGCAAGGAGAATGGAAGAGTATGCAATGGAATTTTCTTATAAAAGTATGGAAGAGAAAGAGTATGAGAAAGAGGAGAGAATTGATTGGAAAATTTGTTTTCCATATGCTTTAAATAGTGGTTAAGAGACATATCTTTTGGTAAAGAGGTGGTGGGAAAATCCCCTGATTTGAATTTTTAAAAAACCGACCAATAGGACATATGTCGTCATATAGGCATTTTTCAAAGAGAACAGCAATACCAATAAGCGTTGCAAATTTTTAGATTTCAAAGAACTTTGTATTTGTGATCTTTTGTGATTCGGTTGAGGTCAATGATTGATGATCTTCAAGTATAATTGTCATGGGGTCTTTAACAAGGAATTCTAAGACTCAACCAACTACTCATCACTTCAAACACCTCTATCCTTTCACCATTCTTCTTCAATCAATTTTGTTCTTCCATTGCTTTGATTAACCTTCATATATAATCCATTTTATTCTACCAAGTTCTTGTTTATCTCTGTAAATGTTTCAATAATATATTTGAAATAACTGCACAACTCGAAGATACATTAGTAGTAATATTTATATGGTTGTTGTAATCAAAATCAATACCTATGGTACTAACACTTTACATACTATCGAGATCAAAGGTAGCATCAATAATAAAACTGTTGCATTTTTAATTGATTATGGATCTACTCATAGCTTTATTGATAGCTCCTTGGCATAGAAATTAAAATTGAAGAAAAATCACACGAAGAAATATGAAGTGCAGGTTGCAAATGGTCAGAAACTTCAAGGTAATGAAATTTGTTCTCAAATTTTATTAACATGTCAAGGTTGCAAAATGCCCATAGACTTGTTAGTGCTACCAATGGAGGGTTGTGAAATTGTGTCGGGTACACAATGGATGAGAGAACTTGATGAAATATGCTTTAATTTCAAAAAACTTCAAGTCAGATTCTACTATAAGGGGAAGGAATACAAGTGGCAAGGCTTAGCCACATCAAATTTTCAACACTTGGATGACAAAAATATTACAAATGAACTAAATTCTGCTCAATTAAAATTCATGCTCTTATCAACTACAACAACAGTTCAAAATAAACAACATATTCATCCTGATATCAAACAACTGCTTTCTGAATTCTCTGCAGTAAGCTCTTCAGCAAATTCTCTACCACCTAAGAGGGAATGTGATAACAAGATTCCATTACTTCATGGTTCAAAACCAGTTTGTCTAAAACCCTATATACAATCTTATCATATCAAAAATGAACTTGAAAAATTAATTATGGAAATGCTAAACTCAGGAATTATTAGAAATAGTACAAGTGCCTTCTTTGCCTCTGTTGTTATGGTACGGAAAAAAGATGGATCTTGGAGACTTTGTATAGATTATAGAGGCTTGAACAAACTGACAATTAAAGATAAGTTTCCTATACAATTAATTGATTATCTTTTAGATGAGCTCTGTGCTTCTAAATATTTTACTAAACTTGACCTAAAATCAGGGTATCATCAAATAAGAATGAAGAAGATGATGTTCATAAAACAACTTTTAGGACTCATGATGGTTATTATGAATTTTTAGTTATGCCTTTTGGTTTAACAAATGCTCCTTCTACATTTCAAGCTCTTATGAACTCTATTTTTAAAGAATTTCTAAGGCAATTTATTTTAGTCTTTTTTATGACATTTTAATTTATAGTAGGTTTTGGGATGATCATCTAAAACATTTGAAGATAACACTCCAAATTTTACAAGACAACAAACTGGTCATCAAGCTTCCCAAATGTTCATTTTAAGGCCCCGGGAGGGGGGGGGGGGGTTGTAACACGCAAGCATTTCAGTAATATTAACAGATTCACAATTAAAAAATAGAGTAAGCCCAAAGATAAATTATTCAGCAAGATACTCCTTCATACAATGAGACACTAGTTGATGAACCTGAACACATTGTTGATGGAAGAATGATTCCTAGAAATAACAAAGCAGTGGTTCAAGTTTTGATAAAATGGAAGAATAAACCACTCTCCGAGGCAACTTAGGAAGATTACTGGGATATTGTCAAGTAATTCCCCACATTAGACCTTGAGACAATGTCTCTTTTTAAAGGAAGGGGAATTGTTACATGCAGGCATTTCGGCAAGTAGTTGAATTACATCAAGTTGAAAAGACATTTCAACAAATAGGGTTGGAAGCAAAACGCGACACATCACCAAAACTATCTGGAGTGGATGAAAGAGGTTCTGAGAGATCAAGGGAAGATCAGAAACAGGAAGAAGTAAGAGTCAACACAGAATTGATCATGGGAAGGAAGAAATAGAGCTGTACATGTTTGTGTGCACATGCAAGACTGATTGTCATTTGGCATTCAGGCTAATATTTTGATGATTTCTAAATTATAACGGCTAGTTTGAATGAGTCTTCAAAATGTAATGTATATATAAGGGATTGACCGAGGAAATTAGGGAAAATGACAAACTTTGAAAAAAAATTAGGTTGAAGGACAAATGCTGGTTATAATTACATTTTTAGGCTGAAGGACAAATGTTGGTTATAATTAGCATTGTATTCAACTTTTACACTATACAAAATGCTAGTTATATTTAGCATTATATTCAGTTTTACACTATACAAAATGCTAGTTATAATTAGTATTGTCTTTCAGCCTAAAAGTCAAATTTGTTGTCCTTCAGTCTAATATTTTTTTAAGTTTGTCCTTGTGCCTATTTTCTTGGGATTGAATTAATGCAATATAAGTGTTTGAATCATTTTAATAAAACTCATGAGATTTCTTTTTAATATACTCTTGTTTTTTCTCTTATTTACTTCTGCACTTATTCTAGTTTCACATGTTTCCTTTCATATTTGTACTTTACCTCTTTCTTTACCTTTAGCCTTCAACCATTTTCTGCCTGAACCATTTTCCTGCACTCTAAAAACTTAACCAACTACACCTCCACCATGACCAACACCAGAGCTCAATCCTAGAAGAACAAAGAGCCTTACATGTTGATGATAAACATTTATTTTATTACCTTCGAGATCTGATTCTCATCATTTGACCTAATTGTTAATGTGATTTAAGGTAGATGAGTATATATATTTATTTATTTAACAAAATAGATGGACAAATGAGGATTATTAGTTCTGAATGATTTTAATAATCATAACCATTTATTTTATCCTCTTGGAGATCTTATGCTTTAGCTTAATTGTTGGCGTAATTTATGGTAATTGGTAAATGAGTGTATATTGAAGAATTTCATATGCTTAGATTCTAAATATGGTAGCATCATTTGATACTTATAATGCTCATGTTGTTGCTCCTCTATAGCTGAAAGTATTTTTTGGATTTTTGTTTTTTTTTCCTTTTACATGGTTTTTAAGCTATCAGTAAATATAAGGAAGAAAGATAAATCATACAAAAACTTAATTACATCAAAAATATTGATAATAGATAAGAATGAATAGATGTTGAATCAACTGGTGGAGAAAATAGACGCTTGAGGGTACTGAGTTTTAAAGCTAGACTAAAAACAAGATTACTGTTTGGACCCGAGGATATTGAGTTTGAAAGTGAGGCTGAAATTAAGATTACTGTCAATTAGTTGCATACTATGTTATGTTTTATATTAAATATAGATATAGATATTTATTAGTTTAATAATATTATTATAAATATAAATAGCCTTTCTAGTGAATAATTTACAATATTTAGCTTTTGTAAATTATCCATCGAAGGTTTATTTCTATTCATATAAATATTGTCAAACTGATAAAAAATAATATTTAATTCTCCAACCCAAACCAAGGTTGCATATTTGCTCTTCATTGATGATAAACTTCATTAGCGATATACCTACATCCGGTTACAGTCGAGGTCATGATTGAAATTTTGCGAAGTTTTGACCTTGCTTAATTTTCAATGTCTGGCAACCTAGAATGCCCTCTTCTACCTAAATTTACTAGTTTTATGCTTTGGCTTTTTACCACTAAATCCATTATTTCTCCATGTTATCTAAAGTCAGCCAAGTCTTCCTCACTGTTTCCATTGGACTGAATATACATCAAAAGGGTCTGCAATCTCAGCATTACTTCACTTTTAAATCATGATTAAATCTCAGCATTAGGTTATTAAATGGGTTTTGGTCATAATTTGCAACAGCCGACCTATTACCGTGTCTCGCAGAATGTGAAGTTCTTTGTTTCTCAGGCGATAAATCTTGAAGTGGTATTCTTTATCGATGCATTGAAATGGTTTGAATTTATAATTTCATCATGGTGAATAAGACTGCAAATGTGTGTTGGGTTTGATTTGGTCTTCGCTCAACTGCAGAGTAGGAAATAAGCTCCAATGAATCAGGGGTCAATTAGTTGTCCTAGTATTTCGTTTTGTTTCTATTGCATTTCCAGTAATTTCTCTTTCACGTATTTGTAGAAGACGGAGTCTTCATCTTTAGGCTATTTAAAGGCAAGTAAACTATGATAATAAAGTATCGAAGTTTTCAGCTTCTGTTTGAGTGTTAAAGGTTTTCTCTGAGATCAACAAATTTGGTATCAGAGCAAAATCAAGAGTGAAGGAAAAACACGGGTGAGTGAGTGAGATGGGAGAATCAAGTAACTTTACGCAGCCGAGCATACCTAAGTTCGATGGAGACTATGATCATTGGAGTCTTCTCATGGAGAATCTCTTGAGATCAAAGGAATATTTCGGTGTGGTGAAAGATGGAGTCACTGAGCTAACCAGTGAGGAAACGCTGTCCGAAGCACAGAAGAAGGCCCTTGCCGAGGCAAGACTGAAGGATCTCAAAGTGAAGAATTATCTTTTTAGTGCAATCGACAAATCCATTCTCAAGACGATCACTTTGAAGGAGACTTCCAAGCAGTTGTGGGATTCGATGAAAACAAAATATCAAGGGAATTCAAGAGTGAAGCATGCTCAGCTACAGACATTAAGGAGAAACTTCGAGCTGTTGGAGATGAAGAACGGAGAATCCATCTCTGATTACTTCACAAGGGTGATGGTAGTGGCGAATGATATGAGAAATTGTGGAGATGACATGCAAGATGTCAAGATTGTGGAGAAGATTCTACGCACGTTAACTGAGAATTTCAACTACATCGTCTGTTCAATTGAAGAATCCAAAGATATTGATAGTCTCTCAGTTGATGCATTACAGAGTTCGCTGTTAGTACATGAGCAAAAGATGAGAAGGCCAAACTGTGGGGGAGAAGAGCAGGTGCTGAAAGTCACCTATGGAGATCGGGGCAGTAGAGGCAGAGGAAGAGGAACGGGACAAGGAAGAGGAAGAGGGAGAGGAAGATCCTTCAACAAAGCAACAATAGAGTGCTTCAATTGTCACAAACTTGGACATTTTCAATTCGAATGTCCAGGCTGGGAGGGTAAAGCTAAATATGCTAAGGTAGATGGCGAAGAGGGTGATGTATTGCTGATGGCTTTCACCGGAGACAATGAAGAAAAGAAAGAAGTCTGGTTTTTTTATTCGGGTTGCAGCAATCATATGTGTGGAGACAAATCCTGGTTTACCACACTTGATGAAGGATTTCGTCATTCGGTGAAACTAAGGAACAATTTTTCATTGTCAGTAACGGGAAAAGGAAGCGTGAGTCTACGAGTCCATGGAAGATCACACACAATCACCGATGTGTACCTTGTACCTGAATTAACGAGCAATCTGGTCAGCATAGGACAACTTCTTGAGAAAGGATGTGAAGTCTTGATGAAGCATGGAGCATGCAAGCTTTTTCATCCTGAATAGGGCCTAATTATGCAGTCAAGGATGACAACAAACAAACTGTTCAAGACCATGGCAACCAAAAATGCCGTGAATGCCATGTCCGAGTGCCTACAAACCACCACAGCAAACGAGTTTCAACTCTGGCACTGCAGGTATGGGCATCTCAACTATAAAGGCTTGAGAACATTGAAGTGTCAGAATATGGTGAAAGGGATACCACATCTAAAGACAAAAGAGGAAGCTGCAACGTGTGTCAGCTGTTTGGTGGGAAAACAACATCGGGAAAGTATCCCAAAGAAGAACTTGTGGCGTTCATCACGGAGATTACAACTGATACATTCAGATCTCTGTGGTCCAATCTCTCCAGCATCAAACAGCAATAAGAAATACATTCTTACCTTTATCGATGACTACAGCAGAAAGGTTTGGATCTATTTCTTATCAAACAAATCTGAGACTTTTGTTTTGTTTACAAGATTTAAGAGTCAGGTGGAGAGAGAAACTGGAGAGACATTAGTTTGTTTGAGAACGGACAGAGGAGGAGAGTCCACATCCAATGAGTTTAAGTTTTTCTACGAAGAGACGGGGATAAGTAGACAGCTCACAACCGCGTTCACGCCACAACATAATGGAGTGGCTGAGCGCAAGAATTGTACTATTATGAACATGGTGCGATGCATTCTAAATGACAAAGAAGTCCCTAAAAGATTCTGGCCTGAAGCAGCAAGATGGGCTGTTCATGTACTAAACCGAAGTCCAACCTCTGTATTAAAGGAAAAGACACCTGAAGAGATGTGGAGCGGAGTGAAACCGATGGTGGATTACTTTAGGGTGTTCGGTTGTCTGGCACATGTTCATGTTCCAAATCAAAAAAGGAAGAAGTTGGACGACAAGAGCACCACGTGTGTGCTAATTGGAGTGAGCAACGAATCAAAAGGCTACCGATTATACAATCCGGTTACAGAGAAGGTCGTGACGAGTCGAGACGTCGTATTCGAAGAAGAAAAGGGATGGAACTGGGAGAAGATAGCCGGAGGAACAAATGATGAGCAGTTGATTTGGGAGGATTGCGAGTCAGATATGGAGCAGAATGAGGGAGAATTACCTCAAGATCCTCCTACGCCGCAAGTTGCAGTTGAAAGACCGGAGGAGATTCCCCAGATTTCTCCGATTCCACGAATTCGAAGGCCACCTACTTATTTACAAGACTATACGACTGGAGAAGAACTATCTGAAGAAGAAGAAGAAGATACAACCAACTTTTTCATGTTTGTTTCGATTGATGATCCAGCCACGTTTGATGAAGCCAAAGGAGATGACAAATGGATAAAAGCCATGGAGACTGAACTGGAATCAATAGAAAGAAACGGAACATGGTATCTTACGGAGCTACCAAAGGGGGCAAAGAAGATTGGAGTAAAGTGGGTTTATAAGACAAAGCTCAACGAGAAAGGAGAAGTAGACAAATACAAGGCTAGACTCGTAGCCAAGGGCTATGCACAACAACAAGGTGTGGACTACAATGAGGTGTTTGCTCCGGTAGCACGATGGGACACGATACGCATGATCTTAGCCTTGGCCGCTCAAGAAGGTTGGTGTGTTTATCAATTGGATGTAAAGAGCGCTTTCTTACACGGTGAGCTATCCGAAGATGTCTATGTGGAACAACCGCAAGGATACACAAAAAGGGGAGAGGAGCATAAAGTTTACAAGCTCACAAAGGCCCTATACGGTTTGAAGCAGGCACCCCGTGCTTGGTACAGTAGAATCGAAGCATACTTCACCAAAGAAGGATCCAAAGGTGCGAATATGAACACACACTGTTTCTAAAATCCAAAGAAGGTAACAAGATTCTCATTGTTAGTCTATATGTGGATGATTTGATCTTTACGGGGAATGATATGACTATGCTTGAAAAGTTCAAATCATCCATGAAGGAAGAGTTTGATATGACCGATTTGGGAAGAATGAAGTATTTTTTAGGAGTTGAGGTGATACAAGATGCAGATGGGATCTTCATTCATCAAAGGAAATATGCTGGAGAAATCTTGAAGAGGTTCAATTTGCAATGTGGAAATGAGGTTAAAAATCCGATTGTGCCAGGGACAAGACTTTCAAAGGAAGGAGATGGGAATAAGGTGGATCCAACGCTGTACAAACAGTTGATTGGGAGCTTGATGTACATCACATCAACGAGGCCAGATCTGATGTACGTGGTGTGCTTATTAAGCAAGTACATGGCGGATCCTACTGATCAACATATGCAGGCGGCGAAAAGAGTGATTCGTTATCTAAAAGGTACTTTGGGTTTCGGTGTGTTTTACAAAAGGGGAGCTATTGGTGAGCTAACTGTCTATACAGATAGTGATTATGCCGGAGATATTGATGATAGAAGGAGTACAAGTGGTTATGCGTTTCTTTTGAGTGGAGGAGCTGTAGCGTGGGCATCGAAGAAGCAGCCGGTGGTAACTTTGTCTACAACAGAGGCCGAGTTCGTTGCAGCAGCTCACTGTGCATGTCAATGTGTTTGGATGAGGAGGATTTTAGAAGAGTTTGGGTTGAAACGGTCAGGAAGTACTACAATTATGTGCGACAATAGCTTAGCTATTAAGTTGTCAAAAAATCTCGTTCTTCATGGTCGGAGCAAGCATATTAATGTCAGATTTCATTTTCTGAGGGATCGTACTAAGGATGGAGTTGTTAAGCTTGTTCACTGCGGAACCAATGAGCAGATTGCAGACATTCTGACTAAGCCTTTGCGGTTGGAGGTTTTCGTTCGATTAAGGGAAAAGCTTGGAGTGTGCGAAAGGGTAAACTGAATGCTACTGCTTTTAGTTTAGGAGAGGCATTGTTGGGTTTGATTTGGTCTTCGCTCAACTGTAGAGTAGGAAATAAGCTCCAATGAATCAGGGGTCAATTAGTTGTCCTAGTATTTCATTTTGTTTCTATTGCATTTCCAGTAATTTCTCTTTCACGTATTTGTAGAAGACCGAGTCTTCATCTTTAGGCTATTTAAAGGCAAGTAAACTATGATAATAAAGTATCAAAGTTTTCAGCTTCTGTTTGAGTGTTAAAGGTTTTCTCTGAGATCAACAATGTGAAGTAGTTTCACTTTTTATGTGCAACCCATTCTTCAGGTTTTATATATGATAAAAACATGTTCATTGTTGATTGTGCTGAAGGAATAATTAACAACTGCAGACATGAGCATTAGTGAACATACAATCAATTCTGAGCACCTATGCATCAAATTGATATTCTTTCCCTTCTTCATTTATAAGTAATAATCATAAATCTCAATTGGAGCACCTAGGTATACATATGTACACCTGACTTTCAAGAAGTAGTTCTAAAACTTACTCAAAATTTCAACTTCTTTTCTGGTATATTTCAAAGGAGATGATAAAACATGTTGGGCCTTATAACAAGTATTTCAGAGAATATGTTGATATTACATGAGAGGAGGCATGATGTAGTCAGAAAGCGTAGTATAATTTCAAAGGAGATTATGTAGAAGATTTGAAGAAGGCAACATTAGCTGTTAGTTTACGAAGTTGTTTTTTGAAACCGCTTAAAAAGTGTAGTTATGTATATATGTGAAAGTTTGTGTTTTCTTCTATAATTTTTATGTTAAACTTTGTACAAAAACATTGCTATTGTGGAGCACAATTTGTATTCTTACTATTTGAATGATTTTATATATTATTGACAAATTTTTTTAATTAAAAAACCATTAACAACCAAGTATGTTATATTTCACTTGATATGGAAAAAACCAACATGGTAAAATAGCTCAAAGACCAATGGAAGTCCTTTATTTAAATCTGTTGGCATAACAAACTTGTCATAACAACTGCTTTTTTATTTTGTACTTGAATAAGATACATAGATATGAGTTTGGCATACATCGATACGCATACTAAAAGCTCATGAAATCAAATTACTCTTATTTGTCTAAATGCTTTTGGTTTATTCGTATTTCTTTGCAGTGTTTTGATCATCGTGTAACCAAATCACCATGTACTGAACCTTTAAGAACCGACAGTGCACCTTTGCTCCTCAATGACCGACTCTTATCTTCGAAGGGTAATTATATTTTTTGCAAAATATTTCATATCTATCAACTTATGTACATTTCAGGTCCTGCTGGTGGGCTAGGCCCACTAGGTAATGACCCTAGGTAATGACCTGAGTGTTAGTTTTGATACCTGATTTCGAATTTGAAGAAGATGAGGCCATTGGAGATACTCGCAAAGCTTGGAGAAGCCATAATCCTTGGTGCGGTGAAGGAGAGGCGAAGTCGCAGTGCTTTGTGGCTTCGTTCGGTGGAGGCATCACTTGCATCAATGCTGAGAAGAAGATGCCAAACCAATACTTGGTTCGGTGGAGGAGATGCCGGACCAAAGATTTGGTCTAGTGGAGTTCGTCTGGTGGAGGTGAGTGACTTCGGTGAAGAGAAGAAGTTCGTTCGGTGACGAGGAGGCCAGATGAGAAATCTCGTCCGGTGATTTGTGGCTCGGCATTAAGGCTACGAAGGTCGAACGAGTAATCTTGTTCGGTTAAGTTGGAGCAGCTGATCTTGTTCGGGGAAGAAGAAAGTTGTCTCGTTCGGTGGTAGTTCATTCGGTGAAATAGTGAATAAAGACTTGCCGCTCCAGTTACTTCGTTCGGTGGCCAGTGCAATGAAGGGGATAATGCCGAACGAAATATTTCGTTAGGCGGCATGCTGAACCAGATGGATGCCGAGCGAAATATCTCGTTCGGTATTGGGGAATACCGGTCCAGACTTGAAGTGGAGATGCCGAACCAGATTGATATGGGCTTTGCCAAACCAAATGCCATTGTGCTGCTTGCCGAACCAGAGGTGTCGAACCAAACCTCAGGGCTGCTATATAGCAGCTACCCCTCCTCATATCTTCACTCTATAAATAGTGGAGCTTTTGGACAATAATGACAGTCATTCTAGAGAGCTGAAACTCTGTAGAATTTTTGTATGTATTGTAAATTCTTCTTATGTATAACCTCCAAAAACGTATCAATCTTGTAACTCTAATCTTTCAGTGATTAATAAAATCTCCTCTCTCCAAGTGGACGTACACTGCCTCGCGGTAGTGGAACCACTGTAAATACTGGTGTTATTTATTTTTCTGCATTGCATGGATATGTAATTGTCTGTTCTGGCGTTTATCTCTGTTTGTTCCGTCTCACTACAATCATGATCCAGTTCGTTGTTTTTCCGCTGCGTTGGTTTTTTTATTCCCTTAGACTGATCATCTGAAGGGATTTTCCTCAACAGTCTGGTATCAGAGCTGCAAGGTTTATTGAGGAGTGTTAGACGCTATGGCAGGAGATGAAGCGACTCCAGTTGTTATAAGACCCTATACTAGAGGGATGTATATCGCATTAGGATCACAGTTGGCAATTGAGAAATGGAATGAGGATAAAGACTACGAGAAGTGGCAATGGAGTATGAAGGCTGTTCTAAGGAGGAATGAAGTCCATCCAGTAGTGTTTGCCCCTGAGGAGTTGACGGCTGACATCTCAATCGAGAAAAGAAAGGAGATGGAGAAATGAGTGTTTACTACTTTATAACTAGTTATGGGAGAGAATGTTATCTCAGAGATTAGCAGTGAGACCACTGCTAGGGCCCTTTGGACCAAGCTAGAAAATCTCTACTTGAAAAAATCTCTGATTAACCGTTTAATATTGCTGAAGACATTTTTCACCATGCGGATGAGAGAGGGTACTTCAGTGAAGGAACATCTTAATTTCTTTGATGATCTCGTGAAGAAGATGAAGATTGTTGACTTGAAGATGGATGAGGAGCAAATGACAATGATTCTTTTGTGTTCTCTTCCGGAGCGTTACACAGGTTTTGCTAACAGCCTTATCTTCGCTAGAGACACATTGACAGTGGAAGATGTGAAGTCAGACCTTTTATCTGAGGGCTTGAGAGATCAGATGAAAGAGATAAGTGAAGGAAGTAGATGTGGAAGTAGTAGTCACGACCTGTTTGTTGAAAGAGGTAGAGAAGGTAAGAAGAATTGGCACTCTAGAGAGCGTTCCAAGTTCAGGAAGCCCGGTAATGGCAGGAGAGGAAAGTCTAAGGACGGGAGGTGCTTTATCTATAAGAAACCTGGTCATTGGAAAAAGGATTGTCCAGATTTGAAGAAGAAGAAAGAAGACGGATCTTCATCATTTGCGGTGGAGAATTCTGTATTTGACGATGTATTGTCTGCAGCAGTATCGAATTTCTCAGACATTGGGTGTTGGACTCGGGGGTGTCCTTTCATATGACACCTAATAAGGATTACTTCAGTTCTTTCATTGGACGAGAAGGAAGCTCTATTCTTATGGGTAATGATGCAAGCTGTAGAGCAATGGGTGAAGATACAGTGAGGATCAGAATGTTTGACGGAGTGATACGCACTTTGACAGGTGTCCGGTATGTTCCAGATCTTCGGAAGTCCTTAATTTCTTTAGGACAATTGGCATCTTTGGGATGCAAGGTAACTATCGAGAAGGATGGTCTGAAGGTTTCGAGAGGTGCACTAGTTCTTATAAAAGGAGATGTGTTTCGAAATCTGTATTTGCTGAAAGGAACCAGAGTTCTTGGAGAGTAATGTGTTGGAGTAGATATTTCTCGTGCATTGGATGCCACAAAGCTTTGGCATCTCAGGTTGGGTCATATTTCAGAGATGGGATTAGAGTTGCTTCGAAGACGGAAGATGATTAAAGGAGAAAGCTTCGACAAGATGGAATTTTGCCGGGAGTGTGTGTTAGGCAAGCAAACTAATGTATCTTTTGGAGTTGGACTCCATAGATCGAGGCAAGTACTTGAGTACGTGCATACAGATGTTTGGGGACCGGCTGCTACTCCTTCTCTTGGAGGAGCAAAGTATTTTATCTCTTTCATTGATGACTTTTCACGGAAAGTATGGGTGTATGTGATGAAGGCCAAATTAGAGAGTTTTGAGAAGTTCAAAGACTGGAAAGCGCTTGTTGAGAACCAATATGGTTCTAAGTTGAAGGTGCTGAGATCTAATAATGGCGGCGAATTTGTCTCTAGGGAGTTCCTCGACTTTTGTAGACAGCATGGCATTCAGAGGCATTTCACTACACCTGGAGATCCATAATCCAATGGGATTGCAGAAAGGATGAACATGACTCTACTGGAGAAGGCTCGTTGCTTGAGATTGACGGCGGGCTTGTCTAGAGGCTTTTGGGCTGAGGCATTATCAACTGTGGCACATATCATAAATCGAATTCCGTGCTCAGCCATAGATGGGAAGATTCCAGAGGAAAAGTGGGGAGATAAAGCATTGTATCTTGGTTACTTCCGAATTTTTGGTTATCCTATGTACGTCCACCATACAGGTGATGATAAGTTGGAGGCTAGAGCATACAAAGGCATACTGATGGGATACACCGATGGTATCAAAGGGTATCGAATTTGGAACTCTGTTGATTGGAAGATTGTTTATTCCAAACATGTTACTTTTGATGAGTTTGCTATGTTCAATCCGCAGGAGAAGATACCTACCCATCAGAAGATTCTGATAGGCCTAAGGAGATGGAAGAAGTTCCCGTGTTCCAGCCAAGGAGTAGAGTTGTTGTTGATGCTGTCGAGGAAAACGAAGTGGATGAAACATCACAGAATAGTCCATAGGTACCTTCTAGTAGTGCTGGTGATGTGCATGAATCTAGAGGAAGTTCAGTTCAAGGTGGAGCTGAAAGGAGTTTAGGCGAAGCAGTACCTACCCGGGTCAATCGTAGGACTATTAGGCCGCCCGAAAGGTATGGTGATGGAAGTTTGCAAACCTTAGCCTTGGCGATCAGTTTGACTATGCCTTGCATGTGGTTCTTGAGGAGCCGCTTGACCTTGATGAAGCTTTGAAGTCATGTGACAGTTCGAAGTGGATGTGCGCTATGGAAGAGGAGTTAGAGTCGTTGAAGAAGAACAAGAATTAGGATTTGGTACCACCTCCTCAAGGAAGCCGAGCCATAGGTTGCAAGTGGATGTTCAAGGTGAAGGATGATGGGAGATACAAGGCTAGACTAGTTGCTAAAGGGTTTTCACAAACAAAGAGATTTGAGTATGATGAGATATTCTCTCCAGTAGTGAGGCACACGTCCATCCGCATTTTGCTTGCTATCGTCGCAGCTCATGACTTGGAGCTGGAAAAACTAGACGTGAAAACCGCTTTCTTACACGGAGACTTGGATGAGACCATATACATGAAGCAGCCAGAAGGATTTGTGGTAGATGGGAAAGAAAATTGGGTTTGCAAATTGAAGAAATCATTGTATGGACTTAAGCAGTCGTCTAGACAATGGTACAAGAGGTTTGACTCTTTTATGCTTTCCTTGGTTTTGATTGTAGCATCAAAGACGCTTGTGTGTACTTCAAGAATTTAAAGAATGGTAGATGGGTGTACCTACTCTGTACGTGGATGATATGTTGATTACTTCCAAGGATAAGGCTGAAATCGATAGTTTGAAGTGAAAGCTAAAAACGGAATTCGAAATGAAAGACCTTGGAGAAGCAAAGAAAATTTTGGGTATGGAAATCCAAAGGGATAGAAAGTTAGGACTTTTGAGCCTCACTCAAAAGGAGTACATTCGAAAGGTGCTTGCTCGGTTTAGCATGGAAGGGGCAAAGACAATAAGCACACCCATGCCTTTGCATATACAGGTTTCTAGTAAAGGCTCTCCGATCTCGAAAAAGAACAAGGCTTATATGATGAAGATCCCATATGCAAGTGCAGTTGGCAGCTTAATGTATGTCATGGTCTGCACTAGGCCTGACATTGCACAGGCGGTTGGATTGGTGAGTAGGTTCACAGAAAATCCAGGAAAGAGGCATTGAGAAGCAGTGAAGTGTATCTTCAGATACCTTAAAGGAACTCCAAACCATGGACTTGTCTTTGGCGGTAGAGGAAGAGATTTCAGCTTGGTTGGATTTTTTGATTCCGACTATGCCAGTGATAGAGATCAAAGAAAGTCAACCTTCGGATATATGTTCACCATTGGTGGGACCGTGATCAGTTGGAGAGCGAGGTTGCAGACGATTGTGGCTTTGTCTACTACAGAGGTAGAGCTCATAGCTGCGGTTGCAGCAGCTAAGGAGGCGCTTTATTTGAGGCAACTGTTGTGTGATTTGGGCTTCGTATATGATGGAGTGAATGTGCATTGTGATAGTCAAAGTGCAATTCACTTAGCTGAAAATCTGGCATTCAGCTCGAGGACGAAGCACATTGAGATTAGAGAGTCATTCCTTGTCTCGATGAGTGAAGAGAAACTAGTTCGTCTTCAGAAGGTTCACACAAAAGAGAATGCAGCAAACATGTTTACCAAGTCATTGCTTGTTGCTAAGTTCGAGCATTGCTCGGACTTGATTCGCTTAATGAAGTGCTAGGTGCCACGGGGTTTCTCATTCAGCCTTCCTCAATCACCGAACCACCAACATCCTCTTCCTGCAAGTCGTGACTTTGACATAGGGTTAGGGCTTCGGTGCTTCGTCTTCCTCCATGCTTTTGCGATGTTTTCTTCTTCCAGCTAGGGCTTGAATTCAGGTATCAAAACTAACACTCATGACTCATCATCAGCTTCGGAACCACCGGACGAAGGTATACTCCATGACGCTCCACATACTCGGCCAAACGCTGGTTGAGTTGCTCCATTTGCACCGCTCGGAGGCAGTCCTACTCCTGCAGCCGTGCAATCTAAACAAATAAACACGCCGTAAAAATCATTTATGTGATCATTTGAATCATCACTACCTTTAACATATATACTGGTATTGTTAGTTAATTTTTCAACCCCATATTCTTTGGTGTTGAATTTGTATCCATTGAAAAAAAATATTGGATATGTCTTGACTTTTCTTTTTGGTCTCATCGCAAGATGTTTCAACCCTTCGTCGACCACACAATTTATTGGATCATATACGTGGTTCGAAAACCAAGTTGCAAAATTTTTGCTGATATCCCTGGTTGGATGTTGTGATTCATAAATACCGCATATACAGATAATATATTGCATTATAATTAATACACACATGTATTATTCGAGCAAATAATTTTAGATGTGTTATTCATTAGTACCCAACAAATGGCGCAACTTCTGCACAGTTAAGAAGAACATATGTGTGGGCTACATGGTAATTTATATCGTCTAACCATACTTCCACACATTTTCCAACAGGGTGTCCCTGCTGTCTAAAAATAGATAACATTGATTCAGAAGAATCTTGTTCAATGCCCTCGTCATTTCGCGTAGCACTTTCAAAAGATAAGTTCACATGGTCATTGAAATAATGAGAGAAAAAGAACAAAGCTTCTTCTATGATATATGATTTGCATATCGAGCCTTCAACTCGGGCTTTTTGTCTCACTTTTTTCTTAAGATAATTTAAGTACCTGTTAAGAATAATTATAATTAAATTTTATTACATGTGGTTAAACTAATATTTAACAACTCAATATTAATACCTTTCAAATGGATAAATCCATCTATATTGCACAGGACCTCGAAGACGTGCTTCAAACGGAAGATAAACAGGTAAATGGTCCATTACATTAAAAAACCAGGAGGAAATATTTTCTCCAATTTGCATAGCAGTATAGGAATTTCTTCCTCAAGTTTACGTAGACGATCAACTTTTAAGGTAGTTAAACAAAGCTCCTTATAAAACAAACTAAGTTATGTTACAACCGTCCAAACTTTTATGGGCAACTATTCTTTGAAAGCGACGGGTAACAAATGTTCCATCATTACATGACAATCATGACTTTTCATCCCACTTAATTTACCGTTCTTATAGTCGATACATCTACGAAGATTAGAGAAAATTCCATCAGAAAATCTTAATCCTTCCACCCACTTTAACAGTACTTTTACTTGGTTACTGTCTAGCTCGTAGCATGCTTTGGGTTTTTTTATGTCATTTGGCTTCATATGAAGTTCAGGACGATTGCATATTGCTTCTATATCACGTCTTGATTTCAAATCGTCTTTAGTCTTTCCTTTAACATTCAGAACTATGTTAAATACATTATCGAACACGTTTTTCTCGTTGTGCATCATGTCGATATTAAGACGAATTAGGATATTTTTCCAATAAGGCAACTGCCAAAATATACTTTGTTTGCACCAATTATGAATCATCGATCTACCTTAAATTTCAATTTGTTCGCCGGTTTCATGTATCTTTGGATAATCCTTTACAAGGTCATAAAATCCTCGCTTGACCAAATCGTTGGTGGTCGCAAGGTCTCAACTCTATTACTTGTAAAGTTTTTTTATCTTTTCTAAAAGGATGATTAATATGAAGAAAACACCGATGACAATCAAATCACGAATTTTTCTTCCCGTGCGGTAAAGAAAATGCTCGTGTTTCTTCCATGCAATAAGGGCAAGCCAGACGACCAGCCGTACTCCAACCCGATAGCATTGCATACACAGGAAAATCGCTTATAGTCCATAGCAGAGAAGCGAACATACGATTTTTTTTTTGAAATGTCGTACGTTTCAACACCTTCATACCACAGTGTTTTCAACACTTCAATTAACGGTGTAAATATACGTCGATTCCTTATGTCGGATCATCAGGGCCAGGGATGACAATAGTGAGAAACATATACGGAGTTTTAATGCACATCCACGGAGCTAAATTGTAAGGTGTAACGATTATAGGCCAAGATGAATATTTTGAACCAAATTGAGAGAACGGTGAAAATTCATCCGTACATAAACCAAGTCTAACATTACGGCTCTCCACTGCGAAAGCGGGGTATGTCTTATCAAAATGCTTCCATGTTTCTCCATCAACTGGGTGTGTTAACGTACCTTCTTCCTGTGTTCTCACACAGTGCCATCTCATATGATGCGCGGTTACCGAAGATGCATATAACCTTTGAAGCATAGGAGTGATGAGTAAGTAATGCATACGTTTGTACAGAACTTCTTTTTCCTTCTTTTTTCTTGGTTTGTACCTTTCATGATTACATATTTTACAATCCCTAAGACTGATGTCTTCTTTCCAAAACAACATGCAACTATTTAAACATGTATCTATTTTTTGATACGGCAAACCAAAAGCATACACAAGTTTTTTCACTTCATAATGATTTTCGCACATATCGGGTGGCATATGCCGTTTTGCAGCTTGTACTATAGCTGTAAACCAAACTTCTGTGAAGTTGTATTTTGATTTCATCATAATGTATTCTGCAGTTACTGATAGTTGAGTACCGCTTGTACAACCATCCCAAAGGGGTTTCTTAGCAGCCTCCAATAAATCATTAAAAAATTGCTCCAATACTTGGTTCTTCTTCGACATTAACATCATTACCATTAACTTCAACAGTAGAGAACATTGAACGTGCTGCATTTCAACCATAGCTTCTATGAGATTCGTCGGAACAAGTTCATTATCCACCTCCTTCTCCGAACGTACAGGATTAGGTGTTATAAGTTCTCCATGACGATCCCACACCAAATAATTCGGCACGAAACCATATTGGCGCAAATGAACTATTACCATATCCGGTATCAAAATGCTTTAATAGTTTGCACCTACTACATGGACAACGAATTTCTTCGTCATTTCCATTATTACGTAAAGCGAATTTAATAAAGACGTGTACACCATTTTGAAAATGTTCACTTATTGAGCATCCAATTTCTCTTCTTTGTTGGTACATCCAACACCGATCGATAAAATAAATGATCATTTTTCCTACTTTAAAACATAAAAACGCAATAATCATTTACGTGTTTACATTTTTTTTCAAATAAATAAATATTTAAATTTTCGCAAATATATAATATTATTCTATTTAATTTTATTTTCAAATGGATTTACACCAATTATTATATGAATATAATCTACAGTTTTCAAGTTATTGTTTTACACTTTGATGGTTGGTCATCCTACTTTCCATTACAAACACAGTAGTAATTATATTTTGCAAATCATTTTATTTTAATCGATTCAACAAAATTTCAGCAGCACTTCCCCTTTATATCATGTATCGTACACATATGCGTGTGCATAGGAAACAAAAAGAAAGTGTTGTTGAAATTTTATGAATCGTTTAAAATAAAATGATTTGCAAAATATAATTTCTACTATGTTTGTAACTTGTCCAATACAGAGATAAATCCGACAAATATTGTATCGGATGAATCTGTAATAAAAACGAATATCCATACAACGATCATATACAATATTTGTCAGACGGGACCAAAAACTCTCTAAGAGATTTACAAAAAGTAAAGCGTATTATACAACTATTTTTACAATAATTTATTTACATTATAAGAAACGCATACACCAAATCGTCGTTTTCGTCATCTTGAAAATGCATAAATCAAATTCTGAGCATCGACTTTAATCAATTCAAAGTAGCCTTAATGCGCGTATGCACTAATTAATCAATGCATATACACCAATTAACGCACATATACACTAAACAAATTTTTCTCTCTCAACATTTCGATGATATACAATTATAATAACAACCTAATTAGCATTCAATAGGGTATACCAAACAATCAATTGGGTATTATACAACTATAATAACAAATTAACCCTAGTTTAACAAATCAAAATTAATTAGGATTTAGGAATAAAACCTGATTGGAGATTGATGAAGGAGCAAGGCTTGTTGAGAGTGAAGAATGATGAAGTTGGAGAAGCTCGGGGATACACGACGGCTGGCTGACGACTAGCGATGACTATTATATATTATTTACGAAAACGCCACGGGGTTCGACAACCGTCGCTAGCCGTCGGAAACTGCCGTCGGTGGCCGTCGGAAGCCTCCGTCGTTATTTACTGTTTTTCTAGTAGTGACTTTACATTTACTGCATATGAATAACTTGGTAGCTAATTAAATTGTCATAACTTCAGAAATCTTCCAATGTTAGTCTATGCCTTCTGAAATACTGGCATTGTTACAGAATGGTGTCATGTGAAGTCACGAGATGCTTTCTTCACTTTTTTGGCGGGAATTCTCTTTTTTTATTTTTCACTGTTTTGTATTTGATATAAATACTCTTTTCGTTCTGTTTTTTTAGCATTCTGTAATTTTCCCTTTCATTCTGAAATAAAAGTTCGGCAATGGCTATTGCCATAGCCTCTTGATCGATCAATTCTGTTATGGTATCAGACCAACATTAAACAGAACTGATTGATCTTTCTTTTCTTCTCCTCACATGGCGACATCCGAAGTATTAAATTCTCAAACCGTAGATCAAAATTCACAAACCCTAGATCCGAATCATGTTTTTTTACTTACATCACTCGGATAATCCTAATCATGTCTTAACAACACATAAATTGACAGATCGAAACTATTACCATTGGAAGAGATCGGTGGAAATCTCTCTTGGAGCTAAGAACAAATTAAACTTCGTCAAAGGAAAATATCAGAAGCCAGATGAATCTTCACCTTTATTTCAGCAATGGGAGAGGTGTAACAATATGGTGATGGCATGGTTATTTCACTCCATGGATAAAGACATCGAGGAAACTCTGGTGTATTGCGATACTACTAATCAAGTGTGGAATGAAATTCAGATGCGTTTTGGAATTCCAAGCTGTGCTCGAATTTTTCAGGTACAAAAAGAGTTATTCACAGTTTCTCAAGGAAATCTTAGTATCACTGCATATTTTACCAAATTTAAGAAATTATGGGATGAATATATAGTGCTTGTTGAGATGCCAACATGTGACTCGTGTGGAAAAATTGGAACTATGCCTAAATTTTTATATAATCAACAAGTTGTACAGTTTTTAGTTGGCTTAAATGATGATTATAGTCTTGTCAGATCCAATATATTAGTGATGAAGCCAACTCCTAAAATTAATGAGGTATATCAGCTTGTTTTACAAGATGAAAAACAGAAAGAACTTAAGTCATTTTTTGATGTTGGAAGTGATTCTACTGCTTTAAATGTATACCATAAAATTGGATCTGTTGCTGGTAGAGGTAGTTCATGGAATAATAGAGGAGGACAATCGAATAACAGAGGAGGAGGCAGAGGTAATGACAGAAGATCTATGTATTTCTGTGAGAACTGCAAAATACCAGGTCACACTATAGAAAGATGTTTCAAAATTCATGGATATCCTCCACGAAATGATAAGGAAAAGGCACAAAACTTGAGAAAAGATCAACAGAGAGGTTCAGTTTTTAATGCTAATGGATCAGCAACAAAGGATGATATTCAATCTGATTCTCATAACTCCTCATCAGTTTTTGAACCAGTTCTGACCAAGGAACAATACAATAAGTTGATTGCTCTTCTCAGCAAAGGAGATGTTTCAGAATCCACAAAGATAAAGCAAGCATGATGGCAGGTATGAATTACAGTTTTGTTGCACACATCAATTCACACAGCTGGGTGATAGATACAGGAGCAACACATCATATAACTCCACATTTGTCATTGTTCGAGAGTTATAATGAAATATATAAGACAGAGTATATAACTTTGCCTGATGGAAGTAAAAGAGAAATTAAACATGTAGGAAGAGTGCAATTACATGATGACTTAATACTTGAAGATGTTCTACATGTTCCAGAATTTGCTTATAATCTGCTGTCAGCTTCACTTCTTACAAAAACTCTCAATGTCAAATTATTATTCACGTCAACGCAATGTTTTATTCTTCAGGGCCCTTCAATGAACATATCTCAGGTTCTTGGTGAACAACAAAAGGGACTTTATCTCACTTCTTTCCATACTGACATGAGACTAAAGAAGCACTTTTTTGAACCAGTTGCTAATACTTGTAGTAAAGATTTACAACTATGGCATTTTAGACTAGGACACATTCCATATTGTCAAATGCATAGGTTGTCTTTTATGAAGGTGTTAGATTCTAATAAAATTCCTATATGTAGTATCTGTCCACAAGCTAGACAGCAAAGAAAATCATTTCCTGTAAGTTCTATTAAGAGTACTTTTGCTTTTCAAATGTTGCATGTTGATGTTTGGGGTCCATACTCTATTACTACATATAATGGATACAGATTTTTCTTGACAGTGGTAGATGATTACACAAAAACTACTTGGACACATTTGTTATCACATAAAAGTAATGCTTTTCATGTGTTGCAAGCTTTTGTTAATTTTATTGAGAAACAGTTTGATGTAGCAGTAAAAATTATAAGGAGTGATAATGGGGGAGAATTTTGCAGTAATTCGGCTAAAGAATTTTATGATAGAAAAGGAATTTTGCATCAACTGACTTGTGTAGCAACACCACAACAAAATGGTGTTGTGGAAAGGAAACATCAACATTTGTTGGAGATAGCTAGAGCACTATTATTTCAGTCCAAATTGCCACATACTTATTGGGGAGAATCAATTTTACATGCTACATATTTGATTAACGGATTTCCCTTGTCATCCTTAAAGTTTAAAACACCTTTTGAAATGTTGTATCACAAAGTGCCAAATTACACAGATTTAAAGCCTTTTGGCTGTCTTTGTTATGCTAGTACAACTCAGGTGCACAGATTGAAATTTGATCCAAGAAGTCAACCATGCATTTTTCTTGGATATTCATCAGGAATTAAAGGATACAGGTTGCTAAATCTCAAAACAAGTAAAGTTTTTATTAGTAGAGATGTTATTTTCCATGAAATGATATTTCCTTTACAGCTAAAAATGATGGGAGATCATAATGATTCTATGTTACCTATTATTCATTCACACAATCAATCAGAAGAAGATTTTATCTCCATACCTACTGATTTTGAGAACATCATGGGTTCAACACCCTCATCTTCAACCATATTTCCAACACAGGATGATGAAGTTACACCAATCATTTCTAACAATGATACAACATCTACAATCCCTTTGGAACCAAATAATAATACATCACCTGCAGCTGAGCATGTTAGAAGATCAACAAGAGATCGTCAGTTACCTAAATATTTGCAAGATTATGTGTGCAACTGTGCCTTACCAGTTGAACAGTTTCCCCTTATTTCTGGCTTTGCTTCTTCGTTAGTTACCTCTTCAAAATATGCTGATCCAATCATCAATAAACAACAGTCTGTTGTTGAACCAAAAAGTTATTTGGAAGCCTCTAAACAGAAACAATGGGTTGAAGCTATGCAAAAGGAGATACAAGCATTGCAAGACAATAACACTTGGGAGTTAGTTTCTCTGCCAGCAACAAAGAAGGCTATAGGATGTAGATGGGTTTATAAAGTCAAGCTTAAATCAGATAGTACTGTTGAAAGATTTAAAGCACGACTTGTGGCTAAGGGATATACACAAAAACATGGAGTGGATTATGAAGAGACTTTTTCTCCAGTGGTGAGAATGACAACAATCAGGACATTGCTAGCTGTGGCTGTCACAAAGAAATGGACTATTTTTCAATTGGATGTGAATAATGCCTTTCTTCATGGAGATTTAATTGAAGAAGTGTATATGACAGTACCTGAAGGTATATCTAATCCCATGAATTGTGTTTGCAGACTTAAGAAATCATTATATGATCTCAAACAAGCTTCGAGACAATGGTACCAAAAGTTGACTTCTACACTTAATAATATTGGTTTTGTTCAATCAAAATTTGATTCTTCTTTATTTCTCAAGACTGCTGGAAATGATATTGTTCTTATTGCTGTATACGTTGATGATATATTGGTGACAGGAACTGATAATCAGATGATTCAATATCTGAAAGATACTTTTCATTCTTTATTTAGTATCAAGGATTTGGGAAAATTGAATTATTTTCTAGGAATGGAGGTGGTGTATTTGGATGATAAGTTGTTGTTAACACAACAGAAATTTGCTTCTGAAATAATACGTGATGCAAATTTGAATTCAACTTCTTTTTGTGTCACTCCTTTACCTTTAAACTTCAAATTATCTACTGATGATTCAAGTGCTCAAATAAGGAATCCAGTGTATTACAGAAGTCTTGTGGGAAAACTCAATTATCTCACCAACACACGACCAGATTTATCTTATTCAGTGCAAGTTTTAGGTCAGTTCTTACAGAATCCTAAGGAGACTCATTTACAAGCTTTAATTCATGTCCTGAGATATGTTCAGGGAACGGTTTCTTATGGTGTAATGTTTAAACCAGGTGAAAATCTTACACTGCAAGCCTTTTCAGATTCCGATTGGGCAACTTGTCCAATGAGTCGTAGATCAGTAACAGGATATGTTCTACTATTTGGAGAAAGTCCTATTTGTTGGCGATCAAAGAAACAAGCAACTGTTTCAAGGAGTTCTTCCGAAGCTGAGTATAGAGCAATGTCTCATGCTGCATCAGAAGTAACATGGTTGGTTGGATTACTCGATGAAATTGGTGTTAAATCAATCACTCCTGTTACTCTCCATTGTGACAATAAGTCAGCCATTCATATTGCAAAAAATCCAGTTTTTCATGAACGGACTAAGCACATAGAAGTTGATTGTCATTTTACTCGTGAAAAAGTGATGGAGGGATTGTTACAATTGTCCTACCTTCCTACTCGACATCAATTGGCTGATATATTGACTAAGGTTCTTCCTTCAGATCGTTTTCGGCAACTTCTGTCCAAGCTGGACATGTCAATTGAATCACCTGCTCCAGCTTGCGGGGGGTGTTACAAAATGGTGTCACGTGAAGTCACGAGATGCTTTCTTCACTTCTTTGGCGGGAATTCTCTTTTTTATTTTTCACTGTTTTGTATTTGATATAAATACTCTTTTCGTTCTGTTTTTTTTAGCATTCTGTAATTTTCCCTTTCATTGTGAAATAAAAGTTGGCAATGGCTATTGCCATAGCCTCTTGATCGATCAATTCTGTTAGGCATTGGTCATCTTTGAAATCCTTCCCAGCACTTGTAGAGTGCCACAACGCTCTTCCCTGCCGCGAGTGTCATAACTGGGTTTTTCTTCATTGTTTTCTGAGCTTCTACATTCTAGTAATTCATTTCATTTAACCATGTCCATCTCATAGTGTTTACAGCTTTATCAACAGTAAAGACAATTCAGCCACCGTAGTTAGCAATCAAAATAGGACTGTCAGCTTTACATGTATTTTTTTTATTGATTAATGTACATTAACGTTATTTCAAAATAAACGGATATACCCATCAGCTTTCTAACTATATAAAATGTAAACATTAATGATGACTTTTGAAAATGCATCTGCTTGGTTTTATATAAAAACATTGATGCATTTTGAAATATTGCCAATTCATTTTTAGAAAAAAATGACGTACATAACTCCCTTTACCTACTATTATACTGTGTTATAAATGGAGCAACTTGCGTGCAGTGGTAATACAATTATGTATGTAAAGCTAGCATTTATATTATACTACCTAAATTTTGTTGGTCGTATGTCTACTTCACATATTTGTGTTACTTATAACCACTCATACAACAACTTGGACAAGACAAGCTTAACATCATATACTGAATGAAGGCACCAGCTGAAACACATGTTAAAATAGAGCAAGTTTGATTGGGACAGCATTCCAGAATGTAAAACCGTACGTCGTGGTTTTATTATGAAGACGTCGCCACAGTTTAAGAATTGTGAATAGGATGTCTTGGGCGACGTGTCATTTCCAATTATAATCATTCATATAGGCAAAAGCATTATTTGTTAAAACCGGTTAGTAGTTGCATATCTCAAATTATTGCTGCTTCACTTCCAGGTTTTTGTGTTAACCTTGTTCTCTTTGGAAATAACAACCTTCTTCAGACCATGAACATATTTGAACTTCCTTATGTAATACCAACAACATGAAATGATCATGTCAACATACATCAACATCAAATTATACATTAAGCATAATTTTCAATTACTCAAATTTGTACATCAAACTTCTAGAATATCTACTATACTTTACATTACTGCATATGAGTAACTTGGTAGGTAATTAAATTGTCATAACTTCAGAAATCTTCCAATGTTAGTCCATGCCTTCTGAAATGCTCGGCATTAGTCATCTTTGAAATCCTTCCCATCACTTGTACAGTGCGACAACGCTCTTCTCTGCAGCGAGTGTCATAACTGGGTTTTTCTTCATTGTTTTCTGAACTTCAACATTCTACTAATTCTTTTCATTTAACCATGGCCAATTCATAGTGTTTACAGCTTTATCAACAGTAAAGACAATCACTATTGAGCCACCTTAGTTAGCAATCAAAATCTGTTCTTGGTAGCTGTGGAAAAAAGAGTAATTAGAAAGTCGACATAGTCTTCCAAGACACACTCGAGATTTTGGGACAAAAAGAAAAGGTATAAAGTATTATATATATTTTTCATAGAACAGAGGTAGAACCATCTAACAGTTAAATGTGCACAAATTGTAATATGTTTCGGCACATACAATTAAAGGTTAAAAAGGAGCTCGGACTGAACATCACCAAAAGCACCAGTCATTACGTGCATCACTCTCCAGACCATAACGCGTGTCACGGACCTCTGTATAAACTGTCTCTGTAATCCTAGCTTTCGCCTCAGCAGTCAACAAAGGAACTCGACAAAGAGGACAGACGACATGTCCAAACTCAACCCACTGGTCCAAGCATCCTCTGTGAAACACATGCCTGCACTTCAGTTCTCTTGTTTCTTCTCCTTCTCTCATATTGCATAGACATACAATACATTTCACTGGCTCTTCTTTTTCTTTCCTGAAGCTACGTACTCTGAGTTTTGTGTCACAGTTTGCTATTAATTGTTGAAGACCTATCGGAGTTTGGTCGATGAACTGAGAATCAACTGGCCAGGCAATGTGTGATAGTGGCTTTGAAAGTTTTAGTATTGGTTTTATAACAAAATACATGAGGAAACAAGGTAGTAATAGTATGGAGATTGCTACATATATAAATAGGATTTCATATCCATCCATGACTACTTAAGAAGCAAGCAAAAAACAATTAAGATACTCTGTGTCTTTTGCTGAAAAAAAGATTGTAAAAGGTGAGATGACAGAGATCATGGAACTTGTGTTATAAATAAAGGCACCAAAGAAAGCATTTATGCTTCACCTAAATGAGGTTGGTCATGTCCTCTTCCACCGACTGTTAAGTAACAGTCCTACAACAACTAGGACAAAGAAAGATTAAAGATTTTCTTAATGTCATATTATTGAATCAAAGGGGTCAAGCTGAAACAAGTGTTCAAATGGATATCCTAGCTATCAGTACAACTAGAGGGCTACGTGTGCTTTCAAATCTAATATGATACACTTGCATATTATAGATTAGTATATAAAAAATAAAAAATAATAAAAAATGAAAAAACAGTTCATAGACTGGCATTTTAGAATTAAAGCATGCTGTAGCTTCCTCACCCAAGAGCAGCCAGTTGCATATCTATTTTTGTTTGGTGTCTAGATATTATTGCTGAATTGCCTTTCAAGCCTTTTGTCTCGCTTCTTGTAGTTCAATGTCTGTTTCTTCGTTCCAATCTAGTTTGAGTTTGGGATGTAGTTCTCCCCATTACCTCCTATAAAACTCTGCTTTTTTTTTTCCTTTATCCCTTTTTAATGATATTTTTATCTTTGCTCTAACACCTTAGTTGTTCCCTAGAAGCTTTGCTGCTTTTGAATATGCCTATACTTTAGCCTTCCGTATATTTGTATGTTCCACCTTTCCTCCAATATAATTTGGTAGTCTTTAAATAAAAAACCCAATGATTCATGTATCTCAAAGACCAAATTTGGAGTGTGGCCGTTGGGACCTGCAAATAAAAGGCATATGTTTGTCTGAACTTCTCCATCCACATTGAGTTAAGAAGAACTCTATCTATGTTTTCAATTCAGAAAAGTGAAAGAAGGAAATTTACTGATTGATTCTTTATTATACAAAACAGAAGAAAAGTACATAGTATATATACAGGAAATAATGTGGCCCAATGGAATTCAGGCCCAAAGAGAAAAAACGAAAAATACTTGGATAGCAAAACAGCACCGTTGGATAATGAAAGATTTAACGGCTGATATTAAATCTGGAGCTTCACATGGATTGCTGATGTAACAAACGAATGAGGGTTCGGGTCTATGATCAATAGAGCCAACCCGTACCAACATCAGAGATATAGATCTAGGGTTATATCCAAACCCTTATCTTATTATGCCGCCTCAATTTTATTCCCTCTTCTCATGTCTTCTTCGTCATTCTCAACTTTTCCAACTTTAATGGCTTCCCGAAGTCGAATAAAATTGGCTGAGCTTAATGGCTTGGTCAAGATGTCAGCTTTTTGATAATACGAGGGTATGTGATAAATGTAAACCTTCCCACGAGTGATTTGATCTCTGATGAAGTGTAGATCTACTTCAACATGCTTTGTCCGAGAATGATTAACTGGATTTTTGGATAGCGAAATGGCACTCAGATTATCGCACCATATCGTGGGCTTTAGCTTAGGTTGCAGCCCTATTTCCTGAAGAAGATTGCTAAGCCAAACAACTTCTGCAGTAACACTAGCGGCTGCCCTGGCTTCAGCTTCAGCACTGGATCTGGAAACCGTGCTTTGCTTTTTGGTAGACCAAGAGACGGGATTCGTTCCGATAAAAACACAAAAGCCACTGGTAGACTTCCTATCATCAACATCATTAGCCCAGTCTGAATCACAATAGGCGTTAATGGTAATATCTTTGCAATCTCTGAAAATAAGATGGTAATCAATAGTTCCCTTTAAGTATCTTAAGATACGTTTAACAGCTTTCCAATGCTCAGTTAAGGGATTTTGCATGAATTGACATACACGATTTACGCTAAAACTAATGTCTGGCCTTGTTATTGTAGCATACTGTAGCGCACCAACCACACTCCTATATTGTTTGATGTTGTCAATAGCTTCACCTTTATATTTTGATAATTTCAGACCACTGGTCATAGGGGTTGGTAATGCGTTGGCTTTGTCCATATTTGTTTTTGTCAAAAGATCCAGTATATATTGTTTCTGGGATAATGTCATACCACTCCTGGTTCTTTGAATATTGATACCTAAGAAATAACTTAATTCACCCAAATCTTTGACAGCAAATTGTTTATCCAGAAGCTTCATGATGTTTTCGATTTCCATCTTGTTGTTGCCTGTGATGAGAATATCATCAACGTAAACTAACACATATATTTGATTAGCTCCTTTTGTTCTGGTATAGAGAGAATTGTCAGACTTAGTGGCTTTGAATCCAAGCTGATTTAAAATGTGTTTCAACTTTTCATACCAAGCTCTTGACGCCTGCTTTAGCCCATAAATGGCCTTATGTAGTTTACAAACTTTTCCATGATTATCTTTGTCAAATCCTGCTGGTTGTTGCATATATACTTCTTCTTCTAATTCACCATTTAAGAAAGCATTTTGAACATCCAGTTGTTTTATAGTCCATTGCTTGTGTATAGCCAGAGTCAGTATCACCCTTATAGTGGTTGGTCTAATAACAGGAGAAAAAGTTTCGTTAAAATCGAATCCATATTGTTGTGA
Organism: Allium fistulosum; assembly: GCA_030737815.1. Classification (NCBI taxonomy): domain Eukaryota; kingdom Viridiplantae; phylum Streptophyta; class Magnoliopsida; order Asparagales; family Amaryllidaceae; genus Allium; species Allium fistulosum. Next base: position 75,102,421 of record CM060906.1, read on the forward strand.
GTATCCCTTGGCTACAAGCCTGGCCTTATACTTAGTGATTTCTCCATTAGCATTTCTCTTAATTTTATATGTCCACCTGCTTCCAACAATATTTTTGTGCTTTGGTGGGTCCACGAGTATCCAAGTATTATTTTTGATCAAAGCATTGTATTCATCTTCCATTGCCTTTTGCCATTTTTGATTTTGAACTGCCTGATCATAAGATGTTGGTTCGATTTCGTTGACTTGTGCATTATAAATCTTGGGCTTGAAAATGCCACTTTTTGATCTTGTCACCATGGGATGTCCAACTATTTGTGCATCAGACCCACTTGAAACGCCATTGTTTTGATTTTGACTATCTTCATGTGCTCTAATTTCATCATGTCCACTTTGATTGCTCTCTTGTATTTCAGATCCAAGGCCAAGTTGACTGTCTTCCTGTTCACAAGAATTTTCTAAGTCATTATCATTGTTTTCAACAGTAGAGTTATTTAAAATATTTTTGTTGCTGCCACTACTGTTTTTAATAGAATGAATCCAATTCCCTAAGTCTGGAATATTGTTAGAATCAGAATTATTTGATGACTTTTCATTAGTTTTAATGTGAGCAAGAGGAAAAATATTTTCATTGAACATGACATGTTTAGAAATGTAAATCCTTCCATTTTTATCTAAACACTTGTAACCTTTTTGATTATGAGCATATCCAATAAAAGTGCATGGGCTAGATCTTAAACATAATTTATGCTTATTGTAAGGTCTAAGGTATGGATAACATAAACACCCAAAACTTTTTAATTGAAAATAATTAGGTTTAACACCATAAAACTTTTCATGAGGAGACTTATATTTTAAAGTTTTTGTTGGCATTTTGTTTATAAGATGAACAGCAGCTTCAAAAGCTTCATTCCAATACTTTAAAGGTAAACCAGATTGTGAAATAAGTGTCAGGCCAGTGTCAACAATATGCCTGTGTTTTCTTTCAATCAAACCATTTTGTTCTGATGTATGTGGACATGTTGTTCTATGTAGAATCCCCTTTTTATCAAAGAAAGATTTTAACAATTTGAACTCACTGCCACCATCAGTTTGAAATTTTTTTACATGGCTATTAGTCTGTTTTTCAATATATGTGATGAATTGTATGATAATATTGGGTGCATCAGACTTAAGCTTGAGAAAAAATATCCAAGTGAATCTAGTACAAGCATCTATAAGAGATAGATAATACCTGTGACCATGCATTGTGCTAACTGTGGATGGTCCCCACAAATTTGCAGCTATAAGATCTAAGGGTTTATCATAAACAGTTTTAGAAATATTAAAGGGTAACTTGTGAGATTTTCCCATTTGACAATGAGAACATATATGCAAATCTGTAACATTTGAAACAGAAATATTATTATCTTTTAACACACTTTTGACAGTGTCATAATTGGGGTGGCCAAGCCTGCAATGCCAATCATTATACATTTTTACAACATTCTCATTACAACTAATGTTGTTAGTCCAAATCTCTCTATCCTGTTCACTAGTTTTAGTCCCATTGCTGAACTTGTATAGCCCCTTGTCAAGTCTACCCTGTAATAATATATTCTTGTTAATTAAATCTCTAACAAGACAATGATTTGGGTGAAACTCAAAATATACTCTATTTTCTTTTGCAAACTGAGACACACTAATTAAATTCTTCTTGATACTAGGGACTCTTAATAGGTTATTAAGGTAGAGTATCCTAGCACCTTTTATTGTGCCAGTTCCAGTATGTGTTATATTTGTAGCTTCACCATTACCCATAAAAACAGAATTGTTACCTGAATAGCTTTTATTCCCTAGATTAAGATTCTGTAGATTGTTGGTGACATGGTGTGTTGCACCTGAGTCAGGGATCCATTCATCAGCATCAGCATCATCTGGTTTGATTATGTCATCATCTTCATTGCTTTGTTTAGAACTGCCGCTTGCTTGTGCCATGTTGATATGCGCATTTTTATTTTGCTGCTTTGGCCCAGTGTTATAATCTTCCTTAAACCTCATGAAACATCTATTTGCCATATGGCCAGGTTTTTCGCATATCTGGCATTTAATTTTGTTATAAGTAGACCTGCCTCTTCCTCTTCCTCTTTGTGTATAGCCACCTCTCTGATTTGAGAATTGCTGTGTTTGGTTTTCTTGTCTGGGTTGAGAATAGTTTCCTTTCTGGTTCTTGTTCTTGCTAATGTAATTCACTGAAAACTCTCCATTTATTAATTTTCTTTGCTCCACCCTTCCTTCATGTGCCAACAAGGCAGTTTCAACATAATCAATGGTTGGTAAAGAGGGTTGAGTAGCAATACATGTAATTAGTGACTCGTATTCATGGTCTAGACCATTGGTCATGATTAATATCCTTTCACTTTCAGAAATGCTATGTCCCACTCCTTTTAGCTTATCACACAGATTCTTGATTCTTGTCAAATATTCTCTCATGCTCGTTTCACCTTTCTTGATATTTTGCAATTCATGCCTGTAATGCATTATCCTGGCTGATGACTGAGAACTGAAAATACGTTCAATAGCTTTCCATATCTCGTACGAAGTGTTGCAACCAACAATTTGTGTTAACATGCTTTGACTGATGGATGATAATAACAAGGATGAAATAAGATTGTCCTGTTTTTGGTAAAGGTTGTATTCTGGGTTGGGAATTTCTTCTCCACTTGGTGACTTGATCATTATAGATGGTATGCTCTTTGTACCTTTGACATAATCTTGAAGTTCATAGCCTTTGAGCGCAATTTCAGTCTGATATTTCCAGGTGATATAATTGTCTTCGTCTAACGGAGTTGTGATTGCATGATTTTTAGGTTTGATGAGAGGGTTATCAGGTTGAGCAGTATTTCTGGTGGTGATTCCAGTGTTTGTGGAGGTTACTTCTTCCTCTTCACGAGCCATGGCAACAAAACAGATCCAAGAAAGCAGTTACAGAAAAGCAAGAACTTGATAATGCGCAGATGTGATCAACAGTGATATTAGCCCAGTAAATGACTGGTCGAGAATCAAACAGCCAGATCCAAATCTTGGCGAGGTTTGATTTAAATCGATAAAAGGTAAGAAAGGTATGAAAAAAGAATCAAATGATGAATAAATCTCAAAAAACAGATCTGAGAGAAGCCGAGAATTCTTATTCTCCTGGCACGCTCGATGATGATACGAGCTTTGATTTCTGATGATCAATGTCTTTCGACAACAAGCTCTGATACCATGTTTTCAATTCAGAAAAGTGAAAGAAGGAAATTTACTGATTGATTCTTTATTATACAAAACAGAAGAAAAGTACATAGTATATATACAGGAAATAATGTGGCCCAATGGAATTCAGGCCCAAAGAGAAAAAACGAAAGATACTTGGATAGCAAAACAGCACCGTTGGATAATAAAAGATTTAACGGCTGATATTAAATCTGGAGCTTCACATGAATTGCTGATGTAACAAACGAATGAGGGTTCGGGTCTATGATCAATAGAGCCAACCCGTACCAACATCAGAGATATAGATCTAGGGTTATATCCAAACCCTTATCTTATTAAATTTTGCTTAATATATTTCTTTTTGGTCCAAACCACCTCTAACTTTTTTTTTAATATACCAGTGCATTTTTAAAAACCGCCAGCTTTCTGACCGTATAAAATATGAAAAAAATTTCAGAATATAACCGCTCGGTTATATACAAAAACATTGACACATTTTGAAATTCGATCAGGTTATGCAAAATAAAAAGTATTGATGATATTTCAAATTCGGTACACTCTAGCTGCTGAGCTGAAAAGTGGCATATATCTCTTTGACAAATAGTTTTAAAAATTGGGTGAAATCTAAAAAGAATTCTCGTTGACAAATAGTGGGGACAGAGGCAACGTACATAATCCCCGTGCCTTCTATCAATCCATATTATAAATGGAGCAACTTGCGTGTAGTGGTTATGTAATTATGTAGGTAAAGCAAGCATTTATATACCACCTAAATTTTGGTGGTCATATGTCTACTTCACGTATTTGTGTTGCAACACTCATATATACAACTACTTGGACAAGCCAAGATTTTCTTAAATATCATATATATTGAATGAAGGCATCAGCTGAAACACATGTTCAAAATAGAGCACATTTGATTGGAACAGCATTCCAGAATGTAAAACGTACGTCGTGGTTTCATTATGAACACGCCACATATTTTAAGAATTATGAATAAGATGTCTTGGGCGACGTGTCATTTCCAATTAAAATGTTATGCATCACCTGTTTCTGATTCTAATCATTCGGGCAAAAACATTATTGGTTGAAATCTAAGTGTTGCGCATTAAAACCAATAGACATCACTTAAACCAACATCAATTATTTTATTACTCACAATAATTAGTAAATAACTATAACGAAAAAAAAAGAGGCACGATATTTATACTGGTTCCACTATCATCAAGATAGTGTATGTCCGGTGCAAAAAAAACAGATTTTATTATACATGTGAGAGTCACAATAAATTGCAAAATAAAAATTTACATATCAAAGCCCTATGTTAGAATTAACAGGAAGAAGATTGATGCAGCTCAGGTTAAAGGTCTAAGTCGTTCACGACTTAAGGGGCTAAGTCGCGATGATGCAGCTCAGGTTAAAGGTCTAAGTCGTTCACGACTTAAGGGGCTAAGTCGCACACGACTTAAAGAAGTAACTATAGATTGTCTTCGACCTAAGGAAGCATGCGAGGCATGTGAGCAGGAGTTACGACTTAACTGGAAACCAGGGGAAGGAGCTAACTCGAGTTTACGACCTAAGGAGAAGATTCTGGGTCGTCTATGACCTAACAAGATACTGGGGCGACCTAACTTGTTTTTAGGTCGTATGCGACCTAACAAGCTAAGGCATAGGTCGTGGGAACGACCTATCATGTCACCAAGGAAAAAGCTTCGACCTAACAAGTTAAAAGTACTACGAGCTAAAATGGAACGACCTAAGTCAGGTCGCAAGGAGTTGTTAAGGCGTGAAGTCCTTAAGTCGCTACATATTTTAGGTCGTTACCGACCTAAAGCTTAGGTCGCGAAGTTTTCTGATGCGCATGTTCTTAAGTCGCGGAAGCCTGGATGCGTTGGAATTTCTGCCGAGTTAATTTGAGCCGTTGATTATGTTAAGTCGCGAAGAAGGTTAGGTCGTTGATGGAAAGCTGCTGTGTACTTTAGGTCGTGTACGACCTATGTGAGTCGCTGTATTGTGTTGTATATGTTCTTAAGTCGTAGCCTGATTGTTGTTAGGTCGCGTCTGTACTAGGTCGCAACATTCTAGGTCGTAGGTCGTTTCCGACCTAAGTACTTGTAATATTTTTAAGTTTTCTGAACTTTTGTGTTGTAAGTCGTATACGACTTATGTTAAGTCGGAGATGTTGTTAAGTCGGTTGCTGACTTAGGAGTTGTATTTTTTTCTGCTTTGCGTGTTGTAGCCTATAAATAGGCGAGTTGTTTCATTTGTAAAGGTTGTTGAATATTGAATAAAATTCTCTTTTGATTGCTTTGTGCTTTCATTCAAATTGGTAGTTGAGTGTAATCTCCTATCTCCTCTTTCGGATAATCGAGTGCGCTCGATTCAACGATTGTAGAAGCCGATTCACGGAATCAAGTGCGCTTGATCAACGCTTGAAGAATTGAAGATCTTCGAACCCGGTATCGTGCGCGATCAACGAGTTCAGGATAGCTAGAATTCGGTATCTTCGGATCAACGAATTTGGGCAATTCAGCATTCATCAATCCATCGACTGCTACTTTCACCAATCTACATCCTTTTTGTAATATCCGCTGCGTCAGTTTTGGTATCAGAGCTTGTTCTAGCCAATCATAGCTAGATCGAGACTTGGAGCCTAATCAGTGTGAAGTTGAGCCGTGAGCAAGAGAAGTGTTCATCATTGATTTGAAGATTGAAGTTCGGATTTGCATTGGAGGCCGAAACTTTGTCCATCATGTTCATCGCGATTTGCTACAAAGTGGGAGTTTTCGATCCATTTCATTTTGGATCAAAATCCGGAAAGTGTTTGAATTTGAAGTGTTGAAGAATTTGTGAAGTTTTCGAGTATGCCGCCAAGAAGAGCTAATCGCCACCAAAACGTAGAAGCTTTATATCGAAGAGAAGAGGCTGATGAGATGGAGCAAAGAATCAATGAGAATTTTAGTGAAAAGCTTAACGAAGGAATTGGCCGGTTAGAGAAGCTTATGACGGAAATGAATCAAAATCGGAGAAGGGTTTCACCAGAATCTAACCATGGGGGTAGTAGAGTCTCGCCACATTCCAATCGAGACAGAAGTGTTGAAAATGATCAAGGACGTGGGAGGAACGTGAATGATCGTGAACGGAGGAATGTCGATAGAAGGGATGAAAGTGGAAGACGTAATGGTAGTAGAGATGTTGGTGGTCAGAATCGACATCGTTATACATCTGATTTTGAAGAGGAGTATGATGGTGGTAGTGTTCAAGGAAGAGGTCAAGGAAGAAATTACTCTGAGTATGATCACAAGTGGGAATCGGGGATGAAGACAGAAATTCCTGAATTCAAAGGTGGTATGCAAGCGGAGGAGTTTCTAGATTGGGTAGCTAATGTTGAAGAGATTTTTGACTTCAAAGAAGTTCCAGAACATCGTCGAGTGAAGTTGGTTGCTACAAGGCTAAGGGGTAGAGCTTTGGCATGGTGGCAGCAGACCAAACTTACACGTGATCGGATGAGAAAGTCAAAAGTTGAATCTTGGGAGAAGATGAAGAAATTGATGAAAGCAACGTTCTTACCATACAATTATCAATCTTTGATGTATCAACGTTTGCAGAACTTGAGGCAGGGCACAAAGACAGTTAATGACTATGCTGATGAATTCTATCAACTTATTGCAAGGAATGATATTATGGAAACAGAAGAGCAGCTGACATCTAGATTCATTGGGGGATTGAGGATGCAGATACAGGATATGGTTAATATGTTCGATCCTAGATCTGTAGCAGAAGCACATCAGAAAGCGTTGGCTTGGGAGAAGCAGGGACGACGAGGAAGTGGTGTGTTTACAAATTCCAACCATCCAGTGAAGGGAGTTAGTGGGAGTTCTAATGTTTCAAAAGCTGTTGCAAAATCAGTTGTGAATGAGGTTGGGAAGGCGAAAGTCAACAACGGTTTCAAATGTTACAATTGTCAAGAATTGGGTCACAAGAGTAATGAATGTCCAAAGCCGAAGAAGAGAGCTATGATAGCTGAGGTTGAGGATGAGGATGAAGAAGCTGAATACTCTAATTCTTTACCAGTTGAGGAGGAAGACTTGCTGTCAGGAGATGACGGGTACGCATTGATGATGAGGAGAAGTTGTTTAACACCGAAGCAAGAGGAGGAAAGTAGTTGGTTGAGGAACAATATCTTTCAATCTACATGCACTATTCTGGGAAGAGTTTGTAAATTTGTTATTGATGCTGGGAGTTGTGATAATATTATCTCTACAGAGGCAGTGAAGAAATTGGAGTTGAAAACCGAGAAACATCCTAAACCGTACAAGCTAGCTTGGTTGAGGAAGGGAGGTGAAGTGAAAGTTGGACGTAGAGCTTGTGTGAAGTTTTCAATTGGGAAGAAATACAAAGATGAAATCTGGTGTGATGTCGTAGATATGGACGTTTGTCATTTGTTGCTAGGGAGACCGTGGTAGTATGATCGAGCTGTGCAACATGATGGGCGTACCAACAGTTACTGTTTCATGTTTGAAGGCACAAAGATTACTCTAGTTCCAAAGAAGAGACAACATGAGGAAAACAAGTTGGAGGAGATTGAAGAGCTCAAAACTTTGTTATCGTTGAAGGAGTTTGTGAAGGAAGTAGAGGAGGAACCTGAAGTGTTTTTGTTAATTGGGCGAGAGAGCAGTGAAGAGGTTGAGATTCCAGAAGAAGTAAAACCAATTTTGAAAGAATTTGACGATGTATTTCCAGAAGAGTTACCAACGGAGTTGCCACCGTTGAGGGATATACAACATCAGATAGATCTTGTTCCAGGTGCTGTGTTTCCACACAGACCACATTATCGAATGAGTCCGAAGGAACATGAAGAGTTGCGGAGGCAAGTGGAAGAATTGCTTGAACAGGGGCGTGTGCAAGAGAGTTTAAGTCCTTGTGCTGTATCAGCTTTATTGGTACCCAAGAAGGATGGGACGTGGAGGATGTGCACTGACAGTCGAGCATTGAATAAGATTACCGTGAGATATAGATTTCCAATGCCGAGGTTGGATGACTTGTTGGATCAAATAAGCGGAGCTACTATCTTTTCTAAGATTGACTTGAAGAGCGGTTATCATCAGATTCGCATTAGACTAGGGGATGAATGGAAGACAGCATTCAAGACGAGGGAAGGATTGTATGAATGGCTGGTAATGCCGTTTGGTCTATCGAATGCACCAAGTACTTTCATGAGGGTGATGAATCAGATTTTTCGACCATTCATTGGGAAATTTGTGGTGGTGTATTTTGATGATATTCTGATTTACAGTGGGAGTTCAGAGGAACATCTGAATCATCTTAGAGAAGTGCTGATGGTACTGAGACAAGAACAGTTTTATGCTGCTACGAAGAAGTGCGTGTTCATGACACACAGTGTTTTATTTCTGGGGTATGTTGTTTCAGAGAAAGGAATACAGGTTGACCAAAGTAAAGTTGAAGCCATTAGAGATTGGCCACAACCCAAGACGATAACGGAAGTTCGTAGTTATCATGGGTTGGCTTCATTTTATCGAAGGTTTATTCCACACTTTAGTAGTGTGATGGCACCTGTTACAGATTGCATGAAAGGTAAACAGTTTGCATGGACAGAGGAAGTAGGGAGTGCTTTTGGGAAGATCAAGGAATTGCTGACGTCTGCACCAATTCTAGTGCTACCTGATTTTCAGTTGGTGTTTGAACTACATACTGATGCATCCAAGGTTGGGATTGGAGGGGTGTTGAGTCAGAAGGGGCGTCCTATTGCATATTTCAGTGAGAAGTTGTCAGGAGCGAAGATGCGATACAGTACATATGATGTGGAGTTCTATGCTGTTGTACAATCTATTAAACACTGGAGACACTATCTATTTCAGAAGGAGTTTGTTCTTTACACTGATCATGAAGCATTGAAGCATTTGCAAGGGCAAGACAAGATTTCAGCGAGACATGCATCGTGGATTGCATATCTGCAACAGTTTACTTTTGTTGTTAAACACAAGTCAGGGGTGACAAATCGTGTGGCTGATGCTTTGAGTAGGAGGAGTCACTTGTTGACTACACTGAAGGTAGAAGTGACGGGGTTTGAAATGTTGCCAGAATTATTTACCGATGATCCATACTTTGGAAAGTTTGTTGATAAAGTCAAGAAGGGAGAGACGGATGAGTTCGTGATGGTGGATGGTTTTCTTTTTAAGGGAAATCGATTGTGCATACCAGAGGGTAGTCTGAGAATGAAGATTATCAAAGAGTTACACGAAGAGGGACATGTTGGGAGAGACCGTACCTTACAGTTGATTTCACAGTCCTACTGTTGGCCATCGATGAGGAAAGAGGTGGAAAGGTTTGTGGAGCGTTGTCATATTTGTCAGGTTTCGAAAGGAACTGCGACTAATGCTGGTTTATATATGCCATTACCTGTACCAATTAAACCATGGGTTGATGTGAGTATGGACTTCGTGTTGGGATTACCGAGGACACAGCGAGGTAACGATTCCATATATGTGGTGGTGGACAGATTCTCGAAAATGGCACATTTTATTGCTTGTAAGAAGACGGCGGATGCTGTTCATGTTGCTCAATTGTTTTTCAAGGAGATCTATCGACTTCATGGATTGCCAGAATCTATTGTGTCGGATAGAGATACTCGATTTTTGAGCCACTTTTGGTTGAGTTTGTGGAAAATGGTGGGAACGAAGCTGAAATTTAGTAGTGCTTATCATCCACAAACTGATGGACAGACTGAGGTGGTAAACAGATCATTGGGAAACTTGCTGAGGTGTCTTGTTCAAGATAATCTAAAGTGTTGGGATGTGAAGTTATGCCAAGCAGAATTTGCTCATAATCATGCTGTGAATCGAAGTACTGGGTTCAGTCCATTCCAGATTGTTTATTCGAGCTTACCGAAGGGACCGTTGGATTTGACGGTAGTGCCACAATCAAAGAAGACAGTTAAGAAAGCTGCCGATTTTGTCGAGGGGTTAGCGGAATGTCATAAAATCGTTCAAGAACGATTGGAGAAAGCAAATGAGAAATATAAACGATCTGCAAATTTGAAACGACGAAATGTTGAGTTTAATGAAGGAGATTTGGTTTATGCAGTGTTAACAAAAGATCGTTTTCCGGTAGGCGCTTATAGCAAGTTGAAAGCCAGGAAAATTGATCCGGTGGAAGTTGTAAAACGAATTAATGAAAATGCTTATAAGTTGAAACTGCCAGATGACGTGTATACGTCTGACGTATTCAATGTTAAGCATCTCGTACCATATCATGGGGATGAGTTTGAGGAGGTGGATGCAGAAAGTGCAAATTCGAGGTCGAATTTTACTCAACCTGGGGAGGATGATGCAGCTCAGGTTAAAGGTCTAAGTCGTTCACGACTTAAGGGGCTAAGTCGCGATGATGCAGCTCAGGTTAAAGGTCTAAGTCGTTCACGACTTAAGGGGCTAAGTCGCACACGACTTAAAGAAGTAACTATAGATTGTCTTCGACCTAAGGAAGCATGCGAGGCATGTGAGCAGGAGTTACGACTTAACTGGAAACCAGGGGAAGGAGCTAACTCGAGTTTACGACCTAAGGAGAAGATTCTGGGTCGTCTACGACCTAACAAGATACTGGGGCGACCTAACTTGTTTTTAGGTCGTATGCGACCTAACAAGCTAAGGCATAGGTCGTGGGAACGACCTATCATGTCACCAAGGAAAAAGCTTCGACCTAACAAGTTAAAAGTACTACGAGCTAAAATGGAACGACCTAAGTCAGGTCGCAAGGAGTTGTTAAGGCGTGAAGTCCTTAAGTCGCTACATATTTTAGGTCGTTACCGACCTAAAGCTTAGGTCGCGAAGTTTTCTGATGCGCATGTTCTTAAGTCGCGGAAGCCTGGATGCGTTGGAATTTCTGCCGAGTTAATTTGAGCCGTTGATTATGTTAAGTCGCGAAGAAGGTTAGGTCGTTGATGGAAAGCTGCTGTGTACTTTAGGTCGTGTACGACCTATGTGAGTCGCTGTATTGTGTTGTATATGTTCTTAAGTCGTAGCCTGATTGTTGTTAGGTCGCGTCTGTACTAGGTCGCAACATTCTAGGTCGTAGGTCGTTTCCGACCTAAGTACTTGTAATATTTTTAAGTTTTCTGAACTTTTGTGTTGTAAGTCGTATACGACTTATGTTAAGTCGGAGATGTTGTTAAGTCGGTTGCCGACTTAGGAGTTGTATTTTTTTCTGCTTTGCGTGTTGTAGCCTATAAATAAGCGAGTTGTTTCATTTGTAAAGGTTGTTGAATATTGAATAAAATTCTCTTTTGATTGCTTTGTGCTTTCATTCAAATTGGTAGTTGAGTGTAATCTCCTATCTCCTCTTTCGGATAATCGAGTGCGCTCGATTCAACGATTGTAGAAGCCGATTCGCGGAATCAAGTGCGTTTGATCAACGCTTGAAGAATTGAAGATCTTCGAACCCGGTATCGTGCGCGATCAACGAGTTCAGGATAGCTAGAATTCGGTATCTTCGGATCAACGAATTTGGACAATTCAGCATTCATCAATCCATCGACTGCTACTTTCACCAATCTACATCCTTTTTGTAATATCCGCTGCGTCAAAGATACTCTATTAGATGATCATTGACTGAATGCTAGGATTGTTTACAATGAAGTCTACCATAAATTTATAGCTAGTGCAAATCCATAAGAAATATCTATTAAATTAGCAGAACACGGTAAGAAGAAAAGCGAGGCAATTTACAATAGTAACAAATTGTGCAAACACAACAAGTTATGCATTTCCATATTAAAAATAGTGAATATTGAAAAAAATAAACAAATGTGATTACCTAATTTGTTGCCATAACTTCATCCTCGATGCTCTGAAAGACCTCTCGTCTCTTTCATAGGGAAGAACGCATGATCTTCTTTAAAATTATATATAATTTGATTCGTAAACTCTCAACAATATGCAAAAGCATTATTTGTCGAAATCTGTTAGTGGTTGCATCTCTCAAATTATTGCTACTTCACTCTCAGGTTTAGTAAAATGTTCTCTTTGAGTCTGTACTAGAACAATTCTCAAATTAGGTTTTCGACCATGGTCTTCTTCAAGACTATGCAACTGCGGCACTATAGGCATTGTTGTCACTTCATCACTCCAAGTCATATCCTTCCATCTACAAACGAATATATATCATAATCTTTAATTCATACATCAAAAATTCTGATGCATATCAACACAAAATACAAGGTACATTGACATTCTCATAACCCATAGGTCAGAGGTGTTGTTCAATTCACCTATAACCGGAGTTAAAACGAGCAAACCTATACCCTGATATCAAACAACAATCCCCTTAAACAATATGACAAATTTTGGGTTTAAACTTCCATATGTAATACATGCAACATGAAATAATCATATCCAACAAACATGGTCAACATCAAATGATACTTTTGGCATAATCTCAAGTGCTCGAATTTGTCTACGAAACAACTAGAATATCTGCAATACTTTACTACATATGAATAACTTGGTAGCTAATTAAAGTGTCTTAACTTCGAAAATCTTCCAATGTAGCTTATGATTTTTGAAATGCCTAACAACGATAATCTTGAAATCCATCTCTGCACTTATAGGGCGTGACAATGCTCTACACTAACAACAAGTGTCACAATTGGGTTTTTCTCTCTCCTTATTTTCTGAACTTGTACATGGTAATTTTTTCCGTTTAACCCTGTCCACTTTATAATATTCATGGTTTTATCAGCAGTAGAGACGATCAGAGCAAGCAGCCTTTCAAAATCTGTTCTTTGGTCGCTGCGTGGAAAAGAGTATTATTCAGCTGGACATTGGTAGAACCATAACGTGTGCACAAACTGAATTATACATACTCACATAACAGAGGTAGAACCATGCGAACTGAATCATGTCTCTGCATGTACAAAACAACTCAGACTGAATATCACCAAAAACACCAATCATTACGTGCATCATTCTCCCAACCACAACGTGTGTCACTGACCTCTGCATAAACTGTGTCTGTAAGTTTAACATTAGCCTCAGCCATTAACAAAGGAACTCGACAAAGAGGACTGACAATACATTTCACATTGCATCCTCTATGAAATACATGCCTGCACTTCACTTCTCTTGTTTCTTCTCGCCCTTTCATATTGCATGGATATACAGTACATTTCACCGACTCTTTTCTTTATTTCATGAACAATACATACTCAGAGTTCCACGTCGCAGTTTGATATTAACTGTTGACGACTTGTTGAAGTTTGGTCGATAAATGGAGAATCGTCTGGCCAGGAATTATGTGATAGTGGCTTTGGAAGTATTAGTATTGGTTTGATAACAAAATATATGAGGAAGCAAGGTAGTAATAGTATGGAGATTGCTAAGTTCATAAATTGGCTTTCATTTCCATCCGTGACAACTTAAGAAGCAAGCAAAAAACATTCAAGATATTCTATGTTTGTTTGCCGAGTAAAAGATTGTAAAAGGTGAGATGACAGAGACCGTGGAACTTGTGTTATAAAGATGTGAGTTACCAGGGTCCAGTGATTATATAGTTGTATATATATCTGAAAAGAAAGCATTTATGCTCACCTAAATGAGGTTGGTCATGTCCTCTTCCATTTACTTGTAAAATAACAGTCCTACAACAACTTGGACAAGCCAAGATTCAAGATTTTCTTAATATCATATATTAAATCAAAGGGGTCAAGCTGAAACAAGTCTGGAAAGCCTAGCTATCACTACACGGTGGGTTGGTTATGAACACGTCACATAGTTAAGAATTATGAATGAGTTACAACTAGTGGACTACGTGTGCTTTCAAATTTAATATTATATACTTACATATTATAGATTAATCTAATAAACACTACTAATTAGTTGTAATATTTTGTTATAGTAAACATTACTCCTGTAATAGTTTAACCATATTTACATCATAATAAATAAACATAACTGGAAAATAATTTACAATATTTAAATACCGTAAAAAAACCTCCCTCGAACGCTCATTAATATTTGTATTATTATTTGTATTAGTATTATAAAACTAATTAAAAGAATAATATTTAATCTAATATAACATAATAAAACAACCAATCATCGGATATCTTAATTTCATCCTCGCTTTCAAACTCAATATCCAAGGACTAGACTGTAATCTTGTTTTCATTCTGATTATCAGACTCACTAATGGCAAGCATCTATTTTCTCCACCGGTTGATCCTGATAAATAAACTAAACTCTTATTTGTTTTAGAAATATGTAAAGGCTCATTAAATATGGTTCATGAAACTCAAAGAGACAAAACTGATATATTCTTGTTTGATGGTCTATTTTCTCCTACTATAAATGGAGAAGTTTGTATTAACATTGCTGAAACAAGTTGAAGTTATATAAATCAAATTCCATATACCTAAATCTGATTCAAAAGCATATACAGAAATCTTAATTTCCTAACAGATTGGTATCAGAGCCACCATCAAATAAAAGCTACCATCAAATTAAAATGAGTAACTTTCTTACCGTCCCAAAGCTTACAAAAGAAAACTATGGACACTGGTGTATCCGGATGAAAGCTTTGCTTGGATCACAGGAGGCATGGGAAATTGTCGAAAAAGGTTATGATGAACCGGAGAATGAAGAAGCTTTGAATCAGGCCCAGAAAAATAATTTAGCAAAGGCTCGAAAACAAGATCAACAAACTTTGTCTATTATACATATGGGCTTAGATGAAGCTATGTTCGAGAAGGTTGCATCTGCAGCAAAAGCAAAGGAAGCCTGGGAGATTCTCCAGAATAATTTTAAAGGAGTTGACAAAGTAAAAAAGGTACGATTACAAACTCTACGAGGAGAATTTGAAACATTGCATATGAAAGAAACGAAATCAGTCCCAGATTATTTCACGAGGGTTTCCTCTGTTATAAATCAAATGAAGAATTATGGAGAAAAGATTGAAGATGCTCGTGTTAATGAAAAGATATTAAGATCTTTGAATACAAAATTGCAACTTGTTGGTATTTCCATTGAAGAATCAAATGATACAGAAACTATGACAGTTGATCAACTCATGGGGTCTCTGCAAGCATACTCAGAAAGATTATTAAAGAAGGAGGAGATAGAATCTCAAGTGTTGAAAACTGATGTCTCAGTTGAAGACAAAGATAAAGTATTGTATACACAATACAGTAGAGGAAGAGGACATGGACGTGCAAAACAAAATTTTACTCGAGGCAGAGGACGTGGTCCTATGAGCAACAGACTTGAAGAGATGTTGTAGACAAATCAACAAAACTGGCGTGGACAAGGACGTGGCCGTGGCAGAGGTGGAAGATCAAACCCTGGAAGAGGTAGCAGATCAGTGGAGTGTTACAATTGTGGAAGACTTGGACACTTTGCCAAAGATTGCTGGTTTAACAAGAAGGTTGAAGAAAAGGCAAATTTAGTCGAAATGGAGGAGCAACAAGAAAAGGGATTTTTGCTAATGGCTTGCAAAGGTATGGTTCCTGAAGATGAAATTATGTGGTATCTTGATAGTGGGGCCAGTAACCATATGTCTGGCCTCAAGCATCTTTTTACTGATTTGAAAGAAATAAATTCCGGAGTTGTGTCATTTGGATATTCATCGAAGATAGAAGTAAAAGGAAAGGGTGAAATATGTTTTACTAGAAAGGATGGCAGACAAAGAAAAATTGAAGATGTGTATTATGTTCCTGACATGAAGAACAATATTCTGAGCCTTGGACAGCTACTTGAAAAAGGATATTCAATTTTTATGGAAGACAGAGTCATGTGCTTGAAGGACAAATATGGCAAGACAATTGCTAAAACTGAAATGTCTCAAAATCGGATGTTCAAGTTGAATTTAAAAAACATACAGGAGAAGTGTTTGCAAGCAAAGTCAGAGGATAAGGCAACTTTATGGCACAAGAGACTTGGACACTTACACTATGGTGGTTTGAAGGAGATGGCAAACAAAGGAATGGTTCATGGAATACCAAGCATGGATCATACAGGAAGTTTTTGTGAAGATTGTGTGCTGGCAAAACAAACAAGGAGCTCATTCCAGAAAGAGGCAACTTATCGTGCTACAAAGCCTCTCGAGTTGGTGCATACGGACATATGTGGTCCTATCACACCTGAATCATATAGTTCCAAGAGGTATTTCATCACTTTCATCGATGATTATTCTCGAAGAACATGGGTTTATTTTTTAAGTGAAAAATCCGAGGCATTAAAAATATTCAAGAAATTCAAAGTGTTGGTAGAAAAGAAGGCAGGAATGAATATCATGGGATTGCGTTCTGATAGAGGCGGAGAATATACATCAAAATTTTTTACGGAATACTGTGAAGAACATGGCATTGGAAGGTTCTTAACAGCTCCATATTCACCAAAGCAGAATGGCGTGGCTGAACGTAAAAATCGGACAATCTTAGACATGGTTCGATCAATGTTAAAGAGCTAGGAACTACCAAAAGAATTCTGGGCGGAAGCTGTGCAATGTGCCGTTTATATTCAGAATCGGTGTCCACATTCAAACTTGGGGGATGAAACACCTTAAGAATTATGGAGTGGAAGGAAGCCTACTGTTTCACACTTGAAAGTTTTTGGGAGTGTGGCATATTCACATGTTCCTGATCAAAGGAGAACAAAGTTGGATGATAAGTGTAACGACCCGTATTTTTACGGATCGAAACATCGTAAAAATAGTTGACATTTGGTCGCATTGTTGATTAGTCATCCATAGTCTAAGTCTTAGGTCGTATGAGAGTTTGGAGCGACCTAAGGAAGTTGGCGAGTTAAGGAGTAGACGACTTAGTGAAGTGGAGCGACCTAAGGATTGGAACGACCTAAGAAGTTAGGTCGTGTGATAGTTAGGTCGTATAGAAGATAGGTTGTGTGCTGGCTTAGGTCGTGGGGTAGGTTAGGTCGAGTGAGCGACCTAGGAGATTGGAGCGACCTAAGAGAGTTAGCGACCTATAGAATTTGGCAACCTATAGGAGTTAGCGACCTATAGGAGTTAGCGACCTAAGGGTTAATGACCTACAGTATTTGGCGACCTAGTGGTGAGCGACCTAGTGATGAGCGACCTAGTGGTTAGCGACCTAGTGAGTAGCGATCTAGTGGTTAGCGACCTAGTGAGTAGCGATCTAGTGGTTAGCGACCTAAGAGTTAGCGGCAACGACTTATTAGTTAGCGAGTTAGCGTAGTTAGGTCGTTAGACGACCTAAGGAGTTAAGTCGTGAGCTTCTGAGTTGAGTTAGGTCGTAGGCGACCTAAGTTAGTTAGGTCGGGAGCTTCTGTGTGTGTTAGGTCGTAGGTCGCGTGGAAGCGCAGATGTGTTAGGTCGTAGGTCGTAGGGTTTCGTTAGGTCGCAGATGCGCGTAGGTCGTTGGATCTGTTAGGTCGAAGATGCGCACATGTGTTAGGTCGTAGGTCGCGTAGAGGCTTGGGGCTGTTAGGTCGAAGATTTTAGGTCGTGGGGTTTTAGGTCGTAGGGTTTCTTAGGTCGTGGACGACCTAACTCCGAGCGAACGACCTAAGGAGAATTCAGCCTATAAATAGGAGGGTTTTTCTTCATTTTTGGGATCCGGATTTCGAAGCGACGAAGTGCTGCCATTTTGAGAGCTCGAGTTCTACACTTCTTCACTTCTTTTCTCCACTTTAATCTTGTGATTCCTTCCATCCAAATCGAAGATCAAATCGAAGATCCAAGAGCTTGGATTGAAGATCTTCATCCATTGAAGAGAGATTTCATCGTTTGAAGCGGATTTGTGATAGATCGAGTTAGATCCCTCGCTGTCCAGATCTAAAGTGTGTTGCTTTTAAGGTGTTTAGGTGATTTGGTGAGTGGTGATTATCTCTCACACGGATCCAAAGGAGTATATCAGATCGTTGGCTTGATTTTGTGTTAAAGTAGTGATTTCCATGCATTTTCTTAATCCTAAGTATAGATCCATTGTTCATGATGATTTGACAACCATTTTACTACATGTTAACCTATGCAAGTTCATTCATCAAGATTATAGAGACATTGCTCATGTTTTCATGCTTGTTAGACTTTTGACTCTTTAATTACGAAATTGCCATTATTGTTATAATTGTCTATTTAGATCATATTTGAATGCTTGATTACTTGGATAAATGTTTGACTTGATTGATTGCTATGAATTAGATGATTGATGATGTGATTTAGACCAAAGATGATTCAAAAGCTAATGGAAAGGCTCTTGAATTGGAAAAGCTGCTTGTGGCATATGTAGCGGATAATGAAGCTCATATGGATAGATTTGATGATGATGTTGAGATGAGGCTTTGCTATGATGATGATGATGAGGCGAAGCATGATATGAGATAGCCTTGGTCTAATCCAGACGGGATCATTCCAAGCAGATTGATAACTCGGTGATATGGTTCGAGTTTGAGGATAATGGTTTGCTCGAGAGGCGCTTGAGCCAGTATGGAAATAGTCGTCGAGGAGGATGACTAGAAGGCTGAGATCTCATCATTGTTGAAGGTTCTAGCATGCTCAAAGCAAGAGTACGTTGGGCAGATTCGATAGTCCCTAAAGGCTACTGATTGGTAGTCAAGTACTCTGGGCAGATTCGATAGTCCTAGGCACGGGTCACGATGACGTGCGGAGTTATGTCTAGAACCGAGGTTTCCATTAGCCCTTGACGGACGGATGAAATAATGAGCCGGTCATTCAATTAACTATGATATCGAAGCAATGATAACAGTGATAGCCAGAGTCATGGATGTTTGGTTGTATCGTCATTCGGTCTCAAGAGCAATGTTTTCTGGGTGCTTATCTGATCTTGGTTTAGGCCTTGGGGGTTTGTACTTGGAAAACATCGCCCTTGACTCGAGTGATAATTGCTTTACTTTAAATTGTATGCTTTGCTATGTTTGCTTCTGCTTAGTGTGTGTCTGGGGGCTATCACTGTAGAAAGAGGTGGAGTGGGAGGGTTGTATTCCTATTCCTTTTCCTTTATGCTCTTTTGGTATGTTGTTAGTTAATTTACCACTCACTAAGACTGTTGTCTGACTCAAGGCTTTATGTTTTAACTCTTATTGCCTTGGGCTGTTCGTCCATTTTGGGATGGGCAGACTAGGTAGCAGATGACAGGTGCTGTTCTTGCTTTCCACGATGCTGATGTCGAAGACGAGCTGGAGGCTTGCATATTATCTTCTTACTATATGTACTAGATGTTCCGCTGCTTTGTATAATACTCTGAGTGATATGTAGTGAGGCTTGATGTATTGACTATTCAGATGTTTGTATTCAACTATTATGAAGTTTTATATGATGACCTTCTATTCTGTGAAGCTTCACTATATATATGTTCTATTGTATTTTATCCATACGCTGTGAGTTATACGATAGATTCTGTTGTTTTTAATTTACCCTGACAATCGTCCATGGCTGCCTGGCACGCTTTACAGCGCACTATGTCTAGGTTCAGTACGGGGGTCATGGGCGGTTGTCACATTTGGTATCAGAGCATTGGTTAATCGATTTTACCCAACGCTCGCTGACGTAACTACGTATGAGAGACGTAATCGTATTTTGATGGATGATTACTATATATAATATAGTAGCTTAGAAGGATTTGAATTCCTTATGCAGTTGTTTCTCAAGATGTATTAATCATTCCTTTTTATAGATATTGAGAATGAGTCGAAGAGGGAGACCAGCTGCTAGGGAAGGCCGTGCTGTTGAGGGGGCTGCTGATTATGTAGCTATGTTCGAAGCTATGATGACTTCGATCATGAGAAGGATACCAGTTCCGGGGACATCAGTTGATGTTGGAGTTCAAGTTCAAACTCCAAGACCGGTGGATTTTGCTAAGCTGTGTAAAGACTATACTGCTCTTGGAGGGAAGGTTTTCTTAGGAACAGAATCAACCATTGAAGTCCAGAGGTGGATAGATGCTTGTAGAAGGATCTTTAGTGATTTGGGAATTGAGGATGCAACTAAGAGGAAGTTAGCATCAAGACAGCTTCAAGGGAGAGCTTTTGATTGGTGGAACTCTATCACCATTGATACTCCGGAAGAAGAGATTACTTGGGAGCAATTCCAAGTCAGATTTGAAGCTAAGTTCATTTCTACAGCTCAGAAGTCTGTTCTGTTCAAGAAGTTTGTGGAGCTCAAGCAGGGAGGAAGACCAGTTCTTGAGTATGTTTCTGAGTTTGAAGCTTTGTCCAAGTATGCCCGGTCGTATATCGAATCTTCGTATCATAAGAACGAGAAGTTTGTGACAGGCTTGGACAGTTATCTTGGGAGGCAGTTGGTGGATCATTTGGACGATTCATTTGAGAAGCTTGTGGAGAAAGCTCTCAGGCATGAGAATCTGTTTCCTAAAGAGGGATATGTTGTTGTTGTGACCAAGGAAGAGTCGAGACCACAACAGAGTGGAAACAAGAAGAGGAAGCAACAGCAGTAGAAGGGTAAGGATGGCCAGAAGAAGTTGAAAGGCGAAGTGACTTGCTTCAATTGTCAACAGAAGGGCCATTTCTCCAGGGATTGCAAGAATCCGAAGGTGCCGGTGAAGTGCCACAACTGTGACAAGCTGGGACATGTTAGGAGGAATTGTCCAGAACCCTGGAGGGACAAGCAAATTGTGCAAGCTTATGCTTTGGGGGCTGTTCCATCATCTTCGAAAGCTCTTACCGCTGAAGAGAAAGGAAAGAGTGTAGTGGTTCAAGGTACTCTTTTCCTATGTGGTGTTCCAGTTAGAGTTCTATTTGATACTGGGGCGTCGCATTCGTTTGTTTGTAACGAACTTGTAGGCCGGTTGGGTTTAGAACCGGATATTGTTGATAGGCCATTGGTTGTGACTAATCCAGTTGGGGGTTCATCTTGTTTGTGTATGCTATGCCGTGGTCTGATTGTATCGAGTCATGATTGCTCTTTTGTTTATGATTGTTTTGTTCTGAACTTTGCGGGGTTCAGAATTATTTTGGGTATGGACTGGCTTAGGAAGTATGCAGCAAAGGTTGATTGTGAGAGGTTGGAGGTGACAGTCGAGAATGTGGAGGGGCGAAAGATTGTGATACGATGTAAGCATGAAGAAGGCGTCTTCATGAGCTTCATGTATTCGCTGGTTGTTCCACGGGATGGACTGTCATCGTTGCTAATCGCTAATGGATTTGAGGATGTCTTTGATGAGGTCAAAGGGTTACCGCCGTATAGAGAGATCGAGTTTCGTATAGATCTAGTTGAAGGAGCCAGACCTATTGTGATGCCTCTTAGGCGGATGGCGCCTAGGGAGCAGCAAGAGTTGAGGGTGCAGGTTGATGACCTTTTACAGAAAGGATTCATTCGGCGTAGTGTGTCCGAATAGGGTGCACCAGTTGTGTTCGCAACCAAAGCAGATGGATCGTTGAGGTTGTGTGTGGATTATCGTGAGCTGAATAAAGTGACTAAGAAGAACAAGTATCCATTACCGAGAATATATGACTTGTTTGATCAGCTTCACGAAGCTAAGGTGTTTTCTCAGATAGATTTGGCAACGGGATTTCACCAGTTAAGAGTGGCTAAGGATAGTGAGCCGAAGACTGCTTTTCGGACACCATCCGGTTTCTTTGAGTGGCTGGTAATGCCGTTTGGATTGACTAATGCGCCAGCATATTTTGTGGATCTTATGAATAGAGTGTTCAGAGATCAGTTGAGCAAGTTCGTGCTAGTGTTCGTGGATGATATTCTGATTTATTCCAAAACTGAAGAAGAGCACAAGACGCACTTGCGTATTGTTTTGGAAATCTTACGGAAACATCAACTGAAGGCTAAGTTTTTGAAGTGTCACTTCTGGAAGAGTGAAGTGAGGTTCTTAGGCCATGTTATCTCTGGAAATGGAATAGCGGTTGATCCTGCTAAGGTGGCAGCAATCCAGGATTGGGTTAGACCTAAGAATGCATCTGATGTGAGAAGTTTTCTTGGATTAGCAGGATATTATCGACGGTTTATCAAAGACTTCTCCAAGGTAGCTGCACCGTTAACAGGATTGACAAAAAAGAACCAAGTGTTCAGATGGGATGATAAGTGTGAGCAAGCTTTCAAAATCCTGAAAGAGAGATTGACAAGTGCTCCTGTTTTGACTATTCATAGTGGGAATGATGAGATGGTGGTTTACACCGACGCATGTGGTACTGGACTCGGAGCAGTGCTGATGCAGAGGGATAAAGTTGTTGCGTATGCAAGTCGACAACTAAAGCCGCATGAAAGGAATTACCCGACTCATGATTTTGAGTTAGCGGCGATTGTATTTGCTCTGAAGATGTGGAGACATTATCTATTGGGAGTTCGGTTCGAGCTGTTTACAGATCATAAGTCGTTGAAGTATCTTTTCTCCCAAAAGGATTTGAATCTTCGGCAGCAACGATGGCTAGAGTTTTTGGCATCATATGATTTCGGTATAGCTTATACTCCGGGAAAGGGTAACGCAGTGGCAGATGCGTTAAGTCGAAGACATGCAGGATTGGGAGCCATGTTTTCAAAATGGAAGAATCTCGAGTATTTAGCTGGATTTGACTTCAGGCCTAGATGTGAATTGGAACCTGAGATGTTGGCAAACTTATCGATAAGACCGACTCTTGTGGAAAGGATTTGCGAGAGCCAAAAGCGAGACGATAAGCTTGTCAAGATTATCCGTGATTTGGAATCTGGATTGGAACCAGAAAAGGATAAAGGATTCGAGGTCGATCGAGAGGGTTGGCTTCGGAAACAAGGACGACTAGTTGTTCCCGATATAGATGAATTGAGAAATGAAGTTTTGAAGGAAAGTCATCACTCAAAGTTAACAATTCATCCAGGTGGAAATAAGATGTATCGGGATATGAAGAGAACCTATTACTGGGAAGGTATGAAGAAGGATGTAGGAAATTTTATTTCCAAGTGCATGAACTGCCAGTTGGTAAAAGCCGAACAGAAGAAGCCAAGTGGATTGCTTCAGCCGTTAGAAGTTCCTACATGGAAGTGGGAGCAAGTATCGATGGATTTTATTGATGGGTTACCTAGAACAAGAACGGGAAATGAAGGGATTTGGGTCATCGTAGATCGTTTGACTAAGAGTGCAAGGTTCATTCCGGTTCGATCGACTAGGACTGCATCAAGGTTGGCTGAGTTGTATGTTAAGTGGATAGTTCGATTCCATGGTATTCCGAAGAGTATAGTGAGCGATCGAGACCCATTGTTCACTAGTGGATTTTGGAAGAGCTTCCAGGAAGTTTTGGGAACCGAGTTGTGTTTGAGTACAGCTTATCACCCTCAAACAGATGGTCAGACCGAGAGAGTCAACCGAGTTTTGGAAGATCTCCTCAGAGCTTGTGTTTTAGATTTCGGAGGATCATGGGAAGATCACCTTCATTTGGTGGAATTTTCGTATAATAACAGTTACCAGTCCAGCATTGGTATGGCACCGTATGAAGCATTGTATGGAAGACCGTGCAACTCTCCGACGTGTTGGTTAGAAACAGGAGAAAAGCTAATGCTTGGGCCAGAGATGATTCGACATACTTCGGATTGCATAGAGATCATTCGGCAACGAATGAAGGCAGCCCAAGATCGACAGAAAAGTTATGCAGATAAGCGTCGTAAGGATTTGGAATTCGACGTAGATGATATGGTTTTTGTGAAGATTTCTCCACTGAAGAATGTTATTCGATTCGGGAAGAAAGGAAAATTGACTCCAAGATTTGTTGGACCATTCCCGATCATCGAGCGAATTGGAAAGCTCGCCTACAGATTGGAGTTACCAGAGAAGATGTCGGGTGTGCACAATGTTTTTCATGTATCGTATCTACGGAGGTATGTGCACGACTCGAATATAGTGGTTTCTGCTGATAGCTATGAAGATTTCGAAGTTGATCCAGTCGATAAGAGACCTCGTAAGCCGCTTCGTGTTGTGGAAACCGACACGAAACAGCTTAGGAGGAAGGTAGTTAAGTTGCTCAAGATACAATGGAGTGATGATGATAACGACTGTACATGGGAGGTGGAAGAGAGGATGAAAGCAGCTCATCCTGAACTCTTCAAGATATGGCCCTAAGGTGTCGTGTCATCTAACGACATTGTAACTTGTTCTAGTTTTAGAATTCTGCATGCTAAGCTAGAATTGGATGCATGGTTTGTTGATTGCTATGGATGGTAGGCATGCAGAATAGTCTTTGATTGCTCTGTTTGTTTGGAATTTCGGGTGCGAAATTCCTAAGGGGGAGAGACTGTAACGACCCGTATTTTTACGGATCGAAACATCGTAAAAACAGTTGACATTTGGTCGCATTGTTTATTAGTCATCCATAGTCTAAGTCTTAGATCGTATGAGAGTTTGGAGCGACCTAAGGAAGTTGGCGAGTTAAGGAGTAGACGACTTAGTGAAGTGGAGCGACCTAAGGATTGGAACGACCTAAGAAGTTAGGTCGTGTGATAGTTAGGTCGTATAGAAGATAGGTCGTGTGCTGGCTTAGGTCGTGGGGTAGGTTAGGTCGAGTGAGCGACCTAGGAGATTGGAGCGACCTAAGAGAGTTAGCGACCTATAGAATTTGGCAACCTATAGGAGTTAGCGACCTATAGGAGTTAGCGACCTATAGGAGTTAGTGACCTAAGGGTTAATGACCTACAGTATTTGGCGACCTAGTGGTGAGCGACCTAGTGGTGAGCGACCTAGTGATGAGCGACCTAGTGGTTAGCGACCTAGTAGTAGCGATCTAGTGGTTAGCGACCTAGTGAGTAGCGACCTAGTGGTTAGCGACCTAAGAGTTAGCGGCAACGACTTATTAGTTAGCGAGTTAGCGTAGTTAGGTCGTTAGACGACCTAAGGAGTTAAGTCGTGAGCTTCTGAGTTGAGTTAGGTCGTAGGCGACCTAAGTTAGTTAGGTCGGGAGCTTCTGTGTGTGTTAGGTCGTAGGTCGCGTGGAAGCGCAGATGTGTTAGGTCGTAGGTCGTAGGGTTTCGTTAGGTCGTGGATGCGTGTAGGTCGTTGGATCTGTTAGGTCGAAGATGCGCACATGTGTTAGGTCGTAGGTCGCGTAGAGGCTTGGGGCTGTTAGGTCGAAGATTTTAGGTCGTGGGGTTTTAGGTCGTAGGGTTTCTTAGGTCGTGGACGACCTAACTCCGAGCGAACGACCTAAGGAGAATTCAGCCTATAAATAGGAGGGTTTTTCTTCATTTTTGGGATCCGGATTTCGAAGCGACGAAGTGCTGCCATTTTGAGAGCTCGAGTTCTACACTTCTTCACTTCTTTTCTCCACTTTAATCTTGTGATTCCTTCCATCCAAATCGAAGATCAAATCGAAGATCCAAGAGCTTAGATTGAAGATCTTCATCCATCGAAGAGAGATTTCATCGTTTGAAGCGGATTTGTGATAGATCGAGTTAGATCCCTCGCTGTCCAGATCTAAAGTGTGTTGCTTTTAAGGTGTTTAGGTGATTTGGTGAGTGGTGATTATCTCTCACATGGATCCAAAGGAGTATATCGGATCGTTGGCTTGATTTTGTGTTAAAGTAGTGATTTCCATGCATTTTCTTAATCCTAAGTATAGATCCATTGTTCATGATGATTTGACAACCATTTTACTACATGTTAACCTATGCAAGTTCATTCATCAAGATTATAGAGACATTGCTCATGTTTTCATGGTTGTTAGACTTTTAACTCTTTAATTACAAAATTGCCATTATTGTTATAATTGTCTATTTAGATCATATTTGAATGCTTGATTACTTGGATAAATGTTTGAATTGATTGATTTCTATGAATTAGATGATTGATGATGTGATTTAGACCAAAGATGATTCAAAAGCTAAGGGAAAGGCTCTTGAATTGGAAAGGCTGCTTGTGGCATATGTAGCGGATGATGAAGCTCATATGGATAGATTTGATGATGATGTTGAGATGAGGCTTTGCTATGATGATGATGAGGCGAAGCATGATATGAGATAGCCTTGGTCTAATCCAGACAGGATCATTCCAAGCAGATTGATAACTCGGTGATATGGTTCGAGTTTGAGGATAATGGTTTGCTCGAGAGGCGCTTGAGCCAGTATGGAAATAGTCGTCGAGGAGGATGACTAGAAGGCTGAGATCTCATCGTTGTTGAAGGTTCTAGCATGCTCAAAGCAAGAGTACGTTGGGCAGATTCGATAGTCCCTGAAGGCTACTGATTGGTAGTCAAGTACTCTGGGCAGATTCGATAGTCCTAGGCACGGGTCACAATGACGTGCAGAGTTATGTCTAGAACCGGGGTTTCCATTAGCCCTTGACGGATGGATGAAATAATGAGCCAGTCATTCAATCAACGATGATATCGAAGCAATGATAACAGTGATAGCCAGAGTCATGGATGTTTGGTTGTATCGTCATTCGGTCTCAAGAGCAGTGTTTTCTGGGTGGTTATCTGATCTTGGTTTAGGCCTTGGGGGTTTGTACTTGGAAAACATCGCCCTTGACTCGAGTGATAATTGCTTTACTTTAAATTGTATGCTTTGCTATGTTTGCTTCTGCTTAGTGTGTGTCTGGGGGCTATCACTGTAGAAAGAGGTGGAGTGGGAGGGTTGTATTCCTATTCCTTTTCCTTTATGCTCTTTTGGTATGTTGTTAGTTAATTTACCGCTCACTAAGACTGTTGTCTGACTCAAGGCTTTATGTTTTAACTCTTATTGCCTTGGGCTGTTCGTCCATTTTGGGACGGGCAGACTAGGTAGCAGGTGACAGGTGTTGTTCTTGCTTTCCACGATGCTGATGTCGAAGACGAGCTGGAGGCTTGCATATTATCTTCTTACTATATGTACTGGATGTTCCGCTGCTTTGTATAATACTTTGAGTGATATGTAGTGAGGCTTGATGTATTGACTATTCAGATGTTTGTATTCAACTATTATGAAGTTTTATATGATGACCTTCTATTCTGTGAAGCTTCACTATATATATGTTCTATTGTATTTTATCCATGCGTTGTGAGTTATACGATAGATTCTGTTGTTTTTAATTTACCCTGACAATCGTCCATGGCTGCCTGGCATGCTTTACAGCGCACTATGTCTAGGTTCAGTGCGGGGGTCATGGGCGGTCGTCACAATAATAGCAAGAAATATATTTTTATTGGGTATGATGAGAAAACAAAAGCCTACAGGCTTCTTGACCCGGTTGCTATGAAGGTTGTTGTGAGTCGAGATGTGAAGATACAAGAAGATGATGCATGGAACTGGAGTAAAGCACATGGAGAAGAAACAAAAGAAGATGATATTCAAATTTCTAAAATTCCAGCAACAAGTTCTAATGCATCTGAAAATGAAGAGTCAGATGAGGATGAGCCCAAGAACCCTAGAATGAGAAGCTTACAAGATATATATCAACAAGGAGAGGTGCACTTAGTATGTTTGGTAGCTGATGCAGAAAATGTAGACTATGAAGAAGCGGTGAAAGACAAGAAGTGGAAGGCTGCAATGGATAAAGAAATCAAGGCTATTGAAAAGAACAAAACCTGGGAACTTGTTGAACCTCCAGAAGGATGTAAACCCATCGATGTTAAATGGGTTTATAAGAAGAAAATGAACGCTCAAGGAGTAGTAGAAAGATATAAGGCGCGGTTGGTTGCAAAGGGCTATCGACAAAAAGCTGGAATAGACTATGATGAGGTCTTCGCACCTGTTGCAAGAATGGAGACAATAAGGCTGTTAATCTCTCAAGCAGCTCAATACAAATGGCCCATTTACCAGATGGACGTGAAATCTGCATTCTTAAATGGATTACTCGAAGAAGTAGTGTACGTAAACCAGACACCCGGATATGTAAAAGCAGGGAGAGAAGGAATGGTGTTAAAATTATACAAGGCGTTATATGGTTTAAAACAGGCACCCAGGGCTTGGAATACCCGCATTGATGCCTACTTCAAGAAGAATGGATTTGTGCAATGTCCTTATGAAGCTGCTCTATATGTCAAAGAAAAGCAAGGTAATTTACTACTTGTTGCACTTTACGTTGATGATCTTATTTTTATGGGAAATAATGAAGATATGATTAAAGATTTTAAAAAGGAGATGACTCAAGAATTCGAGATGACAGATTTGGGTTTGATGAGATTTTTTCTTGGCATTGAAATGAAACAAGATAAGTCAGGCATTTTTATTTCTTAAGAAGCATATGCTAATAGTATTTTGAAGAAATTTCGAATGAATCACTGCAATCCAGTTGCAACCCCTATGGAACTAGGAACAAAGCTTTCAAAATTTGAAGGAGAAGCTTCGGTGGAAGCCAACTTGTATCAAAGTTTAGTTGGGAGTTTGAGATATCTAACATGCACAAGGCCTGACATAGCATATAGTGTTGGAATTCTGAGCAGATTCATGGAAGACCCAAAACAGTCACACTGGAAAGCTTTAAAAAGGATTCTGCGATACATTCAAGGAACAAAATCATTGGGATTATTTTATACCAGAACAGAGGACTACAAATTGCTTGGCTATTCTGATAGTGATTGGTGTGGAGACATAGATGATCGCAAAAGTACGTCTGGATACATGTTTTTTATGGGAGAAACAGCTTTCATGTGGTATTCTAAAAAACAGCCTATAGTTTCATTGTCAACTTGTGAGGCAGAATATGTGGCAGCATCTTATTGTGTTTGTCATGCTATATGGTTAAGGAGGTCAATTCATGAGCTAAGAATCCCACAGCCAAGGTCAACTGAAATTCGGATTGATAACAAGTCTGCGATTGAGCTTGCCAAAAATCCAGTGCATCACGAAAGGAGCAAACACATTGATGTTCGATTTCATTTTATTCGGGAGCAAGTAAAGGAGAAGAATGTGCATTTACATCATGTTGCTAGTAGAGATCAGATTGTAGATGTGCTCACCAAACCAATGTCCAGAAATTTGCTTGATACGTACAAAAGGCTGATGGGCTTGAAGGATCGAAAGGAGTTAGTTTAAGGGGGAAATATGATAAATAAACTAAACTCTTATTTGTTTTAGAAATATGTAAAGGCTCATTAAATATGGTTCATGAAACTCAAAGAGACAAAACTGATATATTCTTGTTTGATGGTCTATATTCTCCTACTATAAATGGAGAAGTTTGTATTAACATTGCTGAAACAAGTTGAAGTTATATAAATCAAATTCCATATACCTAAATCTGATTCAAAAGCATATACATAAATCTTAATTTCCTAACAGATCCAACATCTATTCGGTCTTATCATCAATAAATTGATGGGATTATGTTTTTATATGATTTACTGTTCTTATATTTGATGATAGCATATCTGCCTAGCTTAACATCCTTGACTGCAAATTATGTGATCCTGTTAAATTGAATATTAACCAAAAAGATCAACATTTAGATATTTGTCTTTCCTACCTCGCATATAATTAGCAACTACATATTTTCATACATCTTTGGATCAAAAATTTAACCTAAATCAGAGCATTTATGCTGAAAAAAAAGCTTTTATGCTTTACCTAAACGACGTTGTCATATCCTCTACCATCAACTAGTAAGTATTGTAACACTACTACACCAACTTCAGGAAGTAAAAAATTCAAGATTTTATCAATATCTTATTATTGAATGGAAGTAGTCAGTTCAAACGAGCATTAAAATAGACATCCTTCCAAGTTTGATTACAACACTTCTACACATTGTGGTTTGGTTAGGAACGTGTCTCGTAGTTGAAAAATGTGTATCAGACGGTTTGGTTATGAACACGAGTTATCAGATTCATGCGCTGCAGCATCTCGTAGTTAAGAAATGTGTATGAGAAGGTTTGGTTATGAACACAAGTTATCGGATTCATGCACTGCAGCTTTTTTTTGACGCCATGTGCTTATAGTAATAGATATAGACTTACATGTATTGTCATTTACAATATCTAAATAGTTAGAAATTTGATGCTTCCAACTTAAGCTGCTAGCTACAGTTACCAAATACTGAAAAATATTAATAATAAAAGGAAATTATGATTTCTTAGAAGATATGTAACTACCCACAAAACTATGTATTCATTTTGGAATATTATTCTACTTTCGTTGAATCTTATAAAATAGGTAATTTTGAAAACATTGTACGTTGGGGCTGATGTTACCCATGAATTTTTTCAACATAACAAAGGTTTCATTAAGCTGACAGAATCCAGTATCTTCCATTTATACTGCTTTAGTTCAAAAAATTGATAATTCCATAAAATATAATGTCAATCGCATCCTAACCCACAACTATTAATCTCTCTTTAAATCAATGTTTTAAAACGCGAAAACGTACCTGAAGCGTTTTCATGCCGGTGAGTCGAGACGTAAGCCTCAAAACGTTGAGGCATAAGTCTTTCAGAGAAAAAAACGCAAGTCATATAATGAAAATAGATATAGAATAACGTCAAATGTCAAATAGTACATAAGAAACATAAATTACTGTAAACACTTCGAACAAAATATAGTTTTCCAAAAACATTCAAAGTGTAGTCTAAGATCAAATGTTATGTTCCTCATCATCCATAAGCATGTTACCATCCAAGCTATCATCATCACTAGCATGGAATACATTTTGCGTATGTAATTCCGAAATAGGATCATGTTCGTCGACTACATCAACCTCAATTAACACAACTCTCACACCCTTCTCTTTTGGATCATTACCTATTATTAAGTTTTTAAAAATGACAATGAGTTTGATTTTATATTTAACAAAATTATTTAATTAATATTAATTTTTTGTTATACTTGTATCGCCATCATCATTATAGTGTCTTCTTTTGTATGGAATGACAGGAGAAGAAAGAGTGATAATAGGATTTCTTAAGGGAGGAAAAGGAGGAGGGGGAGGGGTACGATCTCTAGAAGGTTTAGTAAAAGAGTAGAATATGCAAGTTAAAAGCAGCCAAAACATTTTCTTCACGTTTTTTACGCCTCAAAGGGTTGAGGCTTACGTTTTTATGGAAAAACGCCTCAATGGATGCGCCTCCGTACTTCTTTGGGGACGTCTCGCCTTGAGACTGGCCTCACTCGCGTTTTTTTACAGCATTGCTTTAAATGAAGATTTTCTTCATTCTATTATCTTTCTTTAATGACAATTTTCACTTCGAATCAGAATTCCAAATAAGGTAAAACAAAATACAACATCCAACCTCTGCATACAATTCGCTAAATTGTTTGCCTTAATGAGAGAAATGCACAATCCATTTAAGTTGGGTGTGGCAACACCCAACTAATGGACCGTGGCCAAAGGCGGTTACACCTATACATTCGCGTGCGATATGGACCGTAGAGTCATATGGTGGTGACGATAAGGCTCAGGTATCGTTAAGGAAGCGTAGAAAATAAATTTAGGGTTTATTTGATGCTGGCCTAACTAGGGATTCATATAGGGTTGAGATGGACTTGATGGTAGGGGTGCATGGTCTACAACGGCCTGAGGCGATGGCATGGAGATGAATATAGGTTAGGGGTCGACATTAGTCACAAGCAACATTTGTTTAGCTGATGAATATTTTATATTTTGATCCTTAAAAATATATATTATTTGTGAATATCTCCAAAACACCAAGTGCTTAAAACTAAGCCCTCTTGTTATCAACAGTGTTGTAAAAAATGCGAGTGAGTTGCGCGCCTCAAGGCGAGGCGTCTCCAAAAAAGCACGGAGGAGCATCCATTGAGGTTTTTTTCCATAAAAACGTAAGCCTCAACCCTTTTAGGTGCAAAAACGTTAAAAACGTGAAAAAAAAACGTTTTTCCTACTTTTAACTTGCTACTTCTACTCTTTTACTAAACCTCCTAGAGATCCTACCCCTCCTTCTCCTTCTCCCCTAAGAAAGCCTATTATCACTCTTTCTTTTTCTGTCATTCCATACAAAAAAGACGATATAATGGTGATGGCGATACAAGTATAACAAAAAATTAATATTAAATAATTTTGTTAAATATAAAATCAAACTCATTGTCATTTTTAAAAACTTAATAATAGGTAATGATCCAAAAGAGAAGGGTGTGAGAGTTGTGTTAATTGAAGATGATGTTGTCGACGAACATGATCCTATTTCGGAATTACATACGCAAAATGTATTCCATGCTAGTGATGATGATAGATTGGATGGTAACATGCTTATGGATGATGAGGAACATAGCATTTGATCTTAGACTACACTTTGAATGTTTTTGGAAAACTATATTTTGTTCGAATTGCTTGTAGTAATTTATGTTTCTTATGTACTATTTGACATTTGATGTTATTCTATGTCTATTTTTGCATTTTTTTTCTCTGAAAGACTTACGCCTCAACGTTTTGAGGCTTACGCCTCGCCGGCATTAAAATGCCTCATGTACACTTTCGCGTTTTAACACATTGGTTATCAAAAAATAAAATATAAAAATATTACTTACAAATATCCCCCTAAATCTTTTCATCTTAACAACTTTCAAGTGTTAGCGTCATAATGGTGTTGCCTTAATCGAACTTGTCCGCTTAATTGTACATATCTACCAAGCATTTTTATCGATTCATGCTTGAAATCATTAGAGATTGGTTATTGTGATTTGTTTCACTATTTGGATTAAAGCGAGAAAATTGCGAGATTAAAGAATAAAGAAAATCGTCATCTAAAGAGAAATTAAGAATTGGAGGCTGGAGTTTAATAATCTCTATACCTATAGGAAAATGTTACATTTTGGGCAAACAACGGTTTTAAACTCAAATTCATAAACCTAATGAAAATACAACATGTCATATGTTGAAATATATGTCACGATACTACCAAATGTCGTAAGACAATCTAATCATTAAAAGAACAACACTTCTCAAAATCACCTATTTTACCGCTACAATTGAGGGACAATCGAAAATTGATACATTATTATGCAGATTGTTACAAGATACGTAATGATGTTTAGTATTATCAAAGTCGAAATTAAAATATTTTTTGAACAGCTATCAAAATTAGCCTTCCTATTCATTTCAATATCATTTTTGTTAACCATAAAATATTCAAAAGAACGAAGGTATGAAAGAAGGGTCACGGGAGCATGAGGAAAGATTAGAAAGCACCAAGATGTTCTGGATAATCATACCATCCGACAAGGAGCTTCCGGCGAAGTCCAAGGTCATCTTTCAAAGTCCATAGGCAGGATGATGCTCCAAGAATCCACCTTTCGACCAGAGCGAGAGGTATTTCAACAAAGACAAAGGAGAGGAAGCTCAAACCAAACCTTTCGAAGGAGTCGAGAGGATGCAGCCATCAAGATTTAATAGCTTCAAACCTTCTGAAGTAGTCAAAAGGTTCCGCTCAGGGAGTTCTTACCTTTCGAAGAAGATGAAGAAATCAAAGCAAACAGGTGACGACCTTTTCGAAAGCATAGCAAGCCTTTCGAATCGGTTGGAGCACATCTAGAATACCTTTCAACTAGGTCGAAAGGTTTTTATGAAGAAAGCAATGCTCAAAAGTCAACAAAGAATGGTAGATAACTGTTACTCAAAAAATTCACCTTCCACTTAAGTCAGAAGATTTCAAACAAAGGAAAAAAGAAAAGGAATCCAGATCAGGCCTTTCGAAGAGGTCGAAGGGATGCAGTCAATAATATGAAGTGGCTGAAGACCTTTCGGAGAAGACGGAGGGTATTGTTCCACAACAACCAAGAAGCTCTTACCCTTCGAAGAAGGCAAAGAAGTCAAGACAAGGTCATGCGACCCTATAACAACCTTTCCGAAAGCATAATAAGCCTTTCGGGCCGATTAGAATGCCTACTGAATACCTTTCGATGGTGTCGGAGGGTCTACGATGAAAGCAACATTCATAAGTTAGCAGAGAACGTAAAGCAACCTTCCGACAACATTCAAGGAAAGCTCGGCTCTCGGCAACATCCAAGTAAAAAGCGACCTTCCGACTAAGTCGAAGGGTTCATAATAGCCAGGAACCTTCCGGCACCTCCAAAGGATTCACATACTGTATAGATGACAAACCTTCCGATAAGGGCAAAAGGTTCCTAAAATGCAAAGGAAAGAAAAGACCCTTCAGCAGCGTTCAAGGATCCACGATGACATGTGAAAGGAAAACCTTTCGTTGAAACCGAAAGGTTAGCAATTGTATAAAAGAAGAGAACCCTTCGATCCAGTCGAAAGCACAGGGACGGAAACATGACCGCCGGCATCTATAAATAAGACCCAAGGGGTCCTGTTTCTAGGGAGGATTTTTCCTCATTCCATTTTTTAACTTCTAAAATCAAAGCTCTGTAACCCTAATTGGATAGTGATTTGGAAAATTTTAATAAAAAGAGAAGTCCATTCAAGGATCAGAGGAAAGTCTTGTATTTTGCATGTTTTCTTTATAGTTTATATTCATCTTTGCTGGTTTAATCACAACTTTCAGTTACAATACCTCTGAAAGGTCCATATCAACAGAAACAATGATATTCTTTCTTGAGCAGTCTTCATAACCCTTCGGAGACCACTGGTTTGTGGCCTAAACCCTTCGGACCTAAAGGGAGTTTATCAGAATTGGTATGCATTGAACCCTCCGGAGTGATAAATCCTGAGGGTCAAACCTTTCGCCAAGTATCATAACCTGTCGGATCCCATCAACCTTAGCATCAATCTGAATCCCAAACAGCTACTTGTCCAACCTTTCGGCAAAGAACCATGTTAACTCCCTAAGTAAGATAAACTAAGGAAATTTGATCTTGACCAAGGAAAAAGCTTCCGGGAGGAGTCTTATAAAGGTTTAATCAAATCAGATACCCTTCTACGTTAATTCAACAAGACCGGAAAGACTTTCCTCCTTCCAAACCTTGTATCTAAGCCTTCTTGACCCCATCGAAAGGTCAGGTTTTGAGTCTAATCCCGAGTAGAGAGGTAGAGAAAGTTCTACATACCATTAACCTTTCGGCATAGCTCAGATTAATCCTATCACTCGGGATAGCACAAAGTTATCAGCTGAACATTTGTCAATCCCTTTAGAGATCCCATCTTCCACTTTTTCTCAGTAACTTCTCCTACTTGGATTCATTAGAGTGTTGACCATAAATTTGGTTAACAATCAGCAAAGCCAAAAGGTCACCTAGCCCAGGTTTTAAAACCTTTTGACGATAACGGAAGGTTTGATATAGG
The DNA here is from genome assembly GCA_030737815.1 of Allium fistulosum. Lineage (NCBI taxonomy): Eukaryota > Viridiplantae > Streptophyta > Magnoliopsida > Asparagales > Amaryllidaceae > Allium > Allium fistulosum. The sequence goes on from CM060906.1 coordinate 75,137,735, forward strand.
ACATATCAACTAAATAAGTTAAATTGAAAGGCAAGCAATAAAAGAAATCACGTCTTTTGTTCTCATAAGAAGAAATCCATCCTTCTTATCATATCTTTGAGGTGTTGACAAAAAATCTTATTAACAGTCTTTATTAGCCTTATTGATTTTGGAATAGTAAAGAAGAATGCATTTAATAAAAGAGTCATGACTCTCCAATTCTCAATTAGTTTTTAAATTATTAACATTGAACTGTGAAGAGAAAGTGACATAAGATCGCAGTGTTGCGATAGGTAACTAGGTAACATCCTTGATAATGAATTCAAAATGACTTCAGTGCAGTCAATAATTATCGCCCACTCCTCAAGATTAACATAATGATCTCTCAAGCATATGCACTCAAAATTGAATGATTTGAAAAATGCAAAATGTCATCGTCGATGAGCTTTTGCATATTTGGAAGATGATCTTATTTTAGTATCATTGTTAAACAGATCAATATCAACAAAAGTCATCCTTGATGTTGTAATCAAGAGATGTCAAATCACAAAAGACAAGCTGAGCACACGTGACTTTGAGTTAGCAGTTAGCCAACAATTAACAACATATGTACTGTATTTGAATCAAAATTTTAGTTGATATCTATATATGCATCATTAACAAGCTATAATTGAAAATGATGCAGAAATATAAAGGAATCAGAAATTGGAAGCTGAAAAGCTTTGGAATTTGCAAAATAAATAGATTCAACATACTTTTTATGTTAATTGTTAATGATGTGTATTAGCCATGGGTTTAACATTTTCATTGAGCCATGGGTTTATATTTTCATAACAATGTGGATTAGCCTTGGGTTTAACATTTTCATACGCAACAGAGACGAGGAGTGGTAAGAACAGTAATCTTTTTTAAGTTACTGGCTAGTTGCCATATAGAACACACAACACATAATCAAATGTGATCGAGAAAAAATTGCTGTAAAATAAAATCAATGAGGTAAAAATTGAAACACATACCATGAAAACATAGTCGATGACAGTGAGAAAAGCAAAATCACAATTACTATCTTCACCACCATAGCTGAAACATCCCATTCACCTCATCATATAAATTTAGAACTTCCTCTTTTGAACTACAACCAATTAGACACTGATTGCCTTAAGTGGCAATCAAACTGGACAGATAATCGTTATATATGTGTGTGTGTGTGTGTGTCTTATATATAATGCAAATACTTCCCTTAGTGAAGCCTTTTTCGGATTGACAAAATTGTCCCTTTTAAAATCATTTCATAATACATGGCAGTAAGGACATATTCGGTTTTTCCGCTGCCCACTACGCTTCAGTTCGTACACACGTCTTCTCATCACGCCCCTCATTTCCTCCTTACGCACCAAAACAGAAAATAAATTAGGTCCAACAAGTCACAATCTCCCCCTTCAACCCCACCACAATCCTCCAAACCGCAACCACTCTCTCTTCAACCTAAATCGATTTGTTCTGCTTTAACCGACATTCGACTCATTAATTTACAGGAAATTTGACGACATCATGTTGGAGATTCCGGTTACGGTTTACATATCGATTGAGGAGCTAGAAGATGGCGGCGGTGAGTTTGGAAAATGAGACGGATTGGACTGCAAGAAGTTGGAAAGATAGCGGATTCATTCTGATAATTGAACATCGAAGGGATGAAGGTAATGTTTGTTTATAAATTATGTATTGATGGAAAGTAATATTAGTTTTTTTCCATTGATGTTTGATGGTATGCTACCTTTGTTAAATCGATTTGTTCTCCTTTAACCCACGTTCGACCCATTAATTTACAGGAAATTCGACGACATCATGTTGGAGATTCTGGTTAGGGTTTACCAATCGATTCAAGGTTAAAAATCTAATTTTGAGTGTCATTATGCTTTACTTCCCTACTGAAGCCTTTTTCGGATTAACAAAACTGCCCTTCATTGAAGAGAAGAAAGTAAAACTGTAGCACGTAGTCAGTGGTATAGTTGCAATTCTGTTGACCCATTTGTGCTGATAACTGCATTACCCATTTACCCACGTTTGTTTTCCCACTCACAAAATCATCGTCGTTCTTCCGTAAAAAATGAATATTGAAAGAAGTAGAGAAATCACAAAACTAATAATGGTAGAGAGATGGAAATTATCAAAAGTATTAAGAAGCTCAGCCTCCTCTTCTTTTAGATACCACTTTCCAGCTCTTACTCTAGGTACATTATGAAACCCTATTATTATCATCATTAATTCATTGACTCTCTATACCGCCGTTTTAGAATTCTGATTTGTTTGTATTGAATTTGCGAAACTTCTGTTTATTGTATCTATGTTTGGATTATTTTATTATTTTGGCTTTTCTACTTGATTGCACTTAGTTATTATTAATTGCTTGATTTAGTTACAGGTTCATGAATGTCTACTTGAACCTACCTCCTCTTCTTTTGTATGTCACTTTCCCTTTCTTACGCTAGGCACATTTTGAAACCCTAATTTTATCATCATTAATCCGTTGACTCACTATTCTAGCATTTTCAAATTCTGATGTGTTTGTACTCAGTTTGTCAAACTTCTGCTTATTGTACTTATGTTTGGTATATTTTATTGTTTTGGCTTTCAAATTGATTGTTCTTAGTTTTTACGAATTTCTCGATTTAGTTATAGGTACATGAATGTCTAATGAACCTAATTTTATTCAATTTAGTTGGATTATTTTGGTTAAAAGTTTATTTGTTTTGTTAACAAACTACTTGACTGTTCTGTATTGCTTGATTCTCTTATATGTGTTTGAAAGTTGAATTTAATCTAAGTTTTCTAGATCGAGCAATGCATCAAAAGAGGGCCTATGTAAACTCCTGAACTTTTATTTGTAAAATTGCTTTTCATACTTTCATATAATGATCTATTCGGTAAAATATCCATGCATAATTACTTGACAATGATACCTCAAATATGTGTGAAGATAGCCTGGTAATCAAAAAAATTCGTATAGTTGAATAGATGTTACTACCATGCATCATTACTAAATTCCAAACATATTTTTGATACATGCTTCGTTATTTGACGTTTGATAAGGTGTATCATTGTGATATGTGATTTTATAGCTTAATTTTGTTGAGTATTAACAAAAAGTTTTGTTTTTAAGACCTTTTTTAGTTTACAATACCATTGTTAAGCTAATCAATTGTTATGTGTGATGTTTGGATAAATTCAAAGTTGGAAGGGAAATCCAAAACCAACATTCATCCCCTCTAATTCAATTAGAAAAGCTGTAAAAAAAAATACTTACTTCTCTTTCGTTTAATGTGTTTGCATCTTCTTTTTAATGTTTTAGGGTGAAACTATTCTGGAAGAGGAGAAACAAATAAATCTTTATCTCCGTGTTAGCCACTATGGTAACAAAAAAATGATATGCTTTAAACCAAACAAGTTATATATTTTTGATTAGTTCTATATTGTCCGCTATTCTAAACATTAACTTAATCTACCCTCTTGATCGGTCTTTGTGAAGAAGTGCCTACACTATAGACCGGTACACATCTTGCAAGTTTATAATGCTTCAAAAATTATGTTTAATCATTCTACCAGTTTTTTACACACCCCTTGGAAGTTTACCGTTTATTTTCATTTTTATTTCACTTTTATTGCTCTTGACATTTTCTGGGTTTTTTGTTTCCATGCTGGCTAAGGTTCTTCCTGAAGGTTGCTTCCTTTTTTTCTTAGACATCGTAGGCATTATATAGTGATATATTCATTATTTTAACAGTTGGCTTTTAAAAAACTATGATTACTGCCTTTTGTGGATGTCCTCCATAACAGGTGCATTTTAGATTCTACCGAGGAAGGCAAGAAAAGTTCTGAAGCAAAAAAGTTCAAAATAGGAGAGACTATTAACAAAGCTGAGAGATAGATGCTATATCTATGTATTTCATTTATATATCTCTCAGCTTTATTGATAGTCTCTCTACAAATAAACTTAGAATTCCAAGGAAACCAAAGATGACAAGGGCAAAGATGAACTAGGAAGTGAAGGAATGCGTGATAATCAAGTTAATCGCTTTTTAACCATATGTCTAAATGTATTTCATTTATAATAACACATATTGTAGTCGCTTTTTCTAAAAACTTGTATCCTTGATTGAGTATTTTGATTAATTTAGCATGAATCGTCAACAATATAAAACTAATCATAGTAAAAAAATCCATGCTTATGGACCATTTTCTTATTAGGAAAATAGTTTTATTTAGTTTACCTACTTTCAAATGGAGTTCACCCAAACCCGTTTCAATATTTAATTTTAAGCGCCATCAACCCTTTATCATGTTATCTTTATTATTGTGTGCCTTAATAGGTTGGATTTAGTTAAATAGACTGTTGGTAATTCAATCGACAATGTTGGTAATTCAATCGACTATATTGGCAATTTAGTACCTTTTATGTCGAAGTGCACTCATAATTTCTAGCTAATTACTAAGAAACTAGATAACAATTAAATTCTTCAAACAATTTTTTTAATGTTATTTTTGCCATAATTTGCGCAAATTTTGATAAGGTTGTTTCTATACCACTTATAAATATATTGATTGTGTTTAAGTAATCCAAATACTGAATAATATCAAGCTATATAATTATTATTTTCTTAGACTGTGTTTCCTTCATATTATGATGATGATTAGTATAACAATACAATTGTAATCTCATTTACAACTTTAACTTATATCATTTTGCAATGCTAAAAACTGTACCTTCGTTATCATCACCTTATGAACTATTCACACATGTAAGCTTCAAAAATTTTGTTTGTTCATTAAAAAGAATTAATCATAGTCTTTTCCTTTTCAAATATTTTCTTCCATAAATAAACATTTAATATAAGGGGTTTTGGACCAAAGGTCCCTATTCTTAAAGCTCATGCACAAAAAGTCCCTACCCATAAATCCATGTAAATTAGGTCCCTGTTTTGTTAATTTTTACCAAACTGTCCTCTTCCATAAAATCGGTCCAGCATGGAAATCGGGGGCAAAAGTGACATAAATTAGCCAAAAACTAAAAATAGGGACCTAATTTTCATAACTTTTTCAGAAGGGACTATTCTTCCATCATCTTTTAATTCTAGGGAGTTGAGAGTCATTCCTTGTTAATATAATGATCACAACTAAAAACTGTTTATATTGACTGTACAGTTGAATAATGTTTAGAGAATTGAGTTTTGATGTGTATATTTTAGTCCAATGGGAAAATATTGGTTCCCGTCATAGAACAGATCTAGACCTTACATTTCGACTTTCCATTAATGGTAACATAGTCATTAATGATACATCAGTTGAGGATTTGAGAGAGATTAGTAGAAAGGAGAAGGGGGATAACTAAAGCAGTGATTTTTGGAGCCAGGTGTCATCTCTCTTTCATAAAATGATTACATTTTCATATGTTCTTTTTGCACAATTTTATGGTGATTGATTACATTTAAAAGGTTGTTTATGGCCAAGATTTTCCTCTACTAAACTTTCTTCTATTAATGAAAATCTACCTTATGCTTATGTGGAACAAAATAGAAGTATACATAATCCTAATGAAGTTTGTTCACTTTTCTAAAAAATATCAGGATCAGTAGATAAGAGGACTGATCAAGGTTACTGTAACAACCCGCATATTTGTCGATTTTATATTTAAATATTTTATCGTTAGTCGGATTTTAGTCCGAAAAGCTACTTTTTGCATACGGACAAATTAGGACTCGAGACCACTTCCATTGAGTTCAAAACGTCGTTTGCAATCTTTTAAGTATAAACTTAGATATGTTTGGAGAAAGTGAAATTTTTGTCACTTTTTGCTTTGAGCTTTGGTTTGGGTTGGACCATTCACTAACTCAGCCCAACCCCCTCCTTCTCTTCACAACTTCACTCTTCATTTCCTAAACATAGAAGCTTCATCAAAAATGGAGGAGGGAATGGGAAATTAAAACTCCAAGCTCAAAATTCAATTGCAATCCATCATTCAACTCCAAATTCAAGAAGAAGACATTGATTCAAGCTTGGGACTGTTCTTGCTTTGCTTCAAGCTTCATCTTCATTGATTTTTGGTGCAAAGGTGAGATTTTTATCTCACATTCTTGCCTATAACCATCATTGGATTGTTGGGAATGATTCCCCATCACTTTAGCATGAATGTTTGCATTTGGTTTGGATCGAATCGGTGAAAATCCCAAATTTTCGTGTGTTTTGGCAAATTCATGGACATAGGTCGCACTGCCTCGGAACTGGCCCGTTCGCATTTAGGTCGCTGACTGTTAGGTCGTAGGTCGTTGGGCCTTAGGTTGCTCTGGCGTGGATAAGTCGCTGCCTGCATATAGCTCGTCCTGGGCTTAGGTCGTTCGCCATCGATAGCTCGTTCGGAGTTAGGTCGCTCGCCTCATAGCTCGCTTACCACTTAGGTCGCTCGGCCTTTATATCATTAGGTCGCTCGGCACTGAGTCGTTAGGTCGTTCTGCACTAGGTCGTTGGCCCTAAGTCGCTCGGTCTTACTTACCTTTTAGGTCGCGGATCCATTAGGTCATTAGACCTATATCCTTTAGGTCGCTTGACCTCACAGACCATTTAGGTCGCGCACACTTTAGGTCGCGCATACCTTAGGTCGCTTGAACCTTAGGTCGCTCGCAGTTAGGTCGTTCGCCAGTTAGGTCGCATGCCTAGCTCGTTTCACTTAGGTCGTGTACCACTTAGGTCGCACCATTAGGTCGTTAGGTCGCATGACCTCAATTCTGTTAGGTCGACCTGCCTTATTTTCTTTATGTCGTTAGACCTTACATCCTTTAGGTCGCTCGACCATTCCCAGTTAGGTCGCGCCTTTCCTTGCCTCGGCCAAGAGTTAGGTCGTTCGACCTGTCATCCATTTAGGTCGCTCGCCTAGATAGGTCGTATGGATACCATAGGTCGCGCCATCTTTTAGGTCGCGTGCTACTCCCTGAGCCGTAGCTCCTTAGGTCGCTTTCTCTTTGGGTCGGCCACATTAGGTCGAAGATTTTCCTAGGTCGTAGGCCATGGAGATTAGTTTGCATTTCTACTTTGATGGATTTGGAATTGAATTCCTTGGATTTTTCTCACGTCTTCGAATGTGAAATTTTGTGATTCGATTTGCTTCAACAATCGTTTTGTGACTTGTCATTTTAAAGATGTGAAGGCTTCAATACTAGTAGTGAATATCAAAACTCTTTCATCAAAGCGATTTCAACTCTATTTTATTACAAAGCTCTTTTTCCCTAAACCGTTTTCCAATCTATTAGTATATACAAGCCTTTACTTCACTCGGATGAGAAATCTAATTAAACGGCTTAGTAAAACGAGTGGTATGAAACGCTTGCGTTTACTTCGTCGGTTAATTCTTGGACTTGTTCGACTGAACCTTTTGTGACAACTTTCTAGTGAAGATCTACAGTTTGTTCGTAAATATTTAAGTTAAGCAAGTGGTTATGGGACATGAAGCTAAACTCATATATTTACTAGCTTGGTGTGATTGACACTTCTTTATGATCATGACGATCATTTTTGTGATTTAGACTAGCGATTGAGCGATGTCTCTTTGTCTGCGAGGGAGACTAGACCCCGCTTGTGTGATGTTTCTACTCACATATATGGGGTAGCACCCCCATAGTATTCGGGCCGTTCGTGTGTCAAAGGCCTTCGGGTCATTCGTGTGTTCGAAAAATTAAATGGATAGCTTCCATGAGATAGCTTCTCGTTCATGTGTTAGGCCTTCCCCCTTTTTGTGATTTCTGGATTTCGTGTGTTGATTTCTGGGATTTGTTCTGGATTTCGTGTGTTGATTTCTGGAATTTGTGCTTCACCAATTTTCGTGATTTTCATTGATATGTTTTATCAATTTGTGTGCATTGGTGAATTTGTGTGTCATTCCCTTTTTGTGGATTTGGATCTTTGAGAAGATTCTTGTGATATTGATTAATCTCTTGTTAATTATCATTTACATACTTATAGTAGTATGCCATTATGGTTATTATATGTTTATGCCATATCTCTTATTCTATATCATGTCATCTGATATTTATAGCTAGACTGATCCGTTTATTATTTTCTTATGAAATAATACTCGGGTCAGACCGAGATGTTACAGGTGCTTCTGCTTGACTTCTCTTCTGGATTTCTCTGACTTTTGGCTAACTACTTAGATTAGTAGTTTTTGGATGTACACATTTGAGATATTGACTCTATGTTGTGTACTTATTCTTTTGTATAGCACGGGTTGCTATTCTTTTGTATTTTCGTGGATCTTTCTGACCACTACTCTGATGTACACTTTCATGTGTTATATATTCATATCTTTTTCTGCCTTTGTGATATGGATGTCTGTGACTGATTTATGTTATGTTTGTTTCTATGTTTGTTTCCGAAGGTTATATATAGCCACTGTGTGATAGCTTTGAGTTTGTATCGGTATGTTGGATTTCCTCCTTAAATAAATTACATGCTATATTATCTGACATATCGGTGCTCGCACAAAGAAGTTACATGTATGGTCGCTCCTCAACAGCCTTATTCTCCGTGCTAGTTGACAGCACTACACCGTAGTGTTCTTGGCTAGCGTGGGTATAGAGGTGGGGCGTCACAGCTTCGTATCAGAGCCAAACTTCGGAACAATGTAGAATAACTTAACAAGGATCATCGTCCTAAGTCCAACTTAGGAGTCGTGCCTTAGGTTTTAATTCGAGTCTTTGTACCGATTTATCCTATTTCCTTTTATGTATCCTTGTTCTATCTATCAAGATTTGCTTGATATTTAATTGGAGAATAACTTTTCTTCTTTTTCTCTTCCTCAAAGAAGAGAATGTCTAGACCAGGCCGTCCCAGAGCTGGACCATCTACTGTTACTCCCCAGGATGGAGTTTTTATGACTGCTCAACAGCTTCTTGATTTAGTAAAGAATGCTCAGGCAGCCGGTCCTAATCAGGAGCCTACTCATCCTAAGTCTGGATTCATGTTTGTGCAACTATTATACTAACTTGGGTGGGAAACCATTCAAAGGTTCTGAAACTATCATTGAAGTCCAGGCTTGGCTAAGAACATGCGATCGAATCTTTTCTCGCATGAATCTTATCGATCTTCACCGTGTTCAGGTGGCTTCCAGTATGCTCCAAGAGAGAGCATTGGACTAGTACGAACTTCTTATTTCTGAAATTAATGAAGCAGATCTCACCTGGGAGCAATTCCGGGAACGCTTCGAATTAAAATTCGTACCAGAAGCAGAGAAAGTGACATTGGCTCGACGTTTCATAAACCTTGTTCAAGGTGAATCCTCTGTGACAGATTATGTCGCATCGTTCGAGTCACTGTCTAAATATGGGGTTGAATACATCAACACCCCATTGAAGAAGAACCAGAGATTCGTCTATGGCTTAAACAAGAATCTCAAGAAGCCATTACTTCTAAAGTTAGAAGTTCCTTTCGATCAACTCATTGATATCGCTCTTCGTCTTGAAGAGGCGGATAAGGAAAGTGATGTTGAAGTGGTGAGTGCCAAACCGAACTTCAACAACAAGAAAAGGGCTAACAAGTTCAAAGGTCTGTATCCCAAAAAAAGGGGAAGCAAGCAACTCCTGCTGCAAAGACTTTTTCCTCTAGTGATGGGAAATGCTACAACTGTGGTGCTAGGGGCCATTTTGCGAACAAGTGTTCAAAGCCCCGTTCTTGTCGCTACTGTAAAAGTCCGGATCATTATATGCATCTATGCCCTAAGCTTCCAAGCAAGAAGGAGGGAAAGTTAAACGTTGCTCAAGCCCCTGGCAACACATCTCGCGGTCAAGGTATGTCTCATTCTGTCCTTGATGGCATTATTATATTTCATGGTCAACCTATTAGGGTTCTCTTTGATACGGGTGCATCCCATTCTTTTATATCAAAGGAACTTGTAGATACTCTTTCTTTAAGTGTTATTGCTTTAATGACTTCATTAAGAATTGCGAATCCGGTTGGTGGATCCGCAACTCTTAGTTTGCTTTGTAAGATGTGGAGATTATTTTGTGTGATTTTCCTTTCCTAGCCGATTTGCATGTCATGCGTTATTTAGGCTTTGGAATGATTTTGGGTATGGATTGGCTTAACCGTTATGAAGCTCATATCCTATGTCCTGAGCGGACTATTTATCTTCGACATCCGCAATCTGTTAATCAGATTTCTATTATTCTAAAAGATTCGGATTCCACTTTGGTTGCATCTTTATATTCTTTAAATCCTCGTGATGATGACAATGATGATGAGGAGGATGTCATTTCTCTTATTCGCGTCATTCGTGAATTTTCCGACATATTCGAGCCCGTCTTAGGATTACCACCTAAGCGAGCAATTGAGTTCAAAATTAATCTTATACCTGGAGCTCAACCTATTACCCGTCCTCCTTATTGCATGTCTAATAAGGAGAATGAAGAGATGCGCAAACAATTATCCGAGTTGGAAACGAAGCAACTTATTCGCTCTAGTTCCTCGCCTTGGGGAGCTTCAGCTATTTTCGTAAATAAGTCCGTTGGTACACTTAGGCTTTGCGTCGACTACCGCAAGCTTAATGATCTTACTATTAAGAATAAATATCCTTTACCTCGGATTGATGATCTGTTTGATCAACTTAGTGGTGCTAGAGTCTTTTCACAATTGGACTTGGCTACCGGTTTTCATCAGCTTCGAATTGCAGAGGATAGTATTCCTTTGACTTCGTTCCATACTCGTTATGGATCTTATGAGTGGCTAGTTATGCCATTCGGTTTAACGAATGCTCCGGCTTATTTCGTTGACCTCATGAATCGAGTTTTTAAAGATTTCCTCGATCGGTTTGTTCTCATCTTTATTGATGATATTCTTGTGTATTCTAAAACCGAAGAGGAACATGAAAGGCATCTTCGGATTGTATTGGAAACTCTTAGGAGAAATCAATTGAAAGCAAAATTTTCTAAATGCCACTTTTGGCAATCTAGTGTGAAGTTTCTTGGTCATATTATTTCCAAATCCGGAATATCAGTGGATCCTTCAAAGATTGAAGCGATTCAAAATTGGAAGAGACCGGAGAATGTAACGGAAATCCGTAGCTTCCTTGGGCGGGTTATTACCGTCGTTTTATCAAGGACTTTTCTAAAATTGTCGTGCCTCTCACTAGCTTAACGAAGAAAGGTGTTAAATACATTTGGTCGGACAAATGTGAAACTTCTTTTCAGAAATTAAAAGAACTCCTTTCTGATGCTCCTATTCTTGTTATTCCCGAAGGGAATCAAGATTTAGTTGTTTATACCGATGCTAGTCGCGTTGGTTTAGGTGCTGTTCTTATGCAGAAGGAACGTGTTATTGCTTATGCTTCTAGGCAATTGAAGCCGGCTGAGACTAGATATGCCACATACGATTTAGAACTCGCGGCTATCGTTTTCGCCCTTCGAATTTGGCGACATTATCTTTTGGGAGAGAAGTTTGTACTTTATACTGATCATAAGTCTTTGAAATATTTATTTTCTCAAAAGGAACTTAATTTGCGTCAACAGCGTTGGCTCGAGTTCCTTGCCTCTTATGATCTTGATATCCTTTATACTCCCGGAAAGGGAAATCGAGTTGCCGATGCACTTAGTCGCAAGCAACAAGCGGTTGTTTCTATGATGATATCTGAATGGCATGATCTCGAGGTTTTATCCACTTGTGAAATTCGAGATCGTGTCTCCGATTTATGTTCATCTCTTGTTTTATGTAGCCTTGAGGCTCGTCCTTCTCTTTTAGACTGCATTCTTGAAGCTCACCAGCTAGATCCTGGATTGGCTTTGCTTGGCCAAAATCTTAAGGATAAAACCGATATTGAAGGTTTGAAAGACTTTGATATTGATTTTTGTGGCGGCATTCGAAAATTTGGTAGACTTATCATACCAAATAGTCGAGATCTTCGTAAAGATATTTTAGAAGATTCTCATCGTTCCAAATTTTCCATTCATCCCGGTAGCAGTAAAATGTACGCAGATATGAAGCGACTTTATTACTGGGAGGGAATGAAATCAGATATTGCTAACTTTGTTAATTGTTGCATGACTTGCCAACTTGTCAAGGCCGAACATCAAAGACCCGGTGGGTTATTGCAACCATTGGAAATTCCAGTTTGGAAGTGGGATCAAATTTCCATGGATTTTATTGATGGCCTTCCCCGTTCTCGTTCGAGTCATGATAGCTTATGGGTGATTGTTGATAGACTTACTAAATCCGCCCATTTTATTCCAGTTCGGTCGAACCGAACCGTTCATCTTCTGGCCAAACTTTTTATCAAAGAAATTGTTAAACTACATGGAGTTCCTACTTCTATAGTTAGTGATCGCGATCCATTGTTTACTAGTGGATTTTGGAAGAGTCTTCAAAAAGCTTTGGGAACGAAGCTTAATTTTAGCACCGCTTATCACCCCCAGTCCGATGGACAAACTGAGCGTGTGAATCAAACTCTTGAAGATCTTCTTCGTGCTTGTGTTCTTGACTTTGGTGGAAGTTGGGAAGATCATATTTCACTTGTTGAATTTTCCTATAATAACAGCTTCCAATCTAGTATTGGTATGGCACCTTTCGAGGCACTCTATGGAAGGCCATGCCGATCTCCTTCTTGTTGGCTTGAGGCCGGTGAGAAGCTGGTGTTAGGTCCAGATCTTATTCGTGATTCCACCGAGAAGATTGACCTTATTCGACATAGGATGAAAGAAGCCCAGAGTAGACAAAAATCCTATGCCGATAACCGAAGAAGAAAATTAGAATTTTCTGTTGGTGATTTTGTATTTGTTCGAATTTCACCTATGAAGGGTGTTGTACGCTTCAGTCGATCGGGAAAGTTAGCGCCTCGATACATTGGGCCATTTCCTATCACTAAACGTATTGGTTCCATGGCTTATCGCCTTTCATTACCGGCTCAGTTTTCTGCCATGCATGACGTGTTTCACGTTTCTCAATTACGGAAGTGCCTTCGGGATTCCGATTCTATTCTTGAACCCGGTGTTGTGGAAGAGATTGAAGTTTCGCCTAATTTAACTTATGAGCAGCATCCTATTCGAATTATTGCTTCGGAGGTTAAACGACTTCGAAATAAAGATGTTCCGCTTGTTAAAGTTCAATGGTCCTCAAATCCTAAGGATTGCTCTTGGGAATCTAGAGAATTCATCGAGCGGACACATCCGGACTTACTTTCTCATGCTCTTTGAGGTAAAATTCTTATTTCAAATTTCTTTCGTGTTAATATGTTTTTATGGTTGTTACTTTTTATTTCCATCTTATATATTGCGAGGACGCAATTTCTTTAAGGAGGGGAGTCTGTAACAACCCGCATATTTGTCGATTTTATATTTAAATATTTTATTTAAATATTTTATCGTTAGTCGGATTTTAGTCCGAAAAGCTACTTTTTGTATACGGACAAATTAGGACTCGAGACCACTTCCATTGAGTTCAAAACGTCGTTTGCAATCTTTTAAGTATAAACTTCGATATGTTTGGAGATAGTGAAATTTTTGTAACTTTTTGCTTTGAGCTTTGGTTTGGGTTGGACCATTCACTAACTCAGCCCAACCCCCTCCTTCTCTTCACAACTTCACTCTTCATTTCCTAAACATAGAAGCTTCATCAAAAATGGAGGAGGGAATGGGAAATTAAAACTCCAAGCTCAAAATTCAATTGCAATCCATCATTCAACTCCAAATTCAAGAAGAAGACATTGATTCAAGCTTGGGACTGTTTTTGCTTTGCTTCAAGCTTCATCTTCATTGATTTTTGGTGCAAAGGTGAGATTTTTATCTCACATTCTTGCCTATAACTGTCATTGGATTGTTGGGAATGATTCCCCGTCACTTTAGCATGAATGTTTGCATTTGGTTTGGATCGAATTGGTGAAAATCCCAAATTTTCGTGTGTTTTGGCAATTTCCTGGACATAGGTCGCACTGCCTCGAAACTGGCCCATTCGCATTTAGGTCACTGGACGTTAGGTCGTAGGTCGTTGGGCCTTAGGTCGCTCTGGCGTGGATAAGTCGCTGCCTGCATATAGCTTGTCCTGGGCTTAGGTCGTTCGCCATCGATAGCTCGTTCGGAGTTAGGTCGCTCGCCCCATAGCTCGCTTACCACTTAGGTCGCTCGGCCTTTATATCGTTAGGTCGCTCGGCACTGATTCGTTAGGTCATTCTGCACTAGGTCGTTGGCCCTAGGTCGCTCGGTCTTACTTACCTTTTAGGTCGCGGATCCATTAGGTCGTTAGACCTATATCCTTTAGGTCGCTTGACCTCACAGACCATTTAGGTCGCGCACACTTTAGGTCGCGCATACCTTAGGTCGCTTGAACCTTAGGTCGCTCGTAGTTAGGTCGTTCGTCAGTTAGGTCGCATGCCTAGCTCGTTTCACTTAGGTCGCGTACCACTTAGGTCGCACCATTAGGTCGTTAGGTCGCATGACCTCAATTCTGTTAGGTCGACCTGCCTTATTTTCTTTAGGTCGTTAGACCTTACATCCTTTAGGTCGCTCGACCATTCCCAGTTAGGTCGCGCCTTTCCTTGCCTCGGCCAAGAGTTAGGTCGTTCGACCTGTCATCCATTTAGGTCGCTCGCCTAGATAGGTCGTATGGGTACCATAGGTTGTGCCATCTTTTAGGTCGCGTGCTACTCCCTGAGCCGTAGCTCCTTAGGTCGCTTTCTCTTTGGGTCGGCCACATTAGGTCGAAGATTTTCCTAGGTCGTAGGCCGTGGAGATTAGTTTGCATTTCTACTTTGATGGATTTGGAATTGAATTCCCTGGATTTTTCTCACATCTTCGAATGTGAAATTTTGTGATTTGATTTGCTTCAACAATCGTTTTGTGACTTGTCATTTTAAAGATGTGAAGGCTTCAATACTAGTAGTGGATATCAAAACTCTTTCATCAAAGCGATTTCAACTCTATTTTATTACAAAGCTCTTTTTCCCTAAACCGTTTTCCAATCTATTAGTATATACAAGCCTTTACTTCACTCGGATGAGAAATCTAATTAAACGGCTTAGTAAAACGAGTGGTATGAAACGCTTGCGTTTACTTCGTCGGTTAATTCTTGGACTTGTTCGACTGAACCTTTTGTGACAACTTTCTAGTGAAGATCTACAGTTTGTTCGTAAATATTTAAGTTAAGTAAGTGGTTATGGGACATGAAGCTAAACTCATATATTTACTAGCTTGGTGTGATTGACACTTCTTTATGATCATGACGATCATTTTTGTGATTTAGACTAGCGATTGAGCGATGTCTCTTTGTCTGCGAGGGAGACTAGACCCCGCTTGTGTGATGTTTCTACTCACATATATGGGGTAGCACCCCATGGTCTTCGGGTCGTTCGTGTGTCAAAGGCCTTCGGGTCATTCGTGTGTTTGAAAAATTAAATGGATAGCTTCCATGAGATAGCTTCTCGTTCGTGTGTTAGGCCTTCCCCCTTTTTGTGATTTCTGGATTTCGTGTGTTGATTTCTGGGATTTGTTCTGGATTTGTGTGTTGATTTCTGGAATTTGTACTTCACCAATTTTCGTGATTTTCATTGATATGTTTTATCAATTTGTGTGCATTGGTGAATTTGTGTGTCATTCCCTTTTTGTGGATTTGGATCTTTGAGAAGATTCTTGTGATATTGATTAATCTCTTGTTGATTATCATTTACATACTTATAGTAGTATGCCATTATGGTTATTATATGTTTATGCCATATCTCTTATTCTATATCATGTCATCTGATATTTATAGCTAGACTGATCCGTTTATTATTTTCTTATGAAATAATACTCGGGTCAGACCGAGATGTTACAGGTGCTTCTGCTTGACTTCTCTTCTGGATTTCTCTGACTTTTGGCTAACTACTTAGATTAGTAGTTTTTGGATGTACACATTTGAGATATTGACTCTATGTTGTGTACTTATTCTTTTGTATAGCACGTGTTGCTATTCTTTTGTATTATCGTGGATCTTTCTGACCACTACTCTGATGTACACTTTCATGTGTTATATATTCATAACTTTTTCCGCCTTTGTGATATGGATGTCTGTGACTGATTTATGTTATGTTTGTTTCTATGTTTGTTTCCGAAGGTTATATATAGCCACTGTGTGATAGCTTTGAGTTTGTATCGGTATGTCGGATTTCCTCCTTAAATGAATTACATGCTATATTATCTGACATATCGGTGCTCGCACAAAGAAGTTACATGGATGGTCGCTCCTCAACAGCCTTATTCTCCGTACTAGTTGACAGCACTACATCGTAGTGTTCTTGGCTAGCGTGGGTATAGAGGTGGGGCATCACAGTTACAGCTACAACTTTTTGTGAGTTATATTAAATATGCCATGGAAAGCAAAATAAATTTTACAACTATAACATACAAACAAATTAATTCAAATTGGCACATTTACAAACTACCTGCCAATTGTTTATATTAAACTTACTTCTCTCATGATTTTGATTGTAAAACAAAGAATTTGTACGATTTATTTTTATTTCGGTACTCAGCCAAGTTATGAAGTGTACACGTATAAATGATGAAAGTTGGTATGCCCCACTCAACTAAATTGTATACACAAGGATATAGATCATTTACTATATTAAATAAAATGTACTACATCCCTTCCATACCTAATTTATCATCCCTCTTCAAAATTTTAAGCTATTGTATTACTTGAACCCATTTTAAAGTTGTTAATTGCAAACTCCTTTCAGTTTGTTGTATTTATACCATTTTAGGCTTATACAATATTTGGTTTTATACTCGCACATATAAAACTAACCTGTTTAAAAGTTTATAGACATATGAGTTCAAACATATCTTCGATTATAAATTTGGTATTAAAAACACCACTAACAAATAAAACAAAGCATAAAATATTGAATATCACAAATCTACATCATATACTGTATATTTTTCTAACGTTGTTGTCTAAACAAGTACTTTGAAATGATGATATATTCAGAATGAGTAAGAAGATTTACATATTTTGGCTCAAGTGCTAATTCACATTTTTAAATTCAACATACAATACTGAAACATTTAAGTGACTAAACCATGCTTTCAATTACATTGTCTTCCATTACTTTCAAAACAAACTTCTCAAAATCCTTCATGTTTCACATGCAACTTTTCGTACTCTTTCAAATGTACCAAAAAGATTGAAAGCTTTATGAAAAAGTATTTGTTGCACCTAGAGTAAGATATGATTGCAGTTAAAAAATTTCTCAGGGTAGGCATCTTATTTCTGCCCAAGTGCAACTAATGGAGTGGTTATCTTGAAATTTATAACTAAATTACCATTATCACACGCTGGAAGGTAATTTTTAATTTCGCATGTGCATTGGCTATATAATATGTTGGATTTACTTCACTTTTGTATTGACTGTTAAAGTTTATGTGCATCTACGTAATCTTATGTACTGTTCAAAAATCTGTCAACAACTATTAATAACTATTACAAGTTGACGTCAGCTACATTTTTTTCTACATAGACGAATTCGATTATACCAAATCAAACTATCTACAACACACTGTCCAAAAGGTAATCTTTCTGAGCTGATTTGGTTTACACATGTCGCAGAATTTGAAAAGTCATACAATAGAAATATTCAGTGGATACAAGTAAAAGACCAAACCATAGGAAATCGGGGCAAAGTTGCATTCAGATCCGGGAAATTATTTCTTCTCTTCATCTTCATAAAGGTATGCTTATTCTTTTTACTTTTGTTAAACGTCTACCTTTGTAAACAAACAACTATTTCTAATGCGTATGCTACCTATTCATGAGAAATCGTTCGTACGTTGTTTTTCTTACTGAATATATCCCAACATCCAGTACACGCTTCCTTTTGTGAATATTTGTTATACTGCCAGGTTACCTTTTGTTACCAAAAAATAATTGCAAAAAATACTCATAATGATCTTTCGAAGTTTAAATTTTTTTCATTCCCTGACTATGTTAGTTTAATATATAATTTGTAACTTATCGCTGACGCAATTTAGAGGTGCATCAAGTCATTGATGTAGCAATTTAGAAACCACGTAATTAAATGGACCGATTCATTATTAGTATAAATTATTTAATACTTCATTGCATAGCTTCACAACTGCTTTCCTTACCATTTTGGAATTATGGACGGATAAGTATCCATATCCGTGTTTTTTCTTTGCTCGCATTACCTCTTAATTTACTGACCACGCCTGTTATTTCATACCGGTAGTTAAAGGCTACATATCATACATGTAAAATATACGGTATTATGTGCGCTCGCTTTAGGTTCTGAAATCTATTAAAATTTGAGTAAATAAATTATTTTGAAATCGGTTATTGAGTCGATGTTGTAATCCAGTTCGTACATTAGATGATGACAATAACATACCTAATGCAATGGAACATGTTTTCATCATCCATATATTTAACACGCTGTTTGATACATTTTTTAATATTTAGAGAATATTATAATATGAGAATAAGTAGCCGTCCATTTAAATATTTATGCACTGGAACATGTTTTCACCGTACTGTGACAAGAACATTCTGTAATATATTGCAAGTGAGTGGTGATAAAGGAGTAGAGCAACAATGATGAGTCCACATCAGTGACAGTTCGGTAGGTAGTGGAAATTTTGAGCACATGTGTATTTTACTTTTGATAAATGAAATATCATTTTTACAAGACTGATACGTGTCTATTAGAAAATGATGTTTACTGAATGTCAACACTTTGTTCTTTGGTTGATGAATATGAGAATCATGCTTTCTTACTCCTGTAAGATTTTAAATGCTTTAGTTTTTCTATCCTTCATCGTTATAGTCGAAATGGTAGTTGTGGATAATGGTTAATGACTGTGTATTCGTATGTGTGTATATGTGAACAGTTATCAATGATTATACGAAAGATAACTCTACATATAATACCAATGGAATCACCTTACTCACGGATAGTACAGTATTCTATTCAAATCCACTCTTTTACCGGACATAACAATAATTTGACTACGCATATCATTTTCAGAAATACAGTTATGTTAAACTCATATGTTATTTCGAGAATACGCATACATAACCGTATAATTCTTGGTATATGCTTATATATATTACCAATGATTACCTAAACAGTATCCTACATAAATAATTTACCATGTCAACATGTTCCTGCACGATTCTGTGGCCTGCATTATCATCTCAAGATATGTTGTGGGACCCTTCAAATTTTGATATGACATAAACTTTATATTTTGCAACCTTCGTACACTGTCCTTCACTTCAAATCATGCAACCGCACATTTCAACATTTTTACGTAACTGCAAAAAAAAATTCTACAACTTAGTGACATTCACTTTGTATATATTAATTTCTTTAGCATGTGAAACATTTACCTTTTCATCCGTTGTTCACTGCCCATGTTCCATATAACTGCTCCTTCAAATTTTCCTGTAGACTAGGCTGATATGTACTTTTCCACTCAATTTTTTTTAATACGTCCAACACTACATATTATAACCACATCTCTATTAACAGCCTCAACACACACCATTGCTTATCCCCAACAACTCACCTCTATAAATTCTTCCGTCTTTGTAAATTCATTCAAACTTCCTAAACCTTCATATTACTTTTTATACGAAATGACAAAGGTACTCCTCTACTATCTTTTATTCACACATTTACTCTATTTTGTCCTATGTTCGATTTTATGGATAAAGGCTCTGCATATTCAAAAGGTTTTACACATGGTTTTTCAGACATATACTAGATTTGTATATGCATAAAAGCTTTTAGGTATAATAGCTTTGCATGAGTTGAGTGTAAGAAAGATTTGAATACAGTGGATTTGTAGAAGTTTCAGTGTCATTTCTTAAATATGCAAGTTATTCTGTACACGTATATAAGTAGTTCAAAGTCCAAAATCTATTTAGTTATTAACTATCAAGTAGTTATGCATATATATACTGTACATACTTTGGCTTTGCAAGAATGAAGTCCTCTACTTAGGTCACTTTATGGTTCATTTATGTTTCCAACTATGTTAGGCTCGTGGAAATGCAAGCTTCGCATACACTTTAATTTCGACCAAAACTATGCCCACGATCTTTGGTAAGAGGGAACAGATCATGGGAGGCATCAAACACATGCATGTGGATTTGAATAATTGCTTTTTCATATCAGTTTTTCTGTAACCCGCAAGTTACCAATTTTTTTTGATCCTGCAGAACAAATATGTACAACAAGGTAAAGAGCTTGCATTATCCCCTTCCGTAGACAAATTCAAATGTAAAAGTACACGTTCAACAAAGCACCTTCAATCTGTTACTGATGAAAAAGTTGATACTTCATCCAACGTCTCACAGCTTAATCTTTCCCATATTGAATCAGAAAATATTAACAAACTAACCCACTTTGTTCATCTTCCTCCGGTTACGGAAAAAAGTGTGCAAACCAACGACAACTTATTAAAATCTTCCAATTGTGAAGTACAAATGGCACGACCTAATGAACTCCAATATTTTCCACAATGTGGTCATGATGAAAAATGGGAAGATTTTTTTACTCCTGCAGTGGTATGCCAAATTTTAACCATTTAATACATACATATATATACTATATACCAATCATAAATTTTTATTTCTCCTGCAGATTGAACAATGTGATGTAGTTGTTGAGCATTTTCTCAAGAACCATACTTAATCCAGCTTCAACTCTATGTTAGCCAATAAATTGTCCATTTACATGCTTCCGTACTTTTTCCTTTGGTCACTGTTAACATAAAGTTATGTGTTTTCGATGTATTTGTTGCTGTTACATTAAATTTGTCGTGTTCTCCATGCTTTCGTCATTGTCCGAATAAATTTGAAGTTCTTTCCACGTGCGCGTAAGTGCTGATAGACAGTTATATATGTATTTGTGTGTGTGTATGTGTGTGCACACACACATACAAGCCTAAAGCAAATACCCATGCCGCTATGAAATATGTATAAAAATAAGTTGCATTTGTCATGTGGTAAACTTATTAAAGCCATCCCCGTCGAACATTTTAATAATTGCTACCTAAAATAAGTTTGGCTAATACATTGTATATTAGATGTTCTCCAATATAAATCACACTGAAGAAAAGGAAAAGGAAATATCACTGACTTATACCCACATGATGAACAGAAAACACAGACTGCAGACATCATATCGCCTAAAAGATCATGCGGTTGAATAATCGATATTCTGCAATATAATTCAAACCATTGTGATGTAAATAAATGCAACGATGATACTCCCACCAACAAACATGACATAAAAATCTTATTTATTTACTAGATATACATATGTATACAGAAAACAATTTTATTAAAAAATTGCTTGGACTTGAAATTTTCAAAAATCCGCTCACTTAATATCTGAGTACATACGTATATATTCCGTATATCATACTTTCGAAGGCATCGGTGTGTAATATTGCGTAATATTTTTCATGCAAGGGGAGTCGCATATTTTATAACTTTCACGTATCAGAAGCTCATACCTTCAAAAATGCATAATATATATTTGAAACTGAATTTTCAACCATAACTCTAAACGTTTGCATGGCTCTATGTGAGCATATGTGTATATCGGGTAATATATTAACAGTTTTTGTTCTCAAATTTATGCTATGCGACATTGATACATGTCAAATTCGTTCAAAACTGATACTGGCTTGAATACCTTATTTATACAAATCTAAAATTACGCTTGAAACTGAATTGTAAGATGGTTGAATTTTATTACCCTACATGTAACCCTTATTAGTATCAACGTTTACATATTTAATACTTATTATATACGACCGCGGTTTGCTAAAAACCTATTATTTCGTGACTACCCTGTTAATGTGGTCACTGCACTACCTACAGTACTCCCCTGCTGTCATATATTTTGTCCTCGATTGCTATTTCGCTTATTACATGTACTATCTTGCACCTAAATTAGACCAATTCTACACTTTAAAGTAACGGTATATAATAAATTTTCACCAGCCGTTACTAAATATCTACAGCGCACATTCCATGGATCTCTACCATTTCAACAACGTATACCTACTCATTTCCAGGGGTTATACCAAATTATTTAACAATTGGTTTACCTATGTATACATACTTGCCAATAGACCATCCCTTCACTTACTACTGTATTACCGTTTCTGCTACTGCCATATATCTCTGCAAATCAGGCACAAATAACAAACTTATCTTTACTGCTATTTATTATCTCTTCACTTTATCTTCAACATTTAATGCAACAGCAACAAAGAGAAAGACGTCGGCTTAGTCAATGTGCTAGACGTGCACATGCAAGAGAAATAAGTATTGCAAATAGAAGAACGCGGTTGAGTAAAGGCTTCCACAGTCTAGGTTTATCAGGTAATTATTTTTTATTTGTTTCTCCGTCTCCACAACGTTAACATCAACTGTATACCTCAATTGCTGTAATGGGTTCCTTTACTGTGTAGCACATTTAAATACTTCATACTTATTTTTTTATTTCTCATGTCTTGGTCCTCTTAGTAGTACGTTTTTTTGTGGATGGGGTTGCATGATATGACAAGAAAGATGGATCACACAGCGAACCCTTAATATAGTACGGTGCACACATCCTACACCATGTACATAGCCGACCTACTACTACTTTTAAATATTTCCACTGTTGTACCTGTATAACAAGTTATTAATACGTTCTCATAATCACTCTAAAGTTTGTGACCCTACAGAAAACATTAGTGGCGCATAACCTGCAAAGTATGTGTACCTATATTGTATATTTTGCTTAAGCTATCCAATTTTTAACCACATAACGTGTAGAGCGGTACACAGAATCCATTATTTTATGAAAATAAAATAGACCACCACTTTGACTTACCACGTGAATGCAAAGCATATTTAAAAAGTATAGCAATGTAAATTAAGCTTTTAACGGTACAAAATAGGCATATAAAAATGATACACACAAGTGTAAGCAGCTTATAGCATTACTAATCATAGATAATAAATTATGAATAGGATAATATCAGATGTTTAAGTTACTACTCGGTTTTGAATGAAGGATGTAGGCTGTAATTCAAAATCATTAATATTTTTGACCATGGCTTAGGCATCCTTTCCAACTAATATGATTTACGAGATCCAACCATCTTGGATATTTGTCATCACTATATTTGATACTTATATATATATATATATACACACATACATATATATATATATATAATGATGGTCATCCCTTAGTTGATAAAGAAAATACTTAGTTTTGTTTGTTTGTTTTTCTTAAAAAACCCAAAAAAATATAAAAAAACAATTTATGTTTGCTTTTTTCCTCAAATCGGCCCTCCATGTTATCATACATTAGACATTAAGCAAAAAATGTGTTTCGCCTATCCCAACCAAGCGTACAAGTGAACGGAAAATACAACCAACAGAAACAAAGGGGTGGACTTGGCAATCATAACGTAGGTTAATGGTCTCGAAAAATTTCTTCTAATGAAGTTATTAGTACCTACTATTACTTTTAAATATTTCCACTGCTCTACTTGTATAAAAAGTTATCAGTACGTTCTCATAATCACTCTAAAGTTTGTGACCCTACAGAAAACATAACTGACGCTTAACCTTCAAAGTATGTGTAGCTATATTGTATATTTTGCTTAACTTATCCAAATTTTCACCATATAACGTGTATAGCGGTACACAGAATCCCTTATTTTATGAAAATAAATAGACCACCACTTTGACTTACCACGTGAATGAGAAATTTGGTTATTCAAGAAACATATAACACATCAACCTAGTAGCTAATAAACACTGAACTTTTGACGTGCTCACGTGTTGACGAGTAGACGTGTTGACAGTGGAGGGTTATAACTAACGATGCTGTCCTATTTTTGTTACTTGATGTTTACAAACATCTAAGGGCGTTATTCGAAAATCAAAAAAGATGATACATAAATGCGGAACTAGCAAAGATTTGAAAAACTGAATAACATACGTTTGTAACATTGCTTAAGCTCAAATAAACACAGAGCTTTTGAAAAAAATGTATAACCGATGTATATAGATATTTAAAACTATGTACAAAACAATGTATACTTGAAAACAATGAACTCTTAAACCTCAAATTTTCAAAGTATTATACGTGTACTCTTTAAGGTACAACGTTCCGAAAACATAAAACTGTAAACTTTGCAATTGTTAAAATAAACATTTTCAGAATTCACTAAGTTAACATGG
Organism: Allium fistulosum; assembly: GCA_030737815.1. Classification (NCBI taxonomy): domain Eukaryota; kingdom Viridiplantae; phylum Streptophyta; class Magnoliopsida; order Asparagales; family Amaryllidaceae; genus Allium; species Allium fistulosum. Next base: position 75,161,993 of record CM060906.1, read on the forward strand.
TATAATATACTGAAGTTATACATAGTTGGTAACTCCAAATATAACAACGTTATTTGATGAAAATACTTAATATGTTCTTAACATATTCATAGTTGTAAATTAAGTAAACTATATTTTGTTGGAAAATACATACGGAAATTAGCACTTAACTGGCTTACCTATCATTTACTCTCTCTTTTGTTTCAAAATGCATACTATTCGAATACACGAGCGCCTGTAGTGCTACTATTACTATTCACTATGGAAGCGTTAATGCTCGTACCTATTGTCTTTCAACACTATGGTTTTACAATATGTTTGAAGATACATATGGCTACCTAAAGTCGGAAATTTCCATACTTAAATTAAAAGGCCAAATTCATGATATTTTGAAACACTTAGTTCATTGATGTGTAAATGTAAGTTTTTATTGATTAAGTAGGCTAACGATTGGCTATATTACGACTGAAGAACATATGCAGGCTAAATTCATGATATCTAAAATATATTCAACTCCTATATCTTTATATATTTAACACTGTACATGCATTAAAGCAGTCGCAGTTGAAGGTTGCGTTAACGTATTAAACCAATATTCGAATTCAAAACTTTCTATTTTTTCAAGAAAAATATACTAAAGGTCTTCATATCCACAAACTGGCATGTGGAAAATTTTAATTTACGGTCAACCGCTTGAAACAGTTTTAAACTAATTATTTTATTCAAATTAATAAGTCGGCCCATTTAGATAGACCTGAGTCCTACCACGCTTGAACTAATTAAGCTAAGTGATAAATTTGTCACCTCGCCTCACCAGTTGCCTTAAACAGCATAGTTAAGGTATACAGGGTTCATACCCGTTTCTTTAACAAAATAAATAGGCCTATCCATTTTAGTGGAGGTCAATTATGATATTTTAGTCGTTGAGCTTACATCAGTTTTTCTATGTGGTATATGTGCTTAAGCAGCGACATAATTTAACTACTTCTCCCGTATGATGTTGGATTTACAATCCAAAAAAATTCTACTTTTCCCAAAACATTTCTCTAAACGACAAAATATTTAATAATATAACAAAATTTCAAATATTTATTATTGATGTCAAATGATTTATTTTGTTTTGTATGATTTAATAACAACTAATTCATAAATGTTTGAGAGTGTGAGGCCGCTTGCATCACCACTTTTTATTCATCACAGTTCTTCCTTTCAGCCGTATCAAACTTAAATTAATATATTTTTTGATTTTCTTTTTTTATTACGATGCATCTCTACGTTAAGTATATGTCATCCAACTAAATAAAAATCGACAATGCATTCGAGAATAAAGAGTGCGACCGAAGAATATATCAACAAGATGAACTTAATTCCTAACCTGTAATTCACAAACGTTATGATACATCAATCAATAAATAAAAATACAATATCCGTATGAAGAATAAATTAGTAAGATGAATTTATTCGTCGGGCGAGAACTGCAATTATATGTCGAAAATGATCATAGGAGTAAGTCTCCAAAATAGAACCTCAAATTGTTTCCAAAATGGAAGAGTCTAAGTAAGCAACGTTGGAACAACTCTGTAAATTTGCGCTGTTTTCTCCAACATATGACCAATTCTCGGCATTTTATCCTGAAAACAAAAGTATATAATACTGAGATAACATATGCATAGTGCTCATATTGACTTAGGACATCACTTAATGAATGTGGAGCTCTCTAAAAATATCTCAAAAATTGATTTATGACTGTGTACAGAACTAAAATTTAGAAATCTTGAAAATTTAACTATTACACCGTAAAAAAATTTAAGTCCTTTCACATGTATCTTGGTTTTAGAAGTTAATCAACATTTACATGTAATGTTTAATGAATATCAGAATGCAAAAGGATACACTCCATTATAGAGTACGATATTTTGTTTTACTACTCTATTACTATTACTTCGATGTTGTACTTATTACTGTCTAACTGCTGTACTTAATACTAACCTTATTTTTTTAGGTTCTTCAATAACACGGGATGACGAAGATATGATACCGCGGACTGTATTGATCAGTAATCATAACTGTGGTCGAAATTTTAGCGCAACCATTCCCTACCACAAACATTGACTTCCACAACCCACTAACTGTGATTTCTGCAGTGCTAAAATATTTTTCCACGAAAGCTTACATAATTGTTGATCTGGAGGTTCTATCAACATTCATCGACCTACCACAACACCACAACAGTTACTAAGCTTATTCCAAGATCAAGGTGAAGTATGTACCCATTTTCGAACAAACATATGATCCTATAATAATGCATTTTCGTTCACGTCTATGGGTGCATCAATTGACAATAACCTGGCCAATGCTAGAGAAGGAGTTTACACGTATCGTGCACAAGGTTCAATATATCATAGTATTGGAAGTATTTTACCATTGGCTAGAAGTAGACCAAGATATTTGCAACTGTACATATATGACACTGACCATGAGATTGATAACCGACTTCAAGATAGTGAAGCAATGAGACCAGAGATAATTTTGATTTTGAAACAAATTTTAGATACTCATAACCCATGTCTCCATACTTCGACAATTGGGGCAACAACCTGACATGCAAATATGTAGGATCAAAATTAAAGAGATCACGGTAGATCGACGTCTTCATGAGCTGCCAACCACATCCCAAGTAACAGGTATAATAATTGGAGATGAACCGGACAATTTGCAAGGTCAAGATATCATTGTGGGGACAAGAAGTGGAAATCTACAGAGAATTTCAGATACTGCAGGTTTTTACGACTCACTGCAATATCCACTGTTGTTGCCATACGGTCAGCATAGATGGGATTTTAACATCCACGAAAATGGAAATACACCAATAAGTTGTAAATCATACTACTCTCATATTTTAAAGGTACCTATACCCTATTTGATATCCAATATTATTTATTCATAAATAACACAAAACTTCATTCATATCAACATCAGTACTAATGTTACTTGCATTTTGTCTATGACCTACTCACATAGATACGACCAACAAAGACATCACTTATACTGCTTGGTGGTCGTCTATTTCAACAATATGTCGTTGATATGTATGTAAAAATAGAAACAATGCATCTAAAGTTTCTTCGCAACAATCAGACTACTATCAGAGCGGAGTTATACCAAGGTTTACAAGATGCCTTAGTTACTGGTGAAACATCTGCCAGTAAGTTTCTTTACCTCCTTCATTCTACCTTTTGTTGTTCCCAGTAATTACTAACCACTTATTTCACTACTACTCAATCCTATGAATTTTCACACATTAGGAAGTGTTGGTGTCAAGAAGATTCTTCCTTCATCCTATATTGGCAGTCCACGAGATATGCATCAAAGATACCAAGATGCAATGACATTAGTGCGAAGGTATGGGAAGCCTGACTTATTTATTACTATGACATGTAATACTAACTGGGTAGAAATTACACAAGAATTTCTTCCCGGCTAACAACCACAAGATAGACCGGATTTAACAACTAGGATTTTTCGAGCAAAATTAAAGCAACTGAAAACTGACCTATTTGACACATGTTTTAGGTAAAGTCATTGCACATGTCCACGTTATTGAATTCCAAAAAAAAGGACTACCACATTCTCACATTCTAGTTATCCTAGATGAAAACGATAAAATTAACAATTCCAATGATTATGATGCTTTAGTTCGAGCTGAAATTCCGTGTAAAGATTTAGAACTCGAACTACACAACGCTATAATGAAACATGATTCATTATCCATGCGGACATTTTAATCCAAGAGCTTTATACATGAAAAATAACCATTGTAAGAAGGTTTTCCAAAAGCTTTTCCTTCATTAACTTTACAAGGAAATGACTCTTACCCTATTTATAAAAGACGCGACAACGGAATACAATATCGAACTGGAAGCCACATAATCGATAATCGTTGGATAGTACCTTATAATCCTTACTTACTTTTGAAATATGATTGTCATATAAATGTTGAGATTTGTTCAATTATTAAATCTGTGAAATATCTATACAAATATGTTCACAAAGGTTCAGGCCGTGTATATGTAGGATTATCCAGTACATCTGATGATAACGATGAGATTTCAAAATTTGTTAATGCTAGATGGATTTATGCTCCAGAAGCTTTATGGAGAATACTTAAATTCTCCCTAAGTAATATTTTTCCCTCTATTACCGGCTTACAAATACATTTACCAAATAGACAACAACTATTATTTCGTGCAGAAGAGCACATACACACTATTTTGGACGATCAACATAGATCTACAACAATGCTTACTGAATTTTTTTGTAAAAATGTTTTTGATGAACAAGCATGTCAATATTTATACTACTTCCTGAAAAATATTGGTGGGACTCTACAAGTAAGGAATGGAACCGCAAGCGAAATAACCGTAGGGCAATTGGTAGAATTTATACGGTATCTCCCACTGAAGGAGATCGTTACTATTTGCGATTACTATTAACACATGTTAGAGATCCTTTATCTTTTACTGACTTACTAACAGTTAATGGAATAGAATATAATGCATTTAAAGAAGCAGCTGAACATAGAGGTTTACTTGAAAATGATGATAGTTTAAAGGATTGTTTGACAGATGCTTCAAACACATATGCCTAATCCTTTACGAAGATTATTTGTTACAATTTTAGTATACTGTGAACCATGTCATGTGCGTAAATTATGGGAAGAGTTTTCTCCTTTCTTACTTGAAGACTATCCTACTACATCTGCTACTACTGTGACCAATTCATTTTCAGTAATTCAATGTCTGTCTGACCTCGACAACCTTCTCAAACAATATAACAAAACAATTTTTGACTACGACATTCCACATACTAATTTCAACAATTTTACTCATACAAATAGATCCACTCTATTTCAGAAGAGCAATGCATAGAAATACCCAATAATGATATCAATTCCGTAGATAACTTGAACTCCGAACAAAAGAAAGCATTTGACACGATAATGTCTTCTGTTGAAAAAAGAGCTAATGCTATATACTCCCTCCTATCCATATTACATGACGTTTTAAGTATGGGAACATTTTTCTAAATACATGACGTTTTAGATAAATAAACACTTTACTTTCTTTTTTTACCCTTCTTCATTAATACGCATGTAGTGTTTTTGGCTTCCAATGCATTCATTTAATTTATGTTTCCCTCCAATCTCTTCTTCCAACTATATTTCCCTCTTATTTTTGTTTTATAAAACTGATGCAACCATTCTTATATTGCAGCCCAAACTAGAATCAATGCAAAAATCACAATCCATCATGGATACCAAAGAAGATTCTTCATCTCCTCCAAAACTCAAAAGAAGCATTAGTGATGATATGAAGCATGAAGCTGATGGATTAAAGAAGAAGGTTTCTAAAGGATTTGATTTGAATGAGGTACCTACAAATGAAGATGAGCTTGATGAAGAAGAACCTCTCAATAATCTTGAGGAACCTAAGAAGAAGGTCAATCAATTTCCTGATTTGAATGAGAATCCAGAGATGCATGAATTTGTTATCTCAATGTTGAAGATTATGTACCCTGAATTCTTTTGAGTTCATGTTTCTTTTGAGTTCATGTTGGCTAAGGAGACTTTTTTTTTGTTTCTAGCAGTTTCATTGTAGCTTTGTTTGTTCCTATATTCGTTCATGTTATGATGGTGTAAGCTTTATGCAACTGTATTGTCTTTTGCAGCTATTCTCATCTATTTAGCAATATTATAAACATGTTAGCGGTGCCACTTCGCAGGGAGCCGATGCGCGGCTGCGCCGGAGCCGATGCTTTTGTGTTGATACGTACATGAATTGTTCTTGGTCTTGAATTATATTACAGTTGCACTGTCTTTTGAATTGCTGATTCATATTAGTAGTGTACACATGCACATGCTTGTATTTGAAAGATTTATCACATGTGTTTCACCAATCTTGTCCTTGTTGTGTCTCACCTTGTGCACTTTTGTGTCCATTTGAAAGATTTATCACTTGAAATTTGTTCACTGGATCACTATGCATGCATTTGCAGCCTTGGTCCATTCATTTTCGTGTTGCATGCATTTGCAGTTCCTTGTTGTTATGTTATTCTCTTGTTTATGTTTTGCATATACTAAGTTTAAAAAGCCTGGCACATAAGTTTATATTATACGTGTACGCTAAATAAAGTATGGAGTCAAGCACCATTTGTTTCACTATGCATGCGCATTTCGGCATGTTAAAGAACAAAATGAAACACAAAGAGAATGGTACAACAAATTAGAAACATAACAAAATGAAACACAAAGTGAATAGAATCAAATCTTAATTCAATACATAAGTTAAGATGAATAATAGTATGTCCATAACGCTTTGTACTACAGTGACATCACAAGTAATTTGAGTAGGAAGACGACGTTCTCTGCCTAGTGCGGCTTTGTTTATGCGTGGAGGATTATATTTGTTCGATCCTTCTATCTTCATGATCTCTTGCATGCATAATTGTAGACTCAAAAATATATCATTCACTTTGCTCGATGGGTATTCATCGAAAGCTTTCTCAACTGCATGGACAAGCTCGTGTACCGTCCTTGGACACTCTTTATGTTGCAGGGCTTGAATAGAAGCAAAAAATCCAAGATCTAGAACATTTAAATCCGGTGAGTTAGATGGTTGACAAGTTAGTCGAATATCAAAATCAGTTTGTGCAACAGCTAACTGAAATGCTTCGTCGTTAGAATCAATGTGTTCGTGCATTGTCTCGTTGAATGAAGATGGTTTTATTAACATCTTCTCTTGACCACTTGTTTTGAATAGCATGAATAACTTTCTCAATCATATAAGCTCGCACATTCTCCCTCTTTACAGAGGTCATTGGTTTAATTTTCCAAGTGCCCGTTTCTCTATTCCTGCTTGATCTTTGTGCTTTTTCCATGGTGACAAAAGGAAACACACCTAATTTTCCCGAGAACACTTCATTTCCATCATCATCATACTTTGGGCGAGCCATAGCAACTAGAAACATAACTTTTCCTATAAAATTCTTACTCTGACATGTACGCAAGGGTACTTCTTCGTTTGAAAGTAAATAATATGTCTGTGTCTTTTTGGTCATATAAAACCACTTCTCATCAATATGTATCATGTTATACATGCCGACAAACTTTGGCTCATGAGGTAAGCTGCTTGGGTCTAACATTGATATGCAGAATTTGAGACGTGCTAATTTATGTTCTTTTTTCAAATACGGCTTAATAGCATTTGTGTGACGTCGAAGAAGACCTTGTTTTAAAAGTCGAAATAACATCGTGTAGCTTACGTTCAAAGCTTCGGCAAGTGCTTTCAAGGTTGTTCGTCGGTGTAAAGGAATTTCATGCACTCGGTTTAAGTCAACATGGATTCTTTTCCGGCCACAATTCTTCGTTTTCTTGTGTGAAACATCAATTGTGGCTCCATTTGGAGTTTCTTTTGTCCGTTGCCAAATCCGTTGTAATGTTCGTATGAGTATCGAAAACTACTCGAAAACTTCTCTCGTTGTAAATTTTTTTAACTTTCCATCAACGCTTTTTTCTAATAAAGCCCGATAAATAGTCCATCTTTGCTCATTTGTTGGAACTATTCTTTTTTTCCTTGAGTTGCATTGCCACCGCCTGTACATGTAAATAAACAACTCATTACTAAAGAATATTACAACTGCACTGTAAAAATGCACAAACGAATGCAAGGACACTGCAAAAATAATGTAACTAATGTTTTTTTTTCTTATGGTAATAACAACTAACAGCAGAAATACATAACTAATTTGCCTTGCTCATGTCTCCTACTACATGTAGTGACAAATAACGTTATACGGTCATAATGCAAGGCCACAATTTTTTTTTAAAATAATGCAAGGACAGACATACTCCTACTGCATAGATGAATAGCTACTGAGTATAAACCGAGTGCATGAAAATCATTGCTTAAAATAATGCAAGGACAGTGAAGAATAATGCTGCCACAAAACAATGCAACTCATTGTTTAAAATAATGCTGCCACAAAACATGTAGTGACCAACTCTTGATTTGGATGCATTGGTTTAAGTACCTAAATTTATTGTAATGTTTTCTTCATCTTCTTGATGCATTGGAGATTCCAACTCTTGATTTGGATCGGTGCTTATGTTTCCTTCATCTTCTTCATGCAACCGGTCAACATTTAGTTCAAGTAATGGAGATTCAAATTCTTGATTTAGATCGACATTCAAATCTAGTATGAGTATTCTACTAGAAGATTGTCTAACTATCAATGAGATTGGCTCATCTTCCTCTATGTTGGACTGCGCAGAAAGAATTAAATCAAGGTTAAAAACTTCATCATTGTTTGAAACAGGAAGATTTAGATCAATGTCATGACTACTTTTAAAAGCCATGGCACTGAAGTTTGAAACCAAATTTTTCATGCTGTATATATATAAAATCATAGCAAGGGATGGGAAGCGGTAAATTTTGTACAGTTGGTTGTTAGGTTGAAATAATTCACTTTCAAAAATTTGGCTCAATTTGAAATTTTTATTTGTAGAGGCTGAAGTTATATGCTGCATGCGTTTCTTTTTTTTGATTGCATGCGTTGCTTTTTTTGATAAAAAAATTAATAGTGCAATTAATAACACAAGATTAATTGAAAGGTAATGAAGTCTATTTTCAGCTGCCTTAATATACGTGAATAAATACAAAACGTCATGTAATATGGATTGGAGGGAGTATTTCATAGACGGCCCTGGAGGTACGGGAAAAACATAGTTATATAGAGCAATCTTAGCACATTTACGAATTCAAGGTCATATTGCAATTGGAATTGCTTCTCTTACTCTTCCAAGAGGTCGAACTACACATTCTCGATTTAAAATATTAATTAATTTAAACTCTTCCTCTACATGTCATATTCCCAAGCAATCTGAACTCGCAAAACTCTTATTGACTGCTAGTGTTTTCCTATGGGATGAAGCTACCATGGCTCACTACCATGCATTTAAGGCCTTAAACAGAACAGTACGAGATTTAACTAATTTAGACGCACCATTTGGAAGAAAAATTGTTATTTTAGGAGGTGATTTTCGTCAAGTTCTACCAATAGTCGTAAACGGTACTAAAGCTCAAACAGTTGATGCATGTATAGTACGATCATATTTATGAAAAAATGTTCCGGTAATTCATTTAACACAAAATATGCGCGCAAGAGATGATCAATCATATGCACAATTTCTTTTACGTATTGGAAATGGAGATGAAGTCTATGTTCAAAAGGATATTATACAACTCTCAGATGATGTCGTTCAACCTTGGACCAATACTTCTTCACTCTATGCTTTGATTAATGAAGTCTTCGCTGACCTCAATGACAGATTAGGTGATCCTAATTATATAATGGATAGAGCAATAATAGCCCCTACAAACGAAACAGTAGATGGGATTAATAACAAAGTTATAGAAATGTTTCCAGGTAGCGAGCGCATTTACTACTCCTTTGACAAAGTCGAAGAAGATACACATAATCTATATCAATATGAATTCTTAAACTCACTTGCTCCGGGTGGTCTACCACCTCATAAATTAAGACTAAAAGTAGGAGCACCAATCATGTTGCTTAGGAATATTGATCCAAGAATTGGATTATGTAATGGAACCAGATTAATATGTCGTGTCTTTCACAGAAATCTCATAGATGCAGAAATTAATGTTGGACAAGTCCGTGGTACAAGAGTATTTATTCCACGTATACCACTAAAGCCTTCTGATAATACTAACATGCCTTTCCACCTAATACGCAAATAATTTTCTATTAAATTAGCTTTTTCCTTAACGATTAATAAATCATAAGGACAAACCATCCCTCGAGTAGGTATTTATCTTTCCGAACATGTTTTCAGTCATGATCAGCTATATGCACTGTTTTAAATCTCGACCATCTCGACCGAGATCTCGGTTGAAGGCTTGGGCGAAACGAAACATGAGATATCGGTTGATATCTCTTTTCGATTATATCGGCCGAAATTTACATATATCGGCCGATATTTAGAGCGAAACAATATTCCGAGATATCCACGATATATTGGTTTTTAAAAAAAATAGGTTCATCTCAGTCTATCATAAAAAAATGAACAAAACCCTTTTCTTTCTGATTCAACTTCTCAAAAGATCACGTTCTCGTCAAAATATCAAACTCCCTCTTTTAAAAAAAATTGAACTCCCTCTTCCAACATCCGACCGCTCGCGGTTGCTTTCAATTTTCGACTACTTGATCTCGCTTTTGACAGTCTGCAGCTTCGTCTTCGACCAATCTCTCTACTCTCTGCATGTATGTAAATTAGGGTTATTAGGGTTGTTTCTATTTTAATGAAATTCAATTTTTCAGAAATCGAATATACAGTATAATTTAGAGTAGTTTTGCAAGTAGATTTAGTTTGCTACTCTTACTGCATAACCTTCTGCAAGTAGATTTGCATTGCCTGAAACCCTTCGATTTCTGATATCTCTTATATGCATTTGCTTCTATTTGCATCAGTTTCTGATACTGTTATTATGTTATTCTTACTGCATATATGTAATTGTATAGAACCCGTTTTTTCAGTTAATTTGTCTCATTTCATCTACTTATATGTAATTGCTAAAACTGATGATGTTTTGTAACTTTTGTTGAACAATTTCATATAGTTGAAGTATAATTGCATTATTTTTTTCAGTTAGAATAGTGGAGATTAGTTGCGGTAATTCAGTAAATGTTAGATAAACTGATACCACGCATTTTTTGCTATAAATTATGTGCTCTGTTATACTCCGATATGGTCCCGAGATGAACTTTAGGTCCGAGATGTAAATCCAATATTGGCGCCCGAGATGCACTCATCTCGTCCGAGATCTCCCCCGATACGATACTGAATCACTAAAATCGCCGAGACGAAACGTGCTCGATATCCGAGATTTAAAACATTGGCTATATGTTACTTTATCAAGAGGAGTTTCGCGAAAAACAACAAAAGTTTTTGTGAAAAATGAAAAGATTCAAAATAGAAAGGGTACACATACTAGAAATGTTGTGTATAAGGATGTGTTATTATCATGTACTCACGAACTTAATTAACTATACTTCATTTTTCCACTTCACATGCCGTACTTTTACTCTAATTATTACTCTTCACCATGTGTGCAGATATGTTCTTCACAAATGTTTTATTACTATTTAAATAATTAAAGGATTTTTTATACGGCCATAAATGGGTAATAACTGCAATTATAATCGTTTTCTCCATTTTATTGTTTTTCGGTCATATATTCAACTATAGCTTCTACAAAATATAAAATTGGGTTAACAAAAATTTCCACCTTTACTACTCCAACTCATTTTCAGTTAACATAAAAAATCCCTTATAAAACATTTTTAATTCTACCATCAACTTACTACTGATGTCGGTCTCAAGCCCAGAACAAGGAGGAGAGAAAACGGTTACGACAACTACACTTACTACTTACAATTTACTGTCAAATAGTTGTTCTCTATGGTTTGAATTAACATGCGTGAATAATTCATTACGCCGTATGTTTATTACTTTTCTTTCTGTCCATATAAGGTCAGTCTGATATAAAGCTTATTCCCATGATCGATACAAATTTTCCATGTCCATGTCCATCGGATGTGGATGCATTCTACAAGTCAGTATCCAAAACATGCAACATTATGTGTATGTCACAATCATTTTTTAAAATTCAACAAATCTCAAACATTGTTTCTTAACACCAGTTCCTTCTGCGCACACGCACGTGCCAAACTACTCGTGTGTATATATATGCTCCTTTCTCTTTTGCTACATCTCAAATTCTCTTGATTTAAACCGCATATTCCACATTAAATAATATAGTCTCTCTCTCATGGAGTGAGAAGTGAGAAGTGAGAGAAACTATACTATTTTAATCGGAACATGCGATTGAAACAAGAGGAACTTGAGGACCATCATGTAGCCCCTTGACATCCACCACATATTTACATTTAAATATTCAACATTTCTCTCTTTGGTCAGTTGGATTGAATATTGAAATATAAACATGTGGTGGATACGAGGACTGCAAATGGTGATAAATAAAAGAGGCTGCAGATTCTAGCTCAGTAAGCACGCGCACGTCATTAGGGCATCAAATTCTAGATGCTCGGATTATTTGATTGAATTAGGGCACCAAATTCTAAATGCTCGGATTATTTGATCGAGTCAGACTTTGGTTCATAATCTAGTGCAAAATCGGATTTTTCCGATATTGTCATATTGATTAAAAAAAGTTTCAGCAGGCCTGAAAAATGATTCAAGCATACTTTTGAACAATGATCGCTCTACAAAAAATGAAAAACTGCACGAGTATTTATTTTTCAATATTGCACTGGTATTCTAATCTTCTCATTCAAGCGTTTTGAAAGCCAAAACATAAGCAATGAGTATTCTATACACCAAATGGATAGTAAAAATCAAATTAGAAAGACAAAAAGCAAGATAGGGAGAGATAAGATAGAGCTAATACTTTGAAACCCATTGTTGGAAATTGTTGTTTGAAAATAAGTGAATTTTTAAAAATTGACTAAGTATGAAATGCCTCATATTATATGGGAATATGAATAGTCTCACATTGTGGGATTATATGAAAGAATCAAGTATTTATACTTGATTCTTGAAAGCTAAGTTAGGCCTTTTGGCCACTCAATGATACTCTTTTGTGAGGAGCGAGACCATGCTTGACTACAACACGTGCTCGCACACCTACCGACTCGACCTCGACCCGGGCTCGTGTAACACTTATTTTGGTACAAAATTCTTTAACCGTTTTTAGACCGAGCGGGAACAGTCAAATCAGACCAGACCCGTATTGGAGAACATTATATAATGTTCATTGTTTTTGATCCGTTATTTTTTCAGATCCGTTCTTCGAGACCACGTTTCCCCCAACCAGCAACGTTCTTTTTGCTATTCCGTGTTCTTAACTGATAAGGAGACGAAACAAAAAGAACATCTCATTCAAATTCGTTTTTAAAAATCCGTAAATTCGAGCAACGTTTTTTGAGTGCAAACAGAATCATTTCGTACGTGCAAACGAATCGGTACCACAAAAATATTGAGAGGCTGTTTTATCCTAAAGGCGACGGCGATTGATCCGAACTGCTTTGCACGGTACAATAGACCGTCAAAACGCCTTCAAGAAAGTGACGTAGTCCACGACTCAGCCGAAGATCAACATTGTTTTCAACACCCATCATTTCAGCGTACAACCAATAGGGATTTTCTTTTATTTCTTCCTCATTTCCTCCGACATTATACAATTTATGATAATTTATAGTTTAGTTTTCTAACAAATATCATTGAAAGAAACAGATTATGTTTAACGACGAGCATCAGATCTCCAAGGTGATAAAATTAATATTTATCATCATTAAAATGATTCAGAACCAATATTCCTCATCTGCCCATCTATTTTCATAAAAAGTTCATAACAAATAAGAAAGAGAGCGATTCAAATTAAAAATACACTAGTAAACAGAAATTGAAACAGAGCAAGCGGATGAGGAAAATAAACACAAGAAGAGAGAAAGCGCCGCCTGTTGCAAGGCAGAAGAACGAGGAGCGACTGGAAGGGAGAGAGGCTAATTTTATACGTTTAGGGTTGTTGATTTAGACTAATTGTGGATGTTGGTCATCCAGTTGGATTGATTGCATATTGGACCGAACAGGTACATTTACATTTAATTTACACGACCTAATACGCTAAATTTGAAAATCAGTGTTATCTAGACCATGTATGCTATGTTCAATATTTTAACCCATGAACTTTGTCAATCAGTTGGTTATTATGAGTCGTTTGACACTATTTGGATCAAAGAAACAAAATTGCAATTTGAGAGATTAGAGAATAAAGAAAATCACCATCTAAAGAGAAATTAAGAATTGGAGGCTGGAGTTTGGTACTGTATTTGAGGGAAAATGTCACATTTTGGACCAAAATTGGTTTTAAACTCAAATACATAAATCTAACAAAAAATTAACATGTTATACGTTGAAATACATGTCTCGACGCCACCAAATGTCGCAAGACAATCGAAAAATTAAGAGAACGACACTTCTCAAAATCACCTATTTTACCGCTATAATTGAGCGGCAATCAAAAGTTAGTACATTATTATGCAGGTTGTTACAAAATACCTAATGATGTTTTGTATTATCAAAATCGTTGTTAAATCATGTTTTGAACAGCTATCAAAATTAGCCTTCCTATCCATTTCAATATCATCTTTACTCCCACTTGACATAATAATAGTAGCCAACAAGTAATTTGAATTTGGCAGGTTAAGGAAGTATATGCTAAGTTAGTTTTAAATTATTAACATTGAACTGTAAAAAGAAAGCGATATAAAATCGTTGTGTCAGGAACAAGTAACTGCCTTGATAACGAATTCAAAATGACTTCAGTGTAGTCGACAATTATCGCCCACTCCTCAAGATTAACATAATGATAAATCAAGCATATGCACTCAAAATTGAATGATTTGGGAAATGCATAATGTCGCCGTCCATGAGCTTTTTTGTATTTGGAAGATGATCTTATTTTTGTATCGTTGTTAAATAGATCAATATCAACAAAGTCATCCTTGATGTTGTAATCAAGAGATGTCAAATCACAAAAGATCAAGCAGATGAGTACACATGACTTTGAGTAAGCAATTAGCCAACAATTAACAACATATGTACCGTACTTGAATCAAAATTTTAGTTGATATCTATATATGCATCATTAACAAGCTATAATTGAAAATGACGCAATAACTGTTAAGGAATCAGAAACTGGAAGCTGAAAACTTTGGAATTTGCAGAAAATATATAATCAACATACTTTTAACAATCTGGATTAGCCATGGGTTTAACATTTTCATAGGTGACGAGACCAGTAGTGGTGAGAACAGTAATCTTTTTTAAGTAACTGGCTAATTGCCATTTAGAACACACAACACATAATCAAATGTCACTAAGAACAAATAAGGTAAACTGAAACGCGTACCCTGAAGCAAAGTAGACGACAGTGAGAGAAGTAAAATCACAATTACTATCTGCACCACCATATCTGATATATCCCATTCACCTCAGCATATTAGTTTTAGAACTTCCTTTTTGCAACTACAAACAATCGATTCAAACTAAACAGATCACTTTTTTATATTCTGAATTATTATATTTATGAATATTTATTGTATAAATAATATAATATAATAAAAAATATTGAATTACATATATTCTAATCTTCTCATCGTGGTTTTGCAAACCTAAACATGAGCAATGAGTATTCTATACACCAAATAGATAGTAAAATCGAACTAGAAAGACAGAAAGCAAAGTGGGGAGAGATCAGATAGAGCTAATACTTTGAAACCCATCATTTCAGCCATACAACCAATAGGGATTCTTTAATTGCTTCCTCATTTCCCCCGACATTATACAATATAGTTTTGTTTTCTAACAAATATCATTGAAAGAACAATAGACTGTGTTTAACGACGAGCATCAGATCTCCAAGGTGATAAAATTAATATTTATCATCATTAAAATGATTCAGAACCAATATTCCTCATCTGCCCATCTAATTTCATAAAAAGTTTATAACAAATAAGAAAGAGAGTGATTCAAATTGAAAATATTGTAGTAGACAGAAATTGAAACAAAGCAAGCCGGTGGAGGAAATAAACACAAGAAGAGAGAAAGCGCCGCCTGTTGCAACGTAGAAGAGAGGCTGATTTTATATGTTTAGGGTAGTAGATTTAGACTAACTGTAGATGTTGGCCGTCCATTTGGATTGATCGCATATTGGACCGAACGGTTACATTTACATTTAATTTATACGGGCCTATAGGCTAAATTTGAAGATCCGTGAATATTTTTAACCCATGAACTTCGGCCAATCCACATAAAATGTTGAAGGAAACATGTGAACTTTATGATTATTTGATGGTAACAATCTATTATGTTGCTAACAAAATTTATTTTAGTGTGCACAGGTAGAAAACTACAGCTTTCATGACCTAAATACAAATCAGATAAATTGATTGCCTCTTTACACCAAATGTAAAGTGTTAAATATTGAAAGGTCATATCTATTCCAGTTTAATATTTTTCCAAATTGAAAAAAATTTCATGAAAAGTGCAATTCTTTTCTTGATCGTGGGGCATATGTATAGAACCAACTAGGGTATTGATCATGGCCTTAAAGACATTTTAAAAGCTCATAAAGGTCCATTTACAGGCCAGGGCCATAAAGGTCTTTATGAAATCCTGACACTTCTATTTACGTTTGTCAAAAATCCAAGATCAAAATCATGTTTTTAAACTATACTATCTTTTTAGCCTTTATCCTTTCGTATCAACTCTATATTTTTTTGAAAATATTTCAATATAAAAATGTTTCCTTACATTTTGTCTACATGTGGTAAATATTTAAGCAGAAAAGGAATTCACTATTTCAATTATTTCTTTCAAAACAAATCAAAAATCACGCTGACGTCATTATCAATTAAATCGATAAATGTCAACAATTTTTTTGGAAGAATTGGATTTTGAAAGGGTGAAAATAGAGTTAATCATCTCGGTATTTTGACTGAGATATAATGTGGAAACAGAAAAATATCTAGAGATAGCGAACTTTTTATTAAAAAAAGATTGGAATAAAAAAATTTAAACGGTGAAACTATTATATCATTGGTCTATAATTATGAAATAGTTGGTTGGTAATTTTACATTAATTTTATATAAGAAAAATAATTAATAGTTTTTTCTTCCCTTATCCAAATTGTCGAATTAAAGAAATATCTTTTTTACTCCACTTATCCAAATAAGTTCTGTAACATCCTAATTCTCCGTGCCATTCACATCCGCACATGTCGGACTTGAATTTCTCAAAATATCAGATTGTTAATTTATATTTGGCAAAACTTAGCATATACGGTAAATAAACAATCACAGAATCAAAGACACAAAGTAATATAACAATAAGCAGTGGAAACAAAAAAATAGTAGTTCATGAAGCTACTATATATATATATATATAACAGAGTTAACAAGATACAACAGAAGTCTCGAATATATAGAAGTCTCGGTACAATAGTCAAATAACAATAATCTGAATACATCACTGGAGTCAACTGAATAAATGGAAGCTGAATAGATATATAGATGGATCTCCAAGCGAAGCTCCAACTCCAAAGGTGAGTCTCAAATGTTGTGACACTTCGTCTGACCCGAGCGTATAGCAAAACACAAAACACTCGAGTCAGGATTAACATTCTTATATCAATAAATCCAACTCAAGTGAAATATCAACTGAAATACAAGTAACTTAAAGGATGTTTGGGATAGCCATCCTCTAAGGATCCGTTAAACTATCTACTATGTAGTAATATACGCTATTATAATAATGTCTATAGTAAAGTAAACTATTAAAATAGCGTTAAGGCTTTACATTTTCCACCTTAACACATTTATAGTGCCAATAGTCTATAAAGTACCGTAATACCCCGTAAACTGGAGCTACCAGAGGATACTCCATAGGTACGACACAAATCAAACTCGTAAAAGGCGCGCTAGGGTAGGTGACACGACACAACTAGGCAATGCCATGGTAGTTATACCAATTACGCATCCGGACTGGTGGCAACGCATAGCAGCCACTATCGCCCACCTCGAAACACACTCTCAAGTAAAATCGAAGGGTGGCCACCAAATAAATCGCAAGTTAGAATATAGTATCGATGGAATATGTCCGATCAGAGGAGCTACCTCATTGGCCCGGAATCGCTCCTGTTTTAGCCACCTTATGCCAACTCACGGGAGTCGGGTCCACATATATACCTCATATAGGATCGTCGCCACCATCCTACTTCATTCTGGAATCTCCACCGCGTACACAGTTGTTAAAGTGGTTTTCGGTATTGGCAGAGAGTATGACAATATCTGATCCCGGTCTCTTTAACAACCAAACGTTATTATAACACCGCGGTCATTTCAAAATAGTTTATACTTCAAAACCAAGATGTCATTTCCATTTTAAAACCATATCAAAACGATATCATTTTTTTTTCACTTCAAATATATCCATTTTCAAAAAATCATATCACTTTCATAAATTCTAACTCTTCGAAATTATAACACTTTAGGAATCATAACTTTTGAAAGCATAACACTTTCCTTTAAACAGTTTAGATATTACTAATAGTATATATAATAAAGTAGTTTATAAAATAAAATAGTTTATATAAAATAATTCATAAGTTAAAATAGTTTATAATAAAATAGTTAGTGTATTAAAATAGTTTATATTAAAAATAGTTTATATTAAAATAATTTATAAAGTAAAATATAAAATAGTTTAAATATAATTTAAAATACTTTATATAATAAGATATAGCTTCCTCAAAGTTCACAAATCGATTCAAATTAATTCAAATTTCAAAAGTTCAAATTTAATTCAATTTCAATTCAATTTAGTTCCTCAATAAACCATCCCAAATTATATCTATTTCAAATATAGATTCGAACCACAAAATAACCCATTTCAATTTCAATATATTTCAAAACTTTAAATATTCATTTAAATCACCTTTAAATCAAAATCAAGTTATAAAAATCATATCTTTAAAATCTCAAATTTAATAATTTCAAGTCAAACTTATTTAAATATAATTCTTAAATAAATATAATTTCAAACAAATTTCCAACCTAAATTTATTAAAATCGTTAAACTCTATATTTGAAATATATAAATTTTCAATAAATACTTAGACAATATTAAACATTAATCTATTTATATATTTAAAAAAAACAGAAAAATCTTAAATAAATTATTAAAATTTATAATTTCAAAACTAACTTATAACTATACAATTTTCAAAACATATGATTTTAGAAAATCTAAATTTTAAACTTTATAAATACATTTTATATATAATATCTTTGTTATCCTGCCTTTTGGCAAGGCCGTAACACCAAGGAATTGACTAGTAACCAGTGACGGCCCGTCCCAGAGATCGATTATATACGGGCTCACTACGGATATCGATGAATTTTGTCCGAGTCCGGATCGAGCCAAAATTGGTAGAACATGACAAGCTAAGCCATGGGAGCCAACGTTTCAAATCTCAAGTCAATCCGAGTTCGTATGCTCGAGTTATGAGCGATACAAGGTTGGACGAAAATCAATTGCCGATCGACTCGCTCCTTCGACTCGCTTCGCAGCACTCAAGAGAAGCCAACTTCGACTCGCTCCACGTCCCTCAGAGCTGCTCTCTTCAACTCGCTCCACGTCCCTCAGAGCTGCTCTCTTCGACTCGCTCCAGTTTGAAACCATCGAAAGCGCATACTTCGACTCCACTGCTCAGACCTCCCAGAACGCCCCACTTCGACTCGCTCTCCCAATGCTAGCTTCGACTCGCTCTACCAATGCTAGCTTCGACTCGCTCTCCCAGTGCTAGCTTCGACTCGCTCTCCCAGTGCTAGCTTCGACTCGCTCAACCAAGTACTTACTTCGACTCGCTCGAAACAACATCCAGGACAAAGTAAGAATCAGGTGCCACGTCATCGAGTCGAACGGAAGCGAGTCGAAACAGGAAGCGAGTCGAAGGAAACAGCCTGCCGAAAACTCCATTTCGTATCGATCATATCTCCCAATCTACAAGTCCAAATGCTATGAAATTTTCACAGAAGGCTACATGTATGCTAAAGAATGTCCACACCAAATTTCGACTCCATTGGATCAAATCTTGAGCGAGTCGAAATCAGCTCGTGTCGATCACGGATCGGACCGAAACTTCACGGGCTTGGGCGTACGGGCCTGGTCACGTGCCAGAGAGGGTCTCCCGAGATCTGAGCGAAATATCAGCCTCCTACACCTATAAATAGACCCCCAAAGCCAACAGAAAAGGGGTTCTTCTTCCTCTTTGAGATCTCCAACTCCCGGACTCTGCCAGATCCAGATCTGAACTCTGTTGCTGCTGCTACCAACAAAATTCACTGCTGCAAATCACAATTGACTGTTGTAAATCATTGAATTCACTTGTAAACGCAAAAGAAAGATTAATAAAGCAAACCATTTCATAGTGGACGTAGGCTATACGTCTAACCACTCTAAATTCTTGTGTCTCCTTGCACTTTAATTATTCTCATTTCTATGATTTGGAGTTTTTGTTAGATAATTCTTCTTTTTCCATTTAATTTCTTCACTTTATCTCTTCAAAGACTTCCGAAGAGTGTTGTGCCCAATTTTGGTACAAACACTTTGGTGCTTTCACTAAGAAAAACCAATTTTTCTCCCGCTCTTTGGATCTCCTATCTATATTGGATTGCACAAATCTAAGAAGAAGATCCAGATCTAGAACTTTGAAGAAGATCCATATCTAGAACTTTGAAGCCCTTCCATTCTACTCAGATTTGCAATCAGATCTAGGAAAGGACTCCATCAATTCATTATGGTGAGCACACGTACCACCTCTACAACTGCTGATCAAGGAGCACGGGACCAACAAAATCCCGCGCAATCACCTCCAGCCAACCAATATGCTGCAGGACCTTCAGATCCATCAGGTCCAATCACTAGACAAGAATTCCAGACATTGCTTCAAGAGTTGACCCAAAGTCGACAGCAGCTAGTGGAACAACTACGCGCCAACACGGAGTTGACTAACCAGCTAAATCGCCAAAGGCGAAGAAGATCCAGGAGAGAATAAGGTTCTCACTCTTCCACAGAAAGTTCAGCCTCCTCCGATGGCCAAACTAGATCCACACGTCCACGGCTAGGTGAAAGCTACACCCAAGCCATGGGACTCCAACCTGCTTCGAACCTTGGGCAACCTAGAGCTGGACATTCCGCTAGTCTCCGCACAGAACCTTCAACTCGAGGAGGAGCTGCTCCTTATCATGTTACCGGCAGCATTGCTACTACCACCACTACCGGACGGGGAGGTGACGCTAAAAACCAAGTTGATCCTCAACGTAGCCAACGAGAGCAGACTCCTGAGCCTTATGTCCCTGAGGATGTTGAACTAAGGAGGGGAAGCACGGACCGTCGACCGCGTCCGGTCCAGACTCGCGCTGTGGAACCCGACCACATCTTGGCACAACATGCTCCAAGTGTTCGAACACCAGATATACCAGCGATGATCCGCCAAATGATCCATGAAAGTCAGGGTCTCTCTAATGACGACTGGGGAATCTTCCGAAGTCATACCCCTTTCACCGATGATGTTTTGTATGTTGAACCACCTCGGCACTTTAGGATGCCAGCTTTGCCAGTTTATGAAGGAAGTTCTGATCCCAATCAACATGTCCTGAAATACGAATGGCTGATGAATGCTGCTAGAGCTGATGACGCAGTAAAGTGTCGTAGTTTCCCCATCTCCCTAGGGGGCATCGCAACCATGTGGTTCACTCATTTGCCACCGCGATCCATCTCTAACTTTGACCAGATGGCCACCAAGTTTATCGAACAATTTCGTATGCATGTGGCGAGGCCAAAGGACGTTAACACTCTGTCTAGTGTCACACAAGCTCTCGGAGAAACGCTTAGACGTTACTTGGAGCGATTCCATGCTACGTGTGCAGAAATAAGCAATCCCAACGATAACTCTATTCTGATGGCTCTGACTAAGGGGATTGATGCTGATTCCGAGTTCGGAAGTTGGTTAGCTGGGAAACCACCTACGTCATTGGACC
This sequence comes from Allium fistulosum, assembly GCA_030737815.1. Lineage (NCBI taxonomy): Eukaryota > Viridiplantae > Streptophyta > Magnoliopsida > Asparagales > Amaryllidaceae > Allium > Allium fistulosum. The sequence continues at coordinate 75,183,732 of CM060906.1, forward strand.
GTTTCTATTCCAAGGCAGCCCAATTCCTGAGAAGAGAGGATGCGAAACAGTCTAGGAAGCAGGATGACGCAGGGCCCAACATCGAAGGTATCCAGAGTAACGTCGCTATTAAACAGTCCGGGGATAGTTCCGGAAAAATTCAATTGAACTTCCAAAATAAACAGAATCAGTAGAGAGACAATAGAAATCAGAACAAAAAACGCGATCAGGATCGTGGACCACGGCGTAGAGCTTCCATGTACGAAAACTACACTCCATTGAACACGTCGTTGGAAAATGTGTATTTGCAGACCTGCAATACCATGCAGTATAAGACGCCTGCCCCGAAACCACCAACTGAAAGACAAATCCAAACAGGAAAGTTCTGTAGATTCCATGAGAGTTATGGCCACAACACCAATGAGTGTCGTCACTTACAAGACCTCATTGAAAAACTGATACGTGAGCGGAAGTTGGATCAGTATGTACGGGCGCCGCAATCCGGTGGTGCGGGCCCATCAAATCAGAACCGTGCGCCGAATCAGGAAAGACAGGAGGAACCCGCTCGTGCAGACGGGAGATTGGTCATCAATACGATAAGTGGTGGTCCTCACCCAGCAGATCGAAGCAGGAAGGAAATGGAGTCGTATGCCATTTCTATCAGGCATGCGGACTTCGAGTGTTGCAGTAGTTTTGACGAGGGAGCTCCGGCCAAGCAACAAAAAACAATGGCGGATGACATCGTGTTCAGAAGCAGAGACGCAGATAAAATCGAAGCTCCCACTATCGACCCACTGGTCATCTCAGCACAAGTAGGTCCCGCTTGGATAAAAAGGATCTTAGTTGACAGTGGAAGCTCTGTGAATATCTTGTTCAAGCGAGCTTATGATGAAATGAAGATGGAAGCCGCAGACTTGAAGCCTTGTCAATCTCGAGTTCATGGTTTCAACGGAAGTGCCACAATCCCTACTGGGATGGTGGAACTGCCAGTAGTGTTAGGAGTTGGAGAGCGTCGAAGAGTACGGATGTTGCAGTTCATCGTTTTGGACATAGACTCCCCTCACAATGCTTTCTTGGGCCGACCGGCCCTCGCTGAATTCAGAATAGCCATTGCCCCATGGTGTTTGACCTTAAAATTTCCCACCGATCATGGAATAGGAATCGTTCAGGGAGATTAGGCCACTGCCAGGGCCAGTTATGTTGCTGAGCTGCGGGAGGCACAACGAAGGGAGAAGGGAAAGGGCGTAGAGGAATCTCTCTGCGTCCATTTCGCCGATAATTGACAATTAACGCCTGGGCACCCCAGCCAATTCCTTAAGGATCTTGACCTGAGAGAAACTGAAGACGAAGGAGAATCTAAAGAAAGTCAAGCATCACCGGCCGAGCTAACGATTGATGTCCCAATTGACAATAACGATGATTCAAAAATGATAAAGATTGGATCTCAGCTAAGCCAGAAAACTCAAGAGGAATTGGTTGAATTTCTGCGGGCAAATCTTGACGTATTTGCCTAGACACATTCTGATATGTGTGGGATCTCGCCGGACATCGCGAGCCACACTCTGAACATTGACCCGCGGCATGTCCCGGTCAAACAAAAAAGGCGCGGTATGGATCCAGAGAGATCTGCCGCCCTTAAAGAGGAAGTAGAAAAGCTTGAAGCAAACGGATTCATTTGGGATGCACTATATCCTGAATGGGTGTCAAACCCCGTGCTCGTCCGAAAGCCAAACGGGAAGTGGAGAACATGTGTCGACTATTCCGATCTGAATAAAGCGTGCCCCAAAGACAGTATCCCGCTTCCTAGAATTGATCAGCTTGTGGATTCGACGGCTGGACATGAACTCTTATCCTTCATGGACGCGTATTCAGGCTACAATCAGATACCAATGCATTTACCCGATCAAGAGCATACCAGCTTCATAACCAATCTGGGACTTTACTGTTACAAGGTTATGTCGTTCGGACTCAAGAACGCCGGGGCTACTTACCAACGGTTGGTCAATCGGATGTTCGCTAATCAAATCGGGAAGACAATGGAAGTATATGTAGACGACATGCTTGTGAAGTCACGACTCTCCACCGACCATGTAAAAGACCTGGAAACTATGTTCAACATACTTCGAGAGTACAAGATGAAGCTCAACCCACTGAAATGTCACTTTGGAGTTGCATCCGGAAAGTTCCTTGGTTCATCGTTAACGCCCGGGGAATCGAAGCCAATCCCGAAAAGATTTGGGCAATCAGAAATCTTGAAACTCCCAAAACTATAAAGCAAGTCCAGAGTCTCAATGGAAAGGTAGCAGCATTGAGCAGGTTCATTTCAAAGTCCACTGACAAATGCATTCCCTTCTTCGATCTGATTCGAAAAGGGAAACGAAACTTTGAATGGACCACGGAATGCGAGGGCGCTTTCCAAGCACTAGTTCAACATCTATCCACACCACCGATACTGTCAAAGCCTATCGATCATGAAAAGTTGTTCGTATATTTGGCGATATCAGAAAACGCTATCAGCGCTGCATTAATCCGAGAAGAAGACAAGATACAGAGGCCAGTATACTATGTCAGCAAACGATTGACTGGGGCTGAAAGAAATTATCCGAAGCTGGAAAAGTTGGTTTACTGCCTTGTCATTGCATCAAGAAAACTTCGACCATACTTCCAGGCACATTCCATTATTGTTTACACCGACCAGTCGTTACAACATGTCCTTTTGCAGCCTGAGACGTCTGGTAGGTTACTCAAATGGAACATCGAACTGAGCCAGTTTGACCTTACTTACGCTCCGAGACGGGCCATACATGGACAAGTCCTAGCCGATTTCATAGTTGAATTTACCATCCCGGAGGACTTGCCCGAAGCCAGTGGGTCCCCCGAATACGTCTGGAAACTTTATACTGACGGAGCATCGAACGACCGGTGTTCAGACGCCGGTATTGTGCTTGAAACTCCCGAGGGTCGGTCCATATGTTATGCCTTAAAGTTCGATTTCCATGCCACTAATAATGAAGCTGAGTATGAAGCCCTCCTAGCTGGCTTAAAGCTTGGTAAAGATTTGAGAATTATCGCGGTGGAAATTTATTGTGATTCACAATTAGTTGTGTGTCAGGTACGAGGAGAGTATCAAGCGAGAGATCGAAGGTTGGCTGCTTACTTAGCTCGAGTTAAGGAAGTACTAGACCATTTCGATTACTACGCCATCTACAGTATACCTCGAGAACGCAACCAAAAGGCCGATTCGTTGGCAAAGCTAGCCAGCACGGGCGAAGCTCAACAAATGGGACTCGTTCCCGTAGAAACGCTATCTTCCCCAAGTATCGACCGGGGAGAAATGAACCGGGTATGCAAAACCGTCCTCGAAAAGGATTCATGGATGACTCCACTCAGAAATTACATTGAGCATGGAACCCTGCCGGAGCGCAGGAGTGATAAAAGACAGGTCCTTCGAAAGGCCTCAAGATTTACCATCCAGAATGGACTCATGTACAGAAGGGGATACTCAGTTCCCCTACTCCGATGTGTCGCTCACGATGAAATTAAACAAGTGTTACGCGATGTGCATGAGGGAGAATGTGGCGATCACACCGGGGGGCAAGCACTTGCCAAGAAAATACTTCGCTACGGATATTACTGGCCTACAGTGAATCGCGATGCGTTGGACTATGCAAAGAAATGTGATAGGTGGCAGAAATATGCCCGAATCCCTAGAGCTCCTCCTACTGAGATAACGCAAATGGTCAGCCCATGGCCGTTCGCAATGTGGGGCATCGACATCATCGACGCTCTACCTCTGGCAAAAGGTGGTGCGAAGTACGCCATCGTCGCGGTTGATTACTTTACGAAGTGGGCTGAAGCCGAAGCTCTCGCTACCATTACAACGAAGAAAGTAATCAACTTTGTAGTTCGTAACATCATCTGTCGATTCAGTCTCCCACACTCCATTATTACGGACAACGAAACCCAATTCGACAGTGCTGAATTCAAAGATTTCCGCGAACGATTTCACATCCAAAAGAAGTTCTCCGCAGTTGCACACCCTCAAGCAAACAGACAGGTCGAAGAAGTTAATAAAGTCATAAAGTCCATCCTGAAGAAACGACTAGAAAATCTCGGGGGCAAGTGGGTCGATGAACTTCCTATGGCCCTATGGGCTTACCGAACAACCCACAAGACCGCGACCGGCCACACTCCATTCTCTCTTTCTTACGGCTCAGAGGCCGTTATTCCAGTCGAGCTAGAAGTACCTTCTCATCGTGTGACATACTATGATCCAAAGACAAATGCTATATTACTTGCTAAGTCTCTCGATCTACTAGATGAGAAGCGTGAAGAAGCTGATTTGAGGGCAGCTGCGCATCGAAGTCGAGTCGCCCGATTGTACAACGCCAAGGTCCGTCCGCGAACCTTCGAACTAGGCGATCTCGTCTTAAAAAGAATCTATCCGGTTCCTTCACATATGAAACCGACATGGGAAGGACCGTATGTTATTGAACGAAGGCTCGGAGATGGCACATTCAAGATATCGACCGTCGACGGTCTTACCCTGCCAAGAGCTTGGAATAGCGAGAGCTTTCACCGCTATTACACCTGACAGGCTATCTTTATCCATTTAGTTTACTTTCTTTTTCTGCAATTTGTTTATGCATTTCGAAATTAGAACTTGTAATAAGGAAACTGACTTTGCCATACTTTCTTATTTCAGCAATAAAATGCAACCTCTTCGAGCCAGAGCTGTGATTTACTTTAAATACTTCATATAACCATCACTATGCACGAAGAGATAAGTCTCATCATATGGTGGGATTTATTCAAATAGAGAGTGGCTGCGATGCAACCAATCACTCCCTAAGTGAAACCTGAGCTCGGGGGCAAGCCATCACATCAAAGTCAAAAAAGGGATTGATACACGACAATCCTTTATCAACTCTGAACTCCCAGAGCGCGTGTCGGAGTATAAACATTCAACTCCGTACTCCCAGAGTGCGAGTCGGAGTATAAACATTCAACTCCAAACTCCCAGAGCGCGAGTCGGAGTATAAACATCCAACTCCGTACTCCCAAAGCGCGAGTTGGAGTATAAACATTCAACTCCATATTCCTAGAGTGCGAAGCGGAGTATAAACATCCAACTCCGTACTCCCAGAGCGCGAGTCGGAGTATAAACATTCAACTCCATATTCCTAGAGTGCGAAGCGGAGTATAAACATCCAACTCCGTACTCCCAGAGCGCGAGTCGGAGTATAAACATTCAACTCCGTATTCCCAGAGTGAGAAGCGGAGTATAAACATCCAACTCCGTACTCCCAGAGCGCGAGTCGGAGTATAAACATTCAACTCCGTATTCCCAGAGTGCGAAGCGGAGTATAAACATTCAACTCCGTATACCCAGAGTGCGAAGAGGAGTATAAACATTCAACTCCGTATTCCCAGAGTGCGAAGCGGAGTATAAACATTCAACTCTGTATTCCCAGAGTGCGAAGCGGAGTATAAACATCCAACTCCGAGTTCCCAGAGCGCGAACCGGAGTATAAACATCAACTCCAAACTCCCGGAGCGCGAGTCGGAGTACAAGTGCCAATTCCGAGTCCCAAGGTAGCGGACATATGATTGAAACTCAAGCCAGCGTGACCAACCACCAATAAACAAATGAGGATCCCCGGAGTGCGGATATGATCATCGACGATCGGACAAGCATGAATAAACCACTCAATCCCCGTTTGTCTCAAGCGCCCATCCAGCGGCACTAGACTCGGCATGCTATAAGGAAAGAGACAATCGCTGACTTATGTTTCACAACATACCACCAAGACTGAGGGCAAGACTTAAGCATCGACCATCGACTGAAGCAATGCGACGTCAAAATTCGACTCATTTTATGGTCGCAAATCATATCCACAATACCCGAACTCGGCGAGCAGGAACAAACTTCATTCGGAAACTAGAACTTCACAAGTACAGTCCAGACACTGACGCACTTAGGCAAATACACAATGACAGAAAAGAAGTCAAAAAAGAAAAGTTTCGTTTCTATTGATTATAGAAGAAGTTCGTGTACATGTTTCCAAAAAATTCCTACTAGCAGGGGCCGAACCCGCATCTATACACGGCTAACAAAATGCAAATCAAAATACGCCGGGAGAGCATGCCTAATCTTTCTTCTTCCTTGGCTTCCTCCTCGGTGTGGACCCGTTGGAACCATCGCCAATCTTCCTCTTCGAGCCTTTGCTTTTCGGCGGTCGATCTTCAGGCGAGGGCATTATGTCGACGTCCTCCTCCGAACTCGTGTGAATAATAATGCTCCCTATGGGCGGAGTCGGAGGAACGAGATCAAGTACAGAAGGTGGAATGGGCAAGTTGGTGAGAAAGACAGAACCACCAGAAGACATCATTCCGAGCGGGGCAGGTCCCGATGTTGCCATCCCACCTCCAAAGCTGCCGCCATAACCCGCTGCTGCCAGTTCAGTGTCAATCTGAGCAAACATCTCCTCTTCGGTTACTGCTTGAGCCCCACCGGGGGCATCAGCAGTCGGCATTGAAGAGCTTGCAGCGGGATCAGTTCCGCTCATAACAGATGACAAGTCAGCACGAGGGTCGTCGTGGCGGCGGAAGAGTTCATCCATCAGCTGCACGTCGAACACAATCATACCTCCCTGCAGATCGTCAAGCGGGGCAGCTGTACTCATGGTGGCTGCCTCGGTCACGATAGCCTCCTGCATTTGATATGATTCTTGAGTGGCAGGAGGCATGGCCGGTGCAGCATCGATCACTGGACAAAGAATAAAAGAATTGTTAGAACTTAAACTCGATCGAAGACTTCGACTCATGAAAGACATGTGGAATGTTCAGAGTACCTTCCTCAGTTTGGCTTGTAAGCGACGGGGCGGCTTCAGTCGCTTGCGCTGTAGTCGGAGGTATCTACGGCTGATTTGGGTTATAGGAAGGAACAGCTTGAGGATCAACCGCACGCAAAGATTCAGGCTGAGTTGACAACGGAAGATCAAGACTTGCACCATGATGTCCAACCCCGGAGCCTTCTTCTACTTCCAAGTGTTGGGTGCCAAGCCTCCTTCTCATAAGAGATCATTGAATCATGGAGAATCTTCTTTTCATCATCAGTTAACAGACGATTCTCAAGCTCGAATTCATCTACAGGCTCACCCTAGCGCGCTTCTTTCTCTTCCTCAACCAGTTGGCCCCAAGCACTGTGGATATGCGTCGAATAGTCATCGAGCCAGGCCAGACCCCTGTGCCTCAGCACGTTAGCGTTATAGACAACGAGGAGGTCTTCAATATTGGCCTCTAGCCTGGAGTCGGCCAACTTCACCCTCTCCTCGACCTCAGTCTCCACCCTTTTGACTTTAGCCACCGCCGCATCTCGTTCACCCCTAAGTAGAACAGCCTGTTCGCACGCCTCCTGGGCTGCGTTGTTCGCGTTGTCTTTTTCCTTGGCCATATCGGCGAATTTGGCCTTAAGTTCGTTCAGTTCCTAGACTGCCGCATCCCGCTCGGCGGTAACCATAGTATTCTGGTTGCCCATCTCCTCCACCAAGGCGACATGCGTCTGCCTCAACCTCTCCATGGCCATATTTGCTTCATCAGCCTTCTTAATGGCCTCGATCTCAGATTTCCGAGAAGACTCGGACTCAGCAGAGAGTTCCTGAATAATCCGATCCCTTTTTGCGAGCTCGGTCTCAATCTTCTCGATCTCTTTGGCCCGCTCGAAGGCCACTTTGGAAGCTTTTTCAGCAGCTTTTGCCCACTCTCGGTATTGGGTGTAGATGTCGTGGACAAAATCATGCATCGTGCCTTCTACCCCTGATGGGATTCTCTTCAAGTGGGGAGGGAAGACGTAACCGTCGAAGCAGATATTTGGAAAATCCTTCTTCATTTGAGCCAACTTAAGGGCCCCTTCTCCAGTGGGATCAGCAGGGACCTGCTCTGTGACCATGGAAGATGTAGTTTCGACTCTCTGAAGATGAGTCTCAGATTTGGAAGTGTGAGAAGACGGCCTGTGACGAGGAGGGTCTGGTGGATTTGAAGTTTGAACAGGAGGAGGAGATGGAAATCTAAGAGGAGGAGAGCGCGACCTAGACCGATGTCTATACTCCCTATCCCTATCACGCCCGTATCTATCCTGGTGGGAGTACTCACGGTCGCGATCTCTGTCTGAGTCCCTCCGGCGGGAATCATAGTAACCAGAGGCCTTTCGGGCTGAGCGAAGGTTACCGAGCATAGATCCTCTCCCAGACATAGTACCTGAAAATTATAAACGAAGAAAGAGTTAGTAACTTCCTAAGGCAGGCGAAGTACAGTTGTGAATCATGTAGTGTAGTGAAGTGTATGCATGTGCAATCCCCCGACCAACCGGAAATGTCGGACGCACTCGTAGCAAGCGACCCACTCGGTTCATGAACACTATTGAGCTCCTCCATCCCGGCGTCGTATTGAGACGACAAAAAGTCCGGAATCGAAACATCGGCAAGTCCCTCAAAAAGATTCCCAACCGGTGGGGGAGAAGCCTCCGCAATTCTAATCCCCGGGACGGGCAAAGACATGACCACGGATTTAAATCTCCCGGATTTAGAGCGCTTGTGAGCAGCAACCTTGCCTTGTCTTTTTCCTCCGGAATCCTGAACATCGGAAGGAGGCACGGCCGAGAACTCAGTATCGGTGGGCGTTCTTTCTGGATCAACTTCTTCGGTGATCACAACTGCGGGCGCTTTGCGCTTCACACGTTTCTTCGGGGCCACCCTATGTATCACATCCAGGTGTATGCTCTATCTTCGTTCTATCAGCCCGACAGCCCTCAAATTCCTGTCGGTCAGGACTAAGTCTATGTGCCTCTCTTCGCCCGGAAACGCTTGAAGAATCCGAACAAGCTCCCTGAAGTACGCGCCATCGGGGCGAGAGATTGCGGCTATAAGAAAGGAAAAGTATGTCAGTTTTTGAAGTCGGTTACTAACATCTCGGTAATTCAAGAGGGGATGGCGACACTTACGTCTATCTAACCACCGCCTAGCAAATCCAGGGGGGCATCGAACGTAGAACCATTCGGATTTGTAATAACTTAGCCTCACCCAGGAGCCCAGCACAATGTGGCAGTTTCTGACTGCCTCCAAGAAGGTGAAGGAAGGGCTATCTCCACGGCTTTTGACATTGAATAAATATCTGATTTCGATCGGCTTCGGCGGTCGAAATGGGATCTCCATAAACAAGACGAAGGTGCTGTTCAGCAAGGCATATCCATTCGGATGTAGCCGAGATGGGGCTATGCCAAGAAACGATAAGATCTCCCTGATATAGTCATTGAAGGGAGGAAGTGTCCCCACCGTGCAAGCATGACGGTTGAAAGCAGTAAATCCTTCCGGAGGATAATGTGGCCTGTCCTTTGGCCCAGGATGTAGCACGTCGTCAGGCGACAAACCATGCCTTAAGCAAATCCGGCCTAACATGTCTTCGGAGATACCCGACGGCACCGAATCCGGTGGAGTACAAATAAACCGAGCCCCTTGACGCTCGTCCGGAGCTATCTCAATAACTTCGGCTTCTATAACCGGTATCTCAATAGTTGAAGGAACATAACTTGGAAATTCTGGCTGCTGAGAACATGAAGGATCCATAACCAGCTAGCTTATAAAAAATCATTGTTAAACTGACTAATAACACCCGTGCATCCCCCAGTGAAAAGTGTGTGAGTGTGTTGTGCAGTGCGGTACTGTATATTATTTGAGGTGATCTACCGGATTAAGGAAAGCATATAAACGACGAGACTTCGGAATTCAGTCAGAAGGACCGTCATCGCTGACCGTCACAACCGTGCCATCCAGTTATTAACTATCACTCCAAATCAAAGTTTGGTGTCATTTTTATAAGTTGCAGTTTCATCGACGAGCTTCGATAGGAAGTCAAGTATGCAGTGAAACGGTTAAGTCCAAGTATGCCAATTTGAAGCTCGTCGGAGGCAGTTGTTCGAATGTGTGAGAAGTTTAAAGTTTTTTTATGATCAAATTTGTGTTGCTCACGAGAGCCAAGTTTGCATCAATGAATTATAGTCGTGTGCGTTTGGGATAGACTCGGTCAAAAGGATGGAGTGCAAATTCAACTCGTTCCAGAGCCATCTACTTCAACTCCATCCAAAAGTCACGCATTTCGACTCGGTCCGAAGCAACCACTTCGACTCGCTCCGAAGTCACGCATTTCGACTCGATCCGAAGCAACCACTTTGACTCGCTCCGAAGTCGCGCATTTCAACTCGGTCCAAAGCAACCACTTCGAATCGCTCCGAAGTCGCGCATTTCGACTCGGTCCGAAGCAACCACTTTGACTCGCTCCAAAGTCGCGCGTTTCGACTCGATCCAAAGCATCCACTTCGACTTGCTCCGAAGTCGCGCGTTTCGACTCGATCCAAGACAGCTGCTTCGACTTGATCGAAAGCCACCATTTCGAATCGATCAGACACAGCCCCTTCGTATCGATCAACAGAATCAAAGCGTTCGACTCGAAGCGAAGCTCCACCATCGATCGATACGAAGACCTTTGTCTCATCTCGAAACCCATACTCCATCGACACGAAGCGGAGGCCAAAAAGCCTTCGATCGACCACAACTTTGATTGATTTGATAAGAGAACCCGAGCCTCATCGTTTACGTGTGGATTCGTTTATTGATTACCTAGATCTGACAGTTAGTTCAAGTGGTTGAAGATAGGAATCGATTCGAAGGCAAAGTTTTTTCTCTCGTAAAATGCTCTGGAACGATACGAAGGCAAGGCAGATAAGGATGAAAGGTAAAAAGTGAAAAAGCGGCTAAGTGCCAGATATTTATATGGAGTCGAAAGCAAGGGGAATAACCGATTCGAATTCCAGTAAGGTCGAGCACGTGCTTCGACTCCCTCTTCAGTGCACTGATGCGAAGCTCCTTTTCGTATCGCTCCTTCGACTCCATCCCCGTGACTAGTTCGACTCCCTCATGCAGCCATAAAGGACATCACTTCGACTCGCTCAATTAGTGAACGTCTCGACTCGCTCCTCTGCCTCCTGTGTGTTTCGACTCCGACTCCTCTACAATTCGAACCCAAGACCGAGTCGAACATCCTGTTCGAACCCATCAGGGAATCCACATCGACTCGCTCCACTTCGACTCGCTCAGTTTGAGTCCGTCATCAAAACTGAGTTGAACAATCAGTTCGAATCCATGAAATCATGACTTCCAGAGATCAACTCCATCAACTAGACATACTTACTTTACGTCCATAAATCTAATGAAAATCATCTTCAATGTTTTCAACCCTTCACATCGATTCAGGAGAGGATAGTTACGAAGGAACATTCAAAAGCAACCGTCAAGCGTTGTTGCAACGAGTTTCACATCGGTTCAGGAGAGGATCAATACGGAATTCAAAAACAATAAACTGACAACGACTCGAGAACGTACAAACGTCAGCGGGACTCAGATTAACATATATGCATGAATGACGGATTAATATCCAATATTCCAGATTTTTAGGAATCGGAAATTCATTCAGTAACGACTACAACAGCAAATGGGTAACCACTAGCATACAACAATCAGTTGCAATAATACAGGGCACAGCAGTCGACAGTCAACAGTTTACATTATCAAGAAGAACAGTCAAAGGTTACAACTTTCATCGAAAAGACAATAACTATTCAGGGTAAAGACTGCAGCACTTCAAAGCGCATCATGTTTTCACAAGACGTACTTTGGGGGGGCAAATGTTATCCTGCCTTTTGGCAAGGTCGTAACACCAAGGAATTGACTAGTAACCAGTGGCGGCCCGTCCCAGAGATCGGTTATATACGGGCTCACTATAGATATCGATGAATTTTGTCCGAGTCCGGATCGAGCCAAAATTGGTAGGACATGACAAGCTAATCCATGGGAGCCAACGTTTCAAATCTCAAGTCAATCCGAGTTCGTATGCTCGAGTTATGAGCAATACAAGATTGGACGAAAATCAATTGCCGATCGACTCGCTCCTTTGACTCGCTTCACAGCACTCAAGAGAAGCCAACTTTGACTCGCTCCACGTCCCTCAGAGCTGCTCTCTTCGACTCACTCCACGTCCCTCAGAGCTACTCTCTTCGACTCGCTCCAGTTTGAAACCATCGAAAGCGCATACTTCGACTCCACTGCTCAGACCTCCCAGAACGCCCCACTTCGACTCGCTCTCCCAGTGCTAGCTTCGACTCGCTCTCCCAGTGCTAGCTTCGACTCGCTCAACCAAGTACTTACTTCGACTCGCTTGAAACAACATCCATGACAAAGTAAGAATCAGGTGCCACGTCATCGAGTCGAACGGAAGCGAGACGAAACAGGAAGCGAGTCGAAGGAAATAGCCTGTCGAAAACTCCATTTCGTATCGATCATATCTCCCCATCTACAAGTCCAAATGCTATGAAATTTTCACAGAAGACTACGTGTATGCTAAAGAATGTCCATGCCAAATTTCGACTCCATTGGATCAAATCTTGAGCGAGTCGAAATCAGCTCGTGTCGATCACGGATTGGACCGAAACTTCACGGGCTTGGGCGTACGGGCCTGGTCACGTGCCAGAGAGGGTCTCCCGAGATCTGAGCGAAATATCAGCCTCCTACACCTATAAATAGACCCCCAAAGCCAACAGAAAAGGGGTTCTTCTTCCTCTTTGAGATCTCCAATGCCCAAACTCCGCCAGATCCAGATCTGAACTCTGTTGCTGCTGCTACCAACAAAATTCACTACTGCAAATCACAATTGACTACTGTAAATCATTGAATTCACTTGTAAACGCAAAAGAAAGATCAATAAAACAAACCATTTCATAGTGGACGTAGGCTATACGTCAAACCACTCTAAATTCTTTTGTCTCCTTGCACTTTAATTATTCTCATTTCTGTGATTTGGAGTTTTTGTTAGATAATTCTTTTTTTCCATTTAATTTCTTCACTTTATCTCTTCAAAGACTTCCGAAGAGTGTTGTGCCCAATTATGGTACAAACAATCTTAAAAATCAATATTTAATAAACCATATACTTCTTTCCAAAACCATAGAAATTATTTTCAAAATATTATATATAGATCAACGGTGTCTGTATATAATTTTATATCCTATGGTCAAGTGATATGGATATTTATCATTTCAATCCGCAATTTAAATATATATACGGGTATATATCTTTTCAACCTGCAACCCCAAATTCAATTCAATGAAAATCGCTTGGGTTTATCATTTCAACCCATAACGATTTTCTTTTATTCTACAGATCGTTCGGGTATGTATCATTTCAACCCATAGGGAATTCTATACTAACAGGGAACTTGCAGAGTGATAACAGATATGATAATAATATAACTGGCATATATCATCAGTATAAATTACAGATAATAGTGTCAGATGTCACAAGTGAACAGATACAGATAATAGCAAATATATAACAATATAAATAACTAACAACAGCATATTTTAATTGTCATTTTAATTGAAATCAAATTTAATAAATGTAAGAACGTTAATCGTGAGTGATTGCTCACCTTTCGAGGTTAGAGATGGACGGGAATAAGATGACTTACGAATCCAAGCATGAATTTTGGAACAAAGCACGATGGACATGAGTTCGATGATCAAAGCCGATGAATCAGAATCAGTGGGAACAAATCAAATCAGAACTGGGACGATGAAGAAAGTTGATATAAGTGAATATATATATATATATAACTGTATATAACTATATATATATAATTATATTCTAAATACAAACACATCTTTTAATTAAATATATATATATATATATACATTATATATATTTTTTAAACAATATTTATATATCATAAAAGACAATGTCACATACTTTGTTAACTATATGTATCCATATAATTCAAGTCAATTATCTATAAACTATCACAATGTATAACTCATATAGAACTACATATATTTAAAAATCCAAATATAAATTTATGAATTAACTTTATTTATATGTAAGCAAGAAAATTTATGTATATACACACAGACAGTATAGTTTCAAAACATACTTATACAAACAACATGACATATAAACTAAAATTTTACTTTACTTATGTATTTAAAACATGACAGCATATATATATATATATATAATATAAAATAAACACTTTCATACTTACAAATAAAACAGCACATTATAACCCATAAAATTAACAAATTATAAACTAACATCTATACCGACTGATTATAAAATTGATGTATATAAGTACAACAGACTGCAAATGATACTAATATACTTATACAAACAGATAATCATATATCTATTTATATACACATATTCAATATAATATATATATAATTTAAAAACCAATCCATATTTCCAAATTCAGTAACATACAATAATATATATATGATACTGTAAAATTACTGAAATCTGATCATAATATATATATATATATACTCTTAAACACATATTTATATAAGCTTTCTTTTGGTAATACAAAACAGAAGACAAAACAAATATATGCATAGACCCATAGACCTTGTATATATATATATATAAAACAAAATCATAACTCATATAACTTTAAATAAAATATATATAACTTATATAAATTCATATGAAAAAAATAAAACAGATTGCAAATCTGTTATAACATATAAATGAATCAAATATATATAACTACATAACCAGGACTACATATGTACAACATTATATATGCATGTAAGTTACGAAAATTAATATATATACTACCATTATTAACATTATCAGTATATCTCTATGTAAGAAATATGCAACAATATATATAATAACATATAAACACCAACAAAATGATATAAGGCATATATAAATCCATATATATAAAATATGAAGGCTGCAAATACAATATACTCAAAACAGTATTATATTTATAGGATATGTATATATATTTGGAAGCCGAACTAAAGTATACTCTTATGTACATAAAATAATATATGTAAACATATATATATGCTAACATATCATATACGACAAAATATAAACCTATACATATTAATATATATATAGCAGATTCCACAATTTCCAATATATATAACATATAATTGCTGGTATTACTCATGTACAATACATGTATAAGATAATATTCATACTCAACAAACAATATATATAAACTAATATATATATATATAACTTACATATATATACACACTGGTAGAAGCTTGTTTCGTGGAGATGTAAGCTGCCTAGGCTCGGCCATGGAGTTATGAGATAGGTTGATGGAGTGGGCGGATGTAGGAAGTAGGGAGGCAGTGCACGGCGGAGGTCGTTGGCGGTGATGGCCATTGCACATGGGAAAGAAGTGGTTCGGTAGTGAGTAGTGAAGCGGAGGCGGTGGCCGATGGGCAAAGGAAAAGAAGAACGAGAGGAGAGGGGGTGCTCGAGCTTTTGGTGAAATCTGGATCGACAGAATTAGAAGAGGCGAATGAATTTTTTTTTACAGTTGCTATGAAATGTTATACTAATATCTCTGAAAAGAAAATGAAAGAACGGACCAGTTCAAATAAATTGCAAATGGAAATATTAATAGTCAAAACGTGGAATTTAGAGAAAAATAATACCGATGGCTATACGTTTACACTGTAAATAAATGAAGGGACACAAGGAACCCAAAGGTTCAAAATGAATACCGGTATGGTAAATCGTATTGTCGATTTCACCGCGTACCGGACGCCAAATTACCGAAATAAATATACTTCGGAGATCAGTACGACGAGACGATCAAAATGGTATACAGATGTCAGTGGTACAATCATCCGATCAAAAGTCGATAATCGGTACCGAAAATGCTGCTGATTTGCCGAAAATAAGATAAACGGAGCAATAACAGTCCAAATTTGGAGAAACGAAAGATGACATCTCACTCAGAAGATGATTTACAAATTTTCTGTATAAAAATATTCAGGTTTGGAAAACATTTTATTATTATCAATTTTTAATTGATTTGAATTTAAATAAAATTACACGATAAAATAAACATTCATATTATCTGATGAAACTTTACCATTTGCTATGTTTATAAAGGCGTATTCCAAATATCAAATTTTTATTTCCAAATTCAATTACTTAAAATTTCACAAAATTTCAGTTAAATTATATTAGTAAAACTATTAAAATTTCGGGTCGTTGCAAGTTCTTCCTTTGACAGTTCTCAAAAAGAAAAGAAACTGACCAAAGATTGAAGTTCTTATACAAGAGAAAGGATAAAAAATCCCTTTATAAAAGGATATCAAGCATATATAAAATGAAATAAACTTAACATGAGTTCTCTATTGTTGATAAGTTCTCTATTTTTGGGACATATCCGCATGGACATTATCCTCGTGCCTATTGCACTCCCAGGTATATCCTTCACAAAATAGACTAGAAGGTTATCAATTAAAAACAATAGCTCAAACAACCAAAACACAAATAGAATCGAATTACATTATGTTGATATACAAAAATATTATTTATACTTGAGAACCGAAAGAGAAACGAACTAAACAATATAAATAGTACAACATAATCGAATAACTACAAAAATGGAATAAATTAAAATTGGTGGTGAACTAATACAAAAATTTAATAATTGCTAAAATGAATTTAAATCATGTGGACTGAAGTAATCATGGAAGTTAATCAAAATCCCTTCTAATTTTTTTATTTTGAATTCAGCAACATATCACCTACAACCAAATAAAGACAATTGAAATCAATTTACAAACATTGTTCTATTTTACAAATTATTTTTTTAAGAAGCCAGTCCTAATTTTTACAAACTCAATTAATATATAAAAATTAAAACATTACATATCGAAAGCAATAACGCATATGAAAAATCAAGAAAGGATGAGTTATTCAACTTCAGCAAAAGCTATAAGAAAACTCTAACAAAATAGGGAAACTTTCCACCTGATATCAAAGGCAAAAAACTTATGAGATTATATAGTACATAAGTGAAGGACCTGGGCTAATTCAAAGCAGGTGAGATAGATAGATTTATAAAAATATATATCATATTTTGGATCCATAGTGGACCTATGAAGTCTAATTGGTTTATATCACTAGATCCAATCTTGTTGTCATTAACGAAATCATATTTCATTAATATTAATCTACTTTGGTTAATTAATCATATTAATTGATTTTAAATTGATATGCGTTAACGTTTCAACTAAATGCTTTATTGAAAATGCATCATTTAGACATTCAAATATGCAACAACATAAATAAACTAATATAAACATGTGTGTATATACACACATCAGGATATCGGGATTTATATCCATTGTATATACATATATATTATACTTGCATATACATGTAATAATCTTACATGCATATCAGAAATATAAATGTCTAAGTATATAATATGTAATATGTTTAAGCATACGACAATATATGTATATTGTTTGTATACACATATTGAAAATAGCACACACCACCCCCCCCCCCCTCACACACACGCACAAAAAAAACATGTTTGTGTCTGTGAGAGATCTTTGCAGCCACTTATATAAAATAATACGTACGTATGTGTGTGTGTGTGAAATTAATTCATAGAAAATAGATATCTCAAATAAGTAAATTAGAAGAATGAAGACGAAAAGGTAATTTATGTTACAAATAAATCTAGTTAAATCTAAGTTAAAAAGGGAAATAATCACGAAGTGCGATTTACTTTATTTTTCTTCTACAATCACCAAATTAACAATTAATTTAATATCATATTGAATTCCAAACTTAATTATAGCAAACATCCAAAATATTGAAAACTCAAAGAAAATTTATGTTATATCTAAAGGTATTGTTAAAGAAACTCCATTTTCAGACTAGGGATGTAAAATTTTAGGGGGCTCTGCCTAGAAAAAAAATGTTACGGTAACTCCCTCAAATAAAATGGTTTACAATTTTACTCATCGCGCGAAGAAAAATTCAGCAACCTTCGATCTAAAAATGAGAAAAAATCGATGATATTTCACCAAAATCCATTTTCGGTTGGGTCTTGTCAAAAAAGGTAAAAAAAACCGGTGATTGGTCGCCGATAAACTGAGATCAATTGCGGATTTTTTTTTAAGGGAGGCTAATTTTATTGTACACCCTATCAATTTTCTGAAAAATAAAAAAAGACCTTCCTTATCCGGTTTTGAAGTCCCTTTAACAATGCCCTATCTATATCTAAAAGGCATATAATTGACATAAAGAAAATTAAAGGTTTTACAAATTAATTTATTGTCCCTAACGACATGATTAGAACTAAACATAAAACCTTTATTTATGTACCTACACATTTGTAATAAACTAAAATTTAATTTCAAAGTATGAAATTGAATTGATTTAAAACAAATTAATCAGATAAAAGACTTAGCTTTTAGTGTTAAATTACAATTTGAAGAGGAATCGATTATATATGTATGTGTGTATGTATTTATGTATGTATGTATGTATATGAATGTACATATTTTCATAATACAATCTACTAGAACTAGGTTCATTGTAAAGGGAACAAACTGTTTTGAAGTGGAAGCATTGAAACAAAATGGATTTACAATAACACACATTTTTAGATTCAACAAACAAAAGAAAATGTCTCAAATCCCAAAAATAAATTATGAATTGTTTGGTTGAAAAATAATAATTAAACAATTATAATAATAGATGAAGATTTTCTAAAAAATAAATTCCACAACAATCAATCAAGTGAGAACCAATTAAGTCATCAATATTCAAAAAAACATACACAAAAGAATTCACATTCAATCACAATGCTTAGAAGAATTTTAAACAGATCTTAATAAGTGGCTACAATATACATAAATGGGAACAATCATTATTTTAAACATCTTAAATAAATTGTAAGTAAGAAAAACATACCTAAAAATTTGCCATTTGTCGTACCTTGATTTATGGCTTCTTCTTTAAATTCCAAGCAAATTTGCTTCCCACCTTGCAAAAGAATGATGAACCACCTTAATTTTAATTTAATTTGTTATTTGATTTTAAGTTGTTGGTTTTTTTGGTTTCAAGGAAGATATTGGAGGCTATTTATTTTGGAGTGAAGAAGGAAGGATTTTTTATAAAGAAAGTGAAATGAGGATATTTATTTTTAATGGGATAAAGGAATCTTTTCACTTAGCAAGTTTGGTTGGGTGACTCTTAGGTGTAAATTTGATTAACAATTAATATTGAACAATTCAAATATTAATATTCGCACTTCACTCAGTATGTGGTGTGACATTATGGTCAAATTTATCGCTTACTTGTTCTAGGTAAAATCCAATTTTACTTTGTTAAGCGTTACGTGGTGGTAACAATTATTTACATATATTCTATTCGTCAAAACTATATCGTTTCAGACTTATGGAATTTGGTAATGTTTGAAATTACACTATCATCCATATCAACTCTATAGTTCAAACACAATCTTTGGTTCAATAATAACAATAATTATTAACAAACCTGTTTTGGTCGAAGACTTGGACTTTGAGTTGACTTTAGTTGATCTTGATGCTAACCTCGTATGATTGAGGAGAGATGAATCCTCTCTTGAATAGTATTTTACTTCCAATGCTTCCACTCGACCCAACTATAGTCGTTCAATGAACCTCGTGCCATGATTTAAGTATAATCAAAGCAAAGTTTCCATACCGAAGATCAATAGCATTTTGAATCTCAAGTCAAGAGAATTGTGTAATTTTATCACATCGATATTTTCTGTTTAACCTTGGTTATATTAACTGATAGATAACTATCGAGTGAGTCATTCCACGGTTATCTAATAATTATCAACGTAACCCCTTGGTGTCCCCAGTAGTCATGAGTAATACACTACCCAACATTTAGAGAGTGTTACATACTGTAGTCTCAATGGATGTACCGATATCCAATCTCGATACATCTTGACTAGGAATATTTAAAATAGCATGTTTAATTTCATTGTGATAAATTACTCATGGTTACAATACTTTGTAACTACTGTCACAAAACAAACCATTTATGGATTTTCTATTAAATATACTTTAATTAATTACTTAATTATTTATATCATAATATAAAAAATATGTAATAGAAAGAAAACACATTTTATTTTGAACATGATTAGTTATTGAGTTAGATATATGCAACAATTACATAATTGCTCCTAGGGCATAACCTTAACTTTATCAGTTATTAACCAATAGGAAACTTTTGGACGAGTCATGTCATGGTTATCCAATAACTATTAGTACGTAACCCCTTGGTGTCCCCACCAGCAGCCATGAGTAATACACTGCCCAATATTCGGAGAGCGTTACACACTCCAGTCCCTAAGGATGCATCAATATTCTTTCTTCAAGCATCTTGACTAGGAATATTTAAAATAATATATTATTTTACATTGTGATAAATTTCTCGTGGTTAGAAAATTTTGTAACTACTATCACATAACATGTTATTTAATGATTTTCTAATTAATATACCTTAGATAAATTGCTTATTTAATTACATCACTATTTAACAAAGTATATATGAGAAACAAATATCTTTATTATGAGCAATATTGGTTATCGAGTTAGATATATGTAATAAATTACATAATTGACCCTAGGGAATATCTCTAACTCTATCAATCTTCTAGTTGCACTTGGGGTCAATTATGGAATCTTATTTCCATTCCTTCAATCGGTCTTTCTCAAAAACTGATCAAGTCAGTCCCTTAGTGAATGAATATGCTATGTTATCTTAATTATCTACTTTGTCAATTAACATCTCCGGTGCTGATAAACTGGCTTTATCATGTTGAACTTTTTCGAAGTATGTGTCTCAACTTCTAATGAGCTCTAGTTTCTTTTATGATCTATATTGCAACAATGTTATCATATAACAATGCCATGAGATTCTCAACATTTGGTATCATCCCTAGCTTAGTCATAAATTTATGCATTTTTTATAGTTCTTTTGTTGTAATGCAATTTAAAGTGATGTACTTAACACTTTGGTCGAATCAACCATGTTAGAACCTCAATTGTTGGATTTTAATGACAACCACTATACAATTATGTCAAAGAATCTCTAAGCTAATTTGCAGGTCACGAGCATCAAAAAGAGATAATCAAATACGTTCAAAATGAAGATACACAGTACAAAAGTATGAAAGAATGTATATGCAGATACAAGAGGAGATATATACGATAGAGACAAGACGAAGGTGACAAACAAAGTATTATTAGTCATAGAGTGTCGTGTCTAGAGTTTACAAATGTTAAAATCTTCTCAAAATGATATATACACATATACATTCATATTTTAAACGAAAAATCAAGTTTTCAAAAATTGCATGGAGCAGGAATCGAACCCGGGTCACTAGTTCAGAAGGCGAGTGCTCTAACCATTTGAGCTATGGTATTTTTTAGTTACATTCAGACGTCTGAATGTACCAAATTAGACGTCTGAATCTGGAATCAAATATGATTTCCCAGACAATATTCAGACGTCTGAAATGGTATATTCAGACATCTGAATCAGGTCAAAAATGACCTATTTGCTTTCTGAATTGCACGTGAACGATTTCAGAAGTCTGAATTCTATTTTTCAGACATCTGAATTCCTATGACAGCTATATTTCTGAACAGACATTTCTCTTCCATAAAGAGATATGACTTTTAATCAACAGGTAAGACCATATACTTTCATGATAACTATTCACGAACAATTGCACCTTTTTATAATCTATATTAACAAGTTAGAATCATTAGTTTTATTCACCTAATCGATCTAACTCTTTCTATTCTTAATCTACTTTGATTCTAACGCACTCTTGTGTATTCAAGTTCATACAAAATCATTCATTTACTTCCATATTCTTCACATACACACATATATATCAAAAGGAGAAGATTATAGGAAGGTTGCACTATCAAGAGATAAATTCGTGTTATCAAGAACACACTGTATCAAATACTCTCTGTATAAGTTGAAGTCCTGTTCTGCTGTTCAGGCGAGTGAAGTCCTCTTCGGCTGTTGAGGCATCGAAATCCTGTTATGTTGTTCAGGTGTTGTAAACCTGTTCCTCCAGGTTAAGTGAGGATTGTTGTTAGTGAAATTCCAGAAAGGAGTCTAGGACTGGATGTAAAACGGGAAGTTCGAACCAGTATAAAAATCTCTGGTGTGCTTGTTTTTTACTTATTCACATTGCTATAGTATCTTAGTTTATTTCCGCACTAGTATAGTATAATTCCATATAGCACGATCTGCACCGTCTTTTCAAACCACTGCTTATTATTTAGAATATTTCCAACTTAAAGTTCTTAACATGAGACTGAACATGATTTAAGGATTGACATACTATGCTCGATATCACTTATGAAGTTCAGGTCTGAGCACTATTTTATAAGGAGTTTGTTGTTTCTATAAACAATTTTTTTAGTATTTCATAGATACTCGAGGACACTCTAAACTACCATATAGAAAATTTAGTTTGGCTCTGATACTCGCTCAATGTACCAAGCACATTAGTGAAAAGTGATATGTAGACTACATAGCATATGCGATAATACCTATTGCCAATGCAAAAGGAGTCTATCTTATATGCTCAATATAAAATATTTTAGTATGGTGTATATGTATATTATATGGGACTATCCTAACATCCTTTTATACTGATTATAAAAGATGTTATTTTCAAATCCAATATCAAAAATTAAACAATGAAACTAAAATGATTCTGACATGAGTACATCGCTGACAATCATAAGTTTGTTGTTTACTTATAGTTTTAGAAATATTTTGGTACCTTTATAGTATTAGTCCTTGAGATGATGGTTTTGATGACAACAACCTTAGAATAATATAAAATATAAATACTAACATTATATTTCAGATATATATGTATATGCAGGATTTAACCATGCAGGTACAAAGAATGAAGACTGTACAGTATAAAGATTCAAGATATCAAGATTGAAGACTCATGAGTATCAAGATTATCAAGAGTTCAAAATTTCAAGATAAGTATTGAGTCTAGAATTAGGTTAAAACTTCATAATAGCACTGAAATCTTCACTCCATTTTTCTTTTGGGATGGAACCCATTTCTACCTTTTTAGTGGCTTACAAACCCACGACAAGTTGCTTACAAACCTACGACAAGTGGCTTACAAACCCACGAACATCCTGGTTTTGTACAAGTTCTCGAGTCCTGATATGATGAGATATTCTACAGGAAGAAGCTTGCAAAACTACTTCAAAATGATTTTCAAAACTACTTCAGAATGATTTTCAAAACTGCTTTTCAAAATGTTTTAGCCTTAAAAATTATCTTTTCAAATGATTTTCAAAAAGATGTTTTAGCCTTAAAATATTCTTTGTTTTTGTTTTTAATAAACTCTTGTTTTTAAACTTCATTTGCTTTAAACTATCTTTTAATTATAATATACTTAGATTTAAATATAAAATTATAGTAAAATTATATATATATTATTCTCTATATTTATCTATGTATTTTGTCGATAGTCAAGTATATTAATAAAGTTTAAAATAGTTTTAATATAAGATAAAGGTTATTTTCAAAGAAAAACAAAACATCAAAATTTCATTTGGGATGTCGACATGCCCTAGTACCCCATGTCGACATAGTGACAGTTAGATTCAAAAATTTGAATTTCAAAAGAAGTGTCTATTCGCCATAACCTTTCACGAATGGACATGGTTGTTGTTCTTCTATAAATAGGGGTTAGTTTCAACGAATTTTATATCAGATTTTCTGGTTTTTCACTTCTCTTCTTCTTCTTCCACATTTTCTTATTCAAAATCCTATCATCACTCTGCCAAAATCAACATTGAATCTAACTAGATCATCTCTGGTTTGATTCTCTATCACTATCTCAACAAGATCCCAGTGCTATTCAGAGTTATAGGCTTCTTTATAATCTATCTAGCGAGAAAAGGTGTGATTGTAGCCTTGGAAATCAATCAAGCAAAAAAAGGTGTGATTGTAGCCTTGGAAATCAATTGGGTGAACTTGTTGCCCCGGAAATCAAGTATCTCTACCCAGAGGATTGTGATTCTGGAGGGTGTACCTCGTAGCCTTGAAACCGAGGGTTATAATTGTTGAATTGCTTTTGAAAGGAAATCCGTACTTAGTTGTGCGGGACTGGATGTAGGGTAACTCCGAACTAGTATAAAATCCGATGTGTTCTTCATTTACTGCATTTACTTTATTTCTGCATCTTTGTTTGTTTCTGTGATTATATCTGTGTCTGAATATTACATACATTTGTGCTCAAATTAACATAAACTCAAAAAGATTTAGTAATTTCTTATAAACACTATTCACTCCCCTCTAGTGTTATTCCTAGCCTTAAGATCCAAATTCCGCATTCCTCACATTTGGTATCAGAGCAAGGTTTTCAAAAGTTTCATAATCTGATTTTTGAAAAAGTTTTTTTTAAATGGCTATGTTTAAGAAATTTGTTAATGCATGTTTAGAAATATTCAGATCATTATTATCTCTTGAGTCTACATATAATCAATATTCAAAAACAAGTTGTCTACTAAGATTGATTGATGTGCAGGAATCATGCTTTATGGGAGTTGAGGAATCAATATAGAACAAACAAACTGTGCAGATCAAAAAGAACAAATGGATACTCGATAGTGGATGTTCTAAACACATGACTGGGAATCCAGATATGCTGAATGATATAATATACAACGATGGAGGACTGGTTAACTTTGGAGACAATTCAAAAGGTTATTTGATTGGCATCGGCAAAGTCGGTAACTCTAAAACTCCTATTATTACTAATGTTTTGCTAGTTAAGAATCTGAAACACAATGTGCTAAGTATAAGTCAACTATGCAATAAAGAATATAAAATTAAATTTGAAAAAGATAAGTGTCACATTGAAGATAATAATTCAACCATAATATTTGAGGGAATTAGGAAAAAGAATATTTATATTCTTAGTATGAAAATTTCAAATGATAACTTGTGTCTTTTGGCAAATGCAAGTGGCCCTTGGATTTGATATAAGAGATTTGGGCATTTGAATTTCAAACTCTTATCTAGACTGCCAAAACATGATCTAGTAAGAGGCCTCCCTAAAATGAATTTTAAAGTAGATAGTCTATGTGATGCATGTCAACTAGAAAAACTTAGAAAAAGTTCCTTTAAATTAAAAGATATGATTTCAACTTCAAAACCTCTTGAATTACTTCATCTTGATTTATTTGGTCCATCTCAAATTCAGTCAATAAATAATAGTAAATACGTTTTTGTAATTGTAGATGATTATTCAAGATTTACATGGACAATATTTTTAAAACATAAAAGTGATACTTTTGAATATTTTTAGAATTTTTCAAAAAGGGTTCAAAATCAATTTTCTCAAAAAATTATAACCATCCATAGTGATCACGGTGGTGAATTTGAAAATAAAAAGTTTGAAGAATTATGCAATAAAAAGGGAATAATTCACAATTTTTCATTTCCAAGAACTCCACAACAAAACGGAGTAGTAGAACGTAAAAATAGGACGATTCAAGAGTGTGCGAGAACTATGCTTTCTGATAGTAATTTACCAAAGTACTTTTGGGCAGAAGCAGTTGCTACCGCCTGTTATATTTTGAATAGAATTTTAATTAGACCTTTAACTGATAAGACATCTTATGAACTTATTTACTCAAAGAAACCTAAGGTATCTTATTTTAGAATTTTTGGAAGTAAATGTAAATACAAAAGATAACTTAGATAAATTTGATCCTAAATCCAACAAAGGTATCTTTATCAGATACTCTAATAGAAGTAAAGCATACAGAGTATTTAATTTAAGAACTAATACCATCAAAGAAACAATGCATGTTTCATTTGATGAAAATTTCAAAAATTTTGAAGAAATAAATGATGAAGAGGATTTAATCACTCAAAACCAAGAGTCAACTGAAACTAATAATGAATTAAATCATCCTAATAAAAGGATTTAACTTTTAAAAGATCACCCTATAGAAAATATACTTGGAGATATGCAATCTGTTGTTAAAACTAGAAACCAACTAAGTCAAATGAGTAATGTAGCTTTTATATCAACTATAGAACCCAAAAATCCAAAAGAAGCATCAACTAATGATTCATGGATTTTGGCTATGCAAGAAGAATTAAATCAATTCACTAGAAATGATGTTTGGGAACTTGTTTCTAGACCTGAAAATAAAAAAATAATTGGAACTAAATGGGTTTATAAAAATAAAATGAATGAACAAGGACAGGTTGTTAGAAATAAAGCCCGGTTAATCGCTCAAGGTTATTGTCAAGAAGAAGGAATAGATTTTGATGAAACCTTTGCCCCCATAGCAAGATTAGAAGCCATTAGGATTCTACTTGCTTTCGCAAATCATAATAATTTCAAATAATTTCAAATGGATGTTAAAAGTGCATTTTTAAATGGTTTTGTAAAAGAAGAAGTATTTTTTAAACA
Organism: Allium fistulosum; assembly: GCA_030737815.1. NCBI lineage: Eukaryota > Viridiplantae > Streptophyta > Magnoliopsida > Asparagales > Amaryllidaceae > Allium > Allium fistulosum. The sequence goes on from CM060906.1 coordinate 75,210,150, forward strand.
ACCACCACTTTTTGAAAATGATAAATTTCCAAATCATGTTTACAAACATAAGAAAGCTCTATATGGTTTAAAGCAAGCTCCTAGAGCCTGGTATGATAGACTAAGATCTTACTTGTTACAATCAAATTTTGAAATAGGTAAAGTAGATAATACTCTTTTTATTAAAAGAAATAAAAATGATATTCAACTAGTACAAGTCTACGTAGATGATATCATTTTTGGATCAACTAATTTTGAAATAAATAAAGAATTTTCTGAAATAATGACAAAAGAGTTTGAGATGAGTCATATGGGTGAATTAAACTTCTTTTTAGGATTACAAATAAAACAATTAGATAATGGTATCTTTATTAGTCAAGAAAAATATGCTAAAGACCTAGTTAGTAAATTTGGTTTGACTACTGCGAGTGGAAAACCCACTCCCATGGCAACCAATGAGTACCTTAGTAAAGAAGATCTCTCGAAAGATGTAGATAAAAAATTATATAGAGGAATGATTGGATCACTACTCTATATCACTGCGAGTAGACCTGATATCACGCATAGTGTCTGTCTCTATGCAAGGTATCAATCCCAACCTAAAGAAACTCACTTAAAAGCTGTAAAACGTATTATAAGATATGTTAAACACACCTTTGATTATGGCTTATTTTATCCTAAAAATGATTCGTTTGACTTAATATCTTACTGTGATGCTGATTATGCTGGTTGTAAATCAGACCGAAAAAGTACAAGTGGAACTTGCCACTTTTTAGGGCATTCTCTGATTTCCTGGTTTAGTAAAAAACAAAACACGGTTTCTCTATCAATAACTGAAGCAGAGTATATTTCTGCTGCTTTGGCTTGTTCTCAAGTAATATATATGCAACAAACTTTAAAAGATTTTGGTTTAAATATCTCAGAATCATCAATTTATTGTGATAATACTAGTGCAATAAATTTATCCAAAAATACTACTCAACATACTCGAACTAAACATATTGATATCAAACACCATTTTCTTAGAGATAATATAAGTAGAGAAGTAATTACTCTCGACTATATCAATTCTGAAAACCAAATTACTGATATCTTAACAAAACCCTTAAATGAATCTACATTTACTAAATTAAGAAGAGAATTAGGTATTTGTTCATTAACTGAAATATAAAATATAAATAACAAAGTATAATTAAAAATTAAATCAAAATAAATCAAATAGTAAAAATATTGAGAACCACGTCGACATCCACCCTATACCCATGTCGACATATAACGTTTTTAAAATTTTAAAATTTTTCCCACCAAAATTCAAATAATTGGTTATATATTCTTCTTATTTTCGAAATTTTCTTCATTCTCTCTGTTCTCTTTCTTTTCTATCTTCTGAAATCAATTTATCAATGGCCTCCTCTTCCAAATCAAACATAAAATTAACTTTTTCATTCCCATCTTCTACTTCTGGTCCGTTTCAACAAATAACGCTCGCTCGTGTGACGAAAATGGAGGATTCTCTAAAGGATACACTTCAGTTAATGACTGAAATCCAAGTGATGCAACTTCGAATGGCCAAAGAACAAGAGAGGCAAGGCAAAATCCTTAGAAATTTACAAAAATTTCTAATGGACAATCATGCTAATCCAATCTTGATTAACGAGGACTCTTCAGGAGATCATGAACAATAGGAAAGTGAAGAAGAAGAAGAACCAATGGAAGAAGAGCATGTGGAAGACAATGACAAAGTCATTTGCATTGGCGAAGTATGTTTTGACAAGGACGGAAACTTGGTTGAACAACGTGGAAATTTCCGTTTTCATTATCCAAATTGTTTGATCCATAGATCTCCAATTGTCAAAGATACTCAGTAGTTTCCTCTTTTTCGTTTTTTCATCGTTATGTGTATATTTGACACGATTTATGAAAATGTAAATATAAACAAATATATATAAAAATAAATATTGTGTGTTCTTATATATGATTCCTATATATGTTATATATAAGTATTATATATGTACTTGGTTAGGAATGTTAGTAGTTTAGGACTAAGTTTTAGGTTACAAGTAAGTATTGATGATAACACTATCATCATATAGGATATTAGACTAAGAGTTATATAGTTTAGAGTTAGTTTGTTTTTGTTGATGACAAAGGGGGAGAAATATAAAATAGAAGAGTTAGGCATAGATTAAGGGGGAGTTATCAGTTTTAGGGGGGGTTATCAGGATAGAAGTAATATTTTATAAACAAAGGTTGTCATCATCAAAAAGGGGGAGATTGTTAGTCCTTAAGATGATGGTTTTGATGACAACAACCTTAGAATAAGATTATAAAATATAAATACTAGAATTCTTGGTTCAGTTCTCCACCTTAATGACAGAAAAAAGGATTGATCAAATTCTATTGAGTCTGACTTATAGTTTAGATATATATGTATATGCAGGATTTAACCATGCAGGTACAAAGAATAAAGATTGTACAGTATAAAGATTCAAGATATCAAGATTGAAGACTCTTGAGTATCAAGATTATCAAGAGTTCAAGATTTCAAGATAAGTATTGAGTCTAGAATTATGTTAAACTTCATAATAGCACTGAAATCTTCACTCCATTTTTCTTTTGGGATGGAACCCATTTCTACCTTTTTAGTGGCTTACAAACCCACGACAAGTAGCTTACAAACCTACGACAAGTGGCTTACAAACCCACGAACATCTTGGTTTTGTACAAGTTCTCGAGTCCTGATATGATGAGATATTCTGCAGGAAGAAGCTTGCAAAACTACTTCAAAATGATTTTCAAAACTACTTCAGAATGATTTTCAAAACTGCTTTTCAAAATGTTTTAGCCTTAAAAATTATCTTTTCAAATGATTTTCAAAAAGATGTTTTAGCCTTAAAATATTATTTGTTTTTGTTTTTAATAAACTCTTGTTTTTAAACTTCATTTGTTTTAAACTATCTTTTAATTATAATATACTTAGATTTAAATATAAAATTATAGTAAAATTATATATATATTATTCTCTATATTTATCTATGTATTTTGTCTATAGTCAAGTATATTAATAAAGTTTAAAATAGTTTTAATATAAGATAAAGGTTATTTTCAAAGAAAATCAAAACATCAAAATTTCCTTTGGGATGTCGACATGCCCTAGTACCCCATGTCGACATAGTGACAGTTAGATTCAAAAATTCGAATTTCAAAAGAAGTGTCTATTCGCCATAACCTTTCACGAACGGACATGGTTGTTGTTCTTCTATAAATAGGGGTTAGTTTCAACGAATTTTATATCAGATTTTCTGGTTTTTCACTTCTCTTCTTCTTCCACATTTTCTTATTCAAAATCCTATCATCACTCTGCCGAAATCAACATTGAATCTAACTAGATCATCTCTGGTTTGATTCTCTATCACTATCTCAACAAGATCCCGGTGCTATTCATAGTTATAGGCTTCTTTGTAATCTATCTAGCGAGAAAAGGTGTGATTGTAGCCTTGGAAATCAATCAAGCGAAAAAAGGTGTAATTGTAGCCTTGGAAATCAATTGGGTGAACTTGTTGCCCCGGAAATCAAGTATCTCTACCCAGAGGATTGTGATTCTGGAGGGTGTACCTCGTAGCCTTGAAACCGAGGGTTGTAATTGTTGAATTGCTTTTGAAAGGAAATCCATACTTAGTTGTGCGGGACTGGATGTAGGGTAACTCCGAACCAGTATAAAATCCGGTGTGTTCTTTCCTTTACTGCATTTACTTTATTTCTGCATCTGTGTTTGTTTCTGTGATTATATCTGTGTCTGAATATTACATACATTTGTGTTCAAATTAACATAAACTCAAAAAGATTTAGTAATTTCTTATAAACACTATTCACCCCCCCCCTCTAGTGTTATTCCTAGCCTTAAGATCCATATTCTGCATTCCTCACATATAGTTCTTTCTTACAAACACACGCTTCCTCCACATTTTGACCAAAAATTAAACTATTTGATATTTCTATCAAAATACTTGTTCAACTATAATGCTTATTGAACGATACTATTATATCAGTTTTTGGATCATATCTGTAATCACAAACTCAATATCGCTCTCATTGACTTCGATACTCTTTGGTTGTTATATGAAATTGGTATATACTAAATCATTATTTAGAATTTCTATTTCAATATATATGTACCAAAACTCAAAATCATACCGGTTGATAATTTTGCGAAAAAAATCTGAATTTATTCAACATGTTGAATTTTGAATCTGTTATGTTAATTTCAAATAATAAAATTTATGTTGAAATTCTTATCAACATATCTTACAATATTCCAACTGCACTGGTCTTCTTTTTAAAGACATATTTACGGTCGATGGATCAAATTCCTTTGAGTACAACTATCCAAATCATATTTTGATAATGTACTTGGAATCCATTCCGGATTTGCGGATTGTGTCATACGGCAGAGTCAGTACTCTTAATGACTTATTGACAACTTAAGAAATTATTATCTTTATAGCAATATGAAACTCATAGTTTCTCTCTAATATGCAAGGATACTTATTAGACATTCTAATGTGTTGTGTTTGATTTGATTTGATTATTTTCATTTTATCTCTCATAATCAGTTTTATCTTTGGATCGTATCCAAATATATTTTTCTACCAATAATTTCTAAAAAAGTTCCTTTCTTACGAATTTGATGTTTCTTGAAACAACAATTGTTTCTTAATGCAACATAAAAGGTATTCATAAACATTTTATGAACCACCTTTATATATATAACTTATTTTGTTTTGGTTTATGAAACTTATGTTCATAACATAAACGATCGATCAATATTGGTCGGTCTCAAACTTCTTTGAGATAGTTCATATAAGATCCCTCATGGCTAAGTATTACATGCAGTCTCTCGACTCACACAACCTATCAAGTCCTTGTCCTAGGATATATAGAGGTTTGTTATTAACTCTTTTCTTGTATGATCTCATAAATTATACTTTAGATGAAATTAATTTTAACTTTATCTTATTGCTCTTAAGTACGCGACCTTACAGAAAGAAGTCGACTCAATTTCACTCATTATTAATCATACTTCGTTTACAAAATTCTGATTTGTCCTTATCGATACGTCATTATGTATCATAGGGTGGGGTGATTTTTGAGATTGAGTCTTACTCGTTTTTAGGAACTTTTGGAACCCTTTCCAACACACTCACTTATTCGATCAATTCATTATTTATTTTCTTTTTCACATCATGTTATTTACTTTCGTTTTGTATTATATGAACTTATCGTAGACATACTACGTATGTATCAAATACTTATGATTATGATTGTGATAATTTATCAGTGAATTTAACAAAGTAAGTAGATCCATCTTAGTATCATTAGACCTACAATTGCATACATCTACATGTATCAAGAATTTTCCCACATTTATGTCGCTCTCACTAAATGGATGCTTTGCCCTTAATAGTTTGAGATACAATTCAGTACTACCATATAATTCATAACTATATGATTAAAGACTTATCTATCAAAACTATGGCTTAGTCCATAGTTTCAAAATAATCATAAGATTTTAGATATTCTATATTTTCTATTGCATCGTTTGTTATGAAAACAAATACCATTTTTATAGTTTTACCTTAAAAATAATGTTCATAATATTCATATAGAAATAAAACTATGCCTGTTTGTAGTCAATACCGAATGCAATATTATTTCATAAATAATATTAAGTATCTTTACGAAAATAATTGTTCATAACTTGATGCGTCAACCGAGAAGTGTTATATGAAATGTTCTCACTATTTTCGTCATTACTATAATACCATACGAAATAAGAAGCTCCATTCAACCACTTATTACAGGATTTAATTTCATTCACTGTAACTAGTTTACAATCGAGAGTCTCAGATCAGATATCTTTAACTTGAAGAAGTAACTTTCATAGAAAGTAGTTTCCTATACATAAATACATTTGGAATAGAAATCGAATTTCTCATTCCATATTAGTATATTAGAGTATTTTATCCAATTATTATTTCCATTTTCACTTTATGAAGTAGAAGTGGTCATTCACTCTCTTCATCCCAACTATGCCTTAAGTTACATCCACTCTCGTACATTTATTTTCATTTCCAAATAGTTAAAGCATTCAAAAGGGAACCCTACTACAGACCATAAAGAACTCTTTACAAAAGTGCATTCAATCATTCTTAACATGTAAGGATATTGAGTAAGTTGCACTTTATATAAACTGATCAAATTGACATTTTAGTGATCGGGTTTTTATGTCTATTTTGTAGTTCTTTGTCTAGTGCAACATCTAACACAATAAGATCCTTATTGTAATCAACCATATTGAATACATGATTTCACGTTATGGTTTACTTACTTATTCCGAATGAACTAATTTCATTGAGGTTTCATAAGTTGGAACTATTCACCATATAGCATTTATATGTGATCGAATATGGAATAAATATCAATATTATTGTCTTGCTTTTAGAGTTCGAAACTCATAGAAGAAAACACACCGTCTTGTACAAATAAACATTTAAGCAACTAAGGCACAAATTTTTTATTGGTTGTAAATTTGACTCTTGCATAGGTCTAGAAGTGACAACATACCGAAGGTTTATTTGAAAATATATTGTATATTTTCATGTCAATCTTAATTCGGTTCATTTGCATATTTTAAATGATAAACATTTTATCAATTATATTAGTTACACAAATTTATCGATGTAGTTTATTTTAACTTATATAACATATACTCTTACAATGTTAGAAAAGATAAACGTCTTCAGTTCATTTTTTAATAAGGCTCTTACTAGATTTTTATGTTTCTCAAAACCCTAAGAAAAAACATTGAAATCTTTTGATTTCTCTAGTGGACGTCATGACTCGCTTTCCTTAGGATTATGACCTTGAATTTGCTCAACAAGTCATAAACTCGTAAGTGGTGGATAATACTTTTATCGGTTGTATCATATAAAACTCCTAACCAGTGGTCTTTGTCCTTGAGTTTGCTTAACAAATCGAAATGGATTATTCACTCATACCTACCATTTCACAATGGCCTAAGTCCAATATGATATAACTAGGGGTATGCTCTAGGGGAAATTTTATAATTTACTATAAATTATTAAGTTTGAAAAAAAAAATTGCAATGGTGTTTTGGATAATGACATTTATGTTATTGGTTCTAATTATGTCTATGTTGTGAATGATTATTCTAATGTTGACATTAATAATAATTATCTATGACATTGTAGGCTAGGTCCACTATAAAAAAAGTTGTTGGTTATAACATCAATTGATAACGCCTTATCTCATAGTGTTATTATTCTTTTTAATTTTGTTTTATTTTAGAGATTATATAGAGGATGCGTAACGCTTTCCACTGAGCGGGATCCCCAATTATTTTTGATAGCCGCCTCTCTCCCAAATTATTTCCCTCTTTCGCTTCAAATTAGTTCCACAAATTACCTCCGCCTTCAAAAGTACGTATTTTTCACTGTCGTCTCCTCTTTCTTTGTTTCGTCTTCAACCTCTCTTATCCCTTCCATCCCGAACCCGTTCTACCATTCCTCGCCCTTCCGGTGCCTTGGGTTCCATACATGAAGAAGGGATTCTTTTCCCCTAATCGGAATCTCACCGTTGTTGAGCATAAGGCCAACCGACTACCAAATCTGGATGGATTTTGACAAAATATTTATAGCCAAGTTGTCGCTTCTTACAGAGAAAATTTACTGATGGTAGCTTAGAAGATAAAAACAAAATTTTCTCTCAACTCATAGAACATATTGTGGAACTCACTACCTATCCTTTCGGCAATTATCTTGTGCAAAGGATGGCTGAGGTTTGTGATGAAGACCAGATGATGCAAATAATAGATGCTTTAACCAACAATGAAGGGTCAAATATAGAGATTTCGTGCAACATGCATGGGTAATCGCTTTTCTCATGTGACATTCTATATGTTGATATCATTTTTATGTATTTATGTTATGCTTAACTTCTTGAAAATTTTGCAGAACCCGGGCTACTCAAAAAGTTATTGAAACTCTTGAAAATATGCTTCCATGGCTTGCGGTTCCTTTTAGCAAAAGGGTTTATTGGGCGAATTTTGTGCAGGTACCAAAGCAAGATTAGTAGTATAAGTGCTAATGCAAGAAGAATGACTGTCACAATGTATGTGAATCGGAAATGGGTTACGGGTTTAGATCCATAAAAACAAGGAGGGATTGAATTTAAGTTTGACGGTGAACAAAGCTTAGGATTTTGAAGAAAACTCTGGATGAAAAAAGAAGAGTCGAAACCAGAAGGGATTTTTCCCAAAAGATTATTGTTGGACAGGTTGAAAATGTTAAGCTTTAAGTTTACTAAACTCTCAGGAATTTCTCCAGATAGAGAATTTGAGGACAGATCAAGGTAAGTAAGCATAGGTAAGTTTCCAAGTTCACTCGGAATAACACCAGAAAATGAATTGTTGGACAAATTCATCTCTGTCAGATAAGACCAGTAACCAGAAGGAACTTCACCAGAGAGTGAATTATCTTGAAGTTCAAGTTGCTCAAGTTTAGATAGATTTTATATACACTTTGGTACATTGCCAGAAAAATGATTTCTACTTAAGTCATCATAGTCAACATAGGCAAATGACAGATTGATGAAGGAATATCACCTGAAAATTCATTATTTGCAAGCAGCAGCTTAGTTAAATTCCTCATTCCAGAAATATTTGTTAACACGGAGCCATTGAACTTGTTGTTCTCGATTTGAAGGTGGTAAATTTTCGGCAAACTCCAAAATTTATCAGGCAACTTTCCAGTAATTTCATTGTTTTGAATCCTAACATAGTTCAAGCTTTCACAATCACCAAGATTCTCTGGTAAATTACTTGAAAGTCTATTATTAAAAGCAATCAACGCTGTTAAAGCTTCTCTTGCACATAAACTTTTAGGCAGTTCTCCTTCAAAGTTATTTTTAGAAATATCAAACTCGTTCAAATCAGAGTATCTTCCAAGCTCTATTGGAAGTTTACCAACAAAACTGTTATTGAAAAGCTTTAATGAAACTAAGTTTTGATTCAATGCAAGAACATGAGGAATTTCACCATATTCAAGATGATCACTAATTATATATGTCTTATAAACCTAGTAGTACGAGTAGTATTTGCATTTATTATCCAAATCATGCTGTGACACTTATCATAGTAACTAATCAATGTGAATAATTTTAGTTTTGAGACATTTTATTAATAACTGATTTTAGAATTATATGTGTAGGAGGCTAATTATAATTTAGTCTTAGTCCCAAAAATTTTTAAGGCTGACCTTGCATATATACGTTTACAACCATGACTGAAATGTCAATGTGCTACTAGTTCACTACAGTTTGCACAATGTAGACTACACTCAACAGTTCTTCAATTTTATACTGATGAAATTAAAGTATATTTTTTACAGTTCGTCATTGATGCTACAATTCAAAACTGTGTTGAAATTGCAACTAATCGTCAAGGCTGCTGTGTGCTTCAGAAATGCATCGTTCATTCCAATGATGATCAGAGAAATAGGCTAGTGTCTAGGATATCTTCTTATTCCTTTGTGTTGGCTCAAGACCCATTTGCGTAAGATTTTTTATTTTTATTTTTCTCTTAGACATAAACAAAGACTCTAGTTCAATCTCGACTTTATCACATAGAAGAAGAAAAAGGATCATGTGTTTGATTCATGGTTTAGTTGTCTTAAAGTAGCAATGTTTATTAAAATAAATGCTCCAAGTGCCAAATCTTATTAATTTTCCATGTCCAACCTTTGGGTGTGCATTACCTTTTAAATTTACATTATTTCTTCTGAAAACTGTTTCCTAAGAAAGTGTAATTCTATATCTTAAAAACACACTGTTTTTGTATTGGTCAGTAAATCATACAATGTTATGTTTTTTCTCGTGGTCTTAACACTTGTATTATTAACAGAATTGCGCTACCTTGGTGCTTTTACATGCAGAATCACTTTGCAAATACTTATGTAATTTAGTGTAAAAATCACATGTATATTAATACTTGTAGATAAGTAAACAGAATAATTTTACTATTAATACTATATGGTACTATATGGTCTTAACACTTGTAGATAAGTAAACAGAAATGAAAATATTACTATTAATACTGCTGATTCTTTTGGTTCTCATGGCAGCTAAAGCAGATTTAGTTGAAGCTGGATCAGTTTGCAATGAAACATGTGGCAAATTTTCTATAGAATATCGATTTGGAATTGGGGAAGGATGCTGTCGTGATGGCTTTCAAATCTCTTGCAATTATACTAATGGCATCTACATACCTTACCATACAAACGTTGAGATCATCAGCATTTCAATTCATCCTCAAATGCGCATCTACAATTGGATTAGTTATGCTTGCTATAACATCAGTGGATTGCCTGACTGCACTGGAACATACTATCTAAATTTCACAGGCAAAATATATCGATTTTCATATGTTCAAAATAAATTTACAGTTATTGGATGTAAAACTCTTGCATATATTTGAGATTATTCCGATGAAAGCGATCCATATATGAGCGGCTGTTTATCAATATGCAGTAGAAACAGCAGTGCCATGGATAAGGCTCCATGTTCAGGAATGGGTTACTGCCAAACTTCAATTCCTAAAGGTATGACTTACTACGATACAAAATTCGATGTTGGGTTTAATCACAGCAGTGTTGTGGATTTTAGTCCATGTAGTTATGCATTTCTTGGCGATCAGGACTACATTTTCAATTCATCGGATGTTCATATGGATGAGTTCAGCAAAAGGAATAAGAAAGGCGTATCTATTATGCTTGATTGGGCTGTTGAAAACAGTAGTACAGAGTCGGTTCATACTAAGGATTATGCTTGTCGTAGTGAACACAACTACTGTGTGGATTCTGTTAACGGACCAGGTTATACTTGCAATTGTTCAATTGGTTTCCAAGGAAATCCATATACACTAGGAGGATGCAGTGGTTAGTATTATCCTTTGACTTATCTTATCTTATTAAGAGAATTAATTAGAAACAAATATCATGCTCTAGTAAAATTAGCAAAGATGTCCACTTTAATGTGAATATGGATATGAATGCTTGAATGTATGAAGTTCAAATAGTTTGATAAGTTAAAAATCATTGCTGCTTTAAAGATTATCTAATGCCTGTTGCAGCATGTGGGTTTAAAATTAAAATTATCTGTTAACCCTCACCATAATTTTTTTAATTACGTTTATACAATTTGTTTGATTATGTTACGAACCCAAATGGACTGTTAAACTAAACTGGTAACTGATCATTTATGTCAATAATTGGCAAAACAGATATCAATGAATGTATGAACAAGACACAAAATAACTGCTATGGAGAATGTCATAATGTCGTGGGAGGTTCTACGTGTAAATGCCCATCTGGACATGAAGGAGACCCTTTTCAGCAAGGAGGTTGCCGACCAAAACCATTACTACAACTGCTACTTATAGGTATTTTTTCTAGCTAAACTAAATTGATCCTATATTTTCTATGCTGAAAATGACCATAAGTGAATTATGAAATCAAATGATCCATATCGATGGATGCATTTTAGTACTTTAAGACAACAACAAGGCTCAAGTGCATCAATTGATCATGATCAGATACTTCGGATACATTGTTTTTTGCGAGAAAATATTTTTTCTTAGCAAGAGTTGCAAAATATAAATGTACACTTCTGAGTAACTTATCTTTCATTCTTTCATTGTTTTTTTTAAATGTGCAGGTGCGTTTAGCATTTTCTTGATCGCTGCTGTTGTTTATCTTGTATATGAAAAGACGAGATTGAGCAGAGCTAAACGAAACTGTTTTAGACAAAATGGAGGTCTACTATTGCAAGAACAAATCAGTGCACATCAATGTGTACGGTTCAAATCAGTGCAAGACATGCATGAAGAAAGGCTTTGAGCAGTTCAAGTTCTTAATGATGCATTTGGTACTTTAGACGTTAACTTTGAACTATGTTGTCTTTTGTTTTCATGAATATGTATTGAATTTGGTAACTCATGCATTGAACTTATTTTTTGTTAGTTGATCCTTTATTTTGTTATCATGAATATGCATTACATTTGCTGATTTTTTTTTTCGTTCATACATTGTTCAAATTGTTATCTAGTTAAGGAAGATTCATTTTGATTGTTGTTATTAAAATGTAATAGTGGGGTGCATCAAATATATAGTAAAATAAAGAATAGCTCCTAAAAAGCGTTATAACTATATGACATAAGTGCTATAAAAGGATAATACAATGTATGAGGTTACTGTCAAAGGATAGCAGCAAATAGGCGTTATTGTATTTACACATTTTATAGCGGTATATATATGCTGTAAATGGATGTAGAATATGCTATAAATATGTTGATATATAGCGCGTAATAGGCGCTATAGAATCATGCTCTTTTATAGCGGATTTTTTGTGTGTTATAAATGTGCAATTCTTTTTTATAACATGTCGATATACAGCGTTTATCAAACCGCTATAGTTGTGTTTAATAGCGGCTATATGCCGTTATAAAAGACTGTTTTTCTTGTAGTGGTCATATAAATGAGAAATGACTACACAAATTGAAATAGAAGGTTTTCTACCACCATTTGATTATAAATCATTTGATATGTATTAGTCGTATAAAAAAAGGACCAAGCACCCCATTTGTGAGGCAATGATAGAGTTAATGAACTTCTAGGTCTTGTACATACTAATGTATGTGGCTCAATGCGTATAGTTACCAAAGATAATACTTCTTATTTTGTAACTTTTACTGCTGATTTATCAGGACTAGGATATGTGTATTTTATAAAGATCAAAGCTGATGTCTATGTTAAATTTAAAAGGTACAAGAATGAGACCAAAAATCAAACAAACCATGAGATCAAAATACTATGATCTGATCAAGAAGTTGAACATGTAGGACAAGAGCTCCAACAATACTTAAAAGATAATGGGATTATCTATCAATTTACTCCACCCTATAATCCTCAATGGAATGGTGTTTTAGAGAGAAAGAATCAAATCATAATAGATATGGTTCATTCCATGATGATGAGTAAAGCCGAGTTACCTTTTTCCTATTAGCGATATGCGTTGGAAACCGCAACATGCATGTTGAATTTGATGCCTAGTAAATCTATGCCTAAGACCTCATACGAGGCATGGTGTAGAAAGTGATAGAGTTAGTGGTATGTCCTAGGGGCAATTATGTAATTTGTTACATATATCTAACTCGATAACCAATCTTGTTCAAAAAAGGTGTTTTCTTTCTGTTATATACTTGATATAATGTGTTATATTGATTAATTAATTTAATTAAAAGTATATTTAATAGAAAATCTATAAATTTTATGTTTTATGATAGTAGTTCCAAAGTGTTGTAACCATGAGAAATTTATCACAATAAAAACAAATATACCATTTGAAATGTTCCTATTCAAGATGCATCAATACTGGATATCGATGTATTCCATTGAGACTAGAGTACGTAATGCTTTCCAAACGTTGGGCACTGTATTACTCATAACAACCGAGGGCACATAGGGGTTACATACTGATAGTTATTGGATAACTATGGGACAACTCACTCAATAGTTTTCTATTGGTTAATATAACTAAGGTCAAATAGAAAATATCAATGTGACTGATTTAAACAGTTCTCTCGACTAGAGAATACTATCGATCTTCAATATGAAAGCTCCTTTTTGATTATAGTCAAATCATGGCATGCATTCGTCGAGTGACTATAGTTAGGTCGAGTGGAAGTATTGGAAGTGAAACACTATTCAAGAGAGGATTCGTCTGCTCAGTTTTATGGGGTTAGTATCATGGTCAACTCAAGTCGACTAAAAGTCAAAGTCCCTGGCTAGAGCATTTTGGTTAAATAATTTTTATTATTGAATAAATGGCTTTGTGTTTGGACTATTGAGTTGAATGTGAATGATATTGGAATTTTGACCATTACCAAATTCCATAAGTCCAAAGTGATATAGCTTTGACGAAGAGAATTGGTGTAAATAAAACTCACAACCGGGAAACGCTTAATAAAGTTAAATTGGATTTTATCGAAACCAAACAAACAATAAATTTGCCAAAATGTCACACCAACTGCTAAATGATGTGTGCACGTTAATATTCGAATAGTTTGATATTAATCGCTAACTGAATTTTCACTTGACGAGTCACACAACTGAAACGATGAATTCTCCTTTGAAAAAATGATTTAATTAATTTATAATTTTTATAAAATTAATTAAATTAATTAATATTCATGAAATATTAATTGTAAAATTTGATTATGATTTGAGGAGAAATATTATTAGATATATTTATAACAGTTATAAATATATCAATCGATATGCGAAATCGATAAGCGATTAAATTGGATTTAGTTGTATAATATTTTATTTGGGCTCAAATGGGTTTAAGGCCCATCATAGGGCTTGATATTTTCGACAGAAAACATAGGTATAGGAGGCTCAAATTAAGTTAGAAAGATCTTGATTTTGGATGGCTCGGATTAAAGGAGAATTAGTATGTGATGAGATCCACACTTCTCTCCTTTATATCCACTATATAAGCAACTCTGACCTAATTAGATTTAGATCTTTTTGGGGTGCCTCATTCTCCGTGCTTGCTAGCCGAAATTCCTACTGGTCTCTTTCCATCTCATCAAGTTCAAATCAAGTTAGTTTAATCGATATCCAATAATTGGGGTTTAAAGACTTTCTGATATCTCAGAAACAGTTTCAAGTGGCAGAAATCATCTTTTCAAGGTGTACTTCAAGACGTTGGGATTAAGGTATGTCTCTAATCGAAATATAGTTATTAATTCTCAATTATTATATTTTATTATATATGTATATATTATTAGTTGGGCGACGATTATGATATGCGAGTAATGTTACTCGAAGTTGTTTAGTTGTATGCATGAACATATATATATATATAATACATATAACGTAATTACATATATATATATATATATAGTTTATAATTAATTACAACACCATAATTTAATCAAAAATAGTCAAATAATTTTATATGTAAAGAATTAAAGCTATGATAATTTCGACAGTGGGAAAATATTTTATTAATATTTAATATTATTTAAATTAATTTTATTACATAAATAAATTATTTTGAGTTGACTTGAGTTGACCGTGATACTAAGCCATATGACTGAGGAGACGAATCCTCTCTTGAATAGGTTTCACTTCTAATACTTCCACTCGACCTAACTATAGTCACTTGATAGACGCCGTACCATGATTCGACTATAACCAAAGTGGAGCTTTCATATTAATGATCAAAAGTATTCTAAAGTCGAGAGAACTGTATTAATCAGTCATATTGATATTTTCTGTTTGACCTTAGTTAGATTAACCAACAAAAAACTATCGAGCGAGCCGTTCCATAGTTTTCTAATAACTATCAGTATGTAACCGCTAGATGCCCCCAGCAATTATGAGTAATACATTGTCCAACATTTGGAGAGCGTTATGTATTCTAGTCTCAACGGATACATCGATATTCAGTCTCGATGCGTCTTGACTAGGAACATTTAAAATGGTATATTTGTTTTCACTGTGATAAATTACTCACGGTTACAACATTTTGTAACTACTATCACAAACCTTACCATTTAAATTAATTAATTGGTACAACACACTATATCAAGTATATAATAGAAAGAAACACGTTTTATTTCAAACATGATTGGTTATCGAGTTAGATATATGTAAAAAATTACATAATTGCCCTTAGAGCATGCCCCTAACTCTACCAATCCCCCACTTGCACTTGGAGTAAATTATGGAACCTTATTCCAACTTCTCCAATTGGTTTCCTCAAAACCAATTGGATCAGTCTCTCTGTGAATGGGTATGTTGTTATGTTTCAACTATCTATTCTATCACTCAATTCTCTCCGACATTGATAAACTACCTTTATCATGTGGAACAATTCGGAATATGTCTTTTTACTTCCAGTGAGCTCTAAGTTATATTATGAACTATCGTGACATTGTTATCATATAACAATGTTATGGGATTCTCAATATTCGTAATCATCCTCAGCTCGGTTATAAATTTGTACGTTTGCATTATATATATTACTTTTATTGCAGCGCTATTCAAGGCGACATACTTAGCTTTCGTTGAATCAGCCATAAACTTTCGTTTAGAACATTTCAAACTTAATTATTTTTAACTTGATTTTATTATTGACATATTATACTTAATATCACTTATGGAGTTTGAGTTTGAACACTCCTTCATAAGTAGTTCGTTGTTCCTGTGAACAGTTCTCTAGTATTTCATAAATACAAGAGAACACCTTAAACAACCATTTAGTGATATCTATTTGGGTATCAATATTGCATCATGTATCAAATACATAAAAAATTATGATATCATAGACAACATAACATGTATGATAATTCTTATTGCCAATGCATAAGGAATCCATCTTACATGTCTCGTATTAAACATTTTATTATGGTGTCCTTGCATACCGTTTGGGACATTCCCAATATCTTTTATACTTACTATAAAAGACATCATTTACAAATCTAACGTTGAGTATTAAAACAACTAAAGCCGATTTTAACACAAGCACATTGTTAACAATAAGCAATGTGATGTTTACTTATGGTTTAGAAATATCATTGTACCTTTTAACATTCTTTCTTATGAACATACGCTTCCTCTGCATTTTGACTAATAATCAAACTATTTAATACATCTATCAAAACACTTTGTTTAATTTGATAATTTTCCAGAATGATACTTTCGTATCCGTTCTCGGATCATATCCGAAAACCCACGAACTCAATATTGCTCCCACCGACTTCGAGACACTTTGGTTGTTATGTGCTAACAGGCTAGCCTAAATCTATATTCAGAACTTTCTGTTTTAACACACACACACACATACACAAATATATATATCAAAACAAAAAGTCATACTAGGCGATAATTTTGTGAGTAAAATCCGAACCAACTTGAGCACATCAAATGGTGAATCCGATACGTTAATTCCAACAATTGAAATTCAAGGTATTATTGTTATCAATGTGGCTCACTATATTCCAACTGCTTTTGTCTTTCTCTTAAAGACACATTTGCGGACAATGGATCGTATCCTTCGGGTATAATTATCAAAATCTTATTTTGATAATGAACTTGGAATCTATTTTGGATTTGCACATCGTACCGTATCTTAGAGCTAATACTCTTAATGGTTTAATTAAATAACTGAGGATTATTTATTTTTGACATTGATAAGAAACTCGCAGTTTCTCTTTAATGTATAAGAATACTGATTAGATATTCTAATGTGCGTTCATTAGGTTCGATCAATTTCATTTCATCCCTTGTAATCAGTTTTATCATTAGACCGTATCCAAATTCATTTTATACCAATAATTTCTCAAAGAAATCCATTCGCTACAAAGTTGGTATTTCTTGAAACAACATTTGTTTCTAAGTGCAACGAAATGGGCATTCATAAACATGTTATGAATTGCCTTATATAAAACTGATTTTGCATTAGTTTACTATACATTTATGTTCACAACATAAATTAGTCATCTAATGACTATCGTTCCCAAAAATTCTCTTTGGACGATTCATATAAGATCCCTTACGTACAATTATTACATGCTGTTTTTTGACTCACCCAACCTGACAACTACTTGGCCTAGGATGTAGGGGTTTCTTATAAACCCTTATCTCGTATAGTTTTGTAAACTAATCTTTGGATGATATTAATTTTAACCTTGTGTACTACTCTTAAGTATACACCTTATAGAAAGTATTTGACTCAAGTTCATTCATCATTAATCAAGCTTTGTCCAACAAAGTTTGATTACTCCTTACAAATACATCATTATGTATTTTATAGAGGAGTGATTTTTGAGGTTGAATCTTATATTCATTTTTAGGTACATTCGGAACTCTTTCCAATATACTCACCCATTCAACAAATCAAATCATCTCTATCGCATGCTACTTTATTTACTTTCGTTTTATATTTTATAAGCTTACCATAGACTTATACATGCATATCAAATACACATGTCCACATCTTTGATAACTCATCGGTGAATATGACAAAGTATATAAAACTGTTTAGGATTAATAGACTTACAATTGCATACAACTATATGTATCAATTCGAAGAGTTCATCAACTATTATGATGCTCCCATTAAATGGGTGCATAGCCCTAACTGTTTGAGATATAATTAACTAGTGCCATATGATTCATAATCATGTAATAAAAAATTATTTCTCAAAACTACGGCTTAGTCTATAATACCAAAATAATTGTATACTTCGAGATTTTCAAATGCATCACTTTTGTTGTGAAAACAAATACCACATTATAGTTTTATTTCATAACGAATATTCATAATATTCTCATTAAAATATAACTATGTCTATTTTTCAGTCGACATCGAAAAATAGTCATTATTTCGTAAATAATGTTCGGTATGATTTACGAAAACAACTTTCGTAACTTGATGCAATCAATAAGTGCAATATGGCATGCTCCCACTATTTTCGCCAGTACTATAATAACGTAATGAATTCAAAGGTCCATCATTCACTTAATATAGATTATTTATTTCATATACTACACTTAGTTTACTGGGAGAGTCCTTTGATCAAATATCTTGAACTTAAAGAAATAAATCTCATATAAAATAATTTTCTATATGAAAATATATTTCGAAATAGAAATCATATTTCTTTTCCAATATTAAATATCAATTATTACTTTACAATTCTCATTTACAATGTTTCTCTATGAAGCAGAAGTGACCATTCACTCTCTTTATTCCAACTGTACCTTAAATCACATCTACTCTTGTATATTCGTTTTTCTTTCTAAATGGTCGAACCATTCAAAAGAAAACCCTTACTGCAACATCATTATGAACTCTTTACAAAAGCGCACTCAATCATCCTTAACATTTAATGACATCAAATATGTTTCACCATGCGTAAACTGATCGAACTGACATTTCAACAATCAAGTTCTTAGATATATGTCATAGTTTTGGTCTAGTGTTACATTTAACACATTACGATCTTTATTGTAATCAATCAAATTGAATACTCGTTCTCATGGTGCGGTTTATTTTTTTATTTCTTATGAACTAATTTCATCGAAATATCGTACACTATGAACTATGACCGTTCATCATATAACATTTATATGCGATTTTATATGAATCAAATATCTATAGTCTTATATTTCTTTTGAGTTCGGAACTCATGGAATGCAATACACGGTCTCGACCGAATAAACATGCAAGCGACCAAATTATGAACGTATTTAGTAGTTGTAGAATCAGGCGCTTGCATGGGTGTTGAAACGTTAACATGCAATAAGCAGTTATTAGTAAGTATATGTTATATTTCTATTTGTCAATCTTTAATTCAGTTCATTTGTATATCTTAATCGATAAAAATTTTATCAATCATATTAAATGCACAAATTTATCAACGTAGATGATTGTAACATTATATAACATGTGTTATTAATTTAGAAAAGCTAAATGTTATCATTTTATTTTTTAATAAGTCTCCCACTAGTCTTTTATGTTGCGCCAAACCCTAAGTGGAAACATAGAAGTTTTTCGACTTCACTAGTGGGTGTTAGGACTATGACTTAGGATTTTGACCTTGAGGAAAGCTCAACAAATCATAGGCCCACATACGATGGATAACGCCTTATCGGTTATATCACATACAACTCCTAACTTGTGGTACCTTGTCCTAATCCTGTCTTTACCATAAGGAAAGCTCAACAAGTAAAGTGTGATCATTTACTCGGACCTATCATTTCGCGACTTCCTAAGCATAATGCACATACCTTGAGGAAAGCTCGACAAATATATGCAGTTATCTTACCTCATTTATTCAATATATTAATAGTACTACACACAACATCCTTAGCTTGAGGAAACCTCAACAACTAAAACGTATGCAAATCATGTATTAATATATAAATGGTAGATGGTAACTTTATATTAAAGATCCATAATTTCAATATATTATATCGAGTGATATCGACTTATGGAATAATGTATTTCTTATGAAATACCCTTGTGATTCAAGTGTTTGGATACATTTGAAATCACGATATATGTACAATACGTATGTGTTTATCCCTTAAGTCTATTTGGGTTTCTTTGATGTTCCACCTTTAGTTTATATGTTCATATTATATAAGTTTTATTATTATATAACTTTTATATTTTGTATTACTTAATATAATAGTCTTATGTATAACATTATATTAATTAAATTTTATTTAATTAATTAACATTTTAATTAATTTTATATTAACTTAGTATAACACTATATTAAATATTTATTATATATTATAACTTTATAGTATAACATATTTATCATATATATGTGTATATCATTTAATTAATTAACATTTAATTAATTTATTTATTTAAACAATTTTAATTAAATTATATTAATTTCGAAATTCATTTATATACGTACATGTATACTTATGTTATTTTAACATTTTAAAACAACATAACTTATATCACGATATATAATACATGTATATATCCATTAATTAATTAACTTATTTAATTAGTATATTTTATTAATCTTATTAGTAAATTTTAAATTTTGAAATTAATTCATATTATTTTTCAAACGTCTTGAATTTTTTTAATTATATTATAACTTTTATAATATTTGTATATCTTATTTTAAATTTAACTTTTAAATTTAAAAATCTTATACTTTTAATTTTCAAAACAATTTGAAAATCCATATTATAACATTTATAAAAAAATTCTTATTTTAAATTTAATTGTTAAATTTAAAACTTTATTTTTAATTTCAAAATAATTTTGAAATTAGCCCAATGCCTAATTCAAATTGGGCATTTTCTATTAGGGATAACCTTGTGGGCTTACCTCATCATTTCGGGCTAGGCTAGTAGCTAGGTAGGGCAGAGTACTTGATTACCCAAACCCAACCTTAGACACTACTTTTATAAACAACCCATTACATGGGTAGGCTTTAATTAGTTATCCCTAACATAACAAATTTCGACTACATAGGCTTTTGGGTTCTAATACCACTGTTGAAAAAGGCTAGCCCATGGTGGAAGTTATGAATGAATTTCAATTTTTTTTATCCTATTAGATCTTTATCGGACCTACAAAGTCTAATTCATTTAGAATATTTCTAAATTTTATTTAAATAAAATATTTTATTTTATTTGAATTCATAAATCATATAATTTTATTTAATATATATATATATGTGTGTGTGTGTGTGTGTGTGATACATATGCGTGTGTGTGAGCACGCGCGTGCGCGCTTATGGAACAAATCAACCCGTACAAGGTATAACATTCATGTGTATAGATGTTGGGATTTACATCGCAACAAACATGTTAGCTCATTTGATATGCAAGTATATGTTGTCCAAATATATGTATGTATATAAACTATTACTTATATATAAATATTATATATGCATATATATGTGTATACATATGTATATGTTAAGTTTGTTTAAATGATTTTATATAAATATATAATATATTTAAATATATATGTATGTATGTATGTATAAAATCTTATAAATAAAATATTAATAATATATATACACACACATATTATTATAATATATTTGTTTAAATACAAGCAAGTATTATTGCTTTCTTAGTAATAAAAAGTGGACGGTCCACTATAAAACTGGTTGGCCTTGCCAAAAAAGTTATTTAAATATTACTTTTTTAAACTATGAGAAATATATGTACAAATATGTATGTAATAATAAAGTTATATTGTTTTAATTATAATAATATAAATATATATACACATAAATATATTTGTAATGCATAAATATATATATTAATAAGTAAAATTATAATTCTTTTATAAAATTCCAAATCTTATGCACAGCTCAAAAGTAATTTTTTATTATTTTTATTATTTTAAAATATATTTTAATTGATTCCCAATTTTAAATTTTTAGTAAATCATAAATGATAATTTATGGTTTGAAAATTTTCCCACATTTTTTTTCGGTTCAGAGAAAATTTTAAATGATTTACTAATATTCAATCGAATTAAATATTAATTTTTAAAAATAACAAAAATGTTTTCTTATTTTTTTCTTAATTTTGGTCGAAAAAGCTTATCTGGTATTAATAAAATTTTAAAAATAATTTTCATAACATATTTAAATTAATATAATTTACTTATGTAGTAAAGCGACTTAAATAATATTAAATAATAATTAATATTTATAAAAATTATTTTCTTAAAGTAGAAAATTAGTATTACTATTAAATTTTATATATAAAATTGTATGACAAATTTTAACCATAGTGTGATGTTGTAATTAATTATAAAACACATATATGTAATTAAATAATATATATGTATATATGTATATATGTATATATATGTCGGCCATAGCTCGGTGGTAAGGAGTCCTCCCTGACTTCGAAGAGGTTGGGAGTTCGAGTCCCTTCCCCAGGACCTACAACCCTCCCTTTGGGGATAGCATTAAAAATCAACATGGCTGTTGTGGACCAGTTGGGTTGGGCTCTAATCTTCGGATTAGGGTTTTAATATATATGTCTGCGGCCTAGCTCGGTGGTAAGGGGTCCTCCCTGACTTCGAAGAGATCGGGAGTTCGAGTCCCTTCTCCAGGACCTACAACTCCCCTTTGAGGATAGCATTAAAAATCAACCTGGCTGTTGTGGACCAATTGGGTTAGGCTCTAATCTTCGGATTAGGGTTTTTTATACAAAATTATCATACATAAATTCTCGAAGCATCAATGGGACTAGGTTTCCCCCTTCAGCCGCCTCCTTCTATTATCTTTCTTCTCCTTGAATCGCCCAAACCTTTCCCTTCCTCTCGCGCTTCAATCTTCTCCTCTCCCTTAATCTAGCTTTCCTCGTTGCTGCTTCCTCCTTTTTATTATGTTCGCTTGCCCCTAACCCGCTTTCTTCCTACAACCTGTAACCTCGCCTCCAGTTTTGGCGTTGCCTTTCCAAATTCACCCCGGTTTTGTCATTTTTTACTCCTACCTTGGTGGTTCCTGCTTGTGAGCTTTTGCGTTGAACTGATCTTGGTTGTGGCCTTGTTATTTGGGCCTATGCCTCCTCGTTTCTCCCCTTTCCCCTTCCCATTGATCCATCTGTTCTCTTGAAACCTCCCTTAGCTTGCCAAGCCTCTCCAATCGCCTATCATTGTGTTTACAGTCTTTTCTTTGAGTTGGTCTTCGGATCTGGTATGAGCTTTGCTCAACAAGCTAAGGGTTCTGCGTGCTGTGGTGCTATCGGGTGGTGCTTGGCGGGGTGTCGTGTGGATGGTGGTTTGTTGGATGGGCACCGGTGTCGCTTTGTGTTGGTAATATGGCACTGTTGGTTTGATTAGTTCTTACTATGTGTTGGGAGTTTTAGTTTGGCATTTTCCCTCTGTTTTTGCAATATGGGTATGTTGAAGTGTATGTTTGGCATGTCTTTCTTTTCGGGTTTTGCTTTGGTTGCTCGATCTGCGTGGTTTTGGTTTGTGTACCCTCGTCCGATGCCTTGGTTTTCTCATCCCTTCAATACCGCTCCTTTGGGACTACTTGCAGCATGGGATTTTGTCTTTTGTTGGTGATTGTCTCGTTAAGGTGGAGGCTGTGGCATTGGGTATGTGATTTATTATCCTCCTGATTGTGCCAACTTAGGCTTTTGTGATATTTTGGTTCGTTTTGGTAATATCCTTCGTTGCTGATGGTGGCTTGGTTGTCTAGTTAGCTTGGTATTTTGGTTGTTGATGTAATTGTTCTAGTTTGTTATGTGCTTTTGTCAGCGAGCGTCTGTACTGTATTATGATGGTTTGTGTTTTGTGAGTCCTCGAGTGTGTTGTGCAACTTGTTAAGCAATAGTGCTCTTACTCTTGTGTCTGCCTTGTGCAGCCTGAAGTCATATGCACCCTGCATGGTGTTTCTGTAGTTTAGGCATATTTGTCTAACTCCAGTTCTATAAGCTAGATTAGCGGTTCTATTTTAGTAGCTAGGCAATGGGCCTATCTCGTGTACTCAATGTATTTATTACTTGTTGTAATAAAAAGTGGACGGTCCACTTTAAAAACCGACTGGCTTTGCCGTATATATATTAATTTAATAAAGTATTAAATTATATTATTATTATAATTGGTTGTACTAATCTGATATATATTAAAAAAATTGATTTTTTATAACATAAATATATACATGCATATAACCAAACTAATTTGTGACAACCTTATCGCATATCAAAATCATCACCTAACTAACACTATAATATCTATATATGTAATAAAATATTATACTATGAATTATAAATTATAATCTGATAAAAACCATACCTTAAGTCCAAAGCCTTATAGTACACCTTGAAAAGATAAACTCTCCCTTTTGAAACCATTTGCGATTCGGTAGATTGCTAGTTCTTGAGCCGTTGACCTTCAGCTATCGAATAGTGATCATATATGACTTGATTTTAGTTTATAGTAATGGAGAGGCTAGGATATAATTTCGACCAGCAAGAAGGGAAGAGGAGGCAATAAGAGATCATATCTAATTAGGGTTATGGATGCTTATATAGTGGATAGAAAGGAGAGAAAAATGGATCTAATCTCATACTCTTTCTCCTTCAATCTAAGCCATCCAAAATCAAGCCCTCTTATAACATAATTGAGCCGTCTATTCTATCCTGTTTTTGTTGAAATTCTTAACCATATAATGGGCCTTAAATCCAGTTAAGCCCATATTAAAATATTATACAATTAAATCAAATTTAATCGCTTATCGATATCGTATATCGATTGATATATTTATAACTATTATAAATATATTTTGTAATATTTATTTCTCAAACCATAATAAAATTTAAAATTAATATTTCATAAATATTGATTAATTTAATTAATTTATAATAATTATAAAATAATTAAATCATTTGGTCAAAGAATAATTAATCATTTAGGTTTTGTGATTCGTCGGGTGTAAATTTGGTCAGCGATTAATATCGAACTATTCGAATATTAACATTCATATGTCACTTAGCGGGTGGTATGATATTTTGTCCAAATTTATCGCTTACTTGGTTTCAGTAAAATCCAATTTCACATTATTAAGCGTTCCGGTTGTGACTTTTATTTACACAAATTCTCTTCGTCAAAACTATATCACTTTGGACTTATGGAATTTGGGAATGGTCAAAGTTCCAATATCATCTGTATTCAACTTTATAGTCCACACACAAAGTCTTTGATTCAATAATAATTATTATTATTAACCAAAATGCTTTGGCCAGAGACTTTGACTTTGAGTTGGCTTTAGTTGGTCGTGATAATAAGCTCATATAACCGAGGAGATGAATCCTCTCTTGAATAGTGCTTCACTTCCAATGCTTCCGATCAACCAAACTATAGCCGTTCAATGGACGTTGTGCCATAATTTAACTATAATCAAAGTGGAACTTCCACATTGAAGATCAATAATATTCTCAAGTCGAGAGAACTGTGTAAATTAGTCATATCGATGTTTTCTGTTTGACCTTAGTTATATTAACCAACAAAAAATTATCGAGTGAGTCATTCCATAGTTATCCAATAATTACCAGTACGTAACCCCTTGAGCCCCTAGCAGCTATGAGTAATATACCGCCTAACATTTAGAGAGCGTTACATACTGCAGTCTTAACGAATGTATCGATATCTAGTCTAGATACATCTTAACTAGGAAATACTATCACAAAACATATCATTTATGGATTTTCTATTAAATATATTTTTAATTAAATTAATTAATATAACACATTATATCAAGTATATAGTAGAATGAAAACACCTTTTATTTTGAACAAGATTAGTTATCGAGTTAGATATATGTAACAAATTACATAATTGCCCCTAGGGCGTACACCTAATTCTATCAACATATTCATAGGCTTCAAATAAAGCCTTCATCCTTATGATATACTCATCACAATTTGAAAATTATAGCCCCTATTATGGGCATTAAACTCATTTAAGTCCATGTAAAAATATGACACAATTAAATCCAATTTAATCACTTCTCAGTATTGTATATTGATTGATATATGTTAACTATTATTAACATACCCTGTAATGTTTATTTATCAAATCATAATCAAAATTATAATTAATATTTCATAAATATTAATTAATTTAATCAATTTATAACAATTATAAACTAATTAAATCATTTGGTCAAAGGTGAATTCATTATTTTGGTTGCGTGACTCGTTAGGTGTAAATTTAGTCAACAATTAATATCGAACTATTTGAATATTAATGTTCATGCATCACTTAGCAGGTGGTGTGACATTTTGGCCAAACTTATCGCTTACTTGATTTCGATAAAATCCAATTTCACTTTGTTAAGTATTACCCAATTGTGACTTTTGTTTATACCAATTTTCTTCGTCAAAACTATATCATTTTGGACGTATGGAATTTGGTAATGGTAAAAATTTCAATATCGTTCACATTCAACTCTATAGTCTAAACACAAAATCTTTGGTTTAATAATAACAGTTATTAAACCAAAATGCTCTGGCCAAAGACTTTGACTTTAAGTTGACTTCAATTGACCATGATACTAACTCCATATAATCAAGGAGACGAATCCTCTCTTAAATAGTGCTTCACTTCTAATACTTCCATTCGACACTGCTATATTCACTCGATGGACGCCATGCCATGATTTGACTATAATCAAAGCAGAGCTTTCATATTGAAGATCGACAATATTCTCAAGTCGAGAGAACTATGTATATCAGTCATATCGATACTTTCTATTTGACCTTAGTTATATTGACCAATAGAAAACTATCGAGTGAGTCATTCCATAGTTATCCAATAACTATCAGTATGTAGCCCCTAGGTGCCCCCCAGCAGTCATGAGTAATATACTGCCCAACATTTGGAGAGCGTTACGTACTCTAGTCTCAATAGATATATCGATATCCAGTCTCGACGCATCTTGACTAGGAACATTCAAAATAGTATATTTGTTTCACCATGATAAATTACTCACGGTTATAACACTTTGTAACTACTATCATAAAACATCTATTTATGAATTCTCTATTAAATATACTTTTAATTAAATTGATTGATTAATATAACCCATTATATCAAGTATACAATAGAAAAAAATACCTTTTATTTCGAACAAGATTGGTTATCGAGTTAGTTATATGTAACAAATTACATAATTGCCTATAGGGCATACCCCTAACTCTATCAACACATTCATAGGCTTTAAACAAAGCCTTCATCCTTATGATCCACTCACCATAATTTTCTCTAGTGAGAGATGGAACTATAAATGGCATTCCATTTGATATCTTTCTTCAAACTTTAATATCCAAACAAAGATTGCTCTACTACCACTTAGAGATAAGGAGGAGAAAATAGAATTTATTTTGTTTCTCAAAATATATTTCTTGCAGTATTTCTTACTTTCAACACACACACATAGTGTTTCTAGATACTGTTTCTAAACGATCACAACTTTCCATTTAAACTTTTCACTCCAACAACTATCATTATTCACTCAACAAACACGACTCTTCACTGAATAAACATGATTATTTCCTTTAATAGAAACATCTCTTCATTTAATATTTGACTCTTTACTTGAAAAGACATATGACTTTTTATTTGAAAGACATAACTTTTCACTAATATACATGTTGATTGGGTTTATTTTCAATATTGCCAAGACCAATTATATGCTCGTTGGGAGACGGTATAAGAATGTTCAATCGGCACATTGACACATTGAAAGCTTTGTTAGGCAGTCTCTCCTCACACACAATGAAACGCGCGTTCATGGGACACACTGGAGTGCCAAAACTTAACATGGTAATATTGTTAAGGGAAAATTGCTTATAATATCGGTTTATCCCAAATCTTGATGGAAGCCTATATAGGATCAACTATAGGTGAGAGAAAACAAACAAATTGAATAACCGAACTTAATTATGCAAACCACAATTAAATTTGGTAAAATTTAAAAGTAAACAAAATGTAAATATGACATAAAGATTTATAGTGGCCCCACTATAGATGCGATTGTGTGTATCCACTTTGAAGAAGAAAGATTTTATTAATACCTTCAAAAAGAAATATAAGAGGTTGATATATCCATTTTTAGTGAAGGCTTAATACAATAATATAGAGGAACTAGAACTTAAGAGAAAAATAATCTATAATAAATGACTGTCTTTATATAAAGATTGATACTTAGGGTTTAAGTATTTGATTTATGGTAATGAAATAATGTCGCATCGATTCACCAATTTATATGGAAATGTACATCTATTCCAGTCTTCGGTTTCATATAATATGCATGCGCCTGATAGCATACTTTTATTAATAAATTGATTATGGAATTGATTAGTTACCTTCATTTCTCAAATTCATTTCTTTCCAAATAAAAAATCATTTTCCTTTTATTTAATGTAATAAAAGATGCAATTTATATTATCCAACGTATATTTGAATCGCAATTTCAATAGTTTGATGTGGGTACGTGATAAGCACTATGCTTTGTAACCAAAACTGCTACCACAACAGTGAAATATTTGTAATATAGAGAAGGGTTTTGGAGGAAGGCATGTGATGAAATACAAGTTTTTTATGATGATAGGGGAAGGTATGTGATAAAATCCATTTATATATCTTTCCCTATTTGATTGGGGATGGGTAAGGGTTGGATACGCCGCTTTGCTGGTGTATTTTCTGCTTTCACTTATATGCAAATGGAGCATTGTTGCATATATGCATGAATAAATAAAATTTTCCAGTAAAAGCTACTAGTAACTCTAGACATTATGGCTTTGATTCCCAAATGTCCCTCAGTTTAGGAAGAATTGAAATCCTCTATGATATCATGTTGTAGTGCTGAATCATTAGGTATAAAAAAGCGATTATCTCTGATCAACAAGCCATCTCGAAGCACAAATTGTGTTGGTGGATATGTTGTTTATGCTTTAGCAAAAAAAACGTTGTGCCATTTGGTCATTTTGCAAAGCACTTCATATGCCTGATGTAAAGTCCATTGTCGGAGATGATAGCGCTGTCATTATTACTTCTGACATCCACCTTAATAACTCACTATTCACACTATTTTCTTTCCTAGGTTTGAGTCGAATGATAAAATTAATATCGAGAAGTTTAAACAACCACTTTTATTGATGTGTTGTTTGAATTGTTTAGATTAGCAGTTGCCGCAGGCTCTGGTGGGTGGTCGGTCGTGACTATGAATAGTCGGCCAAGGAGGTAATGGCACCATTTCTATATGGCCGAAGTGACTGCAAACTTGTCTCGTGCATAAATTGATGCGGTTGAGTGGCATAGAGTTAGGCTTTGGCTGTGGAAGGTAATTGGGTGGTGTGATTAAGAGAGGACGACGCCGCAAGCTACGGTGGAGGCACTTGTTTGGACATCAAATGTGGAGAAGTCTATAACAGCAAGAATTGAAGTTGAAGTGATAATGTTTTTTTAGTAGGATGAAGTAGTTTGTGCTTCACTGGCTCAGTGAAACACTTCACCCTTTTTAAATACATCTATTATTGGGCTGACAATATGTGCATAGCCTTTAATGAAACATCAGAGCATCTCCAACAGTTTGGAGTGCGGATTTGAGAATTTCCGCACTCCAAAATGTTGGAGCCCTCATTTCTACAACAGAAATGAGGGCGGGCGCCTGTTGAACAGGCGCCTGGACTTCAGGCGCCTGTTCAACAGGCGCCTGGTTAATGCGCCTATATCAGGCGCATTTTCCCCATTTTCTCCCATTCCTCCCTCTTCTCAACCTCCATTTTCAAACCAGTTTCGCGTCCAAATGCCGCCCCGTCCGGTCAAAACCGGTAGACGCACCGTTCGATATACGACTGATGCCAATATCGGACCTGCTCATATCCCTCCCGATGCTACCGTGACTCCAGCCGATCTTCGATCTTTGCACGACTTGCCTCCTACTGTTTCGCATCGACTTACTGCAGCTATAGCGACGCCACAGGTATACGTTATTTATTTATTGCTTAATAAACCAACATGTAAACTGCCATGTATAATAATTCCTTATTTACCTTAAATAATCATATATTTAGGTTCGTCACGTAGCGATGAGAGGTAGTTGGTATAGGTGTATGTCTGAATATTTTGATCAGTTACCGGAGCCGATTTTGGATAGGCTACATGCATCACCTTTTGGTGAATTTCTTGCTTTACCTAGATTTGCACATGTAGATCGTTGTCTAGTAGAGGCCCTTACCGAGAGATGGTGGCCGACCACTCACACATTTCATTTTCCTGATTTTGAGTTAGGACTGACTCCCCTAGATTTTTATATGCTCACTGGCATAGAGGTTGGTCGACCTGACCGTCTCCCTGTTCCATTTGATAGTTCATTCGAGGAGTTCGAGTCATATTCAGCTTATTTACCGACTATGGCCGATGAGGAGGTTAGAGGAGGAGCTGTTACTCTACCTTGTTTGCAGCGTTATATAGTAGAGTACATGGCCGTTGAGGATATGCACACTCCCGTTATCCGTGCATTCATACTATACCTTTTTGGGTCTACATTTTTTAGTAACAATAAGGGTACTATTAGACTTGGTTTTCTGGCTGGGTTAGTGGATGTGGATGGACTCCATATATATGATTATGGTACTGCTATTATTGGTTATTTGTACGTAGCATTAGATACATATGCGCTACAGCAGTCCAGACAGATGTATGGCTTTTGGTACATTCTTCCATTTTGGTACTACGAGTATACCGCCAATATGCACCCTCGACTTATTGTAGAGGCGAATGCCACACCTTATATTTACTTTCCCAGATTGCGTCGTTGGGGTCCTCCTATGCATTTGTCCCGTGTTGCACAAGGGGTGCACAACGAGTTGATGGAGGCTAGACAGCAGATGGATATGAGGCGGCGTGGTAACATTATCATTCGTCCATGGGATCAGTACTTACAGTTCCTAGAGCCCGGTCCTGACCATCCGCTCACTTTTCATGTATCCATGTCGCGACGTAGGATATGCTTTCAGGTTGCTACATGTCCTTTCATATGGTATTTAGGGGATCGGTGTTGGCTACAGTTGTATGGTATAGTTCGCATTCCATCAGATCCGCTACCATGGGATGATATGTACGGTGATATTCGGGTTGGACCAGCTTATATTCATGCGATGAGGGGTGCGGGTTGGGTGGATGGTGAGCCATTTACAGTTTTGGGAGACTTTGATTCATATTGGGCTCGAGTAGCCCCACGTGCTTACGCTTTACCTGATTATATTCGGGGTTTGAACTCCGATCATATTGGGCCGCGTACCTCTTCTGGTAGAGTTCCACTACCGCCTTCCACCTTTGAGCCTACATCATCTCAGTACACACAGCCTCCTGCTTTCGACCCACCACCCCATTCGTTTAGAGCGTATGATGTACACGGTCAGGTTGTGGAGTATCCCTTGCAGTATCCTACAGACGACGCTATTACGGGTATACCATCCGCCGGATTGTACCAGCCTCATCAGGTCTGTATTAGTTTTTAATTTTCCTTAATTTACTTGTCAATATATTACTTGTCATTATATTATCCACTTGTGTATAATTTTTCGTGTGTGCATATCAGTTTTCTCAGTACATGGATTATGATAGACGGATGATTGCTGCATTTGAGCGTATGACGCTCGATTATACAGGGATGATGTATCAGAGTTACCAGACCGCGGTCCAACAACAGCAGACTCAATATGATGCTCAGATACAGGGATTACAGACCCAGATTCAGCAGCTTCAGGAGCAGCTCCATGCGGGACCTCAGCCGCAAGACTTTGATGACGTCAACGACGATAGTGACGACGATGAGGAGGTTGATAGCGGTTCTGATCACATAGACTGATATTATGTGACTGTTATTATGTGACTGTTATTATGTGACTGTTATTATGTGACTGTATATATGGTGGTGATGATGCTAATTTATGCTTGGTTATTATTAAGCTTATATGTACTAGAATTGTGAAGATGTTGATGTAACAAACACATTTGTGTTTGTTTGGCAATCAGTTTATGGATGTTAGACACGTGGTCTTTAATCTCATGCTTCATTTTATTGTACGCGGATCACGACTTGTTTATTTAAGAGAAAGTTTTGTACTCATATTACACAGCATTTAAAAGTTCGGTAAATTCAATCAATGAGTAACATAATATTTTCGGCTACTGAATTGAAACATTTAGTAAATGTTTTTATACAAACTGATCAGATGTGCGACGATGAAGAGATAATGGCAACTCAGTTTTGGGACACCATTGCTGAACTATACAATAACAATGTTGAGTGTAGAACCAGACGTACGAAGGTAGAGTTGAGGACTACGTATGGGAACTTCTGCAACGCCTGTACGCGGTACAGTACAGTTATCAATGAAGTTATATTTGAAAATGTATTCGAACCAACCCGTTCCACCTTTGAAGGTCGTTACTTTCTCAAATATCACAGCACGTTCACTGGCCATGAGGCTTATATCGTACGTCAAAATTGGCTAGAACGATTTGGCCACAGTTGTTTGATGGGATGGCCACAGTTGTATGCTGGGTTGGCTACAGTTGTATGATGGGATGGGAACAGTACCGGGAATTAAGCTATAAAAGGCTTGGTAGATGTTGAGAAGTATTATTGATCACTCTTAATTCATACAATTTCAAATATAACAAATGTCGGCCGAAGATTATATATTTTTTGACGATAGCGACGACGAATTTGATGAAATGATGGAAGATCATTTTCGCCGCGAAAAGGAACTACTAAGTATGGCTGCGCTACAGGTTGGTCAATCTAGCAGGCAACACGGTGGATCAGTTGTTGGTCGTCGGTATAAGAATCGTAGACATTCATGGCACAACGACAGACTGATGGAAGACTACTTTGTTCCGAATCCTACTTACACAGATGCCGATTTTAGAAGAAGATTCCGCATGCGGCGTCCTCTATTTCTTAGAATCCTCGAATGTATCAAGCAGCATGACAAATACTTTATCTTCAAACCCAATGCATCTCGTACAATGGGTTTGACAGGAATTCAAAAAATGACAGCTGCACTCAGAATGCTTGCATATGCAGGACCGGCGGACGCACTTGACGAAAATTTGAAAGTGGCGGAAAGCACGGTATTAGAGTGTTTGGAACATTTCTGTCAAGCTATCGTGGACATTTACGGTGATCAATACTTACGCCGACCGAACGAGGCCGATATAATTAACTTATTAAATATGCATGGTAGTAGAGGTTGGCCCGGAATGTTAGGCAGTATAGACTGCATGCATTGGGAGTGGAAGAATTGTCCAAAGGCGTATGCTGGAGCTTATCAGGGTAAATCTCATAGGTCCTCTATTATTCTTGAAGCTGTAGCGTCTTATGACTTATGGATATGGCATGCATTTTTTGGAATGCCGGGTTCGAACAATGATCTTAACGTAGTCGAACGATCTACGTTGTTCAATGATTTAGCAAACGGAAGATCTACTCCTTGTACATTTACTTTGGGAGGTAACACGTACGATCATGGATATTATCTAGGTGATGGTATATATCCGAAATGGAGTACCATTGTCAAGACAATTTCTAACCCACAAAACAATAAACAAGCAAAGTTTGCAGCGATGCAAGAAGGCCAGAGGAAGGATGTTGAAAGAGCATTTGGGGTTCTTCAGTCTAGATTTGCCATAGTCAGTAATCCATGCAGACTTTGGTCACCAGTTAAAATGACAAAAATAATATACACTTGTGTTATTTTACATAATATGATTATAGAGGATGAAAAAGACATGGAAGAAGATTACGTGTACGAGGGTGCTCCTACACCACCGCCTGTTTGGCGCAACGATATGATTGGAAGCGCACTTGAACTCGAGTTTCATGTACAAAGTCAAATGTCATACCGTAGTGCTCACCTTCATCGAAGGCTACAAAATGATCTCATAGATCATCTTTGGGGGTTTTCTGGAAATCAGTGAAACTGTATTTGTATTCGTACGTTTTCTACTACTGTTTATGTTGTTTCGTATTAAGGTTATTGTAATCTGTTTCCGTATAATTAAGCAATTTTCTGGAAATCACTTTTTAGTGTAATGCAATTTGAATGAAAAACTTATATTACTAATTGCTTGCATTAAGAACACAATACAAATAACGGTACTTAAAGATACAATGGTTGTAGAAACGGTAATTCATTTACTGATCCTCTTCAAGTCTACGCCTCATAATTTCTCTCCTTCTTTGCTCCGTATACTGCAGCTGTTCTGCAGACATATGTGACGTATCCATAAACATGATTGCATCTTCATCTCTTTGGCGGTTTCCAGCAATAAGTTGATCCATTCTTGATAACTTTTCTTGGTGTTGCAGTGCTCGAGTGTCCATTGCCCGGTTAAATCTTTCCTCAGATTCAAGCATGAGTTTTTTAATTTCGTCTTGATCCGCTGCCGCAGTCTGCTTCTTTTTGGCCGTTTTTGCACCCTGTGGCCTAACAAAATGATCTTCATTTGGGGATGGGCCTTCTTCTGATCCTAAACCGAAGCTTCCTTGGGATTCCATAGGACTGGAGGTTTCTCCAACTCTAGGCGTTTTACCCCTACAGCTGTTTGATTGAACTTGTTGAACGGTCTTCTGAAGCGATGACTTCCATTTAACATGCTCGACCAACATGTCATATACGTGCATGAACTGATAAAAATGTGGTGCTTGTTTACTATCAGGTTTATAGATTTGTTTGAACAACTTGTTTGCGGCCATTCTCTGTTCAAAAAAAAACTGGTAAACTTAAGGAACTAAAATGAAAAAAATACAATGAAATTAAATTGACGCTTACTAAATGTGTTTCATTCCCAAAGCCACTAGGATTCGTTTGCTTCAATTTGAACATTTGAGAATCGAACGTTTGCGTTTGACGATTTATTTTTCCATAATGACCTTTGACCGAAGATAGCGTTCTTTTTCGATTAATGTTCTTCCGATTGTAGCAATTAGTAATTTTGCCCCAAAAAGATTCACCACTTTGATCGGTCCCTCGAATAGGATCGACTGATAGTGCACAGTAAATGTAGCAAAGATCGTAGTCTTCCGCAGCGCTCCAACTTGCATTAGTTACTTCCCCCCCAACAGGAATCGTAGCGTCTTGCAAGTCGTATTCGTCAAAACTGGCCCTTGCAGCTACAACGTCGAAATCGGAGTACATTTTCAGTTGATATCGGTGGCAGAAAAAAATTGCAAAAATGAAAATTGGTTTGAAATGAACGAAGAAGAGGGAGTGGTATTTAAAGAGGAAAAACGACCGTTGGAAAACGACCGTTAGAAGATAGCAGGCGCCTGTTCAACAGGCGCCTGGCAACATGCGCCTGTTCAACAAGCGCCTCAATGGATTGGGCATTCTCAGCCCGAAGCCCCCCATTCTCGCACTATCACACATTCTCGCACTCTGTTGGGGACGATTTTGGGTGCGGATTTGAGAATTCTCGCTCTGTTGGAGATGCTCTCAGTATTAGCCTATGAGGCCCAAAAACCCTCTAATTGCTATGAGATTTTATGGAGCTGGCCAATTAATTATCACTTCAATTTTGGAAGGGTCGACTTAGACTCCTTGTTTGGAAATTATGTAAAAGCCAAAAACACATTTCAAAGAATTTGCATAAACATTACGTGCAGTTAAAGTTAAAATATTTGGAGTAATCCATAGGTGAGAGAGATAAGATTCCCATGATTTACTATTAATAAGAATGTCATCAAAAAATACAAGTACAAATTTTGAAAGATGAGGGTAAAAAACACCGTTCATTGTATCTTGAAATGTTAGATGGTGTATTGATGAGACCGAAAGGCATTATGAAAAATTCATCATTCCCTTTGCGTGTTCTAAATCTCGCTTTAGGAATATCAAGTGGGTGGACTCGAATTTGAAAGTATTCACTACGCAAATCCAACTTAGAAATGTACGTTGAGCCATGTAATTCCTCGAGTAATTGATTAATGGTTGAAGTTAGAAATCAAGCTTTAATTGCGATTGCATTTAGGGCTCTATAATTGACGTAAAAATGCCCCGAACCATCTTTCTTTTTGACAAGGAACGATGAGAGAGGAAAATGGGCTTGTGGAGTGTTGTATATCTCAAATTTGTGATTTGATCTCATTTTTTTGAAAATTGTTATATGTCTAGTATACCAAAACAGAGAATAATGAAATATAAACTCGTCGCACAAGTTTATAACTCAGATTTCCACTACACTGGAATTCTGTATTAATTATAATAACAATATGAATGTTGTAAATAAATTACAACAACAGCGTTATACTATTTTGAATAAATAGTATAACAAAATTAAAGGGTAGAATGTAAAATAACAGTTCTAACCCGATTTTGTCTGAGGCTCGTCGTAACGATTTCCTTAAGAATTTTATTTCAAAATTCTTCCAAGATACAACAGACGTAATCTGCACGAGATTGTGATGTGTATGATCTTCTGTGTGATAGGACTGAATATGATTTAAGAGATGAAGAGATAGAAGAGATAATTCGGTTTGAAAAATGAGTGAGGAAAGTGATCAGGTTTCCTCCTTATTTATAGCCGAATTCCCAATGGCTGCATCCGTTGAGAAAAGTCGCACCTCTTCATTTGCAACGTCAAAAAAGCGTTATTGTTCGCAACAGTCACTTCCTTTCATTTGCAACGCTTCAGAACTGTTGCTGTTTGCAACAGTTGCGTCCGTTCAGTTGCAACACTCCAGAACCGTTGCTGTTTGCAACAGTCGCGTCCGTTCATCGTTCAAATTTGAAAATCCGCATGAAGAGATATCTCATTCACCATCTAAAAAGAAATTCCAACAATCCCTCACATGAATGATGATATATCTCTCCCCCACACAAAGTGTAATATCACACAGTTCATATGAAAATAATGCTATATCGAGGATAAGTAGATATTTCACTTTGAACTTTCCCTAGTTAAAACTTATCGGATATACTTGGCTAATCAGTGAATTATTTCATCTTGAACCGTCAACCGTTATTGTATAACCAGACAATAAGCTTTATAAAGCATTATTTCCCTTCACATCCAATCTCTTGGTTGTGTTCATTTTGGTCCTGAACTAATTTGTTTGGTTCTGCGAGTGTTTATAGAAAATATAAGCCTTTAATATTCTCATAGAGCCGACCCAGCTCACACTAACATAGGTGATCGCAACCATTAAGAGTATCCTACATATACTCCACTTGTTATATTCAAGATATGGTCATCATTAAAAAACATAGTTTTAACCTTTAAATACTTCTGTAGGCATGCATTTATATTGTGCACCATAGGAATGGAGTTGGACTATGTCCAAGCAAATGCATTACGTCTTGAGTTACTCAGAACTGGTTTGCCTATTGATCCTAGTCCGTGGGATCTCCAGTCGCTAGGATAGGTTTCCGTATAAGATAACTCTTTTTGGTTTAGGCTTTTAAACCCATTCCCCTCGATGCGCAGTCAATTTTCTCTCTTGATAAACCTTTTGTAAATGGATCCGCTAGGTTATCATTTGTTCTCACATAATCTATGGAAATAGTTTCATTTGAGAGTAACTGCCTAACTGTGTTATGGCGTCGACGAATATGTCGTGACTTTCCATTATACACAAAGTTGTGCGCTCTGCTTAGCGCAGCTTGGTTATCACAGTGTATGCATATGGCCGGTACAGGTTTAGGCCAAAATAGAATATCTTCTAAAAAGTGACGAAGCCATTCTGTTTCTTCGCCTGCTTTATCTAAAGCGATGAACTCTGATTCCATAGTGGATCGAGCTATGCATGTTTGTTTAGTAGATTTTCATGACACTGCTGCCCCTGCTAAGGTAAAGACATAACCACTTGTTGATTTTGATTCCTCTGAATCAACAATCCAATTTGCATCACTATATCCTTCTAAGACGGCAGGATATTTTCCATAATGTAAGGAATAGTTAGCGGTATTTTTTAAATATCCAAGCACTCTCATTAGTGCTTTCCAGTGTTCCTTTCCTGGATTGCTTGTATACCTGCTCAGTCGACTTACTGCATAAGCTATATCTGGTCTTGTGCAATTCATGAGATACATGAGACATCCTATTACATGAGAGTATTTCAGTTGCATTACACTTTCATTAGTGTTTTTATGCAGTACTTCTGATGGATTAAAAGGTGTTCTCACTCCTTTAATTCCATAGTTTTGGAATTTTTCAATCACTTTGTCTACATAGTGTGATTGAGACAATTCAATTCCATTAGGAGTTCTTATTATTTTGATTCCCAAAATAACGTCTGCAACTCCTAAATCTTTCATATCGAAATTGCTAGTTAACATCTTCTTTATGGTCTCTATTACCTGAGTATTTGGACCAAATATTAACATATCGTCTACATATAAACAAATCATCACATATGATTGTCCAACTTGTTTATAATAAACACACTTATCGCATTCATTTATACGAAAACCATTTCTCATCATGACACTATCAAATTTTGCGTGCCATTGTTTGGAGCTTGTTTTAGTCCGTATAATGATTTTACTAATCTACAGACTTTGTTTTCATTTCCTTTGAAAATAAAACCTTCAGGTTGCTCCATGTAGATCTCCTCATCGAGATCTCCATTTAAGAATGCCGTCTTTACATCCATTTGATGAATTTCTAGACCATAAATTGATGTAATTGCTATTAGCATTCTTATAGAGGTTATTCGTGTTACTGGCGAATATGTATCAAAGAAGTCTACTCCTTCTTTTTGACGATATCCTTTGGCTACTAATCTAGCTTTATACTTGTCGATAGAGCCATCTGCTTTCATTTTCTTCTTAAAAATCCATTTGCAGCCAATAGGTTTTATTCCAGGTGGAATATCAACAATTTCCCAAGTTTTATTACTTAGAATTGAATTAATCTCACTTTGGATTGCTTCTTTCCAACATGAGGATTCAGAAGATGACATTGCTTCCTTGTACGTTTGAGGTTCGTGCTCTAATACATATGTAAAAAAGTTCGAACCAAATTCTTTGGAAGTTCTAGCCCTTACGCTTCTTCTTGGTTCAGCATCCTCAATTTTATGATGAGTTTCATCTTCATGCGAATCTTTTAATTCTTCCCTTGTCCTTTTTGGGACATTATTTCTTTCATTCCTTTTGTGCGGAAACACGTCTTCAAAGAATGAGGCATCTCTTGATTTCATGATTGTATTTACATAAATATCATCTATATCAGACTTGAATACCAAAAATCTATATGCACTACTATTTTGGGTTGGCCCTAGATAGTAGCAATCTACTGTTTTTGGTCCAAGTTTGACTTTCTTGGGAGGCGGAACTGGAACTTTTGCCAAGCACCCCCACACTTTGAGGTATTTAAAACTTGGTTTGTGTCCTTTCCATTTCTCATATGGAATTGTTCCTGTTTTATTATAAGGGACTTTGTTTAATATGTGATTAGACATATTTAAGGCTTCCCCCCACAAGTTCGTCGGTAGACCAGAAGTTAAAAGCATGGCGGTAATCATGTCTTTTAACGTTCTGTTCTTCCTCTCGGCTACACCATTTTGTTGTGGTGAATATGGAGCTGTTGTTTGATGAATTATACCATTTTCGGCACAGAACTGTTCAAATGGTGATTCATATTCTCCACCTCGATCAGATCTCAATATCTTGATCTTTTTATTTAACTGATTTTCTACCTCA
Organism: Allium fistulosum; assembly: GCA_030737815.1. Taxonomy (NCBI): domain Eukaryota; kingdom Viridiplantae; phylum Streptophyta; class Magnoliopsida; order Asparagales; family Amaryllidaceae; genus Allium; species Allium fistulosum. The sequence continues at coordinate 75,250,007 of CM060906.1, forward strand.
GCTTTGTACTTTATAAATGATGTAATTGCTTCATCTTTACTATTCAAAAGATATACATAGCAATATCGCGTATAATCATCAATAAACGTGATAAAGTACTTTTTCCCACCTCTTGTAGGTAATGATTTAAAATCACATAAATCTGTATGAACCAAACCTAGTGGTTCGATGCTTCTATCAACAGATTGAAATGGTTTTTTAACCATTTTTGCTTCTACACATGTCTCACATTTGTAGTTCTTATCTACTTGGAATTTTGGAATTAATCCCAAGTTTGATAATATTTTCATTTTTCGGAAATTTATGTGTCCTAATCTATCATGCTATAGTAAAATTTCGTGCTCAAGCAAGTAAGAAACTTCAATTTTATTAATAGCACAATCAGAATACATAGTTTTATTGCCGATAACGGCTACATTTGCCTTAAATAGGCCATCACATAAATATCCCCTTCCGATATACATTTCAGCTTTGGACAGAACCATCTTGTCTGACTCGAACACCATTCTGAATCCTTTCTTTGATAATACTGCACCAGAGATGAGATTCTTGCGTATGTCTGGAACGTGGAGCACGTCATTCAACTTGACAGTTTTTCCTGAAGTAAACTTGAGGATTACTGTGCCACTGCCTTCGATCATAGATACTGCAGAATTACCCATATAGAGTTTCTCTTCATGATCGAATTTCTTGTATGTAGAGAACATGGATTTGTCAGAGCAGACATGACGAGTAGAGCCTGTGTCCACCCACCATTGGTTAGGATTCTGAACCATATTGCATTCAGATACAACTGCCGAGAAGTTGGACTCATCCACTTCCATGTTGTCTACTAAATTTGCCTCTTTGTTGCGGTCCTTTTTGAGTCTGCAATCTCTAGCGGCATGTCCAACCTTTCCACAAACCCAACATTCACCATTAAACTTTTTGGTTCGTTTGTTGTCTTTTGGTTTGTTGTCTTGAGCTTTCCTTTTCTTTTGGAAATTCTTCTTTTTGTTTTTGGTCTTTGAATCTTCAGCCACAAATGCCTCCTCGCTTTGTTTTGTAATTCCACGGTTATCTGCCTCAATTTTCAATCGAACTATGAGATCCTGTAAAGAGATTTCCTTCTTTTTATGCTTTAGATAATTGCGGTAATCTCTCCACGACGGTGGCAGTTTTCCCGTGATGGCTTCAACCAAAAACGATTCTCCAACCTTATGACCTTCCGCTTCGAGTTCATGAATAATGATTTGTAGTTCATGCAGTTGAGCAGTCACCGGTTTGGAGTCGACCATCTTGTAGTCCATGAATTTGTCTACAATGAATTTCTTAAGACCGATATTCTGCGTTTTGTACTTCGTGGCAAGTGCATTCCAGAGTGCTTTTGCTGTCTTTAAGGGTTGATATACTTTGTATAGCACCTTGTCGAGACAATTCAGAATATAGTTTCTGCATAGGAAATCGGAATGTTTCCATGTAGCAACATCTGCTTCCTTGCCTGGAGCAGAAATCGGTTCCTCCTCCTCGAGATACCGTTGCAGACCAAGTGTGGTGAGGTAAAATAACATCTGATTCTGCCATGTTAAAAAGTCGTCACCATCTCCCTTGAACGGTTCAGGTCTGTTGTGAGTAGTAGTCTTTGAAAATTCTACTGTTGCCATCTCTGTTTTAGTAAGAAAACAGTAAAATTCTTAAGATGTTATATGTCTAGTATACCAAAACAGAGAATAATGAAATATAAACTCGTCGCACAAGTTTATAACTCAGATTTCCACTACACTGGAATTCTGTATTAATTATAATAACAATATGAATGTTGTAAATAAATTACAACAACAGCGTTATACTATTTTGAATAAATAGTATAACAAAATTAAAGGGTAGAATGTAAAATAACAGTTCTAACCCGATTTTGTCTGAGGCTCGTCGTAACGATTTCCTTAAGAATTTTATTTCAAAATTCTCCCAAGATACAACAGACGTAATCTGCACGACATTGTGATGTGTATGATCTTCTGTGTGATAGGACTGAATATGATTTAAGAGATGAAGAGATAGAAGAGATAATTCAGTTTGAAAAATGAGTGAGGAAAGTGATCAGGTTTCCTCCTTATTTATAGCCGAATTCCCAATGGCTGCATCCGTTGAGAAAAGTCGCACCTCTTCATTTGCAACGTCAAAAAAACGTTATTGTTCGCAACAGTCACTTCCTTTCATTTGCAACGCTTCAGAACTGTTGCTGTTTGCAACAGTTGCGTCCGTTCAGTTGCAACACTCCAGAACCGTTGCTGTTTGCAACAGTCGCGTCCGTTCATCGTTCAAATTTGAAAATCCGCATGAAGAGATATCTCATTCACCATCTAAAAAGAAATTCCAACAAAAATATGGACAGCGATACGGTTTAAGGATGATGGTTTGTGAGTTGGTGTGGATGTATGGCAGTTGCGACTATGAGTAGTTAGTTTAAGGAAGACTTTAGGATATTGGTTTAATATGGGATGTATGGAAGTTGGCTTTGGGAAGTGATCGGGCTTGGGTTTGTAGATAGGTCCAAGTGGAAGAAGCAGTTTACCAAAGGTGTAGAGTGTAACCTTTTGAGCCACTGCACTAAGATTTAAGATTGGATGGAAGTCACATGACTCACATCTTGGTCTACTACAAGCTGATGATCATAATAAATCTCCATGGCAAATTCTATTTCAACCCATATTTTCAATTAGTAGCCCCCCAAAATATAAAAAAGATTGTAAACCCCCAAACTTGCTTAGTAGCCCCCCGTTTGTTCCAAAATTACCCCTAAACTTATCTGTACTATTTTTTTTTTGAGTTTCTGTGTTCACCACGCACTGACAAGACATGGTTAGATATCTAACCACGTAGAGACTATGCGTGGTTTATCATATAACCACGTAGTGGCACTACGTGGTTATATTACCAACCACATTTGTTCGCTCCGTACTGGAACAACGTTCATGTTTTAACCCAGCATGGTACTTCCAAAACAATAAAAAAATTACGTAAAAGTTGGAAAGTAGGGTTTTGGAGTTTCGATGTTTTAGAACAGTGAAAAATTACGTAAAAGTTGGAAGAATTGAGAAAAAAACTTCTTAAGGGTATTTTTGTCTTCATAAATTTATTTTTTGAAGGGGGCTACTAAGTAAAATTATGGGTTGAAATAGAATTTGCCAATCTCCATTATCATTCTCTTGTGATTTATGGTAATTGGGCCGAGATTCTAGAGCCATTGAATCTCAAATACCACGTCATCCCCTGAAATTGGCATGAGAAAAAAAATCACAACTGAAATCATATTCTCCAATTCACACATGGACTCGGCGATAAATTCCTTCGTAGTGAAGCCGCTCTCCGTTCTCAACGCTACTTGGAATTCCCATGTCTTCTCGATCTGAAATCCTAGAAAGTGAGCTAATTTTAGGTCAATATAATTGTGAGTGCTTTCTGAACCACAAATATCGAAATCTATTAGTTGTTGATGAGCGCTGTTAGTCGTGTGGATCTCGGGTGGGAAGATCTCATTAGGGTATGAAAGGAAATTGCTGCTTCCTCGGGTTGTGTGCTATCGGAAGTTTCAAGATTTGCTGAATTGAGATCGTCTTCTGGTAAGAGTAGTAATGCTTGTTTTTTATTACATTTGTTGCCAGCAGAATATTTCTCGTCGTAGTGGCGACATAGGCCTTGTGCTTTTCGGTTTTGGAGTTCGGTTTGTGTCATTTTTTTAATTGGGCAGTTGATTTTAGTGTTTCGGCTAGGGGATTGTATTGGTGGGAGGGTGAGTCGTGGGGGTTACTTACGTTAAAAGTGGTTCGAGTGTAATTTTTTTTGTGTCATTGAGTTTGGTTTCAATCAATTTAGAAAGATCGGTAACATCGATGATGGTGGTAGGTTGTAGGGCTTGGACTTTGTTTCCAATTTGAGGTTTCAACCTTGAAAAGAAACAATTTAGTATGGTGTCAGGAGGGAGGTTGTTATTCAATTGGAGAGTGTTTCAAAATTTAATTGATTCTTCACCTGTGGTGGTTTGTCGGAGTTTGAAAACTGCTGCTTGTGGGTTAATGAAAGGGAATGAGCCAAAACGGTTTTCAATGGCTGTAGTGATGGTTGCCAAGGAGAGTTGTTTACTATTGTACATCCATTGCAACCACGTAAGGGCGTTGCCCATCTTGTAGTATCTTTCAAGTTTGATTCTTTGTTCGTCGAGGTATAATGGAACAAGAAAAATCTTTCAGCTTGGAAGATCCGGTCAAAATGATATTAGATTCATCGAAGTGGGTTAGTTCACACTTAGGGGTTCAAATATTGATCTGAGTTGGAAGATGGGTTGTATAACAAGGTATTGTGAGTAAGAGGGGTGGTTATGGTGATCAATAGGAGGATTCATGGTAAGGTGATGTGGGAGCAGAGGATATTTTGGAGGATAATTTGGCTATGAGTTGAGTAAGTTGATGGACGGAAAGTTGTTGTGTGGTAAAGTTGTTTTTGGTGTCGATTATGTCAGCATGTTGGGAGGAGAGGGCTATTTCTTGGTTGGTGAGGGAAGCCCGTTTGGTGGAAAGGGTGGCGTTGATGGAGTCAATAGATGTTTGTTGGTGCACGAGTTAAGAAGCGAGGTCGTCCAAGCGGGTCATGGTGTTGATTGGGAGGAGGTGAGGGTAGGAGTGAAAACACCAAATCGACAAGCACAAAGCTCTGTAGCCAAAACTAGATAATCATTTGTACTACAGAGAAGGTTTAGGAGGAAGAAGACATAAGAATAATGAATAAAAAGACTTTAACTGGCCATAAAGTTTCATTTCTTTGTTTTGCTTATGTAGAAAGTTTTACAATGCATGGCATAACAAATTTGTACAACTATATCCACTTTCTATTTGTGATTCATTATCGACTACTCTTTTTGTAACAAACTATTAAAAAAAAGAGAAATTTATTGTGCTTTTCTGTGCTGGCATATCCTAGATTAATCCTTGTAATGGCTTGGTATTTTAGTGCTTCTTTTAGGCCTCATAGTATCAATGTTTGCAGGTGCGGCAGAAGCATGTGGAGCTTCGTTGGTTATGGCTATGTTGCGAGCTAATGAGGGGCATCCATGGTGAGTGGTTATCGGAGATTGACTTACATGTTGTTTATAACTACTTGCTAATTTCATTTCATCATTGTAATAAACGAAATGCACAAAAATAAAACTGCAGTGATTCAAGGATTCCGTTCCCTTTTGTTTGTTTGTGCGTGCCGTAACCACCAAGGATCCATTTATAGAAAAATTTAATAAACCAAATAACTTGCTAAAAAATTGATGTTCTTTCTCAGGGTGTCAGCTGTCAGGTCTATTTCCATGCAATCAGTTTGTATAGTGGTTTGGTTTGGTTTGTGTGCCATCTTCTGCAATTGTTGCATCTTTATATGAACATGTAGCAGCTACATATTGCCTCATACACAACCAAGGTCGGTTAGAAATCAAAATAGTTTATAATTCATGGGATGGGGTATAAATATAAATGAGAAAACACAAGACTTTAGAGATTTCTTTTGTTAAAAAGTGTTTTGCAACTCATATACTTAAACCGCATATTAATGGGTGCTTGGGTTAGATCCGACCATATCTGTGTAGAGTATTGAGATCTAACAAACCATAACATTCTGAGTTGTTAGAGCATCTCCAATCTTTATTTAAATATAATGTAATGTCAATTACACATCATCAAAACTTCAAAATTTTCAAATTGTAGTCCCCAATGTCAATGTTAATTTGAATGTAATCTTGACTTGGCATGAAATTAAGTAGACATTGTCAAGTGAAATGTCTGGTTTAGACATTTCACTTCACATTGTGAACAATACAAATACAAACAAAAATTATTATTTTAACTATAAATTTTATTTATCTATAATTTAATTGGAACATGTAAGCAAAATTATTTGTACAAAGAAATTAGCATTGGAGTGGTTATTTTATTTTCAATATCACGTCTAATTATTTTATTTACACAATTATAAATTACAATTGACACACATGATTTAATTGACAATACATACCATTAGGATTGGAAATGCTCTTCCAGCCAAAGGCTTCCCTTGATCATGCAACTGTTTAGTCTCCTCGCAATTTTTTTACTTAGTTTGTAGCCTTGGACTTTTCTTTTCTAAATCAAACATACTTGAACTCAACAACCAATACCAAAGCTAGACTTAGGACTGTTATGGTAATGGTTACCATTACCATTTCACAAATACCGTTATCGTACCATTTTTTACTGGTAATCGAAAATTGTTTACCGTTACCAATAGGCTGGTATACCGAAGACTGATATACCGGTAATCTGGTAACCGTTACACTAGTAATGGTAAATTATCATTTGTCTAAAAAAGGTTAGTAACATAACACGTATTCACACCATAACGGTACTTCATTATACAATTTATAGTGTTACTTAATAAAAGACATAAATGAGAAAGAAGTGAAGTGTATTTAACATTATTTCACCTGGTTAATAAACTAAATTTAATCATTTGTTTGGTTCTAAATGCCTATAATAAAGCATGTTACATGAATATACATGTATTATAAATTGACTGGTAAAATTTGAAGAAATGTTACTGATGATTTACCATAGAAAATGGTAAATTTACCGTTACCATACCGATTAAACTGGTATAACGATTTCACTCGAAAACGGTAACCAATGGTAGCCGATTGACTGGTAATGGTAAATTTACCGTTACCATAACAGCCCTAGCTAGACTCATTTAAGTGTTAGCCTCTCCTGTACTAAATGGGTCCTTAATCTCTACCTGTCACACTTTATATGGTCAGCAACATAAATATTTGCACAGAACATACTGTCACCTTCTCTAGTTGTATTTGCAACCATCTTATTTACTACAACATTCTGCATATCAATGTTCTAGTAGATAAGGATTCTGCACTCGAATAGACTCATGTCATTTTATGCTTCATTTTTTTTGAACATGTCTGTTACTTATGTTTATCTTAATCAATAATAATTCAAGTATAGAAAAAGGCAATATCAGTATTTCCTCTTTTAACTATGTTTATAGTTATAGAAGAAGGCACAACATTGAGGCTTTGCAATGGACCTGTTTAGTTTGTTCTTCTCTTATACTTTTGCACTGAACGAACCAGTTTCACATCCAGATAAGTTCAAAACCAGCCACAAGGCTAGTTTTGTAAAAAATAGGAGGAGAATTAAAAGGGTAAAGTATTCGCCGTTTTAATTAAAAAGGCAAAGTCTTCGCCATTTTATTTCTCCTCTATATTAGCCATGAAATAAAATGGCAAAAGTCTTGTCGCTTTAATTAAAACAGGAAAGACTTAAAACGATAATCTCTTCGCCGTTTTAATCACCAATCTTCTTTTTAGTTCACCAACCACAAAACCAAAGAAAGCTAACCACAATCAATCGAACAAGCCATTGTTGGTTGTGATTTAAACATTGGAAACATACCATCTTCACAACTGAGATTCTTTTTGTAGTTCTAAATTTTTGCCCTTCAGTAACTCTTCATACAAAATATTCCAGTCTATAAACAACTGTTCACATTTTTTTAATGCTCATACCTGCTGCAGAGACTAGATTCTATGCTTGAGAGCTTGTTAATAATAACCCGACGATAACTTTGCTTGACATATGGCATTAGAATTTTAAGACAAACATACAACTTAAAATGCCAATATATCAAAGAAGAGAGGCTAACTACCATTTGAACTTTAATTGAGGATGAGTCTGAAACATTTACATATATGCATGTACAAATGACCAGAACTGAATATATCACCCAAAACACCAATCACTCATCTCCCTATAAACTGTCGTTGTAATTTTAGCTTTTACTTCAACAGTCGACAAAGGAACTTGACAAAGAGGACAACCAAAATGCCTGAACTCAACCCACCTATCTAAGCAACCTCTATGAAATACATGCCTGCACTTTAGTTCTCTTGTTTCTTCCCCTTCTTTCATATTACATAAACATAGAATACGCTTCACTCATCTTCTCTTTCTTTCCCAAAGCTATACACTCGGAGTTTTGTGCATATATTTAAAGATCAAACCGTAAATCGAACCGTGTTGCTGCAAGGTTAAAGGTTCTAGTGGTTCAACTGGTTAGACCATGAGAACCGCGTTAATCGGTATTTTCTATTTTTCTAATTTAAATGTTAAATTATTTCAATTAATGCTAAAATTTAACCAATTATAATTAATATATTAACTTTAAAACAATTACTTTTAAACATTTCATAATAAACATTGATTGGAATAATTTTATAACAACTATTTTAGCACGAAATTGTAAATTTCCTTATTTTTAAGACAAAAGACGTTCAATTCAATACTGATTTATAAAATGTACACTAATAATATATTTAGTCGTCCAAAATTGATAAGATAATCCAATAATTTGATGGTTAAGGTTATGAAATTATATACTAAACAAATTATGTAAAAAAAATGAAGAGTGAAGCAATAACCCTTCCTAAAATTTGAAGAACCACGTGGTTCAAAAATGTCGGTTTTGAGGTTTTTTCAAGGTTTTGAGGTTAGACCGCGGATTTATGCACACGCAAAGTTGTTTCAATTTCAGAGCCGTAACGCTTCAAGGTTTAAGGTTAAGCGTGGTCGAGCCGAGGTTGAGTTTGGTCTTTTAAAACACTAGTTTTGTGTCAATTTTGCTATTAACCGTTGAAGACTTATTGGGGTTTAGTCGATGAATTGAGAATCATCGAGCCAGGAAATATGTGATAGTGGTGGTTTGATAACAAAAGGTACGAGGAAACAAGGTAGTAATAATATAGAGATTGGTAAATGTATAGATAGGCTTTCATATCCCTCTATGTAGGCCTGTCAACGGATGCTTTCGAATGTGGATAGTAAAAATTTAATAAACCAAATAACTTGCTAAAAAATTGATGTTCTTTCTCAGGGTGTCAGCTGTCAGGTCTATTTCCATGCAATCAGTTTGTATAGTGGTTTGGTTTGGTTTGTGTGCCATCTTCTGCAATTGTTGCATCTTTATATGAACATGTTGCAGCTACATATTGCCTCATACACAATCAAGGTCGGTTAGAAATCAAAATAGTTTATAATTCATGGGATGGGGTACAAATATAAACGAGAAAACACAGGACTTTAGAGTTTTCTTTTGTTAAAAAGTGTTTTGCAACTCATATACTTAAACCGCATATTAATGGGTGCTTGGGTTAGATCCGACCATATCTGTGTAGAGTACTGAGATCTAACAAATCATAACATTCTGAGTTGTTAGAGCATCTCCAATCTTTATTTAATTATCAAAACATCAAAATTTTCAAATTATAGTCCCCAATGTCAATGTTAATTTGGATGTAATCTTGACTTGACATGAAATTAAATAAACATTGTCAAGTGAAATGTCTAGTTTAGACATTTCACTTCACATTGTGAACAATAAAAATACAAACAAAAATTGTTATTTTAATTATAAATTTTATTTATCTATAATTTAATTGGAACATGTAAGCAAAATTATTTGTACAAAGAAATTAGCGTTGGAGTGGTTATTTTATTTTCAATGTCATGTCTAATTATTTTATTTACACAATTATAAACTACAATTGACACATATGATTTAATTGACAATACATACCATTAGGATTGGAAATGCTCTTAAAGCCAAAGGCTTCCCTTGATCGTGCAACTGTTTGGTCTCCTCGCAATTTTTTTTACTTAGTTCGTAGCCTTGGACTTTTCTTTTCTAAATCAAACATACTTGAACTCAACAACCAATATCAAAGCTAGACTTAGAGCTGTTATGGTAATGGTTACCGTTACCATTTCACGAATACCGTTACCGTACCATTTTTACCGGTAAGTGAAAATTGCTTACCGTTACCGATGGGTTGGTATACCGAAGACTGGTATACCGATAATCTGGTAACCGTTACACTGGTAATGGTAAATTACCGTTTGTCTAAAAAAGGTTAGTAACATAACACGTATTCACACCATAACGGTGCTTCATTATACAATTTATAGTGTTACTTAATAAAAAACATAAATGAGAAAGAAGTGAAGTTTATTTAAAATTATTTCACCTGGTTAATAAACTAAATTTAATCATTTGTTTGGTTTTAAATATCTATAATAAAGCATGTTACATGAATATACATGTATTATAAATTGACTGGTAAAATTACCGTTACCGCTGGTATTGAAGAAATGTTACCGATGATTTACTGTAGAAAATGATAAATTTACCGTTACCATACCGATTAAACCGGTATACCAATTTCACTCAAAAATGGTAACCGATTGGTTGTTAATGATAAATTTATCGTTACCATAACAGCCCTAGCTAGACTCATTAATAGTGTTAGCCTCTCCTGTACTGAATGGGTCCTTAATCTCTACCTGTTACACTTTATATGGTCAGCAACATAAATAATTGCACAGAACATGCTGGCACGTTCTCTAGTTATATTTGCAACCATCTTATTTTACTGCAACATTCTGCATATCAATGTTCTAGTAGATAAGGATTCTGCACTCGAATAGACTCGTGTCATTTTATGCTTCAATTTTTTTGAACATGTCCGTTACTTGTGTTTATCTTAGTCAATAACAATTCAAGTATAGAAAAAGGCAATATCAATATTTCCTCTTTTAACTTTGTTTATAGTTATAGAAAAAGGCACAACATTGAGGCTTTGCAATGGACCTGTTTAGTTTGTTCTTCTCTCCTACTTTTGCACTGAACAAACCAGTTTCACATCCAGATAAGTTCAAAACCAGCCACAAGGCTAGTTTTGTAAAAAATAGGAGGAGAATTAAAAGGGTAAAGTATTCGCCGTTTTAATTAAAAAGGCGAAGTCTTTGCCGTTTTATTTTTCCTCTATATTAGCCATGAAATAAAACGGCAAAAGTCTTGTCGTTTTAATTAAAATAGCAAAGACTTTGCCGTTTTAACCACCAATCTTCTTTTCAGTTCACCCACCGCAAAACCAAAGAAAGCTAACCACGATCAACCGAACAAGCCATTGTTGGTTGTGCTTTAAACATTGGAAACATACCATCTTCACAACTAAGATTCTTTTTGTAGTTTTAAATTTTTGCCCTTTAGTAACTCTTCATACAAAATATTCCAGTCTATAAACAATTGTTCACATTTTTTTAATGCTCATACCTGCTGCAAAGACTAGATTCTCTGCTTGAGAGCTTGTTAATAGGAACCTGACGATAACTCTGCTTGACATATGGCATTAGAATTTTAAGACAAATGTACAACTTAAAATGCCAATATATCAAAGAAGAGAGGCAAACTACCATTTGAACTTTAATTGAGGATGAGACTGAAACATATACATATGTGCATGTACAAATGACCAGAACTGAATATATCACCCAAAATACCAATCACTCATCTCCCCATAAACTGTCGCTGTAATTTTAGCTTTTACTTCAACAGTCGACAAAGGAACTCGACAAAGAGGACAGACAAAATGCCTGAACCTCAACCCACCTATCTAAGCAACCTCTATGAAATACATGCCTGCACTTTAGTTCTCTTGTTTCTTCCCCTTCTTTCATATTGCGTAGACATAGAATATGCTTCACTCAGTCTTCTCTTTCTTTCCCAAAGCTATACACTCGGAGTTTTGTGCATATATTTAAAGATCAAACCGTAAATCGAACCGTGTTGCTGCAAAGTCAAAGGTTCTAGTGGTTCAACTGGTTAGACCATGAGAACCGCGTTGATCAATATTTTCTATTTTTCTAATTTAAATGTTAAATTATTTCAATTAATGCTAAAGTTTAACCAATTATAATTAATATATTATCTTTAAAACAATTATTTTTAAACATTTCATAATAAACATTGATTGGAATAATTTTATAACAACTATTTTAGCACGAAATTGTAAATTTCTTTATTTTTAAGATAAAAGACGTTCAGTTCAATACTAATTTATAAAATGTACACTAATAATATATTTAGTCGTCCAAAATTGATAAGGTAATCCAATAATTTGGTGGCTAAGGTTATGAAATTATATATTAAACAAATTATGTAAAAAAATGAAGAGTGAAGCGATAACCCTTCCTCAAATTTGAAGAACATGTGGTTCAAAAATGTCGGTTTTGAGGTTTTTTAAGGTTTTGAGGTTAGACCGTGGATTCATGCACACGCAAAGTTGTTTCAATTTCAGAGTCGTAGCCCTTCAAGGTTTAAGGTTAAGTGTGGTCAAGCCCAGGTTGGGTTTGGTCTTTTAAAACACTAGTTTTGTGTCAAGTTTGCTATTAACCGTTGAAGACTTATTGGGGTTTAGTCGATGAACTGAGAATCATCGGGCCAGGCAATATGTGATAGTGGTGGTTCGATAACAAAAAGTACGAGGAAACAAGGTAGTAATAGTATAGAGATTGCTAAATGTATAGATAGGCTTTCATATCCCTCTATGTAGACCTGTCAACTGATGCTTTCGAATGCGGATAGTGTCATATCTGCATTCGCATCCAAAATCATTTTCGGATATCCGCATCCGCGGATACGAACGGATATCGGATAATTATCCTATCCACCAACGACTGATAAATCAAGAATTATAAACAGAAATGTTTAGTTTAACATAAATATTTTCAATCCCATTAATTATAAAAGTGTTAAAAATTAATAGATATGATGATAATAAATAGTTTTGAGCAGTTAAAAAGCATTAAGTGCATATAATATAAATTACCAACTTAATAAAATAATAAACAAATATTTTTCATTGCACTAAAACACACATAATTTGAACTGTAATCTTGACAAAAATCAAACAGATAATTTTCAGATGCGGATGTCTTCGTATTCGCATTCGCATCCGTTTTTCCGAATATCGAATATTTATCCGTTTTTCGGATGCGGATGCAGACGGATTTCAGATTTTTTAGGTATCCATTGACAGCCCTAGCTCTATGACTAATTAAAAAGTATGGAAAAAACAATGAAGGAATTTTGTGTTGATTTGTTGAATAAAAGATTGTAAAGGTGACATGACGCAGATCATGGAACTTGTGTTACAAATAGAGGTACCAAGTCCACTGATTATATATATTGTTGTTATATGTATCTAAAAAGGAATCATTTATTTATGCTTCAGGTTGGTCATGTCCTCTTCCATCTCCTTGCGTTGACCATTACCAATAGAAAGTTGGGTCATAGTAGAAAGTTGGGTAAATGGTTTAAAATAATATTTCTTTCTGCCCTGACCCACACTGATTGATTCTGCACTGCCTTCGACAATGTACCGAGTTATCAAAGCATTAAGAATATTGGATAAAGTTGTGTGGCAGATTTTCATTACACATGATTAATAATTAAATCTCATCATGTAAGTTATCCAGCGTTAATAATGCCGGATTACTCAGTGACTGCCTGTGTCACTTTAGTGACCTGAAAGTCATTGGTGAGTCCATTTTTGGACTCATCCCGAGTGACTGACCCCATGTTGGGGTTCCTCTTAACATTCAGACAACAACTTAGAGAAGACAAGATTCGAGATTTTCTTGATATCCTTGCTATCCGTACATGGTAATTTGTCATGAATATGTAACATGGTTGAGAATTATGAATGAATTAGTGCGCTACGTGTGCTTTCAAATCTAAATTACATATACATATCATACATTCTTTTAATAAACACTATTAATTATAATTATTTGTAATATTATGTTATATATTAAATTAAACGTTACTTTTTTAACAATTTAACAATTTTAAAATAAATTAGACGTCGCATGGTCCAGCGAAACTTTTATTTTATCACATTTGTCTCTACATTTATCCACTTCTTTTTGCAAGTTGTTATTATTGTGGCTCCACTCTTTCAGTTTAATTTTCACTTGTTTTTGAACTTGAAGCAAATTATACAAATGATTATCCACTTGTGGAATGGTCATGTATTCTTCGACCTTCTCTTTGTAATCATCATGATGACACCAAAAAATGCAATATTTGAATGGTTTAACCCATTGTTTTAATGACCCCGTCGAACCACGGTTCAACCGCAAAAAACAACGGACCGCAAAAACCACTTCCTCCATTCGCTGCCATCCAATTCAAACTCTCTAGTACTTGTGCTTCTTGTTTCGTTAAGCTGGTAAGGTTCCTTCTAGAAATTCCACCGATGATGATGCTTATGTCTCGATTAATCTAACTTGTTAAAGCTAACACTTCCTTCTTTCTGCCATTAAAAGCCCTGTCATTCCTGTCACACCAGAGATGACATATGGTGGTTGTGACCCTAATTTTTCCCAGTTCCTTTATCAAGTACGACATATGACTCCTCGTATTCAGGTAATCAACTTACTCCTTTAAAGTTTTAACTTCATCTGTTTGCTTATATCTAAGCTTTTGAATGGCCCAAGTCCTCTTACTAAAAGTACAGTAAAAAAAATAAGCGCTCATGAGATGCAGTTGCTGCGTGACAAAAAATGCATGTCATATCTTCCAAAATACACCAACTGTGTAGTCGGTCCTTGGTGGGAAGTCTGTTTATCAAGGCTCTATATAGAGTGTTAGCCATTTTAGGGTTGTTAGATCTGCTCCATACTATGTTGTGCCATGGAACATTATGAAATTTGACTCTAGTATCCTCCTAAGCATCTTTAAGTTTAAATTGTCCTTTGTTGTTGCTCCTCCAAGTCTATGAGTCTTTAGTTCTGTCAGTAAATATAGGAGTTTCTTGAATTTTCTGCTTAAAATTTCTGGTAACAAGTTGTCTATCACACTCCTAGCTTGAACCATTAATGATGCTAGCTACTTTGCAAGAGGGGGTACCATCAGTAGAAAATCCATTCCATCCTAGTCTTTCAATAAAACTTTTACTATTAAGCCATGGGTCCTTCCAAAGATCAGTTTTTTCACCATTAGCAATTTGCCTTTCAATTAAGTTTTTCAGTTGTTCCCTATATTTCAATATGTTCTTCCAAGTAACTGAAGCATTGTTATCAATTTTGATAGTCCAGAAGTTATCTTTAAGATATCCGGCTCTCATCCATTTAGCACGTAGATTGTCAAACTCCAGAATTTTCCACGCAAGTTTGAGGCCATAAACTTTTTTCAGATCAAACAAATTTTTAAGGCCCACCCCACCTTCTTTCTCTGGTTTACAAAGACCTTTATAACTAACTTTTTGTAAACCACTCCTCCATATAAAGACACAAACATAGTTAATTTTCACAAAAGAATAGTCAAGGATTTGAAATGTTTGTAACCAAAACCTAACTTTGGAAGTAATAACTAAGTGAACCAACTCAATTCTACTAGCAAAAGATAGGAATTTAGATCTCCAGCCATCTAACTTCTCTCGTATATTATGCACCAGTTTATCACATTCAGCATCAGTTATGGTGTTATTAGAAAGAGGAACACCCAAGTACTTGATAGGAAGGATCCCCTCAGTAACTCCTAGCCTCTTTAAAATGTTTTGTTTATTCCTACAAAACTTGTTAAAGTAACATTTAGTTTTGAGTTCATTCGAATTCAGACTTGCTAGCCTCTCCAAATCTTCAAAAATTTCTTTGATTTTATCAATGAAATTTAGACTAGCCTTGGTCATAATAAGAAGGTCATCTGCATGGACAAGATGTGTAACTTGGGGTTGGATATTATATATAAGGCTAATGTCATTTTGGAAACAAGCAAACTCCATCTAGAGAGAACCATTTCATAGCAACAACAAACAGATAGGGGGAAAGGGGGCCTCCTTGCCCGATCCCTCTGTTGCTCTGAATAAAGCCTTTACGTGCACCATTAGTAAGGATAGAGTGGGTAGGGGTGTTGAGTCAGTGAGCAATCAACTTCAATAATTTAGCAGGAATGCCTATAGAGTTTAGCATATGAATGATGAATTGTCTATTGACTTTATCATAAGTATTGTGTAAATCAATTTTCAAACACAATTTGTCTACCTTTCTTTTATTAAAATCTCTGACCAGTTATGATCCATTAAAGAATTCTCTGATATGAATCTGCCCTTAATAAAAGCATTTTGACATTAAGAGATTAAATTAGGAAGCAATTTATGCAATCTCATACATATGATTTTGTCTAGAATTTTATATGTGACATTGCAGCCGGCAATAGGCCTAAATTCTTCAATGCTCTTTGATTTTTAACTTTAGGGATAAGGGAAATAAAAGTATGATTTATTTCTTGAAAAAACTCACCAAAGTCCAAAGCTTCTTGATAGGCTTTTAACATGTGCCCATTCAGGTGTACCCAGTTCATTTTGAAGAAGGCCGCCCCCTTCCATCGAGACCAAGACTAGAATCACTGTGAATATAGAAAACTGCATGCTTTAATTCCCCTTCTTGAACCCTAGCTGTTAGCATAGCACATCCCTCTCTGGAGATTTTCCTTTTGCTATGAATAGCTGGTAAGTTTTGATCATAGTCCCCATTATATGGTTCTGAGAAATATGTAATTGCTTTGTCTTTAAAGTCTTTAATATTATCAGAAGCATTTCCCTATTCATTATGACGGTTATATAAATTATTATGGTGCTTCCTTGAGGACATTTTAGTATAGAAAAATTTTCTGCATTCATCTCCCTGTAAAAGCCACTTTTCTTTAGCCTTTTGCTTAAGATCAATAGCCTACTTCTTGAGTTCCTCCTTTAGTTTTCTCCGAAGAGAATAGAAATCTGCATTGAGTCCTTCATGAAGAGGGTTATCATCTAGTTGAAATTGAATGTCTTCTAACCGGCTTTGGATTTTAGTGATTTCATCATCTTGCTTGGGTCTTTTCCTGTTCCATTCCTGAAGTCGATTTTTCATAGTTTTTACCAGCATAACAAATTGGTACATGCAAGTGCCTTGAGGAATTTGAACTGTACTAAAATCAACTGCCTCATTATAACCATCAATGAAATGCCAATGATTAGCATATCTAAATGGCCTACCTCTTAGACTAATATCATCATCATTAAATTGGACAAGGAGTGGGCAGTGGTCACTTGTAGAACTAGGGAGCATGGTAGTTTTAAGATTAAGGATGTTGTTAAATAAATCTGCATTACTCAGGGCTCTGTCCAACCTGGAAGTTATTTTCTTTGCCTCACCACTCCTCCATGTAAATTTCAGGTCAAAATGGAATGCTTCAACTAATCCACTAGCGAGAATGCAATTATTAAATTCTGCAACTTGGGAAAGCTTCAATTTAAGTCCCCCTTTTTTCGCTAGTACTTAACACTGCATTAAAATCTCCAGTAACAAGCCATGGCTGATGAATTAGTTTAGAATTGATAATTAGCCGTTTCTATAGATTAGTCCTTTCAGAAGCAAGGTTACCAGCGTAGAAAAAAGTGATAAATACGTCTATGCCCCCTATATCCTTTAACTACATAGTAATTTGTTGGTCATCCTGATTAAGAACATAACCAATTCAAGAACTATTCTCCCAAAGAATCATGATTCTACCTTTAGCTGAGCATGTGCTGTTATGAACCAAGTTCTAATGATCCCACATTTGGCATTTAAACATATCTATATTGCCTTCAGAAAATTCATTTTCCAACACGGCTAAGATAGAAGGCTTATACTTAGCCTTAATGTTATGGAGGTCTAACTGAAGCGTGTCATTGTTAAGACCTCTCACATTCCAACAGATGATAAACATTAATGTTTAGTATATCTACTCCTAGTAATCGGAGCCTATGCTACCTTTGTTGATAAATCAGTAGCTTTCTCCTTCTTTGATGTAAATTGTTTCTCATATTCTTCATTTGGTTCTGTATATATACTAATGTTTTCTGCCTCTTCCTCATCCTCTTCATCAGATGACTCCAGCTGGATATTCAACTTATGGATTTCCTCTAATGAATCAGGCAACACCTCCTCTTCCATCATTTTACTACAATCAGATGAGTCCTCGGATGTCTTATCAACAGTTGGAGGCTGCAATTGCTCAACAACATGTGGTGACTTCTCTTCTTTCTGATCTGGTGTTGGATGAACTGCTGGCTCTACTTTAGAGCCCAACCCATTAGCTGAAGGGGTAGGCTTTACATAGTGTAGGTTGGGGTCGCTAACTGCCGCATTTTGTGTAATATTTTTTGTTGCTGCATCATTTTTTGGACTACTAGTTTCATGCTGATCATATGTAGTTGTTGATGAGGTGATGTTTTTTGTCTTTTCCACCCAAACCTGCTTAGGCTTATATGTAATGATGTTACAGTGCTTGTTGATATGACCAAAGCAGTTACATTTACCACACCTAGGTGGCACAAACTCATATTCCACTTCATGCATGTACACATTACCCTACTTCTCTATTACTTTTACTGTTTTTGGGAGATCCGAACTAGCACTAATGTCTAATAGCACTCTAGAAAATTTGATGCATTTAACAAGTCTATATTTTTATTTATATTCAGCGGTTTACCTATTAAACTTGCAAGTTTGCTGGTGCACCTCATATTCCATAGAGCCAAATTTAAGTTATTGAATTTGATCCACATTGGATATGTCGTTAGCATAGCTCTTCCAAAATTGAAATCAGCTTCCCATTTTCACATGAAAATCAACTTACTATCCATACACCATGGGCTGCCCTATAGAACCCGATCATAATCGTCTTCATGCTCAAACTTGATCAGAAAAAAACCCATGGAAATACATCCCAGGATCCTTTAGGGTTCCAAACCCTCTTGATATATGCATTAAAATAAACAAAATATGGCCTTTTTCCTGCCATGCAGACATAGATTGAGTTCTTCCACACAGTCTTAGATTCTTCATAGTCCGCATTGTCAATCAGCTGATACGATTCTTTGCCATACGATTTGGGTTCGAAATAGTTAGCTTTGCCTTTGATTTCAATCTTATTGCCCAAAGCCTCTACCCACGATTTAGGTTTTGAGTTGAGAACCATGTTAGAAGGCCTAGGGTTACGCTTGACTGCCTCCATAAACATCTACTTCCCCTTCCTCTTCACCTCCTTCCATCTTCCTCCATCATCATCTCCTTGTTTGCCTAAGGTTTTGGGAATGCTTTTTATTGTCACCATAAACGCATATATATATATATATGTGTGTGTGTGTGTGTGTGTGTGTATGTATATTTGATGATATTTCACCATAATTAGAAATGTGTAAATACTATTGAATTTGGAGTTATAAATGTAAGCATGAGTATAATTTAAACATTTATTATTTTGAAATTTGGAAAAGTATAAATTCACTAATGAAAGTATGAATTTATGAAAAAGAGTGCAAAATAGAGATTGAAAATAATTTTGTTATAATAAGATGTTTGGAATTAAACGATATATTGCAAAATATTTCATTAAATAGAGGAAAAAAAATTAATAGAAATTTGGTTGGTAAAATTTTGGCTTTTATTAGAATCAATTAAAGTTATTTGGTGTAAAATTTGAATTTGAATTATATTTATATATTAAATAAAGTGAAATCTTTGAAAAAAATATTATTTAATGTTTGAAAAGTGAATTGTTTAAATAAAGAATTTTGTAATTCTTAAAAGTAAGTTTTAATTTGTTAAATGTTTGATATTTAAAAATGAAAGTCCAATGAAATTGTTATGTTTAGTATAATTGATTTGTTGTAGATTTTTCTTATGGAAAATTGTTTTATGAAATCCCAAACTCAAATACATGGTTCTCGACATCAATTAACACATATGTTAAAAAGAATTTTGGGTTTTCATGGATGAGTTGATTGGTTTTGTGCGTGTGTTCAATGATGGATAAAAAGGATGCAAGTGACTCGTCAAACGGGTTAAGTTATGTCAAAATGGGTTAGGTCGAGTTTGACTTACTCATTTATGACTCATTCTTTTTGACCCATTTAATACAGAGGTCAATCTGACCCAACTTATTTAATAAGCGGGTTGCCCATTTAATCCATTTAAAAATTTAAATTTGATTTGACTAATAAAAAACAAATAGATATATAATAATTCTAATCCTAATTTTTACGTTTTGAATTTCAATAAAAATAAAATTTTTAAAATTTAAAATTCTAATTCTAATTTTCATCAAAATTCAAATATGAGGATGTAGCATATTATTTTCTAAATACAACCGTTAGTCACCATGGAGGCCTACAGTGTTCATTCACAAGATGAAGTATCAGAGTGTTCTATATTGTCCGTAATTTAGGTGGGAGTTCATTGGTCGAAGTCATGCCTAATTCCGAGTAAGTATGAAGAAGTTACTGCAGTCCGAACAAAAAAATAGTGGCTTCTGTTTAAGCGGAGTTCAAACATGGAGATGTAGCTTGTTATTTTCGAACTACAACTATTAGTCACCATGGAGACCTGTAGTGTGCGTTCAAAAGATGAAGTATCAGAGTGTTCCATATTGTCCGTAAGATAGACAGGATTTCATCGGTCGAAGTTTCGCCTAATTCTAAGTTGGTATGAAGAAGATACTGTAGTTTAAACAAAAAAATTAACGGCTTCTGCCTAGGCGTAGTTCAAATATGGGGACGTAGCCTGTTATTTTCTAAGTACAACTGTTAGTCACCATGGAGAACTACAGCTTACGTTCACAAGATGAAGTATTTGAGTGTTTCATTTTGTCTGTAATTTAGTTGGGAGTTCATTAGTCGAAGTCCCGCCTGATTCCGAGTTAGTATAAAGAAGCTATTGTAGTGTGAACAAAAAAAATAGCAGCTTCTGCCTAGGCCGAGTTCAAATTTGGGGATGTGGTCTATTATTTGTTAAGTGCAACCATTAGTCACCATTGAGAACCGCAGCTTGCGTTCACAAGGTAAGTATCCGAGTAAAAAATTTTGAAATTCACAAAATTCTTATTTTCAAAATTTATATTTTTGAATTTTAATATTTTAACAAATGGGTAAATGGGTTACTCAATTATAACCCTTTTAAAATTGGGTCAACCCATTTATGACCCATTCAATAACGACTCATAAATGGGTTGACCCAACCCATTTATAAGTAGGGTAAATGGGTTGAGTCATATTTTGACAAGATTAGATGCAAGCAGTAATAGGTGAGCGTAAACACTCACTAATCTATGTCTATATCAAGTTATTCCTTGCATGTATATGTAGTTATAACAGCAAGTAGGAAGTAGGCGATGTAAGGAAT
This sequence comes from Allium fistulosum, assembly GCA_030737815.1. Lineage (NCBI taxonomy): Eukaryota > Viridiplantae > Streptophyta > Magnoliopsida > Asparagales > Amaryllidaceae > Allium > Allium fistulosum. The sequence goes on from CM060906.1 coordinate 75,271,120, forward strand.
TGAGATCAACTAATCATCACACCGCCTAGAGCCCAGTCGGCTCCAGACCTTGTCTTACCAATGGATCAGTCAGGGGTGATCGGTGCACTGGTGGTGATGTTTTGTATATTTGTGTTGTTGTGGGTGTGTAATCGTGTGCAAGTATGAGTGTGTGTTCATGTGTGAGCAATGTTGTGTGTGTGAGCAGTGCTAAGTGTGTGTGTGTGCAACTTTGTGTGAGCATGTGTGTGCAATTGTGTGTGTATATGAGTGAACTCTCTCTGTGTGTGTGTATTTGAGTATGCGATTTTGCATGTGTGTGTATTTGAGTATGCGATTTTGCATGTGTGTGTGATAGCCTCTGTGTGAGTTGTTGTGTATATACGTGCAGTTTATGTACTAAGTTGTGGCGCCCTTATATTTGCAAATTCCTAAACCTATGTTGTAAAATTTTGTTGTGCTGGTGCATTACTCTGTGTATTTCTATGCATACAAGCTTTAGTAATTTGTATTCATAAGTTGAAATATACATTTATATAATTATATATATATATATATATATTAAAATATAATAAATACTAAAATAAATATAAATATTGAATACACTTAAACTCTGATATATGTGCTTATATATTTAATATGGATGTAAATATAAGTTAAAGTTAATAAATAAACAAAGTGAATTTTCTAGTATTTATTTAAATGGAAAATATGTGAAATATTATTTAGTTGATATTTTATAGTTATTAAAGTATATTTACGGAATTTTAATATAGATAATCTAGGTTTTGAAAATGTGTTTAATTGATTATTAGTCTATATAAAATTGACTTGGATGTTTCATAGGATTATGTAAAAGTAGTATTTAAATTATTGGAAAGAGTGAAAAAATTGAAATGTGTACAATTTAGTTTATAAACTATTTTGGTTTCAAAATGAAAGAATTGAGTTTTCTAATATTATTAGTGAATGTTTAATTATTGAATACTTATATAAAAGATTGAGAAATTAGTTACTTGTTGTAGACAATAAAATTATAATTGAATTTAAATTCTAATTAATTCAGAAATATGTATTTATTGTTTATTTCTAAGTATCTATTTTCTTATATAAGATAGAATGTTGTGAATGAATTTTTATTTAAGAATCAACTGGGTTGTTTTACATTTATGTTACTTATATTGATTGGTATAACGTATCGTCTTAGTTTCCTGATTATTTTTCTCATGTACATTGAATTGGATTATATGAGTGATTAACCATTGATATTTATTTGATTAATGATTTTGATATGATACAGTGATGACATCCTTCTATGTGATTTTATGATATTTAATTCTATGTGGCGATAAATCTAAATAAACGGAGTTATGATACCGTCTGCAATAGGACTTTTGGTAATATTTCTCCGCTTATTCTTTGGACTCGTTATAAGAATACTGGATAGTTTGAGTGTAATTTATAAGTAGTAAATAAACATTTAAGTATCATGCAGTGGTATGGGACGTTGTTGTGATATTTATTCGGTTATTCATTGTAATTAGATGACACTCACATGACGAGAATAGAGTGGACAGTGTGAGGTGATACACGTATTGGTATATGACTCCATGCCTATATTTAGTGAGGATGGCTCTGTGCCTAACGATGACCAAGACTTCTTGTTTATCTGTATTGGTTCTATATGCCACTATTATGTTGTACTCCTATTATGTTTGTTGGAGAGGGCCAGATGGCTAGAATCCTTCCTAGCGACATGATCGTGGGGTTGCACCCCAGATCCGTGACACCATATTATATAGCTTTGTGCTACTCTTATGCGCGCGTTGCCCCTATGTCACTTAAGCCAGCAGCATGTTGCCTATTTGGGCAATTTGAGTGTCATGACTTATTAGTCCTCGCGTTGACGAGTACACTGGTGGATACGTGTTACGATGACTGTAGAGGTAACTAAGACTGTAGAGACTCCATGTCTCTGGAGCTTGCTTAGTGCTACCAGTCTCCCTTCTGGTACTAATGGAGTAGTAGATTGGCATATATGATTGATACACCTCACGGTAGTATAGATATGGGTTTGATGACCTACATATTATTATATAGATGGCTCTACTTGGGACTTCGTGTCTGTTGTACAGTCATATTCCTTCATGATACTTTATGATGGTATAGATATAAGGAGATGAGATTAGACCTGTGATATATGTTCAGTGTATAGTGGATTCTTCGTATATTGATAGGCAGCCTATCATATCCAAATTTATATGTACCGATGATGAAGTCTTATCGAGATTGAGAAATATATTAGGGCAATGTTTCGTGCTAGCCTGATTATACTTGGTTATATCTCACTTATTAATATTTTCCAGATTTGGAGACGATTTCTAGATATGTATGATATACCCATTTGTATTGATTCAGTGATTCTTGATTTGATGTGTATCTATATGGGTGATGACATCTTTTGATATCTGTGCTGATTGTTTCATATGGATTTGAGTTATTTGGATGATGTGATGCTTTGATGATTGTTTATGGCATTATACATACATTTTAGGCATACATTACTATATTTATATGCATCCTTTGACATGTCATCTGATTATTTGGTTATCTATGTTAGAGTTATCATATTATTATTCTCTATTTACATTGTGTTACCCTATTTAGGATATTTGATTAGACATAATCTGACCCGTGTGTTATTCATGTAATACTTGGATCAGTCTGAGACATTTCAGGTACCGGGATGACATGACCAGCATTTGTTTTATTGGGCTTAGAGGAGTATTGTATAGGATAGTTACTTGATACTTATATGATAGTAATTCACTATATGTGTATATATATGACATTGAGTTGTATATTGATTGTTCATCATTTTATATTGAGATAGTTGACATTTGAGATGTGTTGTACTATTATGAATTCATTATATTATATACTATATTATATGTTAGCATTGCGATTAACTCTGTGTTCACTGTTATTTACTATATGTTGTGTATTGTTCTGTCTTGGAGGCATACATATATATTGCTTTTTACCGACACTGTGTACATATATGTGAGATGTTTATTTGATGTTTTAATACGTACCATGTTAGTCCAAGGAAATATTCATATGTGTACCCCATATAGCCTCATTATCCGTATGATCTGACAGTTGTTTCAGTAACACAATTAACACTCTTTATGTTTATGTTATTATTGTACTGGTAAACAAACCCACTCCATCCTATCCACATACCAAGCTAACACATTACATGGGTTGTATATCAACTGATAATCAGCAATCTTACATAAACTCACTCTATGTTATTTTGTCTATTATGAAATTGCTAATCTGAAATTCTTAGAGTAAGTTTGATGTAATCCCAAAAGCTTAGTTTTTTCGAATGTGAATTTTACAACCATATAGTGACCTTTAGGTATATCTTGTTATTCACTTTTTATATTTTATTTTTCCCTTTTAAATGAAATATAGTTGATCTGTTCAATGTTCGATTTCTGATTGCAAATCATTAATACTTTTCTGATTTGGATATCAGTAATCAACCTACAAATAAGATTCAATAATTTCCCTTTTTTGGGCATTACTGACTAATTTCCTAATTTTTCAATGATTTTAGCGGAAAGCTTTGTCAACAATTTTATTTCACGGTTACATTCTTTTTGTACCGAAAATCCCTAATTCTCATTTACTGCTGCTTACGAATAGATTAGTAAATAGTTCAAACTATGAATATGTATGTTATGACTTTCCAAAAATATATTCAAAGGTGGTATTTCAAGATATTAAAATTATCTTGAATACTATCATATAGAAATAGTAAGTTCATCCACCTAAATGCTCATGATCTTAAAGTACTGCGTAGAAATTAAAGCTCTAGTGAGTTATGATATTTATTATGCACGGATACAAACACACACACACACAGATGTGTGTGTGTAGACACATATGTATGCTAAATTAACCGATTGTCTTCATTAATTTTTAGTAAGTAACTATTGTAAAACACCCTCTTTAAGTGTCCAAATACATAGTCGTCATATCCCAAAAACAGCTTTCGTAAAACACTCTATTTTTAACTTTAGCTAAACTGCTAATATTTGCATTTTTTGCAAAGTAAACGAAGTTTAGTTTTGATCCTAATATCCTTCAGTTAAATGCAGATTTGATTTCTAAAAAAAAGCAAATAATGTAAAAAATAATTTTAAAAAGGTAATTCAAAACCTATTTTTGAGAAGTGGTTTTCGTGTATTATGTTTCAAAATAAGGGCAAATCCTTATTTTCAATTTCACTTTTTATTTTAAATGTATTTGTATCTAACTGTTTCTACTTTAGGGCTACACATGTTTTCATAATGTCGAGGTAAGAAAATTCCAGAAGGGGATATATGATTTGTCAAATTTTTTGTCGATTACAAATTCAAAGTCGGTATTCCTTCTCTGCTATATGATAATTTATATTTATTATATATCAGTAGCAATGAAGGCTAATTTAAGAAATATGTCTTCATTAATTTTTGCAATATAAGTTTTCTGTATGTTTATTTATTACCGGTCTAAGACTACACATGTTTTACTAATAACGAGTCATCAAAATTGTATGAGATATTTAATTTGTCAAATTGTCTATTAATTATGAAATAAAACTCAATATTCCTTTGCCATTGTGAATTTTATGCAAGTTATCAAAACTTGCCCTCTTATTATGTCCTAAGACTTCCAACTATTTTTTTCTATATTATTTAATGTTCTCTATCGACTTTGAGTTCACTCTATAACTGTACACATTGTTCTTCAGCATAAGGCTTGGGAATGATAATGTATTCACTGAAGCAAATCTTATCCTAACTAGATAGGGATGCTAATAAGGTGCACAACAATTTGTTGGCTACCGAAGGAAATGTGAGTTGTTTTGTTCGAGGTTCCCATCAGAAAGATGGATGAACATGAAATACATGCTATTTATGCTAAAAAATCCGATATATGCATTCCATGGACTCTAATCGGAATGCTTATTAACTCATTTTTTCTATGTATCATACTACAAAAATTGCAATGGTTGATTTTACTACTTATACGTAAATTGTCATTTTTTTTCTTTCTATTGATAAAGAAATTTATATCATGTCCCAACTATTGCACTATTTATGTTTGATGATAAGGAATTTACTGCTATTTCTATTTAGAACCAAATTTTAGTAATAATATAAGCATTCCTGGACATTTTAGTTATGTTCTTATAATCATTTAATGAAACTGAAATTATTGAATTCTATATAGTTTAAGTGGTTGTATACTATATTGTTTTCTTCAACCAAGCAACTCTGTCTTAATTTCCTAATTGTTGGATATTTCTATTATTATTTTTTGCGATTTTATTCTCCACTTTCTACGTACTGGAACTAATCATAAGGTACATGTATTCCAAATTGAATATTCATTTGTTGAATTATATTAGTTGCAAATGGTAAATATGGACAACTATACATATCTACTATCTATTATATTATATGAAAGCTGAATATTGATTTACATGCCTCTTTGTTTCCTGTTTTCTCAAAAATCTTATGTGCTGCCATATGTCCCAATGATTTAATTATCTCATGCCATTATTTATTAAAAGAAATACCAATGGCCACTAATTTCGCAAGGTGGGACACAACACTTATTGCTTGCTTGCCTTCCACTCTTGTTCGAGACACCTAACTATAGGAATTCGATTCACAATCTCAGGTACCAGCATGGTTGACTATTCGATTAACCAACTGGAATCCCTATTAGTAATAGGATTTTCTTTAGTTCAATTACCCTGATTAATCAAGTGTTTTTTACGCTTCGCTAGTTGCAACGGGTGGTAACCGGGCTTTCTCCATTTCCCAAGGTAATCCAGAGTACCTAAAATGTAGCAAGAAGTAAAGTGAGAATTTCGATAGATTTTGTTCTGCTTCCTACGAGTGCCTCCCATAGAATATATAGTGATTAGGACCTCAAAATAATGAAAATGATAGATGTCTCATAAGAAATAGGGAGCGATAGAGTCGCTTCGCAATCTAAAGTCTAAGCCCTTAAAAGACCTCCCCGAGGAAGAAGAAGAGGTAGAAGGTTACCAATTGGGAATCATATTCTATGGATGAAGAATCGAGCTTGTGATATGACTCATAAGGAAGTCCCCGTCAATAGTCAGCAAGAATAATGAGCTTTTCATACTGAATAAAAAAGAAAAAGGCTCTATTGACTATGGAGATAGAGGTTTGTAGCTCATTCGAGAAGCTATCATGGTTTGCAAAATGAAGGAGGAAGAGCTATTCCGGTCTTGTACATGAGACATAATGCTCATTCAAAATTGGGTAAACTCTTCTTTTCGCTTAGAAAAATCTCGAAAACCATGACTAATAGCCCCTAGTTTATTTAGGCGTTTGGATCATTGTTTAGTTAGTTAGGTCTACTAATGAAAAAGGAAAATTTGGTCAAGCGAATGAGAGGTCTCTATCTACTATCGAACTCGTAAAATAGTTCCAATTAATATTACATTTGATTATATTTATCAGTATGCTCTTTCCCAACTACCATGATCTACTTCGCATCCTCACTACCTTCTTATTCAGTTAGTAGGCGTGAGGAAGTATTTCATTTTGATGAAATGGATGCAATTCAAAAAAAAATTCGATGTAGAATTCTCTATTCTTTCCCGCATTTGATTAACATGTCTTATGATTGGTTCCTCCTTTAGTAGTCCCCTACTCCTCATGTCTCTTTAATATTCTCCCTTAGTCTCCTTGAGAGGTTCTGTAGATCATTTGCCTTATGGCTTGGCACAAAAAATATTATTTACATAGACCTGCAAGGTCATTCGAATGTTTTGAATGAAAGATTTGCACCAGGGTTACCAAGGGAGTAAAAAAATGGTTTTATATCTCTGAAGAATGGTCTGTTCCCATTCCCCACGCATATTGAGTAAGGCATTGTGTCAGTGATCGACTCCATTGATAATTTAACGAACAAATGGTCAACAATAACAGGCATGGAACTAGTTAACTAAAAGAAACTGTTATAGATGTGGCTTTGTGCTATCTCTAGCATCTATCGTTCCCTCCTTCTTATAAGGAGGAAACTATGCGTCTATGTTTCACTACGGGAGAGATATTTTTTTATATGCGAATCTTAACATGAAGAAATGCCATAACAAAGAAAGGATTACTCGCGACTAATAGTGAACAAAGGCGACCATCATGGAGGTATGAATAACTCCGACCTCAAGGCCATTCTATTCCTAGTATAAACATGGCTATCTCTTACTAGTAAGCTGCGACTAACAAGAGCACCAGTATATTAATTGGTGCATAGTAAGCTTTTGAGCTACTCAAGCTGGAGGAAGATAAGCTAGATCAGCTATGAAATGAACCTGACATTCCTAATGAATATACTGGGAATGAATATCCTAGCACTTGGGGAACTGGCAAATTAAGTCACTTTCGACCTATGATGGATGAAAAAATTCTTCTTTTTTGGGTAGGCACATTTTAATATGTCTCCTAATAGACCTCATTTCGAAAAATGGGTGGGGAAAACAAGCCAAAAAGATGGGTTTTGGAAAAAAAGATTTCTTCTCTGCCGAACGCACTCCTTATGCTTAACACATGACACGAAAAGGTAGACCTATTCTACATACTAAATTTCGCACTGGTCTAAATAAGAAAGGCTAGTATATTAATTACAAAGAACGATGTTACAAGGAATGCTGAAACCAGCCCAGCAAAGGAATAAGCTATAACCGGTATGGTACCTCTAAATTAATCAACTAGGCATCTATAATACTATTCTATCAGGTCATACCTCATAATTGCCATTGGTACATCTCCCTACGGTCTCAAGAGGTAGCACATTAATGATACGGTCGCTTAAAGCGATGTGTGATCGGATGTTGATTCCTTACAAGAGCACCTTATTAGGGCCTTAAAGAACTAATAGCGAATTAAGGCATTAAAGGTGAGCCACATACTACTGTTAGTTATTACGCTGCTACACACCTCTTGCTTTCGGCTTTGCAGTGGTTACAATGCCCTAAGCTTTATCCATCCAATGAATGAAACCATTTGACGGTTCGAGTCTTCAGAAACCTCCCATTTGTCAAAGTATACTGGACCTCCCTGGAACAACAGCCTCTTTGACGGCTTATTCAGGTAGTCATTCTATTCTTTTTTATGGAACAACATCTTCAATTCAATGGTTGGGCCCAGTATATTAATTGTGCCTCTGGAACTCTGTATTTCGTGCCTTGAACGAAGCGAACAAGCAAACTGTAGATTTGGCCACTCTCTCAATAACTAGAAAAGTGGGAAAAACCAGACTTCTATAGGCTTCTATTAGGCTTAGATCAGTTCCTTTGACGTGGTATCCAGACTTCCTCGCAAACAACCCATCAATCCACACAAATACGGGGTAGCTCGAGAGAGAAATTCGTTCTCGATTAGAAATTCATTAAATAAGGCTTCTTAATTCAATTCCTTGATGGGAGGATCCTAAAATCTCATTTTGTTAGGCACAACGATGGTCAATCATTCTTTGTAGGTATTCCAGTAATAAGTTTCTTTAGCTCTATACAAAGAAAGTAAGTTCAAACCCAAATTATTTCTTTTTCTGCTTATTCACATCTTATTAACCTCCTTACTTGAGTAAGAAACAACCCTTCGAAGTTACAGCCACTACCCCCAAGCATCTTTCTATGACAATACATCATCACGAGCCCTTTCTTTTATTAAATGTTTTTCAATCGCCTTTGACGATTGTTTATTATGAATCCATTTGACATGTATGTGGCCCATCTAAAAAGCAAGCAGAGAAATTCAGAAGTGACGTCCAAGCCCTATTAATACTTCGCAAAGCTGCTTCCATGCAAGCCCATGGTCACCGAGCCGACCTCGTCCGCTTGGAAGAACACAAGCTTGGCCAGCCTTCCGAGTGCTACCCCCACTCTGACAAAGATCACTGCTTTGCCATCGCTTGAGGTTTCCTCTACTCCCCCAACAAAGAAAATTAGGTTGAGGACTCGGGAGATGAGGGAATGGAGAGAGAAGTTGTAGTCGATTCTGTTGAGACTCAAGTCCCCCCACCGGAGCTCCCTAAACCTGAAGTGGAAGTCGAGGAGCTACTCAATGAGAAGAAGCATCATATGATTTGGACAGTTGTCGTGCTGGTAGAATAGGAAGCCTAAAGGGAAGATTGGGGCAATAAGGAGCTCGATGAGTATCTGCAGACCCTCTACCCCATCGACTACATTTATCACTGAACCAACTTCGAAACTGACTGCCTCATCTTCTGAATCAACAACATAATCATCAAAACTGACTGAAGCTTCATTGACTAAATAAACCGGTGCCTATGCATTTATAGGTACCTTCCTGATGCTAGCTGTAGTCATGGGAGGTGGGGGCTGGCTTTACCAAAATGCATGCAACGATACAATCAACATGGGAGTCCTTATCCGCACTCCAAGTAGGTGGGTAATGACGGACACAACGACTTAATCATCTGGATTCGCCGAAGCAATTTCCTCTAGATAGAATGAGACTCTCATTAAGAGATCTATTAGTGATTAGGTCACCCCACCCAATAAAGAAAGAAAGGCAGGTTCGTGCGATTAATCAAACAAATCATTCCTTCTCTACGTTAATGGAACTCGGCTGTACAGGCAACAAGATTGTGGAAACGGGGATCCCTTAACCTACCACTGGACCCATTTAACCAAAAGATTGTTTTTAATTGAAATCTTTGAAGATTTCCCCAAAACTTTGCTAAAAGGCGTAAGCGTGATTGACAAGCACCCACAACGAAATCTCTTAGTCACAACTACCATATTAATTTATCCACCATTGCCTTATTGATAGGGCCTGCATAAATGGAGGCACTACTCGGGCTGTCTTGCATGTGCGTAGTGACTATGAAACTTGGTGTGGATGCTTGTATGGTTGTTTGAGCCAAGGGTATTTGGTGTTGGTGGAAAGGAATCATATCATCTAGAGATTTGGGCGAGGGATCATGGACCTAAATAGTTGCACGAATGCTGACTCGCTGTCTAGCTCATAAAGAGGGCTTTCTTTAAACGAGGGGAAGGCTTTATAGGGAAGGCCGAACGACAGCCTTTTGCTTTTTCCAGGGGTATGGGTCCTGATCATCACTGCCCCCTAATGCCAATGGCTGCCTCTGGGAGTTGAGTTGGGAGCTTTGGCTTTCCCTTCTGGTTGCTTCTAGGTTCGATCTAAGGTTGGTTCTAAGGCTGGTTTGGAACCCTTCCCTTGAACAGGAGATTATGCTTAGATAACCGCTAGTATCGAAGTGGAAACTGCATGATCTGTTGTAGACGTAGGATCTTGTCTCGTCTGCTACCATCCTCTGATGATCGATGTTGGGTATTTTCAATTTGCTTTATTACATTCTATTATATAGGCTCGCTCTAGTTTGTTGTTCTTATGATTCTGAATGCTAGCTGGTGGAGATGGAGTTGAATCAATTGATGTAGAGCTTTAGTCGGTGGAATAGATAGCTTCAGAGGTTCCACTGAGGCATCTAAATCCCATCCTTAGAAACGGAATATACGTCCGACGGGAATGTCTTCTAGTGAGGGGAGTCTTTTCTGCTTCAATAGATTGGAAGCACTTCCTTCCGCGCCTACCTCTCTTGGTTGCCTGCTTTTAGGGCTAGTTCTCTTGCATGCTTGTCGGGCTTAAACCGAAACTTAGCTTCTCACTAACAGAATCGTAAGCATCATTTCATCAAACGAAACTCGGATCGAGGAGCAAAAAAAGCACTTCGGATGAACAATCCAATCCTAGCAATGAGGAGTGTGAAATGTCGGTTTCTCTAGTCAGATATATAGCCACAACTTTGAATTATTATAATTGCTAGGACCGGGCACCTTAGTGGATTTCTAATCCTAGGATCTTGAAACTTACCCGAGATGAGCCCTATCAGTGTCCCCCTACTTCATCAAACATTGTCACAACACCTGAGCTAATAGGCATCCTAAAGCGAAATACTACTTGTCCAGTAAAATTCAAGCGTAGGTGAAACCTCGCCAGAAGCATGACCGCTTTAAACTCTCGTTCTTTATCTCTCACTCCCCTAGGTTGGCTTTGGGCCTCTACCTACAGTATGTATTGTATGCTTGTCATTTTCGATTAGACGAACTACTCCCTCCCTCTACCTCTATCCGAGGCGTCAAGAGCTTCCTCGTCCGTGCAGTCAAAATGCCTTTATTATCCTTATTTCTTTGTTCTTAAGATTAGAAGATTACTTTCGCCTTATCACATAATGGGTTCTTTAGTTAGTTCGATGCTGATTCATAACCATGGGTTCCTGGGAAAGAGGGATCGCTAACAAGCTCGCACTTAGATGTTCAATACCTGTCATGCCCCAACCAAATTATGGTGAATGAGTTGGTCATTGCCTGGATTTTCCCATCCTCGGAGGAAAGCTTGGAGGAATAAGATGGATTGGATCTACCCATTTCAGATGCAGCTTCGTCGGATGGAGGCCTACTAGAATGTGATTAGTCGGTGCTAGGTGGATTGGAATGGTTTGATTGATGGCCAGGAAAGGAAAAAATATTTTATGGGGTTCAACCCTATTAATCCCCCTTTTATGAACTCTTATTCCCTTCGAAACCTCCATCATTAGGTCCTTAGCATTCCAGTAGGAAGGAAGAATTCTTATCGCTTAGCGCTTATGTTAAGGAACTGACTCGACTGTTGAGGGAAGGCACTATCCAAAGATAGGGCCGACCGTAATGGACATAAGAGAATCCGCTCTTTCTTTCACAAAGTAGAAACCTAATCCCTTGAATTCACCACTCCAACTAGCTCGAGGCTATCACTTTATCAATCTCTTTTGCTCTCGGGATCGATATTCTCAATGATGAGAGCTAGACCTAGACAATCCTTATGCTCGTCCTCAGTAACGGATAAGCGTAATTCAGTACCTCAAAAGTCGAACCCAGGACTGCCAAAAAGTTTCATGATCATGAGCTGGCCCTATGGAACCAGATCCATTCGAGCTAGACATAACAAAGGGGTCGAATCCAATGGCTTCGTCGGTAGCATAATCATCGTTTAGGCACTCAAGCAGCACAGCGCAACACCTGGAGCAAAGGCTAGAGAGGCGCCGGTTCAGTTGAACTATTAGGGACGCTCTTGGGATCGATAAAATAGAAGCCAACTGCTGCTAACAAGCGCATCGATGCGATAGGAATGAGGGGCAGAGGAATTAGTTCCTTGAATCTTTTGTCATCCAAGGACTAGGTTTTTTTTTGTAAGATGTCATCACCTCAGGATTCCATATCAACTCCCATGGTTTAGCGGCCACAGTTGATTATACCAATATGGCGTAAATTTTTTTTCAAAATGAAGGTTCCTGGCTTAACAAAACTGAAAGTTGGCTACCATACTTCGAAAAAGCAATCTACTGTGGAGCCATTTTAGAAAAGCGCTTCCAGATAGAGTATCTAATAATAGTTACGGAAGTTGTTATCATAAAGGAAAGCTTCAAAGAAAGCATCTCCTTTATAATTTTGAAAATACAGATCTCTAAGTCCAGTATATTAATAAGGAGGTCCTTTATGAATAATGAAAGCCTCTTGGCTATACTCTACCGTCCGCCAGTTCTTTCTATTTGGTTCAGCAGAGCTAGGTTCTATTGAACTCCATAGGAAATGCATAGGAAGCCAAAGTGGCAAACCGAGGTCCTGCGTGCGCTGTATCGCTGATGAATAATAGGTATCCCCATCCCAGGCAGAGTTTGTGAACCATGTAATAGGCGACCATTTCACATGGTTCGGGGGGAACTTGAGAAAACCCCGGGCTGCGTCTTTACCCTTATCCAATTTGTTGGCCAATTCCCCCTTTGTACTGCCTAAAAATGAGATTCTTGCCAAATCCGAGTTTGCTGCTCCAACCATTACAAAACTGATACCTATTCTGTCTAGTACTTTAGGTGCTTCTCTCGTGTATAATGTAAATCCCATAGCAGATCAATTCCAATGAGCCTTTAAACTAGTACTTTTAGTGAACGACTATTGGTATTGGCAGCGGGGCTACCTGGCACTAACCACTGCATTGATTCCACTTTTGTTCTTTGGAGTTAGATCACACAACATTTTTCTTATCTTGGTCGCTAAAATCGGAGAACCATTAGCTAGCAGGGTATAATAATTTAGGTGATGATTAGCTAGCGGGGTATAATCATTAGCCCTTCAAAGTGTATGCGTGTTTCTGTACCAAATCAAATGGACTAGTCCATTCAACCTTCCATAAGCTTGAACACTGGTATAACATCACTATCATACGAATTGGTCCTTCCCCCAACATACCTTGTTAATTAAAAGACTCTTCGTTCAGAATAGTGAAATGTGGCCCTAAGTCAACGAAGTAGTGACCAGAGGTTGCGAAGCCAGTACTTATCACGTCAGTCAGCGAAGCAGAAAGTGCTTACAGATCAAAGGTGTTGTAACCAAAGCTACACTCGGACCAGTAGTCTAGGTCATGGGTTCGCCTTACCTTATTTAAGGAAGGACCAGAACGACCCGAGAGAGGCCTAGCCTATACTAAATGGGATGTAGTCCATTACATGAATCAATAGAGTCATTTAGGTATTTAGGAATAGTGAGGTTTCCATTAAAAAACTAATAGGGCAGGAGACGCTGGTATAAAACATTCAGGAGGCTAGATTGGCCTATTATAGGGGGGATATGAATCCGAGTTGTTCGAAATGTTACTTTCCATGCCTCGTTGTTATTTTCTTACCCCGGAGAAAAACTCCTTTTAGTCCTTCCAGTACAGGGCTTTCTAAACATCTGATAGCCAACAATATTATTCATAGTAATCTACATTGCAAGCATTCGTGCATTCATTGATAGGCATAGCAAATAGGCAACTAGTTCTTTCACCGAGCAGTTACCAGTGGCTACAAGGCAGGAGCCAAAGTCTAAAGATGAGAGGCAACCTAGTCTGAAGGCAAGCAGCATGCAAAGAGTCTAAGGCCGAGCCGTAAGAATAATGTTGCGGTAGCATTAGTAGTATTAGTGTCGGTTGGTAAAAGTAGCTTTCGAGATATTTTCTATCATAGATAAGAAAGAATTAGTAAGAAATCCTTGGTTCAAGCAGTCTCCAAGCTTATTTGTTAAGCGGTAAGGAAGCAAAGCAGCTTACGAGGCGAGAAAAGTGAGGAAGCGAGAAAGTCTCAAGTCGGGTAGAAGGAGTCAAATGATAACAGCTATTCCGCTTTTAGGTAATAAGACAGGTAGTCAACAACATATGTTTGAAGCATATGGCTTTCTTTAGTCCAGTAAGAGAGAAACCCCTTCACTACCTAGCAAGCAAGACAAAGAGCACTTTGAAAGAGCAGCTATCGGACAGGAAAGAGTAGATGAATGGTTCTGTCTTCGGCTAAGGAGCTGCAGGAAAATTGGAGTGGGAATGAGTCTCATAGATTTAAGTAAGATGGCTATGAAGTCCAAAATAGAATGGCCGTTCTAATTCCTGTAGTAACTCCTCAAGTATTGCCCAAATACGAATTTCCTTTGAGTGCCTATGCTTTAGACTGATCCCCTTATTCCGGTCCTATCTAAGTTCCCAAAGGTCTTTGTTTCCTTGTAGAATCAAACTCTCCTTATGACCAAAAGATAGTTCCCTTCCAAGCCCCGAGAATAGAAAGCCAAAAGGTAATAGTTGATTGGCAGTATGAGTGTGAGAAAGCTGTCGATGCTATATTGCTGATTTTAGAGTGGAGAAATTGATAAACCATCAAGGGAACACTTGGAGGGCTATGGAAATATCACATGCCTTGAACAACATCAAAGTGGTGGAATTTTTGGCCGAAGGTACGGAAGAGAAGAAGATATCGAATCAAACTCCTCCGAGGGAATCTATATTGAAATCTGATTAGAATGCCTAGAGTTGGTTGGAACAAGATGCTTTGGCATCGTCAGGTAATTCCTATACATTATACATGCTTATTGTATTTGAAGCTAAAAGTGAAGCTTCCACCGTTGAATTGATCCCCTTGCTTAATCAGATGTCGTAGCCCCTCAAATCGAAGAACGTGCTTTCAGTAGGCTTTCTCAGAATGGAGAATCCATTCTTACTTTTTTAAAGATACCGGCCTTGACGTAAAAATGAATCTAAGCTTTTCTCGAAAGCACTATAGGGTGCTTCTATAATGCTTCTTTCGATCTAGATTGAAAATATGGAAATGGCTTAGGTTATGTTCATATATTTCATAATGAAGCAGAAGACTGAATTGCTTCTTTTACAAGGAAAAATATTTCATCATGTGACTTTTTACTTTACTCGTGACAAGCAGATTTTACAATTACGTAATGAAAGGATTAATCTTATGAAGTACATGAATGTCAAAATTGAGATTTATACACAAGATCAGGAAGACCGCCAACAAGTTATCTTGATTATCTAAGTTTATTAGGTGATAATGCCGACAAGATTTCTGGCTAGCACCGTTGTGCAACAACTCCTCTGATTGGCTAGACATTTCCTTGTTCGGGTCATGCACATCACAAGTAGACACAACAAAATCTCTTATTCGCCCTTTCGGTGGGGACTCTTTTAGGTCCTTGTTTTCTGGGAATCTCTTTTGATCATCGGGTGAATAAGCTAATCCAGCATCAACATCATCCCGCTGCACTGGTTTTTGTCCCTCGCCCATAGCTTGAAAACAATCATTGATCGACATTCTGGGTTATCTCATTTACAACATTTGTTTGTCACGCTTCGAAGGGCTTCCATTGCAGACTTATCTTTGGAGGATGAAGAACACCAGTCTTTTCTCATTGACTTCTTGAGATGGATAAATATTGTAGGAAAAATTTATCTTACAATAGCAGTCCATCTCGCATCAGCAGCGCATCGTGCATCAGGAAAGCAGGGTAATCCTTCGTCCAGGACACCGAATGTCTCTCTCAGGGTTTAGCACTCGGCTTAATGTTATCTACGTTGTCCATCTCGCTTCTTGAGATGGATAAATATTGTAGGAAAAATTTATCTTACAACAGCAGTCCATCTCGCATCAGCAGCGCATCGTGCATCTGGAAAGTAGGGTAATCCTTCGTCCAGGACATCGAATGTCTCTCTCAGGATTTAGCACTCGGCTTAATGTTATCTACGTTGTCCCACACCTGTGGAATTGTCTTGTTGTGCCCTTGAAAGCACTAGAAGAAAGGAGAAGATAGAGGTGCTCCACAGGACTGCTTGATGAAGTCTTCGTCCTACATCCCAAACAAGAGGGTAAAGCTATGGCCATGCTAGCCTCACAAGTCCATGTTCCAAACTCCCTCGATAAGCTTGGTGGGCATTTCCATTCTTTCTTCTACTCGCCCCAACTATGATTTTTTTAGCATATAAGGGAGAGTTCCAAATGGACTAAATTTCCTATAACCCAATCGATAATCAATTGGTTTAGGTTTTTTTACCTTTCGCTCGCCATAACTAAGAGAATCATTCTTTCTTTTCCTCCAGTTACTAAGATGTTTCAGTTCTCCAGGTTTGCTTCTAAGCGATCAAAGAACACCTAGATATTATCATATTGCTAATAATAGGTTTTCCTATCGGAGATCCCTATCAAGAGACAAATTCCATTGCTGTTACAAACTGCAAGTCCTTCATATAGGAATATTCAATAGCATAACCTAAATTTAAGTCTTTGATTAGGAAGTAAGAATTTCTTTTTCTTAGTTTTTGTCCATGCTTTCCTTCTGTTGTAGCTTTAGAGTTTAGAGTTAAGAATTTCAAAATTCTTCATTTTATAAATAAGGGTCTAAAATTCTACTTTATCGACACAATTGAAGAGGTCAAGTCGAATGAAGAAGGGTAGACCGAGAATCCAAACTCTTATGCCTAAGAGCCATTGGAAAGTGTTGTGTATTAAAGAAAGGTAATTTAGTGATCCAATCAGCTTGAATTGGATAGAATAAACTCTAATTCGACGGATAAGATCTAAACTTTCTCGAAAGCTTGCTAAAAATGATTCCCTCGAGAGAGCTTGCAAATCCAAGATTTGGTCATCTCTTTCTCTATTAGTGACTACGCTGCTAGCTTGACTTCTAGCTGTAGGAAATCGAACTCATTGGATTGGCATTTGGATTTGATTTAGATTGTTGTAGGTTCCATTCAAGCTAAAATCTAGAATAACTACAAGAAAGCCCAGAAGTCCAAGTATATTAATTTGGTTTGGTTTGTCGAGATAGGAAATGCTTCTAGTATGATTGCTTCTTTATTTTTGTTTTTTTAGTATAATTGCTTCTTTCTTTGGCTTAAAAGTAGGGCTTGTGCTTTGTTACCAGTACCTATTTTTGAACAATAGAATCTTGTTGTCTGCTTCTCAGTGTCCAGGTCTTTCCCCGGCCTTCCCTCTCGATGTAGTGCCTTTCACTATGCTCTATCAACACTTTATCATAATGTCGGAAGGTAGGATTTCAGGTTATTTCCCAAGCTATGGATCTTCATAAATAGCATAGTACAAAGAGAGAAAGAAATTGTGTATTTGATGTGTAATCCACAAACATGATGAAAAAGGTAGTCGAACCACCTCTCCTCTTCTTGTGAGCATGAAACCATCGAGCCTAGACTGCATTAGCAATGATCTATATAGAGAATTTCAGTTAAACCCCGATCACTCCTCATTGGCAGTAAATTGAGTTTGATCTCGCCTTTCTAATAATTATTCTATATTCAAATTCAGAAAGATCAAAATAAATTGAGTCTTTCACTGAAAGATAGCTACATTTGATATACATAGTTAGATTCTCCCACGTCAATAACATATTATCGGTAGTATTATGCAATATTTCCAAATGATGATGATTATGAATATACCTATTATTGATCATATTTCATGTTGGAAATGCTATCTGAGGATCAATCGAATCAGAACTAGTATATGATGCCATGAGAAGAGAACACCATATATAAATGACTTAACATCATTACCTAATGAAATATTAACAATTATGTCTTCATTAGCTTGATGATTACTAGAACCAATCAAAACAGAAGAATTATTTAAAGAAATGCTACTAGGATTAGTATCTAACTCAATTGAATCCATACGACTTGATAGAGTAGGTTCGTGGATAATACTCTCTAAAAATCCACCAACATAGACTTTATAAAGAACATAACCCATTATTATCATTGTTATAATGAACTTATGAGAGAGAAGGGGCGAGAAGGATGAGAACCAGAAGAGGACGGATGATGGGATGAAGAAAAGGACGGATCATCGTTCCTATCTGGGGAAGGATGACCGTATATAAATGCCCCGACTAACATATTATTATCAATTATTTTGTTATCTATTATAAAACTATAATTACATAAAATAATAGATGGATTATAAAGATTCTGCCGTTGATCTGACAACAAAGCACTATTGAGATTGACACGTTGATCAGACAACACAACACTATCGGACCTTGCAAAGGAGACATAATAGAGCCAGCTAGAAAGAAACGTGATAACTGCTGCATAGAAGTATAGTGACTCAAAGCCTGATGTATGGTGGGAGAGAGACCTACAGACTTTTACCTAGATGAATTACTTGATAACATACCAATATCATTTCTATATCCAAACACATTCCACTAAAGAAAGAATCGATCAAATGTTCGCCTACTCATTTTACGAGCCACCTGGATAAGAATTCGAATGAGTTAGAGAATAAATAGAATCAATTAATTAGAGAGTAAAGTTATTCATTGTATATATACTTATTTTAATTTTCAAAGCAACGGTCGGACCTGCTATTAAATTGAACAACCACGATCCCTATTAGGGAAGAATGGAACCTTTTTCTATAAGTTGGTGCTCCTAGGTTGCACACTCCACTTATACGTAATTATTGGTCTCTTATCAGGTTAGCCTCATTTGATCAAAGTGTGGGGCCTTGACACGCATTAGGAGATGAATTCTCTCACATCAAGGTGCGTAGCAGCTGCAACAAACTCGAATTTCATGTTTAAAGAGGGCAACGATAAATGATTCCAATTGGAATCCACTACACTAAGACAAGAAAGAAAGCGGACTGTAAAAACCCTGAGACTAATAAATAGTAGAGAGAGACTTGCTATTACTTCCTGGCCTTTACCCTGTACCAATTAATATATTGGACTTGGTATCCCAGTATACGTTTACACAGCTCACTCTGTAATCCTGAGACTAATAAGAGGAAGATAATGCTAGTAGATTTCACAAAGAATTCAAATCTTTAATTGACTAGTGAGTTAACCAATTAGCTTAATACTTAGAGGCAGAATTTTATTCATTCCACGCTATAGTTTTTATATAATACATAACATAGGATTACAATAAATAAGAAGCTTAGACACTAATAAAAAGGGCCTTCAACCATACAACATTACTATAAAGTTAACTAACAACATTCAACCACACAACATTAAAGACATAGAACTTAAATTAAATTAAATAGTGAACAATGCTGGAACATTCTAGGGGCCTTGCTAATTTCTTCCAATCTCCTCATCCCCAATAAGTGAGTCATGTAGGGTGGCAACCTTTACAAGGAGCCCCTCCCATTCTTGGAGCATCTCCTTTTCCTATTTTTGGCAGCGCAAATTTCATTCTGGAGAAAGAACATACGATCTCGCATGATAATAGGATCAATAGCAGGCATATGCTTCCAGAACGCACCTAGTGTTTGCTCCCGTTGGAGCTTCTCGTTTTCCACTGACATATTTCTTGGTCAATTCTTGCAAGTTTGTTAGTGATAGCCATGGCTACTCAAAGCTCACTTCACACCTACTTCTAAGATAAGAATAGTTTGGATTACCAAAGAGAGACCAAAATAAGCTTCTATTTATAATGGACTGATCCAGTATATTAGGCCCTTTTTTTATTAGATTGTCTTGGAATTTCAAACCTGACTTTTCATGAATATCGTACTCAAGGTCCATCCCTTCTTTTTAACAGGTATTGCCATGCAACCCCTATCCCCCTTTATAGGATAAGGGACCAGTCAAAAGCTCTCTGCTCTATTCTGTAATAGAGGGGACCCCTATTCTTTCAATAAAATTCATATTTGAGGCTCTTTTTCTCTCTAACATAATCCAACAAAACTCTAACACCACTCAAATAAGAACAAAAATACTAATGAAAAAACAGAAATGAGTCGTCGATCCAAACTATTGTATTAAAAAGCATGTCTTATTTTATCAATAATATATATTTGTAGCAATGATATACTATGATACTAAACTAATTAATATACTGGGGAAGCAAGTGGTAAATAGTATATATGTGTATCGAGTGTGAGTATCAGTTGTCGACTTAAGAATAATTTGGATTACTTACTCTCGATAGTGATCAATTACCTCTTCAATAAGGAAACCTTTTTTTAAATAGATGTATATTTCATGATCAAATACCTCCTCTAATAATAGTTTAGATGGCTAGACTTATCTATTATCGACTGCTTTCTCTTGACTTTACGTAGTATATTTAGTGTAATATTACTCATCACGAAGAATTACTAATAGATAGAGAATGCGAACAAAGCTAAGTAAGATTAACATTCGATACCCTTAGGTTCACTTATATTCTCTACTAGTTAATTGGGTAATATGATAATAATGTGGTTCGTACTTAAACCTTACTCTACTACAAATATGTATTATTGATAAAATGGTAAAGATTAAGATAATCGGCTTATTAGGAACTTATTGAGATTTGATACTAGATTCTCTACCTGCTAAGTTATAGATTGGTAGATGATTCTCAGGTATATATTCTGCTTCTCTACCTCCTACTAATTGGTTAACTCGCTTCTGACATGAGCACAATTGGTTAATAAGAGAACATATTATTAGATATGAGGATTCCCTATTAGTAGATTTGATTAGAGACCTTCGTACTAAAGAGAGGGTGAGAAGGTAATGGGTATATAAACGAATAACCTAACATCATTTGTAATCATAATTAAATTTTGTTTATTTTTCTATTGAAGTATTAGTTTTCTAATAATTGACCTAGGCATATGATTGAATCCATTTCATGACCAACCGTCTCTACAATTGCACTCGATGGAGCATTTTTTCAAACATTGAATTAATTTGCAATCCATACAATAGAACATATCTATCAATGTTGCACAATAAAGATAGTGGAATAAAAAAAGGTATACCAGTATAAACTATTCAAACTAAAAATATTCACTAGGGAGGAACTATTTAACAAATGAGATATACATATGATATTTTACACACTTCATTGATGTTAGAAAATGAAAATTTATTTTATATGCTATTAAGTGAAGTAGGTTAAAGATGAAAATTACCAAATCATTTAAAACCCCTTAGTTAATTGTAGAAGATAGAAACATATAGCTCTAGATTTTTTGATACTAACGTCTTAATGATGCCATCATTGTAGTTGATTTTCACAGTCATAAATAACAGTAGAAATTAACATAGAGAACTTTAAGACCCTGGGGTTTGTTAATTTAGAAAATATATGGAAATTCCATAGATGCAGTCCATATTTTCCCCCGAAACCGTGTGCAAAGCACAAACCAAAACAATAGGTAACATGTCTTAAATTGTTGTTGATTATAAAGTTGTTAATAAATTTCAATATCATTTGTTTGTTATGAAAGCTCATCGTACCATATCAAGCTAAAACAAAATTTTACCACTTTACTATTGAGATAAACAAAATTTAGGGTTTCTTCTGCCATGGGAGAAAACTATCTCTCTCTCAATTCCAAATCCAATCCTTCCCTCTCTCGTCCCATTCCTCAAGATAGGCCACCTGAATCTCACATCAGAAAGCCGAATATCATCATAGACAAAGAGGGCTTCCAATTGGTTCAGCCAAGATCGCAAAGAAGATTTCAGCCAAGAAATAATCAGATTCGGTCTCAATCAAATGATATACAGAGAAAGAAAGATGATCCAAAG
This sequence comes from Allium fistulosum, assembly GCA_030737815.1. Lineage (NCBI taxonomy): Eukaryota > Viridiplantae > Streptophyta > Magnoliopsida > Asparagales > Amaryllidaceae > Allium > Allium fistulosum. The sequence goes on from CM060906.1 coordinate 75,293,081, forward strand.
ACCAACTCCTTCCAAGACAGGACCAAACCGATTCAAAGCAGTAAACCACCAACAAAGTTTTCTTTGAATAGAGAACTAGGGCAGAAAACTTAGGCTGATATTGTATCTGAGCAATCAAAGGAACCAAGGGAAGAAGAATGCAGTCTTGAAACCATTGCTCCCATTCGAATAAATAACAAGAAATATGGTGTTGTTAAGGAGGCAGTATGTAAAAGAGCCACAGAATGTTGGATAACTCTATTTTGGTTTATGTGGTTAGCAGTAAACCATATTTCTTGTTTTTTAAAGAATATATTAAGAGAGTTTGGAAACCAAATGGTGATTTTGAAATCTTTTCAAGGGAAAATGGGTTCTTTCTGATCAAGTTTAATGATTCACAAGACTGCAATTCTATCATACAGAATGGTCATTACTTCTACAACGGCAAACTCATCATAATGAGAAGGTGGACTGAATCTTTGAAGTTGGACAGAGATCTTCTGTCAACTATGCCGATATGGGTTCGTTTACCCAGTGTTAATCTCAATCTATGGGACAGAGAGGCATTTAGCATCATGGCGAGTCTAATCGGAAAACCCATAAAAATGGACACAGCAACTACCATGAAGTCGAGATTGAATTATGCTCGACTTCTTATAGAAGTTTCTGCAACAGATGAACTCCCAAGAGAAATTTTGTTTAAATCTTTACAACGGTGAAATCATTACTCAAAAAGTTGAATACGAATGGGTTCCACCAAAGTGTAGTATCTGTAAGTGTTTCGGGCACAATATAGATCAATGCAACCCAAAACAGATGTGGATCCCCAAAAAGAATGATAAAGATACAACTGTTATTCAAGAAAATAGTTCTGAAGTTGCTCAAGAAACGGAAAACAGTGAAGGCACAAAAATCCAGTCAAGATCCCAGATGGGCAAAGATCGAATCTATCAAGAAGATATCATTTTCGATCAAGGAAACAATAATAGAGAGCTCCCTGACAAAAATTATCAGATCATGGCAATGGAAGTTCATCAGTTAAAAGAAAGTGTAGAATTCTCAAATGGTCCGACTCTGACAAGTATAGAAGAGGGTAAAAAAATACAGTTCTTTAACTCTGAAACCCCCCATATTTCAGAGCCATGTTTAAATACAGACCAGAATATTACAAAAATTGTCAATAATATTCAACTGCCTTCAAACCCGAATCTGGAAACTATAGTTGAGAAGGGACCTTCCTCTACACTTGCTGCAGATGCTGAGGGAATGAAAAATAGCTCAACATTGCCTTGCAAGGGTGATCCACCTCCAGAGCAGGCTGCAATGACTGACTGCAGTAAGTCAGGCATGCCTCGCACAGCTTCTTTTGATATTTCCTTAATCAAGATTCCAGAATCTGCACAAATGGAGGAAGATAAATCAGAGAAGGGAGATATCATAGAGGAGTTTGATTTATCAGAATTGCATATTGCTAGAACAAAATCATCTGGTAAGATAAAGGGGAACAAAGAGAAAAAAGCCTTTAAGCAAAAATATATTTCAATTAATCCAGAATGGGATCAATTGTCTACCAGTTTAAAAGCTAAAGGGACAGAGAAAAAAAGGAGAGGTAAAAGCACTATAGTGTCAGGTACAATTTAAAATCCTTTTTTTATTATTTTATATATGACAATATTTGCTTGGAATGTTAGGGGGATGAATACCCCTGCTAAACAATCTGATATCCTCTCTATGATTAATGTTTACAAACCATCTATTGTTGCTCTTATTGAAAATAAAATGAATGATGAGAATTTTGATAGATTTTGTTTTAAACTATCCAGAAATTGGAAAACAATGCATAACAATGATTGTAGTTGTAAAGGAAGAATCATTGTTATGTGGGATTCCAATATCTGGACAAATAAAAATATGAACAAGGATAGCCAATTTATTGATTGTAGTTTTGAAAACATTGGAGGCTTTTATTTGCAAGTTACTTGTGTTTATGGAAGTAATTTTGAATTAGAAAGGAATGCTCTGTGGCTAAAACTCAAATCTTTCAATTCTATATATGATTTTCCCTGGATTCTATCAGGAGATTTCAATACAGTTTTTCATGCTAATGAGAAATTTGGGGGGATTAAAATCCCTCATAATAAATTGGACAGAGTCAATAAATTTTTATTAGAATCTGGTCTAATTGAACCTGTTATCAGTGGTAATAAATACACTTGGAAGTCTGGTTTAGCTAAAAATATTCACTGCAAGTTAGATAGAATTCTTTATAATAAAGACTTTTCTAAATGTTTTCCTAATAGTGTTTGTTCTACTTTGGAGCAAAATTTAAGTGATCATACTCCTCTTTTGGTTAATCTCTTTTTAAATAGTGAGGTTAATAATAAAGCTCCTCCTTTTCGATTTAAAAATAGCTGGGTGATGGAAGAAGACTATAAATCATTAATGGAAAACTGTCTTAACTTTTCTTGCAGTGGTTCTAAACAATTTCAGTTTTTTAGTTTTCTGAAATTCACAAAGAATAATCTCAAAGACTGGAATAAGAGCAATTTTTTAAATAATAACAAGATTGCTAGTTTGAAAAAAGAGGGTAAAATTTTACAAATGAGTGCTGATAACAACCCCGATGATATCAGTGAAATAAATAATTTTTTTCAAAATCAACAGGAATTGTCTAATGAAATGTATAAAGAGTCTTTAAATGCAAGACAAAAGGCAAAGGTTGATTGGCTCACTTTAGGGGATGACTATTCCAAATTTTTTTATGCTAAAATGAGTAATAGAAAGCACATAAATAACATAGGCTGTATTATAAATAAAGAGGGAAATTTAGCTAATGCTCATGATAAAGTTTCTTCTGATGCTATTAATTTCTATAAGGAGCTGTTTTTCTCTACTAATTATGAAAAGGTTTTTCCTTATATAACCTGTAAAAATATTTTAAATCATAATGCTTCTGAAATCTTGCTGGCTCTAGTAAGTCTTGAAGAAATTAAATTTATTGTTTTTAATGCTGGAGATAACAAAAGCCCTGGCCCTGATGGTTTTAATGCTAAATTTTATAAAAATAATTGGGATTATATTAGACAACAAGTTTTGGATGTTGTTAATGAGTTTTTTGATAATGGTAAAATTCTTAAAAGTTTAAATCATACTTTCATTACCCTTATTCCTAAAAATAAAAATCCCACTGTTATAGGTGATTATAGGCCTATTTCTTGCTGCAACTTTATTTATAAAATTATTGCTAGTGTCCTTAGTAACAGAATTAAAGTGTTTTTGCCCTTTCTGGTTTCAGAAAATCAGAGTGCTTTTGTTCCTTGTAGGCTTATTTATGAAAACTCTCTCTTAGCTCATGAGATGGTAAGGAAATTTAACACTAAACAGGGTGACAATGTTTGTATTAAAATTGACTTACAAAAAGCATATGATAAGGTTAACAGACATTTTATTCATCATATCATGAAATGTATGGGATTTCCTAAAAAGTTTTGTGATTTGGTGTTTGAATGTATAAATACTCCTACCTTTTCAATTCTAATTCAAGGAAAGGCAGAAGGATTTATTAAATCTAATAGGGGGTTAAGACAGGGAGACCCCCTATCACCTTACCTTTTTGCTATTGTTATGGAATACTTTTCTATTCTTATGGATATAGAAAGTATTAAAGGTAATGTGCAGCCTATTAACAGAATCCAGCCTTGTGTTAATCATTTGATTTATGCTGATGATCTTATGGTGTTTGTTAAAGCTAATAAGGAGAATGCAGTCTCTATTAAATCAATTTTTGATAATTTAAAAAATTATGTTGGCCTTCAACTCAATGTGAATAAATGTAAAGCATATTTTAGTAAATCTTGTAAGTTTAAAAAATAATTTTTAAATGTTTTAAATATTGAAGAGGGGTTTCTTCCTATAAAATATTTAGGTCTACCTCTGTCTACAAATATGATTAAGGATTTTGATTGTTCAATCCTTATTGAAAAAATTTAGGATAGAATGGAGACTTGGTCTTGTAAATTACTGTCTATTGCTGGAAGGCTTGAACTCATTAAGACAGTGATTTATGCTATTATTCTTTACTGGCTACAAACCTTTCAAATCCCAGTTGCATCTATTAAAAAGTTGGAAAGTAGATGCGCTGATTTTTTATGGAAAGGTAAATATCATAAAATAAGTTGGGATAATGTATGCAGACCTAAAAATGAAGGGGGTTTTGGCATTAGAAATATTAAGGATCTCTGTTCTACTTGCCATTTAAAATTATTTTGGAGATTCCTAAATTCTGATTCTTTGTGGGCTAAATGGATGAGATCAAAATATTTAAAACATAATAATTTTTGGACTAATATTCATAAGAGTAATCATTCAAACACTTGGAAACATATTTTAAATTGTAGAGATATTGGAAAACTGATGATTGAAAGAAAATTTAAAAATGGTAAAGATACAAGTTTATGGTTTGATCCTTGGTTTAAAAATGAGGCTTTTATTAATAAAGTAGGGTGGAATAGCCTTGTTATTTGTGGTGGTTCTAATAATAAAGTTTCAGATATCATTATTAATAATAAATGGCAACCACAAATCCATCCTATTACTAATCCTCATAAAGATGAAATATGCAAAATACAACTTGATGATTTTGCAGAGAATGACTACTGGGAATGGAAAGCTAGCAGCAGAGGGAAGTTTTCCTTTAAAGCTACTTGGAATTTTATTAGAAGCAAATACCCAACAGAAGAGTGGTATCATTGCATATGGAATAGAGTGAACTGTCCCAAGATGGCATTTTGTACGTATTTTGCAGTAAAGAACAGATTGCCAACTTGGGATAGATTAAACAAATGGGGCAATAATATTAATTCACTCTGCTCCCTGTGCAATATTTGTAATGAAAGTTCTAATCACATATTTTTTGAATGCAGCTACTCCTTTTCTATTTGGAATCATATCAAAGCTACTCTGAACATAGTTGATAACAGGCATATGGATCTTATGAATATTATAAAGTTAATCAACAACAAATTCAGATCTAAAGCAAAAGAGACAGATTTTGCTCACATTCTACTAACTACAGCAGTTTTCAACTTGTGGAAAGAGAGAAATTTGCATGTGCACAACAAAGGCAGTAGGAGAAAAGAGCAAGTTTGGTTAACTATTTTATCTGATAGCAAGATTATTCTGCAGAAATCTAAGAAAATTTTCAAAAATCAAACCAATTTTACTTCCCTTGCTGATGATTGGAGCTCTGAAGCTGGTAACAAGCATTTAGAAGCGTATCTGATGCGTTCTAGAAGCTTTCAGACTCCAGAATCTTGCTTTTGCAAGCAACAAGATTCCATAGCTCACACCGTCAATTGGAACTTGGATACTGCTAATCACAGTGTTTCTTTCTTCAATCATGCTCCAGATGCAAATTATCCGAACGCTAGTGAAGATTTTGTTATCAACAGAGATAGTGAGAAGAGAATGTCAGATCTAGGTCGCTGTGACGCTAGATCTAACACTTCTACCAACAGATTCATCAGATCAAGCTACTCGAGCTACTCGAGCAACGTTAATAGGAGTAGAGGCATGAGAGGTGATTTGAACGAGAATTTATCTTATTGGGAACGTGGAGAATCTAGCAAAGTTAAGAACGGAGAGAAGATTGTTTAGATCTCTAAATCGCCTCCGCCATTTTTTTGTTTTATTTGTTTGCTTTGAGTTTATTTCGGCTCTGTTTGGTTAGGGTTTGTTTTTGTGTGAGATGGAGTGTTTCGGGTATTGTTTTTTGTTACCCGTTTGTGGTGTATTTTCTGGGCTGGGCCCTTTTACCTCTGTTCAAAAAAAAATCAAGCTAAAACAATGTGATAGTATTTGATAAAAGCTTTATGATAATTAAATGAGAAAATTTAAAAGTATAATTTTTCAATTAGTTGAGATCATGTAGATTAGTCTAATTGTACCATGACTATAGCATGCTCATTTAAACACATGAAATTCAGCACTTTCTATTGCAAAAGGTCCAATTAATATATAACCCGCCTTTAATACATGTAACCTAATAATTGCTAAGCATAGCTCAAACACAGAGTACTTGAATGCAGGAAAAATGAATTCATATGCTAGAATTTTTATTTTACAGAGTTGAATGCTTGCCGCCTATTGTAGTTATGCACTGTTCGCGCTATTTTAAGACTGCTGCGCTTTTGAGATGCTGTCCATTTTCATGCTAGGGTAATGTACCTGACATGGCAATAAATAATGCATAAGTAGGTTGGACAACTAGTTCGCAGGTGCGGCGCAGTGGAAAGGAGGCTTGGATTCTGTTAAAAAGACCCAGATTTGATTCCTACCATTCGCTTCTCTATCCTATATAAATTTATCTGAGTTATGGAGGCTTTGATCAGCGGACGGCTTTATTATACCCTCATCAGGAGTTTACCAGCCCGCCGGGTTTTCCTGGGTTTTAGATAAAAAAACAAAAAAAAACAAAAAAATAAAAAACAAGAAGAAGAAGGAGGATGAGGTTAGACAACTGACTATGGTTGCATAAATAAATTTCCTGTGGAAAGCTGTCACGGTATGTGAAACAATTACTTACAGTTACCGGCCATTTAAAAGAAATATAGTTAGTAAAGAGATGTATGCGATCCCCATAAGAGTACTTAAGATTCAACAAAAAAGGGCAAATTAAATTGTAATATTGATTTTTGTAAAACCCATATTTAAGGTTGTAAATTATTTATTTGAAGCTATTATGTAAAGATACTGATTCCCAATAAAATCAGTATTCAAACCCCAAATAGAGCGCAACGTTCTCAGTACAGTCATGTTGACAAATGAAAATAATCAAACGTATCCAAACTATCATCATTGGCCTATAATTCATTTGAAATCAAACATTTGGACCCAACATTTAAAGTACAAAATTTTGGTTAAACTCAATAGTAAATTACATATGATATGGATCTAATTTAAATTTTTTTTTTACTATAAGCAATATAATTCAAAATTACGTTAATAACCATACCCGCTAACAATTAGTTAGTAAGTTTTAAAAGGAAAAGATGCATGAATACATTGTAGATTTTTATTGTTATCTTATTTCAAGAGATATTTTACTAATAAAAGGTAGTACATGTGGTGTTTCTCATGAACTAACCACCCATCATATAGAAAAATCCTATCTAGAATGAAATAGTTCTTATTCGGTAATAAGAATATTTAACCAAATGTTTTTAGTCTGTGTATTGATTTTTCCTCAGAACTCCTAGTTATAGCCATAGATAGTGGCATTAAAAGGCCTTACCATATTCAGAAAAAGTTGCAACTTTGGTGAACATCAAATAGGTATCTAATATATATAAATTCGAGTTTTTAATTTACTTATGAAAATTTGTGTTTTGTGGCATTGGACACTATACTAAATATTTCAATTCTCGAATGGAAAAACCAAACATTTCTAGCATCAATTTTTTTCCTCATAAACTCAAAAGTTCTTTATCGCCCGAACAAACTTAATATTATACTCCAAAATGGAAACATAAGAAACCGAGACTCATCACATTTATAGCTCATTTTATATAAACTCATAAACTTATAAGCTCAAACAAAATCATTTCCTTGAATAAATCAAATGCCTTACCCACAATGCAAAAGTTTTTCCACTTCTAGATACTCCATAAGCAGATATAGTAGCATTAAAACCTTCGTAATATTTGGCATCATAGCTATAACCTCATTGAAGAATACATGGTCACCATGATCGTTATGTCAAAATTATGCATTTAGTATGTAGAATTCATTGAAGTTGCAAAAACTAAAACAAGGATCCATAAAAAAAATCTTGAAATTGTAGCAACCAACCTAATATGCTTTACCTCGTGGACTGCCCAACACAATAAAGCTCTTAGTGGAGATATCCATTTGTTTTCTTCCGTTATTTGACACCTACAATAATACTAAGGATATGTAGTGTAACGACCCTGAAATTTAAATTTATTTAAATTAATAATTTATTGAATTTTTGAATTAAATTGAGTAATTAAATAAATTTTTGGATAAAATTAGTAAAATAAATCAATAAAATGGAAGCGAGTTTCCCCGATCGTATATGAGTGAATTTGAAAATAATAAATATATAGATATATATATATATTTGACTTGAATTTAAAATCTTAAAATAAATGGTTTTGAAAATAAAATACATTTAAAGTATTGGCTTATAAAAGAAAACAAAATAAAATAAGTAAGATATGTATGTAGGCTGTAAACAATCAAGTATGAACACAAAGAAAATAAAAGAGATGAGTGTGCAGGCAAATGGAAAGTAAGTATAAAAAACAAAACAAAGTAAATAAGCTTGTAAAGCAAGTACAAATAAAGCATCTCTAAGTATACAACATATCACAGCCGAAGTCAACAAGAATTGTAAAAAGAAAGTAAACAAAATAATCAAAGCAAATATATATTTAAACAAGCTACAACCTGGAAAAGAAAAGAAACAAGTGTATATACGTAGCAAGAAACAAAACACATATGCACGGCATCAAGACAGCAAAAATATATAAGTGTGTAAGCTTATAAACAAATAAAGTATGAAGCATAAGTATGGGCTAAGCATGGGAACAAGACAGTAAAGTATATTCACATACAAAGCAAGGCAAGGCATTAAATGCCATCTATTCAAACTGTCTTCGGCCATGCCTAGTATTGTACAAACAAACAATAATAACATACCACCTGCATACTTCATTTTCTTACATCAATTCTTTCCACCAGCTCTTCTCACTTCATTTCATTTCGTCCCTTGATACAAAACTGAGAAAAGAAAAAGAAAAAGAGAAAAAAAAAACAAAAAGCTTCAGACTTAAAAACATTCATCAAGCAATGCAAAGATCATGCAAGTTTAAAAGCAAATCCAGTTTCCAGTTTCTCAGAGCACTTCCAGGCTTGTACTCTCTGTTTCAAACAAATAGGTGAGCAACTTTGTTTTTTTTCTTCCCAGACTTCTTTGTTTTCACCAGTGAGCAAACATCAACTTTAAAAACTTTAAGTTAACAGTAAGATGATCTATTGATCATATAGTATTGTATATGTTTTGTTTTTGAATAAACATTCTGTATATACATAAGTTACTCTGCATACTGCTCTTCCCTGTTATTGACTATAGAGTTGATCACTGATTCAAAAAAATTAATTTATTTCGTTCGATCATTGTTAGGTATTAAAGTCTCCCATCAAACATGAAGTTTAACCTGTAATCAAGGTTTTTAAATACCTGTTCAACATGATTTGGAGAAAATTTCCACCGTCATCTTGATTTACAGTGAATCAAGTAAAAACTTGATAAATTCGATTGTCATAAAAAGTAAATTTAAATTCATAGCTCGAATCTCTACTGCAAGTTATGATTTTTAAACTAAAAATAGAAGCTTTTATTTTAGTATTCACAGAGTAGTTAGTTTTTGAACAAAAATAGCATATTCTTGAATTTCCAGTGATTGATCTAATGATAAATGTTGAAACTGGGATTGGAGCTAGTTTATGAATCAATGGGTTCAGGAAAATTGTTGAAAATTTTTTCTATTTCGTAATTTGATGAGTCGAGATCGATTTAGGGTTTAACAACCCAGTTTTGTTGACGAGGTATATGGAGGTGGTTCGTGGTGGTCAACGTGATTCAGGGGATCGGACCAAGGGGAGGAGGATCGTGAGTGAGTGTTGAGGCTTTGGCCCAGTGCGCGTGAGTTCCGGTGGTGGGGATCGGCGGCGCGAGACGATCTTCTGGTGATCGACTTTGGTTCTCGTTCGATCGAACTGCTCGATTTTTATACATGGGGGTTCTTGACGATTTGGGTGCTCGGAGTTGTTGGTAGGGTTGTCGTCGACGTGGTGGTGATCGCGACAATGGCCGGAGGTGGTCCAATCGCGTGTACACGTGCACACGTGTGTCAGTGTTTTGGGTTAGTTCTGGTTTTGGGGAAGAAGCAACGCGACTCGAAGTCGTACACGAGAAAATGAAGCTCGAACTCGAAGTTGAACTCGAGTTATTTTGGCATGATACCGGGTCAATTTTTAACACTTAAACAAAAATTTGAAATTTATAAGGCTCGGGTAAGTTTGGGGAAAGACTCGAAGTCGTCTTCGGGTAGAACGAGGTTTGGCTCGAAGTAGGGCCCGGGTAGTATAAAAACAGTTTTCAAAATTTTTAAAACAAAAATTCAAGTTTTAAACAATTTAACTTATTCTTTTAAATAATTGTTTTATTTAAGTATGGGATCGGTTTAAGGTTTAAAAGTATAATGTGATTAATTCAAAATGGTAATTAATTTGAGATTAATTGATTAAAGGTTAAATTTAATTTAATGAAGTTGATTAAGGAATGATAATTAATCAAGGATAAATTAATTAAAGTAATTAATTGAAGATAATTAATTAAATGGTGAATTAGATAATTAAAGATAAATTGTTTAATAATTAAAGGTTGATTTATTTTATTATTAATGGATAATTAATAAAAGATTAAAGAATAATTAATCAAAATGATTTGTAAATTATCAATGTTGATTTAACCAGGATTTATAATTCATAAGAAATTAATTTGATTTAAATTAATCAGATAATTAACTGATCTTACGGATATTTGGATTCTATTGGATGACTTGATTGTTGATATCCCTGATTTATGATGTTTTGTGATATACCCTGATTTATGTTATGATCGGTAATTTCTTTATCTGTGATATTTATACATCTGTGATCTGAATGAAAAGATAAGCGTTATAGTTTATATCGCTTATCAACTATATCCTGTATTTTGATCTGTGATGACTGATGTTGCACTATTGTGTGTAAAACCCCTGGACTGCACCTTTTCACACACAAATATGGATTTCACGTGGAAATCGATTAAGTCACAGATAATTTAAATTTGATGTTTGTTTTTGAAAATTTTAATTTTAATTTCAATTGATTTTGAAAATTGAAAATCTGAGGTTTTAAAATGAAAAGCTTTAGATATAGAATTTCAAAGACAAAAGTTATTTTGAATAACTTAATCGAGTTTTGAAAATTTAAATAATTTGATTTAAATTTGAATTCAAGTTTGGAATTGAATCCTATGATTTGAAACTAGGGATTGAAAATGTTATAAATGTGTTTATCTGAATTTAAAACATTTAAAAGTATAATTTTGAGAATTTGGATTTCCACTCGTATGAATGAATCAGATTTTCTAAAATGAAACTGTTGTTTTAAAAGAATAAAAGCTTTCAGATAAGAAATGAAATTCCAGTTTAATTAAAGGAATTTCAATATTGAAGCGAAAATGTTTTCCAAGTTATAAATGAAATTCTTTTTGAAAGCTATAAATTGAATCTGTTTATTTTTAACAGATTTAAAATGATGATTTGTTTAAACCATTCGAAATGAAATTGTTTTGAAAGCTATGAGTTAAATCTTTGATTTAAAGATTTAACGAGTTAATCAAATTGAAATGGAAATTGATTTGGAAAATCTGTAAATGAATCTTTGTGAAACTGGGTGAACTTTATGAATTAAATCTTTTGTTTAAAAGATTAAAATGTGGAAAATTGTTTAAACCATTGAAGGTTGTTAAATAAATCTTTTTGTTTAAAGATTAAAATGGTAATTTGTTGAAACCATTTAAAAAGAAAGTTTGGGTTTAAGTTGTGACTTAATTGAAATCCCAATATCCATATGTTTTTAAATATTTCGCTCACTATTCGGGTTAGCCGGGAAAGGACCTTTGGGTCGTATAACTCATTCCGAATAGTGATACGTCGTATATGGATCGCATTTGAAGACCGGTGTTGAAGACCGGATATTTTTCGAAAATGAAAGGACAACCTGTCGAATGTCTCTGCACTGAGTCGCGCCGGTATAGAGATTTACATCACTCTTTTGTGACGGGAAGTCCGGACGTGATTGAAAGTTATCCGGAATTGCAAGGGCTTCGTGAGAAGTGCCTTCGGTTCTGTTCGAACCCGGAACAGACTTGTATGGATACATGTCTGACATTACACTTTGAGATATAAAGCCGATTTCTTTCAAATACATTTCTGTTTGGTGGCGGAGAATTTATTCTCTTAGCTTAACACCCTTCTCTGAGACGTACGAGCTCAGAGGTTGTGTAGTTGAAATTTATCAGCGATATATCCCAATTTGGTAATGTGGCATGTTGAGTGTTGCTGTGTGATGATCAGTGTTTGATCATTTGTGATATGATCATTTGTTTGATCATTTATCTTTGTGATCATAGGTTGATCATCTGTTGACCCAAAGCGTGGTTTTTTTTGAAAAAGCGTAGCTTTGTGGACGAGACTTCGTCGAGCCTCACAACCCGGTAATGGTCGAAACAGGAATCGTGCGGCAAGGTTTTCAGGGGTAGCTCCCCTAGGGTATGACCATTCCTTCTGGAAAAGGGTAGTATCATGGTATGGAGCCCAGATACTTACTCATGTGGATACACTTTCTTTATGATGTGTGATGTTGGTTATCGAGCGCTCGGATAAAGGTCCCAAAGGACCGGGGGTGGCATATCTGAGGTTTCTTTTATCCCTTGGGAAAAGGGGTTGCCGGCCTTGTTTGGCAGAGAACAGTTGGTTCTCGGAACGTCCCGCCAGAGGCGTTTCTTTCGTGGAATAGGAAGTTCCTTAGCCTGACCATTTGTTGGAAATCCAAACAAAACAATACGAGCCCTGTACGGTTTTAGTTGTATTACCTGCCATGGAATGTGGTGGTAACCTGCTATTGAACATGGTAGCTATAGTAGGCATAAGTGCGAAATGTCTATGTTGGCTAAGATTTATATTCTACTTTCGAAATTGTTTTCTACACTATGCACTAGTAATAATATCAAATGATTTGATTTTGCGTAGTAAGCATCTTTGACTATCATAAGAAGAAATCTCCTCCAATTCTGCGTTTGCATTGTGTGTGTGGTGGGAGGTCTTATGGTAGTTTCATTTTCCAAAAGCATTGCGAATTGACTTTAAAATTCTTTTGTGTTTGTTTTAAAGATAAACTGTTTTTGTTGCTCACACCAGTCCCATGACTGATCCGGAGTTTATTGTTTCTTTCCTAAACTCTGGATGCTCAAAATTTTTCTACACGAGCAGTCTAGAGTTTGGTTTTTCAGATAGTCAGATTAGTAGGTTATCTGGAGCTAGTTCAGTCTTTGGATCGGACTGCACTTGCTTATCTTGGTGTATCGTTATTGGGAGTTCAAGCTATTTCTGGATTAGTGCTTTGAAGATGGAGATTATCCGGTGCTGATGTTATCGTTATCTTTTCCGCTGCTATTTGTTGTATCATATCTCTGATGTATATTGATATTCATTGTATCATTCTGTTGTATCAGATATTGTATATCAAAGTATTATTCATTTCTTCCGCTGTGTTATTTACTTAACTGTGTTATAAGCTCCGGCGACTCGGATTTGAACGCTCGAATCTACGACATTCGAGTACGATGTAAAGTATGGATGTCGATTTTCGAGCGCGAAAATCCGGATCGTTACATTTGGTATCAGAGCTAAGGTTGAACTTTAGCTCAGGAGTATAACACGTTAAGTAGCTCATTAAAGATAGAGTGAAGTAAACTCTAGAATGAGTAATCTCTAAGATATCCGTTCGAACGTCTCAGTAAATTCTCTTACTATTCAGCGATAGTAAGTATGAGTACAAGAAGAAGACAAGATAGGGGACAGGAAATACGACTATAAATGGTCAATACCCTGCAACAGTGGAAACAACTTTCTTATCAATCTTCTTTGATTCGTTTCCAAATTCTTTTGATTCCTTCGTATCAGCTACAAGAAGAAGTTTCGATGTGATGATGGCTCTACGAATCGTTGTAGAAATTCTTACTTCGTATCTTTATCAGTTCTTATCAGCTTTTTGATTTAAACCTTAATGAAATTTGGAATTGGGAAATATAAATTGAGTTAAATTGATTAACAGGATATGAAGCTAATTTGAATTTAATAAATAAAACGATTTCGTTTGAAAACCAAATTTTGAAATTCTATTGAAATTTCTTGTGAATACCGAAGTCCGAAGAGGGACAAATTGGTATGTATTCTGAGATATTCCGACTTGTATTCGGAATCCGTATCTTGAGTTTGAGGAATTATAGGAGATCGCATCTGTCTATCTCTGTGCTGTTTTCGTGCCTGCGAATTTCGAGGACGAAATTCTTTTAAGGGGGGAAATTTGTAACGACCCTGAAATTTAAATTTATTTAAATTAATAATTTATTGAATTTTTGAATTAAATTGAGTAATTAAATAAATTTTTGGATAAAATTAGTAAAATAAATCGATAAAATGGAAGCGAGTTTCCCCGATCGTATATGAGTGAATTTGAAAATAATAAATATATAGATATATATATATTTGACTTGAATTTAAAATCTTAAAATAAATGGTTTTGAAAATAAAATACATTTAAAGTATTGGCTTATAAAAGAAAACAAAATAAAATAAGTAAGATATGTATGTAGGCTGTAAACAATCAAGTATGAACACAAAGAAAATAAAAGAGATGAGTGTGCAGGCAAATGGAAAGTAAGTATAAAAAACAAAACAAAGTAAATAAGCTTGTAAAGCAAGTACAAATAAAGCATCTCTAAGTATACAACATATCACAGCCGAAGTCAACAAGAATTGTAAAAAGAAAGTAAACAAAATCATCAAAGCAAATATATATTTAAACAAGCTACAACCTGGAAAAGAAAAGAAACAAGTGTATATACGTAGCAAGAAACAAAACACATATGCACGGCATCAAGACAGCAAAAATATATAAGTGTGTAAGCTTATAAACAAATAAAGTATGAAGCATAAGTATGGGCTAAGCATGGGAACAAGACAGTAAAGTATATTCACATACAAAGCAAGGCAAGGCATTAAATGCCATCTATTCAAACTGTCTTCGGCCATGCCTAGTATTGTACAAACAAACAATAATAACATACCACCTGCATACTTCATTTTCTTACATCAATTCTTTCCACCATCTCTTCTCACTTCATTTCATTTCGTCCCTTGATACAAAACTGAGAAAAGAAAAAGAAAAAGAGAAAAAAAAAACAAAAATCTTCAGACTTAAAAACATTCATCAAGCAATGCAAAGATCATGCAAGTTTAAAAGCAAATCCAGTTTCCAGTTTCTCAGAGCACTTCCAGGCTTGTACTCTCTGTTTCAAACAAATAGGTGAGCAACTTTGTTTTTTTTCTTCCCAGACTTCTTTGTTTTCACCAGTGAGCAAACATCAACTTTAAAAACTTTAAGTTAACAGTAAGATGATCTATTGATCATATAGTATTGTATATGTTTTGTTTTTGAATAAACATTCTGTATATACATAAGTTACTCTGCATACTGCTCTTCCCTGTTATTGACTATAGAGTTGATCACTGATTCAAAAAAATTAATTTATTTCGTTCGATCATTGTTAGGTATTAAAGTCTCCCATCAAACATGAAGTTTAACCTGTAATCAAGGTTTTTAAATACCTGTTCAACATGATTTGGAGAAAATTTCCACCGTCATCTTGATTTACAGTGAATCAAGTAAAAACTTGATAAATTCGATTGTCATAAAAAGTAAATTTAAATTCATAGCTCGAATCTCTACTGCAAGTTATGATTTTTAAACTAAAAATAGAAGCTTTTATTTTAGTATTCACAGAGTAGTTAGTTTTTGAACAAAAATAGCATATTCTTGAATTTCCAGTGATTGATCTAATGATAAATGTTGAAACTGGGATTGGAGCTAGTTTATGAATCAATGGGTTCAGGAAAATTGTTGAAAAAATTTTCTATTTCGTAATTTGATGAGTCGAGATCGATTTAGGGTTTAACAACCCAGTTTTGTCGACGAGGTATATGGAGGTGGTTCGTGGTGGTCAACGTGATTCAGGGGATCGGACCAAGGGGAGGAGGATCGTGAGTGA
Source organism: Allium fistulosum (assembly GCA_030737815.1). Classification (NCBI taxonomy): domain Eukaryota; kingdom Viridiplantae; phylum Streptophyta; class Magnoliopsida; order Asparagales; family Amaryllidaceae; genus Allium; species Allium fistulosum. Next base: position 75,309,024 of record CM060906.1, read on the forward strand.
GTGTTGAGGCTTTGGCCCAGTGCGCGTGAGTTCCGGTGGTGGGGATCGGCGGCGCGAGACGATCTTCTGGTGATCGACTTTGGTTCTCGTTCGATCGAACTGCTCGATTTTTATACGTGGGGGTTCTTGATGATTTGGGTGCTCGGAGTTGTTGGTAGGGTTGTCGTCGACGTGGTGGTGATCGCGACGATGGCCGGAGGTGGTCCAATCGCGTGTACACGTGCACACGTGTGTCAGTGTTTTGGGTTAGTTCTGGTTTTGGGGAAGAAGCAACGCGACTCGAAGTCGTACACGAGAAAATGAAGCTCGAACTCGAAGTTGAACTCGAGTTATTTTGGCATGATACCGGGTCAATTTTTAACACTTAAACAAAAATTTGAAATTTATAAGGCTCGGGTAAGTTTGGGGAAAGACTCGAAGTCGTCTTCGGGTAGAACGAGGTTTGGCTCGAAGCAGGGCCCGGGTAGTATAAAAACAGTTTTCAAAAGTTTTAAAACAAAAATTCAAGTTTTAAACAATTTAACTTATTCTTTTAAATAATTGTTTTATTTAAGTATGGGATCGGTTTAAGGTTTAAAAGTATAATGTGATTAATTCAAAATGGTAATTAATTTGAGATTAATTGATTAAAGGTTAAATTTAATTTAATGAAGTTGATTAAGGAATGATAATTAATCAAGGATAAATTAATTAAAGTAATTAATTGAAGATAATTAATTAAATGGTGAATTAGATAATTAAAGATAAATTGTTTAATAATTAAAGGTTGATTTATTTTATTATTAATGGATAATTAATAAAAGATTAAAGAATAATTAATCAAAATGATTTGTAAATTATCAATGTTGATTTAACCAGGATTTATAATTCATAAGAAATTAATTTGATTTAAATTAATCAGATAATTAACTGATCTTACGGATATTTGGATTCTATTGGATGACTTGATTGTTGATATCCCTGATTTATGATGTTTTGTGATATACCCTGATTTATGTTATGATCGGTAATTTCTTTATCTGTGATATTTATACATCTGTGATCTGAATGAAAAGATAAGCGTTATAGTTTATATCGCTTATCAACTATATCCTGTATTTTGATCTGTGATGACTGATGTTGCACTATTGTGTGTAAAACCCCTGGACTGCACCTTTTCACACACAAATATGGATTTCACGTGGAAATCGATTAAGTCACAGATAATTTAAATTTGATGTTTGTTTTTGAAAATTTTAATTTTAATTTCAATTGATTTTGAAAATTGAAAATCTGAGGTTTTAAAATGAAAAGCTTTAGATATAGAATTTCAAAGACAAAAGTTATTTTGAATAACTTAATCGAGTTTTGAAAATTTAAATAATTTGATTTAAATTTGAATTCAAGTTTGGAATTGAATCCTATGATTTGAAACTAGGGATTGAAAATGTTATAAATGTGTTTATCTGAATTTAAAACATTTAAAAGTATAATTTTGAGAATTTGGATTTCCACTCGTATGAATGAATCAGATTTTCTAAAATGAAACTGTTGTTTTAAAAGAATAAAAGCTTTCAGATAAGAAATGAAATTCCAGTTTAATTAAAGGAATTTCAATATTGAAGCGAAAATGTTTTCCAAGTTATAAATGAAATTCTTTTTGAAAGCTATAAATTGAATCTGTTTATTTTTAACAGATTTAAAATGATGATTTGTTTAAACCATTCGAAATGAAATTGTTTTGAAAGCTATGAGTTAAATCTTTGATTTAAAGATTTAACGAGTTAATCAAATTGAAATGGAAATTGATTTGGAAAATCTGTAAATGAATCTTTGTGAAACTGGGTGAACTTTATGAATTAAATCTTTTGTTTAAAAGATTAAAATGTGGAAAATTGTTTAAACCATTGAAGGTTGTTAAATAAATCTTTTTGTTTAAAGATTAAAATGGTAATTTGTTGAAACCATTTAAAAAGAAAGTTTGGGTTTAAGTTGTGACTTAATTGAAATCCCAATATCCATATGTTTTTAAATATTTCGCTCACTATTCGGGTTAGCCGGGAAAGGACCTTTGGGTCGTATAACTCATTCCGAATAGTGATACGTCGTATATGGATCGCATTTGAAGACCGGTGTTGAAGACCGGATATTTTTCGAAAATGAAAGGACAACCTGTCGAATGTCTCTGCACTGAGTCGCGCCGGTATAGAGATTTACATCACTCTTTTATGACGGGAAGTCCGGACGTGATTGAAAGTTATCCGGAATTGCAAGGGCTTCGTGAGAAGTGCCTTCGGTTCTGTTCGAACCCGGAACAGACTTGTATGGATACATGTCTGACATTACACTTTGAGATATAAAGCCGATTTCTTTCAAATACATTTCTGTTTGGTGGCGGAGAATTTATTCTCTTAGCTTAACACCCTTCTCTGAGACGTACGAGCTCAGAGGTTGTGTAGTTGAAATTTATCAACGATATATCCCAATTTGGTAATGTGGCATGCTGAGTGTTGCTGTGTGATGATCAGTGTTTGATCATTTGTGATATGATCATTTGTTTGATCATTTATCTTTGTGATCATAGGTTGATCATCTGTTGACCCAAAGCGTGGTTTTTTTTGAAAAAGCGTAGCTTTGTGGATGAGACTTCGTCGAGCCTCACAACCCGGTAATGGTCGAAACAGGAATCGTGCGGCAAGGTTTTCAGGGGTAGCTCCCCTAGGGTATGACCATTCCTTCTGGAAAAGGGTAGTATCATGGTATGGAGCCCAGATACTTACTCATGTGGATACACTTTCTTTATGATGTGTGATGTTGGTTATCGAGCGCTCGGATAAAGGTCCCAAAGGACCGGGGGTGGCATATCTGAGGTTTCTTTTATCCCTTGGGAAAAGGGGTTGCCGGCCTTGTTTGGCAGAGAACAGTTGGTTCTCGGAACGTCCCGCCAGAGGCGTTTCTTTCGTGGAATAGGAAGTTCCTTAGCCTGACCATTTGTTGGAAATCCAAACAAAACAATACGAGCCCTGTACGGTTTTAGTTGTATTACCTGCCATGGAATGTGGTGGTAACCTGCTATTGAACATGGTAGCTATAGTAGGCATAAGTGCGAAATGTCTATGCTGGCTAAGATTTATATTCTACTTTCAAAATTGTTTTCTACACTATGCACTAGTAATAATATCAAATGATTTGATTTTGCATAGTAAGCATCTTTGACTATCATAAGAAGAAATCTCCTCCAATTCTGCGTTTGCATTGTGTGTGTGGTGGGAGGTCTTATGGTAGTTTCATTTTCCAAAAGCATTGCGAATTGACTTTAAAATTCTTTTGTGTTTGTTTTAAAGATAAACTGTTTTTGTTGCTCACACCAGTCCCATGACTGATCCGGAGTTTATTGTTTCTTTCCTAAACTCTGGATGCTCAAAATTTTTCTACACGAGCAGTCTAGAGTTTGGTTTTTCAGATAGTCAGATTAGTAGGTTATCTGGAGCTAGTTCAGTCTTTGGATCGGACTGCACTTGCTTATCTTGGTGTATCGTTATTGGGAGTTCAAGCTATTTCTAGATTAGTGCTTTGAAGATGGAGATTATCCGGTGCTGATGTTATCGTTTTCTTTTCCGCTGCTATTTGTTGTATCATATCTCTGATGTATATTGATATTCATTGTATCATTCTGTTGTATCAGATATTGTATATCAATGTATTATTCATTTCTTCCGCTGTGTTATTTACTTAACTGTGTTATAAGCTCCGGCGACTCGGATTTGAACGCTCGAATCTACGACATTCGAGTACGATGTAAAGTATGGATGTCGATTTTCGAGCGCGAAAATCCGGATCGTTACATGTAGCCTATAAAACTTAGGGTAAAATGATTATGAGCTCTATCTCTATTTGTTGTAGTATGGATGACATGTGAACGTCACATGATTTTCTCATTATGAGATGTACAAAATGAACTTCAAATATCTCACAGTTAGGCATAAAAAACATTTGAATTTAGCTCATGCATACTTGATGATACATGGAAAGTATATTAAGTGCTTACTAGTATAGCTTTAGACTAATACTTTGTAACGTACATTTAAACATACTTGATGATACATAGAAAGAATAAAAATGAAAGAATGGAAATAATTTTGATTGCCCTTATTTTGTAGTCAAAATAAAAGATTTCTTAACAAGATGAAAACCCCTCGTATTTCCTAGCATGGATTCTTCTTGACAATCACTAACCACTGCATTGTTCATACTTTCACTTATTTAAGAATTGTACTCTTTGTTGATGAATTTTATACACACTCACACACAAACACATATACATACAAACATACATATATACAAATTATTGAAAGAAATTTAATAAGATCATAATATGTTTTGCGGTTATAGCATAATCAATCCAGAATTTGTAAATCCAAAATAAAATAGCAAATGAGTTTAAATCTTACAGTTTAAAGTGAAGGCATCTTTAGGTGGAAGTGTTAATACTAATCTTCTATGGTTTTCCTCAGATCTGATGATGGAGACCCTTTTGCATTTTCTTTTTCTTCCTTCCTTTTGTAATCTTATCGGACTTAAAATAACATTTTAGAAACGATCCCTTAAATACAAAATGGGCAAAAGAACGTTTTAATTTTGAAATATCATCAGTACAAATAGAGAAGGGCTTTATATATATTCTGAGGCAACCTTTAGGAACAGTATAATTATTAATAGCAATATGAATTTTTCCATTAAAAATTTAGATGTCTTTCCATTAATTCTTTAAATTAAATTGGTGCACAATAATAACATAGGCCACATAATAAATAAAACTAACATTCCCCCACTTGGCCGAAATGTTATAACATAACAAAGCACACATTCAAAATTGGTCAGTATAGTTTTCATTAATCCTAAACATGTTTACTTAGAAATACCAACCCAAAGTAATGTAATCACAATAATAAATGTCGCTATTTGATCCCCATTAATCATAACATCGGTACTCTTTCCAACAGTGGTTAATAATCTTCATTCAGTCCTCATAAGTAATATGCTTCGATTAAATAAATTATATGCATCATATTAAGCAAATTAATAAACTTAAAGTCAATACATAATTAAAGACATAGTACATAGCATTATATATACATATACATACATACATACATACATACATATATATATATATATAAAGTTTGCTACAACAAAATTCTAATACATAAACTAAACCCATGCCGGCAACATGTTCATTGTAAAGAGTGGGTGAAAGTGGTTTTGTTAGAGAATCAACTAACATAGCTCTTGTATTAATATGTTGTATCATAATAGTACCATCCTTGACTCTGTCTCTAACAATAAGATATTTGATATCAATCCACTTAGATGCACCACTTGATTTGTTATTCTTAGAGAAGAAAATAGAAGCTTCATTATCCCAAAATAAGGTGAGTGGCATTGCAATACTGTCAATTACTTGAAATCCTGGTATAAAATTCTTTAACAAGACTGCTTGCATAGTGAAAGATGCCCTTATAGATTGCTTGGCACTCTTCTATGAAATTGGTCCCCCTACAAGCATAAATATGTAACCTAATGTGGATTTCTTACGGTCGACGCATCCAGAAAAATCTGAATCAGAATAAACAATAACTTCATGGTTATTTGATCTCTTGTAAGTAAGCATACAATCTTTTGTACCTTGCAAATAGCGTAAAACTTTCTTAGCAGCTTTCCAATGTTCCATTCCTGGATTAAAATATGTAACATAATGTGGATTTCTTACGGTCGACACATCTAGAAAAATCTGAATCAGAATAAACAATAACTTCAAGGTTATTTGATCTCTTGTAAGTAAGCATATAATCTTTTGTCCCTTGCAAATAGCGTAAAACTTTCTTGGCAGCTTTCCAATGTTCCATTCCTGGATTAGTTTGATATCGGCCAATTATACCAATTAAAAATGCAATATTAGGATGTGTATAAACTTGAGCATACATAAGACTCCCTACATCCAAAGCATAGGAAATTTTCTTCATTTGAGCGCATTATTTCATTTCTAGGACATCGAAACTTGTTGAATTTGTCACTCTTGACAATAGGAGCAACACTAGGAGAGCAATTGTGCATGTTATATCTTTTAAGCACTTTCTCAATATATGCTTTTTGAGATTAGCCTAAGATCCTAGGAGACTGATGTCGATAAATTTCAATTCATATAACATAAGAAGCTTCACCAAGATCCTTCATTTCAAACTTAGTTGATAGAAAACGTTTTGTCTCGTATAACATGTCTAAATCACTACTTGCTAATAAAATATCATCCATGTACAAAATGAGAAAGATAAATTTACTCCCAGTAATCTTAAGGTATATGCATTGATCTATTATATTTTCTTTAAATCCAAATTCGGTTATAACCTCATCAAACTTAAGATACCATTGTCATGAAGCTTGTTTTAACCCATATATTGAATGATTTAGCCTACATGTCATATGCTCCTTGCCTTCTACAACAAACCCTTAAGGTTGTTTCAAAAAAACTTCTTTATGTAGGTTACCATTCAGAAATGCAGTTTTCATATCCATTGGATGTAGTTCTAAATCATAATGAGCTACGAGGACTAAAAAATTCTCAATGAATCTTTCTTTGAGACGGGAGAAAATGTATTATCAAAATGTACACCTTCTGTTTTGTAAACCCTTTAGCGACTAGTCCGACCTTATATCTCTCAATGTTACCTTTGGAGTTAGTTTCAGTTTTATAGACCCATTTACAACCTACAGGTTTAACCCCGACAGGTAACTCGATTACTCGACAAGATCCCAACTTCATTAATTTCCATAGATTATGTCTCGTCATTCATGGATTCTAACCATTTAGATGATTTTAATCACTCATAATTGTTTGCTTGAATGAGATAGGATCATCTCCATTACCTATATCACATCCTTCCTCGGTAAGGTATACGATATAATCATCAGGTATAGCAGATCTTCACTCTTTTTATGATCTTCGTAAGGGTTCTTATGGCAGCATAAGAGTTTCATCAACATTAGGAACATCATGAACATGAGTTTTTACATTAGCCTCTTGAACAAAAGGTATAGAATTTATAACCTCTCGAATTATCGAAATTGGAACATAAGTCCGATTTTCTCCAAGATTTACTTTTCTATTTAAATTACTCCCACTTATGTTGTCATTTTCAAAAAAATACAACATGTCTAGTCTCTGCTATTCTAGTGGTATGTGATGGGCAATAAAATTTGAAACCTTTGGATCTCTCTAGATAACCAATAAAACATATTACGAAAAATAAGGACAATGGTAAAGGTAAAAATAAAGTGAATATGGCTACTGGTATTAACAAGACTAGTATATCTAGTACAAAACCCAGCATGCTCCTACGTGTCATCATTATAAGAAGTGTGGACACATGAGAAAGGACTATATGAACTTTAAAGATTGGCACGCTAAAAAGGCTAATGAATTAAATTTCATGATTTGTGAAACCTTTTTAGTTGACGATCCCTTAAATACGTGCACTACAAGAATTACTGTTTATAGCAACGGGGGGGCAACGGCCGCCAACGGCCATTGACCAACGGCTTCCAACGGCGAGCAACGGCAAGCTTTTTCCCGGAATTTTTTAATAACAAAAAACACATGCCGTTCGAAGCCGTTGGAATACTGCCGTTGGCGGCCGTTGCTCGCCGTTGGAAATCCGCGACTAACCTGCAGCTCCAGCTTCTTCTTCCTCATTCGAATTTTACATGAAAACTTACCCAATTTTCCCCTCCTAAAAAATTTCCAACCCCATTTTATCCCTTTCTACACGTTCTAGCATCCCCATCTTCGTTTGCAAGCTTCACAACCTCCAAAATCAGGTATTATTTGCTAAAACCCTAATTTTGTTAAATTTTTAATTTTAGGTTAAATTGGTAATTTTTGTGTATGCATTGTGCTATTGTTTGTATAGTGTAGTGTATTGGACCTTAATTATTGTTATTAAACTAATTATTGCATGTTTAACTATGATTTGTTAAATTAGGTTTATTATTAAATTAGTGTCACACTTAATAATTGTTACTAACCTAAGCGTGAACCTCACTTGTTATTATATTGGTGATTGAATTGCGTAAAATCGTACGTAGAAAGTGATGATATTGACCTATAAATTGTTCACTTTTTACATGTTATGATACGATATATACATGATACATTTTGTGCATGACTGGACGTGATATTGTTTATTGATATAAAAGTTTAAATTTTATGAAAATAAAATTTAAACTTTTTTGTATCGCTAATTTTAAAATTTAAACCCTTAGAGTGTTTTTGGCCCCGTTTGACAAGTATTATATATGATCATTGTGTGGATATTCATTTTTTTAACAGAACGGACATCTATATTCATCGTATACAGTATTTGTTGGATTTGTCCCTGTATTGGACAAGTTATAAAAACAATAACGTAATTAAATCTCGTAAATCATTTCAGTTTAAACGGTTCGCAAAATTTCGGCAGCGCTTCCCTTTATGTTCCCTGTGTACACGCAATTGTGTACTGTTCAGGGAACTAAAGCAAAGTACTGTCAAAATTTTGTTGAATCGTTTAAATTGAAATGATTTATGCGATTTAATTACGTTATTGTATTTGTAATGGGAGGTAGGATGACCCATCAACAAAGTGTCAATGATCAATTAATATCAAATTCGCTAATAAAATTGTTTAAATAGAATATAATGTTCATTTCAAAATAAGCTTTAAGTATTATTTTAACAGATATAACACAAACAAGAAGAATGTTTATAAAATTGTTTTAATAAAAAATGTCAATGCAAATTTATATCGAACTTTTTAATTATATACGTAGGTAAATGGACAATTATTTTACTGATCGGAGCTGGATGTACAAAAAACGAAGGGTCGATACTGAAGGCTCAACAAGTGAACATTTTAATAATGGTGTTAGCGTATTTATGAATTTTGCTTTACATAATAACGGAAACTACAAAGAAATCCATTGTCCATGTAGTAAATGCAAACTGTTAAAGCATTTGATACTACAAATGGTTAGAGTTCATTTGCGTCAGTACAGTTTCGTGTCGAACTATTTGATTTGGGATCGTCATGGGGAACAGTTAGCATCTAATCCCGTACAAGATGAGGAGGTGGTGAGTAATGAAATTGGTACGACAAATCTTGTAGAACATATGGTTGAAGATGCTGCACGTTCAATGTTTCATGTTCCTCAATTAACTGATGACGATGGTAATGCTAAAGAAGAACCAAATATTGGGGCAAAAAAAAATATGATTTGTTAGATGCCGCGAAAAAACCCCTTTGGGAATGCTGCACAAGCGGAACCCAATTATCGGTAACTGCTGAATACATTGCGATGAAATCCAAATACAACCTCACAGAATCTGGATTTACGGCTATTGTACAAGCTCCGAAACGACATATGCCTCCTAATAATCTAATGTGCGAAAATCATTACGAAGTAAAAAAACTGATGTCGGCTTTCGGTTTACCGTATCAAAAAATAGATTCATGTCTAAAGGGTTGCATGTTGTTTTGGAAAGAAGATATCAACCTTAGAAATTGTAAAATATGTAATCAGGAAAGATACAAACCAAGAAAGAAAAAGGGAAAGGAAGTCCCGTATAAGCGTATGCATTATTTACCAATTACTCCTAGACTTCAAAGGTTATATGCATCTTCTGTAACTGCGCAACATATGAGATGACACGGTGTGAGAACACAGGAAGAAGGTACGTTAACACATCCAGCTGATGGGGAAGCATGGAAGCATTTTGACCAGAAATACCCTGATTTTGCGTCCGAAATTTGTAATGTTAGACTTGGTTTATGTACGGATGGATTTTCCCCATTCTCTCAATTTGGTTCGAAATATTCATCATGGCCTATAATTGTCACACCTTATAATTTACCTCCTTGGATGTGTATGAAAACTCCATATATGTTTCTTACAGTTGTCGTCCCTGGTCCCGATGATCCGACACAAGGAATCGATGTTTATTTACAACCATTGATTGATGAATTAAAAAAATTATGGTACGAGGGAGTAGAGACATATGATATTTTCCAAAAAAAGAACTTTCGCATGTATGCTTCTTTATTGTGGACAATCAGCGATTTTCCTGCATATGCAATGCTTTCAGGTTGGAGTACGGCCGGTCGTCTAGCTTGTCCTTATTGCATGGAAGAAACACGAGCAATTTTTTTACCTCATGGAAAGAAAGTTTCGTGGTTTGACTGTCATCGATGTTTTCTTTATATTAATCATCCTTTTCGAAGAGATAAAAAAAACTTTACAGCTAATAGACATGAAACTTTGAGACCACCTACGGTTTGGTCAAGCGAAGAAATTTATGAACTTGTAAAGGATTATCCAAAGATACATGAAACCGGAGAACAAATTGAAATTCAAGGTAAATCATCAATTCATAACTGGTGCAAACAGAGCATATTTTGGGAATTTCCTTATTGGAAAAATCTCTTGATTCGTCATAATATTGACGTGATGCATAATGAGAAAAACGTGTTTGATAATCTGTTTAATACAATTTTGAATGTTAAAGGGAAGACGAAAGATGATTTGAAATCAAGACGTGATATCGAAGTAATATGTAATCGTCCTGGGCTTCATATAAAACCAAATGACACAAAAAAGCCAAAAGCTTGCTATGAGCTAGACAATAACCAAGTTAAATTAGTTTTAAAATGGGTGGAAGGATTAAGATTCCCAGATGGCATATCTTCTAATCTTCGTAGATGTGTTGACTATAAGAACAGTAAACTTAGCGGGATGAAAAGTCATGATTGTCATGTTATGATGGAAAATTTGTTACCCGTCGCTTTTAAAGAACTGTTGCCCGTAAAAGTTTGGACTGTTGTAACAGAACTTAGTCTGTTTTATAAAGAGATTTGTTCAACTACATTAAAAGTTGATCGTCTACGTAAACTTGAGGAAGAAATCCCGATATTGCTTTGCAAACTGGAAAAAATATTTCCTCCAGGTTTTTTCAATGTTATGGAGCATTTACCTATTCATCTTCCATTTGAAGCACGTCTTCGAGGGCCTGTGCAATATGGATGGATGTATCCATTTGAAAGGTATATTAATATTTAGTTTATTACGTATTGGTTTAATTAAATATATAAAAAATTAATTTAAAATAATTTTTGCTAGGTATTTAAATCATCTAAAGAAAAAAGTGAGACAGAAAGCTCGAGTTGAAGGTTCGATTTGCAAATCGTACATCGAAGAAGAAGCTTCGTTTTTTTTCTCTCACTATTTCAGCGACCATGTGAACATATCATTTGAAAGTGCTACGCGTAATGATGAAGGCATTGATGAAGATGATTGTCAAGCGACTTTAACTATTTTTAAAAAAACTGGTCGGCCTGCTGGTAAATGTGTGGAAGTATGGTTGGATGATAGAGATTATCAAGTAGCACACACGTACATTCTTCTCAACTGTGCCAAAGTTGCACCATTTATTAGGTAATATATATACACATACGTTGATGCCCGTTGATGTCGTTGGAGGCCGTTGGAAGCCGTTGAAACATATACCAACGGCATTTTCAACGGCCTCCAACGGCTTTCCAACGGCCTCCAACTGCTTCCCGCCATTGGAAACAGCCGTTTCTCTTGTAGTGGTGGTGGTTGACACTGGTGCCTCTATGCACATTACGAACTCACTGCAGGGATTCCATTCCATGAGGATGCTTCAAAAGGGAGAAAGGAAACTTAAAGATGCTAACGGAGTAGTGGTTGAAGTCGAGGCTATTAGAACTCTTCGTGTGGTTTTGATGAGTGGCTTTATTCTTGATTTACATGACGTAGTTTATATTCCTAGTGTGATTAGGGATTTAATTTCTGTCTCTAGACTTGATGCATGTGGTTTTACATTTCAGTTTGGAAATAACGAGTTGAAACTATATCAAAACTCTAAGTTTATTGGTTCTGGATTATTATATGACAATCTTTATAAATTATATTTGAATTCTTCCTTCTATGGATCTCTGTTATCTATGAATGTTACTAGTAATAATCATAAACGTGGAGTCATGGGAAAACGTGGTGTTGGGAATTCTTCCAAATTATGGCATCGTAGGTTGGGTCATATTTTAAGAGATAGAATGCAACATCTCATTATAAATGAAATTCTCCCAGCATTAGATTTTTCTGATTTCGACAACTGCGTAGAATGTGTTAAAGGAAAATTTATCAAGTGAAATAAGAAAGAAGCCACTTGAAGTGGGAGACTATTAGAAATTATTCATACTTATATATGTAGTCTTTTTCTTACTCTAGGTATTAATAGGCATAAATCGTTTATTACTTTCATTTATGATTATACTCGCTATGGTTATGTGTATCTGATTAATGTAAAATCTGAAGCACTAAATAAATTCAAAATTTTCAAGGCTGAAGTTGAGAATCAACATAACCTTAAAATTAAATAGTGTGATCAGATAGAAGCGGTGAATATTATGGTAGACACACCGACCTTGGTTAAAGCCCAGGCCCGTTCGCTTTATTTCTTCAAGAAAAAGGTATTGTTCATCGGTACTTTATGCCGGGATATCCCCGATAGAATGGAGTTGCTGAAAGACGTAATCGTACACTAATGGATATGGTACTAAGTATGATAGGCAATACCACATTGCTAGATTTTTATGGACAGAAGCTTTAAAAACAGCCACACATATTCTAAATCGAGTTCCTAGTAAATCTATTCTAAAAACACCTTATGAACCGTGAACTGGTAGAAAATCAAAATTAGGGCACTTGCGTATATGGGGCTATCTAGCTGAAGCAAAAGTCTATAAACCACAACTAAAGAAACTTGATTCTAGAATCATGAATTGTTTTTTTATTAGTTATCCAGAGAGATACAAAGGTTTCAAATTTTATTGCCCTTCATATAACACTAGAATAGTAGAGAATAGATTGCTCTATTTTTTGAAAATGGCAACATAAGTGGGAATAATTGAAATAGAATAGTAAACCTCGAAGAAAATCGGACTAATGTTCCAATTTCGATAATTCGAGAGGTTACAAATTCTATACCTCTTGTTCAAGAGGCTAATGAAGAAACTCATATTCATGATGTTCCTAATGTTGATGAAGCTCCTATGCTGCCATAAGAACCCTTACGAAGATAACAAAGAGAGAGAAGGTCTGTCGTACCTGATGTTTATATCGTATACCGTACTGAGGAAGGATGTGATATATGTAATGGATATGATCTTATCTCATTCAAGCAAGCTATTGTGAGTGATAAATCATCTAAATGGTCAGAAACCATGGATGACGAAATGAAATTTATGGAAATTAATGAAGTTGGGATCTTGTCGACTTACCTGTCGGAGTTAAACCTGTAGGTTGTAAATTGGTCTATAAAACTAAAACCGACTCCAAAGGTAACATTGAGAGATATAAGGTCGGGGTAGTCGCTAAAGGGTTTACAAAACAGAAGGTGTACATTTTGATAATACATTTTCTCCTGTCTCAAAGAAAGATTCATTAAGAATTTTAGCCCTTGTAGATTATTATGATTTAGAACTACATCAATTGGATGTGAAAACTGCATTTCTGAATGGTAACTCGCATGAAGAAGTTTTGATGAAACAACTTAAAGGGTTTGTTGTAGAATGCAAGGAGCATATGACATGTAGGTTAAATCGTTAAATATATGGGTTAAAACAAGCTTCATGATAGTGGTATCTAAAGTTTGATGAGGTTATAACCAAATTTGGATTTAAAGAAAATACAATAAATCAATGCATATACCTCAAGGTTAGTGGGAGCAAATTTATCTCTCATTTTGTAGGTGGATTATATTTTATTAGCAAATAGTGATTTAGACATGTTATATGAGACAAAACATTTTCAATCAACTAAGTTTGAAATGAAGGATCTTGGTGAAGCCTCTTAAATTATAGGAATTGAAATTTACCGAGATCGATCTCATAGGATCTTAGGCTTATCTCAAAAAGCATATATTGAGATAGTGCTTAAAAGATATAACATGCACAATTGCTCTCCTAGTGTTGCACCTATTGTCAAAGGTGACAAATTCAGTAAGTTTAAATGTCCTAAAAATGAAATAGAACGTGATTAAATGAAGCAAATTCCTTATGCTTCAGTAGTAGGGAGTCTTATGTATGCTCAAGTTTGTACACGTCCTGATATTGCATTTGCAGTTGGTATGCTAGGCCGATATCAAACTAATCTTGGAATGGAACATTGCAAAGCTACCAAAAAGTTTTACGCTATTTGCAAGGGACAAAAGATTATATGCTTACTTATAAGAGATCAAATAAATTTGAAGTTATTGGTTATTCTGATTTAGATTTTTCTACATGAGTCAACAGTAAGAAATCCACATCAATTTACATATTTATGCTTGCAGAGGGACCAATTTCATGAAAGAGTGCTAAGCAGTCTATAAGGGCATCTTCCACTATACGAGTAGAATTTGTGACATGCTATACTGCTACCGGTCAAGCAGTTTGGTTAAAGAATTTTATACCATGACTTCAAGTAATTGACAGTATTGTAAGGCTACTCATCTTATTTTGTGATAACAAAGCTGTTGTTTTCTTCTCTAACAATAGCAAATCAAGTGGTGCATCTAAGTGGATTGACATTAATACCTTATTGTTAGAGACAGAGTCGACGATGGTGCAATTATGATATAATATATTAATACAAGAGCTATGTTAGCTGATTCTCTAACAAAAGCGCTTCCATCCACTCTTTACAAAGAGCATGTTGCCGTCATGGGTTTCGCTAATGTATTATAATTTTGGTGTTGCAAATTATATGTGTATACACATATAATGCTATGTATTAAGTCTTTAATTGTGTATTAACTTTGAATTTGTAAATTTACTTAATATAATGCACATAATTTTAATCTATGCAAATTACTTATGAGGACCGAATGAAGATTATTCACTATTGTTGGAAAGAGTACCAACATTATAATTAATGGGGATCCAATAATGACGTTTGTTATTCTGATTATGTTAGTTTGGGTTATATTTCTAACTGAACGGGTTTAGGATTAATGAAAACTATATTGGCCAATTATGAATGTGAGTTTTATTATTTTATAACATTACAACCAAGTGGGAGAATGTTAGTTTTATTTATTACGTGGCATGTGTTATTATTGTGCACCAATTTCATTTAAAGAATTAATGATAAGGCATTTGAATTTTAGATGGAAAAATTCAGATTGCTATTAATAATTACATTGGTACCAAAGGTTGCCTCGGAATATATATAGATAGATCTCTTCTCTATTTGGACTGATGATATTACAAAATTAAAACACTCCTACCCATTTTGTATTTAAGGGATCATTTCTGAAATATTATTTTAAGTCTGATAAGTTTACAAATGAAAAAAAGAAAAGGAAAATGCAATAGGGTATCCATCATCAGATGTAAGGAAAACCATTGAAGATTAGTATTAATGCTTCCGCCTAAAGATGCCTTCACTTCAGAACTGTAAGATTTAAATTCCTTTGCTATTTTATTTTGGATTTACGGATTCTAGATTGATTATGTTATAACTGCAAAACATAACATGATCTTATTAAATCTCTTTCAATGTTAGTTTTATTTATTATTTGGCCTATGTTATCATTGTGTACCAATTTCATTTAAAGAATTAACAAAAAGGAATCTGAAATTTTAATGGAAAAATTCAAATTGTTATTAATGTCGAAGACCTTTAGCCAAGAGGCATCATGTCATGAATCACATGGACACTCTCTTTTTGATATGTTGGATCTAATACAACTAAGTTTGCGTGAAATTTTGGACCAAACTAGATCATGACCAAGAGTTTCGATACGTCTATATATATTGCATTTCGAATCTGTTATTATTCTATATAGTTTATTGTATTTTTATGTAATTTAAACCATATAACATTATTTTTCCTTTTTTTAATAATTGGTTGTTGTTAATTTCTATCAATTTGGAACTGTAACTACCACTTTATTAAAATGAATTTTGTGATTTAAAGTCATAATTATGTTTTACATTTAATAAATTATGAATGGTAATTTTACCAACTTTAATTGCCATTATGATTTATTAAGTGAATTTATTTAATTTAATAGTTTAGTTTGTTTCTGCCCAACTGTAATACAAATTGATTTTCATGAAATTATGTTTTTTACATTCAATAAATTATGAATGGTAGTTTTACCAACTTTAATTCCTATTATGATTTATTAAGTGAATTTATTTGTTTTAATGGTTCAGTTTGTTTCTGCCCAATGGTGATACAAATTGATTTACATGAAATTACGTTTTTACATTTAATAAATTATGAATGGTAACTTTGACTTTAACTGCCATTATGATTTATTAAGTGAATTTATTGGTTTTAATGGTTTAGTTTGTTTCTACGCAACGGTTATAGAAATTAATTTTCATGAAATTATGTTTTAACATTTAATAGATTATGAATGATAATTTTACCAACTCTAATTGCCATTATGTTACTAAGTGAATTTATTTATTTATTTAATAATTCAATTTGTTTCTGCCCAACGGTAATATGAATTGAATTTTATGCAACAACAATTATGATAGGACTGAAATATAATTTTGCGTTTTATTATTTATTTTAGTATAATTACCGTTAGTCCCTCTATATACAGTCGTTTTAATGTGGTTATGCTATTTGTGAATTTATAGTTAATAATAGTAAGCATTTCATTTTTTGAATCTAATCCAGCATTGAATAATGTTCATGCTCAAATCTTCGGAATAGTACCATTTACGGAACTAATTTTTTCATTGAAAGGAGCAAAACGAGATTTGTCATGATGTTCTGGATATTGACCAGGCATTATGAATGCATAAACCTATTATCGTAGTGACAAGTACTAATGATGAAAAGGCTAATTTTACAAAATGGGAGCGGTCAAGCCGCATGTCTCTCATGATTATAAAAGGTACTATTATAGCTGTTTTAAGAGGAGGTATTCTTGAGAAGGATGATACAAATAATATTTTCACTACTAAACAGTATTTGGCTTTTGTAGAAGAGCGGTTTAAAAGCACTTTTAAGGCTAATGCAAGTACTCTCATAATGAAAATGCTCACTACCAAGTACAATGGGACAAGCGGTGTATGTGAACATATCATGATGATGAATGATATGGCCGCAAAATTAAATGGCATGGATATGACAATTTCTGAAGGCTTTTTAGTTCATTGAATTATGACTTCTCTTCTTGCACAATTTGGTCCTTTTAAGATCAATTATATTATGTAGAAAGAAAAGTGAAAGATTAGCAAATTAATTATTATGCATGTTGAAGAAGAAGAAAGGATTGAGGCTGAGAAAACTGATTATGCAAACATCGTTGTTCAAAGTCCAAAACTGGAAAATAAGACAATGGTAAAGGTAAAAATAAAATGAATATGGATATTAGTATTAACAAGACTCATATATCTGGTACGAAACCTGTGCATGCTCCTAAGTGTCATTACGGTAAGAAGCGTGGACACATAAGGAAGGACTATGTGAAGTTTAAAGATTGGCTCGCGAAAAGGGCTAATGAGTTATTCATGATTTGTGAAACCTTTTTAGTTGATGTTCCCTTAAATACATGGTGGGTTGACACCGGTGCCTCTTTGCACATTACGAACTCATTGTAGGGATTCCATTCTGTGAGGATGCTTCAAAGAGAAGAAAGAAAACTTAAAGCTGCTAACGGATTAGAGGCTGAAGTCGAGGCAGTTGGAACTCTTCATTTGGTTTTGAAGAGTGGATTTATTCTTGATTTACATGATGTAGTTTATATTCCTAGTGTAATTAAGAATTTAATTTCTATTTCTAGACTTGATACATGTGGTTTTATGTTTCAATTTGGAAATAATGAGTTAAAACTATATCAAAACTCTATGTTTGTTGGTTTTGGATTATCATGTGACAATCTATATAAATTATGTTTGAATTCATCCTTCTATGAATCTCTGTTATCTATAAATGTTACTGGTTGTAATCATAAACATTGAGCTAAGAGAAATTGTGATGTTAGGAATTCATTCAAATTATGGCATCGCAGGTTGGGTCATATTTCAACAGATAAAATGCAACTTCTCGTTAGAAATAAAATTCTCCCAGCATTAGATTTTTCTGATTTTAACAACTGTGTAGAATGGGTTAAAGGAAAATTTGTCAAGGGAAATAAGAAAGGAGCCACTCTGTAAAGACCCAAAAGTTGGCCTTCGAAAATCAGCACCCGTACTCCACTTGTACTCAAAATGCCGTAGATTCAAATGCCAAATCTGGTTCTCCGGAGCTTATAACAACATTAAGTAAATAACACAGCGGAATAAATAGAATATAGATATACAACATCTGATACAATATCCAGATACAATGATGATACAATGAATATCTATATACATCAGAGATATGATACAACAAATAGCAGCGGAAAAGAAAACGATAACACCAGCAGCGGAACAAATAACTCTAAGATAGTCTTCAAGAGAGAACTCCAGCAGTAGCTCGAACTCCCAATAACGATACACCAAGAATAAGCAAGTGCAGTCCGATCCAAAGACTAAACTAGCTCCAGAAAATCTACTGAACCTGACTATCTGAAAAAAACCCAACTCTAGACTGCCCGTGTGGAAAATAGTGGGCACCCAGAGTTTAGGAAGGGAACAATAAACTCCGGATCAGTCATGGGACTGGTGTGAGCAACAAAAACAGTTTATCTTTAAACAACAGCAAAAGAAATTTAAACATTGAAATCCGCAATGCTTTTGGAAAATGAAACTACCATAAGACCTCCCGCCACACACACAATGCAAACGCAGAATTGGAGGAGATTTCTTCTTATGATAGTCAAAAATGCTTACTACGCAAAATCAATTGGATATTATTATTAGTGCATAGTGCAGAAAACATTTCGAAAGTATAATATTAATCTTAGCCAACATACGACCAGTATCGTATGCCTACTATAGCTACTATGTTCAATAGCAGGTTACCGCCACATTCCATAGCAGGTAATACAACTAAAACCGTACAAGTTCGTATTGTTTCTTTGGATTTCCAACAAATGGTCAGGCTAAGGAACTTCCTTCCGCCGCATGGGATCGCCTCTGGCGGGACGTCCCGAGAGACAAACTGCTCTCTGCCAAACAAGGCCGGGTTACCCCTGTAACAGGTAACTCACGAATATGCCACCTCCCGGTCCTTTGGGACCTTTATCCGAGCTCGGTATCCAACATCACACATCATAAAGAAAGTGTATCCACATGAGTAAGTATCTGGGCTCCATACCATGATACCACCCCTTTCCAGAAGGAAATGACATACCCTAAAGGGCGCGACCCTCATAACCTTGCCGCAACATTCCTGTTTCGACCATTTCCGGGTTGTGAGGTCCTGACGAAGTCTCGTCCACAAAGCTACGCTTTTTCAAAAAGCCACGCTTCGGGTCAAACAAATGATCAACCTATGATCACAAAGATATAAGATCAAACAAATGATCATATCGCAAATGATCAAACACTGATCATTTCACAGCAGCACTCAGCATGCCACATTACCAAATTGGGATATATCGCTGATAACCTTCAACTACATAACCTCTGAGCTCGTACGTCTCAGAGAAGGGTGTTAAGCTAAGAGAATAAATTCTCCGCCACCAACAGAAATGTATTTGAAAGAAATCGGCTTTATATCTCAAAGTGTAATGTCAGACACACAATCCATACAAGTCTGTTCCGGGTTCGAACAGAACCGAAGGCACTTCTCACGAAGCCCTTGCAATTCCGGATAATTTTCAATCACGTCCGGACTTCCCGTCACAAAAAGAGTGATATAAATCTCTATACCGGGAGCTACCCAGTGCAGAGACATTCGACAGGTTGTCCTTTCATTTTCGAAAAATATCCGGTCTTCAACACCGGTCTTCAAATGCCATCCATATACGACGTATCACTATTCGGAATGGGTTATATGACCCAAAGGTCTTTTCCCGGCTAACCCGAATAGTGAGCGCAATTATTTGAAAA
Organism: Allium fistulosum; assembly: GCA_030737815.1. Classification (NCBI taxonomy): domain Eukaryota; kingdom Viridiplantae; phylum Streptophyta; class Magnoliopsida; order Asparagales; family Amaryllidaceae; genus Allium; species Allium fistulosum. The sequence goes on from CM060906.1 coordinate 75,329,102, forward strand.
CATATGGATACTGGGATTTCAATTAAGTCACAACTTAAACCCAAACTTTCTTTACAAATGGTTTAACAAATTACCATTTAAATCTTTTTAAACAAAAGATTCATTCATAGATTTTCCAAATCAATTCCCATTTCAATTTAACTCGTTAAATCTTTAAATCAAAGATTTAACTTATAGCTTTCAAAACAATGTCATTTCGAATGATTTAAACAAATCATCATTTTAAATCTGTTAAAAATAAACAGATTTAATTCATAGCTTTTCAAAACATTTCAATTTCATTTTAAATTTGAAACCTTTCAACACAAATTGAAAGTTCACTTCTTATATGAAAGCTATTATTATTTGAAAACAAATAGTTTTTGTTTCAGAAAAATCCAATTTCATTTGAACGAGTTAAATCCCTTGAATTATATTCACATTTCAAAATCAATGCTTTTAAAATGGTTTAACCCATATATAAACATCTTTAATCCCTAGTTTCAATTACAGAATTCAATTTCAAATCTTGAATTTAAGTTTAAATCAAATTATTTAAACTTCAAAACCTTATCAAATTATTCAAAATAACTTTTATCTTTGAAACTCCATTTCAAAAGATTTTCACATTTAAACCGAAATTTCTAATTTCAAAATCAATTGAAATTAAAATTTCCATTTCAAAACATCAAATTTAAATTATCTGTGACTTAACCGATTTCCACGTGAAATCCATATGTGTGTGTGTATGGTGTGGTCCGGGGTTTTACACACAATAGTGCAACATCAATCATCATAGATTAAAACACAAAAATATAGTTGATAAGCGATATAAACTATAATGCTTATCTTTCATTCACATATCACAGATATATAAAGGTCACAGATAAGTAAATTACAGATCAGAATATTACAGTCCAGAGATAACAATCAATGCAAGACAATACAATCATTTATAAGCAAGCCTAATTCTAATTCAAATTAAATTAATTACTTAAGAATTAATCAACTTACCTTGCTTAACCAATCATTAATCACAATCATTTAATTAATTAATCAGTTCTTAATTAACCTCATTATCAATTGATTAATCTTTATTTAATTAATCAATTATTCTTTTACAATTAATTAGTAATCTCTAATTATTCATTATAAAATTTGATTAAAAATTTATCATTCCTTGATTGATTACTAATTAACCCTTAATTTACAATTAATCTTAATTAATTGCCTAATTAATTCCAAATTAGAAATTAATTTATCTTAATTACTTAATTAACTATTTAATTAATAAAACTTAATTACTCATTTATTAACCGCTAATCACTTAACCATAAATCAATCTAAACTCTAAACCGTTATAAAGTAATCGGCCTTAGCTACTCTCCAAAACAATTAATCAATATTAATTAGTTATCTTAATTAACATTTTAAAGTCCTTCTTGAAAACTTTGAAAATCAAATCTCTATTAATTATAAACTTAATTGTTAATAAACTTTAGAGACTTGTATTACATTTTTAACTCAACAGTTAAACCTTTACTAAGCTATAGTATTTAAAACTTGTAGAAAAGAAGTTACTTGACTTTATTTTTATATATACATTACTGCAATTTAAGGATAACCCGAGTATCCCCTGGTTGTAACTCGAGTAATGCTTCGAGTTATTCACTCAATGCCCTGAGACGTTCATCTGTACGTGCTCCTTCTTCTTCTATTTTTTTTGTTTGTTTGTTTTTTTTTTGTTAAGTTTAAACTAACTTCATAAACAGGTACGCTGTAGGACTCACGCGAGCAAGTATAAAATTTTGCTCGAGAAAATCACCTTCTTCCCCGAGCAACTCTCGAGAACCCAACATCTGCTCAACCTTCAACGTGCTCACGCCCCACCGTGCACGTGCACGAGCGCCGCCGACTACCGGCAATCATCACGATGATGCTCCACGACCCCACGGCCTCTCTCGATCACGAAGATGTACCCAGATTGTACGCAAACACTACGGAGCGAAATCGAGCAAAAACTCGACCAATCGAAGACCCAGATCACCAGAAAACTTGACCTCCATGTCGACTCTGACCTCGAAACCATCGGCCATCTTTACCGAAGCTGCGACACACCTTCCAGCACCCTTTCCCCCACTCGCGATCAACTCCGATCACTCCTATTCGCCGCAAAACCCACTCGAACTCCAAGGATAAAAACAGGGTGTAAAACCTTATTTCGATCGATTCTGGCCATCTCGAGCTCAGATAAATCACGAAAGTATTTTTCCATTGATCTCCGCTTTCCCCTACTCCTTCAGGTCCAACAACTCTGACGAACTCGTCATTGATTGACGCCGATCGACCAATACGTCTAAATCATTCAATTCAAGAATACTCACTGATTTCTCAACTAAAAATCGTGATATGATTACTAAAATGCATAGTTTAGCATTCGCGATTCAAACATATACTTCAATCTGAAAGCTGAATTAATTAAATCTTGACCAAAATCAAGATTTTACTGTAAATTTAAGTTTTCGATCCATAGATTGATTTTAATTTCCTGTAAAACTGGATTTACAGAGTCTGTTCTTCATTATCATGCAGAAAACAAATTCTTATGCCATGATTTAAATTTAAACAACTTGTTCTGTTGATACTTTAAGCCTAACAAAGGTTGATGATAATATTTTGAATCTTGATTAAATATTTGACTCTAACTTCAACAGAGAATACCCGTATTGTTTAACTTTTTTTCACAAAACAAACTTATATATATAACACAGAAACTATATTCAAAGCCCAAGCATATACATCTATATAGAAGCTCATATTCATGCAAGCATCCTTTAGATCATTCAATCATCAGATGCAAACCCAAAAGATGAATATATAAGTTCAAGTGTTTGCTCACCTTAGGCTGAGAAGAAGAACAGGGTAGAGTTTGAAATGTTAAACCAGGCTTGACATTTTTACTAACTGCAGCTCCTCTTTTGATCTCTGATTCGAATTGGTTCAAGTTGTTTTAAGTTTTCTTTTTTTCAATTCTGCAGTTTGGCTTGCTGTCCAGATTTTCATTTCTGGTTGAAGCTTTGATTCTCAGGTTTTGCTTAGTTATGTTTTGAACGAACTAAAATGAAGAGGAAATCGGATATAGAGGAAGAGTTGTACGGGTGATGTTATTTATTTAAATTTTCTTTTGTACACTTATATCAGAGGAATGGAGGCTGATAGGTAGTGTTGCTGATGGCTTCATTAATTAGCTTGTACAAATGTTTCTATTTTTACTTACAGCCTCATATTCGTATGTACTTATATCATTCTTTCTTTTGTTTATTTTATTTTGTACAACAAGCATGGCCGAACACCTAGGCATTATAGGCTGAGATGTTGTATGTACCTATATTTTCAGTTGTTTTATGCAACAAGATCTCGGTTGACACAATAATGTTATGGTGGCTGGTACTATCTAGCTTTAGTAGCTAAGGATACTTGCATTTATTAAGCTTGCCTTACACTGTTGTTTCCAGGTTGAGGTATTCTTCTTGTATTATGCTTTGTTTATATTTAGTGGCTGCAGCTTTATTTTGGTGGTGGGGTGATAGCTAATGTTTTGTAGATATTTTATTTATTTTGGTCTTTGTCTTGCTTTCTTTTAGTTCATCAACTTGAATATGTTTGACTGTCTAGTGCTCATACTTATATTTTTATTTTTCTCTACTTGCAAATGCATATATATAAAGTCTTGTTGTCATATATAGTTGTTATTATCATTGTTAGTACATTCGTTTGTATTAAAATTTACTTATTATATTAATTTCTACAATTTATTTTATATTCTATTTCTTTTGTTCTTACATTATATCAATTCGTTTAATTTGTAAAATAAAAATAAATTTCTATTTTACAAAACTAAAAAATCTGTTAGAAATATCTGTTCGAAACAAACACTTATTCGTTTCGGGTAAACTCGAATCTATTAACCGATAAATATTGAAATTTTTATTCAAAATTCAATAAATTATTAATTTAAATAAATTTAAATTTTGGGGTCGTTACAAACTTCCCCCCTTAAAAGAATTTCATCCTCGAAATTCGCAGGCACGAAAACAAAAGAGATAGACAGATTCGATCTCCTATAACCCCTCAAACTTACGATATGAATTCCAAACTCAAGTCGGAATATCTCAGAATACATACCAATTTGTCCTTCTTCGGACTTTGGTATTCACAAGAAATTACTATAGAATTTCAAATTTGGTTTCAAACCATATCGTTTTATTGATTTAATTCAAATTTATCCTTCATATTCTATTAATCAATTTAACTCAATTTAAAATTTTCAATTTCAAATTCATTAAGGTTTAAATCAAAAAGCTGATAAGAAACCGATGAAAATACTAAGTAAGAATTTTCTACAACGATTCGTAGAGCCATCATCCCACCGAAACTTCTTCTTGTAGCTGATACGAAGAAATCAAAAGGATTTGAAAACGAATCAAAGAAGATTGATAAGAAGGTTATTTCCACTGTTACAGGGTATTGACCATTTATAGTCGTATTCCCATGTCCCCTATCTCGTCCACTTCTTGCACTCATACTCACTATCTGTGGATAGTAAGAGAATTTACTGAGACGTTCAGACTGATATCTTAGGGATATACTCATTCTAGAGTTTACTTCACTCTATCTCTAATGAGCTACTTAACGTGTTATACTCCTGAGCTAAAGTTCAACCTTAGCTCTGATACCAAATGTAAAGACCCAAAAGTTGGCCTTCGAAAATCAGCACCCGTACTCCACTTGTACTCAAAATGCCGTAGATTCAAATGCCAAATCTGGTTCTCCGGAGCTTATAACAACATTAAGTAAATAACACAGCGGAATAAATAGAATATAGATATACAACATCTGATACAATATCCAGATACAATGATGATACAATGAATATCTATATACATCAGAGATATGATACAACAAATAGCAGCAGAAAAGAAAACGATAACACCAGCAGTGGAACAAATAACTCTAAGATAGTCTTCAAGAGAGAACTCCAGCAGTAGCTCGAACTCCCAATAACGATACACCAAGAATAAGCAAGTGCAGTCCGATCCAAAGACTAAACTAGCTCCAGAAAATCTACTGAACCTGACTATCTGAAAAAAACCCAACTCTAGACTGCCCGTGTGGAAAATAGTGGGCACCCAGAGTTTAGGAAGGGAACAATAAACTCCGGATCAGTCATGGGACTGGTGTGAGCAACAAAAACAGTTTATCTTTAAACAACAGCAAAAGAAATTTAAACATTGAAATCCGCAATGCTTTTGGAAAATGAAACTACCATAAGACCTCCCGCCACACACACAATGCAAACGCAGAATTGGAGGAGATTTCTTCTTATGATAGTCAAAAATGCTTACTACGCAAAATCAATTGGATATTATTATTAGTGCATAGTGCAGAAAACATTTCAAAAGTATAATATTAATCTTAGCCAACATACGACCAGTATCGTATGCCTACTATAGCTACTATGTTCAATAGCAGGTTACCGCCACATTCCATAGCAGGTAATACAACTAAAACCGTACAAGTTCGTATTGTTTCTTTGGATTTCCAACAAATGGTCAGGCTAAGGAACTTCCTTCCGCCGCATGGGATCGCCTCTGGCGGGACGTCCCGAGAGACAAACTGCTCTCTGCCAAACAAGGCCGGGTTACCCCTGTAACAGGTAACTCATGAATATGCCACCTCCCGGTCCTTTGGGACCTTTATCCGAGCTCGGTATCCAACATCACACATCATAAAGAAAGTGTATCCACATGAGTAAGTATCTGGGCTCCATACCATGATACCACCCCTTTCCAGAAGGAAATGACATACCCTAAAGGGCGCGACCCTCATAACCTTGCCGCAACATTCCTGTTTCGACCATTTCCGGGTTGTGAGGTCCTGACGAAGTCTCGTCCACAAAGCTACGCTTTTTCAAAAAGCCACGCTTCGGGTCAAACAAATGATCAACCTATGATCACAAAGATATAAGATCAAACAAATGATCATATCGCAAATGATCAAACACTGATCATTTCACAGCAGCACTCAGCATGCCACATTACCAAATTGGGATATATCGCTGATAACCTTCAACTACATAACCTCTGAGCTCGTACGTCTCAGAGAAGGGTGTTAAGCTAAGAGAATAAATTCTCCGCCACCAACAGAAATGTATTTGAAAGAAATCGGCTTTATATCTCAAAGTGTAATGTCAGACACACAATCCATACAAGTCTGTTCCGGGTTCGAACAGAACCGAAGGCACTTCTCACGAAGCCCTTGCAATTCCGGATAATTTTCAATCACGTCCGGACTTCCCGTCACAAAAAGAGTGATATAAATCTCTATACCGGGAGCTACCCAGTGCAGAGACATTCGACAGGTTGTCCTTTCATTTTCGAAAAATATCCGGTCTTCAACACCGGTCTTCAAATGCCATCCATATACGACGTATCACTATTCGGAATGGGTTATATGACCCAAAGGTCTTTTCCCGGCTAACCCGAATAGTGAGCGCAATTATTTGAAAACATATGGATACTGGGATTTCAATTAAGTCACAACTTAAACCCAAACTTTCTTTACAAATGGTTTAACAAATTACCATTTAAATCTTTTTAAACAAAAGATTCATTCATAGATTTTCCAAATCAATTCCCATTTCAATTTAACTCGTTAAATCTTTAAATCAAAGATTTAACTTATAGCTTTCAAAACAATGTCATTTCGAATGATTTAAACAAATCATCATTTTAAATCTGTTAAAAATAAACAGATTTAATTCATAGCTTTTCAAAACATTTCAATTTCATTTTAAATTTGAAACCTTTCAACACAAATTGAAAGTTCACTTCTTATATGAAAGCTATTATTATTTGAAAACAAATAGTTTTTGTTTCAGAAAAATCCAATTTCATTTGAACGAGTTAAATCCCTTGAATTATATTCACATTTCAAAATCAATGCTTTTAAAATGGTTTAACCCATATATAAACATCTTTAATCCCTAGTTTCAATTACAGAATTCAATTTCAAATCTTGAATTTAAGTTTAAATCAAATTATTTAAACTTCAAAACCTTATCAAATTATTCAAAATAACTTTTATCTTTGAAACTCCATTTCAAAAGATTTTCACATTTAAACCGAAATTTCTAATTTCAAAATCAATTGAAATTAAAATTTCCATTTCAAAACATCAAATTTAAATTATCTGTGACTTAACCGATTTCCACGTGAAATCCATATGTGTGTGTGTATGGTGTGGTCCGGGGTTTTACACACAATAGTGCAACATCAATCATCATAGATTAAAACACAAAAATATAGTTGATAAGCGATATAAACTATAATGCTTATCTTTCATTCACATATCACAGATATATAAAGGTCACAGATAAGTAAATTACAGATCAGAATATTACAGTCCAGAGATAACAATCAATGCAAGACAATACAATCATTTATAAGCAAGCCTAATTCTAATTCAAATTAAATTAATTACTTAAGAATTAATCAACTTACCTTGCTTAACCAATCATTAATCACAATCATTTAATTAATTAATCAGTTCTTAATTAACCTCATTATCAATTGATTAATCTTTATTTAATTAATCAATTATTCTTTTACAATTAATTAGTAATCTCTAATTATTCATTATAAAATTTGATTAAAAATTTATCATTCCTTGATTGATTACTAATTAACCCTTAATTTACAATTAATCTTAATTAATTTCCTAATTAATTCCAAATTAGAAATTAATTTATCTTAATTACTTAATTAACTATTTAATTAATAAAACTTAACTACTCATTTATTAACCGCTAATCACTTAACCATAAATCAATCTAAACTCTAAATACCGTTATAAAGTAATCGGCCTTAGCTACTCTCCAAAACAATTAATCAATATTAATTAGTTATCTTAATTAACATTTTAAAGTCCTTCTTGAAAACTTTGAAAATCAAATCTCTATTAATTATAAACTTAATTGTTAATAAACTTTAGAGACTTGTATTACATTTTTAACTCAACAGTTAAACCTTTACTAAGCTATAGTATTTAAAACTTGTAGAAAAGAAGTTACTTGACTTTATTTTTATATATACATTACTGCAATTTAAGGATAACCCGAGTATCCCCTGGTTGTAACTCGAGTAATGCTTCGAGTTATTCACTCAATGCCCTGAGACGTTCATCTGTACGTGCTCCTTCTTCTTCTATTTTTTTTGTTTGTTTGTTTTTTTTTGTTAAGTTTAAACTAACTTCATAAACAGGTACGCTGTAGGACTCACGCGAGCAAGTATAAAATTTTGCTCGAGAAAATCACCTTCTTCCCCGAGCAACTCTCGAGAACCCAACATCTGCTCAACCTTCAACGTGCTCACGCCCCACCGTGCACGTGCACGAGCGCCGCCGACTACCGGCAATCATCACGATGATGCTCCACGACCCCACGGCCTCTCTCGATCACGAAGATGTACCCAGATTGTACGCAAACACTACGGAGCGAAATCGAGCAAAAACTCGACCAATCGAAGACCCAGATCACCAGAAAACTTGACCTCCATGTCGACTCTGACCTCGAAACCATCGGCCATCTTTACCGAAGCTGCGACACACCTTCCAGCACCCTTTCCCCCACTCGCGATCAACTCCGATCACTCCTATTCGCCGCAAAACCCACTCGAACTCCAAGGATAAAAACAGGGTGTAAAACCTTATTTCGATCGATTCTGGCCATCTCGAGCTCAGATAAATCACGAAAGTATTTTTCCATTGATCTCCGCTTTCCCCTACTCCTTCAGGTCCAACAACTCTGACGAACTCGTCATTGATTGACGCCGATCGACCAATACGTCTAAATCATTCAATTCAAGAATACTCACTGATTTCTCAACTAAAAATCGTGATATGATTACTAAAATGCATAGTTTAGCATTCGCGATTCAAACATATACTTCAATCTGAAAGCTGAATTAATTAAATCTTGACCAAAATCAAGATTTTACTGTAAATTTAAGTTTTCGATCCATAGATTGATTTTAATTTCCTGTAAAACTGGATTTACAGAGTTTGTTCTTCATTATCATGCAGAAAACAAATTCTTATGCCATGATTTAAATTTAAACAACTTGTTCTGTTGATACTTTAAGCCTAACAAAGGTTGATGATAATATTTTGAATCTTGATTAAATATTTGACTCTAACTTCAACAGAGAATACCCGTATTGTTTAACTTTTTTTCACAAAACAAACTTATATATATAACACAGAAACTATATTCAAAGCCCAAGCATATACATCTATATAGAAGCTCATATTCATGCAAGCATCCTTTAGATCATTCAATCATCAGATGCAAACCCAAAAGATGAATATATAAGTTCAAGTGTTTGCTCACCTTAGGCTGAGAAGAAGAACAGGGTAGAGTTTGAAATGTTAAACCAGGCTTGACATTTTTACTAACTGCAGCTCCTCTTTTGATCTCTGATTCGAATTGGTTCAAGTTGTTTTAAGTTTTCTTTTTTTCAATTCTGCAGTTTGGCTTGCTGTCCAGATTTTCATTTCTGGTTGAAGCTTTGATTCTCAGGTTTTGCTTAGTTATGTTTTGAACGAACTAAAATGAAGAGGAAATCGGATATAGAGGAAGAGTTGTACAGGTGATGTTATTTATTTAAATTTTCTTTTGTACACTTATATCAGAGGAATGGAGGCTGATAGGTAGTGTTGCTGATGGCTTCATTAATTAGCTTGTACAAATGTTTCTATTTTTACTTACAGCCTCATATTCGTATGTACTTATATCATTCTTTCTTTTGTTTATTTTATTTTGTACAACAAGCATGGCCGAACACCTAGGCATTATAGGCTGAGATGTTGTATGTACCTATATTTTCAGTTGTTTTATGCAACAAGATCTCGGTTGACACAATAATGTTATGGTGGCTGGTACTATCTAGCTTTAGTAGCTAAGGATACTTGCATTTATTAAGCTTGCCTTACATTGTTGTTTCCAGGTTGAGGTATTCTTCTTGTATTATGCTTTGTTTATATTTAGTGGCTGCAGCTTTATTTTGGTGGTGGGGTGATAGCTAATGTTTTGTAGATATTTTATTTATTTTGGTCTTTGTCTTGCTTTCTTTTAGTTCATCAACTTGAATATGTTTGACTGTCTAGTGCTCATACTTATATTTTTATTTTTCTCTACTTGCAAATGCATATATATAAAGTCTTGTTGTCATATATAGTTGTTATTATCATTGTTAGTACATTCGTTTGTATTAAAATTTACTTATTATATTAATTTCTACAATTTATTTTATATTCTATTTCTTTTGTTCTTACATTATATCAATTCGTTTAATTTGTAAAATAAAAATAAATTTCTATTTTATAAAACTAAAAAATCTGTTAGAAATATCTGTTCGAAACAAACACTTATTCGTTTCGGGTAAACTCGAATCTATTAACCGATAAATATTGAAATTTTTATTCAAAATTCAATAAATTATTAATTTAAATAAATTTAAATTTCGGGGTCGTTACACACTCGAAGTGAAAGACTATTAGAAATTATTCATACTGATATATGCGATCCTTTTCCTACTCCGGGTATTAACGGACATAAATTGTTTATTACTTTCATTGATGATTATTCTTGTTGTGTTTATGTTTATCTGATTAATGAAAAATATGAAGCACTAGATCAGAAATTTTAAGGTTGAAGTTGAGAATCAACATAACCTTAAAATTGAAATAGTAAGATTAGATAGAGGTAGTGAATATTATGGTAGACACACCGACCTTGGTCAAAGCTCGGGACGTTCGCTTTATTTTTTAAGAAAAAGGTATTGTTCATTAGTACCCTATGCTAGGAGATCCTCGACGGAATGGAGTTGCTAAAGGACGTAATCATACACCAATGGATATGATACGAAGTATGATATGTAATACCATATTGCCGAATATTTTGTGGACGGAAGCTTTAAAAACTGCCACACATATTCTAAATCGAGTTCCTAGTAAATTTGTTCCAAAAACACCTTATGAACCGTGGACAAGTAGAAAATCGTCATTAGGATACTTGTGTGTGTCAAGATGTCTTACTGAAGCAAAAGTCTATAATCCATAACTAAAGAAACATGATTTCAGAACCATTAGTTGTTATTTTATTGGTTATTCAGAGGGATCCAAATGTTTCAAATTCTATTGTCCATCATATACCACTAGAATAGTAGAGACTAGACATGCTGCGTTTTTTGAAAATGGCAACGCAAGTTGGAATAATGTAAATAGAATAGTAAATCTCAAAGAAAATCAAACTTATGTTCCAATTTCAATAATTCAAGAGGTTACAAAGCATATCACTGGAAAAGCCAAAGGGTCAACATGTCAAATTTTACTACAACTACTTGAGATGCGGTTGGATAATATCCTTTTTCGATTAGGTATGGCTTTGACCATTCCTGAAGCTAGGCAATTATTTAACCATAGACATATTTTAGTTAATGGTCATATAGTGCTAGGAGCGAACTCCAGGCTAATATGAAGCTCACGAATCCAAATTATGCTTGGAATGAAAGAAATTTCAAATCAACTTTGTCAACGAACAAGGAAGTTATAAGTAATGCATAGGTCCAAGAAGCGCACAATAAATACCCCCAAAGCCCAAGATTGTAGAGGAAATTAAGCGAAGTATACCAGATACAAAGTATGGAAAGGAATTTGATTGGGAAGTCCAATGGAAAAAAGAAGGAGATTCACTAGCTCGTTATTTAGTACGAATTGGTGAAATGACGAAATCTATAAAAATTATTCAATAGGCTCTTCTATACCTCTTGTTCAAGAGGCTAATAAAGAAACTCATGTTCATGATGTTCCTAATGTTGATAAAGCTCCTATACTGCCACAAAAACCCTTACGAAGATCACAAAGAGAGAGAAGATCTGCCATATCCATACCGTTTAATTTTGTGGCTATATCATTCATCATCATGATATGTTCATGTACACTTGTCCCGTTACACTTGGTAGTGAGAATTTCCATTATGAGAGTACTTGCATTAGCCTTAGAAGTGCTTTTAAACTGCTCTTCAACAGAAGCCAAATACTATTTAGTAGTGAAAATAGTATTTTCATCATCCTTCTCAGGAATGCCCCTCTTATAGCAACTGTAATAGTACTTTTTATAATCAGGAGAGACATGCGGTTTGACCCTCCCATTTTGCTAAATTAGCCTTTTCATCATCAGTACTTGTCGCTATAATAGTAGGTTTGTTCATTTGTAATGCCTGGTCAATATCTAGAACATCAAGACAAATTCCAATTTGCTCTTTTCAAGTGAAAAAATTAGTTCCGTTCAATGATACCATTGCAGAGATTTGAGCATGAACATTATTCAATGTTGCATCAAATTCATAAAAAATGAAATGCTTACTATTATCAACTATAAATCCACAAATAGCATAACAACATTAAATCAACTATATATAGAGGGACCAACAATAATTATACTAAAATAAATAATAAAATGCCAAATTATATTTCGGTCTCGTCATAACAGTTGTTGCATAAAATTCAACTCATATTACCGTTGGGCAGAAACAAATTGAATTGTTAAAATAAATAAATTCACTTAAAAAATCAAAGTGGTAATTAAAGTTGGTAAAATTACCATTCATAATCTATTAGATGTAAAAACATAATTTCATGAAAATTAATTTGTATCACCGTTAGACAGAAATAAACGGGCCAATTGAAGCACATAAATTCACTTAATAAATTATAACGATAATTAAAGTTGGTATAATTACCGTTCATAATTTATTAAATGTAAAAAGGTAATTTCATAAAAATCAATTTGTATCATCGTTGGGCAGAAACAAACTGAATCATTAAAACAAATAAATTCACTTAATAAATTATAATGACAATTAAAGTTAGTAAATTACCGTTCACAATTTATTAAATCCAAAAACGTAATTTCATGAAAATCAATTTGTATCATCGTTGGGCAGAAACAAACTGAACCGTTAAAAACAAATAAATTCACTTAACAAATCATAATGGCAATTAAAGTTGGTAAATTACCATTCATAATTTATTAAATGTAAAACATAATTGTGACTTTAAATCACAAAATTCATTTTAGTAAAGTTGCAGGTACAATTCAAAGTTGATAGAAATTGGCAACAACCAATTATTAAAAAAATAATGTAATATGGTTTAACTTACGTAACATGCATTTGTCTCTATTAGGAAAGTGGTTCTGGAAATTTCAGGATATAAATGATAATTCTATTTGGAAAGAAATTATATCTAAACATTATTATAATGGTAATAATAATTTATACCAAATTACTCCTTCGGTTAGCAATAAATTGCCTAATTTTTGGAAATCAATTTTAAAATGTCATGATTTTTATAACCTTGGTTCTAATACGATTGTTCAATCAGGAAATAATATCACTTTTTGGCATGACCGTTGATTATCAATTATTCCTTTTAGGGTTGAATTTAAAGAACTTTTTGAAATTTGTAACTTTAAAAACGCTTTAATTAAAGATGTTTTTTCTCTTGATAATGATCCCTCTTGGAACTTTAGTTATAATAGAATCTTAGAAGGTACAACTCTCAAACAATTTTCTTTATTACGTGCAAGATTGAATTTATGTAATATTGATAGCAAAAATGATATTATTAACTGGGAATGGGATAAAAGTATGAAATTCACTTCTAATTCATTGTATAAATTTCTTAATTTCTCGGGCATTACTAATAACTCTTTAATCTTATTTGGAAAGCAAATGCACTACCTAAAGCTAAGATTCATATGTGGTCAATTGTGCATGGGAAGCTAAATACCACAGAACTTTTAAAAAGAAAGAATTTGCCAACTGATAATAAATGTACCTTTTGTAACTTTATTTGAAAATATTAATCACATATATTTCAATTGTATGGATACTTGCTATATTCTTAATAATACTCTTAAAATCTTTAATTTTTTTCTTACAACTAAAGTTACTGATTGTGATTTTTACTGGAATGAATTAAGATTTAAGTTTAAAAAGAAAAATAGATTTTTACTAGATACTTTATTCACCATAATTTGTTGGTATATTTGGTTTGAGAGAAACCAGAGACTATTTAATAATAACAGTAGTTATATAAACAGATTGGTAATAATAGTACCATCTTTTAGTTTCAATTGGATCTCAAATGCTAAATATAGATTAGTGAAAATTAATCACTTTAATGAATATCTTAATAAGGTTAGAAAAAACATTGAATTATTTAAACAAAAAAAACAATATTTTTAACATTAATAACTTCTGTGTTAGTATTTATTCGAATTCGAATGAAGTTGTTGCCAATTACATAATGTTCTTTTGATCAAAGGAGCATAATGTTATTATTTTTAGATTGTTTAATAAATTTTATAAGTTTATAACTACATATTTTGTTAATATCTATGCCTTTTGATTTCGTGATCACTATCTCATATCATAAAAGTAAGTTAAGATATTGCATAATTAGTTTGATCCTTTTATTTGACTAACTTTTATTATAGTTTCTATGTTGTCTTATAGTTATAACTATTAGTTTTATTACTTTTATTTCATTAATGCATGTATATGTATATAAATTTTATTTATACACATATATTTGTATAATACTCTTATATTTTTGTTTAGTTCCATACAGGTACAGGTTTAGGCTATAAATGGTGTTAGAATACTATTCGCAGGGTCTCAGGATTGTTGTTGCCAAGATTGCAGGATTGTTGTTCGTAGGATCGTTGTTTGGAGAGATTTCTTATTTCAGATTTGGTTCATCCACACTAGTTGTGAGGTGTTCATTCTCTAGTGGAGCTGCTTGTTGATCTCATTTGTTCAATTGGATGCACTATGGTTTATACAGGGTACTTCAAACACTTCATTATTAGGCGGTGGCCTTGCCCGAGTTCGATACTGAGGTGTAATGGGCAGTGGCTTTGCCGGAGCTAATTCAAGAAGTTACCTGATGTTGTTATCTTAGCTTTTTCTGTGTTATGATTTGTCACCTCTAGGCATGTTGGCAGCTCCTTTACTATCGGTGATATATGTATGTATGTATGTATGTATGTATGTATGTATGTGTACATGTGTGTTCTCCTCTATTTTAGAGGGTCAAACATTTCTCTCAAAAAAAATGTAATATGGTTTAAATTACTTCAAAAAATATACAATAAACCATAGAGAATAATAACAGATTCAAAATGCAACATATATAGACATATCAAAACTCTTGGTTATGATCTAGTTTGGACCAAAATTTCACGCAAACTCGATTGTATTAGATCCAACATATCAAAATGAGAGTGCCCATGTGATTCATGACACGATCCTCTTGGTTAAAGGTCTTCAACATTCATCTCCATGGAAAATACATTGATTAACATTTATGCGCATACATAATAGAGAATAAAAATTCTCCTTTTACATCTTTCGTCCAAAATTATAAGAAAATATTTATACACAAATTAGTTAGATTTGTATAGCTTTTATACGAACCAATGAAAATCAATTTCGTAAAAAATTACATCTTATATGAATTTACAATTGCTCCGATACCAAATGAAAGAGATTTTATAAGATCGTAATATGTTTTGTAGTTATAACACAATCAAACCAGAATCCGTAAATCCAAAATAAAATAGCAAAGGAGTTTAAATCTCAAAGTTCTGAAGTGAAGACATCTTTAGGCATAAGCATTAATATTCTTTAGTGATTTTTCTCAGATTCGATAATGGAGACCCTTTTGTGTTTTCTTTTTCTTCTTTCCTTTTGTAATCTTATTGGACTTAAAAAATGTTTCATAAATGATCCCATATATACAAAATGGACAAAAGAACGTTTTAATTGTGGAATATCATCAGTCCAAATAGAGTGGGGTTCTATATATATTTTGAGGCAACGTTTGGGACTGGTATAACTATTAATAGCAATTTGAATTTTTCCATCAAAAATTCAGATGCATTTTCATTAATTCTTTAAATGAAATTGATTTACAATAATAACAAAGGGCACATAATAAATAAAAGTAACAATTATAATTTAGGAAAAAAATTGCTTGTATCGTATGTTTTTGGGAAAAATCAATTTTCAACGAATTATGACATATAATCATATATAAAAAAATTGAAAATATGAACGTGAAAACTATATACACGTATACATATGGATAAATTAAGTGGTTTTGGCGATTTAGAAGACACAAAAATAAAAAATTAACATCCAAAGATCTGAATCGAAAATCTGCAAAACTAATTGGTGTTGCGAATTGGGATTAAGTTGTCATCTAACTTAGCAGTCTAGCTGAAAGGCAAAACAATCTTGGTTTTTTCTAGTGAAATTGATAAAGACATATCTCTTGTTTATTGAATTTGTATTATTAGCGATAAAGGTTAACTTCAGTAAGTGATTCATAAAGGAGATTCAACACAATCGTAGAAGTCGTATTTCAAAGTTACATTTGTTTAAAAAAGGTGAATTTTTTATTTTATGATTGTCGTTGAGTCCATGATGACATCCAAGAAATTCAATTAATAACTCCTATGCAAGAACAAAAATGATTGAATTCATCAATATATTAGCCTGGTACAATGATCTTATTTAAGCAAAATATTTGTTGGCAAAATTGAAGATAACAATTCATATCAATTATAAATATAAAAACATAGCAAGATATAGATGTATGTGCTTCACTAGAGTTCTAGTCGATGTCTAAAATACAATAGATAAAATGCAAACATTTCACTATGTGCAAACCTCTCAAATCTGAAAAACCAAAGAGAAAAAAGCTTAATAGAATAATCATGAAAATATATAAACAGTTACTGATGAGAATTTAAATTTTTTATGATCATTCCCACTAATGCAATACACCACAACACTCAAATAATTACTGAACATAGATACTAATAGAGAAGATGACATTCAACATAGAACTCACACTTGATAAGCGTTTCTTGCTAATAACAACAATGATTAACACATTGATTTATAGTCCTAGAAACTTATGCCACCTTTAGATATTTCCATATATTCATTAATCTTTCGAAGTTGAATAAAATACTTGGGTTGCATTTGATTATGAATATCTAATAAATAAAATGGGTGAGATGGAAAATGTCATTAACGCATGCCATAAATATAGCACAAACCTAATTAGTAGGTAGAAGTTCAATAAGTTCAACTGAGTATGGGTGGAATATAAGAGGTATAATTTATTTGAGAAAAATAAACAAAAATAAAATAAAAGCTATTAATATTCATCAAGATCTATGAAGGTTATAGTATCATCTTAGAGGATAAGTGTGTGAATTATTCGGTTGAGAGTTTATTAATTAAGATTAATTAATCAAAAATGAGTGATTAAAGGTGGTTGAGCTCGGAGTGTTGCATGTCGAATTTTAATTTGGATTGTATGGATGAATTCGTGATAGGAAATCACGAATTTTAACACTAATTTCAATGTTGTAAGTTAGATTTAGCAAATGGCACAAAGATGCAAATTGTAATTCTTCTATAATGTTTATGAAAATTGTTCAAGTTCATGCAATAAACCACACTAATTGTCAATGTCCTGCCTTTTCTGTGAATGTAAAATCAAACACATGTGGTATTAGATAATGTGCATAAGGTATTTCTATGAATTTTGGGTGTATCCACATCTTTATTAATAGTTGGATTGGAAGCATAAACTTTTATTTCGACTGTGAACTTCCAAAATTGCCCTATATACGGAACATGGAAAAAATATATGTTAATGTATAATTAATTTAAACAAATGAATATATCTTGATTTATCGTATACCATATCTTTATTAATAGTTGGCTTGGAAGCGCAAACTTTTGCTCCGACCGCGAATGTTCCAAAATTGCCATTTATATGGGTCATGGAAAAAAAATATTAATGTATAATTAATTTAAACAAATGAATTGTTTTTTACTAATAGTTGGCTTGGAAGTGCGGACTTTTGGTCCGACCGCGAACTTCCAAAATTGTCCTTTATATGGGACATGGAAAAAATATGTTAATGTATAATTAATTTAAATAAATGAATATATTTTGATTTATTGTATATCATATTCGGAGATTTATAAATCTCAAGGTTATGCATTAAACTGTGAATAAATGATACAAATATCAAAATGGAAATGGTTTTACAATGTTGAAAACGATTTAATTAGTTGGTTCTGATTAATTAATTTAAACAAATGAATATATCTTGATTTTTTGTATACCATATCTGGAGATTTATGAATTTCAAGGTTATACATTATACTATGAACAAATGATACAAATATCAAAACGTATATGCGTGAGAAACTTAATGAGTGCAAAATTAGATTTAAGGGAAGAGAAATAAAATGTTGGAAAATGGAATTAATAAGCATTAATTTGTATTAATTCAACAATGTCGTTGTTATATCAATTTACTGCACCATCAAGCAAGTGGCTGATATAACGTTATACAATTATAAGAATAAACGCATAGCAAAATTAAGGGCAACAACCATATAATGTTATACAATTATGTTTATAAACTAAAAAATATAAACATATTATATGTATAGCAATGATATCGCTCTATTAACTTCTCAATAAAAAACATATTAGACCATTAATGACCATTAGATATCACTCGGTAGCATATACCATGTATAACGTTACATTACATTTGACCATATCAGTCAGTTAAGATTTCTATAGAGTGTGACCTTTTTTACCACCCTGATCCGAAAATTTCTAGATCAATGAATGAGTTAAGATACTACAGATGAGTTAAAATAGACATGGCGTGCATATCTATAATCCTTAATCGGTCCAACAAAGAAATATTCAAATTTTATAACACAAATATTGCATTCTAGAAATGTCTACCAAATCTTGTAAATGCCACTCACTCTATCCATCCATATTCACATATCTTTTCACCCATATTCCTTTTCCGCTTCTCTCTCATGTCATCTCTATTCAAATCTCTCACCACCACTATTTTCTTTTGGACACGCTTCATTGAGTTGCTCGCCATTGTTAATCTCTGATATCATTGCTTCAGACTAGTGTAATTATACTATTGAAACCATGCTTTACACTATAGCCATATCTTGCACTTTTATATTTCAATCTTATTTTACAGAAAAAAACCATTTATGCGACTGCAACTTCTACACTTCTGTTTTATATTAAAAAGGTAATTTGCACTATTTAGGATTTGTTTGTATTATTTATTTAAGTGCATTGCTCTATGTATTCTCAAAATAATATCATGATTACATGTTATTTACAGACATAAAATCAACTGGTTGATGAAAATTTATTATTTTTTCATGTTGCTTTTTATTTTTAAATATATTTCAATCTTATTCTACAGAAAAAAAACCATTTATGCGACTGCAACTTCCGCACTTCTGTTTTATATGAAAAAAGGTAATTTGCACCTTATAGAAGTTGTTTGTATTGTTTATTTAAGTGCATTGCTCTGTGTATTCTTAAAATAATACCATTATTACATGTTATTTACGGATATAAAATCGACTGATTGATGAAAATTTATTCTTTTTCCATGTTATTTTTTATTTTTCAATATGCATAAAGATTATGTATAAAAAATGTTCAAAAGTACATGTCAGTCATCACATTATTATTAGTTTACTCTATATATTAAAAAATTAATTTCAGCATATAATATAATCTATTAGCCAACCAATGGATACTAAATACTTTGATAAGCAAAGGTCGACTTAAAAAGATGATATATCTCCAAAAGCTTCTTCAACGAAAGATAGTGTACATGTCCAAAAATCAACAAATGACAATAAAAAATCCCCTCAAAAGTGATGCGGACTGCAACTATGTTTGTTGCACCATAGGGAATGAAGAGGTAGCGTAAAAGAGTAGATATGCAGTAAACCTGCTACAAAGTGAGCATCTATGCAGTTAAAGTGCTCAGCAGTTCTACAACGGTGGAGGTGCAAAAAGTTATAGCGGTGATATAGCGGATAATAGCTGAGGTGCAAAAAGGTTCATTAAATTTAAAACTAAATATTTAAAGTTAAATTATTCTCATTCTCACATCATTTGTGTAATAAAAAATATTTTTTAAAAATCTTATATGGGATTACCAAAGGATATCATGCTTTATCCAGACTAGTTTTGGTGACTGCAATAAATTTCTAATTTATATTAAGCACTTATGCCTTAAAATTAGGTATTCACCCTAACTTTGTTCTTTTTTTAAAGAGAACTATTCAAATCAACCTTTGCATATTAATGTTGCTACTAAAATGTATGGATAAAGCTTTTATATAATATTTAATTATCTATAAACTAAAATGGATTTTATGTTTTTTTTTTCATTTATAATCATGGTGCGGACTAAATTTATTACAATATAATATATGCATTTGTTTTAAGTTTCTAAAATTCTTGCTTTCAACTTCAACCAATTTTAAAAATACTAAAAATACACTTCATCTTTTTTCTGAGTTTTAAATTTATTAAAGAACATATGCAATAGGTATTAATGAACATTTATTTGAGAATTCAATTATACATAATTAATTAGATACTAATGATGGAACAATATGGTATTATTCATCATTGAATCTTAGCCTGAAATCATTAATAATATTAATAATCAATTGCACTAAAAAGCAAACATGTAAAGTTCAAATTAACTATTGAAGTGAACCGATTCAAGAATCAATATGTAATTGATTTTTCAATTTAATTTGGAACAAAAAATAACATTAGATTCACATTCTAAAATTCTAAATAGTACTAAATACCAATTATCATGGTATCCTTTTACTTCAAATTTCACTAATTAAAACAATAATATTAAAATTTGAAATGGAAGGAGATGAAGATTTTGATTAAGTTTAAGATAAATGAGATTGAAATTGATATGTGTACTTCTTTATAATATTAAATTTTAGCAATTACTTAAAATAGGAAATTATAATTTCGATATTTTGAAGATGAAAAGGAAAAAAATTGTTTTTGGGGAAGTATAAAGTATGTTGAAAATGAGAGCAGAAAATAATCATGAAACATTTAATTCAGTAATTTGATATTAATTTTGTAAGAGAAAAAGTAGCAATTAGATTATTTCTCTATCAAATTTATCTAAGTAAAAACATGCTCAATTTTTTTATATAATTAAAAATACATTTTTCATCATTTTATCCAAATCGATTTTTCCTTTAGCAGTTCCGAATAAAAATAAAAATGATTATAGAATGAGCTTATATATAATAACGTAGATAGAATATATTAGTTTAATAAAACAATACCTAACATCTAATAGTAAATAGACTTAAGCATAAGTTCTCCACTATTAAAACATATTTTCACATATGTCCACTAATATTACGCTTCAGGTAGGTACGATTGTCTCATAGTTTATTGTCACAAATTAGAATATAAGTCATTAATACAATGATACCTGAAGCAATCAAAGCACCGAATAAAATATTCAAATTACATTATGTTGAAATAGGAAAATTGCTATATGTACTTGAAACTAAAAGAGAAGCGAACTAAATATAAATGATTAATACAAATAGAAAAAAAAATGTACGATGGAAAGAATCCAAATCGATTAGAATTCAAATTCAAATTTAATTTAGTAAATTTTTTTATCAAAATTTACTTTCATTACAAGTTCCATATGAAATTAAATATATTTTCATTATTGCACATTATTTGTTCATATATATTTATATATTAGAATAATAAATGGAGTTTTTCGACCACTTTAGCCATCATAGATTTTGGTAACTGTTTACAAACTAAAAAAGTTTTTATGTAAGAGATGTTTCTTTATAAAAATGCACAAATATCTAAATTATAATCTTTCGTATTTTATAATTATTTTTAAACTATCGAAATATATGGTTAGTTTGGTTTTTTTATTTTTCATAAATTTATTAGAGAATATGCATGATTTACTTAATACATTTACTTTTTTATGTTTAGTTGATAGTTTATATATAGGATGATTACACGCTAAAAATTTTATATGACAAATTTGGGAATAAATGGGAACCTCGCTAGAATTATTTTCTTAATGATTTGAATACTTCATATGGTTAGCAAAAGATTTGTAGTAATATATGTACATATAGTTCTTTCATTTTCTTTCAAAATTCGTGTACAAGTATTGTTTGGGAACATATATGTCAAATGTTATATATATATATATATATATATATATTACAAAATAAATTTTCTTAGATGTTAATTTACATGCGTACAACGAATATGCCTACATTCTAACAATGTTAATAAGTAAACAAACTTCAAATATGAAGGATCATACTGAATATTTTTATCATGTAATTGATAAAAGAGATTAAATTGATATCAATTCTATTAATTTCATTGTAAACTAACTAGAGTATTTATTAAATTAGTTATCTTTAATAGAAATTAAATTTAGTTGAAGAATAACATTAATTATCATTAAAGTTAATCAATTGGAGAATTAATTTTTAACCAATTAAATTTTTTCATTAACTTCTTTTGTTAGAAACTTTTTAGAAGCGTTATAAGTTTTAACTCCATAAGAGAGCACGCGGTGCGTATTGTTTAATAACTTTAACAGATGCATCTTTATTGTAAAGAAATATTGAAGTAGGAACTCATAACCTATTCTTAACAACTACTTTGCTTTTCTTTAACAAATTTAGTGAAAGGATAAAATAAATGAAAAAATATATTTGTAGATAATTGTCTTCAAAAAATAATTGAAATATTATTAGGGTAATATTTTTTATGCTTTCAAAAGCAATATCATGTTTTTGATATTTGTTTAAGCTCGAAGATAACATTATATA
This sequence comes from Allium fistulosum, assembly GCA_030737815.1. Lineage (NCBI taxonomy): Eukaryota > Viridiplantae > Streptophyta > Magnoliopsida > Asparagales > Amaryllidaceae > Allium > Allium fistulosum. The sequence continues at coordinate 75,352,020 of CM060906.1, forward strand.
TTATATGTATTATAGAACATGATTATGGTTTTCATCTTACGTGTATAAAAATCGGTAAATTATAAGCACTACACCATGTTGATGTTTTAATGGACGGAAAAATATATTAGAAGCATTTGTACCGATGTTTGATTGATACTCGAGAAAAAAGCCATGTCTAATGTCTAATTATATCTTAAATGAAAACTCATAGTACATATTAGAAGTCATGATATTATGTCATAGGTTTATTACATAAAAGAAACAAGCTGAATGCGAAAAATTATCGACCTAAGTGTCTACTTCAAAATTGAAATATGTTTAAATGTAGAGTTAGATATAAGCGACATCGGTATATTAAAGGAGTAGAGGTACATTTGATGTTTCCACTTAATTGATTATGTAAAGAAGTTTCCAAAAATAATGAAGGTACTGATGTACATTATTGAAATGCAATTTTTTCTTTTGTTTTTCTTGGAAAGTAATTTTTATATTTGAATGTAGAACGAGTCAACTTTAGCTATTTCTTACATTTAAAAAAATCTTTGAATAATCCTATTATGTACGTATGTACATTTCTATTTAAAAAATGCTTTGTTCTACGTTATGATATAACCTTTTATAATTTATTCAAGTACAGTACTAAAAATTTTTAATAGTTCTATCTTTGAATGGATTTTCTTACACCTTTTGATCTAATTGTTATCTTTAATAAAATATCATCCAAAATAATTATATGTGCATATATAGGTATTTTGTGTTATATTGATATTAGTTTACTATGAATTATACTTATTTCTATATTATTCAATTTTATCTTTATATGAACATTTTAATTAATAGAAAAGTTATTTGTTTATTTCAAAATTTTGACCGCATAATGTGTATTATATATAATTTACATGTCATATTACATGTACCAAAAAAATTCAAAGTTTTTGTGACATTTTACTAGTTTAGTTAGTATTGCAAGATGTTAAAAAAATGTAATAATGCAAATGGTGGAGTGCTGTTTATTTGAACCAAATTTGAAATATTATTCTACTTTGAGTACTGTTTCTCTATTCCAAACTTAGAACACTATTAGCATAGCGAATTATGCGTATATTTAAATTTATATATTAAACATACAATAAACTCATATTGAGCTTACATCTGAAAATTAATGGACATGCTTAGTAATGCAGTGCTTGCAATGTTAGAAATAATAGATAGATGAGGTTTTTTAGCTTTATATAGAGTCATTTTTCTCCAAAGATGCGATGACACAGTTTATACGCTTCGAGAATATTAAAGCAGATTTACCAATAAAAGTTTATCAACGGTGTATGTGATAAAACAAATAAAAAATTACTATCCCTAAACATATGCTCTCACATTCATACAATAAAGAAAAATATAAAAATGCACCATTAGATAAATTATATGATGAACCCCTTGTGCATAGCATGGGTTCACACTTGTTTTAGTTACGAATTTTCAAATTAAATATTAGTTAATTACTACCTTAAAATTTCAATTTCATGTTTCAAATTTGAAATGTGATTTTCATATTTTGTAATTCAAAGTCAAATCTTTAGTTTTGAATTTTATGATAAAAAATCAAATTTTAATTCAATATTCATAAATTGAAATTCATATTTTCAAAATTTTAAATTCCAAATTCAAATCCTAAATCCTAAACTTTTTCCAACATGTTGTCGCTATTTACTTAAGATGAAAAATTGTAATAAATATCTTTTTCTGATATTATACAACCGAACAGTCGGTTTTTCACCGTTGTACGATTATACTATATATTATTATCATTTTAATTCAAATTCAACAAATAGTTAGAAAATGAAACTAAGCCCATTTGATAAGATAATATTATCACTAAGCTTTGGACTCAGCTGGGCTGTAGCCCACTACAGTTTTTTTTAGAAAAAATGAAACCAAGCCCAGTCCAATAAGAAAATTAGAAACCCTGTATCGCTCTTCCGCATCAATTACACATTTTCATTTCATCGCGGACGAAAGCCACTAAACCCTAAATCCTTATATTGCTGATATAGAAGGCTTCAAAAATAAAAAAGTAATTTCGCTATCTCTTTCATTCTGTTTGTTTGCTACCTCTGCAGCCAATGCTCAACGATATTTTAGATAAATGATAAAAAAAATTGATTAACTAGGAATGATTGTTTAATCAGTGATTGATTGTGAAGGGGGAAATTCTTAGACACACAATAAATAATTAATATTTGATTTAGGATTGATAGTTAGGAAAAATTGAGAAAACCACATTTGGGCTGGTTTAGGGCTATATGCGGTAAATTTAGTTCATTTGTTTCTATAATTTTATCGCTAATTAAGGTTCAGTTCTAAATTATAATGGAATGATAAGGTTAAAATTTTAATAGTGTTTGATTTGTTTAATTTAGTAATTAGTTAAATGTTTTTGATAATGATTATTTTTTGCTAATCACATGATATGATGTTTAACAAGATATATTAAGGTTTTGAATAAACCATCAATCAATAGACCAAAAACTCTAGATGAGGATAGGTTTCAAATTATTTTCTGAAATTCTCTAGATGAGGTTACAAGTTGTTTTTCAAAATCCTCTAAATGACGTTAGATTTCAAGTTGTTTTTCAAAACTTCTAGATGAGGTTAGATTTCAAATCGTTTTCCTAAATCCTTTATGATGAGGTTAGATTTTAAATTCTTTTCCAAAATCCTCTAGTTGAGATTGAATTTCAAATTATTTTCAAAACCCTTTAGATGAGGTTGGAATTCAAAATGTTTTTGAAAGGAGGTTGGATCTTCAAAGTTATCTCGGTAAAGTGATATTGTAGAGAATTCTCAGGATAACTATTTCGCACAAAGCTCGGGTCAACCTTATAATAGGAACAGAACTAACAAGCCAAGTACTAAGCATGATATAACACCCTTCTTTCCAAAGTCCACCTCGGACCAACCATATAAGGTCAATTTGGGAGGCATGTGTTACACCATAATTTATACCTAGTACAAATTAAGAAACGATAGCTCCTTGGCTTGTAATTCCGAGACCCATTATTTGTTTACCATCGAGAGCTTAAGCACCAGGATCAATATCCGAGAACCCAAGATCTGAAAGCAAGAGCAAAGATGTCGATTAAGATCGAGACCATTGTCCAATTAAAACAACGACCTCAGCCGAGAGCAGTAACTACCGAGACCTAAGACATGTCAACAAGTATCAACAATCTATGGCTCAGATAGCCCTGGGCCGAGATCAACGGTCAAGATAAATGAAAGGAGTCAATGGAACTATATATAAAAGCGACACATCATTAATCCACGTCAAAGTACTCTCAATAATATGATGGCAAGTGTTTGAATCCAAGCCTCCTAAAGTAAGCTAGGTCATCAATCCACGTGAAAGCCCCTGCACCAATGAGAGAACCTTTAATTAGCTATAAATAGAGAACTATGTGCTACTAAAAAGGAGCTGGCTGGAGATTTTCTGACATTCTACAATCATTCCATATTCTTTACTCTATTTAGAAAGCTTTAATCAAAAGGTCATTAATGGCGGGCCTTGTAACAGAAGTACTTGTACATCAAAATTAGGAATAAAAGCTCATGGTAGAACCTTCAAAGTGGATGTAGGGATCTCGGTTCCGAACCACTATAAATCTCGTATCTCTTTACCTTTCGGTGCTTATTATCTGCATAGTTTTAGTGTTCATCCAATTTATCTGCATCTTTTCGGAACAAGATTCCAAAAGCTTTGGGGTGTTATTCATACGAAAAATTTGTCTAACAAGTGATATTTGGGTCTTATACCAGTTTTTTAGCTAACATTTTTTGTGCTTCCATAAGATGAACTTAGATCTTATATTACGGAAGATGAAGGGGCATATTATAAGAGCCATTGCTAGACCAAGTCAACCAGAGAATGGGGCAGGCAAGAGGTGTTCGCTAGTATAAATCCACATTTTATCTATGTGACTAGAGAGGAGCTGGATGGGATGATAATAATTTTGCAAGAGAGATTGATAGCTCGATAAGAAAAGATGATGAATGGATTCTTCTGAAGGATGGAATAATAAAGTGCAGCTAGAGTTACTGAAAATCAGAACTGGAGACTAGAAGGCGAAGCAGATAGACAAGGAAATAAAGCAAACATGCTGGAACCATCCCCCAACAAGATGGTACCGAGAGGTCCAGACCAGTCGGTAGCGACATGTTTGGATAGAGGAGCATGGTCGATCTGAATGTCGAGCATAGAAGCACGTCAGATGGATGATGTCGAGCCTTGAAATCAAGATTAGAATGCAAACTTGCAACCGCAAGGATTAGAACTGAAGTTCCCTACAGGAATGTGGGTGGGAAGAAGATTCGAATCAAAGGCGTGTGAAGAGATTTTAAATGAATCCAGATGATCGATTAGCTGAGATGGTAAGAAATGTACTTCGAGGTGAAGGTATAGATTGAAATTTGAAGGATGTGAACGAAAATAATTTTACCCCAAACACTCAACATGCTAGGAATCCACCTAATTTTAAGTTACCTACTTTGGAGCCGTACGTTGGAAGGATGGATCCAACTGTTCACTTAATGATATATATTTAACGTACGAGAGCGTTAACAGCTTTAGTGGAGGTGATAGGACGATGCTCCCATTGTACTTGACTGATTTGGCTACCGAGTGGTTTGGTCGACTAGATAATTGGTCCATCATTAGTACATGGGCCGAGTTAGTAGAAAAGTTTATGAGCCAATTCAGTGTTCATATAACTTGACCAAGGAATGTACTGACACTTTCAAGCATAAAACAAAGAGAGAATGAGCTTCGAGAGTTACTTGATTAGACTTAATGCATAGCCGCTGCATTTTAGAAGCCATACTCGTTGATAGTACTGATGGCGATAGTTTTCAAAGTCGGTAATAAGATTGATTTTAAAAAAGCATTGGAAAGAGATCTGCCAGTGGATCTGGCAGACTTTTACTATCAAGTTAAGAGACATTTGTGCCAAAAGGACACAGAAGCCAAGAACGATGAAGTTAACACTTTGGAGGATGGAGGACCATCTAAGGCAAGATTTGGAAAAGATAAAGGAAAAAAGAAAATCTCACGATGGCTTTGGATGATCGAAGTGACAAAAGAGGGAACTGAAGTTTTCCACTTACATTAAGTTGACCGAGACCCTAAAGAGGATTTATCTTGATGCTTGGGGTAAATTATCCAACTCTGTAATTATGTAATTTATTATAAATTATCTAACTCTGTAATAATTCTCACTCAAGATATAAGGTGCTTGATTTCTTTTATATGATTTGTTATATTATGATCTAAAGTAATTACTTAAAAATATATACATAAGAAAGTCCTTAAATAAATTGTTATGTAATTGTAATTGCAAGTGGTTGCAATCATGAGTAAAAAATCACAACACAAAATAGCCATTTTGATTTAAATATTTCTGGTCAAGTGTTTCGAGAAAGGAATTGAAACATCCATTAAGATTGGAGTTCATAACGCTCTTCAAATGTAAGGCAATGCATTAATCATGACTACTGGGGTACCAAAGGGTTACTTACTCATAATTATTAGATAACTATGGAATGTAACCATTGGATTATTCAGTGATTAATTGTTGATTGTATTCACGCTTGTGAGTCGCATGATTAAATTTATTCAGTATATGTATGTGTGTGTGTGTGTGTGTATTATATGTATGTATGCATGTGTATATATATTACAATATTTATAAATCAATCAATATTTAAGAAATATTAGTTGTTGTTGTATTTTATGTTTGGGGTGTATTTAGTAAATGGAGTTGTCTTTAGAAAAATTCTGGGTGCTAGTAGTAATTAATACACACACACACACAAGTTATATGTGTACATATCAATATACGATATCGATGTACATTTAATCTCGATTTAAATTGAACTGATTGGAATTGGGTTTTGTAGTTTTTAGTCCATTTAAGGACCAATAAGGGGTCAACCATAAAGGGATAAAAAATACATCTTAGGGTTGGACTTAGCAAGTGAGAATAGAGGAAAATATTTTACACTTGTTCCTTTATATAAGCAACTCAAACCTAAATTCTTTTGGTTTTTGCTTTCTCCCATCCTTGGCCTCCATTTACGTTTGTCCTCCCTCATTATAGTCGATCTCCATTCAGCTCTACATCCAGTCTTAAAACATCAAACAACTCAACACAAGTGGTGATACGCCAAAACCAACAACTTTAGGTAGGGATCTAAGAGATCTATGAGACTTTCAAAATCGACTACATCTCAATCAGGTAGATTCTAACTAATATATGTATTATTATTGTATATCATTTAGAATCATTTTTATATACATTGATTGCCATGCTTTAGTTATAATTCAATATATTAATCTAATAGTAAGTTAAATGCATTTATTTATTTTAACATAATAATATAAATAAAAATATATATGTATATTTTCGTTTTGGCCATTAATCGTTCTACAGTATGTAAAATAATTTTCTAAATTTGAAATATATATTTTTACTAATTTTAAATTATTAATTATTAATTAATAATCATTTAAATTATAATATACATTTATATCAAATTTGAATTAAAATAATATATACGGCATTTAAAATCAAATTGCTCACTGTAATTAAAAAACGATCAGGTCAAAAGATATTTATATATTTTTTATAATATAATTAAAAAGGTACTTTTAAATTATATGCTAGCGCATGTGTATAATATATATAAAAATATATATCAAATTACTTTCGCCATTTTATAAAAAAATACTACCGAAAGTGTGCATATATACATAATTTTTATAGTATTTATTTATACTCAATTTAAATACAAATAAATATATTTTAAAATAATTAAAAATTATTTTTTCTGGCATTATATTTAAATCAATATATTTATTTTATAATAATATTACTTAGTCAAATATAAGATATTTTACAACTTTAAATTAATATCTTAGACGTAAATTTGAATTTGAATTTTTGTTTACCAAAGTCAAAATTAGATATTTTATTTAAAATTAAAATTTGAAAATCTTGACCCGGTCGAGTTATATATAATATTTTATAAATTATATTTATTATTTTATTATATGTGTATTATAAACATGTTTTTATATCAAACAATTTAATCATTGCAATATATATATATAGACACACACACAAATATATATATATATATATATGTAGATATAAATCTCATATCTACATATGTATATATTTGACCATGCTTTAGTTTGATATTATAGACGTCGCATATATATGTCATCTCACATATGCATGAATATATATACACATGCATACATATATATAATACACACACACACACACACACACACATATAATACACACACACACACATACATATATACAACGATACATTCATAATTATACACATATTATATTTAATTATTACATATTAAATAAATAAAATGAAACAATAAATAAAATATGATTTTATTAGAAACAACTAGATTGGATCTAATGTTAAATATTAGATTTCATGGGGCCATTAGGGTTCGATTAGGGAAATTTTTGAAATTTACCCATTTTAACCGTTGCCAAATAGGCCAAATCCAGCACTTTTCATGTATTCAATAACCACAGAAGTCTTACTTCCAATATTTTTTCCCTTTGTACGGTTGATAGCTACTTTCTTCATATTTGGATGATTAATGACTAGAAAGTTTTGTATAACATCGGCATTTATGAAGTATTTATATATTTGGTGCACATTTTAGTGTAACATACTTAATTGTAGATATATAACATTACATAAAATACTTTAGTTAATTTTTAATATGGCTAAGCGATTTGATGTGATATTTATTTAGTTATGGCCCATATATCTCATTTCTAATGACAACCAAATATGTATACATCTTTCATAATGCAAAAATGGAGTATAGAATTTTCATTAATGGGTATACTTTATTTTTACAAATTTATTTCATTAATTAAAAAAGAGAGTAGAATTTCACAAACAAGTACACTCTATTTTTACAACTTACAATTTGGATCTCACTCGGATCTATGATTCAAGATTCGAATCCCGTTTCGATTCAAATTTTGAACTTTACAATTTAAGATTTAAATCCCATATTGAAATCATTGATTGTCAGATTGTACGGTCTATCACCATTATTCCTTTATATATAAAAAATAGAAGATTTTTTTGTCTATTGATTGATGGTTTATTCAAAATCTTAATATATCTTATTAAACATCTATCATGTGATTAGCAAAAAATAAACATTATCACGAACATTCAACTAATTACTAAATTAAACAAACCAAACACTATTAAAATTTTAACTTTATCATTCCATTATAATTTAGAATTGAACCTTAATTACCAATAAATTATAGAAATAAATGAACCAAATTTACTGCATATAGCCCTAAATCAACCCAAATGTGATTTTCTCAATTTTTCCTAACTATCAATCCTAAATCAAATATTAATTATTTATCGTGTGTCTAAGAATTTCCCCATTCACAATTAGTCGCAAATTAAACAATGATTCCTAATTCATCAAAAAAATATCATTTGTCTAAAATATCGTTGAGCATTGGGTGCAGAGATAGCAAACAAACTGAATGAACGAGATAGCGAAATTACTTTTTTATTTTTAAAGCCTTCTATATCAATAATATAAGGATTTAGGGTTTAGTGGCTTTCATCCGTGATGAAATGAAAATGTGAAACTGATGCGGAAGAGGATACAAGGTTTCTTATTTTCTTATTGGACTGGGCTTAGTTTTATTTTTTCTAGAAAAACTGTAGTGGGCTACAACCCACACTACACCAGAAAAGCCATTTTGCCACGGCTCTGGGCCGTGGCTAAATAATTTAGCCACGGCCAGGAGCCGTGGCAAAAATTTTGCCACGGCTCCAAGCCGTGGCAAACTACTGTTCAGCCACGGCTCCGAGCCGTGGCAAAATTAATATTAACCACGGTTCAAAGGCGTGGCTGAATAAAAGTTTGCCACAGCTTTGAGCCATGGCTATTTTTTACTTCATTAAAATCAGCCACGCCTCAAAGCCGTGTCTGAATGAACCGAAGCATAACCAAGTAGAGACGATATATTTAAGAGAAAGAAGCTCTGATTTTAAACCAAACATACATACATATAGTCTCAAGTCAAAATATCATAATCAAGTACAAACCTATGTTTTTGCCAACAGGAAATTAAGTATTACAGGAGAAAATGAACAAAATAAAACATCGAAATAATTATCCAGCTCACAACAATTAGGCATAGAGGTTCTACAAAAAGATGATGATTACTGAGCCCATCGAAAAAGAAATTAACAGTCATTTTTCAGGTGATGGAAGATTGAACACTGCCTTTCTTTGTGTACAAATTAGATACAACTCATAACATTAACAGTCATTTTTCAGGTGATGGAAGAAATTAACAGTCACTTTTCAGCTCACAACAATAATTATCGAGCTCATAACTCAGTAATTTTAAAACCCAAGACTGCAGATCAAGTAACAAAATAGGTAAATCCAAAAGTTCTACATAACCAAGAAAAGAGTGCAGCATAAACTGATTACTGAACCTTGATGGCATACTTTCTCATGGGGAATTACATCTCCCTTTCCTTCCGACGTTCAGTCTTCAAAGACTCCTGCAAATAATAATAAAACTCTGAAATCATCTCTTTAAAAGTTAGCAACAGCAAGGTTAGAAACCAGAGATGCAGGCAAGGAACCGAGAAACAATGTGCAGTCAAACAAGAAAGATATGACACCACCTATACAAAAAACACATATGCCATACTTCTGTTCTACACTATATCTTTATCATTGGGAACATGGAAGAAAAGTGTAAGAATGGTTTCCAAGTGAATTCTTCATTCCTCGTTACTTCGCAATTTCTTGGTAAAAATGTGATTCACCCTGTTAAATACTATCTGTTCAAGTAAAAAAGGTTTTATCGTGCATGAAAAGTAGAACCATGAGTTTCACTTTGATAGTTGGAAGTCACGTGCAGTAAAAAATTTAGATATCAAAGACAATGATAAACAAATGTTACTTAGTTTTTGGGGTAGCACTACTTGTCCAAATTGTGGAACATAAGTGGTAAGATTTGTTCAGTTCTCTTGGAATTGCTTTCAAATTCGCCGAATTTGAGTATGTCCCAAGGTGCACCAGTTCGAAAAATAGTTTTAATCAGTCCATTTCAACATATTTTTTAACTATGGTTAATAAACATTGGTATAGTGGTAAGACTTTTAATTATTACAAACTAATATAAATATACAGTCGGAAATTATTTATAAGATAAATACAAAAGGCCGACCATGTTATTCATGTAATGTATGTATTCATTGGTAAATATTTATTTATTTTTCTTGTATATTCTACATGTCTGTTATAGATATATTTAAAGGAATTTTAAATTACTGGATCAGTTGAATCACTTACTGGAGGCATCAAAGAGATACGAGGACTTAGGTGTGATACTAGATAATGACGTGCAAAACGACTCTGTAAAGAAACCGGGGAGTCTGTCTCGTCATTTACGGAGGGTTAGACAAGGCCTTGATCTAATAAGAGCTTTATTTGAAAATTTTCTCTCTTCTACGTAAATTCATAATATTATCATATTTATGCATTTTTCTTCGATCATACTGAATACTATGATTTGGAATAAAAATTGAATTTATGTTACATGGAAGGCTCATTAAAAAACGTAGCATCAAGTGCATATGCACAGGTTTGTGCACCATATCATACGTGGACAGTTGGTGTAGGAATGTATGCTCTTCCTACAAGGGAGCAACTCATTTTCAGACTCAATGAAAATGGTAAGTTAGTTCCAGAGAATTTAGTATTCTGTTGCATGCATCTGAGTATTTTGTTTACTTGTTATTGTAGATAAATCAGTGGAGAAAGAAATAAGAAGATATATAACTGCTTCAACGCCTGTTATAGAGTACATCGACAACCTTTACCTTTCAAGAAACATTGATTTGGACTGGTGAAGAGCATTTTTTTCCATGGATAAAAAAGTTTTTGTTCTTTTTGCGGCAGAATTAATATGATTAGTTTGTAATATTTTGATTTTCTAGTTATAAGAACATGAACTGTAGGATGATTTGGGGTCTTTTATCGTAGTTTGTAACGAAATATGGTTGCATCTTCGTTGAAATATACGAAATGATGTATGTGTGTACATAGAGTATATTGTAAATTAGCAAAAAAAAATTCATCACATTGTGATTGAAACTTCTTACGTTGGGTGTTTGTCAGGCTCTTTAATTTTGCACTTCCACTCTCTTGAATTTGACATCATCACTTATATGAATAGGAGTTATTATCAATGATGAAACCATCCATCAGTTGCACAAACAAGCTATTTTCCAGGTGAGAATAAATTTACTAACAAACAATAATATATTATACTCAAATTAGTATTTTCTTGGGTTGGACACATGCATATTTTTTCTTATTCAACAAAATCCACCCATAACCTCTTTTTATTACTTTATTTCTTGATTTAGGTTGGGAGGTGGGTTGGGTGGTCTAAAGACTACAACAAACCTTTCGGAAGAATAATACGTTTTACACCTGCGGTTGGAAGATATATAGCAAGAAGTTATTGCCCAAGGTAAGTAAAATAAAGTAAATAACTATTGGTACACAAACTTCTTGAAACATAAATCGCATTTACAACCTTCTTTTAAGATGGCACCCACCCTTTTTGAAAGTTAGAACCTTCTCATATCTTTAAAACAGGGGTTTGGGTGCTAAAAATATTGGACGACTAGGGGGATGTTTATTGATATTCTTTTTTCCTATAAATGTGCTAAGAGTTCGATCAACCTTATTGATACAAATTTTAATTTGCCTAAAGTCATTTTTCAGGCAGTTGTTAACTGGATCATCAAGCATCCCTCCTTTTGAAATCTTTCTGATCAGAGATGCTGATGGAACTTACATATTACAAGTACTTTTTTAAGTTTTCTGGATTTTATTTCATCAAAGTACAATAAGTTTAGTAGATTAACGATTGCTGATCATAACACATAGCAAGTAGGTTTCATTTGATAGGAATCAAAGAGCTGTTTCTTTATTTTTAGTAAGATCAGGGCAGAGGAAGCAAGAAAGAATAGCAATGAACTTCTGATTAGATTTTTATGGATATCACACTATAAGGATCTTCTGATTACATATTTTTTGCATGTGTCGTCTCTCATAGTAGACATAATTATTTAATTCCTAATTTTATTCAATATTAATCCCCTACCAAACAATTTTTCGCAACATATATAGTTATGTTTTTAATATAATTTATACTATATAAATGTGTGTTTTCTGGTATATAACGTGCTCTATATATTACAATATAAGTAAATATTAGCATAAGTCATAACTACTATTTCTAATTGTAGATTTCACTTCAAATATTTACTTGAATGCAAAGCTATATAATCATTATTTCACTTCAATTTATGGCTACTAGATGCTCACATTGTACTATCCCTCTGGGCTTACAAGTACTTAATAAACTAATCTTGGAGACAAAGTATCACATATATTTTATGAAATGCATACAATCTACAAATCAAGAATCCATTTAATTTATGTAGATACAGGTGAAACTTACCTACTATTCCCTGACCAATAAAGTTTTAAGAACTCAAGCTATTCGTAGCATAGTATAGTTCCTTATCAGGGATTTCCTTGCAATCAGATTCTTCAATTATAAAAGTTTTGGACTCTGCGGAGATGTATTAAAACATTTGTGTTAACATATGAAGCAAATATTGTGCAATGTAACTACATAATTTACTTGCTATATTCAAAGTGAGACAGGAGCTAATTAACTTACCAAAACCCATATGCATGTCGTTTGGTATTGACCTTCTTTTAAACAAATTCCATAATGTAGCATAAATCAAAACTAAAGTTGCTCTTAAGCAACCAATCAAAAGTAACTTAACCGTTCCATTTAAATATCACAAATATAGTCTTCCCAATAAAAAAAAATCCAGATGATTATTTTTGTAGCGTGTTTGAAAACTATATATCAGCAGGCACTGCCAAATAAAGTACCAATATAAATTTGTTTATCAAGTGTAGTGATAAACACAATCAAATTGAAAATAGTTGATTCTTCAGACTTCATTTTCTAATTCATCTATAAAACACTGTACCAATAATGACATTGTATGTGATTTATATGGGACCTCAATGCACTGCGATATCCAAACAAATTGCATTGTAACATTGCGTCATTTACTGGTAAATGTACTTACTAATAGTAGTCAACATTGCACTATAACAAACAAAAATTGGGGCAGATTTATATGAAAGCCACTTGCTAGGAACAAATATACAATCGCAGGTTAAAAAATATATTATTCTGCTGCTAGTGCTACAAGCTGAAATTTGCTCGAGAATGAGCAATAGATCAAAAGATGAAGGTCAAGATCATCACTGACAAATTAAAATCTACATAAGTACTTAGTGAAATCTGCTAGAGAGGATGGACATCATCTTCACCATGACATAAATTAGTTTTCATGTTGAAAATAGTTGCATGATATGAAACTAAAATTATAGTTTTCAGGTTGAAAAATTAAAAAACTAAACATATATGCATGGTAAATAAAATTCTGTGACAACGTAAAAAGAAAAATAATAATAAACCATAATAAACCTTTAAATGATTCATTCTCAAAACTTATCAACGACATCTTAAAAAACTACCTTTAAGTCTAAGATAAGAGCAACCGGTACACAAAATTGTTCAGTGAATTCTAACTGCTAGGAGTGTAAATTGATAGGTAAGGCAATTGATAGGTAACTCCAGAGATGAACTCGTCCACGAGATGGCAACTGTAGATTGATCGATATAGAGATACTCATAAAAAACCACTCCAACTCAATACGAGGTCTAAATATAATTAGTTAAAAAAACACAACATAACACTTAGAAGCATTATTAAGAAATTGTGAATTAAAGAGTAAATTTTGTAAAAAGTTCCTAAGAGTTTGAATTCTATTAGTGCTGCCAGAAATAAATTACCTGATACCAGCAGAAATACATTATCTTTAAAATGAAAAGGCTTTGGAAATTGAAAATACATAACTTATTCTCTAATTAATATTTTACTTCATGGTATAATAAAGATAAAACCTACATTAATATATTTTTTCACCCTTAACTATAGTATACCTAAAAGTAATTATAAGACTTCTTCTATCAAGTAATTATAACGATAAATCTTAGTAAGAAGCACATTTAAAATATTGAAATGAGGGTCAAATAATTTCGTGCAGGTAATGTTTTCATGCATTTCAGCCTTCTGAATTGGTTCTTTCTTAAGAGCAAATATGAAACAAAAATGTTAAACATACCACAAAAAGTAGTTTAAGCTGTTTCTAATGTAATTACTAATTCAATCAAAAAATCAAACTTCTCAGAAATCAAATATAATTACTAATTCAATTAAAAAATCAAACTTCTCAGAAAATCAAAATATAATTACTAACTCAATCAAAAAATAAACAATGAAAAACAGTTTAACCTTAGATTTAGGCAGATAATTGATGAAACCAGTGAAAAGTACAACTGCATTTTCTCTACTTTGCATCGTCGACGATAATCTCTATTCTCTCGATTTAAGCAGCATCGAAGTAGATCGATTTGGTTGAAAAATATTTAGGGCGCATGTGGATCGATTTGGGTGAAAGAGAATTAGGGCGAAGGGGCATTCTACTCTTGGCTGACGCGTGAAATAGATCTGGTGGGGGGAGGGGGCTGGTTTGAAATTTTTTACAACTTTGGCACGGTCTAAGGCCGTTTTGAAATTGCCACGGTCCTAAACCGTGGTAATTTATTTTACCACGGCTCAGGCCCATGGTAAAATTGCCACGGCTTGAGACCGTGGCAATTTTTGCGCATCTGGGTGTGGCAAATTGAGTTGTATGGTGTAGTGCCAGCTGAGTCCAAGGTTTAATGATAATATTATCTTATCAAATGGGCTTAGTTTCATTTTCTAACTACTTGTTGAATTTTAATTAAAATAATAATAATATATAGTATAATCACACAATGGTGAAAAACCGACTGTTCGGTTGTATAATATTAGAAAACGATATTTATTACAATTTTTCATCTTAAGTAAACAACGATAACATGTTGGAAAAAGTTTAGGATTTTGGATTTGAATTTAAAATTTATAATTTTGAAAATATGAATTTCAATTATTGAATATTGAATTCAAATTTGATTTTTTATCATAAAATTCAAAACTAAAGATTTGACTTTAAAATTACAAAACATGAAAATCAAATTTCAAATTTGATACATGAAATTGAAATTTTAAGATAGTAATTAACTAATACTTAATTTGAAAATTCATAATTAATACAAGTGTGAACCCGTGCTACGCACACGGGGTTCATCGTATAATTTATCTAATAGTGCATTTTTATATTTTTCTTTATTGTATGAATGTAGGAGCATATTTTCAGGGATAGTAATTTTTTATTTGTTTTATCACGTACACTACTGATAAACTTTTGTTGGTAAATTTGCTTTAATAATCTCGAAGCGTATAAAGTGTGTCATCGCATCTTTGGAGAAAAATGACTCTGTATAAAGCTAAAAAACCTCATTTATCTGTTATTTCTAACATTACAAGCACTTCATTACTAAGCATGTCTATTAATTTTCAGATGTAAGAGATGTAAGCTGAAAATGAGTTTATTGTATGTTTAATATATATAAATTTAAATGTACACATAGTTTGCTGTGCTAATAGCGTTCTAAGTTTGGAATAGAAAAACTGTACTCAAAGTGGAATGGTATTTCAAATTTGGTTCAAATAAACAACACTCTACCATTTGCATTATTACATTTTTTTTTGACATCTTGCGGTACTAACTAAACTAGCAAAATGTCACAAAAACTTTGAATTTTTTTTTGATACATGTAATACGACATGTAAATTGTATATAATACACATTATGCAGTCAAAATTTTGAAATAAACAAATAACTTTTCTATTAATTAAAATGTTCATATAAAGGTAAAATTGAATAATATAGCAATAAGTATAATTCATAGTAAACTAATATCAATATAACACAAAATACCTATATACACACACATAAATATTTTGGATGATATTTCATTAAAGATAACAATTAGATCAAAAGGTGTAAGAAAATCCATTCAACGATAGAACTATTGAAATTTATCATTACTGTATTTGAATAAATTATAAACGGTTATATCATAATGTAGAACAAAGCATTTTTTAAACAGAAATGTACATACGTACATAATATAATTATTTAAAGATTTTATAAAATGCAAGAAATAGCTAAAGTTAACTCGTTTGACATTCAAAGTTAAAATTTATTTTCCAAGAAAAATAAAATCAAAAATTGCATCGCAATAATGTACATCAGTACCTTCATTATTTTTGGAATTTTTTTACATAATCAATTAAGTGAAAACATCAGATATACCTCTACTCCTTCAACATACCGACGTCTCTTATATCTAACTCTACATTGAAACATATTTTAATTTTAAAGTAGACTCTTAGGTAGATAATTTTTTGCTTTCAGCTTGTTTCTTTTATGTAATAAACCTATGACATAATATCAAGACTTCTAATATTGTCTATGAGTTTTCATTGAAGATACAATTGGACATTAGACATGGCATTTTTCTCGAGTATCAATCCAACATCAGTACAGATGCTTTTAATATATTTTTCTCTGTACATTAAAACATCAACATAGTATAGTACTTATAATCTACCAATTTTTATACATGTAAGATGAAAACTATAATCATGTTCTATAATACATTTAATATATAATGGTGTCCTTCAAGCTTAAACAAATATCTGAAACATGATATTGCCTCTAAAAGCATAAAAAATATTACCATAGTAATATTTCAATTATTTTTTAAAGACAATTATCTACAAATATATTTTTTCATTTATTTTATCCTTTCACTAAATTTGTTAAAGAAAAGCAAAGTAGTTGTTAAGAATAGGTTATGAGTTCCTACTTCAATATTTCTTTACAATAAAGATTCATTTGTTAAAGTTATAAAACAATACACACTGCATACTCTCTTACGGAGTTAAAACTTATAATGCTTCTAAAAAGTTTCCAATAAAAGAACTTAATGAAAAAGAACAAATTGGTTAAAAATTAATTCTCTAGTTGATTAACTTTAATGATAATTATTAATGTTATTCTTCAACTAAATTTAATTTCTATTAAAGATAACTAATTTAACAAATACTCTAATTAGTTTACAATGAAATTAATAGAATTGATATCAATTTAATCTCTTTTATCAATTGCATGATAAAAATATTCAGTATGATCCTTCATATTTGAAGTTTGTTTACTTATTAACATTGTTAGAACGTAAGCATATTCGTTGTACGCATGTAAATTAACATCTAAGAAAATTTATTTTGTAATATATATATATATATATATATATAATTTGACATATATGTTCACAAATAATACCTATACATGAATATTGAAAGAAAATGAAAGAACTATCTGTATATATATTACTACAATAATCTTTTACCAACCATATGAAGTATTCAAACCGTTAAGAAAATAATTCTAGCGAGGTTCGCTTTTATTCCCAAATTTGTCATATAAATTTTTTAGCGTGTCATCATTCTATATATAAACTATCAACTAAACATAAAAAAATAATTATTAAGTAAACCATGCATATTCTCTAATAAATTTATGAAAAATAAAAAAACCTCTCAATAGTTTAAAAATAATTGTAAAATATGAAAGATTATAATTTAGATATTTGTGCATTTTTATAAAGAAACATCTCTTACATAAAAACTTTTTTAGTTTATAAACAGTTAACAAAATCTATGGTGGCTAAAGTGGTCGAAAAACTTCACTTATTGTTCTAAAATATAAATATATACGAACAAACAATGTGCAAGAATGAAAATATATTTAATTTCATAAGGAACTTATAATGAAAGTAAATTTTGATAAAAACGTTTACTAAATTAAATTTGAATTTGAATTCAACTTAATTTGAATTCTTTCCATCGTACATATTTTTCTATTTGCATTATTCATTTATGTTCAATTTGATTCTCTTTTAGTTTCAAGTAGATACAGCAGTTTTCCTATTTCAACATAATGTAATTTGAATATTTTATTAAGTGCTTTGATTGCTTCAGGTATCATTTTGTATTAATGATTGATATTCTAATTTGTGACAATAAACTATGAGACAATCGTACTTACTTGAAGCGTAATATTGGTGGATATATATGAAAATAATTTTCTAATATTGGAGAACTTATGCTTAAGTCTATTTACTATTATATGCTAGGTATTGTTTTATTAAACTAATATATCCTATCTACGTTATTATATATAATTTCATTCTTTAATCATTTTTATTTTTATCGAGAATTGTTAAAGGAAAAAGTGATTTGGATAAAAGGATGAAAAATGTATATTTAATTATATAAAAAAATTTAGCATGTTTTTAGTTAGATAAATTTGATAGAGAAATGATCTAATCGTTACTTCTTCTCTTACAAAATTAATATCAAATTATCGAATTAAATGTTTCATGATTATTTTCTTCTCTCATTTTCAACATACTTTATACTTCTCCAAAAATAGTTTTTTTATTTCATCTTCAAAATATCGAAATTATAATTTTCTATTTTAAGTAATTAATAAAGGAGTACATATATTAATTTCAATCTCTTTCATCCTAATCAAAATTTTCATCTCCTCCCATTTAAGATTTTAATATTATTGTTTGAATTAGTGAAATTTGAAGTAAAAGGATATTATGATAACTGATATTTAGTACTATTTAGAATTTTAGAATGTGAATCTAATGTTATTTTTTGTTCTAAATGAAATTGAAAAATCAATTACATATTCAATAGTTAATTTGAACTTTACATGTTTGCTTTTTGTTATCCGCAATCACGTAAAAGTGTCGCGAAACTGATAGTAACCTAAGAAATGTTACTAAACCAGTTTAAAATTAGTCACGTCAGAAAGTGTCACTAAATTTCGCAAGGAGAACGAAAATAGCAACAGCAGAAGGCGTGGCTAATTCTGGTACAGAATGCTACGGTGCAGAACCGTAAAAATAATTGTTGTAATAGTATTATACCTATTGTCCGAGTCCAGAGAGTATCTGTTTCCTTGAAACAATATTGCAGCCGTAACAGTTTTACGGTTGTTAGCAATTTGCTTCCCAGGATGAAACGGACCAGCCCCACAGCGATGTGGTTGCTGACGGAGCGCCGACGAACTGAAGAGATTATAGCACTAGAACAGAGATTTTAGAGGAAGAAGGAACAGAATTTGAGAGAACTTATATATTTCTCATATTCTGGCCGCCTATTTATAGGCTGGAGGAGGTGCCTATTCGGAGCGGTCGTGAGTGTTGGAAAGGTTGCGACCCTTTAACCCGCATCCGTACGAACGCCTGCGCCTGGAACTGGTTGCGTTGGAGGGAAACGGACGCGTCTGTGTGAACAGACACGTTCGAACCAAAATTAGCGCAGCAGGCAGCTCATCTAATCACGAGACCCCAAGAGCCCCAAGGCCCAAGGCCCAATCTTTGACATTTTAATATTAATTATCAATACATATGCCAAGCCTTCATGCACACAAGCCCAAGCCCAAGCTTCCTTCTCTCTTTGTTTTGATAAGGTATAGTGGGTATTAGTATATATATTGGTATTGGCATAAGAATCCTACAATGTGGGACTTTTATTTTCACTCAATACCCAATATCCCTCTTCCTCTCTCTACATCATTCATTATTCTAACACTTTTTAGTGTAATTGATTAATATTATTAATGATTTCAGGCTAAGATTCAATGATGAATAATACCATATTGTTCAATCCTTAATATTCAATTAATTGTGTATAATTGAATTCTCGAACAAATGTTCATTAATACCTATTACACATGTTCTTTAATAAATTTAAAACTTAGAAAAAAGAGAAGTGTATTTTTAGTATTTTTAAAATCGGTTGAAGTTGAAAGCAAGAATTTTAGAAACTTAAAACAAATGCATATATTTCTAATAAATTAGTCCGCACCACGATTATAAAAAGAAAAAAACATAAAATCCATTTTAGTTTATAGATAATTAAATATTATATAAAAGCTTTATCCATAAATTTTAATAGCAACATTAATATGCAAAGGTTGATTTGAATAGTTCTCTTTAAAAAAACAACAAATTCAGGGTGAAGACCTAATTTTAAGGCATAAGTGCTCATTATAAACAAGAAATCCATTGTATTCACCAAAACTAGTCTGCATAAAGCATAATATTCTTTGGTATTGTCATATAAGATTTAAAAAAAAATATTTTTTACTACGCAATGATGCGAGAATAAGAATAATTGAACTTTAAATATTTAGTTTTAAATCTAATGAACCTTTTTGCACCTCCGCTATTTTCCGCTATATCCTTGATTTATCCCCGCTATAACCTTTTGCGCCTCCACCACTGTAGAACTGTTAAGCACTTTAACCGCATAGATGCTCACTTTATAGCAGGTCTACTACATATCTACTCTTTTGCGCTACCTCTTCATTCTCTATGGTGCAACAAACATAGTTGCAGTCCGCATCACTTTAGATGTTCATTAGGGACTTTTCAGCGGCGTTCTTTATGTCATTGCAACAGCAACAGCTCCGATCATCAATTAGCTTCAGCTCTATGCATGATTTTATGCGATAACCTCATCTAGAGGTTTCGAAAAACAACTTGAAATCTAACCTCATCTAGAGGATTTTGAAAAAAAACTTGAAATCTAACCTCATTTAGATAATTTTGGAAAATAATTTGAAACTTAACCTCATCTAGAGGATTTTGAAAAACAAATTGAAATTTACTCATATAGAGGATTTCGGAAAACCACTTGAAATCTAACCTCATCTAGAGGATTTCAAAAAATAATTTAAAATCTAACCTCATATAAAGGATTTCGGAAAAAACTTGAAATCTAACCTCATCTTGAAATATAATTCGAAATCTAACCTCAATTAGAGGACTTCGGAAAACAATTTGAAATGAGTGCATAGAGGTGAAAATATTTCGATACTATGCTCCAGTCATCTAGACTTGGTCACACATGGGTATTGGGTTTTAGAAAACTACCAATGGTGGTATAATGCCTATATTTGGTACTTTTGACATGGCTCACTCTTTGCATGACACGATTCGGCAATGGCTCACTCTCTTGCACAACACTTTGGTTGTGGCTCACTCGGTGTGTTCGACACGGTCGACTTCCCATGCCTCACTCTACCCAGCTTATTAATCCCTTTGGGAATCTACCTAACTTACTAATCTTTTGAGAATCTACCCAACTTTCTAATCACTTTGAGAATCTACCCAACTTTATAATTTCTTTAGGAATCTACCCAATTACTAATCTTTTTAGGAATCTACCTAACTTTCTAATCTCTTTAGGAATCTACCCAACTTACTAATCTTTTGAGAATCTACCCAACTTAATAATCTTTTAGGAATCTACCCAACTTTCTGATCTCTTTGGGAATTTACCAACTTATTAATCGTTTTAGGAATCTACCCAACTTATTAATCTTTTGGGAATCTACCCAATTATGAAACTAAGTAATTTAAGTGAGGCAAAATCATTTTCTTGGCGAAACTAAGTAATTGTCATGAGGCGAAATCATTTACTTGCCGAAACTAAGTAATTACCGTAAGGCGAAATCATTTACTTGCCGAAACTAAGTAATTGTCGTGAGGCAAAATCATTTACTTTGCTAGGCTAAGTAATTGCCGTGAGGCGAAATCATTTACTTTACCAGACTAAGTAATGGTAGTGAGGTGAAATCATTTACTTACCAAAACTAAGTAATTGCCGTGAGGCGAAATCATTTACTTGGCTAGAGGCGAAAGCATGGCTTTGAAACTTGCATGATGCTACTTGGTCAGCGTAGTACCATGACTAAAACGTTTTGATGTACTTTTGAAAGTTGCGTGATATTACTTGATCATGGCAATAATCACGACTAAAACATTTTGATGCACTTTTGAAAGTTGCGTGATATTGCTTGATCGTGGCAATAATCACGACTAAAACATTTTTATGTACATTTGGAAGTTGTGTGATATTTCTTGATCACGCGACTAAAACATTTTGATGCAATGTTTGAGATCCTTAATACTTAAGAAGATTGAAATTTCATGTGGTACACCTGAGTTACGGCTAAAAGATTGATCACTGTCTCATGCTTTCAATAAAACTTCTATTCAGGTAGCAACCTTGTGTTGTGATAGTGTTTCAAATGCTCGTCATTCCAAGTCCAAGGTATTATATTGCCATTTGGCCTCTTTAATCTATAGGTTCCTGGAGGGATGACATCATGGATTATCAAGGGTCCTTCCCAATTTGGACCGAGAGGTCCATCTGCCGGGTCCATTGTGTTTGACATAATCTTTCGAAAAATGAGGTCCCCTTCGTCAAATTTTCTGTTCCGAACTCTCTGGTTGTAGTATCGGGTCATCCTTCAAATATACTCTGTTATTCTCAAAGTAGCTTAGTCCCTGGGTTCGGGTAACAAGTCCAATGACTCGTTTCGGAGTTCTGCATTCTGCTGCGTATTATAATAATACCTTCAGTGAGATGCGATTTCTAACTCAACCAGGAGCATGGCTTCAAAGCCATAAACTAGGGAGAAAGGAGTATGTCTGTTGAGGTCTTGGAGCTTGTCCTATAAGCCCATAAAACAAAAGGCATTTCATTTGCCCAATTGCCTTTGGATTTGTTCAATCTTTTCTTCAAACAGGCTTTGATAGTTTTGTTGGCTGCCTCTACGGCTCCATTGGCTTGTGGATGGGCTATCGAGGAAAAACTCTCGATGATACCATGATCTCGGCAATACTATGCAAATTCTCGACTCTCGAACTGAGTGTCATTGTCCATAATGATCTTATATGGAAGGTCGAATCTGGATACGTATACCTCATCACAAACTTTATTACCCGATGAGAGGTTATGGTAGCTAAAGGCTCTACCTCAATCCATTTTGTAAAGCAATCGATTGCTACTATGACATATTTTGCTCCACTTTTACCAATTGGAAGGGGTCCATGAGATCGATGCCCCATATATCAAAGGGTCATGGACTCACCATTGGGGTGGGCTCACAAGGAGGAGCTCTCGGCACCTTTGCATAGAACTGGCACTTGTCACATTTTTTGCATAGTCCAATGCGTCTTGATTCAGTGTCGGCCAATAGAAGCCTTGCCTTCGTATTTTCTTTGCCAACTTCTGTCCTCCACAATGGTCCCCATAGGTTCCATCATGGGCTTCTTTTAATAACTATTGACCTTTTGAGAATGTTACACATCGAGAGTATGGAGTTAAGAATCCCATCCTATAGAGTACTCCATCTATGATGCAGAAATTTGGTGAATTGTATTTGATTCATTTTGCTTCGGTGGCATTCAAAGATAGAATATCCTGGGTTAAATATCGAATATACGGCGACATCCAATTTTTCTCAGTTATTACTAGGGTTGTAGATTCACCTTGGGTAGCCTAAGCTCGGGTTACGACTAACACTTTCTCCGGTACCTATATGCTAGGTTTCTTTAAGATATCGACTGGGATGAAATCGAACTCTCTTACATCCTTCAAGCTTGCATATTTTGCTAAGGCATCGGCCCTAGCGTTTTGGTCCGTGGAATGTTTTATATATGATAACTCCCGAAAGCTTCAAGTAGCTGATTTACCTATTTAACATATAAGGTTAACCTAGGGTCTCGGGCCTAGTAGTGACCAAGGATTTGTTTAACTACTATCTAGGAATCACTATATATCCGGATCTCTGAAATCTTGATGGAAATTGCCATTCTTGATCCAGTGATCAGAGATTCATATTTGACGACATTATTGGTTGCCGAGAAGGCGAGCTTAATCGTGCAGTAAGTCTGATGATTAGCTAGGATTACCAAGATATAACTGGCACCTGCCTCTTGCTCATTTGAGGCTCCATCTACATATGGTTGCCAAGAAAGTTGTTTACCCTTGCTATCTTCTTTTTCAGTTTCGGCTCCGAAACCAGTGCATTTGGTAACGAAGTCGGCTAGCGCTTGACCTTTGATTGCTATCCTAGGCACATAAGATATCTCGTACTATCTGAGTTCTATTGCCCATTTAATTAATCTCCCACCAGTCTCGAGTTTACTAGAAACTTGCCAAAGCGGTTGATTTGTAAGGACCTTAATAGGATGGGCCTGGAAATACGGTCGAAGCTTTCTCGTTGTGAACACCAAGCTGTATGCAAACTTTTCAATTACTGGGTAGTGCTTCTTGGTTAGATCTAACCTTTTACTTACATAATACATTGGTTTTTAGATTCCATTATCATCTCTCACTAGGGCTGAATTTATGGCCTGATCCGAGGCGGTTAAGTATAGGAACAAAGTCTCCGTTTATTGGTGTAGACAACACCGAGGGAGTACTTAGGTGCTTTTGCAGGTCTTTGAATGCCTTTTGGCATTCATCCATCGATTTGAAAGTAACATGCTTTTGTGAAAGGTTGAAAAAAGGAACACATTTGTCGGTTGATCGGCTTATGAACCTGTTCAAAGCAGCAATCTTCCCATTCAAACTCATCAGCCCATTTCCGTTAGTTGGAGCCTTCATGTTGATTGTAGCTTTTATATGATCCGGGTTTATTTCTTTCCCTATAGCACTTACTATAAAATCCAAGAACTTCCTGGATTGTATTCAGAAGGTACACTTTTGAGGATTTAGCTTTATTTGGTAATTCTGACGGACATTGAACATTTCGGCTAGATCCGAAACATGACTCTCTGATCGTTTAGACTTAAGCAACATGTTGCCAACATATACTTCCATATTTCAACCTATCTGCTTGGTGAACATTTGGTTAACTAGTATTTGATATATGGCTCCTGCATTCTTAGGACCGAAGGCATTACCCCGTAGCAAAACAATCCCATGTTGGCGAGGAAACTCGTATGCTCTTCATCAGGCTTGAACATTGGGATTTGATTGTATCCGGAATATACATCCATGAGCGAAAGCAACTGATGCCCATGGGTGGAATCAACTAACTGGTCAATTCTCGATAGAGAGAAGCAATCCTTTGGGCAAGCCTTGTCTAAATCAGTAAAGTCAATGCAAGTCCTCCACTTCCTATTTGGCTTCTTAACTAATACCAGGTTTGCGATACACTTCAGGTAGTATACGTTCCGGATAAAGTTATTCTTTAGTAATCTCTCGACCTCTTCTTGTAAAGCCATATATCGGTTTTTGTCCAGGGGTCTCCTCTTTTCCTTATGGGAGTAAACTTCGGATCTATATTCAAGTAGTGGCAAATAATCGAGGGGCTGATTCCTACCATATCATCATGAGTCCATGCGAATACGTCTCGGTTATGCTTGAGGAAGGAAATTAGCTCTTTTCGAATAGATGGATAGAAATAAGTCCCTATCTTAATTGTCTTTGACTTGTCATTTTCATCGAGGCACACTTCTTCTAAAGTCTCGGCTGTTGAGGTTGTCTTAGTCTCTTGTCTTGGATCGAGATCAAGCTTAATTTCTTCTTCTCTCAGAATTTCCTGAACAGCGTGAACAACCTTTCTTTTCCTCCCAGTAGGTTCACTACTTTGCCTCCGTTCTATCTCATTAAACTCTCTTGGGTAGCTTGTTATGTAAATCAATTTCCCAATTCACGGAATCTTTTTGCCTTGGAAAAATTCTTAAGGGTCTTCTATAGCTCTCCGTGGACTTAGAACTCAGGGTATTAACTGTTTCTCCAACTTCGAGGCGAGTAGGCTAGTTAATTTTGACATTGTTCTCATAAGATAAAGTTTTCCCTTCATTAATCATGTTTAGGATTGCGTAATATAGTTGTCTTGAGGTCCACCGATCTCCCCTTACAAGCCCTTTCCCTATTTTGGTGGGAAATTTTAAAAGTAAATGTTTAGTAGTCACATACCCGTCTATAGCATCGAGAGCCGGTCTTCCAAAGAAAGCGTTGTACGCTGAAGGGATGTCCATGACAACAAAGGTGGTTTCAAAGATCTTGCAGTGGGGGTCACTTCCAATTTTAACCATCGGCTTACACTCTCTAAGAGGCATGGTTCCTTCATCATTGAATCCGTATATGGGAATTTGACTAGGGTTGAGTATGTTTTGGGTAATCCCATTTTGTTAAAAGTGTGTTTGAAGATTATGTTGACGGCAACTCCCGTATCCACCATTATCTTTGCTACCTCTGAAAGTCCAATTTGGGCCGCGATTACAAGCGGGTCATCATGGGGGTGGCATACACCTTGTTTATCAAAGTCACCGAATGTAACTTTCGACCAAATCTTATGCTTTTTCTCAACTCTCCTCATCTCGTACATCAGGATGCCTTCAGTTTTAGCTCCATTAATGTACCTTTCCAGTTTCCATGACTTGCCCCAGCAACGTGGGGTCCTCCCAAAATGATGCCCACAAAGTTCCGAGGGGCTGGTAAAGACCTCGGAACTTGTACTTGAGGTTACGCACTTTCATTTCCTATCAAAGCGATGGCCATCTAAGCGTTATCATTCTTTAGAAACTCATCTAACTGCTCATCTCTGACGAGTCTATTGACGAAGGACTTCAAAAACCGACTTTCTTCGGTGCTATGCCCGTTCTACCAATGGTAGCTATAATATCTTCCTCCTCGGTTGTTTTCTGGCTCCTTCCCTCTTCTCGGAGGGTATGAAATTCGGTTTTGGGTCATAATATAGATTTAAGCATATGAATAAGTTAGAGGGTATGTTTTTATTACCTGAAGTTCTTTCTTAAATTTCTTGGTCGAAGCAAACTTTTTGTTATCATTATTCCACTCTGGGTTCTTCCGGATAGTTCCTTTTAATTCTTCAATTCGAATTTTTCCTCGAGCTCGAAAAAATCTCGTTTAGATATTTGCACTCTTGCCTCAAAAGATTGCCCCAGAATGGTGAACTTCTCTATAGTCTTGAAGTGATTGCCACCAGCTTGGTTTCATCTGTCGTGCCCTTGCATCGGGCCACGATGTCATTAAATCTTTTGCAATAACCTTTTAGGGATTCTCCCCATCCTTGCCTAAAGTCGATGAGTAAGCATAGTCCTATTCTAGCGTCTTTCGGAGCAAAGATTTATGTCAAGAATTTTGTGATTAGCTATCCCAAGAGCTAATAGAATTTGAGGGGTAGCTTTGGAACCATTTCAAGGCGGGTCCATTGAAAGCCATGGGTAGGAATTTGCATTTGACCTCGTTTGAGGCCAGGATCGCCTGCATTTGAATTTCATAAAAAGCAATGTGGTCTTCGGGGCTAGACATTCCATTGTAAGAGAGTTTCGGGATGTTGAATCCCAGAGGCGTAGGAGCTTTCATGATTTCGGGGGAAAAAGGCTAAAGTTTCCGAAGCTTTATTTCGGCATCGAGGCTAGATCGATATTCTTGTAATTCCTGTATCTGCTTTGATAATTTCATTAACAAGGTTTCCATTGCTCGATCCCCACCGAGTCTTAGAGTTTTGGTTTCAGTATTTTGAGTTTATGACCAGTTTTGTTGTCTTCTTTTGAAATTCACCCTTTCGGGATTTAGAGTTAAGAGCCTCTCAGTAGGTCCCACTCTTGTCGTTTTCCCAGTTTCGGCTTTCGTAGCTGCCTTCATGAATCCAGCTTCTAAAACCTCATCCGTCATTGGTAACTTTCCTGAGTTTCGGCTGAAAGCTACAGGGTTCTCGTCTTCCTCAAGTATGGTCGAAACCTTTTTCTCCAATTCAGCAAAAGCCCTCTTAACTTTGTTCTAGTAGTTGTCTAAGCGTTGTGCTATGTCAGAAATGAACTTCGGCATCATTTGTCGAAACTCACTTTTGGTGAGAACTAGGGCATCAATTTCCTCGTTAATAGTTGGATTTGTTTGGTCTGTTAGATTTCCTTTTTGTATGTATTTCTTCGACTCCCTCATCCTGGGCAGGGGAGCGAGATGTCTTTCGAGAGGAGGATTTTGACTTCAGCTGGGTTGAGAGATTTGAGCTTGTTGGATTAGAAAAGAACGGAGGTTGAGGGCCTTACTTCTAGCGCCAAAAATGTTAAACAGATTTTTCATCTGAATAACACTCCAAAGCTTTTAGAATCTTTTTCTGAAAGGATGTAGATAAACTGGATGAACACCGAAACTATGCAAATTATAAGCACCGAAAGGTAAAGAGACACGAGATTTATAGTGGTTCAAGACCAATATCCTTACATCCAACTTTGAAGGTTCTGCCATGAGCTTTTATTCCTTAATTTGATGTACAAGTACTTCTGTTACAAGGTCTTCCATTAATGATCTTTTGATTACAGCTTTCTAAATAGAGTAAAGAATATGGAATGATCGTAGAATGTCAGAAAATCTCCAGCCAGCCCCTTTTTAATAGCACATGGTTCTCTATTTATAGCAAATTTAAGGTTCTCTCGTTGGTGCATGGGCTTACACATGGATTGATGACCTGGCTTGTTGTAGGCGGCTTGGATTCAAACACTTGCAATCATCTTATTGAGAGTACTTTGATATGGAGTCATGATGTGTCACTTTTATATATAGTTCTATTGATTCCTTTCCTTTAGCTTGACCGTTAATCTCGGTCAAGGGCTATCTGAGCCGTTGATTGTTGATACTTGTTGAAATGTCTTGGGTCTCAGTAGTTTTTGCTCTCGGTTAAGCTCGTTGTCTTAATTGGACAATGGTCTTAATCTTAATCAACGTCTTTTCTCTTGCTTTCAAATCTTGGGTTCTCGGATAATAATCCTGGTGCTTTAGCTCTCGGTGGAAAACAAATAATGCATCTTGGAATTACAAGCCAAGGAGCTTTCCTTTCGTAATTTATACTAGGTATAAATTACATTACGGCGTAACAACACTAAAATATAAATTAAACAAATATTAAAATGAAGAAATCAAAAGAGAACGAAGAAGAAACATAAGGTTTTACAATGCTTTGGCAAAATCTTCGGCCTATGTCCACTCAGTCGATTTTATTTATGAAATCTCTCTATTATACACAATTTACAATCAAACCCGAGTTACAATATAATATATCTCCATTTTCTCAAAGTCTTATGAACTAGAAGATGAAGAAGATTGATCATCTCAGTTGAAGATATACTGCTATTTATAGACGAGATTCAACACGAATTTCGCCATTCTCGGTTTGAACGAGTCATTTCTTTCAGATCTGAACTTTTAGCATGAAGAATAGATTGTCGAACATGTTTCCCAAGACAACCAAACATGTTGGTATCGACATGTTTTTGTATGTCAAAACTTTAATTTTTCTTCGTAGCTTGAGTCCCAAGCCTTCAAAGTAGCCAAATCAAGATCCAAAATTATGTCGTTACCAACAAATCACATCGATACCGAATGCTTTTATTATTCAAAACTTAGTCAAATTTTTTCTACTCTTTCCTTTTATTATTCTTGATGGTTGTTGTTATGGGAAATTTCAACCATAGAGCCAGGAATCGGAAGACAAGGCTAAGGCAAGGGAAGGTAGAAAGCCCAAAGGAATTGAAAGAAACCTAGCCTCCCATGTTCGGTAACCCAAGTACTGAACATGATCTCCTGTTCGGTACCCAAGGTACCGAATAGGAAACCCCGTACGGTACCCAGGGTACTGAACAGGATCTTCTATTCGGTGGGTGGGAGCCCATCAAACCATGCACCAAGGAAACCCACCGAACCATGCACTAAGGAAACCCACCGAACCATGCGCCTGGGAATCCCACCAAACCAAGAGGGAGAGAGCATGAACTTAGCATCAAAGTGGCCATATGCGTACCCTGGACTGACCTACCCCGAACAGAGCTCCCAACTGAATCGAGCAGGCCATATATTGAATGAAATCTGCATATATTTGGAAATTACCAAGTCCTAATACGTGGGAATATTCATCTGAGCTAGGTATACAAGGAAATTTCCTAACTTTCTAATTGGTCATGCCACCTCTTCACCCTTATAAACATCCAAGCACTTGACATTTACAAGGACAATTTTTTGGGATCTACAAGCCTCTGAGCTACAATGTCAATTGAACAGAGCACCCGGATCTACTTTTTATGTTATAAATCATCGTATTTCATATCAAACTCTTGTAATGGCCAAATTATAAGAAAAGGAATAGATGTGAACAGTGGATGTAGGCTCTTTTTGGTTGAACCACTATAAACCCTTGTGCACTTTATTTTTCTACATTATATTTTCATTGAATATGTTGTTGAAAATTCGATTGGAGATGTTTGCCCATTTTTCGTGCAAACAATTTTGGTGCTTTCGTTGAGAGAACTCAACTATTCTATAACACCCCTAATTTTAAATAACATTATTCAGGAGATTTAATTTGATAAATTAAATAGAATAATTTAAAGATTAGAGTGATAAGAGAATTAAGATTTAAGATCTAATTAGGGGCTTGCCTTAACTAAATGGATTTATAAAAATGGTTTATAAGTTAAATACCTAAGAGAATAAGGCGAGGGTAATATGGGAATAGCCGAACCCCATAACTACTAAACCCTTTACCTCATTCTCATTCACATTTTCATAAACCAAAAACATAAACGAAGGAAAAACAAGGCCGGCCAAAACCCTAGGAGAAGAGGAGCACAAAATTAATTAGAGGCTAAGATTCAAGCTAGGAAGATAAAAGTGAAGAACAAATCTCAAGTTTCTTATCCAAACAAGGTGAATAATGATCTAAACCATATCATATAAGTCTTGTTTAACAGTTTAATTCAGGTTTAAGGTTTAAGATAGTTTGGATGGATGAATGATGATATGCTTGATTTATATGCCATGTTATAATATAAACAAGGATTTTTATGGGATGATATAATTCGATTTTAAAATTAAAATCGTGCAAATTGATCTCCAAATGCCATGATGTTTGAATATGTTATGTAAAACATTATTTTGGAGATGGGTTTAAATTTTCATAATATTTCAAGCTATGGATAGTTTATAATGAATTTTGAATGGAAGAAATAGATAATTTTGGGTTTGAATTATTTAAGGCAATCAAGTATTGTTTTCAGGGTCTAAAATTTATATATGTTAGAAAACATAATAAAAGTGAATAATTGTGATTTTTGGGGATTTTTTCCAAGTGTTTTTCTATGGTTATTAAATAATTTAAGCTAGAGAACTTAAATATTTTAAATGTTTTGTTATGGGGAAGGCTTGTTTGTTAAAATGATTTCATTTATTAATATGAATTCGGTAGCCTTTTTGAAAAGAATTCTGATAAAGAATTGGCAACCAATCATATTTGATAAATTATGCAAGTTAGGTAAAAAGAAATTACTTTAAAAGACATAAAAATCAGTTTTGTTTCGAATACACATTCGCCACTTCCATTTGCTTGCTTCCGTCACCATACTTCCGCTAATGATCTTTCGCAGCCATTTGAAACCAATGCACATGATATCAAGCAATTAATACGTAGTTTGTTGGAGAAAGGCAAAAGGGACTGTGTCGATGACATGCTTTTGAAGGGGTTGAAGCCATTTTCATAAGCTTTCGAATCAATTCAACTTGTCTTTGCTTTTAAAGAAGCTTTTGAAAGTGTTGCCGCATTTTGAACTCATTCGATACCTAGCTGCCGCATTCATACCTTCGAATTGGTTAAAGACCGTTTTTATTTATAGCCTTATAACAATGAGTTCGAAAGGAACACTTTTGTTTTATTACTATTGAAACCGCCTTCCCAAAGCTTTCGAAAGGTTCCTTTAAGCCGCTTTTATCAATGGTTCCTGAGGCAATGGTTTCGAAAGGTTGGTTTCGAAGCTATCATTTCCCCCAATTATTTTAGTTGAAATCAATGCTTTCGAAAGAGATACTTTCGCTTTTGCTCTCTTTGACCCAGTAGATATATTTAATGTTAAACCAATGATTTCAAAAGAGATACTTTCAAATGGTTTCGAAGCCATACTTCCATAAATTCTTACTTGAACCAAATGCCTTCAAAAGGTATGTTTTAAGTGTTTCGAAGTGTATATCTTTAAGTATTTCGAAAGGAAAGTTTCCAATGCTTTCAAAAGGTATGTTTTCAGTGTTTCGAAAGGCGTATCTTTATGGGTTTCTAAAGGAAGGTTTCCAATGCTCTCAAAATGTATGCTTTAATGGTTTCGAAAGAGAACGTCTAAGATTTTAAGTAATGATACAGAGGATATAGTCGAAAGCCTTAGTTTTCGAATTTGAGAACCCAATCTCATTTCTTTTAAAGTAAATATATGACAATATGAAAGAATTTGGGAATGACATTTAACTTTGCTTTTAAAGGAAGTTTTCCTTAATAAATAGAGTAGTTAAGGGTATTAGCCATATTTCATTAGAAAAATGATTACAAGGAATTAAATCATGGATGTTTATATTGTTATATCTTGATCAGTTATCATGTATGCTTCTGTAAACATATTCACTTCATAATTAACCCATAACTGCATTTTGGGGGTGTT
The DNA here is from genome assembly GCA_030737815.1 of Allium fistulosum. Lineage (NCBI taxonomy): Eukaryota > Viridiplantae > Streptophyta > Magnoliopsida > Asparagales > Amaryllidaceae > Allium > Allium fistulosum. The sequence goes on from CM060906.1 coordinate 75,384,584, forward strand.
GAGGGCAGAATAACCCGCTAGGTTGACCCAGTAAGGAATATATATTGAATTAACTCCTGTGTGAGTAGAATTGCATCCAGGAGCTCAGACAGACCAGAATATAGGATGCCCAAGACTGATAAATGGATTATTGGTTTAGACATGTTCTTAGTACGTCCATGAAAACTATTTATGGAAATTGTTATTGAAATGGGCTAATAGGTTCTTAGTGATCCCATGAAAACTATGTCATGAATACGTTATTGAAAGAGATCAATAGATTCATAGTGATCCCATAAAAACTATGACATGATAGATATTATTGGAGAATCCAATAGGTTCATAATGACCTCGTGAAAACTATGATTAGATAATGTTATTGGTAGACACCAATAGGCTCGTAGTGATCCCGTGAAAACTATGAAATCAGACAGATAGTCTGTAAGTTTGGGACATGTTATTAGTCAGCCATGAAAACTAATAGGTTAATAGTGACCCCAGAAACTATAACTTAAGACAGGTAGTCAGGTAAATGAGGATGGGAAATCCAGAGCGTATTGCATGTTTGCATATCATCATGATACATTTTATTATGTTATGTCTTAACCATTGTGGATGCAGGTGCACAGCATATGGTTATTGTAAATTGGGTTAAGATACTAGTGAGGGAAAAACACGTTCCGCTAAGCGGCGTGGTCTCACTAAATATCTATAATCTATACCAAACTTTTTTTCCGACTTGACGTTTATGTTTTCCCCTTAAACACTTGGATGCTCAATTGATTTTGAGTAGTTTGAGAGTTAAGGTTTCCAGGTTCTCCTTTAGCAGAATAAGCTTCTGAAGATGTGTAGGAGGCAAGCTAGCTATTATGAGTTCTTTCTGTTTGATTTCGATGTGTAATTGGATGTAATGGCAAAGTCATTTAGACTTAGTTGTCTATATTTAGACTCTGATCTACCAAGGAGGCATCTTTATATATCGCTCTTAGAATATTTTGTAATAATTATATTTCTCTGAACGTGATTTACGAGTTGGGATTATGTAATGAATTTGAAATGTGATTTGAAGTGGAATGAGAAATTCGTTTTAAAAATTGAGTTTAAAATTTTTCATATCCACGTGTTTCTGGTATATCAATGTATCTAGCATTACCGCATTTGATCACCGAGAATTAATAACTATGGATGACTGCAACATCTATAGTAGTTAGTTTGGGCCTTCTAATGGGGGATGTTACATTTTCTCAGCATGCCTCTAAAATCTAAGAGCAAGACAAGTGGTACCAATAGGATTGCCAACCGCGAGATTACAAAACAGGATAACCATTCTTCCAATACTCCAGTTGTAACGATACGCCTTTACGGCCTTCGAACGTTGACACTAATACATCCACGGTATTCACGTGCCGAGCACCCAAGTGTTGGAAAGACAGAACATTAAGGTAAATAAAAGGAAGAAAAGAAAACGAACAAGAAAGAGGAGAACAAAAACACCAGAATCTCAAATGCGGACTGATAACATATAATATCAAAAGATAATACACAGAGCTGCTATAATATACATGGCATTTCAGAATTACTAATCGGAGTACTATCATCAGTCTGGATAGTTATAACAGTACGTTCTTACAATTGCTGATATATATACATAAAGTAATACAACAGAAATAAGAATACTACGGTAGGTAACATCCAGCTCCTTTCTAAGAGCTCAATAAACATCAACGAAAACCTGCCTTTCCTAGACTACTCGAAATAGCACCTATGAAAATAAGGGAGAAATAAAACCACGGGACAGACATATGTTTTGTGTGAGAAACTCAAGAAATATGTGATCAGCATATAACAACATCTTTTGAGATCGTCGTAACAATTATCCCCTCAAAAGAGCCAACCATGTATATATTGCGATATAATAGATAATGTCTAGGGTGAAGGATATAAATCAGAAAATAGCTGTTAGTGCTTACATTGATCACACCATAATAATATTGTGGTACAATCAAAATCGCTAAGGCGCGTTCACATAATGAATTTTCCACGAAGACCGCCCCAGTAAACCGAGATCGATCTCCTATGACAAGGATTAGAAAACACCTTCCGAATGTCGTATACCTCTAGATAGAATATACTGTAAGGTAAATACAACTGGCCCAACATTCGAACACTTTCGTGAACAACGTGAACCAAGTATCAACTACTCCCACATGCAACATATGATAACCATACTTTAGATATGGAGTTGATATACCCCTATGGGTTAGCTAAACCAGGGATCATGTAACCTACTCTATCTTTAGTCATATACCGATGGTGAAGTCACATTTAGCATCTCTACACACGAGGCACAACTTGAACAAATCATGAATCTCCAAATGGATTCCAACATTTCGAATAGGTCATGAACCTCTACATAGGTTCGAGCATCTCAAATAGATCTTGAATCTCCACATAGATTCCAACATCTCAAACAGATCCACTTCCAAGAGATAGAACATGCATATGGTTTTGAAGTGGTTACAGTTTCGAGTCATCTCATATAAGCACAATCCCTCGCCTATCGAGCGCTCCAAAGCCAATCAATAGATTTTCGGTTAATTCAAGTCCGGTTCTTTCAGAAATAAACAGACAATACATAAGAGTGAAGACCATATCCTATCTGGACGAATTTCCTTATCATTTGTCATACAAGAGCAAGACAAGTTTATACGTTGGTTATATTATCACTGTGAATAACCGTACCGTATAATTCCCGTGTTTCTTCTAAACACTTTCCAAGTTAATTTGGTCATATTCAACAACAGTGAGAACGATAACATATGGAAACCAATTTTCGTATACTTATCACGTTTCAACCTTCTCAACCTCCGCTATCCCTCGGTCAAGAGTGAAGCCTGGTAGGTTAGAGCACCATTGCTTTTACACCCTACTCGAATCATCATTCTTAACTAAAGATAGAAACAAGTATACTTTGTCAGCTTTAGTGCTAAGTACACGACTAAATACTTTACATAAACAAGTAAACACATAAAGCATGATTAACACACACACACACACAAATTTCGCCCACGGAGCCAGGAACGAGAAGACAAGGCTAAAGGAAAGGGTAAGCAAAAAGCCCCAAGGAGTGGAAAGAAACCAAGCCTCCCCTCCCCTGTTTGGTAGCCCAAGTACCGAACAGAATCTCTTATTGGGTACCCAAGGTACCCAACAGGAAACCTTGTTCGATACCTTAGGCACCGGACTTGATCTTTTATTCGGTGGGTGGGACCCACTGAACCATGCACTAAGGAAACCCACCGAACATACACCTAGGAACCCCAGTAGACTAAGAAACAAAGAGCATGAACTTAGCCATCAAACCCACCACGTGTGTACCACCGGACCGACCTACTCCGGACAGAGCTCCCAGCCGAATCGAGCATGCCATATATGGAGTGAAATCTGCATATGTTTGAAAATTATGAAGCATATTCCCGATACCCCAGAATATTCCATTCGGACGAGGTATGCAAGGAAATTTCCTAACTTTCCGAATTGGCCACGCCACCTCTTCACCCCTATAAATATCCAATCACTTGACATTTATAAGGACAAGTTTTTATGATCTACAAGCCTCTGGGCTACAACATCAATTGAACGGAGCATCCAAATCCACTTTTTCTGTTGTAAATCATCATATTTCGTACAAACTCTTGTAAAGCCAAATTATAAGAAAATGAATGGATATGAACAGTGGATGTAGGCCTTTTATGGCCACTATAAATCCTTATGTACTTTATTTTTTCTGCATTATATTTTCATTGAATCTATTGTTGAAAATTCGATTGGAGGCGTTTGCCCGTTTTTCGTGCAAACAATTCCCAAGTCACGTCGGTATCAAACATGTTGGTACCGATTTATGTCGGTACAAAATATTTCGGTGTCAACCTGTTTTGTATTTTAGAAACTTTGCAAAATCTTTAATTTCTTCAAGTTCGACATTTTCCAAGCATCTTGACTCATTCTTTCATAATTTTGTAGTCTAGTTTCTCTAAATTAAGTCAATTTCAAAACTTAGTAAATTTATCGAAAATAACTGTCGATTTGAATATCTAGCAATTGATGAACAAAATTGAATAACGAAAAGAACGTGGCTTGAAAAATTTTTGCGTTTAAAATAAGTACAGCTGTCTATGAATCAACTAAGTGATACTTAAATGTGGTTTATCTTTTTTTATTGAAAAGTGGGAAAACTTTAGTACTTATACAGAAATAAGTTGTATGATATAAGGACTGTGTAGTTTTTGAATGGGTAAAATGACAAACCGGCCTAGGCTGATAATTTGGGGAGTGTAGATTTGGTGGGTGGAGGTAAGACCGACCTAGTGTTAATACTCTGTCAGTCATCTCCTCCCTGAAGCTTAGGGTTTCTAAAAGATTTTAGGTTTGCTGCTGCTGCTTCTTCCTAATCCTATATTTGTTTTTTTTCTTCTTTCTTTCTTTTTTGCTGAATCGAGATCGCGATGCCGAACTAAATCTCTTTTGATATTGTTTCAGTTCGATGTTTAAATTGAAATCGCGATTCACTATTGGATTCCAATATTTTCGTTCTGAAATAGAATCACACATTTTACACCGGTTGCGTTCCAATTTAACTCCTCGATCGGGAAGGCTGCGATTCCTACCAAATCGCGCTTTGGAACGTACGATCTCGCGATTTTTGCAATCACTGCCGAGAATAGTTGAACGAGATCCAACATTACGATTGCTGAATTATGAAATTTAATCACCTACAAAAAGAGATGAAATCGACTCGTTACCTTTATTGAAAAGCAACATTGTCGAATTCAAGTTGTGCGGTTTCAATAATTTTATTTAAATTTCAGTAAACAAACACTATGTAAACAAAAATTGCTCTTTCGTTGAATATCCGTTTATTTGTTATTAGTGGTTTATCTAAGTTTTCCTAAATGGTCCAAATTGGAAAGAGCGCATCTTTGACAGCAAATGAACTCAGTCATCAAATTTGCATCATTATTTTTATCATTCTCTCAGACATATACGTTTTTCATTATTTTTAGATGCTATATTTTCTTGTTGGAACTGTAATTGTATAAATTCTTGGATTATTACAATAGTTAATTTAGAAAGTTGTTTCTGATATTTCTACTTTGAAATCGGAAATTTATCTAGTTGGTCTTGATTGTTTACCCAAACATTGAGGCACCATAATCAACATTGTACTTTTAAAAAATTAATGCAAAATGACCTAAATGATTTTAGTCATTTAGTTCTAGTCTAATCATGTGATTAATATATAATTTGATGGAGTTAAATACTAATGTCGTTTGTATGTGTGCGTGCACTTCATATGTGTATTTTCCATAATTATATTGGAAACACAAGCTTACAGCACTAATTAACATCCCGCTTTAAAACCCATCACACTTACCTTTGCTTTTTGCTTTTTGGTGCAAGGTTTGTTGCTTCGGAAACAGCAATCAAAAACCATATCCGCTGGAAAATGGATGACCTGGATGTTGATGTCGTCGCTAAACCGAAACTGAAAACCTCGCGCTTTGCCCCAAAACTGAAAGGCAAACAGTTAGTCGAAGCTCCGAAACCGGAGATTCCGAAACCGGAGCCAATTGAAATTGATTCGAAACCATCGACTTCGATTTCTGATCCTTTTCTAGAGGAATGTGAAATCAAAAGGGAGGCTGAAGTTATTGGAAAAGATGATTGGATGGAGTTGGATGTTAATGATGGTGATATTGGTGAGATGGAGATTGATGAGAGGGAAGATGATATAGTTGAAGAGTTTGATGTGTTCTTAAATGAATCACCTCTTGAAGATAACTCTTCGGTATTTTATATATTTATTTTTATCTGAGATGTTTTTACGCATTTTAATTTCTGTAGTTCGGTATAATATATATATATATATATATATATATATATATATGCATATTCAACTTAAGGTCTGCTACATTGTAACATTTTTTACCGAGTGATCTTAGATTTAATTTGTGTTATATTTGCAGATTTATGTAATGCAGTATCCTCTTAGACCAGCATGGCATCCGTATGAGTTGGATGAAAAATGTGTAGAGGTATATACATTGATGGTGTTTTGATCTAATAGCCTTTACAGATTGAACTTATTTGATTTTTGATTTAAGATTGTTGATTTGTTAGGTTAGGATGAAGCCTAAACTATCTAAACTTGAAGTTGATTTGAGTTTGGATATTGATAGCCAAAATTATAACAGAGAGGCTCCCCTGATGTTAAAAACACAGGTGAATTGTTTTGCTTTTTCACTGTTGAACTTGTTTTGGGCATTGATGTGATTTTCAGTATGTTAGCATAGTTTGGTTACAGCGGCAAGTTTTTGAAGAAAATTTAGTGTTTGGACACACATAAACTGTATTTAATGTACAATATATTTCCATAATATATGGTAGAAACTCATTCAGTTACCTTCAAATTTCTGTAGGTTTGTAACTTGCTCCATGAAGAAAGCAAAAATACATTCTTTTGTATCCTGTACATTTAAACTGGTGCATTTTATAGTGAAAATAGTTTAATTATCATTGATTTTTTCACCTTGCGTAATTTCATCCTGCTTAACAAACATATGGCTTACAGTTACATGCACTGTATTTTGTGCTGATATTTTATCAGTTACCAACACTTCTTTTTTGCCAAACATTAACTTGTTTGTCTTTTGTTTTCAACAGACATTAGTATCACACATGTGCACTCCAAATTCTAGCTTTGCTGTTGGCATTAGAAAAGGAAAACAGGTTAGCCATGTTTCCTACGTGCTATTTTCTCTTGGTTTTTTTTTTACTCTCAAATCTACAACCTGTCCCTCCAAAGTGTGTGTTCCAGTTACTCATTTTTTCTGACAATTTGGAATAGAAACCACTTACCGAACTTATGCTTATTATTCGTTTGCATTTTCAAAATATTCGGTGGTTGCGTTTATCTTGTTCTTTTCCTTTTGTTTTTAATCAAAAAGTTATATGTTACCTGTCTCGATTGTTAGATTGAAGCTCTACAATTTATAATTTGAATTCTTTTTGTTCTGATGGATGGATGTTGATCAATAACTTTATAACTTCATCACTATTAGAAATGGCACAAAATTGTCAAGTAACTGTTTTTGCGTTGTAATAAGTGTCTTGCGTGGATTTATCATCAATCATCCCTTATGCAACGATGTGAACTATTGTGTTAACCCGTGTATTGCATACTGTATGCTCTAAAAAATAATTGTGTAAATATTTTTAAATAATTGAATTTATTTGCAATATATGGTGAATTTGTTAAGATAATTGAGCTTTGTACCAAACTTATTATTTTTAAGTGTGTAATTTTTGTTATGTGGTTTATGTATTTTCATATTTTATAAAAATTAAATTGTCATTTTTTGTATGTAATAACGAGTTGAATACCGATTTATTGTTTTTTAACATTTAATATTTGTTAAGAAAATAAATAAAAGTTATTTTTAATTAATTTAATATTTTTATAAATTTCAGCATATAAATTTTTTTATACATAGATTTTGAGCTTAACATTTAGATTTTAGTACATTAGTTTAAAAGATAAATGATATATAGATCATAATTCAAATATTACTTGAGATAATGAAAAAGATTCCTAAATATGAAAGTGTAATAATAATGAATGAATATACTTTTATGCATTTAATGCTCTTGCAACCAATATAAATGTCAAAAATAAATATATTATATTATCAAAGTGATACAAAATATGTATTTAACGACTAAAAGAATTCCTGATTAGAAGAAGCATTACAAATCATATTGTTATTTTAATTATGTAAAAATTATATCTTGGTTTATGAATCATTTCTTACCTCAATAATTTTAATTTATAAATTTAAAAAAATATTAACATTTGCCTGAAAAAGATAACAAATACAAAAGAAATTTTTTTAATCAAAATATTGTATGTTTATCCATTAATTAACGTAAATTACAAATATACATGATTAAAATTTAACAACTTAACAAAACGTATTAACTGAAATATTCATGATTTTCAAAATGATAGATTACAATATTCTCCATTTCATTAATTTAATGTCCTTGTTTATAAAAATATTTTTGTTAACGATAAAAAATTCACTTGATCATCAATTTTGAAAAGAAAAAACGTTTTTATGTCTGTAATGGTAAATGTTTTAGAAAGAATTTTTTGGGTACTTTTGGCACAGGTCCTTATTAAGTTTCAAAATTCACGAAAAGTCCTTCACTAAATTTCAGTGTAAATTAGGTCCCTGTTTTTTATTCACGATTATTGCAGAGCATGATGCAACATTTCATAAAAGTTGCTGACATTTCCGCAACATTTCTGTACGCTGTGAACATAGTGTATGAAAGTTGCTGAAATATCAACACTTATTTATAAAAGTTGCTGATATTTCAGCAACATTTATGTACACTGTGAACACAGTTTATGAAAGTTGCTGAAATATCAGCACTTATTTATACATTTCAGCAATAATTTTCTTTGTTTTTACAATAAAACTTTGACACAGATAGTTGCTGAAATATCAGCACTTATTTATAAAAGTTGCTGACATTTCAACAAAAAAATTTCTTCGTTTCTAGAAAACAAGGACCCGCTTTACAATGAAACTTTGACAGGGACCCGCTTTACAATATGAAAGTATGATAGGGATGCCTCCCTAATTTCCACTTTTTTTTGTATATATTTGTTTTGTACGAAACACCAACTTTAGAAAGAAAAATCATGTATACTTTATTTATAATAAAGCACTAATTTTAGAAAGAAATAAAATATATGAAGTTGAATATTGAATAATATAAGTGAACTAAAGATAATTTTATATATACTTATGGAAATTTTAAGTTGTATGGACTTAGAATGAAATATTAGTTTTGTAATTTTTGTCAATATAAGTGTGGTATATGCCATGGTTTGAGGTATCAGACGGTACCCCGAAATTTCGGTGGTACCGCACCTGTGTCGATGGTGGACGAGCCAAAACCGATCAAAAAAATCGGTTTCGGTTACAGTGCAAATAAAAAACGAATCACATTAACATTCTAAATAGCGCCTAAATTGAAGCAAAATAGATCGATGATCAAGGTCGAAATTGAAATAGCAAATACCTAAGCTTTGATCGATAGTCGAAAACCCTAGCTTTGGTTGACAGTCGAGAGTCGAAAACCCTAGCTTTGGTCGACAGTCGTGAGCAAATTACCCGAGCGTTTATTTTTTGGTTGCTTCAGCTATTTTTCTTTTGCCCTAGACGAATATGTGAATGGAGGTGCATCTGTTGTTAGCTTTTAACTGAATTGGGCTGTTGTTAAAATTTGGTTGTGATATTGAGCTGTTATTAAAGTTTTGGGCTGAAATTATATAATTTCGCTTAATATGGTGTTATGTAACTTCTATTCAGTAACTTTTGGATGTAATAAATTTATATGCTCCATGAAATAGTTTCTGAATGTAGTAAAATTGATAGTGTTGTATTCTATTTCTTCATATACTATATTTTATATTTTATTTATAAAGATAATTATTACATATTTTCATTAACAAACCATTAAAAATCAAAATCGAGATCGAAATCGAAACTTTCAATTTTTTTGAAATCATTCGAAATTAACAAAATTTTAAGTGACCGAGACCAAGACCGAAATCGAGTTTTCGAATCTTGGTATATGCAATACATTGAATTATCTTTTTTTAGGACCTGGTAGACTAAATAATAACTATTAAGTAACTTGATTTATTTTAAAAGCTTAGGCCCCGTTTGGTTTGTCGTTTTTAATTTTGTGTTTTCGTCTATACAAAAGCGCGTCCGTTGTATGCATTGTTGAAAAACAAACGATTTTGAAAAAAGAAATTAACATGTAAAATAGAAAACAAGTTTATTTTGTTTTTCGTGTTTCGAGAGATAAGAAAAGCACGGGGAACAATCCAACTCATTCGCTGTCCGTTGGTCGTCGCAACGGCTAAGAATTGTAAATCTTCTTCTCTTGTTTCTTCATGTTTTTTAGTGCAAGTTGAAAACACAAAACTCAAAATACAAAATGAAACCAAACGGGCCCTTAAATTTTAGATCACTTAATTAATTTAAATATATAGAAAATAATTAATTTAAATATATAGAAAATGTAAAATAATATGATAAAACATAGGAGAATTTTGTAAACAATTGTAGAAATTATTTAATATTGATATTTAAATGTAAAATGATAATGGGAAGAATTAGTAGAACTTTGTAATAATTACAATAACGATAAATTGTAGGGATTTGAAAATGAAATATCTGAAGAGTAATAAGGAGAGATCGGGAAAATCCCTAGAATTAATAAGAAAGCGGGAAAGTCTTCTGCTTCACTATTATTTAATAGATTTGGTAATTTCCGCACTTAGCATTTCATAATATCTACTCTATCACTATAGCCTAACATTTATATCCGACTAATATACTTTGTGATTCATTTAATTTTCATGTTCCAGTTCCACCTGAGCCCTATTGATTCAATTATGCAATTTCGACCTTCAGTAGCAAAATTAATTGATGAAGAGAAAAAACTTCAACTTATGGATAATAATACAAAGCCTTTGGAGGTATGAACAGAAATATCATGCATATTATTGATCTTATGCAATTTTGACTGACAACGGACTTGTGTTTATTTACCATTATTCATGGAAGCTTATAATTTTGCCTCAGTATGGAACAATTTGTGTGCTATATTTATTAACAATTTTTTCTGTTTTGTAAGGGAAAAGCAGTTGCGGGGTCTGCAAGCGAATGTTTGGAAGATGACGAGGTGAGAAACTTTGGTGCATATCAAATGAATTTTTCTTCTAACTTTCTGGCGTCCTCTTAAAAGAAATTCTGGAACTTCTGTGCCCAAACAACGATCTTTTATAAGTTTGTTTAAACTTTATAATTACTTTTTTACTTCCTATTCTTTGAAAACTGGTAAGTATTATATGCCTTAGGGGTTCAAACCTCTGACCTATGCAGCCGACCAGTAGTTACTGGCTTATATTGATACCCTCTGCATAGTTCATTAGATGAAATAGTGCTATTGCCAAATATCACTTGAGAAAATTAGATGACAGGTTAGTGTTTTTTGATTTAATATCAAGTGAACAGAAGAATGTACAATAACAAATCATCTAGCTAAGCGAATATTTCTCCCTAAAAAACATAAACAAAGAGTTTTATTCAATTTTTAAATCACAGATGGGTTTGATTCATAAATATCATTTCTTCCAAGAATATAAATTAAGCTTTAATGGGATCCACATGGTAGGGATCTTCATGTGCAACTTTGTAATTTATGTTCATATTGTATCTTGTTTATGGTTTGGTGAACTTCACACCATTACAAAATTATTTCCATGAGTAGTTTTTTATATAAATATACAGTTCTAAAGCTTCATTATCTATTTAATAATTTGGGTGTTGGCTTTTTTCACATTGTAAGAACTTGGATGATGGTTCATTGATGAGTTATAGGTTCAAGATATTATATTCTCCAAACTAGTTTCTGTGAGATTTAAACCATCATATAATTTGTTTCCTTTTGCAGCCATGGGTTCCACTTGAGTATCACCCAGTAGACAGTTCTTTTTCAAATGACTACCGGAGAAAAATGGTGGCTGTCAACGACACTGATATACAATCCTGTGCAACAGAGTAAATTTCATTTTATATAGATATGTGGAAAATTTTAGTTCCAATATTCTTACTTTGTTTTTTAATTGTGCTTCAAAGGTCCGAATATGTTGACTCCTTGTTCCCTACTGCGTCAGGATTCCGGAGGTCTCTAGGTCTTAGGAGGTTTGTTTCTAAACTATTCTTTCAGCATTTCATTTTATCAGTACTGACATTTTTGTTTAGCATCAAACATAAGAAGGTTGCAGTCGAAAATATTAGGGTATGTTTGACTTGAAATTGAGATTTGTAATTGCGTTTTCAATATGTATTTCAAATGCCATGGTAGAAAATGAGGGTTGGAAAATCCTAGTTATCACAACAAATGGGACAAAGGAAGGGAGAAGATTGTTTTTGATTTTACCAACAAGAAAAAAGTCTTTTTGTGTTTTATACGTTAATATCATTTTCCAAATTGACCGTTTTCCACCCTTCTCTTCTGTGTATTTTGCTGTACATGAAAACACAAAACTCATTTTTAAAACCAAACAGGCCCTTAATTCCTTTGAAACTCAAGCATGTATGATGTTCAAGTGTTTTTGCATAGATAGTATTGTGAAAATAATGGCATTTGTCTCCTAATTTTGCAAGTTTTCTCATGGCTTGTTATTTACCTCAAGCTTATCAGTCAATTGTTCTACACCGGCTTACTGTATGCTTGCTGCTATATTATATTCTTTCCGCAACTCTTCACAGTTACACTTATCATATATGCAAAATAATAGGATGTATTCCCGAATACATTTCACACTCTTGAACAATGTTTAATTTACGACCTATATGCATGCACAGACTGCAGATTATTATGTGTTTAAAAATGTCTTATCGTATACTCATATATTTGAAAATTTCTTATGTAATGCTGTAGTCCTCCACTCTCAATGCCCTTGGAAGAACGAACAAAAAAGGAACTACTCTCAATGTCACTGGAAGATCGAATGAAGAAATGGTTATCTGAGGTATAAAGCTTATGCTTTTTTACCTTATCAATTAACATGTTGAGTTCATAATATGCAGGAGTTATTGATGCTGTTTTCTTCTACTTTTTAAAGTCTTGAAACTTGATTTCCTTTCGACCATATGTTTTTATATTCTCAAGAACAAAAATATTTGTAGCAGCTGTTGAATCTCAGTTACTTTTCTTACAGGGACCACAGATAAATCGGTTTGTTTCTCTTCTGTATCTTGCCCCTGATGATTCGGTTGAAAATGTTCTTAAGGTGCTTCAGCAACACGCTTACTTGGTTCAAGGATTATGGGTTGCAAAAAGTAGTTTGTTATGTGAAGGCTTTGAAGCTTTTGCTAGAGATTACATACTTTCTCAATTTAGTAAGCACCGCATTATCCGTTATGACAAAAAGAGAGTTCCACCTGATTATGCTCGAAAAATATTGGCCAAAATAGCTGTTCAAAGGTCCATCCTTCAAGATTGGAAATTCAAAGAGGACACCGATACCTCATTTATCAAATCCTATCCTCATATTGTCAAAGAACAAGAACATGCTTGGTCTGATCGCGTGGAACATATTATGTCCTCTTTTCGAGGAGTTGGAAAAATCAGGGAGAAACAACAGATGAATATTTTGACTAATTCCTTAAATCCGCATTTACAGAAGAAAACCTCTGACGTAAAAGAAGATGACAATCCTCAAAATATTGATAAGATGGCACCTTCTATGGACAGACCTGTATTAACTCGAGAAGAACTGAACAAGGCAATTAAAGATATTTTTAAGTTGCAGGGTGTTTGGAGGTAAGTGTTACTAATAAAATTCCAAAATGTTTATGCATATCAGTGTCACGATCTTATCTTGTTATCCTGTTTTCATATGATAAAAACGTTGTATGTTACAGCTTAGACTCTATGGTCAAAGAGTTAAATGGAAAGGTTAGTGGTCCCACACCCGAGCTTCAATCGGTACTAAGTGAAGTTGCTGTTTCTATCCATGGAAAATATGTCTTGAAGTCTCGGAATTCCACTCTCGATCCGATTAGGTAGATGATCTTTCTATCTTAGATTAACTAGCATATGAGCATGCAGCACGCTTGCAGCTGCATAAATAATAATTTGTTGCTTATTTTCCTCTCGTCCATTGTTTTTGTTTTCCACTTCTCCTTTATTTTTATTTTACTACTATTGTTACTATTATCATTTTTGCACTTATCAATTCTAATATTGACATAATTTGTTGGTATTCCTATCAAATTTAGCGTGCTCTATGATTTTTCAATGGTTTAAAGCCAACTTTCAGCTATTGATAAGGAAGGATAGTTTCCTTATGTTCGTGAGCCATGGTTGAAAGTAGGATTGTTTTGTTATTATTAGTAGATAATTTTACTTATGAACTGTCAAGTGATAAACAGTTCTTCAAATAATAATAACAATCTTGTAATCTTAGGAAGAACAAGTCAGCAGGGCAATTTTTTTTTTGCTACTAACTGCACAGTTGGTCCTTTTCAGTGATTTATAAAGAATAAATAGACTAAAAACACAATGTGTAGGATTTATTTGAAATTTCCTTTGGTCAGATAGTGTGACTAATTTGCTTGCGAAGAGTGACTATTTTTTATTCCATATGTTTGAACTAGGCCGAAAATCAAGAATAAGAAGTTCCGCAGTTTCATGATTATCATCTTCTTTTTCCAGGATCATGCTCTGCAAGACATTTTTGAAATTGCAACCTAATGCAAAAATAAAAGAGCAGGCTATAAAGAGTATTGTTCAGAATAAATTTGAAAAGGACATAGATTCTGAATTCAACCAGGTTAGTGACTTACTAATTTACATTTTAAGCTTTTGACTGCAAATGTATTACTTGGTATTCAAGTGCAGCTGTATTATACTGCAACCTCGCTGGAATTCGGCTGTATTGTTTCTATGTCGCTTGCTAACTTTTATTTAACTTGTATTATCCTGATGAAGAATTGGTCAATACCACTTTCATAAGGTATTGGAAAAGACTAAACAATATAGAGACTAGGGGAGAATAGTCTTTGACATCAGTTCTATTCATTGATACAATAAAGTGTTTTAGCAGCTGCATATGCTTGTGTGTTTCAGAGCATGTATTATCTTGAGTCTGTGACAGTTAGTTTACTCTTATTCGTTCTCAGACATAATGTATCAATATCATATCCAGTCAACATAATTTGAGACTGAATGTGACATCCAATCCATTTAGGGATTTCGTTCACTTTTTCTTCTTTTCCAAACCTTAGTTTCAACCTAAATTGATCTGCTGATAGAATACACATTTATTTGCAGGCAGTAAGTGAGTTATGCATTAGTACTCCAGGTGGAGGACTGCAGTTCAGAAATGGCGATCGGGTCAAGAAATAAATCCTATCATTGTTTTTTGGAAACTGATATTACCGCATCACCTCATCTTGGTAAGTATATCTCAATCTGTTTATTTAAACTAACCACATTTATGCACCTAACCGCAAGAGTGGACACTAACTTAAGAGTATAGTGGTCATATGTATAATTAAAATGAGAAATAGTAACATAGTATTTTACTATTGCTACCTTCTGACCTTGTAAATAAAATTTGGAAGCAAAAGGTTATAATAGGCAAGATCTGAGTGAGAACATAGCTAACCCATTGTCTTGTAACGCAGTCATATTCCTTAGTTAGAATTATAACATGTATTGAATTTTAACTATCCACATTGTCTTTTCCCTTTGGCAGAAATGAGAGTTTTCGGAACTGCGGAAGTAGTTATGTATACATAACCAGCGCCTGCTGAAAATTTTGTGGATGATTCATCCTACCTCTACAGATACCAAGTAGATTTTATTATTAACTATTTTTATTATTCAGAGTTTCCAGATTTTGAATGTTCTGGAGCTGCATTAGATGTAATAATATATTATTCATTTGCACTTTGTAGTATAAATTGATAATATAAGGGGCTCATTCATCATTCTTGCTTTATAATAAACTTCTAATACTGCAAGTAGTGGAAAGCTTGTAGAGCTATTTTCTTGCATTGTGGGCATAAACTTGGAAAATAACCGAGTAACATACATAAAATAACAGATAAATACTCCATTTTCGGTTTAAAGGAGTTGAATGGAAAATTTCATTAATATTCAAGCTATTTTTATAGCATTTTTCGTGAGTGTTACAACATCATAAATGACACTGAACGTAACAATGTCAAAGCCATTCAAAGCAACACATTTTAGTCTTAAATTTGGTGGTACGGTTCTAAATCGTTTTGTTCTGTGAATCAATGCAAAATGGAAGCTTCATGTGATGCGGCCGGCCCACTCTACTCAAGACCCAAATACACTATGAAGGTACTAGCACGGTTTCTGGAAGCAAAGGCAACATAGTATTCTATTTAGCAACGGAGGAAGCAACTTTATACACAGCACTCGACTGGAGTAGCACAACAGTGTGTGTGTTAATTAGTTAAAAATTGTATGGCTACAAATAAAGCTACAATATATTGGGCCAGTCCTCCCCATTAAATATGGTGCTGTGTAATAAAATTGATATGCTGAAATTAAAAACAACTCTCTGCTCTAGTTTTTTCTCTTCTTCATGCCCTTCTCCCTCTTCTCCACTTCTTTTATTGCAAAATTATAACATAGGACCATCAATTGGTGCTTTCATCATTTTGAACCATGGTCAAAACCACCTGCAATCGCCTCATTAACGACACTAGTGTACAACACCAAACCTCCATTGATTCCATCACATCTCCCTTACTTCGCAAGAAACCATCCTATCCACAGAGCATGTCGACATTGCCAATATCAAGTTAACACTAGCTTTGCAACACCTCTCACTACAACAAATTTCCCAACAATTTGAGGGAATCTCCTCAAAGCTTTCCTCCAATCCAACATCACCCACAAATTTCATACGCCCTCCACCAACTCCCCTACTAACAATTCCACTTCCATCAAATAACCAACATGCTCAATTTCCGTTCGAACACCCAAATGTGAATTAACCCATTTTGATGGAACTAATTATTTGATTGGATCTTTCAAGCTGAAAGATTGTTCACTTGCCACTCCACATTCGATGACCAACGCCTTGAACTAGCAAGTTTTTATATGTGACCAAGCTCTTGGTATCAATGGATGTATAGAAATAACCAACTCACTTCATGGCAAACATCCACCAAAGCCATAGAGCAACGCTTCGCTCTTTATTTATCAACCGACAAGCATGACTGTTATGGTAATGGTAAATTTTCCATTACCATACCATTACTCAATCGGTTATAATTTTTTATTAGTCGGTATACTAATATAATCGGTATGGTAATGATAAATTTACCATTTTATGGTAAAACATCAGTAATATTTTTTCAAAACCAGCAGAAATAGTAATTTACCAGTCGCTTATAATACGTGCATATTTATGTAATATGTTGTATTACAAGCATTTTGAAGCAATAAAATGATAAGATTCACTTTATGAATTCAGTTCAAATGATGTTAAATACTTTTCTTTTATTTCTCATTGATGTATTTTATTAAGCGACACAATAAAATGTATGATGAAACATCATTTTTCATTTTTTCAAATAAATGGTAATTTACCATTATCAGTATAACGAATACCAATTTATTGGTATATCGGCCTTTGGTATACCAACAAATCTGTAATGGTAACAGTAAGCGATATTTGCTTACCAGTAAAAACGGTATAATAATGGTATAAGAAAAGAAAAGAAAGAACAAAAACAACTCAGAATCTCGCAGCGGAAGGAACAAGATATAATAATAAAATAACAGTTCATGAAGCTGTTAAATAAATAAATTTGATTATTATTATACATCATAAATCAGAGTTACATACATATCAGAGACAATACAACAATGCAGCGGAAAAATAATACAGTAGTAGAATACAAATGATGTAATATCAAACTCCGTCTTCGTCCTCCAGAATAAGTCTTCAACCTCATCTGAAATGCTCAGGCTGACCCGAGCGTAATGAAAAGACAAAACACTCGAGTCAGGACTAAAATATCTCATGTAAGTTAAATCGAATAAGTAAATATGAGTGTGACGGCGTCGGAGATGTTTACGGGTTTTAGACACCTCCTATCCAGTGTTTAACGTGTGTGCATTAACTTAAGAGATGTTCGGGATTTCCATCTCCTAAGGATCCGTTAAACTATCTACTATATAATAGAATACGCTATATACAATAATGTCTATCATAAAGTAAAATATCAAACTAGCGTTAAGCCATGGCCCATTCCACCTTTAACACATTTTTATTCCCAATAGCATATACAAGACCGTAGTTTCCCCAAAACCGGAAGTCACCAGAGGGCAATCCATATACTAAAGGTACAAACCAAAATCGTAGTGGTCGCGAATAGGATAATCAGTATGACAAGGTACATGAGGCAATACCAACTAGGATACTAGTAGTTGCGTGATCCGTCTGATGTTGGGCATAGCAGCTACTACCCCAACACCGCGAAACAACACTCCCATAATCGAGGGGTGTTCCCAAATCGAATCACAAAAGCAATAGACATGGTAACGAAGAAGTATGTCCGCTAGAGGTGGCGAACCTCAATGGCCCGGCGCGGCTCCTGTTTTAGTCATGTCAGGGGTCATCCAAAATCGTTCTCTTTCTTCAGTCAACGCGTTCATCAAAACCATCCACTTCGTTCTGGATCAACACTCCGCGTATATTAGTTATTAAAGTGGTTTTCGGTATCGACAGAGAGTATGTCCATATCCGATCCCGGTCTCTTTAATAACTACGTATTATTACACCGATGGCTCTTTTACATTTTCAAAATCAATTCATAATTGATATCAAAATATCATATTCGCTTCAAAATCAAATCCATTTCAAATATCATCATATCTCATTTCGATTTCAAAATCATTTTTCGCCTCAAAATCTCATTTCGATTTCAAAATCATTTTTCGCCTCAAAATCTCATTTCGATTTCAAAATCATTTTTCGCCTCAAAATCTCATTTCGAATTATCAATTTCAAATACATATTTGAACCACAAAATCAGCCATTTCAATTTCCATATATCTCAAAGCTTTAAATATTCACATTTCAAAACTAAATTTGATAATTCCATTTATATCTCAATTTAATTTCAATTCAATTCCAAATTAATTAAATCTCAATTTCAAATTAAATTTCAATTCCAAACTCAAACTTGAAATATCCTTTCATATAAATTTTCTTAGAAATATTCAGAGTTCGATTAAAAGTCCAATCTTTTAAAACAAATCAACTTTCGAAAATTTACGCCGTATTTCAACTTTTTCTTCAAAATCTAAACTTCGAATAATTAAACAAATTCATCTACCAAGTTTAAATTCCAACATCTCGATCTTCAATTCAAAATAATTCAATTTCCATAAATTGGATTTTATTCTTAAAATCAATTCATTTAAATAATTTCAAAACAACTTTTAAAATCATTTAATTTAACCAACCCGGTGTCCGTATATAATTTTCTAACCTATGGCCAAGTGGATAATTATTTCAATTTTAATTTCAAGGATGGATATATGTCATTTCAATCCAAATAGATGTCATAGGTATATCATTTCAACCTATTTCTTAATTTATTCGAAATGATTCAGTTTACAGTTTTATATGCAATAAACAATATACATGATAGTAGCATGATATATCAAAATAAATAACAACCAATATCGACCAATAGCATCCATCACAACCAATCAACCATAAAGCCAATAACATTCACAACAATTTTATAATTTTCAATATCGAGTAATATACTGCCAATTTAAATTTAAATTTATTTTAACGGTCAATTTAAATTCTATCAATTAATTCATATATCAATATAAATGATAAATAAACCTACCAAACAACAACCAATAAATTTCATATCATTTCAGAATATAAATTTAACTAACAAAAATTATTTTAGTCTATTGTGAGCGTATAAACACTCACCTTTGATTTATCGACGATTTAAAAATCCAAATAAAGGCCCAAATTTAAACATTCTCGGAATCCAACCAAACCAGCTCCATATTGTCCGGAATTTCGATATGAATGCAACATAGAAAACCGCGCGTCGATCCAAGCTCGTATGCAAAAGTTATGAGAGTTAGAACATTTGACTTTTAATATAAATTAATTAATAAATAAATAAAAGAAAGCATGTACATCCTCTTCCTCTACATCACGCACACAGCCCACCCATTCATGCACGTCCAAGCCTCCAAGCGCACGCCATCTTTGATGTCCTGACAGTGATCAACAACCACCGTTCGAAGCGCCTTGGCCTGCTCCTCCTCCGCGCCAAGTTTCGCCACCCCATTCGCCACCGTTTGCACGCTAACCAAGAAAATACGCACGACTTTAAAGCCAGATCTGGACCAATCCGTGACGAATTAGCACGAATCAACCGTATGGATTTGAAGAGCTCGTCGAGATCTACACTTTTTCTTTTGGAATTTCGATTTGGGTGTACCCCTCGATTATGGGAGTGTTGTTTCGCGGTGTTGGGGTAGTAGCTGCTATGCCCAACATCAGTCCGGATCACGCAACTACTAGTATCCTAGTTGGTATTGCCTCATGTACCTTGTCATACTGATTATCCTATTCGCGACCACTACGATTTTGGTTTGTACCTTTAGTATATGGATTGCCCTCTGGTGACTTCCGGTTTTGGGGAAACTACGGTCTTGTATATGCTATTAGGAATAAAAATGTGTTAAGGGTGGAATGGACCATGGCTTAACGCTAGTTTGATATTTTACTTTATGATAGACATTATTGTATATAGCGTATTCTATTATATAGTAGATAGTTTAACGGATCCTTAGGAGATGGAAATCCCGAACATCTCTTAAGTTAATGCACACACGTTAAACACTGGATATGAGGTGTCTAAAACCCGTAAATATCTCCGACGCTGTCACACTCATATTTACTTATTCGATTTAACTTACATGAGATATTTTAGTCCTGACTCGAGTGTTTTGTCTTTTCATTACGCTCGGGTCAGCCTGAGCATTTCAGATGAGGTTGAAGACTTATTCTGGAGGACGAAGACGGAGTTTGGTATTACATCATTTGTATTCTACTACTGTATTATTTTTCCGCTGCATTGTTGTATTGTCTCTGATATGTATGTAACTCTGATTTATGATGTATAATAATAATCAAATTTATTTATTTAACAGCTTCATGAACTGTTATTTTATTATTATATCTTGTTCCTTCCGCTGCGAGATTCTGAGTTGTTTTTGTTCTTTCTTTTCTTTTCTTATTTAACCCCAATAACTATCTGTATTTTGGATTGTTTGAGTCGGCATGTGTGTATGTTTTGTCGACTTGAACGGTCAAAAATGCGGTCTGTTACACTACAGTTCGATTCCAACTGCAACTTTTGGGTGACGGTCGGCAACGACGAACGCCTCCATTGCAACGACGTATGTCGCCAGGTATCGATGGAACTGGATAAAAATTATTGTACAGTTGATTTTAGTCTTCTTGAGTTAGCCGGTGTAGAAGTTGTGTTTGGGGTATAGTGGTTAGAAACATTATAACCAGTGACTTTCGGACTCACGTCGTGCCAAGAAGTGCAAGCTCTCAGGTTTTTTGAACACTACAGAGATTAAGAATAAAGTATAAAATCTAAAACATTTTATACTTTCAGATCTCACAGCGGCAGGCAGTAAAATATAAGTACAGAAAATAATCATCTCAGACAATATCCCAGAAAACACAGTCTTAAAACATACGTAGTCATAATCCAGAGGTTACATAAATACAACATATGGTGTGATAAGTATCAAGTACGGTAAATAGTTTTATGGAGAGAGATGAAAAGTAATAAGAAACGCCAAGCTCGCCTCTCCATATACTAGATCTGGTCTAATCACCTGCTACCATGTTCTCCTGTGGTGGGGAAAAAGGAAAAGAGTTGATCAGACAAAAGTCCGGTGAATGAGTTACATCATTAATATATCGTAACCACATGCAATTGACTTCATTAATACTCTATGTGACCTTGGGTGTCCTACTTGTGTTTGTGAGCTACTTACCAAGGTATGTTTTGTTAAGCTAAGGGGTATAGTTCTAAATACATCTACACCAAATATCTTGTGAAGGTTTATACTCAGGGTCGAACAACTAATCAAACATAAAAAATAACGGCGAATCGAGCTAATAACTACCGAATATATTTCAACGTAGGATCACCTACAATATCAACCTTGGGACTATGTTCCCAAATTATGGCTATACATATCGTATTTATGCATTGATGAGGAGCACGCAATGCCGACTCATGCCAAAGTCGTCTTAAGGTCCGCTGCATCCGTATTCAATCTCTATGATAACATAACGTCACTTATTGTACAGTGTCGAGCATTTAACAATAGTATCACATCCTAATTGTTGTATGTACTGAAGAACCTCCCGTTAGTGCTAGACTACACACTTCTTCAGGCATCCTTGTTAGTGTTGCGGGTACACTATGTGTAACAACCCCGCTTTCCGTGCCGTATAAATTAATGAATTTGATTAAAATAAAATTGTTTGAATTTGGTATTTGATAATTAATCTTGGGGTTTTTTGTATAAAGGACAAAAATTTGTATTTTTTTAGCCTCAAGGACACAACCTCAATATTTTAGCCACAAGGACAAACATTCTTTCAAAATTAGTGATAAGGATAAACATTCTTCCAAAATTAGTTATAAGGACAAACCACCAAAATTATCAACAACCACTCGTCGCACCACCGCCATCACCTGCGCCACCAGCCTCGCCGCCGCCCCCAACACCACCTACCGCCATCACATGCTAACGATAACTCTTAACTTAAAAACTGATACCTAAAAACTGCTACCGGTAACTAAAAATTGATACCTAAAAACTGCTACCTAAAAATTAATACCTAAAAACTTCCACCGACAACTAAAACCGATACCTAACAGCTGATACTCAAATAAACCACCCATAATCTCCTAGGTTCTCAAATTTATCAAATTCAATCACCGTTATCTATGTTTACATTTCATTCTTGAATAAGCATTTCACTCATAACAATCATCCTTGTAGAAATTTCAGTTCATCATCATATTCAAAGCACAAATAGACCACCCATAATCAACATATCAAGCTCATGAATTGCATTGTATCTCATATGACGATGCTTTGACTCAAGTATCTCCATTCTCTGATGCAAGCCAGATCGAGTGGCTCCACTCCAGCATAAGCACGGATTCAATTCAACTAAGGTAGTGTGCACAATTTGAGCACGACAATGGCTCATCTCTAGGTAAAACATAAAATAGTTTTTATAAAAATGATACATACTGTCACTAAAACCGATACCTAAAAACTGATCCTCAATGTAGCGGACCGGATTTTTTTCGACCCTTGAAAATCGACATCAATACGTCCACTGTATTATATGCCGGGAAATCGAATGTCGGAAAACCCGATTGTTAGGGGAAAGAAGAAGAAAGAAAGATAGAAGAAAACAGAAATAATAACACAGAATCTCATAATCGCTGTGGAAAATATATAATAAGTAATAACAGATCTTTATACAAAAGAAACTGTAACTGTTAATATACATACCATCATCAGAGTATAACAATCAACAAATCAATCTGGACAGTTGTAATAACCTGTCCTCACAAGTGCTGAATATACAACATACACACACAATGGAATAAAACCAAGTACGTGGAATATGCCTGAAACTCCTTCAGTTCGTCTCCTAAGCTCCATAGCATCCTAACCTGAATCTGTAATACTCGGTCTGACCCGAGCATTATAATAAAATAACACCTAAGTCAGTCTGAAAAACAGCGTGAGAAAACACACTCAATTTGAATTATTACCGCTATCAAAATCCTTTGAAAACAAAGGTATCTCGTAAGACCACGCCACACATAAATACGACGAGTTTTTACATTACGATAACCAAAACCTTTTTATATCAAAATCATATGATTTTATAATAGTGTCTATAGAAAATAAACTATAAAATAGCTGAAATGCTTGCATCTCACATTCCAACATAGTTGGGCACAATCAAAACCGTACGACGCTTATTGGAGAATGGATTCCATACAATGACTAGGCACTGGGGTACCACCTATCACGGTACACGTCTAGAAAATATACCGAGATCGAACCTATCGATCCCTGCCAACACAAGACCGGCCTACCCCTTACTGGATAGTACCGAATATGTCATCACCCCGGTTGCTTTGCATCCCTTTTGAGATCTCATGCACAACCAATCCATAAATATGTAGATGTAGGGTATCTAAAAAGGTGACAACATACCCTAATGGGTGCGACCCACTTAGCCTTGCTGCATCTTCCCTAATTTTCAATCATTCCCGGTTGATGAGGCTTAAGGCTACGTTTTATCTTTATGAATAGCATACATACTTGGAATGCTAACACTTCCTTCCAAGCAAGCAATACAATGATAACATTCATCCATACAAGTTGTTCCGGGACTGAACAAACCGAATCTCCAAGAACTCCGTCTTCATTATCTTCATGATATCACAATTCAGAACACTCAAATCAGATCGAAGTGGTTTTTAGATAATTAAATCCGATCCCGGTCTTCGAAACGATCAACGAAATTGGCCAGATTTGATAGTCGGTTATTTAACTATCAAATTACACACATAACAGTCACTAGGCCATATTATAAATCTTTTAAACATTTATTTCAAAATATCTTTGCAAAGATATATATTTAAATCTCTTCGATATTTCAATATTTGAAAACAATTCTGAATACTCATATCAATAACAGGATATTCTCAAATCATCTCAACACTTAGAAGTATTTCCACATCCAACTTATAATTTATTACTTAGAAAAATATTTCTATATAAATCATTTCATCGCTAAAATATTTCCAAAATCCTTAATTCCAATACTTAGGGAAAACATTATAAGTCTATTTCAAAAATTCATTTCTAACATCCATACTTAGGAAATGTTCCGTACTTTTCTTATAAATCTCCGGAATTTTTATTAACTCCCTTACAATTCCAAAAATTATCGATTATACTTATTTATAATCCAACAAACAATTTATAACTCCTTTAATGAATTCAGATTCATTTTCGAAGTTCCCGTATCAAATTTCCTTTTCTCAATTTTTTCTTAAGTTCTCGAATCACATTATAAGATTTTCTCTTATAAGATCACATCCATTTATTAAAAACCCACTTACAAATCTCGAGAGTATTTATAAATAAATTACAACCACTTACTTTAAAACTATGCATATATATATATATAAATAATAAGTATATTTAAAGAATAATAATTTATTTTCAAAACATGTTTAAGTAATTATTTAAAATATCAAAACACTTTAAATAACATCAATAACTCATTTCCAATTCATTTTTAAATGAAACTAATCGATTTACAAAGTTATTATAAAGATTTGAATTCATTTAAATAAATATTAAATATTTGAATAATCCACTTTCCGAAATATTTCAATGCTAAACAGCTTTAACTATATAGTTTAATAAACAAAAATCCTATTTTTAAACAAACTTAATTCCTCGACAAAAGTCTACTTTTTTAAAATTCAATATTACCAATTTCAATTTATAAATCCCTCTCGATTCATACCACATCGATTATGTTTCAATTTCATAACCATTCTCACCTTTCAAAAATAGAATCCACTATTTTTCCCAAAACCGATTTCCATATCTCGATATAAATTCACACGGTGAATTTATATTTCCAATTTATCAAATGATAATCATTCCACTTATTTATAAACATTGTTTATAAATTTCATAAACTCATTCCCAGTTTATACAGGTTTATACTACAAAAATCTATTTATAAATCGATTTTTAATTTAAAATTCCATTTATAAATCTATTTCTTAAATAATCCAAACAATATTCCAAAACAAATCAAATCTCGATTTCTACTTCCATTTCATATTTTAAAAAAATATTATTTAAAATCTATTGTTTTAAAATTCTCAATTTAAAATTCTCTATTTGAAATCAGTTTACAAAATAGCTATATAAATATCCAAATCCAATCATTTATTTTATCCCACTCAATCCCCTTTTGAATAATCCAAAAATTTAGTATAAATAATTTCATTTCCAAATCGCCTTTTAATTTATAGCATCCAATAAATTCAAATCACACAATAATTCATAACAGATTATTCAATCACATCATATATCATTATATATGAAATTAAATTCAACATTTTTGAGGAATCTAGTTGGATCCCTCCAACCTGTTTCCCAACATCCACAGATGTTATATAATCATAAAATATCAATCCCACTTCGAGGTAGGATATCGCGGTAATATAGGGTCATCTGCTATTATGCGGGGCGCATAGTGTCTCATCCGCTCCAATGGCGAGAATAAATCCACCTACTAATACATATACTACTATATATAGTAATATGACATCCAACAGATAATAATTTATTAATCCATCCAATCAACCAATAAATAAAATTTAACAATTTAAATTAAAACCAGTAATCCAAATGAGTGAGATTTACTCACCAAAATTTTTGTTATCGCTTCCGCGTTCTGGTTATGACTAAATTCGAACGACGTTTGAATTTAGTGAAAAATTCCAGAAGCTCTAAATCGCCCCAATCCAGTTTCTGTGCGTAGCATTTGTAGATATGAACACAATGCAACTCGTTTCGTCCAAACCTAATTTTGTATAAAGAAGATATTACATATATAAGTTTTACAAATTTTAAATATATAATTATCTTAATTTAATTACAACTTTAAAACCGAATTACCCTTAATTAGAGCGGCCCAGCCCAAACAAAAACCCGGCCCGCTACCCCTTTACTCTTCTTCCCCAAAACTTATCAAAGCCCGAAGCTTCACTCTCGTGCATGCCCAGATTTTGTGCACGCGTGCACAAACCATCACCCACGGCCATGAATCGCCCATCCAAGACCACTAACCATCTCTCCTCCACCCCCTCTACGCAACCGTACTCACGACCCCATGCAAAAACCTCGCCAGCAAATCGCGACTCGTTCCCACCACTTCCACGCACTGTGCACGACGCGACCACTAATCACCACCGTACTTCGCCAAACTCTAGCCGCCACTCCTCCTTCATACCACGAACACAAATCTGACCCTCAATTCAAAAATCGAGCACTACGCCTCTCAAATTTTGCAACCCTAGTCCCTAAAACCCATTTGGAAACTGCCGAACCCTCTAAACCCCCGCCGCACCTCCAACTAATTACCTTAGGTCGAAGCCCTTCACCAAATATGAATTTTAAATTTTGTTTCATAATTTTTATTTTTGTATTTGCTGAGATTTTAATATTTAAAGTTTCAATTTTTTTCCTCTTTGCTCTGCTTTAAAATGAACAAAGCAGAAACGCGTTTTAAAAGGTAAGAGGCGGGTAGATCAGGTAGGGTGGCTGTAGGTCGTCTTGCACAGAGTAGGTTGGCTGAGTGTTGACTTTAAAAAAGTTTATAACATTATTTAATGCCAAATATCTCGTTTAAAGTGACCTTAAATTCCCGAACTCCTGTTGAGGCGTGCCGCTTGGCGTTCCTAATGTTATACCCATATTTCGAACACAATGGAACAAGTCTCGAACCCTAATTCGATCATATTGAGAAGATAGCTTTTTGAACCCAATTACTATATTAAATTTTCGATATTAATTTCAACGCGTTTCTATCCCGTACGATCAAACGACAACTCCAAATGCTACGAAATTTGAAATCCAATAATAATACCCTATTATGGATCCAATGGAACTAGTTTCATCGAAATCCAAGACTGTGCCCCGGAAGGCTATTTTTATATGTAAATTTAAACGAGTTATTTTTAAAATCGAGTAAATCACTTTTAAATTCAATTTAAAATTTTTATTATCTTCATTCTTATTAATATAAACTTAATAAGCCTTTAAGATAATTTTTATCTAAGTTAAAACTCAAAATTTCACTATTTAACCAAATTTCAATTATTAAATTTAACAATTAAATTATCCAATAAATCATTTTATTTGAAATTCAATTTATTTAAATCTATAAAATTAACTTTCAAATATTTAAAATCAATTAAATATTCCAATTTCAAATAACCAAAATTCTAGGTCGTTATACTCAAATTAATAGTAAAACTGATACTCAACAAAATTCATTAAATATTTGATACTAACGAAATACTAATTTAACTCAATGACCATCATATTTACTATGTAACAACTTTATTTTTTCATATAATCAAACAAACAAACCAGTAAAAAACTTACACACTACATTATTTTAAAAAATGACACTCAAAAAAATAAAAAATGATACCTAAAAATTGATCCTTGCTAAACTCAACACAATAATTCATTGTCAATCAAACCAATATGAATGCAAAATAACAATTAAAAAATGTTCACTTCAAAATTTGAATTTATTACAGTATAATAATTTTGTTATACAACAACAATCAGAAACTCAAAAATAACAAATATTTTCGAAAATGATACCTACAAACTGGAAAAATAATACCCAATAGCTGATACCACTTCTTCTTTCCTAATTCTTCCATGGCTTGCTCTTCTTCTTCCTCGAATTGTTGTTTCTTCTAAAACACCACTTCACCACGGCGTCCCTACCACCAAAGCCATCAATTTTCCATCATCGAATGACTTCAAATCGAGCTACTTCAAAACCCTAGCCGTTGCCATCCACCGTCGAACCAACCACCCTCACCGCCAACGCCATCACAGCAACCGCCCTCGTTAACAACGCCGTCTATGCTTGACGCCGCTCCAGACTCATTTGCGTGTTTGTCATGGTCGCTAATTTCTTGTCCTGCCTTCGAATTGAAATTCAATAGTTGTCCTTCATGCTAAAATGCTAAAGGCCGGTCCTTGAGGAAAAAATGCTAAGAAATTTTATTCTTGACACTATTTTCCTGATTAATCTTTGGGAAAATAAATTTTTAGTCATTTAAATTCCATTTAATAAAAGAGTTATTTTAATAAATTAGATTAAATTAATAAATTGAATTAAATTAATAAATTCTTTTCAAATAATGTATTGAAATTGAACAAATTTTTTTAGTTGAATATAAAATATTTTTTAAAATGTAAAATAATTGTTATGTGATTTAAATAGTGAAATATAAATAGTTACTGAATTGAATAATTTTGTAGTTCGAAATGTAGATCGTAATTGAAGTGTGGATTAAATTAAATTGAAATCTACTTACAAACAAAAAGAAAATAAATTAAATTAAATAATGCGACCAAGTAGGCAAAAATTAACAGGCCCAAGTCCACTCACCTCAACTCCTTTTCTTTTTATTTGAAAACCTGGTTCCCTCCTCAAGTTCGAACCAGTTTTTGTTGCTTAACCCTAACCCTAACTCCAAATAAAAAATTATATCGTAAAAAATAAGAAGAGAAAAATCGCGCGAGCTAAGCGAGCTTGGCAACGTCGATTCCAATTCAAGTGGGAGGTGGCGCGACCTTGGAAAGCTCAAAGCTTGAGCGACTTGGTAGTAGGCGACCGCAAATTTGGAGAACCACTACGTGGTGGTTGAAGGCGATTCAAGGGGGGAGGAGGCGAAGGCTTGGCATGCGTTTATGGTAGCCGCGTTAGGTCGCGATCTGATGGGGACAAGTGCGGAGGTAGGATGGCATGTGCGAATGTGCTTGTGCTGAAGCTGATATCTTACGAGCTATAGGTGCAAGAGGAGGTGATGGCTGTTGTGTCAAGGGCAGTGCGACGATAAGACGGGCAGCGATCGATTGGCGAACGAATGGCAGCAGTTTTGACATCATTTGGTTGCTTTTTTGGAGCTCGAGCATTGTTTAGGCGAGTAAAATTCTTTTTACTCACAACTACCATCTTATTCCTTACGTATTGTTGTTTGATTAATATTGTTTGAATTGTGCACTGGCATTAGATGGTTGATTGAGATTATTTGCATTGAGTATGTGAGTTATTTTGAATAACTCATCAATATAATCTAGACCCTATTTTCTATATTTTGTTGACTGTTTGATGATGTGTGTTTGTTGGTATGGATTGAATTGGATGAAATTGAATTACATGTTTTTGATCGCTTGTTGGTGTGATGAGATCACATATTTTTAATTGATTATTATTGTGATGAGATCACATTAGTAATTGACCGGAAGGGAATTAATCAATTAAAATGGAAGACTTTGAGAAATAAAATATTTTGGGAATAAATATTGGATTTTTGTAATGATTTTTACTATAATTAGAAATACTATTCGTGATAGAAAATTATTTAAGTAAATTTATTTTGAATTTTCTATAAATAGTAATTGTTTGAAAATGATGAATTTTCGAGATTTGGTTAAATAAGTTAAATTTTAGAATATATTTATTTGTATTCACTTATTATTGATTATAAAAATATTTAAAGTGTGGTTATGAAATGATATTTGAAATTGATATTTTTTGAAAAAAAAGTGAAAAGTTAATTTTATTTGGATTTAATAGATTAAAAGTTTATAAATAATTATATTTTAAGGATTATAGTAAGTGGGATGCAATTTATTTATTGAATGAAAATTTTCATTTATGAAATTTTATTTTTTTAACTTTGCAGATTATTTTTGATTGAAAATACTTACTGGAAAAGTAGAATTAATTAAATTTGTTGTTTAAAGGAAATTTTAAATTATAAAACTTATTTAATATTATTATTAATATTATTATTTTCAATTATTAGAGAAGAACTTTAAAATGTATGAATTATTTTTAAAATGATTTGGAATTGAAGTAATTTAGAGATTTCCTTTTAATTAAATAACAGATGTGCAATTGTTTGTTTCGAATTAGGAAATCGATTTTGGTGAAAAAACGAGAATTTTTATAAATTAATTTTCTTTTGATCAAAAATTTATATTTGAAATTGTTTTGAAGCTTTCGTGGAAAAGTGGATTTTAAAACCATTTCGAATCAATTAATAATAAAATTGTATACTTTGATTTATTTATAATTCTATGTAACGAGGAATTAGAATAAGTGGAGTTATAAAACTGTTTGGTATGAGACTTTTGTTAATATCTCTCCGGTTGTTCTTTGGACTTGTTATATAGAATAATTGTGCGATGATGAGTGTAATTTACGAGCATTGAGTAAACAAACGAGTAACACCACGTGGTATGAGATGTCTAAGCTGATATATGTTCGATTACTTTTTGTAAGTAGATGTCACCGATATTGTAGAGATGGGTTAGGAAATTGAGATATCGTCTAGAGATGACTCCTTAGAACTTATTAGTTGAGAGATATATCATTCTCCAAGGGCTATAAGCTGGAGATATACTGGGATTTATAGATTTATCCTCTTAGGACTAACTAACCAAGTGGTATTGTTATTTACTCTTAGGGCTAGTAGTGGAGTAATTATTATATTATGATGCTCTCATTAGGACTCATCTCGTCCAGAGTATTTTGTTTCATTCTCTAAGGACTAACTAGTCAAGTATCGTTATCTACTCTTAGGGCTAGTAGTCGAAGAAATGTTATATTGAGTTCACTCTCATTAAGACTCCTAGATTCAAGAGTATTTGATGTAACTCTCATTAGGACTTGACAAGTCGAGAGTATCAGTAGTTATCACTCTCAATAGGACTTATCGAGTTGAGAGTAGTTGTTGTCACTCTCATCAGGACCCAAGAGTCAAGAGTACTAGTTTTTACTCTCATTAAGACTTATATAGTCAAGAGTATTTATTGGGAATCTACGTCTAGGGTTCATGCCATTATGGAGAGCGCATGAATTGGACCCACCAGATAGGCTTGTTGTCCATCCTAGCGGTCCTGATTGCGAGGTTGTACCCCGAATCCGTGATGTCATCTTGTTGAGTTTGTATGCTAAGAGTTATTTCTATCATTAGAGCCATTTCCCCAACATCACTTAAGGACCAACATTCCATTATCAAGGGCAAGTGGGAATCATGGCCAATGCTCGGCGTAGTTCGACAGCATGTTTATGACATGCGATGGATACGAGTGTCACAATTCTGGGAGTAACTAAGGGACTGTGGGAAACAGGCTGTGGTCATTAGCATTTCTTTGAGCTGTGCTATGATATGTCACTCTCCCATCTGGATGACTTAGGCAGATCCTTTATATATGTTTAACATTAGAGACTGGTTGTGTGTTCGTCTATCATTTGAGATAGCCTAATCTAAGACGCTACGTGTTATCTATCTATGACATTAGTGTAACACCCCTAATTTTGGTTAACATTATTTATGATATTTAATTAGATGAATTAAATAAAATAATGTGAAAGGGTAAGGAGATTGAGATTTGATAAGTAATATGAGTTTATGAACCAATATCGTAAATTAGAACATTAAATGAAAGGAGGAAGTACGGGAAGGGCAAAATAGGAATAAGCTTCATTTACTAAACATAAACCCTTATTCTCTCGTTACCTTCATTTCATTTCCACTCCACTTAAACTAAAGAAAGCTTAAGTCGGCCATCGCTAGGGGAAACCAAGAAAAGAAAGCTAAGGAAACTAAATCTAAAGCTTAGGGGAATCAAATCAACATTCAAATCTCAAGTTCTTATAACCAATCAAGATGAATAATGATACCCATCTCATAATATACTTATTTACTTTCAGTTTAGTATTAAATCCAAAATTATATGATTGATGTTATGCCATGTTTAAGTGTTTGGATGAATATATGCTTGTTGATGAATTATGGAATTTATTCATGAAATTAATTGATATGTTTGAGTTAGAAAATCTATCATAGAACACTCAAATGACTTAAAATTTGGATATGATGTTAAAACATTATTTTGCTAGTGGGTTTTTAATTTCATAATTTTCTGGTTAAGTATGAATATTTTATGATTTTCTTAAGTGAAGAAAATGGTTTAATTTGGGTTTTAATTGTTAAAAATAATTATATATTATTTTTGATTCTGAAATTTTTATATATTAAAGAATATAAAAAACCGATTTAGTGAGATTTTTAGGGATTTTTTTTCATGTTTTTATGATTTATTATGAATTTATTATGCTAGAAAAGCTTAATAATTATATTAAAATATTAATATAAAAATAATAGGTTTGCAAATGTTTTGGGAATGATATTTCTGGTTTATGACAGATTTCAAAAAAGTATTTGATAAAAAAAATTATTATCCAATGAGATTTTGACAAACCATAGGAGTTGGTGAAAAGAATTTACTTTTAATAGCAAAATAGCAGTTTTAATGTTAAGTACAAAAATACCATGCTGGCAATGTCGATGCCGCCGTTCATCTACGCCGCAGCTATACTCTCAACATCAACCAATAGTGATACACACGATGTCAACTAAGGTTGGTATAAAGTGAATCAGCTATGGTTGAAGAAGGAAGTATAACGTCGACGTCGGCATTCCTCTTATCGACACCGATATTGCCGCATGTTTCATAGTGACAATAATGATGTCGCCTGCTTTCAATAATTATGCAACATATCTTCTATAATGTCACTGACCCTATAAGGCAACAACATTGCTATTCTACTATATTAACTCCCTTAGGCGGTGACGCCGATCCTATTACTTTCGACGTCGATTTTGAGACATTGACGCCAAAGGTTATTAACGGCGACATTCTTATAAATCTAAGCTTCATAACTTTATACGAGGCGGACCTATGAAACTCGATACTATGTCAGGCAACATAGATCTATGTCGGCCTTATGGCCTTATGCTATGTTAAATCAGTTTCTTTAACATAATTTTTGATAATAAAGGGATGTGATGACCCATATCAGCAATAACCATGCCACACTTTATCAATTTAAGAGTTTAATTATTTTGGCTTAATAGCCTATGATTTAGAGGTGCAACAACCTCCAAGTTTTTTTGAATTTCATCAATAAAATTTTATAAAAGCATATAGCTTGGCATAAGCATTTTGGATAAATTAAGGAGCTATAGTTTCTTGTTTTAAAGTATGATTTCAAGGGTTAAATCAATTGCAAAGAATTATGTTTTCAAGGAAATAAAAAGGGTTTAGCCCAGGAATTTATTAAAGAGATTATCGTTCTTATCATCTTTGGATAAATTATGATATGATGAATTGACTTAGAGATTAGAAAACCAGATGGGATGGTGTAGGGTAGCGCCCTATACTTCAACTATTAGCTCCTAACTAATATAAGTCCACAAATTTCAGTGCATAGGGATTTTTCATGGGTAAGACTAAAAGTAGGTGTATGCACAAAAAGGAATACACAAAGTTGAGTTAGGTTATTGGTTAGCCCACATAACCATTAGGATCAATTTGAACCTAGAAATATCAAGTTCCGCACAGACTGTCCAGTTTTCGTCTAACAGTAAGTTAGAACATTCGATAAATCTAATAGGCCCAAGTCAGCTATATAGGTTGGTAGTCACCCTATGAAAACTAAATGTTCGAACAAATAGTCCATTGATTAGACAGATTTGTCATAATTACTAGCATGCACGCATATGATTGTTGTGTTATTGTTTAACTACAGTGATTGCAGGAGCATGATTATGATTGACATATATAAAGAGGATACTAGTGAGGGGAAAACTCATTCTACTCAACGACGTGGTCTTACTAGATATCCATTAACCGAGATGGCATATTATTATTCACACCAGACTATTTTTCCAACTTGAAGTTTTTGGTTTTCCCTTTTAACTCTCGGGTGCTCACTTGAGTAGTTTGAGAGTAAGGTTTTCAAGTTAAGTAGGTTTTGGCGAATAAAGCTTCTGAAGATGAACATGAGGCAATGCTTGCTATCTAGGAGTTTACCTGTATATATACTATCCGCTTCGTTGAAGTTTTATTCTGTTGGAATGTATGTAAGGGCAGATGTTATAACTGTCTAGCAGTAAACTTTGATCAACCAAGGGGGCATTTTCATATGTCGCTCTTGGAGTATTTTATAATAATTATATTTTATCTGAACCTAGGCAACGTTTGGGATTATGTAATAAATATGATATATTGTCTTTGAAGTGAAATGTGAAAGTTGTTTTGAAATTTTGTTTAAGAAAATTTCCTGTTCTTGTGCTTCTGATGTTATTGATACAATTAACATAACCACATTTTATCATCAAAAATTAATACTATGGACGACTGCAGCATCTGTAACGCTTAGTTTCGGGCTCAAAATGGGTGATGTTACAAATAGGGACTTGCTGCGAGCTTGTCTATCATTCTGTTATAAGAGCCTATGGTTGAGATCTCCTTTTATACGATTTGTTGTTTCTATCTCGTAGGGCCATTCAGTTAAGAGTGTTCCCTCTTATAAGAACTGTTGGTCGAGACTGATCACTATATTGTATTGGTGTGTGATAGTATGTTTGTGTTATATAATTGAGTATGCATGCTATGTTGTACCATATCTCTTAGGACCATACAACCGAGAGTATTGTCTCTCATCAGGGTTAGTGGTCAAGATATAAATTATTGTGTATAGTGTTTATATACTGTAGTTTTGTTTTTATGAATGCTATTTCACCCATATTGTTCTTGTGACATTTGATGAGTTATCAGACTGTTATTTACTATGGGTGATGTTTTGGGTGCATGGTTTTGTTTGACATTGTTTTACTTAGAAATTTACATTCCACTTTGATACTCTATTTTTTCCATGCCGGTTGTTATTAAGTATTGACATCTATATTTTAGATATAGTCCGACCCATGTGTTATTTATATAATATTCGGGTCAGTCCGAGACATTTCAGGTTCAGGGACAAGTGACCAGTTTGTGTATGTTGGACGTAGACTGGGGCTAGACTATTAGTTGATTAGTGTTGCATTATCTATTTTTTTAGCCTCGTGTATATTCATGATGTTGAGTTGTATGTATTGGACTTCTACATTGTATTTTTTGAGTAGTGGGAGTTTGACTTATTTTATATCCCACTTAGACTCATGTATATTTATTAGTATATGTTATCACTGGGTGGATGACTCAGTGTTCTCTGTAATTTACTTTGTATTGTATATTGTTCTATCCTGGAAACACACGTGTTTATTGCTTTGTACCGAGACTGAGTACGTATAGGTGAGTTGTTTATGATTTTTGAAATACGCACCAATATTAGCCTAAGGGAATATTCACGTAATATTCCAATATTGCCTCATTCTCCATATTATCAGATAGTATTATCTAGTAATACCCTTTGGTAATATGGTATAGAGGTTAGGGGTTACACCATGGAACCTCTTGTGAGTGCAATTTTCAATCGAATCGTGCATATCGAATATCGACTACGTCGAATAAATAGTGTCCAGGTGTAATTGCCAATGTACACATCTATCCAGTCCCGTAACGTCCAAGAGTCATAAACTTAGGGAATTTATTTCCCTACTAATATACTAACATATATATTATATTATATAAATATAAATCTATAACCCGAGCCTTAGGCCGAGGTTCAACTTGCGATTGTAAATCATTAACTGGTCGAACGCTGACCACTGGAGCGATGGACCGCTTGCTGTCAACCAGCTCCAGTAAGCCTGTTGATCAGTCGAAGTTAATTATCGTAAATTTTTATTTTTCTTAGTTCTATTTTAATTGTTCTCTGTTAATTGTTTTTTTACAGTAAACCTAACTCTATTAATATACAACTCCTAATGTTCTCAATTTCAGTTTTTTATCATTTCACAATTTCATAAGTGTACTTGTCATAAATTCAAATCAATTTAGGTTTGGAATCAATAGGGTACAGAGATATCAATCTATATTCAATTTGACGAAAAGAGTGTGTTCAGCCTGAATCAACTTTAACCAAATTTAGATTAGACATGGATCATATTCATATGGGTTAAATTACTATCAAATTCTTAATCTATTACAGTTATTAGATAAACAGCGTCTCTAATTAAATTAAAACTATTCTATATCAAATAGGGTATAGACAAACTTAATTACATATAAATCATCATATTAATAATGAACCCACTAATCTCTAGAAAGCTATTCCTCTCTTAGTTTGCTTGGAATCGCCGCTGCTTGGTTCGTCGGTCTCTCCTTGATTTGATTTATCCTTCTTTAATCTTTTGGCCTTAATTTTAATTTTTTTTTGAAGTAAACTAATTTAAAGAGAAAGAGAGTTGATTTTTGGGAGAGACGGAGTTTTGTTAGGATCAATAATGAATTAGGGTTCTCGGTATTAGGTAGGGGATATATTTATACGGGTATAGATCGTCATCAGCCATTAGATCAATTTATATAAAATCCGGGCAGTTCATCCTACCCAAACCTTAGCTTGGAATGCTCGATCTCTTGGTCATGAGCAGTTGACCGCTATAGGTCGACTGATCCAACTAGGGTGTCGACCGGTGGAGCTTTCCTTATTTAAAACATTCACTTCCTTATTTAATTATTTTTGATTTTGAACTTATAAACGTTAATAACTTTTTATACGAGCTCCAATTTCAAAACATTATATATGAAAATTATCCAGAAAATCGCTACGAACGCAACAATGCAAGTTTCAGTTCCAATTTTCTCAAAAATCTTATATGCTGCCATGTGTTCCAATGATTTACTTGTCCCATGCATTTTTATTACTTTCCCTTAATATCGTTATTTAATAAAAGAAATACCAATGGACTCGTTAGTGTTTTATAAATTATGTTCCCAGTAGATATCTTAAAAGAAATACCAACATACATCTCAAACATTTATTAGCTTCTATTTCTATCACTTCCGTTTCATTTTCTCACAATATCATCTCTTCTCTTTTTCCAGTTTCATACGTGTGCTATAATTCAAAACAATGCTATTTCCAATCTAAATCAAAATTAAAAAAAATTCTAATTTCATCAATTTCTTTACTTTTTTTAATCTAGCTAGAATTTGAATGAATTTTTCAATAGTTTTTCACTTCATATTCATCTTGAATTATTTATGAATTTATTCATTTTTTATAGCTTTTGTTTTCCTCCTAATTGCTCCCAATGTTATTGTTTTACAGAAAAATAAGCCGAAGACCTCCTAAAAAACTCAACTTACTAGTTCGGTCGAGCTTGATTAACATGATAGATTTTTTTTATCATTTGTCTTTTCGTTTAATTTGGTGTTGAATTTGTATTTTTGGTTCTAATTTCTAATTTCTAATTTGAGGTTATTTTTTTAGTTTTGTAAGATTATGAATATAATTCTCTTCATTTGTCTTGCATAAAGTTACTGATTTTATAAATATGTGTACACCACAAAATCTCCTATTGATTAGTAAGATTAAATATGTTACATGTAAAGTTAAAAACTTTATTTTATTCCCAAGTACTATATAATAATTGACTTTTATTTGATTTTTTGTCAGGTAAGATTTTGTATTTGTTTAATTCATTTACTTTGTAGATAATAATTGGTTCTTGCTACATACCGGTATTGAATAATCTATTATAGGTAACGTTCATCCTTTTCGAATTCTAACCTAGCTAATTATATAAGAAAATAAATTTTGGTAGAGAACATTATACATAACTTTCTGTATAATATTTTGGAGAAAATGCAACACTTTTGATCTAGCTACAGCAGGCAGCTTTAAAATTTTGTTTGAAGTTTAGGTCTAAATAAGTGTTTTGTAAACCTTTTTTTATTTAAATGTTCTATATTGTGTTACACCAACTAATCTTATTTATAATTCTACTTTTATACGTCCCAAGAATAAATGATACCATTAGTGCCTACAGAATACATAATGATATCATCAATGCCTAAACTTTTTATATAGCGAGTCTATTGGTTGAATTCGCTAATAGTTTTTCATTTTGTATTCATCTTGAATTATTTGTGAATTTATTCATATTTTACGGCAATTTTTTCCCTACCAATTGCTTTCAATATTATTGTTTTTTTGGAAAAATAATCCGCAGACCTCCGAAAAAACTTAGTTTACTGTTTCGGTCGAGCTTGATTAAAAGGTTAGAATTTCTTGTTATTTGTCTTTTCATTTAATTCGATATTGAATTTGTTGGTTTTGTTCTAATTTCTACTTTCTAATTCCTAATTTGATGTTATGTTTTTAGTTTGTAGACTATCAATATAGTTCTCTTCATTTGTCTTGCAGAAAGTTATCGATTTATAAATATGTGGACACCACAAAATCTTCTATTAATTAGTAAAATCCATTACGTGTAAAGTTGAAAATTTTATTTCATTCTAAATTTTTGTATAATCATTGAGCTCCATTTGAATTTTTTTTATTTGGCATGATTCTGCATTTTGCTTAATCTTCTATTTTGTAGAGAATGATTGGTTCTTGCTACACGGATATCAGCTCAAGTTTTGAATAATCTATTAAGGGTAATGTTAATCCTTTTCCAATTCTAACCTACATAATTATATAAGAAAATAAATTTGGGTAGAAAACATTCTATATAAAGAGAAAGAATATTAAAATAATAAATTTTTGTATAGTATTTTGAAGAAAATGCAACACTTTTGATCTTGCTGTAGTAGGCAAATTAATTTTTTTATTAAAAGTTTAATTCTAAACAAGTATTTTATAAATCTATTTTTATTTAAATGTTTTCTACTTTATTGCACCACCTAATATTACACCACCTAAACTTATTTATAATTTTATTTTTATACATCCCAAGTATGAATGATACCATTGGTGCCTATAGAATATATAATGGTATTATTAATGCCCGAACTTTCTATATATCTATTTTATCATGTTGTTTAATTATATAAAAGTTTAGTTTTTGACCGTTTGTATTTTTATTTCCATGTACAACAATCATGCATTTATTATTTCGTTATTTATGCACATCTTAAACAGTTGTCATCTTCTAATTCTTTCACTTCCATTTCATTTCCCCACAATGTTTACTTTTTTTTAGTTTCGTATGTATGCTTTGATTCAAAAATAACTCTATTCCAAATCTAAAATAAATTAAAAATTCTATCCAAACAATTTTTAGTCAATCATTTTATATGTACTTATCAAACTAGAATTTGATTGAATTCGCCGATAGTTTTTCATTTCGTATTCATCTAGAATTATTTATGTTTTTATTCATATTTTGCAGGGTTATTTTTCTACTAATTGCTTTCTATGTTGTGGTGTTTATGGAAAAATAATCCAAAAGCCTCCAAAAAAATTAGTTTCGGTCGAGCTTAAATAAAAGGTTAGATTTTTTATTTGTCTTTTCATTTAATTTGATGTTGAATTTGTGGTTTTTTTTTCTAATTTCTAATTTGAGGTCATGTGTTTAGTTTGTAAGATTATTATGAATATAGTTCTCTTCATTTATCTTGTAGAAAATTATTAATTTTATAAATATGTGGATACCACAAAATCTCTTATCAATGGTAAATCTATTACAGGTAAAGTTGAAATTATATTTTATTCTCAAGTTTTGTATAATAATTGACTTTCATTTGATTTTTTTTGTTCAGTATGATTTTTTATTTTGTTTTGTTCATTTATTTTGCTGGGAATAATTGGTCCTTGGTATATAGATATCACCCCCGGTTTTGAGTAATCTATTAGAGGCAACGTTCATCCTTTCCAATTCTAACCTACATAATTATATAAGAAAATAAATTTGAATAGAAAACATTATATATGAAGAAAAAGAATATTAAAATAATAAATTTTTGTATGGTATTTTGAAGAAAATGTAACAATTTTGACCTAACCGACTTTAAAATTTTATTAGAAGTTCAATTTTAAATAAGTGTTTTATAATTTTTTTATATTTAAATGTTTTATATGGTGTAAATTTATTTATATTTCTATTATGTATGTCCCAAGTATTAATGATACCGTTAATCCCTATAGGTACATAATGATATCATTAGTGCTTGAACTTTCTCCATATCTTTTCTATTATCTTTATAATAGTTGGCTTAGAAGCGCAACTTTTGGTCCGACAACGAACTTCCAAAATTGCCCTTTATATGGGACATGAAAAAAAACTATGTTAATGTATAATTAATTTAAACAAATGAATATATCTTGGTTTATTGTATACCATATTTGGAGATTTATGAATTTCAAGGTTATGCATTAAACTATGGATAAATGATACAAATATAAAAACCAAAATGGTTTTACAATGTTGGAAACGATTTAATTAGTTGATTCTGATTAATTAATTTAAACAAATGAATATATCTTGATTTATTGTATACCATATCTAGAGATTTATGAATTTCAGGATTATGCATTAAACTGTGATTAAATGATACAAATATCAAAACATATATGTATGAGAAACTTAATGAGTGGAAAAATAGATTTAAGGGAAGATGAATAAAATGTTGGAAAGTGGACTTAATAAGCATTAATTCAATAATGTCGTTGTTATATCAATTTACCGCACCATCAAGTAAGTGGCTAATATAACGTTATATAATTATGAGAATAAACGCATAACAAAATTAAGGGCAGTAACCATATAACATTATACAATTATGTTTGTAAACTAAATAATATAAACATGTTACATGTATACCAGTTTCAATAAAAAACCTATTAGAGTATTTATGACCATTAGATATCACTCGGTAGCATATACCATATATAACGTTACATAACATTTGATCATATAAGTCAGTTAAGATTTCTATAGAATATAATTTTCTTTCCCACCCTGATTAGAAAATATCTAAATCAATGAATGAGTTAATATACTGCAGATGAGTTAAAATAGATGTGGCACGCATATCCATAATCCTTAATTGGTCCAACATAGAAATATTCAAACTTCATAACACAAATATAGCATTCTATAAATATCTACCAAATCCTATAAATGCCACTCACTCTATCCATCCATATTCACATCTCTTTTCACCCCTATTCCTTTTCCACTTCTCTCTCCTGTCATCTTCATTCAGATCTCTTACCACTACTATTTCCTTTTGGACATGCTTTACTGAGTTGCTCACCATCGTTAATATCTGATATCACAGTTTCAGGTTAGTGTAATTATACCACCGAAACTGTGCTTTACACTATAGCCCTATATTGCACTTTTATATTTCAATCTTATTCCACAGAAAAAAATCATTTATGTGACTGCAACTTCTATACTTTTGTTTTATATTAAAAATGTAATTTGCACTTTTTAGAATTTGTTTGTATTGTTTATTTAAGTGCATTGTTTTGTGTATTCTCGAAATAATATCATGATTACATGTTATTTACGGACATAAAATCAACTGTTGAAACTTTATTATTTTTTCATGTTATTGTTTATTTTTAAATATATTTCAGTCTTATTCTATAGGAAAAAAATATTTCTGCGACTGCAATTTCTACACTTCTACTTTATATTAAAAAGGTAATTTGCATTTTTTAGAATTTGTTTGTATTGTTTATTTAAGTGCATTGATTTGTATATTCTTAAAATAATATCATGATTACATGTTATTTACGGATATAAAATCAACTTATTCATGAAAATTTATTCTTTTTCCATGTTATTTTTTATTTTTAAATATGCATAAAGATTATGCTTCTTATAAAAAATGTTCAAAAGTACATGTCAGTCATCATGTTATTATTACTTTACTCTATATATTGAAAAATTAATTTCGACATACAACACAATTTATCAGCCAACCAATGAATACTAAACACTCTGATAAGCAAAGGTCGACTCAAAAAGGTGATATATCTCCAAAAGCATCTTCAACAAAAGATAGTGCATATGTCCAGAAATCGACAAATGATGATAAAAAATCCACCTCAAAAGATGATTATGGCTGGAATGATAAATTTACTTTTGAAGTG
Organism: Allium fistulosum; assembly: GCA_030737815.1. Taxonomy (NCBI): domain Eukaryota; kingdom Viridiplantae; phylum Streptophyta; class Magnoliopsida; order Asparagales; family Amaryllidaceae; genus Allium; species Allium fistulosum. Next base: position 75,427,077 of record CM060906.1, read on the forward strand.
GTAAGTGATATATCATTGAAAAATTTGAAAAATAATATAATTAAATTTTATTATCTTATCGGTTTCCTCTTCCTATTTTTGCAAGTAAAATTTATGGAGAAAAATGGATGGTGATGCTTATGAATAGTGATGTATCATATACGTTTTTTCCCTTTATTAATTGATAACAAAAACAAAAATTCAACCTAATAAAAAATTAAATGTTCCAACTTAGAAGTGAAATTCAAACTGATTACATATGATTCCAACGCAAAAACGTAGCTACATATTAAAGAAAATCATTTCTCTTAAATATGTTAAACATATATAATATGTAAAAAAATCAATTTGCGCATGAAGCATGTGCTATTGTCACGTGCGAAGCGCATGCCATAATACTTATGTTATATAATTATATAAAAGTTTAGTCTGACTCTTTGTATTCTTATTTCCATGTACAACATTCATGCATTCATAATTTTATTATGCACTTATATCTCAAACATTTATTATCATCTAATTCTTTCATTTCCATTTCATTTTCTCTTAATATTGTATCTTCTCCTTTCCCAATTTCTTATTTATGCTACGATTCAAAAAAAAATTCTATTTCCCTATCTAGAACAAATTGAAAAAAATTCCAAACTATTTTTAGTCAATCTTTTTAAATGTTCTAATCAAACTATAATTTGATTGAATCAATCAATAGGTTTTCACTTTGCATTACTCTAGAATTATTTATGATTTTATTCATACTTTGCAACGATTATTTTCCTACCAATTGCTTTCAATGTTATAGATTTTATGGAAAAATAATTTGAAGAACTTCAAAGAATAAAACTTGGCTTACTGGTTTGATAGAGCTTAATTAAAAGGTTAGCCCTTTTTTGTTATTTATCTTTTCAATTAGTTTGATGTTGAATTTGCAATTTTTGTTACAATTTCTAATTTCAAATTTCAGATTGAATTTTTAGTTTGCAAGATTATGAATATAGTTTTTTACATTTGTCTTTCAAAATGTTATTGATTTCATAAATATGTGGATAACACAGAATCTCCTATTGGTTAGTAAAATCGGTTAGAAGCAAAAGTTGAAAACTTTATTTTATCCTTAAGTTTTGTATAATAATTGACTTTCATTTGACTTTTATTGTTTGGTATGATTTTGCATTTTTTTAATGCATTTAGTTTGCAGGGAATAATTGGTTTTTTGTTCCATAGATATCAACTACGGTGTTGAATAATCATTTGGAGGTGACATTTATCATTTCCAATTCTAACCCATATAATTCTATAAAAAAATGTGGGCAGAAAACATAATGTATGAAGTAAAAAAAAAACATCAAAATAATAATTTTTTACGGTATGTTAAGGAAAAAAGTAGCATTTTTTATCTAGCTATAGTAGACAACTTTGAAATTTTGTTAGAAGTTTTATTCCAAATAATTGTTTTTGAAATCTTTAGCTTTTGAACTATTTTATATTTTGTTAAAAAATCTAAATTTACTTTGTAAAAAATATTATATTAACTATCTTTATCACCTAAGCTTTAATATATTTTCATGTTTTAGAGGCGACGTTCATGGTGTTGTTTCAAAGTTTACACAATTTTTTACTTATTAGGAACGTGTTCATACAGTTGGAAACATGAAAGATGGAAGATGCATGGTTGATGAGTCCAGTTTGTTAGAAGGGGCTTTGCACGAAAGGTCCTATTTCTGATGGTGTTACAAGAAAACTCTCTGTAGAAATAAGTATGTAAATTAAGTCCCTGTTTTTTCTAAATCAAAAAACGCAAGCTAGTTTGTGCTTTCCTGATAGAAAGCGCAAGTTACCTTGCACTTTTCAAAAATTTTAAAAGTTTTAAAATTTCAAAAAAAATTTCAAAATTAGAAAGCGCTAGTTTGCGAAATGATGTAATGGTACCCCATATATAATTATTAGTCTATATAACTTATTGCATGATCTATAGACTTAAATTATATATTGAATACAAAAGTTAAAATGTCAAATTGTGAAACCCATAAGCACATCCATGTCAGTTTCAAGAAATAACGATAAATTTGGGTTTTTTTGTACTTTTAGTTTTAAAAATAAATACTTAGCTTAAAAAGGTATTTTTTTTTGTAAATTCACTAGAGTAAATGCAGAATTTAGCTACTTTGGTAACATATTTATTCTTTTAGTTTATTTGTTAATTTTAGAAACGAATATGATGTATTTTTCTATCTTTAGCATTCGGTTATTTGATTATAACTATATGGATATGTCTATTAATGGTCACTAATTCATTTAATTGACATCAAAGGGAACTAATTCGAGAATTAGTACATGAATAATTACCTTGAAATGAAATAAAAGGGAAATAATTTAGAATTAATCATGATTAGTTCTGTACTTACTTTAAACTAAAACCTAAAATAATGAATATATCTATTATAATTACTTCCATTTTTAGTCGAATGTAATAGTAAACATACATTTATTGTTCCTACTTTTATATTTATGTTTGGATAAATCTTTTATATAATATTTAATTATCTATAAACTAAAATGAATCTTACATCATTTGTTTTTTTCATTTTATAATTGTGGTGCAAACTAAATTTATTACAATATAATATATGCATTTTTAAATTTTTTAAAAATTCTTACTTTCAGCTTCAATCAATATTAAAAATACTAGAAACACACTTCGTTTTAGCCTATTTTCCATCTGGATGACTTCCTATAATGAATCGCGCCTGCTTTGCAGCATGATCTTAGTCGTCCAAGCAACAGTTCAACTGCTATAAGAACCTATGCATAGCCACTTCCAAGGAGTTGGTTAGGCCCTTGGTGGAGGGGACCCTAGATTGGTTGGGTGCCTGGTGGAGTGGACCCTAGGTAGGGCCCCCTAGAGGTGGGAACCTATGTTTTGCCACTAAAGCGATTAGCAGCTCCCAGAGTTTAGCATCTTCTTTAATCTTAGGCACATCATATTTTCTTATTATTCCCTTGTAATCCCTTGTAATTGTAAGAGACCCATATAGTAAGAGAACTTCACAGTGAACATAGGCAGATTGACCGAACCACTTCACACCTGGTTTCATTTACCTTTGAGTGTTTTTTCCTTCATTTTTTTTATCATTAAGCCTAGTGATTAGCAAGTAACCTTTGATCTGCGTAATGCATTATTATAACTTCGAGTTTGAAAAAAAACATCATCAACATTTTTGTTCTAGAAGGAGACAACATTCAATCTTATGGTTAGCAATTTCCTATGCAAGCTCTTTCCCCGCTTGGTACCTCGCATCTAGCATCAATAGTAGCATCGGTGGATGGTGCTCCACCACCTCCACCAATCACCAAGAAGATTCATTAACCGTCTCAGTTTGGTTTCAAATCATGCATAGTTGCTGTGTGCGCCCACTCATCTCCTCACATTGCTACTACTGTCAACCAAATTATGGCAACCATGCGTGCGCTTAGTGTGAGGGCCACACCCATCCATTTTAACATCTGCCTTAAGATTTAGACCAACCTGGTCAGCCCACTTCATAGCTAAACTCGGGGGTAGGGTAACCTCATTGCGAAACCTTGGCCACCCCCTGAGCACCCTGCACAGAAATCCAAAAGACCCAGCACCCCCATTAATGCCTAGAGCAGCCCCATCGAGTCACCTATTAGATCTCTCATTTGTCTTCGTCCTCAATGGTGTCCAAAAGTGGCATGCCCAAATGTCTCAAGACACCCAAACTCCGCCTCTAGTGCCTTTCTCCAGGCATTAATGAGAGTGAGTTATTATGTGCTCATTATCTTGTCTAGGGATTGCCGACCTTTGCCATCCCGAACTGCGTGAACTATCGCTCCCTTCCTCTCTGGCCGGTTATCCATTGGGGTTGGTTATCGAGAATCCATTTCCTTGTCAGAGAATGCCAAACTATCTAGCAATATTGAATCACCGTGCATTCAATTCCTTGCCTGGAGATTGCCCACTGCTCCGTGAGTTTGGATGAGACGTTTCTCCTCTTTGTGTTGGGGCGCATCAATGATCGGATTTGCAACCATAACAGTTCGTACCACTCGCTTGTGATGCTTTCTATCTTCCATATAGGATAGGACACTGTTTTTAGGATCGAGGCTTTTACCCAGAGTAACGCCAAAGTCTAGGATCCGTAGTATGCCACATAGAAATAAGTCGGGCCCAACTCCTCATTATAGTTTGTCACCTTGGAGAACCTTCAAACCCCTCGGTGTCTAGGTTTGGGTCGGGCCCTCCTATAGCTCCTTATTATAGTGTGTCACCCTGGAGAACTTTCAAGCCCCTCGATGCTTAGGATCGAGCCAGTCCTGCCTGTAGCTCCTCATTGTGGTATGTTACTCTAGAGAACCTTCAAGCCTTTCGGCACTTGGTTTAAGCCAGGCCCGCCTGTAGCACCTCATTGTAGCATGTCACCCTAGAGAACCTTTAAGCTCCTTAGTGCTTAGGTTCGAGCCGGCCCCTCCTGTAGCTCCTCATTGCAACGTGTCACCCTGGAGAACCTTCAAGCCCCTTAGCGCTTAGGTTTAAGTTAGGCCTGCCTATAGCTCCTTATTACAGTGTGTCACCTAGGAGAAGCTTAAGCCTCTTGGTACTTAGGTTTGAGCCGGACCCATTTATAGCTCCTTATTACAACGTGTCACCCTAGAGAACCTTCAAGCACCTTGACGCTTAGGTTCGTGTCGGGACTACCCAATAGCGAAGAGATGCATAAATAAGTTCACTCTTTATCATTTTTATCTACTAAATTCTTATGAACAACGGCGTGTATTGCTCGTCTCACCATTATATCACACCCTTATGCATGAGTGTTCAAGCCAGCCATACTCCGTAGTTTAAGCCGGGTCCTACGGTTACCTAACGATATGCGATGCGTCACCCAGGAGAACCCTTAAGCCCCCTATATGCTCCATTCCGAGCTGGGCCTATCCTCCACTCTTCAAGTGACCGTTTGTCATCCAAGAGAACCCATGGGCCAACATGTGCCCTCACTCTACGCCAATGCCACCCGCCACTTAGTACCCGACCGATAGTTGGCTCTAATCGATGACCGAGCTTGGCCCGTCACAGTATTACTACTTAGCATGTCCTAAACAGTGAATTTTTTTTGAAATAATGTAGGAACTCTTCTCGAACTCATGTCACCCGAAAGGACCTCGAGCCACTTAGTGCTCAAATCCATGCCGGGACTGCCCATCAACAATGCAGCATAATGAAGCTCCACTATCATTCATCAGCCTCAGCACTTGACGAACTGCCGGGTTGCTTGGCGATGCTCGCTTCCAAGGCTATTAGCTGACCCGGCTTATCAATCAAAACAGATTGGTGAACCTGGTGCATGGGACTTTTCTACCTATCTAAGATACGCTACCCTACTAGTCGTAGGCAAATAATCAATGACAACAAGTTTCATAGACAATAAGATTTCAATAAAAGATATGTTCTTATTCAATTCAAAAGAATGTTGGGACACAATGCCTACCACACTAGGCTTATAAGAATTTTTAATTACTAATTAGTTGAAAGGAAGAAAAGGAGAAAGGGAAGAAAAGAACATCAACAGCATTCTTTAGAGGTCAGCCAGCCCATGCTCTTATTACCACCCAGACCGCGCTCAGTTGCACAGATGACACCCTCCAACACTTCAAGCGATTACGAGCTTATTGAAGAAAACCGAGGGTGTCGCCACCTTTGAAGCCTTCCGCATTGAATCTCGTGAGAGACCCTGAAAAGCTTCCAAACAACCTTTCCAAGGAGCAACCAAGGCTTCGGCCATGGCAGAAGCAGTAGAGGCGAAAACTACCACTCTTTCTAATAAGGGTTGAAGCATCGAAACCAACTTAAGGTCAGGAATGTCTGAGCATCAAAGCAAGGAAGCACTATGGCTTCACTTGGCCAGAAAGGAGAAGCATATGTCCAAGCCAAATGCAAGATTCATCTTAAGAAGAAAAAATCCAGGCAAGCAGTCTGAACTACAATCGACAAACATAGTTTGGCCCTAAAAGAGCTACCTCCTTCCTATTAATCTTAACAAAATTTGATAAAAACCCAAGTGCACAAAAGCAATGGAAGAGGATGGCAAAGTAATCTGTTTTTATCAATAGAAAATCATACAAAGTTCGAGTTTGCTAAAGAAATTGCATGTCAATAGCCCCATGGGTTCAAAGAGGAAGAAGAGGGGGGTATTTATAAACCTCTCCTTTAAAACGCAGCCGTTATGATCAAAGAGGAGAAAAAGATCTGAAACATTCAAGAATGATAAGTACAGTGTCACACCACGTGAATGAGTGAAATGACACATCCTTGCCACATAAGCACAACCGCCGCAGCCAACGGTGCAATGTCATGTGGGCAGTGCATTAATTGCATAACAAAACCATCAATCGTTGGAGTCTTCATGATTTTACAAGCCCACGCCTGCGCATGTGTACGGACTTGAGGGGGAAATGTTACTCAATTATTTAATAAGTAAGAAGGCAGACTAATAAGTATATTTTAAGCTGGCTTGGTCGGGTCCAAGTCAACTGGGTCAAAGTCAGCTCGCAAGCTTGCTACGGCTGGGTTTTTTGTCTATGATGATAACCCGAATCTAGCTCCTTTGCTCAATTGCACATCAAGCCTTCTACTGGCGAAGTCTCCCAATGCAACAACCTCAACAACCAGCTCGTCGGTTAAAGCAAGGCGTAATTGTAACATCCCCTACTTTGAGGCCCAAAACTAACGGCTACGGATGCTGCAGTCATCCATAGTTATTAATCCTCGGCGACCAAATACGGTAATGTTAGATGCATTGATATAACGGAAACACATGGATATGGAAAAAATTTAAAATCAACAAACAACTTTCTCATTCCATTTCAAAGCATTTCAAATTCATTCCATATTCCCAGTACGAGAACCACGTTCAAAGAAAATATAATTATTACAACATACGCCAAGAGCGACATACGAAGATGCCTCCTTGGATGATCAGAGTATATATAGGAAATTAAACATCTTTGCCTTTACAACGCAAATAACACGGCGAAATCAAAAATGAAAAAGTAACTCTAAATAGCTATCAGGCCTCCTGCACGTCTCCGGAAGCTTATTCGTCTAAATAGGTACCTGAAAACCTCAACTCTCAGACTACTCAAAATCGAGCATCCGAGAGTTTAAGGGGAAAACATAAACTTCGAGTCAACCATAAAGCCTGGTATGAATAATAATCTACCATCTCAAACCATTTAGATATCTAGTGAGACCACACCGCTTAGCGAACGGGTTTTCCCCTCACTAGTATCTTATTCAAAACTTTATAAAACCATATACTGTGCTCCTGCATCCACAATGGTTAAAATTTAGCAATTCAAAATATTATGATGATATGCAAACAAGTAAATCAATTCTGGATTACCCATCCCCTTTTGACCATCTGTCTCAGTTATAGTTTCTAGGGCCACTTTTAACCTAATAGTTTTCATGGGCTAACTAATAACCTGTTTAATACTTATGTACTCACTGTCCGGTCTCATAGTTTTCATGGTATCACTAGGAACCTATTGGCCCCTGCCAATAACTTCATCATTCATGGGCTCTCCCTAACCTATTGGTATCTCCAATAACTTCCCTCTTATCCTGGTTTTCATGGGTTGACCAGGAACCTATTGACATATGTCAATAACTTAATACAGATATAGTTTTCATGGGTTCACTACAAACTTATTGGCCCCTGCCAATAACTCTTTCTAATCATAGTTTTCATGAGTTTACTATGAACCTGTCAATCTGGCAACTTCTTTAATCAGTGTTTGGGCATCCTATATTCTGGTCTTCCTGACCTCCTGGATGCAATTTTACTCATTAAGGAAATAACTCAATTTATATTCACTCCTGGGTCAACCTTGCTGGTTATTCTGCCCTTTCTCTCCAAAATACAGTTATGGATCCATATTAAAGTGAATATGTATATTAGAAGAAGCAAACATAATAACATAATAATACCAACACCTGTGGTTTAATATCCTTGAGATTATTTACATATGAAACATGGTTAATCCCTTTAACCTATTATTTTATCAAGGAAGGCTTCTTCAAAAACTTCATACTTAAATGCCATTTGAAACTCCTTTATTATGCCATGGTTTTTCCTTTAAAAATTAGATTGGGTTCTTTTCTTTGAAAACTAAGGCTTTCGAAACCTTAAACTTTTACTTTCGAAACCATTGGATAACCTCCTTCTTCGAAAGCATTCAAATCTTCTTTTCAAAACACTAGGCATATGCCTTTCAAAACACTTTGAAACATATCTTTCGAAACCATCAAACTATACCTTTCGAAAGTATTAAAGCATTACTTATTAATTATTAGAAGCATAGCTTTGAAACTACTTGAAAGTACCCTTTCGAAAGCATTGGGTTTATCTTTAAAAATATCTTTTGGGTCAAAATGAATGTAAACGAAAGTAATCCTTTCGAAACCATTTGAAAGTATCCCTTTCGAAAACTTTAATCTTCATATAAAGTTGTTTGGGGAAAATTGATGGCTTCGAAACCATCCTTTCGAAAGCCAAAACATTTAAGTAAAACATTTGAAGGATAGCTTCGAAACCCCTTTCAAAGCCATTGCCTTCGAAACCCTTGAATCCTTTTGAAAGCTTTAGGAAGTGGCTTAGTACAGGTTTAAAACAAAAGCTACCTTTCGAATTGGTTGATAACTTCAATCCATTCGTAAGGCATGGGGACTGCAGCAAGGTTTCGATTGGGTTGAGACTACCCTTTCGAAAGCATTAGTTCAAAACATAGGAACTCATTCGAAAGCTACACTTAAACAAAAAGGTGGCAACCCATTCGAGAGCTATTTAGAAGACCCTTTCGAAAGCATTTGTTTCGACTCCTTCGAAAGCTTTTAGTAAAAACAGGCAAGCGCATTTCTTTAGAAAGTAAAACAAAGGTTTCGACCCCATCAAAAGCAATGGTTCGACACCATGCCTTTCGCCCTTCTCCAATCCACTATGTACCAACTTTGTGATACCTTGTGTATTGGTTTCGGCTTAGTTGGTTTCGACCTGGTTGGTTTCGACTTGGTTGAAGGCGGAAGCATAAGGTCGAAAAGTGGCTTCTAAAGGAGGCGGAACCTACTTTTCTGGGTAAAGGCTGATTTAATGCCAATTAAAGTAATTACTTTATAACTAACCTGCCTATCTGTAAACATTTAATTAGTTGTTCTAAACTTTTCAAATTTTTTCTCAAAATAACTGCCGCATAATTTCAAATCTAGACACAGATTAGTTTAACAAATAAGCCTTTCCACTAAGAAAACAATTAAATCCTCCTTCTAAAATAAATTAATTTCCACAGTTAATTACTTAGGAAAAATCCCCAAAAATTACAGAAATTCATTTTCAACATGTTATCTAACATATAAAAACACCAGACCCAAATTCTTCACAAAATAACCGAAATTAATTTCTAAACCCAATTATTCATAATTTCCTTTGAAAATTCATAATAAATTTTCCTTAGCTTGGAAAAATATAAAATTAAAACCCATCACCAGAATCATGTTTTACACAACATATAATTTCCTCATGGCATTCGAAATTCAATGTAGTCTGTTTTACCCTTAAAACTGTATAAACAATTATCAAACAATTTTGTTTGAATCAAATATGTTATAATGTCCAAGCATATCATCATCAAAAATCATCATAATGGAATTTAATCTTAAACCCAAAAATCAAATGATCATAAAAACAAAATAGAGATGGTTTAGATTATTATTCGCTTTGATTATAATAAGGAATTTGAGATTTGATTAAGATTAATTTCCCCTAGCTTGAATCCTTAGCTTTAGATTGATTTTCTCCTCTTTTCTCCTAATGGTTGGCTTTGCTCCTCTTTTTTATGTTTGTTTGTGTTTTGTAAAATGAACATGAAATGGAAAATGAAACGTGGGTTTAAGGTATTAAGGAGTTATTTATATAATTAATTAAGCTCGGCCTCTATTTTGAATTTTCAAATCTCAATCCCCTAGTCACTCTAAGATTTGCATTATTATATTTAATTTATCAAATTAAATCTCTTGAATATTGTTATTAAAAATTAGGGGTTTTGCAGGCTACCCTCCTTACAGAATTTCGTCCTCGAAATTCAGTAAGGACTAAATACTAAACATAGCAATCATCTATAACCACTCTTAACAACCATACTAGCCTACCTGACTAGCAACTATCTATATAAAGCTAATATAGACATACCCTCAAAGCAGATCAGGATAAGTATCTCTAATCCTATCTACTTTCTCCCAAGTACAGTCTTTCTTGTTGTCGCTTCACTGAACTTTCACCAACTTGACTGTCTTGTTACTCAATCTGTTCTCATCTCTTGCTATAACCCGAACTGGTTGTCTAACGAAAGTCAAATTAGGCTCTACTATCAAACCTTCCAACCCTATCGGAGGAATTGTAGTCTCTGGATCATGCATATACATGCGAAGATGAGACACATGAAACACATTATGGACACCTGTCATACTGCTTGGCAACTCTACTCTGTATGCGAGCTTCCCGATCCTCTCTATAACTTGGAACGGACCAACATATCTCAGTGCCAATTTCCCTCACTTTCCAAATCGTACCACACCCTTCATCGGTGTACCTTAATGAAAATATTATCTCCAACTGAGAATTCTAGGTCTTTACGCCTCTTATCTGCATAACTCTTCTGTCTAGACCGAGCTTCCTTCATTCTTCCTTAGATTAACTCAATCTTCTCTGTCGCCTCTCTAACCAGATCTGGACCTAAGACTAATCTGTCTTCAGTCTCCAACCAACATGCTGGTGATTTGCATGGCCTTCCATACAAAGCTTCAAAAGGTGTCATTCCTATACTAGTCTGATAACTATTATTATAGGAAAACTCAACCAAATGTAGGTGATCTTTCCAAGATCCACCAAAATCCAATACACAAGCTCTCAATAAATCCTCGTGTACCTTATTGACTCTCTCTGTCTGCCCATCCGTTTGAGGGTGATATGCAATACTCATCTTAAGCTTGGTACCTAATACATCCTATAGACTCTTTCAGAATTCACTAGTGAACAAAGCATCTCTATCACTGACTATACTACTAGGAATCCCATGTAGTCTAACTATGTTCTTCACGAACAACTTAGCTAAAACAGGTGTCATCCTGTTTGACTTAACTGGAATGAAATGGGCACTCTTGGTCAACCTGTCCACTATGACCCATATACCTTCATTTCCTCTATTTGACCTTGGCAACCCGTCAATAAAATCCATGGATACCGAATCCTATTTCCAAATTAGTACCTCCAAAGGTTAAAGCAACCCACTTGGCTTCTGATATTCGACCTTCACTTATTGACAGTTTGCACACTGCCTAACCCACAAGCCAACATCCCTCTTCATACCTTCCCAATAGAAGCTCCTCTTCATATCTTGATACATCTTGGTCCCTCCTGGATGAATCGTAAATTTGGACCGATGACATTCTCCCAGAACATCTTTGCTTAAGTTCTCAACATTCAAAAAACACAACCGTCCCTTCTTTCTCAACCATCCCCTTTGGTCAAGACTAAAATATTTTAGATCATCGATCTCAGTTCCAACCTCAAACCTTCTAATCCTCTCGGCTAACACTAGATACTCTTTCTATTTAGAAGCAATCCTTTTGGTCAACACTGGTCGAACCTCTAAACATGACAACATGGCGGTACTCTGACTAGAACTAGCAGTCGATCTTAACTACATAATACAAGTAGTCAAAGCTTCTAAATCTTTCCATTCTGCCAACATAGCTAACACCACATTCTGATGTCTTCTGCTAAGAGCATCTGCTACTTTATTTTCTTTCCTAGGTGTATACTCTATACCAAAATCATAAGCAGCTAAAAACTCCAACCACCTCTGCGGTCTCATATTCAGCTCCTTTTGAGAGAATAAATATCTTAAGGACTTATGATCCATGTATATCTCAAACCTCTCCCCTAGGAGATAATGTATCCAAATCTTCAATGCGAAGATCACCGCAACCAACTCCAAATCATGAGTTGGATATCTCACTTCATGCGGTCTAAGCTGTCGTGAAGCATAGGCAATGACTTTACCCTTCTGCATCAACATAGCTCCTAATTCAGTTCCACATGCATCGGTATACACCACCAACCCTTGGTTTTCATCTAGAAGTACTAACAAAGGTTCACTGGTCAACAAATGCTTTAACATAAGGATTGCTTCCTTACATTTGTCGGACCAGACAAACTTCACATCCTTCCTGGTTAACTTAGTCAATGGTGTTGCTATCCGCAAGAAATCCTTAATGAATCTCCGGTAATAGTCAGCAAGTCCAAGAAAACTTCTAATCTCAGTCACTATCTCTGGTCTCTTCCAATTATTAAAAGCTTCGATCTTATCTGGATCGACTGACAAGCCCTTCTCTAAAACCACGTGACCAAGAAACTTAACCTCTTTCTTCCAAAAATGACATTTGGAAAACTTTTCCTTCAGCTGATGCTGCCTCAGCGTCTCAAGCACTACTCTAAGATGATCCTCATGCTCTCTTTCATCCTTAGATTATACTAAAAAATCATCTATAAACACCAACACGAACCTGTCCAAGTACTCTCGGAAAACTCTGTTCATCGAATCCACGAAGAAAGCAGGTGCATTTGTTAACCCAAATAGCGTTACTAACCACTCATACGAACAATACCTAGTTCGAAATGCTGTCAATGGAATACTGCCGTCCGCCACTCTTAACTGATGGAAACCTGTTGCCAAATCCAACTGGGAAAACACTCTGGCCCCATACAACTGATCAATTAGATTGTTAATTCTCGGCAAAGGATACTTATTCTTAATCGTCTTCTAGTTCAACTTACGATAGTCGATACACATCCTCAACGACCCATCTGGTTTCTTCACGAACACCACGGCCGCTCCCTAAGGCGAACTGCTTGGTTTAATAAAATTCCTTCCTTCTAGATCCACTAGCTACACCTTCAATTCCTTCATCTTGATCGGTGTCACCCTGCTAGGTTGTCTACTAACAGGTTTAGCTCCTGGCATAAGATCTATCCGAAACTCAACAGCTCGTTTCGGTAGTAGTCCTGTAACCGGCTCAAAAACATCTGCAAATTCTCTTGCTACTCGAACCTAACTTAACTCTTCTCTTACTTCCATAGCACTTAACCAAGTATAAACACTCCAGTCAGAATTCTCCACTGAGAATATGATTCGGTTATGACTATCAGGATGTCTCAATGATATCTCCTTATCCTGGCAAAATATCCTAGCCTCATACTTACCCAACCAATCCATACCCAAAATGATTCCAAAATCTACGAAATCGAAAACATATAGACTGCATGCAAACTTATGACCTAATAAGTCTAGTTATAAGTGGTCACATCTTATCCCTAGAGTTGCATACCCTCCTATTGGATTCGCAACTTTTTTTTGGCAAAGCCAGCGGGGTTGACCTTTAAGGAAGTAATAAGGTATGTGGGTTCTAAGCATAACCTATCCACCAAACACTGAGATATAAATGAATGTGATGCACCAGTATCAAATAGTACCCTAACTGGTACACTCTGAATCAAAAGTGTACCTTCCATTACAGTCTTCCCTTTTTCAGCTGCAGTTGGCCTAGCAGATGATGGTCCAACAACAAAAACCATTCCTTTGTCCGTCCTGACTGGTTCTGTGCACTGATTCTTATAATGCCCAACGTGATCACAATTGAAGCACTTCACACCTTTATTTTCTGCAGCCTTCTTCCCCTTGCCTGACCGGCAATCATGAGCATAATGACCTTTATTCACACTTGAAGCAAACTAAATCAGCCTTTGCCTTCTTGATAGCCTCCCCCTTTGGGCTCCCTTCTTCTAAAAGAACTTTCTCTTCTTTCCCTTAGAACCCTTGGTTTCGACCGGCTTCTCTCTAGTGCAAATAGCAAGCATCTCCTCATGTCGAATTGCCATCTCCATAACTACATTACAAGGATCACATATATGTGTCAGGGTCGCCCTGGCAATCTTAGGCCTCAATCCTCGAATGAACCTATCATTCCTTCTGATGACAGTGTCTATAGTAGCATACCCATATCGCGACAACTCATCAAACTTAGTAGCATACTCAATTACCGACATCTCTCCCTGCACCAAATCCATAAACTTTCTAAGCAAGGCCGACTTGGCAACTTCAGACGAAAACCTTAGTTCAAATCTCCTACTAAACTCTGCCCAAGTTAACTCCTCCTCCGGAACCCCGGCAGTAACACTATTCCACCAATGAAGCGCTGCCCCTTGCAACTGCCTAGAGGCCAGCCTCCTCTTCTGCTCATCATCCAAACCCAAATCAGTGAAGATTCTCTCACAGTGCAACGGCCAATTTTCCACTTCTATGGCATCCTCCGTTCCCATAAACGGCTTCTCACCAAGACTGGTGTAGTCTCTGCTCAACTTAGCATAATTATTCCCAACTAGAGCCACAGGATTAGCTCCTCCAACATTTTCAGCAACACTAGCAGTAGAACCTGCTTGCATCAGATTGACGAGGAACTGATACATCGTCCCCATATCTACTGTTGGATTTCCAGCATCCACATTGGCATCAACATTTTGGTTAGCATTAGCCTGTCGACCCGGGTTCCTTCTGGTGGGTCGAGCATTTCCGTTGGTTGTGGTCCTTCCTCCACCTAGATTTCCTCTTTCGTTTCCTGCCTCCATATCTTCTTTCTTGTAAATCTGCATACGAGCCTTAGTAAGATACATAAGAACGGTCTAAGAGAGAGGGGAATACGTACTTATATATATATATATATCAAATACAAGTACGTTACTATAGCATTAACCCAAACCCCGATCTTATTTTCTGATTCATTGGATTATGTTTTGAAAAATATTTTAGGTTTAAATTTCTTTTAAGTTTTCATAAACCTATGCTCTGATACCAACTTGTAACATCCCCCACTTGAAGGCCCAAAACTAACGGCTACGGATGCTGCAGTCATCCATAGTTATTAATCCTCGGCGACCAAATACGGTAATGTTATATACATTGATATAACAGAAACACATGGATATGGAAATTATTTAAAATCAACAAACAACTTTCTCATTCCATTTCAAAGCATTTCAAATTCATTGCATAATCCTAATACGAGAACCACGTTCAAAGCAAATATAATTATTACAACATACGCCAAGAGCGACATATGAAGATGCCCCCTTGGACGATCAGAGTGTATATAGGCAATTAAACATCTTTGCCTTTACAACACAAATAACACAGCGGAATCAAAAATGAAAAGGAACTCTAAATAGCTATCATGCCTTCTACACGTCTCCGGAAGATTATTCGTCTAAAGAGGTACCTGAAAACCTCAACTCTAAGACTACTCAAAATCATTTGAGTGCCCAAGAGTTTAAGGGGAAAACATAAACTTCGAGTCAGACATAAAGCCTGGTATGAATAATAATCTACCATCTCAAACTATATAGATATCTAGTGAGACCATGCCGCTTAACGGAACGGGTTTTCCACTTACTAGTATCTTATTCAAAACTTTATAAAACCATATACTCTGCTCCTGCATCCACAATGGTTAAAACATAGCAATTCAAAATATTATGATGATATGCAAACAAGTAAATCAATTCTGGATTACCCGTCCCCATTCATTTTTGACCATCTGTCTCAGTTATAGTTTCTAGGGCCACTATTAACCTAATAGTTTTCATGGGCTGACTAAAAACCTATTTAATACTTATGGATTCTCTATCCGGTCTCATAGTTTTCATGGGATCACTAAGAACCTATTGGCCCTTGCCAATAACATCATCATTCATGGTTTCTTCCTGAACCTATTGGTATCTCCAGTAACTTCCCTCTTATCCTAGTTTTCATGGGTTGTCTAGGAACCTATTGACATCTGTCAATAACTTAATCCGGATATAGTTTTCATGAGTTCACTAAAACCTATTGGCCCTTGCCAATAACTCTTTCTAATCATAGTTTTCATGAGTTTAATATGAACCTATCTATCTGACAACTTCTTTAATCAGTGTTTGGGCATCTTATATTCTGGTCTTCCTGACCTCCTGGATGCAATTCCACTCATCCAGGAAATAACTCAATTTATATTCACTACTGGGTCAACCTAGCTGGTTATTCTGCCCTTTCTCCCCAAAATACAGTTATGGATCCATATTATAGTGAATATGTATATTAGAAGAAGCAAACATAAAAACATAATAATACCAACACCTTTGGTTTAATATCCTTGAGATCATTTACATATGAAACATGGTTAATCCCTTTAACCTATTATATTATCAAGGAAAGCTTCTTCAAAAACTTCATACTTAAAAGCCATTCGAAACTCCTTTATTATGCCATAGTTTTTCCTTAAAAATGAGATTGGGTTCTTTGCTTTGAAAACTAAGGCTTTCGAAACCTTAAACTTTTACTTTCGAAACCATTGGATAACCTCGTTCGAAAGCATTCAAATCTTCTTTTCAAAACATTAAACATATGCCTTTCAAAACACTTTAAAACATATCTTTCGAAACCATCAAACTATATCTTTCGAAAATATTAAAGCATTACTTATTAATTCTTAGAAGCATAGCTTCAAAACTACTTGAAAGTAACCCTTTCGAAAGTATTGGGTTTATCTTTAAAAATATCATTTGGGTCAAAATGAATATAAACGAAAGTACCCCTTTCGAAACCATTTGAAAGTACCCCTTTTGAAACCATTTGAAAGTACCCCTTTCGAAACCTTTAATCTTCATATAAAGTTGTTTGGGAAAAACTGATGACTTTGGAACCATCCTTCAGAAAGCTCAAAACATTTAAGTAAAACATTTGAAGGATAGCTTCGAAACCCCTTTCGAAGCCACTGCCTTTACCCTTGAATCCTTTTGAAAGCTTTAGGAAGTTGCTTAGTACAGGTTTAAAACAAAAGCTACCTTTCGAATTGGTTGATGACTTCAATCCATTCGAAAGGCAAGGGGACGACAGCAAGGTTTCGATTGGGTTGAGACTACCCTTTCGAAAGCATTAGTTCAAAACATATGAACTCATTCGAAAGCTACACTTAAACAAAAAGGTGGCAACCCATTCGAAAGCTATTTAGAAGACCCTTTCGAAAGCATTTGTTTTGACTCCTTCGAAAGCTTTTAGTAAAAACAGGCAAGCGCATTTCTTTAGAAAGTAAAACAAAGGTTTCGACCCCATCAAAAGCAATGGTTCAACACCATGCCTTTCGCCCTTCTCCAATCCACTACGTACCAACTTTGGGATACCTTGTGTATTGGTTTCGACCTGGTTGGTTTCGACTTGGTTGAAGGCGGAAGCATAGGGTCGAATGGTGGCTTCTAAAGGAGGCGGAACCTACTTTTCTAGGTAAAGACTGATTTATTGCCAATTAAAGTAATTACTTTATAAATAACCTACCTATTTGTAAAAATTTAATTGGTTGCCCTAAACTTGTCAAATTCTTTCTCAAAATAACTGCCGCATAATTTCAGATCTAGACAAAGATTAATTTAACAAATAAGCTCTTCCATTAAGCAAAACAATTAAATCCTCCTTCTAAAATAAATTAATTTCCATAGTTATCTACTTAGGAAAAATCCCCAAAAATTACAGAAATTCACTTTCAACATGTTTCTAACATATAAAAATGACAGACCCAAATTCTTCATAAAATAACCGAAATTAATTTCTAAACTCTATTATTCATATTTTCCTTTGAAAATTCATAATAAATTTTCCATAGCTTGGAAAAATATAAAAATGAAAACTCATCTCCAAAATCATGTTTACATAACATATAATTTCCTCATGGCATTCAAAATTAAATATAGTTGGTTTTACCCCTAAAACCATATAAACAATTATCAAACAATTTTGTTTGAATCAAATATGTTATAAAATCCAAGCATATCATCATCAAAAATCATCATAATGGAATTTAATCTCAAACCTGAAAATCAAATGATCATAAAAACAAAATAGAGATGGTTTAGATTATTCTTCAGCTTGATTAAGATAAGGACTCTGAGATTTGATTGAGATTAATTTCCCCTAACTTGAAATAGCTTTAGATTGATTTTCTCCTCTTTTCTCCTAATGGCCGGCTTTACTCCTCTTTGTTTATGTTCGTTTGTGTTTTGTAAAATGAATGTGAAATGGAAAATAAAATGTGGGTTTAAGGTATTAAGGAGTTATGATGTGCAATTCCTTATATGCCCTTGTGTTAATTAATCTCCTAGTTAACATACAAAACAATTTATAAGCCCATTTATATAATTAATTAAGCTCGGCCTCTATTTTGAATTTTCAAATCTCAATCCCCTTATCACTATAAGATTTGCATTATTCTATTTAATTTATCTAATTAAATCTCCTGAATAATGCTATTAAAAATTACAAGCATTACAGTAATTCTTACTCAGCCCATCTCCTATTGGTCGACCAACTCCCTTACTTCTACCTGCTTGCAACCCAACAACTGGCCAGCCCGCTTGCTCAAGCATCTCTCCCTCAGCTATCTCTTAATCGGCATAGTTTAAGACTGTCTTGAGGGTGGCCTGTCATCGACCCAACTTTGATATCATCACTTATGACTTGCACTTCGTATCGTCTCACCGGGCTTAGACCCTCAGCTTTTTCCAGGTCCCCGTCGTGCTTATAGTCTCAGCAGACCAGCTCGACCCATATTGCCACTTAGGCATGCAGGAGAAAAGAGATAAGAGGTACAGCTAGGCATACCTACTTTTGAAAAGAAGCATGTCCTATTTTCTATAAGCATACCACAAGTACTTTAATGCAAAGCATGGTAGAGCATGCTCCTGGTACAGTTCTGTTGGCCACTTGGCCTTCATCTCAGTCATGCATTCCTTTCTTTTTCCTATTGTCTCTCATTAAGTCCATTTAACCAGATCAACGGCCAAACGCGCTTCATGCCTGTTTATAGCATGATCTTTGCAATCCAAACATCAGTTCAACTACTATAAGAACCCCATGCATGGCCTCTTCTAAGTAGCTGGTTTGACTCATGGTGGAGGGGACCCCAGGTGGGTTGGGCCTCCAAAGGTAGGAACCCATTATCCGCCACTCAAGCTCCCGGAGATCAGCAGCTCCTAGAGTTTAGCAGCTTCTTCAGTCTTAGGCGCATCATATTTTCTTATTATTCTCTTGTAATCCCTTGTAATTGTAAGAGAGCCATATAGTAAGAGAACTTCACAACGGACATAGGTAGCTTGGCCGAACCACTTCACATCTGGTGTCATTTTCCTTTGAATGACTTTTTCCTTCATTTTTCCGTTATTAAGCCTTGTGATTAGCAAGTAACCTTTGCTTTTCATAACGCATTATCATAACTCCGAGATTGATGAAAAATATCATCAACACCAACTAAATGAAGTGATATGAATATGAGATAAAAGATGCAATTTGTCGACAAATTTTGGAGTACTTTAGATCTATTATTCAATTATGTTGCTGCTGCCATAGAAGAGTCTAAGGATTTAAACAACATGTCTATTGATGAACTTGCTAGATCCTTACAAGGTCATGAAGATAGATTGAAGGTACCGATTCAGGAATTGGTAGAACATGCTTTGAAAGTAAAGTTATCTTTGTAAAAGAAGGAGAAAAATCATGGTGCATTCATGGAGGAGTTCGTGATCAAGGCCAAGGTCGAGGCCAGGACTATGGAAGAGGTAGACGAGGGGACAAACACTCATTTTGTATAGTGAAATAAGTCAAAATTTCAATCAAGTATAAGGTCGTGGATGAGGTAAAAGTGAAGGACACTGTTGGAACCGGTCCATTTGGCAGCGGGTAAATTGAGAAGGTTTCAAATTTTTTCCCTCGATGAATATTTGTAAGGTTTATATAAACAATTTAATTTTTTATTAAATCAAATTTAATATTGTTTTATTTGTTTTCAATGTAAAAATTACTCAAATAGATGTTTATCACATTACATCAATATATGTATAACATAAAATGATATACACTCGCACACACTTTTATACTTAAAAGATATAATAACATATGTATGAATTACATATATACTTATAATTATTGAGATTTATAACTAATGTATACATACATATAGTATACTATAATGTAAATGCATATGAGGTCCTTCATATGCATATGGGTGTTATATACATGTCTTTGAATACATACATACATACATACATACATACATACATACATACATACATACATACATACATATATATATATGCATATGGTTTTGTATGCATGTGTGCATATATATCCATGTGTGTATAATATCATATGTATATACTGCATACACACACATGCACGTATGTATCATTATAGTTACATCCACATATACATACATTGAATATGTTTCATAATCTAAAATCTCCGCTTTATATTATAGTTGTATGCGTATACATATATTTAAATAATTGTATGTATATATGTATATATATTACGGTAAGGCCAAGAATCTCATAAATATACATATATAAGTTATAAATCGAATATTACTATATATTTATATATACATAACTTTAAAATTGCACTATAAAATATACGTATGGTTTAAATGATTGATATATCTGTACATTTTGATTGAATTCAATTAAAGCCATAATTAAGATCATTAAAAACTATGAATAATTTGAAACATGTGTGTGTGTGTGTTACTATATATTTCATATAGTGGAAAATAGGCACAAGGACAAATTTTCATAAAATTTTTGGCTGAAGGACAACAGGTTTTATTTTTAGGCTGAAGGACAAACTTTAAAAGATAATTAGGCTGAAGGACAATGCTAATACAACTAGCATTTTGTACAATGTAAAACTGGATAAAATGCTAGTTATAATTAGCATTTTGTACAATGTTTGCACTGTACAAAATGCTAACTATATTTAGCATTTTCCTTCAGCCTAATTTTCTTTCAAAGTTTGTCCTTCAGCCCAAAAATGAAACTTTATGTCCTTCAGCCTAATTTTTTTTCAAAGTTTGTCCTTGTGCCTAATTCCCTCTTTCATATATATAAATATCTAAAAAGTATGCAATTATATAAATAACCTTGTGAACAATATTATATTGAACCTGTAAACACATCTATTTATGCAAGTTCCTTTTTATATACAAGTTGTATATATGCTAGATCTATTTAACCTTTTTCATACATATTATATAAACAATCAACCTATTTATAACACATATATAATTAGATTCATTTTATATAAATTCTGAACATTCAACTACAAATACAAATTAACAATGATAATAATTTTTTTATATTTATTGTAATGACCTAAAATTTCGCTACTTTGATTTGCGAATATTTAGTTAATTTTAAATATTCAATATATAGGTTTTATAATAAAAATAAAAATCTTTTAAATGATAAATAATGATGGTGAAATAGTTTTCAAATTTTGTTTACAAAAATATTTGGTTTGAAGAAAAATCGAAATGTGACCGGAATTCGTTTTCCGAATTTTTTGACTTTTCGTTAACTAAAAGTTGTTGGAAATGTTGTGATCAAAATAGCATATGTATATACATTCATTTATAGCTAAAGTTATGATTTCATTTCACATGTATATATATGTATTCACTTAAATATCTCACATATAAGTAAGATAAGTTTTCTTTGATTTAAAAATATATATATATATTTAAATGTAAAGATGCTTAGGAAAACATATGTAGACATAAGTACATATATGCATTAAATGCATGTTGGCTTAGATATGTAAGGGGGGATAAGGTGGTGAGGTGGCGCAAGGTCGGTGGAGGGCAAAGGACAAGGTGTTTAGATAATTCCTTTTTTTCTCTTGTTTATAAATAGTCTTTCCTTCTTCACATTTTACCTCATCTTCCTTCTATTCTATCTTCCTCATTTTCGATCCAAATGGAAATTTTATTTTACTGAAACCAAATAAAATTCCAATAGCTACAACTTTTATTTGTAACACATTCTCAAATTTTAAGTGTAGCTATATCAAAAATGCATTTCTTTCAGACATGCTTTTGGACACAGAAATTCAAGTCCGAAAATAGCTCCTCTTATCTCGGCCACATTTTCCTCAGAAATAACTAAAATTGAGTATTTCTTTTTATCAAATTGTAGAGGAAATAATTTTCTAAAACTTTCCTTTTGACCACTTTAACAAAATCCGAGAATTACATGTCCAAAAATCGAGGTGAAGTTGACCTATTTTCGAGTGGATTTTGTGATTTTCCAAGTTTTCTAGAACTCCAAAATGTATCAAGTTTTCAAAGGATTTTTGGTGAGTAAATTCTACAAATTTTGGGAAAATTTTACCTTTATATGTATTTAATATTGGATGGTAAAATAAGTTGGTTGTTTGGTTGGAATATTATATGGTTTGAATATATGTGTATGTTGCTAGTTGCGGTTTAGATATTGACTTGTGAACCGAAAGCTAAAGCGTTGTGTTTCACTATAAAGATGTGATTTTTGGGTTTTGCGTTATGATGTTGATATGTTTATGGATGTTTAGGCATGTGTATGTGATGTCATGCTAAGGAAGTGGAACTTTGATATGGTATTGATGATTAGATTTCTTTCTGGAAAAACTAATGTTTAGTTTAAAGGAAATTGAAAATCATTTCAAAGTTTTCAATTTTGTTTTCTTATGCGAACTCTTATGCTATGTTTATGATAAGTTGGTAAGTATTTAAGTGTTGAGGTTTTAATGAGGAAAGTCAAAACATTTTCAAGTTATGGTGTCCATAGCGATAGTCGCTATGGATCAGTTTCGCTTCAAAAATCCAAAATTTTCAAATTTAAGTTTCATACTTAAATTATTTTGTAAATGTTTTATAAGCCTAATAATAATGTTTTTAAAAGTTAATTAAGGATTTAATAATTAATAATTAATTAATTAAGTTTTAATAATTATTAAATAATTAAGTGTTAATAAGGTTTAACTTTAATTAAGTGAAGATTAGTTACTAATTAATTGCCCTTTTAAAGGATAAGATTAATTTTAATTAATAAATTATCAAGTATGATTAATTTTTAATTAATTATAAGTTAAGTATATGATTTACTTTTAATTAATTACTAACTAAATATAGGGCTAATTATTAATTAATTATTAACCATGTGTTTAATTTTAAATTAATTAAGGTTTTAATTTATGAACTATTTATTAAAGGTTTAATTTATTATTTAAGACTTAATTGATTAATGGAGATTAATTAATATTAAATTATTAATCAAGGTTTAAATGATTATTTAATAATTAATAAAGGATTAATTAGTGTTTAACTATTTATTTAATAATTAATTATTGTTTAATCATTTATTTAAAGGTTTAATTATTTATTAATTTATTTATTTAATTAAATTAAGATTTAATAAAGATTAATTATGATTTAATAAGAGTTTAACTTATAATTAATTATTTTAAAGGGGAGTTTAAGTTTTAAATCCTTTAATTTTCCAAGAATTAATTTATTTAAAAAGGGAATTCTTTTACAAAGGATAGTATTGAGCACAAGGGATTCAAATGTCGATACCATTAAGTAGATAAATGAATGTAAATGAGTTATGATGCGATTGTTTGTGTTTATGTGGACAACTATTAGCAGAATAAAACCCCGTTCTGCCATAAATTGATTGTTTGATTGTGTGGACATTTGATAGCAGAATAAATCCCCATTCTGATATAATATAATAGATTTGATTATTGTGGGCATATATTAGCAGAATAAATCTCCGTTCTGCTATAGATTGGTTGTTTGATTGTATGGACATATATGTTAGCAGAATAAATCTCCATTTTGCTATATGTTAATTTTTGATTGTTTGGACATCTATTTAGAAGGACAAGTCACCATCCTGCTATTATGCTATTTGGACATATTTATACTGGTTAGTTTATATTGACATGAAATTTCCTGATTCGGATATGAAGTGTATTTACATATATGTTGACTTATGTAAATAATTTGTTGAATGACTTGAAAATGAAATTGAAAATGAAATTAAATGGTAACTTAAACTAGTACCAGTGGGACTGCTAAGCCTCCTTTTGAATTTATGAAGCATGAATTTGAATTAACTTCAATTCTTTAGTCAGTCTTGGGTTTTAAAGTTTATAAATGATTTTTTTCATTATATACTTATTTTATAAAGGTATTTATAAATAGTAAAAATTATTATAATAAAAGGGGTTGACTAGATAAAAGGGTTTATTTAAACTAATTTAAATGAGATTTTGTAAATGAAATTTTGTAATGTCAAGAATATTTTATAAAGGAAATTTTATAAAGATTTTTATACATGGAAAAAGATTTTATAAATCATTTAGAGATTTAAAAAAAGAAGAAGTTTAAATCTAGTTTGAAAATTTAAAAGGAGGTTTGAATATGAAGTGAACTTATAAAAAGAATTTTTATAAGGGATAAGCGGATGAGTTTT
Source organism: Allium fistulosum (assembly GCA_030737815.1). Lineage (NCBI taxonomy): Eukaryota > Viridiplantae > Streptophyta > Magnoliopsida > Asparagales > Amaryllidaceae > Allium > Allium fistulosum. The sequence goes on from CM060906.1 coordinate 75,451,550, forward strand.
ATAAAGTGAATGGGTTTTATAGTAAGTGATATTTTGAAAAGGGAATTTCTTGGCCATTTAATATAAAATTTGAGAAAAGGGAATTTCTTGGCCATTTAATATGAAATTTGAGAAAAGGGAATTTTCCAATTGTTTTTGGTAAATACTTATATTTTTGAGATAAATAAAAATGTTTTTCAAGTATAAAAGGGATGTAAGAGGTTTGAGATAACTGTTTTAGAAAAGATCTTTTGATCAAGTTTTAAAACGAGGATTTTATTAATTAAAGGTTATTTAATAAAGGCTTAGTGGATCCCATATGGAATTAAATCAATGTTTGATGTTTGTTTATTTGATACTTAAATAACCGACTATCAAATCTGGACCAAAACGTAACTTTAAAAATATCTAGGAGAAACATGAGAATTATATGGTATAGTTACCGTCGGTGGTGCTATGCTGTGCGTATAAATCTCGTTTCGTTCTTCTAGGATAAATGATAATGAAATCCATCCATAAACGGTTAGGAGATGAACTCCGCTCTTATCTTTTGTCTGCTTATTTCCTAAAGAACTGGGGTTGAGTTTACCGGAAACCATCGAAAATTGTTTCAAAGAGACCGGGATCAGATAAGTACTAATCATCCGAAAACTACTTCGATCCAACTCAAGCATTTCGAACTGATGATATCTTGAAGAGGACTGAAGACGGAGACTTTGAAGTGCAAGGGCTACTTGCTACTAATCCCGAGGGTGATTCCAAAATGGTAGTAGAGGCAGTGCCTTTGGTTTCGTTCAGACCCAAAATGAACTTGTATGGATGAATGCTGACATTGCATTTCTGTTAGAGGACAGTGTTAGCATTCCAAGATGGTCTGCTAAGAAAAAGGTAAAAGCGTTGCCTTAAGCCTCACAACCAGGGAAATGGCTAAAATAAGGTAGATGCAGCAGGGCTATGTGGGTTTATTTAAAGTAATTTAAAATGATATTTTGTAAATGATATTTTTTAATCAAAAATATTTTATAAAGGAAATTTTATAAAGAGTTTTATAAATGGAAAAAGATTCTATAAATCATTTATAGATTTAAAAAAGAAGAAGTTTGAATCTAGTTTGAAAATTTATAAGGAGGTTTGAAATATGAAGTGAACTTATAAAAAGAATTTTTATAAGGGATAAGCGAATGAGTTTTGTAAAGTGAATGTGTTTTATAGTAAGTGATATTTTGAAAATGGAATTTCTTGGCCATTTAATATGAAATTTGAGAAAAGGGAATTTTCCAATTGTTTTTGGTAAATACTTATATTTTTGAGATAAATAAAAATGTTTTTCAAGTATAAAAGTGATGTAAGGGGTTTGAGATAAATAAAAATGTTTTTCAAACCTTTGTGCATGATCCATCTCAATGGCAAGAACAACTTGAAGACATACCACCACCGGTAACGCAACCATCGCAAGAAACACCCGAACCATCGCAATTGAAAAGACGTAGTAAGCGAAGGCCTAAAAGGAATACGCCTATGGAAGTTAGAAGATTGTACTGAGAACAACCTCAATGTGTTTGAGCTTTTGGAAGTTTGTTGTAGTTTAAGATTAATTAAGGATGAAGGAATTTGGTTGTAAATGAAGGAATGATGTTGAATGTTGATGTTTAAGTTCAAGTTTAATGATGTTGAATGTTGATTTTGAATGTTGATGTTGTAATGATGTTGAATATGTTGAATAAATGTTGATGTTGAATATGTTGAATGATAGCAGCTTTCTTCCTTTGAAAGCAACCCAAAACCTTAATGCGCATTAGTATTATGCCCATAAATGGAATGCACATTAAGGTTTTGGGTTGTTTTCGAAGGCAGAAAGCTGCTATCATCTTTGTTTGCATACATTTCATTCCAGCTCACTTATATTGCAATACAATACTTACCATAAAACATGAACAACGTTAAACAACATTTACTGCACCTACTCTATAAATCGTCCATACATGAAAAACGTTAAACAACAAAATACATAGTCATTACAAATCATTTCATACACGATCTAATTTTGTTCCCTACTCCACCACATTTACTGCACCTATTTTTCCCACCACTTGTTCGTTGGTCCATTGCTCCCTTTATACACATCGACCGTGGTCTTTCGGTATTCCTCTTGATTGGTGGTGGTTTGATACGGGGACCTTCTTGTGCTTTCCAATACCGACTATCCAGGATAGGGTGAAATAAAGGAGAATAAGACGCTTTATAGTTTGCACTTGTATACCAAGGAGAAACTAAGGAAATTCCTTGGTGCGCATTTTTGGAACGTGCTTTAAAATCAAATATATATGTGTGTTCCATATACGCGCATTTGCAAAGTACTGGGGCAAAAACGAATCCTATTTTTGTAAGTAGTTTGAACCGAAGCTTATTTTTACAATAGGTTATTTTTTAAAGCATGTTTCAAAAATTTGTCCATACTTATATTTTTGAGATAAATAAAAATGTTTTTCAAGTATAAAAGGGATGTAAGAGGTTTGAGATAACTATTTTAGAAAAGATCTTTTGATCAAGTTTTATAAAGAGGATTTTATTAATTAAAGGTTATTTAATAAAGGCTTAGTGGATCTCATATGGAATTAAATCAATGTTTGATGTTTATTTATTTGATAGTTGAATAACCAACTATCAAATCTAGACCAAAATGTAACTTTGGAAATATTTAGGAGAAACATGAGAATTATATGGTACAGTTACCATCGGTGGTGCTTTACTGTGCGTATAAATCTCGTTTCGTTTTTCTAGGATAAATGATAAGGAAATCTGTCCACAAACGGTTAGGAGATGAACTCCGCTCTTATCTTTTGTTTGCTTATTTCCTAAAGAACAGGGATTGAGTTTACTGGAAACTATCGGAAGTTGTTTCGAAGAGACCGGGATCGGATAAGTACTAATCATCCGAAAACCACTTTGATCCAACTCAAGCATTTTGATCTGAAGATATCTTGAAGAGGATTGAAGACGGTGCCTTTGAAGTGCAGGGGCTACTTGCTACTAATCCCGAGGGTGATTCCAAAATGGATGTAGTAGAGGTAGTGCCTTTGGTTTTGTTCAGACTCCAAACAAACTTGTATGGATGAATGCTGACATTACATTTCTGCCAGAGGACAGTGTTAGCGTTCCAAGATGGTCTGCTAAGAGAAAAGGTAAAAGCGTTGCCTCACAACTAGGGAAATGACTAAAACAAGGTAGATGCAGCAGAGCTATGTGGGTCGCTCCCATTAGGGTGTGTCATCACCTCTCTAGATTATCACATTATGGATTTGGTTTTCCATGAGAGATCTTGATACAGGTTGGGAACAATCGGGGTGATGACATATTCAGTACTATCCAAGTTCAGGGGTAGGCCGGTTCTGTATTGACAGGGGTGGACCAAGTTTAGGGTCGGACCCCAGGTATATTTTATCTAGAGGTGTACCGTATGGAAGGTAGTCCCTTACCTTGCCATTGTTGGAATCCATTCTCCAATAAGCGCCATGCGGACTTGATTGTATACCTATTATGATGGAATTTAATAATGTAACAATTTCGGCTATTTTCATATATTTATTTTGAATGCTTAGACATTATCATAATATCACTCAATTTTCTATAAAAATGCTTTGGTTATCGTAAGGTAAAAACCTGTCCGTGTTTATGTGCGGCATGGTCTTATGAGATACCTTTGATTTTAAAAGTGTTTTAGAAGTTATAATAAAGCTCCTCGTAATTTGTCTTTCTCACACTGGTTTTGCCAAACTGACCCAGGTGTTGTTTCCTATAATGCTTGGATCAACTCGAGCATATTTTCCAGATTTAGCTGGATTCTTTAAAGCTTTCAAGTGACAAGCTGGATTCTCCTAGACGTATTCACGTATCTTATTTCTTCCGCTGTTCAGTTTTTGTTTTGTTCTTGTTTGTATTTGTCAGCAATTGTAAGAACAGGCTGTTATAACTGTCCAAGCTGATAATAGGTTAGTGCACTCTGATGTTGTTTATAATAAAGATGATTTCTTTTTGTACTGACTTGTTCATATTATATATTACTCGTCACATTTTGTGAGATTTTATTTTGTTTTTTTTTTCTTCATCCCGAATGACCTGTCTTTCGGACACTTAAATGATCGACACATGAATACCGATGATGTATTTAGTGTCGTCTTTAGGTGTAAGAAAGGCAGATCGTTACATTTAACATAAGTTCATGTTAATATATTTTATATACATGTTAATGGATGAAATAAATATGATAATAGGTTAGGGAGTTTGTATTAAACCATTGAATTTGCATATTCGTCACACCTTGATCTTGCAATCTCTTCTTTGAAATTCTGAATTCCAACAACTAGGATTTGCAAAGCTCTAGGTTAATTACCCTAGCATAGGCTTATAGTACTAGTGTTAGAGTATAGTAGAAGGCTAGGAAATTTCACCAAATCAAAATGAGGAGAGAAGGCTCAATTTTTATAGAGAGGATAGGAAAATTCAACCTTTGATATTCTCTTTTTTCCTTTTATTGTTTCTCTAACAAATGTCATTCCACATACTAATATATTGTCGACCTCCCCTTTCCCTCTTCCAAAATTTTTGGTCACCCATAATTGATTTGTTCTTTAATACTAAATCCACGTTCAATATTAACATCTATTTTGTAAATTAAATAAACATGTATATAAAAAGTATATGCATATTTAAATGATATCCAAAGGTCATCAAAACTCTCAAAATCTACCAAACTTACTCTAAGCACTCAATATAATTAATATAATATTTATATCAATTAATTTATAATACTTTATAAATTAGTTAAATCAGGTTTTATTTTAGAGACTACTCATATTCAGTTGTGCGATTCACAAATGTAAATTTGGTCAGCAATTAATATCTAACACTTTGAATATTAAAATCCACACATTACCTTAGCTAGTAGTGTAACATTATGTCGCTTTAGATATCTAGAGCTTTGTTATTGTAAAGCTCCAATAATATCCATATACAACTATATAATCCAACTACAAAGTCCTAAGTTCAATAATAAGATTTATTATTAACCGATGTACTTTGGTCGCATGTTTTGACTTTGAGTTGACTACAGTGACCGTGATACTAATAGCTTATAACAGAGGGGACGAATTCACTATTGAATAGTGTTTCACTTCAAATGCTTCAACTCAGATCCAACTATAGTCATATCATGAACATTATACCATGATTTAACTATAATAAAAGTGAAGAATCCACATTTAAGTTCCATAGTATTTTCAAGTCTAAAAAATGTCGTAATCATCACACATATATCTATTTTTTGACCTAGTTGTAATTAATTAATAGGAAACTTTCAGTTGAGTTATTATGTAATTATCCAATAACTACACCTACGTAACCCTTTAGTGCCCTCAACGGCCTTGGGTGATACGCTACCCAACATTTGGAGAGCATTACATATACGGGTCTCAATAGTTGAATCGATATCGTTTTTCTTTAAACATTTTAACTAGGAATCATTTTAAACAAAGTACTAATTAGTTTACGATTCAATACTCATTATCACACCATCTATAACTGTAAACCATAATGTTTTATTTAAGGATTTTCTACTTATACATGTCTGATGATTTTTATTATTATTTATATCACATAACAACATACGTAACATAAAATAAAACCAGAAGCTTACTTCATTTCAAAAAAGATTGGTTTCAAAGTTAGGTTAAGTAACAAATTACATAATTGCCACTAGGACATAGCCCTCGAAACTTTCAATCTGCCACTTGCACTTTGAATAATTTTGGATTCACAGTCCAGTCCTTCTTAATCCGTCTTCATTCTATTTATCTTGCTTTATCCGTTTACTTGACAAGCTATTTATCATGTGATATTTATAAATAATGCAACTTGACCTTTCATGGGTTTTTGATTCCATTTGCAATCTCCATTGCTTTATTGATGTCATAATATATATTAGATGTTCAATCAAGGGAATCACTCTTTACCATACTAATAAATTTGCGTACACATATTTTATTACGACACTATTCTAGTGATGTACTCAACATGTTAGAATTTGCTACAATTTCTCTCGCATGGAACCATTTCTAGCATAAGACTTTAATTTATGCGTAATATTTTAGTAATACTTCTCAAAATAGAAACAATACAACTTCATCAAAAGTACATGAAGTGGAGGATGAGGTAGATCCCAGATGAGGGGTGGGTGAGAATGACCTGAAACTAACAGATGATTTGGAAGATGTATAGCTGGATGATTTAGAGCCATTGAAAATCATAAAAAGTTAAGCATCAAATTGAGTGCGGAATTGATGAGTTCCTTGATCTACAGACGTCTTTTCATGGAAACATTCAAACATGGTTAAAATAAACCCAACCATCATCCGCCATGCCCTTAACATCGACCCGAACGTGCCTCCTGTAACACAAAAGAGGCGCACCTTGGACCAAGAAAGGTACAATGCTCAACATGAAGAAGTGAGGAAGCTAAAAGCAAACAACTTCACTAGAGAAGTCTATTACCCAAAATGGATAAGCAACCCAGTTTCAGTGAAAAGGCTAATGGATAATGGAGAACCTTCATAGACCTCACTAATCTCAACAAGGCCAGGCTCGATGATAGCTTTTCCCTTCCTAAATTGAATCAACTAGTGGATACAACCAGTGGACATGAATTGCTTAATTTTATGGATGCTTATTCAGGTTACAATCAAATTGCCATGTTTGAGCCAGACTTAGAGCACATAAGCTTCATTACTGACAAGGGGTTGTATTGCTACAAAGTCATGTCATTCAAACTGAAGAAAGTAGGTAAGACTTACCAGAGGATAGTTAATATGATGTTCTTGGGTTAAATCGATAAAAACATTGAAGTATATGAGGACGACGTGCCTGTAAAGTTAAAGAAAGACCCTAGCCATGTGCAAGAATTAGAGGAAACCTTTTCCATACCGTTTGCACCAAAAATGGCATAAACATCCTAGAATCGATATAAAGCACCAGTTCTAATAAATAAAGGAAAAAGCAGAAAAGAAGACACAATTTTTATAGCGGTTTAGCAAATTCTCCAGCCTACGTCCACTTTAATCTTTGCTATTATCCATTTTCTCTTTAGATTACAACTAATTTTATCAGATCTGACCACAGTCTAGTGGATCTCAGATTTACAATGGAGTTTCTAGAGTACGTTTGAGGAAGTAAAAGAGTGAAGAAGGTGCAAAGTGTGAATCTCCTCTTCAGTTGCTATAGGGATTGTTTTTATAGAGAAACTCGCCAGTAGACTCGGGAGACCACCTTGAATAAAGTCTAAATGCAAGTCCAAGTGTACAGGAGGGAACATACCGACCCAATATTCAACAAAAATCTCTCGGTAGCAAGAGGTTTCTCTCAGTACCAAGTTTTGTATTCTGGTGAAAACATCTTATTTTCACCTACTTAGTTTTTCTATCTTTGATTTAAGGCATTTCAAACTCTTTTTCAGGAAGATCAAGTTCCTTCTGGTTATTTTCTTGATATCGCTTGTCTTCTCCTACTTTGTTCTTTGAAATCCTTAGTGTTGCTTATCTGTCTTTTAGAAAAAGCACTTTATTACGATTACTTAAAGAAGTACTTGAAGTATAAGCAGATTGGGAGGTGCCAAGGGGAAGAAAAACCTCTCGGTATCGAGAGGCCCTCTCAGTACCGAGTGGTCTACTTAGCTCCAATTTCCATCAAACTTATTAAGTTTAGTCTTTTGGCCTTTCTAAGCATGTTTCCAAGTTCGCGACTCCTCTCATCTTCATTTTGGCCTTCTATGTCTAGTTGAAATCGGCTTAGCTAATAAGCGGGTTAACACTCGCTCTTCAAAGTACGCCTTTTGAATGTAAGGTGTGCTTTGTCCAAGAACAAATTTCAGTAGTAGTCAATCTTTGATAGTTGAGCTCTTTATCCATCCATTGACCTCGATCTTCGTGAATCGTCCGGTTCCTTTGGATTCTCCAATAGGCCAAAGGTCATTCTAGACCTGTTATAGCTTTGGATTCCAATCCTTGCTTTAAGTGTTAGCCACAAATCACGATCAGCCTGTCTCTTATCCAAAGGTACAATTTTGTATATCAAAATCATCCCGTCTTCGCTCGGGACTTATCCATCTCATTCTGATTACAAGGCATTCAAATCCTTTTATCAAGTCAACATCTATTCTAGGATTCGATCTCTTCGTACCGTTTTGCATCTAATCTAGGGTTCGATCTCTACGGATCATTTAACCTCCAATCTAGGGTTCGGTCTCTTTGGATCCTTGCTGAGTCCAATCCGCTTACTTTCTGGCAAGGGCACTCAACGTCCAAGCAAGTCCATCCGCTTACTCTTCGATGCGGGTACTTACTTTTGATCTCTCCAGATCCTTATTGAGTCCAATCTGCTCACTCTCCGACAAGGGGACTCAACGACCAAGCAAGTCCATCTCACTCTTTGGCGAGGGGACTTACTTTTTGTACAAGTCCATGTACTCGCTCTCTTACAAGGGAACTTACACCTTGCGGTCATCGCCTCGTCTCTCCGGATGGGACTACCACAATTAATATCAGTCATCACATTCAAGTGGTTTTTAGAAAATCAAATATTGAAATCAAAGAAAAGAAGTAAACAAACTAATCATTCATCTCAAACATCCGACTTAGAGCGTGCCTAGAGATCTATCGAGATCTCGTACATGTGTAAGCAGCCTGAGGTTATTATTATCTTATTTATTCATCTCAAACATCCAACTTAAAGCATGCCTAGAGACTGATCGAGATCTCGTACACGTGTAAGTGGTCTGAGGTTATTATTCAAAGCAAAAGGCAAAGCATGGGAATCGAACCTGGCTACCTTCCATCCCGATCATAGGATTGTGAATCTCGATCCAGATCCCTGGTCGTGTCTTGATTCATTCGCCGTTGGTGGTGCCTGCTTTAGTTGCACCATTGTAGTTTGGTTCCTTACGTACTGTTGCAATTGGTTATTCCGAACCGGTTTTTCAATCAGATCATGAATGCGTCGACATTCATTCATTTAGTGTCCTTCAAGCTCATGGAAAATGCAAAACCTTCCAAAACTCCTTTCCCTAGTTGTGGGTTATCTCTTAACTGGCCTCCGATAGGGGATCTGCGACCTAGTATCTATGTATATCCTCCTTAGGGTCTTAGTTAGATCATGTAGGAAGAGAATTTTAACTCCCTCCTTTTCCATTTTTTTCCCCAAAGTTGACATCAGCCCCTCGCTTTCCCTTATCCTTACCATGTCCTACTCGGGATGATCCTCTGCCATCCACAGCATTAATCTTAGCATTCTCAGCTTTAGCATCTTCTTGACACAAATATCTCTTAACTTCATGATAGAACTCCATAAGATCCATTGGTGGGTCCCTTTCCAAAGCAATCTTAAAGTCAGTCTTACTTGGAAATCCTAAAACTATATACAGCCATCAGAATCACTGATGGATCCGGCTTATGAACCGCAACGGCTGCCGTGTTGAACCTTGACTCCTTAAGTTTTCTCTAGGCCTTTGCTTCACGCTCGATGGTGTCATAACATTCTTTGTTCAGTAGATATGAACTCTGAATTGTGTTATGAACTTATTCACTAGGTCGGTCCACGTGCTTATAGACCCATTCTCTAGCTGTTTGAACCACATTGCTGCTAAATCTGTCGGATATAATGGGAAGCATCGCCCCATCACCTCCTTCGAAGCACCCAACACTTCCATTTGTTTGATGTAAATAAATTTTTGGATCCGTCTTTTCATCATACATTTCCAATGTTAGAAGCTTGAAATCAGAGGAATTCTCGCATTTTGAATATTATGAGTAAATGGATTCCTGTTAACATCCTCAAAACTCTGCTCTAGGGGTCCACCTCTAACTATTTTTCTGATCATCTCAGCCATCCGGTTGTCGTTGTCTAATGAAAGTCTTTTACCACTAGCTGCATTCTGCCCCTGCTCCTCTTGGGGAACTTCGACACATGTTCAAGTACATATTTCTCTGGCTGAACATCTGTGTTCTGATCGGCACCTCTGGCATCTTTCTATCCTCCATTACTACGGGGAAGTACTTGCACATATTCCTCTGGTTGTTGTGCACTTGTGCACTGTCTTGTGTTCCTAGCTCCAACATTATCCGTTCTTGGCATCCTAACTTTCCCTAAGCTTAATCCAACATTGCCCATGAGTATATTCCTCTCAATGCCGAGAGGAATGGCATCGAGTGGTCTTGGTTGTAGGGGCACCGCTCTAGTTTGCCCCGCTCCAAATCTAGATGTCCCCGCATTATTTCTAGGTCCTTAGTTCTGAATTCTAGCAGCTCTAGTTATTCCTTGTTGTTTCATTCTTTGGAAAAAGCCTCCAGCATTTCCTGTTGTCGAGTCATTAATCCATCTTGCATGTCCTTCATCATTTTCACCATCTCTTCTTTGGTCATGTAGATAGATTGATTAGAATTTGAGGACACCTCCTAGCTGCCCCATGCTCTGGTTGACTTCCTTCAATCTTAAACCTAGTGTCAGGTCTTTTCATCTTCTCCGAATTTCAGATCCAAGCTTTAGGTCATAAAATATAGCTCGCTCTCAGTGAAAGCACCAAAATGTTTGCACTAGAAATGACGCAAATACCCCAGAATCGATTGAAAGCACCGGTTCTAATAAAATAAAGGCAACAGCAGAAAATGAGGGATAATTTTCATAGTGGTTAGGCAAATTCTCTAGCCTACGTCTACTTTAATCTTTGTTATTAGTCGTTTTCTCTCCGGATTACAATTAATTTTATCAGATCTGACCACAATCTAGTGGATCCAGGCTTTTAAATCTCCCCGAGATGGCCGAGATGAAAAATCCGAGATATCAGCCAAAATCCGAGATTTGGCAGCCTATTTAGTTATAAGTGTTTTAAATATCGCCCGAGATAGCCGAGATATTTTCCCGAGATATTGGCCAAAATCCGAGATTTAAAACACTGAGTGGATCTCAGATTTACAATGGAGTTTCTAGAGTATGTTTAGGGAAGGAATTAGGAGTGAAGAAGATGGAGAGCGTGAATTCCCTCTCCAGTTATGATAGGGTTGGTTTTTATAGAGAATCTTGCAAGTACACTTAAGAGCCCACCTTGAATAAATTCCAAATGCAAGTCCAAGTGTACAGGATGGAACACGCCGACCCAATCTCTAACAAAAACCTTATGGTACCGAGTTTTTTGTTCTGGTTAAAACTTCTTATTTTCACCTGCTTAGTTTTTCTATCTTCGATTCAAGGCGTTTCAAACTCGTTTTCATGAAGACCAAGTTCCTTATGATGGCTTGCTTGATATTGCTTGTCTTTTCCTGCTTTCTTCTTCGAAATCCTTAGTATTACTTATATATCTTCTGGAAAAAGAATTTTATCACAGTTGCTTGAAGAAGTACTTGGAGTATAAGGAGATTGAGAGGTGCCAAGTGGAAGAAAGCCTCTCGGTACCGAGTGGACTACTTAGCCCTAAATTCCATCAAAATTCTTGAGTCCAATCTTTTAGCCTTTCTAAGCATGTTTCCAAGTTCGCGAACCTTCTCGTCTTTATTTTGGCCTTCTAAGTCCAGTTGAAATCTGGTTAGCTAAAAAGTGAGTTAATACACACTCAAGTAGTAAAACATGAAACCAAACCCCCATAAGTGTAACTTTGCTATTCGGTTAGGGAAGTTCGTGGGTTACATAGTAAGCATAAGAGGGATAGAAGAAAATTTAGAAAAGGCTGATGTTGTGTTTATCTATGGTATTCACATGCTGAACATCCAAGTGCTGGAAAGACAGATTATTGGGATGAAAGAAAAGGAAAGATAGAACATAATCTCACATCGCGACTAGTAATATATAATATCCAAATGATCTTTACAAAAAACTTTAATATACATACACCAATTAGATTAATTAACATATCATCAGCTTGGACAGTTATAACAGCCCGCCCTTACAAATGCTGATAAATACAAAACAAGAAATACAGTGGAAAATAAAATAAGTCAGGTTTTGGAGGCATCTGGCTAGTCTTTCGAAGCTCCAAAGCATCCATAACTAAATTTGGAAATATACTCAAGTCTGACCTGAGCATTATAAGAAAATAAAACCTGGATCAGTCTGCTAAACCAGCGTTAGAAACTCAAATCAAATCATATGGATTGTTATATTTATCAAACCCTTCAGAAATAAAGGTATCTCATAAGACCATGCCGCAAATAAAAAGAGCCAGGTTTTTACCTTACGATAACCAAACCATTTGTATTTGAAGATCCAGTGATATTATAATAATATTTAGAGTTTAAAATAAATATTTGACATAGCCAAAATGGTTATATTAATTTCATTCAACAGCAGATTTAGTATACAACTAAATCCGTAAAGGCACATATTGGAAAATGGATTCCATACAATGACAATGCTAATGGGGTACCGCCTATCATGGTATACCTCGAGAAAAAATATACCAAGGGCCTCACATGGACCCCTGCCAACACTGAACCGGCCCACCCCTTCTTAGATATTATCGAATATGTCATCACCTCGGCTGCAGCTTACAACCGTACCGGGCCTCTAGCATACATAATCCATGAATATTGATCTAGATTGGGTGATAACCATACCTTAATGGTGGCGAACCATATAGCCCTGACGCATATCCCCTGTTTTAGTCATTACCAAGTATGAGGCTTGAGGCTACGTTTTAACTTTTTAGCAAATCCCACTTGGAATGCTAACACTTCCGTCTAAGCAACAATGCAATTCCATCATTCATCCATATAAGTTATTCAAGAGATGAACAAACCGAAGGCACTATTTCTACTACATCCTTTTTTGAATCACCCTCAGGATTAGTAGCAAGTGGACCTTGCACTTCAAAGAACTTTGTCCTTAATTTCCATCTTCTTCAAGATGTCTTCAATTCGAAAGTTATAACAGTTCGAAGTGGTTTTCATATACTTATGCTTATTCGATCACGGTCTCTTCAAACTAAAAATCGATAGTTTTCAGTTAACTCAGTCCCGATTGTTTCATTAGTAAGTAGAAGATATAAGAGTCCTAAGGGGATCAAGAATATCCACCCTTAAAGTGAGAGTAGTTTCATCGGAATGAGTTCTCCCAAGGGAAACTCAACCCGTATAAACACGTGAAGCTATCATATACTTCCTAAGTCAAAATAGATCAAGCTATCGATAGTGCATAAACCACTATCTGGTGTAAGTATATAGTTTGCATATGGAAAATCTGGCATCGTATTCTTATCGCTACGTTTTGATTTCAAACTCGTCTCGATTAATAATGAAGTCGGACAAGTTAGGGTACCATTACCTCTTAGACCATGTCTCGACTTCATTCTTAATTCTTATAGATAAAAATGGACTTTTATACCTCGAAATTTAGTGTAAAGTACAAGATGAAGTACCTTTCCTATACTTAATTAATCATGACCTATTTATAAAAATTAATCCACTTATACTTATCACGCTTTCGACATTTCAACTTCTCTATCCCTCGCCCAAAAAAGAAGCTAGGTATGTCAGGGCACTGGTTGCACCTGGCCCTGCCTTAGTTAAAATACTTCGATTTTAGGTCTCACAGATAGTGGAAAGTCCACTCATCGGATTTTAATGCTAAATATAAGATGACTAACTTTCCATAAATGTGTTAACATTTTAGCACTACTTATCATATTTATTTTATGTTACTTAATGACACTAACAAATAAATCCCTTGCATAAAACAAAGTCTTTTTAAAATAATCGGAAAACCACTCCCTAAACTTATTACTAGTCTTCAATTCCAACTAGTACTACTCATTGGTTAGAAATGAATAATTCAAGTTAGGGTATTATTACCTCTCAAACCCTGACTCGACATTCACTTCTAACTTCAAAATAGAAACAAGTTTCTATACCTCGAAGTATAGAAAATAAAATAGGATCTAAGAGTTCCATATACTTGTGATAAAAATCATTTTCCAAATCATTTATTTAAAACAAGGTTTGATTACAATATGCAAGATCTTTTCTTTATATAAAGTAAACAACTTATTTAATAATAATAATGTGTTATAAACCAAACTTCCTTTCTAATTTCTCGAAAACATTTACTCTTTTCTTTTCTTGAAAACATTTATTACAGCAATAGTATTGTAATTCAAGCTTTCTTCCTCTCTTTTTTTTTTAAATCTTTTAAAAACATTTTAAACAAAGTTTGAAACTTGTATTTAAAACATCCCTTTAAAGATAGCCGCTTTTAAACGAGAACTTGACTTTTGAAACAAAGGAGTTTCTTTTATAAAATTTACACCTCTTGCTTAAATAACTCAAATAAATTCTTAAGAATATATTCTTCAAACTCCTTTTAAAATACTTATACAACTTTTATAAAACACATTCTAAAAGCATATACAAAATATCTAAAATAGATAACCTCCTTTTATTATACTAAAATCATTGATTTCCAAAGTGCATCCATAACGCTATCGCTATATGGACCGTAACTTTGAAAACTTTATTTGTAAATTAAATAGTTTTTAAACCACATTTCTTTCTATAATTTAAACCACTTTAATACCCTTCCAAAAAGGTTTGAAAAAAAAGTCAATTTCAGAAACCATTTCAAAAGACTTTTAGAAAACAAAGTGGTAAACCACTTAAAAAGAGAGCAAGGGATTTCAATGTTGCTAAACCAACAACAAGAAGGTCGACTATAACTAAGCAACATTCAGTTTCCACATACACAAGCATTTACATAAACAAGAATGTATGTAAATAAAAATCATCAAGATGAGGAATCCTTTAGGATCCCTCTACAAAATTTATATTCTTCAAAGTGCTTCTGTAGCGACCTATTCGCTGTGAAGACACTTCGATTTCCATTTTTATTTTTCGATTCTCCTGCAAAGAAGTATTACTGTAACGACCCGATATTTTCAACCATTCGCATCCACACATGTCGGACTTGAATTGCTCAAAATACCGTGTTGTAAATAAAATTTGGCAAAATCTCAGAATATACAGTAAATAAATATGATCATAGATCACAGACACAGAGTAAAATAATGCAGCGGAAGTAAAAGAAACAGTAGTTCATGAAGCTACTATATAAATATATCAGAGTTACATAAGATATAACAAAAGAAATAGAGGACAACAGAAGTCTCAATAAAATAACCAAGTACAAGCTGAGTAGGACAACGGAACTAAAGTAGATAGGACAAGACAAGCAGATAATCTCCAGCGATTCAAATCTCCAAGAGAGTGGAAACCCAAATCTGTGAATAACTCAGGCTGACCCGAGCGTAAAATAAAACATAAACACTCGAGTCAGGACATACATACTTATAGAATGTAAACCAACTCAAGTGAACTGTAATAAGGGTACAAGTAACTTAAAGAATGCTTGGGATCGCACATTCTTTAAGGATCTGTTAAACTATCTACTATGTAGTTATATTCGCTATTATAATAATGTCTAATCAGTAAAGTATAATCATATATAAAATAGCGTTAAGGGGATGGAGAACCTTAACGCGGTCGGATCTTTAAAACCAAAATCGTAGTGGGCTAGATATGGTAGGTGACACGGCACACAAGGCAATGCCAGGGTAGATATACCAATTACGCACACGGACTGATGGATACGCATAACAGCCACTACCGTTCCACCTCGAACAACACTCCCAAATCAAGGGTGGCCACCAAAAATCACAAAGTAATAGAATGGTATCGAAGAAATGTGTCCGAGAAGAGGTGCTACCTCACTGGTCCGAGATCGCTCCTGTTTTAGCCACCTTATGCCAACTCACGGGAGTTGGGTCCACGTATATACCTTAGGATCGTCGTCACCATCCTACTTCATTCTGGAAACTCCACCGCGTACACAGTTGTTAAAGTGGTTTTCGGTATCGACAGAGAGTATGTCCATATCCGATCCCGGTCTCTTTAACAACCAATCGTTATTATAACCCGTGGTTATAATTTAAAAACAGTTTATACTTCAAAATATTATATCATTTAAATCCAAATCTTTATCAAAATAAAGATTAAATCAATTCCAAACCATTTCAATATTTTTTAAAATATCATATCATTTCAAATCATTTCAATATATCAAAATATCATATCTTTCCAAAACTTCATTTCAAATCATTTTAATATATAAAAATATCATATCTTTCCAAAACTTCATTTCAAATCATTTTAATATATAAAAATATCTTATCTTTCCAAAGCTTCATTTCAAATCATTTTAATATATCAAAATATCTTATCTTAAACACCCCTCTAAATTCAAAGATAACATTCATTCATTTTCGATTCAAACCACCTTTTAATTGATTCATATTTCAATTAAATTACTTCATTTAAACCCATTAAAAGTATAATTATTATTCTCTCAATTCAAGTATTCAGTTTCCAAGGTTTCAAACCATTCTGAGTTCGTTTACTAAGTCAAAAACCATAATTATTAAAATTTCAGCCTTTAACAGCATAAAAAAAACTGTTATAAGTTATACCTGAAAACAATTTAATTCAGCAAAGACAGCTTTTATAAACTGCTGTAACAGTTCAGTTTTAAACAAAAATCATATTTCAGCCTACTGCAGCTCTTAACAAATGCTACAGTAGCCCCTTTATTAGTTTCAGGTTCAATTTTAGTTCCTGCTACAACAACACTTACCAAGTGCTATCATAGCCTTATTTTATTTTAGTCTTTTGGTTCATTTATATAACCACAGCACTTAACAAGTGCTGCAGATTCTACTTAGTTCAGAATTGGTTCATTTCCAAAAATGGTAGCATTTCTGAAGTGCAATAAATTAAATTTTCAGGTTTTAAGTGCAATTCCAGCCATAAATAAACTTCAATTTAAATCCTTTAAAACTTATAAAAATCATAATTTCACATTAAAATGTTCAATTAAATCCTTTAACTTATGGTTTTTATAAAGAAAGATTTTTCAAGTAAAAATCAAAAATTTCCAAGATTTACTTGAAAAATTCAAGTGTGTAAATTTTCCCATTTCCCACCTTTAACCATTTTTTTCAACACTTAAAATTTTAAATTCCCATTCTTCCACCATTTAAACTAAATTTCAATTTAACTTAATTAACTTAAGTTTCCATTTTTTCTTTTTAGTCAAATTTTCAAATTTAAGTTACACTTTAAAGTCAATATTTTTATCCATTTATTTACATTTATCACATAGAAAAATCATTTCTACTCTAAATAAATCATTTTAAAAATTCAATTTAAATCAATTTAATATTATTACAAATATTTAAAAATATTTAAAGGTATCCAAAAAAAATACAGAAAATAACCACGGGTCTGTATAATATTTTCTAGCCTAAGTCAAGTGATACAGATAATATATCATTTCAATCCGTAGTTTACAAAGAAAAATCCGGGTTTTATCATTTCAAACCCGCAATCCCAAGTAAATAAAATTTAATCGAAAACCGCTCAGGCCTATCATTTCAGCCTATAACGATCTTCCCTTATTCTAAAGTCCGTTCGGGTATGTATCATTTCAACCCATAGTGATTCTATTCTACATGGAACTTGCAGTGTGATTTAACAGAATAGAATAACAGTAAAATAAGAACAAAATATAACAGATGATATGTTATGCAATTTTAACCAGTACAATATATATAAATAATCATAGGTAATTATAACATCATTTTTATTTATTTATTTATTTATTTATTTTCTACACATTCAGTTGCGGTCGTTTCACAATCATATAAGTATGAATATTCGTGTGAGATTTACTCACCTCTACGGAGCTGGAGATTCGATTCAAAAGGAAATACGCTATCTATCGAAAAGCACACGGAAAGCACGATCAGTTGTTAGAGGATGCGCCAACTAGATTCAAATCTAAAGTCAAAATGAATAAAACAATCTAAGAACGCATACGAATAACTAATTTTTTTCAAATGAAGCAAACAAAAAAAAAAAAAAACAAGTTGAATAATCGAAAGAAATTACTCGACCACTTCACCATATTCAAGATTTTAAAGGCTCGGAAGAGTTGTAGTCTGAGACTTCCAATACAAAGGTGACAAAAAGGCAATTTTTTTTTCAAAACAAAGGTTCGGTTAAAATATAAACTAAAACTTCAACAATACAAAGGCTCAACCACTTTTAAAAATAGACTATAACTTCAAAAATACAAAGTGACAAAAGCAACTTTTTTCATTTCCCTTTTTTTTTCAAAACAAGGCTCGGTGGCAATATAACTTAAAAAAATAAAAATACAAAGGTGACAAAAATGGAATTGGTTCAATTCTTTTTTTTTCAAACAAGGCTCGGTGGCATATAAATTATGACTTCAAAAACAAAAGTGACAAAAGCAAATTTTGTTCATTTCTTTTTTCAAAACAAAGGCCAGTGGCATGGGGTTTCGGGTGGCATGGGTTCGTGGTGAATGGGGTTGGAGGTGACGTGGTATAGATCTGGTGATTGGGCCGAGCATGATGGAGCAACAACATGGTACAGCAAAACAAAGCAGGGGACAACAAAATAAAACAACAAAACAAAAAAAAGAAAAAGCATGCGGCCATACCTTTATGAAGAATGCTCACGAAAATTTGCAATGTAAGCTAAAGTGGAAGATTAGAGTTATGGCAATTTGTGAACGTGAAATATATAACAGCTGCTCACTTGATTTATGTAGAGAGAAGGCAAGAATAAATGTTTTGAATGGTAGAGGCAATCAAAGGAAATTAAGGCATTAAATTTTATTAAAAGATGGAAACGTATGGAAGGCAAAGGGAAAGAAATAATTCTCACGTGAAACGATTTAAGGCAAGATTTTGGCAAGATTTTGAATTCTCAAAAGAGAATATACAGCTGAAAACTTTGCATTGTTAACGCAAGAAAAAAATCAAATAGGCAAAGAAAAGGCAAGAGCAACAAATGAACATATGCCCAAAGTAACGTACAAATTTATTTGTTTCTCTTATTAAATAAATTTAAAAATGATAATGTTTCAATTAGGAAAATAACCCATCACTTTAAACCAAAATTTAATAGCTATTATACCATAATTAATAAAATTTAATTTAGCTTCATCCAATTGATTGTTTAATATAAAGTTAAGAAACGGATGTAAATATACGTAAAGAAATGTAAAGTTAAATTTTCCATTTCACACTAATTATTACTAACTTTTAAAGGTATACAACAAATCTAACCAAAACAAAAGTGAAACAATTGTTACACAATTGTATACAGTTCAAGATGAAAATTTGGCGGTTTAGAATTATAAAATTTAAAATTTTAAAATTTCTATTAAAGTTACACTTTTAATTCAAATCAACATTACAGAACGTTTAATTTAAATAAATAAAATTTTGGGTAATTGATTAACAATCATTAAAAGAAAATTTACAAAATTATATTTTTAAGAATTCAAACGCCACAGTTTTTAAATAAATGAATAAAATACCTGTTAAAATTTTTGGGCTGTTACAATGAATCTTGAAATTTATTACTTATTAAGATATGTTTTGTTTACACTGGGTTTTTATTCATTCATTTATCATTTACCCAAAAATCTATTACAAAAGTGTATATAAGTAACGGTATAAATTATTTTATTTTGAAAAGGTATAAAATCTATTTTAAAGAACAAAAGTGAAATAAAGGTTGTCATGAATTTATTCAATTAAACTAACTGATTTGAAAACTAGAAAAAGATTTAGATTCCGATGAACGTAAATTTATAACCAAAATATGCATTTTAGAGTTTAATTATGTATATGGAGAGAGAAACCTTCCATTCTTTCTCTAATCAAATTGATTGATTAATTAAATGTCATTAACAAGCTATTTATTCATGGCATGGAATGTAACTATGTCCAAATGTATTCTACAGTAAATCATGTAAGTGCAATATACTAGATTGTGTACAAAGATGATGTTTCCTTCATATATATCTTTATTGGTCATAGTATTATTATTAAAATATATACGTATACGTGTGTGTGTGTGTATATATATATATATACTAGACTTATACATATAAATGTGTTAAAATTAAGTTTCACAAATTTATGAGCCTAAAATTAAAGACAACAATTTTGAACCTAATCTCTAGATTAAAAGGGTTTAAGATTAAAAAGTTATAACTTTGCATACAAGTCCATCTTATAAATCTTAAGTCAAATTAACGCACACAAATATGTATATACAAATCACTGTAAATAATGTCTTAAACTTAATACAACATTTTTATGTTAAAATTTATAACTTAGTAAATTCTTTAATATTAAGCAACAAATTAAGGTCTAACGTTAATTTAAAAGGAAATAAAAGGAATCGTGATATTTTGCAATAAATTCAAGTTATTTTTATAAAGAAGCCCCAATTTTTTTTTAACAAAACTTATTAACTTAAAAATTTAATTATTGAAAATTTACAGGTCGTTACACTCTCCCCCACTCAAAAATTTTCATCCTCGAAAAGGAAGAAGGTAGGAGAATAGAAACACCCTGAAAGAAAACTAAATTGAAACTCAAAATAGAATCATTGATTTAAACCATTATAAATTCAATTTAAATTAATTAATATTCAATAATCGATTTAATCCATTTGATTTTTACTGAAGTTAAATCAATCTTAACTATTTCCAAATTGATTATCTTATTATCCAATTATTTTGAAATTAACAATTTCTAAAATCATAAATTTGTATAATCATTTATAATAATCATCTTTTATTCAACAAATTTAATTCTTCTTTATTCCAGATTATTATTAAATATATTCTACTTAATATATCTTATCACACATATTAAGTAGATTACATTTATTATAACTGTTTTAATTTATTTTTAATTCCCTTATCATCATTTATATTGTAAATTATTCAATTAACCTTTTAGTCTATTTATCTTTGTTAATCTTTTTATAACTAAAATTTAAGTGTATAATATTTATTATAACCACTCAAATTTTATTTATAAAAATCTTTTTATATTGTATATTATCCAATTACATTGTTAACTTCTAAAATTAAGGTAAGTTATACTGGAATGCAATTGAGAATTATACAAATAAAACTTTCTAAAATTAATATACAATATAAACATTCTAATTCAATCATTTCAAGCTTGAATATTTATTCAAAGTTTTGATTTTTTTTATACTTGAATTTATTATTTAAGATAAAATTTAAGAATAAAATTTCTGATTCTTTTCAAACCATTTAGAGGTAAATAAATGTATGCACAAAATTTGTCAAATCAAATTTTAAATCATATATCTATATATATTATAAATCAAATCATCTTTTAGAAATTCAAATCAATTACATTTCCCAAAACAAAGCTGTAGCAAGACTACAAAATGGTTTCTTCACTTCGAAACTCGAAAATGAACGTCGATGATGCCGCGGTCATCACCGAAATTATTTTCCAGCGACAAAGAGAAGAGAACTAAAATTTTAAAACTTTAAAAATTATTTGGAAACAAATTTATATTCAAAATACTTTAAATAACATGTCCTTTTAAAACTTTAAACACAAGGTTTGAAACCATAAGAAATTAAATTCTCAAATTCTTGATTTAAATTCATTTCAGTTCCCAAATCAAATTTATAAACAACTATTTATAAATTCATTTATAGAATGATAAATCAAGTATTATCATTTCAAATAATCAATTTAAATCAATTTATTAAGTTCCATAATATTTACTTATATCAAAATTTATTTCATTAACCAAATTTTAAAATAATATTGTGTCAGTTTGTTCTGTCAAAGTGTTTTAGAAATCTTATCGATAGCGTTGATTAGACGAATCGATCGGAAGCCCAAATCCACATCAACAACTCAAACAACACAATATATAAAACAAAACATAGATTTACAAGTATAATTCAAAATGTTTGGAGATATTTTGGAAACAAAACAAGATGATTAATTATCAAAATATGAAGATGGATAAGCTTAAATAAATCGCGGGCAACCTCAACGGGTTAACCGTGACTGAATAAGATCAATGTGGATTTTTCTAGGGTAAATCTACATTCGATCTCAAGAGATAGAGTTTGGAGCAACAAAAGATATTAGCATCTAAACCAAGGATAAATATAAGTCTCTGGTGAATCAATGCTAATTTGTAAAGGAGTTTCCCCTTTTACAAGTCATTAGAGTATTGGCGAGACCGCCAATTCACTATAAAACTCATTCGAAGCGGAGTTATGGAATACTCCAGAATCACAAGAAGATGAATAGTGAGGGACAAGAATGGATTTTGGAACCGCAGGGAACGTCCCAAAATTCAAAGGAACTTCGAATCAAAAGGAAGAGATTCAAGCTCGAATGAAAGTGATTCTGTAAATAAATTTACCATACAATCTAAGTTTTGCCTAGAGCTACCAAAGCTCTGATACCAACTGTAAAGACCCGATATTTTCAACCATTCGCATCCGCACATGTCGGACTTGAATTGCTCAAAATACCGCGTTGTAAATAAAATTTGGCAAAATTTCAGAATATACAGTAAATAAATATAATCACAGATCACAGACACAGAGTAAAATAATGCAGCGGAAGTAAAAGAAATAGTAGTTCATGAAGCTACTATATAAATATATCAGAGTTACATAAGATATAACAAAAGAAATAGAGGACAACAGAAGTCTCAATAAAATAACCAAGTACAAGCTGAGTAGGACAACGGAACTGAAGTAGATAGGACAAGACAAGCAGATAATCTCCAGCGATTCAAATCTCCAAGAGAGTGGAAACCCAAATCTGTGAATAACTCAGGCTGACCCGAGCGTAAAATAAAACATAAACACTCGAGTCAGGACATACATACTTATACAATGTAAACCAACTCAAGTGAACTGTAATAAGGGTACAAGTAACTTAAAGAATGCTTGGGATCGCCCATTCTTTAAGGATTCGTTAAACTATCTACTATGTAGTAATATTCGCTATTATAATAATGTCTAATCCGTAAAGTATAATCATATATAAAATAGCGTTAAGGGGATGAAGAACCTTAACGCGGTCGGATCTTTAAAACCAAAATCGTAGTGGGCTAGATATGGTAGGTGACACGGCACACAAGGCAATGCCAGGGTAGATATACCAATTACGCACACGGACTGATGGATACGCATAGCAGCCACTACCGTTCCACCTCGAACAACACTCCCAAATCAAGGGTGGCCACCAAAAATCACAAAGTAATAGAATGGTATCGAAGAAATGTGTTCGAGAAGAGGTGCTACCTCACTGGTCCGAGATCGCTCCTGTTTTAGCCACCTTATGCCAACTCACGGGAGTTGGGTCCACGTATATACCTTAGGATCGTCGCCACCATCCTACTTCATTCTGGAAACTCCACCGCGTACACAGTTGTCAAAGTGGTTTTCGGTATCGACAGAGAGTATGTCCATATCCGATCCCGGTCTCTTTAACAACCAATCGTTATTATAACCCGTGGTTATAATTTAAAAACAGTTTATACTTCAAAATATAATATCATTTAAAATCCAAATCTTTATCAAAATAAAGATTAAATCAATTCCAAACCATTTCAATATTTTTTAAAATATCATATCATTTCAAAACTTCATTTCAAATCATTTCAATATATCAAAATATCATATCTTTCCAAAACTTTATTTCAAATCATTTTAATATATCAAAATATCATATCTTTCCAAAACTTCATTTCAAATCATTTTATATATCAAAATATCTTATCTTTCCAAAGCTTCATTTCAAATCATTTTAATATATCAAAATATCTTATCTTAAACACCCCTCTAAATTCAAAGATAACATTCATTCATTTTCGATTCAAACCACCTTTTAATTGATTCATATTTCAATTAAATTACTTCATTTAAACCCTTTAAAAGTATAATTATCATTCTCTCAATTCAAGTATTCAGTTTCCAAGGTTTCAAACCATTCTGAGTTCGTTTACTAAGTCAAAAACCATAATTATTAAAATTTCAGCCTTTAACAGCATAAAAAAAACTGTTATAAGTTATACTTGAAAACATTTTAATTCAGCAAAGACAACCTTTATAAACTGCTGTAACAGTTCAGTTTTAAACAAAAATCATATTTCAGCCTACTGCAGCTCTTAACAAGTGCTACAGTAGCCCCTTTATTAGTTTCAGGTTCAATTTTAGTTCCTGCTACAACAGCACTTACCAAGTGCTATCATAGCCTTAGTTTATTTTAGTCTTTTGGTTCATTTATATAACCACAGCACTTAACAAGTGCTACAGATTCTACTTAGTTCAGAATTGGTTCATTCCAGAAATGGTAGCATTTCTGAAGTGCTATAAATTAAATTTTCAGGTTTTAAGTGCAATTCCAGCCATAAATAACTTCAATTTAAATCCTTTAAAAGTTATAAAAATCATAATTTCACATTAAAATGTTCAATTAAATCCTTTAACTTATGGTTTTTATAAAGAAAGATTTTTCAAGTAAAAATCAAAAATTTCCAAGATTTACTTGAAAAATTCAAGTGTAAATTTTCCCGTTTCCCACCTTTAACCATTTTTTTCAATACTTAAAATTTTAAATTCCCATTCTTCCACCATTTAAACTAAATTTCAATTTAACTTAATTAACTTAAGTTTCCATTTTTTCTTTTTAGTCAAATTTTCAAATTTAAGTTACACTTTAAAGTCAATATTTTTATCCATTTATTTACATTTATCACATAGAAAAATCATTTCTACTCTAAATAAATCATTTTAAAAATTCAATTTAAATCAATTTAATATTATTACAAATATTTAAAAATATTTAAAGGTATCCAAAAAAAATACAGAAAATAACCACGGGTCTGTATAATATTTTCTAGCCTAAGTCAAGTGATACGGATAATATATCATTTCAATCCGTAGTTTACAAAGAAAAATCCGGGTTTTATCATTTCAAACCCGCAATCCCAAGTAAATAAAATTTAATCGAAAACCACTCAGGCCTATCATTTCAGCCTATAACGATCTTCCCTTATTCTAAAGTCCGTTCGGGTATGTATCATTTCAACCCATAGTGATTCTATTCTACATGGAACTTCTAGTGTGATTTAACAGAATAGAATAACAGTAAAATAAGAACAAAATATAACAGGTGATATTTTATGCAATTTTAACCAGTACAATATATATAAATAATCATAGGTAATTATAACATCATTTTTATTTATTTATTTATTTATTTTCTACACATTCAGTTGCGGTCGTTTCACAATCATATAAGTATGAATATTCGTGTGAGATTTACTCACCTCTACGGAGCTGGAGATTCGATTCAAAAGGAAATACGCTATCTATCGAAAA
The DNA here is from genome assembly GCA_030737815.1 of Allium fistulosum. Taxonomy (NCBI): domain Eukaryota; kingdom Viridiplantae; phylum Streptophyta; class Magnoliopsida; order Asparagales; family Amaryllidaceae; genus Allium; species Allium fistulosum. Next base: position 75,476,897 of record CM060906.1, read on the forward strand.
GCACACGGAAAGCACGATCAGTTGTTAGAGGATGCGCCAACTAGATTCAAATCTAAAGTCAAAAAGAATAAAACAATCTAAGAACGCATACGAATAACTAATTTTTTTCAAATGAAGCAAACAAAACAAAAAAATACAAGTTGAATAATCGAAAGAAATTACTCGACCACTTCACCATATTCAAGATTTTAAAGGCTCGGAAGAGTTGTAGTCTGAGACTTCAAATACAAAGGTGACAAAAAGGCAATTTTTTTTTCAAAACAAAGGTTCGGTTAAAATATAAACTAAAATTTCAATAATACAAAGGCTCGACCACTTTTAAAAATAGACTATAACTTCAAAAATACAAAGTGACAAAAGCAACTTTTTTCATTTCCTTTTTTTTTCAAAACAAGGCTCGGTGGCAATATAACTTAAAAAAAAATACAAAGGTGACAAAAATGGAATTGGTTCAATTCTTTTTTTTTTCAAACAAGGCTCGGTGGCATATAAATTATGACTTCAAAAACAAAGGTGACAAAAGCAAATTTTGTTCATTTCTTTTTTCAAAACAAAGGCCAGTGGCATGGGGTTTCGGGTGGCATGGGTTCGTGGTGAATGGGGTTGGAGGTGACGTGGTGTAGATCTGGTGATTGGGCCGAGCATGATGGAGCAACAACATGGTACAACAAAACAAAGCAGGGGACAACAAAATAAAACAACAAAACAAAAAAAAGAAAAAGCATGTGGCCATACCTTTATGAAGAATGCTCACGAAAATTTGCAATGGAAGCTAAAGTGGAAGATTAGAGTTATGGCAATTTGTGAACGTGAAATATATAACAGCTGCTCACTTGATTTATGTAGAGAGAAGGCAAGAATAAATGTTTTGAACGGTAGAGGCAATCAAAGGAAATTAAGGCATTAAATTTTATTAAAAGATGGAAACGTATGGAAGGCAAAGGGAAAGAAATAATTCTCACGTGAAACGATTTAAGGCAAGATTTTGGCAAGATTTTGAATTCTCAAAAGAGAATATACAGCTGAAAACTTTGCATTGTTAACGTAAGAAAAAAATCAAATAGGCAAAGAAAAGGCAAGAGCAACAAATGAACATATGCCCAAAGTAACGTACAAATTTATTTGTTTCTCTTATTAAATAAATTTAAAAATGATAACGTTTCAATTAGGAAAATAACCCATCACTTTAAACCAAAATTTAATAGCTATTATACCATAATTAATAAAATTTAATTTAGCTTCATCCAATTGATTGTTTAATATAAAGTTAAGAAACAGATGTAAATATACGTAAAGAAATGTAAAGTTAAATTTTCCATTTCACACTAATTATTACTAACTTTTAAAGGTATACAACAAATCTGACCAAAACAATTGTTACACAATTGTATACAGTTCAAGATGAAAATTTGGCAGTTTAGAATTATAAAATTTAAAATTTTAAAATTTCTATTAAAGTTACACTTTTAATTCAAATCAACATTACAGAACGTTTAATTTAAATAAATAAAATTTTGGGTAATTAATTAACAATCATTACAAGAAAATTTACAAAATTATATTTTTAAGAATTCAAACGCCACAGTTTTTAAATAAATGAATAAAATGACTGTTAAAATTTTTGGGCTGTTACAATGAATCTTGAAATTTATTACTTATTAAGATATGTTTTGTTTACACTGGGTTTTTATTCATTTATTTATCATTTACCTAAAATCTATTACAAAAGTGTATATAAGTAACGGTATAAATTATTTTATTTTAAAAAGTTATAAAATATATTTTAAAGAACAAAAGTGAAATAAAGGTTGTTGTGAATTTATTCAATTAAACTAACTGATTTGAAAACTAGAAAAAGATTTAGATTCCGATGAACGTAAATTGTAACGACCCGTAGTTTTACGGATCGAAACATCGTAAAACAGTTATTATCAGACTGTTAGTATTGTTAAGTTGTCCAGAGTTTAGGTCGACTAGAGCTTAGGTTGTCTAGAGGATAAGTCGTGTGATGGTTTAGGTCGTGGGGTAGGTTAGGTCGAGTGAACGACCTAAGAGATAGGAGCGACCTATAGAATTTGGCGACCTAAGGATTTTGGTTTAGGTCGTATGAGAGTTTGGAGCGACCTAAGGAAGTTGGCGAGTTAAGGAGTAGACGACCTAAGGTTTGAGCGACTTAAGGGAAGACTACGACCTAGGAGTTAGCGACCTATAGGAGTTAGCGACCTAGTGGTTAGAGACCTATAGGAGTTAGCGACCTAGTGGTTAGCGACCTATAGGAGTTAGCGACCTAGTGGTTAGCGACCTAGTTGTTAGACGACCTAAGGAGTTAAGTCGTGAGCCTCTGTGTTGATTTAGGTCGTAGGCGACCTAAGTTAGTTAGGTCGTAAGCTTCTGTGTGTTAGGTCGTAGGTCGCGAGGAAGCGCGTGTGTGTTAGGTCGTAGAGGCGCGCATATGTTAGGTCGTTAGGTCGTATAAGCGCGCATGGGTTAGGTCGTAGGTCGCGTGGATGTGCAGATCCGGGTTAGGTCGTAGGTCGTAGAAGCGCATGCGTTAAGTTTTTAGGTCGTAGGTCGTAGAGGCGCATCTGTTAGGTCGTGGGTTTTTAGGTCGTGGACGACCTAAGAGCGAACGACCTAAGGGAAAATCAGCTATAAATAGGAGGGTTCTTCTTCATTTTTGGGATCCGGATTTCGAAGCGACGAAGTGCTGCCATTTTGAGAGCTCGAGTTCTACACTTCTTCACTTCTTTTCTCCACTTTGATTTAGTACTTCCTTCCATCCAAGATCGAAGATCCAAGAGCTAAAGTTGAAGATCTACATTCTTCGAAGAGAGATTTCATCGTTTGAAGCGGGATTGTGATAGATCGAGTTAGATCCTTCGCTGTCCAGATCTGAAGTGTTTTGCTTTTGAGGTGTTTAGGTGATTTGGTGAGTGGTGATTATCTCTCACACGGATCTAAAGGAGTATATCGGATTGATGGCTTGATTTGGTGTTAAAATAGCGATTTCCATGCATTTTCTTACACTTAAGTATAGATCCATTGTCATGATGATTTCATATCCATTTTACTATATGTTCACCTATGCAAGTTCATTCATCAAGTTGTAGAGATATTGCTCATATTTTCATACTTGTTAGATTTGGACTCTTTATTTACGAAATTGCCATTATTGTTATAATTGTTTGTTTGATCATGTTTGAATGCTTGATTACTTGGATTAATGATTTACTTGATTGATTGTTATAAATTAGTTGATTGATGATTTTATTTGGACAAGATGGTCGAAGATGATTCAAAAGATAAGGGAAAGGCTCTTGAATTGGAAAAGCTGCTCGTGGCATATGTGGCCGATGATGAAGCTCATATGGATAGACTTGATGATGATGATGAGATGAGGCTTTGCTATGATGAGATGAAGCGAGGCATGAGATATGAGATAGCCTTGGTTTAGTCCAGACGGGATCATTCCAAGCAGGTTGATAACTCGGTGAAATGGTTCGAGTTGAGGATAATGGTTTGCTCGAGTGGCGCTTGAGCTAGTATGGAAAATAGTCGTCGAGGAGGATGACTAGGAGGCTGCGGTTTCATCGTTGTTGAAGGTTCTAGCATGCTCAAAGCAAGAGTACGTTGGGCAGATTCGATAGTCCCTAAAGACTATGATTGTAGTCGAGTACTCTGGGCAGATTCGATAGTCCTAGGCACGGGCTGCGACGACGTGCGGAGTTATTTCTAGAACCGGGGTTTCCATTAGCCCTTGACGGACGGCTGAAAGAATGTGCCGGTCATTCAACTAACGGTGGAATCAAGGCAATGATAACAGTGATAGCCAGAGTCATGGATGTTTGGTTGTATCGTCATTCGGTCTCAAGAGCAATGTTTTCTGGGTGCTTATCTGATCTTGGTTTAGGCCTTGGGGGTTTGTACTTGGAAAATGTTGACCTTGACTCGAGTGATAATTACTTTACTTTAAATGTCTGCTTTGCTATGTTTATTTCTGCTTAGTGTGTCTGGGGGCTATCACTGTAGAAAGAGGTGGAGTGAGAGGGTTGGATTCCTATTCCTTTTACCTTTATGCTCTTTTGGTATGTTGTTAGTTAATTTACCGCTCACTAAGACTGTTGTCTGACTCAAGGCTTTATGTTTTAACTCTTATTGCCTTGGGCTGTTCGTCCATTTTGGGACGGGCAGACTAGGTAGCAGGTGACAGGTGCTGTTCTTAGTTTCTGACGATGCTGATGACGAAGACGAGCTGGAGGCTTGCATATTATTTTTCTTACTATATGTACTGGATGTTCCGCTGCTTTGTATAATTCTCTGAGTGATATGTAGTGAGGCTTGTTGTATTGACTTTTCAGATGTTTGTATTCAACTATTATGAAGCTTAATTGATGAGATTCATTTGTGAAGCTTTACTATATATGTTCTCTATTGTATTTTATCCATGCGCTGTGAGTTATACGATAGATTCTGTTGTTTTAACTTAACCTTGGCAATCGTCCATGGCTGCCTGGCACACTATACAGCGCACTATCTTTAGGTTTAGTGCAGGGGTCATGGGCGGTCGTCACATTTGGTATCAAAGCTTTGGTTAATCGATTTTACCCAACGCTCGCTGACGTAACTACGTATGAGAGACGTAATTGTATTTTGATGGATGATTACTATATATAATATAGTAGCTTAGAAGGATTTGAACCCTTATACAGTTGTTCTCAAAGTGTATTAATCATTTCTTTTTATAGATATTAAGAATGAGTCGAAGAGGGAGACCAGCTGCTAGGGAAGGCCGTGCTAATGAGGGGGCTGCTGATTATGCTGCTATGTTCGAGGCTATGATGACTTCGATCATGAGAAGGATGCCAGCTCCAGGGCCAGCAGTAGATGTTGGAGTTCAAGTTCAAACTCCAAAACCGGTGGATTTTGCTAAGTTGTGTAAAGACTATACTGCTCTTGGAGGAAAGGTTTTCTTGGGAACAGAGTCAACCATTGAAGTCCAGAGATGGATAGATGCTTGTAGAAGGATCTTTGGTGATTTGGGAATTGAGGATGCAACTAAAAGGAAGCTTGCATCAAGACAGCTTCAAGGAAGAGCTTCTGATTGGTGGAACTCTATCACCATTGATACTCCGGAGGAAGAGATTACTTAGGAGCAATTCCAAGCCAGATTTGAAGCTAAGTTCATTTCTACAGCTCAGAAGTCTGTTCTGTTCAAGAAGTTTGTGGAGCTCAAGCAAGGAGGAAGACCAGTTCTTGAGTATGTTTCTGAGTTCGAAGCTTTGTCCAAGTATGCCCGGTCGTATATTGAATCTGCATATCAGAAGAATGAGAAGTTTGTGACAGGCTTGGACAGTTATCTTGGGAGGCAGTTGGTGGATCATTTGGACGATTCATTTGAGAAGCTTGTGGAGAAAGCACTCAGGCATGAGAATTTGTTTCCTAAAGAAGGATCTGTTGTTGCTGTGACCAAGGAGGAGTTTAAACCACAGCAGGGTGGAAACAAGAAGAGGAAGCAGCAGCAGCAAAAGGGTAAGGATGGCCAGAAGAAGCCGAAGGGTGAAGTGACCTGCTATAATTGTCAGCAGAAGGGCCATTTCTCCAGGGATTGCAAGAATCCAAAAGTGCCGATGAAGTGCCACAACTGTGATAAGCCGGGGCATATTAAGAAGAATTGTCTAGAACCGCGGAAGGACAAGCAGATTGTGCAGGCTTATGCTTTGGGGGCTGTTCCATCATCTTCGAAAGCTCCTACCGCTGAAGAGAAAGGGAAGAGTGTGGTGGTTCAAGGTACTCTTTCCATATGTGGTGTTCCAGTTAGAGTGTTATTTGATACTGGAGCGTCGCATTCTTTTGTTTGTAATGAACTTGTAGGCCGGTTGGGTTTAGAACCGGATATCGTTGATAGGCCATTGGTTGTGACTAATCCAGTTGGGGGTTCGTCTTGTTTGTGTATGCTATGCCGTGGTCTGATTGTATCGAGTCATGATTGCTCTTTTGTTTGTGATTGTTTTGTTCTGAACTTTGCGGGGTTCGGAATAATTTTGGGTATGGACTGGCTTAGGAAGTATGCGGCAAAGGTTGATTGTGAAAGGTTGGAGGTGACAGTCGAGAATGTGGAGGGGCGAAAGGTTGTGATACGATGTAAGCATGAGGAAGGCGTCTTCATGAGCTTCATGTATTCGCTGGTTGTTCCACGGGATGGACTGTCATCGGTGCCAATCGCTAATGGATTTGAGGATGTCTTTAATGAGGTCAAAGGGTTACCGCCGCATAGAGAGATCGAGTTTCGTATAGATCTAGTTGAAGGAGCCAGACCTGTTGTGATGCCTCTTAGGCGGATGGCGCCCAGAGAAGAGCAAGAGTTGAAGGTGCAGGTTGATGATCTTTTACAGAAAGGATTCATTCGGCGTAGTGTGTCCGAATGGGGTGCACCGGTTGTGTTTGTTACCAAAGCGGATGGATCGTTGAGGTTGTGTGTCGATTATCATGAGCTGAATAAAGTGACTAAGAAGAACAAGTATCCATTGCCGAGAATAGATGACTTGTTTGATCAGCTTCACGAAGCTAAGGTGTTTTCTCAGATGGATTTGGCAACGGGATTTCACCAGTTGAGAGTGGCTAAGGATAGTGTGCCAAAGACTGCTTTCAGGACACCATCCGGTTTCTTTGAGTGGCTGGTAATGCCGTTTGGATTGACTAATGCGCCAGCATATTTTGTGGATCTTATGAATAGAGTGTTCAGAGATCAGTTGAACAAGTTCGTACTAGTGTTCGTGGATGATATTTTGATTTATTCCAGAACTGAAGAAGAGCACAAGACGCACTAGCGTATTGTTTTGGAAATCTTACGGAAACATCAGCTGAAGGCTAAGTTTTCGAAGTGTCACTTCTGGAAGAGTGAAGTGAGGTTCGTAGGCCATATTATCTCTGGAAGTGGAATAGCGGTTGATCCCGCTAAGGTGGCAGCAATCCAGGATTGGGTTAGACCTAAGAATGCGTCTGATGTAAGAAGTTTTCTTGGATTAGCAGGATATTATCGTTGATTTATCAAGGACATTTCCAAGGTAGCTGCACCGTTAACAGGATTGACGAAAAAGAATCAAGTATTCAGATGGGATGCTAAGTGTGAGCAAGCTTTCGAAATCCTGAAAGAGCAATTGACGAGTGCTCCTGTTTTGACTATTCCTAGTGGAAATGAAGAGATAATGGTTTACACCGACGCATGTGGTACTGGACTTGGAGCAGTGCTGATGTAGAAGGATAAGGTTGTTGCGTATGCAAGTCGACAACTGAAGCCGCACGAAAGGAATTATCCGACTCATGATTTGGAGTTAGCGGCGATTGTTTTTGCTCTGAAGATGTGGAGACATTATCTATTGGGAGTTCGATTCGAGTTGTTTACAGATCATAAGTCGTTGAAGTATCTTTTCTCCCAAAAGGATTTGAATCTTCGGCAGCAACGATGGCTAGAGTTTTTGGCATCATATGACTTTGGTATAGCCTATACTCCGGGAAAGGGTAACGCAGTGGCAAATGCGTTAAGTCGAAGACATGCAGGATTGGGAGCCATGTTTTCAGAATGGAAGAGTCTCGAGTATTTGGCTGAATTTGACTTCAGGCCTAGATGTGAATTGGAACCTGAGATGTTGGCAAACTTATCGATAAGACCGACTCTTGTGGAGAGAATTGGCGAGAGCCAAAAGCGAGACGATAAGCTTGTCAAGATTATCCATGATTTGGAATCTGGATTGGAACCAGAAAAGGGTAAAGGATTCGAGGTCGATCGAGAGGGTTGGCTTCGGAAACAAGGACGGCTAGTTGTTCCCGATATAGATGAATTGAGGGATGAAGTTCTAAAAGAAAGTCATCACTCGAAGCTGACAATTCATCCAGGGGGAAATAAGATGTATCGGGATATGAAGAGAACCTATTACTGGGAAGGTATGAAGAAGGATGTTGGAAATTTTATTTCCAAATGCATGAACTGCTAGTTGGTGAAAGCCGAGCAGAAAAAGCCCAGTGGACTGCTTCAGCCATTAGAAGTTCCTACATGGAAGTGGGAGCAAATATCGATGGATTTTATCGATGGACTACCTAGAACCAGAGCGGGAAATGAAGGGATTTGGGTCATCGTAGATCGACTGACTAAGAGTGCAAGATTCATTCTTGTTCGATCAACTAGGACTACATCGAAGTTGGCTGAGTTATATGTTAAGTGGATAGTTCGATTCCATGGTATTCCGAAGAGTATAGTGAGCGATCGAGATCCATTGTTCACTATTGGATTTTGGAAGAGCTTCCAGGAAGTTTTGGGAACCGAGTTGTGTTTGAGTACAGCTTATCACCCTCAAACAGATGGTCAGACTGAGAGAGTCAACCGAGTTTTGGAAGATCTCCTTAGAGCATGTGTTTTGGATTTCGGAGGATCATGGGAAGATCACCTTCATTTGGTGGAATTTTCGTATAATAACAGTTACTAGTCAAGCATTGGTATGGCACCATATGAAGCATTGTATGGGAGACCATGTAACTCCCCAACATGTTGGTTAGAAACAGGAGAAAAGCTGATACTTGGGCCCGAAATGATTCGACAGACTTTGGATTGTATAGAGATTATTCGGCAACGAATGAAGGCAGCCCAAAACCGACAGAAAAGTTATGCCGATAAGCGTCGTAAGGATTTGGAATTCGACGTAGGTGATAAGGTTTTTGTGAAGATTTCTCCACTGAAGAATGTTATTCGATTCGGGAAGAAAGAGAAATTGACTCCAAGATTTGTTGGACCATTCCCGATCATCGAGCGAATTGGAAAGCTCGCCTACAGATTGGAGTTACCAGAAAAGATGTCGAGTGTGCATAATGTTTTTCATGTATCGTATCTACGGAAGTATGTGCACGACTCGAATACCGTAGTTTCTGCTGATAGCTGTGAAGATTTCGAGATTGATCCAGTCGATAAGAGACCTCGTAAGCCGCTTCGTGTTGTGGAAACCGACACGAAATAACTTAGGAGGAAGGTAGTTAAGTTGCTCAAGTTACAATGGAGTGATGATGATAACGACTGTACGTGGGAGGTGGAAGAGAGGATGAAGGCAACTCATCCTGAACTCTTCAAGGTATGGCCCTAAGGTGTCGTGTCATCTAACGACATTGTAACTTGTTCTAGTTTTAGAATTCTGCATGCTAAGCTAGAAATGGATGCATGGTTTATTGATTGCTATGGATGGTAGGCATGCATAATAGTCTTTGTTTGCTCTGTTTGTTTGGAATTTCGGGGGCGAAATTCCTAAGGGGGAGAGAATGTAACGACCCGTATTTTTACGGATCGAAACATCGTAAAGCAGTTATTATCAGACCGTTAGTATTGTTAAGTTGTCCAGAGTTTAGGTCGACTAGAGCTTAGGTTGTCTAGAGGATAAGTCGTGTGATGGTTTAGGTCGTGGGGTAGGTTAGGTCGAGTGAACGACCTAAGAGATAGGAGCGACCTATAGAATTTGGCGACCTAAGGATTTTGGTTTAGGTCGTAGTGGTTTAGGTCGTATGAGAGTTTGGAGCGACCTAAGGAAGTTGGCGAGTTAAGGAGTAGACGACCTAAGGTTTGAGCGACTTAAGGGAAGACTACAACCTAGGAGTTAGCGACCTATAGGAGTTAGCGACCTAGTGGTTAGCGACCTATAGGAGTTAGCGACCTAGTGGTTAGCGACCTAGTTGTTAGACGACCTAAGGAGTTAAGTCGTGAGCCTCTGTGTTGATTTAGGTCGTAGGCGACCTAAGTTAGTTAGGTCGTAAGCTTCTGTGTGTTAGGTCGTAGGTCGCGAGGAAGCGCGTGTGTGTTAGGTCGTAGAGGCGCGCATATGTTAGGTCGTTAGGTCGTATAAGCGCGCATAGGTTAGGTCGTAGGTCACGTGGATGCGCAGATCCGGGTTAGGTCGTAGGTCGTAGAAGCGCATGCGTTAAGTTGTTAGGTCGTAGGTCGTAGAGGCGCATCTATTAGGTCGTGGGTTTTTAGGTCGTGGACGACCTAAGAGCGAACGACCTAAGGGAAAATCAGCTATAAATAGGAGGGTTCTTCTTCATTTTTGGGATCCGGATTTCGAAGCAACGAAGTGCTGCCATTTTGAGAGCTCGAGTTCTACACTTCTTCACTTCTTTTCTCCACTTTGATTTAGTACTTCCTTCCATCCAAGATCGAAGATCCAAGAGCTAAAGTTGATGATCTATATTCTTCGAAGAGAGATTTCATCGTTTGAAGCGGGATTGTGATAGATCGAGTTAGATCCTTCGTTGTCCAGATCTGAAGTGTGTTGCTTTTGAGGTGTTTAGGTGATTTGGTGAGTGGTGATTATCTCTCACACGGATCCAAAGGAGTATATCGGATTGATGGCTTGATTTGGTGTTAAAATAACGATTTCCATGCATTTTCTTACACTTAAGTATAGATCCACTGTCATGATGATTTCATATCCATTTTACTATATGTTCACCTATGCAAGTTCATTCATCAAGTTGTAGAGATATTGCTCATATTTTCATACTTGTTAGATTTGGACTCTTTATTTACGAAATTGCCATTATTGTTATAATTGTTTATTTGATCACGTTTGAATGCTTGATTACTTGGATTAATGATTTACTTGATTGATTGTTATAAATTAGTTGATTGATGATTTGATTTGGACAAGATGGTCGAAGATGATTCAAAAGCTAAGGGAAAGGCTCTTGAATTGGAAAAGCTGCTCGTGGCATATGTGGCGGATGATGAAGCTCATATGGATAGACTTGATGATGATGATGAGATGAGGCTTTGCTATGATGAGATGAAGCGAGGCATGAGATATGAGATAGCCTTGGTTTAGTCCAGACAGGATCATTCCAAGCAGGTTGATAACTCGGTGAAATGGTTCGAGTTGAGGATAATGGTTTGCTCGAGAGGCGCTTGAGCTAGTATGGAAAATAGTCGTCGAGGAGGATGACTAGGAGGCTGCGGTTTCATCGTTGTTGAAGGTTCTATCATGCTCAAAGCAAGAGTATGTTGGGCAGATTTGATAGTCCCTAAAGACTATGATTGTAGTCGAGTACTCTGGGCAGATTCGATAGTCCTAGGCACGGGCTGCGATGACGTGCAAAGTTATGTCTAGAACCGGGGTTTCCATTAGCCCTTGACGTACAGCTGAAAGAATGTGCCGGTCATTCAACTAACAGTGGTATTGAGGCAATGATAACAGTGATAGCCAGAGTCATGGATGTTTGGTTGTATCGTCATTCGGTCTCAAGAGCAATGTTTTCTGGGTGCTTATCTGATCTTGGTTTAGGCCTTGGGGGTTTGTACTTGGAAAATGTTGACCTTGACTCGAGTGATAATTACTTTACTTTAAATGTCTGCTTTGCTATGTTTATTTCTGCTTAGTGTGTCTGGGGGCTATCACTGTAGAAAGAGGTGGAGTGAGAGGGTTGGATTCCTATTCCTTTTACCTTTATGCTCTTTTGGTATGTTGTTAGTTAATTTACCGCTCACTAAGACTGTTGTCTGACTCAAGGCTTTATGTTTTAACTCTTATTGCCTTGGGCTGTTCGTCCATTTTGGGACGGGCAGACTAGGTAGCAGGTGACAGGTGCTGTTCTTAGTTTCTGACGATGCTGATGACGAAGACGAGCTGGAGGCTTGCATATTATTTTTCTTACTATATGTACTGGATGTTCCGCTGCTTTGTATAATTCTCTGAGTGATATGTAGTGAGGCTTGTTGTATTGACTTTTCAGATGTTTGTATTCAACTATTATGAAGCTTAATTGATGAGATTCATTTGTGAAGCTTTACTATATATGTTCTCTATTGTATTTTATCCATGCGCTGTGAGTTATACGATAGATTCTGTTGTTTTAACTTAACCTTGGCAATCGTCCATGGCTGCCTGGCATACTATACAATGCACTATCTTTAGGTTTAGTGCAGGGGTCATGGGCGGTCGTCACATAAATTTATAACCAAAATATGCATTTTAGAGTTTAATTATGTATATGGAGAGAGAAACCTTCCATTCTTTCTCTAATCAAATTGATTGATTAATTAAATGTCATTAACAAGCTATTTATTCATGGCATGGAATGTAACTATGTCCAAATGTATTCTACAGTAAATTATGTAAGTGCAATATACTAGATTGTGTACAAAGATGATGTTTCCTTCATATATATCTTTATTGGTTATAGTATTATTATTAAAATATATACGTATACGTATATATATATACTAGACTTATACATATAAATGTGTTAAAATTAAGTTTCACAAATTTATGAGGCTAAAATTAAAGACAACAATTTTGAACCTAATCTACAGATTAAAAGGGTTTAAGATTAAAAAGTTATAACTTTGCATACCAGTCCATCTTATAAATCTTAAGTCAAATTAACGCACACAAATATGTATATACAAATCACTGTAAATAATGTCTTAAACTTAATACAACATTTTTATGTTAAAATTTATAACTTAGTAAATTCTTTAATATTAAGCAACAAATTAAGGTCTAACGTTAATTTAAAAGGAAATAAAAGGAATCGTGATATTTTGCAATAAATTCAAGTTATTTTTATAAAGAAGCCCCAATTTTTTTTAACAAAACTTATTAACTTAAAAATTTAATTATTGAAAATTTTACGGGTCGTTACAATTACATATGTCATCCGCTATCAAGCAGGAATCGAATCCAAATCATTAATATACACAAGTATAAAAAACATGAACAACAATTTATATTTTACAACATTTTGTTAATTTTTAAAACTATTTTAAAGTGTTATTCGAAGTGGGAAATCTCGCTTTTATTCTCGACTAAACCCAAGGCAGAGCTCCTAGCTTCCTACCACCTCCTAGCTAGCCACCAAATCTCGATCTTTCCTCCTTCTCCTTGCATCCAAAGCCTCCCCCTCCTTAGAAGCTCACGACCTTCCCCCTAGTCTAGGTTCTTCATGGCCATGGTGGAAATGGGCTTGGGTGCTTCAAAACTTTGGGCTTTGGGATGATGGAGGGTGTTGTAATGTGCATACAAGCTTATGCAAGAAGTTAGAAGAGAAAAGAATTGGTTTGAATGTGAATTTTCTTTAGGATATTTAGTGAAGAAGAATAAAGTAAAAGAGAGCAAAGAACGAAAATGAAACAAAGATGGAAATGAGAACCAAACCCTCACTTATAAAGACTTTTGGAAAATGATAAATTACCTAACTTACCCCTTCACCAAATTACCTAACTACCCTTACAAAATTCAACCATGGTACACCTCCTCCCATGTTCTAACCCTTATGCCAAAGTATTTTCCATCATAACACAGAAAGAAGCACACAAATTTATGTACTACCGAGTAATTTATCATTTTAAAATAAGGAAGAAAAGCCTTCTTTTTTACTTTATTACTAAATGACATCATTAGCCACTAATTAATTTTCTAACGATACTTTGGTGCTAACCACTTCTTATTTGTTAAATGTGTGTATTCAGATGTAAACTAGTGTGCACAACAAGTTCAATAACTTTAGTTCGACGATAAGTCAAAATCCAAAAAACGATTTTCGGCTACATTTTCAATTTTTCTCCAAACTAATTATTTTTGAAAACAAAATTTCAAACTGAGTTCACCATTATTATTTATTAATTAAAAAAGGGTTATTTGATCTAAAAACCATTTATTGAATATTTAAAATTAATTAAATATTCACAAATCAAATGATAAAATTTTGGGTAGTTGCAGATGCAATTGGAAAAATGAAAGTCCAAGAAAAGCCCAAGGAAGCGATGAGCTTATATAGAAATGTAGCAGCTCTGAGCAGGTTTGTATCAGAAGTCACGAATAAATGTATCCCACTCTTTGGTCAAGCAAAGAAAGGGAGGAATTTAGGATAAATAGACAAATGCAAAGCCGTGTTTCAAGCACTGAAAGACCATCTAGCCACCCCGCTTATACTCTCGAAGCTAATCCAAGTGAGGATTTATTTGTATACTTAGTCGTAACTGATCAAGCCTTCAACGCAGCTATTGTTAGAGAAGTTAAAGGAGGTGCAAAGGATGATATACTTCTCCAGCAAGCACTTGTCTGGAGTGGAGCTAAACTATACTTTGATTGAAAAGCTTGCTTATAACCTACCGCTTGAAGGAACTGAGCCAACATGCAGCGGAATAAATGAGTGAATTCAAAAAATTTAACCATTTTGGATCTTTAATGGGCCTATGAAGTCTAAATTCATTTAGAACTTTTCTAAGTTTCTTTTAAATAAAATAAATATTTTATTTAACTTCATAAATAAAGTTTCACTTTAATTTAGTGTGTATGTAAGTTAGAGTACATCAAATATGCTCTTATATACAAATTTATGGGTAACAGTTACTTTTTAAATTTATTCAGAGAAGGAAATATTTCATTTCCTTTCTCTTAACTTATTCAATTAATGAGGGGGCATAAATTTATTTAGAGAAGGAATCTTTTCATTTCCTTTCTCTTAAATTATTCAATTAATGAGAGATCATAAATTTAGTTAGAGAAGGAAACTTTTCATTTACTTCTCTTAATTAAATTTAAATAATTGATTAATAAAATAACATTAATGACTAATCTAAATATGACATGAATTGTAAATATATTCACAGTAAATATTATGCAAGTGCAACATATAGGGAGCGTGCATAGTCAATGGTAATTGATATGTATACATAAAATAAACAAGAATAATTTGAATGGTTATTATATAGGAATTGAAATGGAAATAAATAAGGGATGACAATGGTGATTGATACAGTTTCTCTTTTAGTAAACTTAATTAATGCAACATATTAATGACAACCAATATGTGCTAAATTGTAAGAATATAGAAGGTAAACAATGAATTTTATGTATACATTATTGTCTTAATTAAAAAAGAGAAATGATTTCATACTATGACAATATATGTAAAGAAAAATAAATTTTATATGAACACGTATAAGTAGATCCAAACATGTATACATGGAATTTAATCAAAGCTTTCTAATAATATAAATTAGATAGTTTTTTACAGTCAATTTCAAAACTTCGATTTGTTGTTAAAATTTCTTTTATTCATACGAGTGTTATGACACACGCTTGACACGTGAATTGTTTTTCATATAAATTGTATATGTTTAACTCAGTCCAAAAATGATTTTTTATTTTCAAATGATATTATGATTTGTATATTTGTAAAGAAGTATTTTGAATTTATTAAGAATATTTAATTTTAGATCCTATTTGAGAAGCTTTTTGAATTTGTAAAGCATGTTTAATTGTTAGATCCTACTTTTAGGGGCGTTTGAATTTGTAAAAAAAGTTTAGTATTAGATCCTATTTTTAAGCGATTAAGATTTGATAATATATCGAGGGGCATTTTTGGTAGTTCATGTTGATACCAAAAAAGTGTGACATTAAAGCTATTACAACTATTGTTAAAGATGTAAAATAAAGTGCCATGTTTACAAATTGTGTCACAAAGATACAACTTCTCACTATTGTCATTAAGTACAATACATAAATGAACACCGAAACTATAGAATCATTCAAATACCGATTATCAATGCAACTTAACCAGAACGTTTATGATCAAATTTAGTGGTCTGATCTGGAAAGTGAACCGTGCACTGAAGCAGATTTTGTACAGGTTGATTGGCCTAGAAATAGGAAATGATAAAGTTCATGAAATAATTTGCTATTGCAAAGAAATTGAGTGTAAAACAGAGCCTTTTTAGCCAAAATCTTTGTATATATTTTTTGATAAAAACCGTGTTAACTAAAAATAACATATCCATGATCAAGTAAAAAAATCTAAATATTATGAGTTAATATTTTTTTTGAAACTTGAATTGGGTGCATACGTTTTCTTTAGCCAAAGTACTGGTACCCAACACATAGTTCTATCAGCATCATAGATTTTGTTTCTAGCTTTAGCTTCATTAAACAACATTTAAAGCAAACAGCGGTACAAAGAAATTATGGATAAATTCACATATGATAAATGTGATAGTGGTAGGATCTTAGTATTGATCTTGAGTCAAACCTCCGTCAACATGCAAAGGTTTAAATTCATTAAATACCTATTTTCACATGACATTATAGTTAGTTATGCAAATAAGTTAAAGATAAGTTTGGTTTCTTTCAACATGTCATTTCTATTGTTTGTTGAAAAATTTAATTTAAAACATCATAAAATTTACATTATATTATTGTCATTCATTCTTCTGCATAATTTTCTTTCCTTGATTTCTCATCCACTTCTTACAAGGACCTATTAATTCTGTTAATTTCACGTAACCCTCCATATAATTAATTACAGTTAGCCTTTTAGCATAGGAAGCAAACTATTCTTAAATAGAAAAACTAAGCTCAAAAAATAATACGTTTAACAATGACAAAACAGATGTGACCTACTATAAATGCATTATATTATTTCTTAAATGTTTGTTTCTGTTCACCAACTCATAATATGTTAGCAGACTTTGGTACTTGCTCCTAATTCTAGCAACAAACCTAATACATATATGGTGCTGATCAGAGTACTGTAATCTTATACTATCAAGCAATTTTGGAGCATATGCTAAACCAAGAGCGAACATAACAAAAATAAAAGGAAAATTCTCACATATCTTTTCTGATGGCAGGAATAGTTTTCCATTCAAGGATACAATTGCAGCAGTCGCTGAGGGTACGCTGCCCATTTGAAAAAATCCCAATTTTAACTTATTTCTTACCGGACAATCTTCATGTAATAATAGTCAAGCTAATCAAACTCATTACATCTTTATTGTAGCTTTTGAATTCTTTACACCCTTTTATGGATTTAAGATAAATAAAGAAAAATAATAATCAAAAGAGGCTCAGATTGGTTGTCTGTTACAAATAACGTTCAGAGTAATATTCAACCAAAGAATCAACATTTTGTTAGAAAGCCAAACTTTTTTTTCATAACAGGAAAAAGAACCATGCGTATATCTTAAAATATATGCTGACATTTGTTTTCATCGAATAATGGATGTTCATCTATCATTTATATAATTAAGGAAATAACATTGTCTATTACTGAAATAGAGTAAAAATGTGAGCTAGCCCTTTACCCATGCTCCATGTTCTCCTTTCACTATCAAGCGAATTAGTAGGCAGCTTTTCAGCCTTCCATGCTCCATGTTCTCCTTTCACTTAATTTTGTAGCCACTAACAGGGTGGAATATAATCAAACATTCAATAACATAGATTGTTTAATCTATAGAAGCTAATGACTCAAGTAACAATTAATAGCCTTTAGAAACTGAAGATTGTCCAACAACATGGGAATCTAGTGATGGTACACCAACATTAACATCTAGATAGTTTGCTATCAAAAGAAGCAGATGGAAATATGAGATATGCCTTAAAAAGGCGGATGTTTAGTTTTGTTGAAGTGACCTTCAAAACTCTAAGCATAGCTGTTGTTATTCTGTTCTCTACTGGAAATGTTGAAGAAAGTGGGCCATGAAAAGAGTTCAAATCTAACATTAGTTATATGTTCATTTGGCAGTTGTATATATGACACAGATCAATAGATAATTTATAAAGACCGCATAGATACATAATGTAATTTGATATTAATTTAAATCTAGTCATTCTTGCAGTGTTCAAAATAATAAAAATGCTGATTATAAGGTACTTCTTGCTTCACATTTTCTACACGGTTTGAATGTAAATTTGAATCTGTCATTAATCAAACTAAAATCTCTGGAATAGTGAATCATTTGGAAATTGGATGGCTAATCATCTAGAATAGTGAATCATCATCCCTGGGCATAAAGAATGTCAATACATGAAAGTCTTTGCCAAAACAAAAGCTTTAGAAATTAATTTCGGGTTAATTTGTTAAGATTATTATTCTGCAAATTTTGTTACATTACCATGGTCTGTTATTTTCCATATTATTCAAGATCAAATCATCGAAAGGTCAACTACAGTTTAGTCCTTTCATCAGCAACTCAATGAACTTTTGTATGTCTAAATTTAAAAGCTTACAATTCAACACCATAAATAAAAACTTGAAAATAACATAAAGAAGTGTTCAACATTCGTATCTATAGTCAATGAAAAGTAAAAGCAACGTCCAACCGCAACCAAGCAGATGAACAAAAAGATATCAACAAAAAACAAAAAAATATCCTTTTTGAAAATTTAAATCCAAAATTTACAATAATAAATTAATACCGTTCATCCAATTCTTCTCAGGTTGGAAATGAAACCTGCTTATCTATCATAACGACATCTAATTAGTCCATGGGTATGAACTCGCTTTCAACATACCCATACCTGAACCCTTCAACGACACTCCCGCTTTCACACTCCGATCCATCACGATCAGGTACCGATGCATCGGATCCCAATCAGTTACATCCGTACCTAAAATGAAAATGAACACAGCCAAACCTGCAAGCAATAGAAACATAAGAGCAAATGATACGAAGTATGCCATTTTTGATTTTCGAGCAGCGGATTCCTTCGGAAGGAAGAGTTAATAGCGGTATTAGATTTTGAAAGTAGAGGAGCTATGGATTTGATGTAGGGTATTGGAAAGAATGCAGGGTGGAAAGAGGGCAGAGGGATGACAAAGAAGTTTGAATGTGATAATGATTTAGGGTTTCATGAGAACCGACGAAGAGTAATTTGGCCTCTAGGGTATTTTTGTTTCAAAAAGACACGGTTGAAATTAGTTGATGGAATTCTTATTATTAGTAGTAAAGATGTAAATATCTAATGCAATAAAAAGTGCAAGTAACACATGCATACATTTATACATACATATATTAACATTCAAAACTAAAATTACACTTTGTTATGAAAGATTAAAGCATAGATCTACAATTGAAACATTGTATTGATTCCATATAAATTTCATTTTCTAACTTTAAATATAATTCTATCCATCAAAATGAAATTGTAAATTTCTAAATTTAAAGAAATGGAATTTAAATTAAATGTTAAAACATAGAATTAAAATAAAACATTGTATTTTAAAATATATAGATTTAGTTTCAATTTAACAAAGTAAAGAAAAGCAGCTAAACAATTCGAACATGTAAACATTTAGATCTGAAGAATTACACTTTAATTAGAATGTTTAAAAACATAGATCTACACTTAAAAATTGTTTTAAAACATAAAAAAATTTAATTTTGGTCTATCAAATGAAAAATCAATTATATCATTCAACAAATAATTCAATCTTCATAAACAATTTTTAATTAAGCAAGAAGTAAGACATCATACAAATCATGAAAGTCAAATTAAATTTCCAGCAAACATTGCAAAATCACTATCTATATATACAAAATGACATACCTTGATACCCAATCCTTAAAATACACCTTTTGAAGTTGCCTTTGATTTGCACCTTAAAAGAAGAATGCTTCTAGATCCGATTGAATCACCTTAGGATGTTGCCTAGAAATCACACCTTGAATGATGATATCTACTCAGATCTTCAAGTTCCCCATCCTATCCTTGCAAGAGATGGATGGACCACTTTTGATTTATTTTATTTGATGTTTGTATTTGGAGTTGAAAGATTTTGGAAATTTGATTTTTTTTCTAACATAAAAAGTTAGGAGTAGAGAAAGAAACAGACTGAATGAGAAATAATGAATTGTACGTACGGAATGAATTAGAGAATATGTTTTATTTGAAAGAATGAAACTTTTTCCAATCTTTAATTAAAACTTTCCCAATTAATTTCCTTGATTGTTTCTCTCTCTCCAATCCTTTCTTTACACGTATGCCATCAAATGACATAAAATTTCCACAAATCATGTCATCAAATGACCTAAAATTTTGATAAATCATGTCATTAAATGACATAAAATTTTCATAAATCATTTCATGCAATTGTCTTAAAATTACATCGATATTGTTTATCAGTGCACGCAATTATAACTTTTATAAATGCATTAAAATAATTACAAAAAATACTTCCAAACAACAAATAAATAATAATTAATATTTCTCAAATATCAATTAATTTAATCAATTTACAACATTTAAATTAATCAAATCATGTGGTTTTTCAGAGAATTCATCATTACGGTTGTGTGACTCATAGGTGTAAATTCAGTCAGCGATTAATATCGAACTATTCGAATATTAACGTTCACACGTCACTTCGCAGGTGGTGTGACATTTAGGCCAAATTTATCGCTTACACATCTTTTGGTAAAATCCAATTTTACTTATTATAAGCGATACCTAATAGTGACAATTATTTACACCAATTCTTCTCGTCAAAACTATATCACTTTAGATTTATAGAATTCGGTAATGGTCAAAATTCAAATATCATCCACATTCAACTTTATAGTCCAAACACAAAGTCTTTGGTTCAATAATAACAATTATTATTAACCGAAATGCTCTGACCAGAGACTTTGACTTGACTTCAGTTGACATGATACTAACCTTAAATAACTGAGGAGATGAATCCTCTCTTGAAAAGTGTTTCACATCCAATGCTTCCACTCGACCCAACTATAGTCATTCGATGGACGCTGTGCCACGATTTGACTATAATCAAAGCGGAGCTTCCACATTGAAGGTTGACTGTATTCTCAAGTCGAGAGAATTGTGTAAATTAGTCACATCGATATTCTATGCTTGACCTTAGTTATATTAACCAACAGAAAACTATCTAGCGAGTCATTTCATAATTATCCAACAACTATTAGTACGTAATCCCTTGGTGCCCCCAGCAGTCATGCCTAATACGCTTCCCAATATTTGGAGAGCGTTGCGTACTCTAGTCTCAAAGGATATATCGATATCCGGTCTCAATGCATCTTGACTAGGAACATTTAAAATGGTATATTCATTTTATTGTGATAAATTACTCATCATTATAACACTTTGTAACTACTATCACAAAATAAACCATTTATGAATTTTCTATTAAATATACTTTTAATTAAATTAATTAATTAATATAACCACATTATATCAAGTATATAATAGAAAGAAAATACCTTTATTTCAAACAAGATTGGTCAACGAGTTAGATATATGTAACAAATTACATAATTGCCCTTAGGGCATACCCCTAACTCCATCAATCTCCCACTTGCACTTGGGGTCAATTATGGAATCTTATTCCAACTTCGCCAATCGGTTTTCTCAAAACCAATTGGGTCAGTCCCTTTGTAAACGAGTATGCTATTGTGTTTTAATTATCTACTTTGTCAATCAACTCTCTCCGACGGTGATAAACCACTTTATCATGTGGAACAATTCGGAGTATGTCTCTCGACTTCTAGTGAGCTATAAGTTCTGTTACAAACTATATCGTGACATTGTTATCATATAACAATGTTATGAGGTTCTCAACATTTGGAATTAGCTCAGCTATGAGTTTGTGCATTTATATTTTTATATACATTGTTTTTATTGCGGTGCTATTCAAGACGATGTACCTAGCCTTTTTCATTGAATCAGCCATGGTCTTCCATTTGGAACATTTCCAACTTAAAGATTTGTTATTGACATATTATACTCAATATTACTTGTGAAAATTTGAGGCTGAACATTCCTTCATAAGGAATTTATTGTTTCCGTAAACAATTCTCTAGTATTTCATAAATACATGAGAACACTTCAAACAACCATTTAGAGATATCAATTTGGATTTGATATTTGCTTCATGTACCAAATACAAAAACAAATCATGATATCGTAGACAACATAACATGTATGATAATTCCTATTGTCAATGCCAAGGAAATCTTACATGTTCCGTATTAAACATTTTAATAAGGTATCCTTGCATATCATTTGGGACAGTCCCGACATCTTTTATATTTACTATAAAAGACATCATTTATTAATCCAATGTTGAGTATTAAAACAACTAAGGCTGATTTTGACATAAGTACATCGTTAAACTCAACAACGTGTAGTTACTTATAGTTTAGAAATATCAATGTACCTTTTAACGTTCTTTCTTATAAACACACGCTTCCTCTACATTTTGATTGATAATCAGACTATTTCACTACAAGAAAAATAATCTTTTATAGCTGCATATAGCCGTTATTAAACAATACTATAGCGGTTTGATAAACGCTGTATATCGACATGTTATAAAAAAGAACTGCATATTTATAACACAAAAAAACCGCTATAAAAGAGCATGATTTCATAGCATAAGTTAGCCGCTTTGTTACATAAAGACGGTAGCCCAATATTACCGCTATAAAACATCCATTTACAGCGTATATATGCCGCTATCAAATGTGTAGATATAATAACGCCTATTTGCTGCTATCCTTTGATAGTAACCTCGTACATTGCATTATCTTTTTATAGCGCTTATGTCATATAGTTATAACGCTTTTAAGGAGCTATGCTTTATTTTACTATATATTTGATGCACCCCACTATTACTAGATAACAATTTGAACAATGTATGAACGAAAAAATATAATAATCAGCAAATGCAATGCATATTCATGATAGCAAAACAAAGTATCAACTAACAAAAAATAAGTTTAATACATGAATTACCAAATTCAATACATATTCATGATAACAAAAGACAACATAGTTCAAAGTTAACGTCTACAAGTACCAAATGCATCACTAAGAACTTGAACTGCTCAAAGCCTGTCTTCATGCATGTCTTCGGTCATTGGTAGTACTTCCTGAAAATTCAGAACAATTTGAAAATAATTATATAAAACTGTGATGAAAATTACAGGTTATTGGTAGTACCTTCTATTATTAGATGGATGAAGATTTACATAACTTAGTTAATTTTTTGAAATCTCGTACTCTAATTAAAATACCTCGTTTTCATAATGACAAGTACCAATAGAATAGCAGTATCTATATACATAATATTTAAAGAAAGTTGTGAATTAATGACCAACAAAGCATGTACCTCTGGTGCAATTGTCACATGTTCAACGCTTTACAGAAGGTACAAATTCCTGACTGGTACAAAAATTACTGATCGGATATTGGCATCTTGTAAATATTATGGAAATCATTAAAATCCTGCACATGATTAACAGTGATGAGTCACACACTAATTTATAATATATCAAAAGATGGTCCACTTATTTCGTTGTGTTTGCAGCCAAAAATCAAAAGTCCTTCTAAGCTTAAAGCTTCCTTTTGAAAACAATAAAGTCATAGAAAAAAGGGTAATCATTACATGATATGAAGAAAATTCAATTTGTGAAATATAATGGTTACATTTGGATACCATTTCACACCATAACATAATCCATTGAAAGTTGAATTGAATTTATAAGGTCTACATAGATCTTGGAAGTATTACTAGACCACGAGCATCGACATCTCGAACCTCGTATTCTTTTGAACATAGTTTAATTAATGTCAATGAGAATCGATCCTACGATATCCAAATGTACAACCTAGAGATATACCAATGTGCTAAATGGGATATCATTGAACCTCTTATTTAAAGTCAACTAGTTTGAACTGATGTTACGCACATGGGTTATTACTATAACTTTAGTGTTATAATCGAATCCTTGTTTTCTCATAGAAATATTATCGTCCTAAATATATTATTGTGATGGCATGGTCTATTTAACATTTAATTTAAGTCAACTTTGAGGTGAATTCGGTCATTTATCGTTGTTGTTGTTCTAAACTTAGTTAATTTTTTTAATCTTAGCTTGTTTATTATTATTATTACTATTATGACTATTTTCTTCATTTTTGTTAGTATTATTATTATGAACTAAGTTAATTTATTATTATTATACATAAACTTAGTAATTGTTTATAAAACTTAGTTAACTTAGTTAATATTTTATAATTTATTACTTTATTATTATTACAAAATTAGTTAATTCATTATAATTTTTATTATTATAAACTTAATTATTATTATATATTATTATTATTAACTTAGTTATTTTTTATAAAACTTAGTTGTATTTATAAAATTCGTTGATCATCGTCTATAAACTTAGTTATTTTTTATATAATTTAGAAATTTATAAAATGAATTAGATGTAAAGATGTTGAAAACTTTGTAATTTATTATTGTTGTTATTGTTATCATTATAAACTTAGTTAATTCATTATTATTATAAACTTAGTTAATTTTATATACTTTTATTCTTGTTAAACTTAATTAATGAAGTTAATTTTTATAAACTTATTTAACTTATTATTATTATATAAATTTAGTTAATATTGTAAAACTTAGTTAAATTGGTTAATACTTTATCATTTACCATTGTTGTTGTTGTTTTAAACTTAGTTAATTTTTCTAAACTTAGCTTATTTATTATTATTATTACTATTATGACTATTTTTGTCGTTTTTTTAGTATTATTATTATAAACTAAGTTAATTTATTATTATTATACATAAACTTAGTAATTGTTATAAAACTTAGTTAACTTAGTTAATATTTTATAATTTATTACTTTATTATTTTACAAAATTAGTTAATTCATTATCATTGTTATTATTATAAACTTAATTATTATTATATATTATTATTGTTAACTTAGTTATTTTTTATAAAACTTAGTTGTATTTATAAAATTCGTTGATCATCGTCTATAAACTTAGTTATTTTTTATATAATTTAGAAATTTATAAAATGAATTAGATGTACAGATGTTGAAAACTTTGTAATTTATTATTGTTATTATTGTATCATTATAAACTTAGTTAATTCATTATTATTATAAACTTAGTTAATTTTATAAACTTTAATTCTTGTTAAACTTAATTAATGAAGTTAATTTTTATAAACTTATTTAATTTATTATTATTATTATATAAATTTAGTTAATATTGTAAAACTTAGTTAAATTGGTTAATACTTTATCACTTACTATTGTTGTTATTGTTGTAAACTTAATTAATTTTTATGAAACTTAGTTAATTTTTATAAACTTAGTTTGTTTATTGTTATTATTATCATTATGACTATTGTTGTTATTCTTGTTATTATTATTACTATAAACTAAGTTAATTTATTATTATTATAATACAAGTTATATTGATGTGGTATAAGCACCTCATAAAGTTGTATATATGCATGTTAACTTCATAATTATTCCAATTGTGTTTAGATGCATTTGCAGAATGAACATTATTGTTCGTTCATAAATGTAGATTTGTCATTGGTTTTGCCAAATGGCAGATTATAGCTCATTGTTTTGAAATAAAAGATGGGATGTACTGTTTTTAGCTTACCAAAATTTCACTATCAAGCTGACAGTCTTTTCATTTAAACTTAAGAAGAACATACGGATGATAATATGTAATCCTAATTGCTAAAGATTGTGTGTGTGCACACACACAAATTTTATACTGGGAATGGTCATCCAATCAATTCTACCTTATAATCTCTTAACATAGCAATTAAACTACAAATGTAGCATTGAATTGATAATGCACATATGCAAACATGGTAACCAACCAAAATTTAATGAAAAGGAAATATAGGAAACAAAATCTACCATAAACCGTCGAGGATCTGGCCATGCCAGTCTACTTAATCTGTTAACTGCGATCCTCGTTTGTGCATCAAGCTTCCCTTTATAAACAATGTTAGGAGCTTTATCACCATGCTCTGAAACTATATTCTCTACAGCAAAACTCGAAGTCGTAAGCCTCGGTCTTAACAAACTGTAATCTGCTCAGATATCGCGGTCGACCAAACCCTGTAATTACAACAGCAAAATACAATAATGAAGCTACGGTCCGTTGCTTAATGTTATTTCATTTCTTATAAAATAATATTTTATTTTAATACTGGCATTGAAAAAGCCATGATCATGTGCCTATATACTAGGTAATCAGATTCAGAATGTATAAAACAGTTCTATAGTTATATAAATTTATTTCCAAATATACAAGCAAAAATAGAATTACCTCGTCGTCTTTTTGAAGAGGAGTCGATGTAGGAATTAGCGATTTCACAGTGGGGCGCTCTCGCTGCTCAAGTTGCAAACATTTTGAGGCAATATGTACTATTCAGTCCCATCCTCATTTGAAAACCGCCCTTCCAAACATGAATCCGTTAACTCATGAAAGTTCCTGCCTTTTATCAAGTTAAGAGCCTGACAGCATACAAGAGATATAAATGTAGGGAAACAATTGCTAGTAAGTAATTAACTATAGCAATCTAATTGAGATTTGAGAGTATGAAAATGAGTAAAAAAACTGAAAGGTACGAACTAAAGTTGGCTGTCCACTCCAAATCTAGCCAAAATTATCAATATTGATAACATGTACAACATGAAATACATATTTTTAAGACTTGAAAACAGTTTACAAAAACAACAGAATTATACATCATAGACTTAATACTTCACCAATGTGGATATTAGTGAAACCTCCAAGCTTGGATATACCATACAACTGTATATAATATGAAACATGACTACGCACACACTAGCGTCATGAATAATTTGATCCACCCACCAAATTCTTATAATTATATATTATAAGTAAATAACATCAAGTAGATAAATATAAGATAATATATTTATTTACTTTGATGATTGGCACATTACTTGCAAAAAAGTAATACGTTAAATTTACACTTAAAAAATTTACAAAAATATTACACTTGAAAATAAGTGAGTTAAATATTTACAAGAAATAATAACAATATTCCTATACCATAGGGGAAATATCGTCCACACTGGCAATGATGGTACAGTTGTATCTGGCTTATAAATACCCACCACTCTATTTAAACATTGTTAAGACCTGACAAAAGAATCTACAATTTAGTTTGACTGATGTAGAAGAGGTGATTGAGTTTGATACAATATTTGTATTGTCCGCTGGTGTGCTAGTGTAGTTTTTCAATCATTATAATTCTCTCCAGTGTAATTTGTAACAAATTTCATGCATAGTTTAAGATGAAGCAATTCATAAGCGTAATTTGTTTAACATATCTCTATTTGAGGTTATTGAGAATCAAAATGTGTGTTCGCACAAATGTATACTTGTTGGGGTATGTTTGTGTATGGTGTGTGTTTGTCTCTATCTGTGCAGTTAAAGCGCTCGGTGGATTCAATGCGGTAGAGGTGCAAAAAGTCATAGCGGGGATGTAGCGAAGATATAGCGGGATATATCAGATTACTCTAAAATAGCATATAAATCCCATACTTGTTGTTTTTACAAATATATAGATAGTAATTATGTGAAAAATTAACATTCAATTGAATTATGATTAATACAAAAATAATTTTAAATAAAAATATGTGCAAATGTATTGTAAATGAACGTAAAACTGTTATATAACTTAATTTAATTTAGTAGAATATTAGAGTATTATCATTTCTAAACATATATAAAAAATTCAATGAAATTAATTAATTTCATAATTTTTATAGCGTATAAATATCATTTTTCAATCCAATTTTTTATAGAAGATATAGTGGAAATAGCGGAATATAGCGGAAATAACGGGATATAGCGGAAATAGCGAGGATTAAAGCGGAAAGGCTATATGTTGGGGATATATGGAAAAATCGTAGTGGTAGGAATCCGCTATAAGATATATCGGAGTTATAGCAGGGATATAGCGGGGCATTAACTGCACAGATCTCTATGTACCTATGTGTCTTTGTGTGTGATAGAGAGAGGACAGGAGAGAGAATGAAATGTATAATCATAAATCCATCTAAGAGTAATTCAATTTTGAAAAATAAACAGCCTGAAAAGGTGCATGCATAGGAAGATAATGACTATGAGCAAGTTCAAACTACAAAACAGGCTACGGCAGTTAATGGAAAGGAACATGTTCATGTTTCTATGCAACAAACTGATGAAGAATTCGTATTTGAAATAGATGCCAATAAACCTGAAAAACCTAAAAGTTCAAAAAAGGAACAAGAGAATGTTGACTCACTCAACTTTCTCAATACTGAACTGCCTGGTAATATTCAGGAAGATGACACTGTGGACTTTGTTGCTGATGAAATTGGATGACATTGTGGAGCTTGTTGCTGATGAAATTGAAGAGTCTGTTCCTGAAGAGATAGAGAGTGAGGATATGTTAGCATATTTTACTACCAATAAATCATACATGACTTCATCATCATCCAAATCTAATGCCAAATCACATGCTCCTGCTAAAAGACACTTATGGAGCTATTCAAAAGGTGGATGAGTAGTAGATGAGTATCATCACCTGGAGTGTTAGGGTATGAATAATGAAAAACGTATACAAGACATATTCTTACTCCTAGTAAAATTTAAACCAACCATAGTTGGTTTATTGGAAAATAAATTTATGGTTTGTTGGAAAATAAATTGAATGAGACTAATTTATAGTATTTTGTGCAAACCTATCACACCGGGATGGGATTACATATAGTAACAGTGGTTGCAGGGGTGGAATTTTACTTAATTGGGACAAGCATGTTTGGCAACTTATAAGGATTTTTAAATCAACACAACATATTTTGGTGGATATCAAAAACACTAGTGGTTCCCGTTTTGTATTGACAACCATCTATGCAAGCAATATTCAAACCGAAAAAGAAAGGCTATAGCAGCAAATCATATTTGTATCAAAAGAAACTACGACTGCATGACTACTTATGGGTGACTTCAACAACTCTTTATCTTCAACTGACAAGCGAGAAGGACTGCCTATTCCATTTCATCAGTTATGAAGTTTTAATAACCGTCCATTACATTCAGGGCTGACTGAATTAAAAGCTTTGTGTTTTAATTACACTTAGGGAAAGAATGGTGTGGCTAATAATATTGATAAGATACTGGTGAACTCATCTCTACTTTAGACCTTTTCTCTCATGAAAGCATTGATACTACCTAACTTTTCTATTGATCATAATCCTTTGTTAGTGTATTTAATTCAGACATTCAAACAAAATGGGAGGCCTTCAGGTATGGTAACTCGTGCTTTCAATACGATGGGTATGAACAACGTGTTGCAGATGCTTTAAATATGCACGCTTGGGAGGACTTTAAGTATACATTTCGAAATAAACTCAAGGAATGTAAAAAGAACTTGAAGTAATGGAACAAAGTTTGAATAAAAGAAAATAATTATCTTATTGAAGTTGAGAAGGAGAACAATATGTTGCTAGAACTATCTAATCATGAACCTGAAAATTTGGACATATATGAATTAATGTTGCAGGCAAGACACATATTTCAAAATCAACAAAAATACAAGTATTAGGTAATAAACTAAAGGCCAAAGTACAATGGCTTCAACAAGGTGATACTTCTTCACAATTTTTCCATGCTAAAATGTCCAAACAAATGTACTCAAACAAAGTACAAGCGTTAATCAAGGCTAATGGAGAGTGTATGTACAATCCAGAAGAAATAGAGAATGAAGCTATATCTTATTACACTAACTTATATAATGGAGACCAAAAAGATATTCTCGCTAAAATTCAATGCCAAGCATGTATTAATGAAGATGGGAAAAGGATACTACTGCAGCCTTTACAAATTGAGTAAGGAAGCAGTTTTCTCCGTTCATGATGATTAAAGTCCCAGGTTGATTTTGAAAAATAGTTTAACTATAATTACTAAACAATTAAAAAAATCAAACCAAATCAAAAACAAAAAAAGCAGAAGAACAAAATCAAATTATGCGCACCTTAAATCGATGTAGGGTTCTAGACGCACTCCTCAAAATGAATTATGCCACAACAGCTCAACTTCTTCGAATCAGCTCATCATGGAATTCAAAGCGTTTTTGAGAGATGCCGAAGATCGAGAATGTTCAGAGTTTCGATTTAGGGTTATGGATTGCTTCATGGGTTTCGATTTAGGGTTGGGTAAGCTGTTACGGTCTTGTTTGGCTTGGAGGGAAACAAAATATTTGGGAGCGGGATGTTTTGTTTTGGGGCCGCTTTTTGCTAAAGCGTTATGTAACAAAAAATAACAAACCATTAAAATTCAACAATAACGCTTTAGAGTAATGTGTTATGTAATGGCGTTATTAATAACAAACTTTCTTGTAGTGTTTGAAATTTCTATCAAAATATTTGTTCAATTTTGATGCTTATAAAATGATACCTTTTATCATTTCTTGGATCATATCCACAGACTCACAAACTCAATATCGCTCCCACTGTATGTGTAAACAGTTTACTCTAAACCATTATTTAGAATTTTCCGTTTCAATACATATGTACCAAACATAAAGCCATATCAAGTGGTAATTTTGTGAGTAAATTCGAATTAACTTGAGCATGTTGAATACTGAATCTATTAGGCTAATTTCAACAATTGAAATTTGTGATATTATTTTCATCAACATTGCTCATTTAATTCCAACTGCATTAGTCTTGCTCATAAAGACACAATCACGGCTGCTGGATCACATCCCTTAGGTTACGACAACAAAAACATATTTTGGTAGCATACTTGGAATTCTTTCAGATACCATATCATAGAGTCAACACTCTTGGTGGTTTAATTAAATAATCGAGGATTATATATTTTTGACATTGACAAGAAACTCATAGTTTCTCTTCAATGTGCGAGAATACTTATTAGATATTCTAATGCGATGTGTTCGTTTAGGTTAGCCAATTTCATTTCATCTCATCTAATCAGTTCTATCTTTGGATCGTATCCAGATCCTTTTTACTACCAATAATTTCTCAAAGAAATTCCTTCACAATTTTGTTTGTATTTCTTAAAACAACAATTGTTTCTCGGTGCAACAGAATAAGTATTCATAAACATTTTATGAATTTCTTTATTTATAAAACTGATTTGGTTTTAGTTTACAAAAGTTATGTTCAAAACATAAATATGTTATCCAATGACAATCTTCCAAAAATTCTTTTGGGGAGATTCATACAAGATCCCTTACGAATAATTATTACGCGCAATCTTTCGAATTGCACAACCTGCCAACTTCTTGACCTAGGATATGTTGGGGTTTCTTATAAATCCTTATCTTGTATGATTTTATAAACTATCATTTAGATGAAATAATATTAACCTTGTGTACTACCCTTAAGTACATTACCTTATAGAAAGAAACTAACTCAACTTCACTCACAATTAATCATACATTGTCCGAAAAAGTTCGATTACTCCTTATCGATGCATCATTATATATCACATGAAGGAGTGACTGAGATTGAATATTTATTCATTTTAGGTACGTTTGGAACATTTCCAGTCTCACCCATTCGATCAAATCAAATCATTTCTATGGCATGTTATTTTATTTACTTCTGTTATATATTCTATAAGTTTATTATAGACATACTACATGTGTATCAAATACACATGTCCATGTCGATGATAACTCATCGGTGAATATAATGAAATACGTGGAGTCGTTTTAGTATTTATAGAATTACGATTGCATACATCTATATGTATCCATCCGAAGAGTTCATCAACTGTTATGATACTCCCACTAAATGGATTCATAGCCCTTTATTGTTTGAGATATAATTAACAAGTATCATATGATTTGAAATCATACGATAAAATTATTTTTCAAAACTACGACTTAGTCTATAATTCCAAAACAACTATAAATAATATTAGATACATTTGTATTTTCTAATGCATCACTTTTGTTATAATTTTTTTTACCACATTATAGTTTTAATTCATAAAGAATATTCATAATATTCATATTGAAATATAGCTATGTCTATTTTTTTTCAATCGATACCGAAAAATAACCATTATTTCATAAATAATGTATGGTAAGTTTTACGAAAACAATTTTCGTACTATGATGCAATTAACAAGTGTTATATGGCATGCTCCCGCTATTTCCACCAATACTATAATAGCGTACTAAATTCGGAGGTCCATCATTCACTTAAACAAAAAAAATTATTTCATACACTGCAGCTATTTACATTGAAGAATTCATTGATCAAAGATCTTAAGCTCAAAAAAATAAATCTCATAGAAAACAATTTTCTATATGAAAATACATTTCAGAATAGAAATCATATTTCTTATTCCAACATTAAGTATCAATTATTGTTACAATTCTCGTTTCCAATGTTTCTCTATGAAGCAGAAGTGACTATTCATTCTCTCATCCCAACAGTACCTTAAATTACACTTATTCTTATACATTCGTTTTTCTTTCAAATGGTCAAACTATTTAAAAGAAAACCTTACTACCATATCATAACAAAATCTTTACAAAAGCACATTCGATTATCCTTAACATTTAAGGACATCAACTATGTTTCGATTTACGTAAACTAATCAAACTGACATTTCAGTGATCAAGTTCTTAGATTTATATTGTAGTTTTGGTATAGTGTTACATTTAACACGATATGACCTTTTGTAATCAATCAGATTGAATACTCGATCTCGTACTAAGGTTTTATCGGATGAACTAATTTCATCGAAATATTGTACGTTACAAACTTTGACCGTTCACCATATAACATTTATATGCAATTATATATGGATCAAATATACATATCTTGTATTCCTTTTAGAGTTCGAAACTCATAGAATGCAATACATGGTCTTGACCAAATAAATGTGTAAGTGACCAAACCATGAATGTATTCAGTAGTTGTAAAATCAGGCATCTGCATGGGTGTTGAAACTTTAACATGCAATAATCTTTTATTGGTAAGTATATGTTATATTCTATTTGTCAATCTTCAATTCATTTGTATATCTTAATTGATAAACATTTTACCAATCTTATTAAATGCATAAATTTATCATTGTAGATAATTATAACATTATTTAGCATATGTTCTTACAATATTAAAAAGGTTAAATGTTACCATTTCATTTTTCTAATAAGGCTCCCACTAGTCTTTTATGTGTCTCTAAACCCTAAGATGAAACATAGAAGTCTTTCGACTTCACTAATGGGTGTTAGGACTCATCTGTCTTGGTATTCTGACCTTGAGTTTGCTCAACAAATCATAGCCCCACAAACGATGGATAACTCCTTATCGGTTGTATCACATACAACTCCTAACCCATGTTTCAGTGTCCTAACATCATCTCGACCCTGAGTTTGCTCAACAAATCGAAAGAGGTTATTCACTCACACCTACCATATCGTGACAGCCTAAGTATAGATATGTACCTTGAGTTTGCTCAATAAATACATATAGTTATTTTACCTTGTCTATTCAATATATTAATAATACTATACATAACATCCCTAGCTTGGTTTTGCTCAACAACTAAGAAGTATGCAAGTAATTTATCAATATATATATGGTAGATGACAACATTATATTGAAGAT
Source organism: Allium fistulosum (assembly GCA_030737815.1). NCBI lineage: Eukaryota > Viridiplantae > Streptophyta > Magnoliopsida > Asparagales > Amaryllidaceae > Allium > Allium fistulosum. The sequence goes on from CM060906.1 coordinate 75,510,168, forward strand.
TCATAATCTTTAATATATTATATTAAGTGATATCGACTTATGGAATAATGTATTTCTTATGAAATACACTCGTGGTTTAAGTGTCAGACACATCAAAAATCACGATATACGTACATTTACGTATGTATTTATTCCTTAAGTCTATTTGGGTTTCTTTAGAGTTCCACCTTTTGTTTATACATTCATATCATAAAAGTTTTATTGTTATATAACTTTTATATTTCATATTACTTATACGATAGTCTTATGTATAATATTTTATTATTTAAATCTTATTTAATTAATTTTAATTAATTAACTCTTTAATTAATTTTAAATTAGTATTCCAATACAACTTTTATATTGGAGATATCTACTATAACCTACCTTTATAGTAAGACACATATATCTTATATATGCATATTTTTAGTTAATTAACCGACCTTTAATTACTTTACTAGTTAAAAAATTTTAATTAAATTATACTAATTTAGAAAATTTATCTTATATACATACATGTATGCTTATGTTATCTTAAACACTTTAAAATAACATAACATATATCAGCATATATAATACATGCATATAAGTATCAATTAATTAACTCATTTAATTAATATTATTAATCTTATTAATAATTTTAAAATTTGAAATTAATATTTACATAGTTTCAAACATTTTGAACTTTTCATTACATTTTCAAACATTTTGAAATTTATGTTATATTATAACCTTTTATAGTAAATATGTTTTTATTTTAAATTCAACTTTTAAATTTAAAATTATGTTTTAATTTTCAAAACTATTTTAAAAATTAGCACAAGGCCCAATTCTAATTGGGCATTTTCTGTTAGGGGCAACCTTTGGGCTCACATTACCTTTCAGGCCAGGTAGGAAACCAGGTAGGATAGGGTACTTGATTACCCAATTCCAATCCTAGACATCACCTTTCTAGACACCGTACTAAGTGCACAAGCTTAATTAGTTAACCCTAACATAACTAATTTAGATCGCATAGGCTATTGGGCTCTGATACCACTGAAGGAACCGAGCCAACACGCAGTGGAAGAAATGAGTGAATTTCAAAAAATTTAACCATTTTGGATTTTTAATGGGCCTATGAAGTCTAAATTCATTTAGAACTTTTCTAAGTTTCTTTCAAATAAAATCAATATTTTATTTAACTTCATAAATAAAGTTTCACTTTAATTTAATGTGTATGTAAGTTAGAGTATATCAAATATACTCTTATATACAAATTTATGGGTAACGTTTACTTTTCAAATTTATTCAGAGAAGGAAATATTTCATTTCCTTTCTCTTAACTTATTCAATTAATGAGGGGGCATAAATTTATTTAGAGATGGAAACTTTTCATTTCCTTTCTCTTAAATTATTCAATTAATGAGAGATCATAAATTTAGTTAGAGAAGGAAACTTTTCATTTCCTTCTCTTAATTAATTTAAATAATTGATTAATAAAATAACATTAATGGTTAATCTAAATATGACATGAATTGTAAATATATTCACAGTAAATATTATGCAAGTGCAACATATAGGGAGTGTGCATAGTCAGTGATAATTGATATATATACATAAAATAAACAAGAATAATTTGAATGGTTATTACATAGGAATTGAAATGGAAATAAATAAGGGATGACAAGGGTGATTGATACAGTTTTCCTTTTAGTAAACTTAATTAATGCAACATATTAATGACAACCAATAGGTACTAAATTGTAAGAATATAGAAGGTAAACAATGAATTGTATGTATATATTATTGTCTTAATTAAAAAAGAGAAATGATTTCATACTATGACAATATATGTAAAGAAAAATAAATTTTATATGAACACATACAAGTAGATCCAAACATGTATACATGGAATTCAATCAAAGCTTTCTAATAATATAAATTAGATAGTTATTAAGTCAATTTCAAAACTTTGATTTGTTGTAAAAATTCCTTTTATTCATACGTAAATATGCAATAAAAAGTGCATGTAACACATGCATACATATATACATATATATATTAACATTCAAAACTAAAATTACACATTGTTATGAAAGATTAAAACATAGATCTACAATTGAAATATAATTCAATCCATTAACATAAAATTGTAAATTTCCAGATTTAAAGAAATGGAATTTAAATTAAATATTAAAACATAGAATTAAAATAAAACATTGTATTTTAAAATATATAAATTTAGTTTTAATTTAACAAAGTAAAGAAAATCAGCTAAACAATTCGAACATGTAAACATTCAGATCTGAAGAATTACACTTTAATTAGAATGTTTGAAAACATAGATCTACACTTAAATATTATTTTAAAACATAAACAAATTTAATATTGATCTATCAAATGAAACCTCAATTATATCATTCAACAAATAATTCAATCTTCATAAACAATTTTTAATTAAGTAAGACAGTAAGACATCATACAAATGATGAAAGTCAAATTAAATTTCCGCCAAACATTGCAAAATCACTATCTATATATAAAAAATGACATACCTTGCTACCCAATCCTTAAAATACACCTTTTGATGTTGCCTTTGATTGCACCTTGAAAGAAGAATGCTTCTAGAACTGATTGAATCACCTTAGGATGTTTCCTAGAATTCACACCTTGAATGATGATATCTCCTCAGATCTTCAAGGTCCCTATCTTATCCTTGAAAAAGATGGATGGACCACTTTTGATTTATTTTATTTGATGTTTGTATTTGGAGTTGAAAGATTTTGGAAATTTGATTTTTTTTTTCTGCCATGAAAAGTTAGGAGCAGAGAAAGAAACAGACCGAATGAGAAAGAATGAATTGTATGTACAGAATGAATTAGAGAATATGTTTTATTTGAAAGAATGAAACTTTTCCTATTCTTTAATTAAAACTTTCATAATTAATTCCCTTGATTGTTTCTCTCTTTACTGGTATGTCATCAAATGAAATAAAATTTCCATAGATCATGTCATCAAATGACCTAAAATTTCCATAAATCATGTCACTAATGAAATTTTCATAAATCATTTCATGCAGTTGTCTTTAAATTACATCGATATCGTATATCAATGCATGCAAATATAACTTTTATAAATGCATTAAAATAATTACAAAAAAACTTCCAAGCATTAAATAAATAATAATTAATATTTCTCAAATATCAATTAATTTAATCGATTTATAACATTTTATAATTTAATTAAATCATGTGGTTTTTCAAAGAATTCAACATTACGGTTATGTGACTCATATGTGTAAATTCAGTCAGCGATTAATATCGAACTATTTGAATATTAACGTTCACATATCACTTAGCAGGTGGTGTGACATTTTGGCCAAATTTATCGCTTACACATCTTTTGGTAAAATCCAATTTTACTTATTATAAACGGTACCTAATGGTGACAAATATTTACACCAATTCTCTTCGTCAAAACTATATCACTTTGGATTTATGGAATTTGGTATTGGTCAAAATTCCACTATCATCCACATTCAACTTTATAGTCCAAACACAAAGTCTTTGGTTCAATAATAACAATTATTATTAACCGAAATGCTCTAACCAGAGACTTTGACTTTGAGTTGACTTTAGTTGACTGTGATACTAACCTCATATAACTTAGAAGATGAATCCCCTCTTGAATAGTGTTTCACTTCAAATGCTTCCACTTGACCCAGCTATAGTCGTTCGATGGACGCCGTGCCACGATTTAACTATAATCAAAGTGGAGCTTCCACTTTGAAGATCAACAGTACTCTCAAGTCGAGAGAACTGGGTAAATTAGCCACATCTATATTCTCTGCTTGACCTTAGTTATATTAACCAAAAGAAAACTATCTAGCAAGTCATTCCATAGTTATCCAATAACTATCAGTACGTAACCTCTTGGTGCCCCTAGCAGTCATGAGTAATACACTGCCCAACATTTGGAGAGCATTACGTGTTCTAGTCTCCATGGATACATCGATATCCGGTCTCGATACATCTTGATTGGGAACATTTAGAATGGTATATTTGTTTGTGGTAAATTACTCACGGTTACAATACTTTGTAACTACTATCACAAAACATACCATTTATGGATTTTCTATTAAATATACTTTTAATTAAATTAATTAATTAATATAACCACATTATATCAAGTATGTAATAGAAAGAAAATACCTTTACTTCGAACAAGATTCGTCAATGAGTTAGATATATGTAACAAATTACATAATTGCCCCTAGGGCATACCTCTAACTCTATCATCGCTCATAGCAAGAAAATTGTCACTACTATCAAGTGCAACCTATCTAAATTCTAATAGATAGACCATTAATGCAAATACCACACTAGCCAAAAACATTCGTTTGTCTGCTAAAATAAGCTATCGAGCTAAGCCAGTATGACATATAATACTAGCTATAGAATGCCATCAAGGAGTAATCTTTAGCAGATTTCATGTTGGAACGAACACAACCAATTGAACAATAAAATGAAGAGGTAAGGAACCACCATAGTTCTGGTAATATTGGTAGATGGAGCGTCAAATAAATAGGGAGTGGGAATCAGATTTGTGTTAGTCACTTCGGACAAGCAAAAATTATATGGTGCAATCCAACTTGGATTCAAGGCAACTAACAACGAGGTGGAAAATGAAGCATCGATGGCTAGTCTCAAAATGGGGTAGACAATGAAGATAACGCACCTTAAAATTCATAGTGATTTCAAGTTAATTGTAAATCAAGAGTAGGGAAACTATCAAACTAAAGAGCCAACTTTAGCCAAATTTGTTGTCTTATTTAAGTAGCTACTAACGCTGTTTGAACAATTAATATAAAGCAAATTCCTATGAAGGAAAATTCTTTTATAGATTCTTTTGTCATGCTAGCAATTCCACTCAACACCTGGCCAAACCTAGCATCTCCCAAGAAAATCAAACCTTAGTTCTTATGCGAGCCCAATGCGCTAGGGGATAGACCACCACAAACCATAATGAGATTGTCCTAACCCAAGAAGCTCCCCCTTCATAGGTAGTGTAGCATTGACATTTTGGAATTTTAGGTATCTATACACGCATTCCCTAAGCCTTAAGATATCAATTTTCATAGCATAACACATCTATTCGGTCTTAGTCTATACAAACGTATTTTAGGTGACATCTAATCATAGCCTAATTTTTAATCAACATATAATCCTTTTAAGGAGTAAATATAGTCATATAAATATGCATACATACATACATATATAGTATGTATGTATGTATGTATGTATGTATGTATGTATGTGTGTGTATAAGATAATGCCATTTGAAATAGTCTTTTACTCACTTAGATACTTCGTGCTAGCAACGAGAACACTCAGTGTCCAAATCTGAGCTAGATATGATCTTATCGAAATTGGTCTCTCCAAAAACATTATTTGCTTATATAGATGTTTTGATTTTCACTTGTATGAATATATATGAATTTATTTTGATTGTTATAGATTTTATCTTGGCCTAGAGATGTATTTTTGTGTGGAGAAGTTAGGCTAATGGAGATGAAGAGTTTTAGAGATGTAATTAGTGATCTGAAAAGTGATTTCATATATCTAATTGTGGCTGGCCGAAACTAGCTAAGTGGGCATAGCTAAAATTAGATATTTGCTAAAAATTTGTCCCTTTTTATTAAAAATCATATTTCGATCATAACTTTTTCTCTATAATTCCAATTATCATAAGTTTATACTATATTTTAACTAGAAAATTATACTCCACGCAAATGTGTATTTTCAGACCTTAATAATTTAATTTACAAAAATTCACCTTTTTTTGTTATCTAATTAAGAGTTTAATTATCAAATGAAATATTATAATTGTTATGTGTAAGTTTATTGGTCGTTACAATTTAATACTCATGGTTATGAACACATTTATAATCGCAATTGATTAAATACTTTTTCTAAGGATTACTACTTGTGTATATTTAAGGTATTCAAAAAATTGATTATATTCCAATGTAACAATATATATAATAGAAAATAAAACTAAAAGTTTACTTTATTTGAAGCAAGAATCATAGTAAGAATTAAGTTATATAATCAAATTACATAATTGCCACTAGGACACGCCCATTATTCTACCAGCCTATCCATACACACAATATCTGCTACTTTGCAGATCATTATATATTACCAAGCATTCCCTCCACATAGGGAACTGCCATCTAAGATAAGTGAAAGATTCTCGATGTTACCAATGACCTACTACACTGATCATTTGCATGCCAATTGATCACTTAAACCAAGATCTATCATCATACGTTCAAGTATGTCCTTGCACATCAACATGCTTTTCATTTATCAGCCAGTTATACACTGAGCCACTTACTCAGCATGGATTTGACCACCTTTGTCATCTTAAAAATTTACACATACGACGCATGCAAACACACTTTATCTAAGTCACCATGGATCATCCACCTAGACAACAACCCATTTTACCTAAAAATTAAAAATCCAATTCAACATTCACCATATCTCGTCGATCTCACTAGACTATCATGGAAATTCACATATAGGCATTGATCTTTCGCAATCAAGCATTACATATAATTTAATTCATGATCCTTGTCAGACCGCCATGAGCATTAACAAAACAATTCATGATCCATATCAGACCGCCATGAGCATTAACAAAACAATGTAAATCTTAACAAGCATAAACTCAATATATATTTTTTCAATCAGAAACATCAATCATAATGACAAGTATTATATCTCCGATCAAACATCATAACATACACATAATTCAAATATAATATGAAAATAAATCAATCACGATTGATTGATAGGTTTTGACAAAGAATTACTAATATCCACCCATATGATAGGTTTTGACAAAGAATTACCAATCTCCATCCATCCCATAAACCACCACTAGGAGTCACCCTTCCTAAACTTTCTACCTTTAGACCAATGTCTATAACATGCTTCACTGCTCCACTAGCTCTCACCTTCATCGTATTTTTCAAATGTTCCTTTGTGCATGTTAATTATCTCTTCCTTTTTTAGCAAAACTAGCTGGTTTTTATAATGCCACATCCACTTTTATAAGAACCAATATGTTAAAAGTACATGTGTAAAGTTGTACTTTAGCTACTAGAAAAAACAAAATACAAACCTATCCTTCCTTATTAGACTGATTAGATCGAATAACAACTACAAACCTAATAAAGAGAAGTACAAGGTCTAGAACATAGTTCTTAGACTTGGATGAGTAGATATAACTTTTGTCAAAGGAATTATCTTCAAATAAAAGCTTGTTTCTCTCACAAAGCTCTCCTTCGGTTGCCAGGATAAGGGTATCTCCTAATACATGGTAATATAGACACTAATCCTTACAATCATATTCGAGACGAATTAGGTGTTGATGTCTCGAAGGGATGTATCGCATGTAAGAAGCTCTATATTCCCAAGACTACTCAGTGGGTATCGAAGAAATATGGGACCCTGTGCAAATAGGAAAAGCTATCTCAGAAGGGACACCATATTCCGACAGGATACTAGAGCATCTTGCTATCGAAGAAAATGACTCATATAAGCAAACCAGATATTCTCGAGTGATAACGGATGTGGTCATGCCATCATGCCTCATATTGGGCCAATCCCATTTATCATATTTAACATATAATTGCTCTGCTCGAAACTGTATAAATACAGAGCCTTACAACATTCTGTATTATCAAAAACAATATTGTAATTTTCTATTCTCTTCAATAAAATTCAAATGTTTCATTTCTTCAACATAGTATCAGAGCAAATATTTGCTTAATAGCAAGTGCTTTACCATTGTTAGATCAAAGATCATTTTTCTCATCAGAATATTTTCATCATATGAGATTTAACTACACAGTTTAACAATTGTGTACAGTTTCATAAAGAAATATCATCATCTGATACAGTGTCATGCCAAGAAAGAAGTAGATCAGAAAATTCTCATCATTTTTACAAATTTTTTGGCTGCAACAGTATCATCAGAGATATCAAGATTCAGTTTATCTCACCTAAAGTGCCATGCCAAGAAACCTCTGTCAGCGAATACTCATCATCCAGTAAGTTTCTGGCTGCACCTCCTCGCTTTTTGGTAATCTTTATCATTTCTTATTGTGATTTCTTCAAACTATGGCCGAAGAGAATCATAATACTGCTAGTTCGCCCACTTCTGTATCTAAATCCACACAAACTCAAACCAATGCCACGCAAGAACTCATCAAAACCATCATCAAGCCACAAAGCCAGATCATAACCACCCCACTTGATGAAACAAACTATTTACTTTGGAAATTCCAAGTAGAAACTGCAATCAGGGCATATGGCCTTCAGGAATATGTTCTTGGAACACTCAATACTCCACCAAGATTCACTGCAGATGCACAAGGAAAATTAGTTGATAATCAAGAATATATTATGCATGAAATGCAAGACAGTTTATTTAGTTCTTGGCTGCTATCCTCAATCAGTGCTAGCCTTTTGCCTCAATTAATTAGCTGTAAGACTGCCTATGAAATATGGCATACAATAGAACAAGTTTTTAGTTCTCAATCTGCTGCAAGAATTATGCGGTATAAAAGGCAACTGCATAATTTGAAGAAAGATAATCTATCCATGAGGGAATACTTGTCTAAAGCCAAAACTTTATGTGATCAGTTAGTCTCTGCAGGGCATAGTATAAGTGACACAGAGCAAATATTGTCTGAACTAAGTGGGTTAGATGAAGAGTATGAATCAGTGGTTGTTGTGATATCATCTACAAAAATGCTACCAACTCTATAGTATGTACATTCCATATTACTTGCACATGAAGGAAGATTAAAGCAAAAAAGACCAACAAATCTGGAATACTCTACAAACTACATTGCTAACAACAGAGGAAAGAATCAAGAAAGAAATCACAATAACAGAAATCAGCCTAACAGCAATCAAAGAGGTGGCCAGGGTTATAAAACCAGAGGAAGAGGTGGCAGGTGGAGCAATACAAACAACAACAATAGACTAAGATGTCAGATCTATAAAAAAATATGGTCACACATCAAATAAATGTTATTTTAGATTTGATGCTAACTACACACCATCTCAACAAAACACTGGCAACTCAAGGATGCATAATGCTAGTGCAAACATGGTGAATACTCAACAAGAATGCAAGGATCAATCAGAAAGTTCAACCGGTGGGTTAGCAAGGCCAGAGGATATTCAAGATGAATGTTGGTACCCATATTCTGGTGCAACTAATCATGTTACAAACAATCTCAACATCTTGAATCTTGGAAACATGGGATACAAAGGTAAACATTTATTATATATGGGTAATGGCAAATCAACTCACATCACACACACTGGAAATGCAAGTATTAAAGGTGCCAGACAACTTTATCTTAACAATCTTTTGAGAGTTCCAGTTATCAGAAAAAATATAATGAGTGTCTCACAATTCTCAAAAGATAATAATGTATATTTTGAATTTCATTCAAAGTATTGCTTAGTAAAAGATGTACTAATATATGAATGTAAGGGATTATACAAATTTGATGTTGCAAAATCAAAAAAATCTGAGAGTATGATAAACTGGTGTAACATGTCTGAAACAAAATCTGTTGAAAGTTATAATAACTTTGATGTTTGGCATGCTAAACTGGGACACCTCAGTATAAAAATTGTAAGACGTGTTTTGAGTAATGATAATAAGATTCACATTAAAAATATCCCTTCATTTTACAACTGCACCTATTGCCCAATGGGCAAGAGTCATAAGCTTGCATTTCCAAATTCTAAAACTAAGTATAATAATCCATTAGAACTTATTGCTACAGATCTGTGGGGACCAGCCCCAGTATCTACATATTATGGCTATAAGTATTACATTTCATTTATTGATGCATTTTCTAGATATGTATGGATTTATTTTTTAAAATCAAAATCTAAGACTTGTAATGCAGTTATACAATTCATAGCAAATGCTGAAAAGCAAACAAATTTCCAAGTAAAAATTATGCAAACTGATGGTGGCAAAGAATTTCTACCACTCAAAGAGTTCTTTCAAAAGAAAGGAATAAGTCATAGGACAACTTATCCACATACCTCTGAACAAAATGGTCTTATTGAGAGGAAGCACATGCATATCGTAGAGACAGGCCTAACACTTCTTGCACATGCATCTCTACCCTTGAAATTCTGGCTTGATGCTTTCTCAACAGTTGTATATCTTATCAACAGACTGCCAACTAAGGTGTTACAACTTAAAAGTCCAATTGAAGTACTGACCAAGGTCAAACCAGATTATCAGGAGCTGAAAGTCTTTGGATGCCTGTGCTTCCCCTATTTAAGACCTTACAGGACACACAAGTTAGAATTCAGGTCAGTTCCATGTATATTTCTGGGCTATTCAGCTAATCAAAAAGGATATAATTGTCTTGACAATAAGGGTAAAGTATATATATCAAGACATGTAACTTTTAATGAGTTTGAATTTCCTTTTAGCAAATCTGAATACAATACTACTAAGAAGCTGTATAATCCAAAGCATTCGATACCTCCTATACCTGAAGTGATCATACTAGTTGAAAGGCAGATGCTTCAGAATAAGAGCAATACTGAAGTGCCTCAAGTAACCAGAAGTGTTTCCATCTATGAGCAAAATGAATCATCTGAAGGTGCTTGTTTGTCTCCACAACAAGGCAGTACCAGTCATGCAGATCACTACCAAGTATTGGATGACTCTCAGTCATCAAATACTCAGCAGGAAATCACAGTGGAGAATAGAACTCAACAGATTGCTCCTGCAAACAGTGGTCATCATATGATAACAAGATCAAAAGTGGTATATTCAAACCAAAAGTATACGATGTAGAAGTAACTACTGAGGAACCCAGTACTTATTACCAAGCTATACATAATGAAAATTGGAAGACTGCCATGAAGGAAGAATATGATGCACTTACAAGGAATAAAACCTGGGACCTTATTCAAATACCTGATCACAAAAATGTTATAGGGTGTAAATGGACTTATAGACTAGAGAAAAATCTTGATGGCACAATTCTAAAGTACAAGGCTAGATTGGTGGTAAAAGGGTATTCATAACAAAGTGGGTTTGATTTTAGTGAGACCTTCTCACCAGTTGTGAAACCATCCACCATTAGAATAATATTGACTATAGCCTTGTATAAGAATTGGACCATTAAACAACTAGATGTAAATAATGCCTTTCTGAATGGTGTATTGCAAAATGAGGTGTACATGGAGCAGCCACTTGGATTCAAACAACAAGGAAGTGAAAGACTGGTGTGCAAGCTAAATAAAGCAATCTATGGGCTCAAGCAAGCACCAAGAGTGTGGTTTGACAAATTAAAAATAACACTAGCCAGTCTTGGATATACCTCTACAAAATCTGACAACTCTCTCTTTATTAAATTATCTAATACAATTGTTACTTACATATTAATTTATGTTGATGATTTTATAATTACAGGTAGCAGTGAAACTGAAATCAGGAAGGTCACACAACACTTAGACAGAAAATTCTCAATCAAAGACTTGGGAGAATTAAGCTACTTTCTTGGTATAGAAGTCAAAAGAACATCTGACAATGGACTACACTTATGTCAAAGGAAATACATTTCAGAGATACTAATAAAGGCAAAAATGGACAAGGCAAATCCTCTTCCAACTCCAATGACAAGTAGTCTACACTTATCAAAAAACAAAGGGGAGCCAATTGAAAATGAAAAACTATACAGGAGCATTGTTGGAGCATTACAATATGCAACAATAACAAGGCCATACATATTATTTAGTGTAAACAAAGTCAGCCAATTTATGCAAAAACCACTAGATGAGCATTGGAAGGCAGTTAAAAGAATACCGAGGTACCTCAAAGGCACTTTCAATCAAGGTCTTGTTCTACATGCAAGCAAGTCACTAAACATCAATGGATACTCAAATGCAGATTGGGCAACTGACAGTGATGATAGAAAATCAACAACAGGCTACTGTATCTTTTTAGGAACAAATCCAATATCATGGTGTGCTAAGAAACAACCAACAATATCTAGATCTAGCATAGAAGTAGAATACAGAAGTATGGCCAGTGCAACTGCAGAAATCATGTGGGTGGAATCATTATTAAGTGAATTACAAATCAAAACTAATACTACTGCTACTATTTGGTGTGATAATCTCAGCACAATCTCACTAACAGCAAACTCAGTGCTGCACTCCAGAACGAAGCACATGGAACTGGACTTGTACTTCATTCGAGAGCAAGTGTTAAAAGGAAGATTAAGGGTTAATCACATACCATCGACTTACCAAAAGGCAGATGTCCTTACTAAAGCATTATCAAGGAATAATTTTACCAAATTCAAGAATGAACTGAATGTTGACGAGTTGAACTCAGATCCAAGATGCAGAGCCTCGAATTATTTGCCAGCAATGAAAAAAAATCTGAGAATCACTCATCGATGTGAAGTCTGCCTCGACTTCATCAAATTTGTTGACTTCATCAATGTCAATTCCAGTCTAATTTGCTTCTAATGTATGGACAAGCTTCTCAAATCTGATACACCTCAGCTAAAGAAAAGATTTACCAGATTAAAAAGGAAATTTTTTGAAGATTCAAGAGAAATTTTCCGTGGCGGTCATTTTTGAGAAACCCTAACCCTCGAATTGGTTTGAGGGAGGGGGGGTTCGAAGGAAATGACTCATACAAGCAAACCAGATATTCTCAAGTGATAACGGATGCGGTCATGCTGTCATGCCTCATATTGGGCCAAGCCCATTTATCATATTCAACATATAATTGCTCTGTTCGAAACTGTATAAATACAGAGCCTTGTACAACATTCTGTATTATAAAAAACAATACTGTAATTTTCTATTCTCTTCAATAAAATTCAAATGTTTCATTTCTTCAACACTTGCACTTGAGGAGCTATATCAAAGGGGATGATCGTAGAAATGTCTGGGGACCATATAATGGAAGAGTATTAGACGTTGCAAGTCTAGGCTTTGAAACCGTTGCCTTACATGTCGGTGAGGGAGGTGGATTTGACATGGATAGGTAACGGATCTCTCTTCCTCTTTTTATCTTTTATTTCATGTTTTGATTTACTTTTAAATTTGAAACGAACTAAAAGAGTATGAGAGGTTAGGCTTTATACCCTATACCACCCTATAACCTATTTCAAAACTGGTGCAAACTCGTTTTATGCATATAGATTGTGACTATAATTTAATTTTGCAGTTATCATTGAACCTTTGTTTTTTTCTTCCAACAATATTATTTAACTCAAAAAAAATATTATTTTCCTTTTATACAATAGTTTATTTAAATTTTGAATTGTGTCGTGGTTTGTGCAACAAATCGGATGTATTATATATTCAAACTAAACAAAAAAAAGAGACATAACTATAGAAATTTGCCATATAAATACATGCGTTTTATAGGAGGCGTCACCTTAAGATCACAAAGATAGTGAAGTTGCACGAACAGAAATAAAATCCCAATAGAACTCGCACTACAATAGTGGTGTCGAAGACGAATACATCTAAGAATAGTAGGAAGAAAAGGGTAGGTATAGATATAAAATATATGTTATAGCATTGTATTTAAATACAAGTAAAAGTAAAGTCATTTTGCACAGAAAAAGAATTGCCCCTATATTTCTTATAAGATATCAAATTCAAACAAAGAAATGAAATAAGTAGCTATCCATCTACGGTGTTAAAAGACATTGATATGAGTATTATAATGCAACATACTAAGAGAAGGGAAATAGGATATATTTTTTTCGAGTATAAACTCATTAATTTAAAAGTCCAAAAATCACACGCCCCCTTGAACTGCAAGGAAGCCAAAGTTACAGATGAAGCACTGTACGAGGTTGGGATCATTGAAGATGAACAACTCGAAGGATGAGGGCACCTAGCATGTTGCCAATGAAGAAAATTGTTGTTCCTTTAAGCGCAGAAATTTTCAAGATCTGTAACTTTAAACGAATAATTATATTTTGTTGTATGAATTATTTTTATTGTTTGGACCTGGTAGCTTCACCAACTAACAAAATTTACAGTTGGACTACACATTTGTTCAAGTTGAATATAGTAAGTTGGTAAATATAGTTCTCAAATATTGATGAAGCAGCATACCTAGGATCGAAGACCAGAAGCTCCGACCTAACTCCCACCTCAACCGCGACCTACGACCTATCTCCAACTTCCCTGCCGACTTACGACCTCAGCTACAGCTTCCGACCTAACACTTCACCGCGAACTAGCAAGCTCCAATTCAATAGCCTCCGACCCAACTATGCCGACCTAAATCATCTCCGACTTAAGCCCTATGCCGATCTAAATCAGCTCCGACTTAAGCCCTATGCCGACCTAAATCATCTCCGACCTAACCACCAAACCGAGCTAACTCCTTCACGACATAAACCACCACGACTTAACTCCAATTGTTTCCCACCTCTAATCACCGCCCTAACCCTAGATCGTCTCCAGACAAATTGCGAGCGAACTTGTCTAAATCGCGGCATGACGGAAGGTCGCGAACGAACGCACTTCCTTAGCTCGTGAGATCATCTGATGACGGAAGGTCGCGAACGAATGCACTTCCTTAGCTCGTGAGATCATCTGATAAGTCGCGAATCAAAGATGATAAGTCGAGAGTGTTTCTTTAAGTCGCGTGAATTTCTTTAAGTCGGAAGACTACTGTTTCTCTAGGTCGTCAGATATTGTTAAGTCGGTTGCCGACTTAGGAGTTGTATTTTTTCTGCAATTGCGTGTTGTAGCCTATAAATAGGCGAGTTGTTTCATTTGTAAAAGGTTGTTGAATATTGAATAAAATTCTCTTTTGTTAGCTTGTTGCTTTCAATTTCAATTGGTAGTTGAGTGTATCTCCTATCTCCACTTACGTCATTCGAGTGCGCTCGGATCATCGTTTGTTGAAGCCGATTCACGGTATCTTGTGCGCAAGATCAACGTCGAAGAATCGTAGATCTCTTTCCCGGTATCTTCGGATCAACGAGTCAGAGATAGCTAGAGTTCGGTATCTTCGGATCAACGAATTCGGGCATTTCAGTATCCATCAATCCACGAATTGTTACATTCACCGATTGAAGATCGTTTTTGAATTATCCGCTGCGTCAGTTTGGTATCAGAGCTTGTTTTAGCCAATCATAGCTAAATCGAGTCTTGGAACCGAGAATTTGAAGTGTTGAAGTGTTTGTGAAGTATTCAATCATGCCGCCAAGACGAGTTCAACGTCATCGCAATATTAATGCTTTGTACGGAAGAGAAGAGGCCGATGAAATGGAGCAACGAATCAACGAGAATTTCAATGAGAAGCTTACTGAAGGGATTGGTCGATTAGAGAGAATGATGCTTGATATGAGTCAAAATCAGAGAAGGGTTTCACCTGAATCGAGCCATGGAAGAAGTAGAGTTTCACCACATTCTAATCGGGAGAGAAGTGTTGATAGTGATCATAGAAGCGTGGATCGAGATTGTGATAGAAATGTTGATGATCGAGGTCGTGATAGAAATGTGACCGATCGAGATCGGAGAAATGTGGATCGTAGGAATGTTGGTGGAAGACGTGATGGTGGTAGAGATGTTGGTGGTCAGGATCGACATCGATATGCATCGGATGGCGAAGAAGAGTATGATGGTGGTAGTGTTCATGGACGAGGACGTGGACGAGGAAGGAATCAGTCGGAATACGATCACAAGTGGGAATCTGGGATGAAGACAGAAATTCCAGAATTCAAAGGTGGTATGCAGGCTGAGGAGTTTTTGGATTGGGTGGCTAATGTTGAAGAAATTTTTGATTTCAAAGAAGTTCCAGAACGTCGTAGAGTGAAGTTGGTTGCTACGAGGTTGAGGGGTAGAGCTTTGGCATGGTGGCAGCAAACCAAACTTACACGTGAACGAATGGGGAAGTCAAAAGTTGAATCTTGGGAGAAGATGAAGAAATTGATGAAAGCAACGTTCTTACCTTACAATTATCAATCTTTGATGTATCAACGTTTGCAGAACTTGAGGCAGGGCACAAAGACTGTTAATGATTACGCAGATGAGTTTTATCAGCTTATTGCAAGGAATGATATTATGGAAACGGAAGAGCAGCTGACATCTAGATTCATTGGGGGATTGAGAATGCAGATTCAGGATATGGTTAATATGTTCGATCCAAGATCTGTGGCGGAAGCACATCAGAAAGCGTTGGCTTGGGAGAAGCAGGGACGACGAGGAGGTGGTGTGTTTACGAATTCCAATAATCAAGTGAAGGGTGTTGGTGGAAGTTCTAATGTGTCTAAACCTATCAGTAAACCAGTGGTGAAGGAGGTTGAGAAGGCAAAGGTTAACAACGGTTTCAAATGTTACAACTGTCAGGAGTTGGGTCATAAAAGCAATGAGTGTCCAAAGCCAAAGAAGAGAGCAATGATTGCTGAGGTTGAGGATGAGGATGAAGAAGCTGAATGCTCTAATTCTTTGCCAGTTGAGGAGGAAGACTTACTGTCGGGAGATGATGGGTATGCACTGATGATGAGGAGAAGTTGTTTAACACCAAAGCAAGAGGAGGAAAGTAGTTGGTTGAGGAACAATATCTTTCAATCTACATGCACTATTCTGGGAAGAGTTTGTAAATTTGTTATTGATGCTGGGAGTTGCGATAATATTATCTCTACAGAAGCAGTGAAGAAGTTGGAGTTGAAAACCGAGAAACATCCTAAACCGTACAAGTTAGCTTGGTTGAGGAAGGGTGGTGAAGTGAAAGTTGGACGTAGAGCTTGTGTGAAGTTTTCAATTGGGCAGAAATACAAAGATGAAATCTGGTGTGACGTCGTAGATATGGACGTTTGTCATTTGTTGCTGGGGAGACCGTGGCAGTATGATCGAGCTGTGCAGCATGACGGACGTACCAACAGTTACAGTTTCATGTTTGAAGGCACAAAGATTACTCTAGTTCCGAAGAAACAACAACAGAAGGAGAGTAAGCTGGAGGAAATTGAAGAGCTTAAAACTTTGTTATCATTGAAGGAATTTGTGAAGGAAGTAGAGGAGGAACCTGAAGTGTTCTTGTTGATTGGACGAGAAAGCAGTGAAGAGGTTGAAATTCCAGAAGAAGTTAAACCAGTTTTGAAAGAATTTGACGATGTATTTCCAGAAGAGTTACCAACGGAGTTGCCACCGTTGAGAGATATACAACATCAGATAGATCTTGTTCCAGGTGCTGTGTTGCCACACAGACCACATTATCGAATGAGCCCGAAGGAACATGAAGAGTTGCGGAGGCAGGTAGAGGAATTGCTTGAGCAGGGGCGTGTGCAGGAGAGTCTGAGTCCTTGTGCTGTACCAGCTTTATTGGTACCCAAGAAGGATGGGACGTGGAGGATGTGCACTGACAGTCGAGCATTGAATAAGATTACTGTGAGATATAGATTTCCAATGCCGAGGTTGGATGACTTGTTGGTTCAAATAAGTGGAGCTACTATCTTTTCGAAGATTGATTTGAAGAGTGGATATCATCAAATTCGTATCAGACCAGGAGATGAGTGGAAGACTGCTTTTAAAACTAGGGAGGGTCTATACGAATGGTTGGTCATGCCATTTGGTTTATCCAATGCACCAAGTACTTTCATGAGGGTGATGAATCAGATTTTTCGACCGTTCATTGGGAAATTTGTGGTGGTATATTTCGATGATATTCTTATCTACAGTGGGAGCCCAGAGGAACATTTGAATCATCTTAGAGAAGTGCTGATGGTATTGCGACAGGAACAATTTTATGCTACGACAAAGAAATGCGTGTTCATGACGCATAGTGTTTTGTTCTTGGGGTATATTGTTTCGGAGAAGGGCATCCAGGTAGATCAGAATAAAGTTAAAGCCGTCCGAAATTGGCCACAACCGAAGACAATTACAGAAGTTCGTAGTTTTCATGGGTTGGCTTCATTTTATCGAAGGTTTATACCACACTTTAGTAGTGTGATGGCGCCTGTTACAGATTGTATGAAAGGCAAACAGTTTTTATGGTCAGAAGAAGCAGGGGTTGCTTTTGGAAAGATCAAGGAATTGCTGACGTCTGCACCAATTCTAGTATTACAAGATTTTCAGTTGGTGTTTGAACTACATACTGATGCATCCAAGGTTGGGATTGGAGGGGTATTGAGTCAGAAGGGACGTCCAATTGCCTATTTCAGTGAGAAGTTGTCAGGAGCGAAGATGCGATACAGTACATATGATGTGGAGTTTTATGCTGTTGTACAGTCTATTAAACACTGGAGACATTATCTATTTCAGAAAGAATTTGTTCTGTATACTGATCATGAAGCATTGAAACATTTGCAAGGGCAAGAGAAGATTTCAGCGAGACATGCATCGTGGATTGCATATCTGCAACAATTTACATTTGTTGTTAAACACAAGTCAGGGGTGACGAATCGTGTGGCTGATGCTTTGAGCAGGAGGAGTCATTTGTTGACAACAATGAAAGTTGAAGTGACAGGGTTTGAAATGTTGCCGGAATTATTTGTTGAAGATCCTTACTTCATGAAGTTTGTTGATAAAGTTAAGGAGGGAAAGACGGATGAGTTTTTGATGGTAGATGGTTTTCTTTTTAAAGGAAGTCGATTGTGCATCCCGGAGGGTAGTCTGAGAATGAAGATTATCAAGGAGTTACACGAAGAGGGACATGTTGGGAGAGACCGTACCTTGCAGTTGATTTCACAGTCCTACTTTTGGCCATCAATGAGGAAAGAGGTGGAAAGGTTTGTGGAAAGGTGTCATATTTGTCAGGTTTCAAAAGGAACAGCGACGAATGCGGGGCTATATATGCCGTTACCTGTGCCTACCAAACCATGGGTTGATATCAGCATGGACTTTGTGTTGGGATTGCCGAGAACGCAGCGTGGTAATGATTCCATTTATGTGGTGGTTGACAGATTTTCGAAGATGGCACACTTTATTGCTTGTAAGAAAACGGCAGATGCTGTTCATGTTGCTCAGTTGTTTTTCAAGGAGATCTATCGACTTCATGGATTGCCAGAATCTATTGTGTCAGATAGAGATACTCGATTTCTGAGTCATTTTTGATTGAGTTTGTGGAAAATGGTGGGAACAAAGCTGAAGTTTAGTAGTGCTTATCATCCGCAAACTGATGGACAAACGGAGGTGGTTAATCGATCGTTGGGAAACTTGTTGAGGTGTCTTGTTCAAGGTAATCTAAAGAGTTGGGATGTGAAGTTATGTCAGGCAGAATTTGCCCATAATCATGCTGTGAATCGAAGTACTGGGTTCAGTCCATTCCAGATTGTTTATTCGAGCTTACCGAAGGGACCGTTGGATTTAACGGTAATACCACAATCAAAGAAGACAGTTAAGAAAGCTGCTGATTTTGTTGAAGGGTTGACGGAGTGCCATAGAATCGTTCAGGAACGATTGGAAAAGGCAAATGAGAAGTACAAACAAATGGCGGATAAGAAACGAAGGAGTGTAGTCTTCAAAGAGGGTGATTTTGTTTACGCGGTATTGACGAAAGATCGTTTTCCAGTTGGGACTTACAACAAGTTGAAAGCTCGAAAGATTGGACCAGTAGAAATCTTGAAGAAAATCAATGACAATGCTTATCAGTTAAAGTTGCCAGATCACATTCACACTGCTGACGTTTTCAACGTTAAACATTTGATTCCGTACCATGGAGATGAGCTTGTTGAAAATGAGAGAAGTACAAATTCGAGGTCGAATTTTTGTCAACAAGGGAAGGATGATGAAGCAGCATACCTAGGATCGAAGACCAGAAGCTCCGACCTAACTCCCACCTCAACCGCGACCTACGACCTATCTCCAACTTCCCTGCCGACTTACGACCTCAGCTACAGCTTCCGACCTAACACTTCACCGCGAACTAGCAAGCTCCAATTCAATAGCCTCCGACCCAACTATGCCGACCTAAATCATCTCCGACTTAAGCCCTATGCCGATCTAAATCAGCTCCGACTTAAGCCCTATGCCGACCTAAATCATCTCCGACCTAACCACCAAACCAAGCTAACTCCTTCACGACATAAACCACCACGACTTAACTCCAATTGTTTCCCACCTCTAATCACCGCCCTAACCCTGGATCGTCTCCAGACAAATTGCGAGCGAACTTGTCTAAATCGCGGCATGACGGAAGGTCGCGAACGAACGCACTTCCTTAGCTCGTGAGATCATCTGATGACGGAAGGTCGCGAACGAATGCACTTCCTTAGCTCGTGAGATCATCTGATAAGTCGCGAATCAAAGATGATAAGTCGAGAGTGTTTCTTTAAGTCGCGTGAATTTCTTTAAGTCGGAAGACTACTGTTTCTCTAGGTCGTCAGATATTGTTAAGTCGGTTGCCGACTTAGGAGTTGTATTTTTTCTGCTATTGCGTGTTGTAGCCTATAAATAGGCGAGTTGTTTCATTTGTAAAAGGTTGTTGAATATTGAATAAAATTCTCTTTTGTTAGCTTGTTGCTTTCAATTTCAATTGGTAGTTGAGTGTATCTCCTATCTCCACTTACGTCATTCGAGTGCGCTCGGATCATCGTTTGTTGAAGCCGATTCACGGTATCTTGTGCGCAAGATCAACGTCGAAGAATCGTAGATCTCTTTCCCGGTATCTTCGGATCAACGAGTCAGAGATAGCTAGAGTTCGGTATCTTCGGATCAACGAATTCGGGCATTTCAGTATCCATCAATCCACGAATTGTTACATTCACCGATTGAAGATCGTTTTTGAATTATCCGCTGCGTCAAATATTACCAATACTAAATGCAATTAATATTAGAAATATAACTTGTATAGTCGGCATAGCCTTTTTTACTAAACAAAATGCTAACGTTATTTACATATCATAAAGGGAACATATCTTCCCATGATTAAGAGAATGTAGTTGAAGGGAAAAAGTAGCAAAGTCTAACCTGAAGGTTGTGATGATCGGAAGTATCCAAGCTCTCCAGTTACATAAGGAAAAACTAGCTAGGGAAAAAACAAATGTAAGTCAAAAAACCAAGAAATAACTGTAACCAATTTCAAAAGCATAATATAACAAAATGAAATATGCCTATATCTGAAAGTTGGGGAAGTAATTAGGATAATGCAAGCTTACATGTAAAATACACCCTTTTATCTCCACTTCCAGATACACACACACATACACACACACACACACACACACACACACACCCAGTTACTCATGTGTTAATCACCCAAGTTCAAAAAGTCCTTTGAGCACAAATTCCATTTTACAAATTTATAATCATCTTAACCCAACATTAAATGAAAGTATATCTGCAAATGAGGTGAACCTTTTGTAACTGGAATAAACCATAGGCTGTTGGATGATATCAACTGAACAAATGTTGGTAATGAAGCTGTATTGATTGACTTATTGGTGGGTTTCTTAATTGATCAATACGCAAAGGTTCGATACCATTTGGGAACATAAATCATATAGTGAAGCAGTGCACCCATTTTAATGTTTGGACACTTTTGAATATTGCATTTTAATCGTATAGTTTTGAAGTCAAAGCCCATTAACCCAGTATATAACAGCTAAAGCGTGGATGAGAACGTAAAAAGACCGGTCCTACTTATGAAAAACAAATTCTCTGTTCCAATAGCAAGCTTTACTTATTTTTACCCACATAATGTAATATAAATATAAATATAAATATATATATATATATAATATATATATATATATATATATATATATATATATAATATAAGCTTTATGTGTTGATAACTATTTAACGTAATCACATACAAAACAATATAATATCGCCAATGGCGTCCTTCTGCTTCTCACAAAATAATATCGCCTTACTTTCTATCAGATCTAGCCTCCCTCCTCTTTCCTCCACATTCGTCCTCACTTACTAGATCTGGACGTGCCTATGCGGTGCCTCTGATTTCATCTACCGACATTGCTTCACTTGCTGTCGTCCCCTAAGTGGTTTTTTTGTCAACACAACACCAAGTTCCTCTTGGTTTCTAACTCCATGGTAATTGCTTTGGTACCACAGGTCATGAATGCTATTGTCGTGCCTATGCTTGATAATGTATCATCCCCACCTTTGGATTCTGTTAAGGAGGATTTTTTTTTTAATCCCTATTGTAGCTACATTTGATGACATTAATTTGGTAGGGTGTACGCCTGTTGTTGCTGAATGTACAATAGATGTTACTAAGCTAACAGCTAAAACACTTGGTTGATAGAGGTGATGAAAATACTACTGCCCAAAACTTTGCATGTACTGCTGCTTTTCAAAATGATTTACCAAGCACTGTGTTGCTGAATCCCTCTTCACCAAGCAAATCCGATGAGAACCTTTGGTCTACCAAACCCTATACTGCCGAATGCCCTACTGTTTCTAATGCAGCTCCCGGTTCTACTATTTTGAAATCCTGGTCTTCCTCATTCGCCACTAAACTGCGTAACCTTGGAGTCTACTACCAGAAGCATTTTGATATAAATTTAGTGAATGTAATAAATAACCCTCCTCTTGAGATTGTTGAAGCTGGCATAAAATTTTGGCATGAACAACTTATTGGTAATTTCTTCCTTGACGATAACACACTCTTCGCAATTGTGAAAGCCCGTCTAATGAAGTTTTGGAAACTGAAAGGTAAAATTACTATGCAGTATGATAATTTTATGTTTTACTTTGCTCTCACGTGCGCTGAGGATAGGCTTCGCTGAAGATAGACTTCGCATTCTTGAAGCTGAGCCTGTTATCATTATGGAAAAGCCTTTTATCGTTGCTAAATGGAGCCCCTCTGTAGATACTGCTCGTGAACATGTACTATCTATTCCTATTTGGGTTCATTTCTTAAACATCCCATCTATTCAGTCTATGGTCGGTATCTGTTGGTTGACCAACTTTATTGGAGAGTTGTATGTTTTGATGAGGCAACAGTTAGGAGGGACGGATTAGGATATGCGAGAGTTTTGATTGAGGTGAAGTCTGATAGGTCGTTACCGTCTATATTACCGATTGAACGGCCGGCTTTTGGTCTAGTTGCTATGGTTGATGTTGATTATAAGTGGAAATTGCCGATATGCAAAAACTATAATTCTTTTGATCATCTTGTCACTTTGTGCAAGTATTCCTCTAGTCCAATACCAATATTAGATGTTGAGCTAGTGGTTGTGAAGCTTCCTATCCCTCAGAAGATCCCTCTTCCTAAAGTTGTGGAGCGCGTTTGGGTTTCCACCCAAACGACTTCTCCTCCTACCTTCTTTGATGTTGAGCCAGGTGGCCTTTTGCATGTCCAGCCAAGCTCTTGCTCAAGCTTCAGCGACGATCATTTTGAGTGGAACTTTGTAGAGAAGACATGGGTACATAACTTGATGCATGTCCGCTATTCCCTGTTGTCTGGCACATATTTTAAGTTTGTTTCTGAACTGGAGGATGAGCATAGATCTCTTTTTATGACATTTCTGGTGATACTCTTTATCAGACTATGGATGAAAAATATGGGGAACATAATAGTGAGATTTTAAAAGATGAAATTTGGGGTAGACGGTGTATATTCGACAAAGAATTTGAGGTGTTTGATCCCAATATTGCATTAATGTTTAGGGAGTATGTTAATATTATTAGGACTGATTCGTCTGCGGACAAGTACAAATCCTCCTCCTTTGTGCATGAGGATTAGATTTTATTAGGTTTTCATAGTTGTTGAGGCGTTTGTGCCTCACACATGTATTTACATTCATTCTAGTGGTCGGTCTATATCTACCAACTTTGTAGTCGTTGAGGTGTGTTTGCTTCACACCTGTTATAATTTGTTTAAGTGGTATGATCACTATAATTCTGGCTTGCTAGTGCAAAATAATAATAATTTGTTTTGCCCTTCAAAATTGTTTAACGTAATACACATTAGATGAATTGCATATATGCTAAAATATTTCTATCTAATCCAGTGAAGTGGTATAACTTTTTAATTTGGTTAGAACAATGCATCTTATTTCAAATTCAACACTTAGAGCTTTCATTTTCATAAATCAAATATTCATTAGGCAAATAATATAAAATGCAAATATCAAGCATGGATCTAATTCTGCTGAAGAAGGGCAACTTGATCCATGCTCACTTCTCAATCGCTAAAATTCAATAAAAACTTTGACATTTTAATAACGCATGAGTTTCCATATTGAAACGAATTCAAAAAAATATATCAGTCTCTAAAAAATGTAAATTTACCGAAGGGATTTTGTTATGTAAAAATGTGTAAGTGCGTGGAATATGTATTGGACTATAGCATCCTTATGTAAATCTTATTTTAATGAATTTATTAATCTCTTGGGAAAATAATCAAGATCATTTGTGTGCATTATTGTATGTGAAATTATTCTACAAATCAAAACAATATATTATGGACAATTTTAATGTTAATGGAAGGGAAGATTTGAGGAAGCAATGGAGATGTTATTTATAGGCAAAGACAATAAAAAAGTGGGAATATATTTGATACAGTACATTTGGGATATTTACTATTTGATTTTGCAGATGGAAAGAGAATTTGTTTAATATGTAGATCTTTTTAACCATAAAAAAAAATTTCTTTAAAATAATCCATCAAAAAATAAAATTTACCAATAAACCCTCCTTGAATAAGTAGAAAAATTATCCAACTGACCCATAAAGGTAATAAATAAATAAAGAATGATATACCAATGTATGAAATAAGGGAGTGGGAAAGGCTATTTTTTAATAGGTTCATTAATGCTAACAAGTTTTGATCTCGAGGATCAAGCTCGTGACGTTTAATCTCAGAGTCTAAACTATGAACCAACTAAGCCAACCTTGTTGGCTTGAGTGGAAAAGACTATTAATTACTCCCGATCACATGTATTACATAACCTCCAAATATTCTAAAATAAAGACGTTACTCCTTCAACTTATATTCATACCTTTTTCAAAATTCTTTTGATTGAAATTGAAACTTGTACGTGCAAATTCATTATTGAACATTTGCTTTTTGCAAAAGAATGAAAATTGATATTTTAAAACTAAATGTGTGTGTGTGGAAAGCAAGAAAATGTGTGTTTTCTTCAAGCATATGTAACCTCAAAACTACGATAAGATGTCATTATAAAGTTGAACCATATTGATTCAAACATTGTTGTAACGACCGGTCGGTTTTTCAACCCTCAAAAATCGACACTAATACGTTCACTGTCTAGAGCGCCGAGAAATCGAGTGCCGGAAATACCAGGTTGTTAGGGTTTAAGAAGAAAAGAGATAGAAGAAGAAACAAAAATAACAACAACACAAAATCTCACGATCGCAGCAGAACAAAATATAATATACAATAACAACATTTTAAACAAAGGAAAACTATAACTGTTAATATACATACAAGTTATCAGAGTACATTCATCAACAAATAAATCTGGACAGTTAAAATAACTTATCCCTAAATGCTGAATATACAGCCTACAATACACAACGAAAAATATGTTCAATACGTCTCTGCCATCCAGCTCGTCTCCTAAGCTCCAAAGTGTCCTAACCTGAAAACTGTAATACTCGGTCTGACCCGAGCATTACAATAAAGTAACACTCGAGTCAGGCTGGAAACCAGCGTGAGTAAAACCCACTTAATTTGAAATACTTAAGTTATAAAAATTCTTCGAAAAACCAAGGTAACTCGTACAAACACGACGATTTTATCTTATTATAACCAAAGCACTTTTATAGAAATCCATCAATATTATAATAGTGTCTAAGTACAATACTTATTTAAAATAGTCGAATTGTTAAATTAATCCAATTCCAATATATTGGACTCTATAATCAAAACCGTAAAGGTTCGTGGTGGTTATTGGATCGAAACGGTTCAGGATAATGCAGATATCCGATCTCCGTCTATTCGAACTGAAAATGATAAATTTTAAAGGCCAAATTGTTTAAAATAAACAATTTATATTCAGAGTGTCAATATTCACATATGGGAATTTACTACATATGTTCAATAAAACGTGTCGACGTTTTATTCAATTTATTTGGCTGCTTAATGTCACAGACACAGAACAATTTTAATAAATTTTCAAGAGCAATAAACCAAGCACAGATCATTAACTATTTTAAAAATTAATATCTAATACTTAAAACGATTCACAAATCACGATTAAACTAATTTAAATTAACTGAATCTAATTATATTTCAAACCCAAATTACTTATAATTTAAATAAATTATAAAACCATTTATTATAAATTCTAATTAAAATTAACAATCCATCTAATACTAACTTTATTAATTAACTTAAGATTTTATCAATTTAGAGTTTAACTATTCATTAACTTTAATTATTAAAATCAATTTAATTTTCACATTTGTCGAAAATTTACAAAAAAATTAACTAGGCATCAATTTACTTAGTGACGAAATCATAATGCAAGGATTTCAAGTTGATTTGAATTTAAAAGGAAAGAGGATAAGGTTTTAAAAGTTTAAAAGATTATAAATATAACATTTTGTTAAATTTGCTTTTTTCCCTTTCCTTTTTTTTCAGCCCAAACACAAACAAACCGGCCCAAACAATTTTCCTTCTCCCCCCCACTACTTACTCTTCCCTCTGCTCTTTTTTTTCCACTGACCATCGTGTGCACGCCACTGTGCACGTACACACGTTGCCGATGACCGAACCCTTGCCGCCGACCATCTCTCCACAACACCCATGTTCCCGTCGACTCGATCACGTATGCAGGATCATAAAAAAAAACACACAGCCGAAATTGAACAAGACCACCTCGCCCCATCACCTCGCCACAACACTACGCTCCACCATCGGCCACCAAAATTTTCCAAAACGCTCGCCACTACCTTCCCTTGCTTTTCCCCCATACCGCACGCTCCTCTCTCCCTCTCCACTTTTCCATTGCCTCGAAACCGCAACCACCAAAAACATCCACCTTAACCCTAGTCTGACCTCGTCTAGCCACCACGATCATTTGAAAAATGTCGTACCATTTTTCTCAAGTTCCCCAATGCCCCAGCCTCTTTTAAAACCAAAACCGAGTCACGAAATCAACCACGTCGCCTCAATTTGACAAAGAACCTAAATCTGATCATCTCTACATTTCTATCACCACCCACCGTTAAAAATTCTCAAACTACCTCTAAAAATCTCCATTTTCTACAACGATCACATACATATAAACCGTTCATTAAATTATGATGTTTGAATTTTTCACTACGCCATAAATGGCCTTCTGCAACACAAAAAAAATGTTGGCTCAGGCCCGAAAAATGTTGCCATAGGTCTATGGCAACACTTTTAGGGTGATGCAATTTTTGTCGTTGCCTTAGACCTCAAAGGCAACATTTTGACTATCTAAGGCAACATAAGTAATATTGTTGCAATAGAACCCTATTTGGGTCTATGGCAACACCCATAGGTATCTGTAGCAACATTCCAAAAATGTTTCTATAGATATTAACTTTTTGAAGTTGTGGGGTCCACAATATGGGGCCCACGACCCAACTGGGTCCATCCCTATGGCAACACCTTGAATGACTATTGCAACATTATTTTAAGCAACATTTATAACCTGGTGGCAACACTATTATGAAGCTACTGCAACACTATTCTGAAGCTACTACAACACTATTCTGAAGCTACTGCAACACTATACTGAAGAGACACTAAGAGCACATAGAACAGTACAATATCACATAGAACACTTGCATAATACACAGTACAATATCACATAAAACGCTTGCATAATACACAACATAATACACAGTACAGATAACAATTCATACAGCAGTACACATCACAATTCATGTCAGTTACCCCAAAATATCCAGTTACCCCAAAATACTACAAAGCTACCCCAAAATATTCGGTACACATAACAATTCATAAATGAGACTTAAGAGCTGGTGCCTCCAGTCAGATTATCAGTCTCACTGGACATGATTGTGGAAGTTAGATCCTGTACATTGATGTTCATCTCCGGGTTGGCATCACCTAATTTCTTAAGCACCCTAGCCAAATTCTCTTGTACCTTCTGATTTACCTTGGATTCTAGCTGTGCTTCCATTTCTTCGACAAGCCTTTGCCTTAAGTCATGTACGTAAGCATTTGTTAGAGCCTCGGTTGATTGTTTTGCACACTTTGCACGCCTCCCTATAAGCAAAGGACGACCCTGTGATTTTCCATTCGAAATTACTGTTTCAACAGTATTTCCTCCTTCTCTACCGACCATTGCCTTTTGAACTAAGTCCTACAAAATAAAGCCACATCAAAATTACCCTACAGTAAATGCAGAGAATGCAGCAAATGCTTACATATGGATTGTGTACAGCAAATGCAGAGAAAGCCACATTTTGGAAAACAATTTGTTTATGTGCATGTAATTAGAAAACAATTTGTAACATATATACTAGTAAAAACTGGAAAACATTTCCGTCGACAGCCAGCTTCGT
This sequence comes from Allium fistulosum, assembly GCA_030737815.1. NCBI lineage: Eukaryota > Viridiplantae > Streptophyta > Magnoliopsida > Asparagales > Amaryllidaceae > Allium > Allium fistulosum. Next base: position 75,538,676 of record CM060906.1, read on the forward strand.
CATCTGGATTCTGAGGCTTCAAACGGCCATTCATTTTATTTATGCACATATGTGTATTACTATAGACATATATTTTTATATAAACCAAGTCAGTAATCCCTTTAACCAAATTCATTTCTTCATTTCCAGTTTTTGTGTCATTTCTAGCCAAACGCAAAAGCAAGTCCTCTTCATTCGACTAGAAAAGGAAAAAAATGGCTGAGGGTTCAAAATTCTTAATCTCACAATATACTCAATTACAATTTCCAAAGCAAACATCTATGCCATTAGTACGTTTGCGAAACTCAGGTTCAACAAGTGTTTCAAGGACAGTTTCAAGGACATGAGCATACATGCACATGAGCAAGACATGAACAATGTGCAGCATGTGCAAAACAGAACAAAATTATTACAAAACAGAATTATTACTTACAAGTTTGTACTTCATTACTTGAGGATTATACCTGTACTCACGTCCATCTGTTCTCTTACGACTTTTAAGAAAAAATGCTGCATCAGATGGTGTCTCCTGATACAAGTTCAATAGATAGTTTAGCATACACTCTCTTCAGTCAAAAATGTAAAGTATCACATACCATCTTATGACGAAGCTGGGCGAACGACTTTGGACCAGCGGTGTGTGTGTCTTGGTACAACTTAAGACTATCAGAATTTTTAGGGCTTTTTGCTAAAAAATACACAAAAAACAAAGTACTCGTTTATCTCACAAAAAAAGTACTCGTTTATCTTGCGAAATAAATAATATGTACGTATACCTGAATCTCATCATCTGCCCAATACCTCAAGAGCACTTCAAAATCCTCCACTGGGATGTTGTCCGGCTTGTTTTCTAGCCTCTCCTCATCAGTCTTATAAGCTTTATAATGAGCTGTTTTTATGCGACTCTTGTACCCCCTCCAACAGTCACGAATAGACTTCAACACCCAGTTTTCACATTCATCCGGAATAATATACCGTTGCTTAAATATAAATCAAAGATAAAAAAGAATAAATAAATCAAAATTCAGCTACATTATAGTTAATAGATCAATATTACTTATTAAAGTAAAATTCAGCAACATTATAGTTAATAATAGATTACCTTAACATAATCCCATAGAGATTTCTTCAACTTTTCAGGAACATCCGACCAAGATTTATACGTAAGTGGCACAGACCTTTTCAATGTTCCTAAAAAGTTGCTCAGTTCAGATATTACTTTGTCATCATCTGAAATAGGTTGGAACCACTGGTTCATCATAATTACAACTCTTTTGTCATTCGCCCTTGTATAAACATTAAATATCTTTATGTGACCTCTGAGTCTTTTAGGAACTTCACCTTTAATTAAAATGAAAAGTCCCATCAAATAATAACATAAATCATAATGTAAATTCGGTACTTAAATATTAATACTACTGTAATATTAAATATTATTATCACATCAATTCAGTACCTGCTTCAACTTCTTCATTTTCAATGTCTGGCAAGACATTCTCCGCAACATACTTATTTGCCATACCACTTGCACTAGCTTTTGCAGCATTTTTCTTTTGTCGTTCCCGCAGAGCCAAATAATCAGCCATTGTTTCTTTTCCTTCAACATCCTTCTCAGTTGAACTTACTACCAGGCTTGGGCTTGGGCTTGTGCTTCTCAACTTTTCCTTTTCCTTTGCGATACCACTAGCTGAACGAGTTTGTGGTCCACTAACAGGCTTGGGCTTCTCAACTTTTTTAGTTCTCTAAATTGTATATATAAGTAGGAAAGAAGATTGGATTTTATAGTTATTATCTTCATAAGTAGAAAAAATAAGATATGTAGCTATCACACACCTTTCTTGGACTTTGTGAAGTATCATCTTCACTATGCTCCTCATGGTCCGGATTATATTCCTGATCACTATCCACATCTTCTTGCATCTTTTCTTTTCCTTTATCTTTTTTTGGTTTGCATTTCTCAGTTCAGCTGAAATTGCAGGCACACCTAGAGAAGCAAGAACTTCGTTGTTCCTCATCACATTAACAGCTCTATGTACTTTATAATCTTTTAGAGATAGTGGAGGTGTAGAATACTCATTTGGAGGTGGTGGAGGTGGTAGATGAACATCCTGCAAGTATATAATAAACAGGAACATCATAGTAAAGTATGCTGCAAGAGTGGTACAAAATATTCAAATTACAATAAGATCATCATAATAAGAATTCTTCAAACCTGCATGCCATTTTCATCCATATCTTCTTCTTCCGATGTTGGTAAACGTGATTCCAACTTCCTCTTAACACTTGATGAGTTCAAATTCACTGTTGAATCGCTGATTTTTGGTTTTTTTTTTCTGTGTCATCTTCTGAGGATTTACCTGATCAGCTAACTTTAGATTATTCAGCCATGCCGACTTCCGACGACTTTTCACCTCAGCTAACTTTAGATTCACGGTTGCATCGTTGGGTTCTGGATTATTCAGCCGTGTCGACTGCCGAGGACTGTTCACCTCACCTAACTTTAGTTCACAGTTGCATTGCTATTCAGCCGTGTTGACTTCCGAGGACTGTTGACTTCAGCTAACTTCTTGTTTTTTTTGGTTCTGTTGTAGTTGATGAGCCGTCACGTACTGTCGTTTCACTGGTTTTGTAGCTGCAACAATACAATGATATTATAATCATAATCTTTAAATGTTATAATCAAAATATCACAATAATTTTTTTTTTGCTATATCAAAATATCACAATCTGTAAATGATATTAACTATCCATTTATATATACCTGTAACCAGATTCTGCCTTGGCCGCATGATTACATGCGGCTGCATTTGCTTCAGTGGCTCAATTGCAGTATCGACAACGTTGTCGATATAAAAATCCAAGTTGCCACCACGGTTAACTCCTTTGACTAATTCGGAGAGGTCCGCATCATTCGTCACTAACTTCCACCCACCCTTCTCACCATTTCTCATATAAATTCCTCCTATTTCGGTGTATTGAAGGTCATCCTTCACAAACTCCATGAGCACTGTGTACGAGAAGTAGTCAGGATCAACCCTCTTTACCACAGTATCGGTTCCACCAACATATTGTGCCTTCTGAAATGCACCCTTGTGATTAAATGTGAGCTGCATGAGTTCCCCCATCCTATACAAAATGGATACAGAATGGTGAGTTTACATTGGAAGCAAGATATGAAATAATAAAATGGGCAGGTATATTAAGTACATATGTGTATGCAGGTATATAAAGCACTAGAAACAACAAGGGAACACATAAAATCAGAATAACTTACAAGCAGTCAAGTAATTAAAAAGTAGTAAATTAATTATGAAAATCAACAGATATAGAAGTCGTCCCTTAATTAAGAACCAATACATAAATAGAAGTCACTTGATATTTCTACATAGAAATCAAGAGGAAGTTTCCTCTATGCTAGGCGGAATGAGGATTTGTGTTGCCGGGACGTCATCTCTATACCACCTAACATCACTAACTTGATTTCCTATTCCATTACCACATTGAATATCATGTAAAACTGGATCATCTTCATTTCCATTTTCATTTTCGACATCACACCAGTCCCTCGGCAATTTCTTGACAACATTATAAAGTGCCGTATCAGTTGGATCTTGTACATAAAATACTTGTTGTACTTGTGAAGCCATAACATACGGATCAGATTTCTGGCACAATCTATTAAAATTAACTCAAGTCATCCCATACAAATCTTTCTCTTCTTGGTACCAGCAACACTTAAATAAAACCACATAAATTTCTCCCCAATAATCAATTTCTAGTATTTCTTCAATTGCTCCGTAGTAACTAACATTACCAACCAATGGATTTTGATCTTTTGAACTTGCAAAGCTAGTGGTCAAGGCAGTCAAGAATACACCACTATTCTGTGTTTTACACTTAGCATCTCTATATTTTGTATGGAATCTGTATCCATTAATAACATATCCACTAAATTTCCTAGCTGTCCGATTAGGGCCCATTGCAAGCACTTCTAGCTCTTTCGAAATGTCCTCTTTTTTCCCAACCTCATCCTTCAGCCATTTCCAGAATTCTTCAGTATGTGCTCTCTCTCTTTTATATCTTCTCGATATTGCATGACCATCAATTAAAGCTCGATGTTCCCTATAATAATTATGATGGTATTAATATCAATAAAGAAATATTCTAATTCTTTAGTACTTGCTAGAATAAAATTAGAACATAAAAACTTACTCTTTTAAATTATCTATTTCCTCGTTACCACAATTGAATAGAATGTACCGATGACATGCCATCCACTCAGATTCTTTTAGATGAATAGCTTTTCGGTCTTTATTTCTTCTTGTACCAATAGCATATTCCATATTTTGTGGACAACTTTCAAATTTAGGTACTGCATCACCACCACTTAAGAATCTTGAGCAGAATGTCAAGCATTCTTCTGCCAAGTAACCTTCGGCGATGGAACCCTCCGGTTTAGATCTGTTGTGCACATAAGATTTGAGTTTAGCTAGATAATGCTCAATCGGAAACATACATCGAACGTGCACAGGTCCGCCGTATTCAACTTCCTTGCACAAGTGAACCGTCAAGTGAACCATTATGTCAAAGAAAGCCGGTGGAAATATCATCTCAAATTGGCAAAGAATTTCGACAATTTCTTGTTGTTGCCTCTTCACATCTTCCAAATCAATTACTTTGCCCCAAAGACCTCTTAAGAATGCACCAAATCTTATCAGAGGCAATGCAACCTCAAGCTTCAGTGTTTTTTTCACAGCAAATTGCAATAAGTAGTGAAGTAGAAAATGAGCATCATGGGTCTTGTACCCTGAGATTTTCCTTTCCTTCGTGTGAACATACCGATTGATATTGGCTGCACAACCGTATGGCAATTTAACATTCTCCAGTACTGAGCAAAATATTTCTTTTTCTTTATTCGTCATGTCAAATATGGCAGCCCTAATCTCAAAGTGTTCGCCGTCATTTGATAAAACAGGTGCAGGATCTTCCTGATGCCCATTTCCTGTAAATCAAAACGAGCATTCAAATGGTCTTTTGACTTGCCACTAATATTTAGCAAAGTATCGAGTATGTTGTCGCATATGTTTTTCTCTATATGCATAACATCAAGGTTATGTCGCAATAAATTGTGGCTCCAATACGGTAAATTGAAAAATAGTGACTTCTTTTTGAAAGGGGAATCCTTTTTCTTCCCAAAACTATTTTCAAAGTCACGCAACAGTTCTTCAATGTCTGTTCCTGATAAATTTCCCGAAATCTGTCCTATTTCAACTTCACCATTGAACCTCCTCTTATCAAACCTTCACTTGTGTTTCAGATCCAGAAATTTTCTATGATTCATGTAGCACATTTTTTTACTATGTTTCAAGTACATTGAAGAAGTCTCATAATGGCTTACAGGACAACCCAATTTACCCTTTGTGCTCCAACCGGATAACATTGCATACCCCAGAAAATCGCTAATGGTCCACAACACACTTGCACGTAACATGAATTTTTGATCAGTAAAGGCATCATAAGTTTCTATGCCTAGATCCCATAATTCTTTCAACTCTTCAATTAGAGGCTGCATATATACATCAATTTTATTCTTTGGAGACTCTAGACCGGAGATGAGTGTTGAAAGAATTAGATTTTCGGGATTCGTGCACAACCAAGGTGGAAGGTTGTAGTTAACTAATACAATTGGCCATGTACTGTAAGTTGTACTCATTGTACGAAAAGGATTGAATCCATCAGAGGCTACACCCAATCTGATATTTCTATTTTCTGATGAAAAATCAGGATACATAGCATCCATCACCTTCTAAGTCTCGCTATCAGCTGGATGTCTAAGTTTTTCGTCTTTTTTCAGCCCACAGAATGCCATCTCATAAGTTATGAATACTCCTTGCATATAAATAGCCTTTGCAACCTTGGTTTTAGCGGAAAGTAACGCATCACTTTTGCCGGGACTTTGTGAATCAATTTCTCTGGATCATTGTCACGGGTGCCTTTCTTTTCCTCTTCCCACCTTGAAATACCACAAGAGTTACAGACATCTTTATCTTCATTTTCTGCCCAATAGAGCATGCAATCGTTTGGACATGCGTGTATTTTTTTGTAATCAAGACCTAAATCTTTAATGATTTTCTTCGCAGCTCTAAAAGATAAAGGTATGTGGGCCTGTGGAAAAGCCTCTCTCATCAACTCTAGTATATCCCCAACTGCAGACTCTGTAATTCCATGTACACATTTTAAAGAATAAAGCCTGATGATAAAACTTAATCACGAAAATTTTGAACAGCCAGGATATAATGGCTGCTTTCCATCTTCGACAAGGCGATAAATCTTTTAGCATCGGCATTTGGTGCATCAGAATTCTCATCTTCACAGTTCTGCATATTTCCACGAGTACGTTGCAACATTTCACCTAGATTATCTCCAAAATCACTAGCATCACAGTCTATAACTTCATCACTCCTTCCAAAATTTGGGTGAGAAACCTCACAAATCCATTTCACATACAATGGAGATGGACCATTGCAGATGAGATGATCATAAATTATATCTGGATGACGCCACTTGCTATTTTTACAATTCTTGCATGGGCACGTCATTTCATCGCCTACGGCGAATTTAGAAAAACCGTTTTGTATAAAGGCTCTTATCCCACTAATATATCCTTCACTAAACTTTGGAAGTTCTATCCAAATGTTTTCGCTGTCCATCACTACAATTATGAATATGAGTATTTTAACATAAAAAGATAAAATTTGTGTGTGTGTCCAACAAGAGGAAACCTAAACAAGTCGAATTTTTAATTCAGGCCGAATTAAGAATTTATAAGTAGTTTAAATCGAAACCCTAAAGTGATGGGAGAGAGTGTTATACCTTAAAATCGAAATTGAAGCCCTAAAGTGATGTGAACAATGCTTGAACCCCCAAATCGAAGCGAAATCGCTGAACAAAGCTTGAACCCCCAAATCGAAGCCCTAATCGAACCGAAATCGCTGAACCCCAAATTAAGAATGTTCGCTTGAACCTTTGTAAGAAGACAGAGAAGAATGAAAATAAAAAGTTATTTGCGGGGACTTTTTTCTTCGCGGCTCTAAAAGATCAAGGAGTGGTGTTCGGATTGATGAGGTGTCACGTTCTCCAACGTAGGATTTGCCTTGGTAGATTGGCGCGGATCGGTGCGAAAGATATGCAAAGGTCTGCTATAGCAACACTATAAAAAAATGTTGCATCAATTACACTTGTTTAGCTAGAGCAACACATTTTTATGGCTAAGGCAACACCAAAAATTCAACGTTGCAGTAGGACCAAAATTGTATAGCTATCGCAACATTTTACCTGGCAACACCTTGCAAAAATGTTGCAGAAGGCCATCTATGGCGTAGTGTTTGTTCATTTTTAGGTTGTTTACTGTAAAAATGCATTTTGTCCTTCTATACTTCATAATATCACATGAAACGAATTTTAGAAAAATTTACACTCGAAAACAACCAACTTCCGTTTTGGAATCCTAATCTTAAACTAACTGGATAAAGAGATTATGATTTTTAAAGATGAAAGGTCTTATCATTTTTTTAGGAACAGAGGTGATATTCATGTTCTTGCAGTTATAGGGTGTTCATCATGTCTTAGCACACATATATACATACAACATAGATACTGTTAGTACATAAATACTTGATAAAATCAAAGATTTACTCAAATTTTCATGCATATATAAGCATACATAGGTTTCAAGTAGGTAAAAAATTAAATTTTACTCACTGTTCTTTGAAAAAGGAAACACTGTTGTTTTCTGTTTTGATCTTCTTTCCTGAGCTTTGAGCACTTAGCTGCTCTATGGTTTTAATAGCAGCTTTTTTTTATATGTGAACAAATGAACTAGTGAGGCTATGCATATATATATAGAGGCTGAAAAGAGATAGTGGGGAAATATGGTGGCTGAAGTCTTTCGCTGTACAGGCTTCTTATCATCTTTTTTTTTCTTTGATAGCTGTTTTGATTTATTTTATGTTGATTTGAGTTATTTCATGGATTTGATATTATATGACTTGATTAAATGTTTTGTATGCTTGAATTAAATGCTTGTCATGATGATGCTCCCTTATATATATACATGTATACATCATATAAATATATATAGATTATCTTGATATATGTACATGTTTGCCTACTAACATATATTTAACAAGCTAAGGTTTTGAACTTCTATGTATAAATTATTATGTATACTATAATCGACGTACAATATAATTAGCTATTAACAAGTACTTATCCTTAATATATTTTATTTTTATGTCATAAGTTATATATATATATATATAATTCCATACACACTATTCTTTAAGCATATATACATACACATATACTTACATTTATTTTGTCATCACACACGCACACACACACACACACACACAATATATATATTTACATTTATACAAATTTTCATATACATTACTTCATATAGGCATATATACATATATATATATATATACTTATATACTTATATATATATTTAAACATCATAAGCTTGTATATATTTATATATATGTACAAATATATGGATATTCTACCTTGAATTTCAATGGTGGAGTTTATATACATATTTCTATAAAATCTATCATATCCAGGAATTTATAATTTAAAATTAATATAGTTTTTAATCAATTTATAGATTTAGATATTTTTAATATAAGAAAACTTACCTATTCAACTCATAAAAATTAATATTAAAATTAGTTAATTATCCCAACATCGGATGGCTAAAAATCCGGGTCGTTACATTCCTCCCTTCTTAGAACTTTTCGTTCTCGAAAAGGAACGAAACGAGAATTTGAATTTTGATGTATATTATTAAATAAATCATTCTTTTAAACATTTAAACTCCTTACTCTTTTATTATACACTTTAAAAATACATACACCTTAAATTACATGGTATTACCAAGCTAGTTTTATATTAAAACATTTTTCATAACTCGATGTCTTAACAAGTCCATCATTATTCTTACAGAAATTTAGTCATACGTTGATCAGGCGTAGGACTGAAAATTTATAAGTACTTAGTAAACCCGTTTCAACACCCAGTGAAAATACTTGAAAAATTCTTTTTCAAATATGATATGGAAAGTATCACCCCCCTTTCCCACCATGAATCGCGGTTAACCCAATGATTGCGTAGCCATCCCAGCGAGATCATAAGAAAACCGTAGGCATCAACACCTCCCGACTTACGCCATGGAAACACCATAGTCTGCAGCTACACAAAGGTTGCATTGCTATCACAGCAAAACCGTAAGTAGTCTGTAGGCAATCGCTGCCCCTCGAATTACGCTATCAAACGAAACTATACCACATAGATCGCAGGCTACACAAAGGTTGCGTCACTATCCCAGTGAAACCCAACGTAGACTGTTGGCAATCGCTGCCACCTGAATTACGCTATGGAACCAAACCACATAGATTGCAATCTACCGATGTTACGTTGCTCTCACAGCGAAATCAAATGTAGATTGTAGGCAATCACTGCCTCCCGAATTATGCAATGGAACTGCGATAAATCACAGTTACACAAAGGTTACATTGCTATCATAGCAAAACCCAATGTAACTGTAGGTATCAGCACCTTTCGACTTACGCTACCCAACAAATGATCACCAAGAACTTATGAGTTTTGTCTAGACGTCCTCTAGGATCCCAATTCTCATTGAACCCGCGCTGTGGATTCCTAGGCAGAACCACCCAGTGAATCCCCTACTCTAAGTTTCGACTTTCATGGGGTGCCTTTCCATACTTTCGGTTTCAAAACATATCATACTATATATATAGTACCTTTCAATCATACTCTTTATATGTATCACATATAAATTTTAGTGGAAATTAGCCACAAGGGCCTCTTTAGCAAGTGGAATTAGTTTGTAGGGTACACAACTAAAATAATTATTTTCAAGGACAAAACGTAAAATAATTAGTTTCTAGGGCCTAAAAACCTATGAAATTATATCCTTGAAAGTAATTGGACTGCTGACTTTGTCCTTGAAAGTAATTATTCTGTTGACTTTGGCCTTGAAAGTAATTTCTTTCAATGTGTGTCCTAGAAATTAATTGGACTGCAAAGTTTATCCTTCTGGTGAAATGCCTCTAAATTTTATCTATATAAAATCAATATCTTCAAAATTGATAGTTTTAAATTCGTTTACCCAATTTCCAAAATTGACTATTTGCCAAAATCAAAAGTCTTTTAAAATCAATGGGTCCCAAAACTATTTCAGTTTCATTCTTATATACATATAAGATCATTCCTTTCGACTCGAATAATTTTCGGATCAAAAAACTCTAAGTCCACCTCATACTAATATAAACTCTATTTAGTACTTCAAATGTCTTTCAAAGATCATTTCCTTCTGGTTATAAATTCAATAAGGGGAGTTTGAATGTATAACTAATATATGTAACCTTATTTATGCCAAATCAAATATTTCCTAGTTTGATTACTTTACAAAGTTATTTGTAACATTTCTTACTGCTTATAAGTAAATTTCAGTTATAGTAACTATTCAATCTTCATTTTAAAATCATCATATTTACTCAAAATATATTATTTCACTTCAAAATCATTTTTGTCTTAATATCTTGATTTCGGTTCCAATTCAAAATTGCTTCGAATTTTCATTTGGGTTATAACTTCAATTTATCCCAATTCGTATTTAAATCCATGATTTAGATATAAATAATTTCCACTCTGACCATTTTGAATTTAGAAAATAGCTTGAATAGTTTTAAAATAGTTAGCTAATTAATATAAGATAGTTTGAGTTTAAAAAAGAATGGTTTGTATAGTAAATAGCTTAGAAAATCAAATAATTGGAATATTTAAGAAGATAGATTTTAAACAGTTTATATTAACATAATTTATTTGAAGATAGTTCCAAAGTCAAACTAATCCAATTCCCAATCTCCAATTCAAATCAATTTCAATTTTCACATTAGTAATTTAAGTAATTATAATTTACGTTCAAATTAATATAAAAAGTTTATATTAGATCATATTTCTACAAAATATTTCACAACATCGATAGACTATACACTAGTAAGTTCAAAAACTACATCCATTTATCCATATAAAAAGTCTTACAAAAGGTCATAAATCTAGATCCCTTAACAACCACCTAGGGGTTTAGAAAAGAACAGAGCCCTAGCATCCTGCATAAAAACTTCCTTAAGGACTTCCTATCAACTCGCCAAAACCGTCCGTGCAATCCGTAACAGGATGTCCCCACTTATTGCATTTGCCACAAAAGAATTTTATACTTCCATCTTCTTGGATAATTTTCACGCATCCCGTGGGGCGTTCCACAACTTCCTCTTTCTTCCGTCTCTTGGGACAATCCCTAGCGATGTGTCCCGTCATTTTACAATGATAGCAAATGGTTGATCAGTTGACCGGTACTATGGGTTTACGTTTCATCTTCCTCACTTTAGGGCAATGGTTTAGAAAATGTCCTTTCTCTTGACACTTAAAGCATAAAATCTCAGAGCAAAACCGTTTGACTTCTTCATTCTTTTCCTTTCTTGGTTTACCGCACTTAGCTGCGTAATGTCCTTTATTGTGACATCTATAACATATGACATTATCATAAGGACCTGGTCCAGCCCTTTCCCTAAGCCGTTTCTCATGTTCCATTATTACTTCTTCCCGTGCCTTACGTGCAGCTGCTCTCCGCTCCATATTCCATGCCTTCCATTCTTCTCCTTTTGCCATCTCTTAAAACTTGTACTAGATTCTAGTAGGACTTCCTAACCTATAATTAAAACCTTAATTAGTCAAAATTTCAGCTTTATTCTTATTTCCAAATATTCTTTTATTTGTTCTTGTCATTTTTATGATTTAATCCACTAATTTGATAATCTGGTTCATTTTAATTTCCAGAATTCGAAACCCGTTTTATTTCAAAAGCTATTTGAAATTATTCATACATAACTTCTTTTGCACCTCTTATCAAATCTATACCTTTTCTTTTACAATTTAATTTATTTAACTTCCATAAGTTAAATTTTAATTTCACCTTGAAATTTTCAATTTCAGATTGTGAGTTCAAAACTTATTTAACTTGGCCTGAGTTAATTTCCAATTCGTTTAAACTTGCTCAATTTAAATTTTAACTTCTAAATTTAAATTTCTTATTAATATCACTTCCTACTTATAAGTTCAAAAACTTATTTTTCTTTTGGGTTATACTTCTCATTTCGAGGGGGATTCCAGAATTCAACACCCAGTATTTATTTTAAATAAACTTTGAAATCATATATACATATATATCCCATTTATATACCAAATCACACTTTTAAATTTTAAACCAACCTTGGTTTCTATCCAAAACAAATTCCTTCGACTCTTGTTTAAAAAAAATTTCCATATCAAAAATATTCTAAATAATATTATTTATTATTTCTTCAAACACCTTGAAACACACTTCAAAACTTTCGGGACTTAGATTCAAAACTCCTCAATTTAGATCTGTTTTAATTTATAATCACAATTGTAACTTATGCTTATATAATTCCGCTTCCTTAAAACATTTCACAATGTTTTATCATTGTTTATTTTGCAATAAACATTCTTTATTAAGACACAACAACCAATTTATGATAATAATTAATATTATCATATCTAGAAACCAAATGCACCATATATTCCACAATAATTTCCTGAAAAGTTATTTCTATATATAAAATATAATCAGGGTAAACTTATTTCATTTCAGAACAATTTGAGAAACACTTTTGAAATTTCCGGGATTTAAATTCTAGTTTGAATCTACTTTCATCTTAACTTATTTGCATAATTCATTCTTATCAAATTTCTATTTGGTTATATATATATATATACAATCACTTAAATCTTATAATCTTATTTGATTATAATAATTACAACCAATCACCTTAATATAATATAATAATTCAGAAATATTATTTCTTTTTATATCAAAATATAATCTTATATAAAAATTATTTAAAAATCATTTTCAAAATCATTATATAAGAAAATAAAAAGTACGTCCTCATATATATTACACTCAACTCATTCTAGGGTACCACTGACTCTATCTCTAATGAGTAATCCCCACCAGAGTCAAGGTTCTCGCTTAACCTTCAGCTTGGATACCACGTGTAACGACCGGGCGTTTTTTCGACCTCCAAAAATCGACACTAATACGTTCACTATATAGAGCGCCGAGAAATCGAGTGCCGAAAATACCAGGTTGTTAGGGTTTAAGAAGAAAAGAGATAGAAGAAGAAACAGAAATAACAACAACACAGAATCTCACGATAGTAGCGGAACAAAAAATAATATACAATAATAGCATTTTATACAAAGGAAAACTATAACTATTAATATACATACAAGTTATCAGAGTACAATCATCAAAAAATAAATCTGGACAGTTAAAAAAACTTGTCCCTAAATGCTGAATATATAACTTGCAATACACAGTGGAAAATACGTGCAATACGTCTCTCCCATCCAGCTCGTCTCCTTAGCTCCAAAGCGTAATAACCTGAAAACTGTATACTCAATCTGACCTGAGCATTACAATAAAGTAACACCCGATTTAGGCTGGAAACCAGCGTGAGTAAAACCTACTTAATTTGAAATACTTAAGTTATAAAAATTCTTTGAAGAACCAAGGTAACTCGTACAAACACGAAGAGTTTTATCTTATTATAACCAAAGCACTTTTACATAAATCCATCGATATTATAATAGTATCTAAGTACAATACTTATTTAAAATATTCAAATTGTTAAATTAATCCAATTCCAGTATATTAAACTCTATAATCATTTGTGGTGGTTATTAGATCGAAACGGTTCCGGATAATGCAGATATCCGATCCTGGTCTCTTCGAACTGAAAACGATAAATTTTATAGGCCAAATTTTTTAAAATAAACAATTTATATTCAGATTGTCAATATTTACATATGGGAATTTACTACATATGTTCAATAAAACGTGTCGACGTTTTATTCAATTTATTTGGCTGCTTAATGTCACAGACACAGAATAATTTTAATAAATTTTCAAGATCAATAAACCAAGCACAGATCATTAACTATTTTAATGATTAATAACTAATACTTAAAACGATTCACAAATCAAGATTAAATTAATTTAAATTAACTAAATCTAATTATATTTCTAACCCAAATTACTTATAATTTAAATCAATTATAAAATAATTTATTATAAATTCTAATTAAAATTAACAATCCATCTAATACTAACTTTATTAATTAACTTAAGATTTTATCAATTTAGAGTTTAACTATTCATTAACTTTAATTATTAAAATCAATTTAATTTTCACATTTGCCAAAAATTACAGAAAAATTAACTAGGCTTCAATTTACTTGGTGATGAAATCATAATGCAAGGATTTCAAGTTGATTTGAAGTTAAAAGGAAAGAGGATAAGGTTTTAAAAGTTTAAAAGATTATAAATATAACATTTTGTTAAATTTGCTTTTTTCCCTTTCCTTTTTTTTCGGCCCAAACACAAACAAACCGGCCCAAACAATTTTCCTTCTTCACCCCCATTACTTACTCTTCCCTTTGCTCTTCTCTTTTTTTTTCCACTAAATATCGCGTGCACGCCACTGTGCACGTACACACGTCGCCGATGGCCAAACCCTTGCCGTCGACAATCTCTCCATAACACCCATGTTCCCATCGACTCAATCACATATGCAGGATCACAAAAAAACACACGGTCGAAATTCGAACCATCAACCCAAATTGGAGCAAGACCACCTCGCCCCATCACCTCGCCACGACACCGCGCTCCACCATCGGCCACCAAAATTTTCCATAACGCTCGCCACTACCTTCCCTTGCTTTTCTCCCTATACCACATGCTCCTCTCTCCCTCTCCACTTCGCCATTGCCTCGAAACCCCGACCACCAAAAACATCCACCTTAACCCTAGTCTGACCTTGTCTGGCCACCACGATCATCTAAAAAATGCCGTACCATTTTTCTCGAGTTCCCCAATGCCCTAGCCTCCTTCAAAACCAAAACTGAGTTACGACATCAACCACGTCGCCCCAATTTGACAAAGAACCCAAATCTGATCATCTCGACATTCCTATCACCACCCACCATTAAAAATTCTCAAACTACCTCTAAAAACCTCCATTTTCTACAACGATCACATACATGTAAACCATGATGTTTGAACTTTTGTTCATTTTTAGGTTGTTTACTGTAAAAATGCATTTTCTCCTTCTATACTTCATAATATCACGTGAAACGAATTTTAGAACTACACTCGAAAACAACCAACTTCCTTTTTGGAATTATAACCTAAAACTAACTGGATAAAGAGATTATGATAATTAAAGTTGAAAGGTCTTATCTTTTTTTAGGAACAGGGGTGATGAAAAGACAGTGCGGATCGTGCTATATGGAATTATACTATACTAGTGCAGAAATAAACTAATATACTATAGCAATATGAATAAGTAAAATAAAACAAGCACACCATGAATTCTTATACTGGTTCGAACTTCCCGTTCTACGTCCAGTCCCAAACACCTTCTGGAATTTCACTAAAACAGCAACCCTCACTTAACCCAGAGGAACAGGTTTATACAACCCCTGAGCAGCCAAACAGGGACCTGAGCAGCAAAATAGGATTTTGCCTCAGCAGCCGAAGAGGACTTCACACGCCTGAGCAGCAGAACAGGACTTTAACAAATAAAGTTTTCTTGACTCTATGTGTTCTTTGATAACATGAATTTGTCAATTATAGTACACCCTTCCTATAATCTTCTCCTTTATGATATATATATATATATATATGAATACGTGAAGAATAAGGAAGTAATAGAATGAATTTGTATGAAATTGAAAGCACAAGAGTATTAGAATCAAAGAATATGAGAGTAGAGTAAGAATAGATTGAATTAAGTTATGAAAACATGATTCTAATGTGTTTATATAGATTATAAATAGGTGCATATGTTCGTGAAGAGTTATCATGAAGATATATGGTCATATCTATTGAAATGAAGAACGCATCTCTTCACGAATGGAAGTGCCTATTTGAAAATTTAGCCGTTATAGATATTCAGACTTCTGTATTGAATAATTCAGACTTCTGAAATTGCACGAGCTCAAACTAGAAAGGAAATAGGCTAAAAATAACCATTTTCAGACATTTGAAATTAACAAGTCAGACGTCTGAATATTGTACTAAACAATATTCATTTTTCCAGATTCAGACGTCTGATTTGTTACATTCAGACGTCTGAATGTAAACTAAAAATGAGAATTCTCAATGTTATGAGAGTATGCTAATGAAATGAAAAACGAGTCGAAATATATATCATATAGGAGAGATTTTAACATGAGTAAACTCTAGACATAGACTCGATACATATATATATATATATAAGATTTGAAGCTTATTTGAATCCGGTCTTGATTAATTCCTGCAAAAACAAGTTAGTATATAATAATGACTTGTATAGTTGTCATAGTCAAAATATCGTAATTACGAAATATTGTAAATACGAAGTTTCAACATTCTCCCCCTTTTTGACGATGACAGCTATATAAGTATATACACAATATGAACATATATAAATAGGAAATAGAATTATATGTACTCCCCCTTACTATAAGCTCCCCCTATCGATGGTAGTATTTAAACTCCTTCTCCCCCTTTGACATCGACAAAAAGGAAACATATCATATGGATGACAGTAAGCAAGAATAGCATAGATAATGTAGAATAGTTAACATACTACACTATTCCATAAGAGACATAGAAGTTTCATTTTACAAACCAACATAGCAAGTACGAGATCGCCACATAAAAACATACACAACAAAAAGCATATAACTACGAATGTTTTGAGATAAGAAAACAACCATACCACTACCTTAAAACTTTTCGCTTGACTCATCATCACTTCCTTCTTCATTGTCATAGTTATCATCATCATTGGTGTCGGAGCTAGAGGACCATTGAAAAGGGGCTGGATCAAAAGCTTCGGTAGATGTAGAGGAAGAGCAACCAATAAGTTCCCATATTTTATTTAGAAAACCACGAATGGAGTTGAACCATTTATTGGTTTGCCTCTCGAACTTATCCATTTTAATCTTAATCTTGGCTTGATTTTGGGAAAGAGTAACCAAAGCTTGTCGTGAGGTAGATTCGAGATTTAGAACTTCTATTTCATCATCATTTTCCTCTTGAACTTGTGTAGCAAGAGGGTGATGATGTTGAGGAGGTTGAGGTCGATTTTGATCACGGTTGGCGGTCCATTCTTGGAAATTCATAAGTTTCGGTAAATTCATAAGTCCCAAGGTTTTGGATCCAAGCTCTTTAATTGTTGAAAATTCGGATTCAGGAAAAGAAATACCATAGTTTTGGAGAATTTTCATTATATAAGCACCATAGTGATAAGTTTTATAACGACGACGGCGATTCACATCCATAAACTCTTCCATAATGACACGGCCCCAATCCACGGATTGTCCGGAGTATATAGCATAGAGAGCTTGAAAGTTGCGCTTATTAACAACTTCATAGCTACCGGTTCGAGGTAAAACGGAGCGAATCAAAGCTCTATGAATGATACGGGCTTGTGGTCGAAGTTGAATAGAGGTGAGTTTAGTAATATCGTTAGAAAGAAACATGGTTTTGTTAATAGATAGAAATACAAAACAAGAAAGTTGATATGGAAAAATAATGTGAAAGGAGGATTTTATAGGTGAGAGGAAAATATATATTGGAAAATAAACTAGTGGATGAGAACCAATAATAAATAGGCTGCAAAGGTTTAAAAATAGCAACCAAAAAATATGGACAATCTTTGCAGGAAATGAATGGTTAAAAAAAGTGAAAGGGCAATTCATAATGTAACTTGTAAAATTGGAACATAAATAACATTAAACTTGTACTTAAGATCATGTAGAAAAAGAATAGTATGCTAGTAATAATAAATCTCGAAAAATCAAATTATAAGTTTTTAAACGAGACGATTCCGAGTTCTCGTCTTAGTTTTATAAAAATATTTTCAAGAAGTGGTTTCGTAAAAATATCAGCCAATTGATTTTTGGATGAAACAAAATCTAAATTTACTATTCCTTTTTCAATACAATCATGAAGAAAATGATGACGAATATCTAGATGTTTCGTTCGTGAATGATTGACTAGATTTTTTGATAAATTAATAGCACTCGAGTTATCACAATATATTGTTGAATTTGCTAAATTTATATCAAAATCTCTAAGTGTCTGTTGCATGTAGATAACTTGAGCAAGAGCAAATGCAGCAGAAATATATTCTGCTTCACATGTAGAAAGTGAAACGCAGTTTTGTTTCTTACTAAACCAAGAAACTAACGATTTTTCAATAAAATGGCACGTACCGCTGGTACTTTTTCTATCTGTCCTAGATCCACCGAAATCAACATCACTATATGATACTAATTCAAAAGGACACTCTTTTGGATAGAAAAGTCCAAAGTCCCTGGTATTACAAAGATAACGTAATATACGTTTGACTGCTCTTAAATGTGATTCCTTTGGATTGGCTTGAAATCTAGCACACAAACAAACACTCATCATTATGTCAGGACGACTGGCCGTTAATACTTCGGTATAATTTTGGTCAATACTTTTACCATTTTCATCTCTATCGAGATGTGTGGTTGTACTCGTAGGAGTCGGTTTGGCAGAAGTATTTTTCATTTCGAAGCGTTTGATTAAATTACTACAATATTTTTCTTGATTAATAAAAATACCATTTTGTAATTGTTTGATTTGTAAACCAAGAAAATATGATAATTCTCCCATGTGGGACATTTCAAATTCTTTGGTCATAATATCGTAGAAGTCCTAGCATAATTTTTCATTGGTAGAACCAAAAATGATGTCATCAGCATAAATTTGAACAATTAAAATATCCCTTTTTGAATGTTTAATAAAAAGTGTTTGATCAACCTTTCCAATTTGAAATCCAGATAATAGTAAATAGCTCTTAAGCCGTTCGTACCAAGCACGTGGTGCTTGTTTCAAACCGTATAGAGCTTTCTTAAGTTTATAACATGGTCTGGATATTTCTCATGGATAAATAAAGGAGGTTGTTCAACGTACACGTTTTCTTTTATATAACCATTCAGAAAAGCACTTTTAACGTCCATTTGATAAAGTTTGAAATGGGAGGTGCTTCAAGTTTTTGACAAGCAAAACATTGGAAATGAGAGGTGAATTAGATATACCGTAATTGCTTACATCGCCTTTGCCAATGATATAACCTTTGGAATTGTCTCCAAATGTGACAGAGCCTCCATCTGAATATGTAATATTTGTTAGCATATCTTTGTCTCCTGTCATGTGTTTTGAGCAACCACTGTCGAGTATCCATTTTCCTCTTTTCTTAATTGGGACCTGCAAAAAATAAAAGAATAACGTTGGTACCCACTTTTTGATAGGGTCCTAAGAGTTAGGTCTTAGGAAACCAAACCCAAGCGGATTCAGTATTCCCTTTGTATAAATAATTTTGACTCTTATGCACATTTTCCAAAAAGGATTTTATATATTTATTCCTAATCAAACTGTTGTTTGTTTTAGGAACCCATATTTTTATTGTAACGACCCGAAATTTTTGATCCTGAAAATCCCAGATAGTTATGGAAAAGAAAGAAAGAGATAGAAGAAGAAGAAGAACAGAAACACCAAAACATAGATTCTCACATTCGCAGCGGATCAAAATACAATATCAAATAATAATATCAGTTATACAAAGAAAACTGTATTTGTCAAATTACATTTTAATACATCAGAGTTACAATCAATCATAGACAAACTGGACAGTAAAACAATATGTCCCAGATACAAATCAATAATACTCAGCGAGTTACACCCCATATGTTTCTGCCATCCAGCTCGCCTTCTGAGCTCCAGAACGTCCCTACCTGAAAATCTGTAATACTCAGTCTGACCCGAGCATTACATCAAAGTAACACCCGGGTCAGGCTGGAAACCAGCGTGAGTAAACCCATATAACATGAAATACCAAGCTATAAAACTTATTTGAAACCAGGGTAACTCGTACCTTTTACGAGTTCTTACTTATTATAGTCAAACAATTATTTCACAAAATAATATCTAAGTACCTTTACTTAGTTCCAATGGTGCAGATTACTCAATTTATTTCATTCCAGCCTATTCGATTTACAAATCAAATCTATAAAGAATTATAGATTACAAATCGAATTGGTTTCGGGTATTTACTGATACCCGACCCCGGTCTCTTCGAATCTCATGTCATCTTAACCAAATCATTCAATTAAATACAATTCAACTTAAAATACAGGATGTCACTTTTACACAGCAATTTATCATCTATAGACAACCACATTATCACTGTCCACCTAAACATCTCATATCACGAAACATTTCATATCAGAGATATCAACCAATGCAAGGCATTTAACATCATTCAATCATTCATAAGCAAGATTGATCACTTCCAAAATTAAATTAATTTTTTTCTCTAATTAAATTAATTACTAACTTTAATCACTTAGATTACCTTTACTAACATTAATTAATTACAACCTAATTAATTAATCATCCTTTAATTATCCATCTTAATTTATCATCCTTGACTAATTATCCTTTAATTACAATAAGTAATTTACTCTTACACAAATTAATTAACCTTTACCCATCACATTAAATAATCCCTTAATTCCTCTTATAAAGTAATTAACAATGATTTATTACATTAATCCTTAATTAATTACTCAAATTAATTATTCTTAACCATTTACAGTAATTAACCTTTAATGACTCTCATTACTTTCATTAATTAATGATTCTTAATTAATTACATTAATTAATTATACTTAAATTTCTTAATTAATTATTCTTTAAATTAACTAACCCTTTAATTAATAAATTAATCACACTAGGTAATTAATCCTTAATTATTTCCATTAAGAAATTAACCTTTTATTACTTCCATTAATTTACCTCTAATTATTTTCATTAATTAATTATCCTTTTATTAATTTCATTCAGTAATTATACTTAATCAATTTCCAAAGTGATTATCCTTAATTAATTAAACCAATTAATTATCTAAAATTAATTTTATTAATTAATTATCCCAAATCATTAGTTAATTACATTAAGTGATTAACTTTTAATTAATTTCACAAATTAATTATCTATAATTAATCTCAACCTTAATTAAAGATAATTCTTTACCTCCATTAATTACTTATTAAACTTCATTAGAAAATATTTAGGAATCAATTTCATAATTAAGAATATATAATTTACTTTAAAAAAACAAATTTAACATTAAATTTTAACATTTAAATCTTTGGAACTTATTAAAACTTGTTTAATAAATTTACTTTGGAAAACCTGGTTAACATTCCTTGAAAACTTATTCATTTTAACATACTTTAAAACTCGATCATGCTTTTATTTAAAACCTGGTTATTATTTTATAAAACATGTCCATTCTTTTACTTTTTATAAAACTTGTTAGTATACCAAAGCAAATCCGAGACAACATACAAAGAATCCCGAGCAAAGTCACAAGGCACACGAGCTTCCTCTCTACTTCGAGTCAATCGAGCAAAAAAACTCGAGAAAACTTGAACATTCCCCGAAGCCTCAAACAATCCTGAAACGACGTGCACGTGTGCACGGTGCACACCCCTCCGACCACCTCTGGCCATCTTCCCGACCATCGACAGATCGCTGATGACCTCAACTAACCACTCGACTTCACACATCGACGAATTTCCCAGCGAAACGAAAACGCACCCCAACAACCAAAGTTGGGAACCCACCATCGTCGGAAACCACCCTCGCTGTCGATCTTGACCACGAGATCCCTCGCCGACCTTACCAAAGAACCCCCTCGACCTCCAGCACCGATCCCCTCCATCACGAACCATTCCAATCCACCACAATTATCGTACGAATCCCATCTACATCGACGGCTACAACTGGGCATAAAACCCTAACTTGCCGTACTCTGGCCACCTCGGCCACTAATAAAAACAACCTCTATTTTTCACGTGATCGTCAACCCTCCAGTCAACTTCGACAAAAACCTTGACCCCTAAAAGTTCATCGATCACCAGAAAATGGTCGAAATCCATTTCCTATTCATTTTCGAATTGCTCCCTCAATTCCTAACTAAAAATCGAGATTTTTTTAAAAAAAATCCTAATTTGCTTACGGGATTCAGATTATATACTTGAATTTACAAATCATTGGGTTTGAATTCAACCCATTTCTAAGTTTTCATTGTTATTATCCATTTTCTAGAAAATTTCAAACTTAATTCATATAATTAAAATTTTAAAAACTTAATTATGTTTAAACAAACAAATTTTGTTTGAATACCTCAATCTAATGGAGATTACACAGAGAAATACTTTGTTTTTCCATACTAGCCTGTTAGAAATAAATAGAGCAGATTTCCCACATGCTTTCCAATATACATTCATATAGACATGATTTCAGATTTTATCAGGCATGCATACATAGATTAAAACATGCATCACAAGATTCACATCAAACACTTCACATACATCAATTTAAACTTGATTTATAGTTTGAGTTTACTCACCTTAATGATGAACAGAGAGCTATAAACTGAAGATGCCTTTTGATTTAAAAACTTGAAACTGGAAACTTTGCTAGCTTGAAAACTGGAAAAATACTTGAATGTTATGATGATCTTTTGAAAACTGAAAATCTTTGTTGTTGAGATGATTTAGCTTGAAATTGGAAACCTTGCTTGCTGATGATTTTGCTATAGGTTGCAGATTTGAAAAAAAGATTGATTTCTTGATATTTCTGGTTTGAAAATGTTTGTAGGCTTTTGTTTTCTCTGGTTTGTAAAATGTTTACAGGCTTTTGTTCTTTGAGTTTTTGAAAAGAAGATAGGAAAAAGAATTGAAGAGAATAGATATGTGTTTATATAAGTTAAATTAGGTTTTATTAAAAATAAAAGAAAATTAAAATAAAAGTGACACTTGTCTTTGAAATGACCCTCCTATTTCCACCCTAATTTCATAAGGATTTTTTTTTTTTGCTAAGAGATGATATATATATATATCATTCATTACAAATATGTTTTCCAAGGTCATTTTCTTTTTCCAATAAACAAAATATATCCAGGATCAAAATAACTTACCAATATAAATATATCAGTATATATCTAATAACATACACATACATATGAAGATGTATGTGTTCTTCTTTTTAAATTCAGAGTATATTCTTTATTTTTTTGTACAAGAACATTCTGTTTGATTTAGATTTTTAGCATTTCAGATTAATTATTGTATCCTGATTTTTGGCCATAAAATCCACTGGAAACATGTACTATAGTCTGTCATTATAATTAAGAAATGAACAAGTAAATACCAGTGGTAAACAAGCTTTCAATATAGATGATTGTGTTAAAGTCTGGATAGTATCAAATTCAGTATAAAAGAAAGTGGATCCTAAGTGAACACAAGCAACATCTAGGCGTAATGGAAACGCGCCTAACTTATACACAAGAAGTCACGAGTTCGAGTACTATGCTGGTCGGTTCAAACACAATTTTTTTTTTTTTTTTTTTTCCAGTATGGTTTGAAATCTGATATCTACCTATCTTTGTACATATATATTTAATGTTTGCCTATAACCTAACATACAAAACAATTCTTCTTACTTTACTATTTTTGAATCCCATTCCTATAGCTGTTCTAGGAATTATAATTATATTTTTGCTCAAATATCAACATGTACACAGATATACATGTACATGTCAATATCTCTGCTTATTTTCCAGAAAACTGGGTGAAACAATTGCTAAATGTACTAAGCTTTGAAATGCATTTTTATTTTCAGAATACAATCTATCATGATCAACCAATACTTCATTTATTTGAAGCTGGTTAACTCGTGAATCCTGTATCTACCACACTAGTTCAAAGCAATGGAGATACCTTTCATTACATTCTGTCTGAAGCTTTTAGAAAAACATTTTACTTTTCTCAATACAATTCAGAAATGAATTCAAACTTATTTACAAAGCATTTCAGAAAAAAGAAAATAAAATCCTTTAAGTTTTCTTCTTGCTAAATCCAGAATTTGTTCTAAAGCTCAGTGCTCTGTTATGTCACAAGATTAGCTAATACATATATATATATTATGCTATCACATAATTGTATATTTCTTCTAGATTTTCATTTATATGAACATACTTGAGCATATTTTTCTTGTTTATATTTCAGACACTACCTCAAAAGCAAATCAAACCTTAACACACAACCATTTCAACAGAACAACAAATTTTAATCTGACTCTTTACAGATCATAAGGGCAACTTGATCACTAACCATAAAATATTCAATACATGACTGGAAATCTTAGAAACATAATATATTTTTTTTCTGAATACATGCAGATATAATCAATTTAAGCTCTTATTGAAACTAGCTAGCATGTTCATTCACTCCTCCATAACAGCCATTACTTCATTTTACTTAGTGCCTGGGTTACCTGAAAGAGCATGAGTGGCTGCCTCATTTTAAAATGAGACACCCCAGATGCCATGAGCAAACAAGGGTCAGATCTATGATTTGGTATGAGTAACATCAATTTATTCATGATATTAAGCAATAGAGAATATAAGGGTACTAACTTGTTATTTAAGCTAATTTCTGCAATCAGTTACTTTAACATAGTATAACTAAGTTGATTCAGGTATGATATATTCATTTATCATTCTTACACTTGCATACTTAATCATGCAAACATAATTATCTATTGCAACAATTGCATTCACTGGAATCATCTTGGTTCCATACCATTCAACCTAAGAAATATCCATATTCCTATTTCTTCATTTACAGGTTATAATATTCAATTTAAATCCCTGCCTCATCTGCTATTAAGGAATCACTGGGACACATTGCAATGAATTAATTCACATCATTGCACAAAGATCTCAGGGCTTAAACAAACCATGTGCCAACTTGCATACTTCAAATATGACAAGCATTCCAGCAGTCTTCTTGGCCTTCCCTTCCCTAGTTTATTTACTAGTGTATTGTCTTAAATTCCTAACATCAAACATGCTAAGTGAACATGTCACTGCAAACATGGAAACATCCATAATCTTTCCTAGCATAATTCTCCTCAGGAATAAGCAGATAGTTATTTCCTAAATGGGGTCAAAATGTCTTGATCTTAGTAATATATAAGAACATTTTCAACTGTAAAAGAGGCATGGCATGTTATATTGATCTGCAAGCCTTTATGATTGATTCAGATTCAAGATCTGGTTCAATCATAATTTTAGCTTGTGGGTTTCTTTTTGATTTGATTAAGGGCTCAGCACTTAGAAAATTTCTATTGCACCCTTAACATTTTTCTTTTCAAGCCTCAGCACTTAAACCAAGTATAATGCAGCTCCAATCATTTTTATAAAGTTTACATGCCAGAGATCTATAACAGTTGAGAGTATTCTCTATATAATTTTTAAGATCCTAGACTTCAACATTTGTGAGTATAAATAAATCAGTATGATACACATCCAAAGACAAATGTCTCAACCAATCAAAGATCATCAAAATCATCCATATCAAATCATATCAGATTTAAAATAAGACATCCAAAAAGGCATTGATGAAATCATATACATCAAAATCAGAAATATATATATATAAATGGCAATAAAAAGTGGCTGCCTCATCTCAGGTCTTAATGCCATGAACTCAGTGAGATTACTCACCTAAATGTTTCTTCTTATTAATCCAGAAAATTCTTGTTTGAGTGTTTTCTCCTTCCTTTCAATATTTTTTTTTCTTCTTCTTTTCTTATTTTTGTGCAGCCCGGGGTAAAGACAATTCTACTGTCTATTTATATACATTTTTCCTCTAGGGTTTTGTTGAAACAGAATTCCATTTCTGTCCTGGCTAGCATCATGCATTTTTCATTCATAATACCCCGGCCATATTAACCAATTTAAAGGCTGCATTTTCTTTCCTTTACTTTTCAGAAAATGGCCACTCACCTAGTCATGTTAAAAGTGTGACTATCCTATTTTATATTTTAATTATTTCTGAAAATCCCCTTTGCTATTTTTGCCTATACAAGCTTATTAACTTGTATCACATTTCATGTCATTTTAATGTCATAGTTTTACTTGCTTATATATATATATATATTTGTACACATATCTTATCTAAGCTTATTTTAATTTCTCTTTAATTTCAGAAGCATATGCACCTATATGTATACAGGTTTACTAATATACATAATTTTCTCTTCTGGATTTTAAATAAAATTTATTTACTGATTTAAAGTAAAACCTACTTTTCTTATTTTCTAAGATGATCCAGAAATCAAATATCCATGTTGCCAAAAATCATGTTTGTATTGCTTTTCAATTCTTGTTTTAAATCCAAGAAATCTGGAGTTCTTCCTTGTGCCATTTCAGTGTGCACGTGCACACATATACTTGCACACTATTTATTCCAGAAATTTCACCATATTTAAATCTAAATATTTTAAAAATTAAATCATTTTTCAAAAATGATTTTTCACAAAATTTTGGGGTATTACATTCACCCCTCCTTTTAGGAATTATGTCCTCACAATTTTTCTAACATTTATAACAAGCATCATTCTCTTTTCTGAAAACTTATCAAACATATGCATAAGCAAACAAATTCAACCATATCAACCATGCATAACAAAATTTTCCAGAAAAAAAAAATTACCTTTTAATTTGCAAAAAGCTTAGGATAATCCATTCTAATCTTATCCTCTAGCTCCCATGTGCAGTCATTAGGATCATTACTCCACTGGATCTTAACTAGTTTCAAGGTTTTGCTCCTTAATTTCTTTTCATCCTTGGCTATAATCCCCACTGGTTCTTTTTCATAAACCAAGTCAGGGTTTATTTGAATTTTGGTAGTCTCTTCCAAAATGTCTTCTTTATCATGTACCCATTTTCTAAGTTGGGACACATGAAAAACATTATGCATTGCTTTCATTTCCTCTGGTAGTTCTAATTTGTAAGCCAATGAACCAATTCTTTCCAGAATTTTATAGGGTCCAACATACCTTGGTGTAAGCTTACCTTACTTGCCAAATCTCATGACTTTCTTCATAGGTGAAATCTTGATGAAAACAAAGTCTCCCACTTCATATTCCACTTGCTTTCTCTTCCTATCTGCAAATTTCTTTTGCCTATCTTGAGCTGCTGCTATTCTTTTTCTTATTAACCCAATTTTCTCTGTAGTTTCTTTAACATATTCAGGTCCAAGAACAGCCCTTTCTCCAGTCTCTACCCAGCATATAGGTGATAAACATGGCTTGCCATATAAGGCTTCAAATGGTGCCATCCCTATGGTGCTTTGGTAACTGTTATTGTATGTGAATTCAGCTAGATGGAGGTGGTCTTCCCAGTTGCCTCCAAAGTCCAGTGTACATGCTCTCAACAAATCCTCTAAGACTTTGTTCACCACCTCAGTTTGACCATCTGATTGTGGATGGTAGGCAGTGCTTAAGCACAATTTACTCCCCATGGCCTCTTGAAAACTTTTCCAAAACCTTGAGGTGAAGATGGTATCCCTATCACTCACAATGGTTTTGGGTATGCCATGCAACCTTACTACCTCTTTCATGAATATTTGAGCCAATTTTGGAGCATCTCTTTCTGTTTTAACTGGGATAAAATGTGCTACCTTAGTTAGCCTATCCATTATTACCCATATACTTGTGTTTCCCTTCTTAGATCTAGGCAGACCATCTATGAAATCCATAGATATGTCCTCCCACTTCCACTGTGGTATACTAAGGGGTTGCAATAGTCCTGATGGCCTTTGTGTCTCTGCCTTGACTTGTTGGCAAGTCATGCACCTTGCAACATATCTGGCCACATCTGACTTCATCCCCTTCCACCAAAGATTTCTTTTCAAATTTTGATACATCTTGGTGCTACCTGGGTGTATGGAGTATTTACTCCTATGGTACTCATTTAATATTTCCTCTTTCAATTCTATATTTTCTGGAACACATATCCTATTTTTATTCCTCAAATAACCATTTTTATCAATTTGATAATTTA
The DNA here is from genome assembly GCA_030737815.1 of Allium fistulosum. Taxonomy (NCBI): domain Eukaryota; kingdom Viridiplantae; phylum Streptophyta; class Magnoliopsida; order Asparagales; family Amaryllidaceae; genus Allium; species Allium fistulosum. Next base: position 75,566,830 of record CM060906.1, read on the forward strand.
TTACTTCCTCCCCTTTTGATATGAGCATTTTCTTTTCCACCATGTTTAGGTCTTGTTCCTGCATTTGCCCAATCTTAAGAAGTAAATCTGATTGCAGAGATATCATACTTAATTTTCCTTTACCTTCACCTTCTTCAATGGGCATCATTTGTACATTACTGTTTTCCTCAATTTCCAAATCAGTAAGTATAGACAAATCCCTAAACTCTTCCATCATCAACATGGCTACCTTGGCATGTTGTCTACTCAAGGCATCTGCAACTTTATTTGCCTTGCCTGGTGTATACAGTATATCTAGATCATAGGCAGCTAGGAACTCTACCCATCTATGTTGCCTCATGTTCAAATCTTTTTGTGAGAATAAATATTTCAGTGCCTTATGATCAGTGTACAAAATGAATTTGGCACCTAACAAATAATGTCTCTAAAGTTTCAAAGCATACACAACTGCTGCTAATTCAAGATCATGGGTTGCATACCTGGTTTCATGTGGCTTTAATTGCCTAGATGCATAGGCTACCACCTGGTCTTGCTGCATCAACACAGCCCCTAACCCAGAGCCACTTGCATCAGTGTATACAACCAAATTTTCATTTCCTTCTGGCACTCTCAATACTGGTGCATTAATCAGGGCTTCTTTTATTTTGATAAAAGCTTGCTCACATTTTCCTGTCCATACAAAGGCTTGGTTCTTTCTAGTTAAGTTGGTAAGTGGTGATGATATTTTTGAGAAATCTTTTATGAATCTCCTATAATATCCTGCCATCCCCATAAATGATCTAATCTCACTGATGGTGCTAGGCCTTTTCCATGCTTGGATTGCCACTACCTTGTTAGGGTTTACTGATATTCCTTTGGCAGAGATAACATGCCCAAGGAAATGCACTTCTTCTTTCCAAAATGCACATTTTGAAAATTTTGCCTTTAAATCATTTTCCCTTAGCCTTGACAAAACTAAATGCAAATGATTTTTATGCTCTTCCACTGTCTTGGAATAAATCAAAATGTCATCAATAAAAATCAGTACAAACTTGTCTAAATAATCTCTAAATATTCTATTCATCAAATCAACAAAATATGAAGGAGCATTTGTCAAACCAAATGGCATAACCAAAAATTCATATAAGCCATATCTTGTGTTAAATGCAGTATACTTAACACTTGAGTCTTCAACCTTCATTTGATGGAATCCTGATGCTAAGTCTAATCTAGAAAATATTTTAGCTTCACTGAGTTGGTCAAAGAGATCATCTATTCTAGGCAATGGGTATTTATTCTTGATGGTTACTTTATTTAGTTCCCTGTAATCTATGCACATTCTCAAGGTACCATCATGTTTTCTTACAAACACTACTGGAGAACCCCAGCAGGAATTGCTTGGCCTTATAAATCCCTTGCCTTCTAATTCTTCCAACTGATTTTTCAATTCTTTCAGTTCACTTGGCCCCATTCTATAAGGTTTCTTGATTATTGGACTTGCTCCTGGAATGAGATTAATTTGGAACTCAACTGGTCTGTGGTGTGGAACACCCTTAACTTCCCCAAACACATCCAAGTATTCATTAACTATGGGAATTTCTTCAATGGTTAGTTCACTCAGATCTTTTTCTAAGTCAACTAAATGATACAATTTCCCTTCCTTAGCTATTTCACATAGAACTGTGATTCTCTGGCCTCTAGAATTTTGCAATGATATGGTGGATGAGTCTAAATTAATTATGGCTTTAAATTGCCTTAACCAATCTACCCCCAATATAACTCCTATATTTGGGTAATTTAAAACATATAAATTGGAAATAAAAATATTTCCTCCTATGTTTAACTCCACATCCACACAATTCATGTTCAAAACACTAGAACTCCCTAGGGGACTTTGTACAAGCAATGGGGTTTCGACCAATATGCAGTTTAATTTTAACACTTTAACTAATTCATAGGAAATCAAAGAGTGTGTTGCTCCAGTATCATATACTACTGGTATGGGTATGGCACAAATGAGTAATGTACCTTCCACTTGGCCATGATTTTCAGCATCAATTTTCACTGCAGATTTGCCTTTTCCTTCCAAAGTTGCCAATTTCCCTTGCTGTTTATTCTCAGGACAGTTCCTCTTCATATGCCCCTCTTTCCCACATAGGTAGCATTTGAAGGCTCCTCCTTTTAACTCTGGGCACCTTGGTTTGATGTGTCCTTCTTTTCCACAATGATGGCAAACCAATTTCTTCTTAGTATCACTGGCTTTTGTGTCTTTACTCTTCCTGTTGTCTGCCTCCTCCTTCTTTTTATCATAAGGGTGATATCTCCCCTTATCCTTCTTGTTGTTGCTCTTAAAATTCCTATATTTCTCTCTTTCTTTGTCATGTTGTTCCAGTTTCAAAGCCAGATCAATTACTTGATCAAATGTTCTATCTGCATATGGTAGCATAGCTCTGCTAAGTCCTGGGTTCAGTCCTTTTATATACCTATCATTTTTGGATGCTTCATCTGCCACTAGCATTGCTCCATAGTTGGATAGCCCCTCAAACTTTTGAGTGTATTCAGTGACATTCAAAGTTCCCTGCCTAAGTTTGATAAATTCTTCAAGCAAAATGGTCTTGGCTGATGCTGGTACAAATCTTGCCTCCAACATCTCCTTGAACTGATTCCAAGTGATTTCATTTTCATTTCTTCCAGCTATTATCACCTCCCACCAGCTTAAAGCTACCCCTTTCAGTTGTCTAGAAGCTACTTGCCTCTTCCTTTGGTCATCCAACTGCATGTCATTGAAAATCCTATCAAGTGTTCTCAACCATGCTTGAATTTCCATCACACTCTCAGTTCCTTCAAAACTCTTGCCTCCCAAATTGGAATAAGTCTTCAGTAGTTTTGAAAGCTCTTCATGTGGGTTCTCAGGTCTATGCCCAATTCCATCTCTTAAAACCCTCACAAATTCTTGCATATCAAGCATTTGAGGTGCACTGGGTCCTGCATTGTGATGAGATCCTCTTCCTACCATGGTCTGCTAACTAAATTCTGGGTAAATGGTATTAGTATATTATGAGTACTTCTATAATTTCGAATTTCTTATCTAAATTATTTCATCCAAAACAAACAGACATTATACATTTCTATAATACTTAACAATCAATGCAACCTGGCTCTGATACCAAACTGAAATGACCCTCCTATTTCCACCCTAATTTCATAAGGATTTTTTTTTGCTAAGAGATGATATATATATATATCATTCATTACAAATATGTTTTCCAAGGTCATTTTCTTTTTCCAATAAACAAAATATATCCAGGATCAAAATAACTTACCAATATAAATATATCAGTATATATCTAATAACATACACATACATATGAAGATGTATGTGTTCTTCTTTTTAAATTCAGAGTATATTCTTTATTTTTTTGTACAAGAACATTCTGTTTGATTTAGATTTTTAGCATTTCAGATTAATTATTGTATCCTGATTTTTGGCCATAAAATCCACTGGAAACATGTACTATAGTCTGTCATTATAATTAAGAAATGAACAAGTAAATACCAGTGGTAAACAAGCTTTCAATATAGATGATTGTGTTAAAGTCTGGATAGTATCAAATTCAGTATAAAAGAAAGTGGATCCTAAGTGAACACAAGCAACATCTAGGCGTAATGGAAACGCGCCTAACTTATACACAAGAAGTCACGAGTTCGAGTACTATGCTGGTCGGTTCAAACACAATTTTTGTTTTTCTTCTTTTTTTTTTCCAGTATGGTTTGAAATCTGATATCTACCTATCTTTGTACATATATATTTAATGTTTGCCTATAACCTAACATACAAAACAATTCTTCTTACTTTACTATTTTTGAATCCCATTCCTATAGCTGTTCTAGGAATTATAATTATATTTTTGCTCAAATATCAACATGTACACAGATATACATGTACATGTCAATATCTCTGCTTATTTTCCAGAAAACTGGGTGAAACAATTGCTAAATGTACTAAGCTTTGAAATGCATTTTTATTTTCAGAATACAATCTATCATGATCAACCAATACTTCATTTATTTGAAGCTGGTTAACTCGTGAATCCTGTATCTACCACACTAGTTCAAAGCAATGGAGATACCTTTCATTACATTCTGTCTGAAGCTTTTAGAAAAACATTTTACTTTTCTCAATACAATTCAGAAATGAATTCAAACTTATTTACAAAGCATTTCAGAAAAAAGAAAATAAAATCCTTTAAGTTTTCTTCTTGCTAAATCCAGAATTTGTTCTAAAGCTCAGTGCTCTGTTATGTCACAAGATTAGCTAATACATATATATATTATGCTATCACATAATTGTATATTTCTTCCAGATTTTTATTTATATGAACATACTTGAGCATATTTTTCTTGTTTATATTTCAGACACTACCTCAAAAGCAAATCAAACCTTAACACACAACCATTTCAACAGAACAACAAATTTTAATCTGACTCTTTACAGATCATAAGGGCAACTTGATCACTAACCATAAAATATTCAATACATGACTGGAAATCTTAGAAACATAATATTTTTTTTTTCTGAATACATGCAGATATAATCAATTTAAGCTCTTATTGAAACTAGCTAGCATGTTCATTCACTCCTCCATAACAGCCATTACTTCATTTTACTTAGTGCCTGGGTTACCTGAAAGAGCATGAGTGGCTGCCTCATTTTAAAATGAGACACCCCAGATGCCATGAGCAAACAAGGGTCAGATCTATGATCTGGTATGAGTAACATCAATTTATTCATGATATTAAGCAATAGAGAATATAAGGGTACTAACTTGTTATTTAAGCTAATTTCTGCAATCAGTTACTTTAACATAGTATAACTAAGTTGATTCAGGTATGATATATTCATTTATCATTCTTACACTTGCATACTTAATCATGCAAACATAATTATCTATTGCAACAATTGCATTCACTGGAATCATCTTGGTTCCATACCATTCAACCTAAGAAATATCCATATTCCTATTTCTTCATTTACAGGTTATAATATTCAATTTAAATCCCTGCCTCATCTGCTATTAAGGAATCACTGGGACACATTGCAATGAATTAATTCACATCATTGCACAAAGATCTCAGGGCTTAAACAAACCATGTGCCAACTTGCATACTTCAAATATGACAAGCATTCCAGCAGTCTTCTTGGCCTTCCCTTCCCTAGTTTATTTACTAGTGTATTGTCTTAAATTCCTAACATCAAACATGCTAAGTGAACATGTCACTGCAAACATGGAAACATCCATAATCTTTCCTAGCATAATTCTCCTCAGGAATAAGCAGATAGTTATTTCCTAAATGGGGTCAAAATGTCTTGATCTTAGTAATATATAAGAACATTTTCAACTGTAAAAGAGGCATGGCATGTTATATTGATCTGCAAGCCTTTATGATTGATTCAGATTCAAGATCTGGTTCAATCATAATTTTAGCTTGTGGGTTTCTTTTTGATTTGATTAAGGGCTCAGCACTTAGAAAATTTCTATTGCACCCTTAACATTTTTCTTTTCAAGCCTCAGCACTTAAACCAAGTATAATGCAGCTCCAATCATTTTTATAAAGTTTCCATGCCAGAGATCTATAACAGTTGAGAGTATTCTCTATATAATTTTTAAGATCCTAGACTTCAACATTTGTGAGTATAAATAAATCAGTATGATACACATCCAAAGACAAATGTCTCAACCAATCAAAGATCATCAAAATCATCCATATCAAATCATATCAGATTTAAAATAAGACATCCAAAAAGGCATTGATGAAATCATATACATCAAAATCAGAAATATATATATATAAATGGCAATAAAAAGTGGCTGCCTCATCTCAGGTCTTAATGCCATGAACTCAGTGAGATTACTCACCTAAATGTTTCTTCTTATTAATCCAGAAAATTCTTGTTTGAGTGTTTTCTCCTTCCTTTCAATATTTTTTTTTCTTCTTCTTTTCTTATTTTTGTGCAGCCCGGGGTAAAGACAATTCTACTGTCTATTTATATACATTTTTCCTCTAGGGTTTTGTTGAAACAGAATTCCATTTCTGTCCTGGCTAGCATCATGCATTTTTCATTCATAATACCCCGGCCATATTAACCAATTTAAAGGCTGCATTTTCTTTCCTTTACTTTTCAGAAAATGGCCACTCACCTAGTCATGTTAAAAGTGTGACTATCCTATTTTATATTTTAATTATTTCTGAAAATCCCCTTTGCTATTTTTGCCTATACAAGCTTATTAACTTGTATCACATTTCATGTCATTTTAATGTCATAGTTTTACTTGCTTATATATATATATATATATATTTGTACACATATCTTATCTAAGCTTATTTTAATTTCTCTTTAATTTCAGAAGCATATGCACCTATATGTATACAGGTTTACTAATATACATAATTTTCTCTTCTGGATTTTAAATAAAATTTGTTTACTGATTTAAAGTAAAACCTACTTTTCTTATTTTCTAAGATGATCCAGAAATCAAATATCCATGTTGCCAAAAATCATGTTTGTATTGCTTTTCAATTCTTGTTTTAAATCCAAGAAATCTGGAGTTCTTCCTTGTGCCATTTCAGTGTGCACGTGCACACATATACTTGCACACTATTTATTCCAGAAATTTCACCATATTTAAATCTAAATATTTTAAAAATTAAATCATTTTTCAAAAATGATTTTTCACAAAATTTTGGGGTATTACAGTCTTTCTTCCTACTTAATCTTCTAACACTTGTTAATAAGGAGGTTTATAATTTAACACATGTATTTTACATGCATAAATAAAATTTTAAATGTTTATAAGGATTTTTTTTAAATTAATTTCCTAATTAATAAATACATATCTTAATTTATAAGAATAAATCCTTTTAAAGAAAACAAACTATATTCTAAATAAAATCATATATAATATATTTTCAAATCCATAATATATTTAAGATTTATATATCTACCCTTTGAATTTCAAATTCAAATTCAAATACAATTTAAAATCCAAACTAAAATCAACTCACACAAATATATTTACTTAAACAAACACAAATTCAATTTGTTTGAAAATAATAATTTTTCTATTTAAAATCTTCTTATATCCATATATATAAACAATTATTATTATTTGTTTTAAAAGAATAATTTGTCAAATAAGTAATTATATTAGGAGATTATCAAATATTTATTCAAATAACTATAATCCAATTTTTATTATATTTTCAAATTCACTTACATAACCAGATATCTTTTATTATCAGAATTTTATCTGTTCAATTGAATAAACCAGTTAATTATCCAATTACTGGATGTCCAAAAATCTGGGTTATCACATTTATGTTTTTTGATTTTTGATTCCTTTTTAGTTGAACTATGGTAGACTTGGATTTAGAAATATTTCCCCTATTTTGTTTATTTTTGGGTGGAGCTACTAATTTCTTAGAATAACCTAGTCCTTTCTTATTTAAAACAGATTGGGAATTCTCAATAATCTTAGATAGGTTCTCTCTGCCTTTATTGAAGTTAGTCACATTTTTAGTAATGCTTTCTAAATTTGTTTTGAGGCTAGTATTGTCTAGTTCAATCATTTTTATCTTGGTTTTTTGCTCATGATTTTCAGAGATAAGAGCATCATTCTTTTCCTTTTAAGTTTCAATTTCTTGACTCAATAAGGTAAGTTGAGAGTTATCATTAGAAAAAGTATCTTGAAGTTTTCCAAGTTCTTCTTCTAATATCTTCTTTTCGTCATTAAGCATATCTCTCTCGAATTCTGCTTTTCCCTGATTTTCTAGAGCCTCTTTATATTTTCTTTTGTGACTTTTTAAAGTATCTAATAATTCAGAATTTATTTCAATCATGTCATCAAAAGTAAGATCATTTACCTCATTTTCTATAGCCATGAAACAAACATTTTCTTGTTCATTTTCACTGTCACTACTGCTTTCTAAAGAAGAAGAATCCGAGTCATCCCATGTTATTGAAAATGCTTTTCTTTTACACTTGTTCTTTCGGTTCTTATTGTGATATTTTTTCTTCTGTTCTGGACAATCTTTTTGTATGTGCCCCTTCTTTTGGCAGTTAAAGCATTCTAGTATTGATGAAGATGGCTTATTTGAATTGTTGTTGAAGTTTCTTTTCCCGTTGTTTCGATTTCCTTTTCTGTACTTCAAAAACTTTTTAAAGTTTTTAGCAATGAATTCTAAGTCTTCTTCATTCGAATCTGATTCTTCTTTTTCTGCATGAAATGCCATATTCTTTTTGTCTTGCGCTTGTACTCTTTTAGCCTACAAATTCACTTCGTAGGACATTAGATTTCCTATTAACTCTTCTGGCTTCATAGTAGAAAGATCATTTGCTTCTTCAATGGCTAAGACCTTTCTTTCCCATTCATCCGTTAAAGAATTTAGGATTTTCGATACAATATCAAAACTCCTAGTCCTAATAGAGAGTGATAAATATCTTGAAATCTAGACTACATATCATTAATAGACTCATCTTGTTTCATTCTAAAATTTTGAAATTAACATTTCAACATAGAAATTTTGCTTTGTTTAACCTTGTTAGTACCTTCATGTGTAACTTTTAGTGTTCTCCATATTTGATAAGCAATTGTACACATACTAACTCGATTAAATTCATTCTTGTCTAAGGCACAAAACAACATATTCAAAGCTTTGGCATTTGCAGTAGCATCTAATTTTTATGTGTTTGACCATGAAGAGTATTCTGTTGTAGGAATGTTATACTCAGTTTGAGTGATATTCCATGAGTCAAAACCATTTGCTTGCATATAAATACGCATTTGAGTTGCCCAATAGTTGTAATTCATGCCATTGAATAGTGGAGGTCATGTAGTAGATTGACCTTCTAAAAAACTGGTGTTAGTGACAGTGCTGGTGCTGGTGTTGTTTTGCATATTAACAAAATATCAAATAACTTTGTAACGGTTATTAGATGCCTTGCTCTAATACCAAATGAAAAGACAGTGCGGATCGTGCTATATGGGATTATACTATACTAGTGCGGAAATAAGCTAAGATACTATAGCAATGTGAATACGTAAAATAAAACAAGCACACTAGGAATTTTTATACTGGTTCGAACTTCCCGTTCTACGTCCAGTCCCAGACTCCTTCTGGAATTTCACTAAAATAGCAACCCTCACTTAACCCGGAGGAATAGGTTTATACAACCCCTGAGCAGCCGAGCAGGGACCTGAGCAGCGGAATAGGATTTCGCCTCAACAGCCGAAGAGGACTTCACACGCCTGAGCAGCAGAACAGGACTTTAACAAATAAAGTTTTCTTGACTCTATGTGTTCTTTAATAACACGAATTTGTTAATTATAGTACACCCTTCCTATAATCTTCTCATTATTGATATATATATATATATATGAATACGTGAAGAATAAGGAAGTAATAGAATGAATTTGTATGAAATTGAATGCACAAGAGTATTAGAATCAAAGAATATGAGAGTAAAGTAAGAATAGATTGAATTAAGTTATGAAAACATGATTCTAATATGTTTATATAGATAATAAATAGGTGCATATGTTCATGAAGAGTTATCATGAAGAGATATGGTCATATCTATTGAAATAAAGAACGCATCACTTTACGAATGGAAGTGCCTATTTGAAAATATAGTCGTTATAGATATTCAGACTTCTGAATTGAATAATTCAGACTTCTGAAATTGCACAAGCTCAAACCAGAAAGGAAATAGGCTAAAAATAACCTTTTTCAGACGTTTGAAATTAACAAGTCAGACGTCTGAATATTGTACTAAACAATATTCATTTTTCCAGATTCAGACGTTTGATTTGTTACATTCAGACGTATGAATGTAAGCTAACAATGAGAATTTACAATGATTATGAGAGTATGCTAATGAAATGAAAAACGACTCGAAATATATATCATATAGGAGAGATTTTAACATGAGTAAACTCTAGACATAGACTCGATACATACATATATAAGATTTGAAGCTTATTTGAATCCGGTCTTGATTAATTCATGCAAAAACAAGTTAGTATATAATAATGACTTGTATAGTTGTCATAGTCAAAATATCGTAATTACGAAATATCGTAAATACGAAGTTTCAATATTCTCCCCCTTTTTGATGATGACAACTATATAAGTATATACACAATATGAACATATATAAACCGGAAATACAATTATATGTACTCCTCCTTACTATAAGCTCCCCCTGTCGATGGTAGTATTTAAACTCCTTCTCCCCTTTTGACATCGACAAAAAGGAAACATATCATATAGACGACAGTAAGCAAGAATAGCATAGATAATGTAGAATAGTTAACATACTACACTATTCCAAAAGAGACATAGAAGTTTTATTTTACAAACCAACATAGCAAGTACGAGATCGCCACATAAAATCATACACAACAAAAAGCATATAACTACGAATGTTTTGAGATAAGAAAACAACCATACCACTACCTTAAAAATTTTCGCTTGACTCATCATCACTTTCTTCTTCATCGTCATAGTTATCATCATCATTAGTGCCGGAGCTAGAGGACCATTGAAAAGGGGCTGGATCAAAAGCTTCGGTAGAAGGCGAGGAAGAGCAACCAATACGTTCCCATATTTTATTTAGAAAACCACGAATGGAGTTGAACCATTTATTGGTTTGCCTCTCGAACTTATCCATTTTAATCTTAATCTTGGCGTGATTTTGGGAAAGAGTAACCAAAGATTGTCGTGAGGTAGATTCAAGATTTAGAACTTCTATTTCATCATCATTTTCCTCTTGAACTTGTATAGCAGCAGGGTGATAATGTTGAGGAGGTTGAGGTCGATTTTGATCACGGTTGGCGGTCCATTCTTGGAATGATATAAAAGCTAGACTTTGTGGACGTTTCGGTAAATTCATAAGTCCCAAGGTTTTGGATCCAAGCTCTTTAATTGTTGAAAATTCGGATTCAGGAAAAGAAATACCATAGTTTTGGAGAATTTTCATTATATAAGCACCATAGTGAAAAGTTTTATAAGGACGACGGCGATTCACATCCATAAACTCTTCCATAATGACACGGCCCCAATCCACGGATTGTCCGGAGTATGTAGCATAGAGAGCTTGAAAGTTGCACTTATTAACAACTTCATAGTTACCGGTTCGAGGTAAAACGGAGTGAATCAAAGCTCTATGAATGATACGGGCGGGCTTGTGGCTGAAGTTGAATAGAGGTGAGTTTAGTAATATCGTCAGAAAGAAACATGGTTTTGGTAATAGATAGAAATACAAAACAAGGAAGCTGATATGGAAAAATAATGTGAAAGGAGGATTTTATAGGTGAGAAGAAAAGATATATTGGAAAAAAACTGGTGGATGAGAACCAATAATAAATAGGCTCCAAAGGTTTAAAAATAGCAAACAAAAAGTATGGACAATCTTTGCAGGAAATGAATGGTTAGAAAAAGTGAAAGGGCAATTCATAATGTAACTTGTAAAATTGGAACATAAATAACATTAAACTTGTACTTAAGATCATGTAGAAAAAGAATAGTATGCTAGTAATAATAAATATCGGAAAATCAAATTATAAGTTTTTAAATGAGGCGTTTACGAGTTCTCGTCTTAGTTTTATAAAAATATTTTCAAGAAGTGGTTTCGTAAAAATATCAGCCAGTTGATTTTCGGATGAAACAAAATCTAAATTTATTATTCCTTTTTCAATACAATCACGAAGAAAATGATGGCGAATATCAATATGCTTCGTTCGTGAATGATTGACTGGATTTTTTTATAAATTAATAGCACTCGAGTTATCACAATATATTGTTAAATTTGTTAAATTTATATCAAAATCTATGTGTCTGTTGCATGTAGATAACTTGAGCACAAGCTAATGCAGCAGAAATATATTCTGCTTCACATGTAGAAATATTTTATTTTTATGTCATAAGTTTTGTGTGTGTGTGTATATATATATAATTCCATACGCACTATTCTTTAAGCATATATACATACACATTGAAACGACCCGCAGTTCCGTACCCCTTGAATCGACACTATTCTCCAACATATCAACTCAAAGTGAACGGAAATACGAACCATTATGGTTAAAGAAGAAGCAGGTGGAAGAAAAGAAAACAACACAATAGAATCTCACATCGCAGCGGAATAAAATATAATAGATAATAACCAATCTTTACAGAAAGAAACTATATCTGTTTAAACATACATCATCAGAATACAACATCAGAGTACAATACAATCAACATCACAATTCATGACAGTTATAATAACTTGTCCCACATACATAATACACAACATACACAATACAGTGGAATATACATCATATATGAGTGAAACGTCTCGCCATCCAGCTCGACTCCTGAGCTCCACAGTATCCTTCCCAGAAATCTATAATACTCGGCCTGACCCAAGCATTATAATAAAATAACACCCGAGTCACTCTGGAAAACTAGCGTGGGAAAACACACTCAATTGGATTATTAAAGTTTTCCAAACCCTTTGAAATCAAAAGCATCTCGTAAGACCATGCCACAAATAAATATGTCGGGTTTTTACCTTACGATAGCCAAAACACTTTTTATCAAATCCGTCTGATATTATAATAGTGTCTATTGAAAGTAAAATAGAATCTAGCTGAAATGCTTGCATCTCACGTTTCAGCAATAGTTGGGCATAATCAAAACCGTACATGCGCTTATTAGAGATTGGATTCCATACAATGACTAGGCACTGGGGTACCACCTGTCACAGTACCTGGTCTAGATCAGTGTACCGAGGACCACGCCCAATCCCCTGCAACACAAGACCGGAACTACCTATGGATAATTCCGAGTAAGATCACCCCACGGTTGGCGCGACCAACCGCCACACAGCCAAAATAAAAAGGGACATCTAGACAGGGATGATCTCACCCTAATGGGCGCTACCCACATAGCCTTGCTGCATAACCCTTGATTTTCAGTCATTCCCGGTTGATGAGGCTTGAGGCTAAGCGTTACCTTTTTAGAATGTTTTACTTAGAATGCCCACCGTCCACCTGACGATGTTCCGAAAGCATTCATCCATACAAGTCCGTTCCGGGTTCGAACGGAACCGAAGGCACTATTCCTACTACATCCATTTTGAAATCACCCTCAGGATTAGTAGCGATTAGCCCTTGCACTTCACTGCTCCATCTTCGACTCCAAACTCGTTTTCCCCACGAAAACGTACAAACCGGATCGAAGTGGTTTTCGGAAAATAAATCCCGATCCCGGTCTCTTCGAAACGATCAGCGCATTGGCCAATATTGATAGTCGGTTATTTAACTATCAATTAACATTCACAAACATCCATCAAACAATAAATAATTCTCCAAATTATTTATTTACCTTACAAATATCTTCGCAAGATATATTTCCATTTCAGCCCTTTCGAAAACAGTTTCAAACCGTTCTTCTCTCATGGAATAAATTTCCCAAATATTTTCTATTTCCACTGAAATGAAATCACCAAGTACAAACACTTAGACTTTAAAATCATTTAAAACACTTAATTATAGAATATACTTTTAAACATTTAGATTTAAAACTACTTTAATACTTTATTTTATAAAAATATACACTTTAAGAATATTTAAAATAAAGCTACTTCATAAAATATAAAACTAAATTTTTATCTTTTTAAAACATAATACCAAGTCACCTTTATATAATTACTACTCAAATAAATTTGAAAAATTCTTACTTTAAAGTTTAAACATTTAAAAATAATAGATTTTCCAAAACATACTTTTAAAACAACCTTGAAACTTTAACTTATACTTAAGAATTTGCTTTGAAAACGTACTTGGCTATCCAGGGAAATATATTTCTCTTTCACATCTTTAAAAATAAATCACTATTTATTTTTAATCACATTTACCCATTCCTTTTATAAATTCCCACCTTGAATTTATCCTTCCAAATATTCACTGATATATTACTTTCACTTTCATAAACCCAGTTTATAAATTTCATAGTCCCATCTTCCTTTCAAGACACGGTTTCAAATACTAAATCAATTTCCAAATTAATTTTCAGATTTTGTTCCATTTTGAAATAAATTCCTTTACTCACTCAAATTCATTTCAAAACCCATTAACTTCATATTTTACTTCTCCATTATGATTTAAAATCCTGTTTAACTAGAAATATCAATTTCATACTTTTCCAAATTCCTTCCTTATCCTTTCCATTAAATTTAAACTTTGGATTACAATGAATTCCTTATTCCTTTAAGTAATATCAATTAAGTTTAAAATTCATTATTCCTCTGTTTATTCAAAATCCCCTTTTCCATACTCGGAATTTATCAATTAAAATTTTAAAATCACTTTTATTCTTTCCCAATTCATTCTTAAATTTTATTCAAATTCTCTATAATTATTTCACTTACAGATTCTCTCCTTTTATTTTCTTTCCCAAAAATCCAATTTATATATTTTTGTAACTCATTATACCAAAAAAATTCAATCAAACCATAACATCCAATACTCCAATTATCAATATAATTCATTACAAGATATCAAATAATCATATCACGGAATATTTAAACTAAACTAAATATCTGAGGAATCCACTTGGATCCTTCCAACCTGTTTCCCTGCATCCACAGATGTTAGCACAATACCAATTCCACTTCGAGGTGGAATATCACGGTATATGGGATTAATATAATATCATCCGCTATTATGCGGCGCATAGGGTCTCATCCGCTATATAATGCGGGAATATCAATCACTCCAATATATATATATATATATACACACTACTATATAATATATACCACATCCAATCAATTCAATCAAGTATTTAAATTTAACCATTTAAATTTAAATAATAATCCAGATGAGTGAGATTAACTCACCTTTAATTTTATTAGCAATCCACGTCAACATTGTCTTGGTTTCTCGATTTGTGACCATGAATACACAATTTATATGATTCATCAATATTTGAAATAAAATCGAACAATTAATTACCATTTTATAAATTTTTATTCAACTAATGATTTTGTTTTAAACGACTTTCTTTTGATAAATTTATTTAACTAGAAATTTGACTTAAAACAAAATTTCCTTTACAATTTCATTTTTAGTAATCCTAGCAATTTAAAAACAATAAATTTCATTCAAAAGTTTTTTATCTTGCTGTAAAACAGATCTTTAGTTTATACATTATAATTCCTATATATATTACTGACTACCTACATGTGTATCTATATATAAATTGAAATATGGATATATGAGAATATATGCTTAGTATTTGTTTATCCCTCACTGGAAACAAATGCAAATAAATATAAATAAATAAATAAACAGCGAATACCTCCCAGATAACAAACGAACCCAGGCCACCATCGACTGCGATTCCCGATCACCACGCCTTCGATCTCCGATGTCGCGACCGACCCTGACTCAATCACGACAGACGCGAGTTCGCCGTTCAACCCCGCTCTTCTTGCCATGCCTGATTGGTTTCGATTATCGTGACTCGCCTTTGACACTTAACGATGCGCTGCTAAGAATATGTTAACTCGAACGCGAACCCAGCCCTCACGAGATCGAGTAGCCTCGATTTCCACGAACCTTCCCTTCATTGCGGCATCGCGAATCGACTTTGCTTTGAATTGATTTCCAACAAAATTGATTTCGAAAATTTTGGAAACAAAAGGAACACGGCCATTCCTTTTTCGATTTTGAAACGATGTCGTTCTGCCATTGATTCGAACCCGGCTTCGACTTTGATTGATTTTTTTTCGATTTCGAGGATTTGGGTTTCGATCTATCTGAATTTTGAAAGAGGGTGCGATTTAATTTTATTTCCTCTGAGCTTTACTCTTTCGGCCATTATTTCTTTGATCGGCTGGATGATTTAAAGGAAATGAGGAAGTGTGTTCGAGAAGGCAAAGGAAGCGTGTTGAAAAAATCTAGCTACAGTAAGTAGATGGTAAAGCAAGCAGCTGATATGAGTATATTGTCAATCAACCATTAATATATATATTTATAAAGTTCAAATTTAAATTCAAATGCAACTTAAAATTTCAAACTCCTATCGAGGCATGCCACTAGGAGTTTATAATGTTATATCCCTATTCCGAATGCAATGGAAAAGGTTTCGAGTCCTAATTCGATCGTATGGAGAAGATAGCTTTTGGACCCAGTTATTATATTTAATTTCCGATATAAATTCAGTGCGTTTATCTACCGTACGATCACGCGACAACTCCGAATGCTACGAAAACTGAAATCCGATAATAATACACTATTACGGATCTAATAGAATTGGTTTCGTCGAATTCCGAGACTGTGCCCCGGAAGGCTATATTTAAATATCGATTTAAACGATATATTTTCAAAACTGAACGAAACACTTTAAAATTCAATTTTAAAAGTTCTATCACCTTCAGTATTATTAATATGAATTTTATAAGCCTTCAAATTATTTTTAACAGGCTTAAAACTCCAGATTCAACATTTTACCCAACTCCAAATCATTTAATTTAATAATTAAATTACCCAATAAATAGTGATATTTGAAATTCAAGCTAAAAATTCACTTTTGAATATTTAAAATCAATTAAATATTCCAATTTCAAATATCCAAAAATTACGGGTCGTCACATTCCTCCCCCCTTAAAAGAATTTCGTCCCCGAAATTACTAGTTGGGAAGAATTATTCAATCCCCGTTAACTATTTCCCAAAACCAAACGGTTCTAACCACTTCCCAAAATCTTTTATCAAAGACACACTATCACTCTAACTAACTTCCCAAAGCCTTCCATAGTTTCCAACCAATATCACCTACCCAACCATTCAAATTTAAATTTGAAACCAATTTTTGAATTATCAAAATTTTCTCAAAATTCTTCTAACTCCTTAAATTTCCGAAATTTTTTGCCAGCATCTCCTTTGCGCGGCTAGCTCGGTACAACTACAAAATTTGCCTCTACAGGCCCCCAAATTCAAAGGAAAACAAAAATTCAAGTGGCTAGATCAAAAACCCAATCAAATTTCATACAGAAATTTTAAATACATACCTTTGCCGAGCAAATTTCAATTTATCTTCGGAAATCAAAAATCCCAATTTCCTTTTTTGCCTTTTTAAACACCTGTTTATCCTACTCAGCAATAATATCCAATTACAACATTCAAAATCGCTTTACACATTTCTTTACAAAAGTTTCCATATCTATTTCATTCACATTCGTACAATGCACATATATCATTCGTACGCAATACCAAATTCGATCGCTCACTCGATCACACAATTTCATTTCCGAACTAGTATCCTCCACCCGACTTCCTAGTGCGAACTCAGATCTGGTTTCTTGATCAGAAACCGTCATCCTCCTTGCGTAGCCACAAACTATGATAGAGAATATCCAGAATCAATCAAAATCCATATCCAGGGTTCGCCGTCGAAAATCGAGTGAAAAATCCCAACTCGGATCGATATGACTATCTCGAAATTCTATGCTCGAATTTGGATCAAATCGCATGCGAATAAAATAGTATATGTACATCCTACGTATTAATTTCAATTGATTATCAACTATATCAATTTTCTCTTTTATATTACATTTATTTTGATCTCCATTTACTTATCCACAATTATCCCATTTCACAACTTTCAGTATTAAACCTTCATTCAATTATTCATTTAGAATATTTCTCCATTCCAAAATTATTTAGTATATTCCCAATACCAATTTACTTAAGAATTTCATCCTTTCATTTCTTAAGTTCAGTATAAATATTTTATATACTTCTTAAATTTATTTTTTTACTTCACTATTGAAGTTTATCCATTTCTATTCACTTTGCCTTCACAATTCCATTTGAATTCAATTTGCTTCAATCTACAAATTATTTCAAATTTAAATACTTTTTCCCAATTTTCATTCAGATTTTATTTTTCAATTTTACTTGAATTCAATTCATCTCCAACCTCTGAATATTGAATTTTATTTACCTTTATCTCAAATTC
Organism: Allium fistulosum; assembly: GCA_030737815.1. Taxonomy (NCBI): domain Eukaryota; kingdom Viridiplantae; phylum Streptophyta; class Magnoliopsida; order Asparagales; family Amaryllidaceae; genus Allium; species Allium fistulosum. The sequence goes on from CM060906.1 coordinate 75,584,879, forward strand.
CAATTTTAAATCATTTGTCGTTTGTGAAAATTTTAAAAAAAATTATAACTCCCAAAATTTTCGGAAAATTTTGGCAGAGTCTCCTTTGTACGAAGGAGCTTTTGCAATTTTACAAGATATATATATATATATATACACACACACACACACACATCGACCCACAAGGTCGAAAAAAAAACAGTGTTAGAATGCGGATTAAGGATCTTAAGGCTAGAATTAACACTAGAGGGGGGGGGGGTGAATAGTGTTTTAAGAAATTTGTTAATCTTTTTGAATTTATCTTAATTTGTTAACAATGTATACACTAATCAGACACAGATATGAACACAGAATCAAACACAGATGCAAATATAAAGTAAAAGCAGTAAAGGAAAGAACACACTGGATTTTATACTGGTTCGGAGTTACCCTACATCCAGTCCCGCAACACAAGTACGGATTTCCTTTCAAAAACAATTCTTACAAATACAACCCTCGATTTCAAGGCTACGAGGTACACCCTCCAGAATCACAATCCTCTGGGTAGAGATACTTGATTTCCGGGGCAACAAGTTCACCCAATTGATTTCCAGGGCTACAATCACACCTTCTCTCGCTCAATTGATTACAAAAAGTCTATAACTCAGATTAGCACTTGGATCTTCTAGAGATAGTGGAGATAATCAAAACCAGAAATTATCTAGTTAGATTCGATATTGATTTCGGCAGAGTAATGGTGTAATTTGTAAATAAGAAAGTGGAGAAGAAGAAGAGAAGTTAAATCAGAGAAAAAGTAAGTAAAATTCATTGAAAACACCCTTTATTTATAGTAGATCAATAGCCATGTCCATTGGTGAAGGGATGTGGCGAATAGACACTTCTTTTAAAAAATAATTTAACTGTCACCATGTCGACAGGGGTACATGTGACCATGTCGACATACCCTTGTATTTTTGGTGATTTGTTTTTCTTTGAAAATAATTTCTATATTATATTATACTTATATTTAAACTTTATAAATATACTTATATATAGTTATAGTACATAAATAACTATAGAGAACAATATTTAAAAAATATAATAATTTTCTATACTTTTATATTTAAATCTTAAGTATAAATATATAAAACAGCTAAATATATTAATATCAGAATTATAGTTTAAAAACTTAGGATAATAATTTAAAATCAAAGATATTTAAAAAATTAAGGATATTTAAAACTAAGGATATTTTTTAGGCTAAAATATATTGAAAAACCAGGATAGATGATTTTGGTTTTTTAAACAGGAATATTTAAAATCATTTTGATAAACAAGCTATATATTTTGAAAGTCATTTTGAAATAAAAGTAAGTGAATACAAAAGATGTTCCACTAGATTTTTCGTAGGTTCCATCCTACTTAGGGTTCCATCCCTTTAACAAGTACGAAGTGGATTCCATTCCACGAATAAAATAGATTTTAAGATGTCAGTGCCTTTCTATGAGTTTTAACAATATTCCTAACTATATAACTTATCTTGGAAACTTGAACTCTTGAAATTCTTGATACTCATGAGTCTTGAATCTTGATATCTTCAATCTTTGATCTTGAATCTTTATACCGTACAGTTCTTCATTCTTTAGTACCTGCAAACATATCTATATATATCTACACAATAATGTTAGTATTATATATTTTATAATCTAATTTTAAGTAAGGTTGTTGTCATCAAAACCAACTCCTCAGGGACTAACAATCTCCCCCTTTTTGATGATGACAACCTTTGTTTATAAAATATCACTTCTATCCTAATACTTCTAATAACTCCCCCTTAATCTATGCCTAACTATCCTATTTTATACTTCTCCCCCTTTGCCATCAACAAAAACCATATAACTCCCTAATACTATATAACTCTATATAACTCCCCTTGAAACTAAGACTACATTACTTGTGATTATAATGATAGTGTTATCATACATAATCAATACTTAACTTTAAACTAAACTCTTAATAACTACTATTCTTAACTAATAAACTATATATTCAAAAGATACGAGAATATACGAATAAGAGAACAAAATTTATTATATAATGTTATATTTATATTTGTGTAAACTATGTAAACAGATATACATGTGTTTTTAATATAAACAACTATATATACAACGATACGAACGAAAGAAAGAAAGAACACTAAGGAGTATTCTTGACAATAGGAGACCTATGAATCGAACAATTAGGATAGTGGAGACAGAAGTTTCCACGTTGTTCGACAAGGTTTCCATCCTTATCAAAACATACTTCACCAACGCAAACTACGGTGTCGTCGTCTTCAACTTGCACTTCATGAACATGTGCGTCCTCTTCTTCCAAGGGTGCTTCTTCCTCTTCTATTGGCTCTTCTTCGCTGTCCTCTTGTGTATGGTCACTAGAAGACTCTTCTTCGATCAAGATCGGGTTCGCTTGGTTATCCATTAGGAACTTCTACAAGTTTCTAAGGATTCGACCTTGCTTCTCCTGTTCTTTACTCATCCGAATTTGTTTGACCTGAATCTCAGTCACCATTTGCCGAATGTCCTTTGTAGTATCCTCTAATTTTATAGCACGAGCGTGAATGGAGCGTTGAAGAGGGTCGGGAGTAGGAGAGTGAAATGAGAAAGTCGAGTTTATGTTTGAATTTGATGGAGAAGCCATATTTTCTTTGTTTCAGAAGTTTAAACCAGAAGAAAATGAGAGAGAATGAAGAGAAGGTCGAAATATGGAAGAATATATAACCATTTTTCAAATTTTGGTGGGAATTTTAATTTTCAAAAAATAACGGTATATGTCGACATGGTGGGATATGGGGTTGTTGACAGGGGTATTTTAATTTTGGCTTCTAATTTATTTTTAATTTATTTAATTATACTTGTTATATATTTATGTTTTATATTTCAGTTATTGAACAAATACCTAATTCTCTTCTTAATTTAGTAAATATAGATTCATTTAATGGTTTTGTTAAGATATCAGCAGTTTGATTCTCAGAGTTTATATATTCGAGAGTAATTACTTCTTTAGTTATATTATCTCTAAGAAAATGATGTCGAATATCAATATGTTTAGTTCGAGCATGATGAGTAGGATTTTTAGATAAATTTATTGCACTAGAATTATCATAATAAATTAGCGATTTTGAGATATTTAATCCAAAATCTCTTAAGGTTTGTTGCATATATATTACTTGAGGACAAGCCAAAGCAGCAAAAATATACTCTGCTTCAGTTGTTGATAGAGAAACTGTACTTTGCTTTTTACTAAACCAAGAAACCAGAGAATGTCCCAAAAAGTGACAAGTTCCACTTGTACTTTTTCGGTCTGATTTACACCAGCATAGTCAGCATCACGTTATGATATTAAATCAAATGAATCATTTTTAGGATAAAATAAGCCATAATCAGAGGTGTGTTTAATATATCTTATGATACATTTTACAGCTTTTAAGTGAGTTTCTTTAGGATGAGATTGATATCTTGCACAGAGACATACACTATGACTGATATCAGGTCTACTAGCAGTGATATAGAGCAATGATCCGATCATTCCTCTATACAACTTTTGATCTACATCTTTCGAGAGATCTTCTTTACTTAGATATTCATTGGTTGCCATGGGAGTAGGTTTTCCACTCGCAGTAGTCAAACCAAATTTATTAACTAGTTCTTTGGCATATTTTTCTTGACTAATAAAAATACCATTATCTAACTGTTTTATTTGCAATCCTAGAAAGAAGTTTAATTCACCCATATGACTCATCTCAAACTCTTTTGTCATTATTTCAGAAAATTCTTTATTCATTTTGAAGTTAGTTGAACCAAAAATGATATCATCTACGTATACTTGAACTAGTTGGATATCATTTTTATTTCTTTTAATAAAAAGAGTATTATCTATTTTACCAATTTCAAAATTTGATTGTAATAAATAAGATCTTAGTCTATCATACCAGGCTCTAGGAGCTTGTTTTAGACCATATAAAGCTTTCTTAAGTTTGTACACATGGTTTGGTAAATTTTTTTCTTCAAAAAGTGGTGGTTGTTCAACATATACTTCTTCTTTTACAAATCCATTTAAAAATTCACTTTTAACATCCATTTGAAATAATTTGAAATTATTATGATTTGCGAAAGCAAGTAGAATCCTAATGGCTTCTAATCTTGCTACAGGAGCAAAGGTTTTGTCACAATCTATACCTTCTTCTTGACAATAACCTTGGGCGACTAATCGTGCTTTATTTCTAACGACCTCACCTTGTTCATTCATTTTATTTTTATAGACCCATTTAGTTCCAATTATAGTTTTATCTTTAGGTCTAGGAACAAGTTCCCAAACTTCATTTCTAGTGAATTGATTTAATTCTTCTTGTATAGCTAAAATCCATGAATCATCAGTTGATGCTTCTTTAGGATTTTTGGGTTCAATAGATGATATAAATGCTACATTACTCATTTTACTTAGTTGATTTCTAGTTGTAACAATAGATTGCATATCTCCTATTATATTTTCAATAGGATGATCTTTTAAAAGTTTAATCCTTTTATTAGGATGATTAATTTCGGTTGATTCCTGATTTTGAGTAATTAAATCTTCTTCATCATTTGTAATTTCAAAATCTTTTAAATTTTCATCAAACGAAACATGCATTGTTTCTTCGATGGTGTTAGATCTTAAATTAAAAACTCTATAAGCTTTACTTCTATTAGAATATCCAATAAAGATTCCTTTGTCGGATTTAGGATCAAATTTATCCAAATTATCTTTTTTATTTAAAATAAAGCATTTACTTCCAAAAATTCTGAAGTATGATACATTAGGTTTCTTTCCATGAAGAAGTTCATAAGGTGTCTTATTAGTTAAAGGTCTGATTAAAATTCTATTCAAAATATAACAGGTGGTAGCAACAGCTTCTACCCAAAAGTGTTTTGGTAAATTACTATCTGAAAGCATAGTTCTCGCACACTCTTGTATCGTTCTATTTTTACGTTCAACTACTCCGTTTTGTTGTAGAGTTCTTGGAAATGAGAAATTGTGAGTTTTTCCCTTCTTATTGCAGAATTCCTCAAACTTTTCATTTTCAAATTCACCACCGTGATCACTATGAATAGTTATAATTTTTAAAGATAATTGATTTTGAATCCTTTTTGTAAAGTTCTTAAAACATTCAAAAGTATCACTTTTATGTTTCAAAAATATTGTCCATGTAAATCTAAAATAATCATCTACAATTACAAAAACATATTTACTATGATTTAATGACTGAATTTGAGATGGACCAAATAAATCAAGATGAAGTAACTCAAGGGGTTTTGAAGTTGAAATCATATATTTTAATTTAAAGGAACTTTTTCTAAGCTTTCCTAATTGACATGCATCACATAAACTATCTACTTTAAAATTCATTTTAGGGAGACCTCTTACTAGATCATGTTTTGACAGTCTAGATAAGAGTTTGAAATTCAAATGTCCAAATCTCTTATGCCAAATCCAAGGGTCACTTGTATTTTCCAAAAGACATAGGTTATCATTTGAAACTTTCATACTAAGAATATAAATATTCTTTTTCCTAGTTCCCTCAAATGTTATGGTTGAGTTATTGTCTTCAATATGACATTTATCTTTTTCAAATTTAATTTTATATCCTTTATCACATAGTTAACTTATACTTAGCAGATTGTGTTTCAGATTCTTAACTAGCAAAACATTAGTAATAATAGTAGTTTCAGAGTTACCGACATTGCCGATGCTAATCACGTATCCTTTCGAGTTGTCTCCAAAGTTAACCAGTCCTCCATCTTTGTATATAATATTATTCAGCATATCCGGATTACCAGTAATGTGTCTAGAGCATCCACTATCAAGTATCCACTTATTCCTTTTGATCTGCACAGATTGTCCATTTAGGATTGATTCCTTAATACCCATAAAGCATCTTTCATGCACATTATAAAATTTGGGTAGACAACTAGAATTTGAATAACATTCATATGCAGACTCATGGAACAATGATGATTTAAACAATTCTAAACTAGTTTTAACAAATTTTTCAAAAATAGCCATTTTAAAACTTTTCAAAATTCAAATTATGAAACTTTTGAAAACAAAGCTCCGATACCAATTGTTAGAATGCGGATTAAGGATCTTAAGGCTAGAATTAACACTAGAGGGGGGGGTGAATAGTGTTTTAAGAAATTTGTTAATCTTTTTGAATTTATCTTAATTTGTTAACAATGTATACACTAATCAGACACAGATATGAACACAGAATCAAACACAGATGCAAATATAAAGTAAAAGCAGTAAAGGAAAGAACACACCAGATTTTATACTGGTTCGGAGTTACCCTACATCCAGTCCCGCAACACAAGTACGGATTTCCTTTCAAAAAGAATTCTTACAAATACAACCCTCGGTTTCAAGGCTAAGAGGTACACCCTCCAGAATCACAATCCTCTGGGTAGAGATACTTGATTTCCGGGGCAACAAGTTCACCCAATTGATTTCCAGGGCTACAATCACACCTTCTCTCGCTCAATTGATTACAAAAAGTCTATAACTCAGATTAGCACTTGGATCTTGTAGAGATAGTGGAGAGAATCAAAACCAGAAATTATCTAGTTAGATTCGCTATTGATTTTGGTAGAGTAATGGTGTAATTTGTAAATAAGAAAGTGGTGAAGAAGAAGAGAAGTTAAATCAGAGAAAAAGTAAGTAAAATTCGTTGAAAACACCCTTTATTTATAGTAGATCAATAGCCATGTCCATTGGTGAAGGGATGTGGCGAATAAACACTTCTTTTAAAAAACAATTTAACTGTCACCATGTCGACAGGGGTACATGTGACCATGTCGACATGCCCTTGTATTTTTGGTTATTTGTTTTTCTTTGAAAATAATTTCTATATTATATTATACTTATATTTAAACTTTATAAATATACTTATATATAGGTATAATACATAAATAACTATAGAGAACAATATTAAAATATATATAATAATTTTCTATACTTTTATATTTAAATCTTAAGTATAAATATATAAAACAGCTAAATATATTAATATCAGAATTATAGTTTAAAAACTTAGGATAATAATTTAAAATCAAAGATATTTAAAAAATTAAGGATATTTAAAACTAAGGATATTTTTTAGGCTAAAATATATTGAAAAACCAGGATAAATGATTTTGGTTTTTTAAACAGGAATATTTAAAATCATTTTGAAAAACAAGCTATATATTTTGAAAGACATTTTGAAATAAAAGTAAGTGGATACAAAAAGATGTTCTACTAGATTTTTCGTAGGTTCCATCCTACTTAGGGTTCCATCCCTTTAACAAGTACGAAGTGGATTCCATTCCACGAATAAAATAGATTTTAAGATGTCAGTGCCTTTCTATGAGTTTTAACAATATTCCTAACTATATAACTTATCTTGGAAACTTGAACTCTTGAAATTCTTGATACTCATGAGTCTTGAATCTTGATATCTTCAATCTTTGATCTTGAATCTTTATACTGTATAGTTCTTCATTCTTTAGTACCTGCAAACATATTTATATATATACACAATAATGTTTGTATTATATATTTTATAATCTAATTCTAAGTAAGGTTGTTGTCATCAAAACCAACTCCTCAGGGACTAACAAACAGTTCATATTTCCTATTCTTATTGCGTAGGCGTACCTCTATTTAGCATTTTTAAGCAAGCGGCTTATTTTTTTAGCATTTTGCGCGTCCTAATCTAGCCAAACGGCTTCCCGATACCTGTACTTACTCAATTTAAACATGTAAGTACTAAATATATGAAATTAAATAACATTTCACTTACTATTAATAGCTAAACTCATGCATTTCATAAGCAACATACATCAAACACTTTCCATGAGCAATTTATATGATTTTAATACTAATTCAATTGCTTTCAACCAACTCATATGCAACTTCATTCAATTTAAATGGTTTACAATTCAATTTCTTACATTCCAATTATTTTTAATCCAAACAAGCTCATATTCAATTCAATTGATTTCAAAATCAATTTTATTTCACTTCTAACGATTCATAGGATTTATTTAATCTCGTTTTCATCAAACGACAATTTATTTATATGCAATTCAACTATATTCATGTGAATAAATAACTACTTAAGTTTCATTTTTTTAAATCTCACATTTTACGAAATGAACACATATACAACTTAATATTTGCAAAGTCATATACGAGACTTATATTTGCAAAGCCTGATATATATTTAAAACCATACATTCCTGAAGCTCATACTCTCAGAAATCCACATGCCTATTATCCAAAGCTTTCAGGTATGAAATCCTATAGCATCAACATGCAGTTCTATTTAGGATTTTAGCATGTTCTAAAAACTTGACATGTATAAAAATTAGATGTACTAGAAACCTCTTATATTTGAAATAATGTATAACTCGAAACTATATCTTCCAAAACTTGATAAATGTATACCAGATTACTTACACATCTAACACTGGCTACTTATATAAGAATTCTTACATTCAGAGACTTCATATAATGCTTTATATAACAAAGCTTATATTTTCATGAACCTACTGCATTCAAAACTGTAAATACACTTAAATCCTGCAGTCATATATACCAAACATACTTAAGGTTTTAAAATCACATATATGTATTTATTTAAAACTTGTATATATACAAAACTATGCTTTTTCTTTTCTTTGAAATCTCACGTATCAAAATCTGATATATTCGAAGTCCTCGTTGCACTTTGTTGAAATATTCAAAAGCCTCACACATTTATTTTCGAAACCAATATTCGATATCCACTCACATGAAACTGTCAATATAAAATTTTACATCCAAGATATCCAAAACGTATTCAAAAATCTGGATTTATGAAACCAATACAAGTTTAAAGCTGCATATATCATTAAAACTTGATATTAAAAACTATATATATCTTAGAAGCTAATATTTATAAAACTAATATATACTCAAATTCTATATTTAATTATATATGAAGTTGCATTCTCAAAAACTGGCACATGTTCGAAGACCCTTTTATCGAAATAAATACCTGAAAGCTAATATACTCCAAGTTTTATTCTTTTCTACTTAATTTTATTCCTCCATCCAACTGAATTAATTTCAATCCAATTAAATTTTATCTCCCAATCCAAATTTAATTTCAATATTTCCATTCCAATCACATTCAAGATTTACCAATTTATTTCTTCCAATCATCAATTAATTTCAAAATTTAATCTTAATCCAAGTTAAATTCTCATTTTTAACTTTCACCTTTAATTTAAATTCCAAAATCCAATCCCCATATTCCTCATCGAGATCATTCACCATTTATAAGCTTATAACTTATCTCATCAGGATTTTCAATTCAAATAAGGATTCAGGATTTTTAATCACCTGGCTTTTGGTTTCAAATCATTTTGAAATCATCATTATCTCAAAATCACACTTCTTAAACTTTTAAACCAATCCTGGTCTTTATCCCTAACAAATTTCCTTTGACATTTCAAAAACAAAACTAGTTCTTCTGAACAAATCAATTTGGTAGCAATCTGTGATGCCTCACCTTTATGCTCTCGCTAGCCAAGGACACTATTGGATAATGCCGTCGACTAGCGCAAAGAATAAGGCTGTTGAGGAGCGACCATCTGTGTAATTGCCTTGTGCGAGCACCGATATGCCAGATAGTATAACATGCATTTCATTTCAAGAGGAAATCCGACATATCGATACAAACTCAAAGCTACCACACAGTGGCTAAGTGGACTTCGGAAACAAATACAGAAATAAACGTAACACAAATCAGTCACAGATGTTCATATCTCAAAGGCGGAAACAGATATGAATATAACACATAAAAGTGTACATCAGAGTAGTGGTCATAGAAGATCCACAATATCACAAAAGAATAGATACAAGTGCTAGACAAAAGAATAAGTATACATCATGGAGTCTATATCTCGAATGTATAACAACAAAAACTACAAATGTACTGTAGTTAGACAAAAGTCAGAAGATGATCCCAGATAAGGAGTCAAGCAGAAGCACCTGCAACATCTCGGTCTGACCCGAGTATTATTTAATAAGAAAATAATAAACGGATCAGTCTAGCTATAAATATCTGATAAAGGAATGAGATATAAGCAGAGATAATATAAGAACGTATGATAACAATAATTTCATACTAGAACAAATATGATTTAAACAACAACAAAATCATACAATATCTCAAAAATCTCAAAGCACCAAAAAGAATGTCATATTCTTTATTTTATTCACCAAACTACAAATATTGACAAACATATTAATGCCAATCACAAAAGTTGGTGGAACACAAATTCTAGAAATCATCAATCAGAAATCCAGAAATCACAAAAGGGGGAGGCCTATCACAAACGAGAGCATGAAAACTCCCAAACACGTGTATCACAAACGAAACGCTATTCCATGGTCGCTAACCATAAATATTGAGCCGAAGCTCCACAAACGGTCCGAAGACCATGGGTCGCTACCTTGCCAAATTGAACCGAAGTTCCACAGAAACGGGGTTTAGTCTCCCTCGCAGACAAATAGACATCGCTCATCGCTAGTCTAAATCACAAAATGATCATCATCGATCAATAGAAAGTGTGAATTACACTAAGCCAGTAAATATATGAGTTTAGCTTCATGTCCTATAACCACTAGCTTAACTTAAATATTTACGAACAAATTGTAGATTTCCACTCGAAAATTGTCACAAGATTTTCAATCGAACAAGTCCATAAATTAACCGACGAAGTAAACGCAAGCATTTCATACCACTGGTTTTGCTAAGCCATTTAGTTAGATTTTCTCATACGAATGAGGTAAAGGTTTGTATATACTAATAGATTAGAAAACGGTTTTATAAACGGGTTTTGTATTAAAAATAAGTTGAAATCATCTTTGTAAAAGAGTTTGAATATTTACTACTAGTATAAAAACCTTTGTATTTTAAAGTGACAAAGCACAGAAATGATTGTAGAAACAATCAACCATTAAAAATTCACATTCGAAGACATGAATCAAATCCAGCGAAACCGATACCGAATCCATCAAAAATGGATATCCATAAAAATCTCGAAAAAGAAGTCATTAGAGAAGATAATAAATGATAACAACAAATCAGATAACCCTGAATCGATAAAGACCGGAAATCGAAGCAAAATAATTAGGTGGGCTGAGATGATCAGGTCAGTCGACTGAACCAGGTGGTCAGTCGACTGACACAGGGATACAAATTTCGTATCCCTAGGGTCAGTCGACTGACACAGATGGTCAGTCGACTGATACAGACCCAGACTGAACCACTGGTTCAGTCGACTGAACCTGCTTCTGTGAATTTTTTCACATTCTGGTTCAATCGACTGAACCCCTGGTTCAGTCGACTGAACCTGCTTCAGAAGCACATTCAGCCTAGCCCCCTTTTGGGGAAAATTTGATATCACGGACGGAAGCGGATGAACGAGCATCTACGACTGAGAATTTACGCCTAATGACAACCTAGCCTTGTATGGCCCTCCGAAACGCTCCACAACGTGTTCAAACATCAAAGGTTGGATTTTTTTTACAAAAATTGGATTCCAATAACCAAAAATTAAACAATTCACCAATTCGATCCAAGTCGAGAGCAAATGAACATAATGAGTGTTAGGAATTCATGCCCAACAACAACAATATCTATAGAATTAGATGTGAGTTCAAAATCTCACCTTTAAACCCAAAAATGATAAAGGAAAAGCTTGAATGCAATGGAAGATCAATTACACTTCAACTTAAACTCTAGGAGCTTGAATCTAAGCTCAAAAGAGGAACATTTCCTCAGTTTGGTTTAGGAAATTTCTGAAATTAAAGAGGAGAAGAGATGGAGAAGATGAAGAGGGAGCTTACCAAAGCTTTTCTTTGATGTTGGAGTTAGAATCTTGAATTTGCAAATGAAAACTTGGGCTTGTAGTTTCTATTTCCCTTTCTCTTCCCCCATTTCAGTTGAGCTTGAGTGTTTGCAAAAAGAAGTAAGTGAATGGATGAAGAGGGGGCTGAGTTAGGGTAATAGACTGAGTTTGGGTGAAACCCAAACCCAAAAAGCCTAACAGAAAATAGCAAAATTCAACCCACTCCAAACATATCGAAGCTTATCCTCAAAAAGGTCGCAAACGCCGTTTTGGACTCAGTGGAAGTGGTCTCGAGTTCCAATTCGACTGTTTGCAAAAAGTTTCTTTTCGTACTTTAATCCGATTAACAATTCTATATTTAAATAAAATATTTAAATATTAAATTCGTAAAATATGCGGGTTGTTACAGACTCCCCTCCTTAAAGAAATTGCGTCCTTGTAATCTTTAAGAAACAAATAAGAAGTAACAACGACCAAAGCATATCAACACAAAAGGAAGAAATTTAAAATAAGAAGTTCACCTTAAGGAGCACGAGAGAGCAAGTCCGGATGTGTTTGCTCGATGAATTCTCTGGGTTCCCAAGAGCATTCCTTAGGATTTGAGGACCACTGAACTTTCACAAGAGGAACATCTTTATTTCGGAGGCGTTTAATCTCCGAAGCAATGATACGGATAGGATGTTGCTCATAAGTCAAATTAGGCGAAACTTCAATTTCTTCAATCACACCGGGCTCAAGAATAGAATCGGAATCTCGAAGGCATTTCCGTAGTTGAGAAACGTGAAACATGTCATGAATAGCGGAAAACTGAGCCGGTAATGAAAGGCGATAAGCCATGGAACCAATGCGTTCGGTGATGGGAAATGGGCCAATATATCGAGGTGCTAATTTTCTCGATCGACTGAAACGTACAACACCCTTCATAGGTGAAACACGAATAAACACAAAATCTCCCATAGAAAATTCTAATTTCCTTCTTCGGTTATCGGCATAGGATTTTTGTCTACTTTGAGCTTCTTTCATCCTATGACGAATAAGGTCAATCTTTTCTGTGGCATCACGGATAAAATCTGGACCTAAAACCAGCTTCTCACCGGCTTCAAGCCAATACGAAGGAGATTGGCATGGCCTTCCGTATAGTGCCTCGAAAGGTGCCATACCAATACTACATTGGAAGCTATTATTATAGGAAAATTCAACAAGAGAAATATGATCTTCCCAACTTCCACCAAAATCAAGAACACATGCACGAAGAAGATCTTCAAGAGTTTGATTCACACGCTCGGTTTGTCCATCGGACTGAGGATGATAAGCGGTGCTAAAATTAAGCTTCGTTCCCAAAGCTTTTTGAAGACCTTTCCAAAATCCACTAGTAAACAATGGATCACGATCACTAACAATAGAAGTAGGAACTCCATGCAATTTAACAATTTCTTTGACAAAGAGTTTAGCCAAAATAGGTACGGTCTGATTGGACCGAACAGGAATAAAATGGGTGGATTTTGTAAGTCTATCTACTATCACCCATAGGCTATCATGGCCCAAACGAGAACGGGGAAGACCATCAATAAAGTTCATGGAAATTTGATCCCACTTCCATATTGGAATTTCCAAAGGTTGCAATAACCCACCGGGCCTTTGATGCTCGGCCTTTACGAGTTGGCAAGTCATGCAACGCTTAACAAAGTTAGCAATATCAGACTTCATTCCCTCCCAATAATAAAGTCGATTCATGTCAGCGTACATTTTACTACTACCGGGATGAATGGTAAATTTAGAACGATGAGAATCTTCTAAAATGTCTTTACAAAGAACAATAATATTTGGCATAATAAGTCTACCAAATTTTCGATTACCGCCACAAGCATCAATATTAAAGTCTTTCAAACCTTCAATATCAATTTTATCCCTACAACTTTGGCTAAGAAGAACCAATTCAGGATCATGCTTTTGAGCTTCAAGAATGCGGTCTAAAAGAGAAGGATGAGCCTCAAGGCTACATAAAACAAGAGATGAACTTAAATCGGATTCACGATCTCGAATCTCACAAGTGGATAAAGTCTTGAGATCATTCCACTCGGATATCATCATGGAAACAACTGCTTGTTGCTTACGACTAAGGGCATCAGCAACAAGATTTCCTTTTCCGAGAGTATAAAAAATATCAAGATCATAAGATGCAAGGAACTCGAGCCAACGTTGTTGACGCAAATTAAGTTCCTTTTGAGAAAATAAATACTTCAATGATTTATGATCGGTGTAGAGAATAAATTTCTCTCCCAAAAGATAATGACGCCAAATTCTAAGGGCGAAAACAATAGCCGCGAGCTCTAAATCATGAGTGGCATATCTAGTCTCGGCAGGCTTTAATTGTCCAGAAGCGTAAGCGATAACACGTTCCCTTTGCATAAGAATGGCACCCAAACCAACGCGACTAGCATCGGTATAAACAATAAAATCTTGGTTCCCATCGAGAATCACAAGAATAGGAGCATCGGAAAGGAGTTCTTTTAATCTATGAAATGAAGCTTCACATTTGTCCGACCAAATGTATTTAACTCCCTTCTTTGTCAAATTAGTAAGAGGTATGGAAATCTTAGAAAAGTCTTTTATGAACCGACGGTAATAGCCCGCCAATCCGAGAAAGCTACGAATTTCCATCACACTCTCCGGTCTCTTCCAGTTTTGAATCTCTTCAATCTTTGAAGGATCCACGGAAATTTCGGATTCAGAAATAATATGGCCCAAAAATTTCACACGAGATTGCCAAAAGTGGCATTTAGAAAATTTTGCTTTCAATTGGTTGCTCCTAAGAGTTTCCAACACAAACCGAAGATGATTTTCATGCTCCTCCTTGGTTTTAGAATAAATAAGAATGTCATCTATAAAGATGAGAACAAATCGATCGAGGAAGTCTTTGAAAACTCGATTCATAAGGTCGACGAAATAAGCTGGAACATTCGTCAAACCAAATGGCATAACAAGCAATTCATAAGATCCATAACGAGTACGGAATGATGTTAAAGGAATGCTATCCTCCGCAATACGGAGCTGATGAAAACCGGTCGCTAAGTCTAATTGTGAAAAGACTTTAGCACCACTAAGCTGATCGAATAAATCATCAATCCGAGGCAAGAGATATTTATTCTTGATGGTGAGATCGTTAAGCTTGCGGTAGTCAACGCAAAGCCTAAGTGTACCATCAGATTTCTTCACAAAAATAGCTGAAGCTCCCCATGGAGAGGAACTAGATTGAATAAATTGCTTCGCTTCCAATTCGGATAATTGTTTGCGCATCTCCTCATTTTCTTTATTGGACATACGATAAGGAGGACGAGTAATAGGTTGAGCTCCAGGGATTAGATTAATTCTGAACTCAATTGCTCGCTTAGGTGGTAATCCTAGAAAGGGCTCAAATATGTCAGGAAATTCACAAACAATGTGAATGAGGGAAATGACATCTTCCTCATCATTGTTATCGTCATCATGAGGATTTAGAGAATACAAGGATGCTTTCGAATTGGAATCTGGATCTTTCAGAATAAGAGAAATCTTCTTAACAGATTGAGGATGTCGAAAATATATAGTCCGCTCAGGACATAGGATATGAGCTTCATAACGGTTAAGCCAATCCATTCCCAAAATCATTTCGAAACCTAAATAACGCATAACATGCAAATCGGCACAGAAAGAGAAATCACATAAAATAATTTTGACATCTTTACAAAGTAAACTGAGTGTTGCGGATCCACCAACCTGATTCGCAATCCTTAAAGAAGTCATCAAGCCAATAACATCCAAAGACAAAGCATCAACAAGTTCTTTTGATATAAAAGAGTGAGATGCACCCGTATCAAAAAGAACTCGAATATGAAATCCACGAAATATAATAATACCATCAAGGATGGAATGAGAAATACCTTGACCACGAGAAGTGTTAGAAGGGGCTTGTACAACATTTAGCTTGCCCTTCTTCTTGCCTTGAAGTTTGGGACACAAAGATATGGTATGACCCGAACTCTTGCAATAGCGGCAGAAAAGAGGCTTCGGGCACTTGTTTGCATAGTGGTCCTTAGAACCACAATTGTAACATTCTCCGCGGCAAGGGTTAGGAGTATTTTCTACCGAAGTTGTTTGCTTTCCCTTTTTGTTGGGATTAGGCTTGAATTTGAAAGGTCTCTTCTTGTTGATGTTTGGTTTGACCTCAACATCACTATCTTTATCAGCCTCTTTGAGTCGAAGAGCAATATCAATAGTTGATCAAAAGAAACTTCTAATTTCAGAAGTAATGGCTTTTTTGAGGCTCTTGTTCAAGCCATAAACAAATCTCTGGTTTTTCTTCAATGGGGTATTAATGTACTCGACCCCATATTTTGAGAGAGATTCGAAAGATATGACATAGTCCGTCACAGAAGATTCACCTTGAACAAGGTCTATGAAGCGTCGGGCTAAAGAGACCTTCTCAGCTTCCGGCATGAATTTCAACTCGAACCTTTCCCGGAATTGCTCCCAAGTAAGGTCCGCTTCAATAATTTCGGAGATCAGAAGCTCGTACCAGTCTAATGCACTTTCTTGGAGCATACTAGAAGCCACTTGGACACGATGAAGATCAATAAGATTCATGCGAGAAAAGATGCGGTCACACATTCGAAGCCAAGCCTGGACTTCTATAATGCTCTCGGAACCTTTGAATGGCTTTCCACCTAAATTGGTGTAGTCACTGCACAAGCGCGCAAACCCAGATTTAGGATGTGTTGGCTCAGGAATAGGTCCGACAGCTTGAGCATTTCTCACAAGATCTAGAAGTTGCTGAGCAGACATAAATACTCCATCCTGGGGAGTAGCACAAGATTGACCGGCGCTGGGACGGCCAGGTCTAACCATTTCTCTTCCTTAAGAAGGAAAGAAAAGAGAAAAAAGGTTAATCTCAGAATGAATATCAAACATACTTGATTGATAAAACAAGGCATCATAAAAAGAAATAGGATAGAACGGTACGAAGACTCGAATTAAATCCTATGGTATGATTCCTAAGAAAGACTTAGGACAATGATCCTTGCTAGCTTATTCTACATTATTCCGAAGTTTGGCTCTGATACCATGCTGTGATGCCCCACCTCTATGCTCACGCTAGCCAAGGACACTACGGGGTAATGTCATCGACTAGCGCGAAGAATGAGGCTGTTGAGGAGCGACCATCTGTGTAATTGCCTTGTGCGAGCACCGATATGTCAGATAGTATAACATGCATTTCATTTCAAGAGGAAATCAGACATACCGATACAAACTCAAAACTACCACACAGTGGCTAAGTGGACTTCGGAAACAAATACAGAAATAAAAGTAACACAAATCAGTCACAGATGTTCATATCTCAAAGGCGGAAACAGATATGAATATAACACATAAAAGTGTACATCAGAGTAGTGGTCACAGAAGATCCACAATATCATAAATGAATAGATACAAATGCTAGACAAAAGAATAAGTATACATCATGGAGTCTATATCTCGAATGTATAACAACAAAAACTACAAATGTAATGTAGTTAGACAAAAGTCAGAAGATGATCCCAGATAAGGAGTCAAGCAGAAGCACCTGTAACATCTCGGTCTGACCTGAGTATTATTTAATAAGAAAATAATAAACGGATCAGTCTAGCTATAAATATCTGATAAAGGAATGAGATATAAGCAGAGATAATATAAGAACGTATGATAACAATAATTTCATACTAGAACAAATATGATTTAAACAACAACAAAATCATACAATATCTCAAAAATCTCAAAGTACCAAAAAGAATGTCATATTCTTTATTTTATTCACCAAACTACAAATATTGACAAACATATTAATGCCAATCACAAAAGTTAGTGAAACACAAATTCTAGAAATCATCAATCAGAAATCCAGAAATCACAAACGGGGGAGGCCTATCACAAACGAGAGCATGAAAACTCCCAAACATGTGTATCACAAACGGAACGCTCTTCCATGGTCGCTAACCATAAATATTGAGCTGAAGCTCCATAAACGGTCCGAAGACCATGGGTCGCTACCCTGCCAAATTGAACCGAAGTTCCATAGAAACGGGGTTTAGTCTCCCTCGTAGACAAATAGACATCGCTCATCGCTAGTCTAAATCACAAAATGATCATCATCGATCAATAGAAAGTGTGAATTACACTAAGCCAGTAAATATATGAGTTTAGCTTCATGTCCCATAACCACTAGCTTAACTTAAATATTTACGAACAAATTGTAGATTTCCACTCGAAAATTGTCACAAGATTTTCAATCGAACAAGTCCATAAATTAACCGACGAAGTAAACGTAAGCGTTTCATACCACTGGTTTTGCTAAGCCGTTTAATTAGATTTTCTCATACGAATGAGGTAAAGGTTTGTATATACTAATAGATTAGAAAACGGTTTTATTAATGGGTTTTGTATTAAAAATAGAGTTGAAATCATCTTTGTAAAAGAGTTTGAATATTTACTACTAGTATAGAAACCTTTGTATTTTAAAGTGACAAAGCACAGAAATGATTGTAGAAACAATCAACCATCAAAAATTCACATTCGAAGACGTGAATTAAATCCAGCGAAACCGATAACAAATCCATCAAAAATGGATATCCACAAAAATCCCGAAAAATAAGTCATCATAGAAGATAATAAATGATAACAACAAATCGGATAATCTTGAATCGATAAAGACCGGAAATCAAAGCAAAATAATTAGGTGGGCTGAGATGATCAGGTCAGTTGACTGAACCAAGTGGTCAGTCGACTGACACAGGGATACAAATTTTGTATCCCCAGGGTCAGCCGACTGACACAGATGGTCAGTCAACTGATACAGACCCAGGCAATTTCCTGGGTCTGGTTCAGTCGACTGAACCTGCTTCTGTGAATTTTTTCACATTCTGGTTTAGTCGATTGAATCCCTGGTTCAGTCGACTGAACCTGCTTCAAAAGCACATTCAGCCTAGCCCCCTTTTGGGGCAAATTTGATATCACGGATGGAAGCGGACGAACGAGCATCTACAACTGAGGATTTATGCCTAACGACAACCTAGCCTTGTATGGCCTTTCGAAACGCTCCACAACGTGTTCAAACATCAAAGGTTGGATTTTTTTTACAAAAATTGGATTCCAAAAACCAAAAATTGAACAATTCACCAATTCGATCCAAATCAAGAGCAAATGAACATAATGAGTGTTAGGAATTCATGCCCAACAACAACAATATCTATAGAATTAGATGTGAGTTCAAAAACTCACCTTTAAACCCAAAAATGATGAAGGAAAAGCTTGAATGCAATGGAAGCTCAATTACACTTCAACTTCAACTCTAGGAGCTTGAATCTAAGCTCAAAAGAGGAACATTTCCTAAGTTAGGTTTAGGAAATTTCTGAAATTAAAGAGGAGAAGAGATGGAGAAGATGAAGAGGGAGCTTACCAAAGCTTTTCTTTGATGTTGGAGTTAGAATCTTGAATTTGCAAATGAAAACTAGGGCTTGTAGTTTCTATTTCCCTTTCTCTTCCCCCATTTCAGTTGAGCTTGAGTGTTTGCAAATAGAAGTAAGTGAATGGATGAAGAGGGGGCTGAGTTAGGGTAATTGACCGAGTTTGGGTGAAACCCAAACCCAAAAGGCCCAACAGAAAATAGCAAAATTCAACCCACTCCAAACATATTGAAGCTTATACTCAAAAAAGTCGCAAACGCCGTTTTGGACTCAATGGAAGTGTTCTCGAGTCCTAATTCGACTGTTTTCAAAAAGTAGCTTTTCGGACTTTAATCCGATTAACAATTCTATATTTAAATAAAATATTTAAATATTCAATTCATAAAATATGCAGGTTGTTACACAATCCGTCACTTAGAAACTCGAAAATGAACATCGATGATGCTGCAGTCATCACCGAAGTTATTTTCCAGTGACTGAAGTGAGCTCAATGCTATACCCCTTTCCAAAATTTATTTGAAACAATTTCCTTTCCGAAATACTTCCAAAATTAAAAATGCTATTATTTGTCTTCAAAACACTTCGAAAAACACTTCCAAAATCTCTGAGGTTTTAAATTTACCAATTTGATTAAATCAAATTTTAACTATAATTGATCTGTATAATTTATGCTTATACAAATTTCCATTGGTTATACAAATCATTCCAATTTTATAATCTTATTTGTTAAGAAATTATTATCCAAACATCCAAGTTATATAACAATTAAGAAAGTATTTCTTTTATATCAGAATATCTTTTGAGTAAAATTATTTCATTCACCCACCTTTAAAACAATACTGTCGAATTGTTCTATTCAAGTGTTTAGAAACCCCTTCGATACAGTTGTCCAGACTGTGCCGATGAAGGTTCATATGCCACTCAATAAATCAATCAACACAATATAAAACCATTTTATATCCACTAACAAATACGCTCTCATATCTATTAATACACTCAAACTCATTCTAGAGTACTACTGACTCTATCTCTAATGAGTAATCCCCACCAGAGCCAAGGTTCTCGCTTAACCTTCAGCTCTGATACCAACTGAAACGACCTGCAGATCCATACCCCTTGAATCGACACTATTCTCCAACATATCGACTCAAAGTGAACGGATATACGAACCATTAGGGTTAAAGAAGAAGGAGGTAGAAGAAAATAAAACAACACAACAGAATCTCACATCGTAGTGGAATAAAATATAATAGATAATAACCGATCTTTACATAAAGAAACAATATCTGTTTATACATACATCATCAGAAGACAACATCGGAGTACAATACAATCAACATCACAATTCAGGACAGTTATAATAACTTGTCCCACATACATAATGCACAACATACACAATACAGCGGAATATACATCATATACGGGTGATACGTCTCGCCATCCAGCTCGACTCCTGAGCTCCACAGTATCCTTCCCTGAAATCTATAATACTCGGTCTGACCCGAGCATTATAATAAAATAACACCCGATTCAGTCCAGAAAACCAGCGTGAGAAAACACACTCAATTGGATTATTAAAGTTTTCCAAACCCTTTGAAATCAAAAGCATCTTGTAAGACCACGCCACAAATAAATATGTTGGGTTTTTACCTTACGATAGCCAAAACACTTTTTATCAAATCCGTCTGATATTATAATAGTGTCTATTGAAAGTAAAATAGAATCTAGTTGAAATGCTTGCATCTCACGTTTCAGCAATAGTTGGGCACAATCAAAAAAGTACAGGCGCTTATTGGAGATTGGATTCCATACAATGACTAGGCACTGGGGTACCACCTGTCACAGTACCTGGTCTAGATCAGTGTACCGAGGACCACGCCCGATCCCCTGCAACACAAGACCGGAACTACCTAAGGGTAATTCTAAGTAAGATCACCCCACGGTTGGCGCGACAAACCGCCACACAGCCGAAATAAAAAAGGGACATCTAGACAGGGATGATCTCACCCTAATGGGCGCTACCCACATAGCCTTGCTGCATAACCCCTGATTTTCAGTCATTCCCGGTTGATGAGGCTTGAGGCTAAGCGTTACCTTTTTAGAATGTTTTACTTAGAATGCCCACCGTCCACCTGACGATGTTCCGAAAGCATTCATCCATACAAGTCCGTTCCGGGTTCGAACGGAACCGAAGGCACTACTCCTACTACATCCATTTTGGAATCACCCTCAGGATTAGTAGCGATTAGCCCTTGCACTTCACTGCTCCATCTTCGACTCCGAACTCGTTTTCCCCACGAAAACGTACAAACTGGATCGAAGTGGTTTTCGGAAAATAAATCCCGATCCCGGTCTCTTCGAAACGATCAGCGCATTGGCCAATATTGATAGTCGGTTATTTAACTATCAATTAACATTCACAAACATCCATCAAACAATAAATAATTCTCCAAATTATTTATTTACCTTACAAATATCTTCGCAAGATATATTTCCATTTCAGCCCTTTCGAAAATAGTTTCAAACCATTCTTCTCTCATGGAATAAATTTCCCAAATATTTTCTATTTCCACTGAAATCACCAAGTACAAACACTTAGACTTTAAAATTATTTAAAACACTTAATTATAGAATATACTTTTAATAATTTAGATTTAAAAGTACTTTAATACTTTATTTTATAAAAATATACACTTTAAGAATATTTAAAATAAAGCTACTTTATAAAATATAAAACTAAATTTTTTCTTTTTAAAACATAATACCAAGTCACCTTTATATAATTACTACTCAAATAAATTTGAAAAATTCTTACTTTAAAGTTTAAACATTTAAAAATAATAGATTTTCCAAAACATACTTTTAAAACAACCTTGAAACTTTAACTTATACTTAAGAATTTGCTTTGAAAACGTACTTGGCTATCCAGGGAAATATATTTCTCTTTCACATCTTTAAAAATAAATCACTATTTATTTTTAATCACATTTACCCATTCCTTTTATAAATTCCCACCTTGAATTTATCCTTCCAAATATTCACTGATATATTACTTTCACTTTCATAAACCCAGTTTATAAATTTTGTAGTCCCATCTTCCTTTCAAGACACGGTTTCAAATACTAAATCAATTTCCAAATTGATTTTCATATTTTATTCCATTTTGAAATAAATTCCTTTACTCACTCAAATTCATTTCAAAACCCATTAACTTCATATTTTACTTCTCCATTATGATTTAAAATCTTGTTTAACTAGAAATATCAATTTCATACTTTTCCAAATTCCTTCCTTATCCTTTCCAGTAAATTTAAACTTTGGATTACAATGAATTCCTTATTCCTTTAAGTAATATCAATTAAGTTTAAAATTCATTATTCCTTTGTTTATTCAAAATCCCCTTTTCCATACTCGGAATTTATCAATTAAAATTTTAAAATCACTTTTATTCTTTCCCAATTCATTCTTAAATTTTATTCAAATTCTCTATAATTATTTCACTTACAGATTCTCTCCTTTTATTTTCTTTCCCAAAAATCCAATTTATATATTTTTGTAACTCATTATACCAAAAAAATTCAATCAAACCATAACATCCAATACTCCAATTATCAATATAATTCATCATAGGATATCAAATAATCATATCACAGAATATTTAAACTAAACTAAATATCTGAGGAATCCAGTTGGATCCCTCCAACCTGTTTCCTTGCATCCACAGACGTTAGCACAATACCAATTCCACTTCGAGGTGGAATATCGTGGTATATGGGATTAATATAATATCATCCGCTATTATGCGGCGCATAGGGTCTCATTCGCTATATAATGCGGGAATATCAATCACTCCAATATATATATATACTACTATATAATATATACCACATCCAATCAATTCAATCAAGTATTTAAATTTAACCATTTAAATTTAAATAATAATTCAGATGAGTGAGATTAACTCACCTTTAATTTTATTTGCAATCCACGTCAACATTGTCTTGGTTTCTCGATTTGTGACCTTGAGTACACAATTTATACGATTCATCAATATTTGAAATAAAATCGAACAATTAATTGCTATTTTATAAATTTTTATTCAACTAATGATTTTGTTTTAAATTTCTTTCTTTCGATAAATTTATTTAACTAGAAATTTGACTTAAACCAAATTTCCTTTAGAATTTCATTTTTAGTAATCCTAGCAATTTAAAAACAATAAATTTCATTCAAAAGTCTTTTATCTTGCTGTAAAACAGATCTTTAGTTTAAACATTATAATTCCTATATATATTACTGACTACCTACATGTGTATCTATATATAAATTGAAATATGGATATATGAGAATATATGCTTAGTATTTGTTTATCCCTCACTGAAAACAAATGCAAATAAATATAAATAAATAAATAAATAAACAGCGAATACCTCCCAGATAACAAACGAACCCAGGCCACCATCGACTGCGATTCCCGATCACTACGCCTTCGATCTCCGACGTCACGACCGACCCTGACTCAATCGCGATAGACGCGAGTTCGTCGTTCAACCCCGCTCATCTTGCCATGCCTGATTGGTTTTGATTATCGCGACTCGCCTCTGACACTTAACGATGTGCCGCCAAGAATCTGTTAACTCGAACGCGAACCCAGCCCTCTCGAGATCGAGCAGCCTCGATTTCCACGAACCTTCCCTACATTGCGGCATCGCGAATCGACTTTGCTTTGAATTGATTTCCAATGAAATTGATTTCGAAAATTTTGGAAATAAAAGGAACGCGGCCATTCCTTTTTCGATTTTGAAACGATGTCGTTCTGCCATTGATTCGAATCCGGCTTCGACTTTGATTGATTTTTTTTCGATTTCGAGGAACTGGGTTTCGATCTATCTGAATTTTGAAAAAGGGCGCGATTTAATTTTATTTCCTCTGAGCTTTACTCTTTCGGCCATTATTTCTTTGATCGGCTGGATGATTTAAAGGAAATGAGGAAGTATGTTCGAGAAGGCAAAGGAAGCATGTTGAAAAAATCTAGCTACAATAAGTGGATGGTAAAGCAAGCAGCTGATATGAGTATATATGTCAATCAACCATTAATATATATATATATATATTTATAAAGTTCAAATTTAAATTCGAATGCAACTTAAAATTTCAAACTCCTATCGAGGCGTGCCGCTAGGCGTTTATAATGTTATATCCCTATTCCGAACGCAATGGAAAATGTTTCGAGTCCTAATTCGATCGTATGGAGAAGATAGCTTTTGGATCCAGTTATTATATTTAATTTCCGATATAAATTCAGCGCGTTTATCTACCGTACGATCACGCGACAACTCCGAATGCTACGAAAATTGAAATCCGATAATAATACACTATTACGAATCCAATGGAACTGGTTTCGTCGAATTCCGAGACTGTGCCCCGGAAGACTATATTTAAATATCGATTTAAACGATATATTTTCAAAACTGAACGAAACACTTTAAAATTCAATTTTAAAAGTTCAATCACCTTTAGTATTATTAATATGAATTTTGTAAGCCTTCAAATTATTTTTAACAGGCTTAAAACTCCAGATTCAACATTTTACCCAACTCCAAATCATTTAATTTAATAATTAAATTACCCATTAAATAGTGATATTTGAAATTCAAGCTAAAAATTCACTTTTGAATATTTAAAATCAATTAAATATTCCAATTTCAAATATCCAAAAATTACGGGTCGTCACACACATATACTTACATTTATTTTGTCATCACACACACACACAGATATATATATATATATATATTTACATTTCTACAAATTTTCATATACATTACTTCATATGGGCATATATACACTTATATATATATATTTAAACATCATAAGTTTGTGTATATATATATATATACACACACAAATATATGGATATTCTACCTTGAATTTCAATGGTGGAGTTTATATATATATTTCTATAAAATCTATCATATCCAGAAATTTATAATTTAAAATTACTATAGTTTTTAATCAATTTATAGGTTCAGATATTTTAAATATCAGAAAACTTACCTATTCGACTCATAAAAATTAATATTAAAATTAGTTAATTATCCCAACATCCAATGGCTAAAAATCCAAGTCGTTACAATTGTGGTTATAACTTCATTTTAAACAAGCATGCCGACAGACTAATTAGATTTCACATTTTATTGGAATATAGTCCAAATTCCAAAAGGGCGCAAAAATATAGGGAAAACAAAAGAAAACTTAAATGATTTATGGAGAGAAAAGTTAACAGCTGTAATGATCTAAAAAAAACTAAATCAGAGATAAAGCATAAAAGGGAAGAAATTATTAGAATGTAATTACCTTGTATGGTTTGAAAATACTTATTTTGAAATTGAAGTTGTATGGCTCAAATTGAAGCAATAACAGATAATTATTTGTCCAAATAAAATAATAGTGGATGGGTATTTTATAAGTACGTCAATGCCGATTGTTGAAGTAGTAAAAGCATCTTGGCTTGAGTAGCTTGATCTCTTGCACGAATATCATGACATCCTCAAACACACACATAAATATATATATATATATAGGTACAGTCCTAGGAGTTTTGGTAGCTAAAGCCAATTGCAAACAATGCCCTTATACAAAAACTAATGCTATCGTTGTTAGTTAAATCATCAAAATAATTTATGTTGTTTATAAATAATGAGAAGATGACAAAAAAATAAATAACTTTGTTAGCAACGATAATTCAAGTTATACAACAAAATTAATATTAATTGCTTATGAACATTTTTTTAGCTTTTTGGCTTGCGAAATTACTAATAATATTTTCATATTCAAGTTCTTTGATCATATCTTGTTCAATCGATAATGGTGCCATACTATTAAATCTTTCTTGTGAGATAGTGGAACGAAGATAAGGCTTTATTAATTTTATCTTTAAAAAACTTATTTCGGCTAAGGCTACTGGAATTATTATAGTCAGAATTATTCTGTATGCACTCCAAAAATTAGGAAAATTCAACTCCATTGAACAAGAATTTACGAAATTAACTAACTCAATTGCTTTTGTTTTTTCCTTTGGAAAAATAACTTTCAGGACTTATAGTTCTAAAAATATCTCTCTTCCGTCAGTATTAGAGTGTAAATCATGTTTCAAATATTTCTCAAGTTTTAAATAATGATCTTTCCTCATCATCTACAGAAGCCAACCTTTTTAAATCAAACAAAAAACCAAACCTATCATCTTATTCTTTGAATTGCTCAAATTGAATCTTCAATGAAATACAAGCTTTATCCACAATTTTCAAAAAGTAATTTATTCGAAAAGACTCTTCTGGTGTTTGCATCTGTTCTTCAACATTCGCATCTTCATCGAACTATTTCTTTCTATGAATAATTCTTTTTTGAGGAAAAATTGGTTTAACATCCAAAATTTGGGCTATCTCTTTAGCATCAATCATTGTAGAATTAAATCCAGTGTTCCTATAATCTTCAAAAAAATTAATTAGTTCTTGTAATCGAGTTATAACAACTTCATATCTTTAGTTTGAAGAATCTTGCTAATAATGTTTACAATTTTCAATATTTCATACCAAATGCACAATCCTATTAAAAACTTAATTTTTTTTGTCTCATTTATTACTAGATTTCTATCTTCATTCTTCATTATAGAATCTTTTGTGCTATTTGACAAGGAAATCATAACATCTCTTATCTCCCTACTTTGATATCTTATAGATTTTACTGCTACAATGTGACTTTTCCAACATGTGTCTAAAATTGGTTTAATTGGACAAGCGATACATGATCTTTAAAAACTTACCATCTCTGTGTGGATGAAGAAAATAAATTAAATATTCGTTGGATCACCCCATAAAAGTTTAATGCTTTAGGATATGATTTAGCCATATCATATAGCATAAGATTAAGACTATGACAACCACATGGTATGTAGAAAGCGATTGGATTAATTTCTAATAGTCTTTGTTGCACCCATTTTTTTCCTTTCATATTGGATCCATTATCATAACTTTATCCTTTGATAACATAAATATCAAACTTAATATCTTCTAATACTTCTTTAAGCATGTCTAAATCCAGTTGTATCATTTGCTTTTAAAAATTGAATAGAAAACTCTTCCACCTTTGCTGGATTAGTTGAAACATTACTACATTTTATTACAAGAGAATTTGTTCAACATGGCTAACATCTGGAGTGCAGTCTAATATAACTAAGAAACACTAGGCTTTTTATTTTTTAAGAATTTCATTTTTAATTTCATTTCCCAATGTGAGTATTAACTCATTTTGAATTTTTTGCCTAAGGTAATGTTGAAATTCCTTGATCCTTCCACACATTCCTCCATGGGGCAACATAGAGTTTAATCAACACCTTTTAACAAAAAAAATCCATTATTGTTACATGCGAACAAACTCATATATATACCATACCACTTCTATTATTTTTCATGAAGTGAGACTATTCTTTTTCCAATCTGCCCCCATTGCCCACATACAATGCAACACACCCTATAACGACCCAAAATTTTAGTAATTTGATTTTGGAATATTTAATGGATTTTAAATATTTAAAAGTTGATTTTATAGGTTAAATAATTTGAATTTCAAATATAGCGATTTATTGGATAATTTAATTATTGAATTTAATAATTTAAATTGTTTAAATAATTGAATCTTGGGTTTTAAGTCAGATAAAAATGATTTCAAAGCTTATTTAAATTCTATTTAATTAGATTGAAGATAATAAAACATTTAAATTGGATTTAAAAGTGATTTAATGATTTTTAAAGTAACTCGTTTTAATTAACATATTAAAATTGCCTTCCGGGGCACAGTATTGGATTTCGATGAAACATTGGATCCGTAATAGTGAGTTATTGTATGCCAACGATTTTCGTGGCCATTGGACGTATCGCTTGGTCGTGCGAGATCGAAACGCGTAGGATTTAATTTCGAGAATTTAATATAATAATTGGGTTCAAAAAGTTATCTTCTGCATACGATCGAATTTGAAACAAGTTCCATTGCGTTCAGAATAGGGGTATAACATATAGAACGCCAGGCGGTACACCTCGTTTGGAGTTCGAGATTTTTGGGTATGTTTTATAGAATAATTTAAAATTAAAATAATATGATATGTACATATCAGCCATATCCAGCCCATGCTCACCATTGTTCATGCCTTACCCCCACTTTTTCAAACCATACCTCTTCTTCTTTATTTAAAGATATGCTTGTAACTAAATAAAGAGAGTGTTCCCATTTTTTCAAAACGTCAAAATCCAAAATAAAATTATTTAGTTGATTAAAAATCATGATTCTGGATTCGTTGAGCTCGTATGCACGAGAGCTACCATTTCATATGCTCGATAGTGAGTCCGTTGTTGTTTAAGGGTAGTCGATTTTAGGGCAGTAAGGCTAGGGTTCGAGTTTTCTGGTGATGGAAGGGGAAGTAGGCGGCGATAGGGTTAGCGATGGGTTTCTCTTGGCATTTAGCTTTGTCGGGCAGTTTTTGGCGAGTCACAGTTGTGCATTAGTGAACGCGATAGAAGAAGGTCGCGATTTTAGGGAGCACGGTCGCATTTTTGTAGAGGGAGGCATAGGAGATGTGGAGGTGATGTTCGGGAGGAGTCGCGTAGTGAGGAGCATTGGATTCATCGGTTTCGAAAAGCATGGAGAAATGGAGGAGCTAGGAGGAGAGAGGGTGATCGACATGGTTAGTTGTGCACTGATATTTGCATGCATAGGGAAGAGGCCGTGTTTGGGGAAGAAAGGAGAATAGGGGTATTTTTGTAATTATATTTGAAAGTTGTTGTTTTAATTTAAAGGTAAATCGATAACTTAAAAATTGATAACCCCTTCATACGAGGTCTAATTGAGACGAAACTTTTTCCATTGCGATCGTAACGACGA
This sequence comes from Allium fistulosum, assembly GCA_030737815.1. Taxonomy (NCBI): domain Eukaryota; kingdom Viridiplantae; phylum Streptophyta; class Magnoliopsida; order Asparagales; family Amaryllidaceae; genus Allium; species Allium fistulosum. Next base: position 75,614,223 of record CM060906.1, read on the forward strand.
AAGCTTCGCGATGGAGTTAGTTTGGTTGGATTTGGAGATAGCTGAAATTTAGGCTAAAATCGGGCATCGTTTGATTTTTGTTCCAAAATGGAACGCCTCAGCAACAACAGAAAATTTCGGTGAGTTAAACTCACCTTTTTTGGATAACTAGTATGATATATTGTTGATAAAAATTGTTGAATGATTGTTTAGATGATTTACTATATTTATTAATTGGTTTGGATATATTCCCGCCTATTAGAGCGAATGAGACCTTATTGCGTTCCCGTGTAAGAGCGGATGACCCTTTGTATACGAATCCCGCTTCGAAGCGGTTAATTTATATTTTACGAATATATAACATTAGTGATGCAGGGGAAACAAGTCGGAGGGATCCAACAGGATTCCTCACAACTATTGATTTTAGTTACATATATATGTGCTAATATATATGAGTTGTGTTGCAGGGGGACAAGTTGGAGGGATCCAACGGGATTCCTCAATATTGTTGAATTGTTCAATAATATTTCTGTTATATGGATTATTGAAAAATGAATTTGATTATGGACACTGTGGTTATAACATTGTTATATGTTGAAAACTAAAACACAGTAGTAATAGAAAATCAATATCGATATTGGTTGAGCGTTGCGTGGCTATTGGACTCAAATTACTATTTTAAAAATACTATTAACTGCCATTTGAGTGGGAATTGGTTTTTGAGACAGGAAACGATTTTTCAATCCGAAATTGGATTTCTAAAATATTTTGTTTTAAAGATTATCGATTTAACTATATATATTTTTTAAAGAATTTATCAAAATGTTAATATTTTGAAAGATTAATTATTTCAAGGATAGTTATGATTTGAAATTAATAATGAGAATTATTGGTAAAGTTTTAAAGTAAGAGATTTTTTTATTATTATAGTTGATTCCGAGATCCATGAATAGAATCGAAAGATTTGGATTTTAGAAAGGAATTTATAAAATGGTTTGAAGACTTAAGGAAGAATATTTACATGTAAAAGAGTTTATAAATGGTTAGATATTTATAAATGAATTTTAGAATGGGTTTATAAATTTATGAAAAATGTTTTATAAATGGTTTAGAGATTATAAAGGATTTATGAATGGATTTAGAAATATACAAAGAGGATTTATGTGACGACCCAGAATTTTGGATATTTGAAATGAGAATATTTAATTGATTTTAAATATTCGAAAGGGTAATTTTAACTTGAATTTCAAATATCACTATTTATTGGGTAATTTAATTATTGAATTAAACAATTAAAAATTTGGTAAAATGTTGAATCTGGAATTTTAAGCTTGTTAAAAATAATTTAAAGCCTTAGAAAATTCATATTAATGATGCTGAAGATAATAGAACTTTTAAAACTGAATTTAAAAGTGGTTTGTTCAGTTTTAAAAATATATCGTTTAAATTGAATTTAAAAATAGCCTTTCGAGGCACAGTCTCGGAATTCGAAAAAACCAGTTCCATTGGATCCGTAATATTGTATTATTACCAGATTTCAAATTTTGTAGCGTTTAGAGTTATCGTGTGATCGTACGGTAGGTAAACGCATTGAATGTTAAATCAAAAATTTAATGTAAATATAATTGGTTTGACTGGTCAATTGCTCACATCAGAAACGTATCAAAGTCTTCCCAACATCTCAAATCACTATAGAAATTTTACTCGACATGCTACCTTCCTTTCTACAGCTCACGTTCCCTCTTGTCCTTTCATTTTTTTTCAGCCGAAAGGGAAAAATATATGTCGGCTATTTAATTTTCACTCTTTATTTTCCATTCCCATTCTCTTTATCTACTGTTCAACATAGCTTCCAATTCAAGCTCCAGTCCATTCTAAACTAATCGGGGAAAAATTTGAATGTGGCGACACTCAGGATTCAAATTTAATTAAAGGAATCAACGTCGAGCTTTGAAAACTCAACGTCATTCCTCCACTGATTCGAATCGAGCTTCCTTCCTCCATGTTAATTCGTGAAGTATCGTACTCCTGTTCGAATCGCCCTCCTCTTTTCTTTCCGTTCGAGCAATGAAATCACGTTCCCCTCAAATCAATCGATCAAATCGAACTGAATCATGGCGGCATGGGTCAGCATCGTGGACTGGTCAAGGCTTGCGAGGTGGGCAGACTCGGTGAGCAATGAAGAGGCGCGGTTTGGGTTTGAGTCGCGAGATAGTGTCGCGATACCAGGGGGTAATCGTGACTCGATGGGAGGGACGCGAAGCGACAACGGCAGAAAAGGGTAGATCGATGCTTGGAGGAGGAGCTATCGGCGGCTAGGGTTGGGGGGTGAACTGGGAGCGTTCGATGTTGTTGATTGGCGAGGCAAGTGGGTGGATAGGGGTTCGTTGCCTTCATTAGAAACTGAGAGGTATACTTTCTGTTTAGTCTTCCTTATTAAAATCTACATACATTCAGGTTGAAAAGTATGGAGGGATTTAATTCAACAATAAGCTACAAGACAGTATGTTTTAATTTAATAAATATATGTATATACGATTTATACAAGAAGTATATATATATATATAGCCAGATAGGATTTTGAAAATATATACAACTGTTCAATTTTTAAAATTTGAACAATGGTAATTAGGATTATGTACACACTGTTAATAAATTTCTAGTTTGGTCAGAGGAAAAACAAAAATATATATTTGCAGTGACATATATGTAAATGCAGTTTCCAATTTATATATCTATATTCGAAAAGCAGAAAAAATTTAATTATCAGTTTAAATTAAAATCGCTAGTTAATTCATTTAGTAAATGGTAATTAATTGACCGATTTATTATAAATGTTAATAAACCGTATAATGTTTATACAAGGTGTAAAATCATGGGAACAAGCTGGTTTGAAGCGGATTGCAAACAATATCAAAGGTGAGTTAATCTCACTCATCTGGTTGCTATTTAAATTTAAATGGTTAAATTTAAATAATTGGTTGAATGATTGAATTGGTTTGATGTGCTATATTATATATATAGTAGTATATATAGTATATATTGGAGTTGTTGATATTTCCGCATTTTATAGCGGATGAGACCCTATGCGCCGCATAATAGCGGATGATAATATTTAAACCCATATACCACGATATTCCACCTCGAAGTGGAATTGGTATTGTGCTAACGTCTGTGGATGCAGGGAAACAAGTTGGAGGGATCCAACTGGATTCCTCAAAATTATTTAGATTATTTAATATTATGTGCTATAAATATTGATATCCTGTGATGATTTTATTGGTAATTGAATATTGGATGATATGGTTGGATTGAATATTTCAGTAAAAGGAATTATCAAAATGTATTGCATTGGATTTTTGGAAAGAAATTAAAGAGTAAAATTTAAGTAAATAATTCTAGTGAATTTGAATAAATTAAATAATGAATTGTAAAAGCAATAAAAACGATTTCAAAATTTTAATAAATATGGAAAAGGGGAATTATGAATTAACAGGGGAATAATAAATTTTAAACTAAAGTGATATTAAATTTAAAGAATAAAGAATTTTTTTTGAATTTAAGGATTAAATTTAATTAAAGGATAAATAAGGAGTTTTGGAAATTTGAAATTGGTATTTTCAGTTAAAAGGGGTTTTAACTCATAATAAAGAAATAAATCTAAAGGTTAATATATTTTGAAATAAATGAAGTAAGTAAAGAAAATTATTTCAAGTGAATTGAGTTGGAAATCAATTGTAAATTGATTTAAGTATTTGGAATTGAAATTTCAAAGAGAAGTGAGATTTTGGAATTTATAAACTGGGTTTATAAAGTAAAATAAAATATCAGTGGATATTTGAAAATATAAATTCAAGGTGGGAATTTATAAAGGGATATGAATTGGTTTAAAAATAAATGTTGATTTATTTTTAAAAGTTGTGAAGAGAAGTGTATTTCCTTGGATAGCCAAGTACGTTTTCAAAGCAATTTGAAATATAAGTTAAAAGTTTTAAGTATGTTTTAAAAAGCATGTTTTAGAAATTTTTTTTTTTTTCTAAATGTTAATTTCCAAAGTAAGTATTTTCAAAAATCTATTATTGTAGTAATTATATAAAAGTGATTTGGTATTATGGTTTAAAAAGAGAAATTTAGTTTATATTTATAAAGTCGTTTTATTTTAAATATTCTTAAAGTATATATTTTAATAAAGTACTAAAGTAGTTTTAAATTTCAATGTTATAAAGTATATTTATAATAAAGTGTTTTTAAATTATTTTAAAATCTAAAAGTATTTTGTACTTGGTGTTTCAGTGGAAATAAATATTTGGGAAATGCATTCCGTGAAAGGAAACTGTTTGAAATTGTTTTCAAAGGATTGAAAATGGAAATATATCTTGCAAAGATATTTTGAGGTAAATAAATAATTTGGGAGAATTATTTATTGTTTGATGGATGTTTGTGAATGTTAATTGATAGTTAAATAACCGACTATCAATATTGGCCAATGCGCTGATCGTTTCGAAGAGACCGGGATCGGGAGTTTTCCCGTAAACCACTTCGATCCGGTTTGTACGTTTCGTTGAAACGATTTCGGAGTCGAAGATGGAGCAGTGAAGTGCAAGGGCTAGTCGCTACTAATCCTGAGGATATTTCCAAAATGGATGTAGTAGGAGTAGTGCCTTCGGTTCCGTTCGGACCCGGGACGGACTTGTATGGATGAATGCTTTCGAAAACATCGTCAGCGGACGATGGGCATTCTAAGGGATATGTTCTGAAAGGTAACGCTTAGCCTCGAGCCTCATCAACTGGGAATGACTGAAAATCAGGGATTATGCAGCAAGGCTTCGTGGGTCGCACCCACTTGAGAGTAAGGTCATCCCTGTCTAGATGTCCCTTTTTATATTCGGCTTAGTGGTGCGGTTGCTGATCACAACCGTGGGGTGGTCTTATTTGGAATTATCCAGTAAGGGATGGTTCCGGCCTTGTGTTGTAGGGGACTTAGGGTGGGTCCTCGGTACTGTGATCTAGGCCACGTACTGTGACAGGTGGCACCCCGGTGCCTAGTCATTAGTTGGAAATCCATTCTCCCTACGTGCCTTGTACGGTATTTGTTTGTATTACCCACTTTGTGGCTAGTATGCTGGAATTTAATCATGTAACAATTTCAGCTATTTGAATAAGTATTTGTATATAGACACTATTATAATATAAGAGGATTTGATAAGAAAGTGTTTTGGCTATCGTAAGGTAAAAACCCGACATGTTTATTTATGGCGTGGTCTTACGAGATGCTTTTATTTTCAAAGATTTTTGAAACTTTAATAATCAAATTGAGTGTGATTTTCTCACGCTGGTTTTCCAGACTGACTCAGGTGTTATTTTATTATAATGCTCGGGTCAGATCGAGTATTATAGGATACATGATATGATGCTGTGGAGCTCAGGAGATGAGCTGGATGGCGAGACGTATCTTCCGTAATTGTGTATGTATATTCCGTTGTGTAGATTGTTGTACATTCAGTTGTATTGAGGACATGATATGATTATTTTCCAGTTGTATGTTATGTGTACTCTGATGACGTAATGTATAAACAGATGTATTTTCTTTTCTGTAAAGATCAGTTATTATCTATTATATTTTATTCCGTTGCGTTTGGGAGATTCTGATGTTGTTTCTATTTTCTTCTTCTACCTCTTCCTTCTTTAACCCAAATGGTTCGTATTTCCGTTCTTCTTGAGTTCGTTAATCGAGATTAATGTCAATTCAAGGGGTACGGGTTTGCGGGCTGTTATAGTGGTATCAGAGCTCAGGCTGGCGATAACCTTCGCTCTGGTGGGATTACTCTTTGAAATAGAGTCCATAGAACTCTAGAATGAGTTGAGTGTATTAATAGATATGAGCGCGTATTTGTTAGTGAATATAAAATGGCTTTATATTGTGTTGACTTATATGTTAAGTGTTTATGGATTCTGGTCGGTGTGTGGGACGCCACGACATCGATAGGAGTTTCTAAACTCTTAAACAAGATAAACCGACATAGTATTGTTTTAAAATAGGGTAAATGAAATAATTTTACCCAAATTATTTTTGTATATAAAAGAATTAATTTTTCGTAAATTATTATAGTATATTTGGTTGCTTGGTTGTTAGGAAATGATAATTATCATTTCTGTTAAGGAATTGGATTGAAATTGGAATTTAATCAAAAGGTAAGAAATAAATTCATATAACCAAATGAGATTTGTAAATGTGAATTATAAATGTGGTTGATAATTAAAATGAGATAAGATTCCAGGGTAATTTTTTTGGATCTGGATTAAAAGGATTTGGAATTAGAAATTTTAAGAAAAAATTAAATTCCTTTGGAATTTGAAAATGGTTTTCAAAGGTTTTGGAGAAATAATGGTGGTATTATTTGAGAAATATTTTGAATTGGATTTGAAATCTGGTGACGTTTAGGATTTAAAAATATTTGAAATGCTTTTGATTGGGATAAAAGCACTAAACTCTCTTCAGTTGCTGGAAAATAATTCCGATGATGATCGCGAAATCATCGGTGTTCATTTTTGAGTTTCCAAGAGAGGAATTGCTACCTGGATGTTTTGGATTGATGTTTGTTTGCAAAACTAGGTTTTGGATTTGAAAATTTAAAGAAATAGTTGGTTATACCAAAGGATTTTGGGTATAAACGATTTCAAAGGTGATTTTGAAATTTTGGGAAAATTGTTTAAACTTTGGAATCTTATTTAAAGTGTTTATGGAATAATAAATAAGTAGTGACTTCTAACATTTAGAAGTGGGATAAATAAGCCTAAAATAAAATTGTTTTGTATTCTGGAAGATGAATGAAAATCCAAAACTTAAATTATAGGACAGAATTAATTCAAGTAAATAGTAATAAAGTGATTTTTGAAGATAAAAATCAAATATTGAATTAAAAGTGGGAAATAAACTAAATTTGGAATAAATTAGTTAATGAAATATGGAAATGGAACTCCAATTGTTAATTTAAAAGTTGAATTGTGAACAAATAATAGAGATGGAAATTCAACTTGAAATTGTAAGTGGATTAAATATGAATTGAAGTTGAATAGAATTGAATAAAAATAAAAATGATTTGTGTTGCAAATAAAATCCAAGTGGAAAAAAAGAGGTTTGAATAGTTTTATTATCAATAAAATCGGTTCGGTAGTGAATTGAAGTATGAGATAAGTTTAAAAAGGTTTGAATGGAACTAGTAGGTTAATAAAATGAATATGGAATGCAAAATGAATAGATTGCTTTTGAAATTAATTCAAATTGAAATGGGTTTGTTTGTACTTAAAAATGAATTGAAGTTAAGTAAGAAAGTTGTAAAATCACTTAAATTGAATGGGATGGTTTAAATATTGATGGAAAACATTTAAAATAAGTGTCGAAACATTTCATATGTGTTTATGGAAGTATATAACATGCATTATTATAGAATCCATGTTTTAGCTATTTAAATATATATAAACTTCCTATATTTGTCACTTACACTTTTAAATTGAGTTAGTACAGGTCCAGGGAAGCCGTTTGGCTGGTTCTGATCGCGCAAATTGCTAAAATAAATAACCGCTTTGCTTAAAAATGCTAAATAAGGTATGCCTACGCAATAAAAATAGAAAATATGAACTGTTTTTGTTTTTCCGACTGTGTGGATCGATGTATATATATTTATCTCTTTTGTCAAATTGCAAAAGCTCCTCCGTACAAAGGAGACTCTACCAAAATTTTCCAAAAATTTTGGGAGTTAGAAAATTTTGGAAAATTTTCACTAATGACAAGTGATTTAAAATTTAGAATTTGAGATAAAGGAAAATAAAATTCAATATTCAAAGTTAAAGATAAATTGAATCCAAGTAAAATTGGAAATGAAAATTTGAATGCAATTCGAGAAAGAGTATTTAGATTTGAAATTAATTAGTAAATGGAAGCAAATTGAAAGTCATATGGAATTGGAGTTCGATTTGAATGTAAACTTCAACAGTGAAGTAGTGAAAATAAATATAAGAAATATTTATATCGGACTTAAGAAATGAATGATGAAGTTCTTAAGTAAATTGGTATTGGAAATATACTAAATGAATAATTGAATGAAGATTTAAAGTGAAAGTTGTGAAATGGGATAATTGTAGATAAGTGAATAGAAATCAAAATGAATGTGAATAAAGAGAGAATTGATATAAGTAATGATCAATTGGAATAAATACGTAGGATGTACGTACATTATTTATTCGCATAGTGATTTGATCCGGATTCGAGCACATAATTTCGAGGTAATTATACCGATCCGAGTTAGGATTTTTCACTCGATTTTCGACGGCGAACCTGGATATGGATTGTTGATTGATTCTGGATATTCTCTATCATAGTTTGTGGCTATGTAAGGAGAATGACGGTTTCTGATCAAGAAACCAAATCTGAGTCCGCACTACAAAGTCGGGTGGACGATACTAGTTCGGAAGTGAATTTGTGTGATCGAGTGAGCGATCAGATTGGTATTGCGTACGGATGATATATATACATCGTACGGGTTTAAGTAAAGCAAATATTGAAACTTGTAAAAGAAATGCAAAATGACTTTGAATGTTGTAATTGTACATTCTTGCTAAACAGGATATATAGGTATGTTAAGACAAAGGATAAATGGATGTTTTTGATTTCAGAAGATAAATTGAATTTCTCGACTAAAAAGGTATGTATATAAATTTCTGTATGAAATTTGATTGAGTTTGATCTAGCCACTTGGCTTTTGTTTTCTTTTTGAGATTTGGGGGTCGTAGAGCCATTTTATAGTTGTACCGAGCTAGTCGCGCAAAGGAGATGTTGGCAAAAAATTTCAGAAATTTAAAGAGTTAGAAAAATTTTGAGAAAATTTTAATAATTCAAAATTTGATTTCAAATTTAAATTTGAATTGTTAAGTAAGTAATATTGTTTGAAACTTATGGATGAGTTGGAAAATTAGTAAGAGTGATAGTGTGTCTTTGATTAAAAAGATTGTTTGGGTATTGTTAAAACTGTTTGGTTTTGGGAAATAATTAACAAGGGATTGAATCATTCTTCCTAACTAGTATTTCAGGGACGAAATTCTTTTAAGGGGGAAGGAATGTGATGACCCGGAATTTTGGATATTTGAAATGAGAATATTTAATTGATTTAAATATTCGAAAGGGTAATTTTAACTTGAATTTCAAATATCACTATTTATTGGGTAATTTAATTATTGAATTAAACAATTAAAAATTTGGTAAAATGTTGAATCTGGAATTTTAAGCTTGTTAAAAATAATTTAAAGCCTTAGAAAATTCATATTAATGATGCTGAAGATAATAGAACTTTTAAAACTGAATTTAAAAGTGGTTTGTTCAGTTTTAAAAATATATCGTTTAAATTGAATTTAAAAATAGCCTTTCGAGGCACAGTCTCGGAATTCGACAAAACCAGTTCCATTGGATCCGTAATATTGTATTATTACCGGATTTCAAATTTTGTAGCGTTTAGAGTTATCATGTGATCGTACGGTAGGTAAACGCATTGAATGTTAAATCAAAATTTTAATGTAAATATAATTGGTTTGACTGGTCAATTGCTCACATTAGAACCATATCAAAGTCTTCCCAACATCTCAAATCACTATAGAAAGTTTACTCAACATGCTACCTTCCTTTCTACAGCTCACATTCCCTCTTGTCCTTTCATTTCTTTTCAGCCGAAAGGGAAAAAATATATGTTGGCTATTTAATTTTCACTCTTTATTTTCCATTCCCATTCTCTTTATCTGCTGTTCAACATAGCTTCCAATTCAAGCTCCAGTCCATTCTAAACTAATCGGGGAAAAATTTGAATGTGGCGACATACAAGATTCAAATTTATTTAAAGGAATCAACGTCGAGCTTTGAAAATTCAACGTCGTTCCTCCTTTGATTCGAATCGAGCTTCCTTCCTCCATGTTAATTCGTGAAGTATCGTACTCATGTTCGAATCACCCTCCTCTCTTCTTTCCGTTCGAGCGATGAAATCACGTTCCCCTCAAATCAATCGATCAAATCGAACTGAATCATGGCGGCATGGGTCGACATCGTGGACTGGTCAAGGCTTGCAAGGTGGGCAGACTCGGTGAGCAATAAAGAGGCGCAGTTTGGGTTTGAGTCGTGAGATAGTGTCACGATTCCAGGGGCAATCGTGACTCGATGGGAGGGACGCGAAGCGACAACGGCAGAAAAGGGTAGAGCGATGCTTGGAGGAGGAGCTATCGGCGGCTAGGGTTGGGGGGTGAACCGGGAGCATTCGATATTGTTGATTGGCGAGGCAAGTGGGTGGATAGGGGTTCGTTGCCTTCGTTAGAAACTGAGAGGTATACTTTCTGTTTAGTCTTCCTTAATAAAATCTACATACATTCAGGTTGAAAAGTATGGAGGGATTTAATTCAACAATAAGCTACAAGACAGTATGTTTTAATTTAATAAATATATGTATATACGATATATACAAGAAGTATATATATATATATAGCCAGATAGGATTTTGAAAATATATACAACTGTTCAATTTTTAAAATTTGAACAATGGTAATTAGGATTATGTACACACTATTAATAAATTTCTAATTTGGTCAGAGGAAAAAGAAAAATATATATTTGTAGTGAGATATATGTAAATGCAGTTTCCAATTTATATATCTATATTCGAAAAGCAGAAAAAAAATTAATTATCAGTTTAAATTAAAATCGCTAGTTAATTCATTTAGTAAATGGTAATTAATTGATCGATTTATTATAAATGTTAATAAACCGTATAATGTTTATACAAGGTGTAAAATCATGGGAACAAGCTGGTTTGAAGCGGATTGCAAACAAAATCAAAGGTGAGTTAATCTCACTCATCTGGTTGCTATTTAAATTTAAATGGTTAAATTTAAATAATTGGTTGAATGATTGAATTGGTTTGATGTGCTATATTATATATATAGTAGTATATTGGAGTTGTTGATATTTCCGGATTTTATAGCGGATGAGACCCTATGCGCCGCATAATAGCGGATGATAATATTTAAATCCATATACCGCGATACTCCACCTCGAAGTGGAATTGGTATTGTGCTAACGTCTGTGGATGCAGGGAAACGGGTTGGAGGGATCCAACTGGATTCCTCAAATTATTTAGATTATTTAATATTCTGTGCTATGAATATTGATATCCTGTGATGATTTTATTGGTAATTGAATATTGGATGATATGGTTGGATTGAATATTTCAGTAAAAGGAATTATGAAAATGTATTGAATTGGATTTTGGAAAGAAATTAAAGAGTAAAATTTAAGTAAATAATTCTAGTGAATTTGAATAAATTAAATAATGAATTGTAAAAGCAATAAAAACAATTTCAAAATTTTAATAAATATGGAAAGGGGGAATTATGAATTAACATGGGAATAATAAATTTTAAACTAAAGTGATATTAAATTTAAAGAATAAAGAATTTATTTTTTGAATTTAAGGATTAAATTTAATTAAAGGATAAATAAGGAGTTTTGGAAATTTGAAATTGGTATTTTCAGTTAAAAGGGGTTTAACTCATAATAAAGAAATAAATCTAAAGGTTAATATATTTTGAAATAAATGAAGTAAGTAAAGAAAATTATTTCAAGTGAATTGAGTTGGAAATCAATTGTAAATTGATTTAAGTATTTGGAATTGAAATTGTAAAGAGAAGTGAGATTTTGGAATTTATAAACTAGGTTTATAAAGTAAAATAAAATATCAGTGGATATTTGAAAATATAAATTCAAGGTGGGAATTTATAAAGGGATATGAATTGGTTTAAAAATAAATGTTGATTTATTTTTAAAAGATGTGAAGAGAAGTGTATTTCCTTGGATAGCCAAGTACGTTTTCAAAGCAATTTGAAATATAAGTTAAAAGTTTTAAGTATGTTTTAAAAAGCATGTTTTAGAAAATTTGTTTTTTTTCTAAATGTTAATTTCCAAAGTAAGTATTTTCAAAAATCTATTATTGTAGTAATTATATAAAAGTGATTTGGTATTATGGTTTAGAAAGAGAAATTTAGTTTATATTTATAAAGTCGTTTTATTTTAAATATTCTTAAAGTATATATTTTAATAAAGTACTAAAGTAGTTTTAAATTTCAATGTTATAAAGTATATTTATAATAAAGTGTTTTTAAATTATTTTAAAATCTAAAAGTATTTTGTACTTGGTGTTTCAGTGGAAATAAATATTTGGGAAATGCATTCCGTGAAAGGAAACTGTTTGAAATTGTTTTCAAAGGATTGAAAATGGAAATATATCTTGCAAAGATATTTTGAGGTAAATAAATAATTTGGGAGAATTATTTATTGTTTGATGGATGTTTGTGACTGTTGATTGATAGTTAAATAACCAACTATCAATATTGGCCAATGCGCTGATCGTTTCGATGGGTTTCTCTTGGCATTTAGCTTTGTCGGGCAGTTTTTGGCGAGTCACGGTTGTGCATTAGTGAACGCGACAGAAGAAGGTCGCGATTTTAGGGAGCACGGTCGCGTTTTTGTAGAGGAAGGCATAGGAGATGTGGAGGTGATGTTCGGGAGGAGTCGCGTAGTGAGGAGCATTGGATTCATCGGTTTCGAAAAGCATGGAGAAATGGAGGAGCTAGGAGGAGAGAGGGTGATTGACATGGTTAGTTGTGCACTGATATTTGCATGCACAGGGAAGAGGCCGTGTTTGGGGAATAAAGGAGAATTGGGGTATTTTTGTAATTATATTTGAAAGTTGTTGTTTTAATTTAAAGGTAAATCGATAACTTAAAAATATATAACCCCTTCATACGAGGTCTAATTGAGACGAAACTTTTTCCATTGCGATCGTAACGACGAAAGCTTCGCGATGGAGTTAGTTTGGTTGGATTTGGAGATAGCTGAAATTTAGGCTAAAATCGGACATCGTTTGATTTTTGTTCCAAAATGGAACGCCTCGGCAAAAATAGAAAATTTCGGTGAGTTAAACTCACCTTTTTTGGATAACTAGTATGATATATTGTTGATAAAAATTGTTGAATGATTGTTTAGATGATTTACTATATTTATTAATTGGTTTGGATATATTCCCGCCTATTAGAGCGAATGAGACCTTATTGCGTTCCCGTGTAAGAGCGGATGACCCTTTGTATACGAATCCCGCCTCGAAGTGGTTAATTTATATTTTATGAATATATAACATTAGTGATGCAGGGGAAACAAGTCGGAGGGATCCAACAGGATTCCTCACAACTATTGATTTTAGTTACATATATATGTGCTAATATATATGAGTTGTGTTGCAGGGGGACAAGTTGGAGGGATCCAACGGGATTCCTCAATATTGTTGAATTGTTCAATAATATTTCTGTTATATGGATTATTGAAAAATGAATTTGATTATGGACATTGTGGTTATAACATTGTTATATGTTGAAAACTAAAACATAGTAGTAATAGAAAATCAATATCGATATTGGTTGAGCGTTGCGTGGCTATTGGACTCAAATTACTATTTTAAAAATACTATTAACTGCCATTTGAGTTGGAATTGGTTTTTGAGACAGGAAACGATTTTTAAATCCGAAATTGGATTTCTAAAATATTTTGTTTTAAAGATTATCGATTTAACTATATATATTTTTTAAAGAATTTATCAAAATGTTAATATTTTGAAAGGTTAATTATTTCAAGGATAGTTATGATTTGAAATTAATAATAAGAATTATTGGTAAGGTTTTAAAGTAAGAGATTTTTTATTATTATAGTTGATTCCGAGATCCATGAATAGAATCGAAAGATTTGGATTTTATAAAGGAATTTATAAAATGGTTTGAAGACTTAAGGAAGAATATTTACATGTAAAAGAGTTTATAAATGGTTAGATATTTATAAATGAATTTTAGAATGGGTTTATAGATTTATGAAAAATGTTTTATAAATGGTTTAGAGATTATAAAGGATTTATGAATGGATTTAGAAATATACAAAGAGGATTTATGTGACGACCCAGAATTTTGGATATTTGAAATGAGAATATTTAATTGATTTTAAATATTCGAAAGGGTAATTTTAACTTGAATTTCAAATATCACTATTTATTGGGTAATTTAATTATTGAATTAAACAATTAAAAATTTGGTAAAATGTTGAATCTGGAATTTTAAGCTTGTTAAAAATAATTTAAAGCCTTAGAAAATTCATATTAATGATGCTGAAGATAATAGAACTTTTAAAACTGAATTTAAAAGTGGTTTGTTCAGTTTTAAAAATATATCGTTTAAATTGAATTTAAAAATAGCCTTTCGAGGCACAGTCTCGGAATTCGACAAAACCAGTTCCATTGGATCCGTAATATTGTATTATTATCAGATTTCAAATTTTGTAGCGTTTAGAGTTATCGTGTGATCGTACGGTAGGTAAACGCATTGAATGTTAAATCAAAAATTTAATGTAAATATAATTGGTTTGACTGGTCAATTGCTCACATCAGAAACGTATCAAAGTCTTCCCAACATCTCAAATCACTATAGAAATTTTACTCGACATGCTACCTTCCTTTCTACAGCTCACGTTCCCTCTTGTCCTTTCTTTTTTTTTCAGCCGAAAGGGAAAAATATATGTCGGCTATTTAATTTTCACACTTTATTTTCCATTCCCATTCTCTTTATCTACTGTTCAACATAGCTTCCAATTCAAGCTCCAGTCCATTCTAAACTAATTGGGGAAAAATTTGAATGTGGCGACACTCAGGATTCAAATTTAATTAAAGGAATCAACGTCGAGCTTTGAAAATTCAACATCATTCCTCCTCCGATTCGAATCGAGCTTCCTTCCTCCATGTTAATTCGTGAAGTATCGTACTCCTGTTCGAATCGCCCTCCTCTTTTCTTTCCGTTCGAGCAATGAAATCACGTTCCCCTCAAATCAATCGATCAAATCGAACTGAATCATGGCGGCATGGGTCAACATCGTGGACTGGTCAAGGCTTGCGAGGTGGGCAGACTCGGTGAGCAATGAAGAGGCGCAGTTTGGGTTTGAGTCGCGAGATAGTGTCGCGATACCAGGGGGCAATCGTGACTCGATGGGAGGGACGTGAAGCGACAACGGCAGAAAAGGGTAGAGCGATGCTTGGAGGAGGAGCTATCGGCGGCTAGGGTTGGGGGGTGAACTGGGAGCTATCGATGTTGTTGATTGGCGAGGCAAGTGGGTGGATAGGGGTTCGTTGCCTTCATTAGAAATTGAGAGGTATACTTTCTGTTTAGTCTTCCTTAATAAAATCTACATACATTCAGGTTGAAAAGTATGGAGGGATTTAATTCAACAATAAGCTACAAGACAGTATGTTTTAATTTAATAAATATATGTATATACGATTTATACAAGAAGTATATATATATATATAGCCAGATAGGATTTTCAAAATATATACAACTGTTCAATTTTTAAAATTTGAACAATGGTAATTAGGATTATGTACACACTGTTAATAAATTTCTAATTTGGTCAGAGGAAAAACAAAAATATATATTTGCAATGAGATATATGTAAATGCAGTTTCCAATTTATATATCTATATTCGAAAAGCAAAAAAATTTAATTATCAGTTTAAATTAAAATCGCTAGTTAATTCATTTAGTAAATGGTAATTAATTGACCGATTTATTATAAATGTTAATAAACCGTATAATGTTTATACAAGGTGTAAAATCATGGGAACAAGCTGGTTTGAAGCGGATTGCAAACAAAATCAAAGGTGAGTTAATCTCACTCATCTGGTTGCTATTTAAATTTAAATGGTTAAATTTAAATAATTGGTTGAATGATTGAATTGGTTTGATGTGCTATATTATATATATAGTAGTATATATAGTATATATTGGAGTTGTTGATATTTCCGGATTTTATAGCGGATGAGACCCTATGCGCCGCATAATAGCGGATGATAATATTTAAACCCATATACCGCGATACTCCACCTCGAAGTGGAATTGGTATTGTGCTAACGTCTGTGGATGCAGGGAAACAGGTTGGAGGGATCCAACTGGATTCCTTAAATTATTTAGATTATTTAATATTTTGTGCTATGAATATTGATATCCTGTGATGATTTTATTGGTAATTGAATATTGGATGATATGGTTGGATTGAATATTTCAGTAAAAGGAATTATGAAAATGTATTGAATTGGATTTTTGGAAAGAAATTAAAGAGTAAAATTTAAGTAAATAATTCTAGTGAATTTGAATAAATTAAATAATAAATTGTAAAAGCAATAAAAACAATTTCAAAATTTTAATAAATATGGAAAGGGGGAATTATGAATTAACATGGGAATAATAAATTTTAAACTAAAGTGATATTAAATTTAAAGAATAAAGAATTTATTTTTTGAATTTAAGGATTAAATTTAATTAAAGGATAAATAAGGAGTTTTGGAAATTTGAAATTGGTATTTTCAGTTAAAAGGGGTTTAACTCATAATAAAGAAATAAATCTAAAGGTTAATATATTTTGAAATAAATGAAGTAAGTAAAGAAAATTATTTCAAGTGAATTGAGTTGGAAATCAATTGTAAATTGATTTAAGTATTTGGAATTGAAATTGTAAAGAGAAGTGAGATTTTGGAATTTATAAACTAGGTTTATAAAGTAAAATAAAATATCAGTGGATATTTGAAAATATAAATTCAAGGTGGGAATTTATAAAGGGATATGAATTGGTTTAAAAATAAATGTTGATTTATTTTTAAAAGATGTGAAGAGAAGTGTATTTCCTTGGATAGCCAAGTACGTTTTCAAAGCAATTTGAAATATAAGTTAAAAGTTTTAAGTATGTTTTAAAAAGCATGTTTTAGAAAATTTGTTTTTTTTCTAAATGTTAATTTCCAAAGTAAGTATTTTCAAAAATCTATTATTGTAGTAATTATATAAAAGTGATTTGGTATTATGGTTTAAAAAGAGAAATTTAGTTTATATTTATAAAGTCGTTTTATTTTAAATATTCTTAAAGTATATATTTTAATAAAGTACTAAAGTAGTTTTAAATTTCAATGTTATAAAGTATATTTATAATAAAGTGTTTTTAAATTATTTTAAAATCTAAAAGTATTTTGTACTTGGTGTTTCAGTGGAAATAAATATTTGGGAAATGCATTCCGTGAAAGGAAACTATTTGAAATTGTTTTCAAAGGATTGAAAATGGAAATATATTTTTCAAAGATATTTTGAGGTAAATAAATAATTTGGGAGAATTATTTATTGTTTGATGGATTTGTGAATGTTAATTGATAGTTAAATAACCGACTATCAATATTGGCCAATGCGCTGATCGTTTCGAAGAGACCGGGATCGGGAGTTTTCCCGAAAACCACTTCGATCGGTTTGTACGTTTCGTGGAAACGATTTCGGAGTCGAAGATGGAGCAGTGAAGTGCAAGGGCTAGTCCCTACTAATCTTGAGGATATTTCCAAAATGGATGTAGTAGGAGTAGTGCCTTCGGTTTCGTTCGGACCCGGGACAGACTTGTATGGATGAATGCTTTTGAAAACATCGTCAGCGGATGATGGGCATTCTAAGGGATATGTTCTGAAAGGTAACGCTTAGCCTCGAGCCTCATCAACTGGGAATGACTGAAAATCAGGGGTTATGCAGCAAGGCTTCATGGGTCGCACCCACTTGAGAGTAAGGTCATCCCTGTCTAGATGTCCCTTTTTATATTCGGCTTAGTGGTGCGGTTGCTGATCACAACCGTGGGGTGGTCTTATTCGGAATTATCCAGTAAGGGATGGTTTTGGCCTTGTGTTGCAGGGGACTTAGGGTGGGTCCTCGGTACTGTGATCTAGGCCACGTACTGTGACAGGTGGTACCCCAGTGCCTAGTCATTAGTTGGAAATCCATTCTCCCTACGTGCCTTGTACGGTATTTTTTTGTATTACCCACTTTGTGGCTAGTATGCTGGAATTTAATCATGTAACAATTTCAGCTATTTGAATAAGTATTTGTATATAGACACTATTATAATATCAGAGGATTTGATAAGAAAGTATTTTGGTTATCGTAAGGTAAAAACCTGACATGTTTATTTGTGGCGTGGTCTTACGAGATGCTTTTATTTTCAAAGATTTTTGAAACTTTAATAATCAAATTGAGTGTGATTTTCTCACGCTGGTTTTCCAGACTGACTCAGGTGTTATTTTATTATAATGCTCGGGTCAGACCGAGTATTATATGATACAGGATATGATGCTGTGGAGCTCAGGAGATGAGCTGGATGGCGAGACGTATCTTCCGTAATTGTGTATGTATATTCCGCTGTGTAGATTGCTGTACATTCAGTTGTATTGAGGACATGATATGATTATTGTCCAATTGTATGTTATGTGTACTCTGATGACGTAATGTATAAATAGATGTATTTTCTTTTCTGTAAAGATCAGTTATTATCTATTATATTTTATTCCGCTGCGTTTGGGAGATTCTGATGTTGTTTCTATTTTCTTCTTCTACCTCTTCCTTCTTTAACCCAAATGGTTCGTATTTCCGTTCTTCTTGAGTTCATTAATGGAGATTAATGTCAATTCAAGGGGTACGGGTTTGCGGGCTGTTACAATTTATAATTGATTTGAATGTATAAAAGAAGTTTTTTTAAATGGTTCCAGAAGTTTTATAAATTGGTTTATAAATTTTTTTAGAGGATTATAAGGAGTTTGTGAATGATTTTTGAATTGAATAAAAATGGAATTTGTTCTCAGTGTATAAATATACTTATACCGTCGAGATAAGTATATGAATATTTTCTATGTATCGGGGATATAGGAATTATGGATATATCTTTGTAAAAGTGTTTTTATACAAGTAATTTACAAATGTTTTATTTATGTAAGATTTATAAGAGGAGGCTAGTGATAGCTTATGTGCTTAACCAATGTTGTTTTTCCTATGCAGTAAAACCCCTGATTGAATGTTTATTATTCGATAGTTAAATAACCGACTATCGAAATTGGACCCAAACGTAACTCTGGAAATATCTAGGAGAAACACATAAGTTATATGGCATAGTCATCTCCGGTAATGCTGTACTGTGCATATAAATCTCGTTTCGTTTTCTTAGGACAATGATAAGGAAATCTGTCCACTAATGGTTAGAAGGTGATCTCCGATCTTTTCTTTGACTTTTTAATTCCTAAAGGACCAGGGTTGAGTTACTGGAAATTATCTAAAGTTGTTTCGAAGAGACCGGGATCAGGTATCTTATCTGAAAACCACTTCGATCCAACGAATGTGTTTCGAAGTGAGGACATCCTGAAGATGATGGAATTGGAGACGGAGCTCTCAGGTATTTCATTCAGTCCCAGAACGAACTTGTATGGATGAATGCTGATATTGCATTATTGCCTGGAAGGCAGTATTAGCATTCCAAGTAGGAAGTGCTATATAAAAGGTAAAACGTAGCCTCAAGCCTCATCAACGGGGAATGACTAAAACATGGGAGATGCAGCAGGGTTAAGTGGGTCGCTCCAAAGTTGAGTATGATCATCCCTATCTAGAGTCGCTATTATCTCTTATTAGTATGCTTCGGGGCCCATTAATGGAGGGGTGATCATATTCGGTACTATCCAGTAAGGGGTAGGCCGGTTCTGTGTTAGCAGGGGTTGATAGGTTCGACCTCGGTGTTATTTTATCTAGAGATGCATCATGACGGGCGGTACCCCGGTAGCCCAGTTATTGTATGGAATCCATTCTCCAATAAGCGTCGTACGGACTTAGTTGTACCCAATTATGCTGAAACATGAGATGCAAGCATTTCAGCTATACTTATACTTTGCTTTGACCCTAGACATTATTATAATATAAATGGATTTTCTATAGAAAATGTTTTGGTTATCGTAAGGTAAAAACCCATCCATGTTTATGTGCGGCATGATCTTACGAGATACTCTTAATTTTCAAAGGTTTTCTATAACTTTAAAATCCAGTTGGGTGTGTTTTTTCACGCAGGTTTTCCAGACCGACTCGGGTGTTAATTTATTATAATGCTCGGGTCAGGCCGAGCATATTATAGATTAGTTTGGATGCTTTGGAGCTTCAGGAGACGAGTTGGAGGCCCAGAGACGTATTCACATAGATGGTTATTTTTCTTCTGTATTTGTTGTTGTATTTATCAATAATTGTAAGGATAGGCTATCCTAACTGTCCAGGTTGAAATAGGTTAGTATACTCTGAGTGATGTTTTGAATATACATACATTAAAGTTTGTTTTGTATAAAGATTGATGCATATTATAGATTATTCATTCCGCTATGAGATTCTGTGTTGTTTAGTTTTTTCTCTTTGTCTTTTACCTTCTTTCTTTTTGCCTAACAATCGGTTTTTCCGGCATTCGATTTCCCGGCATGTAATACAGTGGACGTATTAGTGTCAATTTTCGAGGGTCGAAAACCCCGGTCGTTACATTTGGTATCAGAGCGAGGTTAAGCGAGAACCTTGGCTTTGGTGGGGGTACTCATTAGAGATAGGGTCAGTAGCACCCTAGAATGAGTTTAATTGTATATATATATATATATATATATATATATATATGAGCGCGTATTTGTTAGTGATATAAAAATTGTTTTATATTGTGTTGATTGGTCAGTTGAGTGGCATATGGATTCTGGTCAATACGAGTAATTAATGTTATTGATAGGGATCTCTAAACACTTGAATAGAGTAATTCGACATGGTATTGTTTTGAAATTTGGTAAATGAAATAATTTTACCTTATTATATTTTATATATAAAGGAATAATTTTCATATAATTATTATAGTATATATGGTATGCTTGGTTGTTAGAAAATAATAATGTTGATTATTATCATTTGTTGTTGTTGTGTTCTAATAAAGTTGTTGATACTATAATGTAAACAAGATAAGAAAAAAGAAATAATTTTATATAACCAAATGGAATTATATAGATATGATTTATAAATTAAAAGGAAATTTTAGAAGTATATTATAAATATGATTTATAAAAGTGGTTTATAAATTAAAAAGAATTTAAAAGCCGGGAGTTGAGAATTTAAATCCGGTTAATTTTGAAAATTGTTTTTCAAAGTTTTGGAAAATAATAATATTATTATTTGGAAAATATTTTTGAATGGAAATATTATAAAAGGATTTTAAAGAGAAAGAAAGCACTGAACTCACTTCGGTCGCTAGAAAATAATTTCGGTGATGACTGCAGCATCATCGACGTTCATTTTCGAGTTTCTAAGAGAGGAATTGCTACCATGGGGATTTTGTTTTGGTAAAACTAGTTTCGATTTGGAATTCAAAAAAATGATTTGATATACCAAGGGGATTTTTTTATATATAATATTTCAAAAATGATTTGGAATAAATAAGAAAAAGGTGTTTAAACTCCAGAAATTTTCATTTAAATGTTTTATGAAAATATGAGGAAATAAGTTTGATAACTTATAAGTTTTGAGAATTTTTAAGTAAAACAAATTTTTAAAATTCTTGCATATGAAGGTTAAGGAAGCAAAATTTGAAAAGAAGATTTAAATTAAGTTAATAATTTTTGGAAATGAAATTGGGGGTGTTTGAAATAAATTAATGAAATGAGCTAATTAAATTAATTAGTGAATTAGATATGGTTTGGAAAGTTGATTGATAAAATTGAATGTTGAAATTGGAAAATGATATTGAATTGGTTAGGAATGGATAAGGACTTAAGTTGTGAAGGGGTAGAAAACATAAGGAGAGTTGTATAAAAATGTTTATAAACTTAAGTAAAATTTTATGAAATGATTCATAAACGAATTATGTGTGGTATGAAATGTTGTTAAACATAGGATTTGAGAGAATAATTCTTAAGTGACTTTAGTATTGAAAGAATATACTAAGTAAGTAATGAATGTGAATAAAGCATTGTGAATAATGATTGTGGATAATTGAATGTAGATCAATTAAATGAGAATAAAGTGAATGGGAATAAAAATAATTTGGTTTAGCTAAGAAATCAATTTAAATAAATACATAAGTTGTATGTATATTATTTTATTCGCATAACGGTTTGATCCAGATTCAAGTACATGATTTCGAGATGATTTACATCGATCCGAGTTAGGATTTTCCACTCAGTTCTCGACGGCGAACACTGGATATGGATTTTTGGTTGATTTTGGAATTCTCTATCATAGTATGTCTATGCAAGGAGAATGACGGTTTCTAATCAAGGAACCGGATCCGAGTCCACACTAGAGTGGCCGTGTGAACGATACTAGTTCGGAAGTGAAATTGTGTGATCGAGCGAACGATCAAATTTGATATTGCATACGGATGATATATGTACATCGTACAGGTTTTAATAAAGTAAATGTTGGAAATTGAAATTGCAAAATAATATTGTTATGAATTATATGATTGGATATCATTGGTAAATAAGATGCAGGTATATAAAAGCAAGAGCAAGTTTGATGCCTTTGATTTCATATGTAAGATTTGGTTGCCCAACAAAAAGGTACATATTTATATTGTTGATTGATTTGATGGTTTTATGATTAAGCCACTTGGCTTCTGTTTTCTTTTGCTGGTTTCGGCCCTGAGTGGCGATTTGTAGTTGTTTCGATCCAGCTGCGCAAAGGAGACGCTGGCGAAAAATTTCGTAGATTTAAGGAGTTAGAAAATTTTTGAGAAAATTTAAAGAAATTTTTGATAACTAAAATTTGATTTTGAATTATAACCTGAAATGATTAAATGAATAATATTAGTTGGAAACTAAGAATGAGTGTGGAAACTTAGTAAAAGTAGAACAAAGTTCAACTAGTTGTTTTTTTGGGGAAAAGTTAAGGGCTTAAAACGATTAGGTAATCTGTTTCAACAAATTGGTTTTGGGAGGTTAAATGATTTATAAATGAGTTTTGAGAAATAGGTTTTGGCATTTTTCTTACTTGGTAATTTCAAGGACGAAATTCTTTTAAGGGGGAAGAGTGTAACGACCCAAAATTTCAGTAACCTGATTTTGGAATATTTAATGGATTTTAAATATTGAAAGTTGATTTTATAGGTTAAATAATTTGAATTTCAAGTATAACGATTTATTGGATAATTTAACTGTTGAATTTAATAATTTAAATTGTTTAAATAATTGAATCTTGGGTTTTAAGTTAGATGAAAATGGTTTCAATGCTTATTTAAATTCTATTTAATAAGATAGAAGATAATAAAACTTTTAAATTGGATTTAAAAGTGATTTAATGATTTTGAAAATAACTCGTTTTAGTTAACATATTAAAATAGCCTTCCGGGACACGGCCTCGGATTTCGACGAAACCAGTGTCATTGGATCCATAATAGTGAGTTATTGTATGCCAATGATTTTCATGGCCATCGGACGTATCGTTTGGTCGTGCGTGATTGAAATGTGTAAGATTTAATTTCGAAAATTTAATATAATAATTGGGTTCAAAAAGCTATCTTCTGCATACAGACGAATTAGGTCTTGAAACAAGATCCATTGCATTCAGAATAGGGGTATAACATATAGCCGCCACGCAACATGCCTCGTTTGGAGTTCGATATTTTCGGGTATGTTTTGTGGAATAATTTAAAATTAAAATAATATTATATATACATATCATCCATATCTAGCCCATGCTCACCACTGTTCATGCCTTAGCCCCACCTTTTCAAACCAGACCTCTTCTTCTTTATTTCAAGATATGTCTGTAACTAAAGAAAGAGTTTTCCCTTTTTTTCAAAATGTCAAAATCCAAAATAAAATTATTTAGTTGATTAAAAATTATGATTTTGGATTCGTTGAGCTCGTACGCTCAAGAGTTACCATTTCATATGCTCGATAGTGGGTTCGTCATTGTTTAAAGGTAGCCGATTTTGGGGCAGAAAGGCTAGGGTTCGATTTTTCTAGCGGTGGAAGGGGAAGAGGCGGCGATAGGGTTTGCGATGGGTTTCTCTTGGCATTTAGCTTCGTTGGGCAGTTTTTGGCGAGTTGCCGTTGTGCATTGGAGAATGCAATAGGAGCAGGTCGCGATTTTGGGGAGCACGGTCGTGTTTTCGTAGGAGGAGGCATATAAGATGTGGAGGTGATGTTCGGGAGGAGCTCACATAGAGATTAATCGGTTTCGAAAAGCATGGAGAAATGGAGGAGCTAGGAGGAGAGAGGGTGATCGACATGGTTGGTTGTGCACTGATATTTGCGTGCACAGGGAAGAGGCCATGTTAGAGGAAGAAAGGAGAATATGGGTATTTTTGTAATTATATTTGAAAGTTGTTTGTTTTAATTTAAAGGTAAATTAATAACTTAAAAAATTGATAACCCCTTCATACGAGATCCTATCGAGACGAAACTTTTTGTGTTGCGATTGTATTGACGAAAGCTTTGTGATGGAGCTGGTTGGGTTGCATTTTGAGATAGTTGAAAGTTAGGCAAAATCAAACGTCGTTTGATTTTGTTCCAAAACGGAATGCCTCGGCGACAATAGAAAATTTCGGTGAGTTAAACTCACCTTTTTGGATAACTAGTATGATAAATGGTTGATAAAAATTGTTGAATGATTGTTTGGATGTTTACTATATTTATTAGTTGGTTTGGATATATTCCCGCCTATTGGAGCGGATGAGACCCTATTGCATTCCTGTGTAAGAGCGGATGACCCTTTGTATACTAATCCCGCCTTAAAGCGGTTGATTTATATTTTATGAATATATAACATGTGTGATGCAGGGGAAACAAGTCGGAGGGATCCAACAATATTCCTCACAACTGTTGATTTTAATTACATATATATGTGCTAATATATATGAGCTGTGTTGCAGGAGAACAGGTTGTAGGGATCCAACGGGATTCCTCGATATCGTTGAATTGTTCCATAATATTTCTGTTATATAGATTATTGAAAAATCATCCTGATTGTGGACACTATGGTTATAACATTCTTATATGTTGAAAACTAAAACCCAGTAGTAATAGAAAATCAATATCGATATTGGTTGAGCGTTGGGTGGCTATTGGCCTTAAATTACTATTTTAAAAATACTATTAACTGCCGTTTGAGTTGGAATTGGTTTTTGAGACAGGAAACTATTTTTAAATCTGAAATTGGATTTCGAAAATATTTTGTTTTAAAGATTATCGATTTAATTATATTTAATATTGTTTTTAAAAAATTTATCAAAATGGTAATATTTTGAAAAGTTAATTATTTCAAGGATAGTTATGATTTGAAATTAATAATAAGGATTATTAGTATGGTTTTAAAGTAAAAGATTTTTTTAATATTATAATTGTTTCCGAGATCCATGAATAGAATTAAAAGATTTGGATTTTATAAAGGAATTAATAAAATGGTTTGAAGACTTAAGGGAAGATTATTTACATGGTAAAAGAGTTTATAAATGGTTAGATATTTATAAACGAATTTTAGAAATAGGTTTATAGATTTATGAAAGAAGTTTTATAAATGGTTTAGAGATTATAAAGGATTTACAAATGGATTTAGAAATATACAAAGAGGATTTATAATTGATTTGAATGTATAAAAGAAGTTTTTCATAAATGGTTCCAGAAGTTTATTGTTTTATAAATTGTTTTAGAGGATTATAAGGAGTTTGTGAATGATTTTTGAATAGAATAAAAATGGATTTTTTTTCTCAGTGTGTAAATATACTTATACCGTTGAGACAAGTATATAAATATTATCTAAGTATCGAGGATATAGGAATTGGTGGATATATCATTGTAAAAGTGTTTTTATACAAGTAATTTACAAATGTTTTATTTATGAAAGATTTATAAAAGGAGGCTAGTGATAGCTTATGTGCTTAAACAATGTTGTTTTTCCTATGGAATAAAACCCCTGATTGAATATTTGTTACTCGATAGTTAAATAACCGACTATCGAAATTGGACCCAAACGTAACTCTAAAAATATCTAGGAGAAACACGTGAGTTATATGGCACAGTCATCTCCAGTGATGTTGTACTATGCGTATAAATCTCATTTCGTTCTCTTAGGATAACGATAAGGAAATCATTCCACTAACGGTTAGGAGGTGATCTCTGATCTTATCTTTGACTTTTAATTTCCTAAAGAACCCGGGTTGAGTTTATCGAAAATTATCGAAAGTTATTTCGAAGAGACCAGGATCGGGTATGTTATCCGAAACCCACTTTGATCCAACGAATGCATTTTGAAGTGAGGACATCTTGAAGATGATGGAATTGGAGATGGAGCTCTCAAGTGTTTCGTTCAGTCCCGGAACGAACTTGTATGGATGAATGCTGGTATTGCATTGTTGCCTGGAAGGCAGTATTAGCATTCCGAGTGGGAAGTGCTATATAAAAGGTAAAACGTAGCCTCAAACCTCATCAACCGGGAATGACTAAAACAGGAGAGATGCAGCAGGGCTAAATGGGTCGCTCCCAAGTAAGGTATGATCATCCCTATCTAGAGTCGCATTATCTCTCATTTGTATGCTTCGAGGCTCATTAATGGAGGGGTGATCATATTCGGTACTATTCAGTAAGGGGTAGGCCGGTTCTGTGTTGGCAGGGGTCGATAGGTTCGACCTCGGTGTTATTTTATCTAGAGATTCACCGTGACGGGCGGTACCCAGTAGCCCAGTCATTGTATGGAATCCATTCTCCAATAAGCGCCGTACGGACTTAGTTATGCCCAACTTGCTGAAATGTGAGATGCAAGCATTTCAGCTATATTCATATTTTACTTTGACCCTAGACATTATTATAATATAAATGGATTTTCTATAGAAAATGTTTTGGTTATCGTAAGATAAAAACCCATCCGTGTTTATGTGCGGCGTGGTCTTCCAAGATACTCTTGATTTTCAAAGGTTTTCTGTAACTTTAAAATCCAGTTGGGTGTGTTTTCTCATGCTAGTTTTCTAGACTGACTCAGGTGTTATTTTATTTTAATGCTCGGGTCAGACCGAGCATTTTACAGATTAGTTTGGTTGCTTTGGAGCTTCAGGAGACAAGTTGAAGGCCCAGAGATGTATTCACGTAGATGGTTATTTTTCCACTGTATTCGTTGTTGTATTTATCAGCAAATGTAAGGACAGACTGTTATAACTGTCCAGGCTGAAATAGGTTAGTATACTCTGATTAGTGTTTTGAATATACATACATTAAAGTTTGTTTTGTGTAAAGATTGATGTATATTATAGATTATTCATTCCGTTGTGAGATTCTGTGTTGTTTAGTTTTTTCTTATCTTCTTCCTTCTTTCTTTTTCCTTAACAATCGGTTTTTCTGACATTCGATATCTCGACATGTAATATAGTGGACGTATTAGTTTCAATTTTTGAGGGTCGAAAACCCCGGTCGTTGCACATCCCAACAAATCTCCACCCTATCTGAAATCCATTCGTGCGTCCTCCATGCCAACTTTTATGGTTGTGCCGTTTTGAGACTTTGTTCACGTGCCATTCTTTCAAACCCAATGTACCATGGTCTAGCTCCACCTTAATTCTGACAACTTAAGCCTACGGTGCTAACCACCATGATTTACAGACCTCATGTGCATTATCTATTGCCCCAAGCGTTACCATCGGCTCTGATACCATGTTGAAATTTCTAGATCCATCTACACATCTCTCCATAGGAGCAACATAAAGTTTGATCGGCATCTTTTAACAAAAGGAATCCCTTGTTGTTACATGCGACCGAGCTCATATACATAGCACTCCACCTCCATTATTTTTTACAATATGGGACTATTTCTGTTCCAACCTGCGCGACACCCTCAATGTTAATTTTAGGTGATGCAAAATCACATTTAGATAGGGAAATAAATGTACAAAAGAAGGAAATAGTAAATTTAAATTTTCTCTAATTAATAGGCATATATGGATATGCTTATTTCTCTCTCTAATTGGATAATCAATTTATTCTTTTCCATATACATATTAACTTGGGTATTAAGTAATTTATTGTTATAAATATAGCCTAAATGGGAGAGTGGAAAAGTATGGAAAATTATTCGGTGTTTCTTTCTTCTTCCATCTTTGTTCTTTTTCTTCAAATGCTAGGAAGCAATTGCCATAAAGATTAAGATTTCGTTATCAATTAGAGTTTATTCTATTTTTTGTTTTGTATACTTTTATTTGGAAGATTAATGTAACGTTTTATAAGAATCAACACAGAGAGTGGTTGAGTGGAACCTTGTGTGTTCGTTCTTTTTTTCTTTATGTGTTTTGTAACTATCATCACTATTATTTGTGTTCATATTATTATTATTTTTATTTGACATTATCCCTTTATGGTTTCGATGATATAATATCTTGGGAGCGGCCTCTACAACATTTTTATCCTTTATTAGGTTTTGCACTATAAAGATCCTAAAAAATTAGTATTATTACTCCATTTTTTGGTAAGTGAGAAGTCAGGCTACTCAAGGTGTCTTAGCCTGGCCCAGTCTGGTATAGACCGAATGGGTCTAGGTCAGCTCACAAATCAGCCACTACTGAGGGTAGGTCGATCGGGTTTCCTATGCATGATGAAAACCCAAATCCTGCCTAGGCCTACATTGGTTCCTCTGCTTAAATGCATGTCAAGCATTCTGCTTATCGAGACTCCCTATGCAGCAACCCTAGTGACCGGCTCGCCCATTAAGACAACCCAACTCTGCCCATTTCTCATTGGTGACCAACTCTCTCTCTCCAGTCCGCTTACAACCTGGCTCCAGACTAGCCTGCTTGCTCAAGCGTCTCTCCCTCAGCTATCTCCCTACCGGCATAACTTGAGACTATCTCAAGGGTGGTCTGTTATTGATCCAGCTTCGATACCACCACTACAAGAAAATGTACTTTTAGTTGCATTAAATAGCAAAGTTTAAATGCTAAATGCAACTGTTTCACCGATTTTGGTATAGTCGCAGCGTTCTAGTTTAGATACATTCAATAATATTTTAGGCGGGCTTTATTTTTGCATTCCTGCTTTCTATGTCATCTCATTTTCATTCTCTTTCGTTGCTGGACCTAAAACGAAATAAAAACCTTGGATAAAAATTATTTGATTCTGACCCTTCTCAAATCTCTAAAAAATATATGCCTAATGATCACCACCACCACTTAAACAAAACCAGATTTCTATTTATCAAAATTATCACTGACTGGAAAACTAAATAAGAATATGTGTTGCGCACCAACACCGATCTATTTTGGTATTAAATTCTTTTCCTTTCCCTAATCTGATTTAGGTATTCAATTTGATTTTGGTATCCAATTCATTTTCTTTCCCTGAATTGAAATCAATTTCAGGTGGCTACATCCTATAAGGAGAGGATGCATGGAATGGGAGCAAACGAGATGAATCGCATAGACATTTCAAATTAGAATTGGAAAGAGATATTTAGGAGGAGTTTCAAAAGAATGGACGCAGAGGTGGTGATGTGTCAAGCGATCGATTGTTAGAAAGGGAGGTGCAGGTGCGAGCTGCGGATGATGAAGTGCGACTATGTCTGGTCAACGGCTACTATTGCCATAGTCAACACTGATGACATTGTAGTTTCCAACTGTGGAGATTCAATGATTGTGCTGTATCGAAAAGGGATGGCTATTCCTCTCTCTGTTGATCTAAGGTTCAAATTTCATTCTTGTTATCATTTAACATGCCTAGCTTAACCAATCAGCAACCGTATAACATACTGATAATCTATGCTACAAAAGAGATTTTCCACTTTACTATAAAATAGTTTATAGAATTTGTCGCAAATACAAATATTCCACTTTGTTACAACACATATATCTATAATCTCTATTTTAACCACAACTAATTCATTTTTTCTTTTATAAAATAGAATCAATTTCCTTTCAAATAAACTATATCCATTTGAAGGTTGTAAGCATATCCTTCTGTTACGAGTTGATAAGATTTTCATCCATTAGAAGATCGTCCTCGTTGCTGTAGAATTTCGGCAAGTCTAGGTCAGTATGAGAGCTTTCTAGGGGTAGAAGTAGATAAGATGGAGAATGGATTGCTATCATGGCGTCTGATTTAAACTTGCTACTGATTGAAGAGGTTAGTTGTGCTTTTAAGTTTATGCTGACTATCATTTTTTTATAAACAAAAAGCAAGTAAGTATGTAATTGTGTTGGATAAATGTAGAGTATTTTAATAAAGAATAATATCCCATCATTTAATTTTGATAATTTTTGTTGCATAGATGTATGATATCATTTAATGGAAAACCGTTAGTTTGGCTATATGATATACGTATGTGTATGGAACCCCATCACACCTATAAGGACAAATCTTTTAAGGATTTGTCGTATATTTCATGGTAATTTCTATTATGAAAGATTTTAAAGTGGTTCAATTTGAAAATATTATGCAATGTTAAGATGGATTTTACAGGGCATGTAGAAAAACATTTTTCAAATCTTCTAACTTCTAGCAAATGATAAATTTAGGAAGCTATGCTTAGTAGCTCATATGAACATTCAATATTATTACTCTAATACGACAACCTTATATGGTTCGAAGAACAATAGATTGCATCATGATAAATAGGTTTTGCTTCGTCACTAGGACACTTTATTTTAATATCATTTGTGGTTGCTACAATTTTCAAATGAATTAGTTGGGGTCAAAACATATTCTGCTGGTCATGAATTGATTTTGACACCTTATAAAATAGAATCAATTTTCATTGCAAATGGGACCTTAAGTTTAATTTTCACAAGTACTATGATATTTGGAACATGACTTCAAAAAAGTGATTGGCATTTTCTCTATAAAGGAATATATGTGTGCATATACATGCACGCGTGTGTGTTTTACAAGAAAAACCACTGGTATTCACTAGTAAGATCTTCGAAATCTGATTGATCCAAAAAAGGATAAACAATATACCCAACAGCTGAATCAGAAGTATATAACATAAACCTATCATACTAAATCAGGATTCGAGATGCTTATGATAGGATTGAGTCATTTTGCGAATGGAGGTGGTCTGTAAATGTTGTTTCCTGATCAATTCATCCTAAATATTTACCAATCAATATAGAACATGATAAACTTCCTATAACTTAAATATATGTAAGGCATCGTCGTCGTTCGTTATCATCATATTTGGGCCCATAACCACTACCACCACAATCATTTGTCTAAATAATTATTAATATTGATTATTGACATAATATATATTACTTACTTTGTATTTCGGAACCCCCCTTGGTTTTGGGTTTATCTTTTCTTTTGTTATCTTTTTTTGCTTGTGATTTGGCTTTTTTCAATAATTCACCTAGTCATTTAGCCCAGTATACTGTATTGTACATTTGTATTTTTTGTACAAATTGATAAAACATGTTAACAAAGATGACATTAACATCAAGAAATGCATGAAGTTGATATAAATATAACGTTAAATTTTAGACTATGTTGTTAGAGTTTATGTAGTTTCTACTTGCCGATATAAATATAATGTTAAATCTCAACCAACCATTTCTAATGAAGAATAATGCAAAATATTATTATCTTAATATGTATACAGTGGAGTTATTTTGTTGGATGTGGATATTGGCATATCCTTATCTACTTTTGCATTGTTGTAATGTTATTCCAATCCATTATTGGATTTTGAAACTGCTAATAATTTTAGTTTATAATGGTTAGTGGTATTTGATTTTGAAACGGCTGTTGGATGACCCAGAGGTGTTATTACCTTCTAATTTAAAAGAACAAATAGTATTTGATCTAAAAATGTGTAAAAGTATCATTGTTTATGCAAAAAGGTAGTATTGCTAATAAATTAGATGAAGAAATGGCTAAAGTGACCAAAATTTGTAGCATCTTATTGAAATTTGAAGGTTAGTAATACCTTTTGTTTTTTAAATGAGTAAAACATGGCTTTTGAAGGAGATTATTCTTGGTTTGTAGCCAAAAGATAGGTTGGTGAAACTGCTTTAAATGCGCTAGTTCAAGGTCAGTCACAAACTAATATCAAGAAGTTCCGATGTTGCATTCAAATATCAAGAAGGTATTGATGGTACTTTTGTTGTTTCTTATTTTGTGATTTGAGAATTTCTTTATAATTCTATGTCATTCTATTCACTAAGAAATGAAATTATACAAGTTGTTAGAAATAACATATGTATTACATATGCAGCTCAGTTGACGTGCAGTTCTTTGTATTTTAGAATCTAATGTGCAATTTATTTCAACTCCCAACCAGCCTCTCATTATCTTTATAAGTGGAATAATCAATGGTAAAAGTCATATCTTTGAAAAATGATTAATAATAGAGTTAATACTTTAGTAGTTAATTGCCAATGTTGCTCTACTTATCATTTAGGCTGTTACAATCCATCCCTCCATTTTATTTGGGCTCTTTTGTGTATTAATTGCCATGTGATAAGGACTCGATTCTACCTTCTTAGTGTACGTTATTTGGTCTGGTCGACAAATACTATTTACTTCCTATGTTTGAGTCATTGCCAATATTGCACTACTAGTTTTTATTGATATTATGACCAAAAAGAATATATAGTCCGCCATTTATTTTGGCAATGACTTTTGGTTATTTTTAAATATTATTGTTGTGCAACGAACATCAGTAGACTAAGATGTCATCAGTGTTTTAACAACTGTGTGCTTGGTTTGGTGGCTACAGTTCCAATTTGAATCACTATAGGAGGATGAAATATTTGGATACCTTTTAATTTAGTGTAGGTAGACAGCGGTCTCGCTTTCAATTGGTAGGTTCAATGAAGTGGAAGAACAAAATTTTCAGGCCACAGGCACAGTTAGGCCTCAACAGATGCATAAACAAAGTGAACATGTAATGGAAATGGCCATGAATCATGAAGGTCAGCATACAGTCGAGGAGGATGGAGATTCTTCTAAGATGCATGTGAAAGCATGTTGTGGCTTTCCAAAGTGGCTACAGGTAGATAAACATATAGTTCTAGAATTTGCATTGAAAATTCAATATTAAATGTAGTTAAGTTGGCACCACCATTGCCAATCTATCGCACATCCACTAAAGTGGCTGGATGCCTTCTCCATCGTCTAAAATTCAATTTACGTGAAATGTTTATTGCTAATTTACTGTCCGTTGGAGTTAAGTGTCATTCTCACCAATTTTTTGTCATTTTGCTATATTTAGATGAAAAATATGTTATACCTTAACTTATAACTAGTTGGAATCAAAAGTTTGTGATATGTTTTATTCTCTAGAAGCTTTCTACTTACTTGCTAACAATATGATGCATCACTTGATGCTTATTTTTCTTCTTTTTAAGAATTTGAGCTGAGTATTTTTGTTTGGACAGTCAATATCCAGAGGACATTTGAATCATGTTAACTGATTTTGTCTTCCATTACTCCTTCCATGTTTGAACCAAATTCGTATAAAACCGGCACAGTAATAAACTTGTGGTCACTAATGTGCAACAACATGCACAAGCTATGCCTAACGGCCCCAAACAACCCCACACACTACTCATGAACAATAGCTTATGATATGAATCTAAATTAAAGAGGGAGGATTTGGAGAAGAAGAGAAGGAGAATTAGAGGAAGAAGACATTGAAACAGTAAGAGAAAGAATTAATTTCATTTCCGCCTCCATTCTATTCATCATTCTTGTGCATATAAAGATGCTACAACCATTCATTACATGACAAGTGGCATCTAGAAGTTTCACAATTTGTTATAGCCACTATTATAAAACAGAAAAAGATGCTAATAATGAAATTTGTTGTAAAAAGAAGCTCTTATTTTCAGGTGCAAGTTGTAGCCTCTATTAGCATGTTCTTCCTATGCACATGGCATTGTTGCATTAATACTTATCACCGAAAGGTGTGTGTGTGTGTGTGTGTGTGTGTGTATATATATATATATATATATATATCACGTATTGGCCTAGTAGCATTCTCATTATGGCATATATCACTGTCTAGCCAATACCGTATCATTATCCACGCCTCGAAAACGACCTTGTCCTCAAGGTCGAAAGTGTCCTCTGTGTTGAATGTACCGCCGGGATCGAAGATGAGAATTTTTCTTTCACATCTTGACCTGTTCATTTCAGCAAACACACTAGGTGCGTTAGTCCATTCCAGCTCCTGTTTGCTTATTTCAACAAACACATTGTGTGCACCATTCTCTTTCTGCGCAATGTGCCATGAAGAATTCAGTGCTTGTGTGGCGCCCAAAGCCTTAAAAAGTGCAGTTGCAGAGTAGTACGCATTTGACTGGTAATGGACACTACTTTTCATAGACACAAAAGTAGAATAATGTGACGGTGAAATTGGTGATGGGGCAGTGTCTGTTCTTGCGTGAACTGAAGGGGGAGGGAATTGGGTGTAGATCTAGCATTGGTGACATGAGATAGGGTAGGAGACGCTAGACAGGATGAAGGAATCATTAAAGGAGCAGGTATTGTACTGGTGATATAAGACTTAGGCGAGGGAGGTGTTGCTGTTGACGATCCTATAGCAGTTGCATATAACTGTGTTGGAGGAGTGCTAGGAGCAGTAGTGGCAGAGGTCAGAGGAGCAGCCGCGGAAGTGGTCAGACTTGAAGAATTCCTTGCTTTCATTCTATCTTGCATTCTCTCTATAATAACCATCATCTCATGAAGTTTATTTCGTATGAAATCCAGATCTAAAGCAATTGCATTCTCCAGCAATAAATTTTCAGTTTTATCCTCATAATCAATTTTCTTATAAAATTGAATATCAAGTTGACAACATCTATCATATATGTATCTTCCTTGTAATTGTCTCTTTGCCCAAAGAGCATTTTGACATGAATCAAATCGAACAATTGCTTGCAGCAGTTCACTTGATTGTAGTATATCAATCTTCTCGACATATCCATACGGATCAAACACTCGATGAAGTACCTGCTCATTGATCAGATAAATAGTATTATGGACCGAAACCAATAGATCTTGAGTGATTTCATGGGTAGCAGACATACTGAATTCGAAATCAGATCTAAACTAAATGCCCTTTTTTTTAAGAAATAAAAGAAGAGGTGGATAATTGAGAACTAAGAAAAGAACAGATCTGAATGAAGAAGAGAATTAAGATAAAGGAGGTGAGAACATCGATGAAAGCACCAATTGATATGGATCTAAATTAAAGAGGGAGGATTTGGAGAAGAAGAGAAGGAGAATTAGAGAAAGAAGACATTGAAACAGTAAGAGAAAGAATTAATTTCATTTCTGCCTCCATTATATTCATCATTCTTGTGCATATAAAGATGCTACAACCATTCATTACATGACAAGTGGCATCTAGAAGTTTCACAATTTGTTATAGCCACTATTATAAAACAGAAAAAGATGCTAATAATGAAATTTGTTGTAAAAAGAAGCTCTTATTTTCAGGTGCAAGTTGTAGCCTCTATTAGCATGTTCTTCCTGTGCACATGGCATTGTTGCATTAATACTTATCACCGGAAGATGTGTGTGTGTGTGTGTGTGTATATATATATATATATATATATATATATATATATATATATATATATATATATATATAACGTCTTGGCCTAGTAGCATATATATAACGTCTTGGCCTAGTAGCATTCTCATTATGGCATATATCACTGTCTAGCCAATACCGTATCAGCTTAGGCCTAAGTGGCAAATCAAAACTACCTGGAGGTTATTTGCAATAACATGGACAAAGATGGGTCACTAGCAAACAATGCATTAGAGAAAAATTTAGTTTTATTTAAATTATTTGCATATTTGTTGTCTTTACTTTTGGTTACAAAACAGGCCAGCCGGCTCACTTTCGTACAAGAATAATGTAATAGCCATTAGCAGGATAGTGGTCAAATGAAAAACAGTAAGAAGTTTGTTACAAAATTCCATCTCTTTACATTTTCTGTACATTTCTTCCTCTAACCTATGTCTTCTCTCCTTCATCTTTCTACTCCGTAAAAACATTCCCTACAAGAATATAGCAGGGCCATATATTACACATGTTGAGTATCTTTAAATGCAATCGAGGTGCTACGTACGTAGATATGTTTTGGAAATGAGCTTTATGAAACACGTGCTTTGTTGCTGTTATAAAACGTAAAATGGGGCTACGGAATTTGTCTTTTACCAGCTTTGTTCACCTGCAGTTCATAGGATTGTTTGAAGGCATCTTGGAGCTCCCATAAGCCAACGCATGCCAAGCCAAATACTGCAGCTGTTAATGGTAGTGACTCAACCGAGCTTTCAAAAATGGGTTGGTTATATTGCGTAAAGAAAGGGCAGGCTTGAACTCCTGTACTTCCTCATTTTGATTGGACTAGGTATGTTTCACGCTTGTTAAAGTGTCATCCAACAATTTACCTTCCCACCCCACAACAAACGGACGGAGAGACATGTATATGTAGCCACTTTATTTATTTTTTTGTATTTTTGACTCTACTGTAGACCCGAAGACAAATCAAGGGGAAAGAAATCAATAGACAAAAGAGAGTCACTACAAGAAAAACTAGTATTAGTAGCACAATATAGCAGCGTTTCAATGTTATGTGCTACTTTTGTTTATTTTGGTAAAAAATGGAATGCTAATCATACTAAAATATTTGGCGGGACACGAATATTAGGCGGCTGCGTTTATTTTGGTCATTGGAATTCATTTTCATTCGCACGGTTTTTAGTTCTCAATTTTCGTTCAAAGAAATAGCCTAATGAATAGAGAACTCTCCAGATTCGTCCAAATATCGTCTTTCCCAACCAAAATCCCAACTTTCCTACTCCAAATTTCGTCGATTCTTATGGTAAACTTCTAGATCTGGAGGAGTATGGTTCTTCGTAGTCTAGGGTAGGCAACCTGGGCAACTTGGCTCCATAGCTTTAGTTCCATACGAGTTTCACATAGTGAAGGCTGATTAACTCAGCATCGATCTCTGTTAATCCAGAATAAAAAGGTTATAGTTCTGGGTTTGAGATTTTATCCTATGATTTGATACTTTTATCTAGAATTGTATGATCCGAGCATTTTAGTTTTTATAATCAGATTCTGACTTCTTAATGTTGATTAAGATCTAATGGGCATTGTTTTTGTTTTTGATTTGAATCGTCTGGGAGTTTTATTTGTTTATCCAATTACTCACCGTGTTAAGATGAAGAAATGTTTTATCTGATTGTATTTCGTTGTTAATACAACAGATGATTTTGTTATTCAATTCACAACACAAAATTTTTAATATTAAATCGATTATATAATCATGTCTTATCCATTAATTTTATCGATTAATCTTGCAAATGTTTATTTTATGTAGAATCTGACCTTCTTCTATATTACTTAGCTTTCGGAGGCTTTGAATTAACTGGGTTTAGTTATTTTTTAGATTTTCTAGTATCTGCTGCTATTGCGGAGTTCAAAAGTCCTGTTATTTTTTGAGTTGTGTGCATAGTTCAAGTGAACATGGAGTTGGCAAGAATTGATGCAAATGTCAATGGATTGTCACCGGGCAAACATGGATGTGCTATTGATGAATTTGGTGACTTGACTAGAGGTACATAAAGCACTGGTACACTGATCCTTTGGTCATGTTTTAATTTTCCTAAAGTCTTTAGGATTACGCCGTCAATTATTCCTTTATTTGCTCATTTTTTCTCATTTACGAGCAATAATATATTATTTCAACCCAATAAAATTATAAGATCCTAGTAAAAAGGGACATCATAGGTCCATATTTTTTTCTCACTTCATCTAATTCATAAGTATTGTTAATTCAACCCCAGTAAAATCATTAAATCCTAATAAGAAGAAACACCATAGGTCCATATATTCATTTTAAGACTCTAAGTCAATGCAAGGATTGTTGATCATTTTTCTAAAAAGATTTATGACTGACTTTATAAGCTAGAAAGCATATTGTTATTATATGTACGATCTCAGAATGGTGATCTATTTTGGATGCACTGATTTAAGATTTATGATGAAAATCATTCTAAATAAATGCACTATAGTAAAAGGTTAAGTGGAAGAATTACTTAAGTTAAGCTTTCCATTATTTGGAATGTATTTACTTGCGTGAATCACTTTTCTGTAAAATTGATGTGATTACTAAAGTTTATTAATATAACCTCATCTTTACATCATCTTGTAATAAATGCAAGAACAAGAAATCTAAACGATTTGAAGAGTTACACTGTTTGGAAAAAAAAGCTTTATGTTGTGTCTTTTAAGTTTAACATGTTATATTGTTAAGAAACAATGCTTTCTGCAACAATCAGAAGAGAAAAACAAATTCAAATTTAATACATGGCTAAATTAACATGGCGGTACAACAGTACAATTCATGACAATCCACCATATTACCAAATAACTTAAATCAACTTTTCATGTTGCACACTTTTTCTTCTATTTGATTCTGGTAGGATATTTACCACTTCATAGATACATGTCTAAGTAGAATTCATGGGGGGTATTTTACTATTGGATTTTGATGGCTCATTAAACAAAAATTGATATTCTATGTTGGATTTTGAATGTTTATTAAAGGAAAATTGACATTCTGTGTTGGATTTTGAGTATCTTGTAAGAAAACTGTGCATGTTTTGTTAAGCTTTTGACTTCAAATTAAAAAATTGAATTGACATCTAACAGTTTTCTTTTATTAAATTTTTTTTTTGTGTTTGAATAGTATGTACCAGTTCCTAACATTATGTGTGGGATAAAGGCAACAAGGATTTCTATTTTATCACTACTTGTATTATAAGTTCCGTTGGTATATCTTTTTAGTACAAAAGAGTTTAATTTGTTCATTTATATACTTTCTTTATGGATACTAGTATGGAGCTCGTGCCGATGGCATGGGTACAAACTTTATTTTTTTGTTCATAGCATATGAAACTATATATTGCAAGAATAAGAATATTTCTCAGTGTAAAATTTGCCGAATATAGAAAATATGACGATATTAATTAAACTGGTATAACCGAGATTTAATGCTTATTTACAAATCATATAGTAAATATCTTCAAATAAGAATATTTTAACATTTCTACTTAAGGGTAGAAATGTTGAACAACCTTAAACATGTGCATTACATTTACATTTTTGAAAATAAGGTAGACTGGTGCTAGATCTTGAAAATTAACAATCCAGAGCAATAATTCTAGAATGTAAAGCATAAGTTTATATGAAAACAAGGACATAATCTTAGACGATGTCTCTGCCTAAATGAGATAGTTAATGAAATCAAATCATCTTCAAATAAAATTAGAATTCTTGGTAATCATATATTACAGTTCAATTCAACCCTCTCATGTGAGCTTTGTAATAAAAGAAAGCACACATGGGTAGTAAACAAAATCTGATATGTTTTCTTGTTCAAACAAATCACCATCAATGCATTGGCACACAATTTAAAGGAAAAACCTATAGCAGGCAAGTAAACCCAAATCAACTCAACGAATAAAGACATCAATAAACTTTTATTTTAAGTTTTGACCATCAGCAGAACAACATATTTAGTAAGAAAGTGACTTAAGTTCACCACTTCCTTATATACTAGTCTTTTTAAAATAGAAAAGAATTATCCGGTCCCTAGGAACATGATCAGCCGTAAGCAAATATACAACTGACTGATAATAAAAATAGTAATGACTATACTAATATGGCAGGTGTAAGATTACCGCTGGGGTTTGGAAAATGATATTTCAACTGTAAATATTTGTTTAAATTCATATACGTTTCAAAAATTTACTTATAATTTCTTACTTGATCTAGTTTATGCAATCAATATCACAAAGATTAACTCATCTAACTATAGTGAAAAATATGTTAATGTTAAAAATTATAAGATAGATCAATCCTATATACATTCATTGAAAAAATTAATTGTAAATTTGAGTAGCTACTATTAACATAATAGTCGTCTCGGTTAATAAGAAATAAGTTACCAAGAAAACCATGCTATTTAGCATAAAGTCAACCAATTATATAATTTAGTTATAATCGATATATATGTATTTAATTTACTTGCTCTTTTACACCATTAATTCCCCTCGTTTTCAGTACTGCCCACTCAAGAAGAGGACAAACTCAATTATCCAAATTGCTTGATCTGTACAATATAAAATATGGTTTGTGCTATAAATAGAAATAAAATTGATAAAAGAAAATGTAAGAACATAAATGAAATAGGCCTAACCCTACTCTTTAAATATAGATATGTGTTGTAATAAATTCAAGGTGTTTAGTAATGTATAATATCTGGTACTAATAAAACAAATAACCATCATCACTCTATTAGTTTAAACATCAACATGTTCTAATTTAAACACGAACATGTGATAACTAATTAGTAATATAAGTATATATAGCTGTTGTGTATTTGGAGGAAAGTAAATCGATTAACTTGTACAATAAACATCAATAAACACTTAAAATTGACATTGGTTTTGCTGTTATACTTGACCCTCCCCAGTCGATCCGTGTCGACCCTATGGATCCTCCAATTCTTGCACATTCCCCTCCTGGTTTGGATGTATACGTAGATCTTGGTGCTATTGGCATATATCTCGATGATGGAAAAGATTTTTCGATAGATCAGACTGCTCTTGTGACGTTGAGCATATCTCCTACCCGACTGAGTTTTATTATTGTCCTTATTCGATGCTACAACTTTATATCTACCAGTCAAACAATATGACATTAGCATATTTTCGTACATAATAATTGTAGATTAAGTTTAGGTAAATGTTGTTTTTTTACAGGGAATGAAATTTTTATGAGGAAATGAAAATTTTTTTCTTTACAGGGAATGCTTGTTTGTTTAGTCTCAATCATCTTCGGATATGGTAATTGGAACCTTGATTTTCACTATTTACACTTTGCAAATTTTCATTCACTAGATTGGTTCAGATAAAACACAGGTTATCAGAGACTGTATCCGAAAGAGTATTCATCTTCCTTTATTTGGTGAGGTCTTAATTCTATATGTTGTTGTTTTGCCATTCTGTGCAGTCTTTTCCATACTTTAGGTAGCTAATCAGCATGCGTCGTTTGCTTGGATTGGTCAAGATGTTCTTATGTGATGTATTTTCATTTGGTTGTTGACTAGATTGTTTCAAACTTTCAAGCTTTCTACAAATAAATGTTTTCTCTAACTTTAAAGAGGCTGGCACTTATTTGAATATTATAAGGCATTTGTTTAATGAAATCCGTGTTGCAAATAGCTCGGTTACCAAATATCAAGGTAAAAATAATACCTGCAAAGCTTTATCCCATTATCCACCATTTATCAATTTGATTTTTTTCTTCTTTTTTTGGTCAGGTTGCATCTACTCTGTTGAGCTATGCATTTGTTTATGATATTTTCTGGGTGTTTATCTTGCCATTAATTTTCCATGAGAGTGTTATGATAGCTATATGTTTTCTTCCCTATATAAAATAACATATCCATTTGTATTTCTCACCATTGATTGTTGTTTAACCAATTTTTATTTATAAAATATAAGTTAGACTCATTTAATTCTGAAGTATATGATAATCACTGAGGAATCCAGCTAATGATTTTGATGGGCAGCTGCCCCCACCCAAGCAAAAACTAAAATAAAACATCAGAGAGAAAACAGTAATTGAATTAAAAACCCTAAATTTTGTTACTCTGTACAGCTTTCAAAATTATTGAAGAAATCTTGATTGAAAGCTACAGTGGAAATCATGATTAATCTGGCTAATGAAAGTGTAGACTGCTGTCATGCTTCAAAATGTTAGGATATAAGATCTACAAACTCCAATTCTTATGATGTTGCCATCTGCAAAGTAGGAACTAAATGATCTTGTGAATTCTACAAGGCCGTCATATTATACACTACCCACCCCCTCTTTTTTTTTAATCCCATATTAGCGTTACTTGAATTTAACTGTTAAAAGTTATTGCTTGTGTTTTATGTGTAACTTTCAGGGTCAGTCATGCATTTTATGTGTAACTTTCAACCCTTTCACATCATTGTATAAATATCTATATGCTATGAAAAAGAAATGTGTTTCTTATGAATCAATCGGTACAATTATGTGCATATCTCTGCTTTTTACTCGTTTATCAGTTACCACAATTGTTACATGCAGTTGTACCTTGATAGGCACAAAACAAGGTATGTTTAGTAGAAACTATCTAACAACCTCATTTAATATTATATCAAGTTTTTATACATAACCCATACTCACTACAATAGACCAGAAATAAGCTAGGATTACAAAATATCTTCAAGAACAATTAGTATTTAGCACTACCATCCTGAAGAAGGCCTACATCTCTTATTATTTTTCAAAACAGGAGTATTAAGCTAAGGCACCATGCATGACAATTCGCCTTGGATTTGTACTAAACTTGCTCCTTCCATAAGTTTATTTTCATTTAGATTATTTCAGATCCATGTTATGACTGAACAAAGTATTGAAATCGTTGTGCATGTAGTTTGAGAGTTGCACTTGTGGAACATGAGGTACCCAGACTAGACATAGGACTTCGGTTCTTTCTTCTGGCTCTGGACAAATTTCATCTTTCTGTATATTTGATTACTGAATGAGGTATATTTTTTATATCTCTATAATTTGTTCAGAATAGTTTGTTGCCCTTCTTAGAACACTTGATCTTTAGTTGAGGTGATTGCAAATGTTTTAGAGGAGGCACTTTTCTGTTTTTGAGATATTTTTAAAATTCTAATGCTGTTTTACATTTTGATTTTGAGTTTTATTATAAGTTAACATAACATGAATTTTTTATGAGTTATTAAACATTTATATGTCTTAAATTATACTGCAATACACATAGTATGCTGATTATTCTTCAACCCATACTTTGTAGACATGCGTAATGGATAAACTGATTGTGAAGCAACACGACCTAGAAAATATAATATAGGTCCGTAGCAATAGTATCAAAAATCATAGGAACCATGTTTTGTAGGGAGGTTTCATATGCTTTTGTTACAATGTATGACCAGCTGCATTAAAATGGTAACTGCATTAAAGTTGCTCACCTCTTTGATTTTAAAGGCTTATAGGTTCTTGTTCTATCACTAGTTGCCAAATGAACATGTCTTTAATTGTTATATATGCTATAACAATTTGTTGGTACTTATTGTGTAAACTTGTATATGAATGGTTATCGATTTTATGTGAATTTTCTCGGTTTGTCGAAAAACTATTACCAAAATGGTTATGGATAATATATTTGATTATGTGATTAACGTGTATTTTTAATTATTTGAATAGATGATTATATGATTGATTAATTGATTGTTTGAATATGACAATTATGTGATTGATTACTGGTTGTAATAAGACTATTATGTGAGCGATAGCAGGAAATGGTACAAGCCATTAACATGTAGCGT
This sequence comes from Allium fistulosum, assembly GCA_030737815.1. Lineage (NCBI taxonomy): Eukaryota > Viridiplantae > Streptophyta > Magnoliopsida > Asparagales > Amaryllidaceae > Allium > Allium fistulosum. The sequence goes on from CM060906.1 coordinate 75,657,566, forward strand.
GTATAGCATGCTACAAAACAGTTAATAACTTTCAGTAGACTTTTACAAATGCTACTAAATAAATAGCTGCGATACAAATTTTGAAGCGTTGAAAAAATGCTACCAAAACTTTTGGTAGCGTTTTAGTAAACATTTCGATACGACATGCTACTAAAAATCCAAAACTTTTTGTAGCGTTTCTAAAACCCTACAATAGGTCAAGTTTGGGGCATTTTCAACGACGCAAACAAAAAGTTTTAGACTTTTAGCTGTATGTCGTATCGCAGCGTTTATCGAAACGCTACTAAAAGTTTTTGTAGAGTTTATTCAACGCTACAAAAGGCCTTTTCTGGTGTAGTGCGCCACCTATGAATTGTAGTCCTTCTAGCCTCACCCAGCTCAGCATGTCCTCAGCTCTCGCCAGTTCCCCATCCTCCTTATTGTCTCAACTGACCAGCTCGGTGCGTCCTGCCACCTAGGCATGCAGGAGCAAAGCGACAACATGTAAAACTAGGTGTACCTACTCCTGACAAGAAGCATGTTCCATTTTCTATAATCATATTGAAAGTACAACCAAATTTAATACAAATCATTGTAGAGCAAGCCCTTGGTATAGTTCTTCGGTTGACGTTCATCCTACACATCCTTTTCTTTCGCTAGTTGTCACTCTTAAAGTCCACTTAGCCAGATCAATGGCCATGCATGCTTCACGCCTGTTTTGCAGGACGATCTTAACAGTCGAAACATCAGTTCAACTACTATAAGAACCCCATGCATGGCCACTTCAAAGGGGTTGGGACTTGGTTGGTTGGGACCTGGAAGGTTGGAATCCATAATACATCACTCAAATCTCCTGATGTAGCAGCTCCCTGAGATTAGCAACTTCATTACTCTTAGGAAAATCATCTTTTCTTATCATTGTCTTGTAATTCCTTGTAATTTAAGAGATCCATATAGTAAGAGAACTTCACAGTGGATGTAACTAGCTTCGTCGAACCACTTCACCTCTTATGTCATTTACCTTTAAATGATCTTTTCCCCTCATTTTTCCATCATTAAGCCTAGTGATTAGCAAGTAACCTTTGCTATTCATAACGTATTATCTTAACTCCAAGGTTGACGAAAAATATCTTCAATATTTTGGCACTAGATGGAGGGTCAAACCTCTGATCTTGTGGTTAGCAGCTTCTCGTGCAAGCTCTTCCCATGTTTCGCGTCCAGCATTGACAGTGGCAATGATGAGCAGTGTTCCACCGCCTCCTCCAGTCACCAAGAAGATTCCTTAACTGTTTTAGTTTGGCTTCATGTCGTGCACAGTTGTTGTGTGCTCTCTCCTATATCCTCACATTGTTGCACTACCAACCAAATTATGAAAGCCATGCGTACGCTCTTCGTGAGGGCAATGTCTAACCGCTCAGAGATCTGCCTACAGAAGAATGTTCTAGTCAGCCAACTTCATGGCACTACCTGGAGTTAGGATAACCCCTTAGCAATATTGGCTGATCTTCGAGCACCCCGCACGAAATTCCTAGAGGCCTAGCACTATTCTTAATGCTAGGAAAACCCCTCTCCTCCTGTGGGTTTCCAAATAGTTATCTTATTTATCTTCTCCCTCAATGGCGTCCGAAAGCAACTAGATGCCCGCCTGCATGTCTCAAGACACCCAGGCTCCACCACCAGTGCCTTTCTCAAGCTCATTTCCTAGCTCGTCTCTTGTGAAGAATGCATCGAAATTTACAGAGCCTGCATCGTTTAGCGCCTTCGCCAATGAGGATAGGTTATCATGTGCTCATTACCTTGTTTGGGGACTGCCGACCTTCGCTACCCAAGAACATGCAAGCCGTTGCTCCCATCTTGTCTGGTCGACTATCCGCGAGGGTGGATTACCGAGAACTCATTTCGTTTTCAAGGACTGCCAGGCTATCCGATAAGACTGAATCACCATAGATTCAACTCCTTAATCAAGGACTGCCCACTGCCCCGTGAGTTTAGGTGAGACGTCCCTCCTTTTTGTGCCAGGGAACATAGACGATCGAATACATGATCGCAACAATTTGTATCCCTCACCTATGATCCCGCTCATCCTCTGTACACGATGAGACAATGTTGTCGGGATCGACGCTGTTACCCTGAGTGATGCCGAAGTCTGACATCCATAATGTGCCTACATAGAAATAAGTCAGGCCCAACTCCTTATTGCAGCGTTTTAGCTTGGAGAACCTTCAAGCCCCTTGGTGCTTAGGTTTGAGTTGGGACTGCTCGTAAGCTCCTTATTACAGTGTGTGACTCTAAAAAACCTTTAAGCCCCTTAGCGCTTAGGTTCAAGCCAGGACCGATTGTCAGCTACTTATCACAGCGTATCACCTTGGACAACCTTTAAGCCCATCAATGCTTAGATTCGTACTGGGACCACCCAACAACAGAGCGATGCACAGATAAGTTCGCTTTTTATAGTTTCTATATGCTAAATTATTATGAACAACAATGCCTACCACTTGTCTCATCATTATATCACATCATTATACATGACTGCTCGAGCTTGCCATATGCCCTGGTTTGAGCCGGGACCTATAGTTATCTAATGACAGATGACGTGTCAACCAAGAAACCCTCGAGCCCATGTGTGCTTTGGTTTGAGCTGGGCTCATCTGCCACTCTATACATGACCGATTGTCACCTGAAGAACCCATGGACCAACATACGTTCCCACTCAACGCCAATGCCACCTGCCACTTGGTACCTGGCCGACACTTGGCTCTTATCAATGCCTGGGTTCGACCCATCACATGACAATATTACTACTTAGCATGTCTTAAACTGAAACTTCTTCTAAAAATAATGCAGGAACTCCTCCAAAGCGCATGTCACATAGGAGAACCTTGATCCCCTCGGTGCTCAGGTTCGTGCCTGGACTTCCTATCAACAAAGTGGCACATTGAAACTCAGTTGTCATTTGTTGGCCTCGACATCTGACGAATGACCGGGCTGCTCAGTTAATGCTCGCTTCCGAGTCCATTGACTGGCCTGGCCTATTAGCTAAGATAGATTAATCAACCTAATGCAAGGGACTTTCCTAGCTATCCAAGATACGCTACCCTACTAGTCGTATGCGAAAAAGCAAAGACAACTAGTTTCATAGACAACAAGTTTATAGTAAAAAAGATATGTTCTTATTCAATTCAAAAGAATGTGAGGGCACAATACCTGCCCGCTAGGCTTATAAAGATTCTCAATCACTAATTAGTTGAAAAGAAGAAAATAAAAGAGAGAGAAGGAGAAGCATGCCAACAACGCTCTTCAGAGGCATGTTGGCCCATGCTCTTATCACCTCCTAAACCTAGTTGCACCAATGGCACTCTCCCAGCACTTCTAGTGATCAAGAACTTGCTGAAGAAAACAAAGTGTGCTACCATCTTCGAAGCCTCTAGCATCGGATCTCACAAGAGATGCCGAAAAGCTTCCAGACAACCTCACTAAGGAGAAGACCAAGGCTTCATCCATGCAGAAGCAACAAAATCAAAAACCACTACTCTTTCCAATAAGGCATTGAAGCGTCCAAACCAACCCGAGGTTAGGAATGGCAGAGCATCAAAGCAAGGAAGTCTTCACCTGGATCATTAGTCTAAGACCGACGTTCGATCATCGCCAAAACTTTGGCTATGGAGAATATGTCCAAGCCATTAGCAAGGTCCATCTCAAGAAGCAAAAATATAAGCAACGGTCTGAACTGCAATCGACAAATATAGTTCGAAGCCCAAAGAGTTACCTCCTTCCTTTTAATCCCAGCTAAATTTGATAAAACCCAGAGTGCTCAAGAGCAATGGGAGAGGAAGAGGAAGACGAAGTTATTTGTTTTTCCAATAACAACCTTTACAAAGTTAGAATTTGCAAAAGAAATTGCATGACAATAGCATCATGAGTTCAAAAGGGAAGAGGAGGGCGTATTTATATACCTCTCCCTTCAATCGTAACCGTTATGATTAAAAAGGCAAAAAGGATCTAACCATTCAAGAATGATAAGTGCTATGTCACACCACATGCATGGGCGCAACGGCACATCCTACTACATCTCGAAAAGCACAACCGCCGTAACCAACTGTACACTGCCATATAGGTGATACATTAATTGTATAGCACAAGTGTCAATCGATGAAGTCTTCAAGATTTTACAAGCCTACATCTGCTCATGGGCACGGACTTGGGGGGGAATGTTACTCAACTTTTTTTTGTAAGTATGAAGGCAGGCTACTCAAGGTACCTTAGCCTAATCCGGTCCAGTCTAGGCCGACTTGGTCCAGGTCAGCTCGTAAGCCAACCATGACTGAGGGCAGGTCGATCGAGTTTCCTATGTATGATGATAACCCAAATCATCCTCAATGACCAGGTCGATCAAATACACGTCAAACCTTCTACTGGCCGAGCCTTCCCACGCAACAACCTCAATGACCAGCTCACTCGTCAAGACAAGGAGCAAGCCCAGCTCGACCCATCTCCCATTACCAACTGACTCTCTCTCCAGGACGCTTGCAACCTGGCTCTAGGCCAGCCCACTTGCTCATGCATCTCTCCTTCAGCTATCTCTTGATCGGTATAGCTTGAGATTATATCAAGGGTGGTCCATGATTGATCCAGCTTCAATACCACCACCTACTACTTGATTCCATCATGCCTCACTTGGACCGGCGTACCCTCACCTCTTACCAGTTCCCCATTCTCCTTATAGTCTCAACAGACCAGCTCGGCCTATCCTGACACCTGGGAATGCGAGAGCAAAGCAAAGAGAGGTACATCTTGGTGTACCTACTTCTGACAAGAAACATGTTCCATTTTCTACAAGCATACTGCAAGTACAAGCGTATTTAATGCAAAGGATGGCAGAGCATGCCCCTAGAATATTTCTCCTATTGACCTTCATCTTAGCCGCACATTCCTTTCTTTCACCAGTTGTCTCTCATTAACTTCATTCAACCATATCAATGTTCAGGCGCACTTTATGCCTATTTCATAGCACGATCTTTGCCATTCAAGCATCGTTTCAACTACTATAAGAACCCAATGCATGGACAATTCAAAGGGTTTGGGACCTGGAAGGTTAGGACTTGGTTGGATGAGACTTGGAAGGTTGGGACCTGGTTAGCTGGGACTTAGTTGGTTGGAACTCGGTTGGTTAGGACCAAGAAGGTTGGAACTCATAATTTGGTACTCAAATCTCCTAATACACTAGCTCCTTGAGATTATTAGCTTTGTTAGTATTAGGAGAATCATCTTTTTTTTATTATTCTCTGGTAATTCCTTGTAATTGTAAGAGAGCCATATAGTAAGAGAACTTCACAATGGAAATAGGCAGCTTTGCTGAACCACTTCACCTCTTGTGTCATTTACCTTTAAATGCCATTTCCCCCTTATTTTTCCATCATTAAGCCTAGTGATTTGCAAGTAATCTTTGATGCACATAACATAATATCATAGCTCCAAGGTTAAATAAAAATATCGTTAATATGTATCATAACTAGATCATCGAAAGACTAAAGGTAATTTTGGATTCAGATAAGTATTGAGATGTGAGACTTGATTTCCTTGTCAAAGGTTGCTCTTTTGAATGAAAAAATTAGGGGATTTGGGTCTAAGTTTGAGGATGTTTTATACCTCAATGATCTTCCTGAGCCGATTGAAGGTGATGGGAAAAGACCTTCAAATATAAAGGAAGGAAAATGGAAAAAGATAGATAGAAAGGCAACTGCATTGATTCATCAGTACCTTGATTATCCAGTTTTCCACCATGTGACTAGTTGTAAATTTACAAAAACTTTGTAGGAAAAGTAGGTACCTTTATATGAGTTAAAAAGTGCTACTAATAAGGCATTTCTTGTTCAAAAATTGGTTCAATTGAGGCTTGATGGAAAGAAGTTTATAGTGGGGCATTTGAACGAATTTAAAGATGAAATAAATCAGTTGATAAGTATGGATGTCAAATTCGATGATGAACTATAGGCTCTTTTGTTGATCAGTTCACTTTTAGAGAGTTGGGAAACATTGGTTATGTCATTGTGTAACTCAAATGCAAATGAGACTATCTCATTGGATATTGTTCGCAACATCCTCTTGAATGAAGATCTTAGAAGCAAAGGGTCAATCTTGAAGTTAGTTCAAGATGAGACTATGGTAGCAAGGAGCTCAAAGTGGGATGCAAAACTAAAGAAAAAGGTCGCTAATGGTAAAGGTATGTTGAAAAGTATAGTTTGTTATTATTGTCCTAAAAAGGTCATTTGTGCAACGGGTGTGAAGCATATAAAAGGGATCAAAAGAAGGCTATATATAATGACAGTGATAGCAAAAACAGGCAAGCATAGTTGAATGTAGCGATAGTGATACTTCTTTTGATGTCCTTATTAGTGACATTAAGCCTTGGAAGATGGATTCAGGTGCTAGTTTTCACACTTGCAGTGATGTAAGGTGTTTTTCTTCTTATAAAAAGACTGTTGACATGATTAGGACTGCCAATGGAGTAGAGCTACCAGTTTGTGGTATTGGATTGGTGTGGTTAGAGAGGTCTCGAGCATGAGACATGTACCTACTAGTTCGTATAATCTCATTTCTCTTAGTCAGTTGGATCGCTATGGGTGAACTTATGAGACTCGAGGTGAAGTTTTGAGAGTGGTGAAGGGTGGCCATGTTACGATGAAAGAGTATTAAATGATGGAAACCTTTATAGAGTGATTGGTTGTGTATTCGATAATAGGAAGCGGGTGACAGTTAAAGAACCTAGTCCACTGGTAGGTAGAGAGGTGAATGTGTGCACTGCTTTTGATGGTCGCGTTGATGATCATATTTTCAACAGGGGTCTTCATGTTGATGATGCTTGAGGTATTAATGGTGATCATTTTAAGAGCTCAGGTCAAGTGGTAGACGGGTGTCGAGTTGGAAAATCTATAAAGACTTTATGGAGGTTGTTGTTACTACAAACTCTTTTAAGGCTAAGTAGTGTGGTGTTTCTCATGGTGAGAGATGCATCACTCGTAGGAAGTGGTAACAGTTTATGATCTGGTGTAATTTAGAAGAAGGGAGTCGTGATTGATCTGAAGATGGTAAGCTTGTGTATTTTATTTGATGGGTCACTCTCTTATTTTTCACTTTAAAGAGATGATTTGGTTGAAGGTGTAAGTTGAGTGTATATTGGAGATATGTGATTTCGCATCAAGGTGGAGTGTTAAATTTAGTTGATATAAATCACATTTGGAGAAGGAAATAAATATACGAAAGAAGGAAAGAGTAAATTTTATTTTCTCTAATTAATAGGCATATATGGATATGCTTATTTCTCTCTCTAATTGGATGGTCAATTTATATTTTGCGATATACATATTAACTTGGGTGTTAAGCAATTTATTGTTATGAATATAGCCTTAATGAGAGAGTGAAAAAGTGAGGAAAATTATTTGCTGTTTCTCTCTTCTTCAATCTTTGTTCTTCTTTTCCAAACATTTAACGACCCACTTTTTTGGACGGTTTAAATCGACAATATGCCACACATGTTAGAATCAAACCATTCAAAAGGGAGGATTGTTATGGTGTAAATATGAAAAAGACGGAGAAAGAAAGAAAAACAAAACACTGAATCTCACAGCGGAATGACAAAATATAATAATCAAATAAACAGTTCATGAAGCTGTTTTAAAAAATATATTTGATTACACTTTTACAATACAGATCAGAGTTACATACAACAAAAATAAATAACAATGCAGCGGAATAACATGATGCGGTAGTATGAATATAATAAATAATACTAGTATACAAATCTCCATCTTCGTTCTCCAGAAAAGCGGTCTTCGATACACTAAAAAGCTCAGACTGACCCGAGCGAATTGAAAAGACAAAACACTCGAGTCAGAACTAAAAGATCTTATATAAGTTAAATCAACGGTAAAAAAAATATGAGTGTGACAGCTTCAAAGATATTTACGGGGTTTGACATCTCTTATCCATTGTCTAACGTGCGTGCAATAACTTAAGAGATGTTAGAGATTTCCATCTCCTAAGGATTCGTTAAACTATCCACTATGTAGTACAATACGTTATTATAATATGTCTACAATAAAGTAAAGTATTAAAATAGCGTTAAGGCGTTACTCATATCCCCCTTAACACATTTTATATATTCCCGTAGTCTATACAGTACCATAAACTCCACCAAACCGGTGGTTTACCCAGAGGGCACTCCATAGGTACGGTACAAAACAAACTCATAGTGGGCGCGATAAGGCATGTGACAAGGCACGCGAGGCAATTCCCAGGGTAGGATACTACCATTTTGCGGATCTGTACTGGTGGTAACGCATAACAGCTACTACCATCCACCTTGGAACACACTCCCATAATCAAATCGAGGGGTGGCCACCAAATCAATCACAAAGTCATATTATGGTATCGAAGAAATGTGTCCGATCGGAGGTGCGACCTCACTTGGCCCAACATGGCTCCTGTTTTAGCCACATCAAGCTGACTCATAGGAGTCAGGGCTACGTAAATACCTCATACAGAATTGTTTGCCAAATAATCCTACTTCATTCTGGAATCTCCACCACGTACACAATTATTAAAGTGGTTTTTAGTATTGGCAGAGAGTATGACAATATTCGATCCCAGACTCTTTAACGACTAAACGCTTATTTCACACTGGACAGTTCTTTTACATTTTCAAAACCGATTCATAATTGAAATCAAAATATCATATTCAATTCAAACCATATCACTTTCCAAAATCTTATTCACTTTCGAAATCATATTCACCTTCGAAATCATATCACATTTGAAATCATATCACTTCCGAAATCATATTTTCTTTCAAAATCATACTTCCAAAATAGGTTAAACCCTCATTTCAAAATCATCATATTCAATCAAATACGTCATTTAAACCCCAACTTAGGTTATAACATCATTTAACCGTATTTTCTTTTAAATCAAGGATTTGAATATAAACACTTCCACTTTACTTAGTCTGAAATTTAAAAAATAGTTTAGATAGTTATAAATAGTTTAAATAGTTAAACATAGTTAAAATAAATTTTTAAATAGTTAAAATACTCTAAAATATTTAAAAAAATTGACTAAAATAGTTTAAATGGATTTAAGATAGTTTAAATAGATTTAAAATAGATTAAATAGATTCAAAATAGATTAAATAGATTTAAAATAGATTAAACAGATTTAAAATAGATTATATATATTTAAAATAGATTAAAATGGGTTAATTAGTTTAAAATAGGTTAAAATAGATTAAATTGGATTAAATAGATTAAAATAGATTAAAATAAATTAAAATAGTTTAAATTGATTAAAATAGTTAAAATAGTTTAAAATAGATTAAATTAGTTTAATAGTTTGAAAATCTTAATAATCAGGATTTAAAATAATATATTTTTAAACAGTTTATATTAAAATGGTAAATTTGAAATTAATATCAAATTAAACTATTTCTTTCATTTCTACACATCTGGACCATGTCCAGCTTTCAAATCAACAAACTAAAGTTTGACCTTCAATTCATGTTCTCATTTAAACCATTTAATCAATATCGATTTCAAATCCAAGCTCGAACAATAAATCCAAACAATTTCAAATTTAGCAGATTTCAAAGTTACATTTTCAAACGTTTTCAATAACTCAATTTCGATAAATTTCATTACTTCAAATCTAACTTTAAAATTTCAATTTAAAACAATTCCAATTTCACATTTAAAACTTCGATTTTCAAAAATAATTCAGTTTATATAAATCAAATTTTCTTCAAAATATCATTTAACTAAATTCAAAATTTAAGGATTTAAAATCATTTAATTTAACCAATCCGGTGTCCGTATATAATTTTCTAACCTCTGGTCAAGTGATACAGATATTTATCATTTCAATCCGCAAATATTTTATATTTGCAAATATATATCATTTCAACCCGCAATCTCGAATAAAATTCAAAATCCATAAGATCACTTGGGTTTATCATTTTAATCCATAACGATTTTTCCCTAATCTATAGATCGTTCGGGTATGTATCATTTCAACCCGTAGGGATTTTATAACAATAAACTAAGGGAACTTGCAGTGTTCTAACAATATAAATATAACATCCAGTCATCCAATATCAACACTCAAACATCCATCACAATCACCATTCAATCAACCAATAAATAACATCAATTAACTGATTATCATCAACGGGTATTCAATTGACAATTAAATTCAATATTAAATTAAATGGCGAGTTAAATGCAATAAAGGTCATATTTAACTGGAATGACAATTTAAATATGTCAAACATCGACCAATCAATTTCTAATTATATCATAAATTTAATCTAACTAACATAAGATAATCTAGTAGTTGTGAGTGGGTTAAAACATTCACCTTCGATTTTGTCGTCGATTTAAATCCAAAATTAGCCCAAAAATTTGACAGTCTCAGAATGTAGCCAAACCAGTTCCAAAATGTCCGGAATTTCGATACGATCGCAACGGGGAAAACCGAGCGTGAATCCGAGCTCGTATGCAAAAGTTAATAATGTTAGAAGATTGGAAAATTTCGACTTCGAGTCTTGCTTCGGTCCGCCGCCTCAATTACTCGGTGTTCGCTCTGAGTTTTTCCCAAAATGACCCGAGACTCGAGTCATTTGGCTCCTGACCCAAAGTCGCTGCAGGGTTTTCGCCTTTGGAACTCGTAGCGCGACCAGATCCACCTTATTTGGCATGGAACTCTCTCTGACCTGAAGTCGCTGCAGGGTTTTCGCCTTTGGAACCCGAAGCAAACCTCTTCCTGACTCGAAGTAAACCTGGAGCAAACAATTTTTTATATTTTTTTTTTGAAATTAGGTTTTGGAATTTGGGAATTAGGTTTGATGTTCTATTGTTTGAGAAGGAGGACGAAGATGTACGTATAGAAATAATAAAATGAGAAACAACTAGGGTTTATAACAGCCTATATAAAGGTATGGTTGGATCGAAAAGATAACAACGACCCGAAAAGCCCATTCGTTCCCGAAACAAAAGCGGGTCATCCAATATATCAAAATATAGGTTTTCGATATTTTTAAACTTAATGGAACAAGTTTCAAGTCCTAATTTCATTGTATACAGAAGTTAGTTTTTAAAAGCAGCTTATTTAAATTGATTTCATAAAATTGATTTCTATGCGTTTCGAGCCCGCATGATCAAACGACAAGTCTGATCGCTACGAAACTTGAAATCCTACAATAATTCACTGTTATAGATCCGATGAAATTAATTTCGTCGAAATCCGAGACAGTGGCCAAAATGGCTATTTTCACGTTAATTAAATAAATTATTATTAAATTGATTGAATCACTTTTTAATTTCAAATTTAATAACCAGCAATTTTTATCATTTTTGATTACTAAGTAGTTTTAAATCTTGTAAAACAAATTTCCATGTCAAATTCAACTATTAATATTGCGCTAATTACAGCGTTCCAATTCCAATTTCAATAAATTCTTTAATTATAATTTAAAACCCAATAAATTGATTCATTTTGATTTCAATCTTTTTATTCAATCAATCATTATTTTACGGACATAATCAACATTGATTTACCATTTATTACATCAATATTCTATAGTTACAATCTTAATTCACATTAACTGCAGTATTTAAATAGATTAATTGCAATTGATTTCCAATTAAATTTCAACGGATTAAATAATGAAACGATAATTAAACAATTATTAAAACTTATGATTTCAAACACATTTCTATGTTTATTGTAAACAAACAAAACTAATAAATTCACATATGGATTAATTATTCTGTTTTAATCAATTACAATTAATTACATACAATTTCACCGTTTAATAAAACTTTTGGTTTATTTACCATTTACACTTTATGACCAATTATAACTTTCCAATCATTCCAATTAATTGAGATTGCTTTAAAATAGTTACCAATTGCCTTAAATTAACATTATTAATATTACATTCTAGTTATTTTTCTTATTAATAAATCACAAGTTTTTATTTCATCAAATATTAAATTACAAAATCTTATTAAATTCAATAATTTAATTATCAGAAAACTACGGGTCTTTACACTCTCCCCCACTCAAAACTTTTCGTCCTCAAAAAGGGAAAAGAAGGAATTAAGGTTCTTATTCAAGTTCAATAAAAGTTTGAAAGACATTTTCACATAATCTTTCTAAATCCAAAATTCACGGAAAATTTTGGCAAAGTCTTCTTTGTATGGAGAGGTCCGGGAGAAAAGTAATATCAATAATAACCATATATATATCACATTCAAAATAAAATATCCCAAACCACAGGAAAAAATAATTTAATATCGCTAGAAAACCGTAATCCGAAAACGTACTTATTTGTCGGGCAAACAACGCTTTATTTATGAAACCAAAAGCAGTAGCAATTGCTTCCATAACCTGTATTTCACTTATCCAATCCGAAGAAGTTAATAATTATATAAAAGAGAATTTAAAGTTGTTTCAATTAATAACAAACATAACAACACAACATAACAATAGTCACTTGTAATCAAAACCATACAATCATCACATGTAATCAAAGTAATCAGCCATTCATCCATAACAACCAAAACAAATGGTTTGTTCGGGTTTAGAAACTTTTAATCGTATAAAATGATAAATAAACTACTAAGCATACCATACACTCAACAGACTTAGATAAAACTTAATAGATTATTTATACACCTTTATACAGTTAGAAGTATCTTTTCCCAACCATCCCATAAGCTAAAACAAACAATAATTTCAAATATCAGTTAAGTTTATTCTTATAAATCTCCTTTCACATTATTTACTATTCATTTTTGTTTTTTCCTTTTTTCTTTTTTTCATTCATACAATGATTATTTTCTTTAATTTACATTAATTACTTACAAAATTCATTTTCCAATTATTTGTACAATGTCATTTTCCATTAATTTATATTCATTTGCTTACATATGTTCTTTTCATTCAATTATTTAAAATAATCTATGAATTTATTATTGAAGGATTACATACATTTTTTCTCAGTTTACTTCACACTTATCATTTACTTTGATTTCCTTTTAACATCAATATTTATTTGTGAAGCAACTCATTCTTTTTTTCCTTTTCACTTTTGTCTCTTTATATATAGTATTCCATTTTATATTTACTTTAATTATAATTGGCTTCAAACATCACTTAAGTTTATAGTCATTTACTTACAGTATTCACTTTTCTATTACATTTCATTAGTAGCATTTCAATTTATTAACTTAAGTTTATAACATTTTTGTAACATCTATTCTTATTTATATGAATAATTCTATTGAACATTTTCATTACTAAAGTTTTACTTGTATAATATCTATCACATACTTCTATTTAACATTTCAATTTTTAACATTTTGGTAAGTTATATATATGTCTTTTAAGGATGCAACTGAATGCCACACAAGTTTATCTTATTCATTTAGTTAACAAAAGTGTTCAATAGTTACATCTTCTAAATTTTCATATCTACAAGTTACAGATTTCCAATTTCTTATACATTTCATTAATCACTTAACATCAAATTTCTTAATTTCCATTTTAGGAGTTTCCAATTATTAATATAGTCCATATTTCATTTCATTAAAATAATTGAAAGCTACTAATTATCAAAAAGTTTTAAGAACTAAACTCCGGGTTACATTACAAATCATTTAGAAAATAATATATATATATATATCCTTTATAGATCAAATCAAATGTGTAGTAAAATTACTACATCAATTTTCCCATTTTGAAACTCGAAAATGAATGTCGATGATGTGTGCACTCATCATCAAAATTATTTTCCAACGACAAAGAGAGGAGTACAGAACTTATTTCCTTTTAACTTCCTTTGAAAATTCCTTGAAAACATTTCTTTCAAATCATATTGAAATAATTATATCCGAAAATACTTCCAAATAATACTAATAATATATTCCAAAATCTTTCGAAAGAAATTTTCAAAATCCTGAAACTTAAGTTCACAAATTTTCAATCTATATTCATTTTATTTATAATCCCATTTTGCAACCAATGTTTATAAAATTTTCACCTACTAACAAACAAACAAACATAACACATACCATTATATACATTTATAAAGATTACTCTTTTATATACAAAATATAATACTAGGAAAAATTATTTCATTTACCCATATTTCAAAATAATATTATGTCGGTTTGCCCTATTAAGTGTTTAGAAATCCCTATCGATGCCACAACATCCCATATACCGACTAGAATTTATAAATACTAAACATAACAAATTAACACAATACAAAATCTTTTATAACACTAATAAATACGCTCTCTTATATATATACACCCAACTTTGAGAAATATATTACGAAGATTGATTTGACACAAATTGGGAAATATACTAATAAACCATTTGCAAAGATGGGTTTTATACCGGATTTTGGAATAAATTATTTGTATATATGTAACATCCCCTTTCTGGAGGCCCGAAGCCAAGCGCTACAGATGCTGCAGTCATCCATAATATTAACTTCCGGTGACCAAATACGGTAATGTTAATGGTATCCATAATATTAGAAGCACATGAATATGAAACAAAAATCGTAGATTTCACAAAAAAACTTTTCTGGTTACATTTCACAAAACATGTTTCATATTCTATTACATAATCCCATAATCATTTTCCAGGTATCAAATATAATTATTACAAAATACGCCAAGAGCGACATATGAAGATGCCCTCCTTGTTGATCAAAGTACTATATAGACATAACAGTCTTAAATACAATACAGAGGAATAAATCAAAATAAAGCAGAAACTCCTAAATAGCTATCTGTCAACCACCTGCTCGTCTTTGGAAGCTTTATTCGTCAACCTACTAAAACCTGTAAACCTCAACCCTCAGCCTACTCAAATCAATTTTGAGCACCCGAGAGTTTAAAGGGAAAAACATAAACTTCGAGTCGGACATAAAGCCTGGTATTAATAATACTATACATCTCGGTTATTTGATATAAAGTAAGACCATGCCATGTAGCAGAGCGAGTTTCCCCTCACTAACATCCTTTTAAAACATATCTTTTGCAAATCATTTCTTGCAACCAAAACTGGTTAAAACTGTAAAGCATTATTATATGAACAAACATATCAGGTAACAAATGAACTATATGTTCGAACACTATAGTTTTGTTTGGCTAATTACTAACCTTTGGCTAACTCGGGCCTACCAGACAATGTAATCAAAATAATCTAACACCTGTTAGACACTCCTCTTCTGGACGACCTGTCCTTAACTATCTGTTAAATACTCCTCTTCTGGATGGTGTGTCCCTAACTTAACATCTTCCAGGGTCACCTGATCCTAATGGTTTTACGGGCTCACCAATAACCTATCTGTACACAAACATATATTCCCTTCTGTGTTTAATCATAATTTTAGTCTCACCTGTGACAAAGCCTTACACACTGGAATTTTGGACTAAATTAGCTGGGGCTAGTAGCTAATGTATAGGGCACGACCCCATACCAGTCCCATCTGGTATTCTAATATCCGAGTCATTTTACTTAGGGTAATCTTCCTAAAATTTTCCTTGAAAATATTTTCGTCTCAAATTGATTTAAAACCTTTAAACCAAACTTAAACGAGGAAAACACATATACTATATGCTTTACTCAAAATCACCTTGCCGTGTTATATATATACTTTACTCAAATCTTTATTGATGAAAACATTTAAACCTTTGAAAGTACCCCTTCTGAATCCATTGAAAGTACATCTTTTGAAAGCAAGTAAACCCTTCTTTTAACTTGGCCGATAGGCCAAAACATTCCTTTCGAAAGCACTCAATCTTCATTTCAAAACAACTTGAAAAACCTTTCTATCGAAAGCTATAAAACCTTGGACATCTTATCTTTAAACATTTAAACTTTGCCTTTTGAAAACATTGGAAAACCTTTCCTTTCAAACCTTTCGAAACCATTCTTTAAAATCATTCGAAAACAAAAAACATTAATCCTTTCGAAAGCCTTTGGGTTCAAGTAAAATATGTGGAAACACCTTTTGAAACCATTAAAAATTAACTCCTTCGAAACCTTTGGGTTCTACTGTAACGACCCGTTTTTCCGTACCCTTTGAGTCGACAATAATCCTCACATGTCCAACCCAAATTGAACAAAAAAAGATCTTTAGAGGTGAAAAAGAAAATAAAGACAGAACATAATAGAAAAACAGAATCTCACACAAATGAAATACCATATATTATTTCAACAATAATCTTTATAGTGGAAAATTTTAAAACATATATCAGAGTCTAACCTAGATTCAGCCTGGACAATTATAACACCTTCCCTTACAAATGCTGACAAACAACAAAACAAATGCGGCGGATAATAGAATACATCTATACGATGATGAAGATCTCCAGCTCTCCTTTGGAAACTCCAAGCGTCTTCAGCTAATCCTGAAACTACTCGGATCTGACCTGAGTATTAAAAAAACTCAGATCAGGCTTAATAAACCAGCGTGAGATACTCGAAATTTTAAATGTATAGCTCATGACGATGTTATCAAAACCTTTGAAAAGAAGGGTATCCAATAAGACCACGCCCACACATAAATATAGACAGGTTTTTACCTTATGATAACCAAACACTTTTATTACCAAAATAATTTGATATTATCTTTAATGACATTCTTTTGGAAAACATCTTTCAAATAAACTTATTCAAAATAAGGTATCAATACCTGGACTAAGTCTAAGGGAATATATCCGAACTAGGTCAACGGAATATACCGGATGGAATATATGATACCAAAAAAGGTAGCTGAAATGTTTGCAAGTCATTATAGCTATTTTGGGACTACAATCAAAATCGTAAAGCTCGTATTGGAATTGGATTTTCCAACATGACAGAGAACCTCGATAATCACGCATAGCAACTGGAACCCGATGGTTTTTTCGTGCAAGGGCTCACACACCACTATTCCTAATATCGCCACACTTCTTGATATACGGTGGCTTCTTATGCAAGGACTCACACACCACTATACCATACGATAAGGGTCCCGTCTGGACACCTTGGTGACCTAGATCATACGCCGCTAGTCACCTTAAGGGATCATACACCACCCTCGTCATACTAAGCCTGAAATATGTGACATAGTTCCCGTATCATTTCCAAGATGTGAGGCTTGGGAATGAGGTTACGCTTAACTTAGATAGGGCCACGCTTTTCATATAAAGCCACGCTTTTTCATAACAGGTTCCACTTTGAATGCCACGTTGCCATTCCTTTGATCACTATTTAACTTCCACGAACATACAACCTCTGAGCTCATACGTCTCAGAAAAGGATGTAAAGCTAAGAGAAGTTGCCTTCTCCGCCACCAAACAGATGTACGTTTGTAAAAGTCATCGTTTGTGACTCCGTAATACAATGTCAGACACTCATCCATACAAGTTCGTTCTGGGATTGAACGAAACCAAAGGCACTCCTCATACCGCATCCTATCGAGAATCACCCCTTGGTGTTGGAAATGCGGATTACGGATCTTAAGGCAGAATTAACACTAGAGGGAGGTGAATAGTGTTTAATTAGTTTTATGAATCTTTTTTAAATCTTTTCAAATTAAACCCAAACAAATGAAATTCACAAACACTGAGACAATCACAAAACCAGACATAGATGCTAATAGTAAATAAAAGCAATAAAGGAAAGAACACACCGGAATTTTATACTGGTTCGGAGTTACCCTACATCCAGTCCCACACAATTTCTTATGCAGATTTCTTTTCAAATATAATGTCGATATTACAACCTCGATTTCAAGGCCACGAGATACACCCTCATGTCTTCGAGTCTAGGGCAAACTCTCTTGACTTAACCAGGCTACAAGATCACCTAATTGATTTACAGGCTACAATCACACCCAATTGATTTACGGACCACAATCACACTGTTTCCATCACACTTTGATAGAGAGAGATTCGATACACTTCGATCTTTGATTACAAATGATCCTATAACTCAAAATAGCACTGAAATCTTTGAGAGAGAGTGGCAGAGAATCAAACTAGAGACGATCAAGTTTGATACACTTAGGATTTCGGTAGAATTTTGTTAAAGTATTTGAAATATAAGAGAATATTTGAGTGGAGAAGAATGAGTGAAGAAATGAAGAAAAACTAACTTAAAATTCGTTGAAAATAACTAGCATATATAGGAGAATAATAGTCATGGGTTCAAGTAAAATTTGTTCCATCCCACTAAAGAGGTCATGGGTTCCATCCCACTATTAAAGCGAGAAGGTGGATTCCCTTCCACAATTAAAATCCAAATAAAGATTTTAGGTGGATTCCATTCCAACATTAAAATCCGAATAAATATTTTAGTGTTATTATGAAAGTTTTAACATAAACCTAGACTCTATTACTTATCTTGATATCTTGAACTCTTGATACTCATGAGTCTTCAGTCTTGATTTCTTCAATCTTGAATTCGTCGGTCTTGAATCTCTATACTGTACAGTCTTCATTCTTAGCATCTGCATATATATATATATATATATATCCTGCATATACATATATATCTAGACAAAGATATTAGTATTTATATTTTATAACAAGTCCTAAGGTTGTTGTCATCAAAACTATCTTCTCAGGAACTAACAATCTCCCCTTTTTTGATGATGACAACCTATGTTTATAAAATATACTCCACCAAACTCTGATTCTACTCTGACTCCCCCTTATTCCAACAACTCCCCTTTAATCTACTAACTCCCTCATAATCTAAGCCTAACTAACAGCATAACTATCCTATTTTATAATTCTCCCCCTTTGTCATCAACAAAAACTAAGCCTAAACTACATAACTCCCCCTTAAACTAATACTATGTAACTAAATGCTAATAACGAAGTATAATAAGCGAAACATAAATCTAATTTTACTATATATGATGTTACATTACACATATATATGAAACGTAGACACAAATATATACAAGTACACAAAATATAAAAACATTAATATAATAACAATCTAGACGAGAGTCCTTGATAATTGGTGACTTGTGAATCGAACAATTAGGGTAATAGAGACAAAAGTTTCCATGTTGTTCGACCAAATTACCATTTTTGTCAAAATAGACTTCTCCAATGCAAACAACATTATCGTCCTCGTCCATTTGCGCTTCTTCCTCTTCTTCTTCTTCTTTGTCATCCTCTAATGGATTATGAATACGTATGCTAGACAAATCACCTTCAATCACA
Organism: Allium fistulosum; assembly: GCA_030737815.1. Classification (NCBI taxonomy): domain Eukaryota; kingdom Viridiplantae; phylum Streptophyta; class Magnoliopsida; order Asparagales; family Amaryllidaceae; genus Allium; species Allium fistulosum. The sequence continues at coordinate 75,676,837 of CM060906.1, forward strand.
ATAGGGTCTGTATGATTATCCATTATTTTTGCAGATTTCTAAGAATCTTGCATTGTTTCTCTTGTTCCTTTGCCATCCTTATTTGCATGATTTGTAATTCAATCAGCATTTGCAGAGAATCCTTCATAATTTCCTCGATCTTCATTACACGAGCCAATGTAGTACATTGGAATGGACCAGAATTAGAAGAAGGAAAGGAAATGGTTACATTTTTGTTTGATTTAGAAGAGGAGGCCATTACTTTGTATTTTCAGAAGTTGATTACAAAGAAAATGAAGTGAGAAGACAGATTAATTCAAAATATTGTGGTTATATAACCACCAAACCGATTTTAGAGGAAAATTCAAAATTTCAAATCTGGTTGTTGTATGTCGAAGGGGGGGGGGTAGGGGCATGTTGACATCCCTTTGAAAATTTTGACAATTTTGTTTTTCTCTATTTATTTAAATATATGTGTTACTATATCTATATTCTACATCTCAGTTATAGAACCAATACCTAATTCTCTTCTTAATTTAGTAAAGGTTGATTGATTCAAGGGTTTGGTCAGAATATCAGCTATTTGATTCTTAGTGTTGATAAATTCAAGAGAAATAATCTCTTTACTTATATTATCTCTGAGAAAATGATGTCTGATATCAATATGTTTGGTTCTGGCATGATGAATAGGAATTTTGGATAAATTTATTGCACTTGTATTGTCACAATAAATTGGTGATTTTGAAATATTTAATCCAAAATCCTTTAGGGTCCGTTGCATATAGATAACTTGAGAATAAGCCAAAGCAGTAGAGATATATTCTGCTTTAGTTGTTGATAGTGAGACAGTATTTTTCATTTTACTAAACTAGGAAACCAGAGAATGTCTTAAAAAGTGACAAGTTCCACTTGTACTTTTTCGGTCTGATTTACAACTAGCATAGTCAGCATCACAATATGAGATTAAATCAAATGAATCATTTTTAGGGTAAAATAGACCATAGTCTAAAGTGTGTTTAACATATCTTAGGATACACTTAACAACTTTTAAATAGGTTTCTTTGGGTAGAGATTGGTATCTTGCACAGAGACAGACACTATGCATGATATCAGGCTTACTCGCAGTTATATAGAGTAGCAATCCAATCATTCCCCTGTATAGTTTTTGATCAACATCTTTTGACATATCTTCTTTATTCAAGGCTTCATTGGTTGCCATAGGAGTGGTTTTCCACTCGCGGTGGTCATACCAAACTTACTAACTAGATCCCTAGCATACTTTTCTTGACTAATGAAAATACCACTATCTAATTGTTTTATTCGCAATCCTAAAAAGAAAGTAAGTTCATCCATATGACTCATCTCAAACTTTTTTGTCATTATTTCAGAAAACTCTTTGTTCATTTCATTGTTTGTTGATCCAAAAATGATACCATCTACATAAATATGTACTAATTGGATATCATTTTTGTTTCTTTTAATAAAAAGAGTATTATCTACTCTACCAATTTCAAAATTTGATCGTAATAGGTAAGATCTTAGTCTGTCATACCAGGCTCTAGGAGCTTGTTTCAGACCATATAAAGCTTTCTTTAATTTTTAAACATGATTTGGAAACTTTTCTTCTTCAAAAAGTGGAGGTTGTTCAACATAAACATCCTCTTTAACAAAACCATTTAAAAAGGCACTTTTGACATCCATTTGAAATAATTTGAAATTGTTGTGGTTTGCGAAAGCAATTAGAATTCTAATGACTTCTAATCTTACTAAGGGTGCAAAGGTTTCATCAAAGTCTATTCCTTCTTCTTGACAATAACCTTGCATGACTAACCGAGCTTTATTTCTAACGACCTCACCTTGTCCATTCATTTTATTTTTATAAACCTACTTAGTTCCTATTATAGTTTTGTCCTCAGGTCTAGGAACAAGTTCCCATACATCATTCTGGTGAATTGATTCAGTTCTTCTTGCATAGCAAGAATCCATGAATCATTAGATGACACTTCCATTGGATTTTTGGGTTCAATAGTTGATATAAAAGCTACATTACTCATCTTGTTTAGTTGATTTCTAGTTCTAACAACAGATTCAATATTTCCTAGTATATTTTCTATAGGATGATCATTTAAAAGCCTGATCCTTTTATTAGGATGAATAGTTTCACAATTTGTTTCATTTGATTCATTATTTAAAGTAACAAAATCAACTTCATCATTTATTTGAACAAAATCTTTGAAATTTTCATCAAAAGATACATGCATTGTTTCTTTAATGGTAGTTTTAAAATTGAAAACTCTGTATGCTTTACTTCTTTTAAAATATACAATAAAGATTCCTTTGTCGGATTTAGGATCAAATTTATCCAAATTGTACTTTGTATTTAGAATAGAGCATTTACTTCCAAAAACTTTAAAATAAGAAAACTTTGGTTTCTTATTAAAAAGAAGCTCATATGGTGTTTTATTTGTTAGAGGTCTAATTAAAATCTTATTTAAAATGTAACAAGCTGTAGCGACTACTTCAGCCCAAAACTTTCTTGGTAATTTACTATCTGAAAGCATAGTTCTTGCACACTCTTGAATCGTCCTATTTTTACGCTCTACCACTCCATTTTGTTGTGGAATTCTTGGAAAAGAAAAATTATGAGTTATTCCTTTTTTATTACAAAAATTCTCAAAATTTTCATTTTCAAATTCTCCACCGTGATCACTACGAATAGTTTTGATTTTTAAAGAAATTTGATTTTGAATTCTTTTTGCAAAAGTTTTAAACAAATCAAAAGCATCACTTTTATGTTTCAGAAAAATTGTCCATGTAAATCAAGAATAATCATCTATAATTATGAAAACATATTTACTGTGATTTATTGACTGAATTTGAGATGGACCAAACAGATCTAAATGAAGTAACTTAAGAGGTTTTGAAGTAGAAATCATATCTTTCAATTTGAATGAGCTCTTCCTAGGTTTTCCTAATTGACATGCATCACATAGACTATCTACTTTAAAATCCATTTTAATAAGACCTCTTACTAGATCAAGTTTTGAAAGTCTAGATAGGAGTTTGAAATTCAAATGCCCAAATATTTTATGCCAAATCCAAGGGTCACTTGTATTATCCAAAAGACATAGGTTATCATTTGAGATTTTCATACTGAGAATATAAATATTTTTCTTCCTAATTCCTTCAAAAATAATATTTGATTTATTATCTTCGATGTGACAATTATCCTTTTCAAATTTAATTTTGTAGCCCTTGTCACATAGTTGACTTATGCTAAGTAAGTTGTGTTTTAGATTCCTAACTAACAGAACATCAGAAATAGTAGGAGTTTTAGAGTTACCGACATTGCCGATGCCAATCACATATCCTTTTGAATTGTCTCCAAAGTTGACCATTCCTCCATCTTCATAAATTATGTCATTTAGTATCTCTGGATTACCAGTAATGTGCCTTGAGCATCCACTATCAAGTATCCATTTGTTTTTCTCGATTTGCATCATTTGTCCATTGAGTGTTGATTCTTCAAAATCCATATAACACATATGTTCCTGCACAACACACCAATTCGGTAGATAACTTGATTTTCTATAATAATAATACGCAGACTTATAATGTAACAACCCTGTATTTTGTGATTATTTTAATTGTATATTTTAATTTCTTTAATTTAATTTCCTGATTTAAAAACCTTATTTTATTTATTTAAATTTGATAATTTTTTTATTTTAAATATGAATTTTTGATTTTGATGTGAATTAGAATTTCAAACAAGAATAAATAAGATATTTTCCAGAAATATGAATTTTGGTCAATATGGTCAAACTTTGAATTTTAATTTAAAAATTTAAAATTTGAATTTTTGAAATATATCTTTATTTTATGAAAGTAAATAAAATTTTAAGAATACTGCTTTTCGTTTCGTTGAAATTTGATTTATAATGTGAAAGTTATGCCTTTTTCAATATTGTGTGTAATTTGCTGTATTTAACAAATTGTTTATTTTAAATCGTATAAATAATATTTAATTTGGTCACGTAATGTTCTAATTTATATTTATATGGGTAAAATAACATGTTATGTATATATTTTGGTTTTAAAACATTTTTAAAAGTATAATTGACATTTTCCAGTGTTAGTTGTATTTTGCTTACAATTTCTAATTTCCAGTTTCAATTAATTAAAGGAATTCTTTATTTATTTCTCTTTTTCCTTAAGATCTTATTTTATTCTCATTCCCACTTTATTTTGTTCCTCATTTATTTTATTTATTTGACCTTTTATTTGTTTTAAAGTGAAATAGAAATTTTCTAAAACTAGTGATATTCTATTTGTAAATTTTAAGTCTTGTTTTGAATTTTTAAACAATTTCTTTAGTTCTTTTTCTAATTTCTCTAAATTTATTTATTTATTTCATTTTGAAAATATAAATGAATTATTTTACTTCACATTTTTGTTTTAAAATATTTTTAAAATGAATTTGTTAATTTTCCAAAGTCAATAGTGATTTATTTGTAATTTCTGGACCCTGTTTTCAACTTTTAAGCAATTTCTTATATTATTTTTCCATTTTCTATAAAATTAATTATTTATTTTTATTTTATATTACTTTCTTTCGGTTCTAAAGTCAAATTACTGATTTTATTTTTGTTTTATTTGAATTAAAGAAAAAGGAAATATGAAAGAGTTTAAAATGCTTTAGAAACTGAAGTCCTTTCACCTCCTTAAGTCTTTTCACTTGCCATAACCTTCCCATTATGCTTTGGCCGTGACTTTATTCTTTTTTGTTCACGTGAAACATCTCATTTTCATTTCTCAATTCGACCATTTCAGATCTGAGCAAAAACTTTGGGTAATGGCTCCTTTGTTTCTATATTTTTTCTTCTTCTTTTCTTCTTATTTTCATGTCATTTTGCCTTGTTCTCTCCATAGTTTTGCTTGGCCTCCTCCTTGTTTGCCACGGCCATGACCACCACCACCTCCTACATCTCTTTCCTGCCATCACCACCAGCTACTCCTCTGGTCTTGACCAAGGCTGAGCCACCATGATGCCAAAACTCCACAAAAATTGCAACACAAGCCATAAAAACATGTTGTTTGACAACTATTTGTTCACCACTTCATTTTCCACCACCACCACCACCTTAGGCCGCCTCCACCACCTCTGGCCAGACCACCATACACCTTCCTCCCACTGACCTGACCCATACCCATCTGACCTGAACCAATTGCCCATGGCCGAGCCCAATTAGATGAACAAAATCACACTATTTTGCCTTAAACTCTTCACCTTCTCACTATGTAACTTCCTCCCTATGTTTTACCACTTTGTCCGTGCATTCACATGACCAAACCTGAGCCAAAACTTTTTCAAAACAGAGCCAAACAACATCCCTAGGCTGAAAAAAAATAGAGGAAGCAAGGCAAAATATTTGGCATTCGTATCTCTTTTTATTTAAAAGTTATTCCATTTCAAGTGTATTGAAATTTATGGTTTGTTTTGATTTTTTTGTTTGGGTTGTAACACAAGATCTATAGCATTGGATTTGCTCTCCACTCAAGTCCGTAATCTTGTCATCGTGCTTTGTTTTCCATTGTGTCTTTGGTTTTGTTATCTCCAGCATTTAGAGGTGAGTAAATCTCGCACGACATTTTATACTTATACTAATGTGAAACAACAACAATTGAATGTGTAGAATATTATGATATGTTATAACTGCCTGTGATGATTTAATTATATGATGTTAAACCTATTAATTTACTTGTCATCTCATCTGTTACTGTTATATATTGTATACTGTTCATTTTATATCTATTTATCACACTGCAAGTTCCCTGTAGATAGATTCACTATGGGTTGAAATGATACATACCCGAACGGACTTTAGAATAGAGAAAAATCGTTATGGGCTGAAATGATAGGCCTGAACGGTTTTTGTTTATTTTATTTTAACTTGGGATTGCGGGTTTGAAATGATAGAACCCGGATTTTTTCTTTTTAAACTACGGATTGAAATGATACATATTCGTACCAATTGACCTAGGTTAGAAAACTATATACATGCCCGTGGTTATTTTTATAAAGTATTTTGAATATTTTAAATATTTTCAAAAGTGTAAATTATGAAAATTTGATGTAAATTGGATTTTTAATGTTTAAATAAAGAAATTTGGATTTTTCTAGAAGTTAAAAATGTAATATAAATGAATGAGAAAAGTGAATTTTTGAAATATAACTTAAGTTTGGAAATTTGGAATTTTGGTTTTAAAATGATATTCAAGTTATATAAATAAAATGCTAATTTAATTATATTTGGAAAATGGTAAATATGATAATTGTTTTAGATTTTAATTTAAATGATTTAATGAAGTATTATTGATTTTTTTATGTGTTAAAATGGTTAAATAACTGAATGCTTAAAAGTGTAATTTTAAAATATAACTTGACTTGAAATGTGAATTTGGTTTTAATTAAAGGTTTAAGTTAATTAAATAAAATTGAAAATTTAGTTAATTTGTGAAATGGAAATAAAATTTAAGTGTTAAGTTTATTTATTAAAAATGTGAAGAAAAGAAATTTACACTTGAATTTGTTAAATAATTCATTGAAATTTGATTTAACTATAACGGATTTATTTAATAAAAATCATGTGTTAAATGATATATTATATAAACATTTTTGAATGTTAAAACATGATTTTTATAATGTTAAAAAGGTTTAAATAAATTTTATTATTGGCTGGAAATACACTAAAATCTGGAAAGTACTTTTAATAGCATTCAGAAATGCTATGATTTTAGAATTGAACTAAAACTTAGTAAAAAGTGGCTATTACAGCATTTCTGAAATGCTGTAGTTACTGTAGTAAATGTAAAGGCTAAAGAACTTAATAAAGGGCTATTACAGCAGTTTTGTAAACTGCTGTAGCTGCCTGCTGTCTTTGCTGAAATTAAGAAAAACCCTTGTTTTTGAACCTGAGCTATTACAGCATTTCTGGAAATGCCGTCTTTGCTGTTTTAAACTAAATTTCAACTAAATGAGATATAACAACAGTTTTAAAGTGCTGTCTTTGCTGAAATAAATGTTTTCAAATATAACTTATAACAGCTTCTTCTAAATGTTGTGAAAGGCTGAAATTTTCAATGTTTATGGATTTTGACCTAGTAAATGAACTCAAAATGATTTGAAACTTTGGAAATTGAATACTTGACTTGAAAGAGTAATAACTTCACTTTTAAATGGTTAAATGAATTAATTTAAATGGAAAACTATTTTAAAGGGTGATTTTGATAAGATAATAAATGAATGATATTTTGGAATTTTAAAGGGTATTAAATTTGATAATTGAATTTGAATTCAAATAATGATTTGAAAGGCATTTTGAAAGGATATGATATTGTAATATATTGAGATGGTTTGTAAATGATTTAATCTTTATTTTGATAAAGATTTGGATTTGAAATGATATTAAAATTTTGAAATATAAAATATTATTTTGAAATACTATAACCACGGGTATACTTCTCTATATGTCATTTGATTTCTTGATGATGGTTGTGATGCACATTAACACTGTTAGTTGCATGGTTTATTTCAATATGGACATTTCTATGATATTGATATTACTGTTTAATTAATGGTTTTATGGATCCTTAAAGGATGGGCGATCCCAAGCATCCTCTAAGTTATTATGCATTGCTATTACAGTTCACTTGAGTTGGTTTACATTGTATAAGTATATATGTCCTGACTCGAGTATTTTGTGTTTTGCTTTACGCTCGGGTCAGCCTGAGAATCACAGCTTTGGAATTTATCTTCTGGATCTAGAGATTTGCTGGAGCTTATCTGTCCATCTGTTATTTCTTATCTTCTAATCCAGTTATTTACTATTCGGTATTGTCTCTACATTATTGATTTATGTATACTGACTTCTATTATATCCATTTTTAAACTATGATATTTTATATATGTTTTGAGAGTTGTATATAGTGGCTTCATAAACTACTATGGTATTTATTTCCGCTGCGAGTTATTCTGATTTTCTGTTACTGTGATTCTGTGTTTGATTTTATTTGCTCCAAATTTTATTACAATCTGTTATTTTGAATTATTCAAGTCGGACATATGTGGATTATTGTCGATTTGAATGGTCCAAAATAGTGGGTCGTTACAGTTGGTATCAGAGCTTTGGTTTTAGGCAAACCTTAGCCTGCGGAGCAAAAAAACTCATTAGAGATAGGGTAGAAATACCCTAGAATGAATGAAATCAATCTCAGAATCATTTCTTTGTGAGAGAACGTATTTTCGAAGTATAAAATGATTTTCAAATGATTTTTTAAAGAATTTTCAAAGATTATTTTGATATAAATTTTCTTGCTTTGAAAGTAAAATTTTCTAAACTTTATCCCTTTCGTATCCACCTTGTTAGTAATTTCTTTGATTAGGATTTCCTTAAAATTCTAAACTTCTATCTTGGTTGGGATTTCTTCGATTAGGATTCCTTTGAATTTTGGAACGCTCCCACTTGTTCTGAAATCCATTCCTGTCTCCCCTAATTGTATTCTTTTGATTTTTGGAGCATTCCATAACTCCACTTTGAATGACTTCTATAAAGACCGGCGATTCCGCCAAACTTTGAATGATTTGTAAAGGGGTGAAACTCCTTTACAATTGGCATTGATTCACCGGACATTTCTATATCCTCGGTTTATGATGTTTTCTATCTTCTGCTATATTTAGATTCTATCTCTGGCGATCGAAGGTCGATTTGCCTTAGATTTTCGCATCGATTATATTCCTGAAGTCACGGTTGACCATATTAAGGTCGCCCGCGATTTATATAGGCTTATCCATCTTCTATTTGGTAATTTAATGATCTTATCTTCGTTTGTGCTTATCTTTGAATCAGAATTCTATTTGATTAGAGTCCCTCTAAATTTGAATCTCGGTTTTGCTTTGAAATCCATCCTTGAATCATCCCTTGAAAAATTTGTGGTTGATTGTCTTTTGAAAATTGTGTATTAATCAAAGTTATTATTTTGATAAGGATGACCATATTTTATATATAAAGGTGAAATGTTTTCGATAAGGATTATATACCCTTTTAAAATGAGAATTTGAAGTTTCGAAAGGATTTGGAATTTTGAAATTTATGTAAGAAATGGTTTCATATAGAATGATTTATAACTGAAGGTTTTGAACCTGAATTTGAGTGATTGAACTCCGGCATTTTGGAACTGGTTTTAAGATTTTGAAATAATTAATAATATGATTTGAAAGTATTTTCCGAATATGAAATGTTTCAAATGATTTTAATGAGCTTCTAATGATTTCGAAGAAATTTCAAAAGAAGTTGAGAAAATAGAAGTCCAGAACCCACTTATGTCGCTGGAAAATAATTTCGGTGATGAATGCATGCATCATCGACATTTATTTTCGAGTTTCAGAGTGGAGGAGAGGCCACTTCGGTAGCTTTGCTATGCGATTGATTTGTGAAACCAATTTTGATTTAAAATTTTGAAGTGTGATGTGATATTCGAAAGATATATGTATATATATTTGAACAATTTGAAATGAGCCGGTGTTCAGTCCTTGAGTTTTGGATTTGATTTGATATAACCCTATCTTTTGGAATTGATTTAATTATTTGTTGGTGATTTCCAACTCTTGGATTGAAATATGGTTTCTTCAACTATTTTGAAGGTTCGAGCACTTCCAAATCAAGGTTAACTTTTTCAAAGCTAAGTAATTTTGAAAAGTATAAAGTATATAAGTTTGGTATGTATGTTTAAAGTATGTAGTAATATGATTTAAATAAGTTGAAACTGTTTTGTTAAGTAAATGAATAAGGCTATTTTGAATTTTTCTAATATGAAATTTAGATTTGAAATGTTTTGAGAAGAATTTGGTCTTCAAAATATTTTGAAAAAAATTAGTTTAAATGTTTTAACTGGGTAACATCTTTATAAAACTATATATTGAACAAGTTGGAATAGATACATAAGTTGTACGTATGCTGTTTTATTCGCATAATTAATTTGATTCAGGTTTGAGTACACAAGTTCGAGGTGAATTACACCATTTCATGTTAGGATTTTTCATTTGATTCTTGATGGCGAATATTTGATATTGATTTTGGGCTTGATTCTAGATTTCTCTATCATAGTATATGGCTATGCAAGGAGACTGAGGGCTTCTAGTCGAGAAACCACATCGAAGTTCGCATTAGGGAAGTCGAATGGACAATACTAGTTTGAAAGCGAACTTGTGTGATCGAACGAGCAATCGAATGTAATGTTGCGAAATGATGACATATGTACATCTTATATTCTAATATCATTGATACACTTGACACTGAAATTGGAAGTTGTTGGGTTGGATATCTTTGTAATTTTATTGGAATTCTTTCTTTTATGAAAAACTACTATCAATTTAAAACCATTTTTCAAAACTATTTTTCTTTTATTCTTCTCAAACAAACTATTTTATTCTATTTTACATACAAACTATTTTACAAACCATTTTATTTGCAAAACTATTTTTTTATACAAAACTATTCTAAATTAAAAATCTTTCAGTAAGCAAAGATGTTCAATTCCATATGGCTCTTCATGCAGCGAAATTTATTATTTTTGAAAATTTTTGATCCTTATATAAGATGAACTTTTTGTAAGTATAAGATGATTTTGAAAACCGTTGATTTTGGAAATGAATTGTTTGACTTAAAATTATTGATTTAGAAACTTGGATTATTCTCCAAAACTATTATTTTGGAAATTTTGAAATTGAAGATATTTAAATTGAGAAGAAATAATTTGGTGGAATTGTATATGATTTTGAAACTGAACTGATATTGAAACAAATTGAATTGAGAACCTTGTATTTGACTAAATACTTGATTTGGGAGTTATCGAACCTATATAAAAATTGGTTTGTGTAAGTATAATGTTGATTTGAAAACTATGGATTTGAAAAGGTACTCAATTTGAAAAGTGAAATCTTATATAATTGTAGTCTATATAAGTGCGATTTGATATACTATTGATTTTGGAAAGTATTTGATTTGAAAATGAAATCTTATATATAATGGACTTTATATAAGTATGATATTTGAAAGTGATTTGAAAAGGTACTATATGATACATATTTTCGAAGTAAAGATATGGAAAGTGCTTCTACTTGATATCCGCTTTGTGGCCATATTGTGGATTCATTCTATCGATATTTCTCTGATTTTTGGTTTTCCGGATATGATACTCGAGTTTTCCATCGAATTCCATGGCAATCTCCATGGTCTTACGAGCGCGACTTCATGGCGTAATCGTAGGGTTGCGGGGCGGCCTACGAGTACGGATGTTTTCTGGGAGATCCAGGCGTAACCATTGTGTATCTGTGATCTATTGGGTTGCTTGGTAGCGTAATCAGCAGGGGCTGCGAGAGCCTAGGGTACGGATGTTTCCTGGGGGATCCAAGTATAACCATTGTGTATCCGCGATCCATGATCGACATATTTTGTTTTTTTTTGGATTGTACTTTCCATATCTGTTTTTAAAAGTTTTTCCAGTATTTTCACTGGGTGTTGAAACAAGTCTACTAAGTACTTGGGGAATTCTAGCTTTGCGCCTGATCAACGCACTGCCAGAGTCTACAGGAACGAGGATAAACTTGTTAAGACATCGAGTTATAAAAGTATTTTGATAAAATATTATATAAAGGATACTTTGATCAGTTATTTCCTTTCTAAAGGATATTAAAGTGTTTTAAATATTTTACCTCTTTAACCAACAATTTTAATTAATGGCTCATCCTTGTCTTTCAACCCATTTTCCCTCCTAGCTATCCCTATTCCCCTACCTTCTTTTCAGGGATGTCTTCCAACCTATTGTTCTGCCAAGTTGTTTCTTCAATTTTTTTTCCTTTTCGAGGACGAAAAGATTTGAGTGGGGGAGAGTGTAACAACCCTGTATTTTGTGATTATTTTAATTGTATATTTTAATTTCTTTAATTTAATTTCCTGATTTAAAAACCTTATTTATTTATTTAAATTTGATAATTTTTTTACTTTAAATATGAATTTTTGATTTTGATGTGAATTAGAATTTCAAACAAGAATAAATAAGATATTTTCCAGAAATGTGAATTTTGGTCAATATGGTCAAACTTTGACTTTTAATTTAAAATTTTAAAATTTGAATTTTTGAAATGTATCTTTATTTTATGAAAGTAAATAAAATTTTAAGAATACTGCTTTTCGTTTCGTTGAAATGTGATTTATAATGTGAAAGTTATGCCTTTTTCAATATTGTGTATAATTTGCTGTATTTAACAAATTGTTTATTTTAAATTGTATAAATAATATTTTATTTGGTCATGTAATGTTCTAATTTATATTTATATGGGTAAAATAACATGTTATGTATATATTTTGGTTTTAAAACATTTTTAAAAGTATAATTGACATTTTCCAGTGTCAGTTGTATTTTGCTTACAATTTCTAATTTCCAGTTTCAATTAATTAAAGGAATTCTTTATTTATTTCTCTTTTTCCTTAAGATCTTATTTTATTTTCATTCCCACTTTATTTTGTTCCTCATTTATTTTATTTATTTGACCTTTTATTTGTTTTAAAGTGAAATAGAAATTTTCTAAAACTAGTGATATTCTATTTGTAAATTTTAAGTCCTGTTTTGAATATTTAAACAATTTCTTTAGTTTTTTTTTCTAATTTCTCTAAATTTAATTATTTATTTCATTTTGAAAATATAAATGAATTATTTTACTTCACATTTTTGTTTTAAAATATAAAATGAAGTTGTTAATTTTCCAAAGTCAATAGTGATTTATTTGTAATTTCTGGACCCTGTTTTCAAGTTTTAAGCAATTTCTTATATTCTTTTTCCATTTTCTATAAAATTAATTAATTATTTTTATTTTATATTACTTTGTTTCGGTTCTAAAGTCAAATTACTGATTTTTTTTTGTTTTATTTGAATTAAAGAAAAAGGAAATATGAAAGAGTTTAAAATGCTTTAGAAACTGAAGTCCTTTCACCTCCTTAAGTCTTTTCACTTGCCATAACCTTCCCATTATGCTTTGGCCGTGACTTTATTCTTTTTTTTCACGTGAAACATCTCATTTTCATTTCTTAATTCGACCATTTCAGATCTGAGCAAAAACTTTGGGTAATGGCTCCTTTGTTTCTATACTTTTTCTTCTTCTTTTCTTCTTATTTTCATGTCATTTTGCCTTGTTCTCTCCATAGTTTTGCTTGGCCTCCTCCTTATTTTCCATGGCCATGACCACCACCACCCCCTACATCTCTTTCCTACCATCAGCACTAGCTACTCCTCTGGACTTGACCAAGGCTGAGCCACCATGATGCCAAAACTCCACAAAAATTGCAACACAAGCCATAAAAACATGTTGTTTGACCACTATTTGTTCACCACTTCATTTTCCACCACCACCACCACCTTAGACCACCTCCACCACCTCTAACCAGACCACCACACACCTTCCTCCCACTGACCTGACCCATACCCATCTGACCTGAACCAATTGCCCATGGCCGAGCCCAATTGGATGAACAAAATCACACTATTTTGCCTTAAACTCTTCACCTTCTCACTATGTAACTTCCTCCCTATGTTTCACCACTTTGGCCGTGCATTCACATGACCAAACCTGAGCCAAAACTTGTTCAAAACAGAGCCAAACAACATCCCTAGGCTGAAAAAAAATAGAGGAAGCAAGGCAAAAGATTTGGCATTCGTATCTCTTTTTATTTAAAAGTTATTCCATTTCAAGTGTATTGAAATTTATGGTTTGTTTTGATTTTTTGTTTGGGTTGTAACACAAGATCTATAGCATTGGATTTGCTCTCCACTCAAGTCCGTAATCTTGTCATCGTGCTTTGTTTTCCATTGTGTCTTTGGTTTTGTTATCTCCAGCATTTAGAGGTGAGTAAATCTCACATGACATTTTATACTTATACTAATGTGAAACAACAACAATTGAATGTGTAGAATATTATGATATGTTATAACTGCCTGTGATGATTTAATTATATGATGTTAAACCTATTAATTTACTTGTCATCTCATCTGTTACTGTTATATATTGTATACTGTTCATTTTATATCTGTTTATCACACTGCAAGTTCCCTGTAGATAGATTCACTATGGGTTGAAATGATACATACCCGAACGGACTTTAGAATAGGGAAAAATCGTTATGGGCAGAAATGATAGGCCTGAACGGTTTTTGTTTATTTTATTTTAACTTGGGATTGCGGGTTTGAAATGATAGAACCCGGATTTTTTCTTTTTAAACTACGGATTGAAATGATACATATTCGTACCAATTGACCTAGGTTAGAAAACTATATACATGCCCGTGGTTATTTTTATAAAGTATTTTGAATATTTTAAATATTTTCAAAAGTGTAAATTATGAAAATTTGATGTAAATTGGATTTTTAATGTTTAAATAAAGAAATTTGGATTTTTCTAGAAGTTAAAAATGTAATATAAATGAATGGGAAAAGTGAATTTTTGAAATATAACTTAAGTTTGGAAATTTGGAATTTTGGTTTTAAAATAATATTCAAGTTATATAAATAAAATGGAAATTTAATTATATTTGGAAAATGGTAAATATGATAATTGTTTTAGATTTTAATTTAAATGATTTAATGAAGTATTATTGATTTTTTTATGTGTTAAAATGGTTAAATAACTGAATGCTTAAAAGTGTAATTTTAAAATATAACTTGACTTGAAATGTGAATTTGGTTTTAATTGAAGGTTTAAGTTAATTAAATAAAATTGAAAATTTAGTTAATTTGTGAAATGGAAATAAAATTTAAGTGTTAAGTTTATTTATTAAAAATGTGAAGAAAAGAAATTTACACTTGAATTTGTTAAATAATTCATTGAAATTTGATTTAACTATAACGGATTTATTTAATAAAAATCATGTGTTAAATGATATATTATATAAACATTTTTGAATGTTAAAACATGATTTTTATAATGTTAAAAAGGTTTAAATAAATTTTATTATTGGCTGGAAATACACTAAAATCTGGAAAGTACTTTTAATAGCATTCAGAAATGCTATGATTTTAGAATTGAACTAAAACTTAGTAAAAAGTGGCTATTACAGCATTTCTGAAATGCTGTAGTTACTGTAGTAAATGTAAAGGCTAAAGAACTTAATAAAGAGCTATTACATCTGTTCTGTAAATTGTTGTAGCTACCTGCTCTCTTTGCTGAAATTAAGAAAAACCCTTGTTTTTGAACCTGAGCTATTACAGCATTCTGGAAATGCTGTCTTTGCTGTTTTAAACTAAATTTCAACTAAATGAGATATAACAGCAGTTTTAAAGTGTTGTCTTTGCGGAAATAAATGTTTTCAAATATAACTTATAACAGCTTCTTCTTAAATGCTGTGAAAGGCTGAAATTTTCAATGTTTATGGATTTTGACCTAGTAAATGAACTCAGAATGATTTGAAACTTTGGAAATTGAATACTTGACTTGAAAGAGTAATAACTTCACTTTTAAATGGTTAAATGAATTAATTTAAATGGAAAACTATTTTAAAAGGTGATTTTGATAAGATAATAAATGAATGATATTTTGGAATTTTAAAGGGTATTATATTTGATAATTGAATTTGAATTCAAATAATGATTTGAAAGGAAGTTTTGAAAGGATATGATATTGTAATATATTGAGATGGTTTGTAAATGATTTAATCTTTATTTTGATAAAGATTTGGATTTGAAATGATATTAAAATTTTGAAATATAAAATATTATTTTGAAATACTATAACCACGGGTATACTTCTCTGTATGTCATTTGATTTCCTAATGATGTTTGTGATGCACATTAACACTGTTAGTTGCATGGTTTATTTCAATATGGACATTTCTATGATATTGATATTACTGTTTAATTAATGGTTTTATGGATCCTTAAAGGGTGGGCGATCCCAAGCATCCTCTAAGTTATTATGCATTGCTACTACAGTTCACTTGAGTTGGTTTACATTGTATAAGTATATATGTCCTGACTCGAGTGTTTTGTGTTTTGCTTTACGCTCGGGTCAGCCTGAGAATCACAGCTTTGGAATTTATCTTCTGGAGCTAGAGATTTGCTGGAGCTTATCTGTCCATCTGTTATTTCTTATCTTTTAATCCAGTTATTTACTATTCGGTATTGTCTCTGTATTATTGATTTATGTATCCTGACTTCTATTGTATCCATTTTTAAACTATGATATTTTATATATGTTTTGAGAGTTGTATATAGTAGCTTCATGAACTACTATGGTATTTATTTCCGTTGCGAGTTATTCTGATTTTCTGTGTCTATGATTCTGTGTTTGATTTTATTTGCTCCAAATTTTATTACAATCTGTTATTTTGAATTATTCAAGTCGGACATGTGTGGATTATTGTCGATTTGAATGGTCCAAAATAGTGGGTCATTACATATAAGACAATGATAATTTGGACAGTTTTGAACTAGTGTTAACAGAATCTCCAAAAATTGCCATTTTAAATTTTTTCAAAATTCAGATTATGATAACTTTGAAAACCAATGCTATGATACCAAATGTTGGAATTGCAGATTACGGATCTTAAGGCAGAATTAACACTAGAGGGGGGTGAATAGTGTGACGACCGCCCATGACCCCTGCACCGAATCTAGAGATAGTGCGCTGTAAAGTGTGCCAGGCGACCATGGACGATTGTCAGGGTAGATTAAAACAACAGAATCTATCGTATTACTCACAGCGCATGGACAAAATACAATAGAACATATGTATAGTGAAGCTTTACAGAAAAAAATGACATCATATAAAACTCCATAATAGTTGAATACAAGCATCCAAAAAGCCAATACATCAAGCCTCACTACATAACACTCAGAGAATACAAAACAACGGAACATCCAGTACATATAATAAGAAGATAATATGCAACCCTCCAGCTCGTCTTCGATATCAGCATCGTGAGAAGAGAACAGCACCTGTCACCTGCTACCTAGTCTGCCCGTCCCAAAAATGGACGAACAGCCCAAGGCAATAAGAATTAAAACATAAAGCCTTGAGTCAGACAACAGTCTTAGTGAGCAGTAAATTAACTAACAACATACCAAAAGAGCATAAAGGAAAAGGAATAGGAATACAACCCTCCCACTCCAACCTCATTCTACAGTGATAGCCCCCAGACACACACTAAGCAGAAGCAAACATAGCAGAGCATACCATTTAAAGTAAAGCTACTATCACTCGAGTCAAGGGCGATGTTTTCCAAGTACCAAGGCCTAAATCAGATAAGCACCTAGAAAATACCGCTCTTGAGTCCGAATGATGATACAACCAATGGCTATCACTGTTATCATTGCTTCGATATCACCGTTAATTGAATGACCGGCACATTCTTTCAGCCGTCCGTCAAGGGCTAATGGAAACCCCGGTTCTAGACATAACTCCCGCACGTCGTCGCAGCCCGTGCCTAGGACTATCGAATCTGCCCAGAGTACTCGACCATCAACAGTTGGCCGTTGGGACTATCGAATCTGCCCAAACGTACTCTTGCTTAGAGCATGCTAGAACCTTCAACAACGATGCTATCCAAGCCTCCTAGTCATCCTCCTCGACAACTATTCTCATATCCATTCATTATCCTCAACTCGAATCATATCACCGAGTTATCAACATGCTTGGAATGATCCCGTCTGGATTATACCAAGTCTTCATCACATGATTGCCTCGCTTCATCACATCCTCGCAAAGCCTCATCTCAACATCACATCATCAAGTCTATGCATAAGAGCTTCATCATCCCGCTACATATGCCACGAGCAGCTTACCCAATTCAAGAGCCTTTCTCCTAGCTTTTGAATCGTCTTCGGTCTAAATCAAACCATCAATCATCTAATTCATAACAATCAACCAAATCAAACATTAATCCAAACAATCAAGCGTTCAAATAAGATCTAAATAGACAATTATCACAATAATGGCATTTTCGTAATTAAAGAGTTGAAAGTCCAATAAGCATGCAAACATGAATTATATCCCTAAAAACTTGATGAATGAACTTGCATAGGTTAACATATGATAAAATGGATGTAACATCATCATGAACAATGGATCTACACTTAGGATGAAGAAAATGCATGGAAATCACTATTTTAACACCAAATCGAGCCAACAATCCGATATACTCCTTTGGATCCGTGTGAGAGATAATCACCACTCACCAAATCACCTAAACAACCCCAAATCAATACGCTTCAGATTTGGACAGCGAAGGATCAAGCTTGATCTATCACAAATCCGCTTCAAACGAAGAAATCTCTCTTGAAAAGATGAAGATCTTCAATCTAAGCTCTTGAATCTTCAATTTGATCTTCAACTTGGATGGATGGAAGCACTAGATTAGAGTGGAGAAAAGAAGTGAAGAAGTGTAGAAGTCGAGCTCTCAAAATGGCAGCACTTCGTCGCTTCGAAATCCGGATCCCAAAAAGTGAGAACAACCCCTCCTATTTATAGCTGAAAATCTCTCTAAGTCGTAACTCGGCTATCTCCATAGGTCGTCTCCGACCTAAGCCTCTCCGACCTAAGCCTCTCCGACTTAACATAGCATGCGACATAACAGTCTTCGACTTAACGACTTAGCCTATGCTCGACTTAGCCTATGCTCGACTTAGCGACTTACGACTTAGCGCGCCTTAATGACTCAACAACGCTGGCACGCGACCTAAAACTTACGCGACTTAACAATCTCGCGACCTAACACAAGTCGCAAACAACTGGACTGTGACCTAACTACTAAGCCAAAGCCCAACGACCTAACAACTCGTGCGACCTACGACCTAACAAGTGCGCGACTTACGACTTAGAAATCACGCGACCTAACACTTAAGCTATACCCTGCGACCTAACAACCCATACTACAAAACTACTCACGCGACCTAACTGGGTTATGTTCTAACTCCTTAAGTCGCCTAACTCTTAGGTCGCTAACACGCTAACCTTCTTAGGTCGCTAACCTATAGGTCGCTCCAAGATACTAAGTCGCCACATTCTATAAGTCGCTGGTTTTCTTAAGTCGTCTACATTTTAAGTCGCTACCCTACCTAAGTCGTAAACTCCGACCTAACTATCATAGGTCGCTAACTCGAACTGCCGACCTAACACTTAACTCACCCATACACTTAGGTCGCTCACAACAGTTTCCTTAGGTCGTTGCCGACCTAACTCTACCCCACGACCTAACCCCAGAATACTTAGGTCGCCTACTACTCTTCCTTAGGTCGCCTAAACCTCTTAAGTCGGTCAACCACACTTCCTTAACTCGGTTAATTCCTTAAGTCGGCAACTCGACCCAGACTTATCCCTTAACTCGTCCAAACCGACTTAGGACTTAGAAAAATTCTGAATGACTTATCAACAATGCAACCAATTGTCAACTGTTTTACAATGTTTCGATCCGTAAAATACGGGTCGTTACAATCTTTCCCCCTTAGGAATTTCGCCCTCGAAATTCCAAACAGCAAAGCAATCAAAGATTATTCTGTACGCCTACCAACCATAACAATCAACAAACCATGCATCCAATTCTAGCTTAGCGTACAGAATTCTAACACTAGAACAAGTTACAATATCGTGAGATGACACGACACCTTAGGGCCATACCTTGAAGAGTTCAGGATGAGCTGCCTTCATCCTCTCTTCCACTTCCCACGTACAGTCGTTATCATCATCACTCCATTGTATCTTGAGCAACTTAACTACCTTTCTCCTAAGCTGTTTCATGTCGGTTTCCACAACACGAAGCGGCTTACGAGGTCTTCTATCGACTGGATCAACTTCGAAATCTTCATAGCTATCGACAGAAACCACTGTATTCGAGTCGTGCACATACTTCCGTAGATACGATACATGAAAAACATTGTGCACACTCGACATCTTCTCCGGTAATTCCAATCTATAAGTGAGCTTTCCAATTCGCTCGGTAATCGGGAATGGTCCAACAAATCTCGGAGTCAATTTTCCTTTCTTCCCGAATCGAATAACTTTCTTCAGTGGAGAAATCTTTACAAAAACCATATCTCCTATGTCAAATTCCAAATCCTTTCGACGCTTATCAGCATAACTCTTCTGACGGTCTTGGGCTGCCTTCATTCGTTTCCGAATGATCTCTATACAATATGAAGTCTGTCGAATCATCTCTGGCCCAAGCATCAGCTTTTCTCCAGTCTCTAACCAACATGTCGGAGAGTTACACGGTCTTCCATACAATGCCTCATACGGTGCCATACCAATGCTTGACTGGTAACTGTTGTTGTACGCAAACTCCACCAAATGAAGGTGATCTTCCCATGATCCTCCGAAATCCAAAACACAAGCTCTGAGGAGATCTTCCAAAACTCGGTTGACTCTCTCGGTCTGACCATCTGTTTGAGGGTGATAAGCTGTACTCAAACACAACTCGGTTCCCAAAACTTCCTGGAAGCTCTTCCAAAATCCACTAGTGAACAATGGATCTCGATCGCTCACTATACTCTTCGGAATACCATGGAATCGAACTATCCACTTAACATACAACTCAGCCAACTTTGATGCAGTCCTAGTCGATCGAACAGGAATGAATCTTGTGCTCTTAGTCAGACGATCTACAATGACCCAAATCCCTTCATTTACCGTTCTTGTTCTAGGTAGTCCATCAATAAAATCCATCGATATCTGCTCCCACTTCCATGTAGGAACTTCTAATGGCTGAAGCAATCCACTTGGCTTCTTCTGTTCGGCTTTCACCAACTGGCAGTTCATACACTTGGAAATAAAATTTCCAACATCCTTCTTCATACCTTCCCAGTAGTAGGTTCTCTTCATATCCCGATACATCTTATTTCCACCTGGATGAATTGTCAACTTCGAGTGATGACTTTCCTTCAGAACTTCACTCCTCAATTCATCTATATCGGGAACAACTAGTCGTCCTTGCTTCTTAAGCCAACCCTCTCGATCGACCTCGAATCCTTTATCCTTTTCTGGATCCAATCCAGATTCCAATTCACGGATAATCTTGACAAGCTTATCGTCTCGCTTTTGGCTCTCGCCAATCCTTTCCACAAGAGAAGGTCTTATCGATAAGTTTGCCAACATCTCAGGCTCCAATTCACATCTGGGCCTGAAGTCAAATCCAGCTAAATACTCGAGATTCTTCCACTCCGAAAACATAGCTCCCAATCCTACATGTCTTCGACTTAACGCATCTGCCACTGCGTTACCTTTTCCCGAAGTATAAGCTATACCAAAATCATATGATGCCAAAAACTCAAGCCAACGTTGCTGCCGAAGATTCAAATCCTTTTGGGAGAAAAGATACTTCAACGACTTATGATCTGTAAACAACTCGAATCGAACTCCCAACAGATAATGTCTCCACATCTTCAGAGCAAACACAATCGCCGCTAACTCCAAATCATGAGTCGGGTAATTCCTTTCTTGCGGCTTCAGTTGTCGACTTGCATACGCAACAACTTTATCCCTCTGCATCAGCACTGCTCCAAGTCCAGTACCACATGCGTCGGTGTAAACCACCATCTCATCATTCCCACTTGGAATAGTCAGAACAGGAGCACTTGTCAATCTCTCTTTCAGGATTCCGAAAGCTTGCTCACACTTAGCATCCCACTTGAACACTTGGTTCTTTTTCGTCAATCCTGTTAACGGTGCAGCTACCTTGGAGAAGTCTTTGATAAACCGTCGATAATATCCTGCTAATCCAAGAAAACTTCTCACATCAGATGCATTCTTAGGTCTAACCCAATCCTGGATTGCTGCCACCTTAGCGGGATCAACCGCTATTCCACTTCCAGAAATAACATGGCCTAAGAATCTCACTTCACTCTTCCAGAAGTGACACTTCGAAAACTTAGCCTTCAGCTGTTGTTTCCGCAAGACTTCCAAAACAATATGCAAGTGCGTCTTGTGCTCCTCTTCAGTTCTAGAATAAATCAGAATATCATCCACGAACACAAGTACGAACTTGTTCAACTGATCTCTGAACACTCTATTCATAAGATCCACAAAATATGCTGGCGCGTTAGTCAATCCAAACGGCATTACCAGCCACTCAAAGAAACCGGATGGTGTCCTAAAAGCAGTCTTCGGCACACTATCCTTAGCCACTCTTAACTGGTGAAATCCCGTTGCCAAATCCATCTGAGAAAACACCTTAGCTTCGTGAAGCTGATCAAACAAGTCATCTATCCTCGGCAATGGATACTTGTTCTTCTTAGTCACCTTATTCAGCTCACGATAATCCACACACAATCTCAACGACCCATCTGCCTTGGTTGCAAACACAACTGGTGCACCCCACTCGGACACACTACGCCGAATGAATCCTTTCTGCAAAAGATCATCAACTTGCACCCTCAACTCCTGCTGTTCCCTAGGCGCCATCCGCCTAAGAGGCATCACAACAGGTCTGGCTCCTTCAACTAGATCTATACGAAACTCGATCTCTCTATGCGGCGGCAACCCTCTGACTTCGTCAAAGACATCCTCGAATCCATTCGCGATTGGCACTAATGACAGTCCATCCCGTGGAACAACTAGCGAATACATGAAGCTCATGAAGACGCCTTCTTCATGCTTACATCGTATCACAATCTTTCGCCCCTCCACATTCTTGACTGTCACTTCCAACCTTTCGCAATCAACCTTAGCCGCATACTTCCTAAGCCAGTCCACACCCAAAATAATTCCGAACCCCGCAAAGTTCAGAACAAAACAATCACAAACAAAAGAGCAACCATGACTCGATACAATTAGACCACGACATATCATACACAAACAAGATGAACCCCCAACTGGATTAGTCACAACCAATGGCCTATCAACAATATCCGGTTCCAAACCTAACCGGCCTACGAGTTCACTACAAACAAACGAATGTGACGCTCCAGTATCAAACAGAACTCTAACTGGAACACCACATAGGAAAAGAGTACCTTGAACCACCACACTCTTTCCCTTCTCTTCAGCGGTAGGAGCTTTTGAAGACGAAGGAACAGCTCCCAAAGCATAAGCTTGCACAATCTGCTTGTCCTTCCTCGGTTCTGGACAATTCTTCCTGATGTGCCCTGGCTTGTCACAGTTGTGACACTTCATCGGTGCCTTCGGATTCTTACAATCCTTAAAGAAATGGCCCTTCTGTTGACAGTTGTAGCAAATCACCTCGCCTTTCGGCTTCTTCTGGCCACCCTTACCCTTCTGCTGCTGCTGCTTCCTCTTCTTGTTTCCACCCTGCTGGGGTTTAGACTCTTCCCTGGTCACAGCAACAACAGATCCTTCCTTAGGAAACAGACTCTCATGCCTGAGAGCTTTCTCCACAAGCTTCTCAAATGAATCATCCAAATGATCCACCAGCTGCCTCCCAAGATAACTGTCCAAGCCTGTCACAAACTTCTCATTCTTCTTATAAGCAGATTCAATATATGACCGGGCATACTTGGACAAAGCTTCGAACTCAGAAACATACTCAAGAACTGGCCTCCCACCTTGCTTGAGCTCCACAAACCTCTGGAACAGATTTGACTTCTGAGCTGTAGAAATGAACTTAGCTTCAAATCTGACTTGGAATTGCTCCCAAGTAATCTCTTCTTTCGGAGTATTGATGGTAATAGAGTTCCACCAATCAGAGGCTCTCCCTTGAAGCTGCCTTGATGCCAACTTCCTCTTAGTTGCATCATCAATTCCCAAATCACCAAAGATCCTTCTACAAGCATCTATCCATCTCTAAACTTCGATAGTTGATTCTGTTCCCAAGAAAACCTTCCCTCCAAGGGCAGTATAATCCTTGCACAACTTAGCAAAATCCACTGGTTTCGGAGTTTGGACTTGAACTCCAACATCAACTGCTGCCCCCGGAATTGGTATCCTTCTCATGATCGAAGTCATCATAGCTTTGAACATAGCTGCATAATCAGCAGTCCCCTCAGTAGCACGGCCTTCCCTAGCAGTTGGTCTCCCTCTTCGACTCATTCTCAATATCTATAAAAAGGAATGATTAGAACTTCTAGAGAAACAACTGCATAAAGGACTCAAACCCTACTAAGCTACTATATTATATATAGTAGTCATCCATCAAAATTACAATTACGTCTCTCATACGTAGTTATGTCAGCGAGCGTTGGGTAAAATCGATTAACCAATGCTCTGATACCTAATGTGACGACCGCCCATGACCCCTGCACCGAATCTAGAGATAGTGCGCTGTAAAGTGTGCCAGGCGACCATGGACGATTGTCAGGGTAGATTAAAACAACAGAATCTATCGTATTACTCACAGCGCATGGACAAAATACAATAGAACATATGTATAGTGAAGCTTTACAGAACAAAATGACATCATATAAAACTCCATAATAGTTGAATACAAGCATCCAAAAAGCCAATACATCAAGCCTCACTACATAACACTCAGAGAATACAAAACAGCGGAACATCCAGTACATATAATAAGAAGATAATATGCAACCCTCCAGCTCGTCTTCGATATCAGCATCGTGAGAAGAGAACAGCACCTGTCACCTGCTACCTAGTCTGCCCGTCCCAAAAATGGACGAACAGGCCAAGGCAATAAGAATTAAAACATAAAGCCTTGAGTCAGACAACAGTCTTAGTGAGCAGTAAATTAACTAACAACATACCAAAAGAGCATAAAGGAAAAGGAATAGGAATACAACCCTCCTACTCCAACCTCATTCTACAGTGATAGCCCCCAGACACACACTAAGCAGAAGCAAACATAGAAGAGCATACCATTTAAAGTAAAGCTACTATCACTCGAGTCAAGGGCGATGTTTTCCAAGTACCAAGGCCTAAATCAGATAAGCACCTAGAAAATACCGCTCTTGAGTCCGAATGATGATACAACCAAACATCCATGACTCTGGCTATCACTGTTATCATTGCTTCGATATCACCGTTAATTGAATGACCGGCACATTCTTTCAGCCGTCCGTCAAGGGCTAATGGAAACCCCGGTTCTAGACATAACTCCCGCACGTCGTCGCAGCCCGTGCCTAGGACTATCGAATCTGCCCAGAGTACTCGACCATCAACAGTTGGCCGTTGGGACTATCGAATCTGCCCAAACGTACTCTTGCTTAGAGCATGCTAGAACCTTCAACAACGATGCTATCCAAGCCTCCTAGTCATCCTCCTCGACAACTATTCTCATATCCATTCATTATCCTCAACTCGAATCATATCACCGAGTTATCAACATGCTTGGAATGATCCCGTCTGGATTATACCAAGTCTTCATCACATGATTGCCTCGCTTCATCACATCCTCGCAAAGCCTCATCTCAACATCACATCATCAAGTCTATGCATAAGAGCTTCATCATCCTGCTACATATGCCACGAGCAGCTTACCCAATTCAAGAGCCTTTCTCCTAGCTTTTGAATCGTCTTCGGTCTAAATCAAACCATCAATCATCTAATTCATAACAATCAATCAAATCAAACATTAATCCAAACAATCAAGCGTTCAAATAAGATCTAAATAGACAATTATCACAATAATGGCATTTTCATAATTAAAGAGTTGAAAGTCCAATAAGCATGCAAACATGAATTATATCCCTACAAACTTGATGAATGAACTTGCATAGGTTAACATATGATAAAATGGGTGTAACATCATCATGAACAATGGATCTATATGGATCTACACTTAGGATGAAGAAAATGCATGGAAATCACTATTTTAACACCAAATCGAGCCAACAATCCGATATACTCCTTTGGATCCGTGTGAGAGATAATCACCACTCACCAAATCACCTAAACAACCCCAAATCAATACGCTTCAGATCTAGACAGCGAAGGATCAAGCTTGATCTATCACAAATCCGCTTCAAACGAAGAAATCTCTCTTGAAAAGATGAAGATCTTCAATCTAAGCTCTTGAATCTTCAATTTGATCTTCAACTTGGATGGATGGATGCACTAGATTAGAGTGGAGAAAAGAAGTGAAGAAGTGTAGAAGTCGAGCTCTCAAAATGGCAGCACTTCGTCGCTTCGAAATCCGGATCCCAAAATGTGAGAACAACCCCTCCTATTTATAGCTGAAAATCTCTCTAAGTCGTAACTCGGCTATCTCCATAGGTCGTCTCCGACCTAAGCCTCTCCGACCTAAGCCTCTCCGACTTAACATAGCACGCGACATAACAGTCTTCGACTTAACGACAGCCTACGCTCGACTTAGCGACTTACGACTTAGCGCGCCTTAATGACTCAACAACGCTGGCACGCAACCTAAAACTTACGCGACTTAACAATCTCGCGACCTAACACAAGTCGCAAACAACTGGACTGCGACCTAACTACTAAGCCAAAGCCCAACGACCTAACAACTCGTGCGACCTACGACCTAACAAGTGCGCGACTTACGACTTAGAAATCACGCGACCTAACACTTAAGCTATACCCTGCGACCTAACAACCCATACTACAAAACTACTCACGCGACCTAACTGGGTTATGTTCTAACTCCTTAAGTCGCCTAACTCTTAGGTCGCTAACACGCTAACCTTCTTAGGTCGCTAACCTATAGGTCGCTCCAAGATACTAAGTCACCACATTCTATAAGTCGCTGGTTTTCTTAAGTCGTCTACATTTTAAGTCGCTACCCTACCTAAGTCGTAAACTCCGACCTAACTATCATAGGTCGCTAACTCGAACTGCCGACCTAACATTTAACTCACCCATACACTTAGGTCGCTCACAACAGTTTCCTTAGGTCGTTGCCGACCTAACTCTACCCCACGACCTAACCCTAGAATACTTAGGTCGCCTACTACTCTTCCTTAGGTCGCCTAAACCTCTTAAGTCGGTCAACCACACTTCCTTAACTCGGTTAATTCCTTAAGTCGGCAACTCGACCCAGACTTATCCCTTAACTCGTCCAAACCGACTTAGGACTTAGAAAAATTCTGAACGACTTATCAACAATGCAACCAATTGTCAACTGTTTTACAATGTTTCGATCCGTAAAATACGGGTCGTTACAAATAGTGTTTAATTAATTTTATGAATCTTTTCAAATTAAACACAAACATATGCAATTCACAAACACGAAGACAATCATATAACCAGACACATATGCAAATAGTAAATAAAAGCAGTAAAGGAAAGAACATACAGGAATTTTATACTGGTTCGGAGTTACCTTACATCCGGTCCCACACAGTTTCTTATGCATATTACTTTTCAAATATAATGTCGATATTACAACCTTGATTTCAAGGCCATGAGATATACCCTCCTGTCTCCGAGTCCAATGCAAACTCTCTTGATTTAACCAGGCTACAAGATCACCTAATTGATTTACGGGCTACAATCACACCCAATTGATTTACGGGCCACAATCACACCATTTCCAATCACACTATGATAGAGAGAGACTCGATACACTTCGATCTTTCGACCTTTGATTACAAATGATCCTATAACTCTGAATAGCACTGAGATCTTTGAGAGTGAGTGGCAGAGAATCAAACTAGTGACGATCGAGTTTGATTCACTTAGGATTTCGGTAGAGTTTTGTTAAGAATGTTTGAAAATAATAATGGAAGAGAAAGAGGAGAGAAAACAAAGAAATCTTAAGTGAAAATTCGTTAAAAACTATGGGTATATATAAGAGAATAACAGTCATGTCCATTCGTAAAAGGTTATGACGAATAGACACTTCTTTTGAAAATTTGAATTTTAAAATCTACGGCTACCATATCGACATGGGGGGTATAGGCATGTCGACATCCCCTAGTATTTTTTGAAAATTGATTTTTGTTTTAAAAGAGATTTTCTTTCTAAAGTTTGTCGAAACAATCTTAGAACTTTGTAAACTATTTTGAATATACTTTATGATTATAAAAAACTTTGGAAAGTGATCTTACGAAATATAAAAGTAATAAAAACTAAATATATAAATATTTTGAGATTAAAGCTAAAACATTAAAACCATGAGATAGTTTAAAAACAAGAAATGATTTTGAAATTAATATGATTAAAAATAGTTTTTGAATTAAGGCTAAAATATTTAAACCGAGAGAGATATGTCTTTTTAAAAGATAGTTTTGAAAAAATCTAAAAATAAGTCATTTTGAAAATTTCGTGGATTCCATTCCACTGGAGAAGGTCGTGGGTTCCATCCCACTAAAGAGGTCGTGGGTTCCATCCCACTATTAAAGCGAGAAGGTGGATTTCATTCCACAATTAAAATTCGAATAAATATTTTAGTGCTATTATGAAGTTTTAACATAAATCTAGACTCTATTACTTATCTTGATATCTTGAAATCTTGATACTCATGAGTCTTCAGTCTTGATTTCTTCAATCTTGAATTCGTCAGTCTTGAATTTCTATACTGTACAGTCTTCATTCTCAGTACCTGCATATATATATATATATATATATATCCTGCATATACATATATATCTAGACAAAGATATTAGTATTTATATTTTATAACTAGTCCTAAGGTTGTTATCATCAAAACTATCATCTCAGGAACTAACACTAGGATCTGTAGCGATTAGTTCTTGTAATCCAAAGATTTCAAAATACGATAGGACTACTGCTATAATAAATGTCTCTATATTGGGAGCTACCCAGAGAATGTCAATAAGCAGTCCTTCCGCTAATAAAGATCTCCGGTCTTCAATAATCATCATCTTTAACACGTCTTTGCTTCTGAACATATACATTGGTTCGAAGTGGTTTTCGGATAGGAATCACCCAAAATCCGACCCCGGTTCCTTCGAAACCAATTATCGATAAAAAGATGTTTAGTTCATATATGGATATCAATCATTAATCAATTACTTCATCATTTATTTAAATCAAATATCTTTCTTAGATATATTCTTTTCAATTTATTCCAATTTCTTTTCAAGAGTATATGGAATCATTAAGCCTCATTTATCAAATCATTTGGTTTATTTAAACCTTTCTTAAATCTTGGAATAATTCCAAATTATTTTCTCTTCTACTTAGAAAAACATTTCAACATTATTTCTTTAAATCTTTCATTTAAAACACCTCTTTAATCTTGGGAAATACCAAGTCATCTTACTTAAAATCACGTTTAAACCTTTAATAAAGATTCTCTATTTCCAAATCCTCATTTAAATGGGTTAAAATGATGTTATGTAAAACATCGTTACGACCAACCCAAAACTATTTTATTCAAATCCTTGTTTAACCCTTGGAAAACTCTTCACCTTTTACTTTGGGAAAACCTTTTTAGAGCATCCGGGCTTTCCTTTCGATTTATTCCAACCCTCGTCTAAAAGATAAAACGAAGGCCAGGTACGTTCAAGGCACTGGTTTTGTAACGACAGTGATTATATTACCGTCATAAATAATGTTTTCAAAATCGGTAACGACCGTAATTTTTGAATTACTGTCGGAGCGAATATTTTAAATAGAAAATTTTAGATTAGATTTTGAAGAAAATATAATGTTGCAAAGTCGGTCGTATTGCGTTACACTTTTATTCACCTTCATGTTGTTGTCGCTACATTTTTCAATTAGTTGGTACAATGACTACACTATCTTTCATATACCAATGCTAATTACTTGGAGGCAGTGGCATTTGAAAAAAAAAAATAACTGAGTGCGTGCAGCTCCTTATTTCGTGCATGTATGATAAGAATACTTAGGCACCTTCTTTATTTATTATACACATGGAAAATGAATTCCTGAACTAAGTTAAAGATGTGAAAACACATTTTCGTTGCACACCTGTTCAAACCTGTTCAAAGCTGCCCACATCTTTTCTGCGTGTCCTTTATATTCACTTAAGCACGTAGCATTAAATGAGAGTGTACTCAAAAGAGTAGCCAGCCTAGTTGCTTTGACTTAAGTTCAAAAGAAAAAGAAAAGAAAAATAACACTGCATCATCCATTATTCCACTTCTTTCAGCTTCTCAAGCGATGCATTAATGGCTGATATTTCTAAACTTCTGCTCCCTTTTTGAATTGGGTTGCTAGCTGTTGTAAAGCAAATATAGGTGAGTTTTTTTTAAAACTCACGTTGCTAATATAGATTGGATATTTTACTTGTTTGCGTCTGCATGAAAATTTAGGCAACATTTGTTCTGATTTATTCTCCTGCGCATACATATTGACACAGTTACCCCAGTCTTTAAAGTGTGAACATATTTACGTGTTGTATGGGTATTGAGCTACGTGTATGCAGGGTTTGCATTGTATTGTTAGGATAGTTCCCATATTTGTTTCGGCTGTAATTTGTTCACACATTGTCTAGGTTGTATTGCATTTTTATCTACATACGTGCGATTTGCATAGCTCATGCATTATTTTAATGTTGCATACGTGAGTTATGTGGGTGTGCATGCATTAATTTGAGTTCAGAATATTGTTACTGGCGAGCGTGTGCTTCAATTTCTAGTTTTGGGTGGAAATGTATTTTTATGGGTGAGTTAAATATGTTTTTTCGTGTAAATGACTGTGTGCTTTTGCCAGTTTAGTTTAAAGTGTTTTTGATTTCAATAAGTAAGTATATATGACAGTTTAGTTTTAAAAACATTTACATTTTTATTCAGTAGTACACGTTGTAACCTTGATTCCATTATATTGGTAGTACACATGTAGGTTGCTAGTGTCAAGGGTAGTGCAGGCTTCTTCCTTTTTGTGTACAATAAATGCAAACAGTGCATTTTGCATTTTGTAATGTAACTGGGAGCACATGCATGAAAATGAGTCACACACATGAGTAGTTTTGGCCTTTGTGAAATTTTTATGTTATGCGTTAAATGTAAGCTTAGTGCGTGGGCAAATTTAAAGCATTTTTCCACACAGTGCAACATTTTAAGATTATGCACTAGGGTAGATTGTTGCAGTAATTTATTTTGAACCGGTATTACGTTTTAAAACGTATTTTTGCTCCGTTATTTTATAACGAAAATTTTACACCGGCGTTATATTTTTAAAGCGCGGTGTTTTGTTGAAATTTTTGATAAAAGAAAATTCACTGTTATTTTAACGTCAGTAACCGTTAATTTAAAGTGACTTTTCAAGCGGTTATTCCGCAACGCTGATTTGGTATCCGTTTTTGAGGTGTTTTGAGAAGTGCAATTTCCTTGTCGAAATTGCTACAGATGTTGCTGTTTTAATCACGTGTTTTAAAAATCGTTTTAAAATAAAATTGTTTTCAAAAATTTTACAGTTTGCGCTTTCAAAAGAATGAGAAAGCGATTTAAACGCTTCAGCAAAATTGAGGACTATGAACCCTTGCTTTTACTGATTCGCTTAATTCCGGACTTGTCCGTTTGAGAACGTAAAATGTATTTTTATAAAATACACAATTTTGCACTTTCAAGGAAACGATGAAGAGATTTAAACGATTTAGCAAAAGTGCGGAGTATGGAACCACACTTTTACTATTTCGGTTAAATCCGTACTCGTTAATTGAAATATTTGTTGTTTGATGATTTTGATGATTTTGTGCGCTTTCGAGCGACTATGATGGACCTTCGGGTCATATGATGGACCTTCGGGTCAAATACCAGTACTAGACCTTCGGGTCATATGTTGGACCTTCGGGTCATTCGTTGGGCGCCAAAAAATTATGATGACAGTACTTGGTAGGCTTCGGCCATATGAGATGCACGTGCGGCGTAGCTTAGACTCGCCATATGATGGGATCGATCCACTTTTATGTTGATTTTCTAGCTATCTATTTTTGATTTCTAGATTTTGTGAATTGCTGTTTTGAATTCAATTGTGAATTTGAAAGTT
This sequence comes from Allium fistulosum, assembly GCA_030737815.1. Taxonomy (NCBI): domain Eukaryota; kingdom Viridiplantae; phylum Streptophyta; class Magnoliopsida; order Asparagales; family Amaryllidaceae; genus Allium; species Allium fistulosum. Next base: position 75,708,692 of record CM060906.1, read on the forward strand.
TATTTTGATGAAGTTTGATGTGATTTCTTCAATTAATTATGTTGATTTCTTATGTTGAATAGTCTCATTCGAGATTATTATTATTTTGCTTTGATGTTATTTATGATGCATTCAATTCTAAGAATAAATTAGACTGATCCGTTTATTATTTTCTTTTAAATAATACTCGGGTCAGACCGATTTATTTCAGGATAGTCGCTATCTCTGATTCAGTAGCAGCTTCAGCTTTTGGGATCTCACATCATCTTTTATCTAGCCTTCGAGGAGTTCTTTTGGTTATTTTGACTCTCATCTTATGTATGTTGATATCCATGTATATGTGTACTTGGTTCTTATGAACTATCGATTGTTGTATCATGTATTCCAGACTTGTCTTCCGCTATATATCTGATATTTCTGTTCTGATGTGATTATACTATCAGTGTTGTTGTTATTATGAGTTGTTCTGAATTTTTCTTTAGCCACTGTAGTTTCGTTTTAGATTTGGATTGAATATATATCTTTGGGAGTAATTTATACAACTCCTATCGATGTAATCAATACTCGTCTAAGGCATAACTTACAGATGGTCGCTCCTCACAAGCCTTATTCTTCGTAATAGCAGACGTTATTACTTATAATAACCTTTGTTATTGTGAGCATAGAGGTGGGGCGTCACAGCTTGGTATCAGAGCTGAAATTCAGAATAAATTGTAATAAACATAGAACAGAAAAAAAAATGGAACATGTGTTACAACAATTCGGGAGTTTTATTCGTGCCTTTCTAATCTATTCGTTCCACTTAACATATGGAGTACGTCTAGGAATAAATTTTATATTCCGTAGTATTCCATTTGTTAAATTTTTTATCGATTGTGTATTGTTTAACCGATCTTTACCTTCTCTTGTCTCTCAGCTTATGGCTGGAAGAGGTAGAGGGAAGCGTTCTTCTGCAGGCCCGTCTAGTGGTTCACACCCGGACGGTGTCTATATGTCAGCTGATCAGTTTATGGAGCTATTTCGGGGTACTCAGCCTCCTATTGCTACTCCCGCAGCTCCTAATCACAAGTCTGCCTTCGCCCGCATGTGTAGTGACTATTCCCACCTTGGAGGTCAGCCTTTCAAGGGATCGGAAAGTGTTATGGAAGTTCAGACTTGGTTGCGCACTTGTGAGCGCATATTTTCTCGGATGGATCTTTCGGATCATCATCGCGTTCTCGTGGCATCTAGTATGTTGCAAGAGCGTGCGCTTGATTGGTATGAGCTCTTTATTTCGGAAGTTGGTGAGTCCGCTCTCTCTTGGATTCAGTTTAAGGAACGTTTCGAACTTAAGTTCGTTCCTGAATCGGAAAAGGCTAATCTTGCTCGTAGTTTCCTTGAGTTGAAGCAAGGAAAGTCCTCTGTTTCTGATTATGTTGCATCATTCGAGGCCTTGTCCAAATATGGAGTTGAATTCATTAATACTCCACGTAAGAAGAATCTTCGTTTTGTTGATGGTTTGAAGAAGTATTTGAAGAAAGTTCTTTTGCTTCAGCTTAAGCTCTCTTTTGAGGAGCTTTTTGATTCGGCTCTTTGTCTTGAAGCTGTTGAAAAGGAACGTGATAGTGGTGATGATGTTGAGGTTTCTAAAAACCCCAACAAGAAGAGGTTTCCTTTCCATAGGCCTAATTCTTCTAATCAGAAGAAGAAGAAGCAAGCTACTTCTAGTTCTCAGCCTAGTAGTACACCTTCTGTTTAGAGGGCGTGCTATAATTGTGGTTCTTTGGATCATCTTCTTCGTGGCTGTCCTAAGCCTCTCACTTGTCGTTATTGTAAGAAAGAAGGTCATTGGGTTTCTGATTGTCCTATTGCTCCTAAGGGTTTCAAATCTGGGAAGCTTAATGTTGCTAAAGCTCCTAGTGTTTCTTCTCAGCCCAAAGGTATTACTTCTTCTGTTTTGGAAGGTTTTATTTTATTTCATGGCCGTTCTATTAGAGTTCTTTTCGATACGGGTGCATCACATTCATTCGTGTCGAAGGAACTAGTTGATATTATTCCTTTGGATGTTATTACTCTTCGTGACCCTTTGAGGATCGTAAATCCTATTGGTGGATTTGCTACTCTTGGCTTGTTGTGTGTTGATGTTGAGATTATTCTTTGTGATTTTACCTTTCATGAGAATCTTCATGTTATGGATCATCTTGGTTTTGATATGATTTTGGGTCTGGATTGGCTCGTTCGTTATGAAGTTCAAATTCTATGTCCCGAAAGAACTTTGTATCTCAAGCATCCCGATGCTAGCGAGCAGTTATCTATTATATTGCGAGACATAGATCATGCTTCTTGTGCTCTCATTTCTTCTCTCGAGTCGAAGGATGTCATTGCTAATATTCCAGTTGTTTGTGATTTTTCTTATGTTTTCGAGCCTGTTTCTTGTTTGCCGCCGAAGAGGGCAATTGAGTTCCGTATTGATCTTATCTCCGGTGCACATCCTGTCAGTCGTCCTCCCACGAGGATGTCTGCTAAGGAAAATGAGGAACTCAAGCAACAATTATCTGAGTTGGAAGCCAAGCATTTTATTCGTTCTAGCTCGTCTCCTTGGGGCGCCGCCGTTGTCTTCGTTAAGAAGCCAGATGGTACTCTTAGGCTTTGCATTGATTATCGCAAGCTTAACGAGCTTACTATCAAAAATAGGTATCCATTGCCTAGGATCGATGACATGTTCGATCAGTTAAGTGGCGCCAAGGTCTTCTCCCAACTCGATCTTGCTACCGGATTTCATCAGTTACGAGTTGCGGAAGATAGCATTCCTCTTACTGCATGCCGTACTCGTTATGGTTCTTACGAATGGCTTGTTATGCCGTTCGGTTTGACGAACGCTCCGGCGTATTTTGTAGATCTTATGAATCGGATATTCCGTGAATATCTCGATAAGTTCGTCTTGGTTTTCATTGATGATATTCTTATTTATTCCAAATCTGAAGTCGATCATATTCAGCATTTGGAGATTGTTTTGAGCACTCTTCGTCATCATCAGCTTTATGCCAAATTCTCCAAGTGTCACTTCTGGGAGAATAAGGTGAAATTTCTCGGTCATATTGTTTCTTCCGATGGTATTTCTGTCGATCCTTCTAAGATCGAATCTATTCAGGATTGGAAGAGGCCCGAGACCGTTACTGAAATCCGTAGCTTTCTTGGATTGGCGGGTTATTATCGCCGGTTTATTAAGGACTTTTCTCGTATTGCTTTACCGCTTACCACTCTCACGAGAAAAGCTGTTCCTTTTATTTGGTCGGATAAGTGTGAGACTTCTTTCCTGAAGTTAAAAGATCTCCTTACTCATGCTCCTATCTTAGTGGTTCCCGAAGGGAATCATGATCTTGTTGTTTATACCGATGCCAGTGGTTTTGGGCTCGGTGCGGTTCTTATGCAAAAAGATAGAGTAGTTGCCTATGCTTCTAGACAACTAAAGCCTAACGAGATTCGTTATGCTACCCATGATTTGGAGTTGGCCGCCATAGTCTTTGCTCTAAAGATTTGGCGACACTATTTATTGGGCGAGCGTTTTATTCTCTTCACTGATCACAAATCTCTGAAGTATTTATTTACTCAGAAAGAGCTTAATATGAGGCAACAGCGTTGGCTCGAATTTCTTGCTTCATATGATTTCGATATTCAGTATACCCCTGGTAAGGGTAATCGAGTTGCTGATGCGCTTAGTCGCAAGCAGCAAGTTGTTTTTTCCATGATGCTAGCAGAGTGGAATATTTTGGAAGCCTTATCTCTTTGTGATATTAGAGACCGTCCTTCAGTTTCTGATTCTCCCGTGCTTTTATTTAGCATGGGAGCTCGTCCTAGTTTGTTAGATCGCATTGCCGATGCCCAGAAGCAAGATCCAGATCTTGCTCATCTTATTCAGAGTTGTAAATCGGAATTTCGAAGTGATGATCTAAAGGATTTCGATATTGATCTTCATGGTTGTATCCGGAAGAAGGGTAGATTGATCGTGCCTGATATTTCTAATCTTAGAAATGACATTCTTGAGGACTGTCATCGTTCTAAGTATACTATTCATCCGGGCAGTAGCAAGATGTATGCTGATATGAAACGCTTATACTATTGGGAAGGTATGAAGCGTGATATTGCAAGTTATGTAAGTCATTGCATGACTTGTCAGCTTGTTAAAGCAGAACATCAGCGTCCCAGTGGTCTTTTGCAGCCTCTTGAGATTCCATTATGGAAATGGGATCAGATTTCCATGGACTTCATTGATGGTCTACCTCGTTCGAGGTCGGGCCATACTAGTATTTGGGTGATTGTTGACCGATTGACTAAATCAGCCCATTTTATTCCTATCAAGTCCAATCGGACTGCTCCTTTGTTGGCTAAGCTGTTTATTAAGGAAGTCGTTCGACTTCATGGTGTGCCTAGTTCTATTGTTAGTGATAGAGATCCGCTTTTTACTAGTAGTTTCTGGCGGAGTCTTCAGAAAGCTTTGGGCACTAAGCTCAATCTCAGTACCGCTTATCATCCACAGTCTGACGGTCAGACTGAAAGGGTGAATCAAGTTTTGGAAGATCTCCTTCGAGCTTGTATTTTAGATTTTGGTGGTAGTTGGGAAGACCACTTGTCTCTTGTTGAATTTTCTTACAACAACAGTTTTCAATCCAGTATCGGTATGGCTCCTTTCGAAGCCCTTTATGGAAGGCCGTGTCGATCACCATCTTGTTGGTTAGAATCAGGGGAAAAGTTAGTTCTCGGCCCCAATTATATTCGTGAATCTTCGGAGAGGATTGATATTATACGACAGAGAATGAAAGAGGCTCAGAATAGGCAGAAATCTTATGCCGATCATCGTAGGAAGCCTTTGGAATTTTCTGTTGGCGATCTCGTATTCATTCGTGTTTCCCCGATGAAGGGTGTGGTGCGTTTTAGTCACTCCGGGAAATTGGCTCCTCGATATGTTGGACCGTTTCCTGTTACGGAACGCATTGGCCCAGTTGCTTATCGTGTTTCGCTACCTGCTCAGTTTTCGGGAATACATAACGTATTTCATGTGTCACAACTTCGTCGATGCCTTCGAGATTCGGATTCTATCATTGATCCTCCTATGTTACAAGATCTTGAGATCTCACCCGACTTATCTATTATGCAAAATCCTATTCGGGTGCTAGCTTCGGAGGTTAAACGCCTTCGGAACAAAGAGGTTCCGCTCGTAAAGATTCAATGGTCCGCAAACCCCAAGGATTGCACTTGGGAAACCAAAGAATTCATCGAGCGTTCTTATCCCGGTTTTCTCTCCTCTTCGGGTGGAGGTGAGCATTCGTATCTATCTTTTCTTTTTAATCTTTGTTGTGATGAATCGTGTACATTATTGACTGCTTCTAATATGAAAATTGCGGGGACGCAATTTTTATAAGGTGGGGAGTCTGTAACGACAGTGATTATATTACCGTCATAAATAATGTTTTCAAAATCGGTAACGACCGTAATTTTTGAATTACTGTCGGAGCGAATATTTTAAATAGAAAATTTTATATTAGATTTTGAAGAAAATATAATGTTGCAAAGTCGGTCGTATTGCGTTACACTTTTATTCACCTTCATGTTGTTGTCGCTACATTTTTCAATTAGTTGGTACAATGACTGCACTATCTTTCATATACCAATGCTAATTACTTGGAGGCAGTGGCATTTGAAAAAAAAAATAACTGAGTGCGTGCAGCTCCTTATTTCGTGCATGCATGATAAGAATACTTAGGCACCTTCTTTATTTATTATACACATGGAAAATGAATTCCTGAACTAAGTAAAAGATGTGAAAACACATTTTCGTTGCACACCTGTTCAAACCTGTTCAAAGCTGCCCACATCTTTTCTGCGTGTCCTTTATATTCACTTAAGCACGTAGCATTAAATGAGAGTGTACTCAAAAGAGTAGCCAGCCTAGTTGCTTTGACTTAAGTTCAAAAGAAAAAGAAAAGAAAAATAACACTGCATCATCCATTATTCCACTTCTTTCAGCTTCTCAAGCGATGCATTAATGGCTGATATTTCTAAACTTCTGCTCCCTTTTTGAATTGGGTTGCTAGCTGTTGTAAAGCAAATATAGGTGAGTTTTTTTTTAAAACTCACGTTGCTAATATAGATTGGATATTTTACTTGTTTGCGTCTGCATGAAAATTTAGGCAACATTTGTTCTGATTTATTCTCCTGCGCATACATATTGACACAGTTACCCCAGTCTTTAAAGTGTGAACATATTTACGTGTTGTATGGGTATTGAGCTACGTGTATGCAGGGTTTGCATTGTATTGTTAGGATAGTTCCCATATTTGTTTCGGCTGTAATTTGTTCACACATTGTCTAGGTTGTATTGCATTTTTATCTACATACGTGCAATTTGCATAGCTCATGCGTTATTTTAATGTTGCATACGTGAGTTATGTGGGTGTGCATGCATTAATTTGAGTTCAGAATATTGTTATTGGCGAGCGTGTGCTTCAATTTCTAGTTTTGGGTGGAAATGTATTTTTATGGGTGAGTTAAATATGTTTTTTCGTGTAAATGACTGTGTGCTTTTGCCAGTTTAGTTTAAAGTGTTTTTGATTTCAATAAGTAAGTATATATGACAATTTAGTTTTAAAAACATTTACATTTTTATTCAGTAGTACACGTTGTAACCTTGATTCCATTATATTGGTAGTACACATGTAGGTTGCTAGTGTCAAGGGTAGTGCAGGCTTCTTCCTTTTTGTGTACAATAAATGCAAACAGTGCATTTTGCATTTTGTAATGTAACTGGGAGCACATGCATGAAAATGAGTCACACACGTGAGTAGTTTTGGCCTTTGTGAAATTTTTATGTTATGCGTTAAATGTAAGCTTAGTGCGTGGGCAAATTTAAAGCATTTTTCCACACAGTGCAACATTTTAAGATTATGCACTAGGGTAGATTGTTGCAGTAATTTATTTTGAACCGGTATTACGTTTTAAAACGTATTTTTGCTCCGTTATTTTATAACGAAAATTTTACACCGGCGTTATATTTTTAAAGCGCGGTGTTTTGTTGAAATTTTTGATAAAAGAAAATTCACTGTTATTTTAACGTCAGTAACCGTTAATTTAAAGTGACTTTTCAAGCGGTTATTCCGCAACGCTGATTTGGTATCCGTTTTTGAGGTGTTTTGAGAAGTGCAATTTCCTTGTCGAAATTGCTACAGATGTTGCTGTTTTAATCACGTGTTTTAAAAATCGTTTTAAAATAAAATTGTTTTCAAAAATTTTACAGTTTGCGCTTTCAAAAGAATGAGAAAGCGATTTAAACGCTTCAGCAAAATTGAGGACTATGAACCCTTGCTTTTACTGATTCGCTTAATTCCGGACTTGTCCGTTTGAGAACGTAAAATGTATTTTTATAAAATACACAATTTTGCACTTTCAAGGAAACGATGAAGAGATTTAAACGATTTAGCAAAAGTGCGGAGTATGGAACCACACTTTTACTATTTCGGTTAAATCCGGACTCGTTAATTGAAATATTTGTTGTTTGATGATTTTGATGATTTTGTGCGCTTTCGAGCGACTATGATGGACCTTCGGGTCATATGATGGACCTTCGGGTCAAATACCAGTACTAGACCTTCGGGTCATATGTTGGACCTTCGGGTCATTCGTTGGGCGCCAAAAAATTATGATGACAGTACTTGGTAGGCTTCGGCCATATGAGATGCACGTGCGGCGTAGCTTAGACTCGCCATATGATGGGATCGATCCACTTTTATGTTGATTTTCTAGCTATCTATTTTTGATTTCTAGATTTTGTGAATTGCTGTTTTGAATTCAATTGTGAATTTGAAAGTTGATTTTGATGAAGTTTGATGTGATTTCTTCAATTAATTATGTTGATTTCTTATGTTGAATAGTCTCATTCGAGATTATTATTATTTTGCTTTGATGTTATTTATGATGCATTCAATTCTAAGAATAAATTAGACTGATCCGTTTATTATTTTCTTTTAAATAATACCCGGGTCAGACCGAGTTATTTCAGAATAGTCTCTATCTCTGATTCAGTAGCAGCTTCAGCTTTTGGGATCTCACATCATCTTTTATCTAGCCTTCGAGGAGTTCTTTTGGTTATTTTGACTCTCATCTTATGTATGTTGATATCCATGTATATGTGTACTTGGTTCTTATGAACTATCGATTGTTGTATCATGTATTCCAGACTTGTCTTCCGCTATATATCTGATATTTCTGTTCTGATGTGATTATACTATCAGTGTTGTTGTTATTATGAGTTGTTCTGAATTTTTCTTTAGCCACTGTAGTTTCGTTTTAGATTTGGATTGAATATATATCTTTGGGAGTAATTTATACAACTCCTATCGATGTAATCAATACTCGTCTAAGGCATAACTTACAGATGGTCGCTCCTTACAAGCCTTATTCTTCGCAATAGCAGACGTTATTCCTTATAATAACCTTTGTTATTGTGAGCATAGAGGTGGGGCGTCACAGGTTTCTCTATTTCTAACTTTAGTTACACACCTTGTTTTACCATTTAGATCTCACAGGCTTGACAAATGTACTAGTCGTTTCCACATACTCGGTTTGTTATTACATTCAAGGAAGTGATTTCTATTATATTGTTTAAGTGTTATAATAACCATTTATTTAAACTTTTTCTAAAAGAATTATAAAATTTTCAATTTATCATTAAAACACTTAATTATTCATTAAAAAACATTTATATGATTCTAGAAAGAATCGTTAAGTTTAAATCTTTATTTCAAAAGTTATAGAAACTGCAGTAGAAAAGTGCTGCGAAAAGTGCTTGAAACAGCTTATTTGATTAAAACAACTTTTTATGGTTGAAAATTCTTATTTTCCAATTCAAATCTCTTTCAAACCATTTTAATATATTTATCAAATTTATTTCATATTTTTAATCGTTTAAAAATATTTATAAAGAAATTTCTTCTTGGATTCCGAACTGCAAAACCGCGATGTTTTTAAAAAATTGTTTTGGACATATTTCAAAAACTACTTAATGAAATCTTGATTTTCTTTCTTCATTGGAAAACTATGGAGATAATAGTCCTAAAAATTCTTATCTCGAAGGATTCCGAGCTATATTCAATTCTCTACACTTGTTTGAATTCTATGACGCGAAATCGCGAACTACCGTTACGCGACGCGCCTATTTTTAACTCCAAATTTATTATTTGTCAAAACTTCTCCAAATTGAATTTTAATGTTTATAAAACATTTATAACCCATTTTCAAGCATTTAAACCAATATTTTTCCATATTAAATCTCCTTTTCACTTTTTAATCATTTCATAATATTATATTATTATAATATTCATTTTCAACCTTTTTATATTTTCAAAACCATTAAGAAGCTAAATAAACTCCATACACATATTATTTGAATTCATTTCTATTAGTTAACCATTTTATTATGATTTCTCATAATTTATCATAAACAAGTTATCAATCATATAAACATCCATATAATCAACCATAAAATCATTCAAGTTATCAACCATTCATACAAATCATTAAGAGATTAAATGGTCATATTATCATACTTAAAAATATTTATAGAGATTAATTATTATTTAATAAACATTCAGTACTCACCTTTAACCAAATTGATTAACTTCCTACCAACATTCTTATCCAACCACACTTCACTAAACTAACCTATACTTCACTAATACATCCATAAACAACTCCACCACCTTGCCCATGCTCACGACCTTCCTTCCTCCTTTACTTTGCTCTTGGCCCAAACCTTCCACCCACCTCTATAGCTCACGACCATAGCCTCCCCATCCCAATACTTAGGGCCTAAGGCCATTTAAAGAAGAAAAGAAGAAGAAGTGAATTAAGAAGAGTTTATAGAGTAATTAGTGCATTGGTGCTTAAGCACTCCACTATTTTGAACCCTCCGACCTCTCTTAAAGAAGAGAAGCCATTATTGAGCAAAATAAAGCTCTACAATGAAGAATAAGAAGAATTAGAAGTGTGAAGAAAATGAGAAGAATGGATGGGTATTTATAGGAAAAGTAAGGAGCGGTGAATCAAAATTAACCCTTTACAAAATTATCAAAATATCCTTACTTTATCTTACTTTTTCAACACTCACCATCACTTTGTCACATCACTACTTTATGTCTTAATCACTTAATGCATAAGGAAAATAAAGCAAAGATTTTATTTAATTTGATTTGATATGATTTTGTCCTTTTATGTTTACTTTTTCTTAATGATTTTTTAGAAATTCCTAACCTTAATTAGCAAAAGTAAACTTGATTAATTAATTGTTAATACTTAACATATTTAAAAATGTGTACATGTATATGTACATAAAGGTGAAACAACATTGCGACAACTTTTATTCGACAAAACGTTAATTTTCGACAAAATGTTTTACGGTCACATTTTGACGTTTTTGTTAAACTATTTATTCTTGTAAACCAAACTTAAAAATAAATTTCTTATCATCTTTAAATAATTAAAACTAGTGTACTTGACTTATAAAATAATATAAAACAATATCAAAATTCATTTGCAAATATACGACATTGATTTTGTCAATGCGTGACGAAATTTGTCAATCACTAAAATATAGGTATATATACAGTTATCAAACTTTTATCAACCAATTATATAATGATTTTAAAAGAATTATTTATCCTTTAAAACAATTATCGGACTGTATATTCAATTTTATCAAAAACCGGCTTTTGTCAATTTTGTCAATGTTATGGTAAAAGTCCAACATTTTTATTCAATTCTAAAAATAAGTTCACCATTCTTATTTAAAATTCTATATTTGAATATTTAAATACATTAATTTTTCATTTTTAAAGTGGTAAAATTACGGGTCGTTACATCTACCTTCAACAGAGCAAAAGGGTCATAAAACATTTAAGTCGAAAGCACTCTTTCGAAAGCTATTCCTAAGTAAAGAAGTGATGGTATCGAAACCAACATTCTGAAAGCATTGGAGAAGCAGTAGGTTTTATAAAACAAAGTATACCCTTCGAAACCATTGACTTTAATAGGTAGAAAAGCGACAGCAAAGGGCTTCGACCTAGTCGAAAGCATATATTTAAAACAAAGGCACAACCTCTTAAAATCATTGACTTAGTTGAAAGCAAACCAAGTCGAAAGGTATACTGTCAAAAGCAAAGCAGGCGCATTTTCATTTAAAACAAAACAGCGCTTCGACCCCTTCGGAACCTTTGGTCTCGACCTAGTACCTTCCGCCTTAGTCTAATTCAATTTGTACCAAGTTATTGATACTATGTGCATTGGTTTTAATGGCATGGAGGCGGCAGTACTTGGTCGGAACCCTTGTGCCGAAAGTGGCGAAACATGCTAAAAGCATGTAAAAACTGATTTTTACTTTAAAAAGAATATCTTTTCAACTAACCTGCCTTGTTTGTCAAAATATTATTTGTTGCTAATTTCTCTCTCTAAAAGTGCTACCAATATTTCAGAAATAAACAATTTATTTTATTTACAAAATACCCCTTCTCCTTTTATAAATACACAAAATATTTTAAGTCTCATATGTTAAATAATTTTATATATTCATCAAAACACTTAGGAAAATTCTACAAAAAATCCAGAAAATCATTTTTAATATGTTTTCTAACATATATAAATTTCAGACCCAAATTATATATAATTTAACAGTGAATTATTTTAAATCCAATAAATCATTTTCTTCACTAGAAAATTAATATAAAATCCACATTAATTTATAAAATTATGAAAATATAACCCAACTCTAAAATATCATTTCTGATCTAAATCTAAAATTGCAAGGCATTTGAATGTCGTTAAATAGGGTTTTCACATTAAAACATATCATAAAATCTATATGAATAAGCATAAATCATCAACAAGCATATATAAATATTTAATCATTCAAAAACATGGCATAATCATGCAAAATACTTTGGATTCATCTTAAAACCGAAAACAATTAGAAAAATGAGTTGCAGTCATTATTCACCTTAGCTTTGAGATTAAGGATTTGAGATTTGATCTTGATTAAGTTGTTTATGCTTTTCCTCTTGAAATCCTAGCTTTTATCTTCTCTTGAGCTTGCTAATGGTGGTCGGCCTTAGCTTATATACATTTTTTGTTTGTGAATGTATGAATGAACGTGTGAATTGTATGGCCTAAGGGTTTAGGGTATAAGAATGTATTTGTTCCTATATTGCCCCTTATCCATTTGCCTTAACCTTTTATTTCTTTAGTTCATTTGCTATGGCACGACTACCCTTTAGTTTGATCACAAATCTCAATCCATTAATCAACTTACATTATTTTATTTTATTTAACTAATTAAATGTTCTAAACAATGTTACTAAAAATATGAGGTATAATAATATAGAATTGGTATTTTTAGATCGTTTGTAAAATGGACCTCTGGTATATGATTTCTAACTATATGAAATTTCCATGAATAAAGAAATTTTATAGAAGTGATTTAGAAATTCATTTTGAAGTGATTTTATGGAAGCGAAAGAAAAGGAATTTGAAATCTATTTTCAAATGATTTTTAAGTACAGAGCTAATTGAAAATTATTTATGGGTGTTGACTATATTGATAAATTGTGTTCATAACCGAGTAGAGTTGTATTTAAACCCATCATACTCATTATATTATTATTTGAGCTCGGTTACACTTACAGCTAGATTTAGCCTAACTAGGGGTTTGTTATGTATTTGACAACCTCAAGTCAGACCGAGGTTATTGTACAGGTTTGATATGATTGTTTATGCTTTGTGAGCTGCGATATGGAGTTGGAGCCGATGACGATGGCAAATATTTATTTTTCTTATAATTATATTGCGATTCCATTGTATTGGTCAATGTGATGTGTATGTGTGATGATTTATCTGTGTGTGTATGAGATAATGTATCAGATTTTCAGATATGTCATAAAATTCATTTATTATTTTTATTCACTATGATTCTATTAGTTGGGAAATTTTTATATATGTCTCTAATACTATATTATTCAAGTCTATAACTCATGTACATTGCTTTGCATCAAGAAGAGATACATATTATTTCAGATGTATTCAGGTATTGAAATGTATCCGTGTTAACCCAAAATAGTGTATACAAGAGATCGCTCCATCTGTACACATTGATTCGAGTTATCGAACGGTAAACTTCCTTTGGTATTTCGATCACTGGAGCTGGAGCATCACAAGTGGAAGCATTAGAGGTGAGACACTATGTAAGACAGAATTCATCTCCTCGATTGTATGAGGTTAGTATCATAGTCAATTGAAGTCAACTCAGTCTCTGGCCAGAGCAGTTCGGTTAATAATAATATTGAACCAAAGTCTTTTTCTATGAAGTTGAATATGGACGATATTGGAATTTTGATCATTACCAAATTCCATAAGTCCCGACGTGATATAGTTTTGACAAAGAGAATTGGTATAAATAATTTTCACTACCAAGTAACGCTTAACAAAGTAAAATTGAATTTACCAAAACCAGGTAAGCGATAAATTTGGCCAAAATATCACACCACCTGCTAAATGACGTGTAAACGTTAATATTAGAATTGTTCGATATTAATTGCTAATCGGATTTACACCTAAGAGTCATACAACCAAAACGTTTAATACTCCTTTTACTACCTGATTTAATGAATTTATAATTATTATAAATTAATTTAATTAATTAATATTTATGAAATATTAATTATAAAACTTTATTTGATGTGTATTTAACAATATTAAATATTGATTGTGTAATAGTTATATAAACATTAATCGATATATGATATCGATGCGCATTTAAATTAGATTTAAATGCAACGAATGTTGTTCGGGCTTGGGATATTCTTTGAGGCCCAAAAGGAGGCTTTGGTAGCTGGCTATAGATAGCCATAGTTAGGTCGGGCATGTATTGATATGGAAAGTGGTTTTTGAATAAAAAATAATGAAGAGAATGGGTAAGAGAAAAAAGAGAATCTAGATCCACTTTTTTCTCTCTTATCTTTCCTTTATATAAGCCACCTCTCCATTACTTAAGCCATGATTTTTTGCACTTCTATAACAGCAAAAGGAGGCCGATGGTAGCTTATATCAGCCCCAAAATTCCAAGTACAAAATCATATCAAAACACTTTGATTTGATCATCGGTGGTTAGGCAATTTGTGAGCTAACAACTTCGGAATTGGAATTGGATTCAAGAAGTTCATTTCAACATGCGAGCTTTGCCTTGGGTGAAAGGTATTCTTCTAGTTTACTATTATATTATAATGTTTATATGATTATTGTTCTATATATTGTGTTGTATAAAGTATCACGAATTGGTATATCGATGGATTGTCACATGTTGAGGGTTGTGTGTGTATGTACAAGTGTTTAAATATGAAAATAAAATAAAAACTTTATGCACATTTTTTCATACATGCACTTGGCCTGAAATTTTTTTTTGAAATTTTAAATGATATTATAGACTTGAATAATAAATTATGGATTTAAATATCAAATCTAATGTTAAAAGTTTAACACTATATAATATATATATATATATATATATATTAAAACTTAACATAATTTAATATTGTTAGTATGGTTTTCAGAAATAACAATATTTCAGATATTTAATACACACATACACACATAATTATTTAATTCAGAATTGATTATATAAATAAAATGTATGTATGTGTGTGTATGTGTGTATATATATATAAATAATATAAAATTTTGGAAAAAATTTATCCAATATAAAATATACATTATGGTTTTGAAAATAATTTTTAAATAATTTTTTATTATTTTTATGGTTTAATAATTAATTATAGGTTTTAACTAATACATTATTTAAATTAAAAAATATTTTTATTACCAGGCCGATAGCAGCAACAAAGTATATTTTTACTTATAAATTATATATATGTATACACATATATATAATTATAACCAGTTATATGTTTATATGTAATATGCATTTAATTTAATTTAAAATAAATAAAGATATATATATATATATATATATATATTTCAGTTTGAATTTTATATTATAAATATTCTAAATAATTTTACAAATTAATGTGTTTAAAATAATTTTATAATTTAATTATATTTATTCATGTATATACATATAAACTATTTTATGCACATATAAACATACTCTTAGACAATTCATTTGTATACATAAGGGGCTAACATGTATGTTATGCTGTAAATCCCAACATCTACAAATAGGCATGTCAAACCATGTACACATTACCTTGTTGCACATGCACGCACACACATATGTGTATATGATATGCTTACATTTAATGTAACAACCCGCATATTTATCGATTGCATATTTAAATATAGCATCGTTCGTCGGATTATAGTCCGAAAAGCTACTTTTTGCAAACGGTCGAATTGGAGCTCGAAACCACCTCCATTGAGTCCAAAACGGCGTTTGCGATCTTTTTGAGTATAATCTTTGATATGTTTGGAGTAAGTCGAATTTCACTACTTTTTCTATTGGGTTTGGGTTCAGCCCACTAGCTTAACTAATACCCTAGCTCAGCCCATCTCCTTCCATTCACTCATTTTTCATTACTTAGACACAAGTCAAAAACTGAAAATGGTGGAAGGGAAGAGGAAATAGAAATTGCAAACCCTAGTTTCTTCTTGCATCTTGATTTCTTGCTCCAAAATCAAAGTGAAGCCATAGGTAAGCCTCCTCTCCATCTTCTCCAACTCTTTCTCCTTCAATTTCAGGAAGTTTCCTAAACCTAATTTGGGAAATATGTGTTGTCTTCTTAGATTGAAGCTTGTAGAATTGAAGTGGAGTGTGATTGGTTGTTTCTTTGCAATTGAGCTTCTTCTTCTTTGCTTGTGTGTAAAAAGGTGAGTTTTGAACTCACATCTACCTCTCTTGATATCATTGATGTTGGGTATGAATTCCTAATAAGTATTCATGTGCTATTGCTTTTGATTTGGAATGAATTGGTATTCATTGATAGGGCAAGAAGTGCTGGAAATCAGGCTCCGGCCGACCGAATGCAGGGTCCGGTCGACCGACCTGCTACTTGAGCACTTCCCTGCCTCTGTTTTGGGAGTGCAGGAATTTTGGCTCCGGCTGACCGACCAGGAAGTCCGGTCGACCGACCTGCTTCTCGAGAATTTTTCAGAACAGTGTCCGGTCGACCGAGCTCTGATAACGGCCGATCGACCTGCTCCTATTTTCCCTGTTTTGCCTGTTTTTGCTCATTTTGATTGGTTTTCCAAATTTTATCGATCCAAGTTGGTTCTTAGTTGTTGATATTGCATCTTTGGCTTTGATAACTTACCTTTGACTTCATTCACGGTTTTTATAAATAATCCCTCTAAATCAAATTAAAAGCTCCCCTCTCCGCTTTATAAATTTCTATTTAAACACACACAATTTTGCACTTCGAACGAAGTGGAAAGGAGATTAAATGGTTAGGTAAAACACGGACCATGAATCCGCGCGTTCACCTTTCCGATTAATCCCCGACCTATTCGATTGATCGTTTTGACCTTTGTGTCTGGTTTACCGATGAGATGAGGTAAACATTGTAATGCTTTGAGTGTGAAATTGGCTAATGGATAGTAAACCGTTTAGTGCGAACGAGTGGTTATGGGACTCACGTTAACACTTTTCGGGTTCCTTTCTGGAAGTTTGTGACACATGCTGCCTTTGGGATAGTGTCTTCGGACTGTCTCATTCTGGCTTGTTGCCTTTAATATCTCTATTGGAGTTGGTCCTTTGCCCCAGCTCGAGAGATATTTGGGATTGTTGTTGCCTTTGGGATAGTGTCTTTGGACTATCTCCTTTTGGCTTGTTGCTTTTATAGAGATATTGGAGTGGTTTCTTCACCACCGCTCGAGAGATATTGGAGTGGTTTCTTCACCACCGCTCTAGAGATATTGGAGTGGTTTCTTCACCACCGCTCAAGAGATATTTGGGTTTGTTGCAGTTGGAATTTTCTGATGTTTCTTTGATATGTATATTCCCTTGGTATCGCCCTTCGGTGTTGGTCTTTTTGAGCCGCATGATGTATAGCGGTTACCTTGTGGAACTTGTATACCTTATTGGTATTTGTTAATTGCCTTTTTGGCTTATTTTAGGATATTGGTATCCTTTGTTTATTTGAGTTTCCGATGATATGAGGCTTGTTTTGTTATGATTCATCTTATGTTAGATGATTGAATTATCTCCTTTAGAGATAATTGATATACAATATGATCTTGTAGGTTCATTATCGTTCAGTTTATCTAACTGATTTGTTTAGCTAGACTGACCCGTGTATTTTATACTCGGGTCAGACCGAGTTGTTTCAGGTTAGGTGCTTTTGGACTTAGCCTCTTTTGCTTCCGCATGGACTATTCCGCTAGCTCCTTTTTGTCTTAGCTTTTTGTTTAGTCCTTATCTGTTGTAACTCTGATATGTATTCTGTGAACTCGTCTGTATATTATGGTTTGCTATACCACTTGACATGTATCATTTTGTATACTCTGCTTTTTATCAGTAAATGTGTTTATGATGATCCGCTGTTCTGTGATGTATATTACATTGAGTTGTTACATTTTGTTCTGATAGATCCTCTAGCCATTGTAGTTTTGCTTTAAGTATTTATTGAACTTGTCGAACCACATGAGATGATAAAAACCACTTTTCGGCGTGTTCAGTAGATAGTTAAAGTAAGACTACACATTGTCGCTTCCATTATACTCTATTGTCCGCATTAGCAGACGGTATTATCCATATAATACTCTTTGTTAATGAGGCTCTCGGAGTGGGGCGTCACAGCTTGGTATCAGAGCTGAGTTCAGAACAAAATATGATAAACATAGAACAGAAGCACATATTAAGGTACATCAAAGTATAACAAGTGTTACCAATCTTTGAATCATCTTGCCTCTATCCCTTCCGTGTATTTTGGGTAGATAGGATTAGGGAATACATCTAGGAATGTATTTTTATTCCATAGTATTCCGTATTGAAATATCTACCTTGAGATTAATCTTTGATGCTTGAGCTTAAGCTTTCTTTTGAGGAGTTAGTTGATTTTGCACTGCATCTCGAAGCCATCGAGAGGGAGTGTGATAGTGATGATGATGTTGAGGTTCGCAAGAACCCCAACAAAAAGCAGTCTCCATTGGATGAACCGGAAACTTTCCTTTCCAAGAAGAAAAAGCCCATTGAATCTGATTCTCAGTCTCAGTCTGGTGGAACACCTTCCATTCGGAAATGTTTCAATTATGGTTCTCCTGATCATATGATTCGAGCTTGTCCTAAGCCTCTCTTCTGCCGCTATTGCAAGAAGGAAGGCCATCGTAGTTCCACTTGTCCCATTGCTCCGAATAATTCTCCATCTGGCAAGCTAAACATAGCAGATGCCTCTGGAGGTTCTTCTCAGGGATAAGGTATGTCTCCATCTATTTTGGAAGGTTTCTATTTTTGTGATTTCGATTCCAATTTGATGGCATCATTTTATTCTTTAAGCCCTCATGATGAGGAAAGTGTTGTTTCTCTCATTCTTGAAGTTTGAGAATTTTCTGGTATTTTTGGTCTTGTCTTAGGATTATCACCTAAGCAATCTTTTGTGTGGTGTTAAGGTCTTTTCAGCTCGACCTTGCCACCGGTTTTCATTTGATAGGAGTTGCGGAAGTTAGCACTCCACTTACCGCATTCTGCACTCGTTGTGATTCTTATGAATGATTTGTTATGCCATTCAGTCTGTCTAGCTCATTTCATCCATTGAGTCGAGTATTCTATGAATATCTCGATGATTCCATTTTTATATTTATTGATTTTGGATGGAAATTAGCAATTTAAAATTTTTGCAAATCTTTTCATAAGATTTATTTATAAGTATAACTGGATTTGTGTTCTTAAAACAAACAAAGAGAATTCTTAAAAGTTTTTAGAAACATGTTTATCATATAGAAGATGGTTTTGTGATTGTATTGCCCATCGAGTGCTTTAAGAATTCTGGTCGATGCGCTTGATCAACGTTATCGATAGGAATCTCCTAAATGCTTTGATGAGACAATCAGTCACAGTGAATTGATTTGGAATAGGAAAATTTTTCTAGAAAAATGATTCCATAAAGATAATTGTAAATTTTGAAGTTTTAGCTTTTCGAGAAAGAAGATTATTTTCTTAGGGATCCCGAAGGGAACCAAGACCTTATCTTTTGTATCAATGCTAATCGTATTGGTTTGGATGTCGTTCCCTTGCAAAAGAGAACGTGCCATCACTTATGTTTCTAAATCATTAAAGCCTATCGAGACTAGATATGCCACTCATGATCTAGTGCTCGTGGCTATTGTTTTCGCTCTTTGTATTTAGCATCATTATTTTTGGGTGAGGAATTATGTTCTCCTCACCGATCTTAATTTTTGGAATGTTTATTTTCTCATAAGGAACTTAGTGTTGGCTCGAGTTCCTTGCGTCTTATGAGCTTGATGTTCTTTTATTCCCGAAAGGGGATCGTGTTGTCAATGCACTTGGTTGTAAGCAACAAGTGATGGTTTCTTTGTTGGTGTCCGAATGGAATGATCTTTTACCATGTTCATCGAACATTTCATTGTGCTTCATATTGTTGAGCTTTGGTTCATTTGACGTATTGTTTGTACCACGTCGGTGTTCCAAATCATTTGAGCTTAGGAATCCAGAGAATTCTCTGAGCAATCAAGTTCGGGCTTATCCTTTCGTGCTCTTCATGGTAAACTTTTTATTTCTGATATTCTTTTGTGTTGGTATGCTTTTATGGTTGTTACTCTTTCTTTTCTTCTTAAGAATTGCGAGGTCACAATTTCTTTAAGGAGGGGAGTCTGTAACAACCCGCATATTTATCGATTGCATATTTAAATATTTTATTTAAATATAACATCGTTCGTCGGATTATAGTCCGAAAAGCTACTTTTTGCAAACGGCCGAATTGGAGCTCGAAACTACCTCCATTGAGTCCAAAATGGCATTTGCGATCTTTTTGAGTATAATCTTTGATATGTTTGGAGTAAATCGAATTTCGCTACTTTTTCTATTGGGTTTGGGTTCAGCCCACTAGCTTAACTAATACCCTAGCTCAGCCCATCTCCTTCCATTCACTCATTTTCATTCCTCAAACACAAGTCAAAAACTAAAAATGGTGGAAGGGAAGAGGAAATAGAAATTGCAAACCCTAGTTTCTTCTTGCATCTTGATTTCTTGCTCCAAAATCAAAGTGAAGCCATAGGTAAGCCTCCTCTCCATCTTCTCCAACTCTTTCTCCTTCAATTTCAGGAAGTTTCCTAAACCTAATTTGGGAAATATGTGTTGTCTTCTTAGATTGAAGCTTGTAGAATTGAAGTGGAGTGTGATTGGTTGTTTCTTAGCAATTGAGCTTCTTCTTCTTTGCTTGTGTGTAAAAAGGTGAGTTTTGAACTCACATCTACCTCTCTTGATATCATTGATGTTGGGTATGAATTCCTAACAAGTATTCATGTGCTATTGCTTTTGATTTGGAAAGAATTGGTATTCATTGATAGGGCAAGAAGTGCTAGAAATCAGGCTTCGGCCGACCGAATGCAGGGTCCGGTCGACCGACCTGCTACTTGAGCACTTCCCTGCCTCTGTTTTGGGAGTGCAGGAATTTTGGCTCCGGCTGACCGACCAGGAAGTCCGGTCGACCGACCTGCTTCCCGAGAATTTTTCAGAACAGTGTCCGGTCGACCGAGCTCTGATAACGGCCGACCGACCTGCTCCTATTTTCCCTGTTTTGCCTGTTTTTGCTCATTTTGATTGGTTTTCCAAATTTTATCGATCCAAGTTGGTTCTTAGTGGTTGATATTGCATCTTTGGCTTTGATAACTTACCTTTGACTTCATTCACGGTTTTTATAAATAATCCCTCTAAATCATATTAAAAGCTCCCCTCTCCGCTTTATAAATTTCTATTTAAACACATACAATTTTGCACTTCGAACGAAGTGGAAAGGAGATTAAATGGTTAGGTTAAACACGGACCATGAATCCGCGCGTTCACCTTTCTGATTAATCCCCGACCTATTCGATTGATCGTTTTGACCTTTGAGTCTGGTTTACCGATGAGATGAGGTAAACATTGTAATGCTTTGAGTGTGAAATTGGCTAATGGATAGTAAACCGTTTAGTGGGAACGAGTGATTATGGGACTCACGTTAACACTTTTTGGGTTCCTTTCTGGAAGTTTGTGACACATGCTGCCTTTGGGATAGTGTCTTCGGACTGTCTCCTTCTGGCTTGTTGCCTTTAATATCTCTATTGGAGTTGGTCCTTTGCCCAGCTCGAGAGATATTTGGGATTGTTGTTGCCTTTGGGATAGTGTCTTTGGACTATCTCCTTTTGGCTTGTTGCTTTTATAGCGCTTTCGGAGTGGTTTCTTCACCACCGCTCGAGAGATATTGGAGTGGTTTCTTCACCACCGCTCTAGAGATATTGGAGTGGTTTCTTCACCACCGCTCAAGAGATATTTGGGTTTGTTGCAGTTGGAATTTTCTGTTGTTTCTTTGATATGTATATTCCCTTGGTATCGCCCTTCGGTGTTGGTCTTTTTGAGCCGCATGATGTATAGCGGTTACCTTGTGGAACTTGTATACCTTATTGGTATTTGTTAATTGCCTTTTTGGCTTATTTTGGGATATTGGTATCCTTTGTTTATTTGAGTTGCCGATGATATGAGGCTTGTTTTGTTATGATTCATCTTATGTTAGATGATTGAATTATCTCCTTTAGAGATAATTGATATACTATATGATCTTGCAGGTTCATTATCGTTCAGTTTATCTAACTGATTTGTTTAGCTAGACTGACCCGTGTATTTTATACTCGGTTCAGACTGAGTTGTTTCAGGTTAGGTGCTTTTGGACTTAGCCTCTTTTGCTTCCGCATGGACTATTCCGCTAGCTCCTTTTTGTCTTAGCTTTTTGTTCAGTCCTTATCTGTTGTAACTCTGATATGTATTATGTGAACTCGTCTGTATATTGTGGTTTGCTATACCACTTGACATGTATCATTTTGTATACTCTGCTTTGTATCAGTAAATGTGTTTATGATGATCCACTGTTCTATGATGTATATTACATTGAGTTGTTACATTTTGTTCTGATAGATCCTCTAGCCATTGTAGTTTTGCTTTAAGTATTTATTGAACTTGTCGAACCACATGAGATGATAAAAACCACTTTTCGACGTGTTCAGTAGATAGTTAAAGTAAGACTACACATGGTCGCTTCCATTATACTCTATTGTCCGCATTAGCAGACGGTATTATCTATATAATACTCTTTGTTAATGAGGCTCTCGGAGTGGGGCATCACATTTAATATAATACAAATTATATGAAATAAACTTTATTTATAAATTTAAATAAAAAGTTGATTTTATTTAACGGAAAATTTAGAAAAGTGTTAAAGAATTAAATTAAGTAAGCCTTTTAAAGACCCAATAATGGAATATTTTTGAAATTTACTCATTTTTCCCGCTGCCTGCTGACCCAGTTCCAACAGCAACAACCCAACTTTTCATGACCTTATGATTGAGTGATATGCATCATAAAATTAAATCTAGATAAAAACATTAGTATACAGAGGACTAAGCTAATTAACTATATCTTTCATAACTCACAATGGAATGGATCAAACTATAAGATAGATAAATAAACAAATCTCATCTATATACATCACAAATTAGCTACATTTTTTATACGTATACGCATTCACACTATGTATAAAATATACATAAATAAACGGATAACATATGTAAAGGCCTTCATAGTCACCATCTTCAAACACCACACATGTCAAGGCTACTACATTAACCAATAGCGTATAAGGAGGAGAATCAGACACATGTCTATTGAGTAAAAATATTATCAAGTATATACCGCTTACATGATTTCATAAACATCATATGAGAGCTAACACTTACTTCACTTTATCTCGTCTCACATGCATCTACAGAGTTAGTCCATCATAATAAACATAATATAAGGATCAATATCATATACTTAACAATCACACCAAAAGAGAAAGAGAGTTGGTTAAATTTATACTAACCCATGACCCATCAATACATACAAGAGTTAGTTAAATAAAGACTAACCCCGAGATATAGTTAGACATAGACTAATCCTATAAACGTAAACACGGTCATAAGTTAGGTAAATGTAGACTAACTTAGGTGTGCACGAAGGTATAGGTAAACATATCCTAACCCTAATAACAAATGTTTTGATATCATCGTCACAGCACACACAAATCAACCATATACATTTCTGGACATTAAACACCATCAAATGTCGCAGAGAAACCAATATGTCATCGTCATCTATTTCGTATAGGCCTTGCTGAAGTAAAAATGCTTCAACATGGTCAAGGTTCATCCTGACAGAAGTAACGTTAACCGGTGGAACGATGCACATAACAACGGTGGATCGGTTTATGCGTTAACTGCACAGTAAACATTCCAAATTTAACCATTTCTTCCTTATTTCATTTTTACTCCATTGTTGATTGTTTTGATGCTTTTCTACTTCTCATAAACATCATTTTCTACTATCCTAACCTTCCCTGTATCATATATCACCATATGTCTAAAATCAAACTCTAATTGCCAAATATTCAATCATTTAACCTAAATTTCTTGCAATATACAATCTAATACTAGTTTAAACCTAAACCAAATGTCAATAACATTATTTAACTCTAGAATTACATATTTATTTATTTCCAAATTCAACTATACCAAAATTCTACATCTACTAACACTAATTAGCAAAATAATAATGAAAATTTCTCTCATGTGAACAATATATAACCCGATAATCATTCTCACTCTCCAATCTACGTCGCCAAGCCTTAGAATATTGACTAATAGCCTCTAATTCCTCGCTGTCCAAAAATGCAGTCCTCCAAAGTTTCACGAATCTGCGAATAATGGGTATCTTCATGAAGCTCTTCTCGCGCTTGTAGGTTTGATGTGTGTGTGTAAGGGGTTTTGTTTAGAATTGAAAGCAAAAGGTGATATTAGAGAAGAGGATGAAGAAGAAGAAGAAGCGTAACCAAGAGTACGTGAGAAATGATTTCAAATTCTATGCAGCCGGTTATATAACTTCTAACCATCACTTCACTCAAAAGGGCTTAGGCTCCCGCTAAAACGAACCAGAACCCGCGTACTTAAAATATGCATAACTCCTTCATACGAACTCCAAACTGGACATACCAACGTACCATCTCGACCAGAAAAATGAACTCCATGCAATGGTATAGTTTTCCTCACCCAATTCAAATGTTTGTAAAATTAACATTTTCACTTTACTAAAAAAATATACATCTAAATCTCATAGGGTGTTAAATTCTCCTCTCCTTAAAAGGAATTTTTTCTTTGAAATTCTGAATCGCAACTCCTTCTCATGTATCTACATATCTTATACTACATAAACATATATATATATATATATAATAGGATAATAACACACCTTATAGCAACCTTCCCAAGGCAGGACCCTCCCTCTTCATATGACCTATCTGATTGTAGTTATAATATTTTATCTTCGAAACTTCACTCTACAATCCTTTGACTCGTGTCCTCTCATATTGCATCTTTCACACCTCATGTCTTGTTTACCACCCTGTACACTTGGACCTCCAAGTTCTTTGAGCTTGCCTTAACTGACATTCTTCGTCGGCTTCCCTTTAGAAGCCTCCATTATAGTGGTATTCAACAACGCTGCCTCAACTAAACTTTCGAATGTCTCTCCCATAGGAACCTAACTAAACGCTAATTCCCTAAGTGGCAAATTCAACCCTTGAATTTCATTGCCTTCTTGGGTGCCGTATTTATCAATTCAAAATCAAATTTCACCAACTCATTAAAGCTATTAATATACTCCTTCATAGTGGAATTCCTTGGTTGAGATTTATAAACTTCTCAAGCATAATATCCTTTTCAGCTCCAAACAGATTTTTTTTTGTCTTAAATCTTTTCTTAAAATAAATCTAGGAAATTTTATTTTTATTGACTTCCTCTATAACAACATCCCACCAGTTCATTGCTTCCCACTGTAGGTGCTAAGAAACAAGTTTCCTTTTTACCTCATCAATCAAATTCAGCATACTAAAAATCATATCACATGTACGCAATCAAGATCGCGTCTCCACAAAAGCTTCCATTCCGTTATACTGTGTTGCCACCCATATTTAGAAAATCCTTAAAATGTTTTGGAAAATTCGGCTCTAGTATACAAACAACATCTCCATCTGCACCCTAGTTATAGGTGACCCTTCATTATTGTGACCTTGTTTCTAGCTTGAAGACCACGACGGAACCAAAGTGGAAAATACACATCCAGTACATCCACGGTTTCATTTCCAGTGCCAGTTTCAATCGGGTTACTCATCTATACTATTTGTAAAATTGGATTCAATATTAGATCCTTTCAGAGTGGTAAACAAAGATGGTAAACATAAACCTGGAATTAAACATCATACGCCCATTTACTATAACTAATACATATACACACACGTGTACACATTATATAAAAATACACAAATACGCTTTCTCTATACATCCTAGCCTACTGCCCTGATACCAAATGTAAAAACCAACTTTTTACGACATATGATCAAGTTATATGCATCATAAAATGAAAAGCTGGATTTTTTAAAACAATAGTATACATCCGAAATTAGTCATAATGTTTATAAATACACACATTGTTACACCATATATACAATATATACAAATAAATGGGTAACATATGTAAACGCCTTCATAGTTACCATCTTCAAACACCACACACGCTAAGGATACTCCATTGACATATAGTGTTTGAGGAGGGGGGTCCAGACATATGTCTGGTGAGTAAAAATATTACCAAGTATACATTGCTAACATGATTTCATAAACATCATATGAGAGCTAACACTTACTTTACCTCATCATGTCTCACATGCATCTATAGAGTTAGTCCATCATAATAAACATAATATAAGGATCATTATCATATACTTAACAATCATACACATACAAAAGAGAAAAGGAGATAGTTAAACATACATTAACATGTCAATACATACAAGAGTTAGTTAAACAAAGACTAATCCCAGGATACAGTTAAACATAGACCAATCCTGTAAACATAAGCATAGACATGAGTTAAGTAAACGTAGACTAACTTCGGCACACATGAAGGTATACGTAAACATATCCTAACCGCGATAATAAATGGTTTATCATCATCATCATAGCAAACAAAAATCAATCATATATATTTCTGGACATTAAACGCCTTCAAATGTCATAGATAAACCAATATGTCACTATCATTTATTTCGTATAGACCTCGTTGAAGTAAAAATGCTTCAGCATGATCAAAGTTCATCCTGACAGAAGTAACGTTCATTGGTGGATTGGAGTACGTGCGAACTTCACAGTAAACATTCTACATTTAACTGTTTTGATACTTTTCTATTTCTCCTAAACATCATTTCTTCTATCATAACCTTCCTTATATCATATAGTACCCACGTGTCCAAAATCAAACTCTAACGATCAAATATTCAATCATTTAACCCAAATTTCTTAAAATATACAATTTAATACTAGTTTAAACCTAAACCAAATGTCATTAAGATTATTAACCCAAGAATTAAATCTGTATTTATTTCAAAATTTAATTATACCAAATTCTACATCTACAAATCCTAACTAGCAATCAAATAATAAAAACCACTCTCATGTGAACAATATATAACCCAATAATGGTTCCCACTCACTAATCTACATCGCCAAGCCCTAGAAATTTCATAATAACCTCCAATTCCTCGCTGTTCGAAAATTCAGTCCTCCAAAGTTTCTCAAATCTCCAAACAATGTGTATATTCGTGTAGCCCTTCTAGCGCTCTTCGATTTGATACATACACACATACAGATATATATATATATATATGAGGAGTTTGTTTAGAATCGAAAGAGAAAGGTGATATTAGAGAAGAGGATGAAGAAGAAAAAGTGTAACCGAAAAATACGTGAGAAATGATTTCAAATCCTACGCAGCTCGTTATATTATGAAACGTCACTTTACTCAAATGGGCTTAGGCCCATTAAAATCAACCAAAACCCGCTTACTTAAAATACGCATAAGTCCTTCATATGAACTCTGATCCTAACATAACAATATACCATCTTGACCAAAAAAATGAGCTCTACGCATTAGTATAGTTTACGTTGCCTAATTCCAACATTTGTAAAATTACTATTTATCCCCTACTAATAAAATAAACTTCCAAATCTCATGGGGTATTACACAATTCAAGATTCATCTCAACGTACTTTCTACGATGAACTAACATAAAAGAATGCAAATTTATGGATTATTTTAATTTTTAATAAGTTGTTAATTAGAAATTTAGAATTTACAGGAATTAATAGGTGAATAGCACACCTTTTGCCTTTTGGTCTCCACAGTCCATGAAGAAGATGATCAATTGACAACTATTGTGTTGCCCTTAGCCTACTTGCCCCTATCAAAGTTAGATTATAGCAGCTGCCATGTATGATTAGGTCGCCATCATTCTAGAGTCACTGGCGCCGCCTTGGATTCTGGAGTTGCCGCATCTGATTTTGTAACCATCGATTTGGAGTTCCGTTTTTTCTTTCTACCGTAAGCATAATTGAATAGTTATTGAGTGTGCCATAGTTATCAATGAGGCCCAGAGTGGATGTTTTCTTTGCTTTAGGAAAAGGTCAGTCCTATATGCATATGTAAGATAAGTAAGTAAGTGTCATTCGGTATGTAGCTTTCATGCTCTACAACCTATCCATATGAACAACTTATGCACAAATAAATTATATTTACCAAGTCAAACTTCAATAAGAATACATATAAAACGGTATATCTATTTTAATGAATAGGAGTTTAACATAGATGAATAATTTATATGCAGCCAATGCAAGTACATGAAGTCTTGGATATTCTTCTCACATCAAGAAGAAAAGATGTTTGATCAATTATGCTTAAGAGGAGAAATGCTATATATGATACCAGTTGATCAACTATAACTTTTTTGCTTGTTAGTTTTAGGTACTGATAGTGTATGTCCAAAATTGGTATACTATATATGAATGATTAACCCAGAAGTTGCAAAGATAGAGATAGAGTTCACTTCTAAAAGCAATAATACTACTTAAAATGAATAATAGAAACTGACATATGTCATGTAAGAATGTGATATAACAGTTATAAAATGCTTTAAAAAGAGAAGAAAATGCAAAAGCAACATGATTAGACCACTAATAGCGTTGGTTTAGTTGAAACTTTGTTCATAATTCTTGTATTACACAACTTCATTCCCATGCCTCAAAATGCCCTTCCTAATCTCTCATACCGTTTCTCATATCATCAAATTTTATTAGATTCGACAAACCTTTAGGTTTTCCCTAAATAATGTAGAATCAAAACATTAGAACATCGCATTTTCTCGACCATGCCTGTCCGATAGACTTTTTAGTCGAACATCTCATAACAGGAAAATGAGGAACGAAAATGAAATGTGAATTAAGTAGAACAAAATGATGAGTATGAAGTAACAAAAAGGTGTAATTAGTCTATTACAAAAGGTTCATACCTTTTCCTAAATGTATCCTTCTTCCTTATTACTAATTCGAACTGCGTCCAAGGAGAAGCTAGGAAGGGAAACAATAGCAAGATCGCAAGGGGTGGACGGTGAAGAAAACAAAGGGATGAAGTGCCGAAATTTCGCTAGTTGCGTACAATTGGAAGTTAAAGAGGGAAGATAACTTGGACGTACAGCTGCGGCAAAGGGATTTGGGTTTTTAGGTGAGAAAAATTTGTTTTCTAATGTTGAAAGAGCTTTTGTTTGAAAGATGCGGGAGGGGTTTATTTTTTGCAGTGCTAATGGAGTCAGGTCTTGGCTATGGGCACCGTGGTCTGCCATGGTGGCCAAAAGTGATGTTAAACCATCGTACCCCACTTACGTGATGGTTCACCGCCAACCCAAGGCACCACGGTCGACGTTCAACCTTGGACCGTGGTGCCCATATACGAAACCTCGATGTCCTTTTCATCACTCTATATTGTGACAAATATGGAAACCAAAGGACGCATATATTCAAACTCATTTTTCATCTAATACAAGTTGGAACCCATGCTACGCACATGGTTCTACTAATCAACTATTTTAAACCATATTATTTGACACTATAATAAATTTCATTGTATAAAATTTAGATTTTATTATTACGGGATTATAATTTATTTTGAGTAGATAACCACCAACTCAAATGGTAGTGTCTAGATTTGTGGATCAGGATGCTCTTAGATCGAATCCTCTTAATGATTATTTAACAATTCATAAAAAAATATCGACCATTGTTGATCACGTAGCAGACAATATTAGATGTAATGCTCGAATTCGATCCTTCAAAACAAACACTTTCTAGTAAACAATTGATTATTTGCAAACATATACTTAACTGTTAGAATTTCTCAAGGTATTTTGTGTTTTTTCTTTTGTTTCAAGAAAAAAAATCAAAGAATTAGAATACTTTTGAAAAAATTAAAATGATTGAGAATAATTATATTTTACAAGAATATGAATTATTGAATTTCTCTATTTTTTATTTTTGTTTTTGAAAATATTGGAATTTTGATAGAACCTTTAATGTTCCTAGTAATATGATTTTATTTTAAGGTTTTTGGATTTATTTCCAATCTTTTTTTGAGTGTTTGAACAACTTGACATTTTTTTTAATATTATTCGGATACTCTGACATCATTTGAAATTTCTAATTTTGAGTTTCTAAAAAATTTGGAAATTTTGAGAGTTGAGAGTATAGAAATTGCTTGAATTTTATTAGGTATTTTAGTTAATATGATGTATGGAAGTTTTTGAATTTCTCAATGTTTCGAAGATTTTTTGAGATTTCATGACACTTCTATGCATTTTTGAATACAATCTAGTTTCTTTCAACCATTCTTTGAATTTTTTATAGGCCTATCACGGATACTTTTGGATGCGGATAGTTCTATATCTGTATCTGTGTTCGAAATCATTTTCGGATATTTGATATTCGTATCCGCAAATATGGACTATTATTGTGTAATTATACTATCATCGGCTAAAGGTCAAAAAATCAAGAAACATAAATAGAAAATTTTGATTTAACATAATTATGTTTCAATCTTATTGATTATAATAGCATGCAAAATAAAAAGTTATGATGATTATAAATAGTTTGAGCAGTTAACATGTATTAAATGCGTATAATATGAGTTACTTACTTAATAAAAGAACAAATACATATATTTCATTTTACTAAAATATACATAAAATAAACTATAATCTTAACAAAAACCAAATGGATAATTTTCGGATATGGATGCCTCGTATCCACATTTGTATCCAATTTTTCGAATACTGGATATTTATCTGCTTTTTGGATACAGATGCAGACAGATTTCAAATTTTTTGGATATCTATTGACAACCATAATTGTTAGTAAGTATCAATGTTCTTTGATTGTTTCGATATTGTAGAAAGAATCTATTTTAGAACATTCTGCAAACTTTTTTATATTTCTTGAATTCCTTATATATTTTTTTGCACCTTTTGATGTTTGCGAACTTCTTAAGTGATCATAATTTATAAGAAATCCTTTTGTGATTCTTTGGATAGTTCCAAATTTTGTGATTTCCAAACTAGTGCAGATTTTGAAGCCGAGAGTTGTGTTATATCCTCACATTAACTTTCACATAACTTTAGCATAAATATCATATTATGAGGTACGCTGTCCAAAGACTATAGAATTTTGTAAATATATTCATATATAATACTAAAGTTCTCCGTGAAATTTAGACACCATTAAGTAAATCTAACACAATAAATTTAATGTTAAAGTTAATGGATAAAATAAATGTTTATACAACTTATACTGAATCATAATTATGAAGAGATCAAAAGTTTCAAAACAATATCATTTTTTATAACATGGTTCATTAATGCCAATAAGTGTCGATCTCGAGGATCGAACCTATGACCTTTGATCTCATAGTCTAAACTACCAACCAACTGAGCCAACCCTGTTGGCTAAACAATATCATTTTTGTAAGGTATTCATATTGAAGTTATAAGATAATTTAGTGTATAAATTTTTAATAATACAAGTGTGAACCCATGCTATACATACGGGGTTCATCATATAATTTATATAATAGTGCATTTTTATATTTTTCTTTCTTATATGAATGAATGTGAGAGCGTATGTTCATGTTTAGTAATTTTTTATTCCTTTTCTCATGCACACATTGATAAACTTTCGATGGTAAATCTGCTTTAATAATCTTGAAGCCTACGAAGTGTGTCTTCACATCTTTGGAGAAAAATGACTATGTACAAAGACAAAAAACGTCATTTATCTGTTATTTCTAACATGGTAAGCACTGCATTACTAAGCATGTCTATTGATTTTCTAGTGTTAGTCATGTAAGTTGAATATGACTTTATTGTATGTCTAATATAGAAATTTAAATATGCACGTAGTTTGCTATGCTACTAGCGTTCTAAGTTTGGAATAGAGAAAATGTACTCAAAGTGGAAGAGTATTTTAAATTTGGTTCAAATAAACAACACTCTACCATTTGTATCATTATATATTTTGACATCTCCCGGTACTAACTAAATCAGTAAAATGCCATAAAAACTTTGAAATTTTTTTTATTCATATAGTGTAATATGATGTGTAAATTGTACATAATACACATTATGTAGTCAAATTTTTGAAAAAAAACAAATAAATTTTCTACCAAATTTAAATGTTCATGTAAATGTAAAATTGATAATATAGCAATAAGTATAATTCAAAGTAAAACTAATATAAATATATATCTGTAGTTACATATATAAATTATAATGATCCGCCTTTTCGATCCTCGTAAATCGACACTAATACATCAACGGTATTCACATGCTGAACATCCTACTACCAGAAAGACAGATTGTTGGGGTGAAAAAGAAAAGACAGAACATAATCTAATAATGTGATGAATAATATACAGTATACCAATGATCTTTACAAAAGAAAACCATGATATACATACATAAACCATAGTAACTAACCTATCATCAGACTGGACAGTTATAACAATAGG
This sequence comes from Allium fistulosum, assembly GCA_030737815.1. Classification (NCBI taxonomy): domain Eukaryota; kingdom Viridiplantae; phylum Streptophyta; class Magnoliopsida; order Asparagales; family Amaryllidaceae; genus Allium; species Allium fistulosum. The sequence goes on from CM060906.1 coordinate 75,740,880, forward strand.
TCCTCATAAATGTTGATAAATACAAACAAGATAAACAACGAAAGATGAAAGATACATGAATACTACTTGGAGGATCCAGCTTGTCTCCTGAAGCTCCAAAGTGTCCACCTAAATCTGGAAAATATACTCGGGCTGACTCGAGCATTATAAGAAAATAACGCCAGAATCAGCCTTGTAAACCAGCGTGAGAAAACTCAAATCAAATCATATGGATTTCTATATTTATAAAACCCTTTGAAAACAAAGGTATCTCGTAAGACCGCGCTGCACATAAACACGGACGAGATTTTACCTTATGATAACCAAAATATTTTTCCTAGAAAATCTAGTGGTATTATAATAATGTCTTGGAGTGGAAAATAAATATATAATATATCTGGAATGGTTACCTATAATTACATTCAACGGTACTAGGTTCTACAACTAAAACCGTAAGGCATGTATTCAAGATTGGATTCCATACAATGGTGAGGTAAGGGACTACGTTATGTACAATACACCTCTAGATAAAATGTACCAAGTCTGGAAACCTTGCACCTCTGCCAACACAGAGTCGGCTGCCCATTTAACATGACATACCGGATTACATTATCCCTCGGGCACCGAGGCTACAGACATTGCCCCCCGATCGCCCTGCACGCACATACCAAATCCAAAAATCCCAATCTAGATCGAAGAATTAGGCTCCTAATGGTAGCGAACCATATAAATCTACTGCATCTACCCTGTTTTAGCCATTACCGGGTTATGAGGCTTGTGAGGTCACATTTTTACTTTTTCGTCCTAGCAATTCCCACTTGGAATGTTAACACCGCCCTCCAGGTAACAATGCAATGCCAGCATTCATCCATACAAGTTGTTCAGGATATAAACAAACTGAAGGCACTACTTCCACTACATCTATTTTGGAATCACCCTTAGGATTAGTAGCAAGTAGTCCTTGCACTTTTAACAACTCCGTCTTTGATTCCATTATCTCGAACCAGTATCGAACCTCTTCCAAAGCATAGAACATGCATATGGTTTTGGAGTGGTTACGATTTCGAGTCAGCTCATATAAGTACACTCTTCCGCTTACCGATCGCTCCAAAACCAAATCGATAGTTCCGGTAAACTTAACTCTAGTTCTTTTGGAAATAATTAGACAATGCATAAGAGCAAAGATCGCCTCCTAACCGTTTAAGTGGACGGATTTCCTTATCATTTGTCCTAGAAGAACAAAACAAGATTTATACGAATAGTATAGCCTCATCAAAGATAACCGTGTCATATAACCCCCATGTTTCTCCTAGATATTTCCAAAGTTATATTTTGACCAAGATTTGTTAGTCGAATATTTAACTATCAAACAAATAAACAATCAAACATAGATTTAATTCCGTGTGGGATCTACTAAGCCTTTATTAACTAATCTTCTATTAATTAAATCTCTTTTCAACTATTTGATTCTATATACCTTCACAAAAGAAATTTTCACAAACCTCTTATATTCCTTTCAATACTTGGAAAAAACATTCATATACTTACCTCACCGGTTGTAACAACCTATACCTCCATGGGTCTAAATTTCGACAAAAATCGAAACCCAACTCCATCAAAGCACAGATCGTTGGATTTGGTACCTACAAATAAGTATGAGCATTATCAGAGATTGATAGAAATATAAACCCATAGCGGAAATAACAATAGGATAAGAATACGGACTACGACTACTACCTTGGAATTAATGGTATTCCTCGGATAGCAGATTGTCACATCAGCATCGAGCATGAGAGAAAAGAAGACTTCTCTAACAACAAAGCACATCCAGCTCCAGTGACTTGTTCCTCTAAATTATATCATGTGGGTTGTAATGAGGAGGGAGTCAGAACAACATTCTGGTGACTGAAAAATATATAAACCATCCATAACATAAATTTATACCGATTAGTTTCCATTTAATAGTTATGTCCATTAAGGTTAGCAATTCTAATCTAACCTTGCTTTGCACACACAATTACTTACCTACCCCTTTCCAAGGTATAAAATACCGATGAAGCGTTATCAACCACCTAATACTTCCAAACCCATTTTCCACTTAATACTTCTAAATATGAAGCGAGCTTCTATAATCATCATAAAATACTTTTAAAAGAGAAATAGGCAGACTCTGCCATTTAAGCCTCAATCAAGGTAGACCCCGTCATTTAAGACCTATTCCCAAGGTGGTTTTCTAACAATGTTATTAATGGTCGGTGGGTCCTAGCTACAAAGACCTCTAACCACTATTTAAGGCTACCGATATTTAATGTCCAACTATTACTACATCTGCAATCGATAAAATCATGGCCATGTAATAAACAGTACCCAAGCCACTTGGTACCTTTTATTGAAAAATAGGTAGACTCTGGTCATTTAATACCTTAATTAAGGCATACCCTATCATTTAATACCTATTTCCAAGGTGCATTCCCCAATGGTACCATCATTATTACGGCTTTAGCAATGTGAGAGACTGTATCCAAGCCACTTAATACCTCATTAATAAGGACTAGGCAGACCCCTGACCATTTAACACCTATTTATAGGTAGGCCTTTATTATTTAATAGCTAACCCTAACGAGGACTCCTCACTGGTACTATCTAGCTGACATTGCTTGAAAATCTCATTGAGCTACTTAATACTTCATTTATAGGAAAGAGGCGAACCCTTCAGTCACTTAATACCCCAAATCTGAAGGGAACCCTTCCCAAGATGTCCACTATTACTCTTAATTATAAATATGGAATCTCATTAGGTTACTTCTTTTGGTAGGGAGGGGGGCCTTACAACCACTTAATACCTCAACGCTAAAGTAAACCCTTTCAGAGACATCCTTATTTATTTGAAATCTCACTAGGTTACTTAATACTTCCATTTAGGAGAGAGACGGAACCTACAGCCACTTAATACCTCAAACCAGAAGCGAACCCCTACAGAGATATCGCTCACCGCTCCTAATTCCAAATTTAAACCATTTAATACTTTTCAATTAAGAAGCAGGCCCAATCTATCACGTCATCGGGGGTCCTAGGATTAGTGATATCTCACATCAGTAGTAAGTACACCCGACTACTGGTAGCCTCAAAATGAAGGGTAGTCTTCCGCCGAGTGACTCTACTGACCTCGCATCACTAACCTGCTAAGTCCAATTAACCATCCTAAGTTTTTACTTATATTATCTTGGGTAGACATTAGACTTAGCTTACTAATTCCCTTTTTTATTTAAGGCAATAAGATTTACTTTAAATATTTATCTACCCATAAATCCACGTTTAATGCTCATAAATGTCAGTTTGTCTATAAAATACTAAAGTAAATTTCCTAAGACATTTATGTATGGTTACTAATTTCAAATTATTAACATTTTACATCTATTCCATTTTATCAGTTCCATTAATTCATTTACCCTATCAGATTACTACAACTCCCATATTTATTACCATTTATTAGAGTTACAACCTTTTAAATTTCTTTGCCATTAGTTAATTATCCTAAACGTGATATTATGTGCAAGCATCGTTATTAGAATTTTATTTAATTATTATAAGTGCAATAAATTATGTATAAATATCTACTTATATGAAATATATTCTAGTTATATATCTTCACTAGAATATTCTTTTCCATGTTCAATTGTCGGAATCATATCTAAAAAAATTATCCACTATAATTTCCATAAATTAGTGCAAAACAAAATATTTAACTTTAAAGTATAATAGATTACTACGTTTGAAATTACAAGGAATAATCATTTCTTTTATTACTGAAATAGACAGTGTAAACTACAACGAATTCATACTTTACACATCTCTTTCTCTTTGATTTGCACATATCCCTTGCTAGATCAAATGTTGTATTCTTCCAAAAAGGGAAAGAAATCAACTAATTTACGAATATTAAACGGATCTAAATTCCAACAATTCCAATCATAGGGAAGTTTGCATTATAAAAGATTAGAGTAATAATCAAAATTCATAACATTATTATACAACCTATTTCAGATCTGGAATAAATTTCATTCGAATCAGTATTCTAAATTCATACTTTTAGGACTGATTTTCGGATTAGGTTGTAAACAATTTTAAATCAATTCATAAATAAGAATATGTTGGCAATATTTATTATATTCAGATTATATTCAATTTGTTGCCTACAACTCATATACAATTATCCGGTTAGGCATAATAATCAAATAAACACCAACATGATAAATTTCATATTGTAACAATCTATAAAATTTCCCATTCACATTTCAAAAGTGATCCAAATCTTCAGATCTAAAGTAGAACCTTTGATTCATCTACAAATCCTTTTTAATCCAAAAGATATGTATAAAAAGGGTATATACATACATTAGAATTACAGATCTCAGAAGAGATTGGGGATTGGGAGAGAAAATATATACAAATATATAAATATACGAATTACCTCAAATACACGTAGTTGATTCTCTTCTCTTCTTCTTTTTATTAGATTTCCATTCTTCTCCAATTTGTATGAATATAGATATAAATATCTTATTTTTATAATTTAAAAAGAAAGTGGAGAAGGAGAAATGGCAAAACTTTACTACTGCTTTCAGAAAAATATGAGAAGAGAAGGGAGAGCTAGGCCTGTATTTATAGGCGCTAGAATCAACCAGAACTGTTAGATCGAAATATATTAAATCTGGCCCATACATGGCCTAGGTTTATTGGAGCGCCACACATGAAGCAGTCGACCGCCCCCTTCCTGGGGTCGACCGCCCTTGATCGATCGCTCCAATATATGGGTTGACCTGTGGGGCCCAGCTAATTAATTAAAAACACTAATTTTTCTTATTTATTTATTTTTGTTTCGAATTTGTTTTTCGTTCATAATTTCTTCGTTTGGACTCCAATCGCAAAACTCCAAATATGAAAGTTGTTCAGAATTTCGCCACGAACACAATGGTGCAAGTTTCGTGGTCAAATTTTGAAACACTCCACACCCCTTAGTATACCCAGAACGACACACTAAAAGACGTAGTGCGTTGTAGGTATAGCTAAAACTTACAGAGACTAAGATTCACAAGACAAAATAGATAAAAACAGCGGAAACAATTAAAACAATAATTCACCAAAAATCAAACTTCATAAGATAGAGTTATAAAACCAAATACATAAGATGTTTCAAAATGCCAATACATGTCTTATGAAAATCATAACCTCGGTCTCATAAAAATCAGAGTACAAAACTATCCCTCAAAAAGTACCAGTACATCAAATAAGCTAAAAACTGAAAATGAAGAAAAGGAATACATGAGAAAATCTCCGCCACTGAAGTCTCCAAGTGTCCGTAATCTACCGTCCTTGCCCTTGCTGGCCTATGGGGGAAAAAGGGGGAAATAGAGGAGTGGGTCAGACTAAAAATCCAGTGAATGATAGTAATTACTAGTATTCTTAAGCAAGGTAAAGATAATAGACTTTGCAATAGTTCTAGTATAAAAGGAAATAAAGAAATAGAAGGAAAGGTAAAGCTGGAAATAAATACGATTTAACTATTAGATAGATTCGACTGGATAACTATGATTATTTGCAGTTGTCTTAGATTACTGCTTTGATTAGGCTGAATTTCCAATCCTACTTTAATTAGGCTGAAGTCCTAATTCTACCATTTGATTGGCCTTCTACTAATGTGTCTACTGTAAGCTAAACACCAGTGCATACGAAAGACACCTACTAAGCACTTAGAACTTAATAGCGAATTATATCCCATGCCTGGAGGCCGCACGCTAGACCGCCATTGAGTTCACACTATCTATTGCTCCCTCTTTTGAACTTTTATTTACCCTAGACATCGTAAGCATGCCCTCATCTCACTTTAGCCTATAGCGAGACACCTGTGTCCATAGAAAATAGGGAATGCTGTTGGTACTGGTCCATGTCGAACAAAATCTAGTTGCGCCCCTTGTCCAAATCCTCATGATTTGGACTTTTAATTATTGACCTTTTATCTACCCTAAACAGCATAAGCGTGCCCTCATCTCACTTCAGGCTATTGTGAGACACCTGTGTCCATAGAAAATAGGGAATGCTATTGGTACAGGTCCTACTTTTGCTTATTAACTTAGTATAAATTGTTTAAATAAGCCTCTACTGTTATCCTTGCTATCTTTGCTTATTAATTTATTCTACGTCTCAAAATAAGCATTTTTCTGTTCTGTTTCTAATTATAACCTATGTTATAATATTGCTTATTAACTTAACCTAAGGTCTAAGTATAAAAGTAAGCCACTTTCTCTTTTTACTCTTCTTAATCATAATTAGGCTTAAATTCAGTCCAAGTCCAATTTATTACAGTCTTCACATTTTACATTTTATTTTTTGTAATTTCAGTGTTACTATTATTTAGTCCATATTCGCATTTTAATCTATTCTATTACATTCGCGTAAAAAGGAAACATAGAAAGGAACTAACAATTATAGAAGAAAATCCCAAACGTAGAAAAGATGTAAATAAAATGTAAATAACAGTAAATTATAAATACTGTAAATAACTGTAAATAAATGGAAAAGCTATAATTAACAGTAATTAACTACAAATAACTGAAGAGAATAGCTAAAAGGAAATAGACTGAAAAATAAATCTAAAACTGAAAATAAACTGGCAAAAAGATTATTCCAAAATCGTAGAAAAACTACAACTATTGGAAACCCTATTATTTTAAATTACTTAAAATCTAAAATAATTACTAAGCACTCACATGTGGTCCTTAGCTCTTCCCTTGTTCTTCCCGGATCCACTTGAGGGTATTAAATATTTTAATTTAAAATGATCTTCTCCTCGGAAAATTATTCCTTTTAGGGTCCTGCCTGAGAAGGTGAACCCAAATAGAGAAAATCTAGAATGAGAAAATAGCTAGGCTTAGGGTCTTATTTATAATGGCGCTTTTGGATCTCAGACCGTTGGATTTGGAGATTGAATTTGGTGCAACCACGTCATAGGCTGGATAGGAGCCGTCGGATGGAAGCACGGACACACCGGATGAGAGGAAATAACCCAAAATGACATGTTCAAAGCTTACAGGAATGAAGAATTAAATTCTTTGTTCATTCAACAAGGCGGGTCGACTTAGGTGTCGACCGCCCCCCTTGCTAGGTTGACATGCCGGTCGACCTACGCAGTGGGTAGGTCAACCTAGCCCTATATTTTTTTCTTCTTTTCTAATTTTTTGTTTAATTCGTATCTTCTTCGTTCTAGCTCGGATTCTGACGTTCTATATATGGAAACTGACCAGAAAATTACCACGGACACAATGGTGCAACTTCCGTGGCACAATTCTGATAATTTCACAAAGTTATTTTATCATTTAATTAATTAATTATTATAGCTTAATTTTTGGGTTGTTACATTCTCCCCTCCTTAAGGGATTTCGTCCCCAAAATCTCTAAGGATAGAAGAATGAAATAAATGTTTTCATCCAATTTCTACAACCAACTACTCAACCATCATCCATTACATCCATTGTCCTTAAGTCTTTCTAATGCAATTTATGATACTTATGCAATTAGTGTGGTGTCAATATCCCTAACTAATGCAAAAGATTAGGCGGTCCACTGATTCACTCGACCCCCTTTTATGCAATCATGTTTGTGCCATGTATCCAAATGAATGCAAATTACCTAATAAAAACTGATAGTTCTATATGCGTGCGACAATCATCATCCAAATGCAATAAACATGTGATAATCATACATTTATAGCAACCATGGAAAATAAAATAAAAATGCAAATGCACACACATCCATATGCATATGCTCTAGTGTCCTAGTTAGACCGCTCCCTAAGAGATAATAGTGTCTAATGTATGTATATGCGTCCATTAGAATCCACTAGCAAACACTTGCAACCACTAGCATCCATTATACATAACATGTTCTAATAACATGTTTACAATAAATCCTACCATCCATAGGTTAAATCCTAAGTTCTACCCTCCCAAAGGATAATGAAGGAAAGAACCTATTCAAAACTAAAAATGGAAATAGGAAATTCTAAAACTTACTATCGAAAAGATGAGGATAGAAAGTACGAATCTTCTCTTCAACCTCCCATGTAGCATCTGCAACATCATCTCCCCACTGTACCTTTACTAACGGAACTTCATTATTCCTAAGTCTCTTGGTGTCTCGTCCAATGATCTTCATAGGAATATGACGAACCGATGCTTCCTTTTCTACTTCCACTTCCTCCAACTGACTAGGCTCCATAACCTCCGCCGAGTCATGTAAGCACTTTCTCAAGTGCGAAACATGGAAAACGTCGTGCACTCCTATGAGCCGCTCTGGGAGCTTCACTCGATACGCCCTCTTCCCTACTCTCTCTACGATAGGGAATGGTCCTACAAATCTGGGGGATAGCTTCCCACTCGATCCAAACCTTACCACCTTCCTTAGCGGGGATACCTTAATAAAAACTAAGTCTCCAACCTCAAACTCAATGTCTCTCCTCCACTTGTCCGCATAAGATTTCTGCCTATCTTGGGCCGTCTTCATCCTCCTACGAATCAAATCCACCTTCTCCGAGGTTTCCCTAACCATGTCAGGACCAAGTATCAACTTCTCCGTAGACTCTACTCAACATGAGGGTGATTTGCAAGGTCTCCCATATAGAGCTTCAAATGGTGCCATCCCAATGCTAGCTTGGAAACTATTATTATATGTGAACTTCACCAAAGGAAGATGCTCCTCCCAAGTTCCTCCAAAGTCTAGAATGCACATCCACAACAAATCCTCAAGCACTCTATTAACTCTCTCCGTTTGGCCATCCGTCTAAGGGTGATAGGCCATACTCAATCTAAGTCACGTCCCTAAAATCTCTTGCAAGCTTCTCCAAAATTCGCTAGTAAAAATAGGGTCTCTATTGCTCACTATGCTAGAGGGAATTTCATGAAGTCGGACTACCTCTCGAACATATAAGGATGCCAAATAAGATGCTATCCTCTTACTCTTAACCAGAATGAAGTGGGAGCTCTTAGTCAAACGATCTACAATCACCCAAATGCTAGTATTCCTCTTCCTAGATCGGGGTAAACCATATATGAAGTCCATCAAAACGCTGTCTACTTCCATTTGGGTATATCCAATGGCTGAAGTAATCCACCGGGCTTCTGCTGCTCTGCCTTAACCCTTTGGCACACAAGACACTTAGCTACAAACTCCGCTACATCCTTCTTCATGCCACTCCAATAAAACATCCTCTTCATGTCCCTATACATCTTATCACCACCCGGATGAATAGTCATACGAGAATGGTGTGCTTCCTCTAGAACCGCCCTCAACAAATCACTACTGCGGGGAACACAAAGCCTTCCATCTCTCCTAAGCCACCCTTTGCCATCAATGGAATAACATTGGAGATGTCTAGAGACCTCTCCTCGGCTAATCCTATCCATAATATCCATAAGCTCCGAATCCTCTCGTTGCCTCGAGCCAATCCGATCTATTATGGTAGGCCTCACCTCAAGCGCTGCTAACAATCTAGGGGTAATGTCCGTAGAGGACTTAAAATTAAAAGTGGAAATAAACTCTAGGCTCCTCCACTCCACGAACAAAGGACTAAGGGTTGCTTTATTTCTACTCAACGCATCCGCAACCACATTTCCCTTGCCAAGGGTATAAGCTATCTCAAAGTTGTACGACGCCAAAAACTCCATCCATCGCTGCTGCCTCAAGTTCAAATCCTTCTGTGCGAATAGGTACTTCAATGACTTATGGTTGGTGAAAAGCTCGAACCTCTCTCCAAGCAAGTAATGCCTCCAAGACTTGAGGGCAAAAACTATAGCAGCCAACTCCAAATCATGGGTAGGGTAGTTCTTCTCGTGCGTCCTCAACTTCCTCCTTCCATAACATACTACCCTCCCTTCTTGCATCAACACCGCTCCTAGACCCGTCCCACATGCATCAATGTATACTACAAAAAGGCTTAGCTCCATCGGGTAAAACAAACACTGGTGCACTAGTAAGAGCTCTCTTAAGATTCATGAAGGAATCCTCACAATCCATGTCCCACACGAATGCTTTGTTCTTCTTAGTGAGGCGAGTAAGTGCTGCTGAAATCTTGGCAAAATCTCTGATGAACTTCCTATAATAGCCAGCCAATCCTAGGAAGCTTCTAACTTCGGTAACGTTCTTGGAGGCCTTCCAATCTTGCACTGCCATCACCTTAGCGGGGTCAACAGACAAACCCTCTATCGAGACTACATGCCCCAAGAAACGTACCTCCTCTCTCCAAAAGTGACACTACGAAAATTTTGCCCTCAACTGATGATTACGAAGTGTGCAAAGAACCTCCTCTAAATAAACAGCATGCTCCTCCATACTCTTGGAAAACACCAAAATGTCATCCACGAATACCACCACGAACTTATTTAGGACATCTCTCAAAACACAGCTCATAAATCTACAAAATAGGCTGGAGCGTTGGTTAGCCCAAAAGGCATGACTAACCACTCAAAGAATCCGTCGGGTGTCCTAAATGCGGTCTTATCAATGCTATCATCAGCGACCCTAAGCTGATGAAATCCAGTGGCTAAATCAAGCTGAGAGAATACCGAAGAGCCAACCAACTGGTCAAAAAGATCATCTATCCTAGGAAGTGGATAACGGTTCTTCTTCGTGAGCTTATTTAATTCTCCATAGTCAACGCAAAGTCGAAGGGAACCATCCGCCTTAGCAGCGAAGACGATTGGCGCTCCCCACTCTGATATGCTCCTTTTTATGAAACCTTTCTCCAAAAGCTCACGAACTTGCTTACTCAATTCCTTCCTCTCCCTAGGTGCCATGTGCCTTACGGGTAATGCTACTGGCTTAGCAATATCAGTCAAATAAATCCTGAAGTCAATCTCTCTCTTAGGGGGTAGTCCCCAACCTCCTCAAAGACGTTTGGAAAATCTATGATGACAGGAACTGAATCTAACTCTGCTGATGATGAATCGAGGGAATAAAGGAAGCTCAACATAACTGACCCTTGCAGGTCGCAAGAAACCTCGAGAGTCCTACCGCTGCATGTCTCTAGTCTAACGACTCTCCTCTCGCAGTCTAATATAGCTCCATATGTGGATAGCTAATCCATCCCCAAAATCATCACATACCCCAAGAATCCCAATACATAGGCGTCACAATCAAATTCTATGCCTAGGATAAAAAATTTCAAATCCCTACAAACCATAGAGAAGTGTGCCGATCCTCCTATGGAGTTTGAAACAACAATGGGGTCTACTACTAAAGAGATGTCTAAGTGCAAACAATCTACCAAAGAACTAAAGATGAAAGAGTGTGATGCTCCAGAATTGAAAAGAGTTCGAATGAGAAAATCAGAAATAGAAATCAAACCTTCCACGGTGACTTTCCTACCTCTCTCTGGAACGCTGCTGGACGGTGTTGCATCAAATGCCTGAATCTGCATTGCCGGTGCACTCACTCCCTGCCCCGTCTTCTGGGGACAATTCCTACTCATTTGACCGGGTTGCCCACAATTATAGCACTTCCCCTTCATCTTCTCCTTCCTGCAGTCCTGGGAGATATGTCCAACAATCCCACAACTATGGCACTTTACTCCTTTCTTGATTTGCTTCTGAGGGCCTTCTCCTTTCTTCTTCTCTTTATTGTTCTTCCACCATTTCTTCTTAGGACCATTTGACTTAACAACTTCTTTAGACTCCTCCTCCTTAGCTGCATCAGAAATAAGCACCATCTCCACCAGTGACTCATAGGTAGCTCCCATCGGTACGTGAGTCAATAACAACCCTTGAATGGGATGATTCAATCCCATCGCGAACTTCATAGCCTTCTTGTGCGATGTATTCACCAACTCCATTCCAAACCGCGACAACTCATTAAATTGGTTGATATACTCCTTCACAGAAAAACTTCCTTGCTTCAAGCTAATAAACCGCTCCAACTGAACGCTTTCTTCTGCTTGAGATAAAAACTTCCTATCAAATCGCTCCTAGAACCCATTCCAATTAACGTCTCTTCCTTCCAACTCACTAACCTCCCACCAATAAGAAGCCTCCTCTTCAGCTGCCAAGATGCTAGCTGAACCCGCTTCTAATCCTCCAATCCCAATAGCCCGAATATCCTTTCTATGTTCCTTAACCAAGCCCGTGCCTCCACAAAAGTCTCCGCACCAAAAAAATTCTTTCCTACCAAATTCGCAAAATCCTTACCAAGCTTAGAGAAATTGACTGCTGTAGGTGGGTTAATGGGGTTCCCATGCGCTGGTGCTGGATTGGGTGCTTGCCCATTCACTCTGGAGTCGTGGCATGTAGATACCTACGAAACCAGCTTGGGACTGGAATACCCTCGGGAAGATTAGGAGCATACGCCATTCTACGTAAAGAAAAAAGAATTTAGGAAAGAGTCGAAGGGAGATTGAACTGGACTTTTGAGGGGATTTTTATAAAAACTCTTTTACACTTGAAAACTATTTCTAAGAGTTCCTTTCTGAAAAATACTTTTAAATTAAGTTATTTTGAAAAATACTTTACTTTTAAAACAAATTTTTAGGAATCCTGTAACCTTAGGCTCTGATACCAAATGAAACACCTCACACCACTTACTATACCTAGAAGGACACACTAAAGATGTGGTGCATTGTAGGTATAGCTAAAATTTACAGAGACTAAGATTCATAAGGAAAAATAGATAAAAACGGTGGAAACAATTAAAACAATAATTTACCAAAAATCAAACTTCAAAAGATAGAGTTATAAAACCAAATACATAAGGTGTCTCAAAATGCCAATACATGTCTTATGAAAATCATAACCTCAGTCACATAAAATTCTGAGTACAAAACTATCCCTCAAAAAGTACCAGTACATCAAATAAGCTAAAAGCTGAAAATGAAGTAAAGGAATACATGAGAAAATTTCCACCACTAAAGTCTCCAAGTATCTGTAATCTACCGTGCTTCCCCTTGCTGGCCTATCGGGGAAAAGGAGGAAAATAGAGGAGTGGGTCAGACTAAAAGTCTAGTGAATGATAGTAATTACTAGTATTCTTAAGCAAGGTAAAGATAATAGACTTTGCAATAGTTCTAGTATAAAAGGAAATAAAGAAATAGGAGGAAAGGTAAAGCTGGAAATAAATACGATTTAACTATTAGATTAATTCGATTGGATAACTTCGATTGTTTGCACTTGTCTTAGATAAATACTTTGATTAGGCTGAATTTCCAATCCTACTTTAATTAGGCTGAAGTCCTAATTCTACCCTTTGATCGGTCTTCTACTAATGTGTCTACTGTGAGCTAGACACCAGTGCCTACGAAAGGCACCTACTAAGAGCTTGGAACTCAATAGCGAACTATATCCCCTGCACCGAGGCCGCACGTTCGAACACCGTTGGGTTCACACTATCTATTGCTCCCTCTTTTGACCTTTTATTTATACTAGACAGCATAAGCGTGCCCTCATCTCACTGCAGGCTATAGTGAGACACCTGTGTCCATAGAAAATAGGGAATGCTGTTGGTACTGGTCCCTATCAAACAAAATCTAGTTGCACCCTGTCCAAATCCCCGTGATTTGGACTTTTAATTATTGACCTTTTATCTACCCTAAACAGCATAAGCGTTCCCTCATCTCACTTCAGGCTATAATGAGACACCTATGTCCATAGAAAATAGGGAATTCTGTTGGTACAGGTCCTACTTTTGCTTATTAACTTAGTATAAATTGTTTAAATAAGCTCTACTGTTATCGTTGCTATCTTTGCTTATTAATTTATTCTAAGTCTCAAAATAAGCCTTTTTTTGTTCTGTTTCTAATTATAACCTATGCTATAATATTTCTTATTAACTTAACCCAAGGTCTAAGTATAAAAATAAGCCACTTTCTCTTTTTACTCTTCTTAATCATAATTATACATCATAATTAGGCTTAAATTCAGTCCAAGTCCAATTTATTACAGTTTTCACATTTTACATCTTATTTTCTGTAATTTCAGTGTTCTTATTATTTAGTCCATATTTGCGTTTTAATCTATTCTATTACATTCGCGTAAAAAGGAAAAATAGAAAGAAACTGACAATTACAGAAGAAAATCCCAAACGTAGAAAAGATGTAAATAAAACGTAAATAACGGTAAATTATAAATACTGTAAATAACTGTAAATAAATGGAAAAGCTATAATTAACAGTAATTAACTACAAATAACTGAAGAGAATAGCTAAAAGAAAATAGACTGAAAAATAAATCTAAAACTAAAAAAATACTGGTAAAAATTTTATCCCAAAATCGTAGAAAAACTACAACTATAGGAAGCCCTATTATTTTAAATTACTTAAAAATCTAAAATAATTACTAATCACTCACCTGTGGTCCTTACCTCTTCCCTTGGTCTTCCCGGATCCACTTGAGGGTATTAAATATTTTAATTTAAAATGATCTTCTCCTCGGAAAATTATTCCTTTTAGGGTCTTGCCTGAGATGGTGAACCCAAATGGAGAAAATCTAGAATGAAAAAAATAGCTAGGTCTAGGGTCTTATTTATAGCGGTGCTTGTGGATCTCAAACATTTGGATTTGGAGATTGAATTTGGTGCAACCACGTCATAGGCTGGATAGGAGCCGTTGGATGGAAGCACGGACGTACCGGATGAGAGGAAATAACCCAAAATGACGTGTTCGAAGCTTACAGGAATGAAGAATTAAATTCTTCGTTCATTCAACAAGGCGGGTTGACCTAGGTGTCAACGACCCCCCTTGTTAGGTCGACATGTCGGTCGACTTAGGCAGTGGGTAGGTCGACCTAGGTGTCGACCTAGCCCTATATATTTTTTTCTTCTTTTCTAATTTCTTGTTTAATTCGTATCTTCTTCGTTCTAGCTCGGATTCTGACGTTCTATATATGGAAATTGACCAGAAAATTACCATGGAAACAATGATGCAACTCCCATGGCTCAATTCTGATAATTTCACAAAGTTATTTTATCATTTAATTAATTCATTAATTAAGTATTATAGCTTAATTTTCGGGTTGTTACAAATTCAATGGTTTGAACAAATTTCATTTTTGGAGCCTAATTAATTAACTAACTAACTAATTAAAAATCTAACACCAAATTACGGCGTGTTACATTCTTCTGCCTTTAAAAAGAATTTCCTCCCCGAAATTTCACCAATGACTAAGTCAAGGTTTTGGCTCCTAATTATCCTGAACAACACTACCAATGAGTGTACAACCAATTTTGTAACTAAACGTGCACAAGAGCATAATGTATTACTCTATCACCACACAAAAAATATTTATTCAGAATGATTTTGAATCGGATCCTCCTATATGAATGCGTTTCTTTTGAAAATATTTTTGAAAATATGATGCTAGTATCCTATATATATACTAGCATTTCTATATGTATGCAGCTT
Organism: Allium fistulosum; assembly: GCA_030737815.1. NCBI lineage: Eukaryota > Viridiplantae > Streptophyta > Magnoliopsida > Asparagales > Amaryllidaceae > Allium > Allium fistulosum. Next base: position 75,756,295 of record CM060906.1, read on the forward strand.
TTTTGAAAAATCTTTTCAACCAAAACCCCCATACTTCTACAAATTGAAGTATGAAGCAAACAATTTTACATCCACTTCCTACCATCCAATAATCTAACGTATCGTAAAATCGCTTCCTAAATTTTACTTTATGCCCAAAAAAAATTAGGGGTAGAATTTAACATTCTTACCATACTATAATCTTCCTATTCTCGTAGTACAATGGAAATTTCTTCACTGCCTCGGATTTACTCTAAATTTTACACGCACAAAATGCATATTTTTAAGCTCTAAAACAGAATTAAGTCTAAAAATAGACTTGCGCGCGTCGTCGACAAGGTATTGAAATAGAAATTCCAAGTCTAAAATAGTTTTTCCCTTGTTATCGCTTGCATTTATCGCATCATCGACCCTAATGCACCGCTAAATACACAAATTTTATCTCTATTTGCCTCCCTTACGCCTAACATGTGGCCTTCAAAATCAAAGATTTCACAAAAATCTTTCTTACTTTTCAAATTTGTACGTCATTTGGAAAATAAAATCCCAAAATATTTAGACGCACATTTTCCTTTGAAATAAAATTTTGAACAAAAACTCTAAAAATAATTTAAGAGTCAAAAATAACTAAAACACAAAGCTTTTTCTTTCTTTCTTTTTCAAAAGGGAACTATTCAAATCAAAGGGAAAATTTTCAAAAATTTTCTTCTCAAATTTTTTTGATAAATCAAGCCACAATTTCAAGTAGTCGGAAGTCGGTTATGCGCTAAACGCATAAATAAAATTCTAAAATCTACAACTAACATTTACCCATAAAACTTGAAAATTTATAAAAATAATGTCATCACATCTATTATTCAAAAAAATTAGCTTTTAAGGAACATGAGCAATGACCCGTGATATCAAAACAACTTTATCATGGCCTTAGCTAAAATTTCCCAACCATTCTAAATTTCCAGTCTTATATTGCATTTACTGTTAGTCAAGTATCTTTATGAGATTTCCATATTTATACTACTTCTTTACTATGCATATATACGGTTCGCATATCCAGAACAACACAGTAAATAAATAGAAACTCATAGTACCATGTGTGCCTTTTAAAAGAGACAACTAACATTTTTATAACCCAAACAACTTAAAAGAAAAGAACAAATGCGGGAAGGGAAAAAACAACAACACCATAAATCCTAAAATAATGCCTATAGACTACGAGATGCCTTGCTCATGGCTAGAGCTCGATCCATTACTACGACCCTTGAATGGTCGTCGCATGGCGGCTATGCACCTATTCTCATGCTGTTGGCGCTGCTGGTGTTGCTGATGGCTTCGAAATTATCATCTTCCTAAGGAATGATATAATGATGGCAGAAGGAATCTTCTACTAAACTGCTTCTCCACAAAGGTTCACCCATATTACCTAAAGACGAGAGTGGATAGATGAAAATATGAAAAGTGACTCTGCAGAGTGCTAATCCTTGATCAACAAATTGAATCAAAAGGGTGTGGGTCCAATTGACGGTGATGCCGCCAATACTAGCATAAGTGGATTTCCACACCATGGGATAAATCCAGTCGTAACTTCCCATCTTGAAGATGATGTTATGTTGAATGATGCGCACAATCAGACAGGTGGTCAGACGTAGATTATCCATCTTCCAAACACCTAGGAAAAGATCTGCTGCAAAAATCTTTGAGTCGTTCACTTCAAAATCGTCCAAGTCCACGTTCTTTGCGGAGGTTTCTAAAATCTCAATGAGATCATCATTAAACAGCTCAATCATAACATCCATCGCCTCCGAACGAATCAAACTATTGCCTCCATTGAAAAGGCAGATACAGCATGGGTAACATTCCCGCTCAAAAGTCTCGAAGCAAAGGATCGGTGCAAATCCTACCGCGACGAATAGCTCTTCTAGTCTAAAAGCGGCCAAACATTCTGCTCATTCCGGTCCAGCCAAGTGGCCTCTTGAGGGTTGAGACCATAATGGTGCGAGGATAAACCGACAGTGCAGAAAGGTGTCCTAGGCTAAGAAGTGGTCAGAGGGAGTAAATAGAGTTTAGATCTGGAGTTGTGGTGGGGAAAGATCTAACGTGCAAAACCAGAACGAGGGAGAGGCGAGGCTACTGCTTCTAGGGAAAAACGGCGTCGCCTAAGGAAGGAACGAAAGAGAGAGGCTAATATTTGGATGAGGAGGATGATGAAGGTTGGGTTCGGCTTTTTGAGGAAGGAGGAATGAAAGAAGGCAACTGGGGAAATTCGGATGCGACTTTTATAGTCCTGTTCCAGGTTTAAGTTGTGCCAAAACTTGTTAACTGATAGACCACTATAGGTTTATCGCTATGTGGTCAACCACTAGATGGTATGTGGGCATTAATTGTACCTAGACCCAATTAGAATTAGACTAAATAATAATTATCATTTCGTGCTCTCCTTTGATTCGACATGATCTGAAAAATTCCTATCCTCATCATGGTAGTGTCAAAACCTACAGCCTAGTCATGAGCCATGCTCTAGCAATTCACAGTAGTCCAACAAAACTACTGTGACCAACGACAATTCCAAAAATCCAAAAATATCCCAGCTGCTATTTCATGCCTACTTCATACGAAAATATTTCTTCCAATAGCTAGTGGGTACAACAACACTTCAACTATTTACCCCAATAAATTGAATGTCATTCATATTTTGCCCGTACCTTAAAGAGAAGATTTAAAAACCTCGATTTTGTAAACCGAAAAATCACTGAGCTAACCATATGCTCCTTTATAATTGTTTCAAAATAATAGAAACTATTTCCTACCAAAGCTTCCCCTTAAAAATCAAACTTATATATATATATATTTCAGGGTTTTCAAAAACCTTTTTTTTTCAAACACAAATTTTCCAAATTGGAAAACTATTTCCTTGCCAAAATCAAAATCAATCCTTTACTTATGTATACATATAAATATTTAAGGATTTCAAAAATTAATCTTTTATAAACTAAAAATTTGTTAACATGACCAACATAGTAGTATACGTGTTTCTTTGAAAATTAAAATTTTAAAACTTTCCAAAATAAATCCTTGGGAAAAGAAATCCTTTAAAAACCCTTTTCCAAAATCTAAGGCATTTCCAAAATATACTTATTAAAATTCTCACATAGGTTTTAGACTAAGGCATTGACATTAATTATTCAAATAAAATCTGGATTGCCATCAAAGAGGTGATCAATGAATGCACCCCAGTAAAAAATTGCTTCTAGACAATTGCGACATACAAACTCTAATTTCCCATCCATCTGGAATAAATGTGTGTCTCCTACTGGAACTCAAAATTCAAAATCACAAGGTAGTTAGAATCTCAACCATCCAATCGAACACCTCCAGTCTTCGGGATTTTGCCATATGTCGTACTCATGCTCTACATCAACTGCGCCTTACGCATTACCACACTCTATGCGGTACTTTGAAGTCGGAGTGGAAATCTTAACTCTAAGATGTTTCCAACCCATAGTTGCTTTGTCCATTCCCTCAGAGTGGAACTACAACTACTTCTATAGTCGGAACTCTTAGAATCTAACGTAAATATATAATATTACTAGATAGGAAAGTACGAATACGTTCTCTCAATTTATCCTAATTCCTCTTATCTACTAACCTAGGCTCCGATACCAAATGTAACAACCCGTACCTCCATGGGCCTAAATTTATAGGCGCTAGAATCAACCAAAACCGTTAGATCGAAATATATTAATCCGTGCTGTACATGGCCTAGATTTACTGGAGCCGCCACACATGAAGTAGTCGGCCTCCCCCATCCTAGGGATCGACCGCTCAATATGCAGGTCAACCTGTGGGCCCTAGCTAATCAATTAAAAACGTTAATTTTTCTTATTTATTTATTTTCGTTCCAAATTTGTTTTTCGTCCGTAACTTCTTCGTTTGGACTTCGATCGTAAAACTCCAAGTACGAAAGTTACTCAAAAATTTTCCACGAATGCAATGGTGCAAGTTTCATAATCAAATTTCATCATTTGCACAAATTCCATTTTTGGAGCCTAATTAATTAACTAACTGACTAATCAAATAACTAATGCCAAATTACGGGATGTTACACTAGTATAAGTACATTAACAAGACATTATACTTCCAATATTTAGAAAATATATCCATATACTTATCTTAATGGTATAACTACCTTAACAAAACTTAAGTCAGGGAGAATTCATCTTTTCCAAATTCATATTGTTAACGGGCCAAAAACAAATATCATTTAAAACATTATTTACTCTAAATCCAAAACACTTTTCCTTTAGTGTTAAGTATGGAAAGAATACTTCCATACCACCATAATTAAGAAGGATTATTTATCAAAATCAAATCTCATTCCTTTTATAAAATTCCTTTTGTTATAAACGCATTCCATACATACAAATCCTTTCATAAATCTCCAGATTAATTTATAAAACTTCTTTTATAAATATCTACAATTATTCATCGAATTCCTTTCTAATTATAAAACTCTTTTTATTAATAAAACGCTTTTCTATTTATAAAACTCTTTTATAGTCTTCCTTTATAAACTCCTTTATAAAAATCTTTTATAAAATCCTTTATAAAAAACATTTTATAAATCCAAAACTCATTTTTATAAATACTATATATCTTACACAAATCTTTGTTATTTTCAAAATATCACTTATAAACCCATTCTTTTGTTTATAAATTATCATTTTACAAATATCGCTTAAAAAATCCTTTACAAAATATCGTTTATAAATCTCCTTTACAAAATCTCATTTATAAATCTCCTTTTAAATAAAACCATTTTATTAAAAATTCCTTTTATAAAAAAATTTATTTTTTATAAACACCTTTATTAAATTAATTAAATACCTTTAAACATCATAAATAATCAATTAATTAACTTTGAAACATCATTAATAAAATATTAATTAACTTTAATATGTCATTAATAAAATAACTGATTAACTTTAAAACATCATTAATAAAATAACTGATTAACTTTAAAACATCAAAAATAAAATAATTAATTAACTTTAAAACATCATTAATAAAATAAATGATTAACTTTAAAACATCATTAATAAAAGAATTGATTAACATAAAACATTATTAATATAATAATTAATTAACTTAAACCTCATTAATAAAATAATTAAATATCTGTAAACAACATTAATGATGTAATTAAATATCTTTAAACAACACAAATACTATAATTATTATCTTAAAATATCATTAACTTAAATAATGAATTACCTTAAACATCATTAATCTCTATATTTTAAATCATTTATAATTATATAAATGCTTAACCTCAAATTATTAAATGAAAGTAAATTTAAATCCATAGCTTTTCAAATTCGACAAGAGGCTTAGTGATTACAATGGTACTTGAACAAGCTTCCATTTACTTAAATTTAACTTTTCTAGCCAACACTATTATTTACATAAGCAACATATATGTAAACCAAATCCATAATTAACAATCATTGGCTAATCCATCACTTATCTAATATTAATCAATCCATATATTAATTAACTAGCATATGAATAAATGTCCAATATAATAGCAGAAAGAGAATTTATTATGCTAAACAGATGTCATTAATAATCTATTCGATTAAATTATAGCAGAACGGTATTTTATTCTGCTCAATATATGTCCAAAATAATTTATTTTATTTAATTATAGTAGTGTTTTATTTCGCCAAATAGATAACACCAACGAAGTATAATTCATTTAACTACGTTATTATTTAAAATAATATCATAAAATTCAAACACTATTATTATATCATAAAATTATACTTCATCCAACCTATCAACAAGTTATACCATAGTGTTATATATGTCATTATGAGTCTAATGCAAAAATCCGCGGGTTAAACGGATTTCGTATGAATAGGATATGGCCTGCTAAAATCAACTAACTTAATAAAAAATTTAAACAATTAAATTGCAAATGTTTCTCACCCAAAACCAATTAGGCCTAAGGCTCGCTTGCACTTCCCAAACCCGAATGGTACAATGCAGCACGTGTCCCTTCTTGCCCAATCAAAATTCGAATTTCCCTCCTCCCAAATTGAATGCCTAAAACCTATATCAACATGTGCCTCGTGCATGTGCATGTGCATATGCTGCTTCAACCACCTAACGATGAACCGACCTTACCCACAAACCCTACGTCGTGATCTCATGCAAATGCACCCCTTAACACCACCTCAAGTGCCTCCGATCAAATTCCAACCCCATCCTAATTTAAAATCACGTACAGGACCCAAAATAAGCATGAACACGGCCCCTTCACCACCGCCTTGCTCAACGATAGCCACTACCGCCAACACCTACCACACCTTCGGGCCCCACCTCACTAACTTTGATGCACCCTGTGCCGCTAGAATCCAGATTTACAACCACCAAACCCCAAAGCCTCAAAACCCTAGTTCGAGCTCGTTTGTCCACCAAAGAGCACTAGACAAGCTTCGATCGCCACCATGCCTCTGCCGAGATCCAACACTGCTTCCAGCACCTCTACTTCACCCATCGATCACCCCATTGTCGGAATTTAATTTATGACCAGATTATAATCATCTTCTTTCCTACGTCGATTTACATCACTAAAAATATTGCGATCACCATTAAAAATCTCCATTCGATGATATGAACCCAACTGTACCCTCCGGTCATCATTTCACGATCGTCGAATTTTCACCACTTCTAGACAGCTACTGTTTTTAGGCGATATCCGCCATTGCACTCGACGAAACGACGAGCAGGCATTTTTATAAAATAATAGGGCTCCTAACACAACTTTCACGAAGGAAGTTTTACTAAATTGTGAATAGATTGGGGGGAAATGATTTTTGAAGTTTGATAGGGGAGTTGCTTTCTTTGTTTAAGTTACAGCAAGTGAAAAAATGAAAAATTATGGCAGCCACACAAACTTGAGATACATATATATAGGCAGAGCATAAAAATTGAGATGATAAGCTTAGCAACAAGGTGGTGATGCTCTTCCAAACTACCCGACATAGTTTATCAACCATTACAAGATAACTAATAAAGAAAATACAAGGAAGAAAAGAAAGAAGGGACAAGTGAAAATGAAGTAGGTATGCATACTTATAACCAACCTAATAACATTTCAAACATAAGCTAATCAAAATTCACAAGATACCCCAACCCCAAATCAACACTCAAAGATAATCAATCAAGTCAACAAATCAACATCAATGCTAACTGAAATTTTGAATTTGAATTTGATTTGATTTGGGAAATTTTTTTGAAAGAAAGATATGCGGTACTCCGCTACACAATATTCCATTTGCGTATGAACCGCGAATGACATAAATAAAAAAATATGGTTGTACACAATAGTGCGACGCGATCACAAAACAATTGTAAAATACATTGGTTATCAAATTCTGTTAAATTTCAAAAATACAAATGTTTGCTGTAAAATACGTCAAATGATAATTTAATTATTTCCCAAACTAAAAATTATGGAAATATCCTATAAATTCATTTTATTACCAAATTAATTTTCTTTTTATTTAAAACCACTAGTCGAATATTTAAAATTAATTAAATATTCTCAAAATCAAAAATGATAAAATTCCAGATAGTTACATAAATAATTTGGATGATATTTTGTTGAAGATAACAATTAGATCAAAAGGTGTAAGAAAATCCATTCAATGATAGGAACTATTGAAATTTATTATTACTGTTATTTGAATAAATTATAAATGGTTATATTACAATTTAGAATAAAGGTTTTTTAAAATAGAAACCTACATATGCAACAAACCAACAAATATAAAAATTAAAGTAGGAATGGTTTGTAGTAGAGTAATGATTTTATAAAATGCAAGAAATAGCTAAAGTTAACTCATTCTATTTTAAACCAAAACCTGTAGAAACCATCATTTATTCAATGGTAAAATTTACTTTCAAAAAAAACAAAGGTAAAATTTTTATTTCAATAATGTACATCAGTACCTTCATTATTTTTGGAAAATTATTTACAATAATCAACTAAGTGGAAACATCAACCTCCACTCATTCAATATACTAACGCCGCTTATTACCTAACTTTACATTCAAACAGATTTTAAATTTTGAAGTAGACTCTTAGGTCGATAGTTTTTTTACATTCAGCTTGTTTCTTTTATGTAATCAACCTATGACATAATTTCATGACTTCTGATATTGACTACGAGTTTTCATTAGAGACCCAAATGGACATTAGACATGGCCTTTTTCATAAGTATCAAGTCAACATTAGTACGAATGCTTCTAATATATTTTTTTCTCTATAAATTAAAACATTAACATGGTATAATACTTAGACCTACCAATTTTTAATCATGTAAGGTGACAACTATAATCATGTTCTATAATACACATAATATATAATGTTGTCCTTCAAGCATAAACAAATATGTGAAACATGATATTACCTCTGAAAGCATAAAAATATTACCCTAACAATATTTTGATTATTTTTGTTGAAGACAATTATCTACAAATGTTTTTTTCATTTATTTTACCCTTTTTCTAGATTTGTTAAAGAAAAGTATAGTAGTTGTTAAGAACAGGTTATGAGTTCGTACGTTAATATTTCTCTACAGTAAAGATGCATTTGTTAAAGTAATAAAAAAATACACACCACATACTCTCTTATAGAGTTAAAACTTATAATGCTTCTAAAAAATTTCCAATAAAATAACTTAATGAAAAAGAATTAATTGGTTAAAAATTAATTCTCTGGTTGATTAACTTTAATGAGAATTAATTTATTCTTCAACTAAATTTAATTTCTATTAAAGATAACTAATTTGATCAAAGCTCTAATAGTTTATAATGAAATTAATGGAATTGATATCAATTAAATCTCTTTTATCAATTGCATGATAATAAAATCCAATACGACCCTTCCTATTTGAAGCTTGTTTACATATTAACATTTAGTACGTAGACATGTTCGTTGTACGTATGTAAATTAACATTTAAGAAAAATTATTTCGTAATATATATTATTTGGCATATATGTTTACAAACAATACTTGTGCACAAATATTAAAAGAAAATGAAAGGACTATCTACACATATATTACTACAATAGCCTTTTGCTAACCGTATGAAGTGTTCGAATCATTGAGAAAATAATTCTATCAAGGTTCATATTTATGCCCGAATTTGTAATATAATATTTGAAGCATGTCGTCATTTATAATATAAACTATCAACTAAATTAAAAATTAAACGTATTAAGTAAACCATGCATATTCTCTAATAAATTTATGAAAACTAAAAAAACCAAACTAACCATATATTTCAATAGTTTAAAATTAGTGGAAATTAGCCACAAGGGCCTCTTTAGCAAGTGGAATTAGTTTCTAGGACACACAACTGAAATAATTACTTTCAAGGACAAAACGTAAAATAATTAGTTTCTAAGGCCTAAAAACCTATGAAATTATGTCCTTGAAAGTAATTGGACCGCTGACTTTGTCCTTGAAAGTAATTATTCTGCTGATTTTGGTCTTGAAAGTAATTTCTTTGAATGTGTGTCCTAGAAACTAATTGGACTGCAAAGTTTGTCCTTCTGGTAAAATGCCCCTTAAAATTAATTATAAAATATGAAAGATTATAATTTAGATATTTGTACATTTTTAGAAAGAAGTATCTCTTACATAATTTTTTTAGTATATAAACAGTTACCAAAATTTATGATGGCTAATGTGTTCAAAAAACTCCACTTATTATTCTAATAAAAAACTATATACGAACAAACACTGTCTAAGAATGAAAATATATTTAATTTCATATGGAACTTAGAGCAAGGTAAATTTTGATAAAAACATTTACTAATTTGAATTTGAATTTGAATTCAAATTGATTTGAATTCTTTTAGTCGTACATGTTTTCTATTTGTATCATTAATTTATGTTCAATTCACTTCTCTTTTAGTTTCAAGTACAGTAACAATTTTCGTATTTCAACATAATGTAATTTGAACTTTTATTCAGTGTTTTGATTGCTTCATATATCATTTTGTATTAATGAATTCTATTCTAATTTGTGACAATAAACTATAGAACAAACATAACTACTTGAAGTGCAATGTAGGTGGACATATGTGAGAATATATTTCAATAGTAGAGAACTTATGCGCAAGTCCATATATTATTGTATGCTAGGTATTGTTTTATTTAACTAATATATCCTATCTACTTTATTATATATAAGTTCATTCTTTTTTCATTTTTATTTTTATCTGGAATTGTGATAGGAAAAGGTGATTTGGATAATAGGATGAAAAATGTATTCTTTAATTAGATTAAAAAAATTGAGCATGTTTATAGTTAGATAATTTTGATATCGAGATAAATCGTTAATTTTTCTCTTATAAAATTAATATCAAATTACTGAATTAAATGTCATGATTATATTTCTTCTCTCATCTTTCACATACTTTTATACTTCTCAAATTAATTTTTTCCTTTTCATCCTCTAAACTATAATTCCTATTTTAAGCAATTACTAAAAATTTAATGTTATAAAGGAGTACACGTATTATTTTCAATATCTGTTATCTTAATCTTTATCAAAATCTTCATCTCCTTCCGTTTAAGATTTCAATATTATTGTATTAATTAGTAAAATTTGAAGTGGTGTGCTACTATTGGTATCCATTTCTTTTCTTTTGGTCACTATTATAATTTTATTAGACATTAATACTTTATACGTGTTTTCGGCCACCATATTCTACTCTTTCACTCAGCCGTGCACAATCGTACCTTTCTTCTCTTTTCAACAAATCTTACATATTTTTCAAAAATTCCAAACCCTGAACCCAAAAATGCAAAACAATCTCTTTTTGCCTAATAGATGATGGAAGGTAAAGATTTAGCCGATCATCCTAATTGTGATGATCATAAAGACGTTAGTATTCTTTTTATGTGTTAAAGTCTATTTTTCTTCAACAAATCAATCATAGATACATTGTTTAGAGTTTTTTTATTCTTTGTCAAATCAATCAACCGTGATTTGAAAATCTAGTGTTTTGCAAATAAAACTAAAGAAGGAATGTTTACTCGATGACTGCATATGTTGCTATGAGGCGGTGAGCTTTTGACTCATTGACAAACGACTTGACTTCTTCATTTTTCCTTTCAGAAGCGGCGTTCGTTCTAGAAGATAGAGAGAAATAAGCGTTTTGAAGTTAAATGCAGTTGTTTAAGGTAGCCTTTAGTTTTGGTGGCCAGAAGAAAAAACCTGGATGCAAATAGTAGCACACTTGAAGTTAAAAGGATATTATGATAATTGATATTTAGTACTATTTTCTACCCAAATTTATTTTCTTATATAATTATGTCAAATGGAACATCGAATTAAGTCAGTACAAAATCACATACCATCCTTGAAAGGCGATCAACGGGCAGGCGTTGGCAGATTTCATTGCCGAATTTACAATATGAGATAACAATGAAGACATGGCTCCGAAAGTGGAGACACGTTGGATGCTGTTCGTCGGTGGTGCATTTAACAACTTTTGCTCGAGAGCAGGGGTCATGCTCGAGACTCCTGAAGGATGGTCTGTTTGCTATGTCATGCGCTTGGAGTTTCCTACAACAAATAACGAGGCAGAATATGAAGCATTGATAGCTAGGCTAAAGATTTTGAAGGAACTTGAGATAAAATCCATACACATCTATAGCGACTCTCAACTAGCCATCTGTCAGGTGAAAGGCGAATACCAGGCACGGGGGAAACCTTGCCCCGTATCCATCTAAGGTGCAGGAACTGCTGGGCAACATCAAGCATTACACCATAACTCATATCTCGAGGGAACAGAACACGAAGGTGGATTATCTAGCCAAACTGGCTAGTTTCGGAGAAGCTCAGTCATTGGGGCTAGTCCCAGTTGAAACCCTGACCACTCCAAGCATAAGCGAAATGGATATCGACTGGATTTTTGAGACAACCAAAGAACCAGAGACATGGATGACACCGATCAAGGATTACCTGCTCACAAGAACTCTCCCCATAGGCAAAAACCAGCCGAAAAAGCTTCTCCGAAAGGCACCACGATTCGCAATACAGCATGGGATACTCTATCGATGGGGATTCTCTACCCCTTGCTCAGATGTGTGACCAACGACGAAGCTTGAAGGATCCTACAAGAAGTTTATGAAGGCGACTACGGAGATCATACTGAGGGGCAAACCCTTGTGAAGAAAGTTCTCTAGAATGGGTAATTTTGGCCAACAGTAAACCGCTATGTAGCAGATTACGCCAGATCGAGCTAACACGGATGGTCAGCCCATGACCGTTCGCAATTTGGAGAATCGATTTGATTGGCGTATTACCAATGGCTAAAGGAGGAGCCAGATATGTTATCGTTGTTGTTGACTATTTCACCAAATGGGTCGAAGTAGAACTGCTGGCCACTATTACCACAAAGAAAGTCATTAAATTCGTTGCTAAAAATATTATTTGCAGGTTTGGGATGCCATAGAAAATCATCATGGATAACGAGACTCAATTCGAAAGAGTTGAGTTCAAAAACTTTTGCAAACGCTTTTGAACCGAGAAAAGCTTTTCTGGTGTAGCATATCTGTAAGCAAACGGGCAAGTGGAAGCAATAAATAAGATCATCAAGTCCACCATCAAAAAGCGGCTAACTAAAGCAAAAGGAAATTGGGTCGATGAACTTCCACTTGCACTATGGGCCTACAGGACAACACACAAATATGCAACTGGGCACTCTCTGTATGCCCTATTATACGGTTCGGAAGCAATGATCTCGGTTGAGCTAGAAGTCCCTTCTCATCGGAGGCGAAACTTCAATCAAAGGAAGAACGAACAGCTCTTGCTTGAGTCGCTCGATATGGTCGATGAGAAGAGGGAAGAAGCCAAATTAAGGACTGTCGCTCACCAAAAAAGGTTCGCATGGTACTTCAACTCCAAAGTTCATAACCACACCTTCAAGGTGGGAGACCTTGTCTCAAGAGGGTCTACCTTGTACCGGGAGCATTCAGACCAAACTGGGAAGGACCCTATGTGATCGGTCAGAAGCTAAGGGTTGACACATTCAAGCTAAAAACTATTGATGGAGCCCAAATTCCCTAAGCATGGAACAGTGAATCACTGCATCCTTACTTTATCTAAGACTATCTTATGTATTTCCTATTTCTAGCAAATAAGCCACTTCAGGATACCGGAGGCATTGTAAATAGGCAAAACTTGCCCAACTTTCATTAATAAAATTGCTTTGCTTTCTAAACCAATAAAACCGTGTTCACAAAAGTAACATGCTGAGTCGACGGGGTCAAATCGACTCAAACCATCCAATCGCTGCTTGAGATAGTGGAACCATGCTCAAGTATGCCCCATCTATCCGCCGGGTCGACGGAAGAAAATCGACGAAAATCGTTGGATCGACGGAACTCGATCCCTGCCATCTAAGAACTGATGTTGCTCCGGCAACACCGGGGAGGCCCCAATCAAAGCTGCGTGCCTCCATAAGTTGCGTATTGCATCCTTAGTCATGGAACCATGCTCTCGAAACATGAAATCCTCACATTGCCCGAAGATTGGTAACGTCGGAAGATTCCAAACTATTCCAAATCGATGGGTCATATCGATTGCAAAAGTCGTGCATCCCATAAGCCCCACGCACTCCCAAAAGCCGCGCATCTCATAAGCCGTGCATAGTCTTAAAAGCCATGCATTTCATAAGCCGTGCACACTCTTAACTACCAGCATTGTCCCGGTAGTGCCGAGAAACTTGTCTATTGCAGGATTAACAAGATTTAATCCACTCCCACTATTAGGAGTAATGGGTATGAATCCAACTGACAAACGACTATGAACCGGCAAAGAATTCCAATTGTTGACCGACAAAATCTCCGGAATCAAGATGCTCAAATCACAAGTTCTCGAAGATAGGAACCGCAAAATAGACTTGGTTGTAGACATCCGAAGAGTCACACGATCAATCGGTTATTTGTCAAGTGTTTGAAGTAAACAGTCCCACGAACCGAGAGGAACACACACCGATACTCAAAAACAAAAACGAAATATTTCACAGTTCTGTTACTCCAAACAAAAAAATTTGGCGGTAATTACAGGATTAGATAAAATAGCAGTAAATAAAATTGGCATAAGTGCATGAAACATAAATAAGTAGACAAATAAATTACAATCAAAATGTCAATATTGTATTACTTATAGCATTTTCTATTCAAAGTCGAAATGTGGAGGCCATCCCACACAATATCGGCCAACAAAATAAAGATGCTACAACAACACAAGCAATAAGTGCAGACTCTGCACTTGTACAAAACACGTATCAAACAAATAGGAATGCCCCAAAATCTGGCTCGACTGCTACTCGAGCTGATCAATGTTTCTTTCCACCGCTCCTCCTCCCACCTTTGGTCGAAAGTTTCTACTTCCTCTCAGAATCACTGCCATGAGTTGTGTCGGTGCCTGAAATATCAACTATCTCTTATGTGCCAGCATCTCCTTCTTATTATTTGGCCTTCTCGAAAGACTCCCCCTTGGTCTGGCGCTTTCAGGACTTGCGGGAGCTCCTTGAAGATTTTCTCTCCTCTATCTTTTCCTTCTTAACGGCCACCATATGCTGTTTAGTTTTATTTAACTAGCCAGTTTGGTCTTCTTGCTCTCGAGCTTCAGCTGCTATGAAACCACCCTCCAAAGATACGGAAGGGTCGTCCAGACCGTGCAATGCAGTAATTTTCTCGGATCACGGTCCTGGTTGTGAGTCAAACATAGGTGCATCAATCAAAGCGGCTACGAAAACAAGCGTCGAGGCAGTTGAATTAGCAGTAAGCCCAGGAACCGAGGAGATCGGTAGGTAGGTAATGAAGACAGACCTATAATATCAAAAATGAAAGCATTAAATTCGTCTTGTTCTTGCGGTGTTAGCTGAAAATTCTCAAACTCGGGGAAAACAAGAAGGTTACCTGCATCGGAAGAATGGATAAGAATTTCAACCTCTTACTCCCCACCTTCTCCTTCTTTGGATGGCTGTACGATCTGTAGAGAAGTCCCGGGACCACCCAAGGCCTCCGAGACAGCTGCTGGAAGAGCAGACAACAAGGTAGTACCGATTGAGCTCGCAACTAATTACGAGGCTGTTTGATGATTTGTTAGGCCCGAAAATGAAAGTCTATGGCAGCGCTTTGGCAGTTGCAGTCATAGCAGCATCAGAGGCCTCATGTTCCCTCTCGATTCGAATGATCTCCCAACCCTATATTAAAGCTTTCTTCGACTCTTCATTGAGATAGGCAATCTCCAACTCTTGCTTGGTGTATACATCCCCGTTCTCTCGAAAACAAGCTAGAACTTCTTCCCAAACCACAAAAAGAGTACGCGGGAATTTGGGGCCCAGATAGCCGATGCTCCCCTAATGCAGCAAGGAGTTAACATAGAAGTTCAAGATGGTGTCATCCATCTTCTCCATTTTCCTTTCAAAAATATCCTGCAACTCTAAGTAGTCCGCTATCACGGCGGCCTTCTTAACTTCAACTCAGGTCTTCTCAGTGTTAAGCTATGCGTCTCTTTCCTGGAGTGAAGCAATCATTCGAGTCTAATCAGAAACGGTCTTGTCACGGGATTCCACTATCCCTGTGTAATCAACAATTGTCTTTTTATAGGCTTCGACAACTTCGTTATGATCAGCAATAGTTTTCCTCTGACCTTTAATGATCATCTCACGGGCTTCAAGCTCCTCATTCAACTTAACCTCATCCGCATGGGCCTTCTTAATTTCATCTCGGAACAAGATTTCTATTTTTATGTGGGCCTCTTTTAATTCCTTCAGCATGCTAGCGTTGCTCTTACTCTCTCAGAGTGCATCGTCCCTCTCCTTTGTTAATTGCCCGATTCTGGCATCACGTTCCGCTAACGCCCTCTCATAATCGTCCTTTTCTAATTCAAAGGAAAGGATCTCTTGGTAATTGTTGTGGTTCATGTCTGCTAGTTGCTTACATAAGTTTTTCCAACCTTCAGCTTGATCCAAATCGCTTTGAATCGCCTGGAGATGGGGCGCATAGGAATCTTTACGGACTGGACACAGGTTGCGATCAAATTTAATTCCCTTTAGAAACCATCTTGGGAGTGCAGCTTTGAGTCTAGGGGGACCAGACGGGAGAATATAAGTCGGCTTCCTACTAAGACGTGAAGAACCAGAAGTAGGCACTACGTAAATTGATGGAGCTTTGGGATGAACGTGAAACTTGAACAGTGGAAGCCAGAACTTCAATTTCAATAGAGATTGGAGCCGGGGCAAATTCTTGGTGCTCGGAGGGAGGAGAACCGCGATCTACCTTTGGTTTCTTGGGCGGCTCTTCTCTGTCGTTACGAGTTTTTCTCTTCTCATAACCACACTTGTAAACCCCACCCCGTTCTTTGTCATCCCGACGACGTACTTCGACTTCCAAGTCTTTCCTCCATCTCCACTCTTCCTCGATCTCATTGGGCTAATGGCAGCTTAAAGACCATCTTGACTAGCGTTGCGAATCAGTGAATTGTTCAAGGTCCTCGTAAAGTCCACGGCCTCTCATAGTACCTGATATAAAAAAATAAAATATAAAGAGCTATAGCGAAAAGAAATGAACCTAGTAAATGTGTGTGTAAGTGAATGTGACCCTAGTGAAATGTGTAACATGTCATAGGCGGCCTAAAAGGACGTCACAAACCTGATCGGGAAGTCACCACTATAGAAATCAAGCTGACTCTAGACACAATATGACCGGGATGAGGAGACGATCCCTCGAACTCGAAATATTCTCTTATGAGTTCATCGATATCTACATAAATGTTGCTCACATCCCCAAAGTCAATATCGGTTTCCTTAAGCGGGGAATCCTGAAGTCGCTTGGCTGTTGTGGGGGCATCTTTAACATGAATCTCTTGGGGAGGCAAATCCGGGAGAACGGCACTCATTCCCGGAGTTTCATCACACGATTCGAAGTTTCCATCACCAAAACTTGCATCGAATTCATCATCACTAGAGGAGGAATCATAACTGTTAATGCTCTCAATTTTACCCTCCTCCTTTTCTGTTGTCACCGTAGCCTTGCCCTCACGCTGCTTGAATTCTTCTTTCTCCTCCTCCTGAATCAGAGGCATCCTGGGTGGGCAGCTAGCTTCAGTGGTAACACCTCTTCCTTCTTGAATTTCTTCGGTCGATCCACCAGTCGGACCTTCTCCTTCTGGGAGATCGCCCCCTTCGAAGTTTTGTGATAAAGAAGTGGAACGTGTTCGAATTTTGGAATGGGAAGGAGACGGAACTTCAATGGCCGCGGAAGATCTCCCGGGATGCAACAGTCCATACCGAAGCAAATTCTCATTAGTTAGAAAAAACTTGACTGGTCTCTCTTTGGCATCTACGGCCTTCGAAGTATGGAAAATCAGATCGAGTGATGGATCTTTATTCGGCCTCGAAATAACTGCAAGAAGTATTTAATTTATCAAAAATCCCATAGCAACGTATTAAATATCAATAAGTAAAAGTGATGGATCTTTATTTGGCCTCTGATTTCGTGGACGAAGATAGCAAAACATGTCAAGCATCGGGGGAAACCCCTTTTTCGTTCCATGAAGAACTCAAGACCCGATTTACTCTCTTCTTCCACAAATCGCAATCAACTTAAATTCTCTGTAATGTTCACCGCCAATACAACCTCATCGTCGAATTGCTAAACAAACGCCAAAATCTGCATTACCGACCTCTAGTAAAAAGCCAAAAGGTGACCACGGTTGAACTTAGGTTGTTGGCGACCTAAGGTAGGAAATATCGGCGACGATCCAAGTGAGTAAGGTCAGCGGTGATCCAAAAAGACGAAGCAACAGGAACTAGGGCTAGATCAAGGCGACGGCGAAGTCCAGTATAATTGATGGCAAGAAGCTGCGGTGGCGAAGATCAGCGACAGCAATGGAAAAAGAGAATTTAGGGTTTGAATGCTCTGGATCGGGTCGTAAGGCAGGAAGCTCGGTTCGCAAAAGAAAATAAGGTAAAGAAGGATGGATCGGCTCGAATGGGAAAATAAATAGGAGATTGAATAAAAAACTGCTAAGTCTTTGGATCTCTAGCGATCCATGGGCTCTGGATTGATAACGATCCATTAAATTGCAACCAATCTCCTACAAATTTGCCAAGCATGATCCACGTGTTATTTGCAAGCATCGTGAAAGTTGTAGGACCGAAATTGGTTTATTGTTATGACCTATAATGATTCCCAACAGAACTCAATAGATGGCTGAATAACCCAAAGCCAAATTCTCATGATGGCCTTAACACGATCATTTTAATCTCGTTAAATGGAAACTCAAATGCAATAACTTCTAGAGCACGCCTTGTTTCCAACGAAGGCATAATCTAGGGGGAAAATGTTATCTAGGATTTTAACCTAATAGAATTCAATGGAAGTTAGGACATCTTCATCAAGTCAAAAAAACTCAAGAATCAAACAAAAGGATCACAGGAAGGAACCAAGATGGACTCAAGAGAAAAAAAAAGCAAAGAATAGCCTAAGGGTATGGATCGCTAGCGATCCATCACCCATGGATCGCTAGCGATCCATAAATATTGCTCATGGATCATCCATTCTTCTTGCATCATGAAGCATTATCTTTTCTAGGTAGGCATGCTAAGTTTCACAATATTCCAAGCAAGCTAGATCGAGAAGTGGGCATTCATCTGATTCCAGCAACAGCTCAGTGTAACCAGTACATGAATCATCATCAAAACAAGACATCTAGTCATGAAATTACATGGACAACATCTACATAAGGAAAGAAGCACGATCCATGTGAAATAACCAAAAAATATTCTAGCTACATGGATCGCCAACGATCCATTAAATTGGCTCGGTTCGCTATGGAATTTCTTGAGCGTCTTCGTACCATCAAATGTGGGCTTCTGGCAAAGTGGCTTGGTCCGATAGCTCTTTAATCTTTATAAATACTCACCCATCTGCAACATAAGGGGGATCTTCTGGATTGGTTGCTGAAACTCTGCAGAAACTATTCTTCACTCTTCTCCTCCCACACAACAGTCATACAAAGGGTTCATTGCTCCAGTGAACTTTAACACTGGTGACTTGATCTAACTTACAATATTCAATCAAATTGTTATCGGATTCAACTTGTAGTTGCAATCAGTCCATAACAAAAGTTATAAAGTGGACGTAGGCTTCGTTAACAATCGAACCACTATAAAAATCTCTTATATCTGCAAGTTATTATTCCTTGTTTCTATTTTAGTTGCCTCGATAAATAGGGCTGGTGCTTTCACACAAAATTTAGGGTGCTGATTGCTTTCACACTCAATTCAGTGTGTGGATCCATTTTTTGGGTTAACAATCCCTATGTGTTTGGCTTCATAGGCTTTGGATTTATTTTAGGGATGAATTGGATGGAGAAGTATAGTGTAAGGGTGCACTGTGCGGATAGGATAATTACATTGAGTCATCCAGACCATAGAGATAAAGTTCATGCGATCTTGAAAGAATGTGGAAACATCAACCTCCACTCATTCAATATACTAACGTCGCTTATTACCTAAATTTACATTCAAACATATTTTAAATTTTGAAGTAGACTCTTAGGTCGATAGTTTTTTACTTTCAGCTTGTTTCTTTTATGTAATCAACCTATGACATAATTTCATGACTTCTAATACTGACTACGAGTTTTCATTAGAGACCCAATCGGACATTAGACATGGCCTTTTTCATGAGTATCAAGTCAATGTTAGTACGAATGCTTCTAATATATTTTTTCTCTATAAATTAAAACATTAACATGGTATAATACTTAGATCTACCAATTTTTAATCATGTATGATGACAACTATAATCATGTTCTATAATACACATAATATATAATGTTGTCCTTCAAGCTTAAACAAATATGTGAAACATGATATTACCTTCGAAAGCATAAAAATATTACCCAAACAATATTTTGATTATTTTTGTTGAAGACAATTATCTACAAATGTTTTTTCATTTATTTTACCCTTTTGCTAGATTTGTTAAATAAAAGTATAGTAGTTGTTAAGAATAGGTTATGAGTTAGTACATTAATATTTCTCTATAGTAAAGATGCATTTGTTAAAGTTATAAAACAATACACACTACATACTCTCTTATAGAGTTAAAACTTATAATGCTTCTAAAAAATTTCCATTAAAAGAACTTAATGAAAAAGAATTAATTGGTTAAAAATTAATTCTCTGGTTGATTAACTTTAATGAGAATTAATGTTATTCTTCAACTAAATTTAATTTCTATTAAAGATAACCAATTTGATTAATGCTCTAATATTTTATAATGAAATTAATGGAATTAATATCAATTAAATCTCTTTTATCAATTGCGTGATACTAAAATCCAATATGACCCTTCCTATTTGAAGCTTGTTTACTTATTAACATTTAGTACGTAGACATATTCGTTGTACGCATGTAAATTAACATTTAAGAAAAATTATTTCGTAATATATATTATTTGGCATATATGTTTACAAACAATACTTGTACACAAATATTGAAAGAAAATGAAAGGACTATATACACATATATTACTACAATAGCCTTTTGCTAACCATATGAAGTGTTCAAATCATTGAGAAAATAATTCTATCAAGGTTCATATTTATGCCCGAATTTGTAATATAATATTTGAAGCATGTCATCATTTATAATATAAACTATCGACTAAATTATAAATTAAACGTATTAAGTAAACCATGCATATTCTCTAATAAATTTATGAAAACTAAAAAAACCAAACTAACCATATATTTCAATAGTTTAAAATTAATTATAAAATATGAAAGATTATAATTTAGATATTTGTACATTTTTAGAAAGAAGTATCTCTTACATAATTTTTTTTAGTTTATAAACATTAACCAAAATTTATGATGGCTAAAATGTTCAAAAAACTCCACTTATTATTCTAATAAATAACTATATACGAACAAACACTGTGTAAGAATGAAAATATATTTAATTTCATATGGAACTTAGAGCAAGGTAAATTTTGATAAAAATATTTACTAATTTAAATTTGAATTTGAATTCAAATTGATTTGAATTCTTTTAGCCGTACATGTTTTCTATTTGTATCATTAATTTATGTTCAATTCACTTCTCTTTTAGTTTCAAGCACAGTAACAATTTTCGTATTTCAACATAATGTAATTTGAACTTTTATCCAATGTTTTGATTGCTTCATATATCATTTTGTATTAATGACTTCTATTCTAATTTGTGATAATAAACTATAGGGCAATCATAACTACTTGAAGTGCAATGTTGGTGGACATATGTGAGAACATATTTCAATAGTAGAGAACTTATGCGTAAGTCCATATATTATTGTATGCTAGGTATTGTTTTATTAAACTAATATATCTTATCTACTTTATTATATATATAAGTTCATTCTTTGATCATTTTTATTTTTATCTGGAATTGTGATAGGAAAAAGTGATTTGGATAAATGGGTGAAAAATGTATTCTTTAATTAGATTAAAAAAATTGAGCATGTTTATAGTTAGATAATTTTGATATCGAGATAATCTAATCGTTAATTTTTCTCTTATAAAATTAATATCAAATTACTGAATTAAATGTCATGATTATATTTCTTCTCTCATCTTTCACATACTTTTATACTTCTCCTATTAGTTTTTTTTCCTTTTCATCCTCTAAACTATAATTCCTATTTTAAGTAATTACTGAAAATTTAATGTTATAAAGGAGTACACATATTATTTTCAATATCCGCTATCTTAATCTTAATCAAAATCTTCATCTCCTTCCATTTAAGATTTTAATATTATTGTATTAATTAGTAAAATTTGAAGTGGTGTGCTACTATTGGTATCCATTTCTTTTCTTTTGGTCACTATTATAATTTTATTAGACATTAATACTTTATACGTGTTTTCGGCCACCATATTATATTCTTTCACTCAGCCTTGCACCGTCGTACCTTTCTTCTCTTGTCAGGAAATCTTACATATTTTTCAAAAATTCCAAACCCTGAACCCAAAAATGCAAAACAATCTCTTTTTGCCTAATAGATGATGGAAGGTAAAGATTTAGCCGATCATCCTAATTGTGAAGATCATAAAGATGTTAGTATTCTTTTTATGTATTAAAGTCTATTTTTCTTCAACAAATCAATCATATATACGTTATTTAGAGTTTTTTTATTCTTTGTCAAATCAATCAACCGTGATTTGAAAATCTAGTGTTTTGCAAATAAAACTAAAGAAGGAATGTTTACTCGATGACTGCATATGTTGCTAAGAGGTGGTGAGCTTTTGACTCATTGACAAATGACTTGACTTCTTCATTTTTCCTTTTGGAAGCGGCGTTCGTTCTAGAAGATAGAGAGAAATAAGCGTTTTGAATTTTGAGTGCTGTTCACGTGAATAAAATAGGAATTGGTGTTAGGAAGAGGGAAATGCAGTTGTTTAAGGTGGCCTTTAGTTTTGGTGGCCATAAGAAAAAACCTGGGTGCAAATAGTAGCACACTTGAAGTTAAAGGATATTATGATAATTGATATTTAGTACTATTTAGAATTTTACAATGTGAATTTAATTTTATTTTTTGCTCCAAATTAAATTAAAAAATCAATTAAATATTGATTCTTGAATCGGTTCCCTTCAATAATTAATTTGAACTTTACATGTTTGCATTTTAGTTTAATTGATTATTAATATTATTAATGATTTGAGGCTAAGATTCAATGATGAATAATACCATATTATTCCAGCCTTAGCATTCAATTAATTATTTATAATTGAATTTTCAAATAAATGTTAATTAATGCCTATTACAAATATTCTTTAATAAATCTAAAACTTAGAAAAAAAGGACGGGTACTTTTTGTATTTTTTAAATTGATTGAAGTCGAAGTAAGAATTTTAGAAACTTAAAACAAATGCATATATTATATTATAATAAATTTAGTTTGCACCACGATTATAAAAAGAAAAAAACAAATACATAAGGTTCATTTTAGTTTATAGATAATTAAATATTATATAAAATCTTTATCTACAAATAAATATAAAAGTATAAACTGTAAATATTTATTTACTATTATACGCAACTAAATGGAAATAAATTATGATAGATATATTCATAATTTTAGGTTTTTGTTCAAACAAAGTATAGAATTAATCAAAGTTAATACCAATTATTTCCAAATTATTTCCCTTTAATTCATTTCAAGATAATTATTCTTGTACTAATAATCGAACTAGTTTCCTCTAATGCCAATTAAATGAATTAATGATCATTAATAGACATATTCATATACTATAATCAAATAACTGAACATAAAAGACGAAAAAATACATCATATTCTTTTCTAAAATTAACAAATAAAATTAAAAAAGAATATTTTACCAAATTAACTAAATTCTACATTTACTCTAGTGAATTTACAAAAAATACCTTTCTAAACTAAGTATTTATTTTTAAAACTAAAAGTATAAAAGACCCAAATTTATCATTATTTCTTAAAACCGACATACATGTGCATTAAGAGTTTCACCATTTGACCTTTTAATATGAACTAATAAGTGTGTGTAGTTCCCATTACATCATTTGCACTATATTAGATTTCAAAAAAATTTGACTCGTCAACCATGCGTCTTCCATGTTTCATGATTCCAATTGCTCGAACGCATTCCTAGGTTGTCAAAAGTTGTGCAAATACTATGAATAGGAACTACACAATGTGATCTAATAATGTTACATTTTGAATATTAATTCAAACTAAACGATGATCTTAATCCATCATAGAATCATATGTTACATTAAATTAAAGGTGGACTCAAATTGATTAGCATTAAAGAAAATTAATTTTCTCATTAAATTTAATTTCAATAAAGGAGAATTAAGTTTAGTTAATTATCTGATTAGTTTGAATCCAAATAAAATGAACTTTATAGCAACTAATTTCTTTATTATTTGCAAGGTAATATTATTTAATACGATCCTTTGTATTTGAATTTAGTTTACATACAAACATTATGAATATCCATAAGTTCAACCCATAATTATTTATAAACAGATTATAAGAAGAACAAAACAGAACAACATAATTTCAAACTAACTTTATGAAAAATCATTGATAATTAATTCACCACTCTATAAGATCCCTAAGAAATCAATAGTAACCATGCACTAATTGAAAAAAATGCATGTTTCTTATGAATATTTCATGGGCGATTAGACAACACCATGAAAAATGTATTAACGCATTGGTCTGATAAAGATGGTTAATATAAGATTTTTCAAAAAATAAGTTTAGATTGTGTAACAAAACATAAAACATTTAAATAACTGAAGGTTTAAAAAACACTTATTCAGAATAAAACTTCCAACAAAATTTCAAAGTTTTCTACTGTAGCTAGGTCAAATGTACTATTTTTTCTTTACAATATTATAAAAATATTTATTATTTTGATGTTCTTTTACTTTATATATATAATGATTTTTCCCAAAAAAAATCTTATATAGTTATATGGGTTAGAATTGGAAAAGATGAACGTCACCCTTAAAGGATTATTCAAAATCAAAGTTGATAACAATGAAACATGAGTCATTTATTCCCTACAAAATAAATGAATTAAACAAAATACAAAATCATACTGTTAATCCTCTTTTGTTCGCGACTTAACAAGCTGCGACTTACGACCTAAAAGGCATGCCGACTTAGCAAGAGACGACTTAAGGAAGGGGCCGACTTAACAGTTCACGAGTTAAAGTAGTCTCCGACTCAACAGGTCACGACTTAAGGCAGCATACGACCTAAGCTACAGGTCTGACCTAACAGGAGCCGACTTAAGATAATCTACCACTTAAGAGCTAAGACCAACTTAAATAGGTTACCGAGTTAAGGAAGGCTCCGAGTTAAGGAATGCTCCGACTTAAGGAATGCTCCGGGTTAAGGAATGCTCCGACCTAACAGTGTACGAGTTAAAGTGGTCCGACTCAAAAAGTCTACGACTTAAGGCTGTTGCCAACTTGATGACTTAAGGGATTTCCGACCTACCAGTTTAAGAAGCTAACGACCCACGACTTATACTAACTCGCTCGAACCAAATGCGGCCGACCTACGACTTATGTTAAGTCGCTGCCGACCTATGACTTGCAGCTGAACAGCTCGTATTCAGGAGTAACTAAAGACAAGAGCTCCTATCTCGTCACCGACCTACGACCTACTATAAGTCGGTTACAACCTAAGGACTTGGGGAATTTTTCCTATTCAGATTCGACCCTATAAATACCCCCCAAACTCCAACGAGTAGGGGACTTTTGGCCATTCATTTCCTGAAGCATCGTTACTCTGCTGCACTCTCAACTCACTCGACAAGTGAAGATCTTCCAACACTCAAGGCACTACAACAAGCTTCGTGAAGGACTTCATTCATCCGACATGGATTTAGCAAGATTCGTCACCGAAGTTTGAGCTAGTAGTCGAGATCGTTGTGTGATCAAATTGTACTGTGTTTGACAAGTGTTTTGTATCGTTTTGTAACCCAATTCAGTAATAAAGACTATAAAGTGGATGTAGGCTCAATTACGGGCCGAACCACTATAAATCTGCTGTTCATTTACTGTTTACTACTATTTTCAGCCTGTATTCTGTTCCCGTGCCAACGGGTGGTGCTTTCACGAATCTATTACACACACCGGGTGTTAGCGTTCACTTTTTAGCGTTAACATTTTGGTGCTTTCACTGAGAATTGAACTCAGGAAGATTTTCAACGTTGCTTCGCAAAAACTTGTGAAAAGAACCTCTCTTAAAACCAGAAGTTTATCTAAGACAATGGCTCCTGGAAGAAGAGGTAGACCTACCAGATCCGGAACTGCTCGTGAAGGAACCTCCACTTCCCCAACAGCAGACCAAGCAACTCCTACCTTTGGAGTCACCAGGGCTGAATTAGATGAAGCAGTTTCTGGATTATATCAACGAATTGAAACTCAAAACGCTTTGGTAATGGATAGATTAACTGCTCTGCTTGGGGCAAATCGTCAACCAGAAAACCATCAAACAACTTTTCCTGAAATGCCACCTTTCCAAGCTGAAGGTTTTATGTCGCAGCCAACTTGTCACGAACATGTGCCCAGGCAAGCTTCCGAGAGAAGGGCTGATACCTGTCCGGAGATGTCTCTGAACGATAAAGAGTACCTGTCCGAAATGGTGGGCCGCATCATGAAAGAGAGCATGCAGAGGGAAGAGAATGAGAGTGACTGGGGATTTGCACCAAGCAGAACTCCGTTTACTGAAAGGATCTTAAAAGCTGAATTTCCAAGGAAATTTGCACCTCCTACTATCCAAGCCTATAGGGGAACGAGTGACCCTAATCATTTCCTATACAAATACGATTGGCATATGACCGGTGCGAGAGCATCAGACGAGATCAAGTGTCGATAATTTCCAGTATACCTGGAAGGTGTGGCTTTACTTTGGTTCACAAAGCTTCCAGTTCGGTCTGTAGATAAGTTCTCCGACTTAACGCAAAAGTTCAAAGAACAGTTCAGATTGTATGCTTCAAAAGCTAAGGATATAATGTCACTGTCTAACCTTGAACAAGCGCCCGGAGAATCAATCAAATCTTTCTTGAGCCGTTTCAATATAGCTTTAGCCAAAGTAGAAAATGCAGAGCCACGCATGATCCTGACTTATTTGATGCGAGCCATTGATAAATCGAGCAAATTTGGAATATGGCTAAAGATGAAGGAACCGAACTCGCTTGAATTTTTTTATAAAAAGGCCGATGAGTTCATTCGCCTTGAAAACCTTTCTACGACATCAAAAGTAGTTGTTGCCCAAGCTAACAATAACAATGTCGCATCTAATAAAAGAGAATCTGAAAGTCAGAAAAGGGAAAATGAAGGAGGAAAGAGCCAGGGAAATGAGAAGAAACTCCGTCGCTTTAATCCTTCGAACTTTACTCCTTTAACTGACACCCCGGAAAATATCTTTTTTGCAACAAAAGATGTTGTCATGTATCCTAAGCCACCAGAGATGAAAAGAGGTGCTGTGCGTAATGGGAAATTCTGCCAATTTCACAATCAACCAGGCCATGACACTGATCAATGTTGCCAATTAAAAAGTGTGATTGAAAAATTGCTGAAAGAGGGTAAACTTCAACAGTATGTGAAGAAAGGCGGAGTTGATCCAACCTCATCTACTCGGGGGCAACAACATCCTATCCATCAATCCGACTCTGGCAACAGCACAGCAGTGGAAGAGTCCGAGCAGCTTATCATTAATGCTGTCACAGGAGGTCCATACCCAGCGAGCAGAAGTTGGGACGACTACTAATGACCCACAAAAACTGCGGCTGGGGCATCTTTCACTTTCTCTGCCATAAAAATTCAAAAGCTATGAATCAAGCACAAATGGAAATCCAGCCTGGAGATTCTGAAACAACAATCACTTGCATCTATTTTTTACTTAACAGCATTGCTTAAATTTGTAAAATCATGATGGATGTATAACTTTTGCATTGTAAACCGCTGAGAAATCAGTGTGATTCAATAATGAAAAACTATAAATTCTGTGTTCCTTATTACAAAATGCCTGTTATATTTCGATGTGTAAATACTCTAAATGTATTGCTAAAATATCGATCTAATATTGCAGGTCATTAAAGCAAAGCTCACCCATCACAAAGCCAAGCGAGCCCTATAAGTCGCTCAATAAACGAATTTCAAGCAACAAAAATTCCAAACTCAAATCCCATACAAGAGAAACTCCACATAAAAAGTTGACGACCCCACTGTGTCAAGCCCTTGTTAACTGGTTGCAATCGTTGATATAAAAAAAATCCAACCAAGTAACTTGCGTTTACCCTGTGGAGTCACTCAACAGTGAAGTCTACTTCTTCGGATAAAGCAATTTACTTGCAAAAGAAAGGAAGACGCGCTTGGAAACAATGATAAAGGATCGCAGATGGGTAGATGATGGAAAAACATGAGCCGGCAAACATAGAAGCAGCCAAAAGGAGGTATGTCTCTTAATAAGAAGGCCGGTAGATCCACTAAAGGGACGCCTTCCCAAGCAGAAGGAACAGGACCCTCGCTAACTGATCGTGATGCATCCGATCAGACAGCTTGCGTCCGTCCCGTGGATCCACTCGCCCCTGAGACGCAACCTTCCTGGCACACCAACCAACCAAAGCCCTTTAATGAGGCACGCCAATAAATGGGAGTGCTTTCCTCAATCAAAAAGATCGGTGGGACTACCGAAGGGGCACCTTGTTAGTTGATTGCGATCGTTTGTACAAACGAACATCCAATCAAGCAACTTGCATCCGCCCCATGGACCCATCCGACCATGAGAAAGTATCTTCCAGGTAATCAACAAGCCCTCTTCGGAGGCACAAGCCCTCTTCGGAGGCACAAGCCATCTTCGGAGGCACGCTTCACCATGCTTGAAGCATAAATCAAAAAGCCCTCTTCAGAGGCACAAGCCATCTTCGGAGGCACAAGCCCTCTTCGGAGGCACAAGCCCTCTTCGGAGGCACAAGCCCTCTTCGGAGGCACAAGCTATCTTCGGAGGCACCCTTCACCATGCTTGAAGCATAAAATAAAAAGCCCTCTTCAGAGGCACAAGCCCTCTTCGGAGGCACATTTCATCAGAGTAGAAGTGTAAAATGCTCCTCTTCGGAGGCCCACTTCACCAGAGCTGAAATGAAAAATCGCTTCTCTTCGGAGACCAAAATCGCTTCTCTTCGGAGACCAAAATTGCTTCTCTTCGGAGACTAAAAGACCTCTTCAGGGGCACGCTTCACCATGCTTGAAGCACCAAATACAAGCTCTCTTCGGAGGCACAAAAACAAAGTCTTCTTCGGAAGCATTAAACAAACCAAAGCATTCTTCAGAAGCTCACTTCACTGCGTAGGAAGATCCACTTATTAACAAATAAAAGTGATCATCCCCGAAAGTTGAAGTGTTCTTCCGACAGAAAGAGAAAGTAAAAACGCCTCCAAAAACGAGATATACTCTATTAAAAACAGAATGATTCCTCCCTCAAAAGTGGAATAGTTATTCATATAAGAGTATCATTCTTGTAAAAGCAAGAAATATTGCAATGCACTTGTGGTATGGGGGCAACATTATACAATTCAGTCACGTTAATAGAAGTAATACGCAAAGCAACATACCACAAGTTCACTACAATATCACATAAAGAAGATGTGGAATAAATGCATTCTCAAACACAGACAAAAAGTTTGTACAAGTAAAAAGAATCGTTTACTCTACACTTCAAATGAAAAGCATACACAAGAATTTGTACAAGTAAAAGAGTTATTTTATTCAATACTATGAAAACTTTTTACATTGTGCAGATTACAAAAAGAAGCGGAGACCGGTATCCGCACAATTTCCGGTCAATACATACAAAAAACAGAAAAGGCAAAATCAGGCTCATTTCTCCTTCTTCCCGCCTTTAGAGCCTCTACCCGGCCTGATAATTAGTTTCGGAGGTCGTTGTGGATGAGTCAGAGAAGAAGGAGAAAGAGGCACAGCCGGATCAACTTCTGCTTCCTCTCCAGCGGCAGAAGAGCTTTTCTTGCCTCTCTTCGAAATTACGTGTTTTCCCTTCTTTTTCGAGGAAGACTCACTGCCTGGAAAAAAAATTCTGAAAGCTTAGTGTCGTCGTCGCAAGGCTGTTCCGGAGTCTTCTCGCCTTCTTCAAGTTCCCCAGTTCTTGGCTCTTGTGGAACAACCGGATCGTCCAAGTCTTTAAGGGCTTTAATTTTCTCTTCTTGCGATCCTGGTTGAGAAGCTGGAAGAGGAGTAACTTGAGAAGGAGGAGGAACGACAGCTGAAGAAGGAGAAGTTGGCACAGCTTTCGGCGCTTCCGCTATAGAAGAAAAGAAGTTAAAATCAGCATTCTTCAAGATAAGAGAAGATTTTGGTTAGTTCAGACTTGAGTAATAAGTAAGAAGTTCGTCAAGCTCAGTCAAATCGAATAAGTAATTCACTGGAACTTGGTCGACGTCAAAGTTACCTGGAGAAGTCGGTTTGGCAAGATCGATCTCAAAATCCTGAGCCTGAAAGTCCTTCATAGCCTCTTCCTCTGTAGGAGTGGTCACAATTTCTTTGTCGACTTTAGTAGGAGGCGAAGAGTGAGAACTAGAGCCAGCAATATCAACATCAGCTGAAGCCGAAATGCGAACATGGGCAATAGGAAGTATTTCTTTCTCAGGAAGCTTCTCTCCCGTCGTTTCGGCTCGCACTCGGGCAAGCTGTTCTTTTCCTTTGGCAAGGGCAGCGCGGGCGCTCTCATTTAAATAAGTAGCTTCGAGATCTGCTTCAGCATAACCGGCGTCGCCCAGCATATCAATGATCGCCTCCCATACTTCAGCTAAGGTGACTTCATATTCCGGTCCCAAAAATGAAAGGCTCCCACGCCCCAAGACGCAATGGACATAAAAGTCGAATAAAGTCGTGTCAACGGTGGCTATGGTTGCCTTATGGGATTCTTCAGCTGCAGCTTTACCAGCGAGAGCTTCATCACGCTCTCTTTCAGCCTTCAATAACTGAGACTGCAGTCTTGCAATTTCTAAGTCTTGAGAACTGACTTTCTCCCGAAGTTGAGCAGCGTCATCGCAATATTTTCTAGAAACCTGCTGCTCTACTTCGAGTTTCACTTCAGTATCTCGCTGAGCAGCATGAGCGTCTCGAACTTGCTTTTGGAGCATTTCTTCCTTCTGTGAATAAGAAGTGGAGGAAGTAGCAAGCTCATTTTTGAGTCTTTCAACTTCGGCTTCAAGCTTCCCGTAATCATCAGTAATGTTTTTCATTTCAGCATCGTGCTGCTTACACCATTTGTCCCATTCAGCTTTATCGTTCTCCATGGTCATCATGGCTTCAAGATTCATGCGGTTGACCCTTTGAAGTTCATCGACCAGTTTCTGCCATCCAGACATTCTTTCAATGTCAAGCTTGACAGCATCTAGATTTCTGAGCATGGCTTGTTTATCAATGGGAACTAAGTCTAAATCAATGCGAACCCCTTTTAGACACCATTTGGAAATCTGCTCTGTAGTGTGGAAGGTCCATCCCCGGCTTGGTACTGAGGCCTATTAATAATTGCCTAGATGTTAGACTTCTTAAGTGCAGGAGAACCGGAAGAGGTATCAGGAGGAATAGAAGCGACAGTCTTTTCCGAAATGGTAGACGCTTCCTTTTCGCCAAGTCTGATCCGCTTACTAGAATCATCGGCAGAGTGGCTTTTCCCCTTGTCGTCGTAAGTTTTCCTCTTGTAAGAATCGTCACTTCTGCGGGAAGAGTCGTGTCGCTCGTCCCTACTCCCATAGTACTGTTCATCTTCTCTTCGGCGGCGCTCTTCATAAGCTCGCCTTTCGTGAGCTTTTCTCTCAGCCCTTTCCTCATCAGTTTCCCTCGGGGCACTGAGATAACTCCTAAAGTCGAAAGCATCGCGGCTTCCGTGGCGCCGGAATTTGTCGAAGTAAGAGCCACTTCGCCCCCATTGCAGAACCTGAAATTGAAGAAGAAAGCAAGTCTTAGAAATCTTCGAAGTAGAGAATTTAAGTGCATATAAGTGCTTAGCATCATAAGTGTGTGTGGCGTGTAAGCTACGCGCATCAAATTACAAACCACTCTATGGTGTGGGAGTGGCAATGGCTTGTGTAGAAGGCGTTGTGGTTTGTCGCAAAGAAGAAGTTGCCTCGACAACAGGAGAGATCTTCTTTGAA
Source organism: Allium fistulosum (assembly GCA_030737815.1). NCBI lineage: Eukaryota > Viridiplantae > Streptophyta > Magnoliopsida > Asparagales > Amaryllidaceae > Allium > Allium fistulosum. Next base: position 75,788,099 of record CM060906.1, read on the forward strand.
ACATCATCTTTAAAGAGCTCCTGAGAGGTTATCATGATATCGCTCAGATTGTCAAAAGTATCGTCGCCGTGATGCGTAGGAGAATTATCTTTTTCAACTTCTACCTCAGCCGTCTTTTCATAAGTGTGAAGATTTTCCTCTTCTTCAATAATCGGGGCAAGTGCTAACTTACTGGACGACCCCGCAATGTCGGTAGAAGAAGAACACTTTACCAATGAAGTCTCAACGGTAAGTTCTTTCGGTAAAAGTTCTTTAGCAGGAGCGGGGGCATCTGACTCCTTAGCTGGAGAATCAGGGACTTCATGTGGCTGAGTAAAGCGGGAAGAGTGTAGAAGCCCGAATCGATGTAAAAATTCGTCTGTCAGCAGAAATTGGACACTCCTTTCCTCGACTGGCACTGCCATAAGCCTCTCAAAAGTTGCTTTGTGTCCGGGATCCCTAGAAGGAGGAGGAAGTGCTGAAAAGAAAAAGGGCAAAGTTAACACTTGACAACTCAGACTTCGGCAAGTTCGAAAAAACATAAGAAGCAGAGACAAGTGATCTTACTTCCTACTCTCCAGATAGCGTAAAATCCCAGAGGACAGCGAACGTAGAAAAACTGACTTAGGAAACTGTGAACACTGTCAGGGAGACCGATGATCAGTCTACGGTTCCTGACACTCCTCACAAGTATGATAGAGGGATGGTCTTTGATCTTTGCAAATGTGCACAGGAAGCGAATTTCTGCAAAACTGGGAAAACGGTCCAGCGTTCTCCTAAAAAGCACACACAGTCCCAGCAGGATGGCATAGCCATTAGGGTGTAGTTGAAAAGGGGAGATAGATAGTCGGAGGAGAAGTTCTCGAAGACAGTCGTTAAATGGGGGGATAGCTCCACTCAAGCACATTTGACGGTTAACTGCGACAAAGCCATGGGGCGGCCTATCAGCAGTGTCGTTTATTCCAGGGAACAGAGTGTCAGCTTCGGCAATGCCAAACTAAATGCATAATTGACGAAAAACTTTATGGCTCAGAGTGGTAGGAGTCCTTTCTGGAGGATCGTTCAATGGAGTAGCAACTGGAAAAGTCCCTTCAACTTGCTCTATTTCTTCTTGTGGAGAAGACATTCTACACAATAAACTGAATGTTCAAATGTGAAGGTGCACGTTTCCTAAAAAGTGTAAAGTGTTGTGCGAAACTAATAAAAAAATAACAAGTAAATGTATCTGAAATTGAACTAGTCGACAATCGGTTGGCTACGAAATTTCAGGACTTGTTAGTTGAAATTTAAGTGTAATGTTACTGCAAACAAACCAGCTTTAGTTGATCAGCTTAACTCAGCTTTGACGCTACACTTGAATTTAATGTTTCACAACATTTTGTTCACACAACTCATTTAAATTAATATTTTCTTTATCAACTAATCTGTCATTCGATGTGGGCAGTCAATGGTAGTATATTCGTCCCTGTTTTCTGCAAATGTTGTGATTAACAGGTTCTTGACTTGCAAGATAAATGTGGCATATAGAAAGTTTCAAACAGTTAAAATCAAGCAGTATGTTCCAGCATTTCAAGTCAAGAAGTTCATGTCAAAAGTATGTTCCAAGTTAAAGAATGCAAGTTTAAATATTTCACTAAGTCTTAACCCGTCCATGACCTAAGGGGCAAGCTACGAGTTAAGTTAAGCCATCAATCTATTAAGTCGCACTGCATAAGAAGGTCTCAAGGCAGAATGAAAAATGGCCAAGTCCTAGGTCGTTGCCGACCTACGACCTACTTTAGGTCATATACGACTTAGGACTTAAGTCGCCAGTTAAAGTCTCGAGATTTCTATTCAGAACGCAAAGGCCTTAAGTCGTTCGTCTTCTCCCCAATACATCAATCCGCTAACTTCTAACCCATTAACCCGCTAGCCTCTCCATCAACAAAAAATCTCATCCTCCCATGCCACTGAATCACCCCGAAATCACCATAAATCCGATGCATTGCCGCTCCGTCACAAACCACGAACCAGTCAAACTAAAGCACTGTAATCCATCGCCTTATTCTCGCAAATTGTTCAAAGCCAGGATGAACCATCTCGAATCCATCGGCAATCGATTGAAACAAGAATTACAGAGAAACACGGCATAAGAAAAGTGGGTTGAAGATGGAGATGGGATTCATAATTTGGTGATAATCGAGGAATGGATAGCAATCGAATCCACTTACGTGATAAGGAAATAAGGATGATCTGCAACCGGTTGGTTTAAATCGTCTTTGGGAAGCTCGGAACGGCGTCAATGGCTGATTCGAATAGAAGAACAGATGAGGAGGAGGAAGAATGATTCAACTATCTATACGTTGGAAGGTGGGTCGACTTACGCGATGTACGACCTAAGACTTATGTTAAGTCGCTTCCGACCTAACCAAAAAAGCAAGTTAAGAAAATCGAAGCATATGACCTACGACCTAGGCATACACTTCGAGGGGCAAATGTTAATCCTCTTTTGTTCGCGACTTAACAAGCTACGACTTACGAACTAAAAGGCATGCCGACTTAGCAAGAGACGACTTAAGGAAGGGGCCGACTTAACAGTTCACGAGTTAAAGTAGTCTCCGACTCAACAGGTCACGACTTAAGGCAGCATATGACCTAAGCTACAGGTCTGACCTAACAGGAGCCGACTTAAGATAATCTACCACTTAAGAGCTAAGACCGACTTAAATAGGTTACCGAGTTAAGGAAGGCTCCGAGTTAAGGAATGCTCCGACTTAAGGAATGCTCCGGGTTAAGGAATGCTCCGACCTAATAGTGTACGAGTTAAAGTGGTCCGACTCAAAAAGTCTACGACTTAAGGCTGTTGCCAACTTGATGACTTAAGGGATCTCCGACCTACCAGTTTAAGAAGCTAACGACCCACGACTTATACTAACTCGCTCGAACCAAATGCGGCCGACCTACGACTTATGTTAAGTCGCTGCCGACCTATGACTTGCAGCTGAACAGCTCGTATTCAGGAGTAACTAAAGACAAGAGCTCCTATCTCATCGCCGACCTACGACCTACTATAAGTCGGTTACGACCTAAGGACTTGGGGAATTTTTCCTATTCAGATTCGACCCTATAAATACCCCCCAAACTCCAACGAGTAGGGGACTTTTGGCCATTCATTTCCTGAAGCATCGTTACTCTGCTGCACTCTCAACTCACTCGACAAGTGAAGATCTTCCAACACTCAAGGCACTACAACAAGCTTCGTGAAGGACTTCATTCATCCGACATAGATTTAGCAAGATTCGTCATCGAAGTTTGAGCTAGTAGTCGAGATCGTTGTGTGATCAAATTGTACTGTGTTTGACAAGTGTTTTGTATCGTTTTGTAACCCGATTCAGTAATAAAGACTATAAAGTGGATGTAGGCTCAATTACGGGCCGAACCACTATAAATCTGCTGTTCATTTACTGTTTACTACTATTTTCAGCCTGTATTCTGTTCCCGTGCCAACGGGTGGTGCTTTCACGAATCTATTACACACACCGGGTGTTAGCGTTCACTTTTTAGCGTTAACACATACCAAACAAAAAATTAAATGAAAGTCAATTGTTATACAAAACTTGAGAATAAAATAAAGTTTTCAACATTATCTGTAGTCGATTTTACTAATCAATAGGAGATATTGTGTTATCCACATAGTTGTAAAATCATTAAATTTTTGTGAGACAAATGAAGAGAACTATATTCATAATCTTACAAGCTGAAAATTCAATCTCAAATTAGAAATTATAATAAAAAATGCAAATTCAACATCAAACTAACTAAAAAGATAAATAATAATAAAGGCCTAACCTTTTAATCAAGCTCTATCAAATCCGTTAGCAAAGTTTTTTTTAGAGGTCTCCAGATTATTTTTCTATAAAAACTATAATGTTGTAAGCAATCGATAGGAAAACAATCATTGCAAAATATGAATAAAATTATAACTAATTCTAGATGAATACGAAATGAAAAACTATTGACGAATTCAATCAAATTCTAGTTAGATTAGAACATCTAAACAGATTGACTAAAATTGTTTAGGAAGAATTTTTAATTTGTTTTAGATTGGAAATAGAATTATTTTTGAATCGTAGCATACATAAGAAACTGGAATGGGGAAAAACAATATTGTGAAACATAATGCTATTATATAGATAGTCAAAGACTAAACCTTTATATGATTATATAACATAATAGAATAGATATATAGAAAGTATAAGCATTCATGATATCGTTATGTATTCTATAAGACTTAATGCTATTATTAATACTTGGGACGTACAAAAATAGTATTATAAAAAAGTTCGGGTGGTGCGACATAGTACAAAACATTTAAATAAAATAAGTTTATAAAACACTTATTTAGAACTAAACTTCAAACAAAATTTTAAAGTTTCCTACTGTAGCTAGATTAAAAGCATTACATTTTCTACAAAATTCTATACAAAAATTTATTATTTAATATTCTTTCACTTTATATATAATGTTTTCTACCCAAATTTATTTTCTTATATAATTATGTAGGTTAGAATTGAAAAGGGATGAACCATCCATGAATGTAATGGACCAAAAAATCCATAGTTCCTGACGGAATATGTAACAAAGATACTTTGTCACATACTGCCACTAACTCACCACCCCCGAAGTTAACCTGGTACTTGTTGTTTCATCGGTAGCTATTACACCATGTGCTAAACCATGGGTGTTTTGTTACCATAAAAAGATTATTCAAAATGGACCTGATATCTATTTAGCAAGAACCAATAATTCCGTACAAAATAAAAGAATTAAACAAAATGAAAAATCATACCAAACAAAAAAATTAAATGAAAGTCAACTATTGTAAAAACTTGAGAATAAAATAAAGTTTTCAACTTATCTATAACATATTTTACAAATCAATAGGAGATTTTGTGATATTCACATACTTATGAAATCAGTTTCTTTCAGCAAGACAAATAAAGAGAACTATATTCATAACCTTACAAACTAAAACATAACCTAAAATTAGATATTAGAAAATAGAATAAAATATATAAATTCAACATCAAAATAAATGAACAGACAAATGATAAAAAAATTAAACATTTTAATCAAGCTCGACCGAACCAATAAGCTAAGATTATTTTGGAGGTCCTCGGATTAATTTTCCATAAAAACTATAATATTGAAAGCAATTGGTAAAAAACAATCGCTGTAAAATATGAATAAAATAATACATAATTCTAGATGAATACAAAGTGAAAAGCTATTGACGAATTTAATCAAATTCTAGTTAGATTAAAACATATAAAAAGATTAACTAGAAATTGTTAAGACAAATTTTTAGTTTGTTTTAGATTGAGAATATAATTATTTTTAAATTGTAGTGAACATATGAAACTGCAAAACCGATAGAGACAATATTGTGATAAAATGAAATGGAAGTGAAAGAATTAAAAGATGATAAATGTTTGGGAAGTGCATAAATAATGAAATAATAAATGCATGATTGTTGACACGGAAATAATAATACAATAGTCAAAAGCTTAATTTTTATATAATTATATAACATAATAGAATAGATATATATAAAGATTATGTATTAATGATATCATTATGTATATTATAGGCATTAATGATAATATTAATACTTGGGACATATAAAGATAAAATTATAAATAAGTTTAGGTGGTGTATCATAATATAATAACATTTAACTAAAAAGGATTTATCAAACACTTATTTAGAATTAAACTTTTAACATAATTTTAAAGTTGAATATAGCTAGATCAAAAGTGTTACATTTTCTTCAAATACTAAAAAAATTAATACTCTTTCACTTCATGTATAATATTTTCTATCCAAATTTATTTTCTTATATAACTATGTAGATTAGAATTGGAAAAGGATAGATGTTACATCTAATAAATTATTTGAATTTGAAGTTGATATCTATGTAGCAAAAACCAATTATTCTCTACAAAATGATTTGAAAAAAATGCAAAAACATACCCAAAAAAATCAAATGAAAGTCAATTACTGTACAAAAGTTGAGAATAAAATAAAGTTTTCAACTTTACCTACAACAAATTTTACTAATCAATAGGAGATTTTGTGTGTCCACATATTTATATAAATCAGTAACTTGCTGGAAGACAAAAGAAGAGAACTATATTCATAATCTTAAAAACTAAAAATATAACCTCAAATAGGAATTAGAAATTAGAACAAACTGACATATTCAACATCAAATTAAATGAAAAGATAAATAATGAAAAATTCTAACATTTTAATCAAGTTCGACCAAACCAGTAAGCTAAGTTTTTTATGGAGATTTTCAGATTATTTTTTCATAAGAATAATAACATTGAAAGCAACTGGTAGGAAAACAATCACTGCAAAATATGAATAAGTTTATAAATAATTCAAGATGAACACGAAGTGAAAAACTATTAATGAGTCAATAAATAAAATAGATATGTAGAAAGTTCAAGCATTAGTGGTATCATTATGTATTTTATAGGTATTAATGTTATCATTTATACTTGGGACATATAAAAGTAGAATTATAAATAAAGTTTATTTATCATTTTTAGCAAAGCTAGCCGACTTTAATGTGGGCCATCCACTTTTATAAATGAATTAGGAACATGTGTCTGGCAACAGCATCGAAACAACTAAAAAAATACAAGCCCGAGAGATGGGCAGAATACCTATACTATAATACAGACCATGCTAGTCCCCCTTAGAAGAGGAGGCATCACTCCCATCCTCAGAAGAGGCAGAGCCTATGACATGCAAGTATCCAGAAAAAAGCCAAACTAAAGAGGGAGCAAAATCCACCGAATCAGATCTATATAAATACTTCCCATCCCAAGTGTCATCTGCCAATACAGACTTGTTACTCTCACCAAGATCGCCAAGAACACATAGAGAAAACACTTCACTTACCGCATGATAGAATAGATGTCTTTCCTCACCTACAACTCCTATATACTTGAAAAACCATCGACTAGCCGGATCGTATCTCATTTCCGAAGACACATGGATCCAAGCTTGTTCAAAATGACTCTAGCAAAAATCAGTAAGGGATGGAACCACCACCTGTTCCACCAAGGAATGAGCCCTAGAGGCTCTATCAGTAGGTACAGAATGACTGGTTCCAAAGCCACCAAGGGAGAAATTATAACACCCCTACCTCTATACTCATACTATCCAAGAGTATTGTAGAATAATATTATCGGATAATACAGAGAATGAGGCGAAATGGGGTACACACGTGAATATTCCTTTGGGCTAATGGTGGTATGTATTAAAACATCAAATAAATAACTTACCAATATGTACACAATATTGGCCCAAAGCAATAAACACGTGCGCCTCTAGAACATAACAATACATAGAATAACAGAGATCACAGAGTCAATCGCAACAATAATATGTAATATACAATATACAAAATGTAATATACATTACAGGTTATATGCACACATGAGTCTATACAATACAAATTAATATACAACAATACTGAATAACTAATCTCCTCTATGCCCAAATAATACAACCTGGTCTTAATGTCCTTGTACTTGAAATGTCTCGGACTGACCCGAGTATTATATAAATAACACACGGGTCGGACTATATCTAATCAAGGATCATAATTAAGTTGATCCAGTATAAACAATGAAGAATAATATGATATTACTATCGAAGATACTCAATCGTCAAACGACATGTCAAAGTATATATATAAATATATAAATAATCCTCAAGGTGTCACATTTCTCAAATTTCTGAAATCCATATAAATCAATTAGAACTAATATAAAAAGATGTCATCACCCATATAAACAAATCAATAGAAATCAAGAAGGCTATCTCCAATGGATGAATCATACATACAATACAACCTTATCACATAAAACGAAATCATCAAGTGAAAGGGGCTAATATACATCAATTGAAAGGGGCTAATATACATCAATGCCCTAATATAATATCATAAAATCATAGATCAATAGATAATATGAGATAGTCCTTCAAACTGTGCAGTTAAAGCACTCGGCAGATTCAAAGCGGTGGAGGTGCAAAAAGTCATAGCGGGGATACAGCGAGGATATAGCGGGATATAGCGGATGGCTTTAAAATAGCATATAAAACTCGTACTTAATGTTTTTACGAATATATAAATGGTAATTAAATGAAAAATTATCATTCAATTGAATTGTAACTAATACATAAATAATTTTTAAATAAAAACATGTGCGGATATACTTTAAATAAATGTAAAACTGTTATATAACATAATTGAATTTAGTAGAATATTAGAGTATTTTCATTTTTGAAAATATATTAAAAATTAAATCAAATAAATTAGTTTCATAATTTTTATAATGTATAAATTGAATTTTTCAATTCATTTTATTAAAGAAGATATAGCGGGAATAGCGGAATATAGCGGAAATAACGGAATATAGCGGAAATAGCGGGGATTAAAGCGGAAAGGCTATATTATGGGGCTATATGGAAAAATCGTAGCGGCAGAAACCCGCTACGAGATATAGCGGGGTTATAGCGGGGTAATAGCGGGGCATTAACTGCACAGCCTTCAAATCAACCAAATGATGTCCAAAACTTTACAAACCACAAAGATAATCCAAAATAATCCAAATCACTATCAATAATAAAGGCTATCTCAAAATATCAAACCATCAAACAGTATGGTATAACAAAGATTGACTAAACTTTAGACCCAACCAGTCTCTAGTCTAGTCAACTCATTATAGGAATGAGACATATATGTCAATCCACTATTCACACAAACCCTAAACCAGACGGGAGACTTATGGCCGCCTACCGTAGGCCTGCTCTAGGAACCCAGGTCTACTCGTCCACCGTAGAGTAACCATTTATTCCTATAGTCTTCAGTTACCCCTATGGATATCGTGATCCCATCCACCAATGGCTCGTCAATGTATAGCCTCGATCACGACCCCACTTTGCCTATAATGGAAACAGACTAGTGGCTTAAGCGATACAAGAGGCTATAGGCAACAACCCATCTACTACTACCAATACTGTATGTGCATCAAAAGAACATAACTATGGTGTTGCAGATCTAGGGTGCGACCCCACGATCAGGCCACCAAGGTGGATACTAGCCAGTTTGGTTCACTTCTGAAAAATAAAGGAAGCTGGATACAATGTGGATGGTCATATAGAACTCATACCCTATAGCTACACATATCTCTAATAGTAGGCCGATACACGGCTCTCATAAGTCAGCGTTGACTATACGATACTCTATATCGAATATCACATATACACATGCATAAACACCTGACTATACGATACTCCTCACTCATGAGTATCATATACACATATGAGTGACATTTACTCACAATGAATAATCAAACAAATAACATAACGACGTCCCATACCACCGCTTGTTATTCGAATAATTATTCAATGCTTATAAACTACACTCAATCCACACTAGATATCTCTATATGACAAGTCCGATGAATAACTGGAAAAGTGCTACCGAAAGTCTCATACCAGGCGGTATCACTAATTTGTTTATTCAAATTTCTTGTCACACAGAAATGAAATCTCACAAAGCAAATTGAAGGATGTCATCATTGTATCATCTTAAAATCACCAAACAAATTTGTATCAATGATGAACCATTCACAATATCAAAATTTAAATAAGAAATGAGAAATCGAAAGGCATGCGAATCATACATAAAATCCTAAATTTTAATTCAAAAATGAAATAAAAGCAAAGCTCAATAAAATATTTCTTTAAACAATTAAATCGAATATTCAAATATTCATATAAAACATTCAAATCAATTTATAAATCAAATATCCTTTATAATAAAAATCATTTAAAACAATATAATTGTTTACATAATACATTTTATAAAATAGCAATATATTACATTTTTCCTTTACAATAATTTCAAACTTATAATATATTATAATATTGAAAATAAGTTTTATAACCAAAAAAAATTATATTTATATTTATAATTAAAAATATATTTGTAAATTTAAATATAGCTGGATTAAATATAATTTAGTAAAATATTCATAAAATACTTTTAATAAGACTTTAAAACTCTTAAATAATTTTTCTAAGCTTCCAAACGTTCATTAAAACAAGTTATATATATATATAACTATGGAGTAAAATTATCTCACAAACATATCAACAAACAATACTATAAATATCACATGACCCGAGTTGAGTTTCATCAAACTTCGGTCATACATACAAATCTATAAATGTATAGTTCAATTCGCAAACGGACAAAGTTACATTTTGCAAATTGCACTTCCAACCAAATCAATTAACCAATTCAACATCAATCCACTCAAATTCTTTAACCAAACAAATCCAATGATCATCACACAATTCACCTAAGCAATGCAATCGACTAACATGATAAATAAATAAATAAATTTATATATTTAACTTGCATAAGAATATGGACGTAGTTGTGAGTATAAAACTCACTGAAACGACGAATGGATATCCAATTTAGCAACTGCATCGCTACCCCTCACCCAAAGTCAATCGCGCACACTAACGCTCGTCAAGCAACAACAGCTCCGAGCTACACTTTAGGTTGAGTGCAGCATCATCTCACGTCGTCGAACATCTCAGCACATTTGCACACGTCATCGAATCCCCAGCCACCACGCACAGAAATCGTCCCCCGTCTCCGCGCGTACCAGCTGTTTTCATCGACGTCATTTACCAGATCTCGACATTGAATTGTGTGTGTTCCTACTGCAGCCACCAGCTAGTTGCCTATGGCGGTTGTCGCCTTTGCTCCAGGTTGCTAAACAAAGGCCGCGACTTACTATTATCGCGAATTCATCAACGGGACTATACTTCTCTTTTTTATATCATGATTTCTAATTTGGTTTCTAGGGCTCCATTCAATAGAAGGGGAACGGTTCGGGCTTCTAAAAGAAGGCAACGAAGTATCTGGAGAAATGGAGAAAGTTGTAAATTAAAATGAACTTTGGACTTTAATTTAATTCAATTCATTTTGAATTGGTTTCTTTTCATTTAAATTTAAAAAATAATTATTGTCATTCATTTATAAATATACTTCGATCCCATTTTAAATAGATTTACACTTCCAAATATGTCTTATTAATTAAAACACCTTATTCAATTAAATATATTATTCAAAAAGAATTTACTACTACAATTCAATTTATAACTACAAAACCATTTATTTAATATAATTTAGTTAATCAACAAAAAATTATTTTCAAAATATTAAGTATCAAATCTCAAATTTGACTAATATTATTTTAATTAAATTTATTTATTTATACGACGCAGAAAACAAGGTAGTTACAGAAATAACATCCAAAGCCACTGACGCAGCAATGTCTGAAACAATAATAGCAGCAGAAATAACCATGGGCATATTTTGTTAAGGCTAAATAGCAGAGGCAGACCGAGCTTTGGGAACCCACTTCATGACCGGAGGTCGGAGGAGTGGGATCCTTTCCGAAAGTGGAACCGGAGTATCAACGAACGAAAGGGAAATCTGAGAAGGAAGAGGCTTTTCGAGGGTAATTTCAATAAGAGCCTTGGCATACACTAGTTTGTTGTGAGCTACCGTATTATAAATAAAGTTTAGGTGGTGTAACACAATATAAAACATTTTAATGAAAAAAGGTTTATAAAAAACTTATTTAGAATTAAATTTCTAATGAAATTTTAAAGTTGTCCACTTTAGCTTGATCAAATGTGTTACATTTTCATCAAAATACTATAAAAAATTATTAGTTTAATATTCTTTCACTTGACATATAATGTTTTCTACCCAAATTTATTTTCTTACATATTTATGTAGGTTGGAATTAGAAAAGGATGAACGTTACCTTAAATAGATTATTCAAAACCGGAGTTGATATCTATATAGCAATAACCAATTATTCCCTACAAAATAAATGAACTAAACAAAATGCAAAATCATATCAAAATATAAAATCAAATGAAAGTCAATTATTATACAAAACATGAAAATAAAATAAAGTTTTCAACTTCACCTATAACAGATTTTACTAATCAATAAAGAGATTTTGTGATGTCCTCATATTTATAAAATCGGTAACATTCTACAAGACAAATCAAGAGAACTATATTCATAATCTTACAAACTAAAAACATAACCTCAAATTAGAAATTAAACTTAGAACTAAACTTACAAATTTAACATCAAATTAAATGAGAAGACAAATAATAAAAGAATTCTCACCTTTTAATCAAGGTGGACGAAACCAATAAGCTAAAGTTTTCTTGGAGGTCTTCAGATTATTTTTCCATAAAAACAATAATATTAAAAGCAATTTATAGAAAAAAAATCGCTCCAAAATATGAATAAATTCATAAATATTCAAGATGAGTACGAAGTAAGAATTATTGACGAATTCAACCAAATTCTAATTAGATTAAGAAAGGTAAACAGACTGATTAAAAGTTATTCGAAAAGAAGTTCTATTTTGATTTAGATTGGAAACCGAATTGTTTTTGAATTGTAGCACACATATGAAACTGGAAAAAGAGGATGAGACAATATTGTAAGAAAATAAAATATAAGTGATAGAATTAGAAGCTAATAAATGTCTGAGATGTAAGTTGGTATTTCTTTAAGATGTATGTTGAGAATATAATTTATAAAACATTAATGAGTCCATTTATATTTCTTTTAATAAATAACAATAATAAGGAAAGGTAATGGAAATGTATGAGACAATAAATCATTGTGATACATGGCAGCACATGGGATTTGTAAGAAAAGTAGAAACGAAGAGGCATGCGGATCTATACTTAGCTTTCATATAATACTAGTGCGAACCCATACTACGCACACGTGTTCATCATATAATTAATCTAATGGTGCATTTTTATATTTTTCTTTATTATATGAATTTGAAAGCTAGCGTATGTTCATGGACAGTAATTTTTTTATTTTATTTTTTCTTGCATCTACTATTAATAAACTTTCGTTGGAAATGCTGCTTTAATAATCTCAAAGCGCACAAAGTATGACTTTGCATTATGGAGAAAAATGACTCTATATAAAGATAGAAAACCCCATCTATCTGTTATTCCTAACATGATAAATACTGCATTACTAAGCATGCTTATTAATTTTCATATGTAAGCGATCTAAGTTGAATATGAGTTTGTTGTATGTTTAATGTATAAATTTAAATATGCATATAGTTTGCTATGTTAATAAAGTGTTCAAAGTGGAAGAGTGTTCAAAACTTGGTTCAAATAAAAAACACTCCACTATTTGTATTATTACATTTTTTAACATCTCGTTATACTAACTAAATTAATAAACTGTCATTGGAACTTCGAAACACTATTTTTTGATACATATAGTGTAATATGACATGCAAATTATACATAAAACACATTATGCGGTCAAATTTTTGAAACAAAAAAAAAATCTATTAAATCAAATGTTCATGTAAACATAAAGTGTATAATGCAGTAATAAGCATAATTCAAAGTAAACTATATTAATATAACACAAAATACTTGTAGATATACATATAAATATTTTAGATGATATTTCATTGAAGATAACAATTAGATCAAAAGGCGTAAGGAAATCCATTTAATGATGGGAACTACTAAAATTTATTATTACTATTATTTGAATAAATTATTATAAATGGTTATATTACAATGTGGAACAAAGTATTTTTTAAAATAGACACCTACGTATGCAACGAAACAATAAATACTAAAATGAAAGTAGGAATGGCTTGTAGCAAAATAATGATTTTATAAAATGCAAGGAATAACTAGAGTTAACTCGTTCTATTGTAAATCAAAACCGGTAGAAATCATGAGTTACTCAAAGTTAAAATTTACATTTTTTCATGAAAAACAAAGCAAAATTTGTATTCTAATAATGTACATCAGTACCCTCATCAGCTGCACCACTACTCCTTCAATATACTAATGCCGCTTATTACCTAGCAGTACGTTCAAACATATTTTAAATTTGAAGTATACTCTTAAATAACTATTTGTCTATTTCATTGTTATAAAAGAACGAATAGACAAGTTTAGTTTCTTAAAGCACAGATTAATCGGCATGGAGTACTGAGATCTAACAAATCATAACATTCTGAGTTGTTAAAGCCAAAAGGCCTTCGTTGATCATGCAACAGTTTAGTTTCTTCCCATTTTTTTTAGTTTGTAGCCTTGGACTTTTCTTTTCTGAATTAAACATATTTGAACTCATCAACCAATGTCAAAGCTAGACTCATTAATTGTGTTACCTTTTCTTGTACTGAATGGGTCCATAATCTCCACCTGTGACACTTTACATAGTTAGCAACATATATAAATAATTACACAGAACATACTGGCACCGTCTCTAGCCATATTTGTAACCATCTGATTCTACGCCAACATTCTGCATATCAATGTTCATGTAGACAAGTATTCTGCACTCAAATAGACAAGTATCCTGTCTATATATCATTAGTAATATATCTTCCATTTTATGCTTCATCTTTTTTGGACGTGTCTGTTACTTGTGTTTATCTTAGTCAATAATAATTCAAGTATACAAAAAGGCAATATTTCCTCTTTAAGTATGTTTACAGTTATAGAAAAAAGACACAACATTGAGGCTCTGTGTAATCAATTGCTTCTTCTCACATTGGAAACGTACCATCTTCACAGCTGAGATTCTTTTTGTAGTTCTGAATTATTGCTCTCCAGTGACTCTTTTCATATAAAATATTTCAATTTAACAATGTCTATAAACAATTGTTCACATTTCTTAATGCTCATACCTACTGCAGAGGCTAAATTTGTTCTTCAGAGCTGCTGAGAGGAACCTGTACAGATGACGATAACTCTGCTTGACACACGTCATTAGACTTTTGAGACAAGAATACAACTTAAAATGCCAGTATTTCAAAGAAGAGACGCTAACTACCATTCGAACTTTCATCGAGCATGAGACAGAAACAAGTATATATGTGCATGTACAAATGACCAGAGCTGAATATATCACCAAAAATACCAAACACCGATCTCCCTGTAAACTGTCTCTGTAATTATAGCTTTCCCCTCAGCCGTTAAAAAAGGAAGTCGACAAAGAGGACAGACAACATGGCCGAACTCAACCCACTGGTCCAAGCATTCCCTATGAAAAACATGCATGCACTTTAGTTCTCTTGTTTCCTCTCCTTCTTCCATATTACATAGACATACAATACATGTCACTGGCTCTTCTCTTTCTTTCTTGAAGCTACATACTTTGAGTTTCATGTAGCGCTTTGCTATTAACTGTTGAAGACTTATTGGAGTTTGGTCGACAAACAGAGAATCATCTGGCCAGGCAATATGTGATAGTGGCTTTGAAAGTTTTAGTATTGGTTTGATAACAAAATACACAAGGAAACAAGGTAGCAATAGTATGGAGATTGCTACATATATAATTAGGCTTTCATATTCCTCCATGACCGATTATGAAGTAATGAAAACTAGAATGAAACTATTATAAATTGATTTGCTTAACTCAAGATAGCTAGTTATAGGACTGTCTGGGTCTAGTGATTCTATAATTATATCTGTAAAGCGAGCATTTATGTACTACCTAAACTTTGTTGGTAATATGTCTACTTCATATATTTGTGTTGTAACACTCACGCAACAACTTGGACTATGCAAGAGTCAAGATTTTAACATCGTACTATTGAACCAAAGGAGTCAGTTTGATTACAGAAGAGCTCCTGTATATTGTGGTTTGGTTATGAAGTATGAACGCATCTTAAAGTTATGATTTATGATGATGAACACTCCTGATCATTTTTATTAGAATAATGCTTAAGCTTTAGTTGATCGGACTTGCATGTTTTGCCGTTTATATCCGAATGGTTTCCGACTTGAGCTGCTAATTATAGTTACTGACTTTTGCAAAAATATTAATAAAATTATATTATGATTATTATCATAAGCATAAGAATTTCAGTATGCAAGAATAATTTGACATGTTCAAAAAAATTCAGAATGCAAGAATATTTTTAACTTTATTTTACATTTTAGATCAATGTTTGATAATCTTTCATTAAACATTGACAACTTCTGTTGTTGGTGCAATTTTTTGCATCTACACATCCAGAGTATTAGATTATATACTCACGCTTCTATTTTAAATTAAATTACACTATAGTTAATTATTTATCTCAATTATTATACATTTAGATATGGATAAGAATCATAACTTCTTAGTTGAATTTACTCAAACAAATCAAAAGATTAAGATTAAATCACTATTTTGACCTCCTAAATTCTACCTATATTTTTCTCTATGTAAGTATGGACCGTGTGATTATTTTGTTCTAATGGTTACTTATCTGAGTATGATTTTGAGTAAAAAGTTTGAATGCAAAAATACATTTCCTTTTAATATTATATATTATTCTAATAAATATATTAATTAGCTGTACTATTACATCTAATTAAGTATTTTATCATATTTATTGGCTAAAAAAGTATTACTGTAAATACACACCTATACAATGACTGAAACTAAAAATATAGTAAAAAAAGATGTAGAAAATGAATAAATGGAGAAACAACAACTGAAAGAGACTGCTTTCATTGAGAAAGTGGGATGCTGGCTTCATTTGCCAATTCCAATTGAGAGCAGAGGAAGCGCAAAAAAGGTTCTTTTCATATAGCTAAACTAACAAAACAAATTGTGTTAAATTATTTCAATCAATACTTATTACAGTTGTGTTACATTTAACAAACTGCAATATATTTGGATAATATTAGAATTGAATAGTCTTTTAATATAAAATATGGTACACTAATAGCAAACAAAAAATATGTTGAATATGATGAAATATAAATCATCATCTCACAAATCCTCAATTTAACAATGACCAACAGCTAATGTGGAAAAATGTCAGTTAATATAACAGTTTATTATAAGGTGAAAATAACAAAGATGTAAAATTAAGTAGAATATGCTCACATTTTATCAGAAGAAATTAACTGAAGAAAAGGTAACAGGGCAGCTATGACACCATTTCTAATACTATTTAACTGCAGTAGCTAACTAGTATTAAATAACCATTTTGTACAAAATTAATAAAAAACATTAATAAAAAAATTAGTGTAATTCTAAAAGGCGAGTGCACATTATAGAATACAATTTTGTACAGACTAGTATTAATATAGCGTTCGCAAACACAAATTGACCAGGTAAAGTTGACGTGGCGTTAGATGCGTCGGAAGTGTCAAACATGACGCCCACCATTTTGTCAAATTTAAACGAATGGTCCAAAATACTATGTTGACGTCCAACCTGTTATACGCAAACGTTAATTAATCACAACTACCATTTGTTTTTTAGTATTTACTATTTTAATTCATTTCAAACTTCAAACACAAATAATTAATACTCTAAAACATAATTAATAATAACATAACAACTAAAATGCCCATTTTAAAATGTCTCTTTCGTAATACAAGAACGCATTGTGAACTGTTCTCTTTTCGTCTCTTTCTCGTGCATCTTTCGTGTGTCTCTTTTGTCTGCTCATTGCTCCTTTCTTGTCGCAAACAAACGTACCCTAAATAATCATTTTTGGCTGTTTGATAAAAATGAAAAATCCCATGGAATTTCCAAAATTCATCCCTATCAACCAATCAAACATACTGTTATCTTAACACCGGTATGTACAAAATGTAACTCAACTTTTTATACAAAGAAGATGAATGTATTGAATGTTCTTTAAAAAAAAGGAATTCTTTCTAAAAGAAATATTATTAACAAAGGATTTTAGAATAAATCTGTGGTGTTGTTATTTTTTTCTTCTCAATGCAATTGGTTTCATGACATTCGTTTTGCCTCCCCATTGAGTTACTTGCAAATATAATAATGTTGTGAAAAATATTCTAAAACTAACATTTATTTGTAACAAAAGAAATCCTTTGTTGTTACATGCTATCAATCTCACATATATATGTTCATCTCTTTTAGAATATCTTGCAATGTAAAACTAATCATATTCCAATCTACGCACTCACTCTAATATAATGCGAGCCACACCTAACATGCTAATATAAATTCTTACAGGAAATACTCAAAGAAAAATCAATATTTCTATCCTATGTAAACTCAACACACTCTCAAAACTAATCCATCGGTTTTCCAAAATACTTGTACCTTTTTTTATCCACTCCCATATCTGCAACTAATACCCTAACCAACACCTCGTATGGAACTTATGTTTTTACATAAGCTAAGGAAATAGTTGACTGACTACCATTTATAGCAACCACACAATGGATGACCCGTTGCATTTAGAATTATCTACTAATATGAAAATATAGCTATATCAAAGCAATAAATGGACATCGATTTAGCAATTGAAAAAACATACTAGGCAACAATAGCATAATAAGCTGGCCGTACAGTATTGAAATGTTGATGTCAACATGAAAATAATAGTATGAAAAAACACACTAGGCAACAATAGTATAATACATTCTCTGTACAGTAATGAAATCTTAATATGAAAACATAGCTATGTTAATATGAAAACGTAGCTCTGTCAAAGCAAAAAATGGACAGCAATTTAACAACTGAAAAAACATAATAGGCAACAATAGTATAATACACTGTCTGTACACTATTTAAATGTTGTAAATTAGCCTAATTTACGAGATTCGTACATAAGAACTTGAAGTTCTCAAATCATTTTCCATAACCACTTGTGTATATTACGTTACCATATGATAAAATATCAGACTATATATATTTTGAGTGGTTATGTATAAACATCTATATGTACAATAACTGGTGTAAATTCATCCAGACTTGACTTGGCTAATATACTTAATCCAGATTTGAAGTGGTAAAGGTCGTCCATTAATGCAAAACGTCAAGCAGATAAGTAGACATGACTTTTGAGTTAGTAATTACCCAGCAATCATCTACGTGCATGAGGCATGAGGCAGAAACAAGTATATATTTGCACGTACAAACAGCCAGAACTGGATATATCATCAAAAACACCAATTACTGATCTCCCCCTAAACTGTCTCTATAATTTTAGCATTTATGGAGCCTGTGTTATGAATAAAGGTACCAGTGATTATATATATATAGCTGTTATATAAATATGAAAAGAAAGCATTTATGCTTCACTTAAATGAGGTTGTCATGTCCTCTTCCATCAACCTGTATTGTAATACTCATGCAACAACTTTGACAAGACAAGATTCAAGATTTTCTTAATAATTATATATTGAATCAAACGGGTGAAGCTGAATCATCAAGTGTTCAAATTGGTATCCTTGCTATCAGCACATGGTGGTTTGATTATGAATGTCACATAGTTAAGAATTAGGAATGAATTAAAACTACTGAGTGGGCTACCCGTACTTTCAAATCTAATATTACACTCACATATTATACATTCTTCTAATAAACACTATTAATTAGTTGTAATATTATGTTATATATTAAATTAAACGTTACTTTTTTAATAATTTAACAATATTAACATAATAATAAATAAACATAATTGGGAAATAATTTACAATATTTAAATATTGTAAAAAAACACTCCCATGAATGCTCATTAATATTTGTATTAAAGTCATTAAACTATTAAAAAAATGTAATGTTTAATTTAATATAACACAATAAAACAACTATTTGACAATAATCTAAATTTCAACCGCACTTTCTAACTCAATATCCTGGTGTCTAGACAACTCATCTTATTTTCATCCTCGCTTTCAAACTCAGTATCCTCAAGGATCTATTTTCTCCACCAGTTGATTCAACATCTATTCTTTCTTATCTATAATAAATAATTTTGATGGAATTATGTTTTATACGATTTATTGTTATATCTTATATTTGATGATAGCATATCAGCTTAGTTAAATATCTTTAATTGCAAGTTCTGTAATCATAGTAATTAAAACGTAACCAAAAGATATCAACATCCAGATATTTGTCTTTCCTAAACTATATATAACTAGTAACAACAAATTTGCATACATCTTTTAAGAAAAAAATGATAAAAGTAGGTAAAAGCATATTTTCACAAATAAATTTAAGAAAAAAAAAATAACCATGTTTAAAATTAAAGAAGTCCAAAAATTTCTACATGCAATATCATTAATTTCAGCTACAGTAGAAACAGCAGCATAAGTATTCTGAATCTGAACATTTGAAATTCTGCAGTATACATACTCATTTACCTTAAACTATGATAACAATTATGTTAAATGATGAGCATCAGATCTCCAAGGTGATAAAATAAATGCTTATCATCATTAAAATGATTCAGAACCAATAATCCTCATTTGCCCATCTGTTTTCATTAATAAATAAATATAAACTATTAGGACCGCAAATAATGTCCAAACAAATAGGAAACACAGTAAATTGAATCTGGAGTAATAAAATAGAATTTTAAATCAAGCAAAGCTACGAAGAAAGATAAATGAAAAGAGGGAAAATGCTGCCTGCAAGCTGAAGAGTGGCTGAGAGATGCAGAGACGCCGCCTTTATAGATTCAGGGTTGTAAGTTATGACGAATGGTGGATCTCGGCCGTCCATTGATACAATCATATGTTGGATTAAACGGGCTTTATATTGTATATTCACGTGAGGCTTGGCCTATTCAAACCCCTAAAAATGCCGAGTTGCACCATGATTTTACAAAAAATCATGGATAAAAATACCACTTCTTATGTTTTTGTCTAAATTTATGCTTTATTTTTTTTTCGAATTTTTTGCGTACCACGTAGAGCAACTGCGTGGAGCCTTCGGGGCATCACGCAAGGCAACTTCGTGGTGCCTTCAGGCCACCAGGCATTGCTCCTGCATGGTTACCTTAAAGCACCACATAAAACAACTGCGTAAAAGAATATTTTTGAAAAGAAATTTCTTTTTAAGCAAGGCAACTCAGCAAAACGAGAGATTTTTCATTTTTACCAATATTTAGGGGCAACTCAATACACATATATTAGAATGAGAACCCGTGCTTGATTTGAATGAACCACTTAAGTTTAAATAGTTCTAAATGATCTACGTAAGTGTAAAATATGATAGATAAAACATATTTATTTGATTTGAATTTTAGCGCTTAAGAAGAGAGAAAATCATGAGAAATTGCGTCACTTCGAGATATATTAGATAAGCGAGATTATATGGACTTGAACTTGGATCTTCTTAAGATTACTCACAATCAAGAAGAGTCGAGTACTTTGTTTACAATGTAAGGATGAAAAGGTAAAATCTGAAAGAGATCCAATATTAATATATGTAGTGTTATCTGGTTTTTTGACCAAGAAGCCTTTAGACGAATCTAGACGTCAAGATGAAGATGAAACGATTTACGGACTTAGGAACATGCTTGGAAAGGCTATAAAAAGGAGCTCAAGAAGTTACAAGACAATAGGATTAAATGGACCACTCGGTACCGAGCTATTTTAACCCCTTGTGGTACCCTAAAGCTCTTGCATATGGAATAATGACTAGAGTGATCGTCATGGAGTGTTTTTCTCAAAGAAGAAATAAACAACTCTGAAGATTTTCTGAAGGAAAGCAGACAAGTGCAAGCGGTATTAGAATCTCTCAGAAACTACACGATCTCTAAGGAAAAGTGTTCGACACATAACAGATTGGAGATAGAAGACCAAGGGGAAAAAAGAAAGGGAGGTTTCCCCCAAAAAATCAGGTCGGTACTGAGTTGATTTTCTTGCTTAGTGGGCCTGCTTATCTACTCCTACACTCTTGTATCTAGATTTGGACTTAGTATTTCGTGGCCCTACGATTCTGCTGGACGATTTCCCTATAAATACAGACCCTATACAACTTGAAAAGGACTTTTTGGCTCATTATCTTCTTCATCTTTTATCTCTCCTTGCCATAGTCACTAAGGTAGATACTATTGGCTGTTCTAGGTTGTAACAACTTGTCAATCCCATGTGCTAGTAACTCTCAATCAAACAAATCAATAAATCACAATGGACATAGGCCAAAAATTGCCGAACCACTTTAAATATTGTGTTTTTCTCTTTGTTTCTCAGATATTTTGTACTAGATCTCTATTATTCTACAAGACTTTAGGTGTTGTGTCATTTTTGGTATCAACATTTTGATGCTTTCATTAAGGGAAGGAGATTCTCAGGCATAGATCTAGCTTTCTATTTTGGATTGGAGCATCCAGAGGTTATATCTAGAAGATTTTCTTTAAGGAACTTGAAGGAATTAACATAAAGAAGCAATGGCCCCTAGGAGATCAGAAAGATCATCAAGAGTAGTAGTTGGAGATGAAGGAAATACTCATCAAATGGAGTTCAGCAACCAGCAGGCTATACCAAGGCCATCTACCCCATAGGAGATGGTTGTTAGAGTGGGATTTGACAAAATGATGCAGGAGCTGAATTAGTAGATGGTTGACAGTCAGAATGCTCTAATGGAAAAGTTGGATGCTAGCATAGCACTACTGACTTAGCAGCCTCGAAAAACCAAGAGGAACTGGAGGAAGATTTCACCTACTGGATCTGAGGAGAAAAACTCGTTTGTTTCTTGTCAGAATTGGCGAGATGACAAACAAAAATAAAAGGCAATGGATATTGGAGCTGCAAAAGGAGCCGCTGGATGAAGTCCGAGTGCTCTCCCCAGAAGGAATCAAGTTGGTACCGACCAGAATCAGGTCGGTACCGAGAAGAAGAGGCCGTGGACTTATCTGATTCGAAGGATGATCTACAACTTGGCGGTGATGATTATGAGCTTGATGTTGTTGTTTGTGATGCTGGTGTTCAAACAACCGCAACAGAACCAACTGGAAATCAACAGAAGACCGAAGGAACGGTTCTTCCATAGTCTGGAGAACCTAGACATCGGTGGTTAAACCGATGTTTGTAGAGCCAAACACTCGGCGCAGCCCCTGATAGTCGACCTTCAGAGTATGGTGCCAACGAGAAGTATATAGCAGATATGGTTAAACGGTTGGTAGAAGAAAGCAAAGGTAGAAAGAATGAGGATTGGGGTTTCGCGCCAAGCAGAACTCCATCCACGGAGAACATTCTAAGGGAAGAGTATCTCAGGATGTTTATGATGCCGACAATGCCATCGTATAACGGGACTACTGATCCCAAGCTGCACTTATTCAAGTATGAATGCCACATGTATGATGCTAGGGTGATTGATGCAGTTTAGTGTAGCTGTTTTCCTATTTTTCTGGAAAGTGTTGCGTCGATGTTGTTTACTTGGCTTGCACCAAAGTCCATATCATCTTTTAATGAGTCGGCAAGGAAGTTTATGGAGCAATTTAGGCTCTATACTGCTTGACCAAAGGATGTGATGTCTTCTTTGAGTCTATCTCAAGGACCCAAGGAATCATTGAAGGGTGTGACAACCCTAAACTTATAATTAATCAAACGGTTAAGGTGGGCTAAATGAGAGAAGCAAGGGAAATGAATTTATAAGTGGAGGGTATGAGGGCCTAAGCCTAATTTTGTGGGACAATAAACATCACTTTTTATTATTCATTCATTTCATACTACTTAAATAAAATAAAAGGCTAGAAAGATACTTTAATGGTGGCTTAGGGAGAATGAATAAGAGAAGGTAAACAAAATGCAAGGTATGGAATGATTTAGAAGATTAAAACAAGGCATCTAGAAGATCTAGGTGAGTAATACTTAACCTTTCAAAACCATTCTCTAATATATATTTGGTTTCGATTAAGATCTATATGTTTTTAGTATGATGGGGTTCATACGGATCTTATTCACAAATTTAAAGGGCTAATGAATGTTTTAGGGAAAGGGTAGATAAATATAGGATGTTTTGATGTATTTTCCTTACTTTAATAATTTTGAAAGAGCATGGAATTTTTATATCTTGTTCTACATGATTTTAGAAACGGGTTTTTGGTTTGAGAAGTTTCTTAAGGTTATAAGATTTTACATGATTTATTAAAGGTGCCCAACTAGAAAATAAGCGAGGAAAATACCCTTAAAAGTCCACTTAAAGATTAATCGTGTTAGAACAAGTGTTATAAATTTTCTAGGAATTTATTAGGATTTTCTATAAGGAAAAATAAACCGAATTGGCTAAGTATTGTGCTAGGTCAAGTGGGGAACTACGGTGGCGCCTGAAAATAAATTTATATGGAAAATATTAACAAGTGTTGGGAAAAAGGGGGAAACCAAATCCAAAACAATTGCTGAAAAGAAAGACAAGGACACTACGGTTAATAGAAAGTAAAATAAGAACGAATAAGATACCGACATGTGTAAAGGCAAAGTCAGAAATGTCAAAGTTTGTCGAAATGGAGTTGGTTTGGTGGCGCTATGTTTATAAGTAAAAACAACGCACAACATGAAGGGATCATACTGCGCCATAAATGGGAAGTAAATACTTAATAAGAAAAGAAAAGGGATACTCGGTATTGGCGTAGGGTAGTACTGCACCAAGAAAAGTTGTAAAAGCAACTTATTAAAGGATAAGTAAATAGGACCCAAGGAGAGGCCAGGTCGATATAAGGAAGGGATACTGCGCTAGAAATAAGGATGGAAGGACTATTGACGCCCAGTGAGGACGCTCACTCGAATGCACACCTAAAGAATGTGAGGAGAGACATTCAACTTCCAAGGACTGTAGTGAGGTATTCTAAGCAGTTCCAAATTAAATAAATATTTAGAGGCTGCATGTGAGTTTCATTTTGGTCTACTGTGGTAGGGTATTCCAAGCAAATTGAAAAGTAGGTATAAATATAGAGGGACATTAGGTCTTTGTTTCTTTGTAGTCCAAGACTTAACTAATTAAATTATTAAATATTATGGGTGGCTGGGTCCCCGCAAGTCAATCCGATGAATGAATTTAAAGGAATACTATGGTGGGGTGATTCCAAGCGGTATTAGATAGGAGATAAACCTTAACGAGCGGTTAAGGAGGTACAACATTGGGATGCAATAATAGATGGGACTAGTTCAATAGAGAATAATCCAAAAAGGAACCAGAAGGGGACTGTGTAGGGAGCGCAGTAGTAAAGAATGATCAAAAAAAATTAAGGAACGAAATAAATTAGGAATTTAGTGGGGACTGTGATGGGGAAGCAGTAGTGAGTCTTTTAGTGTTCCACTCTTGATTGTTGAATGGGGGGACCCAATCTGTGCAGTGCGGTTTGGTCTCACTATATGATTATTTTGGGTAAGTATTATTCACACTGGACTTTATGTCTAACCCTTATTTTTATTATTGTTTTCCCTATAAACTCACGGGTACTCGTTTGAGTAGGTTGAGTTTATGGGATAGACATGTATAAGAAGGACCGCAATAGCAGATTGAAGATGGAGCAGGTGGCTCGGTAGTGAATAAAGATTTTTTTTATTTCCATTATACTAAGAAGTGTGGGTCCCATCATCATATGTGGACCCAACTCATATCATGTTTATTTTCTATCATATTTGACCCCTGCGTAGGCATGCTTTAGGTTAATTGTGACCGATGAATATGTAAAGATTGTTAAAGTAAAATCTTGATGTAATGAAAGTATTTAGATGCTCTATTTACTTTATTCTAATTCTAATAAACTGAACTCACTTTTATTGCTGGAAGATAATTCTAATGATGATTGCAGCATTATTGGCATTCATCTTCAATTTTCAAGTAGAGGATATTATAGTTTGGTATGGAGCGTAGGTTAGGGACATCTAAGTAAAGTAGAGATAGAAAGAGTATATATAGGAGTAGTAGTTAGAATAACATGAACGCCTAAGGAAGGGGATGCGCTACTATATATATAACGTACTTGTATGTTGCTATATAGATATATAGGAAGATACATCTATCCTTCTATTTTTGTTTCACTCTCTATCTTTCTGTTTCTAGTGAAGACTTTCTTAATAGAGAAGAAAGATGGATCTAAGGAGTGGATGAATTATGATAGGTGGAGCAAGTGTAAGAAGGGAGGTGGAGAGTACACAGACCAATTGAGGAAACATATGATATGAGAGATTCCCAGAGCAGTAGGAGAGGAAGCTTTACCACTTACAAATGAGTCGAGCATGGATGTGAATGTCTTATTTAGGCTGTTCATGGCTCAGATAATGATGGAAGCTACACCAGAGGCAGTTCAGCCAAGACCTACGGTGGTGAGAGAATATTTCCCAAAGATGAATAAAGATTTTAAAAGTTTGGGAGGGAAGGGTTTTACATGGAAGGAGCCTGCGATAGAAGTACTGAATTGGCTAAGATGTTGTGAGCGTAAATTTGAAGAATTGGGATTGGTTGATGCGTAAAAGAGAAGGTTGACATCAAGACAGCTGTAGGAAGATGCACTGGACAGGTGGGAAACAGTAGTTGTTGAGACCCCAAAGGAGGATATCACTTAGGAGCAGTTTAAAAGGAGGTTTGAGGCGTAGTTCATATCCGAATCTCAACAGAGTGTGCCGCTGAGAGAGTTTATTGATTTGTAGCAAGGTGACCTCATAGTTGAGGGGTATATCCAGAAGTTTAACTCTTGGCTAAGTATGGCAGGGAGATCATTAACACTCCAATGAAGAAGAATGAGAAGTTCATCAAGGGCTTGAAGCAAGGCCTAGATCATAAGGTGATGGCTCATCTGGCATCTCCTTTTGAGTTTGTGGTTGACATGGGTAGAAGGTATGATGGGATGTACCAGGAGCAGAAAAGAGTAGAGGAAAAACCCAAAGCGGAGCAGAAAACGATGTTTACTTCATACACCAATGGCAAAAAGGGAAAGGTGGAGAGATTGCTATTACATATGTGGTCTGCTACAACTGCGGACAAACGGGAAAATATGCTTCAATGTGCCATATGCCTAAGAATGTTGCGAGGGTGAAGTGCTTCAAGTGTGATAAGTTAGGACATCTAAAGAAGGACTGCCTAGTGCTCAAAGCACACGTCTATGCTTTGGAGGGACCGAGGGAAGGACTATCTACTAAGGAGAGAGGCATAGGGAAAGTCTTAGAAGGTATGGCTTTGTTTTTCGGTATTTCAATTAGAGTACTGTTTGATGCTGGGGTCGCACATTCTTTTATAGTTAAAAATTTGGTTGATAGACTTGGGTTAGGAGTCACCTACTTAGCCATTTCCATAATTGTAGCAAATTTGATAGGAGGGTATACCACTTTTGGATTGAGATGCACCAACCTAGACATTGAGTTGAGCAGGTGTAAGTTTATTTGCGATCCATATATGTTTGAATTCATTGGCTTTTGATTTATTTTAGGGATGGACCGGGTGGAGAAGTATAGTGCAAGGGTGCATTGTGTGGAGAGGATCATTACATTGAGTCATCCAGACCGTAGAGATAGAGTGTATGTGGTCTTGGAAGAATGTGGAGAACTGCGTAGGAACATTTTATTTGCTTTAACTTTGGAAGAAGAGGATCTTGGAGCAGTACGTGTAGCGAAGGAGTTCTGAGATGTGTTTGAGCCGGTTTTGGGGTTGCCACCCCCAAGAGCAATGGAGTTTTGAATAGATTTATTGCCAAGGACTGAACCGTTAAGTCGACCCCAAAGAATTCCTCCAAAGTAGTTGGAGGAGCTGAAGAAGCAATTGGTAGAGTTATAAGAAAAGAGCTTCATAAAGCCAAGTAGTTCACCTTAGGGAGCAGCAACGATATTTGTGAAGAAGTCCGATGGGTCGTCAAGATTATGTATAGACTGTCAAAAGTTGAATGAGAGGATGGTGAAGAATAGATATTCTTTTGCCGAGAATTGATGATCTGTTTGATCAGTTAAGTGGAGCTAAGGTGTTTTCGTAGTTGAACTATGCTACAGGGTTCCATCAGCCGAGAGTTGCAGCGGAAAGTATTACTTTGACTGTATTCAGAATGAGGTACGGTTCATATGAATTGTTAGTTATGCCATTTAGGCTGACTAATGCGCCCGCATTCTTTTTAGACTTGATGAACAGGATCTTCCGAGATAAGCTGGATAGATATGTGTTGGTGTTCATAGATGACATCTTAGTGTACAACAAGGATGATGAAGAGCATGAAGTTCAACTAAGGCTTGTGCTGGAGACATTGAGGCAGCATAAGTTAAAGGTGAAATTATCTAAGTATCATTTTTAGAGGAGGGAAGTGAAGTTACTAGGTCATGTGATTTCGAAAGGAGGGTCAGTTGTAGATCCTTCGAAGATGGAGGCAGTAAATGGGTGGAAGAGACCAGAGACTATAACCGAAGAACGAATTTTTTTAGGATTGACTGGCTACTGTTGAAGATTCATTAAAGGCTTCTCCCATATAGCTTTGCCGATGATGAAGCTGACCAAGAAGGGTGTGCAGCTTATTTGGGCGTAGGAGTGTGAGAAGGCGTTCCAAGAACATAAGTATAGGTTGACGAATTTTCCGGTGTTAGTAATACCTAAAAAAGATGATGGTAGTATTTTGTATACTGATGCGTCGGGTCTAGGGCTAGGTGTAGCATTGATGTAGAAGGGTAAAGTTATTGCTTATGCATCTAGGAAGTTGTTATCCTACGAATTTCGGTATCCAATGCATGATTTGGAGTTGGCAGCAGTTGTCTTCGCGTTGAAGATTTGAAGACACTATCTGTTGGGAGAAAGGTTTGAGTTGTATGCTAACCACAAGCATTGAGATATTCATTCTCTCAGAAGGAGTTAAATATGAGGGAGCAGAGGTGGTTAGAGTTTCTGGCATCATCTGATTTTGGGATAGAGTAAACCCCAGGAAAAGGCAACAAAGTAGCTAATTCCTTAACTTGAAAATCGCAGATTTGGCAATGATAAAGGAACAGACTACTTTAGAAACATCATCTAGGTGTAATGTGTAGTTTTGATCTTGTGTAGGTTTGAGCAGTGCATCTGGAATACTAGCATACTTAGAAATTAGGCCATCGCTAGTACAGAGAATAGCCAAACTGCAGAAGGGAGATGAGTTCTACACATATGTCATAAGGAATTTGGACTCAGGAGTCGAGGCAGTAGAGCCAAAGGGTTCAGTGTTGATAGAGAGGGAATACTGTGGAACAATGGAAGATTATATGTTCCGAGTGCAGAAGGGCCATGAAAGAAAGCATTGGAGAATATCATCGATTAAAGTTTACCATACATCCTGGAGGTACCAAAATATACCGAGATATGAAGAGTTCCTTCTAGGAAGGTATGAAGAAAGATGTGGGAGAATATGTGAGGAGATGTCATACATGCCAACAGGTGAAGGTAGAACATCATAAGCCAAGTGGGCTTCTGCAGCCTTTAGAGATACTAGTGTGGAAATGGGTTTCAGTATCTGTGGACTTTGTAGATGGATTGCCAAGGACAAGGGCGGGGAATGAAGGCATATGGGTCATAGTTGCTAGACTAAGTATGCTCATTCCACTCTAGTGAAGGCCAAAAGAATTGAGCCAAAGTTAGCAGAAATATATGTGAAGATGATAGTGAGACTGCACAGGGTGCCAAGTTCCATTATTAGTGACAGAGATTTGCTATTTACAAGCGTGTTTTGGTGGAGTTCGCAGAAGGTATTAGGTACAGAACTACGCATGAGTACTGCATACCATCCACAGAAATATGGGCAGCTGGGAGGGTCAACAGATTCCTGAAAGACTTGATTAGAGCTTGCATTTTAGACTTTGTTAGATATTGGGGAGAGTATTTACATATGGTAGAATTTCCATACGACAATAGCTACCAGAGCAATATTGGGATGGCTTCAATCGAGGCGTTGTATGGAAGACCATGTAAGTCACCCGCATGTTGGTTGGAGGTAGGAGACAGGATTCTGTTAGGACCAGATGTGGTTAAGGATGCTACTAAGAAGGTGGAACTGATCTGAGCTAGGATGAGGGCAGCATAGTCCAGGCAAAAAAGTTATGCGGACACTAGGAGGAAGGAACAAGAGTTCGTAGTAGGCAATCTGGTGTTCGTGGAGATTTCTCCGATGAGAAGCGTGATCCATTTTGGAAAGACTGGAAAGTTAGCACCCAGATATGTAGGACCATTTCCGATTATAGATAGAATTAGGTAAGTGGCGTATATAGTAGAATTGCCCAGTATTTTTGTAGGGGTTCATAATGCGTTTCACATATCACATCTATGGAAATGTAAGAGGGATCCAGATGTAGTGGTGAGTCGGAGTGTAGTAGAAGACCTGGTCATAAAACCAGATATGACTTATGTGCACGGACCGATTCAAATAGTGGATCGGGATGAGGAGCAGTTTCAAAACAAGGTAGTAGAGCTAGTGTGTCCAATGGAGCGCAAATCAGGAGGACTGCACATTGGAAATAGAGGATAAGGTCAAGAAGACCTATCTAGACTTCTTCGTTTCAGATTAGCGTATAAGCTATATATTATGTTGTATTGTGTTAGACCTCCCCCCACACAAACAGATATATATATATGTGTGTGTGTGTGTGTGTGTGTGTGTGCGCGTGTGTGAATGTTACGGTTGTTTGTGGTATCGGTAGATAGCACGAGTACATTTTTGTTCATGAATTGGGAATTCGTGGGGATGCTTAGGGTAAGCATGGAATAGAGGAGAAACCTCTACTGGACCTTATTGAATTTTGAGGCGAAATTCCTTTAAGGAGGTAAGATTGTAACAACCCTAAACTTATAATTAATCAAATTAATTAATCAAACGGCCATGTCGGGCTAAATGAGAGAAGAAAAGGGAAATGAATTTATAAGAGGAGGAGTATGAGGGCCCAAGCCTAAATTATTATGGGATAATAAACATTACTCTGTTCTATTCATTCATTTCATACTACTCAAATAAAATAAAATGCTAGAAAGAAACGTTAATGGTGGCTTAGGGAGGAAAAATAAGAGAAGATAAATAAAACGCAAGCTAAGAAAAGATTCAGAAGACTAAAACAAGACATCTAGAAGATCTAGGTGAGTAATTCTTCACCTTTCTAAACCTTTTTCTAATATAAATTTGGTTTCTATTTAGATCTATATGTTTTTAGTATAATGGGGTTCATACGAATTTTATTCACAAATTTAAAGGGCTAATGAATGTTTTGGGAAAGGATAGACAAACGTGGGATGTTTAAATGTAATATCCCTACTTTTTTAGTTTTAAAAGACCATGTAAGTTTTATATGATGTTTTATTCATGATTTTAGAAACTGGTTTTTGGTTTGAAAAGTTCCTAATCTTATACGATTTTACACGATTTATTGAAGGTGCCCAAATAGAAAATAAGCAAGGAAAATACCCTTAAAAGTCCAAATAAAGATTAATCGTGTTAGATCAAGTGTTTGCAAATTTTCTAGAAATTTATTAGAATTTTCTATAAGGAAAAATAAACCGAATTGGCTAAGTATTATGTTGGGGCAAGTGGGGAACTGCGGTGGGAAAAATGGGGGAACTAGATCCAAAACTATTGCTAAAAAGAAAGAAAAGGACACTGCAATTAACAGAAAGTAAAATAAGAACGAATAAGATATCGACACGTGCAAAAGCGTTGTCAAGAATGTTATTGTTTGAACGTAGTTTGGTTGGTAGCCCTATATTTATAAGTAAGAACCGTGCACAACATGAAGGGATCATACCGTGCCATAAATGGGAAGTAAATACTTAATAAGAAAAGAAGAGGGATATAATCGATATTAGGGCAGGGTGGTATTGTGCCAAGAAAAGTTGTAAACGCAACTTAGTAAATGATAAGTAGATGGGACCCGGGGAGAGGCCAGGTCAATATGAGGAAGAGATCCAACGCTAGAAATAAGGATGGAAGAGTTATTATGCCGGGTAAGGATGCTCACTCGAATGCACACCCAGAGAAGGCGAGGAGAGGCATTCAACTTCCAAGGACTACGATGGGATATTCCAACCAGTTCCAAATTAAAAAAAATACAAAGGCTGCATGTGGGTTTCTTAGTGGTCTACTGTGGTGGTGTATTCTTAGCAGTTTGAAAAGTAAGTATAAATATAGAGGGACTGCAGATGGTTGTTTCTTTGTAGTCCAAAACTTAATTAATTAAATTGTTAAAACCGCGGGTGACTGGATCCCCAAGTTCACCCTGACGAATTAATTTAAAGGAATACTATATAGTAGGGTGATTCTAAGCAGTATTTTATAGGAGACAAAACTTAACGAGAGGTTGAGTAGGTACTACGCTGGGGCGCACTAGCAGATGAGACTAGTTCAATAAAGAATAATCCAAAAGGGAATCAGGAGGGGACTGCGTAAGGAGCGCAATAGTAAAGAATGATAAAGAATTTTAAGGAACGAACTAAATAGGGAATTCAGTGGGGCCTGTGTCGGTGAAGCAGCAGTGAGTCTTTTAATGTTCCACTCTTGATTGTTGAATGGTGAAGGGAAAACTCAATCTATGTAGTGCAGTTTGGTTGTAACAACCCTAATTTTAATTAATATTATTTAGGAGATTTAATTGGATAAACTAAATAAAATAATGTAAAAGGTTAAGGAAATTAGGATTTGATAATTATTATGGGTCGAGACTTAATTAATGAACTAATAGAAATAATTAGAACATTCATAAAAAGGAGGATATGTGAGGAGGACGAAATAGGAAAAGAGTATAATTCCTAGATATAACCCTTCACATTCTCATTTCTTCCCTCACGTCATTGTTCACAAATGAAATCAAAGGGTTAAGGCCGGTCATAAACAAAGTATCCAAGGAGAAGAAAAGCAAGAGAATCAAATAAAGTAGCTTAGGGAAACAAATCAAATTAAAATCTCAACCTTCTTAAACAATTCAGGGTGAATAATAGTTATGAATCTCATATTTTAATTGTTAATTTTGATTTTAAGTATAAATCCGATTCTATTGCTCATATTATGTCATGCTATGATAGTTTGAATGATTATATGCTTATTGGTGAATTTATAGAATTTATTTATGAAATTAAATGATATGTTTGAGTTAGAAAACCTATCATATGACATCCAAATGACTTAAGATTTTGATATGATGCTAGAAACTTTATTTTAGAAGTGGATTTTTAATTTCATAGTTTTCTAATTTCTGATTTTTAATTTCATATTCTTGTGCTTTTGATATTAAGGTTACCATTAACATGATTATATTTTGTCGCCGGAAATTAATACTATAGATGACTGCAGCTTCTGTAGCGCTTAGTTTCGGGCCTCAAAATGGGAGATGTTACAACTTGGTATCAAAGCATATGTTTATGTAAAACTAAAGAATTTTGAACTTTAAAAGGAGTTTTTGAAAACATAATCCAAATGAATCAGAAAATAAAATTGGGGTATGGTATAATGCTATAGTAACTTACTTGTATTCGATATATATAAGTATACACTTATCTCTATTCTCCCTTTCTCTTAGACCATTCTTTCGTATCTTACTAAAGTTCGAATGCAGATTTAAGGAAGTAAGATATAGAGGCAGGAAACGAAAGAGTGAATCTCAGTGGAGGAAGCATCACTACCAATGAAAATGTCAGGTCGAACACTAGGAGAAATCTGGTTCGACGGACAACTACTAACGTAGGTAAAGGAATACGACCGGTTGATATAGGATCAATGTATCAGTTCTTTGTCAACATGATGCAAGCAGGAGCTACTGCTGGATTAGTTGGTGGAAATGCTGGAGGAGCTAATTAGGAAGTTCCAGTAGTAAATAATCATGTTGTTTTGAGTAGAGACTATGCAAGACTCGAGGGGAAACCATTTATTGGAACGGAGGATGAAATTGAAGCGGAGAATTGGTTGCTTCATTATGAAAGGATTTTTGATGATCTTGGTTTGAATGATGAATAGAAGAGGAGATTGGTGTCCAGGAAACTGTAAGGAGCTGCGTTGTACTAGTGGAATAATATGACTGTTGGGGTAGCAGAGGAAACTATGACTTGGTCAGAGTTTAGGAGAAGGTTTTAAGAAAGATTTATATCAGAAATTTCCAAGTCTACTCCACTGAGAAAGTTTCTGAGTTAGTGCATGGTGATATGATAGTGCTTGAGTATGTAACTAGATTTGAGGAGTTGTCAATGTATGGGTATGCTACCGTTGACACGGTTATCAAAAGGAATGAGAAGTTCATCCATGGACTGAGACCTAAGCTTGTTAGAACAACTTTACCACATCTCAGGGATCCATGTGATGTAGTCATGAAGATGGCTTTGCAAAATGAAGAGATGCTTGCTTTGTTCAGTACTAACAAGCCAACAGAGAGTCAAGGTGAAAAGAATCAAAAGAGAAAGTTTTACAAGAAGAAGGAAGCTCAGAAGGGTGGAGCTGCCAACTGCCAAGAAAGGAAAGTCTTAGGTTGTGTGTTACAAGTGTGACAAGAAGGGACATTATGCTCATGAGTGCCGAAATAGCAAGAGAAAGGAAGTCATTGGAAAGAAGAACATTAAGTGCTTTAACTGCGACTAAGTGGGACATTACAAGGACCAATATTCGAAGGAGGCTAAGGCAGATATGGAAAAAGTATTTGCTTTGGAACCGGCTACCTCGAGACCAACAGTTGAGGAAAAAGGAAAAATTATGATGGAAGGTATGCTTTTGATTCATGATATACCTGTTAGAGTATTGTTTGGTACCGATGCATCACATTCTTTTATGTCTCATTATTTGGTAGATAAGCTTAACCTAGAACCCTCATACCTAGTTACTTCCTTAAGGCATGCGAACCTGATAAGAGGGTATGCAACTCTAAGGATGAGATGTGACCAATTAGAGTTTGAATTATTAGGTCATATAATTGCCTGCACTTTGCATGTATTTGATTTCGTGGGCTTTGGGATTATTTTGGGTATGGACTGGTTAAGTAAATATAATGCTAGGATATTTTACCACGATAGGAAAATATTACTAAGACACCATAATAGTGGTGATTGAATTGTATACAAAATAGAGAATCCAAGTTTTAATGTTTGTGCTTTATTGTTTGTAATAGAGGAGGAAGATGAGTTGAATCGGGTTTTTGTAGTTAGAGAATTTGCAGATGTTTTTGAGCCTGTTACAGGACTACCGCCAAAATGAGCTATTGTGTTTTGAATTGATCTTGTACTTGGAGCTGAACCTATAAGTAGACCGCCTAACAGAATGACACCTACTGAGATGAAGGAGTTAAAGGTGCAGCTAGTGGACTTAGATGGAAATAATTTTATTAGACCAAGCAGTTCGCCTTGGGGAGCGGTCGTGGTGTTTGTGAAGAAACCAGACGGGTCATTAAGACTGTGTATCGATTATCGTAAGTTGAACAAAAAGATGATAAAGAACCGATATCCCTTATCAAGAATCGACGATTTATTTGATCAGTTGAGTGGAGCCAAATTGTTTTCCCAGTTGGATTTGGCGACAAAGTTCAATCAATTAAGGGTGGCAGAAGACAGTATTCCATTGACGGTGTTTAGAATAAGATATAGTTCGTACGAGTGGTTAGTAATTCCATTCCAATTGACTAATGCACCTGCTTTCTTTGTAGACTTAATAACCAAATTTTTCAAGAGTACTTAAATAGGTTTGTATTGGTATTCGTAGACGATATTTTGATATATTCTAAAGATGAAAGAGATCATGAGGTTCATCTTAGAATGGTGCTTAAGACGCTGCGGCAGGATCAGTTAAAAGCGAAGTTTTCAAAGTGTCATATTTGGAAGGAGGATGTGAAGTTTCTTGGTCATGTAGTCTCGGAGAAAGGGTTGTCGGTAGATCCAACTAAGATAGAAACTGTAAATAACTGGAAGATACCCATGACGGTGACTGAAATAAAGAGTTTTCTTGGACTAGCTGGCCAGTACCGGATATTCATCAAGGATTTCTCTCGAATAGCAGCACCGATGACAAAGCTAACAGGAAAGGATGTGAAGTATATTTGGACCGATAAATGTGAGGAGGCATTCCAGAAGCTAAAATATTTATTGACCAATGAGCCCGTGTTAGTAGTTCTGGATGGGAATCAAGGTTTGGTGGTCCATACAGATGCATGTGCAGATGGACTAGGAGTTGTGTTAATGGAGAGTGGTAAAGTAATTGCCTATGCTTCTCGACAGCTCAAACCACACGAAGTTAGATATCCGACTCATGATTTAGGGTTGGCTACTGTAATTTTTGCTTTGAAGGTGTGGAGACATTACCTTTTGGGGGAACGATTCGAGTTGTATATGGATTATAAGTCGCTAAGATACTTATCCTCTCAGAAGAAGTTGAATATGGGACAACTGAGATGGTTGGGGTTTTTAGCTG
Source organism: Allium fistulosum (assembly GCA_030737815.1). Taxonomy (NCBI): domain Eukaryota; kingdom Viridiplantae; phylum Streptophyta; class Magnoliopsida; order Asparagales; family Amaryllidaceae; genus Allium; species Allium fistulosum. The sequence goes on from CM060906.1 coordinate 75,824,326, forward strand.
CGTATGATTTTGGAATTGAGTACATACCGGGGAGAGGAAACAAAGTTGCAGATGCACTTAGCAAGAAACCTCAGAATGTGGTATTACCTATATTGGCATAGTGGAAGGATCTAGAAGCTTTGACTACTTGTAGTGTGCAGTTCAGATCGGCTGCTAGTTCTAGTTAGAGTACCGCAATGTTATCTTGTTTGGAATTTCAACCATTATTGATCGACATAATTACTTCTAAGCAAAGAGATGATCCATTGCTAACTGAAAGAATTAGAAGATTGGAAGGTGGAACTATGATTGATGATTTGAAGGATTTTTATCTTGACCAAAATGGATGGTTGAGAAAGAATGGACGATTGTGTGTTCCCGATGTTGGTGACTTATGGAAAGAAGTTCTTAGGGAATGTCATTGATCGAAGTTTACTATTCATCATGAAGGAACTAAGATGTATCAGGATATGAAGAGAAGTTTCTTCTAGGTAAGTATGACAAGGGATGCAGGCTTATGGGTAAAACAATGTCTAGATTGTCAACAGGTAAAAGCCGGGCATTGGAAGCCAAGTGGATTGCTTTAGCCTTTGGATACCCTAATTTGGAAATGGGATTCGATATTTATGGATTTCATTGACCGGCTACAAAGATCGAATAGAGGAAATGAAAGTACCTGGATCATAGTGGATAGACTGACTAAGAGTGCCCATTTCATTCCCGTTAAGTCAACCAGTACGGCACCTATATTGGCGAAGTTGTTTATGAAGGATATTGTTAGACTGCACGGTTTTCCAAGTAGTATAGTCGACGATAGAGATTCTTCATTTAATAGCGCATTCTAGAAGACTTTACGGGAAGTGTTAGGTACCAAGCTTAAGATGGGTACTACTCATCACCCATAGACAGATGGACAAACAGAGAGAGTCAATAAGATGCTCGAATATTTGTAGAGAGCTTGTGTAGTAGACTTTGATGGGTCGTGGCAAGACCATTTGCACTTGGTTGAGTTTTCCTATAATAATAGTTATCAGACTTGTATAGGAATGACGCCTTTTGAAGCTTTATACGGAAGGCCGTGTAAATCACCCGTATGTTGGTTAGAGACCAGAGATAGATTAGTTCTTGTTCTGGATATAGTAAGAGAAGCGGTGGAAAAGATTGATTTGATTCAGTCTAGAATGAAGGAAGCTCAATCTAGATAGAAAAGTTATGCATATAAGAGACGGAAGGACTTGAAATTCTCGGTTGGAGATCATGTTTTCGTCAAAGTGTCACCGATGAAGGGTGCAGTAAGATTTGAGAAATCGGGGAAATTGGAATCTAGGTTTGTTGGACCATTTCCTATTATAGAAAGGATTGGGAAACTCGCTTACATGATAGAGGTACCGAGCAGTTTGGCAAGATTCCATAATGCATTTCATGTTTCTCATCTGAGAAAGTATGTTTGACATCCAAAGACTACTATTACTCCGACTGCATTAGAAGATTTAGTAGTGGAACGAGACATGACCATTGTTGGACAACCAGTTCGAGTTATAGTGAGAGATGAGAAGAAGCTAAGGAACAAGACAATCAGATTATTAAAAGTCCAATGGAGTAACTACGAGAGAGACAGTACTTGGGATACAGAGAGCATGATTAGGGACACTTATCCTGATTAGTTTGATGGTATGTTTTACATTTATACTTATGTTTGATGTATGTACCTTATCGTAATTTCGAGGATGAAATTCTTTAAGGAAAAGAGTCCGTAACAACCTTAATTTTAATTAACATTATGTAGGAGATTTAATTAGATAAAGTAAATAAAATAATGTAAAAGATTAAGGAGATTAAGGTTTGATAATTAGTACGGGTCGAGTCTTAATTAATGAACTAATGGAATTAATTAGGACATTAATAAGAAGGAGGATATATGAGGAGGGAAAAATAGGAAAGAAGTACAATTCCTAAATATAACCCTTCCCATTCTCATTTCCTCCCTTACTTCATTATTCACAAACAAAATCAATAGGTTAAGGCTGACCATAAACAAAATATCCAAGGAGAAGAAAAGCTAGGAAATCAAGTAGGAAGCGGAGAGTCAAATCAAATTGAAATCTTAACCTTCTTAAACCATTCAAGATGAATAATAGTCATGCATCTCATGTTTCAATTGTTATTTTTGGTTATAATTATAAATCCAATTCTTTTTCTCATATTATGCCATGCTATGATAGTTTGAATGATTATATGCTTATCGGTGAATTTATAGAATTTGTTTATGAAATTAAATGATATGTTTGAGTTAGAAAACCTATCATATGACACCCAAATGACTTGAGATTTCATAATTTTCTGATTTAATGAGAATATTTGGTGAATTTTCTAAGGTTAAAAAATGAGATATTTTGGGTTTTAATTATTTAAAATAATTAAATTATGTTTTTAGCCTCGAAATTTTTATAATGAAGAATATTATTAATTAGATTAAAGGTGATTTTTGGAGATTTTTCCGAAGTTTTTAAGATTTATTATGAATTATTTGAGGTAGAAAGGCTTAATTAATTATTGAAACATTCATATAAAAATATATGCTTTGCAAATGTTTTTAGAAAAGAAAGATAAGGGTGCGATAGGTTTCATAAAAGTATTTGATAAAGAAATTATTAACTAATGAACTTTTGAAAAATAGAAGGGACAGGTAAAAAGAAATCACTTTTAATAGCAAAATTGCAGTTTTAATGTTAATTATCAGAATGCTAGGTCGAAGTTAATGACGCCGCCCTCTACCATGCCATATTTAGGGTCTTCAACGTTAATCATAGGAGATGCGTAGGATACCAACTTCGGTTGGTATGAAATGGATCAGTCTGGGTTGAGGTGCGAAGTAGAGCATCGAGGTCGACGTCATGAACTTCGAAGTGGATGAGGCTACTTTCTTTAACTTATTAATGCCACACTTAGTACTATGCCGCATGTTTTCTACAATGTCGTCGACCCCATTGGTTCGAAGTAATTAATAGCGGTGATAATGATGTTGCATGTTTTAAACATACCGACTTCGACTCTATAGGCAACTATGCCGCTATTAATGACTTCGGCTATATAGTGCCACGTGTTATAACTTCGACTTTAATGGTTGTCGCATTTAATCCTTAATACCTGTTTTCAAAGAAGGCCATATTGCCGCATTTTATCATTTCGCACTAATGACGCCGCTTATATTCTTTAAGACATTGACGTCCAGACCCATCAATGTCATTGAGTTTCTTTAAGGTATTGTAATACGATATACGAAGTGGTCGAGTTCGACTATATACCTCTATATTTTATAAATGTAAGACTTTAACATATTTTGAGGGGTGAAGACCTTCCTCGGCTATATCCTTGCCACGTTTATCAATTTAAAGGTTTTATGTTGTTTTGGCCTTATTGCCTATGTTTTGAGGGGCGAAGACACTCATCGACTATGTCGTTGCCATGTTTTATCAATATAAAGACTTTATATTGTGTTGGCTCTATAGCCTATGGTTTTGCAAGACGATGGTCTTAAATGAATTTGTACTTCATCAGTATTACTTTATAAAAGCATATATCATGGCATGGTTATTTTGGATATAGTAAAGGGCTATATTATCCTTGTTTTGAAAGTATGATTTCAAGGGTTAAATCATTTATTAAGAAAGTGTTTCCAAGGAAATAGAAAAGGGTATTTAGCCTAGAATTTTAGTAAGGAGATTGTTCTTATCACTTTTGGATAGATTGTGATAGGATAAATTTGACTTGGAGATTAGAGAACCAGATGCGACTAGTGTAGGGTAGCACCCTATACTTCAACTGTTAGCCCCTAGCTGATATAAGTCCAAAAATTCCAGTGTGTAGGGCTCTGTCAAGGGTAAAACAAAACGTAGGGTTACTCACAGAAAGGAATGCATAAAGATAAGGTAAGTTATAGCTTGGCCTGTAAAACCTCTAGGTTCATAGTAAGCCTAGCAAAACTATGAGATTGACAGCTAGTCAGGTAACACTAGGATAAGTGTATTTAGACAGATTGTCTAGTTTTCTTCTAATAGTCAGCTAGAAAATTTGATATATCTGGTAGGCCCGAGTCAGCCATGTAGGTTGATAGTTCCCTTGTGAAAACTAAACATTGGAACGGATAGTCCATTGATTTGACGGATAGTCATGATTTCCTATGTAGCATGCGTGCGCACTATTGTTCATATTGTTTATTTTAACCAATTTGGTTGCAGGAATTGATTTGCAAAAGATATATCTTAAAAAGGAATATTGATGAGGGGAAAACCCATTCCGCTCTGCGGCGTGGTCTCACTGATTATCTATAAAACCAAGATGGCATATTATTATTCATATCAGGCTTTTTATCTGACTTGAAGTTTATATCTTCCTCTTAAGCTCTAAGGTGCTCAAAATTGATTTGAGTAGATCAGGAGTAAGGGCTTTGCAGGTTAAGTAGGTTTTGGCGAATAAAGTTTCCAGAGACGTGCAGGAGGCAAAGTTAGCTATGTAGGAGACTATTTATTATTGTTATCCGCTATGTTATGTTAGTTGTTTTATGAATATATTGACAGTAGATGTATCTGTCTATATAGTAACTCTAATCAACCAAAGAGGCATCTTCATATGTCGCTTTTGGAGTATTTTCTAATTAAATTTTATCTGAATCTAGGCAATGTTTGGGATTTTGAAATGAATATGGAATATTATCTTAAAATGAAATATGAAAGTAAGCTTTGAAATTGTATTTAAAACTATTTCATATTCTTTGCTTCTGATATTATGGATACCATTAACATGACCACGTTTTATCACCGGAAAGTAAGTTTCAAATGGGGAATGTTAGAAAGGGGTTCTTGAATCGATTTAATATGCCAGTTACAGAGTTTAGCAATCTGAAGAAGGATTTGATATTTATGGCTTTGATTTGGAGCATACACCCAGACACGAACTTTGGTAAATGGTTATCGATAAAACAACCAACGACTATGGAGGAAATCCATTGGAAGGTCATTCAATTCTTACGTTTAGAGGAAGCAAGTCAAGCCTCTGGCTAGAATGATGGTAGACAATCGAAAGAAGTAATATAAAGCAATGTGGTTATTAAATAGACTGGAGAATGCTCTAGTAATATTGCAATTAATGTTGGAAATTTGAATGCTCAAATGAAAGAAATCAAGGCCCGGGTGGTAGATGAAATGAAATTAAGAAGTGCCTGAGGAATATGAGGCCTGATGAACACACGCCCCTGAACGATACGCTAGAAAATATATACCTTCTACGTAAGGAACGAAATGATATAAAAGGCCTCCTAAGAGGGAGGCGACCGAGGAGGAAAGGCATTTAGGAAAGTACCGTCATTTGCATGAAACCAATGGATAGAATAAGAACAAGAGCCATGAGGAATTAATAAGGAAGAAGAAGCTTTAGCAATATGTAAGAGAACCGCAGGATGGCGGTCAGAATGAAAGACCCAAGCGCCGTTTGTGCAAGGTAATCATCTTCGACCTAGCGAGAGGGGCCCAAGTAAACTGACGGATGATTAGTTATCAATACGATTACAGGTGGACCCCATCCAATAGAAAAAAGCTTAAAGGAAATGGAACGGTACGCAAACTCATTAAATCAAGTACAACAGGAGAGTTGCTTTGCTATAGAGGATGGAGCTTCGGCTAAGCAACAAAGGCCGGTGATAGATGATATCATAATCAGGAATAGGGATGCTAATGGTGTCGAAGCTTCAACTTTCAACCCTATAGTGATAACAATAGTCATAGGATAGGTAATAGTACGTTAGATCCCAGTGGATAGCGAAGTTCTGTGAACATTCTACGTAGGAGAACGTTTGATCAAATGAAGATTAGCATAGAAGGATGTCAAGGCTTGTAAAACCAAAATTCAAGGATTTACAGGCGAGGTGAAGCAACTGATTAGGATGATTGATTTGTCAGTTGAGGTGGGCGAAGGAGATCAGAAGTTTGTGCGGATCTAAATATTTATTTAGTAGATGAGTATTCAACATATAACATCTTTCTAGGTCAATCAGTCCTAGCTGATTTTAGAATAGAACAGGCTCTTTGGTGCTTAATGATGAAGTTCCCCATGGAAAATGGGATCCGATCAATAAGGGTAGACCAGAGCGTAGGAAAGGAATGTTATGTCGCAGAGCCGAGAAAAGCGAAGCGATTGGAGAAAGGAAAGAATGTAGAGAAGAATCCCCGCATTCAAAATCTAAAAGCATAGCAATTAAAGCTTTGGCTCGAGAACCATAGCAGGTTCGATAATTTTATGGATCCCTGGAAGAAGTCAGAGGAAGTACGGGCGGCACCGACCGAACTGACAGTTGATGCTCCACTCGATATGGATGATCCTTCTCGAACTCTCAAGGTTAGATCTTAGCTCGGTGTTGGATTAAGGAAGGAAGTGGTTAATTTTCTTTTAGGAAATTTGGACGTATTCATCCAGACGCATTTGGATATGTGCAGGATATCACCGAAGGTAGCATGTCATGCATTGAATGCGGATCCAAGGTTTCCACTAGTGATGTAAAAGGGATGTAGTCTGGGTCTGGAGCGATCCGCTACATTAAAGGAATATATGGATAAGCTAATGACAAATGGCTTTATCCATGATGCTTTATACCCAAAATGAGTATCAAACCCTGTGTTGGTCAAGAAATCAAACAAAAAGTGAAGGACGTGTATTAATTATTTGGATTTGAATAAAACATACCCGGAGGATAGGTTTCCCTTGTAACCAACTAGTAGATGGGACCATAGGACATGAGTTGCTCTTCTTCATGGATGCTTATTTGGGATATAACCAGATACCAATGCATATACCGAATCAGGAACACACTAGTTTTATAATGGATTTAGGGATGTACTGTTATCAAGTAATGTCGTTTGGTTTAAAGAACGCTAGGGCTACGTATCAAAGATTGGTTAATCATATGTTCAGGAACCAAATTGACGGACGATGGAAGTATATGTGGATGATATGCTTGTGAAGTCACGCCTATCGTGGAACCACTTGGATGATCTTTCAGAGACGTATGAAGTTTTACGAAAGTATAGAATGAAGCTGAATCCGTTGAAATGTTCTTTTGGAGTCGCATTGGGAATTTTTTTGGGATTTATCGTGAATGCGATTGGGCACTGAGGCCAATCTGGAGTAGACTGATGCCTTAAGGAATGTATGGGTCCCAACCACGAAGAGGGAATTACAAAGCTTGAATAGGAAAATTGCTGCCTCAAGTCGGTTTATCTCAAGGGTGACAGATAAGTGCATACCATTATTCGATGCCCTAAAAAAGGGTAAGAAGAATTTTGAATGGAATCAGGACTATCATAATGCCTTCAAGGAGTTGTTGAGGCACATGGAGAAACAACCGGTTCTATCCAGACCATTGGACAAAAAGGATTTGTCTGTTTATCTGGTAGTATCTGCTCATGTACTAAGAGTAGCATTGGTACGTGAGGAGGCGAGGATTAAAAGGCTGGTTTATTATATCAGCAAGCGGTTTACTGGAGCTAAAAATAACTACCTAAAGTTGGGAAAAAATTGCATATTGCTTGTTGATTGCATCAAGAAAGCTGCGACCATATTTTCAAGCTTACTCGATTATGGTGCTGACAAATCAGCCCTTAACAGGTGCTATACCGACACTGAAACTTCGGGGAGGTTGCTGAAGTGGAACATAGAGTTGAGTCAATATGACATTACCTATCACCCGAGGAGAGCGATAAACAGTCCGGCGTTGGCAAAATTTCATCGTTGAGTTTATTGCACGGGATGATCAAGAGGAAGACGATATGGTCACACTTTCCCATTGGAAGCTGTTTGTGGATGGAGCTTCGAACAAACATAGTTCAGGTGCAGGATTAGTGCTTGTAACTTTGAAAGGACGATCAATTTGTTGTACACTGAAGCTAGAATTTCCCATGACTAACAAGGAGGTTGAGTATGAGGTGTTAATAGCAAGACAGAGGATAGCAAAGGAACTAAGAATAAGAACGCTGCACATATTCACTGATTCCCAGTTAATGGTTTGTCAAGTGAGGAAGGAATAATAGGCTAAGGGTGCAAGACTTGTCCCTTACCTGAAAAAAGCATTGGAATTGTTGGATGATATTGAGCATTACACTATTATGCATATCCCTAGAGAGGAGAAAGTAAAAACTGATTCAGCGACTGTATTGGCTAGTTTTGGGGAAGTGCAGATGATGTATTTGGTTCTAGTGGAGGTTTTAAAGCTCCAATTATCGATCAAATGGATGTCGAATGAATTTTGAAACTGTAGAGAAATAGGAGTCATGGATGATTCCGATCAAGGATTATTTACTCAAGGGAACTCTCCTAAGAGACAGGAATGAACAGAAGGAACTCCTTCGAAAAGCACCTCGATTCATGATGCAAGGAGTGTTGTATAGAAGAGGTTTCTCTACCCCTTACTTCAGTGTCTAACCAAGGATGAGTTTAGAAAAATCCTTATGGAAATCCATGAAAGTAGCTATGGTGACCACATTGGGGGAAAATTTAATGGAAAAGGTACTTCTTTACAGATACTTTTGGCCAACAATAAATCGGGATGCAACTGATTAAACCAAACGGTGCGACCGCTGCTAGATATTTACAAAGATCCTAAGTGCTCCCTTTACATCGCTTAAACGAATGGTTTGCCCATGACCATTCGTGGTTTGGGAAATTAATATTATCGGGGGTGCTACCGATGGCAAAAGAATGAGCTAAGTATGCAATAGTTGTGATGGACTACTTCACAAAGTAGGCCAAAGCGGAACTGCTTACCACGATCACAATGAAAAAGGTGATCAACCTCGTAATGAAGAACATCATCTGCAGGTTCGAAGTGACTCAGAATATTATAATGGACAACGAAACTTAGTTCAAAAGTACCGAATTCAAAGATTTCTACAGTTCGCATAGGATCGAAAAGTGCTTTTCAGTGATAGCACACCCACAAGAAAATGGACCAGTGGAAGCAGTGAATAAAATCATCAATCCACCTTAAAGAAATGGTTAACTAAGGCCAAAGGAAAATGGGTCTATGTGCTTCCACTGGCATTATGGGCTTATAGAATGATTCACAAGTCTGCGACTGGAAATACGCCTTTCGTTTTGGCATACAGATCAGATGCTATGATCCTGATTGAATTGGAGGTCACTTCTCATTGTAAAAGGAATTACGATCTAAAGGTAAAGGAGTAACTCTAGCTTGAGTCCCTGATTTAGTTGATGAGAAAAGGGAGGAAGCGGAATTGAGGGTAGCCGCTCACTAGAAAAGAGTACACGAAAGTTTAACACAAAGTCCGGAACCGTACTTTTGAGGTAGGGGATCTCATTTTGAAATGAGTTCTCTAGGGTACATGGGCATTTGGTCTGAATTTGGAAGGTCCTCAAGCAATCAAACAAAAGCTTGGAGATGGAACGTTCAAGCTGGCCATAGTTGATGGAATCTCGATTCCACGGGCATGAAACAACGACTCGCTGCAGCACTATTATACTTAGTTTTATTTAGTTTATTTTCACAGATAGGCCACCTAAGAATTACAGGGGAAATTTAATAAGGTAGGACTTGTTGTATTTTTCGTTTATAAATACAATTCGCTTCTTGAACTGATAGAGCCGTGTTCTTGTAAACAAAAATTATGTGTTGTGCGATTAGCAGTATAATTAGTACACATTCCATTGGCCCAAAATCAGGACTAAGGAGTCGTCAGAGTCGGTCGGATAATTCAACCCCATCATTCAAAAACCGGAAAACAGTTATAACTCCTCTAGCCTAGGATCAGGGCCGAGGAATATAATTTAATGGGTCGATTGGATAATTTGGCCCCAAGGTACTAGCTCTTTTGGTCTAGACTAGGATAAGGAGAGCATATAAAGGAGTTGATCGGATAATTCGATCCTGATCTTTAGGTATTTGCTATACTCGGAGATAGGCAACATCAAGAAGGAGGACCACAAAGGGCTTGATCAGATAATTTTATCCTAACCTTTGGGTATTGGCTATTGCACAAAGTTGGGCATCATTAAGAAAGAAATACCACATAAGGGTTGATCAAATAATTCGACCCCAACCTTTAGGTATTGGCTACTGCTTGGAGTTAGGCGACCACAAAAAGGAATCCTGGAAAGTAGACAGTTAACGTGCCAGTTTTCGAAGACAGAAATTGGCATGGGGTTAAAACCCCGACAGCCATGCTTGCAGCCTAGCAGGATGCACTAGGTTAAAGTTAGGCGAGGATGATCAGCGAATACTCTCAGTCAATAGTTGGAGCTAGGTGAGAGTAGGAGCTGATGCCCAGAGACAGGCGTTCGAAACCACATGTTCTTTGATGTTTGAACTAGTGTACGGTCGAAACCTTTGCGACTGCGGTTGCAGCTTAACGGGGCATGTTTGACCAAGGATGAGCGCGGATAGTCGTCCAAGGTTGAAAATGGGTACAACCAGGTTCTTCCAACCTAGGACCGAGGCTGGAAAAGTATAATCAGATTAGGGGTAATTGGATAATTTGCCCCATATGATTAAAATACCGATCACGCATGTAATGAACGGCTTTTTCAACCCCCAAATGTCGACACTGATACGTCAACAATATTCATGTGCCGAACACCCAAGTGCTGAAAAGACATAACGTTAAGTTAAAAGAAAAGGAAAAGGAAACATAATAAGAAAGAAGAACACAATATCATAATCTCACATGCGGAACGGTAATATATAATATCTCAAAAGATCTTTACCAAAAAGAAAACTTCAATATACATTCATCAACCAGAGTAGACTAACCTATCATCAGCCTGGACAGTTATAACATTCTGTCCTCATAAATGCCGATAGATACAAAACAAGCAATGCAACGAAAAATAAATATGTGAATAGGCCTTTGAGGCATCCGACTTTCTCTTGAAACTCCAAAGCGTCCAGCTAAATCTGGAAATATACTCGGGGCCGACCCAAGCATTATAAAGAAATAACACCCAAATCGGTATGGTAAACCAGAATGAGAAACTCAAATCATATAGATTTTTATATTTATAAAACCCTTCAAAAATAAAGGTATCTCGTAAGACCACGCTGTAAATAAACATGGATAGGTTTTTACCTTACAGTAAACAAAGAATTTCGATTAGAAAATCCAATGATATTATAATAATGTCTAGGGTGAGGAATATAAATAATCAAGTAGCTGTAATGCATGTGAGTGTACACCACAATAATAATAGGTATATAATCAAAACCACTAAGTCGTGTTCGCTAATTGTGTAGGATTCTACGGAGGTGCCCTCGGTACATCAAGAATATCTCTCTTGCATAAGGATCCAAGATATCCTCCCAAAGCATCATACGTCCCTAGCTGATGCCCATAGAAAATCCATAGTTGGAAATAACACGAAGCCAAGTGCACCACTCACGCATGCATAACTATAAGTATCTCTAGGGTAGAGTCACTTGCACCACTGGGTTAGCTAAACCTCTGGTTCACGCATCCTATCTCTGGTTTTAGTTATATCTGCTGGTGAGGCTACTTATGACATTCCAATGCACGAGCCACAACTCGAACATATCTTGGAACCACACATAGATTCCCATATCTCAACAGATCTCAGAATCACACATGGACTCCCATATCTCAACAGATATTGGAATCGCACATCGATTCCCACATCCTGAATAGATCGTGAATAATCATATGTGTTCGAGCATCTCAAATAGATCTTGAATCTCCATATAGATTCCAGCATCTCGAACCAATCACGAACCTCTTCCAAAGCATAAAACATGTATATGGTTTTGGAGTGATTACAATTTTGAGTCATCTCATATAAGTACACTCCCCCACTTACTAGGCACTCTAAAAACTAATCGATGGATTTCCAGTAAACTCAACTCCGGTTCTTTTGGAAATAAACAGACAATACATAAGAGTGGAGATCGCCTCCTAACCGAACAGATTTCTTTATCATTTATCCTAGAAAAGAAAAATGAGTTTATACATACAATATAACATCGCGAAGATAACTGTACCATACAATTCCCGTGTTTCTTCTAGATATTTCCAGAGTTATATTTGGTCAATTTCAATAATAATGAGAATGATCGTATAAGGGAAACTAAGTCCTATATACTTTCCATACACAAGTAATCACACAAGTATGATTAAGACCCACAAAACACGATCAAGTCATATAAATGACTTCTAATCCCCTTTTTAATTAATCTTCCTTTATTAATTAAAACTTCCCTTTTCTACTTGTATATACATAATTAAAAATATCTTTACCAAGCATATATACAAGTATTCCACAATTCCCTATTCATTTATACTCTTTTCAATACTTAAAAAAGTATTCATATACTTATCTCAATGGTATAACTATATTCACAAATCATTAACAAGATTTACTTACTTTAAGAATATAATCAAAGAGGTTAAAAACAATTGTTACTTGCACATTATTACTATAAACCTCTTTTCTCTTTATACTTTAAAACTTATGCTTTTCTATCCTTTTTCCCAAAAGATTTCATACTTGTTATTATCTTTAAAATTCCATTATTAAAGATCTAAGTATTTTCCAAAACCATTTAACTATATTTTCCACTTTAAAAATACAATTCAAGGTTTTGAAAACAAACGCTACTAAAACACCATTTACAACAAACGCAAAACACTTCACTTAGTCATTATATATAAAACTCCCTTTTAAAGATTATATGACCTTTCAAAAGTATAATTCAATTGGTTAAAAATAATTGTTGCTTAAACATCATTCCTATAAACCCAAAATCACTTTTATAGTTGTCATTAACCTTGAAACACATCCATTTAAAGATCTGAGTACATCTTCGCTTTTTAAACAAGGTGATATACCTTTTTAATTATTTTTACACAACCATTCATTATAACATAAGTGTTATAATCCCAAAAACCACTTTTATATTCTTTTCCAAAATACTTAACTTCTTTTCAACCTAAACCTTCTTAAATTGATATTTATATTACATAAGCACCAAATTACTTTAATAAAATAATAACTAATTTTTTGAAACTAAATATACTTCAAATGTACTTTAAAATACTTATACTATAGTTTAAAACATTTATTTTAAATATTACTTAAAAATACTTATTTTATAATTTATTTAAAACCACAAAAACTAGTTTTTATAATTTAAAACTCTTTGCTTTAAAATTTTAAAAATAATTATAAAAACATATTTAAACTTCAAACTTCCTTTTTAAAATATTACAGTAACCTTTCATAAAATTACTTTTAAGGATTTGAAAAAATATCTAAAGTAAAGACCTTTTTACTTTATTAAAAACCATGATTTTCAACACAACTTTTTTTCACAGTTTCAATAACTTTCCAAACTAATTTCTTTAGGTCAAAGATACTCAAAAAATGTGTATGGAATAACCCAATATATATCCATAATATATCCACATTTTTAACCAATTTAATGTGTCAAATACGGGGAATTTCAAAGTGTGTTTATAACGACAAATTCGCGTCAACCATTCACACACAATTTCCAACTGAAGCAACAACATCAAACATGTAAACTAGTTGGGGCCACGATACATGTTTTAGAGGATTATAAGAGAGATTATACTGCATATAATTTTGTCACTTGCTTTCCAATGCAAGGAAGGGTCCAAAAGTAATAACTTTCATTGTGATCTATTTTAATTTATATTTGCACAGCAAACATTGTATTCACAACATATACAATTTAACTGGTGAGTAAACTCACCCTAGCCCAAGCCAAACCAAGACATAGAGGATCTCGCTACGAGTGCAATGGCAAAGACAACGTCTCGATTGGGCCTTGTATGCACAAGATATTGATTATATAAGAATTTGGATCAAAAACATGATTAATTAATTTAATTAATCATCACTTAATTAACAAATTACCTTTATCAACTTCTTCTTCCCCTTTTCCAAATACTCCTATACATGCACAGAGACACACCACATCCCCAAACCGTGCATCCACCATCAATCCTTCCTCTCCAGTCCACGAATCGACGCACGGACTTCGCCTTCACGCTCCTCTTTAAGCTCTCTCCATGATGCACCCAAAAATATGAAGCACGATGCCCCCCATCAAAATCCAAATTGGAAGTCACAAGCGATGAGCATAATGTCGCATTTCACCTAAGATGGTTGGAGCTCCGGTGACCATTGCCAAAAGGTGTGTGCTGCCATGGAAAATGACCTACACATGCTCGATCACTGTTTTAGATGTCGTGGACTTCCCTGGACGACCACACGCCACCAAATTACTCCCACGAGTTTGCCTTCGCCAAAGAAACTCAATGCCACCAACGCTATAGCTCTCTCCATCCTTATCTCATCCACGACCAATTCCTAGCACGGCCAACAATAGTCAAGCATCATCAATAAATGCTACACCCAACTTTGAAGTTATTGGTATGAAGCCCTCGACCATACAAGCTTAATGGATCCAAAATCGCCACTAATCGATGCTGGTAGCTCTCAAAACAATTGGATAAGGGGAAAAAGAGTGGCGAATGATTTTGAAGAAGGAAGGAGGAAAAAAAGAAGTGTGGAGAGGAAGGAGAAATTATCTTAAGTTAATCATCGAACGTTTTAAGCTCGCACGATCACACAGGACGTTGGATCGCTACGAAATTCATTGGCACAGAATAGCTCAATATTTTGGACCCAACGACAACGGTTTTGTCAAAATCCATCACGGTGCCTCGGGGTGATAATTTCACGCGTTGGTTAAAAAGAATTATTATTAAAACAAGTTTAATCACTTTAATTAAAAATTAAAAGTTTACATTTATCATTTATTACTAAAAAAGATTTTAAATAAGCTTATTAAATCAATTTTATTATATTAAATCTAAGATTTAAATAATTCAGATATTTAAATATAAAGCGTTTGACATTTTGGGTCGTCATATTCTCACCCCTTAGAATATTTCATCCTCGAAATACTAACACGAGCAACAAAACAAAAATCATGCATCAATACCCAATGGTATTTCAATCACTAGCATTCAAGGAAACAAGCACTTAATAATACTACACAGTACTGCAATCATTAACAACAAAATAACAATCACATAACAATCACATAACAATACTATACAGTGCTGCAATCACTAGCAACCAAAGATCAATCACATAATAATACTACACAGTACTGCAATCACTAGCAACCATAACTTATGGTTTGTCCAGGTTCAAAAACCTTCTCATCGCACCAGGATGACAAACAATCTACTAAGCGTTACCTTACGCTTAACAACTTTAGGTTATTACTTAGTCGATTACTCATGCTACCTTAGAACAAATCGAAGAGTCATTTCCCAAACTCTCTATAGGCCAACAAAACTTTCATACCAACATTATTAAAACCTGTACGATGCACATGGACCATTCATAGGCAATCTATAATATGATCACTCACTCGATCAGATAAATTTCACTTCCAAACTATTATATCTAACTTGACCTCTCTAGTGCAGACTCCAACCAGGTTCCTTAATTAGAAACCTCCATTCTCCTTACATAGCCATATACTATGATAGAAAACTTCAGGATCATATCAAGAATCCATGTCAAGCGTCCTCCGTTAAGAATCGAGTGAAAAATCCTAACTCGGACTAGTGTAAATCTCTTTGAAATCATGTACTTGAATCCTGGATCAAGAACTGTCATGCAAATAAAATGATCTATATACAACTTTCACACTTTATTCCAATTAGTTTCTTAACCACACTAGTTACTCTACATTTTAAATCACATTCATTCTGCATATAATATTCCTCATTTAATAATAAAATCATTTATGAATCATTTCATAAAAATTTACTTCAAGTTATTAAAAATTATATAACTTAAGTCCATACTTGTATAATACTTCACTAATCCTAAGAGTATATACAAAAATATCCAATTCATTTTACTTAACAAGTATGTTCTATAATTTAAAACTTGTTTAAATCCTAACCAAATTTTCTTTTCAAGAGTCACCTAAACTTATTCTTTATATTTTTACAAAAATACTTAGCTTCAATTCCTATATCAATTCGGAATTTTTCGACTGTCCATAACCATCGAAAACTTTGTTATATCCCAATAATTAAAAGCTACTAATCAATGGATCAAAACAAGATGCATAACCAAACTGCTCTAATGCATAGGATACATGCATCCATAATATAACTTAACCGAAAACTTAAGAATTAAACACCCGGTTTTATTTCAAATCATTTTGAAATAATATATACTTATAGCTTTTGTATATCAAACCATACTTTCGTAATTTAAATCAAAATCTCTTTTACCAAAACAACCACGAAGCAAAACTACTATGGTAGCATTCCCTGTTTTGAAACTCGAAAATAAACGCTAATGATGCTTGGGTGATTACCAGAATTGTTTTCCAATGACAGAAGTGAGTAAAGTACATTCTACCTCCATAAAACCCTTCTAAAATATTTCTACTCATAAATACTTTCAAATAATACTAGTATTATTTTCTCTTCACAAACTTTGAAAACCAATTTCCAAAAACATCAGGATATAAGTTCCCGAATTCTCAGCTTATATCCTTTTTATTTATAAATTATACTTTATAAACCATACTTATATAAAGTCATTTTAATATAAAATCATTTCACAAATATTTATTTATAAAATACCTTATCTTTCTTAAAGACTATAGTTAACTTTTTAACCTAATATTATTACCAAACGTCTTATAGTCAAACTGTGAAACTTAATTCACAAGGTTTTCCTTTCAATATTTCCACAAGTTACTATCTACCCAACCCATGTAGAGAAAAGTTAAAACTGCTCATAAAATGGCCAAACATAATTTAAAAAAAAGTGATAATAATTGAATATTATTATTTCATAACAAACACATCATAAATAACTATATCAATTTTTGAAAATTATTTTTTTATATATAAAATATAATCCTAGGTAAAATTATTTCATTTACCAATTTCAACATAATAATGTGTCGATTTGTCTTGTTCAAGTATTTAGAGATCTCTGTCAACAATGTTAGCAAATCGTATTGACCAGAATCCATAAACCACTCAACAGACCCATCAACTCAATACAAAACATTTTTGAATAACAATAACAAATACACACTCTCATATATATAATACACTAAACTCACAATAAGGCATTCTGTTACCCTATCTCATAATGAGTTATACTCCCATAAAGCCAAGGTTCTAGCTTAACCTTTAGCTCTGGTACCAAATGTAACGAACAACATTTTCGACCCCCGAATGTCGACACTAATACATCCACAGTATTCATGGGTCAAACACCCAAGTGCTGGAAAGACAGAACGTCAGGGTAAAAGAAAAGGAATAAGAAAGAAGAACACAATATTAGAATCTACATGTGGAACGATAATATATAATATCTCAAAAGATCTATACCAAAAAGAAAACTTTAATATACATATATCAATCAGAGTAAACTAACCTATTATCAGTCTAGACAGCTATAACAGCCCGTCCTTATAAATGCTGATAGATTTAGAACAAGTAATGCAGAGGAAAATAAATACATGAATAGGTCTTAGAGGCATCTAGCTCGTCTCCTGAAACTCCAAAGCATCCAGCTAAATCTAGAAATACACACAGGGCTGACCCAAGCATTATAAGGAAATAACACCCGGATCAGTCTGGTAAACCAGCATGAGAAACACAAATCATATGGATTTTTATATTTATAAAACCCTGCAAAAATAAAGGTATCTCATAAGACCATGCCACAAATAATCATGGATGGATTTTTACCTTACGATAACCAAAGCATTTCTATTACAAAATCCAGTGATATTATAATAATGTCTATGGTGTGGAATATAAATAATCAAGTAGTTGTAATGCATGTGAGCGTACACCACAACAAAAATAGGTGTATAATTAAAACCTTTAAGGCACGGTCGCTAATTGTATAGTATTCCATGGAGGTGCCCTCAGTACTTCGAGAACAGTCTTCCTACATAAGAATCGGAGATATCCTCCCAAGCATCTTACATCCCTAGCTGATGTACATTGGAAAAACATAGCTGGCTATAACATGAAGCCGAGTGCACCACTCACGCATGCATAACTACATGTATCTCTAGGGTAGAGTCGCCTACACCGTTGGATTAGTTACACCCCTGGTTTATGCATCCTATCTCTGGTTTAGTCATATCCACTGATGAGGCTATGTATGGCATTCTTGCACACGAGTCACAACTCGAAAAAATCTTGCAACCACACATGGATTCCCATATTTCAATAGATCTCGGAACCACGCATGGATTCCCATATCTTAATAGATCTCAAAATCACACATGGATTCCCACATCCTAAATAGATCACGAACAACTACATGTGTTTGAGCATCTCAAACAGATCTTGAATCTCTATGTAGAATCCTACATCTCGAACCAATCATGAACATCTTCCAAGCATAGAACACATATATGGTTTTGGAGTGGTTACTGTTTCGACTCATCTTATATAAGTACACCCCCCACTTATCGAGCACTCCAAAAACCAATCAATAGATTTTCGGTAAACTCAACTCCGGTTCCTTTGGAAATAAACAGACAATACATAAGAGCGGAGATCACCTTCCCATCGAATGGATTTCCTTATCATTTGTCCTGGAAGAGAAAAACAAGTTTATACGTATAGTATAACATCGCCGAAGATAACTATACCATACAATTCCCATGTTTCTTCTAGATATTTCTAGAGTTATATTTGGTCAATTTCAATAATAATGAGAATGATCGTATAAGGGAAACTAAGTCCCATATACTTTCCATACACAAGTAATCACACAAGTATGATTAAGACCCACAAAGCACGATCAAGTCATATAAACGACTTCTAATCCCCTTTTTAATTAATCTTCCTTTATTATTTAAAACTTCCCTTTTCTACTTGTATATACATATTTAAAAATATCATTACCAAGGATATATACAAGTTTTCTACAATTCCCTATTCATTTGTACTCTTTTTAATACTTCAAAAGGTATTCATATACTTATCTTAATGGTATAAGTATATTCTCAAATTATTAACAAGATTTACTTTATAAATATAATCAAAGGGGTTAAAAACAAATGTTACTTACACGTTGTTACTATAAACCTCTTTTCTCTTTCTACTTTACAACTTATATTTTTCTATCCTTTTTCCCAAAAGATTTCATACTTGTTATTTTCTTTAAAATTCCATTACTAAAGATCTAAGTATTTTCCAAAACCAGTTAACTATATTTTCCACTCTAAAATATAATTCAAGGGTTTGAAAACAAATGGTACTAAAACACCGTTCACAATAAACACAAAACACTTCACTTAATCATTATCTTTAAAACTCTCTTTTAAAGATTATATTACTTTTTAAAAGTATAGTTAAATGGGTTAAAAACAATTGCTGCTCAAACACCTTTACTGTAAACCCAAAATCACTTTTATACTTTTCATTAACCTTAAAACACATCCATTTAAAGTTTCGAGTACATCTTCACTTATTAAACAAGATGGTATACCTTTTTAATTATTTTTACACAACCATTCATTATAACATAAGTGTTATACTCCCTAAAACCTATTTTATATTCTTTTCCAAAATACTTAACTTCTTTTCCATCTAAACCTTCTTTAAATGATATTTACATTACTAATGCTCCAAATTACTTTAATAAAATAATTACTAATTTTCTAAAAGCTATATGTACTTAAAATCTTTAAAATACTTTAACATACTTATACTATGGTTTAAAACATTTATTCTAAATATTACTTAAAATTACTTATTTTATAATTTATTTAAAAACTACCAAAACATGTTTTTATAATTTAAAACTCTTTACATTAAAATTTATAAATAATTATAAAAACATATTTAAACTTCAAACTTCCTTTTAAAATACTTTAATAACCTTTCATAAAACTACTTTTAAGGATTTGGAAAAATACCTGAAGTAAAGCCCTTTTTACTTTACTAAAAACCAGAATTTTCAACACAACTTTGTTTCACAATTTCAATAACTTTCCAAACCCATACCTTTATGTTAAACGAACTCAAAACATGTGTATAGGACAATCCAATATATATCCACAATATATTTGCATTTTAACCAATTTAACCAGTGTCAAATACGGGGAATTTCAAAGTCCATTTATAGCGACAATTTCGCTTTAACTATTCACACATGATTTCCAATTAAATCAAACAACAACATCAAACATGTAAACAAGTTTGGGCTATGATACATGTTTTAGAGGGTTATAAGAGAGATTATACTGCATATAATGCTATCACTTGCTCAGGAGGGTTCCAAAAGTAATAACATGTATTGTTATCTATTTTAATTAATATTTTGCACAACAAACATTATATACACAACATATAATATTTAACCGGTGAGTAAACCTACCGAAGCCCAAGCCAAACTAAGACATAGAGGATCTCGCTATGAGTGCAACGGCGAAGAAGGCATCTTAATTGGACCTTGTATGCACAAGACATTAATTTTATAAGAATTTGGAGTCAAACTTTTTAAAAGTTTAAAAGTTTGATTTCGTTCATGGAAAGGATTTAATCTTATCCTTAATACCAAATATTGAGAAAGTTGATTCGTTACTATTTATGCGATTTTAAACTGTAGTATCTAGGCAAGGCCAGGAGCAACCAGTGCCCTGACTTACCTGGCTTCATTTTAAGCGAATGATAATATGAGTTGGAAATCAAAGTTTGGAGACAAGGGTAAGAAAATTAATTTCCATAGGCGATATCACTTATATGAAAAGGATTTAGACATATACTTAACACTAAATGTTGCCTCTATCTCGAAAGTTAAGAATGTACATCGAGGCAAGGTCTGAGAGGCAATAATGCCCCAACTTGTCTGGCTTCGTTGTTATCCGAGGGATAGTACAAGTTTGAAATCGATGAGTGGTGATAAGTGTATGAGATTTAATTTCCACATATGATCATTTTTGTTATTTTCAATAGTTGATTTATTGACCATCGACATCCTTCCTTCAATTTCGTCAATCTAAGACGATTTGTTGCTCGTTTAGAGCATTGATATCTTTTAGCGAAAATGACTAAACAAAGAGAGAGTGAGGGCCAAGCTATGTGGGATTTCATCCATTATGGTATTTTCACATCTATTCTAGATTGGTTTCGGTTCTATGCACACGAAGATGTGAAATACCGGATTCTCTTTATGGTTAGTGGGGTCCAGTTTGGAGGTTTTCGAGAGCCATCGTAGTTCTTAGGTATATTTTCTAGAAGTATAATTTTAGTAAAGGGGGCACACCCTCCGAGTCAATGTTTAAAAAATTAATTTTTCTTGCTTTAATTCAAATCTTCGAATTGTTTTCTTAATTGCATCGAGAAGTTTCTTGTGCACCTCTCTGTGTTTAATTATTTGTGTCCATTCTTTAAGTTTGGATTTTGTTTTGACTTGTTTCCATTCTTTCATGTTTGGATGTTGTTCTTGTGAGGTAAAACCTGTTCTGTGTTCAGCGGCATGGTCTCACAGATTATTATATGTTCATCATATTTCTTGAGCTTTCTTACGCTGTTTTTCCAAACTGATCTGAGTGTTATTTTATATAATGCTTGGGTCGAGCTAAGTTTTTTCCAGGTTGTCATTGGTAGGACATGGAACTCATAAAGAAGAGATGGATGTTCATCTGCTATGGTACTTTTATTTTTCTCTATATTATTATGTATACCCATCAACAATTGTAAGGTCAGGGGTTATAACTGTCCAGGCTGATGAGGTTTGTTTTAACTGTAATCTACTATGTATCTTAGAGTGACAGCTTTTACTATCTTTGTTATACTATATGTTATCGTTCCGCTATGAGATTTCATTTCCCCGGTTCTTTTTCTTTTTATTTTACCACAACAATCTGCCTTTCCGGCACTTGGATTCTCGGCATTCTAATACTGTGGATGTATTAGGTGCCAACTTTCGAGGGTCGAAAAGGTAGGTCATTACATTTGATTTCAAAACTGAAGGTTAAGCGAGAACCTTGGCTTTGGTAGGGTATGGCTCATTAGAAATAGGGTAAGTGACACCCTAGAATGAGTTGAGAGTATTATATATATATATATATATATATATGATAACATGTTTGTTATTTCCATAAAAATGTATTGTGTTAATTGGTCTGTTGAGTGGTTTATGAATTTTGATCAAGATGTGGGACGCCACAGTGTCGATAGTGATTTCTAAACACTCGAACAAGACAAACGGACATGATATTGTTTTTAGAAAATTGGTAAATAAAATATTTTACCTAGGATTATATATTATATATAAGAACTAATTTTTAAATTTATATAGTCATTTATGGTATGTTTGTTTGTTAGAAAATGATAACATTTCCTTATCATTATTGTTGTTTAATTTGTCATGCTTGGGTAGTTTAGGTGGATTGACTATTGTTTGTTGATTGTTTATTTATGCTCAACCACTTTATGAGCATTTATTGTTTTGATAATTATGAGTGCAATAAAATGAATCCCTTGTGCATTAAGTTTCACGGTTTGACTATAAGGTGTTCGGTGAATGTTAAGTTAAAAGTCATCTTTTAATAAAGTTGCTTAATATTATCTAAATAAGAAGATAAGACATTTAGAGGATAAATATTTATGAAAATATTATTATAATAAAGGAAAATTATTATAATATAAGATGACTTTAAAGTTACATTTTGTATGAGTATGGTATATAAAATGATTTATATGATTTATAAAGGGTGTTTTATAAGTAAAAAGGGTTTTTGAGAATTCAAATTCTGGTATTGCCTGATATTATTTTAAAAGCATTTTGAGAAAAGTAATTGTAGTATTACTTGGCAGTATTTATAAATATAAATATTTCAAAGAGAATTTTTAAGAAAGATACATTTTCTTTGAATAGTTCGAGGAAAACATCTCGATTAGTTTTATGATAATCTGAATAATGTTTTAAGTGACAATCAAATGTTTGCTTAGATGAACGTTGGAGTGCACTTAGTAAATTATTCTCTTTATCATTGTGTGATCGAAATGAATTCGAATCCGAACAAACCCAAAACGAGTGTTAGTGAATAAATTGTTAAAGTTATTTTATACATAGAAATATATGTAGTATGATTTCAAAAATGGTTTTGAAATAAAAATCGGGTATTTAGTTTTTAAGTTTCCTTAAAGGAAATTGATTTGAAATAAAAGGTATTTTGATGAAAGAATGTTTTGATAAATGAACTTTTTAACCCTTAGATAGATAAAAGATAATTTAACACAAGTTTTCAAATGGGTTAAATTGTAAGAAGGTTTTAATAAACTTTTTTTATTTAACCGCGTCTTTGTTTAAACATCTAAGTTATATAAATTATTTGATGGTATTAGGACGACTAATAAACATCTTTACCTCAATGATATCTAAGAAAAGTAGACTCTTGGACTGAGTTTGGATACTAGCATCCCGCTCTTCTTAGCTATTTGCCGGACCAAATAGATAAAGTGATCGAAGTAGTCGACTCAATTTTAAGACTCATATTATGTTTGGGCCACTATTTGAATTTTGAATCGTAAAACGAAATTGAAATTTTGTATATACTCTTAGGATGTAGAAGAGTATTATAAAAGCAAGTAAGGATGGAGAAAGTTTTAATTTTAATGTTTTATAAAGATGTGTGTTTATAAAATATTTATAAACTTAACTGGAAATTTGTGAAATGATTGATAAATAATTTTAGTATTAAATGAAAATGAAAGTGATTTAGAAAGAGATCGTTATAATTAAGAAACCATTAGTATTAAGTACGTAAGTTATACGTAGATCATTTTATTCACATGGTTCTTGATCTAGGATTCGAGTATATAACTTTGGGGTGATTCACACCCGTCCAAACAAGGATTTCTTACTTGATTCTTGATGGCGAACACTTGATTTGGATTCTTGATATGATGCTGAGGTTTTCTGTAATAGTATATGGCTATGTAAGGAGAATGAAGGTTTCTAATCAAGAAACTTATTCGTAGTCTGCACTAGGCAGGTTGAGTGAGTGATACTAGTTCGAAAGTAAAGTGTATGTATCCGAACAAGTGGTCGGATTAGATATTATGTACGGATGATCCATGTACATAATACGAGCTTAAGTATATTTGTATACTATGTTTTGTGGCTTAGGGAAGTTTAGGGTGTGACTTCCAATTTTGTTCTGAAGTAGCTTAGATAATCTTCTAAGCAATAACCAAAGGCTGATGAGCATAATGGTATGCTTAGAAAATTATCTATATCCTTGGACGATTGAGGAAGTTGTGCACTTAAGCAAAATTCTAAATCTTGTTTGCTAGTCATTTAACATTTTAAATAATGTTAATTGTTAGTTTATTCCTATATGGAATTTGATTTGATGGATAGTGTGATTTTATATACCATGGTTTGTGAAGTATGAGTTTATAAACAATGGACTTTTAAATTGTTGTTTATTAAGACTTAAATTACAGTGCTTTTGAAAAAGTGATTTCGAAAGAATTTGTGAAATAAATAATATTATTATTATTTTGAAAACTTGGATGAAGTATTATTATTTCAGGACATTTGAAAAAAGTTTTTGTAAAGCGATTTTTCAAATATTTTTGTTATGATTAAAGTTGGACGATTGTGGGGTTTTTAATTTGGAAGACTAGTGAGGTATATTTGTTTACTCTTGTAATTGCTTCGGAAGGAATGGGAATACCACTGGATGTTCCATACTGTTTTGTTTCTAGATTTATACCATGCTTAGGTAGGAGGAGCCTCCTCTTGTCATGTTGATTCCTGCTGTTGAGATTTTTCTTTTCGAAAGAGTTCTGGAAAAATATATTTTGAATAGAAAAAACTAGGCATTTAATTAAATTTATCTTTTAAAAAGATTAGGTGCATAGTATTTTATTTTGGAGTATTCTCTGTAATTATGTGGCAGCTTTTAATATGGATATAAAGAAAAAATATAAATAATTAGATTATTGAAATTCAAGTAAGTAATTTGATTTTTAAGAAAGGATATTAAATTTTCCGCTTTGTGATAATTTCGGGGACGAAATTCTTTTAAGGGGGAAGAATGTTACATCCTATAAATGTGAACACTTTATATTTAATTATAGGAATTATTTAAATATTTGAATTATGAATTAAATATTAATTAAATGGATTTAATGGCCTTATTAAACTCCTTTTAATTAATAAATACTAATGGTGAACTCATATTGTAAATTTGTTTACATAAATAAATAGTTTGATGAATAATTTAAAATATGACCAGAATTCGTTTTTTAGATTTTCAACATTCATAGAATGAAAATTGTTGCAACGTAACAGCATCTCCGGTTTTATTGATAGTCTCTCTTGTACACACACATTTATATTTGTTGTGCACACATATAACAAATATAAATAGGTTAAAGCTAAATAATAATTAGTGGTTAATGAAGGTAATTAAAGAGGAAGACTTTTGCTAAATTTATGTTACTTTGTATGTGATGTGATGGGAAGTACATTGATCATTTGGAGTAGAACATGAAGGGGTCTGGGGGTGGTGAGGCTAAGGAGGATGAGTGTAAGGCTGGGCTTACCATTTTGGAGTCTATATAAGTGCACCTTTGTTCCCATTTCTCTTTTGCCTTTCAATTCTCTTCCTTGGTTCTATTTTATACCTCTTCTTCATTCTTATTTTCTTAAGTTAAAACTATTCAAAACTTACTCGTTTCTCCTCTAACTTCTTGCATAAGCTTGAAATGATATCGCAAACATCATTACCTTCTCAAAGTGTCGAGTTTTGGAGCCAAGCCCATCCATTTCCTCCTTGGTTGTGTGTATTAAGGCTATTTCTTGGCCTGGCCATGTGTTGTGTCATGGGTTGAGGGTAGGAAATGGTTGCGTGTTGCTTTGTTGTGGTAGGAGGTGTTGCTTCTTCTTTGAATTAAAAGTGAGTTAATCTCACTTTAAAATAGTTTTAAAAATTGACTAAGTGTTGTAAAATATAATTTGTTGTTTATGTTGCTATACTTGTGTATATTGCTTATTTGGATTTGATTTCCCCTTGAAAGCGGATGACATAAATAACCATTGTTTTGCAGAGGACAAAAGTAAGAGGAAGTGTAGTGTTTTCATATCCAGTAGGTTGCTAGGAACACATCAAAGAATATACATATATGAGATTTACATGAGACTTTTGTAAAGGGACCCTAAGGGGTTTCTCATCAATGTTGATTTACTTTTATACTTATGTTGCTTATATTGAAGTTTGATTGAAATATATGTGTGATTTATTAGTTGTTTGTGAAAGTATCATTATAGTGATTATCGCTATACGGACACTTATGTAATCTCCGTTTCGAATCTTTTGTTTGTTGTTCTTATGATTGTGTTTGGGTCACTAAATATTTGGTCATGCTTTTGTGTTTTTAAATTGTTGTTTGAACAAAGTGTTGATGGCTTGGAAAAGGTTATAAAATCTAACTCCAAAGATTTTAAAAGTTAGAAAGGATTTGGTCACATTTTTGCAGTTCAAAGTCAAGTTTTTAAAACAACTTTCAAATGGGTTTTGTTGACTTCAAAATTCTCTAAATCTTTGTGAATGCATGCTAGACACTTAGTATGTTGTACTAAAAATAAAGTATAATATTCATACTTTTTTAAAAAACTTGGAGAAAATTCCATTTTTAAAAGGACCGATTTAAAGGAATTTTCCATACTCTCTTTAGTGACACTTTTGGCGCACTATTCCCAACTTTTATAAAAATGGTTTTAAAATTGACTTTTCTTCTTCGATCTTTTTGGAGTATCTTTATTAAAGTGTTTTTAAAAATAATTTGAAATTTATATAAATATTTTAAAGGATCTAAAATAAATATTTAAAAGAAGAAGTTTTTATTTTGAAGATAAGGAAAGGAAATGGTTTTGAGTTTTAATGTATATTAAATTTGAGATTTTCTTTTTAAATAATATTTAAAATAGATTTTTAAAAAATTATATTTCAAGTATTTTTTAGTTTATCGAAAGTGAAAAGGAAGCATGAATTACAACACCGTTGTTGTAATAAATGTTTCTCGATAATTGAGAAAGAAGTCATGGATTATAACTTTTTTGTTATAATAAATGATTTCATAAAGCTATTAAGAAAACTTGTTACCCGACTTAATAAGTGTTGATATTCTTATATCTTTAGAGGAGTTCTGTTTTAAACATAATAATAAGTTGATCTATAAATGATATTTTATAAATGAAAAAATCTTTGAAAGATTGTTTTAAAAATAAAGCTAAGGGTAACTGGTATTGGGTTTATAGTAAAAAAGGTTTTAATGACATTTTTTTAACCCTTCTTTTTTGTACGCTTAGAAATATAATTAGCTCTTTAAAGGTATATTTTAAAGAAGTGTTTCTAAAATGTTTTACAAATGTTTGTGATGTCAAAATCAAGCACAAGTGTGAGTCAAATGTTTTAAAAGTTTAAAATTTTGATTTCATTCATGGAATGGATTTAATCTTATTCTTGATACCAAACATCAAAACAGTAGATCCATTACTATCTATGAGATTTAAAAACTGGAGTGCCGAGGCAAGGCCAGGAGCAAACAGTTCCCTAATTACCTGGCTTTGTTTTTAAGCGAGATATAGTACGAGTTGTAAATTGAATTTTGGTGATAAGGGTAAGAAATTTAATTTCCACAAGCGTATCACTTATATGGAAAGGATTTAGGCATATACTAAAAAATAAACGTCAAGGCATGGAAACTCATCTCTATCTCAAAAGTTAAGAATGCACGTCGAGGTAAGGTCTAAGAGACAATAATGCTCCTACTTGTCTGACTTCATTGTTAACCAAGGGATAGTACAAGTTTGAATTTGATGAGTGGTGGTAAGTGTATGCGATTTAATTTCCATATACGATCATTTTTTTACTTCTGATAGTTGATTTATTGACTATCAACATCCCTCCTTAAGTTCCATCAATCTAAGACGATTTCTTGCTCGTTTGGAGCATTGATATCCCGTATCGAAAATGATTAAATAAAGAGCGAGTAGAAGCAAAGCTATATGGGGTTGATCCCATTAGGGTATTGTCACATCTAGTCTAGACTGGTTTCGGTTTTATGCGCACAGAGATGTGAAATACTCGGGTTCTCAGTAAGATTTGTGGAGTCCGGCTTGGAAGTTTTTGAGAGCCATCATAGTTCTTAAGTATATTTTCTAGAGGTATACTTTTGGTAAATGAGGGCGCACCCTCCTCATCATCGTTGGAAAAATTCATTTTCCTTGTTTTGATTCAAATCTTTGAAATTTCTTTCTTAACTGCATCGAGATTGCTCCTCTCTATGTTTAATTTTTTATGTCCATTCTTTAAGTTTGGATTTTATTCTGACTTGTTTCCATTCTTTCTGTATGGATGTTGTTCTTGTGAGGTAAAACTCATTCCATGTTCAATGACCTGCTCTCACGGATTATTATATATTCATCATATTTCTTGAGTTTTCTTACACTGGTTTTCCAAACCGATCCGGATGTTATTTTATTATAATGCTTGGGTTACACCGAGTTTTTTTCAGGTTGTCGTTGGTGGGATATGAAGCTCAAGGAGGAAAGCTGGATGTTCACCTGCCGTGGTTTTATTTTATTTTATGCTGTATTATTATGTACACCCATCTATAATTGTAAGGTCAGGGAGTTATAACTGTCCAAGCTAATGAGGTTTGTTTTAACTCTGATATATCATGTATCTTAGAGTGACAGATTTTACTGTCTTTGTTATATTATATGTTATCGCTCTGCTATGAGATTATGTTTCCCATTGTTCTTTTTCTTTTTATTTTACTCTAATAATCTGCCTTTTTGGCACTTGAATGTTCGACATTCTAATATTGTGGATGTATTAGTTGCCGACTTTTGAGGGTGGAAAAGGCGGGTCGTTACAACTAACATCAGATTTATTTTGTGTAAATGAGAACAATTTTTTTGTTCGTCTTTTAGACATAGTTTCAAACAATAATAAATAAATTGTTTAATAATTCATTCATCTCTACTTAATTAATAAGTAAGAACACATTAAAAATAAAATGATTGAACATGAGGAAAAAATTTGTAATAGTTTCAAGTAATTCATTCTTTCAAACTTGGACCTATAACCATTGAAAGTTTGAAATAGCAAAAAAATGTGTATCAAATCTAAAGCAGTTAACGATCATTGAAATTTGTGATTATATATTGACTTATTCATTAATTATCCCAAATAATAAGTAACCTAGCTTATTATTTAAAAAACTACCAAACAATTCGCTCATCTTTGTGGTTTCAATCAACAAATATGGATGAAGGATAAACTAGGAATCAATAACTACTAGCATTTTCAATTATAAAGGAGAAGAAAGAGTAGAATAATGTCCAACAAGTATATTTTGCCCTAGTTTAAGGCAATAAAGGAGAAAGAAAAATCAGATTTCATAATTAACATACTAGAGCACTAGCAGGCAATTAGGGATAGCACAGTAGATAAATAGCAGGCGTAGCTGTCGATTTGATAAGACGATTTGAGGAGTAGAGAGTCTAGGGGTTTCATTCACTATTGATCAATAGCAATGAACGCCAGTTTCAGTTTTTAGGTATTGCGAGAGACGGGGATTTGAAATAGTTAAGGCTCTGCTATTTTTGGGTATTCTTTTATTGGGTTGAGAAGTTGCCTACCTGACAGCGGTTGTATTTATGTCTGTGTCTGTGTGTTTGTACGTGTGTATGTATTTGTGATTGTAAACAAAATCTAAATTAGAAATAATTTGGTACATTGTCATATTAAGTATAATGTGTAGTTCACATATATATTTTCACTTAGTAACTAGTACTTAGATTTTATTCTTAATTTTTTTAGAAAACTACATAGTTATATTTTACTTCCCCTATAACAACTCGTATTTTTGGTAATTGCAAGTATTATAAAGTCATATTACCGAGACAATGGAATCAGGATCCGAGCCAACTTCCATTGTTCTCAAAATGTCGTTAGTGACTCTTTTAAGTATAGACTTCGATATATCTGGAGTTTTAGATTTTGAGTAAAAAGTTAGGAGTCGAGCCATAAGTGGTCGAGAAAGCTATCATTTGCATACAATGAAATTTGGACTTAAGACCACTCCACTATGTTCGAAATGTTGTTTCTGCCTCTTTTAAGTATACACCTCGATATATTTGGAGTTTCGGATTTTGGACTGGAAAGGGAAAAAGCTAGGGGAACTGAGATAATGAGGACTTTGACTTATCAAAGGCCCTACATGCCTATATATGGTTGGTTACAGCCCTCATCCTTCTTATTTTCATCTCCTTCTTCTCTTCAATCACCTAAATGGCATCAAGCCTTCGTTTTAATCTCTTCAAACCCATTCACTTTAATTCCTAAAATCCCAATAAATTCACCTAGGAAAACAGGGAGGAAGAAAAACTTGAGCAACATTTTTTAATGAAGGATGCAGCTTGAAAAATTAGGTCGAAGGCAGAAGTTGAGATGCGTAGGCATGCGTCATTGCAAGAGCAGGTGGCGGTAGAGTAGGTGAAGACGGTCATGTGCAGGGAAAGGCGAGCGTGTTTCGACGGACGATGGTGGACTACAAACGGAGACAATGACTTGAGTGGCAACTTTGACAACTTTGGTGTACATAGATTTCAGTGACGACTTCAGCATTGGAATACAGGCAAGTGGCGGTGGAGTGGAGATGAAGGTGACTGGTGGTGGTGAGGATGGCGGCGACGACGACCAACAGTGGTGAAATAAACTGTGAAAATGAATGATATATGAACTTAGCATTATATATAATTTTATATATGTGTGTGTATGCTATATTATTTTAGCATTATATATGTGTAATGCAATATAAATATAACATTATATATGTGTAATTCAATAAGAATATAGCATTCTGTTGTCATTTAGACTACAACGTCACTGTATACCTAGCAAAGGTACCACTGTATGACAACCACTCTCTAAACCATGTTGCTCGCCTGACATAGGCATGTTGAAATATAGCTCGCTAGCTAGCATGCGCCTGAACAATTCTCTCCATATGGAATGAGCTGACCACATCTGAACTGTTGATCACAATCAATGGTTCAAAAGAAGTTAGCATCCAAGGTATTAAACTTTGCCCTTCAAAGCATTATCTCTACAACTATAAATAGAGATCCCTATAAACTTGCACAAAGATCTTTTTTTGATTAAAAAAAATGAGTTTTTCTAGCTAAAAAACTCGTAATAGCCATTAAATTAACTCTTGTAATTGAAAACTCAAAGGAATCAGAACATCAACCATTATAAGGCAGATCTTTACTAAGATCAAACCGCTCTACATCTTGTATTATATACTTTAATAGCACTACTTATAATTCTCTTAGTTACTCCCCATTTTACATTTTAAACCATGATCTTAGTAAGTAACATTTGCTAAAATTCATCTCTAAACATCATTTTGAGATTAGCCAGAAAACTAACAATTATAAATCCCAATAATCATGCATATATATATATATGTATAACAATATTTATAGACACTAACAATATATATGTATTCCCCCTTGAATTTTATAATGTATTGATGGATATGCTTTGTTCATTATATACATATACATTATATATAATTTAATTAAAATAATACGGATAAAATTAATTTTAATTCAAAATCTATTTCATTATATCAGATCAAACATTAAATATGATAATGTAATTTATACTATTCGTGAGAACACATCAGAAGGTTTAGTGCATAATGAATAAAAGAGAAATTTTTGACATCCACCTATTTTACACCCCATCTGATACTATTTGTAACGACACGTATACTACGTGTCGGAGGATCATAGAATATTTATATTATTTTTATATATGAGGTCATATGGTTCTAATATTTTGGGAGATGACTCTTAGGGACATTTCCCACATCCATGATTTTAGACGAATTCATATGTGACCATTTTGACCTTGTAAATCTGGCATGGAATATAATTTTTGATAGAAGTCAAGTTAGGGTCTAAAACCACTTCCATTAGATCCAGATGATGGTTTCCATTTTTGTAATTTGGTTATATTAAGAAAACAGACTTACCGTTTGAGAGTTTTGGCTGTTTGAAGTTTTCTTTGATTTTGGGTAGCTTAAATGGGTAATTAGGTCATAAACCTTGAGATCCATAACCCATTTCAGGTTTAGAGCATGTGGAGGCTAATGGAACCTCATCCCCATCATTTCACTATTCCCAAAATAGTTAGAAACCTCCATTAAACTTCCCTTGACCAAAAGCAACCTTTAAACATAATTTAATTAGCCAAATTTTATCATTAAGAGGAGATTAGCGAGATTTACAGTTAAGATTAAGATTTTCTGTTAGAGGAGCATTGGGATTCGTGCCTATTACTATTCACTTAGAGATTTGGGCTTTGATTTGGGTTAAGGTGAGTGATTAAATCTCTCACTTACTAATTAGGTTATTAAACACTCAAAACGATGCTTTAAAAATTATTTAAAAATTCTAAAAATGTCTTTAGACCATAATAAACCATATATGTGAATTTTAGATGATTTGTATCTAATTTGCAAAAACATGTTTTTATGGGTTCTAAACTTGTTCTTATCGGTCTTCCAACTTTTACCCTAAACTTGGATTTCTTAAAAATTGATATCTTAGACATTTGGCTTTTACTTTGACTTCTATATGATGTTAGTATGCTTGTTTAATGTTTGAACGGTTGAAAACGCCGATCAAATGGTAATTTAGACTTAGGATTGGATTCATTGTTCGTCGACGACCCATAAATCCAAAGTTGTCCAATTGGGGTGCGATCAATATGGAGTGATGATGAAGTCCTTAGGAGGTCGAAAACCAAGTTTTAGGTCGTTTGGAGTTGGTATGATCAAGTTATGGTTGTTTGAAGTATGGTTCGGTGAGGATCGTTCATCGGTGACCGTTCGTCATGGCTGGTTCGGGATTAGCTCAAAACTTGATGGTTCAGTGGAGGTTCATACTCTAGGGTTTGGTCCATACTCTATGGTTCGGTGGGAGATATAACAACTTGGATTGGTGGAGCCAAATCAAACAAGAATTTGACTAAGTCTATAGGTCATCGCCGACCCATATGAGATTGGATCCAATTGGAGCACAACCCATAGGGGAGCCTTGGGAGATGTGCAAGAACTTATAGGTAAAGTATGGGATCGTTAGCAATGGTTCGGTGGCCATGGATCGGTAGGGATGATTCGGTACCTATCTATAGGTTTTGTTCCAGACTCGACGGGATCGATATGGGGTGACAAGGAAGGCCCCATATGGCTACATTTTGAATTTTAGATCGTTTGGAGTTTGTATACTCGAGTTATGATCATTTGGTGATGGATAGCTATACTTGGGGATGCAGAGTAGCCGAATTGAAGGAACTGTTAGAGGAAGGTTACATGACACATGATGACATTTTATGACTGACGATGGCTGTCTAGAATAGTTCCCAACCGCGATGACTTCAGGCGAGAGTCTTAAGGACAGTTCCGGGATGAACTCTGCTGTGAATGACATATGCAAAGGGGTCGTTGTTATTCATAGGTTTCAATGTGCACTTATGAAGTAAGGGTATGTGTGATGAGATCCGTTGTACCCTAGAGTGATGCGATGATAGTCTTATTCGTGACCTACTGTGTGGCATGGATTCAGGTAGTGACCCGAGACGTTGAGCAGTCTCTGACGAGGTCACACAAGTATTATATACCCAATGCACTGAGTGAGTGAATGTGAGGATGGAAGATGGATGTTATGTTTGTTTGATTATTTCTACTACCTTAGGGATGCCGCACGATGTAGATATTACCGATGCCGATATCTAGACACCCTTTTGTACCTTGATATATAGTACACCCATGATGATTATCATATAGTAGCGTATATCCTTTATATGTGCTAACTCTGTGGATGCAGGGACAAGTCAAGTATGATTTTCCATACCATTTGCCCTAGTTTATTGCCTTATAGTATTTGAGATTTCTACGGCTCACACCAGACTATTGTCTGACCGGAGGTTTTATGGTTTGCTTCCTATTACTATGGATACTCTTAAATGAGTAGATTAAGGATATTGGGTCTAGTGAGCACTTGGAGCTGGACAGATGACGAACAGGAGGCTATTCTCTCATATTATTATATGTACCCATTTGCTATTCCACTGCACAACACTATAGAGCTTGTTAGTGCCTTACTATCCAGAGAGAGTTTATGAGTTATTATTTGATGTATAACTCTATTACCTAGGTTGTTTACCGTAAGGATTTGTATACTCTGATGCTGTGATTCATTTATTTATTTACTATCTAACGTGTTTTTATATCTAAGATGTTTATTATCATATTTTATTCGATGCACTGTGAGATATACGATATGCTTTGCGTTGCATATTTACTTAACAATTTTATGGATGATCGTCCCGCATCTGTCGAGCACCATTACAGCGCACTATATAGGTATATTGGGTGTCGGTGATGTAGGGTGGTCGTATCACTTGGTATCAGAGCTTAGGTTACATTTTTTAATCTAAGGGATACCGTGATCCAATAGAGATATGGTATGAGTTCTCGCCTTAGACTGGATCGGGAGTGAGTGAGTGTGTGTGTGTGTGTACGAGAGTGCATACTTGCTATATATTTTTGTTTTTAAAACTATATAGTAGTATGTAAAGTACATAAGTCATATTGCACGCATGAGTACTACTTAAGCAGAATTCTTTATAGGGAGACTAATCATCCTTGTTACGGATTGAACAATGTGTCACCTAATAAGGAACACTGGTAGGAACTCCGTCTCTGGAGTCGAGGAGGGAGCTAGCTTGGGAGCTGCTAATCCCAATTTGCAGACCATGTTTAATACTATGATGAGGAACATGATGAAATGCTCCAGTACCTGCTCCGAATGTTATTGTTGAAGGTGGTGCTCCGGTGTAGGCACCCAGAGTCGGTTTTGCCAAGTTGAATAAAGACTTTACTAGTCATGGAGGAAAACCGTTTCAGGGAATGGAGTCGACGATGGAAGTTTATAGACTGGCTCGACACTTGCGAGTGAATAGTTGATGATCTTGGACTTAATGATGCTATGAAGAGGAGGTTGGCCTCCGTTAGCTTCAAGGAAGGGCGATGAACTGTTGGAACGCCATGAAAATTGCTACACCCAAGAATCAGTTTACTTGGGATCAGTTCAAAGCCCATTTTGAAGTAGGGGGATATGACAGTCTCTGAATGTTGCTGTGTTCAACTCTCTATCGAAATATGGGATGTTCTTCATTGACACCCAATTGAAGAAGAATGAGAAGTTCCTTATCAGCTTGGATGATCACTTAGGAGAGAAGCTCATGAGCCATATTGACGAGTCTTTTGAGACGCTAGTTGAGAAGGCCTTGAGGCATAAGAGTCCTTATCTAAAGCCGAAGGCTACTGTTCCAAAGAAAGATTTTTAGTAACATTATTTAGGATATTTAATTAGCTAAATAAAATAAAATAATGTAAGGTGGTTAGTGGATTGAGATTTGATTTAACCAAGGGTAGTCGTGCCATGTTAAATGTAAATCAAAACGAGATAACATGAATAAAAGTGTTAGGAAATAAGGGAGGGAAAAATGGGAAATAGGATAAATTATACCCTAAACAATTAGGAAACCCAACACACGTTCATTTCATTTTTCTCAAGAAAAATACTCTAAGGCCGGCCACCATTTTCAATCTCAAGAGAAGATAAAGCTAGGATTTCAAGAGAAGAAGTAAATCAACTTATTCAACATCAAATCTCACATCTTTAATAACAAAGCTAAGGTGAATGATAACTACATCCCATTTTTCTTATAGTTTTCGGTTTTAAGGATAACCCGAAATGATCTTGCATGATTTAGCCATAATTTTGAAGAGTAAAATGTTTATATATGTACACGTTGATGACTTAAGCTTGTTCATATAGATTTTATGATATGTTTTGATGTGAAAACCCAATTTAATGACATCCAAATATCTTGCGATTTCAGAAATAGACCAGAAATGATATTTTAGAGATGGTTTCAATTTTTATAATTTTCTAAATTAATGTGGATTTTATATCAATTTTCTAGTGAAGAAAATGATTTATTGGGTTAAAAATAACTTACGGGTAAACTATAATTGATTTGGCTCTGAAGTTTTTATATGTTAGAAAACATATTAAAACGATTTTCTGGAATTTTATAGAATTTTACAAAGAGTTTTAATGAACATATAAAATTATTTAAGGTATGAGACTTAAATGTTTTATATATTTAATTAAGGGGAAAGGGTGTTTCGCAAATAATATAAATTAATTAATTCTGAAATTGTGGCAGCACTTTTAGAAAAGAAAAATTAGCAACCAATAAGTGTTTGACAAACAAGGCAGGTTAGTTAAAAAGTTTACTTAAAAATGGTTTAAATCAGAAATTCATGCTAAAAGCATGTTTTGCCTCTTTTGGTTTCGCCTAGGTAGCTTTCGACTAAGACCCTCCGTCTCCTTCCACAAATCAATGCACATAGTATCAACATGTTGGTACTTAGTGAACTGGACAAAGGCGGAAGGTAAGAGTCGAAACCAAGGGGTTCCGAAAGGATCGAAGTGCCTTTTTGTTTTAAATGAGAAAAGCGCTTTCTTGCTTTCGACAAAGTAGCTTTTGACTTGGTAGGCTTCCGACTAAGTCAATTGATTTGAAGAAAGGTTTTAAGGTTGTGCCTTTGTTCTAAGTAATAGCTTTCAACTTAGTTCCTACGACTAAGTCAATGGTTTTAATGGTTGGTTTCGAAATAGTTGTACCTTTTTTTAAATAATAGCTTCCGACTATGTCGAAGCCTTTACTGCTGCTTTCTACCTTTCGAAACAGAGCTTTCGAAGCGGGTTGTTTTGTTTTATAAAAAAACCCTGCCGCTTCTCCAATGCCATCGGAAGGGGTGATTTTGACACCACCACTTCTTTATTTAGTTATACCTTTCGAAAGAGTAAGCTTTTGACCCTGTTGCTTATGACTCTTAGTGATTTTTTAAAGAATAACCCAAAGGTTTCGACTAGTTAATGTTGAATGATTTCAAAATGTGTTTTCCACATGTTTTAAAATTGAACCCAAATGCTTTCGAAGGGTTTAAGGTTTTGATGTCTTCGAAAGGTTTTAAAGAAGGTTTCGAAGGGGTGGTTTACCTACGTTTTTGAAAGGTCTAAAGAAAAGGTTATTCAATGGTTTCGAATAAGTTTAAAGGAGAGGGTTCCTATGGTTTTGAAAGGCAATGTTTATTGGTTTAAAGAGGGATGTCTAAGGTCTTTAGCTTTCAACAGAAAAAAAATTCAATGGTCTCGAAAGGGGTACTTTCAAATGTTCAAAGATTTTCATCAACTAAGGTTTGAGTAAAGAGTGTGTGTGTGTGTGTGTATAACATGGCAAGGTGATTTTGAGTAAAGCATAGAGTAGATGTATTTTCCTTGTGTGTGAGTTGATTTAAAGGTCTTGAATCATTTTGCAAAAGGGTTTCAAGGAATATTATGTGAAGGGATCCCTAAATAAAAATGACTCAGATATTAGAATACCAGATGGGACTGGTATAGGGTCGTGCCCTATACATTAGCTATTGGCCCCAGCTAATTTATTCTGAAATTCCAGTGTGTAGGGCTTTGTCACAGGTAAGACCAAAATTATGATTACATACAGAAGGGGATATATATATATATATTTGTATACAGATAGGTTATTGGTGAGCCTACAAAACCATTAGGATCAGGTGACCCTGGGAGATGTTAAGTTAGGGACATACCGTCTAGAAGAGAAGTATTTAACAGATAGTTAAGGACAGACTGTCAAGAAGAGGAGTGTCTAACATATGTTAGATTATTTTATTTTATTTATAGTGTCTAGTAGGCCCGAGTCAGCTAAAGGTTAATAGTCGGGCAAACAAAACTAGAATGTTTAAACTGATAGTTCTTTTATTACCTAATATGTATGTTTACATGATGATGCTTTACAGTATTTAACCAGTTGTGGCTATAGGAAAAGGTTCACAAAAGATATGTTTAAAAATAATGTTAGCGAGGGGAAACCCGTTCTTTTAGGTTTTAGTAGGATGACGAATAAAGCTACCGGGGGCGAGCAGGAGGCTAACAGATAGTTATTAGGAGTTGCGGTTCTTGTTTTGTTATTTATTTCCGCGTTGTATGTATTAAGTTAATTATGACTATATGACTCTGATCATCCAAGGGGGCATCTTCATATATCGCTCTTGGCATATTTTGTAATAAGTATATTTTATCATTGCTTGGGAAACATTTTGGGATTATGTATTATGAATACGGTACATGTGTTTTGAAATGTAATGGAAAAATGTTATTTTGAAATCTGTGATTTGTTACATATTCAAGTGCTTCTGATATTATAGATACCATTAACATAGCTGTATTTAGTCGCCGAAAGTTAATACTATATATGACTCCAGCATCTGTAGCGCTTAGCTTCGGGCCTTTAGATAGGGTATGTTACAACTTGGTATCAGAGCATAGGTTTATGAAATACTTTAACTAAAAAATGATTTTTGAAAACATAATCCTTAGGAATTAGAGTTAGGATCGAGGTATGTGATAACGCTATGGTAACGTACTTGTATTTGCTATATATAAGTATACACTTTATCTCTAGACTCCTATCTTTGTTAGGCTATTCTTCTGTATCTCACGAGGCTTGAATACAAATATGGACGGAAGAAGAGACAAAGTTAACTTAGGAGGAGATGGGACCACCAAAAATGGAAACACCCGAACAAATGTTAGAAGAGGTCAAGGTCAGGCTTAGGCTGAGAATGTTGGTGCTAGGGTTCCCCAAGTGGACATGGGAGCCATGTATCAGTTTTTCATAAACATGATGTAAGCTAGAATCACAGTTGGAGTTGTTGGAGGAAATGATGCTGGAGGAGGAGTTAGCCCGATATGGGTATGCCACTGTTAATACAGTATTGAAAAGGAATGAAAAGTTTATTAGAGGTTTGAAGCCGGAGTCTAGGGCTACTTTACCGCACATCAGAGATCCATGTGATGTGGTAGTGGAAATGGCATTGAGACATGAAGAGATGTTTGCTTGTTTGGAGAAGAAGAAGGAGAAGGAGGTCTAGGTTGGACAGGGCCAAAAGAGAAAGTTTTTCCACAAAAATAATGCTAAGTAAGGTGGTGCGACAAAGAAAGGAAAGTCTGAGGTGGTCTGCTCTAAGTGCGACAAGAAAGGACATTATGCTCACGAGTGTCGTACTGAAAAAGGAAAAGGAAAGGAGGCGATTGGAAAGAAGAACATCAAGTGCTTTAATTGTGATCAGGTCGGCCACTAAAAAAATCAATGCAAGGAGCCCGCAAGGGATGGAAAGGGCCAAGTGTATGCATTAGAGCCCGCTGCTTCAAGGGCAGTAGTGCAGGGGAAGGGAAAGGCTGTGTTAGGAGGTACGCTTCAGATTCACGATATGTCTGTTGGCGGTTTGTTTGATACTGGTGCATCTCATTCTTTTATATCTCGATGTTTGGTAGATAAACTTAACCTAGAACCCACATATTTAGTTACTTCTTTAAGAGTTGCAAATCTGATAGGAAGTTATGCGACGCTTGGGATGAAGTGTGACACTTAGAGTTTGACTTGCTAGGGTATACCTTTGTTTGCAGTTTGCACATGTACGACTTTGTTGGGTTTGGAATTATATTGGGTATGCATTGGTTAAGTAAATACGATGCTATGATATTTTTCCAGGATAGGAAAATATCACTTAAACACCCAGATTGTGGTGATCGGATAGTTTATACCATAGAAAACCCTAGCCATGAGATGAATGGTTTGTTGGGTCTTTTGGAGTTGGAAGATGAGTTGAATCACGTTTTCGTAGTTAGAGAATTCGCGGATGTGTTTGAACCAGTAGTTGGATTACCTCCCAAACGATCCATAGAGTTTCAGATAGATTTGGTGCCTGGTGCAGAACTAGTAAGTAGGCCGCCAAGCAGGATGACACCTACAGAGATGAAGGAGTTGAAAGCTTAGTTGGTAGATTTGGAAGGTAAGAGTTATATTAAACCAAGTAGTTCGCCTTGGGGAGCAGCAACAGTATTTGCTAAGAAGCCAGATGGATCGTTAAGGCTATGTATCGATTATCGTAAGCTGAATGAGAAGACGATAAAGAATCGATATCCATTGCCGAGGATTGATGATTTGTTCGATCAATTGAGTGGAGCCAAGATATTTTCTCAGTTGGATCTGGTGATAGGATTTCATCAACTTAGAGTGGCAAAAGATAGTATACCTTTGACGGCGTTCAAAACAAGATATGGGTCATACAAATGGTTAGTTATGTCGTTCGAATTCACTAATGCGTCGGCATTCTTCATGGATCCGATGAACCGAATTTTCAGAGAGCGCTTGGACAGGTTCGTGTTAGTCTTCATAGATGATATTCTAGTATACTCTAAGGATGAGAAGGAGCATGAAGTTATCTTAGAGTTGAGCTTGAGACGCTGAGGCAGCATCAGCTAAAGGAAAAGTTTTTGAAGTGCTATTTTTGGAAGAAGGAAGTGAAGTTTCTTGGTCATGTGGTTTTGGAGAAAAGATTGTAAATCGATCCATAAAAGATTGAAGCCGTTAATAATTGGAAGAGACCAGAAACAGTAACTGAGATAAAAAGTTTCCTTTGATTGGCCGGATATTATCGAAGGTTTATAAAGGATTTTTCGCAGATAGCTACATCGATGACTAAGCTAACGCGAAAGGATGTTTAGTTTGTGTGGACTGATAAGTGTGAGGAAGCATTCCAGTGCTTGAAACAGTTATTTACCCATGCACCGGTGTTGGTGGTTCTAGAGGGGAATGAAGATTTAGTTGTTTATACTGATGCGTGTGGAACATGATTAGGAGCTGTGCTAATGTAGAGAGGTAAAGTGATTGCCTATGCATCTCGACAGCTTAGACCGCATGAAGTTAGGTATCTGACACATGATTTGGAGTTAGCTGCAGTAATATTTTCCTTGAAGGTGTGGAGGCATTACCTTTTGGGAGAGTGGTTCGAGCTTTATACAAATCATAAGTCATTGAAGTATTTATCCTCTCACAAGGAGCTGAACATGAGACGGCAAAGATGGTTGGAGTTTATTGCTGCTTATGATTTTGAAATTGAGTATACTCCCGAAAAAGGAAATAAGGTGGAAGATGCACTTATTAGGAAGCATCAGAGCTATGATAGCAGTATGGAAGGACTATGAAGCATTATCATCTTGCAGGGTGTAGTGGAGATCCGAGGCTAAATCTAGTGGAGGATCTACTAGGTTGTCTTGTTTAGAAGTCCGATTCATATTGATTGAGAAGATTGCTTCTAAACAGGAGGAGGATCTAGTGTTAGCTGAACGAATCAGGAAATTAAGGGAAGGAATGGAGAGCGATGACTTAAAGGATTTCTGTCTTGACCAAAGTGAACGGTTGAGAAAGAAGGGTAGATTATGAGTTCCAAATGTGGGAGACATAAGGAAGGAAATTTTGGAGGAATGCCATCGTTCAAAATTCAATATTCATCCAGGAGGAACTAAGACGTATCAAGATATGAAGAGGAGTTTCTTCTGGGAAGAAATGAAGAGGGATGTTGGCTTATAGGTGAAACGGTGTTTGAACCGTCAACAGGTAAAAGCCGAACATCAGAAGCCAAGTGGATTGCTTTAGCCATTGGATATTCCAGTATGGAAGTGGGATTCTATTTCTATGGATTTCACAGACGGGTTGTCGAGATCTAATAGAGGGAATGAAAGTATATGGGTCATAGTGGACAGATTAACCAAGAGTGCCCATTTCATTCCAGTTAAGTTAAGTAGGACGACACTTGTATTGGCTAAGTTATTTATGAAGAATGTGGTTAGACTGCATGAAATTCCTAGTAGTATTGTTAGTGATAGAGATTACTTATTCACTAGTGAGTTCTGGAAGAGTCTATAGGAAGCTTTAGGAACCAAGCTCAAAATGAGTACCGCTTACCATCCGGCAAACAGAAAGAGTCAACAAGATCTTGGAGGACTTGTTAATAGCTTGTGTATTAGACTTTGGGGGATCAAGGGAAGACCACCTACACCTAATCGAGTTTTCATATAACGATAGTTATTAAACTGGTATAAGGATGGCACCGTTTGAGGCTTTGTATGGAAGACCATGCAAATCCCCTGCATGTTAGTTAGAGACCGGGGATATGTTGGTTCTTGGTTCTGATTTGGTAAAAGAAGCAGCATAAAAGATTGAGCTGATAAAGGCAAGAATAAAGGAAGCCCAGTCTAGATAGAAAAGCTATGCAGATAGAAGACAAAAAGATTTAGAGTTCTTTGTTGGAGATCATGTTTTCGTCGAAGTATCGCCGATGAAAGGTGTTATCTGGTTCCAGAAGATGGGGAAGTTCGCACCGAGGTTCGTAGGACCGTTTCCTATTTTAGAAAGGATTGGGAAATTCACATAAAGAGTAAAGTTACCAAGTAGTTTGGTGGGAGTCCACGATGTTTTCCATGTATCTCATCTGAGGAAATGTGTTAGGGGTCTAGACACTACTATAGTACCGACTGTGTTAGAAGATTTAGTAGTGGAACCAGATATGACTATAGTTAGGAAGCCTATCCGGATAGTCGAGAGAGATGGGAAGAAGTTGAGGAACAAGACAGTGAGATTAGTGAAAGTCCAATGGAGTGACGATGCTAGAGACTATACTTGGGAAACTGAGAGCCGGATTAGAGACGCTTATCCTGATTTATTAATGGTATGTTTTACCTTTGATAGTGTGTTGTGTACCTTATCGCAATTTCGAGGATGAAATTCTTTAAGGAGGAGAGATTGTAACACCCCATATTTTTAGTAACATTATTTAGGATATTTAATTAGCTAAATAAAATAAAATAATGTAAGATGATTAGTGGATTGAGGTTTGATTTAACCAAGGGTAGCCGTGCCATGTTAAATGTAAATCAAAACGAGATAACATGAATAAAAGTGTTAGGAAATAAGGGAGGGTAGAATGGAAAATAGGATGAACTTATATTCTAAACCATTAGGAAAGCAACACACGTTCATTTCATTTTTATCAAGCAAAAATACTCTAAGGCCGGCCACCATTTTCAATCTCAAGAGAAGAAGTAAATCAACTTATTCAACATCAAATCTCACATCTTTAATCACAAAGCTAAGGTGAATGATTACTACATTCCATTTTTCTTATAGTTTTCGGTTTTAAGGATAACCCAAAATGATCTTGCATGATTTAGCCATGATTTTGAAGAGTAAAGTGTTTATATATATGCATATTGATGACTTAAGCTTGTTCATATAGATTTTATGATATGTTTTGATGTGAAAACCCTATTTAATGACATCCAAATGCCTTGCGATTTTAGATATAGACCAGAAATGATATTTTAGAGATGGTTTCAATTTTTATAATTTTCTGAATTAATGTTGATTTTATATGAATTTTCTAGTGAGGAAAATGATTTATTGGGTTAAAAATAATTTACGGGTATCCTATAATTAATTTGGGTTTGAGGTTTTTATATGTTAGAAAACATATTAAAAAGGATTTTCTAGAATTTTTGTAGAATTTTCCAAAGAGTTTTGATGAATGTATAAAATTATTTAAGGTATGGAACTTAAATGATTTATATATTTAATTAAGGAGAAGGAGTGTTTTGCAAATAATTTAAATTAATTAATTCTGAAATTGTGGCAGCACTTTTAGAAAAGAAAAATTAGCAACCAATAAGTGTTTGACAAACAAGGCAGGTTAGTTTAAAAGTTTACTTAAAAAGGGTTTAAATCAGAAATTCATGCTAAAAGCATGTTTCGCCACTTTTAGTTTCGCCTAGGTAGCTTTCGACTAAGACCCTCTGCCTCCTTCCATAAACCAATGCACATAGTATAAACATCTTAGTACACAGTGAATTGGATAAAGGCAGAAGGTAAAAGTCGAAACCAAGGGGTTCCGAAAAGGTCAAAGCGCTTTTTTGTTTTAAATAGGAAAAGCGCCTGCTTGCTTTTGACAAAGTAGCTTTCGACTTGGTTGGCTTCCGACTAAGTCAATTGATTTAAAGAAAGGTTTTAAGGTTGTGCCTTTGTTTTAAGTAATAGCTTTCGACTTAGTACTTACGACTAAGTCAATGGTTTTGAAGGGTTGTTTCGAAATAGTTGTACCTTTGTTTTTAAATAATAGCTTCCGACTATGTTGAAGCCTTTACTGCTGCCTTCTACCTTCAAAACAGAGCTTTTAAAGGGGGTTGTTTTGTTTTATAAAAAACCCTATCGCTTCTCCAATGCCTTCGGAAGGGATGGTTTCGACACCACCACTTCTCTACTTAGTTATAGCTTTCGAAAGAGTAAGCTTTCGACCCCGTTGCTTGTGACTCTTAGTGATTTTTTAAAGAATAACCCAAAGGTTTCGACTAGTTAATGTTGAATGATTTCAAAAGGTGTTTTCCATATGTTTTAAAATTGAACTCAAATGCTTTCGAAGGTTTTAATGTCTTCGAAAGGTTTTAAAGAAGGTGTCGAAGGGGTGATTTTCCTCACTACAGCAAAAAGACCCTACAATAGCGCCAAAAAACGCTATTAAAGCCTATAATAGCGGTTTAATAAATGTTGTATAACGACATGTTATTAAAAACAGTGAACAATTTATAGCGCATAATAAACACTATAAAAAGTATTAATATAATAGCATAAATAATCCGATGTT
This sequence comes from Allium fistulosum, assembly GCA_030737815.1. Classification (NCBI taxonomy): domain Eukaryota; kingdom Viridiplantae; phylum Streptophyta; class Magnoliopsida; order Asparagales; family Amaryllidaceae; genus Allium; species Allium fistulosum. The sequence continues at coordinate 75,869,160 of CM060906.1, forward strand.
TTAAACATTTTTATAGCGGTAAATTATGTGTTATTGATTACTATAATAGCGCTATTTGTCTGCTATGAAATTCGTTATAAGCCACAAAATACTTTTTGTTTTTTCTAAGATAGCACTAACAATTCGCTATAAAAAGTATTAATAGCGGATTATGAGTGCTGTATATGGACACGTTATTGTAGATGACTTGTTACAACACAAATATGCCACTATAAAGATTCAGCTACAATAGCGCTTATACTCTGTTTGATATGTTCTTTTATAGTGCTTACAGACCTATTATTCATCATTCTTTATAGCGCTTTTTATAATACCATAGCGCTTTTTCTGTTATGCATCTGTAATACGGACAGATTTAATAGCGGTCATTCGACGCTAGTAAATATTTATAGTGGTTTTCAAGTGCTATGGTTTAGTTTCACAATTCAAAAAATTTCTTTATCCTATTCATAAACTACAACATTAAATAACAGTATCAAAATGCACAATAATTACCATTTTAAACATAAAATCATTTAAATAACGCAACAATCATAAAAGATAATAAATATAAAGATGTAACACATTACATTAAACATATCAAATATTCATACACATAATATCTTATAGCTTAAACCACATAAATCAAAACGTAGTAGTAAATGTTTTAAGCACACCCCAAAAAATAGTAGCAAAGTTTAACAATAAAACAAGTACATATTTGGTTGTTTGCATTAAAAAGAAGACCATAACTTTCACATCCTTCTTCTTTCACACACATGCAAATAAGATAAATATTTACATTAGGAACGAATATGAATAAAACAGTGATGAAATTTGATTTTTAGATAGCACAGTGCAGTATGTGTGCATAAAGAGTTGATAAGTTGAAACTAAGGCCTTTTTTAACTTGACTGCAAAATACATCCAAGCCATAGAAAATCAAAGCAATCTTAAAAAATTTGAAATGAAGTGACAATAACAAAACCAAAATCAAAGGAAGAAAAATTCAACATAAACAGACTAACTAAAAAGACACATGCATAGTAACATAAGAAAATAGTGTCGAAACTTCCTATCATGCTTGAATCCTACATCCAATAGCACAAGGAAATATTTAGTAGCATTGAAGGCGAAACAATTGGTGGCGGTAGTTGAAATGTGACTCTAAAAATTGTAAGTACTTGAACTTCTAAATTTAGTGGCAGTAATTAACTACAATCATTATTTCAGGATGAAACAATTGTTGTTCATCATTAATTCATAATGATACAATCTCTCTAAATGTTGATTTCTATTTGTCTCAATATATCTCCAGATTCACAACTGCTCATTCTATTTTTATTATTATGAATTAATCTAATGAACTGAATACAATGTGTGCTTGGGACAACACTATTTGGAGACAGGAACTTCACTCTAAGTTAACATTATTCCTATTTAAATGCAAGAAACATAGTATAATTTGGTTATTATTGTGTCATGGTGCAAAAATAGCAAGTTTTCGACCACGAGAAGCTATTTGTGGATGACACAATGTGGGAAGCAGAGATTGATATTCAGGCAATAGTTACAGCCGGTTTGACATTTGAAGATGCATATGTTCCTAAATATTTCACCAAAGACTGTCACAAATCGGTATCCTAATCCAATAGCTCATAATGTTCTTCACAAGCTTGTTTGTGCTTCTTTGTATCCTAATGCACATTTCCAATAGCACTATGTATATTAGCACATCCAACTACTCGATTTGCCTTATCTACCAAGTACATATCGCACACTAAAAAGCAATCCATCTGTACCTCAAAAAGTAATCAATATTCAGATCCTGCTTCTTTCGCACATGCACCAATATGTATGAGAACTTGAGAGAGTGTGTATGACAATAGTTGGGATGACTAATTGAATAATACAATAATTGGTAATTAGTAATCGGTTGACAGACGGACCTAACAATTAAGTGAGTTGGTAATATACATGAGAAACCGTGCTCAATATGACACATATTAATGGTTAGCAAAGACCAACGAAATACGTGAGTCAAGCATAGATGTAGACACACAATAGACAAACGAAAATCTCCACACACCTGTTAATTGGTTCGCATAATTTCTCTAAACAAAGTTTGAATTTTTTTAAGTAAATACTCGGGTTGAAATCATGTGGTTCAAATGAGTTTTATTATGCAATATAATATGAAGTGGTCCAATACTTGATTATTTATAATGCAAAATAATGGTAACTTTACTGAAATTGAAGCTGCAACTGATCATGCTCCCGAATCAAATGTTAACAATTCAGCTTCTGTATTGGAATCTAATACTAATGAGGATAAGCCAACAGATTCAACACATGTTTATGCATCTAGCATTCCTACTCCAAAGCTATGGGCCAATGATATTAAATCTAGTTTATCTTCTCTTGCAAAAATACAAAAAATAAAAAATAATTGCAAACAACATGTAAAGGAAATAGTCAATTGCCATAACTCAATCTGAAGTTGTGAATCTTGATTTTAACAGTTCGCAATATTATAAAGTAGCATCCGAGGCATGCTTTATAGATGAAATCACATCATCGAAAATCATGGTATTTACAAGTATTTGGAAATTCATCTCCACCATTGGAACATATAAAAATGACTCAATATTTGAGGCAAACCAAATGGGTCCTTAGTTTTCCACTAAGTTATATTATTCTAGTTTCAGTGCAGGACCATTGCTAAGTTCATTCACAACACCGGATGCCCAACTATATCGAGAACAGACTTCTTACAACCTCAAATTGCAAAGTTACATGATAATTCCATTTTTTGTTGAATGTACAATGTTAAAGTGGAGGGATAAAGGTTACAGTATGAAATTGTTGGAATTCTGTTACTGGGAAGAGATGAAACTTGTAACGTTGGTTAAAAATCAGTCAAAATAGAAACAAAATCATTATTATCAAACTTGTAGTGATTGCAATAGAAACAAACTTAAGTGATTAGTAAAGATTAAATAAGAAATGCAAACCATAAAGCTGCCTTGTGGAAGAGGTTTGCATGTACATAGCCTCTTGACTGGATTTCCATTTGAATCCACTTTCTTAATTTCTTCAACCTGAAACAAAATAATTAAGGCATATTCAGAAAGCATATTAAATGATATTTGGTGTATAAATCAACAAAGTAGTTACCTTCTCTCCGTATACAGACGACACTTTGCAAAGCATCTCCGGCAAATTATTATAATTGATCCCAAAAACTGCTGGAAAAGAAGTTCATTCTTCTATTTCGTTTGAGTACCCTGTACAATGAGATTTTCTCAAAAAATTGAAATAAGCCACTTATTGTATAATACTTATTTTGCAAGATCTAATAAAATAGAGACACGGATTAAAGTTAAGCTTAATGTTAAACAAAACAGGTTTCCTATCACAACAGCTGTTTAGTAATTTCACCGTTATAGTGTTGTATCTTGCTTATCATGTAGAGTAGGCAAATTCAAAGTACATAAATATAACCTAAGCATTTATTTCAAATTATTCAACAGAATTAAAAGAATGAATTTAAGACTTTCATATTTTTGTAAAATTTACATTTCCCAGCTAAGAAATGAAATCAATATTACTGGAAGATACGACATTCCTAAATTTCTCACTACATTTACATTTGTGGGAAAATATAGTGAGAAATATGTAGGATTGAAGTCAGAACTTGATTCGATATCACTGAACATTATACATGATGATCAAGAAAAGAGATCTTTATAGGTAGAGAAAAAGAAAAAAGAAAAAAAAGGAAAAAAAAAGACTTAATGGTAAAATGGGTGTACATGGAGATTTAAGAAACCATCATTCTCGCCAGAAGTTAAATTTCAAATCTGGTTTATAGTCCAACGGACATCAAGAACAAAAATCAATGAATTTGTCAGTTTTACAACATTGTTTCCTTTACAACTCAACGGCTAAAACACTTGGATGCTTATATTCCCACTGTGTGATTACTTCTGAAACACTAGAATTAACATTGGAACATATGAAAATGACTCAATAAGTGAGGCAATTAAAATATATTAATTCCTTTTTAAAAAAAAGGGAGAAAAAAAACATTTATCTGTAAGATATAAAAGGCACTGGAAATTTTAACTACCTAAGTATTCAAATTTGGTTGAGTGGTATGATTTACAACTTCGTTCTGCCCAACCAGGGTTTAAACATATCAGTTTTGGGCCACCCTTTGTTCAAATTGCTTGGTAATATTATACTTGACATACAGTGGCACATGGATCAAGTTACAGTTTGGATTTTTTTTATTTTCCTTTTCTTTCTTTGTTTTTCAAAGAAAAAAGTTGTCACCAATTCTGGAGATGAAAGGTCGGTATTTGTGTCGTGTCTAATGCCTAATTTCATAATGTGTGGTTACATGCTTAAGAGTGCTTAATATTTTATAATTTATTATAACTATTAGTATTATTGTTATTATTATTATTTTAAACTTAGTTAATTTGTATAAAACTTAGTTTATTTATTGTTATTATTGCTACGAGAAGTTTTGGCACGTGTAGTACACGTGCATATGACAAACCCTTACACAATGATATAAAATCAATAAATTTTATTTTTTTAAATAGCTTTGATATATAAAAGTTCAAAATTATAAAGAAAAATATTGTGAAAATTACATTGAGATTGAAATTTGAACTTGTGATATAATTTATGTATAAAAAATTTCAGTTGCAACTTGCAAGTAGATGTTATATTGAGCAGGATTCGAATTCTAATTAAATTTTAACCTTTTATATAGCTTTGGTAAAAGTTCAAAATTATAAAAAAAGATATTGTGAAAATTATGTTAAGGTTAGAAATTGAACTTGTGATATAATTTATATATCAAATTTTAAGTTGAAAATAGATGTTATTTTTGTTTTGAATGAGATTCGAACTCTCGATCTCTTATTTATATATAAGGGCATTTTGAGAACTTCGTGGTCAGACCAAAAAGTTACAGCTCTATTTCAATTATTAATCAAAATTTCCAGTTGAAAATAGATATTATTTTTGTTTTGGATGGGATTTGAACTTTTCATCTCTTATTTGTGTATAAGGACATTTTGGAAACTTCACGGTCGGACCAAAAAGTTGCATCCCTATTCCAATTATTAATAAGGATTATGATTGTTTTTGTTAGTATTATTATCATAAACTTAGTTAATTTGCATAGACATTATTGTTCAAAATTGCTATTTTGAGTAACCTTTCATTCAGTATCTCCTTCCTTGTATTGTCAATAACTATAGACTATTCTTTCGCTTTGATTCAATTAGTCACAAACATGAATCCAACAAACTTTATTGCATCTGAAAGGCATTTCCAATTCAGCTCAATTGTAAGGGAATGAAATATATTTTTCAAAAGATCCATTACAATGACAAAATTTACAGTTTTTCCAACATGTTTCATTGATATTGCACAGAAAATATTTATGTGATATAATAACTATTTCAGATCCTCAATCAGATATAATGTTATAATCAAGCGAATGGTGTTATGTTACATGAAATTTTTAAAATAAATGAAATACGTTTCAGTTTCATACATGTTCTGCTAATTCATAATTTCTCATAGTTATGTTAGGCTCCATGCATATGTATGATCTAGCTTTCTCATTTATTTGCAATTAAAAAATTGACCAATACACAAAATACACCGTCAATAAGTTTTTCCAAGATCAACTAGAAAATAAAGGAAAAAAACACTCGATCTTTTTTACTTTCCATGTTACAGTTGATATACAAGTTAACTAGGCATATTTTCTTAAGATCAGTAAACCAAATGAAGTAAACTTTGATAGTTAATATATAGTTTAATTCTAAAATTGTCACTAAATATACTGTAAAATAAAGTCGAAGTCGTTTAATTAGTCAGCAAAACTGTAGTTTCATGACATAATATTAAAACAAAGTAATTTATTTCAGGCAAAATGCATTATATTTCGAGAGAAAACTCTTTTATTTTAACAGACCTATTAATTGCTACTATTTATTTTCACTATACTTTTCATATTCAAAACTGCTGCAGACTTAAAACTTAAGGGTGTTAATTTCATGCAGTGTAAATGCTGCATATTAAACCTTTATTCTATTCGACACCCTCAGTTACACTACAGCTTATTTTATTGTATCTGAACGACTTTGCACCGGGGCAACTAATCAACTAACTTACATAAAGATTTAAAAAATGAATAATGCAGAGGAGAATGACTATGCAAATTGAAATGCATAATTACTGGCTATAACATGATGTTCAAAGATTGAAAGTATAAAAATAATGCTTTAGATGATTAATAAAAGTTGAGGTAACTTGCTGCTACATCCATCTAGTATATACGGTTTTTCCAGCTTAAATGTTGTTTAGTGCATTAGTATCCATTGAAGAGGTTGAAGTATCAGGATTACTAAATATCCACTCCATAGCCCTCTCCATACTCCCATACTATAACGGTAACATATTTAACATTATTATCTTTGCCCAAATAATGCTTTTTGGATGCCACTTTGCATGCATGTATCTTTTTGTATGTAGACATGTACCTATATTGTAACAATATATCAGTACACATTTGTGATTTTTTTACATGGTAGAATGAAGCTGTTTGACTCTTAACTAGTTTATATATAGGCAAATTTCTGCATATCACGGAAAGTAATCTATTAATGTACATAATTACATCTAACTGATCAAAACACAACACTAGATTAATATGAACTACATAAAAATACATTGTTTTCATGTGTCACTATAAGGATTTATGAAAAAAAAACTTATCTTGAGTGTAAGATATTGTTTGAAGGTCTAACCATGTTTAGCATTTACTCTTCCTGTAAAATTAAATGGAACAAATGATAAGTTCACAATAGGAAATTTACATATAGTACATAAAGAATAAATTGCAACAACGGATACAATTTGACATTTGTTTAATAACACAGGGAACAAATGCATAATAAGAGAATTAAGATTGCTCTAATACACTACAGTTTTAAAAAAAATTCTAGTAGAGATAAACATATAATATCACAAACTATTGTGAACAGTGGACGATTCAATGTAGAAATAAAATGAATTTCAATCATTTGAAAGCTCACTAGCCCACCTGAAAGCTCACGGTGAAAAGCAGACATTCTTTAGGACACGAAACTACCATATACACAAGTTTGTTAAGCTTTCTCTTGCTATTATGATAACAGGTAGCTAACGGATGGATTATACAACATATCCATCAGAAAAAGAAAAATGAGACCCACTGAATACGTACTATCAAAACCGTACAATCAAAATCATAAATCCTTATATATCAACTTTAATGCTGCAATAACTAATGAATGATACATTGCTGAAACAAGACTGAAGTAAAAATTCCTTTTCCCTCACTAAAAATTCCTCTGTTCCAGAATTAACTTACCAAGATAATCATATTCATGACTGAAGAAATATCTTAAATACACGATTAAATTTAAGGAAAATCAATGTGTGTCAGCTACTTATGTTGCAACAAAATAAGCTATTGAAACTTGAAAACATTTTTTTTATGTCTCACTTTATAAGTGAAGTATCATTAGGACAAAAATATGCATATTAGACTATATTGAGTGAACTTTGTAAAACAAGAAGTCTAACTAAAAACTTATACATAATGTGAATAAGCCATGATGGAAATGCTCATAGGACAAGAAGAATCAGTCCACATAGATATACGAGAAAAATGGAATGAATGGTTGCAGATTGTTGTCAGAATTCCACTTGCATCTTGATCTAACCTTTCTACGCAAAGAAGAAAGAAGAAATCAACACCTTGAAACATCACTTTTATGGCATTATATAACATGAATGGCATGACATTAACAAGCATTCACTCGATATATCTTATGTGAACTTCAATCTTAATTTAAACAAAAAACATAACCATACTCATTTCATTAATAATTTTTCCTAACATATAAACAAAACAATAGTCAACTAACTCAATTCACATGGATTAAACAAAACTTAATAGGATTGACAGTGCTGTTTTGACTTACGTTTGCTAGGCGCATTGATAAGGGTGAAAATCAGAGTCGGAGAGGACAGGCAGTTCGAAAGCATGTCCAGATCTGGTAGACGGTTGACCTTGTCCTCGAAAAGGTGAAATTTCGATTAGAGGAATAGAATCCCTTCTTCATGTATGGAACACAAGGCAATGGAACCCAAGGTGACGGAAGGGCGAGGAGTGGTAGACAAGGTTCGGGATGGAAGCACTACACCAGAAAAGACTTTTGGTAGCGTTGAAAAAACGCTACCATAACTTATGGTAGCGTTTTAAAGAACGCTGCTATACGACATGCAACTAAAAGTCTAAAACTTTTTGTTGCGTTGTAGTAAACGCTACCAAAAGTCACTTTTAAATGCAACTATAGGTATTTTCTGTAGGATTTAAAAAACGCTACCAAAAGTCACTTTTAAATGCAGCTATAGGTTTTTTCTGTAGGGTTAAAAAAACGCTACTAAAAGTTATTGGTTGTTTGGTAGCATATTTTAAATGCTACTATTTACGGTTGATGGTTTATACCATTTCCAGTAATCGCTTATATACTATTCATATTAAAACGAATGATCAATCGCATAATTTTCATATATTCAAACAAACAATTAAATCACATAATTAGCATATACAAACAATCAATCATATGATCATCATATTCAAATAATTGCAAAAACATGCTAATCTCACAATCAAATATAATATCCATAATCAATTCGATAGTAGTTTTTTAACAAAATAAGTCACATACTACAAGCATTCACAGACAAGTTTCCACAAATGGTACTAACAAAATACGACAACATATATAACAATTAAATTCATGTTCGTTGCTTGATTACCAATAGTTCTTTGTTGTCGACAGTCTTTGCTTCGAAATAGCTAATTACCTGCAAACGAGTTTAACAATCAACAATATATATATATATATATATATGTATATATATGTATATATATATATGTATATATATATGTGTGTATATATATATGTATATATATATATGTGTGTGTATATATATGTATATGTGAAAATCATGTAATCTATAACTCGATATTATATATTAACACATATTAACAAAAATTGTTTTATTTTTATATGCATCATATATAGTTCCCCAATGAATATACAATTTTCAATTTACACAGATATTCAGATCAAAACTGGGTTAGAAGTCTGATTGGATTTCATTCTATGTGCAGATTGTGTGTTCAGTACTATGGGCAGATTGTGTATTCAGTACTATGGTCAACTTAAATCTTATAAAAGATGAAAAAGTATCTGGAACGTCCGTAATCCATCGATGATGCATCCATCCACTAATTGAAATGTACAATAAATCTCTAAACCAGAACTTTCAAATTCAAGTGTTCATTGCATAAATCTCTAAACCTGACCATAATGGGAGATTGATATCAAAGTAAAATTAATCAAATACAAATAACAACATCTAGGATAAGGGATAAATTAATAAAGGTCTCTTACATACTTCCTTGCAAAATCTTAAAAAAGACAGAAAACGAATAAAATTTTGCAATAAACAGAAAAATTCTGTGTTTGCGCATTATGTACATATTACATATTACAAATAATTTAGCTATCATAAAAACAAATATAAAACACTTATAATAATATTATTAATATAAAGTGACTTATAACACATATGTCTTTATAACCCCTTAATACTCAGAAACTACTAACAGGAAGTAATTGACTCAATTGATACAAAAATGAGCTAAGATATAACTGACGCAATCCATTCTAGATATAAGAGACGCAACTATTCCAGAACAAATAAAAACACCTTATAACATTTCAATGAGACTTACTTTAAAATTAACTACTAAGACAAAGAACAACATACAACTCTTAAATAAAATAAAACGCCAGCACTATAACGAGAATATTGCTGATATACAATTCTAGCTTTTATTAATATAAAGTAAGTTTCACTGATTGTTTTTATTATAATTTGTGACCAAAGATGACAAATATAGAGTAAGTTTCAAGATGGTATATATAACTCTACATAAGTTACACTGGTAGATTACTGACATTAAATGAATATATTGATTTCTCACTTAAAACATACCTCATTCGTCCTCTATTGAATCACACATTATAGTCTTCATAGGTACTGGTTGTGCATTTGGCTGATCATCACCACCATTACTTGTAACAACTTGCACAAGACTTGGATCATCTGTTCCATAAAGGAAAGGAAAATAATAAAAATAATAATATAGTTTATTGGAAAATGAATTTCAGTACAAGAAGCATTCGGTGACGTACTGTGTAATTGCAGCTTTGTGCCAGTTTCATCTTTAGGTTCATACATTTGTCTTCTCAACAACTTAAGATATCCATCTTTTAGTTCAGTCCCGAACGATCAATCCATGAACAAACTGGAATATCGCTCATTTATTCCAGGCATCGACAAATTATCATGTCTGAAAAAATTAGCGTATTTACTGTATAGTTCGGGCACTGACATTTGATTTCTTGAGGAACTGGAATAATCATATCCTCTTGGTATTGCCAGAGTCATACCAGATGTTATAAACATTTACTAAATAAATAACGTCCCAACAAATATAAATGATTAATGATACGACTATGGAGGATCGCCTGTACCAATCAAAGCAACAATACCTGTAACTGCCATAGGGTAAGTGTAGTCAATCTCCATGTCATCCAACTGCTCTTTGATGAACTTACCCGTCTCTACTTCCTTGTATGTAAGCTCTGGATTCTCATGTATCCTTCTCCTTACTTTCTTCACCCATTCACCGCTTCTTCACCTTTTTTCCAGCCTTAAGATTTCCTTTTTTCACTCTAAGTACTCTTCTTTCTTTGCAAACTCGTGTCTCAATTTCAAAGTTGCTTTGGTAGAATTTAATTTGATTACAGAAGCGAAAGTTGTAGCAGCAGGTTTGAACATATCATCAATATATGTGTTATCACTAGATTGAACTGGAGAGTAAGAAACGATCAGTATTATTATCTGTAGTGGTGATAGTGAAGCCATTGGAAGCCAATAAATTAAGATTGACATAACAAGTGAAGGGCTATTGTGACACAAATAAAAATAGACACTAAACTTAATGATGACATAGTGTGTTTCTTATATTTAAATCTAATAAAGATCTAGCAACTAAGATGTACCTTGTCATTTATACAATTATTTTCATCTCTTACATGATTTATAACATATTCTACTTAGTTACCTTCGCCCTCGGGGCACACTTCTCCACAACGGAGTTTAAGTTGTACTGCAATTGAAGCAGACTCTGAGTATTTCCTTTAGCCAGTTGTTACTGCTGCTGCTTGCTTGATTTAGCTGCAGTTGTTCGTATGACTCCGGTTTTTCTTTGTTTTTTACATTAATACCATTGTCTGATCCTAGCATTTTCATTTTGAATGACCTATACTTTACTGAATCGTTTCCCTTCGTTTGATCTGCTGTGTAGTGGCTGAAGGACTGCAGTAAATAAATGAATAGATCATAAACATTTTTGTGCCAATTCACATAGTAATCTATTACAGAATAAGGATATAAAAAAGAAAAACTGGCACCTTGCTGTCGGTAGATTGCCATATTGCTTTGACATTCAAATTACTCATGCTTAATTTCTATTACAATCAAATATGTCATTTCAAAAGTCAACTCTATATAAAACATGATATTGATCAGTGTTGTATTTAAACTTTAAAGAAACTATGTCATTTATAATGAGTGTGTGGCATCGAACCAAATATCCCCAAAATATCCGGTGAACACTAGTAAAAGGACAAAAGAACTATCTAAAAACAAAATATGAAGTTTAGTATAATTCAGTGATAGAAAATTTGCTTAACGCTATTAATTTGTTTACATAAGGTGATGTGTAAATAAAATGTATGAGCATTTTTATATTGATAGAGGCTTGTAATTCATACCATTATAAAATAAACCCTCGTAAGCATGTAACTCTTAATAAGCATTACTGTCCGATTATAAATGAATACTGTAAAAGTAATCAACAATGCCTTCTTAGTGTAAATAAAAACAGAATTGCAAACGAGATTGATATCAGTGAGAAGCTCTTTATTACCAGTGATTTCTGCTTTGGGGACACTCTGCAACATATGACTGAAGCCCATTCAACGGCTAGATTCAAAAACTGTTGTTTTAGATCATCATCTAGAGTATAGGTTAAATATTTTCCATCAATAATCAAAGCAAATGCTGCATCTGGATCTTTCTCCAAATTGATCATCTGAGAAGCATTAGTAATTTGCAGCATAATGATATTTTTCATTGTCTGGTCAGTCATCAAATTTAAAACAAGTCCCTGCTAGGAATTCAGTTCCCTTAATGATAAAAATAGTAATCTAGACATGTATTGAAATGTAAGAAAACATATAATCTTCTTAGCATCGTTCTTAAAGAAATCTGCGTTTGTTGTCGATATGCAAAATTGTTTCATACCTAGTCATAGCAAACTGCATGCAAATCTACAAAGCAACAACAACAATAAAATCAAAAGGCTTGTTTATAACTTTTAAAATGTTGATAGTTATTATTGCCCTGTATTAATGGCTATTTCCATTTTATCACCAGTTAGAACCCACTGTTTCAAACCAGCTTGTGCTAACTTATCTATACACTGAGGAACCTGTGAAAAATGAATAAAAGACAGGATAAAGAACCGAAGACTAAATTTATAATGCTATCATTATACTCCAAATATACCAAAATTTACCCCTCTTTGTAATTTGTCCTCAACTACAGTTGCACCAACAAAAATTAAATCTTTCTCAATCATATTTGAGATATGCTCCAGCTGGATCTCTTTGTCCAGTGATATGGCTGTCCTTGCTTTCTAAACTTCAGAATTCCATGTTGGGTATTCGGACTCATCAAGAATTTTATATGCCAATGCTAACGTGTGCAAGCCTGCTTCTCCATATTCATTTAAATGTGTAGTTGCATCCCCTTCGTAAGTTCTTCCATTCTTTCCAAGTCTACCAAAAAATAATTCTATGCAATCCAAGTTTTTTTAGTATATGAACCATCATAATATGGTACATAATATAACTGACTTACGTATCTACTCCTTTACAGAAAAGAAACATCCAACCTGTTTCATCCTTAACAACCACCGACATTCTCTTCCTTTACTATTGAATTCAAGTAAGTTGAGAAAACATACATAGGCATGAAAAGAGAAGTATTATTTATTGAGTTTAAAGTACATGTTATTACTCTCAACCAACTGCATCAAAGTATCACCCTACTAGCCAACATTTTTTTGTAATGTGACCATAAAATAGAACATGGTACCTTTGGTTACTCTATCAAACAACTTAACATTATGACTAGTGGACTATAGCAATAATAGACTACATAATCTTGTAACTATTACAGATGAATGAAGTAACATGTTAAGAACGGCTCCTTTTAGATCAATTTTTTCCTCGTTTCTAACAGAAAGTGCTCAATGGTGTGATAGATCGCACCGCAATGTTTCACTTCTATTAGAACAAAAAAATACAATAAGCTTATCAACATTTGTAATTTTAAGATTTTACATTTACTAAGATCACTAATTAAAACAAGCGGTAAAATGACATAAGAAAATCAACAAACTTTATAATAGTGCTACCCACAAATGATAATATGACCAAAACATGTTATACTGAAGATAACCCTCTTCTTCTACAATTAAGAAACTATTTAATTTAGTGTTTCGGAAGCAATCACAGTGAAGAAACTAGTTGATCGTAGCTGCATCTCAAGTGTACATTTTAAACACTGATCATGCATAGAAGTTGAATAAAACTACTCAATTGGAAACAAGAATACGTTAAATCTTCAACATGTCCAAGATTCACATATCTGTCAAGAAGTTGAACATACGAACCACTTGCATCAGGTTTCCTACTAAATTTATAAGCAGTACATGTTAAGTTATATTTAATAATGGTAAGATATAATGAATTTGGTCTGGAATGAAACGAATATAGAAAATTATACACATGTATTCATTTGACAACAAACAGAGATAGACAATTTTAAGGTTTTGCCTTAACAATCAAATGAAACAACCGAAGTCTTCTAATATGAATATGGAGATAGAAAAATATAGGTTAAAAAATGTATGCTTCACAATTTTATTATCTAAATTTAAAATGTACTAATGGTTGCTTATGAAAAGCAGGCTATGTACATTCCATATCTGTACTTCTTCAGTTTGCATAAACTATGTTAATAGTGGCAACCAAGTGAAATCAAAATGGAACAAATTGAAAACAATAATTGTTCTTCATTATATTAAGTACCAAAGACTCTCCATAACTCGAACGAGTACACTAATGAGTTATCATGGCATAAAACTGCTAATGCAACAGACGTCTCACCTAAAGGCTTGGTTTTATGTACAGTTACCCAAAGCAGGCAAAAAATTTACATCGGAGTTGTTTCATTCAACAGCTTAACAATGAATGGCTATAACATAATTTAAACTATCTTTTTGTTCAAGTTTATGAATATTCCAACTTTGATGAGCATTGTTATAAATGAAGGTAAAGTTAGAACAAATGAATGACACGGTAAGAAGATATTAAATTAAAAAGTAAAGCTGAAATTTATATCCAAATAATCAAATATGTTTTGCATTTAACCATTATATAAATAAAACTAAGTTATTAAATCACTTCTATAAAAAAGCATTTGTCACTTGAACAAAGTGGGGTGTTCGTTATTTTATATGCGAGAGGCTTCAAATGCAATTTCACAAAATAAATAATTTTTATCTAAACATTGATACTCTTGTATCTTAAAAACTATTACTCCTTAATAATTATAAAGTATAACATGTATTCGATGATAAGAAAACATTTAACAAAATATTACATTCATGAAGCTAGATAATAAGTATAAGAGCTTATTCATAAATAAAAAACCATCATAGAAATAACATGTTCTTCCAACAGATTAAAGATTATTAATTTTTTCTATTATAATATCTTAAATTAACTTAACTAGGAGTTCATAGATCACCAAAATGTAAAAATCAGACATATAATTTGGGGAAAAATCAATTTCTTCCTCAATGCAATGGTTTCTTTTCACTTGCGACCACTGACTGTAGCCTTTTATTTATTTTCTTAATTACAAGATTTTGATAATAATAATTATAATTCAATTTACAAGTTTCTCCTTTAATCTTGTATAAACATAAACATGCCCTTGATTCAACACATGAGAATAAGTAAGATAAGTAGAAAGTATCTATAACAAATACCTAAAATCGAAATCAACAAGTGAGATATTGAGTGGAATAAGATTTAATAGTAATTGGGTTCAAAAATCAAACGATTTAACAGTAATCAGATTCAATAGAATTGGATTGAATATTCAATGAAGCAGAAGAAAGATTACCCGTAAGAACATTGAAATAGAATTGTGGTATCAGATCGATAGTTTTATGTGCTTTTCTATGCTGGTAGGGGTTTGGATCCAGTTTCTCAAGATGCTTTTCCATGTTGGGATGATGTCTAAGAAGCCTTTGAATCAGGTGAGAGAGAATCAACGGTGAACTAGATCGAAGAGAGTTATGCTGAAGTGAAAAGATGATTTTTTTTTAAGTATGGAAAAGGAATAAAAGGAAGGGTAAATTTTGTTTCTAAGAATTGACGACCGAGGAAAATATGATAGAACAAATTTTTTGAAGCCGCCAAAATTTTACAAGGCGGGATTGGCGAGCGCTATTTGGTTACTTTTATAATATAGGATAAAATATTATTAGTTCCACTTAGCGATCAAACGCTACCACTTAATGCAACCAAAAATGGATTTTCTTGTAGTGAAGGGATGAGAGTGGTTGAAGATGAGACAAAGAAAGAGGAGACGGCGATTGAAAAATACCTACTTGAAGGTGGAGTTAATTTGAGGAAATTTGAAGTGAAAGAGGGAAATAATTTGGGAGAGAGGCGGCTATCAAAATGATTGGGGATCCCGCTCATGGAAAAACGTTATGTGCAGTCCATATGAACTTTAAATAAAACAAATTAAAAAGAACAATAACGCTTTGAAATAAAGTGTTATCTATTGACGTTATAAAAAACAACTTTTCTTGTAATGCCTACATTTTCGAAAGGTCTAAAGAAAAGGTTTTTCAATGGTTTCGAATAAGTTTAAAGGAGAGGGTTCCTATGGTTTTGAAAGGCAATGTTTATTGGTTTAAAGAGGGTTGTCTAAGGTTTTTAGCTTTCAATGGAAAAGAAATTTCAATGGTTTCGAAAGGGGTACTTTTAATAGGATCGAAAGGGGTATTTTCAAATGTTAAAAGGTTTTCATTAACTAAGGTTTGAGTGTGTGTGTGTGTGCGTGTATATATATATATATATATATATATATATATAACATGGCAAGATGATTTTGAGAAAAGCATAGAGTAGATGTATTTTCCTTATCTATGAGTTGATTTAAAGGTCTTAAATCATTTTGAAAAAGGTTTTCAAGGAAAATTATGGGAAATGATCCCTAAGTGAAAATGACTCAGATATTAGAATACCATATGAGACTGGTATAGGGTCGCCCCTTATATATTAGCTATTGGCCCTAGCTAATTTAGTCCAAAATTCTAGTTTGCAGGGCTTTGTCATAGGTAAGACTAAAATTATGATTACACATAGAAGGGGATATATATATATATATATGTGTGTGTGTGTGTGTGTGTGTGTGTGTGTGTGTATACAGATAGGTTATTGGTGAGCCTGCAAAACCATTAGGATCAGGTGACCCTGGGAGATGTTAAGTTAGGGACATATCGTCTAAAAGAGAAGTATTTAGCAGATAGTTAGGAACAGACCGTCCAGAAGAGGAATGTCTAATAAATGGTAGATTATTTTGTTTATATTGTCTAGTACGCCCGAGTCAGCCAAAGGTTAATAGTCAGCCAAACAAAACTAGAGTGTTTGAACTGATAGTTCTTTTATTACCTGATATGTATATTTAAATAATGATGCTTTACAGTATTTAACCAGTTGTGGTTGCAGGAAAAGGTTTGCAAAGGATATGTTTTAAAAGAATATTAGTGAGGGAAAACCCGTTCCACTAAGCGGCGTGGTCTCACTTAACATTAATAACCGGGATGTATAGTATTATTCACACCAGGCTTTATGTCTGACTCAAAATTTATGTTTTCCCCCTTAAACTCCTGGGTGCTCAAAATTGATTTAAGTAGGCTGAGGGTTGAGGTTCTTTCAGGTTTTAGTAGGATGACGAATAAAGCTACCGGGGGTGAGCAAGAGGCTAACAGATATCTATTAGGAGTTGCAGTTCTTGTTTTGTTATTTATTTCTGTTGTGTATGTATTAAGTTAATTATGACTATATGACTCTGATCGCCCAGTGGGGCATTTTTATATGTCGCTTTTGGCGTATTTTGTAATAACTATATTTTATTATTGCCTGGGAAACGTTTTGGGACTATGTATTATGAATATTGAACATGTGTATTGAAATGTAATGGAAAAATGTTATTTTGAAATCTGTGATTTGTTTCATATTCAAGTGCTTCTGATATTATAAATAACTTTAACATAACTGTATTTAGTCATCGGAAGTTAATACTATAGATGACTGCAGCATCTGTAGCGCTTAGCTTTGGGCCTCTAGATAGGGGATATTACAACTTGGTATCAGAGCATAGGTTTATGAAATACTTTAACTAAAAAAATGATTTTTGAAAACATATTCCTTAGGGATTAGAGTTAGGATCGAGGTATGGGATAACCCTATAGTAACGTACTTGTATTTGCTATATATAAGTATACGCTTTATCTCTATACTCCTATCTTTGTTAGGCTATTCTTCTGTATCTCATGAGGCTTGAATACAGATATGGATGGAAGAAGAGGCAGAGTTAACCTAGGAGGAGACAGCACCACCACAAATGAAAACGCCCGACCAAATGTTAGAGGAGGGCAAGGTCAGGCTTAGGCTGAGAATGTTAGCGCTGGGGTTTCCCAAGTGAACATGGGAGCCATGTATCAGTTTTTCATAAACATGATGCAAGTTGGAATCGCAGCTGGAGTTATTGGAGGAAATGCTGCTGGAGGAGGAGTTCAGGAAGCTCCGATAGTCAATCGGTATGCTAACTTGAGCAGAGATTATACTAGGCTTGGGGGAAAGCCTTTTATTAGAACCGAGGATGTTATCAAGGTGGAAAACTGCTGCTACACTGTGAAAGGATTTTTGCTGACTTAGGGCTCAATGACGAGCAGAAAAGGAAACTTTCTTCAAGACAGCTTCAAGGAGCTGCTTTGTTTTGGTGGAATACTGTAACTGATGGTGTGGATGAAGAGACTATGACGTGGGCATAGTTCAGGAGGAGGTTTCAAGAAAGGTTCATGTCAGTAATGGCGCAGTCTGTGTTAGTTAGGAAGTTTGCTGAGCAGGAACAAGGGGAGATGTCTGTTCTAGATTACGCTGGAAGGTTCGAAGAGTTAGCCCGATATGGGTATGCCACTGTTGATACAGTATTGAAAAGGAATGAAAAGTTTATTAGAGGTTTGAAGCCGGAGTTGGCTAGGGCTACTTTACCGCACATCAGAGATCCATGTGATGTGGTAGTGGAAATGGCATTGAGACATGAAGAGATGTTAGCTTGTTTGGAGAAGAAGAAGGAGAAGGAGGTCCAAGTTGGACAGGGCCAAAAGAGAAAGTTTTACCATAAAAAAAATGCTCAGGAAGGAGGTGCGGCAAAGAAAGGAAAGTCTGAGGTGGTCTGCTATAAGTGCAACAAGAAAGGACATTATGCTCACAAGTGTCGTACTGGAAAAGAAAAAGGAAAGAAGGTGATTGGAAAGAAGAACGTCAAGTTCTTTAATTGTGATCAGATCGGCCACTACAAAAATCAATGCAAGGAGCCCACGAAGGATGGAAAAGGCCAAGTTACATCATTAAGAAGAGATTAGTGAGATTTACATATGGGATTAGAGATTTGCTGTTAGAGGAGGATTGAGATTCGTCCCTATTATTGTTCATTTGGAGATTCGGGCTTTGATTTGGATTAAGGTGAGTGATTAGATCTCTCACTTACAAATTAGGTTATTAAACACCCTAAAGGATGCTTTAAAAATTATTTAAAAAGCCTAAAAAAATTTTAGACCATAATAAGCCATATATGTGAATTTTAGATGATTTACATCTAATTTGCAAAAACGTGTTTTTATGGGTTCTTAACTTGTTCTTATCGGTCTTCCAATTTTTACCATAAACTTAGATTTCCTATAAATTGATATGTTTGACGTTTGGTTGTTGCTTTGACTTCTATACGATGTTAATATGCTTTTATAATTTTTGAATGGTTGAAAACGCCGATCGAATGGTGATTTAGAATTAGGATTGGATTCATGGTTCGTCGACGACCCATAAATCCAAATGTGTCCAATTAAGGTGCGATCGATATGGGGCGATAAGGAAGACCTCATGAGGTTGCAAACCAAGTTTCAGGTCGTTTGGAGTTGGTATGATCGAGTTATCATTGTTTGAAGTATGGTTCAGTGGGGATTGTTCGTCGGTGACCATTTGTCATGGATGGTTCAGTATTAGCTCAAAACTTGATGGTTTGGTGGAGGTTCATACTCTATGGTTCGGTGGGAGATTGAACAACTTGAATCGATGGAGGCAAATCAAACCAGAATTTGGCTAAGTCTATGGGTAGTCGTTGACCTATAGGAGATTTGATCCGATTGGAGCGCGACCTATTGGGGACCTTTGGGAGATGTGCAAGAACTCATAAGTGAAGTGTGGGATTGTTAGAAATGGTTCGGTGGCCTTGGATCGGTGGGGATGGTTCGGTACCTATCCATAGGTTTTGTTCCGAACTCGATGAGATCAATATAGGGTGACAAGGAAGGCCCCATAAGGCTACGTTCAAAGTTTCAAATCGTTTGGAGTTCGTATGCTCGAGTTATGATCATTTGGTGATGGATAGCTATACTTGGGCAGAGTAGCCGGATTGAAGGAACTGTTAGAGGATGGTTACGGGACACACAGCAAAGTGCAAAGCATATATTAATTGGGACGGGGAAGCAACTTGGATAAGTCGGGGGTGCATGTAGCGAACTAGTATGATCGCAGAGCTAGAGTCGGCTCACCAATTCATTTCTAGGGAAGGGGCCTGCAGACTTTAGGTCTTTTCGGGGGTTGACTCATAGAAGACTCTACAGTTTCTAATTGTCTTGAGAGGGAGGGTGGATATTAGTACAAAAGTCAGTAAACAACCTGATCTGCTCTTTTGCCCATTGTTAGCATCTCGTTCTCCCTTTAGGTGGCATGAAAGCTTTGGCTAGACCGCCTTGCTCTTAAAAGCAGCAAGTAAGTAAACCATCTTCTCATGTCTCCGTACACGCGTTAGGTCTCTGTTTTTTTTTATTGTCCGATTGGGTTAAAAATAAAGATTTGGAGTACGTTATGCATTATCTTTTTGGACCTATGGATTTCTTTTTTTAAGTAAATGTTGAGTATTAATTGGGGCCAGGAACGCTGGTTCCACCATAAGTGCATAGCAGTGGGATTGATAGGCAACCGAAGAGACATTTTGGGGAGAATATCGATAGGGGGCACAACCGGAATAAGAATTGTAGATACCTAATAAGTCTCATATTAACCAATATGATGGTGGTCTTCGCTCCGCACCTAGTCTCGGTTCAAAGACAGTGGAAGGATCCACCAGCTTTCCCCCAGGGGACATCCGCTGCTCACTGCTCATGGAAACATCCAACCTTATAGTCAAGTCGTCCACGTATCTTTCTGATCTCCTTCGATTCATCATATTTTGGGTTTTACCCTGATGATGTTGACTAAAAAAGGTGCTCGTAATTCACTTCTGACTCTGTGTTCGATAGCCCGACCGTAGTGATGTTAATTGTGGTAGCTTCGGTTAGAGCAAAGCCCAAAATGACATTCTATGACTAACGATGGCTGTCTAGAATAGTTCACAACCACGATGACTTCAGGCAAGAGTCTTAAGGACAGTTCCGGGATGAACTCTACTATGAATGACGTGTGCAAAGGGGTCAATGATATGCGTAGATTTCAATGTGTACTCGTGAAGTAAGGGTGTGTGATGAAATCCATTGTACCCTGGACTGATGCGATGATAGTCTTGTTCCCAGCCTACTGAGTGGCATGAATTTGAGTACTTAGAAACCAAGACGTTGAGTAATCTCTAACAAGGTCACACGAGTATCATATACTCAACGCACCGAGTGAGTGAATGTGAGAATGGATGATGGATGCTATGCTTGTTTGATTATTCCTATCACCTTAAGGATGTCACACAATGTAGATATTGTCGACGCCGATATCTGGACACTCTTTTGTACCTTGATGTATAGTACACCCATGATGATTATCATAGAGTAGCGTATATCCTTTATATGTGCTAACTCTGTGGATGTAGGGACAGGTCAGGTATGATTTTCTATACCGTTTGTCCTAGTTAATTGCCTTTATAGTATTTGAGATTTCTACCACTCACACTAGATTGTTGTCTGACCTGGGGTTTTATGCTTTACTTCCTATTACTCTAGGTACACTTAAATGAGTAGATTAGGGATATCAGGTCTAGTGAGCACGTGGAGCTAGACAGATGGCGAGCAAGAGGTTATTTTCTCGTATTATTATATGTACCTATTTGTTATTCTGCTGCATAGCACTATGGAGCTTGCTAGTGCCTTACTATTTAGAGAGTTTATAAGTTATTATTTGATGTATAACTCTATTACCTATGCTGTTTACTGTATGGATCTATATACTTTGATATTGTAATTCATACAGTTATTTCCTGTCTAGCCCGTTTTTATATCTGAGATATTTATTATTATATTTTATTTGATGCACTATGAGATATACAACAGGTTTTGTGTTGCTTATTTACTTTACAATTTTATGGATTAGCGTTCCGCATCTGCCGAGCACCATTACAGCGCATTATACAAGTATATTGGGTGTCGACGGTGTAGGGCGATCGTCTCACTGTTACACTAAATAATGATGCCAAACATGCAAAGAAAGCATATCGAAATCCAAGATGATGAAAAGAAAGCAACAAAGTATACAACAAGGGATATCATGCTTCAAAGCATTCCAAAAAGATATCGAACTTCTACAATAGGAGATGTCGAACACCTAAGAATGGGTGGTGAGCTTCCAAAGATATCAAATTCTAAGCAATTAACGAATCTAAAGGTTATCGAATATGAATAAAGGAAGGAGAATTATCGAACCTTATACAACTTCGGAGGATATCGAACCTCAAGGCAATCTAAGAAGGATACCGCATTACTACAAGGTATCGAGTATTTTGATGTCGAGCCTTTATAATCATAACCATTGTGAAGCATATATAAGCAACAAAGGATGTCGAGCTTCAAAGAGAATGACAAATATCGAGTATCCACAACAATTTAAGGATATCACATGTTATCAACACCATTAGAGGTGTCGAATATCTAAATATCATTAAACGATATAGAGTACATAATTACTAAGAAGATATACCAAATCCCTATAGATACTGAACCTTTACAACTATGGCTATTGAGAAACGGGTGGTATATGGTCTCGAGCATTGGCTAGCATTAGAGGACACCGAACTTTAAATGATATGTCGAGCGCCAACAAGAAGAGAGGCGTCGAATGTCTACGACACCAAATAGGTATCAAATACAAACAATGCCAGAGGATATCGAAGATTGACAATATCAAGAGAGTGTCGAGTACCAACAATTCAAGTGGGTTGTCACATAAATGATATTGCAAATCAACAACGTAAAGGGATACTGGATAAAGGTAATACAAAGTGGGAATGTCGAGCTTCAACAATATCGAATACCATCGGTATAAAAGAGGACACCAAATGTCAATAGCACAATGAAAGATGTCGAAAATTAAAGGTGTCAAATGACATGTGGTATGAAATTTGTCTATCTCCACCCCTATAAATATGGACCCAAAGGCATCTTCAAGGGGGCGATTTCTTCTCACCACTTTTCTCATATTTTTAAAGTTGCAACCCTAAATTGATTTGGGGATCTTTGCTGATTGTAACGTTTGAACTTTGTATGCATAAGGAATTGAATGTTAAGCATTTGCATAGCATATGTCGAACAAACAAGGACTCGATTCTTGACTTTTGATATAACTTATGACTTGCATATGACTCTTATTCCTTATTCCCATGACATGCTCATGGACTCTCTATTGAACATGCATACTTGTTGCAAATTGACACAAGGTTGATCAAGCTAAGTCCTAGCCAAATCTCATCTTCTTAGTATACTTTGGGGTTAGCAAAGAAATTTATTAAAAAATTTGTGCTATATAGAAGGCTCGAACCTCCGATTCCCTATATATCCCTATAAAGAACCATCCTTGGCCTACATACGTAGGGTATAGAGGATTTACCCCAACCTGCATATTCTACAAAGGAACTCTTTGAACCTTGCATAACCTTCTTTGGAAAATATAATGACCATCTCTAAACAAGAATCTTCTGAGCCTCGTTTGGCCAAACTAGTTTATCTAGTTGCTCACGATCCTCGGTTTCATAAAGAACAAATGCTAAGATTATTGGCTTTGCAAATTATTGAAGAAAAGATGCAAGTGGCTCTTTAAAATCCATATAAATGGAGTATAAACCTATTCCATATAGGACCTATCCTACCCTTTGCTTTGGGAAGAGAGAGCCTAAAGAAAGATAGCTTATTCTTAAAAATAAAGAGGGCCATACAGTTTCAATCCAAGGGAACTATTTTTGGAAAGGAAAGAGATTTTGATAAATTTGCCTAGAAGTGGAAAGGTGTCATTGATCATTCTCCCGCGCTAGTCAAAATTCAAAAGAGAAAGTGTATAGATGATATGTCAAACCAATGCCGCAAGAGAGTTAAATGGGAATAAAAAGCACTATGCCCTAGAAATTCTCAACCTTCTAAAAATCATTCTCTCACCACTTCCTATGAGAATATCTACTTCCTAGCTAAGGAGAGGCTAAACTATTAGCCTTTTAAGAAGAGACAACCAAAATATGAACGGAATCTTGGAAAAGCCTATTGCCAATATCATAGAACAAATGGACATGATATCAATCAGTGTCGAACCTTCAAGGTAATGGTCACGCATTTCTTGGCCAAAGGAGAGCTTCAAGAGTTTGTTAAAGTGATTAACGGGTACATTTATAAAGATTAAGTACTCAATAAAGAGGAATGTTTTCTAAGAAGGACTTATAAAATAAAGGAAAACGCCTTTGACCCACCAAGAAAGCCTGGTCAAAGCACCTCCTAGAGGAAGGTCAGAGTAAGTCTCTGATCCCGCCTATAAGGCCTGGCCAGAGCACTACAAGCCTTCGGCCCTGCCTACATGGCTTGGCCGGAGCTCCACCTAAAGGAACGACGGAATATGCCTTTAGTCCCGCCTAAGATGGCCTAACCAGAGCATCGACCAACCTTCAGTCCCACCTATAGGGCAATTCTGAAGTGCCTCCTAGATGGAGGATGGAGTAAGCTTTTGGTCCCACCTAAGATGGCCTGGCTAAAACACTGAACCAGCCTTTAGCCCTTCCTATAAGGCCTGACCGAAAGTGCCTCCTAGAAGGAGGATGGGTAAGACTTTGGTTCTGCTTATGATAGCTAACCAAACACACCGACCAGCCTAAATCATTACCTATAAGTTAGTAAGGGGCTCGATCATCATCAAGAAGGTGATAGGGAGCAAAAGAGCTCAATCAAATCCTAAACCATTACTTAGAGATGGTAATAAGGGACAAAGAAAACCAATCAAGCCCCAAATCACTACCCAAAGAGTAGTAAGAGGCAATCTTCTAGAGAAAGATCAACATGCAAAGCAAATCAAACTCTATCCTAAAGAAAATTCGAGGCATTCTTCTAGAAGAAGGACAGTCAAACACATTTAGATTTGCATCAAGGAAAAGTTAAGGCAACCCTCAAAGGAAGGATCAAAAGCAATCTATCATGTAGAAATGAAAGTTTTAATGATCAAATAACGAGAATCTCCATTTAAAATCAGTTTTCCAAACAACGGGAATCTTTGCTAATGATCGAATTTCTAGTCCTCTTACCAGATAGAATTCTGGACTTGTTATCGGAAATTTTTTAGAATTGCTTGATGATTTTCTAGGCACCTATTCAAATTATTGCCTGAGGGATTTCTATTTTCTATCCAACTAACATTATTGCCAAAATATTCCTGGCATTCAATATAGATGATTATCAGATGGATCTCCTGATACATACTCTTTCGAAGGTCAAAGCTTCAAGTGTCAATCTCCGATGCTCCAAATGATAAAGCCAAAGAACGAGGTTGTTGAAAGTTTCATTCCTCAAAGTGCTAAATCAATTTCTCTTAGAACGGAGTTCAAATTTTCTAGCAATGAGAATCTTCATTATTAGATGGACTTCTAATTTCCTGCTAAGAAAAAGAAAGGTTCTTTCAAACTTATGATTAAATGAATTACCGATCTTTTTAGAAAAACGGATTTCAGGTTTCAATGACAAGGTTTACATTAAGAAGCTAAATTAATGCTCAGTCAAGGGTTATGCATCATATTACATCAAAAAGTTCTAAAAAAACAAGTTGTGTGTCTCCAGAGAGTCAACAAATTCAGATAAAAGAAAATAAGATTCATTCAAGTAATAATCATTCAGGTACAAATTTGTCCATTTTATATATTATATACAAGAATCACATGTTACCAAAAGGGAAAACTGCCCACAAAATCATAAGCAGGTTTTCACTAAGTATCGAGTTTCAGTATCTCTCCTCTTAAATTTAAATGACCAAAGAAGGTTCAATGATGTGACGAATTGCTGTATCTAGGGATTTTTTAAGCTTCTTTGCTTTCTTTCGAATATTATCTATTAATCGAATCAATTTGGATCTCTAATGTATGACTGAGCGCCTTATTGGCTCCCTTGAAAGTTTTAATTTTGCTCTTTAACTTCTTAATCTCTTGTTCAAGAGCGTATTTTTCACGCTCAAGTTTCTTCACCTGGCTCTAGTAATTATTAAGATATGAAGAAACTTTATCATCCCATTGTTTGTTCAACGGTTGAATGCATTCATATCTAATACTTTGGCTCCATTGAGTGATTTCATTATCATCTAAACTTGAAGGTGGGTTTAATAAAGCAGAAAATTTTTTTTGCCAACCAACGGAGTAGGGGTAGGAAGGCCGGATTTCCCTCCACTCCCAATAAGTTCTAAGGATTGATAGAATGTTCGGCTTTTAAGTAAGTTTACTTCAAGATCCATTATCTTTTGGTGAAGTTGGGTAATTTCTGCATCAGCTTCTATTCCTTGAATTAAAAGTCCCGACTGGCTAATCACATCCATTTTCTTCTTCAACTCTTAGATTCCTTTGTCCTTTTCCTTAATTTTTTCTTCTAAATTGGGAATCATCTCCTTCATACCACTTAATGTAGATTTCAATTGATAATATTTTTTATGTCATTTATGTGCATTCAGGTTGTCTGAAAACAACAAGGTCGAAGCATCCTGGAAAGAATGTTTCTTCCCGATGAATAACCTTATCTTGGCAGTAATACTGTTATGAAAGGATATTTGGACTGCTAAGGGTAAGCATTGATTGTTTGTCCTAAATAAAAATGAGAAAAAGAAATCAATACAGAGAAAATACTTTCTTTATTAATAACAAAAAAGAGCTATAAGCATAAGAAAATTTAAAACTACATCAAATTTTTAACACCCAAAGTTTAAAGACGGAAATTTGAGATTTTTTAAGCGATTCTATGGATAAGGAGAGGATGGAGTCAAAAGGAACATTAAACTCTTGAGGGGGATTGATGGTAGTCCTATTTTTCGGTTGAGGACAAGTTTCACCACATAACAAGTTAGCATGATTGGTTCGTATCTCGCTAAGCAAGTTGTCCTTTTCATCATCTAAGAAATCAAAGCGAAAGTGTTGAAACCACGTACTAACTTATTGGAGATCTCTAAGGAAATAATATTTAGCTAACCAAGATGCTTTAAGGGTTAACGATTTCTCTTTAAGCCCCTCTTTAATTTGATAAATTTATTTAAGAGTTCCACGAAAATTGGACTATCAGACGATTCCCTAATCTGTAAGATTTATGAAAAACAAACTAAGTTACAAAGAAATGAGAAATGGAAGCACTGAAATTCATAAAAATCTTTGAATTACATATTAAAATCAAAGTCACTTGCATTCATACAATATTGATCCTTTGTAAAATTCTAAAATAAATCTCTCCTTGTTAAATTTAACTTTCTCCGGAGGAAGAGTGTTTAAGGTAAGTGGAATGGTCTCCACCCTAGGAAGATTACAACATGCCCCAACATGAGGATCAGACCCATGCTCATTTAAATATCTATTATGGAGACATCTAATCAAACCTCCACTCTTCTCTCCTAAGAGAGAAAAATCAACGAAAAGAATTCTAGAATAAACTTTATAGAGAAATTCTACTAAAGCATCCCTGTCCTCAATATGCATCCAGAAGAGAGTAGTTAGCTCTTTATTTTCTTTTATGACTCTCTCTCGGTGAAGGTGAGACTTCTTCAATAATGGAGCTACTTGTTTCTCTTTAAGGTTCTTTAATCGTTTGGCTTAAACAGAAAGGTGCCTGTATTTTATCAGAAAATATGTTGTGCTCCTCAATTACCTTTTTATATTCTCCATTCAATCGATGCACGTCCCACTTGCCCTTTTCGTATAGAATCTCATACTAATATTTGGATCTTTTCTTTAACTAAAAAGATAAATTTATTAACTAAAGGACGACAGTTAACTTTAAGTACTTAAATAATGAATTCCATACCTATGGAACTGGAACCAGAGGAGCTGGGACTTGAGCCTTCTCCTTCGGCTGTTGACTATGATGAGTAACATCTTTTGGGGAAATATTTTCCTACGAAGCATCCTGAGTATCAGGAAAGTTAGAAAGATCTGCATCATGAGTAGACGAGTCTAAGTTGTGACCGCCTGATCCATCACCCCCATCTCTTGATCCACCCGGACCCTTGTCGCCTCCATCTTCACCATGATCATCATCATCGGTATCATCATCTTTGTTGTCTTCATTATTACCATCCTTATCATCATCTTTCCCTCCGTCAGTATCTTTGTCCCCTTCAAGTGGAAGGTCATTAAAAGACAGTACTTTCTCCGGATCAACAATTTCTTCTTTAGGTAATTCATCCTAAAGTGATCCCTCAGCTCTCCCTAATATATGGTCAAATTTCCTTTTAAGTCTGTTGTTTAGATTTGGAAGGGAAGGAGAATCCAAATCTGGGCATTGGTTAATATTGTCGCCATATGCTATGAAAGAGCATCTTCATAGCTCTTTTCTGTAATGGTAGTGAGAGCCTAATCGAGAAAGAAGGAGACTTTCTTCTTAGCATCTTTTATAATGTCGTTAGCATAGACCAAGGTGGCTTCTTTAGTTTGCACTCGCTCTTCAAATACCTTATCTTATCGGTCATTTCAGCCTTCTCTTTATTGGCCTTCTCATGATCTGCTCTTAGGGCTTTCACCTCCTCTTCTTGTAGCAGTTTGGTTTTCTTCTCCTCATCAAGGGAATAGCATTATCTTTCTCCACGGTAAGTGAAGAGGCTTGATCCTTGAGATCAGTAACTTGACTAGAAGGCTCTTAGGTGGCATGTTGAAGGAAGAGCATGTGCTTGGCCACTTAAAATATATGACAAACATAAGCTAAATCAGGATATACAAAGTTAAGAGTATGTAGTAACTAAGAAAAAGAGGAGTCATACCAGTAACACCTACTGGTAGATTATGTGAAGATGGTCTTTCAAAACGGTTGAAGGCTCCAACGACATAAGAGAAGACAAAGTCGATGACCGGGAATCAAATGAAGGAGATCCTCAAAGCTCGTTGTGGGAGTTTGAGCAAGATCCTCCAAAGGGAGGGATTCATTAGAGCGAGGAGTCAGATCAATCTCCTCAAACAAGTGATGAAAACCAGATAGGGAAATAGGAAGTGAGGTGTTAAGAAAGAATTCAGGAGTATGACCTTCTTCGGTGTGCTTTTGAGCTTCATGATTGGAAGAGCCTATGTTACTCGACTTACATCAAGATTTTGAGGCGTCGTGTTAAGATCTACATTCGAATCTTTAACAACAAATATAGAAGTCTAGTCATCCCTGAATTTAGGCTTTTTACTTGGAGGAAAAGTTGAAGTAACGGTAGAGCACCAGTTGCGCTTTCCTTTTTATTTCGTCAACGGCCTTAGCGATAGATTCCCTAACAAGAGCAAGTTTAGTGGGTTTAGCCAAGGTAAAAGTGTGATCTCTAGCTTTTTTGTGCTTGTAAGTCACAACAATAGCAGATGAACCTGAATCAAAAGAAAAGTTCATAAGACACCAACATAAGAAGCTTCATTCAAGTCATAACCAAAACTTACCAGAAGAATCACCCAGGATGGAAGAAGCAGAAGAGAAGGTTTTCTTATCACTAACCACTAAAGATCGCCACCCGTAAACATCTCCCTTTATCATCGGAGGTTCTACAAGCACTTTGTGGTGGCCTAATATCAAAGAATATTTATGGATATTGGCCTCAGCCAAGAGTGTGAGCCTATTTCTCATACTTTTAGAAGCCTGTGTCAGAGACTTAATATATGAAACCATGGTAGAGTCGGATTTTTTAGGAGTAGATTCTGAAAAAGGATGTTCACCGTAAGAGAATGACAAGGTACAACATAGATTAAAGAAAATAGGAAAACTTACTGAAGACAGTGAAAGAGCCCCTGATCTTAGGGGTATAACATCTGATACAGAAAAACTAATTCTCCCAGTCATTCATCCTATTAATCGGGTTGGTGATTAAGCTTTTCGGAAAAGGATGAAGCACATAGAAATCCATTTGATCGCTTATTCTTACAAGATTCACTAATGAATAGATGGTCTCAGCATTTAGAGATGAGAGCTTAGCTTCCCGAGCAAGAACTTCTAAGCAGCTCAAGTAGGTGTAAGAATTAGGAGTCAGCTGAATCGATGCAAGGCCTAAGTGCTTCAGGAATTGTAGGAGATATTTTGGAAAAGGCAAGTATTCAGAATGTCAGGTATGGATGAGAGTGAAAGCAAAGAATCCATCTTGAGGATTATCTATTCGACCAGAAGGACCAGCAGTCATTGCCAATATCTCTGTGATCCCGAATTGTTGAAGGATTGTACCTGAGTGGTAATAAAGGACTAGTTAATCCTGTAGTCTCCTTTCTTTGCAGAAAGAGAAGGTTTGGATATCTTGTTAGGCTTTTTGCTATCCATTTATCTACCAAGCGCAAAATCAGGGAAGTACTGCTTATTTTACAGAATTTGAAATACTCATAAATGTAAAATAGACAATTAGATACCTAACTAAGGAATAGTTAATTAATAAAATTACTCAAGTCATAAAGGAGAAGTGTCGAAATCTAAGATTAACCATGAAACTTATAATAAGTCAAAAATCTAATAAGTTGTTCATTCATAGACATTGAACTAATACCAAGATGCCAAATTTTTAAGGATATGTTGAGCTTATAAAGTATTTGGGAAATTCATAACCAATTGAAAGTTTATTAGTAATTGTTAAATTTATGATGAAATGTCAAAATTATAACTAGTCAATAAGGTCTAATTAAAGTACCACACTAATAATACTTTATATGGAATGCTGAATCAATAACTCGATATCGAATTTATGAATCGAACTAATAACTTATTATAAAGGCCAAAAAGGGATATCAAGATGAAAACCTAATATCGAACTATAAGGTTGTCGAACTTGTAAGTAATGTCAGATTGGTTTTGAATTGCTTTAACCAGTTGTCAAGTTCATAAAGATGCCGAATGTGTAAGTAACTTATAAGTCCACTACATTAGAAACTAATTAGATCAAATTTATAATGGGTATATCGGCAGTGTAGGAATTATCAAACTTGTAGAAAAAAAACGACTCATTGTAAGAATATCGAACCTGTAATCTAAGTGACAGTCCTCCAAAGCGAATATCAAATTCGTAACTAGTTATCGATTTATAATGGATATCGAACTTTTAGTTAGTTGCCAATACAATGACTATATTCCAAACTGACAATGTCTAACCTAAATGAGATGTTGAATTTATACCGACTCTTTAAGTAGTTACCAAAGGATGTCGAATTTGTAGCTAATAAAGCCATTCCCCAAACAGATGTCATCCCCTTAAATCGATATCAAATATCTATCCCGATGCCAATACTATAAGAGTTTCAAATTTTGAATTGGTTATCAAATTCCTAAACGAATTTCAAACTTCTAATTAGTTGTTGAGATAATGATTAAAGGGAGAAATCCCTTTTTGATATTGAACATCAAGTTCAATGTTAAGTTTCGAAGGATAATAATTTCGAAGTCAGCAGTTAATGAACTTTGGAGCGGGTTTTGGGTTTCTTATAATAAACCAAATTCTTAATTGAATAGGAAAACCGAAGATTATCAATTTGCCGCTATCAGACTTTAATCAATCAATCAAACCCCAAACAACATGCTAATTCGAATGCTAAATCTACCCAGAATCATAATAAATATATGATTTAACTTAAAACCCACATATTTATAACCAATACCCGATCAGTAAACTCCGACTTCAATTCGAAATTGAAAATCCCCAACTTAATACTTTCAATTAATTCAAATAGAAAACAAAACTTGAAATAAGCTTGAAATCCAAAGAAAACCGAAGTTTTTGGAGTGAAATTGAATTAGATTTTTTTTTGTTTTGAGGTTTGGTTCACAGGTAAAAGGAAGAAGCAAGAGAAGGGTACTTATAGGAGGAAAGAAGAAGGACAAAAGCCATTGATCTCAATTTAAATAAACGGCCTAGATTTGGAAGGAATACCAATGGGCGACAAATGAGTTGTCAAGGCAGAAGGCATTGATACCGAAGTGTTAACTTGAAATTTCATACTGTGGGGCACTAATGTTACACCAAACAATGATGCCAGATATGCAAAGAAAGCATATCAAAATCCAAAATGACGAAAAGAAAGCAACAAAGTATACATCAAGGGATATCACGCTTTAAAGCACTCTAGGAAGATATTGAACTTCTACAATGGGAGATGTCGAACACCTAAGAATGGGTGGCGAGCTTCCAAGGATATCAAGTTCCAAGTAATTAACAAATCTAAAGGTTATCAAATATGAAAAAAGAAAGGAAAAGTATCAAACCTTATACAACTTCGGAGGATATCGAACCTCAAGGCAATCTAAGAAGGATACCGCATTACTATAAGGTATCCAGTATTTCGATGTCAAACCTTTACAATCATAACCATCGTGAAGCATATATAAGCAACAAAGGATGTCGAGCTTCAAAGAGAATGATATATATCGAGTACCTGTAGCAATTTAAGTATATCACATGTCATCAACACCATTAGAGGAATCGAATATCTAAACATCACTAAGCGATATTGAGCACCTAGTTACTAAGAAGTCATATCTAATCCCTATAGATACCAAGCCTTTACAACTATGGCTGTTGAGAAATGGTCAGTATATGGCCTCGAATTTTGGAAAGCATTAGAGGACACCGAACTTCAAATGATATGTCAAGTACCAACAAGTAGAAAGGTGCCGAATGTCAACAACACCAAATAAGTATCAAATATAAACAATGCCAGGGGATAGTGAAGATTGACAATATCAATAGAGTGTCGAGTACCAACAATTCAAGAGGGTTGGCACATATTATCAACACTTAAAAGGATATTGCAAATCAACATCGTAAAAGGATGTTGGATAAAAGCAATACAAAGGGGGAATGTCGAGTTTCAGCAATATCGAATACCTTCGCTATAAAAGAGGATGTCGAATGTCAATGGAAAAATGAAAGATGTCGAAAATTAAAGGTGTCGAATGGCACATGGCAGTAAATCCGTCTATCTCCACCCCTATAAATATGGACCCTAGGCCAACTTGAAGGGGGCGAATTCTTCACTCCACTTTGCTTACGTTTTTAAAGTTGCAACCCTAAATTGATTTGGGAATCTTTGCCGATTGTAACATTTAAACTTTGTACACATAAGGAATCGAATGTTAAACATTGGATGACATATTTCAAATAAACAATGACTCGACTCTTGACTTTTGGTATGACTTATGACTTGCATATGACTCTTATGCCTTATTCTTATGACATGCTTATGGACTCTCCATTGAACATGCATACTTGTTGCAAATTGACACAAGGTTGATCAAACTAGATCCTAACCAAATCTCATCTTCTTATAATACTTCGGGGTTAGCAAAGAAATTTGTTAACAGATACCCTATCCAACAATTTGTTAGAGCCAATACTCATGGTTATGAACACTTTCATCACTGCTATCGACTAAACAGTTTGTTCTATGGATTTTTACTTATATGTTATAATGTACTATTAACATTATGTATATTTACGTATAATAGAAATAAAATCCATAAAAAATAATTTTGTTTCGAACAAGATTTCTTATAAGATTTAAGTTACGTACCAAACTACTTGGTTGCCCCTAGGGTATACTCTTAACTCTATCACCATACACAAAAACCTCTACCGATTTATCCTCTAAAATCATCACTTTGAAAACCTCTCGCACCACTCATTTAACACCACACACAACCAATCTATAACCCCACCCAATATTCTTTAAAGATTATTCCATTAATGAAATTGTTGATAAATTTTGTGAGAATGTTTTGATTCTTTGCAACTTATCCAACTATGATGTTTAACTTAGTTTCGGCGCAACTAAATCCTTATGTTGACTAGTATACAACACACGTACGTGCATATAATATCCAAAGATGTTTATCTTGAATGGATGTGTGTTTTAAGTGCAAATGTTTTTGTAGTCACGACACATTTCAAGTTGTTTTGTTGGTGATATCGATGACAAATTGATAGTAAAATTTCGTTGATGGGTAGTCGGAAATGGTGGTGAGATCCCATTAACAAATTAGGGTAATTTTGGAATTTCAAAAAGAACCGTGTAAATCATGTTGATTGAATTTTATTTATTAATAATAGAGGAGTATAAAACGAACGTATGTGCATCTAATAGTTGGATATATTTAAATTTTATTTAATATATGAAAACTAATAGACGAATGTGTGCTATAAGTGCAAAACCTTTATTTGTCATAACACTTTTATTTTTGGAAATTTTGTTGATGGTGTTGATGGAAAATTAATAGCAAATTGATAACAAAATTCGATTGATGAATGGTCAAAAATGGGATGGTGATGAAGGTTGTAAACCGATGGTGCGGTTTCTTTGATGGATAAGGGTATTTTTGGAATATCAAAAAGATAATGTGGAAATCTATTCATTGAATTCTCTTTATTAATAGTTGAGATATGGACTGCTGATAAAAGATGCATATGATTGTGTAACATTTAAAACCAAAACAACAAATATCATGCATTGGCCAAATTATTAATATATTATTGAAACAACTTCGGTGACACCGCAGAAATTATGTGCAAGGGAACATCTCCAACCTAATCTTTGAAGCGGGCCTTAGAAACGTATTAGTATGTATATTATTTCAAACATAAAAGGTTTTGTTTAGTAAATTCTACGGAGTCGGCAGACTAAGTATGCTTCACAGAAAAAGTATGTTTTTGGTAACTCCTTTTTATTCGTTGTGGCTTTTTTCTATTTGTCCCTTATATATGCATTTCGTTAACATAATACCCAATATATGTGCATCCAATGTGACTTGGGTTCTTATTATTCTCTTATGCTATTAAACTTTCCGTTTACATGTACATGAATGATGCATGTACTACATTGGTTTAAAGCTACGTATGTAGTTTGTATTGATGTGATATGCATGATTAATATGGAATAATTCTATAAGCAATGTTAAAAAAAATTCACTGCATGATCAAATGCAGGTCCACCTAGACGTGCAGGTATACTCGTTATATATGATATAAAACATTAAGGCCCATATGCTATTATGAAAGAGCCTCATAGCTCCACTAAAACTGTTACCTCATATAATAACCAATAAAGTGAGAAACTTCGCTTCTTAATTAGCTACACATTCATTAAAAATCATCAGCCATACCTCAAGGCCTTGATCCCAATTCATTTAAGAATTATGAAAATAACGGCCTGCATATATAACCTTATCAATTTATCGCAGCTCGTAAACCAACATGCATCACTATGGTCCAACAAATATTTTTAAGCTATCCAAGTCTCAAAGAAGCCCAAATATCTGCTGAAGCATTACACATGTCAATAACTTAATAAAACATATAATTGTGCTAATAATAAGAGAAACAATAGCACTACAATTAGTATAATAACAATGCGCATCCAACATTGAGCTATTAAAAACTTGCTTATATGTACAAATCGGTCCGAAGGGTATTTTTGATAATTCAAAAAGACACGGTTGAAATCAGTTCGGGGAATTCTCATTATTAATAGTGAAGCGATAATAAATAAGTTGGTATTATGGATCATATCCAGTTCAAATCCGATTACAAAATGGAAGGACATCATAGACATATTGTTTTTCATGGATTTAGTGGAATGCATTCTAAACACATGACAACAAAGTTTTAATTATCGATCCTAGTGGAACATTCAATATAGTAAGCATCTTTGATCTTGAGTACAAGGTCGATCTCGAAGGGTAATAATACATTCAACCTATGCAAGGACATCGGCACACTACGCTTAGAAGAATTATAAAATCTAAAAGAATCATAAAACCACCTAGCTCTTGTTGGATTGATAACAAAGCAAGGTTGTTACACCAAGTAAAATGGTAGAAAAATACGGCTTTATTTCATTAAACCAATTGGTTATTTACGTTCGAATTTCTTTTTATGTGAATCCTATGCGGTAGTGGTGTCAGTTGTCCTAGTTAGAATTTCATGAGTTCAATTCTCACTGAAAAGCTAGAATTTCATGAGTTCAAAACACGAAAATAACAGGACTTCACCTTGAATTTGCAAATAAAGAATTTCCAGAGAAGAAAAGACACTACTAGAAAGGCTTCGTATAGCGGCGGAGCCTAGCGACGGCTAAAAAAAGCGGCCGTCGCTAGCCGTCGCTATACGCAATATACAGATCCAAGCCGAGAGCAGCAGATTCACTTCACTTGCTCCCCCAAAACCTCCTCCTTCCCCCAATCCGTCGCCCCCCGTCACCGTTTATAACCATTTGTAGACGTTTTCATTTGTAGACATGCTACAACAGATTTATCTATTTCATCATGTAATAAAGAAATGCATGAAAAATAAAATTGCAACATTTTGAAGATTCCTTTCCCTTGTGTTTTTTTGTTTGTGCTATAAATACCTAGCATTCTTTTGTAGAAATATTTAATAAACCAAATAACTTGCTAGCATAATGATTTTCTTCCTTTGGACGTCTATGCATCAGTTTGTATAGTGGTTTGTGCATCATCTTGTGCATTTGTTGCATCTTTATATGAATATGATCGTAGCGGTTTTATTTAATTTACATGAAGTGTTGTTATAACCGATCAATACATGTTTGAAGATTAATTCTACGGTATAGTTGAAAAACAAATTTATAACACTTCAAAACACTTCAATTTGATGAGTTGAAAATTACCATCAAAATTACACTGCACCGGTTTTCACTGATTTTATAACCAACGACAACCGATGTGAAAAAAAACTTTCAAACAAGGGTTATGATAACACATGAAATACATAGTCATCCAAAACCAGTCAAAACCAATAAAAAATAAACTTCTAAGCGGAAGAGTTTACCAACTCATATAGGTAAACCCTGGAATAATGGGAGTTTAATGTGCCCTTACATTAGATCCGACCATATCAGCAAGGAGTATTGAGATATAACAAATCATAACATTTTTGAGTTTTAACTTTTAAAAGCCAAAAGGCCTCCCCTGATCATGCAACTGTTTAGTTTCTTTGCAAATTTTTTACTTTGTTTATAGCCTTGGACTTTCCTTTTCCAAATTTAACATATTTGAACTCATCAACCAATATCAGAGCTAGACTCATAAACAGTGTTAGCTTCTACTGTACTGAATGGGTCCGTAATCTCTACCTGTCACACTTTATATGGTTATAACATAAATAATTGCACATAATATACTGGCACCGTCTCTAGTTATATTTGTAACCATCTGATTCTAAGACAGTATTCTGCATATCAATGTTCAAGTAGACAAGTATTCTGCACTCGAAAAGACAAGTATCTAGTCTATATATCATTAGTAATATATCTTCCCTTCTATGGTTCATCTTTTTTGAACATGCCTGTTACTTGTGTAGTCAATAATAATTCAAGTACAGAAAATGGCAATATTTCCTCTTTAACTCTGTTTATAGTTACAGAAAAAGCCGCAACATTGAGGCTTTGTGTAAACATTGGAAACATATCATCTTCACACAACCGAGATTCTTTTTGTAGTTCTGAAGTTTTGCTCTCCTGCAACTCTTTTCATATAAAATATTTCAATTTAACATTGTCGGTAAATTATTGTTCACATTTTTTAACGGTCATACCTGGTGCAGAGACCAAGTAAATTTGAGCTTGAGAGCTGCTGAGAGGAACCTGCATTGATGATAACTCTGCTTGACACATGTCATTAGAATTTTGAGACAAAATACAACTTAAAATGCCTGCTAAACTACTTACATGTTATAAATAGCTTAGAGATATGCTCAATTACATTTATGTTAATATGTTCAAACTAACAAATCATATGAAATATATAACAAGATAAGAGTCTCATATTTTGTAACTCTCCTTTAGTTCTCTTTAACCTTGAATACAATTTATCTATTTCTCGATGGGGCCGGGAAGGGATATAACTCAGCGGTAGAGCTCTGTTTTTTATGTTGTTATAGGAAAAGTCTATGTAGAAATAAATATGTAAATTTAGTCCCTATTTTTGAAAAATAAAAAACGCAAGGTGTCTTCCACTTTTCTGACAGAAAATGCAAGGTAACCCGCACTTTTTTGATTTTGGAATTTTTTTCGAAATTTTGAAATTTTTAAAAAAAAATTAAAATTTTGAAAAGCGCAAGTTAACTTGCACTTTATATCAAAAAAGCGCAAGCTAGTTTGCGCTTTCTGATTTTGAAATTTTTGAACATTTTAAATTTTTTGAAAAGTGCAAGGTAACTTGCGCTTTCTATCAAGATTGCGCTTTTTTATTTTGAAATATTTTTAAAATTTTTGAAATTTTCAAAAAAAATTTAATGTTTAAAAAACGCAAGCTAACTTGCGTTTTTTGATTTAGAAAAACAGGAAATTTTCCTCAAGGACAATTTTTAGGGCTTTTTTTACCGTAAGGACAGCCCGCTAATTATTTTCTCAAAAGGACAAATTACCGTATTTCCTTCCAGCCCACTTTCGCGCGCTTCTTCTTCTTCCTTTCGATCAAATTTTTTCAGTCGCGATCAAATCTCTTTCTCCCAATTATAATATCGATCAACTTCGTTCGTTTAATTCAAATTCGTCCTTCTGAAAATAAAATCGATCACCTTCGTTCGTTTATTTCAATTCCGTCCTTCTGAAAATAATATCGATCAACTTCGTTCGTTTTTTCAATTCCGTCCTTCTGAAAATTGTACTTCATCGATCGTTTTTTTTTCTTACGTGCGTTTGTTGATCTCGTTCTTTTCATATTTGTACCGTGATCTCGTTCTTTTTAGGTATGCTTATATTATTCTGTTTTTTGTTGTTTTTCTATTCGATTTAAAAAAATTTGTCTATGCTTTCTATTTGTTTTCATTTTTTTGGATGATATGCAGTGTTGTTCTTCTCATTGTTTGTTCGTTCGTCGATGGAAAATTGTGGAAGTAGCAGCAGGTTTTTTATTATTATACTCGTTTCTTTATGCAGTGTTGTATTCTAGTTAGCTTTTCATTTAATTTATCTTGCATTTTCTTGCATTAATGTTGGGATGATTGGAAAAGTATCGTTGCTTGAGTTGTATATAAAGTTGTGATATAGTGGAAAACTATTGTACTTTAGGTTCAGTTTCTGGGTATCATTTTTATTCTTTCTTAGTATCATTTTTTTTATTATCAGTAACTAGGTATCAGTTGTGTATACTGTAGGTATCAGTTTTTGTGAAATTGAATGAATAATGTTCTAAATTGAATGTATTTTTACTAACGTTTTTTTTTTTTTTTTTTTTGACAGTGGGGATAACAGTCTTCTTTGTCTGTTTGTGTTGAATAATAACACTTTTAGCACTCGATTGTCTATTGATTGCTCTTTGTATGATTTGAAGAATGAGATATGTCGATGTTGGTCTCAATTAACTCCTCTTTCTATTCAGATTTCTTATGTACTTGAGGACAAAGTTATTATGGTTGACACTGATTCTGATATTCAGAGTATAATTTGTTTTCAGTTATACAAGAAAAGTTCTTTCTTTGGTTTTACTGTTAAGGTTAAGGGTTCTGAATTGGAATATGTTGATGGTGCTTCTATTTCAAGTTCATCCGTTGTTCGTGCTTCTTCATCTTCTACTGTATCTGTCTGTTCAAATGTTGTTGTTAATGGTAAAAGTTATTTAAAAGATATGTTGAGGAGAGGGTCGACATTAAGCATTTCCAATTTTGTTGGTTTTTGTTTTGGAGGAGCTGAACAATTTAGAGAGTTTTTGATGGCATATCAAATTCAAAAGGGGTATGAATTAGTATTTTTAAAGAATTGTGCAACAAGAGTTACTGTGATTTTCTCATCATATAAGGATGGTTGTCTTTTCAAAGTCCATGGTTCCTGTGATTCTGGAGAATTGAAAAGGTTTTTTATGAGAAATTTGGTTTTTGATCATTCTTGTGGGGCTGGTCTTAGACATGTGAATAATCCACATATATCTAGTTCATTTGTTAAATCGATGATTATTGATGAGATCCGCGATTGTCCAAGTAAAAAGCTTAAGGATATTATAGTTGATTTTAAAAGAGAATACAATTTTCAGTTGTCTTATGGTTATGCTTATCATGGAAAACAACTTGCATTGATGGAGTTGCACGGTAATGATGCTTTGTCTTATAACGATTTGAGTTGGTATTTGGAAGCAGTGAAAAAATCTAATCCAGATAGTTATGTTGATATGGATGTTGATCCTTGTAGTAATGAATTTGAAAGGGTGGTTATTGGTTTTGGCGCTTGTTTACTTGGTTTCAAGTCTTGTCGTCCTATGATATTCTTAGATGCTACTCACTTGAAGGGACGTCCTGGTGTGTTGATGGGTGCTACTGCAAAAAATGGTGATCAAGGTATGTCTTTGTTTTCAGATTTGAGTTATTTGTATTGAGATCATAATACTTGGCATAATCATTAATATACATTTTTTTACCATAATTTGTATTCTGTTGGTATCAGTTTTAAGAAATGTAGTTTATAAGTAGCAAGTTTCTAGTATCAGAATTTTCATTGTATTGAATTGTAAGTTTGTATTTGGTATAATAATTTCATACTGCTAAACAGGAGATTAGTATCAGTTTTGGTATAATCTTAGTATCAGTTTCAAGTATGTTCATATATGGTATCATTTATAGTTATGTAGTATCGAAATTTCCTTTGTATCATAATATATGTCAATTTTTGTTTCTTTGTTGTTTTAGAATGAAGATTACTGTGCATAATGTTGTGGTTATTAATATTTTTTATAATGGTCATATCAGGTTTTAGGTATCAGTTTTGTTACTGTCAGTATCAGTTTTATGAATTGTTTTATATTTATGGTCGTAATTACTTTTAGTTTTTTTTTACTAATTATTTTTGCATTTGCAGGTTTCTTCCCTTTAGCTATGAGTGTAGTTTCTGTAGAAAATGTGGATAACTGGACATGGTTTTTGAACCATTTAAAACAAATGCTTCAAGAAGAGCGTACTTTAGTTTTTATGTCAGATCGCCACCAAGGTTTGCTTTCAGGTGTTCGTGATGTTTTTCCTTCAGATTATCACAGTTATTGCTATTTGCATATGGAACAAAATCTTCTTTCAGCAGTGAAAGCCAAAAATGCAAATGTTTCTATTGTTGATCTATTCAAAATGTGTTCTAGAGCTTCAAATCTATATGAATTTGAAGGAGCATATTCTAAGTTTTGTCAAATTGGTGGTGTTGCTGGTGTTAATTTTTTAAAGGATAAGCCATTTGATAAGTGGGTGGATTTATTTTTTCCAGGGAAACGTTATGGCGAATATAGTTCCAATGTTGCAGAAAGTTTTAACAGTTGGATTTTAAATGAACGAACATTGCCTATTACTTTGTGTTTAGATGGTATTCGTGTTAAGATTATGGAACAAATGGCTAGAAGAAGAGAAGAATGTCGTTTGTGGAGAACAAGTCTATGTCCTTCTATGGAGTTACGCTTAGATAAGTTGATTGAAGAAGGATTTGGATGGGATGTATATAAATCTTCTGATTTTGCTTATGAAGTGAAATCTCCAAACTCTCATTGTGTTGATTTGAAGGAGCGGGTTTGTAGTTGCAACCAATGGAAAATTACGGGATTCCCTTGTGCTCATGCTATAAAGTGTATGAACAAGTCTAAGTTGTCTGTATATGATTTTGTTGAGAAGTATTTCACTGTTGATGCTTATCGATGTTCTTATGCCAATGCTATAAATCCTATTCCAAATTATGATAGGCCTATTGTTGATGGTAGCATTCAAGATGTTATCAAGCCACCAAAGGAGAAACGTGGTGCTGGTAGACCATCAATCAAGCGCAAAGGAGGATTTTTATATTTTCAGAACAAGCAAAATAGATGTGGAGAGTGCAAGCAGTTTGGTCATAATAAACGGAATTGTCAAGCTTCAAAGAGGATTTGATTTTACATTTTGAATTTGTTTAGATTAATAAGTGGTTGTGTGACTTGTTTTGATTGTTTACTGTAATTGAACCTTGGTATTAATTTGTGTTCAGTATAGCATATTATCAACTTGATTTTAATTTCAGCTATGTAGTATAAATGATAGTATCAGTTTTAGTATTAGTTATATATTTTTACAGTATCAGTTTTGGTGTTTATTTATTTATTTATTTCAAACATTTGTTTTGATATTTGTTGCATACTGTTAATTTCAGTTGTTTAGTATCATGTTACGCATTCTGTTGGTATAAATTATGGTATCATTTTTTCTTTGTGTGATATCAGTTTTGTTTAATTATGTATATTTTAGTTATTTATAATAAAGTAGATATTATAGTATATGGGATATGATAATCATTGTGTAATTGATTGAAGAAGATGATTGAATTGATATATGCTTTCTTTTGGGCGGAGATAATTTTTGTTTGATTGGATATAAGGACTTTAGTATCAGTTTTGGTTAGTTTTTAGTATCAGTTTCGTGTATTATAATACATTCTATAACAGACATTAGTACTAATTAATAATTATAATGATAT
The DNA here is from genome assembly GCA_030737815.1 of Allium fistulosum. Classification (NCBI taxonomy): domain Eukaryota; kingdom Viridiplantae; phylum Streptophyta; class Magnoliopsida; order Asparagales; family Amaryllidaceae; genus Allium; species Allium fistulosum. Next base: position 75,911,682 of record CM060906.1, read on the forward strand.
CTTGTGTTAGCAAAAACTGACACTGGTGTTAATTGTTGTTTCATAAAGTATGTTGAGTGTCAGTTTGAGCAAAACTGATACTAGTAGTTATTAAAACCGATACCCAATTACTGTTTGCTATTGATATATGATATGAAATCTTATAATATTATTATACAACTGGTAGTTGAATCATAAAACTGATAATATTATGTAGGATCAATAGTTGCATGATAGAACATTCACTGTATAATCTTATTATAATCCAAACTTCAGGTTAAGAAATGAAAATCAATTACAGCAAATCATTCCACCAGATCATCATTGTTTTTACAAGTAAGATCAACATTGTTTTAAGAACAGAACATCATCAGAAATATGTTCATAGTTTGTACAACAAATTGTACTAATATAAAGCATTGATTGTACCAACATTAAAACAGAAATTAAATTCAACTACATATAACAAAATATCTAAAATGTACATCAGTTCATGTTAAAATATTAGCACTTTTTGCAAGTTGTTTGATTTGTTCATTTATCTTTCTTCTTCCAAACTTGACATGAATTTGGCTAAGCTCCAGCAGTGCTCTTTGTCAGTTAATATCTGATGTGCAATTCTTGCTCTTGATTTCAGCATTTGTTCAGGGGCTATTTTGAGTGGTATTTGACTTATGTTCATTGATATGATGAATATCATCACGTATATACCACAGTCAAGTCTGTTTAAAAGAATATTAGCAATATCAGTTTTGTCAGTTTAAGTGTCAGTACGTATCATTTTGAACAATATAAACAACTTACGTGTCTGATCCTTGTTGTGCACATGGTATCTGATGCATTTCATTTGCCTTCACCTGCTTATCTTGTATGTTTTTCTTTTTCCAAAGTTCTTTCAGCATTTCTTCAATTTTATTTCTCTATTGAAGACAAAACAATACAAAGTTAGTTAATGTTCAATTTGTTTAATTAAATTATTTTGTTTCCTAACAAAAATATATCATACCAATATCATTGCCTGCTTTAGACTGGGGTTGTTTCTTTCATTAGAATTCCTTCTTGGACGTCTAGAATCTAGATGACTCCATTCCATTGTTGGGTATGTCAAAGTTACTACTGTCCAATGGAATTCACAATGCAATGGAAAATATATAGCATCTGTGTATTCATCATCCACAATTTGTTCAAGGAAAGGCAGCACTAAAGATTTTATAATTCCATGTATATTGAAAACTATAGCTTGCTGTTAAATAAAAAAAATAAGTTAGAATTCAATATATATTTAGCATTTATCATATTACTGTATATTACAGTTTTATTTACCGTCATTATTGTTGTGAATGCATAGTTGTGCTCTTTCAGCCCACATTTAGATAAATACCAGTCAATTATCTACATTAACAACAAGAAAATGTAATTTTTTGTTACTGGTGAAGCAATATTCAATGATAATTAGTATCTTTTGTTTACATAGTGGTAAAATATATTACAAATTACAAGAATAATTAAGCATGAAATATGATGAAACAACTTCTGGGTATCATTTTTGCCCTGACTTAGTATCATTTTTGTACATGCTGTTAAATCAATTGCTACTAGAAAACAAAAGTATGAATTTATATCAACTGCCACTAGGAATTAGTTTTGCACTATTTTGGTATTTATTTTGTCATACATGATAGTTAATACATAATTCAACTAATATACCACCACTTTGTAATAAATAGTAATTAGGTATCATTTTTGGCTATAAATAGGTATCAGTTTTGGTACAAATAGCAGTGGACATAGCTATTACACATTATTTTTTGTAATTATTTTTATTGGTAGCAGTATTATTAAACAAAAAAAAAGTGTGTACCGATCCATGTGTGGCATTTTCTTCAAGAAGTTCTTGTAGTACTTTTTTTGTTATTGTACATCCTCCTCTAATTGTGTCATTATCTGTCCATGCTATATCTCTGTTTTAAGAAAATAAGTTACATATCAATTATACAATGTTATTTTAACCAGCAAAATTAGTATATATGTTTGTATACTTACTCTTTTGATGATGTCATAGCAAAGAAAGTTTTGATTGTATTTTGTTGTTCTATATTCAAGTATGCCAAAGTTTTGCTGCAGTGTCCTAGTCCTACATTTGAAAGTGTTGGCTCTATTACTTGAATTGGCATTGGGATTGACTCTTCTGCACTTTCTTTTTCATCATTTTCTTCCAGTTTTTCATCATTTTCATTTGCTTCAGGTTTTTGTTTTTTTGCTGTTTTTTTCCTTCTCTGACCATATTCAAAGCTGAGGCTTTCTCTTTTTTTCCTTGCTCTTTCTTTTATTCTTTTCACATAAGAAGATGGCTTATGAACTATTTGTTTCCTTTTCCGACCAGAAGGTTTTGCTGGTTTGTTTTCTTTGTCCTTTTCTGTTATTCCCTCTTGCAACTGTTGTGTGATATTGAGATTGAAAGATGGAGGTGTTAGGTCTTGTACTACATCACTGTATTGTGCAACTTTGCTCTCTTTATTGGTATCTTCTTCCAATTTTTGAGCCTCTTTTATATCTTTTTTCATTGTTTTATCTTCATTTGTTTCCAACACTGTTTCATTTGTTTTGTTCAACACTGTTTCAGTTGTTTGATGAACTTGTTCTGTATTAGTGTCAGTAGTTGTGTCTTCAACTTCTTCTACATTTTTTCCAGTTGAGAATCTGTATTAACAATAAGAAGCTGTCAGTTTTTGTTATTGGTGAATGAATATAATATTATTAGTATCAATAATGTTAATAGTGGCGGTTTATGGGTATCATTTTTGCATAGATATCAGTTTTTCAAACACAAAGTAAGTATCAGTTTTTCATACATATAGGTATCAGTTTTGATTTATTTCATAGTGAAAATTGTTTGTAAATTAACCAACCATCAGTTATAATCAAACAACTGATGCATATAAATTGTGCATTATTTTGGTATTAGTTCTCTACTAAATGATGATGAACATAAATAGTTCAATTTACAATATTTATATACATAGGTATCAGTTTTTAATACATTTAGGTATCAGTTTACTTTAACTTATACTCAGAATTATTTATAATATTTATAATATAAGCAAGCATTAATTTGAATCAAACAGTGTTATTTTCAATAGTAAAAAATCATGTACCTGTCCATTTGTGTTATTTTTGCTTGACACTCTGGATTTTCTTCTTCAATATTTTCCGCTGTGAATGTTTTTTCTTCATTTTGGGCTTCTATATTTAAACATTCATCTTCATTTATTTTATTTGCTGTATTAACTTTTTCCACATGAGGCTCAGCATTTTTGTCTTCCTTCTCTTCTTCATTGCTTTCAGTTGTGGATTTCTTTTCTCTGTTTTCCATTTGTGTTTCTACATGTGCATGTTCCTTTAGAATGTTGTCAGGTTCATCTTCCATATGCTTACTCTCTAGTTCAACTGCTGAATTTTTCTTTTCACTTTCTTCTATTCTTGATTTGAGTTCTTTCAATTGTTCTTTCAATTTCAAATTTTCTTTTTCAACCTTTATCCTCAACTTCTTTTCTTTTTCTAATTGCTTCTTTGTCTTCTTACCTTCTTCTTCCAAATCTTTAATGTGCGTTTGCAAAACATTAAGGCTTACAAAATCTTCAAAAGATCGAGCACTTTGTTCTGCTTCTTCAATTTTTCTTTTTTTCCTTTGGTTTTCTTTTCTTTTTTCACTTGATTCTTCTATTATCGATCCTGTTTGGAGTAGCTTCTGTTCATGTGGAAGAATATTGCTTATTTCTTTCACCTGTGTAATTGAAATAGTAATTTATTTTAAAATTTAAAGCTACAAAATGAAACTGATACTAATCAGAAGTTAAAGTGATACTACAAAGAGACATATGTGATACTATGTAGAGACAAATAATTATTCTAAGTGTTGAAACTGATACTACAGAAAGAGAACATAAAATGTACACTGATAAATACTACTGTAAGTAAGAATTAACTTTAACTTACATTGCCAACTTTTATATCCTTCAACAATTGTTTCACAACAATGTCTTTAAGTTTTCTTACATCCCATCGTGCAAATCTGGGTAAATCTTCAGCAAGTTGCTTTCTTGGTTGAATAAGGTTCATTTTCTCACAGATGCAGTACTATAAAAATTTAAAGATATAATTAGATAAGAATGTTGAATATAACAATTTTTTTAAATTAATAATATTTTGCATAACACATCTTACCAATGGAAGCATTGAACATCCAGACATGTTTCTTGGCTTAGAGATAAACTTCTTGACAAATTTACTAAAATTTTTCTCTATTGTTTGTGGCCATGAGACACTTTGCATTGTTTCACTGTCAACCAAATAGGGTAGAATTCCCCATCTCAGCTTTTGTTGGTTGTTGGGAAAGAAAAATGTCAATAGTATTTGCATTACTATCAACAAAGGGAGATCTTCTTCATTTTCTTTTTTCCTTTTTGATATTTCTTGTTTTATTCTTCTTTCCACAACATTTCTTGTTATGTAAGTATTTGTGCCAAAGTTTCTAGTTGCAAAGTCTTTGCAGTCTGGTGGAATGGTTCTGCTCGTCAATTTTTTTGTCGGTTCTATGTTTATTCCTTTTAATGGCAGACCGAACAATAAGCTTATATCTTTGGCAGTTACCTTCATTTTGTCTTCTCCTAAGATGAAGGTATCAGTTTCCATACAGTAGCAGTTGTATAAAGCATCCAAGTTTTGTTGATGCTTTTTGCACTCTTTCATTGTTATTTTTTCTTCATAGATTACTTTGAAGAAGTTGTAAAATGGTGTCTTCTTTAAGATGTCAACTTGCTTTTTGGTCAATCCATTTTTTTCTTTGACCAGTTTTAATATCTTGAAGATAGCTTGTAAGCCACATCTATAAGCAGTTTCTGGCTTAACATTTTCCGATTTTGCTATCTGTTTTGTTGTTTGTTCTGATGTTGCATGCATGCTTTTATGACATGGATTGACAAAATCATCATCATCCTATTTCATGAAAATGTGTCATTAAGTTGTTAGTGAAACAAACAGCATTGAAACAAAACAATATATAACATGATATACCAGTTTCAGTTTCTTCAAACATGAGATAAAACATGGTATTTTTATTTAACTAAAATTTGCTATCATTTTTGCTAAATGTAGGTATCAATTTTTTAATAATTCTGGTTGAAATACTTCTAAAATTGGTACATAATAACTTCAAAAGAAACATACTGCATGTATAATTTTTAGCTTATATTTGTGTTATTTTTGTTCCAAATTACAATGACAGTAATTTGTATAATTAAAAGTACAAAGTTTACAACAGATAAAGTGAGTATCATATTTATAAGGTGTATGCATCAGTTTGGTTCTAACAAACAGTATACCAATTTTAAGATATGATGTCCATAAAAACAGACAGTAGGTATCAGTTTTTCATTCCATTGGTATCAATTTTATATTTGTGATAGTGGGTATTGTTTTATGTATATACCTATATCAGTTTTGTTATAAAGTATATAATATTTTCTAAAAAAATTATGAAGTTTTGTCTTCAGTTAAACAAACAATAGGTTCATTTTTTGAAATATAGGTATCAGTTTGTTATACAGTGGGTATCATTTTTTGAATTATAGGTATCACTTTATTGAAAAATTACAACATTGTCAAATGAACTAAAACATTTTATACAGTGGGTTCCATTTTGTAAGAATTTAGTTTTAGTTGTACTAGAAAAAAGATGGTTAAATAATTTGTAAACTAAAATGAGACAGCTACACACAATTAGACTATAGGTATCACTATTGCAGTATGTTGGTATCAGTTTTTATTTGTGTGCTTACTTTAATTTTCCTAAACACAAAGTATCACATTAATTCTAACAGATGTTTGGTATCATATTTTCAATATATTAGTATCACTTTTGTAACAAATAGCAACGAAATCTATTTTTAAACCAACTAATCTTTGATTTCTACCAAACAAACTATAACTATCACTTTTTGAACATGAAAATCTTTATTAGTAATATGGCTTGTACATTTACCGTGTTTGCTTGTTCGTCTTCAGATTCCTCAACAGCTATTTGCTTTGCCTTATTTGTTTCTACCTTTTCCTGTTATACATATTAACAATATTAAAATACATCTAAAGATTAAATAGTATCAGTTTTATAACTGAATGTTATTAATTGCCTTCTGAAGTTGCTGCTGAATTATTTTCTCATTTTTTTTCTTTGATCTTAATTCTCTTTTTTGCATTTGTTGTCCAGTTAATTTGTCACCAGCTGTTTTTCCCTGTATGGTTTCTTCATTCTTCTGTAAAATAAGTTCAATAGTATCATAATCAATGTACAATGGATTTGTTATGCTACATTTAATAATATCATTTACCTTTTCTTCTGTTCTGTTTTGTTCATGTTTCCTTTTTGTTCTTCTTTCCCTTTGTTGCTGTATACCTTCTTCCATTAGGCTTTTTGATAGTTTTAATTTTGTTGATTTCTGCTGCGTCTCAACTGCTAGGTTTTCAATTTCGTCTCGATTCTTAGATTTAGTTTCTTTGTTTCCAGATTCGAGCTGATGATCAAAACGAGACGCTAGGGTATTAGGTTTTTGTCGAATATCATATTGAGGGGATAAGGTATCAGAATCGTTCTCAAACTCTGCTTGTTCTTTATTTTCTGATGAATGCGATTGAGATGGAGGTAGCGATCTTGATGTGGTTTCATTCGCCATTTTTTCTTAATTTTAATTTTGTACCGTGAAGATGAGTGTGGATTTCAAAATTGCACTGGAAGACGAATGAACGGAATGGAAATATGTTTTGAAGCGCGAATGGGCTCTGGGCCTGTCCTTTGGAAGAAATTTTGTTGTGCCGGTCCTTATGAATAAAATTTTTAAATAATTTGTCCTTTAAAAAAAATTCCCCTTAGAAAAAACAGAGACCTGATTTACATACTTTCTATAGGGACTTTTTTTATAACAACAACAGAATTAGAGACCTTTCGTGCAAAACTCCAATATATCTATACTATATTATTATTAGTGAGTTAAATTTCAAGCTCACACAGGCCCCCTTGAAATTTGGCAACTGAACAGTCTTCAAAATTTTCTTCCTCTACGCTGTGGTATTTTTACCTTCCCCCTTTCCTCTGGCTGAAACTTCTGTTCCACCATCACTAATCTCCTTACCGAGTTAGGTTTCAAAATAGCACAAGGCATCTAGTGTATTTTGTCAATTTAAAACTGAACAGTCACAGTTCCGCCTTTCTCTCTCCCATTTCCGATGCAATTCTAGCACCGCCCCTCCCTTTCGGTTTTCGCTTCCCCACTCCGTACTCTAATCTCAAGACAAACACGGATCAAATCCACCGTGATTCATACTTAACTCGGTTCAAATCCAGAAATCATATCCCAAGACAAACACAGATCCCAAAACTTTGACGCCTTCGCAGCTCTTATGGCGGCGTTGGATTACGACAGGAAGGAAAGGGACTATGACGCCATTCAAATCAGCATTAATCGGGTCCAGATCTGCCAAACCGCTATCGTTTGAAGACCTTTTCCATTTCCTCCAAAATACCGACAAATAGATCCAGTTCTGGTATGAATTTTTCCTACTTCGAACTTTTTATTAATGTTTTCGAACTCGGTATATCGGTTGTCCTTGAAAACTGTATTGAAATTTAATATCGGGTTCCTTCTGTTCGTTGTACCCTTTTCTGTTTGATGCATTAGTGGAACAACTGTTCGTTGTATCTGAATCGGTTTGCAACATAGTAGGAGTATATCTGAATCGGAAACTCATGACAAAATCCTAAAACTAAATGAAACTCCGAAGTCTTTTTGTCTATGTCAATTACACTGTGTGATAATTATAAAACATGTTAACTGTTAATTGTTTTGCTTTTTCGTTATATAGTCTTAGGAATGCCTGGATACATTACTTATTGTGTAGTAATGCAATATTATAATATGATATTCAAATTCATAAGAAAGGATACTTAGCACGCAGTTGAGTAGCATTATATTTTTTTTAGAACAAGGCTGTAAATAGTTTCAGTTAAGAAGCAACCCTGACATTGTTAGAATAATTACCCCTTCCAAACTCAAATATGATTGCAAAATTAATAATCAATCCACTCTTTTTTTTAACACAGGTGGAATTTATAATTTTGGAATAAAGAACAAATGATCTCGATCTTAAAAAAATTGACCACTAGCAGTACTCATGCCCAGAGGTAGATGTTTTGATGGAATTTATAAATTTCAAAGATTTCCCACTGCATTGATTTCACAATTTGCGCATTGTTGGTCTATTTGGTATTTCAAAGTTTCACGATTTGCGCAGTGCAAAGGTTTTTCAAACCAAAACTTAAGTTATGTATTCTGTAATGTTTAGTTTGCATTTTAACAAGATTATAAGAAGAAATTATTGCATTTACAGTTATTACCTATAAAATCTACCTTTTAGGAAAATATTTTCTAGGTTTTATGAATAAAGTATTTTTTTAATTTTGAATGGGTTTAACATCCACCTTGGATGTTGCATAGATTTTTATAATATTTCTGGAATTTTTTTCACCAAATTGTTTTATCTAAGAGAATTAGGTGGTCATCTCTGGCTTAAATTTGTTTTGAAAGGTATGTAAATTACATTCTCACTGTCTTAAAAATGGTAAACAATGGGAGAATTTGGTACTGAAATGTTGTCTGACTATTGATTTGTACCACTATATTATAATATGAGTTATTTCTTATAATTTTTGACAATTATAGAATTTATACAATTACCAACCTGATGTTCCAATAACCTCACTGTATTTTGAGTCTGAATGATTACTTACTGATCATCATGAAACTGTTGCTAAATTTGATGAGAGGGCCACCTGATCAGCTGACATTGTATATCACTTACTGATCATGGTGAAACCATTGCTAAAGTTAGCTTTTGTTCACATTTTCACTTGGTTGATTTCTAGCTTAATGATCGATGTATGTTCAAGCATACATAAATATATGTTTTTTGCCATATGAAAATAAATCAAATTTTAGTTTGTTTGCTTTACCAATAGTTAAACATGTTACCGAATTAATGCGACAATAGCTGAAAATTAGTTGTTATTTGGGGCTCTATTGCATATGGGTAATTTTGGCTAAACATTGACTTAGATTGTAATTTCATTCTTGCTTTTTGGATGAAATTTGAATTTATCTGAAAAAGAAAATGTTACTTTTTAATTATTATGTAACATTGTCTACATTCAAAATGTAAATAAATTGTATATACGTTGTCAAGTCATGGATGTTGGTGCTTAAAGGTCGATTATTTGTTTAGTATGTCTCTATTCCCGCCTAAAATGTGTGCATGAGAGTAATATCCATAGTTCCAGGTGCAGTCAATGGGTTACTGCCACTCCCTCTATTAATCAAGGAATTCATAAACCACTCCTACATCCATCCTTTAGGTGTTCTATCATGGAATCTGAACTATATTCTTTTTGCTTATACCAACAATGAATATATATTAGATGAAAAAGGTTTAAGACAATGGTATTAAAAATTAAATGTTATCGACATTCTCATCCAACCAACCCTTTTATACAAATTTGTTCTTCGGTTCAAATAACATCCACCTCTATAAAGTACTATCTTTCGATTATATCATGCATTTGTTAGGTTATAGTTCTTCCTGATGAATTCTCAACCGTCAGTTGTATAAGGAATAAAATGTACGTCGAACAATATAAATTAACCTTTGTGATATATTTGAACACAGAGCTATCGTTTTTGTACATACTCCATATAAACCAAGTTGTATGGAATTATACAAAGTTCACATTTTCACGCTTTCTGTTCGAACAAAGTGATGATAATATGCATTAGCTAACTTTGTCCTGCAGAAAATATTACAATTTGTATTTATGATGCACCTCGGTGAGAAACTATTTACATCCCATCTACTTTCCATTTCATCTTATTAGCCTGCTAGTTACCCATTTACAAATCAATTACAAATCAACCCCTCAAATCAGATGTCATTGGGGTCCTCCACCATGTTGGTGATGTCGTAAATCAATCTGTCGGGAATGGTTCAGTGACTACTAAGCGCGAGCTTATCCTATATCTTAACTGGTATCTGTTGCTTCTATATTATTTCATCCCTCAACATACATGCCATTGAATTTCTACAGTATTCTTAGATGACCATTATTTTATCTCAACTACAGTGGTAACCGCATTGCCGCTACACTGTGGGGCAACAAAGCAACCTTGATAGACGACTCCGCTATCATTGACACCACTAAAACAATTATCCTTACATAAATGACCGTAAAGAATTACCGGGGTATATTTCCTATATCTACATATCCTCATATACTTTGTATATATATTTGTTAGTACTAACACATTGCTTCTGCTTTGACGTGCAGGTAAGCCAAGCCTGAGCTCAACTACTGCAACATTTATTTACACTGATTAGGATATTAGTGAGGGATCTGATCTACTGAAGAGGTCAATCCCACTAACCGCATATCAATATTACTTGGTATGTAAATAGAAAATACGAGGACAAAAAACAGAAACAAAAAAACATTTGCTCTATTTTATTTGTCTCTATTTAACAGGTTAAAAAAAGAAAAATTATTTCAGCCTCCTACTAACACTCCTATTTTTTACAATTTTTTCAGCTTCCGCAAAAGGAAACTGCCTGCGTTTTCAGCTCAAGACATGCAGTTCAAAAAACCAACTGGGATAATCACTGATAAGTGCATATCCGAAATAATCAGCTCGGATCTCCCATCTGTGTATGAGGTAAGTACAGTACTCCTCACTGCCTGCCTAGCTGCCTTAACTGGAACAATTTTTAATTTCAATACAATGCGCTTCCTTCAAATCCTATCTAACGAATTGTTTTTTGTAGTATGGTCGTCAAACCATTTGCCTTTTACCTGGGGTGATAACTGTATTCCTGCATAACTGATCTTATACTGTTTGCCAAAGCTTTGCATGCACAACTTCATTTTCAGCATCGAAAGTAGCTTTTTTACGTTTTATTGTAGCAACACTTTATTGTATTAACATAAATTATAGAATTGCCATTTTAAATGTTCATTTAAAAGTTCAAAATTCACTTTTATAATTTGTTCTTCATGTCACATTATTTGTTTGTTATTCCTCTTATCACCTATATAAATCATACATGCAGTTTGATATATTTATCTTTATACATTTTTTTAGCTTTGGTTTAACCTTAACCATAATTACTGTATGTCTGCCGTAGTTACATTTATTATGTTTTCTGACTACATTTGACTATCTGTTTTCTCTTGCCACAATGATAAATCTATACTATTATATTATTACTGAGTTATATTTCTAAAGCGCAGAAGCATCCTCAGTATTTAGAACCGAACCGTCTCCAATTTAATTTTCTTTCTCGCATCGCTACTCTCCCTTTCCTCCTATTTCATCTACCATAAATAATAAAATTTCCCTCGAATTATGCCTGCTCCGCTCTATCGCGTCACCCTTCCATCTTACCGCCGTCGCAATGCCAATTGATTCCGACTAATTGCACAATCGTCTTCCAGCCGCTTCCCCTCTCTGTCCCTTCTGATTTTCGTCAACCCTTATTCTGAAGTTGTCATCTTCTTTGAACGCCGTACGATTGGTGGATAGCCCTTCATTGACAAGCTGTCTTCAAAATTGCCAGCTCTTCTCCCCTCTGTGATATGATTTATAACTACATAAGTTTCTGCGCATTAATAATGGTGAGCCGTTTATACAACGTTATCCATGGATTATCTGAATACGCATGTCAATGGGATAGTCAATCGTTTATATAATGTTTAATATCCTCTTTGGCATCTTTTATTAATCCAATTATTTCCATATATAATCTACTAACTATATTGTTTAAGTACTATAATTTTAATGCCAATGCTCCTTTTGGCTGATTAATTTCGGTTTCAGGTAGAAGGAGCTCTTTACATAGCTGCAGCTTAACGTGCATCATTCTTGCATTTTGTATGTTGGTACATCATTAGAGATTTTGTTAGGTGATGGTATTTATTATTTTTATACCAACAAATTGGAGAACACATTTGAGTTTCAAAGTTTTTTCTGAATTAAAACTATATATATGGGTTTTATTATGTTTAACTATAGTGTTGATTTGTATAATTTTAGTGTTGAATTTGTAATAGTAGTCACCTTATTCTTCAATATAATAGTATAGATTGTATTTGTAGGTGTAGTAGGCTTATTTTGATTAGTTTAACAACTGTTCCCATTACTCTGTAGCCATTAAAGTGCTGCACTTACCATATAACTTGATAATTGAGCTACCAAAGGTTTTTTTAGAGAATCATGGACCAAAACCTATTGGTCATTGAAAGTTATATCATAGTTATAAATTTTGATTAACTATTCCCAAATTGATATCCATGTTTTTCATGTTCCCTGCCTCAAATTAACCAGTCTTCATTGAAAACAGTGAAGGAGATTCTTCGAGATTGACTACTAGGTTGCAGATTATGAAGTTAAGATGAGCAAAAACAAGTACATTAGCAAGTGTAAAGTAGGGTTAGATGATAGGATTTGGCTTTACTAACAATAAGAAGACTTTGACCAGGTATAGCATTCTAGATTATTTCAATTTTTTCCTTACTTTTTATGGACTTCTAAATGTTATATTCAATTTTGATAAATATGATATTTATAAATAAAAAAACAAACAAATTTCTATTGTTGAATTTCAATATTGGATGTATATGTTTTTATAATTTTATTTGACCACGAGTTCGTATGCTAGCTCGGGAACTACCAAAAGAAAATCCCAGACCATGTTCTGTAGTTCATTGTTCTTTATCATCTTTCCTAAAATAATTGGTTAAATGGGAACTGAATTGTAGTGGTTGTTGGTGCGTATAAAAGGGGAATAATGGTTACCAATGATTTTCTTTGTCAAGAACCAACAAGTTAAATTTTGATAGGGTAGCAATGGTTTAAATCTTGGTGATTTAATTTAATATGTTAAAATTTATTTTGAATATTGTTTTAAGTTTATTTTATTTCTACATCGATAAAAGATGGTTTAGTTTCAGCTTTTTTGGTATCGTTGAGAAAATAATTTTCTTTGAATTTATACAGCGAATGCTGCCAACAAGTTTCAATCATAATATTTGTTTGCTAAAATCTATACCACTTATTCTTTTTCTGGATCACTTTCATGTATTTCCTTTTGATTGTTTAAATGACATAAGGAAATAGTTTATTAGTCAAATAGTATATTACGTTTATGTTTGATCAAAGTAAACCTTTAAATTCATCAATTGCAATGGATGTATTTGGACATCTGTATGATTCCAACATTGTTTTAATATAACATGGTAAGGACTGTTGCTTCCTTCTGCCCTATGCCTGTAATATTCCAGTTACAGTCAAACTAGGTTACTGTTATATAATATCTATAACATTTAAATTCATACTGCATTCGGCCTATATATAAATTTCAGTTTACAAAGTTTTTTTATCTTTATTGTACACATAAATGAACCGATTTCTTCAACTTTCTTACATGAGTACATTTCTTACTTCCAGCTGGAGTGGAATGATGATTAGACATGTTATTTACCATACAGAAGCAGTTTCGATAGAGTTTGTACCGTCTTTTTTCTTTGTCCCGATTTTCCCTTTATATGCGCAAATTGTATCATTTCAATTTAGAATCATCATCAACCACTGTCATAATATTGACTTTTACGTGAACAAGAAATAATACAAATCTTTCTTTATATATTATTTATCTCTATTTTTATGTCATATCAATTTTATGCTTTGAATCATATCTCCTTTGCTATGTGCTCGAGTACAACAACCTGAATTTTTGGCGTCCAAGTTCTGTAATTTAACTTTACAACCCATGTTCAGCCTTTATTGCTGCAAACAACACAATATCTGCATTTTTCACCGCAAATCTATGTTTTTCAACACAACATCTGTATTTTTAAGTTACCTTTTGATGAGTTTAGGTTTGGTAAATATCATATTGTTTTGTCTACATTAATCATCCATAGAGTTCCAAGGATTATTTGAGTGATTCAACGGATAAAACTTAAACTTTCCTTTCCTTCATAAGGTTTTATCCCTGTTTTGATCAAATTCGTCATTAACTACATAGAAATAAGCTTACGTCCGTGTGCGAAGCACGGGTTCACACTAGTAATATAGTATAACCCAATAATACAACTAAAGATGTCCTCAGCTCTAGTGCGGTTGGCAAGGGCTCCTAGCTTTCCAGTAGAAGAAGAGAGTTCGATCTTTGGCAATGGCTTAAAAAAAAGAAAACAAAAAAAATAATACAACTAATTGACAATAATCTCTTTTTCAATCTCAGTTACAAACTTAATATTCTCAAACATCTGTTTTCTCCCACTCTTTCTTAGAATTTTGTCTTCAAACATATCCCATGATTGATACAATTCCAATTTGTTCTCATCTATTACCACTCTAGATGGAAATATTTATATAGTTTCTATATGATTTAATGTTGCTTCTTATATTTAATGATGGCATATCTACTTATTTTGATACCTTCGATTGCAAGTTACGTAATATTAATGAATGAACCTTAACCAAAAGATTAATCAGATTCTAATCAAAAGAAGAAGAATGTTTGACAACAGTTTGGTAATATTTAGATATGTGCCTTCGCTGAATCATACATAGCAACTATTAACGCTGCATGCACCTTTCTTAGTTAAATTAACAAAAGAAACAATACATAATTAAATCAGAAGAAATAGGGGGAAAATAGAGAAAACAAGAGAAAATTGTCTATCAAGTCTCAACTACTACATTTTTTTTTGGTACAACTGAACTACCTTCACCGTATTTTCAAAGAAGAAAAAAAAACTAAGGTAAAAGAAAAGTACAAAATTCATAAAACTATTATCTGCATTATTATTACTTTCAGCTCCAATAGGAGCAACAACATCAGTTCTATATAAGTACTAGATAAACCTACAGTATTCAAATTCGAGCATTTGAAATTTCATAATTATACATCAGACAGTTAGATGCTCTTTTACCTTGCATTATCATTATTAATAGTTGGGAAAGAGCAACAACGTTGACGTCACAAATTCGAATCCCGCTCCAGGTAAAAATTAATCTTTATTGTTATTTGTAAAGTTTATTATACTATTAAAGTTATAGGTTTGAATTCAATGATGACAATTTTTCATATACATTTTGTCTTCCTATTTTTCATTTTTGTAATGCCTTTTCTGTTTTAATTATTAATAAATATGTATTGAAAAAGCTATATCGATTGCCTTCTTCGACTTTTATATAATTTTAGTTTACTTTGTGATATTTTTTTCAATATTTAAAAATAGAAAACCGTTTCGCTTAGTTGTGAATAAAATCAAATTAGTTTTTTCTTTTACACTTAGTAAACAATGACAAACGAAGAGCTGAAATTAATGAAAAGAACAATAATGGTTAGTCAGATGGTCTAACATTGTAAATTACATCAAAATACTTTTTAAAAATATTTTCAACTACTCCATATATAACCATTTTGCAACTGACATCGAAATGCAATTGGAAAAAGGAGGAGAAAATAAATCAATACATATTTGATATATGCTGAAATGCTATATTGTTTATATTAAACTCTCTACAAGTTATACATATATTGAATTGCTGATATGATAACCAAAAGTGAAATTTAAGCTTTTAAATTTCAAAATTGTTGTCTTTTGTATTTCACGTGTGAAGTGTGGGGTTTTTGTACTATTTTTTTAATGTCTTTCATATGTAGACGTTGTCGTTTGTATTATTTATTTTTCACTTTATGCGTTAATCATATACCCTTAATCATTTAATCTTGCATGCGCGGAACGCGTGCCATTAGATCTCGTGTTAATATTTGTGCTAAATAATGAAACATCAGATCTCCAAAGTGGTAATATCAATATTACGGTCGCTAAAATAATTCAAAACTTATATTCTTTATTTGCCCATCATTTTTATGAAAGGTTTCTAAGTAAACTATATAAAAAAAGATGTAGAAAAATGAATAATTGGAGGAAGAACAATTGAAAGAGACTGCTTTCATAGGGAAGGTGGGATGCTGGCTCATTTGCCAATCCCGAATCAGAGAGCAGATGAAGCACAAAAAGGTTCTATTCATAGTTAGCAAGCATATTTTATACGTTTTATGATGTTTTCATACAGTTCAAGTAACAAAACAAATTGTGTTAAAATTATTTCAATCAATACTCATTGCAGTTGTGTTACACATTTAACAAACTGCAATAGATTTTGATAGTATTAAAATTTGATAGTCATTCAATATAATATACGGTATATCAATAAAAGGTGGAACCCAGTACACGAGACTCTCGCACGATAGCGGCTCTGGAAAGGTCGATATAGTACATCAGTAGCAAACAAAAAATATGTTGAATATGATGAAATATAAATCATCTCACAAATCCTCAATTTAACAACGAGCAAGAACTAAAGTGGAAAAATGTTAGTTAATATAACTGATAATTATAAAGTGAAATCCAAAAATTCAAAATTCATCTGCATTCGCGTCCGAAAATGGATAAATATCCGATATCCGAAAAATAAAGCGGATAAGAACGCATCCGTATCCAAAAATTATATACCTAGTTTTTGCGAAGATTATAGTTTACTCTATATGCATTTTAATACAATGAAATATACGTATTTATTTATTTCATCAAGTTAATATTTTATATTGTATGTATTTAATGCATATTGATTGCTCAAAACTGCTTATTATCATTATATATGTTGATTTTGCATATTTTTATAATCAGTGTGATTGAAGAAAAAAATCATGTTTAACCAAAATTCTCAATTTATGTTTAGTAATTTATCAATTATTAGTTAATAAGATAATTATCTGATATCTGTTCGTATTCATGAATGCAAATATCCAATATTTGAAAACGGATGCAGATATGATACTATCCGCATTCAAAAA
Source organism: Allium fistulosum (assembly GCA_030737815.1). Classification (NCBI taxonomy): domain Eukaryota; kingdom Viridiplantae; phylum Streptophyta; class Magnoliopsida; order Asparagales; family Amaryllidaceae; genus Allium; species Allium fistulosum. The sequence continues at coordinate 75,928,683 of CM060906.1, forward strand.
AATATGTTAATTGGCCTGCAAAAAAGATGTAAACTTAATTAGAATATGCTCTCGTTTTCTCACAAGTAAATAACTGAACTAAAGGCAACAAGACAAAAATGAGACGAGAGCTATGATGCTTTTCTAATAGGAGAAATTTCATTCTAGACATTCGTAAAAAAACTTATTTTAAGTTTAGGCTCTGTTCAAAACTTATTATGACACTACAAGAGAAACCGGCTATTCCAACGGCTCCAAGCTATTGGCGGCCGTTGGGAGCCGTTGGAAAAGCCGTTGGAATATCATTCACGCTTTCCAACGGCTTCCAACGGAAGCAACGGGGCTATTCCAACGGCTTCAAACAGCATTTAGCCGATGGAGGCCGTTGGTATAAAACGACCAAAGAGCCGTTGGTAGCCGTTGCTAATCTGGGTGAATTTTTTTTATAACAAGTCATTCACCTTCCAACCACACACAATCAATATATATTTGTTTCCATTCCATTTCCACTCCATTTCACATATATATCACATATCCAACACATTATACCACAAACAATATAAACAACCAAAAATCAACATTAAACATTACATTTTCAAACCAAACTCCAAGTCAATATGTACATAAACAACAAAACCCTTACCAACACCAACTCCAACTCCATATTCAAGTCAATATATACAATGTAAACACTTAAACCTCACCACCTCAAAGTCAATATATACACAATAACCATCAAACACAATCCTCACCATCTCAAAGTCAATATATACAATAACCAACCACAAAGACAATAATCATCATACCTCTCAAGCATCAACATCACCTTCGGAAGCACTAGACGATGAAGGGAAGGAACCATGCCTCTGCGCGTACTCCGCTAAACGTTGATTTAGCTGCTCCATTTGTATAGCGCAAAGACGGTCTTGCTCTTGCAGCTGCTCAACCATGGCTCTAAGCTCTTTTATTTCAGCTTTGTCACACGCCTTTTGAGCTGCCCAAACCTGCAAATAGAATGTGAGATGTTCACATTTGTATTATAATCATTTTCTTAAGCAATGCATATTTTAAAGTATAGAAACGTAAATGACGTGATCTTAAGCAATGCATATACCATAAGGAAATGCATATTTTATTAAATGATAATGGTGCAGGATGTTAATGGTGCATTTTTTTTTGGTTCATGTTTTTGGTTCCTAATGTAAAATTGCGAACCCTTTTCTTGGAATATATACCACAAGGAAATGGATTCTTTTTAATACAATATATAGGTGTTAAAAGTATTCTTATATTTTTTTTGGTTCATCCATTTTCATCACATATCTTTGTATATTTTTCCTTTTTTACTTATCTAATTATATTTATAAATCACGTATATGTTAGATTTAACTCAGGTAGAAATCATCATATGTATAGTGTATCTATAGGTTAATTTATTAAATATAATATTGCAATGTTTATAAGATTACCGTTTGGTTTCCATAACCATAGCGCCTATTCCGCTGCGTCGGATCCATAATAACGTCGAAAATATTATCTTGCTCCTCTACCGTCAACTCATCGCGATCCGATTCTGAAAGCAGCTCTGCCCGTGCCTCTTGAAACTTTGCCTAAAATAAAAAACAATTATAGGTTAAAATTAGTAGAATATGATTTAAACTTATCGATATTAATAAAATAAGATTTAAAATATGCAGCTGTCGCCTTATCATCATCATCCCACTGATATGTAATATTGCCAGCATTGTCTGCTTGTCTTGATGCGTGGGTGCGGGTAAATACCTCCATCATAGACACGGGATGTCCAAGCGATCTTTCCTGCAATAAATAATTTATATATTTTAATTTTTCATAGGTAATTACTGAACTGATTAATATACAAAATGTAATTATCGGGTGGCATATGACGTTTAGCAGTTTGAACAACAGCCGTAAATCTAGCTTCTATAAGGTTGTATTTTGATTTCATTGCCATGTATTCTGCAGTTACCGATAATTGAGAGCCGCTTAAACATCCATTCCAAAGGGGTTTTTTAGCATGATCCAATAAATCATATATTTTTTTAGCTCCAACATTTGGTTCCTCTTCGACGTTAACATCGTCGTTATCAATTTCAACGGTAGGTAACATTGATCGTGCTGCATCTTCGACCATATGTTCTATGAGATTCATACTAACTTCATCACTAATGACCTCCACCGACTATTCTTGATTATTAGGGGCTACAATTTCTCCATGACGATCCCACAGCAAATAATTGGGTATGAAACCGTATTGGCGCAAATGAACCTTAGCTATATTCGGTACTAAATAGTTCAACAATTTGCATCTACTACATGGACAACGAATTTCTTCATCATTTGCAATATTACTTATAGCAAATTCGATGAACACTTGTACCCCTTTTAGAAAATGTTCACTTATTGCACCATTAATTTCCCTTTTTTGATACATCCAGCTCCGATCATTAAAGTAATTGACCATTTTTCCTACTTGAAAACCTATGATAAAGTAAAAAAATTATAAATCGTTCATTTTATATTTTGTTTAAATTTTATTTACTGATTTAGTAAACATGTACTAAATTTTATATTTTTTCTACAAACTTTATTTTAAATAAACAACTATTGATTCATTGCCACTTATGTGTCTTCTTTGATGGTCGGTCATCCTACTTCCCATTACAAACACAATAGTAATTATATTCCGTAAATCATATCATTTTAAACGATTTCACAAAATTTCGGTAGCATTTCCCCCGTGTTCCTTGTATCGTACACAAATGCATGTACACAAGGAACGTAAAGGAAATTCCATTGAAATTTTGTGAACCGTTTAAAGTGATATGATTGACGAAATATAATTACTTTATAGTGTTTGTAACTTGTCCAATACAGGGACAAATCCGACAAATGATGTATCAGATGAATAGAGTTGTCCGTTTTGTGGAAAAAACGAATATCCCTAAAACGATCATATACAACACTTGTCAGACGGGGCCAAATATATCTAAGGATTTAAATATTTGTTTATATTAAATTTAAATATATAACTCGTTTAATTAATATTGGTTTATATTTTACCGTTTTATTACATAAGTACTAAATTCATTTATACACAAAATTTGTACACAAAATTCATTTATTAAAAATTCATTTATACACTAAATCAATTCGCGTGTTCGCACAAATACAAAACTCGTGTTCGCACAAATGCAATATCCGTTCTAACGGCTTCCAAATGCAATAAACTCTATCACACACATACGTTCAATACTAACCAAATCAACATAAACTAATGCAATATCCTAAATTACAAAATTTCCAATCGGTAATAACTTGTTCATTATGAGATAATAGTTGCAATTAGCGGATAACATGATGTAATATGCATACCCTAACAAGTAAGAATCAATCACAATTCAAATTAAACCCTAAATCAAAAAAACCTAAATATTAGGTTTAGCAAAATTACCGATTTGGAGAGCTAGAATGGTGGAGATGGGCTGGAGCAGCTTCTAGATGGCATCGGAGGTGGTTGGGATGGTGTTTGGGGCGGCGGTAGCAGGCTAGGAGGTGGTGGAATGGGGGAATTGGGTGAAAATATAGATTGGGGAAGGAGATAATGAGCTTCAGGTCGACTCTCGGGAAAATATGCAGGAAATTTTCCAACGGCTTCCAACGGCCGCAAACGGCTTCATTCCAACGGCTTCAGACGGTTACGACAAAATCCAACGAGCCGTTGGAAGCCATTAGAAATGTCGTTGGAGGCCGTTGGAACATGGGCGTTGGAATACATTGTATCTCTAGTAGTGTGATAATATGCATCTTTTCCTCTAACACATCATTTTTTTTATACGCACATTCTAAAAGTGTGCATATACAATTTTTTTTTCTAAACATACTTGCGCAATTTGAATTTTTTGAAAATGCGCAAATGTAAATTGCTAAATAGTGAAAAATAAGCTTATTTTCACAATAAGTTTCGAACTGGGCTTAAACTAGAAATAAGTCCTTAGAAGGATATGAAGAAAAATTGTCATTTCTTTCTCTAATACTATTTATATGGAGTAGCTAAAATTTGACATGTTGACAAACAAAGATTGCCTGCTAATAATAACATATCTTTTGTACACATTAATAATAAATAACCATTTTTGACTGGTTGATAAAAAAGAAAAACAAAATTGTAGTAACAATCGGTATATGGTATGGGTAAGTAACAATCAGTATATGACATCCATTATTTGTGTGTTTGTACATACAAAATTGTAGTAAGCAACTGTACAGGAGAATATAGTTATAACATTCTGAACCATAAATTAAAGATTCAAATATTTTGACTAGCCAAGACCAAGTTAAAAATAAATGAAACTGCGAGTGATTTTGATCTAAATGAGCACATCTGCGGTTTTTTTTGAAAAAAATAACATTCTTGTCGGCGACAAGCGTAGCTGTTGTTGTCGTCCACGTCCGCGACGACTGAGGGTCTTATTATTACCCACACCTGCGACGATAAAGCTGACTAAAGCGGTTCCTTTTCCTCTAAATTTTGGATCCGGTTTTGATTAATTTTACTCTTAATACAAAAGGGACAAAATAGATAAAAAAAATATGTTTTCTTATTTAACAAAATGGTGGGGTGTGAACGGCAAAAAATGAGGTGCAACTAGCATGGACCTTGTTTTGCGCATAAAGCTTATCTTAACGGCTAATATCAACATGACAAGGAAACCCTTCGGTACTTTACACAATAAAAATAATAATATTATTTATAGCAACCACACAATGGATGACCCGTTGCATTTTAAATTATCTATTAATATGAAAATATAACTACGCCAAAGCATTAAATGGACACGATTTAGCAATTGAAAAAACATACTAGGCAACAACAGTATAATGCACTGTATGCACAATTGAACAGTATTGAAATGTTAATATGAAATATAGCTATGCCAATATGAAATATAGCTATGCCAATATGAAAATAATAGTACGAAAAAACATATTAGGCAACAATAGTATAATACACTGTCTATATAGTATTGAATGCTATAAATTAGCCTAATTTATGAGATTGTACACAAGAATTTAAAATTCTCAAATCATTTTCCACTTGTGTATACTAGTACGAACTTATGCTATGCAAATGGGGTTCACCGCATAATCTGTTTAACATTATATCTTAAAAAAATTAAATTACGAAGTGTATGTTGATTGATTTTAATTTTTACATAGTATATTTTTGTTGAACACTATTAACAAACATTTGCTGATAAATGTATTTAAGTAATCTCAAAGTGCATAATGTATAATTATTATTTTTTAGAGCACGATAGTTTCATACAACAAAAGATAACATAAACGACAAATTATTCTTAACTTGGTAAGCAATACATTACAATACATCACTATTAGTTTTCAAATGTAAGCAACATATATTCAATATAAGTTTATCCTAGATTTAACATAGAAATATAAATTTAGAAATATATATTTCGACACACACACATGTACACAATTTTGTTAATAATAGTGTTCAAACCTAACATACAGAAATAATGCTTAAATTGAAATATTGGTATAAAAAATTGGTTCATGTTATCCCGCCTTTTGGCAAGGCCGTGACACCAAAAAGTTGACTGGAAAACTAAAGACAGTTCGTCGTAAAAGTTCGTTATACACTGTTTCACCATGGATATAAATGAATTTTGTCTGATCCCGGATCAGGCTACAATTGATAGGACACGACAAGCAGAGTCATGAAAGCCAGCACTCCAAATTTCAAGTCAATCCGAGTTCGTATGCTCAAGTTATGATCGATGCAAGTTGGAAGAGAACACCCTATTTTCGTATCCATCAACAAGGTGCTGTTCGAATCCATCGGAGGCGCTCATGTTCGAATCCATCATGTTAGCACCACAACCATCTGGTTCGAATCCATCAACGATGTTTCCTTCGTATCCATCAAGCTTGGAGGACCTTCGAATCCATGAAGATACCTCTCTTCGAATCCAACCAGTGCCGTCGTTTCGTATCGATCAGCTGAAGTGAGATATGATCGATACGAACGAGTCTCAGTTCGAATCCATGCATGAGTAAAGCCCTCGAATCGACTGAGTCAAAGCGGCGAAATTCAAGGGACGACTCTATCAACTCGGCGAAAAATGTGGATCGATGCGAAGAATGTGCGCCACGTCAACCTGCTAGCGCGTGCTTGGATCGATTCAAAGCAATGGATTCGAAGTCGTCGATTCGAACAGAATGTTGCAACCGGAAAAGCGAATTCGTATCGACCATATCTCATGATCCCCAAGTCCAAACGATATGAAATTTTCACAGAAGCTTAGGCACATGTTGAAGAATGTTCTCATCAAATTTCAGCTCCATCAGATGAATTCTTGATCGATTCGAATGGAGTTCGAATCGATCCCGAAGCGGGCCCAGATTTTCTGGACACGGGCGCATGGGCCCCCACACGTGCCAGAAGTAGTCTCCCTAATTTTAGGCGAAATATCAGCCTCCTACACCAATAAATAGAGCCCCAGGTCATTCAAAAAAGGGGATCTGGATTCTGAAGCGCCCCGACTCTATAGGATTCAATTCTACATTTCTCCATTGCCGTTGTACACGAATTTCTTCATTAAAACTTGCTGTAATCAATTGAAATCATCAAGTGAACATCAATAAAATCATCAACTTTAGAGTGGACGTAGGCAAGATCGCCGAACCACTATAAATTCCGTGTTGTTTCCTGCTTTCATCTAATTTTTCTAAGAGTTCTTCATTTTTATTTCTCTACATATTTGTTATCTGTGATTGGGAACTGGTGCATTCACGACATTCGGGGTTTGTGACCAATTTTGGCTCAAACACTTTGGTGCTTTCATTGAGAGGGCTAATTCAGGAGTTCCATCATTTAGAAGTTGAATTTGAAGAATTAAGAGCTCAGATCTGAGAAGATATGACAAGGCAAACTAGTAAAAGACAAAGGCCAGAGCAAAGTCAGCATGAAGGGAGTCAAGAGGCTTCCTCGGGGGCAAACCAAGCATCGATCTTCATCACCAGGGATGAGATGGAGACAATGATGAAGAGACATGAGGAAATGATCCAGAATTTGCTTCAACAGATTGGACAACTTGGAGCGCAAAATCAAGGAACAACCAGAATCCAGAACGGAGCAGGACCATCTGGCGCAGCGCCGGAGCTGGGGGGCACACACTTAGAGCATGTTGATCCAATCCCGGGAAGAGATTCAGGGACATCCGAGCAACCTGGTGGCAATAGAGGGATGAACGCTCAGCCAGGGGGGAAGAACGAAGGTAACACTCAAAGATCACAGACTGACGACAACGACAAGTTGGCAGAGATGGTCAGACGGGCCATGAGAGGCGAACTAGTCAATAGAGATCTAGAGGATGTACATAGGAGTCCCTTTACTCCTATGATCAGGCAGGCCAGGAATCCACCAGACTTCAAGCTACCATCGGTGGAAATGTATGATGGGCGGACGGATCCAGCGGTCTATCTAACGAAGTATATGAGGCACATGGAAGTGCTGGGGGCATCACAGGAAGTCATGGCCCGGTGCTTTCCATTGTATTTGACGGACATTGCAGCGCTATGGTTTAGACAACTGGAGAGTGGCTCCATTTAGACTTGGAAAGATTTGACAGAAAGGTTTATGAGACAATTCAGGGTTCATATTTTGAGACCCAAGAACGTGATGAGTTTGGCGACTCTAAAACAAAAGGCCGGGGAATCTTTGAGGAGTTTTCTGATGCGATTTAATGCGGCAGCAGCATCAGTGGATCGACCGGATCCATCTATGGTCATGATGACAGCTGTATCTAGAATATCTGATGGCACTGAGTTCAAGAATTCACTAACTAAGGATCCACCTACGGACCTGGGAGAGTTTTATCATGAAGCCAAAAAGTTTTTGCGATTAGAGGATGCTCGTACGGAGAGAGAAGAAGAAATCGATGTTTACGCAATTAGAGGCTGTAATTCACCGGGAAAAGGTGCAGAGACTGGTAAAGGGAAGCGAAAGGCTGAAGAAAATGAGGACAGGTCAAAGCGGCAACGGAGGGAGCCGCGATTTACTACCTATTCAGAACTGAACGAGGGTTTGGAGTGAATCTACCAAGACACCCGAGAGCAAGTTGCCTATCGTAGACCAATGCGACGGGACCCAACTACCGACGAGAGAAAATCAGACAAATATTGCTTATTCCACGAGCTGAATGGACATAGCACAAACGACTGTAGACACCTGAAGGATGAGGTAGAAGGGCATATCAGGAACGGTAGGCTACTTCAGTATGTGAGAAGGCGAGCTCCAATGGTGGAACCAGAGCGGCCACCATCTACATCAGCTAGGGGTAACCCCGAGCTGGGGCACCGTATGGTTATTAATTTATTTAAATAACGATGAACAAGTCGTAAACTTCTCATTAACACGGTTAAATCATTTACACATGTGGGAGATCGCGAACGATCCACAGACATGCTCTGAATGACCATTGATCATATCATAATGAGGATTTACACTTTGACATCCTTGCTTTGCTATTGTTTTATTTTGATTCGAACGTTTGGACTTAGTTTGTTTGGACATTTCTGCTATGAAATTCATGTGAACGTTAATTTGATATTTGCAATTCTGAAGAAAAAGTTACTCGCGTATGCTTTGGATCGCGAACGGTCCACAAGCACACCTTGTATGGCGACGAACCGCCACGATTGCTGATTCAGAAATTCACCCGAACCTGACATCGACAATACTAAGTCCCCTCGGGCACACTCATTTTCCTCAAGTGGCACCCGACCTCGAACGGTCACCATCAGCCTCGTACGGCACCCGACCTCGAACGGTCACCATCAGCCTCGTACGGCACCCGACCTCGAACGGCCAACATCAGCCTCGTACGACACCCGACCTCGAACGATCACCATCAGCCTCGTATGGCACCCGACCTCGAACGGTCACCATTAGCCTCGAACGGCATCCGACCGCGAATGGTCACACTTCATCTAGTATAACATTCAATCGCAAACGATCACACTCTGCCTCGTGCGGCACCCGACCATGAACGGTCACAATTCCCCCGGTATGACATTCGATCGCGAACGATCACATTCTGCCTCATGCGGTAACCGATCACGAACGATCACATTTTATCTCATGCACCATACGACCACGAACGGTCACAATCCATCATAATTCGTCTAGAACGACACCCGATCGCGAACAGTCACAACTCGTCTAGAACGACATCCGACCGCGAACGGTCCCATTTCTTTGTTTGCCGCGAACGGCATCTGACCACGAATGGTCTCATTTCATTATTTGCCGCGAACGGCATCCGACCTCGAAAGGTCCCGTATTACCTCAAATGACATACGGTCGCGAACGATCGTCATTCGTGGTCAGGAAAGACTATCAAGTTCTTTACAAGTCGATGATAGGATATGGACATCCAGCTTATGGAACTACAAAACACACCTTCCTATCGCAAGGCATGTTTTGGGGGGCAAATGTTATCCCGCCTTTTGGCAAGGCCGTGACACCAAAAAGTTGACTGGAAAACTAAAGACAGTTCGTCGTAAAAGTTCGTTATACACTGTTTCACCATGGATATCAATGAATTTTGTCTGAGCCCGGATCAGGCTATAATTGATAGGACACGACAAGCAGAGTCATGAAAGCCAACACTCCAAATTTCAAGTCAATCCGAGTTCGTATGCTCAAGTTATGATCGATGCAAGTTGGAAGAGAACACCCTATTTTCGTATCCATCAACAAGGTGCTGTTCGAATCCATCAGAGGCGCTCATGTTCGAATCCATCACGTTAGCACCACAACCATCTGGTTCAAATCCATCAACGATGTTTCCTTCGTATCCATCAAGCTTGGAGGACCTTCGAATCCATGAAGATACCTCTCTTCGAATCCAACCAGTATCGTCGTTTCGTATCGATCAGCTGAAGTGAGATATGATCGATACGAACGAGTCTCAGTTCGAATCCATGCATGAGTAAAGCCCTCGAATCGACTGAGTCAAAGCGGCGAAATTCAAGGGACGACTCTATCAACTCGGCGAAAAATGTGGATCGATGCGAAGAATGCGCGCCACGTCAACATGCTAGCGCGTGCTTGGATCGATTCGAAGCAATGGATTCGAAGTCGTCGATTCGAACAGAACGTTGCAACCGGAAAAGCGAATTCGTATCGACCATATCTCATGATCCCCAAGTCCAAACGATATGAAATTTTCACAGGAGCTTAGGCACATGTTGAAGAATGTTCTCACCAAATTTTAGCTTCATCAGATGAACTCTTGATCGATTCGAATGGAGTTCGAATCGATCCCAAAGCGGGCCCAGATTTTCTGGACACGGGCACATGGGCCCCCACATGTGCCAAAAGTAGTCTCCCTAATTTTAGGCGAAATATCAGCCTCCTACACCTATAAATAGAGCCCCAGGTCATTCAGAAAAGGGGATCTGGATTTTGAAGCGCCCCGACTCTACAGGATTCAATTCTACATTTCTCCATTGCCGTTGTACACGAATTTCTTCATTAAAACTTGCTGTAATCAATTGAAATCATCAAGTGAACATCAATAAAATCATCAACTTCAGAGTGGACGTAGGCAAGATCGCCGAACCACTATAAATTCTGTGTTGTTTCCTGCGTTCATCTAATTTTTCTGAGAGTTCTTCATTTTTATTTCTCTACATATTTGTTATCTGTGATTGGGAACTGGTGCATTCACGACATTCGGGGTTTGTGACCAATTTTGGCGCAAACAGTTCAAGTAATATGACAACCGAATAATATGTAGAATCATCATATATCTTACTACATATAGCATAATATGACATGAAAAATATATGTATAATATAAATATTATACAGTCTAATTTTTGGAACAACCAAATAATTTTTTTTCCATTACTTTATTCATATAAACACCAAAATTAACATAATTCAATGAAAAATAGTATATCGCCATCACATGAAATTATTCTAGATGAAAGTAAAATAAATTTTGAATGACATTTCATTATAGAAAATAGCAATAATATCAAATGGTGTCAGAAATCACAATTAACAAATTGAACTATTAAAAAAATATTATTATCAATGGAATTTTTTTAATCTGCATTGGCACATTGTAAAGTAGAACAAATATAAGACTCTATTTACAAAGCAAAGAATAAAAGTATGAGTGTTATGTAGCAAAATATCAAAGTGGTCAAAGTTAATTAGACTTATTGTGAATTAAATTTTGCAGGAACTATAATTTACTCGGAGATAAATTTTGCATTTCTTCCACAAAGAGACAAGACAAAACTTGCATATCAACATATATTTCTTTGCTCATTTAAATTATTCTTATACTAAATAAATTTGTTAAGGAAAAAGTACTTGTTAGGAACTGTTATTAAGTTCAAAATTTACTACTTCTTTGCGGTCGTTCTTGTTAGAATTCTCAAAAATAGTGAATGAGATATATCCCACATCGCCAAAAATAAGTCCATTTTTTTGTTTATATAGTGTACTCTCAAACCCTATATTTTCCCTTAGGGTCAGGTAATTTTGTGCGAGGGAGGACCTATATGGCCATGGACTAACACGCGCCGCCGCCCGACCGACCGACCCGGGTGCGGGTCCAATAAGATTGGGCTGTGTCATATATTTTTGCTACCTAAAAAATGGATTGATTTTAAAACAGAAGTGTGTTTAAATAGATACGGATTTTCCAACGGTTGTGACCGTTGCAAACTGATGAAGAGACACGATTTCAGATGACCGTTACAACGAACAACAACAATTCTGAACCGTTGCAAATGAACGGACGCGGCTATTGCAGACAGCAACAGTTCTGAACTGTTGCAAACGAACGGACGCGGCTGTTGCAGACAGCAATAGTTCTGAACCGTTGCAAACGAACGGACGCGGCTGTTGCAAACATCAACAGTTTTTGGCTTTGCAAATGAAAGGAAGTGCCTGTTGCGAACAGTAACACTTTTTGGCATTGCAAATGAAGGGATGTTACTTTTCTCAACGGTGTAGCCAGTGGGAATTCGGCTATAAATAAGGAGGAAACCTGATCACTTTCCTCACTCAATTTTCAAAACCGAATTATCTCTTCTTTATCTTCATTTCTTAAAATCATAATCTGTCCTATCACATAGAAGATCATACACATCACGATCTCGAGCAGCTTACGTCTGTTGTATCTTGGGAGACTTTGAATAAAGTCTTAAGGAAATTGTTACGACAAGCCTCAGACGAAATTTCCTTCTTCAACCGGTTAGATTTCTATTTGATTTATATATTTATATATATATCATTTTCATTTCTAGGCTGTACTATTTCTTTAAATAGTATAACGTTTGATTAATCGCTATAGTTATTATTACTATAGTTGTTAGTTTGTTGTTGTAATTAATTACAACATACTTATTGTTAAAAAATAGCTAATACAGAATTCCAAAGTAGTGGAAATCTGATTTGTAAACTTGTGAGACGAGTTTATTTTTGATTAGTCTCTGTTTTGGTATACTAGACGTATAACATCTTAAGACTTTCCTGTTTTCACTAAAACAGAGATGACAACAGTTGAACTATCAACAAACACTACTACTCACAACAGGCCTGATCCGTTCAAAGGAGATGGTGATGACTTCATAATATGGAAAAATAAAATGCTGTTTTATCTCACCACACTAGGGCTGCAGAAGTGCATCGAGGAGGATGAACCAAAGCCTAAAGACGGAAAAACTAGATAAAAAAAATGCAGCTGTTTTTCTCGGAATTGACTCATGGAAGCATTCAGACTTCCTGTGCCGAAACTACATTCTGAATTGTTTGGATAAAGTACTATATAAAGTATATCAACCACACCAGACAGCAAAATCCTTATGGACTGCACTTGCACATAAAGACAAAACGCAGAATGTCAGTTTGAAGAAGTTCATCGTAGATAAGTTTATGGAATACAAAATGGTTGACTCCAAATCCATAACTAGTCAAGTGCAAGAACTCCAACTCATAATTCATGAACTTAAAGCAGAAGGACATAAAGTTGGAGAATCTTCCTTGTTGAAGCGATAACAGGGAAATTACCACCATCCTGGAAAGACTACTGCAATTATCTAAAACATAAGAAAAAGGAGATTTCCTTAGAAGACCTTATTGTCAGACTAAAAATTGAGGCTGATAACTGTGGAGTGACAAAACAAAGCGAAGAGGCATTTGTGGCAGAAGAGTCAAAGAACAAAGGGCACTTCATGAAAAACAAGAAGAAAAAATTCTCGCAGAAGAGAAAAGCACCTTAAAACAAACCCAAAGACAACAAACAAACCAAGAAGTTTAATGGCGAGTGTTGGGTTTGTGGAAAAGCAGGACACACCGCTAGAGATTGCAGACACAAGAAGGAACACAATTCAGAGGCAAATATGGTGGATAACATGGAAGTAGACGAGTCAAATTTTTCAGCAGTTATATCTGAATGCAATTTGGTTCAGAACCCTAACCAATGGTGGGTGGACACATGCGCTAATCGTCATGTTTGCTCTGACAAATCCATGTTTTCTACATACCAGAAATTCGATCAGGAAGAAAAACTCTACATTGGTAATTCTGCAGTTTCCATGATCGAAGGCAGTGGCACAGTAATCCTCAAGTTTACTTCTAGAAACACTGTCAACTTGAATGACGTGCTCCACGTTTCAGAAATACGCAAGAATCTCATCTCTGGTCCAGTGCTATCAAAGAAAGTATTCAGAATGGTCTTCGAGTCAGACAAGATGGTTCTATCCAGAGCTGGAATGTATATAGGAAGGGGATATTTATGTGATGGCCTATTTAAGGCAAATGTAGCCGTTTTCGGTAATAAAACTATGTATTCTGATTATGCTATTAATAAAATTGAAGTTTCTTATTTGCTTGAGCATGAATTTTTACTATGGCATGATAGATTAGGACACATAAATTTCAGAAAAATGAAAAAACTATCAAACTTGGGATTAATTCCGAAATTCCAAATAGATAAAAACTACAAATGTGAGACATGCGTAGAAGCAAAAATGGTCAGAAAACCATTTCATACAGTTGATAGAAGCACCGAACCACTAGGTTTGGTTCATGCTGATTTATGTGATTTCAAATCATTACCTACACAAGGTGGGAAAAGGTACTTTATTACCTTTATTGACGATTATACACAATATTGCTATGTATATCTTTTAAATAGCAAGGATGAAGCAATTACATCGTTTATGAAGTACAAAGCTGAGGTAGAAAATCAGTTAAATAAAAGGATCAAGATATTGAGATCTGATCGAGGTGGAGAATATGAATCATCATTTGAACAATTCTGTGCCGAAAATGATATAATTCATCAAACAACAGCACAATATTCACCACAACAAAATGGTATAGCCGAGAGAAATAATAGAACATTAAAAGATATGATTAATGCGATGCTCTTAACTTCTGGCCTACCGACGAACTTGTGGGGGAAAGCCATAAATATGTCTAATCACATATTAAACAAGGTTCCTCACAATAAAACATGAACAATTCCATATGAGTTATGGAAAGGACACATACCAAGTTTTAAATACCTCAAAGTGTGGGGGTGCTTGGCAAAAGTTCCAGTTCCGCCTCCCAAGAAAGTCAAGCTTGGAACAAAAATAGTAGATTGTTACTATTTAGGGCCAGCACAAAATAGTAGTGCCTACAGATTTTTGGTATTCAAGTCTGATATAACTGATATTCATGTAAATACAATCATGGAATCAAGAAATGCCTCATTCTTTGAAGATGTGTTTCCACACAAAAGAAATGAAAGAAATAATGTCCCCAAAAGAACAAGAGAAGAATTGAGTAAATCACATGAAGATGAAACTCATTGTGAAACTAAGGAAGTTGAACCAAGAAGAAGCGTAAGGGCAAGAACTTCCAAGACATTTGGTTCAGAATTTTTAACACATATGTTAGAACACGAACCTCAAACGTACAAGGAAGCAATGTCATCTTCTGAATCCTCATGTTGGAAAGAAGCAATCCAAAGTGAAATTGATTCAATTTTGAGTAATAAAACTTGGGAAATAGTTGATCTTCCACCTGGAATAAAACCAATTGGTTGTAAATGGATCTTCAAAAAGAAGATGAAACCAGATGGCTCCATCGACAAATACAAAGCAAGATTGGTAGCCAAAGGATATCGTCAAAAAGAAGGTGTAGACTTCTTCGATACCTATTCACCAGTAACACGAATAACCTCTATAAGAATGTTAGTAGCAATTGCATCCATCTATAATCTACAAATTCATCAAATGGACGTAAAGACGACATTTTTAAATGGAAATCTCGATGAGGAGATTTACATGGAGCAACCTGAGGGTTTTATATCCAAAGGGAATGAAAACAATTCATACGTAGACGATATGCTAATCTTCGGTCCAAATACTAAGGTAATAGAGACAACTAAGTAGATGTTAATCAACAATTTCGATATGAAAGACTTAGGAGTTGCAGATGTTATTTTGGGAATCAAAATAATAAGAACACCTAATGGAATTGAATTATCTCAGTCACATTATGTAGAAAAAGTGATTGAAAAATTTCAAAATTTTGGAATTAAAGGAGTACGAACGCCGTATAATCCATCGAAAGTACTGCATAAAAAACCAATGAGAGTGTAATGCAACTGGAATACTCTCGTGTAATAGGATGTCTCATGTATCTCATGAATTGCACAAGACCAGATATAGCTTATGCAGTAAGTCGATTAAGCAGGTATACAAGCAACCCAGGGAATGAACATTGGAAAGCACTGATGAGAGTGCTTGGATATTTAAAAAATACCACAAACTATTCCTTACATTATGGAAAATATCCTGCCGTCTTAGAAGGATATAGTGATGCAAACTGGATTGCTGATTCAGAGGAATCAAAATCAACGAGTGGTTATGTATTTACCTTAGCAGGGGCAGCAGTGTCATGGAAATCTACTAAACAAACATGCATAGCTCGATCCACTATGAAATCGGAGTTCATCGCTTTAGATAAAGCAGGCGAAGAAGCAAAATGGCTTCGTCACTTTTTAGAAGATATTCCGTTTTGGCATAAACCTGTACCGGCCATATGCATACACTGTGATAACCAAGCAGCATTAAGCAGAGTGCAAAACTTTGTGTATAATGAAAAGTCACGACACATTCGTTGACGTCATAACACAGTTAGGTAGTTACTCTCAAATGGAACTATTTCCATAGATTATGTGCGAACAAATGATAACCTAGCGGACCCATTTACTAAAGGTTTATCAAGAGAGAAAATTAACTGCGCATCGAGGGGAATGGGTTTAAAAGCCTAAACCAACAAGAGTTATCTTATACGGAAACCTATCCTAGCGATTGGAGATCCCACGGACTAGGATCAATAGGCAAACCAGTTCTGAATAACTCAAGACATAATGCATTTGTTTGGACTTTGTCCTACTCCATTCCTATGGTGCACAATATAAATGCATGCCTATAGAAGTATTAAAAGGATAAAACTATGTTTTTTAATGATGACCATATCTTGAAAATAACAAGTGGGGTATATGTAGGATACTCTTAATGGTTGTGATCACCTATGTTAGTGTGAGTTGGGTTGGCTCTATGAGAATATTAAAGGCTTTTATTCTCAATAAACACTCGCAGAACCAAAAATTGTTCAGGACCAAAATGAACACAACCAAGAGTTTGGATGTGAAGGGAAATAATGCTTTGTAAAGCTTATTGTCTGGTTATATAATAACGGCTAACGGTTCAAGATGAAATAATTCACCGATTGGCCAAGTATATCCGATAAGTTTTAACTAGGGAAAGTTCAAAGTGAAATATCTACTTATCCTCGATGTAGCATTATTTTCATATGAACTGTGTGATATTACACTTTGTGTGGGGGAGACATATATCGTCATTCATGTGGGTGATTGTTAGAATTCTCAAAAATAGTGAATGAGATATATCCTACATCGCAAAAAATAAGTCCATTTTCTTATTTATATAGTGTACTCTCAATCCCGATGTTGGCCCTTAGGGTCAGGTAATTTTGTGCGAGGGGGGGACCTATATGGCCATGGACTAAAACACGCGCGCGCGCCGCCGCCCGCCCGTCCGACCGACCGAGCCGGGCCGGGTGCGGGTCCAATAAGATTGGGCTGTGTCATATATTTTTGCTACCTAAAAAATGGACTAATTTTAAAACAGAAGTGTGTTTAAATAGATACGGATTTTCCAACGGTTGTGATCGTTGCAAACTGATGAAGAGACACGATTTCAGATGACCGTTACAACGAATAGCAACAGTTTTGAACCGTTGCAAACGAACAGATGTGGCTGTTGTAGACAGCAACAAAACCGTTGCAAACGAACGGATGCGGCTGTTGCAAACAGCAACAGTTTTTGGCGTTGCAAATGAAAGGAAGTGCCTGTTGCGAACAGTAACACTTTTTGGCGTTGCAAATGAAGGAAGCTACTTTTCTCAACGGGTGTAGCCATTGGGAATTCGGTTATAAATAAGGAGGAAACCTAATCACTTTCCTCACTCAATTTTTAAAACCGAATTATCTCTTCTTTATCTTCATTTCTTAAAATCATAATCAGTCCTATCACACAGAAGATCATACACATCACGATCTTGAGCAGCTTATGTCTGTTGTATCTTGGGAGACTTTGAATAAAGTATTAAGGAAATTGTTACGACAAGCCTTAGATGAAATTTCCTTCTTCAACCGGTTAGATTTCTAGTTGATTTATATATATATATATCATTTTCGTTTCTACGTTGTACTATTTCTTTAAATAGTATAACGTTTGATTAATCGCTATAGTTATTATTACTATAGTTAGTTTGTTGTTGTAATTAATTACAACATACTTATTGTTAAAAAATAGCTAATACAGAATTCCAAAGTAGTGGAATTCTGATTTGTAAACTTGTGAGACGAGTTTATTTTTGATTAGTCTCTGTTTTGGTATACTAGACGTATAACCGTTCTTACATTAAAAATGCATTTGCTAATGCTATAGCACAATTCACATTCACTCATCAAGTTTAAATTACATTTCTTTAGAAATATTAGTGATAGAAGTAATTTATTAAAAGAAATTAAGCGATTACAGATTAATTCTCAATTGACTAAAATTATAGTGAACCAACAAATAACCGGTTCTCTCACTAAATTGAATTTCATCTAGGCAGAACTTATTGTGATTAATTTTATTAGTTTGAATACAAATAGATTGGAATTGATAATAATTAATTTCTTTTAATATTATTTTGTATGATCCCTATTTGAAGTTAGTTTACTTACATACATTATACATAATGTTAGTCCTTGAGAAGGATGGTTTTGATGACAACAACCTTAGAACTTGTTATAAAATATAAATACTAACATTATAGTTTAGATATATATATGTATATGCAGGATATAAACATGTAGGTACCAAGAATGAAGACTGTACAGTATAGAGATACAAGACTGATGAATTTAAAGATCAAAAATATCAAGATTGAAGACTCATGAGTATCAAGAAATCAAGTTATCAAGAGTTCAAGATTTTAATAGTACAAGATAAGTATTGAGTCTAGAATTATGTTAAAACTTCTTGAAAGCGCTTACATCTTTATTCGAAATTTATTCGTGGAATGGAATCCACTTCGAGCCTGTTAAAGGGATGGAACCCACGACAATATCTAGCGGAACATAAAGTGGTCCTATTTTGATATCCACTAATTTTATAAAAATGTTTTTCAAAAATATATCTCTTATTTTAAATGTTTTCAAAACCTTCTTTTCAAAAAGACATCTCTCTTGTTTGAAATATTTTAGCCTCAAAACTATCTTTATCATTTTTAATATTTTGATTCCAAATTGTCATTAATTTTAAACTATCTCTTGTTTTAAATATTTAGCTTTAAAATATTTACTTAGATTTTAAATCACTTTATATATTAAGATTATATATATTAAAAATTATTTTCTAAACTCTTTTATATGTTTAAACTATAGTCAAATATATTTACAAAGTTTAGAAATTGTTTTGACAAATTATAGAAACCAATTTTAATAAGAAAATCAAAACATCAATTTTGCCTTGAGCATGTCGACATCCCTCAACCCCCCATGTCGACATGGTGTCCGTTAAATTCAAAATTTCAAAAGAAGTGTCTATTCGTCATATCCTTTCATGAATATATATGGCTGTTGATTTCCTATAAATACTAGTAGTTCTAAACGAATTTATCATCAGATTTCACTTGTTTTCCCTTCTCTTCATCTTCCACATTTATCCTAAAGAATCCCAAACTATATCTGCCGAAATACCAAGTGAATCAAACTTGATTATCTCTTGTTTGATTCTCTGCCACTCTCTCCATAAGATCTCAGTGCTATTCAGAGTTATAGGATTATTTGTAAATCAAACTGTTGAGTTAAAGGTGCGGTTGAGCCTTGAAATCAATTGGGTGTGATTGTTGCCCCGGAAATCGATTAGGTGATCTTGTGGCCTGGTAAATCAAGAGAGTTTGCCCCAAACTCGAATACAGGAGGGTGTACCTCGTGGCCTTGAAATCGAGGGTGTAATCAGGGAGATTATTTTGATAAGAAATCCGTACGTTTGTACGGGACTGGATGTAGGGTAACTCCGAACCAATATAAAATCCTGGTGTATTCTTTCCTTTACTGCTTTTATTTATTATTTGCATCTGTGTCTGATTCTGTGATTATATCTGTGTCTGTGAATCGCATTTGTTGGTGATTAAATTTACATAAGTTTCAAAAAGATTTAGACAATCCACAAAACACTATTCACCCCCCTTCTAGTGTTATTCCAGCCTTAAGATCCGTAATCCGCATTTCTCACATTTGGTATCAGAGCGAGGTTTTCAAAGTTTTCATAATCTGAATTTTGAAAAGTTTTTAATAATATGGCTACCAACACTGGTTCTGTTAACACTATCACTAGTTCATTTGTAGAAGATCAGTCTACTGCTAGACCACCACTTTTTAATGGCAGTAACTATGCATATTGGGCATGTAGAATGAAAATATATTTACAGTCAATGGGATTAGACACTTGGAATATCACATAGACTGAATATTTTGAACCTACAATTAATTTTGCACAGTGGACTGCTGAGCAAAAGACTATTGCACAAAATAATTCCAAAGCAATGAATACTTTATTTTGTTCACTTGATAGGAATGAATTCAATAGAGTATCTGTTTGTAAGTCTGCATATGATATCTGGAAAACTTTGCAAGTTACTCATGAAGGAACAAGCAAAGTCAAACAGACCAAAATATCCATACTCACGAATCAGTTTCAATTATTCAAAATGAATTCTAATGAGTTCATTTCAGATATGTATAGTAGATTTCAGGATATTGTGCATTCTCTAATATCATTGGGAAAAAGTTTTTTCGAAGAAGATCAAGTCAGAAAAATACTAAATTCTCTTACTCTGGAATGGGGTCAGAAAACTCTTGCAATTGAAGAAGCAAATGATATCAGTACTTTAAAGATTGAAGAATTGATTGGAAATTTAATGTCATTTGAAGTACAAATGCAAGAGAGAAGAGATAGCAAGGCATTCGAAAAGAATTCAATTGCATTCAATGCATTAACAGATGGATCAGAATCGGGAAGTGATGATGATGAAGAAATAGCCTTCATGACAAGGAATTTTCGGAAGTTTCTAAAATACAGAAAGATAAACAACTTCAAAAATAATGATCATAGGAATTCTGGAAATCATAATGAAGTACCAAATCACGTCAAATGTTTCAACTGTAACGAACCAGTTCATCTCAAAAGAGACTGTCTGTACCCTGATAAGCAAAAGTTTCCTGCAAGCAATGATTATACAAAGAAAAGGAAGAGAGCGTATACCGCTACACTAGACGATTCAGATTCAGACTCATCCTCAAACGATGATGATCATAAAACAGAATATTCAAACATGTGCTTTACGGCTATTAATGATTCTGATGATCTTAGAGATACGAGTCTAGAAAAAGGTACACGTTTACAATATATTGGTTGAAATTGTTTGCTTAAAATTGATTGATTGTTTGATAGTTTGATTGTTTTTGTTTGAATTTTAATTTTTTATTATGTTTAATTTTATTTTTTAATATTATAATATTTTTTATTAAAAGTAATATTATTATATTAAATATTACTCCAGAAAATATATGGACATTAAAAATAATATATAAATATATAGAGATTAAATTATATAGAAAAATATAAGTCACATGAATTCTCTGACCCATGTCGACATGGTCCTACCCATGATGTCGACATCCCTGTCAGAAATTTGAAATTCAAATTTGAATTCGAATCTTTGAACTTCCCTCCACCTTTTCACCAACTCTAATGTTATGGAAAGGTACCTCTTGACCAGAGAACATGACTATTGAATATCTATTTATTTCCCTTATCTTATCATATCTTTTCACTTTCATTTTAAACTTCAAACTCTCTTTCACTTTTTCAAACTTTCTACTCTCTTCAAAAATGGCTTCTTCAAGCACTCCATCCACAATGAGGCTGTCTAAAACCATCAAAGAGTATCTCTATAATGATCTGAAAGCAATCAAGGCTTATATAAGCTATGCTAATTACGAAAAAGTTCATATGGGAAAGTTTGCTATCTTTAGCGATTTCTCTACATATGAAATCAATACTCTTCTTGAAGAGAACCATATTCTTAGTCTTTTTGACAATTCTGAAAATGATTTTGTTTATTATCCAAATCTTGTTAAAATGTTTTATGCAAATTTGAATCGCGGTTTTCATGGAGGAAATGGAAATTGAAGAAGAAAATGAAGATACCTCCTTGGAAAGTATTGAATATCCTAACAATCCTTCCAACAAAACACTCCTCAAAAATCAAAAGATCATAGTGGAAAATCAACGGATTCTCAAAAGATCCGTTAGTAAGAAATTGGATAAAATGACCACTAATATGAACAAGTTCTTTGCTAAAGTTGGTCGGAAACTTGGCTTATCATCATCCTCCTCATCCTCCAGCACATTCTAAAAACTAGGATGTGATGTACTAGTTTATTTTGTATGAACTTGTATTGCTCTTTTATCATGTTATGTAGTATCTCATGTATTAACTCATTTATCTATCTTATGTGGTTCTACCTTATCGTGTCTCTGGAATAAATGTTAGTATAGTATATAAGTTTATATATATACATACTCACAAAACAAAGAAGATACATAGATTAACATACCCATGTCGACATACCCCAACCCACTATGTCGACATATAACTGTCTGATTTGGTTTTTTTTTTAAATTTTGAAATTAAAATAACTAACTCATGTCTATTCATTTTAAATGAATTTCTGCCTATTTAAATACCTGTTAATTCCATAAATTTGTAATCTCTTTATTTCTACTTATCTCTATTTATATCTTTTAACTACTTATCAAAAATGGCTTCCTCTTCTCAAACTCTAAGTGAAAATCTTGAAGAAACTCTCAATTCATTCAAGAATATACTTACTTTTATTCTCCGCAATCAAAGACACTTAGAACTAAGTCAAATGCAGATGATAAAAGAACAAGAGAAGCATTTCGATGCCCTCCGTTGGATGATTTCTGCCCTAAACACAGATGATCTCGATGCAAATCCTGAAGGAACTTTAATTCAAGATAATGAAGATTGGGAAGATATTAAAAAGGATCCTATATTTGGAGAAGAAGGATGGGTTGAAGTTCCTAAAATTATTTGATCTCCTTATGGTTTGAATTGCTTGTTTTTGAATTGTTTGATTTGATTTGAATTGTTTGATTTGATTTTCTTTGATTAGAATTGATTTGATTTGAATGGAATGTATAAAATAGTACGAAACATAGTATATGGTTATTGGATTTAAACTATCATATTGGTTATGTTTTCATTAATTACTCTTGTTATTATATATATACACTCCACCTTAATTAGTCACAGGTACTCCAATATAAGACTAAGGGGGAGTTATATTAGTTTAGGATTAGTTTTTGTTGATGACAAAGGGGGAGAAATATAAGATAGAGTAGTTAGAGTAGTTAGGCTTAGATTAAGGGGGAGTTATTAGTTTTAGGGGGAGTTATTGTGAAGAAGAAGTATATTTTATAAACATAGGTTGTCATCATCAAAAATGGGGATATTGTTAGTCCTTGAGAAGGATGATTTTGATGACAACAACCTCAGGACTTGTTATAAAATATAAATACTAACATTATAGTTTAGATATATATATATATATATATATATGTATATGCAAGATATAAACATGCAGGTACCAAGAATGAAGATTGTACAATATAGAGATACAATTCTGATGAATTTAAAGATCAAAGATATCAAGATTGAAGACTCATGAGCATCAAGAAATCAAGTTATCAAGAGTTCAAGATTTTAATAGTACAAGATAAGTATTGAGTCCAGAATTATGTTAAAACTTCTTGAAAGCACTTACATCTTTATTCGAAATTTATTCGTGGAATGGAATCCACTTCGAGCCTGTTAAAGAGATGGAACCCTAGTGGTATGGAACCCACGACAATATCTAGTGGAACATATAGTGGTCCTATTTTGATATCCACTAATTTTATAAAAATGTTTTTCAAAAATATATCTCTTATTTTAAATGTTTTCAAAACCTTCTTTTCAAAAAGACATCTCTCTTGTTTGAAATATTTTAGCCTCAAAACTATCTTTAATATTTTGATTTCAAAATTTTCATTAATTTTAAACTATCTCTTGTTTTAAATATTTAGCTTTAAAATATTTACTCAGATTTTAAATCACTTTATAGATTAAGATTATATATATTAAAATTTATTTTCTAAACTCTTTTATATGTTTAAACTATATTCAAATATATTTACAAAGTTTAGAAATTGTTTTGACAAATTATAGAAACCAATTTTAATAAGGAAATCAAAACATCAATTTTGCCTTGAGCATGTTCACATCCCTCAACCCCCCATGTCGACATGGTGTCCGTTAAATTCAAAATTCAAATTTTCAAAAGAAGTGTCTATTCGTCGTATCCTTTCATGAATAGATATGGCTGTTGATTTCCTATAAATACAAGTAGTTCTAAACGAATTTATCATCAGATTTCACTTGTTTTCTCTTCTCTTCATCTTCCACATTTATCCTAAAGAATCCCAAACTATACTTTGCCGAAATACCAAGTGAATCAAACTTGATTATCTCTTGTTTGATTCTCTGCCACTCTCTCCATAAAGATCTCAGTGCTATTCAGAGTTATAGGATTATTTGTAAATCAAACTGTTGAGTAAAAGGTGCGGTTGATCCTTGAAATCAATTGGGTGTGATTGTTGCCCCGGAAATCGATTAGGTGATCTTGTGGCCTGGTAAATCAAGAGAGTTTGCCCTGGACTCGAATACAAGAGGGTGTACCTCGTGGCCTTGAAATCGAGGGTGTAATCTGGGAGATTATTTTTGATAAGAAATCCGTACGTTTGTACGGGACTGGATGTAGGGTAACTCCGAACAAGTATAAAATCCTGGTGTGTTCTTTCCTTTACTGCTATTATTTATTATTTGCATCTGTGTCTGATTCTGTGATTATATCCGTGTCTGTGAATTGCATTTGTTGGTGATTAAATTTACATAAGTTTCAAAAAGATTTAGAAAATCCACAAAACACTATTCACCCCCCTCTAGTGTTATTCCAGCCTTAAGATCCATAATCCGCATTTCTCACACATAACTACATGTCAAATCCATAATCTCTATCTCCAAACTTAAAAAATCGAAACAGATAATATTAAACAAACTTTGCAAACAACATATACCACATTGTATCATAAAATCCCTATGAATTAGTAACTATGCATGCAAATGAAAAAAATGTCACTTATGAACATTAAACACCGTCGAAAAATATATTAAATCCTGGATTGACTAAGATGGATATATAAGATATTAGAAAAAATATGTTCATGTAGACTAAGACCGCATAAAATATTTATAAAGGAATAAGTATGCATAATACTTATTTAATAACAAATTTTAAAATTGCGTGCTACAACCAGAACAAAAAATTTACATATACATTTATGCCTATTTCTTGTAATACAATATGAAAATTTTATTGTGTGAATATTTATTTACTATAGGTGTAATGCACTTCACCCAACTTGATTTCCTTGTATAAATTTGACAATAGAGATATACATAGAAACCTAAACACCAAAAGTAACAAGGTAGCAACTCGATCACTGAAAACATGAATAATATCATAAATATTATGTTGAACATAAAAGTGAAAAAATATTGATGAATTAATTCAAATTCTATCATATTAAAAAATTAAAAAGATTGAATAAATAGTGTTTAAAAGGAATCTTTAATTTGATTTGGACTGAAAATAGAATTTTTTTTCTTTTAAATTGCAATATACATATGAAACTGAAAAAGGAGTGACAAAATTATGAAAATGAAATGGTATGAAGAAGAAATTGAAAATGGAAAGTGATAGAGGAAATAAAAAAATTGTATTGAAATGTGGAGAAGATGAAGAAATTATTGTTAGATCATAAAGAAGTATTGATTTGTTCGATTTGTAAAAGTCAATATGAATCCTTACTTAACGTTGGAAGGATAAAATCTATGATAAGAAATTGTTAAGAATTTTTTTTGTAGTTTTGAACTGAAAATGCATTTTATTTGGAATGAATTATGTAATTAAGTATCACAATTATTTTTAAAGTTATAAGAAGTCAAATAGTTAAGTTAAAATATGTAAGATTAATTTTTCAAGGAAAGAGTCACAGGTCCCTGTTTTTGATGTTGTTATACAAAAAGTCCTTGCAGAAATGAATATGTAAATTTGGTCCCTATTTTTCAAAAATAAAAAAACGCAAAGTGTCTTGCACTTTTCTGACAGAAAATGCAAGATAACTTGCACTTTTCTAATTTTGAAATATTTTTCGAAACTTTCGAATTTTCCGAAAATTTTGAAAATTTTGAAAAGCGCAAGTTAACTTGCACTTTTTATCAGAAAAGCGCAAGCTAGTTTGCGCTTTCTAATTTTGAAAATTTTAAAACTTTTAAAATTTGAAAAGCGCAAGGTAACTTGCGCTTTCTATCAGGAAAGCGCAAGCTAGTTTGCGCTTTCTGATTTTGAAAATTTTGAAATTTTAAAAAGCGCAAGCTAACTTACATTTTCTTATTTAGAAAAAATAGGGACTAATTTACATACTTATTTCTACAGGGACTTTTTTTGTAACACCATCAGAAATAGGGACCTTTCGTGCAAAGCCCCTTAATTTTTAATGGAGGAGAGCAAAACATGTATGTCACTCATGTGTTATGGCATATGTTACAAATGATGACGCTGTTAATGTAAACATTAAATAAAGATTTGGACTTTGTAAAAGTTACACAACAAATTATGAGAATTAAGCATTTGAGATGAGATAAAGGGGATGAAAGATAAATATTGCATATATATCGAACTTCTTATAAAGATAAGCAAAACAGTTAGTATAAATAGAAAAGTATGGTCAAAATGTTCAAATTGATTTAGTTGAGCTTAATCACTAAGTTCTCATTAGAACCTCTAGCTTTTGAACATACTTTGTTGAAATTCATATACTAATCATCTGTAAAGTTCAAATCATGCTTTTCTACATTAAGTAATCATGCTTTCCAATCATTATACACACACATATGTATACATATATATTGATTTTCATAATCAGATATAATATTTTGTAATAAAACAACACATATAAGTTACCACAAATTGAAATTGCATGAAAATTAATCCTCCAATTCTTTGAATTATCAATTACATGAATTCAGTCTAAACCCTACAACAATTTAAATACAAATAGTAAAATCAATCCCCAATAGAGAATAAACAAAGTTATTTGGATTTTTAATATTATAATATATTATCTTCTAATAAAAAATAGAGATAAGTTATCATAGAATTAAAAATCACCTGAAAATCGATCCTTTATTTCTCCAAATTATCAATTCCATTAACTTTGTTAATACTACAACAATTCTGAATACAAACAAAAAAGCCAATCTAAATAAGCAATTAAATAAAATTAGTTGACAATGGGCTAAAAAAACATAAGTATTATGTTTTAAAATGGAATAAACAAATGGAAGAGGTTAAGATAAAATAATGGTATACTATAGTCATTAATAGTACAATTAATATTTGATACATATGAAAATGAAATTATAAGGTGTAAATGTTAACAATCTCTAAAATCACTGAGAGTTCAGCACATAGGATGAGATAAATTGAAAAAAGAATATACAAAGGGTCAAATATTCTCCTTTATATACAAAAAAAATCAATCCTAAATAATTAATGAAATAAAATTAGTTGATAGTGATCCAAAAATCATGCGTTAAATTTTTTTAAATAGATAACTCAAGCACAATGAAATACATAAATGAAAGGTGGTTACATGAAATTAATGGTATATTACACCCATTAATTAATGCCACCATTAATATTTAAGATGTATGAAAATGAAATTATAAGCGTGTAAATTTTAATAATCTCTCAAATCATTGATAATTTAATATAAATGATGAGATGAATTGTGAAAAGAGAATACAAAGATTTAATATTCTTATATATATATATATAATAGATTTTACACGTAATAGATGATCATGGAATGAAATTACCTTTCATCAACATAGAGCCTTACAATTCATTCACCAATTGTAATCTATAGTCCTGTACAAATTAAGATATAAGCTTAATCAAAAAAGTATTATAGACAAAAAATGAAATTATTCACTGATATATCAAATAAAATCTCAAAAAATGATATTGATGCCCTCAAAAAAATGAAATTAAGTTCATCTTATTCACTTGCATCATTTTTTGTTCTTAGAATTAGGTAACTTCGGTAAGGTATATTATGTCATCATACCTAAGAGCAAAAAAGTTGCAAATGGAGAAACCAAAAACCAAATCAATTGGCAAAGGTCAAATTCTACGATGATAAAGCAAAATAAAATAAGATGAACTTAATTGATTTTTGAAGATCCATTACCTTATTACGTTGGAAATAATATACAAACTTTTCTCACAAAATTGAGAAAAGCTAAAGATACCGAATCAAGGAAACAAATAAAATGTGATGATAATTGGAATGATTACTGAAATTAAGTTTAGAAATGGATTATTGTTTAACTAAGAAATTGGGGAGTTGATAAAATAGTGAATGAAGCCACAGCTTTAAAAATGAATACATTTAAGAAAGCTGATATGAAAAAGGTAAGTTGACTGGACACCATTAATACCAGGTTAATATTTGAAGACAAAAATAAAATAACTAAGGGTGAAATGAAAAACGAACATTAAACAAAGGAGAATTCAATATAGAGCTTGAGAAGAAATGTGAGAGCAGATAACGAAAAGTCATATATTAAACTTTATATATAATAGAATATACATACATACATATATATATATATATATGTGTGTGTGTGTGTGTGTGTGTATAATAGATTTCATATTTAATAGATGATCATGGAATGAAATTACCTTTCATTAAAATAGAGCCTAGCAATTCATTCATCAATTATAATCTGTAGTCTTGTACAAATTAAGATAAAAGCTTAATCGAAAAAATGTTATAAGCAAAATCACTGATATATCAAATAAAAACCTAAAAAAACGATATTGAAGCCCTCATGTTATTCACTTGCATCGATTCCACTAACTTTGTTTAGTACTGCAACAATCTGAATACCAACAATAAAGCCAATCAAAATAAGCAATTAACAAAATTTGTTGACAATGACCCAAAAAACATATGTTATTTATTATTTCTAAAAATGGAAAACCCAAAACAAAATGAAATAAACAAATGGAAGAGGTCAAGAGAAATTAATGGTATACTATAGCCCTTAATAGTATAATTAATATTTGATATGTATGAAAATGAAATTATAAAGTATAAATATTAACAATCGCTATAAAGGGTCAAAATATTCTCTTTTACATAAAAAAATATCAATCCTAAATAATTAATTAAACAAATTTAATTAATATTGAGCCAAAACCCATGCATTAAATTTTTTAAAACGGATAACTCAATCATAACATAAATGAAAGAAGGTTATATGAAATTAATGGTATATTACAGCCATTAATGCTATCATTAATATTTAAGATGTATGAAAATGAAATTATAAGCGTGTAAATTTTAATAATCCCTCAAATCAACTATGGGTGGGCATGTTCGTTTAATCGAACCGATCGGTTAATTAACCGATTTAACCGACTAAAGTTCACGGTTTGGTTAACCGAACCGAAAATAAATTTAAGCTATTCGTACCGACCGAACCGCTCAAATTCAACCGTAGTTAACCGCACTTATCTATCAGTTAACCGATTCAGCTTAACCGATTAACCATAAAATGGTTAACCAAAATTAACTACATTAAACCATAAAAACTAACCATATTCCATTTCATTCTTTATACATCTTACGCTTCACATAATATATATATATATATATATATATATATATATATATTGCATATGCATATTATCCCTCAGCAATGTCAGCAGCCAATATTACATATTACATACGAATTCATATCAATACATATCACATAACATTAAACATTACATGATTACATAGCTGAAAGGAGATAAAAGTTCACATTAATACATAATATTCATAGTTCATGGTCAAACTACAAACCAGTATCCACACGCCACAGCAAGTCAGCAACTCAAAGCTTTTTTGTTGCCAAACTACCAAATTCATAGACATGTTTTCTACAATAAAAATAGCAAGAATGATAAATAAAGTGTCGTGTAACCCACTCAATTCAAAAAATAAGGTCCCAGTCAGTGACTGATCAGTGGTCACCCTGGAATAAAAACAAAGGTAAAACAACTAGCATATTATCTAACATTTCAATGTTAGTGCTTACATTAATAGCGAAGCAGTGGTCACCATTCAATGCAATGCAGCATGAGTACAAATTTTTTAACATCAAATTGATTTGAGGTAGAAATTAGTGCTTACATCAATAGTGAAACGCATCTCCATATTCAAAGAAATGTGAAAAAATAAGAGGAACAACCTAACAATTACTTCTATTTTTTATTTTGTTTTTGGTTTTAAAATTATTGAACTAGAACATATCAGTTATACTGTTAGAGTAGGAAGAGGATAACAAGGATATAGTTCCTAGATAGCAACGAGTGATAATCAACGAGGTGTGCATGTTGTAAGTGTATGCGCGCATGTTTCTAGCCTGAAATCAGCAAGAAAACACTAAGAACTAATGCATATATGTATATATTACAGCAGGAATAACAATGTAGCGATACATGTGGCGGGTTTTCACACACACATATTATAGTTATATCATTATCATATATTTATGAAGTGAATTATGCATGAACTATAAGTATATTCATTATTCATGAACTGAATCAACTAATATATGCAATATATGCATGAACTATATTCTAAGAACTTAGATTCTAAGAACATATGCTTATAAACTTACTTTAGTCATTTCTGCTCCAACACCATGTTCAAACATTTCCAAAGATGCATTACTTCTGTTCAGGCCTACGCATCAGTTCATCATCATGTTCAAACATTTCCATTCTCCACGTCACTGCACTCTTCAACATGCCCTTCTTTCCAGAGCAACTTCAGTTAGGTTGTACGTCAATTTTGACACTCCATCAGCTCATCTACTGTTCAGCTAGAACACATTCAGCTCTGTACCTAATTCAGTGTGCGACAAATCATTTCAGCAAATATTTCGGTTAAATCGGTTAAGTCGGTTAAATGCCCACCCCTAAAATCAACCGATAAGTCAATCATAATGAAATACATAAATGAAAGAAGATTACATGAAATTAATGGTATATTACAGCCATTAATGCTATCATTAATATTTAAGATGTATGAAAATGAAATTATAAGCGTGTACATTTTAATAATTCCTCAAATCATTGAGAATTCAGTATATATGTATATACGATGAGATGAAAAGAGTATACAAAGGGTCAATATTCTCTTATATATATACATGTAATAGATGATAATGGATTGAAATTACCTTTC
Organism: Allium fistulosum; assembly: GCA_030737815.1. NCBI lineage: Eukaryota > Viridiplantae > Streptophyta > Magnoliopsida > Asparagales > Amaryllidaceae > Allium > Allium fistulosum. Next base: position 75,959,870 of record CM060906.1, read on the forward strand.
ATCAACACAAAGCCTTGCAATTCATCCATCAATTGTAATCTATAGTCCACTACAAATTAAGATGTAAGCTTAATCAAAAAAGTATTATTGAGAAAAAATGAAATTATTCACTAACATATCAAATAAAACCTCAAAATAATGATATTAAAACCATCTTGTTATTCACTTGCATCATTTTTGTTCTTAGAATTAGACTACTTGGTATGGTATATTATGTCATCATACCTAACAGGAAAAAAGTTGCAACTGGAAAAACCAAAAACCAAATCAATTAGCAAAGATCAAATTCTATGAAGGTAAAGCAAAATAAAACAAATAAGATGAACTTAATTGATTTTTAAAGATCCATTACCTTATTACGTTGGAAATAATACACAAATTTTTCTCGCAAAATTAAGAAAGATTAAAGGTACTGAATCAGGGAAACAATTAAAATGTGATTATAGTTGCAATTATTACTGAAATTAAGTTTAGAAACGAGGTATTGTTTAACTAAGGAATTGGAGAGTTGATGAATAATGAATGAAGCCCCAGGTTAAAAAATAAATACATTAAAGCTGATATAAAAAAGGTAAGTTGAAGGGACACCAGTAATACCTAGGTTAATAATTGAAGATAAAAATAAAATAATTGAAGGGTGAAAATGAAAAATGGACCTTAAACACAGGAGAATTCAGTATAGAGCTTGAGAAGGAATGTGTGAGCAGATAACGAAAAGTCATATATTTTACTTTATATATAATAGAATATATATATATGTATATATAATAGATTTTATATCTACTAGATGATCATGGAATGAAATTATCTTTCATCAAAACAGAGCCTTACAATTCATTCATCAATTGTAATCTGCAGTCTTGTACAAATTAAGATACAAGCTTAATTGAAAAAGTATTATAGGAAAAAAAATAAAATTATTCGCTCATATATCAAATAAAACCTCAAAAAATTGATATTAAAGCTCTCATGTTATTCACTTGCATCATTTTTTGTTCCTAGAATTAGGCTACTTTGGTATGATATATTATGTCATCATTCTTAATAGCAAAAATGTTGCAACTGGAAAAACGAAATCAATTTAGCAAAGATCAAATTCTATGAGATAAAGAAAAATAATACAAATAAGATGAACTTAATTGATTTTTAAAGATCCATTACCTTATTACGTTGGAAATAATACACAAATTTTTCTCGCAAAATTAAGAAAGATTAAAAATACTGAATCAGGGAAACAATTAAAATGTGATGATGGTTGCAATGATTACTAAAATTAAGTTTAGAAACGAGGTATTGTTTAACTAAGGAATTGGAGAGTTGATGAATAATGAATGAATCCCCAGCTTAAAAAATAAATACATTAAAGCTGATATAAAAAAGATAAGTTGAAGGGACACCAGTAATACCTAGGTTAATAATTGAAGATAAAAATAAAATAATTGAAGGGTGAAAATGAAAAATGGACCTTAAACATAGAAGAATTCAGTATAAAGCTTGAGAAGGAATGTGTGAGCAGATAACGAAAAGTCATATATTTTACTTTCTATATAATAGAATATATATGTATATATAATAGATTTTATATCTACTAGATGATCATGGAATGAAATTGCCTTTCATTAAAACAGAGCCTTACAATTCATTCATCAATTGTAATCTGTAGTCTTGTACAAATTAAGATACGAGCTTAATCGAAAAGGTATTATAGTAAAAAAAATTATTCGTTGATATATCAAATAAAACCTCAAAAAAATGATATTAAAGCCCTCATGTTATTCACTTGCATCATTTTTTGTTCCTAGAATTAGGCTACTTCGGTATGATATATTATGTCATCATTCCTAATAGCAAAAATGTTGCAACTGGAAAAACCAAATTAATTAGCAAAGATCAAATTCTATGAAGATAAATAAAAATAATACAAATAAGATGAACTTAATTGATATTTAAAGATCCATTACCTTATTACGTTGGAAATAATACATAAATTTTTCTCGCAAAATTGAGAAAGAATAGAATCAGGGAAACAAATAAAATGTGATGGTAATTGAAATGATTGCTGAAATTAAGTATAGAAATAGGGCGTTATTTAACTAAGGAATTGAGAGTTCATGAAAAATGAATGAAGTCCCTGCATAAAAAATGAATGCATTTAAGGAAGCTGATATGAAAAAGGTAAGTTGAGTGGACACCATTAATACCTTGGTTAATGCTTGAAGACAAAAATAAAATAATTGAAGGGTGAAAATGAAAAATAAACCTTAAACAAAGAAGAATTCAGTATAGAGCTTGAGAAGGAATGTGATAGCAGATAATGAAAAGCCATATAATTACTTTATATATAATAAAAAAATAGATTACATTACGGAATGCTAAATTATCAGACTATATCTCTACTACTAATAATGATAATTTCATGAACTAATCTCAACCGTGTCTTTTTAAAATACCTGAATTACCATTCCGCTCCTATTCCTTTCGCTCTCTCTTCGTCCCGCATCTTATCCTTTTCGCATCGTTCTCCCCTAAATTATAAACCTAAAAAGCCACAGCTCTCACATCTCCCTCGCTTTAGGATGTAGATCTGATTCCACATCCAACCAAATTCAACATCCATCATCTTCCACAACGTCTTCTCCCACGACCTACCGGTGGTTTGTCCACAGCGATTCCACATCCACTCACGATAGCCATCCATGCTCTTCCTCAAAACATTTTACCCTTATAACAACTAATTTCATTCCACATTTTTACCCAAGAATTTCTCCTTACAGTTTTAATCATGATAGTTCCTAATAATCATCGATTAAATTTCTAATATTCCCCGATTAATCTCACCTCTGCCACAAAAACAATCAAATCGGTTGTCAACTTCAACTCTATCGCAACATAATCGAATCGACTTTGATTTCGATTTTAACATGAGTCCCGGTGATACTAAACAAATTCATAGGTTGGAGTGGATCTGATCTACACAAATGTCGTCGATTTTTGGATCGTTAAAGCCGGAGCTATCAAAACATCTATTCTACGTGTCTTTTTAGGTATTCCCCAATTTTACCTAATGCAGTTGGAATCAATTTTATTTTGTTAACTATTAATACAGTTTACTTTATTAATTGACCGTATTGAAAAATATCACATATATCAATTTTAGGTGGAACATTTGTGATAGTTGTATATGAATTGCTCATTACTTTGCATTATTTTCATTTGTTACAGTTTTGGGATGTGCTATCGGTAATATTTGTTACATGCATTCACAAAAACTTAATGGTCAGATCTCTATGACTAACATCGAAGAATAAGATGCAGTTATTTTTCTCTGATATTTCCAACTAATTATTTAGTTTCCCATAATCGGATTGTTTAGGAGGATCAGTCATAATACCTTTGTGGTTGCCTGTTTATTATTATTTCAGTTCAAATTCATTCTGATGATAAATAATGCATCTATACAGGCATTTTGTTGTAGCAAATGTGATAGTTAATTCTATTAACTTATATTATTGCTATTTTTAACCAATATCAGAAATAGCAGCAAGAGAAGACCTTACTTTGTTAAATCTCTTTGGCCTTGATTGTTGAGTGCCCATTCTCATTCAAAGTGGTTATAACAATTTGAAGCAATGAAAGGAGCAGTGCCTAATTAAGGTTAGAAATATTTGTATAGCCATTTATAGTGACAACTATTCTTGCTTTTAAAAATTAGTAATTAATCTTTAGCATTGACGAAATAACATGTAAAAATGGTTGTATTTTCTATTTTGCAGCATTTTCTTATCCACTTTCAAGTTAATTAAATTTTAATATCAAACCGTGTTTACTTTTTAATAACTTCTACATTTATTTACTTACAAAATGAACAAATGTTGGTTTCTTCTTGAGACATTAGTGAAGTGTTTAATTACTTGCTCCTTACAGGTAGATAAATTGGCGTATAACTTGATTTCAATGACAACAGTATAGTAAAATTTAGGTGTACAGCTAGATAAACACATAGAAATATCCATGATGTACTTCCACTCTGGACTTGAATAATATAGTTCAAGCAAGTTATGATTATGTTGTTTCTATCATATTGTTTTTATGATTCTAAGAAATACATCAATCGCCAAAACCGAGAGTTTTTATGTTTCTTTTCTAAATTGAGACTACTATCTATTTTAGATTCATGAATTAATATTGTGTGCTTTGTTCCTTTAAAGAAAGTTAAAAGGACAGGTTTGCAAGGTATGCCAAAAAACGAATAACAATATGTTTGCAGGATATAAGTTATGTTTTCACATAATTTGCAATTGTTTACTTATATACGGAAATGAAAATGATGTAAAGACCTAACGTTATGTTGATTTCCTTTTGCTCTTTGTCTTATGTGCTGTAGAATTTATTTTCAAATCAAATTTGAAAGATTCCACTTCCTTAGGCTCTATTTATGGCATTGAAAATGAAATCCAATTATGCCAAGGATGTAGATGCTGCACTTACACTGGATGGTTAAATAATTAAAAGCAAGATATGCTCAAATTTAAGCTGCTCTTTTAAAAGTTTAATTTATTTTATTTCCCAAATTTGTTAAAATTGAGCTATATGAAAATAAAAATAAAAAATAAAAAAATTAATTAATTTATCAGGTAAACATCAAGATAACTTTTATTAGTATAATTTTGAATTTCCATTTCAAAATGGAATTATTTGTAGTTTTCTTTAATCTGTATACTGTCCTTCATCATCTTTGTTTTTTTTCGCAAATTCTGTTTTTTAATTAGTGTATGCTTTCATTTTCTTTAAAAAACTGACAATTTGCTTTCTATACTTTAATTTCCGTTGGAACATCACTGCATATTTTTATTAATATCAACCTTTGTCAGTACAACCAGCAGTTTGTGAACAAATTACCATGTTACCTTTTCTAAATCTATCCTTTTATATCAATCTCCAGTGTGATACACTTCAATATGTAGGTTATCACATTCAAGCGATTTTCACCTCAATGTAAACTTGAATTCACGTACACTGAAATTTAGCTGTAAACATGTACTTTTTTTATTTCTTAACGTATATATGTAATATGGTTATTACTAATATATTTAATTCTATCATATAAATTAATAATAACTGTGTGAATAATAGATTTTTTATTCTGTCAAACTGGCATTGAATAACTCGAACTTTGGATTTTAAGCAATCAAAGGTGTCTGGTTAGAATTATGCAAACTACTCTTCTGTATTTTAGAAGGTACAAGGAAGATGATGAACTTGGGATTTGCACTAAGAAGTTTAATTGCTTGAGGATGATCTGTTTTATATTTTGAATGTAGACAACGGTTACTGTTAATAGGTCCATACCTTAGGTATTCCTACTTTATGCTGCAGCTCCTTTTCGTTTTTTTCGATAATCCTAATTTACTTGATGTATCTACTAACTTTTGACTAAAAGTATACTAATGTTTTCGTTTACATTTTGGTTATAATATAATGAGGTGATGATATAATAATAATAATAATAATAATAAACAATTCATTTGTAAATCATGTATTGCTATGGATAGGTGACAATAATGATGTTGATTGACTTTTGAGTACTAATACTATTATGGGAAAGGGTAGTAGTAAAGTGGAGATTTGCACAGTTCGATAATGTGTAAATATCACCCATGCAAAGTTTGTTTCATTCTTCATGTTGTCTACTGCTTTTTTTATGGTAGTTTTATTAATATTTACAAACCATTGATCATCGGTGATTTGATATACCGCTACATGATGCATAAGCAATAGGATTTTAACATTTGGATGTGATATTATGTTTTATGGACAAGATTGTGGGCATTGGAACCTTCAGACATAGCATGGCCTCCATTTATTTTATGGGTTAACATGTTTTGGGTTGACTGTTATGGAAAGTGAATAGTGATGCAAGCATCACGAAGCTAAAACACTTGCTTAACTTAATAATTTGCATACTTAGTGATTTTTTTGATTCATCCTTTTGTTTAATTACATTTTTATACAGTTATATATGAACTTTCTCACTTGATTTGTAACTTGATCTGTAATGTAATTCCATTTGAATAAAACTGTGCCACTTTTGTCTATTTTCTATTTTTGGAGTTGTATAATTCAGTCAATGCATATGACGTGTTAGTTGATATTAAAGTAAATAGTGCTGTTATTATGTTCATCATTATCTTGGTGGTTTATTTGATCTTTTCTTACTTCGATCTTCTTTTAGGTGGTAAACTACTCTATATTATAAACAGATTGATTGGAAATGTTTTTCAAATAGTGAGGAATGCTCAACTTTATGTGACCGTAAATGATGGCAGTAGGAACCCTTATGCCATTGCGTTCAACACATATCTCCAAGTTGGAACTTCTGATCATGGATGATTGAATTGTTCAAAAATTCATGTTTTGCAACTTAACATCTTTCTAGATTACATGCTAATTCATCAACTTAAGTTTTATCGTTGCCATCTTTTCCCCACGTTCTTATAATTACAGCAAGTACATGAAAACTAAGGTTAGGTCTCACCACAAACTCCTATATTTTGTTTAAACTCTCTCTTAATTCTTTTTTCCTATAAACATAGTACAATGAAATGTTAAATTCCTTATGAACCTTTTACATTAAAATATTTCCCTAACACAGTGCCAACATTCTAATTTATATCTACATGCATAGTTGTAGTGATCTTTATAGTTTAACCATGTCTATATATCCTTAACTCTCCATGTGTGTAGCACGGGCATACACTAGTATTTTGAATGGTTGTATATAAACATCTATATGTGAAATGACTTGTGTAAAATTCGTCCAGACTTGACTTGGCTAATATACTTCATCCAGATTTGAAGCGGTCATCCAATAATAAAAACGTCAAGCAGATAAGTAGACATGACTTTTGAGTTAGTAATTACCCCGCAATCACCAATAAATGTATTTTATTTGAGTCAAAATTTTAGTTGATATCTAAGCATCATTACCACACTATAACTGGAAATAAATCAGAAAATTAGCATTGTCCCAGATTTGATTCGGAATTTGCAAAAATACAATCAACAAGCTTTTTGTAGTTAGTTCTAACAATGTGGATTAACAGTAGGTTTAACATTAGCATAGGCGAAGAGAAGTGGCAAAAACAATAATATATTTAGATAACCACCAATAAGAATAGACAGCGGAAAATCAAATATAACTAAAAAATGCAGTAAAATATATTCAATAAGGTAAACCGAAAAACGTACGTACCATGAAAATAAAGTCACTACCATATAGCTGAAACACCACATGTCAACAAATTAATTTTAGAACAGCTTCCTCTTCTCAGCTACATTCAAATAGACATAGATTGCCAAATTCTAGAAATCCTGAATTATTTGATTGAATCAAATTTTGGCTCATATTTTCCAAAGAAAAGTTTCTAATACTGCATAATTATTTGCAATTATTAAAAAATATTTTTCTCTCTTAATTCCAATCAACCAATAATGATAACATATTAGATAAAAAACTATTTGCATTATTAGAAACAAGGAAATAAACGTACTAAAGAGAATATACAGTAGAAAAAAATTAATTCAATAAATGCTGGAAATGATATATATGTACGCAGCGTGCACGCATATATATAATTTATGTTTTAGGTTTCTGTAAAATAATATTAAAAAATATAACTTTTCATGGCTTCTCGTAGTGTAACTCAAATATTTATCATTTGAAAAATATATAGTAGAGAAAATTCAAATAAATGCTGGAAACGATATATATGTACACGCGCACACATATATATAATTTATGTTTTAGGATTTTGTAAAAGAAGATAACAAACAAAACTCTTCGCTGCTTCTCACAATGTAACTTGGATCTTTATCATTCGAAAATGACAAAACTGATTTTTATTATAATAGATTTGATTGCAGTACACAAAATGCAATCCAATATTGTTAAAGCATAACAAAGACAGAATGTAATATCCCGGAAATTTGGGGCAATATCAATTTAATAATCTGTTTAAATAATTAAATTGATTGATAATTTTTGATAATAAAATTTGAATTGATTTAATAATCTAATTTAATAAATATTTAATTAGTGAAATTTATCTTTTAAAACCTAATAAATTGATTTCTATTTATAATGTATATATATTTGTATATATTGTAAATAGAAAAGCTTTGGTTTGTATTTAATTTACATATGATATGTTAATTCATTTAATAAATAGTAGTAATTTATAATCTCCTTTATAAATTATTTTAAAATAGATAAGTAATAAGTGTTTAAGAAAATAAAGAAAAAGCTTTTATCTATATTTAAAATAAATATAAACTAACTAAAAAGACATGTGTAAATTCCTAAGGCTTGAAAATAACATGTGTACATTAATAAACCAATGTAAATGACAAATGTCAAAGCTTTAGATTTTTGTTTTTCTTTTATTTAATAAATCATTTTTACTTATATCAACATATGCTCTCATTCCATTCTCTTTTCTATTTCTTTTTCAAAGCTAAGAAAACTTTCAGCCTGAATATTCTCCAAAATCTTCATAACAAATCTGTAACAAAATTCTCATAAACAAATCAGTAATTAACTTCCTCTCAAACCAAAATTCCCTAAGCAAAATCTGTAACAATCTCTCAAACCAGAAAGCTTCTTCAACTCTGTAAATTCATCTTCCAAAATCAAGTCTTTAGCCTGCATATTTTCTTTAACCTGGAATCAAACTCCAGTCTGCATGCAACTGAGATATTTTCAAACTAAAGCAATGTCTCAACAAACAAGTTATAGCAACATGCAAATTTAAACAGCAAGCAATGCAAGTTTTCTAGCAAAGGCAATTCAAGTTTTTAAGTAAAACAGTTCCAGATCAAAAGAAAAGAACAAAAGTTGTTCTCTGTTTTCAAACTGGTGAGTAACTTACATTTTTAAAAACTTAAGTATATCTGTTTGCATGTTATAAATCCTTGAATCTATGATGTAATATGCCTGCATGATTGTTTAATATGTTTGGTATGAATGTATGTTTTGTATATATGGATGTAAATTGGGGTGCATGTCTGATACTTATGTGTATCTCTGTTTTCAGTTTTCAAATTTAAGTTTTGATTTAAAAACTCTGTATCTCTAGATCTAGTAAATATTATGATGCAAGTTATAAACAAAAATCGATTGTTTTATCATATATTAGAGTTTAAATTTTTGTTTAAGTTAGAATAAAATAAGGATTTCTCTGGAAAATAGAATAGAACAGGAAAACTCTAGTTTTGTTAAAATTCGAATTCCTTAAATTATTGATTCAGATATATGATCTGAATCATTGTTTGAAAACATGAATTTTAGAAGTGAAATTATAATTTTTAGCATCGAATTGGAAGAGCAGTTCGAACTTGAACAGATTTGACATTTTGAGTAAATTCTAATAATCTAGTTGATCGGAGGGATCGTGAGCTTCTCTGGGGGTAGTAGAACGATCGTAGAGTTCGGGAAAATTGCCAGGATGGTGATCATGGTGTTGTGGTGGTGACAGTGATAGATTTAAGTCTGTAGACCTAGTTTTTTGACTTGGTCGGAGAAATGGTCATCACGTTGTCTCTGGTGGACCGAGTTCCACCAGACTCTGGAGATTGGAAGCAGGAACGTTGACAAAGGTACGGCTAGAAGGTCAGGCGCTCCGGTGGTCAGAAAGTTGGATTCGAGAGTTTTCCAGGTTTGGGCTGTTTCCAGTTTTGTGATCGAGATTGCTCGATTTCGATTGTTGAGGTTGTTCGAGTTTCTGGTGATCGAGATCGTGAGAGATGGTCGTGGACGAGATGTCGGCGTTGGAAGCGATGGTCGGAGGCGATCATCTCGTGTGTGCACGTGAACTAGTTTCAGCGTGTCAGTGTTTTGGTTTGGGGATTTAACAGAGGAAGAACTCGAGTATTTCTCGAGTTTGTAGCATAAGCGACTCGAAGCGTGTAGGGGTTTTGCTCGGGGGAATTTGTGATGGACTCGGGTAGATTTTAGTGCTTCAGTTTTGAAACCTGACAGGGTTTTTAAAATTTAAATTAAGTTTAAAATGTAAAACAGGTTTTTAAAACACAGTTTTAAATCAAATATAAAGTATGGATTCAAGTTAATTTGTATCACTAGTTTGAGATAAATAAGTTTATAACAATTTAAATGTTTTATCAAATTTAAATAGTTAAAAGTATATTTTAAAAAGGTTTGAATTTAAATAAATTGGTTTAAAAACCTTTAATGTTAAGTGTTTCTTTAACATTTGGTTTTAAAAAGGGAATTGTAAATTTAATTTAAATATTGGTTAAAGTTAAATTTATAATTTTAAATCTTTGATTTGAAATGAAATAAAAAAGAAGATTTAAAAGTAAAAGATTTCAAAGCCTTTTGTAAATGATAATTAAAGTAGTTATAAAGGTTAATACTTTAATTTAGAAAGTAATTAAGATTTAATGATTTAGGTTCATTAAATTAATAGGATAATTAAAGAATAATTTAATAATTTAATTAATTAAAGGTTTAGTGTTAATTAATTAAATAATTAGGATTATAAGTTAATTAATTAAGGTTAATTAATTTGGGATTAAGAATCATTTATTTAGGTAAGTATAGATTTTAATAATAAATGATTAAAAATTTATTAATCAAGTGATTTAAAGATTAATTAAGCAATTAATTTAGTGATTAGAAATAAATTAATTGGTAATTAAGAGTTTATTTAGTTGTAGTTAATAAATAATTGATTAAAGATTAATTACTTAAAGAAAGTAATTAAAGAATGGTTAATAATTAATGAGAGATCATTAATTAGGGATTTTTAAATAATTAATTAATGTGATTAATTTTGATAATCAATTAGATTAATTAGTTAATATGAAGTTGGTTAAGTAGAATTACTTAATGGAAGTAATTAAAGAAATTAATTACTTAAGGTAATTAATAAATTTGATTAAGTTAAATTAATTAATTAAATTAATTTAAGATAATCATTTAGAGATATGATAAATATAATTACTTAAATGTAATTAGTGAAGTGTAATTACTTAGGAAAGTAATTAAAGTTAATTAGTGGATGTAATTAACTAAAGATGGTTTAATGAAAGTAATTTGAGTTTAATTACTTTGTATAATTAATCAAAGGATTAATTGAGATAATTAATTAAAGGAGTAATTAATTTATTAAGTGAAGTAATTAAGGGAAGTTAATTACTAAATGAGATTAATCAAAGGTGATTAATAAATGTGACTAATTAATTATTAATTTAAATAAGATAATTAATTAAGAATAATTAAGGATCATTAATTAATATAATTAATGATGTAATTAAGAATTGATTAATTAAAATTAATTAATAAATAATAAGTGATTAAAGTAATTAATTAATTGTAATTAATTAAGGATTAATGTAATTAAGTATGGTTAATTAATTAATGAAGTAATTTAAGACTAATTACTGAAATGGTTTAAGATAATTAATTTGTGAAATTAATTAGGGATTAATTACTTAAAGTAATTAAAGTATAATTAATCAAGAATGATTAATTAAGATGGATATTTAGAGTAATGATTAATTAATTGGTTTAATTAATAATTAAGTAAGCAGGATTTATAGAATGAAGTAATTAGTTTAATTCACTTTAAATTAATTAGATGATATAAATCATTGCTTAAGGATGGATGAATGAGATTGAATGTATTTCATTGTTTGATATCTCTGATGAGATATGATTGATATATGATATGGATGTTTGGTTGAATTATAATGATAATGTGAATTATCTGTTTGGGATGATAATGTAGATTATCTATTGAATTATCTATCTTTGTGTATATAGATAAGAATTGAATTGTTTTAACCTTAAAACAACTTGGCCCTTAAAAGATACGTTTTGGATTTCGATGAGACCGGGATCGGGTTTCCGTATACCGGTATTCCAGGTCTGGAGACCCGAATACCACATCGATCCAAATTAACGATAGGTCGTGAATCTCAAGTGAAGATGAAGATTCAGAGTGCAAGGGTTATTGTCGTTAACTCTGAGGGTGATTCCAAAACGAGTGTAACGAGATAATGCCTTCGGTTTCGTTCGAACCCGGAACGAACTTGTATGGATTGAATGCTTTCAGCACATCGTCAGGCGGACGATGAGCATTCTAAGTGATATGTTCTGATTAAAGGTAATCGTAACCTCAAGCCTCATCAACCGGGAATGGCTAAAACAGGGGAGGTGCAGCAAGGCTTCGTGGGTAGCACCCACTGAGAGCAAGATAGATCCCTGTCTAGAGGTCCCTTTTCTTTTATTCGGCTTAGTGTGTGGTTGGTCGCGCCAACTACGGGATTATCTTGTTCGGAATTATCCAGTAAGGGATGGTTCCGGCTTTGTGTTGCAGGGGAGCGGGCGTACTCCTCGGTACGGTGATCTAGGCCACGTACTGTGACGGGCGGTACCCCAGTAGCCCGGCCATTGTATGGAATCCAAACTCCAATAAGTGCCGTACGTATTAGTTGTGCCCAACTATGTTGGAATGTGAGATGTAAGCATTTCAGCTATTTCTATATTTTACTTGAAAACCCTAGACCCTATTATAATAAAATCAGATTTCCTATCAAATGTTTTGGTTAGCGTAAGGTAAAAACTTACCCATGTTTATTTGTGGGGAGTCTTACGTGATACCTTTTCTTTCTAAAGGTTTTGTAGTTAAGCAAGTTTAACCTGTTACTCACACCAGACCCATGTCTGACCCAAGTGTTTATTTCTGTTTTATAAACTCTTGGGTACTCAAATTTTTACGAGTAGCCAAGGGATTCAGGTTTAGCTTTGACGAATATTCTGGAGGAGCAATGGAGCAGGAGGCTTCGGCGTTTGTAGATATAGTATTCCGCTGTGTTGATATCTGTGATAGTGTCTTGTCTTGTATTTGAGTTGTAATGTCTAGACAGATGATTATAACTGTCTAGTAAGTGATGTATATGCTGTGTAACTCTGTAAATTGTTGTATACTATGTAATAGTTTATGTTATTAATATAATTTATTCGTTCCGCTGTGAGATCGTTGTTGTTGTTTCTTTCTTTCTTCTCTTCTTTTCTATTTTCTACCCCTTTCTTTCTTCATAACGATGCGACTTTCTGGGGAGAGAAAGTCGTGGTTGTTACATATGGTATCAGAGCATAGGTTGAGCGAATGCCTAAGCTTTTGGTTAAGTGAATATCAGAACACTAGGTTGAGCGAATACCTAGGTTCGGAAGGATTGTTCATTAGAGACAGGATCTGTAGCAACCTGTTTGAGTCTGAGTATATATATATACGAGAGCGCGTATTTGTTAGTTATATAAAATGGTTTTATATTGTGTTAATTGATCGGTTGGGTGGTATATGGATTCTGGTCAATACGAGTAGCTAACGTTATTGATAGGGATCTCTAAACACTTGGACCAGGCCAATGGACACAATATTGTTTTAAAAGGGAAGGTGAAATAATTTTACCCAGATATATTTTCTATATATAAAAAGTATCATTTTAAATGTATATGGTATTTGTAATGATTGGTTGAGATGATAATAATTTATCATCTAGGATTAGGAGTCTAAGTATTGAGGTTGGAAGTATCTGTCGAGACTGTAGACCGAATACCGTCTCGAGTAAACTTTGCTGTGGTGAAGGATTTCATCGATCTCCGAAGGAAACTGTTATGGTTCGGAGTTTATCTTTGAAGTTGGATGAGTAGAGTTGGATCTGTCGGTTAGGCAGAAGCGAGTGATGGTATCTCAGGAAATTGTAACTGTGTGATGAGATGCAGTAACTATGGATGTTCCCGAAGATGTTTTCTTTGGAACAAGTTAATGAAGAGTGTCTGTTTCGGTGTTGTGGCCGAGTCCAGCATGGTGTTTTTGGTTTGGGTTCGAGTTTCTCGAAGAGCTTTGGAAAAGGAAGTCTTTGGCATTTGTGGCAGCAGTGCAGCTCGGAGTATTCTGTGCATTGGCAGGAAGTTCTTCCGGCTTAGCAGTTTTTCTGGAGGTGGGGTTCAGAAGTAGCAGAGTGGATCCATTTCTTTGATAGATAGGATAGATAAGTGTAAGCTGTTCTGATTGGTAAAGAGAGAACAGTTTCTTTTGAATTTGGCTGAGTTGATCGCAAAAGTGACTTGCGATAATTTGAGTATTCTCTTGAGTTATCCGAGATTTTCTGGGATGAGTTGTCCAATCTGGGCTTGTCTTCTTCATCAGCATTTTCATTCTTTTCCAGATTAGAGTGGTATAGCGGAAGCAGTTTGAGAGTGAATCTCTGGATATGAGAAGTAAGTTTGGAATCTACTGATGTTTGTAAGTAGAGTTGTGTTTTGGATTGGGTAGATCTTGAGAGGATCATTGGTTGAGTTATTTTTGGTCCTGATTGTTTCAAGAAGCATCAGCGAAGGTTGAGTTGATCAAAAAGGATTTGTAGGAAGCCAGGATCGTCTGAAGAATTTTGTGGATAAGAGACGAAGGAATTTGAAATTCGAAGTTGGAGACTTCGTTGTTGTGAAGTTTTTCTCTGATTAAAGGGAGCTATAAGATTTGGTAAGTCTGGGAAGTTAGCTCCGAGTTATTTTGGATCTTTTCTGTGATCTAATTTGGATAAGTGCTTTGATATACAAGGTTGAATTGTCAGTTTGGATAACTGGAATTCAATGTATTTTATGTATCTCTGAGGGAGTACGTGTTTGATCTATCTCTGGTTTTGGAACCAGCAGTTCTGGAAGATTTGGTTGTTGAGTCAGACTCGTCTGTAGTCTGATATCTTGTTTAGTTCTATAGATAGATGAGTAAGAACTCTATAGCTTAGTATTGTTGATTGTTTGGATTTTGTAGAGCGAGTATCCCGGTATATTTATACTTGGGGAAACTCGAGGAGATTGTATTCAGAATTTTGTTTGGATAATTAGAATTGTTTGATTGGATGAATTGTTTGCTATGGTTGTTAGCATATGGATGATAATATATGCTTGTGATTTAAAATAGATTATTAAATTACCTTTGTTTTAAATTTCGGGGACGAAATTATTTTAAGGGGGGAGGAATGTAATATCCCGGAAATTTGGGGCAATATCAATTTAATAATCTGTTTAAATAATTAAATTGATTGATAATTTTTGATAATAAAATTTGATTTGATTTAATAATCTAATTTAATAAATATTTAATTAGTGAATTTTATCTTTTAAAACCTAATAAATTGATTTCTATTTATAATGTATATATATTTGTATATATTGTAAATAGAAAAGCTTTGGTTTGTATTTAATTTACATATGATATGTTAATTCATTTAATAAATAGTAGTAATTTATAATCTCCTTTATAAATTATTTTAAAATAGATAAGTAATAAGTGTTTAAGAAAATAAAGAAAAAGCTTTTATCTATATTTAAAATAAATATAAACTAACTAAAAAGACATGTGTAAATTCCTAAGGCTTGAAAATAACATGTGTACATTAATAAACCAATGTAAATGACAAATGTCAAAGCTTTAGATTTTTGTTTTTCTTTTATTTAATAAATCATTTTTACTTATATCAACATATGCTCTCATTCCATTCTCTTTTCTATTTCTTTTTCAAAGCTAAGAAAACTTTCAGCCTGAATATTCTCCAAAATCTTCATAACAAATCTGTAACAAAATTCTCATAAACAAATCAGTAATTAACTTCCTCTCAAACCAAAATTCCCTAAGCAAAATCTGTAACAATCTCTCAAACCAGAAAGCTTCTTCAACTCTGTAAATTTATCTTCCAAAATCAAGTCTTTAGCCTGCATATTTTCTTTAACCTGGAATCAAACTCCAGTCTGCATGCAACTGAGATATTTTCAAACTAAAGCAATGTCTCAACAAACAAGTTATAGCAACATGCAAATTTAAACAGCAAGCAATGCAAGTTTTCTAGCAAAGGCAATTCAAGTTTTTAAGTAAAACAGTTCCAGATCAAAAGAAAAGAACAAAAGTTGTTCTCTGTTTTCAAACTAGTGAGTAACTTACATTTTTAAAAACTTAAGTATATCTGTTTGCATGTTATAAATCCTTGAATCTATGATGTAATATGCCTGCATGATTGTTTAATATGTTTGGTATGAATGTATGTTTTGTATATATGGATGTAAATTGGGGTGCATGTCTGATACTTATGTGTATCTCTGTTTTCAGTTTTCAAATTTAAGTTTTGATTTAAAAACTCTGTATCTCTAGATCTAGTAAATATTATGATGCAAGTTATAAACAAAAATCGATTGTTTTATCATATATTAGAGTTTAAATTTTTGTTTAAGTTAGAATAAAATAAGGATTTCTCTGGAAAATAGAATAGAACAGGAAAACTCTAGTTTTGTTAAAATTCGAATTCCTTAAATTATTGATTCAGATATATGATCTGAATCATTGTTTGAAAACATGAATTTTAGAAGTGAAATTATAATTTTTAGCATCGAATTGGAAGAGCAGTTCGAACTTGAACAGATTTGACATTTTGAGTAAATTCTAATAATCTAGTTGATCGGAGGGATCGTGAGCTTCTCTGGGGGTAGTAGAACGATCGTAGAGTTCGGGAAAATTGCCAGGATGGTGATCATGGTGTTGTGGTGGTGACAGTGATAGATTTAAGTCTGTAGACCTAGTTTTTTGACTTGGTCGGAGAAATGGTCATCACGTTGTCTCTGGTGGACCGAGTTCCACCAGACTCTGGAGATTGGAAGCAGGAACGTTGACGAAGGTACGGCTAGAAGGTCAGGCGCTCCGGTGGTCAGAAAGTTGGATTCGAGAGTTTTCCAGGTTTGGGCTGTTTCCAGTTTTGTGATCGAGATTGCTCGATTTCGATTGTTGAGGTTGTTCGAGTTTCTGGTGATCGAGATCGTGAGAGATGGTCGTGGACGAGATGTCGGCGTTGGAAGCGATGGTCGGAGGCGATCATCTCGTGTGTGCACGTGAACTAGTTTCAGCGTGTCAGTGTTTTGGTTTGGGGATTTAACAGAGGAAGAACTCGAGTATTTCTCGAGTTTGTAGCATAAGCGACTCGAAGCATGTAGGGGTTTTGCTCGGGGGAATTTGTGATGGACTCGGGTAGATTTTAGTGCTTCAGTTTTGAAACCTGACAGGGTTTTTAAAATTTAAATTAAGTTTAAAATGTAAAACAGGTTTTTAAAACACAGTTTTAAATCAAATATAAAGTATGGATTCAAGTTAATTTGTATCACTAGTTTGAGATAAATAAGTTTATAACAATTTAAATGTTTTATCAAATTTAAATAGTTAAAAGTATATTTTAAAAAGGTTTGAATTTAAATAAATTGGTTTAAAAACCTTTAATGTTAAGTGTTTCTTTAACATTTGGTTTTAAAAAGGGAATTGTAAATTTAATTTAAATATTGGTTAAAGTTAAATTTATAATTTTAAATCTTTGATTTGAAATGAAATAAAAAAGAAGATTTAAAAGTAAAAGATTTCAAAGCCTTTTGTAAATGATAATTAAAGTAGTTATAAAGGTTAATACTTTAATTTAGAAAGTAATTAAGATTTAATGATTTAGGTTCATTAAATTAATAGGATAATTAAAGAATAATTTAATAATTTAATTAATTAAAGGTTTAGTGTTAATTAATTAAATAATTAGGATTATAAGTTAATTAATTAAGGTTAATTAATTTGGGATTAAGAATCATTTATTTAGGTAAGTATAGATTTTAATAATAAATGATTAAAAATTTATTAATCAAGTGATTTAAAGATTAATTAAGCAATTAATTTAGTGATTAGAAATAAATTAATTGGTAATTAAGAGTTTATTTAGTTGTAGTTAATAAATAATTGATTAAAGATTAATTACTTAAAGAAAGTAATTAAAGAATGGTTAATAATTAATGAGAGATCATTAATTAGGGATTTTTAAATAATTAATTAATGTGATTAATTTTGATAATCAATTAGATTAATTAGTTAATATGAAGTTGGTTAAGTAGAATTACTTAATGGAAGTAATTAAAGAAATTAATTACTTAAGGTAATTAATAAATTTGATTAAGTTAAATTAATTAATTAAATTAATTTAAGATAATCATTTAGAGATATGATAAATATAATTACTTAAATGTAATTAGTGAAGTGTAATTACTTAGGAAAGTAATTAAAGTTAATTAGTGGATGTAATTAACTAAAGATGGTTTAATGAAAGTAATTTGAGTTTAATTACTTTGTATAATTAATCAAAGGATTAATTGAGATAATTAATTAAAGGAGTAATTAATTTATTAAGTGAAGTAATTAAGGGAAGTTAATTACTAAATGAGATTAATCAAAGGTGATTAATAAATGTGACTAATTAATTATTAATTTAAATAAGATAATTAATTAAGAATAATTAAGGATCATTAATTAATATAATTAATGATGTAATTAAGAATTGATTAATTAAAATTAATTAATAAATAATAAGTGATTAAAGTAATTAATTAATTGTAATTAATTAAGGATTAATGTAATTAAGTATGGTTAATTAATTAATGAAGTAATTTAAGACTAATTACTGAAATGGTTTAAGATAATTAATTTGTGAAATTAATTAGGGATTAATTACTTAAAGTAATTAAAGTATAATTAATCAAGAATGATTAATTAAGATGGATATTTAGAGTAATGATTAATTAATTGGTTTAATTAATAATTAAGTAAGCAGGATTTATAGAATGAAGTAATTAGTTTAATTCACTTTAAATTAATTAGATGATATAAATCATTGCTTAAGGATGGATGAATGAGATTGAATGTATTTCATTGTTTGATATCTCTGATGAGATATGATTGATATATGATATGGATGTTTGGTTGAATTATAATGATAATGTGAATTATCTGTTTGGGATGATAATGTAGATTATCTATTGAATTATCTATCTTTGTGTATATAGATAAGAATTGAATTGTTTTAACCTTAAAACAACTTGGCCCTTAAAAGATACGTTTTGGATTTCGATGAGACCGGGATCGGGTTTCCGTATACCGGTATTCCAGGTCTGGAGACCCGAATACCACATCGATCCAAATTAACGATAGGTCGTGAATCTCAAGTGAAGATGAAGATTCAGAGTGCAAGGGTTATTGTCGTTAACTCTAAGGGTGATTCCAAAACGAGTGTAACGAGATAATGCCTTCGGTTTCGTTCGAACCCGGAACGAACTTGTATGGATTGAATGCTTTCAGCACATCGTCAGGCGGACGATGAGCATTCTAAGTGATATGTTCTGATTAAAGGTAATCGTAACCTCAAGCCTCATCAACCGGGAATGGCTAAAACAGGGGAGGTGCAGCAAGGCTTCGTGGGTAGCACCCACTGAGAGCAAGATAGATCCCTGTCTAGAGGTCCCTTTTCTTTTATTCGGCTTAGTGTGTGGTTGGTCGCGCCAACTACGGGATTATCTTGTTCGGAATTATCCAGTAAGGGATGGTTCCGGCTTTGTGTTGCAAGGGAGCGGGCGTACTCCTCGGTACGGTGATCTAGGCCACGTACTGTGACGGGCGGTACCCCAGTAGCCCGGCCATTGTATGGAATCCAAACTCCAATAAGTGCCGTACGTATTAGTTGTGCCCAACTATGTTGGAATGTGAGATGTAAGCATTTCAGCTATTTCTATATTTTACTTGAAAACCCTAGACCCTATTATAATAAAATCAGATTTCCTATCAAATGTTTTGGTTAGCGTAAGGTAAAAACTTACCCATGTTTATTTGTGGGGAGTCTTACGTGATACCTTTTCTTTCTAAAGGTTTTGAAGTTAAGCAAGTTTAACCTGTTACTCACACCAGACCCATGTCTGACCCAAGTGTTTATTTCTGTTTTATAAACTCTTGGGTACTCAAATTTTTACGAGTAGCCAAGGGATTCAGGTTTAGCTTTGACGAATATTCTGGAGGAGCAATGGAGCAGGAGGCTTCGGCGTTTGTAGATATAGTATTCCGCTGTGTTGATATCTGTGATAGTGTCTTGTCTTGTATTTGAGTTGTAATGTCTAGACAGATGATTATAACTGTCTAGTAAGTGATGTATATGCTGTGTAACTCTGTAAATTGTTGTATACTATGTAATAGTTTATGTTATTAATATAATTTATTCGTTCCGCTGTGAGATCGTTGTTGTTGTTTCTTTCTTTCTTCTCTTCTTTTCTATTTTCTACCCCTTTCTTTCTTCATAACGATGCGACTTTCTGGGGAGAGAAAGTCGTGGTTGTTACAGATTTGCACAATTAAAATACAAACAAGCCATATCAAATTAGTATTAAAACTGGCTCTCTCAAGTACAAGCAAATCATACGAAGTTACCATTGAAATTGCCTTGCCCGATGCACGATGCAATTAAATACTGATAAAGTATATAAATTTGGATTACACTATAGGCAATGCAAGTCAATCCTAAAAAGTACTATACAAAATGGATTGTGCTATACATAACGTGAACTAATCCTAATAAGAACTATAAAAATCATAGTGTAAGTCAATAGTTATAAAGAACTGTAATAATTACACCACCCTATGTATAAGTGTTATCCAGCTTTTAAACCAAGCAGATTTCGATAGAATCTAAACGTCATAAAGGCGAGACAGCTCAAGGATTTGGGAATATGCTTGAATGGGTAGTAGAAGTGGTTTCAAGAGTTGAGAGTGCAATAGGTGCCAAGGAAGCAGGTCGGTACCGACCTCTCTTAGGTCTGTACCAAGCACTTTTGTGCACCTTATTCATTTCCGGTGCTATGGATTATGGACCACTAGTTAAAGCGATCTTCTTGGGGCTCATTTTTTAAGAAGTAAGTAAACAACTCCAAGAAAGCTATGAGGAGCACTAAATATGTTATAACACCTCAACAATAACTTGATTTCGAAGAAAAATGCTCGGAGTTTATTGATTGGAGAAGATGGCACACCTTGTCATCATAAAATCAGATCGGTATCGATCACTTTTGATCGATACCGAGATGATTTTATTAACTGGGGACCTCGTCTTCCCCTTCTACATTCTTGGATCTAACCTCGTATTTCGAGATACGATGATTCTGCTGGACAATTTCTCTATAAGTAGCAAGCATGTAGCAACTCAGAAAGGAGTTTTGGCACTTTTTTCTTCACTCTCCTTCTCTACCCGAGCTAGTCACAAAAAAAGCTACTATTTTTTTTCTAGCCTGTTAGATCAGTAAAATCCTTGTACTTGTGATTAAATTCTAAAGGAATAACATTAAAGCGGACGTAGGTCTCAAATTTACCGAACCACTATTTACTGTGTTTCTTACTTTGCTAGATCTCTTTATTTTAACTCGATTTTGGGTTTTGTGCTATTTTCCAACTCAACATCAACCAAAAATTGATGAAACCTATTAAAAGTGGATTGCCCTGTACATAATGCATGACAATGCTAATAAATAAGTGTACAGATTGGTTTGCACTATGTATAATGCAAATCAACCTTGTCAAACTAGAACATAACTAGATTGCACTGCACATAATGCAAGCCGTTGAAGATAATTGGAGATTTAATCTATTGAATAGAAGAATACTTTATACTACTTGATGATGTTATACAATTCATAACTAACTATTTATAGCCACATTGCTTACAGCATAAGTAATCATGCAATAAGAAAACTATTGTAATAAGAGAAAGCCTGGATATTGAAATATCCTCGATTTATCTCTTACATATAATAAATATCTCTTAACACAAGCCAATATTGATGACTTGTATTGTATTTGATTTAACTACAATTATAATTCAAAAATAGCTTATAATATGCAAGTTAGAGCATGACGAGAACTAGCATCAATAATTCAGCATTTTCTTCTTCATTCTCACTTGAACACTCATACAAACATCTTATCTACATCAACAAAACCATAACCTATAACCCCTTCTTTGGATCTAAATCACTTAAATACATAATACATGTGATATCCCGGAATTTATGGGCAATATCAATTTAATAATCTGTTTAAATAATTAAATTGATTGATAATTTTTGATAATAAATATTTGAATTGATTTAATAATCTAATTAAATAAATATTTAATTGGTGAATTTTATCTTTTATAAGTTAATAAAATGATTATTATAGATAAGTATATATTGTAAATAGATTGCCTTTGATTTGAAAGTTAATAAATGAAATCTTGTTTTAAATTTCTAATGTATATTCTTATAGTTTGGAAATTATGATTTATTTAATATTAGCTTTTCAAAGCTATTTAAACAAAATAACTATATGGTTTAAAATAAGAATTATAATAAGATTTATTTTATTTCTTTTTAAATATTGCTTAATAAATATGATTTAAGAATGTATATATGTTTAAAATATAATTTGCATATGATATGTTAATTCAATTAGTAATAGTGATAATTTATAATCTCTTTTATAAATTATTTTAAAATTGATAAATGAGTTATTTTCAAACAATATTAATAGTGTATTGTTTTTAAATAAATAGATTTTAATGTAAAATAGGATTTGTTATTTCAAATTGAATGTATTGTTTAAAATTAACTTTAAATTGGATTTTTAAATATAATTTGCATTTGAATTTAAATTAAATTTGAAATTCAAAAGAGGTAAGATTTTAAATAGTTTTGGATTTTAAAATATATGGACAAGCTTTTATATATATAATTGGTTTTATTTTCTTTAAAATACTTTATATATATATACATAAGTATTTAATAAATAAGAAAGGCTTTTTATTTACATTTAAATAAATATGAATAACTTAAAAAGACAAGTGTAAATCTTTAAGGCCATGTAATAACATGTGTACACTAATAAAGCAATGAGAATGACAAATGTCAAAGTCTTGCATTTTTGTTTTTCTTTTATTTGATAAATCATTTTAATCTATATAAACATATGTTCTCATCTATATTTATTTTTCTATCTTCTTGAATTCAAAGAAAAAAACTCTCAGCCTGAATATTCCCCAAAAACAATCTGTAACAAATTCCTCAAACTAAATCCTCCTCTCAAAAGAAAATCTGAAATCAACATTCCTCAAAACCAAATTCCTCAAACAAAGATCTGCAATGCATTTTTCAAATCAAACTAAAGCCTGCAACATTTCTTCAAATTCTGTAATCCACTATCAAAATCAAAAGACTGCAATTTCTTTAATCTGGAATCAAGTCTGTAGCCTGCATCTTTTCAAAGTCTGGAAGCAAGTTAATTTGGATCTAGCAACACATCTCAATAATCAAAGCATGCATGCAAGTTTTCCAGCAAGCATTCAAGTTTTAATAAGCAAAGACATTCAGATCTTAAAAATTCAAAAGCTTTTCAAATTAAAACCTGGAAAGTTTCTCTGTTCTCAAATGGTGAGTAACTTACATTTTTAAAAACTTAAGTATATCTGTTTGCATGCTATAAATTCTGGAATCTATGATGTAATATGCCTGCATGTTGTTTAAGTATGAATTGTGTGTATATGGTGATATTTTGTATGCATGTATGGATATGAATATTTGGATGTGTACATCTGCTATGTATTTGGATGTTTAGCTGTTTTACTTTCCAGGCTCAAAATTTTAATTCAAAAATTAATATCTCTTGATCTACTGTTTGTTAGGACTTATAATTCAAACTACAATTAATTGTTTAATCATAACTTAAGGGTTAAACTTTATTTAAATGAATCAAAATTGGAATTTGCTCTGGAATTTAGAGTGGAACAGGAAAGCTTAAGTTTGTTAAAAATTCAAACTTCTAAATTCACCGATTCAGGCATGTAAACTGAATCATCTATTAAAATCATGAATTTTAAAGAAGAAATCACAATTTTTAATATTGAATTAAGAGAGAGTTCAAGGTTGATCGAAATTGGAGTTTTAAGTCGCCTCTGGTGATCTAGTTGTCTGACGAGGTTGTGGTTGTCACTGAAGATAGAGGGATGATCGGGAAGTTTGAGAAAAATAGTGGATGGCCGTATAATTCACCATGGCGATGGTGGTTGTTCGATTTAATTTCTAAACCTAGTTTTACTGGGTTACCATTTTTGCGTGAGTTCGACTTCCTCTAGTGATCGAGTTGGCTAGGGTTTTGGGCACTGGAAGATGGTGGGTTGACAAGGTCTTCACCGAAGTTTCAACGACGATGATGGTCGGAGAATTGTGTTCGAGCGTTTTCCAGGCTTTGGGTTCCTGGTTCGAAATGGTGATGGGTTACTCGATTTCGAAATCGAGTTGATGTTGAATTTCTGATGGTCGTATTCGGGTTGGTGGTCGATCGTCGACTTGAGAGCGTCGTCGTCGAGGTGGCAGCAACGTCCAGAGCAACGTGCACGTGCACGGTGACATTTGCATGCATCAGTAGTTTTTAGAGTTTGAGGAAGAAGATGTTCTCGAGGTAGATGATGAGTTAACTCG
Organism: Allium fistulosum; assembly: GCA_030737815.1. Taxonomy (NCBI): domain Eukaryota; kingdom Viridiplantae; phylum Streptophyta; class Magnoliopsida; order Asparagales; family Amaryllidaceae; genus Allium; species Allium fistulosum. The sequence goes on from CM060906.1 coordinate 75,984,294, forward strand.
AAGTAAGGCTCGAGGAGATAGGGTTCTGGTATGAGTTCGTTCTCGGGGAAACTTGCGTGGGTTTAACAGTTTTTAAAAAATTTAAATATAACAAGTTTAAAAAGGAAAGGAAAGAAACTCGAAGTTAGTCTCGGGTTTTCTGTTATTTTGCTCGGGTATTTGAAGTGTTGGGCTCGGGTCATTAACCTGTTACAGGTTTTTAAAAATCTGTTTGTTTTAAATTTTAAAACTTATTTTAAAATTTGAAAGCAAGATTTAAATCCAGTTTTAAATCAAATTTGAAGGTATGGATTCAAGTTTAAATTGTATTCCAGAATAAATAAATTTTTATTAAAATGTTTAAACATCTTTAAATGTTTAAAAGTATAATTTAAAAGGTTTGAATAAATAAATTGGTTTAAAAATCTTATAAAATTCTTTTATAAGGTTAAGTGTTTCTTAACATTGAATTTAAGAAGATTTTGTAAATTTGATTTAAATTTGGTTAAAGTTAAATTTATAATTTATTTTAAAACTTTATTTTGAAATGAATTAAAGGGAAGATTTTAAAGTAAAATATTTCAAAGCCTTTGTTAATAATTAAAGTAATTATAAAGGTTAATACTTTAATTTAGAAAGTAATTAAGGTTTAATGATTTTGGTTCATTAAATTAATAAGGTAATTAAAGAATAATTTAATAATTAATTAATGAGTTAATGTTAATTAATTAAATAAATAGGATTATAAGTTAATTAATTAAGGTTAATTAATTTGGGATTAAAAATCATTTATTTAGATAAGTATAGATTTTAATAAATGATTAGAAATTTATTAATCAAGTGATTAAAGGTTAATTAGGAAATTAATTTAGTAATTATTAATTAATTAATTGGTGATTAAGAATTTATTAAGTTGAAATTAATAAATAGTTTATTAAAGATTAATTATTTAAAGAAAGTAATTAAAAGAATTGTTAATAATTAATGAGGAATCGTTAATTAAGGATAATTAATTAATATGATTAATTTTGATAATCAATTAAATTAATTAATTAATGATAATCATTTATAAATCGGTTAAGTATAATTTATTTAATGGAAGTAATTAAAGAAATTAATTACTTAAGATAATTAATTAAATTTATTTCATTAAGTTAAATTAATTTAAGATAATGATTTGGTGATTTGATAATTACTTAAATGTAATTAGTGAAGTATAATTACTTAGGAAAGTAATTAAAGTTAATTAGTGGATATAATTAACTAAAGAAGATTTTTATAATAAAAGTAATTTGAGTTTAATTACTTTGAATAATTAATCAAGGGATTAATTAAAAGCTAATTAATTAATGAGTAATTAATTTATGGAAGAGTAATTAAGGGTAGTTAATTACTAAATGAGATTAATCAAAGGTGATTAATAAATGTGACTGATTAATTATTAATTTAAATAAGATAATTAATAAAGAAGTAATTAAGGATCATTAATTAATATAATTAATGATGTAATTAAGGATTGATTAATTAATAATAAGTGATTAAAGTAATTAATTAATTATAATTAATTAAGGAGTAATGTAATTAAGTACAGTTAATTAATAAATGAAGTAATTAAAGATTAATTACTGAAATGGTTTAAGATAATTAATTTGTGAAATTAATTAAGGATTAATTACTTAAAGTAATTAAAGTATAATTAATCAGGATTGATTAATTAAGATAGAGTATGATTAATTAATTGGTTTAATTAAGAATTAAGTAAGAAGGATTTATAAAATGAAGCAATTAGTTTAATTCACTTTAAATTAATTAGATGATATAAATCATTGCTTAAGGATGGATGAATGAGATTGAATGTATTTCATTGTTTGATATCTCTGATGAGATATGATTGATATATGATATGGATGTTTGGTTGAATTATAATGATAATGTGAATTATCTGTTTGGGATGATAATGTAGATTATCTATTGAATTATCTATCTTTGTGTATATAGATAAGAATTGAATTGTTTTAACCTTAAAACAACTTGGCCCTTAAAAGATACGTTTTGGATTTCGATGAGACCGGGATCGGGTTTCCGTATACTGGGATTCCAGGTCTGGAGACCCGAATACCACATCGATCCAAATTAACGATAGGTCGTGAATCTCAAGTGAAGATGAAGATTCAGAGTGCAAGGGTTATTGTCGTTAACTCTGAGGGTGATTCCAAAACGAGTGTAGCGAGATAATGCCTTCGGTTTCGTTCGAACTCGGAACGAACTTGAATGGATTGAATGCTTTCAGAACATCGTCAGGTGGACGATGAGCATTCTAAGTGATGTGATCTGATTTAAAGGTAATCGTGACCTCAAGCCTCATCAACCGGGAATGGCTAAAACAGGGGAGGTGCAGCAAGGCTTCGTGGGTAGCACCCACTGAGAGTAAGGTCATCCCTGTCTAGAGAGTTCCTTCTTTTATTTCGGCTTAGTGGTGCAGTTGGCGACGGCCATCTGTGGGGTGATTTTATTCGGGATTATCCAGTAAGGGATGGTTCCGGCTTTGTGTTGCAGGGGATTGGGAGTGATCCTCGGTACGGTGATCTAGGCCCCGTACTGTGATGAGCGGTACCCCGGTAGCTCTGCCATTGTATGGAATCCAATTTCCAATAAGTTTCGTACGTGTTAGTTGTGCCCAACTATGTTGGAACGTGAGATGTAAGCATTCCAGCTATTTCTGTATTTTACTTGAAAACCCTAGACCTATTATAATACAATCGGATTTCCTATCAAATGTTTTGGTTAGCGTAAGGTAAAAACTTACCCATGTTTATTTGTGGGGAGTCTTACGTGATACCTTTTCTTTCAAAAGGTTTTGAAGTTAAGCAAGTTTAACCTGTTACTCACACCAGACCCATGTCTGACCCAAGTGTTTATTTCTGTTTTATATAAACTCTTGGGTACTCAAATTTTTACGAGTAGCCAAGGGATTCAGGTTTAGCTTTGATAAGTTTTCTGGAGGAGCAATGGAGCAGGAGGCTTCAGCGTTCGTAGATATAGTATTCCGCTGTGTAGATCTCTGTGATAGTGTTTGTATTGTATTTGAGTTGTAATGTCTAGACAGATGTTTATAACTGACTAGTATGTGATGTATATGTTGTGTAACTCTGATAAGTGTTGTATACTATGTAATAGTTTATGTTATTAATATAATTTATTCGTTCCGCTGTGAGATCGTTGTTGTTGTTTCTTTCTTTCTTCTCTTCTTTTCTCTTTTCTCACCCCTTTCTTTCTTATTAATGGTACGTCATTCTGTAGAATGAGTGGCGGGTCATTACAGTGGTATCAGAGCATAGGTTGAGCGACTACCTAAGCTATTGGTTAAGTGAATATCAGAGCACTTGGTTGAGTGAATACCTAGGTTCGGAAGGATTGTTCATTAGAGACAGGATCTGTAGCAACTTGTTTGAGTCCGAGTGTATATATATATATATATATATATACGAGAGCGCGTATTTGTTAGTTATATAAAATGGTTTTATATTGTGTTAATTTATCGGTTGAGTGGTATATGGATTCTGGTCAATACGAGTAGCTAACGTTATTGATAGGGATCTCTAAACACTTGGACCAGGCCAACGGACACAATATTGTTTTAAAAAGGGAAGGTGAAATAATTTTACCCAGATATATTTTCTATATATAAAAAAAGTATCATTTTAAATGTATATGGTATTTGTAATGATTGGTTGAGATGATAATAATATATCATCTAGGATTAGGAGTCTGAGTGTTGAGATTGGAAGTGTATTTGTCGAGACTGTAAACCTAATACCGTCTCGAGTGAACTTTACAGTTGTGTAAGGATTTCACCAATCTCTGAAGTAAATCTGTTAAGGTTCGGAGTCTATTTTTGAAGTTGGATGAGTAGATTTGGATTTGTCGGTTAGACAGAAGCGAGTGATGGAATCTTGATACCTCAGGTAATAGTAGCTGTGTGATGAGATGCAGTGACTATGGATGTTCCCGAAGATGTTTTCTTTGGAATGAGTATAAGGAAGTGTGTCTGTTTCGGTGTTGTGGCTGAGTTCACCATGGTGTTTCTGTTCTGTTTAAGGTCCGAGTTTCTCGAAGAGCTTTGGATTGAGAAGTCTTTGGCATCGGTGGCAGCAGTGCAGCTTGGAGTGTTCTGTTTGTTGGCAGGAAGTTTCTGGCTGAGTAGTTTTTCTGAGGTGAAGTTCAGAAGCAGCAGAGTGGATCCATTTCTTCGGTGAATTGGATAGTTAAGTATGAGCTGTTCTGATTGGTAAAGAGAGGACATTTTTTTTGGAATTTGGCTGGGTTGATCGCAAAAGTGACTTTCGATAGTTTGAGTATTCTTTTGAGTTCTCCAAGATTTTCTGGGATGTGTTGTCCAGTTTGTGCTTGTGTTCTTCATCAGCATTTTCATTCTACTCCAAGATCAGAGTGGTGCAGCGAAAGCAATTTGGCGAGTACATCTGTTTGTCTTTTCCAGATAGGAGAAGTTAGTTCGATCTTCTGATGTTTGTGAGTAGAGTTTTGTTTTGGATTGGATAGATCTTGAGGAGATCATTCTGTTGAGTTATTTTAGGTCCTGATTGTTTCAAGAAGTATCAACGAAGGTTAAGATGATCAGGAAGGATCTGTAGACAGCCCAAGATCGTCTGAAGGATTTTGTGGATAAGAGACAAAGGAATTTGAAATTCGAAGTTGGAGACTTCGTTGTTGTGAGGTTTTTCTCTGGTTAAAGGGAGCTATAAGATTGGGTAAGTCTGGGAAGTTAGCTCCGAGTTATTTTGGATCTTTTCTATGATCTAATTTGGATAAGTACTTTGATCTACAAGGTTGAATTGTCAGTTTGGATAACTAGAATTCAATGTATTTTACGTATCTCTGAGGGAGTACGTGTTTGATCTATCTCTGGTTTTGGAACCAGCAGTTCTGGAGGAATTGGTTGTTGAGTCAGACTCGTCTGTAGTCTGATATTCTGTTTAGTTTTGTAGATCTAGATGAGTAGGAGCTCTATAGCTTAGTAGTATTGGTTGTTTGGATTGTTTGTAGAGCGAGTATCCCGGTATATATATACTTGGGGAAACTCGAGGAAATTCTATTCAAAAATTTTCGCTGGATAGTTAGAATTGTTTGTTTGGATGATTGGTTGCTATGGTTGTTAGCATATGGATGATAATATTTGTTTGTGATTTAAATAAATTATTAAATTACCTTTGTTTTAAATTTCGGGGACGAAATTATTTTAAGGGGGGAGGAATGTGATATCCCGGAATTTATGGGCAATATCAATTTAATAATCTGTTTAAATAATTAAATTGATTGATAATTTTTGATAATAAATATTTGAATTGATTTAATAATCTAATTAAATAAATATTTAATTGGTGAATTTTATCTTTTATAAGTTAATAAAATGATTATTATAGATAAGTATATATTGTAAATAGATTGCCTTTGATTTGAAAGTTAATAAATGAAATCTTGTTTTAAATTTCTAATGTATATTCTTATAGTTTGGAAATTATGATTTATTTAATATTAGCTTTTCAAAGCTATTTAAACAAAATAACTATATGGTTTAAAATAAGAATTATAATAAGATTTATTTTATTTCTTTTTAAATATTGCTTAATAAATATGATTTAAGAATGTATATATGTTTAAAATATAATTTGCATATGATATGTTAATTCAATTAGTAATAGTGATAATTTATAATCTCTTTTATAAATTATTTTAAAATTGATAAATGAGTTATTTTCAAACAATATTAATAGTGTATTGTTTTTAAATAAATAGATTTTAATGTAAAATAGGATTTGTTATTTCAAATTGAATGTATTGTTTAAAATTAACTTTAAATTGGATTTTTAAATATAATTTGCATTTGAATTTAAATTAAATTTGAAATTCAAAAGAGGTAAGATTTTAAATAGTTTTGGATTTTAAAATATATGGACAAGCTTATATATATATATAATTGGTTTTATTTTCTTTAAAATACTTTATATATATATACATAAGTATTTAATAAATAAGAAAGGCTTTTTATTTACATTTAAATAAATATGAATTACTTAAAAAGACAAGTGTAAATCTTTAAGGCCATGTAATAACATGTGTACACTAATAAAGCAATGAGAATGACAAATGTCAAAGTCTTGCATTTTTGTTTTTCTTTTATTTGATAAATCATTTTAATCTATATAAACATATGTTCTCATCTATATTTATTTTTCTATCTTCTTGAATTCAAAGAAAAAAACTCTCAGCCTGAATATTCCCCAAAAACAATCTGTAACAAATTCCTCAAACTAAATCCTCCTCTCAAAAGAAAATCTGAAATCAACATTCCTCAAAACCAAATTCCTCAAACAAAGATCTGCAATGCATTTTTCAAATCAAACTAAAGCCTGCAACATTTCTTCAAATTCTGTAATCCACTATCAAAATCAAAAGACTGCAATTTCTTTAATCTGGAATCAAGTCTGTAGCCTGCATCTTTTCAAAGTCTGGAAGCAAGTTAATTTGGATCTAGCAACACATCTCAATAATCAAAGCATGCATGCAAGTTTTCCAGCAAGCATTCAAGTTTTAATAAGCAAAGACATTCAGATCTTAAAAATTCAAAAGCTTTTCAAATTAAAACCTGGAAAGTTTCTCTGTTCTCAAATGGTGAGTAACTTACATTTTTAAAAACTTAAGTATATCTGTTTGCATGCTATAAATTCTGGAATCTATGATGTAATATGCCTGCATGTTGTTTAAGTATGAATTGTGTGTATATGGTGATATTTTGTATGCATGTATGGATATGAATATTTGGATGTGTACATCTGCTATGTATTTGGATGTTTAGCTGTTTTACTTTCCAGGCTCAAAATTTTAATTCAAAAATTAATATCTCTTGATCTACTGTTTGTTAGGACTTATAATTCAAACTACAATTAATTGTTTAATCATAACTTAAGGGTTAAACTTTATTTAAATGAATCAAAATTGGAATTTGCTCTGGAATTTAGAGTGGAACAGGAAAGCTTAAGTTTGTTAAAAATTCAAACTTCTAAATTCACCGATTCAGGCATGTAAACTGAATCATCTATTAAAATCATGAATTTTAAAGAAGAAATCACAATTTTTAATATTGAATTAAGAGAGCAGTTCAAGGTTGATCGAAATTGGAGTTTTAAGTCGCCTCTGGTGATCTAGTTGTCTGACGAGGTTGTGGTTGTCACTGAAGATAGAGGGATGATCGGGAAGTTTGAGAAAAATAGTGGATGGCCGTATAATTCACCATGGCGATGGTGGTTGTTCGATTTAATTTCTAAACCTAGTTTTACTGGGTTACCATTTTTGCGTGAGTTCGACTTCCTCTAGTGATCGAGTTGGCTAGGGTTTTGGGCACTGGAAGATGGTGGGTTGACAAGGTCTTCACCGAAGTTTCAACGACGATGATGGTCGGAGAATTGTGTTCAAGCGTTTTCCAGGCTTTGGGTTCCTGGTTCGAAATGGTGATGGGTTACTCGATTTCGAAATCGAGTTGATGTTGAATTTCTGATGGTCGTATTCGGGTTGGTGGTCGATCGTCGACTTGAGAGCGTCGTCGTCGAGGTGGCAGCAACGTCCAGAGCAACGTGCACGTGCACGGTGACATTTGCGTGCATCAGTAGTTTTTAGAGTTTGAGGAAGAAGATGTTCTCGAGGTAGATGATGAGTTAACTCGAAGTAAGGCTCGAGGAGATATGGTTCTGGTTCGAGTTCGTTCTCGGGGAAACTTGCGTGGGTTTAACAGTTTTTAAAAAATTTAAATATAACAAGTTTAAAAAGGAAAGGAAAGAAACTCGAAGTTAGTCTCGGGTTTTCTGTTATTTTGCTCGGGTATTTGAAGTGTTGGGCTCGGGTCATTAACCTGTTACAGGTTTTTAAAAATCTGTTTGTTTTAAATTTTAAAACTTATTTTAAAATTTGAAAGCAAGATTTAAATCCAGTTTTAAATCAAATTTGAAGGTATGGATTCAAGTTTAAATTGTATTCCAGAATAAATAAATTTTTATTAAAATGTTTAAACATCTTTAAATGTTTAAAAGTATAATTTAAAAGGTTTGAATAAATAAATTGGTTTAAAAATCTTATAAAATTCTTTTATAAGGTTAAGTGTTTCTTAACATTGAATTTAAGAAGATTTTGTAAATTTGATTTAAATTTGGTTAAAGTTAAATTTATAATTTATTTTAAAACTTTATTTTGAAATGAATTAAAGGGAAGATTTTAAAGTAAAATATTTCAAAGCCTTTGTTAATAATTAAAGTAATTATAAAGGTTAATACTTTAATTTAGAAAGTAATTAAGGTTTAATGATTTTGGTTCATTAAATTAATAAGGTAATTAAAGAATAATTTAATAATTAATTAATGAGTTAATGTTAATTAATTAAATAAATAGGATTATAAGTTAATTAATTAAGGTTAATTAATTTGGGATTAAAAATCATTTATTTAGATAAGTATAGATTTTAATAAATGATTAGAAATTTATTAATCAAGTGATTAAAGGTTAATTAGGAAATTAATTTAGTAATTATTAATTAATTAATTGGTGATTAAGAATTTATTAAGTTGAAATTAATAAATAGTTTATTAAAGATTAATTATTTAAAGAAAGTAATTAAAAGAATTGTTAATAATTAATGAGGAATCATTAATTAAGGATAATTAATTAATATGATTAATTTTGATAATCAATTAAATTAATTAATTAATGATAATCATTTATAAATCGGTTAAGTATAATTTATTTAATGGAAGTAATTAAAGAAATTAATTACTTAAGATAATTAATTAAATTTATTTGATTAAGTTAAATTAATTTAAGATAATGATTTGGTGATTTGATAATTACTTAAATGTAATTAGTGAAGTATAATTACTTAGGAAAGTAATTAAAGTTAATTAGTGGATATAATTAACTAAAGAAGATTTTTATAATAAAAGTAATTTGAGTTTAATTACTTTGAATAATTAATCAAGGGATTAATTAAAAGCTAATTAATTAATGAGTAATTAATTTATGGAAGAGTAATTAAGGGTAGTTAATTACTAAATGAGATTAATCAAAGGTGATTAATAAATGTGACTAATTAATTATTAATTTAAATAAGATAATTAATAAAGAAGTAATTAAGGATCATTAATTAATATAATTAATGATGTAATTAAGGATTGATTAATTAATAATAAGTGATTAAAGTAATTAATTAATTATAATTAATTAAGGAGTAATGTAATTAAGTACAGTTAATTAATAAATGAAGTAATTAAAGATTAATTATTGAAATGGTTTAAGATAATTAATTTGTGAAATTAATTAAGGATTAATTACTTAAAGTAATTAAAGTATAATTAATCAGGATTGATTAATTAAGATAGAGTATGATTAATTAATTGGTTTAATTAAGAATTAAGTAAGAAGGATTTATAAAATGAAGTAATTAGTTTAATTCACTTTAAATTAATTAGATGATATAAATCATTGCTTAAGGATGGATGAATGAGATTGAATGTATTTCATTGTTTGATATCTCTGATGAGATATGATTGATATATGATATGGATGTTTGGTTGAATTATAATGATAATGTGAATTATCTGTTTGGGATGATAATGTAGATTATCTATTGAATTATCTATCTTTGTGTATATAGATAAGAATTGAATTGTTTTAACCTTAAAACAACTTGGCCCTTAAAAGATACGTTTTGGATTTCGATGAGACCGGGATCGGGTTTCCGTATACTGGGATTCCAGGTCTGGAGACCCGAATACCACATCGATCCAAATTAACGATAGGTCGTGAATCTCAAGTGAAGATGAAGATTCAGAGTGCAAGGGTTATTGTCGTTAAACGAGTGTAGCGAGATAATGCCTTCGGTTTCGTTCGAACCCGGAACGAACTTGAATGGATTGAATGCTTTCAGAACATCGTCAGGTGGACGATGAGCATTCTAAGTGATGTGATCTGATTTAAAGGTAATCGTGACCTCAAGCCTCATCAACCGGGAATGGCTAAAACATGGGAGGTGCAGCAAGGCTTCGTGGGTAGCACCCACTGAGAGTAAGGTCATCCCTGTCTAGAGAGTTCCTTCTTTTATTTCGGCTTAGTGGTGCAGTTGGCGACGGCCATCTGTGGGGTGATTTTATTCGGGATTATCCAGTAAGGGATGGTTCCGGCTTTGTGTTGCAGGGGATTGGGAGTGATCCTCGGTACGGTGATCTAGGCCCCGTACTGTGATGAGCGGTACCCCGGTAGCTCTGCCATTATATGGAATCCAATTTCCAATAAGTGCCGTACGTGTTAGTTGTGCCCAACTATGTTGGAACGTGAGATGTAAGCATTCCAGCTATTTCTGTATTTTACTTGAAAACCCTAGACCTATTATAATACCATCGGATTTCCTATCAAATGTTTTGGTTAGCGTAAGGTAAAAACTTACCCATGTTTATTTGTGGGGAGTCTTACGTGATACCTTTTCTTTCAAAAGGTTTTGAAGTTAAGCAAGTTTAACCTGTTACTCACACCAGACCCATGTCTGACCCAAGTGTTTATTTCTGTTTTATATAAACTCTTGGGTACTCAAATTTTTACGAGTAGCCAAGGGATTCAGGTTTAGCTTTGATAAGTTTTCTGGAGGAGCAATGGAGCAGGAGGCTTCAACGTTCGTAGATATAGTATTCCGCTGTGTAGATCTCTGTGATAGTGTTTGTATTGTATTTGAGTTGTAATGTCTAGACAGATGTTTATAACTGACTAGTATGTGATGTATATGTTGTGTAACTCTGATAAGTGTTGTATACTATGTAATAGTTTATGTTATTAATATAATTTATTCGTTCCGCTGTGAGATCGTTGTTGTTGTTTCTTTCTTTCTTCTCTTCTTTTCTCTTTTCTCACCCCTTTCTTTCTTATTAATGATACGTCATTCTGTAGAATGAGTGGCGGGTCATTACAATACACAACAAGACAACAATCATTAATGGATTTCCAAACTCCCATAATCAGGACAATAACAAGATTTCTAACATCGAAATCCCTTCATAACCAAAACAAATTTAAGAAAAAGTCGAAGCAGTCGAAGAAGATTCATCTCAAACCATAGAATTCAAATGAATTGCCAATTAATAGAAATTTCAATCACCTCCAACATGTTCAGGCAAGGTTGTGAATTTTAGAAAGTTAAAATTTCCACCAATGAACGTTGTTATTCAGCAACTTTCAAATTGATGCAAAATATTTCTCATCATCCACGATTCGAATAATCGATATCTTCAAACACTACTTCATTAGACATGATTAAATCTATAATAAATGTTCAACAACCTTCCTCCTTCACATATGGGAAGGTAATTATAAAGTTTGAGACTTATAAATCGATTCTCTATTATGGGCCTGCTTTACAAAACGAGGAAGGAATGTATAATATGTTTGAAATATAAAAAGGGACCACTAAATTATTTCCATATATATATATGTATACATATATATACATACACACATAGACACACACACACGCATACATACATATATATATATACACAAAAAAACAGATATATATGTATACACACAAATACGCATATATGAGGTCCACATCCTCTTTGATTTACCCTCCACTCTTAGCCTCTTATTTTTTATCACTAGTTTTCATCTAAATATTTATTATCGAACAAATTTTAATTTTTACATTAGCAAAATAACTTATATTGACTTTAGGCCTCTTTCAAAAGATATTATAAAAATAGGATTGATTTTCACTATACCAGCATTTTATACTTGTGCATTTTGAAAATTCACAAGCACAAATTTTTTAAAGAAAAAATTCTATGCATGCTTTGAAAATGCGTAGGTACAATCGAAAATTTTGCCAGATCCAGTAAAACTTAGGCCTACTTTTATAATAAATTTTACGAGAGGCCTAAAAGTTAAGTAAAATTTTTCATTGAACCTAAAATTAAATTTGTCCTTCTTGTCACATTATATACTAATTAAATCAATACTAGTGGCTAAAAATAAAGGACTAACAGTGGAAGCTAACTTGAAAGGGCTATGGATTGACACCCCCAACCCCTCCACACACACACAAAACACGCGTGCACGCACACATACACACACATAGTTAGATAAGTGAGCTTCAGTTTTAACTTCAAGAATGCCTACATGTCCCTCACTTACATCCGAGTAAATCAAAAAGTTATACATGTGTATGCGTGTATGTGTGTGTACATTTATGCATACATGCATATGTATATTTATATTTATGTATATGAACATGGTCGACCATAGGGTAAGGCGATCAAGTTAATTGCCTAAGGTAACTCCCTACGAAGGGTAACCTCCCGATCAAAAAATGGTATATAGAAAAAGTTCACAATAGCTTAGTGGATCAATTAGATGTTCAGCTGTTATGATTTTGCATTTAAATAGAATTTGAAACCTAGTTAGATTCATTTTACTTATCGTTTCCTATATTGGTTCTAATACAATTATTATTTTATTCAATTATAGGCAATATAATTGTAGCTCGTCCAGAGCCAACCCAGATGATAGGACCGACAACGTATATATGAAACCCAAAAATGTGCTTCACTCTTAGCTTAAGAAAGCATTCATGTCCTAAAATACTTATGAATAAATCGAGTTTATATAACAACCAAATTTTAAACCTTGCATCTCTTATTTTCCAATTTGGTGCTTAACAATTTGACTACCCATTGAAGCATACACACATGTATGTGCGTATGCATGTGTGTATATGTGTGTGTATGTGTACATGTGTGTATGTGTGTACATGTATATCACACACCTAGGAAATCGAACTTCTCTTATAAACTTTGAAAAATGTGTGAACATTTTTAGGTAAATCAAAGAGGTATACACATAATGCATCATAACCATAGTTCACATTTCGAATATGTTATTTACTAATTTGATGTTCAACCACATGCTCACCCACTTAAGGCTATAGCTATGTATATATGTGTGTAGTATGCATATGTGTATGTGTATGTAAGTATATATTCAAAATATGTATGTATGCATGCATATTTAACTATGTGTATGTGTATATATATGAAGGTTAACGTATATGTATGTATATGTGTATATAAATGTGTGCGCGTCGTAATATAAAAAATAAGGTAGCTACTATGTTTTTTGCCTCTTTCCTTTGACATCGTAGCTTATAGTTATAAATATATACTTACATGTACCGTCATTTACAATATCTGAATGATTAAATTTAAAGCTTTCAACTTATGTAGCTAGTTATAATTACAAAATATTAAAAAGCGTAACATAAACATAAGCAATAAATTGTCAGAATAAATTAATTTGTTTAAAAAGTTAAGACGAAGGTTCGAGAACTCAGTTTCGGTTTTGGTTATTTGAATTTTTTTTAGTTTCGAACGATTTCAATTTTTTTGAATGTTATGGTTTCGGTTCAAGTTTTGAATGGTTTAAATTAAATTAAATTTTATACTAATTCTAAACAGATTAGATTTGACAATAATAAATTAAATAATTTCAAATTAAATTTAACTTAACATCATATTTAACTTAACACAATATAAGCCTTATCAACACCAAATTTAACTTAACACTAATGCAGTAGCCTAAATTAAATAATTATAGCTTAATACAATTTACACAACATAACCCAACATAAGTTAAACCAATAAAGCTAAATTACACAACACAGCCCTACAGAAGCTAAACCCAATAAAGCTAAACTGGAAAATTATTTCCGTTGCACTACACTACCACTCAAATTCACTGTCCACAAAAAGCTAGGGCATAGAAAATAACGCTAAAGAAAAAAAGACACTCGAATTCACCATCGACAATTTAATTTCGATCTTCACTGTCAATCTTCACCACCGCATACAGTTTCGAGATTAATTTTCACTACCATAGACAATTTGAAGGTCGATCTTCACTGCCGCACACAATTTCGAGGTTGATCTTTACCACTGCAAATAATTTTCGGGTAATTTTCTTCGGTTTAGGCTTTATTTTCATTATTCTTTCTTGTTTTGTTTTTTAACATCGTAACCGAAACCAGTTTTTAATCGATTTCGGTTCGGTCACCATCGGCACCTGTTCGGTACCATTGAAATTTTGGGGTACCATCCGATACCTCAAACCATAGTTCATACTTCCACTAATCAATTACTCAGTTGACCATTATATATTTTTATTTATCTTAATGCATTACCCTAGCAGCACAAAAACAATATAGTGTCCATCATTCTTGTTATAACAAGATGAGACTTTTGCTCTTAAGTGGAACTACCTTTAAACTTAAACTCTCATATAGGAGGTGTACCATCAGGGTAGGTTAACAAGAATAAGACTTTTTCTCTTCGAAAGAATTACCTTTAGAAGTAAGCTTAAACTCTCCTATATGAGGTGTACCATCAGGGTAATTATAGTGGTAGAAAGTAGACTGATCAGGTTAGACGCAGATCTGATCCCACCAGTTTCAACTCTAAGCTTGCCAAATTTTCTCTGGTCCAAACCGTATATTTTAACACCAAGGTCGGATCCTGTTGGACAATAGTACTAAAAATGCATATGTTTTTATTCTTTTTTGGTCGAATTTTTTGGATCAGATTTAATGGATTCAAGTATTATCATCTGAACCGATCCGACACTACACCAGAAAAGTCATTTCGTAGCGTTGAAAAAACGCTACCCAAACTTTTAGTAGCGTTTCGGTAAACGCTGCGGCACGACATGCAACTAAAAGTCTAAAAGTTTTAGTTGCGTTGTAGTAAACGCTACCAAAAATGACATATTGTAGCATTTATGAAACCCTACAAATGTTTTTTTGCAGCGTTTTATCTGTCCTACTATATATTTTTTGTTGCATTTTTTCTCTGTTCCAATATTTTTAAAAAAATTGCACTTGTTCCCGTAGCACTTTTGAAATGCTACTAAAACTTATTAATTGATGTACAACACATTTTAAAAGACGCTATTTACTGTTAATGGCTTGTATCATTTCCGACAATCGCTTATATATAATAGCCATATTAAAACCAATAATCAATCATATAATTATCATTTTCAAACCAACATCGATAATCATCATATTCAAATAATTGAAAAAAAACGTTAATCGCATAATCAAGTATAATATCCATAATCATTTCAATAATAGTATTTCGACAAAATAAGCGAATTCACATACCACAACCATTTACAAACAAGTCTACACAACTAGTACGAACAAATTATTATAATATATAACAGTTAAAGTCTTGTTCATGGCTTAATTACCGACATTTCTTTGATGTAGTTGTTCTTCTCTTCGGAAATGCTAATTACCTATAGACAAGTATAATGGTCAACAGTTAGAATTACATACATGTCCTGATAATTTACGTGTGCTGACAATTATACCGTCATCTCCACAATTTATTTAATGCACAGTCAATATTGATTTAATGTAATATCATTACCAAACGCACAGTATTTCTATCATACTTAAATGCACAGTCCATATTGATTTAATGTAATATCAATATCAAAGGCTATCTAACGTACATGAACATGAAACTATAAAAAATCCTAAATGTATTTGTCAACGTTATGGCTATTCTCAGTACAATATAGAAATAAAAATGAAGCAGATGCAAAACTGTGCAATTCGCAAGCATTAAAATACAGTGATCTTATAAAATAGTGCTGAAGATGTATTATAAAATAATATAGGTTCTATTACAATTATAGGAGACAATAAAGAGCCAATAAAATTCAGATGTTTTTCTAATTTTATTTATCATTTCATTTTATTCTTATATTCTAATAAAATAATATAGGTTCTATTACAATTGTGATCATGAACATGCATATAATAAAGAAATCATACCTTATTCCTCATGATGGATACATGATATCCCAGACTTTTAGCTGAGAAACTTCAACTACTAACAAAGAGCCAAGATACTAGTTCTGTTTTATTTGTACAGAGTTAAATAGCTAAATATATTCACGACTAACATCAAGATAAAAGCAGATATACGTAACAATGTCATAAGTCAAGTTAAACCGGTAAAATGAAACTGAAATCAGTTGACATTAACTTAGCTAAGAAAATTATAAACCAAACCGATCATATCACAGCTTGCTTCTACTGGTCATTCGCTGTGCCTTGTATACTGATGTCCTCTTGGTTCATCGTAGTGCAGCGACTTCCTTCCTTTCTTTGAAACTTCAACGATAGGCTTCAGCTAACTACTGCATCTGGGCTCTCTTTCACGTCCACATTCTTAATTTCTCCACTACTTCAACAACACTATTGCACCTTCGTCTAAGCTACTACTAGTCACTCACTCAGTCTTGTTGTAGATTCTTGTTTCAGCTAACTGCATCATCATCCCCTGAATGATCCTACATATATGCCTAATATGCATCACCTCAACTTAACAAGCACAAATCAATGTATGATAAACATGTACCAAATGATAATCAACTATAAAGTATGAATTGGAAATGATTGGGAAAATCATTAAAACCTACCTTTTTCTATATTTTAGTAACTATCTTCATGTGACAGCTGCTATCATAGCAACCTTATATTCATTTTGCTCACTGCTGAACCAACACCCTGCATTTTGATCATAGAAAATTAATCAAATTTTGGATATGTATTTATGCTAGTATTACATCTAATATAATGACTAGTGTATACTTACAACTCCAGCAGCTTCGGCAGTTAAAGCCATAAGAGCTGTAATAGTAGATAGTCCAGAAGCACGCATAACTGGAATCTTGATAGCTCATAAAATAGAATATACAACTGCAAGTGTTGGAGTTGCCTTCTCAATCAAGCCAAGAACGCCAGGATTTGAAGGAGTTATACTCTTTCCTCCACCCTCATTTTCCAGCAGTTCTTCTAGCCTCACCTGCATCATTTTGTTCATCGTATACCACAATGTGCGTATATAAAATATAGCATATGTTACCAATGTATGTATAAATACACACCTGATCAGGGAGACATAAAGTATGGGACATAGTCATGGATAATGGGTGTTAGCTTTACTCTCTATGCACACACACACACACACACATATATATATATATATATATATATATATGAATGCCATTAGTTACAAGTATATCTACAACTTGTTTGTTCTTTGATTACCTACCTTAGAGAGAATATTCTGCCTGTCTCATAGAAAGAATCATAATTTCCAATTTCTATCTGCGTATTTGAAGAGTTGCTAGTCATCAACTACATATAGCTAGCTTAAAAAGTGGATGAAATTAATTTTGGTTCAAAATCGATAAACCAACCATATGAGCACCAACATCCACTGCAAATAAAAATGCTGAAGGATCTACGCAGAAACACAAATCTAAAAGACAGCTATATAAACAAGAGATCATGCATAATACGTAAGTAATGTATGCTACTTAATATTGAGCACATCATGCTAATTTTTGAGTCACTGCCTCATGCACTAATGCAAGGGAATAAAAATGCCAAAGCAAGAACTCAGATTGATGAGTAATGCAAGTAATGTAAGTTAAAAATGATGAGTTTACCTTCATTTTTAATTTCATTTGTCTTTTCATCATTTCTCAAATTGCTCATGTCTGAAGAAAAAAAATCAATAATATAACTTTAATCAATCAAAAATATTATCAATAATGTTACTCATCACTTGTACACTCGTTGTTAGATATATCTATTATAGTGGGCCTGAATGCATCCAAGCAGTTTGTAGCGTAGGTGATCCTCACCTTCCTCTTCGTCTTTGCTGGTGTTGGTGCAGCCATGACCGCGGGCGATGCAAAGGAAGGTATGTGTTAATTACGTGTATATGTATAGGTAAATGGTAGGAGGAGCAGATTCTACAATGTGCTACAAAAACTTATTTAATTTTATAAAACTTAATTAACTTATTTAATTTTTATAAACTTAGCGAATGTTTAATCTTCGTCATTGTTGTCATCGTCATCATCATTATTATAAAATTAGTTATTTTTTTATCCAATTTAGTTAACTATTATTACTATAAACTCAGTTTTTTTTTGTCAGACTTAGTTTATTACTACTACTACTACTATCATGATCATCATATCATTACTATTAAAATCTTATTTTAAAAAAAAATTAGTTTACTCGGTCAAATTTTTATAATATTTATTTAATTTTTATAAACTTATTTAATTTTATAAAACCCAGTTTACTTGTTTGTTTAGTGTTTACAAAACTTAGTTAACATGTTTAATTTTTATAAATT
This sequence comes from Allium fistulosum, assembly GCA_030737815.1. Lineage (NCBI taxonomy): Eukaryota > Viridiplantae > Streptophyta > Magnoliopsida > Asparagales > Amaryllidaceae > Allium > Allium fistulosum. The sequence continues at coordinate 76,002,596 of CM060906.1, forward strand.
TAGTTAGTTCATTATTATTTTTATTATAAATATAGCTATTATTTATCAAACTTAGTTTATATTATTATAAACCTTTTAATTCTGAAAAAACTTAGTTAACTTAGTTAAATTTTTATAATACTTAGTTAATTTTTATAACTTATTTAGTTTAAAAAAAAACATAGTTAATTTTTATAAAACTTAGTTAATTTTAATAAAATTAATTCGCTTGTTTAATTTTTATAAAATTAGTTAATTTATTATTATTATTACTACTATAGTAGTTAAGTTTTATCAAACTTAATTTATTATTATTATTGTAAAATTAGTTAAGTTTTATACGAGTGTCACTGTCTTCAGAAGCTCTAACAAGCATTGGAAGAATATGGATAATCAAGTGATCTTGGATTGCAAAATTGGGATTCAACCGTATTCACAATTCATAACCAACTTTGATACTAGTTAGCCATACATGATAATGCCTGACAATCAAATTAAGTACATAGAAGTTCAAAAGTTAAAAAATGCACAAACTAACTAACAATAGTGTAAATAAGTTATTATTAAGAACTCCCTAAGGTATAAGCAAAATAAATTATCTGTGAAGCAATATGTTGTTGAAATTAGGCGACACAATATGAAGGAGAGTTGAAGAGGATGGAAGTAGCTCGGCGTAGGAGAAGACGGATTGCGAAACGGAGTCCGGAGGAGCGAACTGGGGGGTGTTTGGTGTGCTGGCTGCCTGCAGGCTGCTGCCAGACGTCTACAGGCATGGGCCAGACGTCTGGCCCTACAGGGGCCAGTTGCCCGAAAGTCCGGTCAGACGTCTGAGCCCTACCTACAGACGTCTGAGCCGGCGAATGGCTGTTTTCTGGCCTGTTTTTGTGATGTTTCGCTCAGGGGCAAATTGGTCTTTCGCCATCGTTTTCTCTACTACTATATATTCTCTCTTTAGGTCTGAAAAGAGAGTGAGATTGAAAAACCTAATCTAATTCCAAATCAAGGGTTTTATCCTCCAAATCTAGGGTTTAGGCAAATCCTATTTCTTCAATTCTAATCTCCACAAAATTATATTCTTTCTAGAATATTGTGATCATTGTTAACAATCTCTTGTACTCTTTCTATTGGTGATATAATAAAAGCTCTCTCAAGTGGATGTACACTAACACAACGTTAGTGGAACCACTATAAAATCATGTGTGATTTACTTATTGTTATTGCATTCATATATTGCTTGTATTGGTGTTGTGATCGTGTTCGGATTTGGTTTTATTGAATTCTTCGGGAGTTTGGTTGTTTTGCACTATCTAGCACGATTTGGCTTTTCCGCGTTGCGCGTTGCGATTGTATTCGAGTGGTCTTGGGTGTAGTCGTAATAACATTTGGTATCAGAGCTTTGGTGTTGCTAGGTGGTTGTTGAAATGCCGGAAACAGATACCTCTGAAAATTCAATGGTTGGTCCAAGTAGTATAGCGCCGTATGTACGTGGGTCATATGTGGCGTCGGGATCGCAATTGGTAATCGACAAGTGGAATGGCGATAATGATTTTGAAAAATGGCAATGGAAGATGAAAGCGGTTCTAAGGAGGAATCGGGTACATCGAGTGGTGTTTGATACACATTTGTTGCCGGCGGACATCTCGGATGTCGAGAGAGAGGAAATGGAAGAGTGGGCATTTACTACACTTCAACTTGCTATAGGAGAGAATGTGATCTCCGAAATTAGTGGTGAGACCACCGCTAAGGGAATTTGGGACAAGTTAGAGGAGTTGTATATGAAGAAGTCTCTAACTAATCGTTTGATCTTGTTGCGAACGTTTTTCACGTATAAGATGAAAGAAGGGAGTTCGCTTAAGGCACACTTGAATGTGTTTGATGATTTGCTAATGAAGATGAAGGCGGTAGATTTGAAGATTGAGGAAGAGCAAAAGGCGATGATATTGTTATGTTCGTTGCCGGACCGTTATACGGGTTTCTCGAATAGCTTGATCTATAGCCGGGATACATTGACGTTAGATGATGTCAAGACGGGTCTTCTTAGTGAGGAGTTGAGAGATCAAATGAAGGAGTTGAGTGTTGGTGGTAGTAGTGCCGGAAATGGTCAAGGTTTGTTTGTGGAGAAGGAGAGATATGCGAAGAAGGAGAATCGGGGGCGTTCCAAATCTAGGAATCCCGGTTGGAGAGGAAAGTCGAAGGAAAAGAAAGGCAAGTGCTATATTTGTAAGAAGCCTGGTCATTGGAAGAATGAGTGTCCGGACAAGGAGAAGGCCAAGAAGGAAGTAGCATCTTCATCGGTCGCGGTGGAGAGAGGTGTTGGTGAGGGAGACATGGATGTATTGACGGCGGTAGCATCAAATGTTTCGGGTAGCGAATGGGTTCTCGATTCGGGGGTGTCTTATCATATGACGCCGAATAGGAATTGTTTTTCTTCTTTCGAAGCTAGAGAGGGAAATTCGATTGTTATGGGAAATGGTGCTATTTGTAAGTCGAAGGGCATTGGTTCCGTGCAAATTAGGATGTTTGACGGAGTAGTTCGTACTCTCACTAATGTGCGCTATGTTCCGGGACTTAGGAAGTCCCTTATCTCTTTGGGGCAATTAGATTCTTTGGGGTGCAAGATCACTATTGAGAGAGATGGCTTGAGGGTTTCGAAGGGGGCGCTTGTGGTTATGAAAGGTGCTAGGGCTCATGGTATATATTTGCTTCAAGGTGTGACCATAGAAGGTGAAGCTAGCATTGGGGTTGATAGTTCTCGCGACTTAGATGCAACTAGATTGTGGCATTTTAGGTTAGGACATGTCTCGGAGAGGAGTTTGGATATTCTTCGGAAAAGGGAGATGATTGGTGGTGAGAGTTTCAACAAGCTAGAGTTTTGCGAAGAGTGTGTCATGGGGAAGCAAACAAAGGTTTCATTCGGTGAAGGAAAACATGATTCAAGAAGCGTTCTTGAGTATGTGCATACGGAAGTTTGGGGACCGGCACCGGTTGCTTCTTTAGGTGGAGCAAGGTATTATATTTCTTTTATTGATGATTTTTCTCGTAAAGTTTGGGTGTATGTAATGAAGGCTAAGTCGGAGGCATTTGCTAAGTTCAAAGTATGGAAGGCTCTTGTTGAGAATGAGAGTGGTAAGTCTTTGAAGGTTCTTAGGTCCGACAATGGCGGAGAATATGTTTTCGGAGAATTCTTAGAGTATTGCAAGCATCATGGCATTCAGAGACATTTTACTACACCGGGAGATCCGCAATCAAATGGTGTTGCGGAGAGGATGAATCGTACTCTACTAGAGAAAGCTCGATGCTTGAGATTGACATCGGGTTTGTCTAAGGGATTTTGGGCCGAAGCTTTGTCAACCGCGGTGCATATTATTAATCGAATTCCGTGCTCGGCTATTGACAACAAAATCCCGGAGGAAGTGTGGAAGGGAAAGAGTATTGACTTGAGCTATCTTCGTGTCTTTGGAAGTCCGGTTTATGTGCATGATCCGGGAAATGATAAGCTTGAACCTAGAGCTTTCAAGTGGGTTTTGCTTGGCTATACGGATGGAGTGAAAGGCTATCGGATTTGGAATCCGGAAACAAAGAAGGTAATCAACTCTCGTCATGTTACTTTTGATGAGTCGGCTATGTTCAAGGAGAATGAAAGCTCATCGGATATTCCGGTCTTGGTTCGTGATGAATCGAAGGGGAAGGAAGTTATTACCACATTTTGTCCAAGTAGTAGAGAGAGTAGATTAGTTGAAGATGCTTGTGAGGAGAAAGCGGTTGATGATACATCACATAGTCCACAAGGTGCCTCTAGTAGTGTTGGTGATGTACACGAACCTAGAGAAGATTCGGTTCAAGGTGGAGCCGAAAGAGGTTTGGGTGATAATATTGCTACTCGAGTTGGTCGTCGTGCTATAAGGCCACCCGAAAGATATGGTGATTGGAACTATCTTAGCTTTTGTGATAAGTTGGACTATGCGCTTCATGTAGTCCAAGATGAGCCTATGGACCTTGATGACATCATGAATTCGAGTGATAGCTCGAAGTGGATTTGTGCCATGGAGGAAGAGATGCAATCGTTGATGAAGAATCAAACTTGGAGTTTGGTTCCACTTCCTAAAGGAAACCGTGCTATTGGGTGCAAATGGATTTACAAGGTGAAGGACGATGGAAGATACAAAGCTAGGTTAGTGGCTAAGGGGTTTGCACAAAGGAAAAGAAAGGAGTATGATGAGATATTCGCACCGGTTGTGCGCCACACTTCTATCCGGATATTACTTGCCATAGTTGCTATTCACAACTTGGAGTTGGAGCAACTTGATGTGAAGACCGCCTTCTTGCATGGTGACTTGGATGAAGACATTTACATGGAGCAACCGCAAGGGTTTGTTGTAAATGGTAAGTCAAATATGGTGTGCAAGTTGAAGAAATCGCTATATGGGTTGAAGCAATCACCTAGGCAATGGTACAAGAGATTTGATCATTTTATGCTTGAAAGTGGCTTTGATAGGAGCATCAAAGATGCTTGTGTTTATTTTAAGAAGTTGGGAAATGATTGTTGGGTGTACTTGCTCTTGTATGTGAACGACATGCTCATTGCTTCGAAGAACAAGAATGAAATCAACAAGTTGAAATTGCAATTAAAGTCGGAATTCGAAATGAAGGATCTTGGAGAAGCAAAGATGATATTGGGCATGGAGATTGAAAGGGACCGAAAGCGTTTTGAGTTGAAATTGACTCAAAAGGAGTACATAAAGAAGGTGCTTTGTCGGTTTAGCATGGAGAATGCAAAGGTGTCAAATACACCATTACTTTTGCACGTGAAGCTTTCGAGTAAGGATTCACCTATCTTGGAGAAAGACAAGGCTTATATGGCAAAGGTGCCATATGCAAGTGCGGTTGGTAGTTTGATGTATGCTATGGTGTGTACAAGACCCGATATTGCAAATGCCGTTGGGGTGGTTAGTCGTTTTATGTCTAATCCGAGAAAGTCGCATTGGGAAGCTGTGAAGCTCATATTGAGATACCTTAGGGGTACATCATCTCATGGTCTTGTTTTTGGCGGTAGTGGGAAAAGGAGTTGTAACTTAGTTGGTTATTGTGATTCGGACTACGTCGGTGATAGAGATAGGAGAAAGTCAACTTCCGGTTATGTCTTCACACTTGGTGGTACGGCCATAAGTTGGAGATCGAGATTGCAAACCGTAGTAGCTTTATCCACTACGGAGGCAGAGTTGATAGCCGCGGTAGAGGCGGCGAAGGAGGCACTCTATTTGAAGCGTTTGTTGTGTGACTTGGGGATTGGACACGATAGCATCGATGTTCAATGTGATAGCCAAAGTGCTATTCAATTGGCGGAGAATTTTGCGTTTAGCTCACGGACTAAGCATATAGAAGTGAGGGAGTCATTCTTGGTAGCCATGGATGAGGATAAGCAAGTATATCTTCGAAAGGTGCACACAAAGGAGAACGCGGCAGATATGTTCACTAAGGCATTGCCGGTTGGGAAGTTCGAGCATTGCTCGGACTTGATTCGCTTGGAGAAGTGCTAGGTGCCACTAGGTGGCACGGGTGAGAGAGTAGCTTGGTTGTAGATGTGGAAGAGTATTGGTATGAGATTGTCGTTCTATCTTCTTGGTGTAGTGCTAGTGTACACTCCTAGTGCTCTTGTCTTTGGTGAGACGGTGTTTGAATGTTTTCAACATTTCGTTGGCGGGTGGGGGCTTTGTGCCTGAACTCGTTGATGGAGTGCAATGGGGGGTGGCTTTGCCGGAACCCGTTGGGGAAACATTCACGTTTGGTTGAAGGTAGAAGTGTTGGTAGTTGGAGCTATCGGTTGTTGATGGTATGGTACCATTGGTGTTGGAGATGGATATAGTGTCGAGGTGGAGTGTTGAAATTAGGCGACACAATATGAAGGAGAGTTGAAGAGGATGGAAGTAGCTCGGCGTAGGAGAAGACGGATTGCGAAACGGAGTCCGGAGGAGCCAACTGGGGGGTGTTTGGTGTGTTGGCTGCCTGCAGGCTGCTGCCAGACGTCTGCAGGCATGGGCCAGACGTCTGGCCCTACAAGGGCCAGTTGCCCGAAAGTCCGGTCAGACGTCTGAGCCCTACCTGCAGACGTCTAAGCCGGCGAATGGCTGTTTTCTGGGCTGTTTTTGTGATGTTTCGCTCAGGGGAAAATTGGTCTTTCGCCATCGTTTTCTCTACTACTATATATTCTCTCTTCTGGTCTGAAAAGAGAGTGAGATTGAAAAACCTAATCTAATTCCAAATCAAGGGTTTTATCCTCCAAATCTAGGGTTTAGGCAAATCCTATTTCTTCAATTCTAATCTCCAAAAAATTATATTCTTTCTAGAATATTGTGATCATTGTTAACAATCTCTTGTACTCTTTCTATTGGTGATATAATAAAAGCTCTCTCAAGTGGATGTACACTAACACAACGTTAGTGGAACCACTATAAAATCGTGTGTGATTTACTTATTGTTATTGCATTCATATATTGCTTGTATTGGTGTTGTGATCGTGTTCGGATTTGGTTTTATTGAATTCTTCGGGAGTTTGGTTGTTTTGCACTATCTAGCACGATTTGGCTTTTCCGCGTTGCGCGTTGCGATTGTATTCGAGTGGTCTTGGGTGTAGTCGTAATAACATATGTATTGGTAGATTCAACTGTATATACAAATAAAAATATCTCAACTAACCATGTAAAGTTATGAAAGTAAATTAATTGATGAAAGTCGTATTGATGCAAAATATTCAATAAATTAAGTAATAATAAACCTGTCAACCATGACAATATATAATAAAAAGGCAAGGAAAGGGAGTTATGCTATTGGCAATGAACAACTTTGGAATAAAATAATTGTGTGTGTAGTTGATATCGGTTTGGAACATGGAGATATAAACTAGTGGGTATATATGCATGTAAAAACAATAAAGCCATGCAATGGTCCAGCTAGCATGCCCCAACTAAAATTGAGTGATTTTTGGATGGCAAAATGCATGATATGACTTTTTTCATGTGATAGACAAACACTCATAGTACAAATATCTAATTTTAATAATATAAATAGAATCGAAAAGCAACGGCATTGCTATACCTAGCGCCAAGCAAATTAAATGAACTATAGCTCATAACAAAGTAACGTATATATTTGGAAAATTGTATAGAAGCACGGATGAAAGAAAACTTTATGATTAAATGCATGGCTACTTCTTCTAATGCCTGGTATTATAATAGATCAAGCCTTTCGTTTTAGTATTATTAAAATTAACCTACCTTGTAGCTCTACAAATAATATTATCAGCAACCATATCCTTGATGATCCAGTCATGTCTTGTACCAATCTTACCTTCCGCTTCACACCTAATATAATACATACAGTACTTGAGATTCCATGCAACTATAATATGATATAAGCATATAAAATGCAGAAACATATAATAATTAAACTCACCGTTTTGGACACTTATATATCTCAATGTGCATGCAAGACGTAACCTTAATAAGATAAAGTTGTGCATGGTTGTAACTAACTTCCAAGATCAAAAGTTGGAAACCGATATGATGCAGCCCAGCCTGATGAAGACTTAGGTCGCCAACGACCTAACTCTCCTGAGCTACGACCTAGCACGAAAATCTTTAAATCGCGCCATTTTAGATCGCAAACGAGCAATGAAGACCGACCAAGCAAGTCATGCGAGCTAAGTCTTTCCTTAGGTCGCTCACGACCTAACGAGTCACGAGAAAAGGAGTTACGACCTAACTCTATCTGCAAGCTGCGACCTAAAGTGTTACGACCTAAAATGCTATGACCTAAAGAACTTTGACCTAAAGAGTTACGACCTAACAAGATAGGTCGCTCCAATATGCCGCTTGACTTAGGTCGCGAACGACCTTCCGCCCTTAGGTCGCGAGAAACATTAAGTCGCTCAGGACGAACGAGCGAACTACGACCTATACTAGGTCGCTCACATATATCACTCCATGTTAGGTCGCTGAAGATGATATTCCTTAGGTCGCAAGAAGTTATGTCATTCCTTCTTATGTTGCTATGTTCTTTATGTCGCTGCCGTATCTCTTATGTCGCTCCTACCTTGAGTCGCTCGACCATAGGCCGCATCAATCTTTGGTCGCTCAAGCCAAGGTCGCTCAACTCCTTAAGTCGCTCGTCCTATAGGTCGCATAAGTCCTTCCTGAAACTGATTCTCCTCATGTCGCTGAAGCTTATGCCGCGTGGTGTTATAGTTTTTAGGTCGTTATGTTGTAATTCCTTATGTCATTCGTATGTTGTAACATGTTGTGTGTTGTAATGTGTTTCTTATGTCGCTTTGTTTTTAGGTCGTAGGACGTTGTGCTGTATAGGTCGTGAGTCGCTGTTTGTCTTAGGTCGTGATGGCCTTGTAATGTGTTGTGATGTAATGTGTTGTATTGTATTTGTTTGTTTTAGGTCGCAGGTGTTAGGTCGTTCACGACCTATGTGTTGTCAAGTGTTGAGTCGTGTGAGTTGTAACCCTATAAATAGGGATGTTGTGTCATTTGTAAAAGTAAGTTGATTTTGAATAAAAACTTTGTTTGTGTGCTTTGTGCCACTTCTCAAATTGGTAGTTGAGTGTGATCTCCTATCTCCACCTTCGGCATTCGAGTGCGCTCGAATCAACGATTGTTGAAGCCGATTCACGGTATCAAGTGCGCTTGATCAACGTACGAAGAATCGTAGATCTTCCATCACGGCATCGTGTGCGATCAACGTGACAAAGATAGCTAGAATCCGGTATCTTTGGATCAACAGATTTGGGCCTTTGGTATTTTTCAATCCACCGATTGCTACTTTCACCGTTTCATACTTTTCTATTATCCGCTGCTGCATCATTTGGTATCAGAGTGATACTTAGCCAATCATAGCTAAGTTGAGTCTTGGAGCCAATTCTTATTGAAGAGTTTAAGCCGAGGGCTAGAAGTTGAAGTTGTGCATCACTTGTTATTCAAGGCCGAGAGTAGATCCGAGCTTAGTAAAGAAGCGTGCATCACTTTGTAGATCAAGGCCGAGTTAAAGATTTGAGAAAGTTAAAGTTTGTGAAGATTCAATCATGCATCCAAGAAGAGGTAACCGTCATCAGAATATTGCCAATGTGTATAGCAGAGAAGATGCTAAGGCAATAGAGCAACGAATTAGTGATAACCTCGAAGAGAAGTTCAATAAAGGTTTTGGAAAGTTAGAGAAGTTGATGATGGATTTGAATCAAAGTCAAAGAGGAAGGTCACCAATCTTGAACCATGGAGAAAACAGAGTTTCGCCATTGGTTACAGAAGCAAGGAGGGTGTCGCCACAAACTTATCAAGATAAAAGGGAATCTTCAATTTCAATGAGACGAGATCACCATGAGGAAGAGAGAAGAAGTCAACATGGGTTTGACAATGAACCATGTCGTGATGTCAAAAGACCGAGTAGAAGAGATTTGCATGATCATAGAGACATACGTGGTCATAGAGACAAAGGGTGTCATTTGCCAAAGCATGAGAATGATTCTATTTGTCTAAGGAACAATATTTTTCAATCTACCTGTACTATCTTGGGACAGGTTTGTAAATTCATTATTGATGGGGGAAGTTGCGATAACCTTATTTCTGAAGAAGCCGTTATGAAGTTGGGGCTGAAGACTGAAAAACACCCTAGACCGTATAAGCTGGCATGGATAAAGGAAGGCGAAGAAGTGACAGTGGGAAGACGAACATTGGTTACATTTTCTATTGGGAAAAAGTACAAAGATGATATGGTGTGATGTTGTCGATATGGATGTATGTCATCTACTTTTGGGAAGTCCATGGCAGTATGATAGAGCTGTTCAACATAATAGTCACGCCAACAGCTACAGTTTCATGTTTGAAGGAACCAAATTTACCTTAGTTCCTAAGAGGCGTGAACAGAGTGACCGCAAGCCAGAGAAGAAAGTGGAAACGACTAAGTTAATATCTTCAAAAGAATTTGTTGAAGAAGTGAAAGGTGGTGTTGAAGTGGAAGATGAAGTAAATTGTTCTCAACCGCCGAAGTTTGATGAAGATAAAGTAGATTCTTCTCAAACCGCGAAGTTTGATGACCATAAAGTTGATTACTCACAATCCGCGAAGTTAGACACAGATGATGATTTTCAACCAACGAAATTTGATGAACATGAGGTTGAAAATTCACAACCAGCAAAGTTTGACAAACATGAAGTTGAAGTTTTTCCGCCAACGAAGCATGATGAACGTGAAGTTGAAAATTCACAACCAGCGAGGATTAATGAGGATGAAGAAAGTGTGTCAAGAGATGAAGGGGGTAATTTATCAGTGAAGAAGGTGGATTCGATTAGTCTATTATCTACAGAAGAGTTTGTTAAAGAAGTGGAGGATAGAGCGGAAGTGTTTATGTTGAATGGGAATGAAACCAGTAAAGATCTTGAGACTCCTGAGGAGGATGTGCCAGTGGTTAATGAATGTGAAGATGTAGTTCCTGCAGAGTTGCCCAAGGAATTACCGCCACTGAGGGACACACGACATCATACTGATATAGTGTCAAGTGCTATTGTACCGCATAGACCACGATATCGTATGTGTCCAACAGAGCAGGAAGAGTTGAGAAAACTGGTTGATGGGTTGCTAGTCGAAGGACGTCAGTTGTCTACTACAGATTACAGTTGGCAAATGAAATTTATCAAAGACTTACATGCAGGAAGACACTTGAGCTGTGAACGTACTATGCAGTTAATCTCACAGTCTTATTTTGAACCGTCACTGAGGAAGGAAGTTGAAAGGTCTGTTCAAAGAAACCATAAACGACAAGTTTCAAAGAAGACCACGACAAATGCAAGTTTATGTATGCCGTTGCAAATACATGCTAAATTACGGGAGGAGGTTAGTGTGGACTTTGTTTTGGGATTACCGCGAATGCAACATGACAATAATTCTATTTATGTGGAGGTTAACCGGTTTCCAACATTGGTACATTTCATTACCTATAAGAAGACTGCAGAGGCCGTTGATGACGTTCAGTTATACACCAGAAAGACCTATCGATTTCATGGATTACCTGAATCTATTGTTTCGAATAGAGATACTCATTTTCTGAACCATATCTGGATGAGTCTATGGAAAATGGCTGGAACTAAGTTGAAATCTAGTAGCGCTAATCATACACAGACGAATAGACAAGCTGAAGTTGTGAACAGATCCCTAGGTAATCTATTGCGATGCCTCGTGGATGATAATTTGAAAAGTTGGGATTCAAAGTTATGTCCAGCAGAGTTTGCACCCGACCATACAGTTAATCGTAGCATTTGGGCATTTGCGTTTGCACACAACCGCACAGTTAATCGTAGCACTGGGTTCAGTCCAGTCCAGACTGTTTATTCAACAATCCCTGAAGGACCGTTAGAATTATCAACAGTGCCACCACAGAGAGGGGTGATTAAACGGGCTAATGTTTTTGTGAAAGAGTTGCAAGGATGCTACAAAGTGGTACACGAACGATTTCTTAAGGCAATTGAGAAATATAAGCAATCAGCAGAGATTAAGCGACGAAGCGTTGAATGCAAGGAAGGAGATTTTATGTATACAGTGTTGACCAATGATCGATTTCTTTTTGGAACCTACAACAAGCTAGAATCTAGAAGGAATGAAGTCGAGAAGGGAATTAATGAGAATGTTTATAAATTGAGTTTACCGGAACTTTGTCCTATTGCTAACATTGTCAATGTCAAACACTTGGTTCCATTTCACGAGGATAAGAGTATCGAAGACGAAGAGCTTTTAAATTCGAGGACGAATTTTTTTCAACCGGGGGAGGATGATGCAGCCCAGCCTGATAAAGACTTAGGTCGCCAACGACCTAACTCTCCTGAGCTACGACCTAGCACGAAAATCTTTAAATCGCGCCATTTTAGGTCGCAAACGAGCTATGAAGACCAACCAAGCAAGTCATGCGAGCTAAGTCTTTCCTTAGGTCGCTCATGACCTAACGAGTCACGAGAAAAGGAGTTACGACCTAACTCTATCTGCAAGCTACGACCTAAAATGCTACGACCTAAAGAACTACGACCTAAAGAGTTACGACCTAACAAGATAGGTCGCTCCAATATGCCGCTTGACTTAGGCTGCGAACGACCTTCCGCCCTTAGGTCGCAAACGACCTTCCACCCTTAGGTCGCGAGAAACATTAAGTTGCTCAGAACGAACGAGCGAACTACGACCTATACTAGGTCGCTCACATATATCACTCCATGTTAGGTCGCTGAAGATGATATTCCTTAGGTCGCAAGAAGTTATGTCGTTCCTTTTTATGTTGCTATGTTCTTTATGTCGCTGCCGTATCTCTTATGTCGCTCCTACCTTGAGTCGCTCGACCATAGGCCGCATCAATCTTAGGTCGCTCAAGCCAAGGTCGCTCAACTCCTTAAGTCGCTCGTCCTATAGGTCACATAAGTCCTTCCTGAAACTGATTCTCCTCATGTCGCTGAAGCTTATGCCGCGTGGTGTTATAGTTTTTAGGTCGTTATGTTGTAATTCCTTATGTCGTTCGTATGTTGTAACATGTTGTGTGTTGTAATGTGTTTCTTATGTCGCTTTGTTTTTAGGTCGTAGGACGTTGTGCTGTATAGGTCGTGAGCCGCTGTTTGTCTTAGGTCGTGATGGCCTTGTAATGTGTTGTGATGTAATGTGTTGTATTGTATTTGTTTGTTTTAGGTCGCAGGTGTTAGGTCGTTCATGACCTATGTGTTGTCAAGTGTTGAGTCGTCTGAGTTGTAACCATATAAATAGGGATGTTGTGTCATTTGTAAAAGTAAGTTGATTTTGAATAAAAACTTTGTTTGTATGCTTTGTGCCACTTCTCAAATTGGTAGTTGAGTGTGATCTCCTATCTCCACCTTCGGCATTCGAGTGCGCTCGAATCAACGATTGTTGAAGCCGATTCACGGTATCAAGTGCGCTTGATCAACGTACGAAGAATCATAGATCTTCCTTCACGGCATCGTGCGCGATCAACGTGACGAAGATAGCTAGAATCCGGTATCTTTGGATCAACGGATTTGGGCCTTTGGTATTTTTCAATCCACCGATTGCTACTTTCACCATTTCATACTTTTCTATTATCCGCTGCTGCATCAGATATACATTGTCAATTGTTGACTTAATATTATTTGAACTTATTAGGTATTATGTTAATGAACATTGATAAAAAAGCATACTATTAAGAAAAAATATTTTGACTCAATATTATTTGAACTAATTAGCTATTATGCTTGTAACGACACACCTTTTTGGACGGTTTAAATCGACAAGAAGCCACACATGTCATACCCAAACCATTCAGAAGGGAGGATTGTTATGGGGTAAATAAGAAAAAGAATAAAAACAAAACACAGAATCTCACAGCGGAATGACAAAATATAATAATCAAATAAACATTTCATGAAGCTGTTTACAAATAATATTTGATTACACTTTTACAGTACAGATCAGAGTTACATACAACAGAAATAAATAAATAATGCAGCGGAACAAAATGATGCAGTGGTATAAATATAATAAATAGCATACAAAAATCCGTCTTCGCCCTCCAGCGATAAAATGGTCTTCAATACACTGAAAAGCTAAGACTGACCCGAGCGTAATGAAAAGACAAAACACTCGAGTCGGAACTAAAAGATCTTATGTAAGTTAAATCTACAATGAACAAATATAAGTGCAACGGCTTCAGAGATGTTTACGGGGTTTTACATCTCCAATCCAGTGTCTAACGTGCGTGCAATAACTTAAGAGATGTTCGGGATTGTCATCTCCTAAGGATCCGTTAAACTATTTACTATGTAGTAATATACGCTATTATAATATGTCTATCAGTAAAGTAAAGTATTAAAATAGCGTTAAGGCGTTACCCATATCCCCCTTAACATATTTTAAAATATTCCCGTAGTTTATACAGATAATGTAAGCTCCACCAAACCGGATGTTTACTCAATGAGCACTCCATAGGTACGGTACGTACAAACCAAACACGTAATGGGCTCGATAAGGTATGTGACAAGGCACGCGAGGCAATGCCAGGGTAGGATTCTACCGTTTGCACTCCCGGACTGGTGGTAACGCATAGCAGCTACTATCGTCCACCTCGGAACACACTCCTAAATCAAATCGAGGGGTGGCCACCAAATCAATCACAAAGTCATAATATGGTATCGAAGAAATGTGTCCGATAGGAAGAGCGACCTCACTTGGCTCGGTATAGCTCCTGTTTTAGCCACATTAAGCTGACTCGAGGGAGTCGGGGATATGTTAATATCTCATACAGAATTGTTCGCCAAACCATCCTACTTCATTCTGAATCTCCACAACGTGCACAGTTGTTAAAGTGATTTTAGAGAGTGTGACAATATCTGATCCCGGTCCCTTTAACAACCAAACGCTTATTTCACACCGGATGGTTCTTTTACAGTTCCAAAACCAATTCATAATTGATATCAAGATATCATATTTACTTCAAATCATACCACTTTCGAAATCATATTCAATTCAAAATATCCCTTATTTCAAAACCACCATATTTACTCAAAATATTCCATTTCACCAGAAAATATCATTTTCAAATTCCAACGTAAGTTATAATATTATTTAACCATATTCACTTTTTAAACCAGTTATTTAAATATAAAAAATTCAACCTTGCACCGTTTGAATTTTTGAAATTAGTTTAGATGGTCATAAATAGTTTAAACAGTTTTAAAATAGTTTAAAATACTTAAAATAGTTTAAAATACTTTAAAATAGTTTAAATGGTTTAAATAGTTTAAATAGATTAAAATAGTTTAAAATAGTTTGAATAGATTAAATAGATTTAAAATAGATTAAAATAGATTAAATAGACTAAAATAGATTAACATAGTTTAAAGTAGTTTAAAATAGATTAAAATAGTTTGAATTAGTTTAAATGGTTAAATTAGTTTAAAAATAGATTTAGTATAGTTTTTAACAGTTTAATATAAAATGGTTTGATTATTGGAAATGGTTTATATAGTAAATAGTTTGAAAATCTAAATAAATCTGAATTAAAAATAATATATCTTTAAAAAGTTTAGATTAAAATAACTAATTTGAAATTAATATCAAATTAAACTATTTCTTCCATTTCTACACATCTGGACCATATCCAGCTTTCAAATCAACAAATTCAATTTTAAATCTTTCAATTCAGATTCTCATTTTAAAACCATTTAAATCTATATTAGTTTCAAATCCATGTTTGAATTATAAATTTATACTACTTCAAATTCAGTATATTTCAAAGTTTAAATATTCAAACATTTACAATAACTCAATTTTGATAAATTTCATTTATATTTCAAAATTCAACTTTGAAATTTCAATTTAAATTCTTTTAAACAATTCATTTGAACCAATTTCAATTTCAACACTCAAAGCTTGAATTTTCGAAAGTAATTTAGTTTATCTAAATCACATTTTATTTCAAAATATCATTTAACTGGATTCAAAATTTAAGGCTTTAAAATCATTTAATTTAACCAATCCGGTGTCTGTATATAATTTTCTACCGTATGGTCTAGTGATACGGATATCTATCATTTCAACCCGTAATAATTTAAAATTTACAGGTATATATCGTTTTAACCCGCAATCCCGAGTTAAAATTCAAAATCAAAAAAATCGCTCGAGTCTATCATTTCAACCCGTAACGATTTTTCCCTGATCTATAGATCGTTCGAGTGTATCATTTCAACCCATAGTGATTTACTAACAATAAACTAAGAGAACTTGCAGTGTGATAGTGTGATAACCCTGATTTTATGAACAAGTTTTATAATTTAATTTAATATACTTGTTTGAATTTTTGGTTGCCAAGGAAAAAAAAAAGTTGACCATAAATGCTTGGGTAAATATTGATATGTATACAAGATGATATAATACATATGCACATACTTCTCTGAAAAAAAAAGAAGCAGAAATTTATTTATAAGCTAGAGAAAACTATAGATACATGAACATAACATGATTATTACAGATATGAATATATCCTTGAAACAAAGTTTAGAATAAGAAAAATAAAAGGTTTAGGCAAGGATAGAAATATAGATATTGTACAGACATTTTATGTAACGTCCTTAAAGGCACCGACAATATGACGCACACACTCTTAACTAAAAGAGATGACGACACAATCTTGCGATGTCTTTAAGGACGTTACATGTGGTATCAGAGCCAGGTTAGGAAAGAAAAAAATGGTGAAATGGGAAAGATGGGTTACGGTTGAGATGAGCACGTTATAAAATATTTATATTCAGTTATTAATTTAATTGAAGAGAAACGGTAGGGTAGGAATAGAAATAGGTTGAATTGTTCAGAGGCTTAAATGTAGGAGCACGCTAGAAATTTAAACTGAAGGAAGGAGTAAAGTCAGAAATTTTGGTACCGTTACGGTGGACAGTTTATTCTTTCTGACACGTACCATATCTCAAATTGCAGAGTTGAATATACCGTGGAGATCAGCATGACGAGACGATCAAAACGGTACACAGATATTAGTGGCACGATCATCCGGTCAAAAATCGATAATCGGTACCGAAAATGTTGTCAATTTACCAAAAATAAGATGAACGGAGCAATAGATGTCCAAATTTGACGAAACGAAAGATGACGTCTCACTCAGAAGATGATTTACAAATTTTCTATATAAAAATATTCAGGTTTGGGAAACATTTTATTATCACCAATTTTTAACTGATTAAATTGAAGTAAATTTACGCGCGAAATAAATTTTAATATTTTCGGATGAAAATTTACCAGTTGCTATGTTTAATTAGACGCATTCCAAATATCAAATTTATATTTCAAAATTTTATTGTTTAAAATTTCACACAAATTCAATTAATTAAATGGTATGAGTTGTTGAAAAATACTTTATCCACTTTTAGCAATTTTCTTAGTTTTTATAGAGATCATGCAAATATGGTGACTGAGGTAATAAAGTGTAATTTCTGTTAATAGAACCAGGGACCATTTACCCATTTGCTCTTAAAAATAGAAAGAGAGGCTGATCATAAGTGGTAGGGTAAAATTGACATTGGGTAAATTTTAAAACCCTAGAGGCAGCCAAGGTCTTGTATAAAAGAGGGTTAAGGGTGAAAGGATCTGTCACCATTTTCTTTAAAACAAATATACAGAAATATAGACAGTTAGCAACAGAGAAAAATTGAGAAGCACTGGCCATTAGAGACAAGTAGGAGATAGCAGATCAAAAGAAAAGGATTAAGGTGAGTAACCTCACTAAAAATTGGCATTAAGTCCTGAATATTGAGGCAGCCTAAATGGTTTTATATTTTTAATTAATCTGTGCTTATTTTATGATATTGATGTGTTGATGATCTGTTTAAATATTGTGTGTTAATATATCCAGAAAATATATTGATGGCTTTCATGTTTGAATAATTATTGTGTCATGAATTATCTTTGAGATGAGTTGCTTTCTTTATGTGACTGTTGCATATAAATTAATTCATGGAAACTCCAGGGATATTTGATTTAAATCTATGGTCTAAAAATGAAAAAGATAAATGGGGCTGTAGCATAAAGTGGTTGCTGCTTATGTCTCAGGAATAACATGGTAACATAGAAGTGCAATGTCATACTTGTGCTGAGCTTCTATGATTACAAATAAATCCAAATGAGAATAAAAACTTGTGGTTTAGTCAGATCTTGTGAATCTGTGAGTATCTGATTAAGCCAGAGGTAGATGGATGCATCAAAACAAACTATATATGACCATATATTTATAAGCATGATTCCCCAAAAAAAAACCCATGATTTAAATAATATGTACTCTGAAAAGTCAAACTAGCTTGTATGAATAAATCTATGATTATGAAAGGATGATCTGTTATTCTTTGAACATTTGCATGATGGTTGAGTTATTATTTCCCCTGATTAATTTATGAGATGCAGAAGGGATTAGCATAAATGGGGAAAAAGGGAAAATAAGCACTTAGTAATTTAACTAAGGATTTGGATCTTAGGGCTACAAAGTATGGCTTGGCAAGGGATATATTGCAGGCTCACACATGGTATGATTATACCCAGGGGCCTGAGTGTGCTGGGTTAACAGTGAATATGCCCCAGACAATGTGTGTTCTAATAAAAGGAAAGTAGGTAAAGTCCATCATAAAATACCTGAGATTGAATTCTGTGAATAAGTACACAGGTAGGATTGGGTAAAATCCCTGATAGCCAGAAAAATTATAAACAAGTAAAATGATTAAAATGGTGATCATGTTGGTTGGTTTAGAGTATTCTATTGAGAATTATATGTTTGTGCTCTCTGAAATAATCTATTGAATCATGTATGTTTATGTTATGCATTAATAAACATGCACAGGTGGTAGAGGAATGTATACAAGAGAAACATTGCTTACCTTATCTGTTTTAAAAAGTTATTCAAATTTTCAGTAAGATTATTCATACCAAACAATTTAGTCTGACCCTTTGTGTGTTTGTATACCATTGGGTGTCTCATCTTTTATGAGGCAGCTCGTGGTGATTTTGCAGGTAAATAAGCATTTTTCTTGATCAAGAATTGGATGAATTAGCTGCTAAGGATTTGGATGTAATAGTTACAGAATCAAGGATATTAAAATAGATGTTAAATTGAACTTATGTTATGAAATGTTAGTTAAGTTGTTGGGAGGAAACTGATGTAATGTTATTTTCTGGTTGCAAGTATTGAACTACTCATGTGATTTCTGTTAAAGGTTGTGAGCTGCCTTCGAGAATGTTTTATTAAGTAATACAATTTCTATCATTAACTCCCCGAATACTTAACAAAAATGTGCAATGCTAAGAATAATTCTGGAATGAACTGTAGATTGAAAATTAAAAGAGTAACCTGAGATCTGTTGTAAGTATTGATGGAAAGAAAAGGTAGGATAGAAACCCAGTTTAATTGGTATGATATGTGTGTAAAGTAGCAGAGGAATTTAGGATAACTTGACCAACTTTGTCAAGCCTGGGTTCAATCAGTCTAATACCCTAAGCTATTTGGTCAAGTAAGGTAACAAATAAAGCAAACCAGTAAACCGGGATGGTTATATTGGAAAAATAGGTTTCCTGAAATCACACAGATACACACATGCACACAGAACACAGATACACACATGCACACAGAATACATATACACACACTTGCACAAGGGATAATTAAGGGCTCAGTAGACCTAAATTCATGGAAATCTAAATAAACTATAAAACTAGAAAAATAACATCTAGAATTTACCAAAAATTAAGTAAGACAGAAAAGCTTTCTGGAAATTATTTTGCCATGAGAAATTATATAGAAAATTCCAAAATAAATTCTCTGCTTTCAAAACTCCTTTACTCTGATTAAAAAGAAAGAGGAAACATTAAAGTATTATTTATACATGGTTTCTTGTATGTAAGTTAGGTGATTTGATTACAACAATATTTTTATATTGGTTGAAAGATCCTGGATAGTAGAGAAAGGATGTTCTCTTGAATAGATGATCACTGTAAAAAAAAATCATTTGTGAAAAGTGGGTCATCTCAATTTGGTATTAGAGCTATGTTAATAAATAACATAGTAAAAATCTTGAATGAACTTGGTTGTTTTGAATATATGAAAGTATTGACTGTCTTGGATGCCTTGTCTTTATATACTTATATTAATAATATCTGTTATAATTGAATGATAATGAGTTGGAATAGGTTAACTTATAAAAGATTAGATAATGGACTAACTCAAATGTTGTATCCATAGAACTATGGTAAGACCCAGACAACAAGGGGTAGGACCAAGTGAACCACCCATGGTGAATATGCAAGATTTCATGAGAGCTATAAGGGATGGGGTAGGCAATAGGCAAGAAAATCCACATGAGGAGCTTTATAAACTACTCAAGACTTTTACCAATCTTGGAGGCAAGACTTTTGATGGAACAGAAGGAATAATGGGAATTCAAAATTGGCTCAGAATTTTGGATAGAATCTTTGCTGATATGCAAGTTAAAGATCAAAAGAAGAGGCTAATAGCATCTAGACAATTGAGAGGAGCAGCTTTGGACTGGTGGGAGGTCATTATAGCTGGAAGACCTGAAGGAGAAGTGACGTGGAACCAGTTTAAAGAAATGTTGGAAGGTAGATTTGTACCTGCATCAGCTAAAGAGTCTCTGCTGGAAGAATTCATTAAATTAAGACAGGGAACCATGAGTGTTACTGAGTATACCTAGAAATTTGAATCTCTAGCAAAGTATGGTGCAGTGCTCATCACAACTAAGGAAGCTAAAAATGGCAGATACATCCAAGGATTGAATGCCAGTCTCAGTAGAGCCATGCTGCCATATAAGGATAGGACCTTTGATCAAGTTTTAGATCTGACTTTGAGCCTTGAACAACATGATAAAGCCAGAGAAAATTTCAGAGCATTTAAAAATAACCAAAACAAGAAAGGAAAGGGTAAGTTTCACCCTTATGAAAAAAAGAAAATGGATGTAACTTCCACCAAGCAATCAGAAGAAGTCAAAACTGCTGAGGTTAAAAAGAAGATCACTTGCTATAATTGTGGGCAAGAGGGACACATGAAGAATAGGTGTACAAATCCCAAACCAACATCTTTCAAGTGTCATCTGTGTGGGAAGGAAGGGCATATAAGAAGGAACTGTCCAGAGTTGAGGCAGGGAAAGATGGGAATGTTGGAAGGGAAAAGCAAAATAATTGGAAGTCCAAATGTTGAAAATCATGGCCAAGTTGAAGGTACTTTGCTTATTCACTCAATACCTTTTGCAGTAGTGTATGATACTGGGGCTACACATTCATTAATTTCCCATGACATTGTACAACAGCTAAAATTAAATTGTATGCTTGTAGATAAGCCCTTGCTTATTAAAAGTCCTTTAGGTAGTTCCTGTATATTGGGAATAATATCTAAACAATTAGGACTGAATATAGGGGGGCATATGTTTGGTGCAGATCTATATGTGTTGCAATATCCAGGCATGGGAGTTATTTTAGGAGTTGATTGGTTAAAAAGATATAAGACAGTTATAAATATGGAGACCTCCACATTATCATTGAAAACTTCTGATGGAAAAAGGGTAGTTGTTCTTTGTGAGGCAGATAAGAACAGAAGCATAGCCACCCTTGATAATTTAACTGGTGAGAAGCACATGCCTGCATTAAAGGAAATCCCTATAGTGAATCAGTATGCTGATGTATTTGGTGAGGTTAAGGAAATTGTTAACCATAGACCAGTAGAGTTTTCTATCAAACTAATTCCAGGAGCTAACCCAGTGGTTAAGAGGCCAACTAGAATGGGGCCTAAGGAATTAACAGAACTGAAAAAGCAATTAGTTGAACTAGAAGAAAAAGGATTCATCAGACCTAGTAGCTCATCATGGGGAGCACCAGTGGTTTTTGTTAAGAAGCAAGATGGATCTCTCAGATTATGTATTGATTATAGAGAGTTAAATAAAATCACAATTAAAAATAAATACCCCTTGCCAAGAATTGATGATCTCTTTGATCAATTAAATGGTGCAAAAATATTTTCTAGACTTGACTTAGCTTCAGGATTTCATCAAATGAAAGTAGAAGAGGAGAGCATCAAGTATACTGCTTTTAATACTAGGTATGGGCTTTATGAATTTTTGGTGATGCCCTTTGGCTTGACTAATTCCCCCTCTTACTTTGTTGATTTGATGAATAGAATTTTTAGAAAATATTTAGATAAATTTGTATTGATATTTATTGATGATATACTAATTTATTCTAAAACAATCGAAGAGCATGAGAATCATTTGCATATAGTACTGCAGAAGTTAAGGCAAGAAAATTTGAAGGCAAAATTTTCAAAGTGTACTTTTTGGCAAAATGAGGTAAATTTTTTAGGTCATGTAGTATCAGAAAAAGGCCTATCTGTAGATCCCAATAAGGTGATGGCAATTCAAACATGGAAAAGGCCTACCAGTGTCACAGAGGTGAGGTCATTTATGGGAATGGCTGGTTATTATAGAAGGTTTATAAAGGATTTTGCAAAAATTTCAATTCCATTAACTAAATTGACTAGAAAGAATCAGGCTTTTGTTTGGACTGAGGAGTGTGAGAAAGCCTTTGAGAGATTAAAAGAAGCATTGATACAAGCTCCAATACTAAAGGTGCCTGAAGGGAATGAGGACTTGGTGATATATACTGATGCTAGTGGACAAGGACTTAGGGCAGTGTTGATGCAACAGCAGCAAGTAATAGCTTATGCCTCTAGACAGTTGAAGCCCAGTGAGGTAAAGTATGCTACACATGATCTTGAATTGTCTGCTATAGTGTATGCTCTTAAGTTATGGAGACATTATTTGTTAGGAGCTAAATTTGAAGTCTATACAGATCATAAGTCACTCAAATATTTGTTTTCACAAAAAGAATTGAACATGAGGCAGCAAAGATGGATTGAACTCTTAGCCTCATATGATTTTGAAATAATATATACACCTGGCAAAGCTAATAAGGTGGCAGATGCTTTAAGTAGACAGCATGCCAATGTAGCTAGATTGATGATAGAAGAATTTAATACTTTATCATTACTAATCGACTCAGAAGTGAAAAGGGACAGTGAAGAAAATATGAGCATATGCAGTGAGAAGGAAGAAATAGGGAAGTTGAGTTTTGTTACTTTGGGATCAGAATTGAAAAATAAAATTGTAAAGTTACAAGACCAAGATCCATTTTTACTTGAGAAGAAAGTTCAAATATTAAATGGTGAGGTAGTGGAAGGATTTCAATTGAATAAACAAGGTCAATTGGAGAAGGGAAAGAGAATATGTGTTCCTACCATTGAAGAATTGAAGCAAGAAATTTTGGATGCTTATCACAGAAGCAAGTATACCATACACCCAGGAAGCACCAGAATGTATCACAACCTAAAAAGAGATTATTGGTGGAGTGGGATGAAGAGTGCAGTGGCATTATATGTGTCTAAGTGCATGGTTTGTTAACAGGTAAAGGCTGAATACCAAAAACCCTTAGGAATGTTGTAACCTTTACAAATACCACAATGGAAATGGGAAGACATATCAATGGACTTCATTGATGGTTTGCCTAAGACTAGGAAGGGAAATGATAGTATTTGGGTTGTAGTTGATAGGTTAACCAAAACAGCTCATTTTATACCTGTAAAATCAGATAGGAATGCATGCACCTTAGCTCAGTTATTTATTAAAGAAGTAGTTAGATTGCATGGAATACCAAAGACTATAGTAAGTGATAGAGATACCATCTTCACTTCGAAATTCTGGCAAAGTTTCCACAAGGCAATGGGGACTGATTTGTGCTTGAGCACAGCATATCACCCTCAATCTGATGGCCAAACAGAAATTGTGAATAAATTACTTGAAGACATGTTGAGGGCATGTATATTGGATTGGGGAGGAAGTTGGGAAGATCATGTATTTCTGGCAGAATTTGCATATAACAACAGCCATCACAGTAGCATAGGCATGGTACCCTTTGAAGCACTTTATGGTAGACCCTGTTTATCACCTTCAAGTTGGATTGAGTCTGGGGAGAAAGTGGTCTTAGGACCAGAAAATGTAAAAGAAACCTTTGAGAAAATAGCCTTGATTAGGAAAAGGATTGCTTCTGCCCAAGATAGGCAAAAGAAATATGCTAATCAAAAGAGGAAAGAAGTGCAGTATGATGTGTGGAATTATGTATTTATTAAAATATCACCCATGAAAAAGATTTTGAGATTTGGAAAACAAGGAAAGTTGATTCCAAGGTATATAGGACCATATAAAATTCTAGAAAGAATTGGAAATGTAGCCTATAAGTTAGCATTACCAGAGGAGATGAGAGCAATGCATGATGTTTTTCATATATCCCAGTTAAGGAGATGGGTTCATAATGAAGAAACAATTTTAAAATCCCCTGAGAAAGTGCAGATTGACCCCAGAATGGTGTATGAGAAGAAGCCTGTAGGCATAGTTGCAAAGGAAATTAAGAAACTGAGAAACAAAGAAATAAAATTGGTAAAAGTGCAATGGAGTCTTTACCCAAATGATTGCACATGGGAGGTGGAAGATAAAATCAGAAGTGATTATCCACAGCTAATTGATTGAACCAAAAAGGTAAAAATATATATATACATAAGTCTACTAATGAATGATTTGATTGAATACTTTGTTATGCATAGGAGTTTAATTAATGATTGATCTGAGAATAATTGATTGCTGAATTGAAAATGTCTAAATTAAGTATGGAAGAATTGTGAGACACAATTCCTAAAAGGAAGGGTATATGTGATAACCCTGATTTTATGAACAAGTTTTATAATTTAATTTAATATACTTGTTTGAATTTTTGGTTTCCTAGGAAAAAATATATATATAAGTTGACCATAAATGCTTGGGTAAATATTGATATGTATACAAGATGATATAATACATATGCACATACTTCTCTGAAAAAAAAAGAAGCAGAAATTTATTTATAAGCTAGAGAAAACTATAGATACATGAACATAACATGATTATTACAGATATGAATATATCCTTGAAACAAAGTTTAGAATAAGAAAAATAAAAGGTTTAGGCAAGGATAGAAATATAGATATTGTACAGACATTTTAAAAGGCTGGCTAAAGAAAAATTATTAGAAATTGCATGAAAATGGTATGAGTTGTTGAAAAATACTTTATCCACTTTTAGCAATTTTCTTAGTTTTTATAGAGATCATGCAAATATGGTGACTGAGGTAATAAAGTGTAATTTCTGTTAATAGAACCAGGGACCATTTACCCATTTGCTCTTAAAAATAGAAAGAGAGGCTGATCATAAGTGGTAGGGTAAAATTGACATTGGGTAAATTTTAAAACCCTAGAGGCAGCCAAGGTCTTGTATAAAAGAGGGTTAAGGGTGAAAGGATCTGTCACCATTTTCTTTAAAACAAATATACAGAAATATAGACAGTTAGCAACAGAGAAAAATTGAGAAGCACTGGCCATTAGAGACAAGTAGGAGATAGCAGATCAAAAGAAAAGGATTAAGGTGAGTAACCTCACTGAAAATTTGCATTAAGTCCCGAATATTGAGGCAGCCTAAATGGTTTTATATTTTTAATTAATCTGTGCTTATTTTATGATATTGATGTGTTGATGATCTGTTTAAATATTGTGTGTTAATATATCCAGAAAATATATTGATGGCTTTCATGTTTGAATAATTATTGTGTCATGAATTATCTTTGAGATGAGTTGCTTTCTTTATGTGACTGTTGCATATAAATTAATTCATGGAAACTCCAGGGATATTTGATTTAAATCTATGGTCTAAAAATGAAAAAGATAAATGGGGCTGTAGCATAAAGTGGTTGCTGCTTATGTCTCAGGAATAACATGGTAACATAGAAGTGCAATGTCATACTTGTGCTGAGCTTCTATGATTACAAATAAATCCAAATGAGAATAAAAACTTGTGGTTTAGTCAGATCTTGTGAATCTGTGAGTATCTGATTAAGCCAGAGGTAGATGGATGCATCAAAGCAAACTATATATGACCATATATTTATAGGCATGATTCCCCAAAAAAAAACCCATGATTTAAATAATATGTACTCTGAAAAGTCAAACTAGCTTGTATGAATAAATCTATGATTATGAAAGGATGATCTGTTATTCTTTGAACATTTGCATGATGGTTGAGTTATTATTTCCCCTGATTAATTTATGAGATGCAGAAGGGATTAGCATAAATGGGGAAAAAGGGAAAATAAGCACTTAGTAATTTAACTAAGGATTTGGATCTTAGGGCTACAAAGTATGGCTTGGCAAGGGATATATTGCAGGCTCACACATGGTATGATTATACCCAGGGGCCTGAGTGTGCTGGGTTAACAGTGAATATGCCCCAGACAATGTGTGTTCTAATAAAAGGAAAGTAGGTAAAGTCCATCATAAAATACCTGAGATTGAATTCTG
Organism: Allium fistulosum; assembly: GCA_030737815.1. Classification (NCBI taxonomy): domain Eukaryota; kingdom Viridiplantae; phylum Streptophyta; class Magnoliopsida; order Asparagales; family Amaryllidaceae; genus Allium; species Allium fistulosum. Next base: position 76,028,581 of record CM060906.1, read on the forward strand.
TGAATAAGTACACAGGTAGGATTGGGTAAAATCCCTGATAGCCAGAAAGATTATAAACAAGGAAAATGATTAAAATGGTGATCATGTTGGTTGGTTTAGAGTATTCTATTGAGAATTATATGTTTGTGCTCTCTGAAATAATCTATTGAATCATGTATGTTTATGTTATGCATTAATAAACATGCACAGGTGGTAGAGGAATGTATACAAGAGAAACATTGCTTACCTTATCTGTTTTAAAAAGTTATTCAAATTTTCAGTAAGATTATTCATACCAGACAATTTAGTCTGACCCTTTGTGTGTTTGTATACCATTGGGTGTCTCATCTTTTATGAGGCAGCTCGTGGTGATTTTGCAGGTAAATAAGCATTTTTCTTGATCAAGAATTGGATGAATTAGCTGCTAAGGATTTGGATGTAATAGTTACAGACTCAAGGATATTAAAATAGATGTTAAATTGAACTTATGTTATGAAATGTTAGTTAAGTTGTTGGGAGGAAACTGATGTAATGTTATTTTCTGGTTGCAAGTATTGAACTACTCATGTGATTTCTGTTAAAGGTTGTGAGCTGCCTTCGAGAATGTTTTATTAAGTAATACAATTTCTATCATTAACTCCCTGAATACTTAACAAAAATGTGCAATGCTAAGAATAATTCTGGAATGAACTGTAGATTGAAAATTAAAAGAGTAACCTGAGATCTGTTGTAAGTATTGATGGAAAGAAAAGGTAGGATAGAAACCAGTTTAATTGGTATGATATGTGTGTAAAGTAGCAGAGGAATTTAGGCTAACTTGACCAACTTTGTCAAGCCTGGGTTCAATCAGTCTAATACCCTAAGCTATTTGGTCAAGTAAGGTAACAAATAAAGCAAACCAGTAAACCAGGATGGTTATATTGGAAAAATAGGTTTCCTGAAATCACACAGATACACACATGCACACAGAACACAGCTACACACATGCACACAGAATACATATACACACACTTGCACAAGGGATAATTAAGGGCTCAGTAGACCTAAATTCATGGAAATCTAAACAAACTATAAAACTAGAAAAATAACATCTAGAATTTACCAAAAATTAAGTAAGACAGAAAAGCTTTCTGGAAATTATTTTGCCATGAGAAATTATATAGAAAATTCCAAAATAAATTCTCTGCTTTCAAAACTCCTTTACTCTGATTAAAAAGAAAGAGGAAACCTTAAAGTATTATTTATACATGGTTTCTTGTATGTACGTTAGGTGATTTGATTACAATAATATTTTTATATTGGTTGAAAGATCCTGGATAGTAGAGAAAGGATGTTCTCTTGAATAGATGATCACTGTAAAAAAAAATCATTTGTGAAAAGTGGGTCATCTCAGATAGCAATATATAAAATAAACATAACATCCAGTCATCCAATATCAACAGTTAAACATCCATCACAATCATCATCCAATTCAACCAATAAAACACAATAAATAAACTGGTTATCATTATCAAGCATTCAATTAACAATTTGAACCCAATATTAAATTAAATGGCAATTATATTCGATAAAATTCAGATTTAACTGGAATGATGATTTAAACATACCAAACATCAATCAATCAACTTCCAATCACATCACAGATTTAATTTAACTAATATAAGACAATTTAGTAGTCGTGAGTGGGTTAAAACACTCACCTTCGATTTCAAATCCATTTAAAATCCAAACAAAAGGCCCAAAATTCAACGGTTTCAGAATTCGACCAAACTAGTTCCATAATGTCCGGAATTTCGATATGATCGCAGAGGAGGAAACCGCGCATGAATCCGAGCTTGTATGCAAAAGTTATTCGTGTGAGAACATTGAAATTCAAATTTCAATTAAAATAAAATATAGGCCAATCAGAAAATACCACGTCACTTTACCTTCCCAAACAATCGCGTGAAACCCTAGCGCCTCGTCCTCGACCCAAACTCACAGCCGCCAGAATCTCAACGTGATTCGCCGCCTCTACGCTCACCTCCGCCCACATCAGAGCCCATCGTCGAGCTATCCACTCCGAGTCGCACCCCTACATGGCAGTCGTGACCGCCGCATACCCTTGGAACGCCAGCGCCGCCGCTAGCATAGGTCACAATTTTAGGCCAACCCGTTCAACTTTAAGACAAACCAACCACATGGATGCGAGCTGCTCGACGTCCTATACCCACTGGTGCTCGCCGATCTCTCCCAGGACGAAGACCCATCGCCCAATCCGAAAACCTAATATGAACGGCAGAGAATAAATCGCCAGTTTCTGGCCAAACAATGCACCAAATCGAAAAATGAATTGCTATAGTAGGTTGTGATTTTCAAGGGCTTTCCAACGATATATAATTCGATATAGTTTGGAGAGTTCGAATTTCGATTTGAATTTGAAATTGGATTTAGGGTTTTGAATCTGCAGCCATTGAAGAAGAAAGAAGTAGCGGATAATGGAGTAGATAGATACGTATAGAAATAAAAAATGAGAAACCACTAGGGTTTATAATAGCCTATATATAGGCAGAGTTGAAATAGAAAAGAATGTACCATATCGATTTGGATTGAAACGATAACGACGACCCGAAAAGCCCATTTTGCTCCCAAAACGAAAGTGGGTCATCCAATATATCAAAATAGATGTTTTCGATATTTTAAAACTCAATGGAACATGTTTCAAATCCAAATTCCATTGTATACATAAGTTAGCTTTTAAAATCAGCTTATTTAAATTGAATTCAATAAATTGATTTCTACGCGCTTCATGCTCACACGATCAAACGACAAGTCTGATCGCTTCAAAACTTGGAATCCTACAATAACTCACTATTACTAATCCGATGAAACTAGTTTCGTCAAAATCCGAGACAGTGGCCAAAATGCCTATTTTCACGTTAATTAAATAAATTATTATTAAATTAATTAATCACCTTTTAAATTTTAATTTTAAAAGTTAACAATTTTTATCGTTCTTGATTACATATAAACTTATAATCTTTTAAAATAAGTTTTCCATATGAAATTCAATATTAATATTGCGCTAATTACAGCATTTAATTGCTATTGCCATAAGTTCATTAATTAAAATTTAAATTCCAATAAATTTATTTATTTTGATTTACATCTTATTATTCAATCAAGCATCATCTTATGGACATAATTAACATTGGTTTACCATTTATTACATCAATATTCTACAACTATCATTTTAATTCATATTAACTGCAATATTTAAGTAGATTAATTGCAATTGATTTCCAATTTAATGTCAACGGATTAAATAGTGAATGATAATTAAACAATTATTACAACTTACAATTGCAAACACATTTCTATGTTTATTGTTTACAAACCAAGCTAATAAATTCACACACCGATTAATTATTCTAGATTAACCAATTTTAATTAATTACCTACAATTTCACCATTAAATACAACATTGAATTTATTTCCTTATTTACAATTTATAACCAAATTAACTTTACAATTATTTCGATTAGTTGAAATTATATTAAAATAATTGTCAATAACTTTCCAACAACATTATTAAATCTTATTTTAACCATTTTGCCATTAATAAATCATAAATTTAAATTCCTCACAGTATTAAATTTCAAAGTCTTATTTAATTTAATATTTTAATTATTGGAAAAATACGGGTCGTTACACTCTTCCCCACTCAAAACTTTTCTCCCTCGAAAAGGAAAAGAAGGAATTAAGAAATTAATATATTTTATTCAAATTATTCAATTTATAACAATTAATTTACATAATTAAGTATTTTAAATAGAATATATCAATTAATAAACAATTGAATCTTCATATTCAAGTTTAATAAAAGTTCAAAAATATTTCACTTTCACAAAATTTTCTAAGTCCCAAATTCACGAAAAATTTCAGCAGTCCCCTTTGTATGGAGAGGTCTGGAAAAATAATAATATCGATAATATCATATATATATATATATCGTATTTCAATAATAAAATATCCCAAACCACGGGAAAAACAATAAAATATCGCTATAAAACCTTAATTCAGGAACATACCTATTTGTCGGGCAAACAACGCTTTATTTATGAAACCAAAAGCAGTAGCTATTGCTTCCATATGCCTGTATTTCACTTATATAATCCAAAGAAGTTAATAATTATGAAAAAGAGTAATATTTAAGTTGTTTCAATCAATAGCAAAACAAACCAACACAACATAACAATAGTCACAAGCAAACAGAACAACACGACCATCATATGTAACAAAGGAATCAATCATCCATCCATAGCAACCAAAACAAATGGTTTGTTCAGGCTCAGAAAGTTTTAATCGTAAATGGGTGATAAATAAACTATCAAGTGTATCCTACGCTCAACAGCCTTTGGTAATAACTTAATAGATTATTTATACATCCTTATACACTTAGAAGTATCCTTTCCCCAAACATCCCATAAACCCAAAACAACCAAGAATTTCAAATATTATTTAAATTTATTCTTATTAATTTCCTTTCACATTATTTACTGTTCATTTGTTTTCATTCATTCACACAATGATTATTTTCATTAATTTACATTCATTACTTACAAAATTCATTTCCCATTCATTCATACAATGCCTTTTCCATTACTTTACATCCATTTACTTACATAAGTTATTTCTATTCAATTATTTAGATCATCCATAAATAAATTCTTAAAATATTATGTAAGTTTCTTTGCAATTTTTAATATTCCATTATTATTTACTTTTATTTCCTTTTTACAATGATTATTTGTGAATCAACTCATACTTATATTTTTAACTCTTTTTCCACATTTATTTCTTTCATATATAATATTATTGAATATTAAATCTATTTCTGGATCATTTCACATTTTCTGAAGTTATAATCATTTAATTAATATAGTATTCACTTTTACAACACATTTTAATTATAAATAACTTCAAGCATTAACTTAAGTTTATAATATTCTTATATGTCTTAATTCTTCATTTATAAACATAATTCCATTGAACACTTTCATTACTTAAGTTTTACTTCCACAATATTCTATTACATATCCTATATAACGTTACAACTTTTGAACATTTTTGGTAAGTTATATATATGTCTTAAGAATGTAATTGAATGTCACATGAGTTTATCTTATTCAATTTAGTTAACAAAACGTTCAATAATTACATCTTCTAATTTCATTACTCTTTGATTTGCTAGTGACAACCTACAATTTCTTTACATTTCATTAATCATTTAACTCTTAATTTCTTATTTTTTATTTTAGAAGTTTCCAATTATTAATATAGTCAAGATTTTATTCATTATAATAATTAAAAATTCTAATTTACAGAAACTTAAGAACTAAATACCGGGTTCCATTTTCAAATCAATTTAAAATAATATAAATACTCATATCTTTTATATATCAATCATATTTAGAAATTAAAATTAAGATTTGTTTATCAAAACAAATGTGCAGTAAAACTATTACAACGGTCTTCCCACTTTGAAACTCGAAAATGAACGTCGATGATGGTGCACTCATCACTGAAATTATTTTTCAGCGACAGAGAGGGGAGTAAAGAACTTATTTCCTTTTAAAATTTCCTTAAAACATCTCTTTTAAATCACTTTGAAAATATTTATACCCGAAAATACTTCCAAATAATACTAATACTATATTCCAAAATCTTTTGAAAACAAACTTCAAACCCCGAAACTTAAGTTCTCAAATTTTCAATTCTTATTTACTTTATTTGTAAATTTTATTTTACAACCAATATTTATAAAATTTCTCTACCTAACAAACATCATATCCGAAACAACTATATCCATTTATAAAAATTATTCTTATATATACAAAATATTACTAGGTAAAATTATTTCATTTACCATATTTCAAAACAATATTGTGTCAATCTGCCATATTAAGTGTTTAGAATTCCTCCTATCAATGTCATAGCGTCTTATGTACCAGCCATAATTTATAAATACTAAACAGAACAAATTAACACAATACAAAACATTCTATAACACTAACAAATACGCTTTCTCATATATATACATCCAAACAAACTCATTCTAGGGTATTACCACCCTATTTCAAATGGGTCAGATCCCACAAAGTAAGGTTATCGCTAAACCTAAGCTCTGATACCAAATGTAACGACCCACCTTTTTGGACGGTTTAAATCGACAATAAACCACACATGTCAAACTCAAACCATTCAAAAGGGAGGATTGTTAGGGGGTAAATAAGAAAAAGAAGAGAAAGAATAAAAACAAAACAAAGAATCTCACAGCGAATTGACAAAATATAATAATCAAATAAACAGTTCATGAAGCTGTTTACAAAAAATATTTGATTACACATTTACAATACAGATTAGAGTTACATACAGCAGAAATAAATAAATAATGCAGCGGAACAACATGATGCAGTGGTATAAATATAATAAATAGAATACAAATCTCTGTCTTCGCCCTCCAAAGATAAAATGGTCTTCAATACACTGAAAAGCACAGATTGGCCCGAGCGTAATGAAAAGACAAAACACTCGAGTCAGAACAAAAAGGTCTTATGTAAGTTAAATCAACAATAAATAAATACTAGTGCAACGGCTTCAGAGATGTTTACGAGGTTTTAAATCTCCTATCCAGTGTCAAACGTGCGTGCAATAACTTAAGAGATGTTCGGGATTGCCATCTCCTAAGGATCCATTAAACTATTTACTATGTAGTAATATACGCTATTATATTATATCTATCAGTAAAGTATTAAAATAGCGTTAAGGCATTACCCTTATCCCCCTTAACACATTTTTATATATTTCCAGTCTATATAGATACTGTAAGCTCCACCAAACCGGTGGTTTACTCAGTGAGCGCTCTATAGGTACGGTACAAGCCAAACTCGTAATGGGCTCGATAAGGCATGTGACAAGGAACGCGAGACAATGTCAGGGTAGGATTCTACCGTTTGCACTCCCGGACTGGTGGTAACGCATAACAGCTACTACCGCCCACCTCGAAACACACTCCCAAATCAAATCGAGGAGTGACCACCAAATCAATCACAAATCATAATATGGTATCGAAGAAATGTGTTTGATAGGAGAAGCGACCTCACTTGGCCCAGTATAGCTCCTGTTTTAGCCACATCAAGCTAACTCAAGGGAGTCAGGGCTACGTTAATACCTTATACAGAATCGTTCGCCAAACCATCCTACTTCATTCTGGAATCTCCACCACGTGCACAGTTGTTAAAGTGGTTTTCGGTATTGGCAGAGAGTATGACAATATCCGATCCTGGTCTCTTTAACAACCAAACGCTTATTTCACATCGGATGGTTCTTTTACATTTCCAAAACCAATTCATAATTGATACTAAAATATCATATTTACTTCAAATCATACCACTTTCGAAATCATATTCAATTCAAAATATCTCTTATTTCAAAACCACCATATTTACTCAAAATATGCCATTTCACCAGAAAATATCGTTTTCAAATTCCAACGTAAGTTATAACATATGTAACCATATTCGCTTTTAAATCAGGGATTTAAATATAAACAATTCAAAGTTGCACTGTTTGAATTTTTGAAATTAGTTTAGATGGTCATAAATAGTTTAAATAGTTTTAAAATAGTTTAAAATACTTTAAAATGGTTTACATGGTTTAAATAGTTTAAATAGATTAAAATAGTTTAAAATAGATTAAAATAGTCTAAATAGATTAAATAGATTTAAAATAGATTAAAATAGATTAAAATAGATTAAAATAGTTTAAAGTAGTTTAAAATAGTTTGAAATAGTTTAAATGGTTAATATAGTTTTAAATAGATTTTTTTTATAGTTTTTAATAGTTTAATATAAAATGTTTTGATTATTGGAAATGGTTTATATAGTAAATAGTTTGAAAATCTAAATAAATTTGAATTTAAAATAATATATCTTTAAACAGTTTATATTAAAAGAACTAATTTGAAATTAATATCAAATTAAACTATTTCTTCTATTTCAACAAATCTGGACCATATCCAACTTTCAAATCAACAAACTCAATTTTAAATCTTTCAATTTAGATTCTCATTTAAAACCATTCAAATCTATATCGATTTCAAATCCATGTTTGAACTATAAGTTTATACTACTTCAAATTCAGTAGATTTCAAAGTTTAAATATTCAAACAGTTACAATAACTCAATTTTGATAAATTTCATCTATATTTCAAAATTCAACTTTGAAATTTCAATTTAAATTCTTTTAAACAATTCATTTGAACCAATTTCAATTTCAACATTCAAAGCTTGGATTTTCGAAAGTAATTCAGTTTATATAAATCACATTTTATTTCAAAATATCATTTAACTGGATTCAAAAGTTAAGGCTTTAAAATCATTTAATTTAACCAATCTGGTGTTTGTATATAATTTTCTACCGTATGGTCTAGTGATACAGATATCTATCATTTCAACCCGCAATAATTTAAAATTTACGGGTATATATCGTTTTAACCCGTAATCCCGAGTTAAAATTCAAAATCAAAAAAATCGCTCGAGTCTATCATTTCAACCCATAACGATTTTTCCCTGATCTATAGATCGTTTGGGTATGTATCATTTCAACCCATAGTGATTTACAAAGATTAAACTAAGGGAACTTGTAGTGTGATAGCAATATATAAAATAAACATAATATCCAGTCATCCAATATCAGCAGTTAAACATCCATCACAATCATCATCCAATTCAACCAATAAAACACAATAAATAAACTGGTTATCATTATCAGGCATTCAATTAACAATTTGAATCCAATATTAAATTAAATGGCAATTATATTCAATAAAATTCAGATTTAACTGGAATGACGATTTAAACATACCAAACAACAATCAATCAACTTCCAATCAAATCACAGATTTAATTTAACTAATATAAGACAATTTAGTAGTCGTGAGTGGGTTAAAACACTCACCTTCTATTTCAAATCGATTTAAAATCCAAATAAAGACCCAAAATTCAACAGTCTCAGAATTCAACCAAACCAGTTCCATAATGTTCGGATTTCGATACGATCGCGGCGAAGGAAACCGAGCGTGAATCTGAGCTCGTATGCAAAAGTTATTCGTGTCAGAACATTGAAATAGAAATAAAAATAAAATATAGGCCAATCAGAAAATACCACTTCACTTTACCTTCCCAACCGATCGCGTGAAACCCTAGTGCTTTGTCTCCAACCCAGACTTACAGTTGTCAGCATCTTAATGTGATTCGCCGCCTCTACGCTCACCTTCGCCCACATCAGAGCCCATCGCCGAGCTATCCACTCCGAGAATAAATCGATAGTTTCTAGCCAAACGATGCACCAAATCGAAAAAAATTGCTACAGTAGGTTGCGCTCTTCGAGAGCTTTCCAACGATATATAATTCGATATAGTTTGGAGAGTTTGAATTTCGATTTGAATTTGAAATTGGATTTAGGGTTTGAATCTGCAGCCATCGAAGAATGAAGAAGTAGCAGATAATAATGGAGTAGATAGATACGTATAGAAATAAGAAATGAGAAACGAGAAACCACTAGGGTTTATAACAGCCTATATATAGGCAGAGCTGAAATAAAAAAGAATTGACCATATCGATTTGGATTGAAATGATAACGACGACCCGAAAAGCCCGTTTCGTTCCCCAAACGAAAGTGGGTCATCCAATATATCGAAATAGATGTTTTCGATATTTTTAAACTCAACAGAATAGGTTTCAAACCCAAATTCCATTGTATACAGAAGTTAGCTTTTAAAATCAGCTTATTTAAATTGAATTCATTAAATTGATTTCTACGCGTTTCGAGCCCGCACAATCAAATGAAAAGCTCGATCGCTACGAAACTTGAAATCCTACATAACTCACTGTTACTGATCCGATGAAACTAATTTCATCAAAATCCGAGATAGTGGCCAAAATGGCTATTTTCATGTTAATTAAATAAATTATTATTAAATTAATTAATCACCTTTTAAATTTTAAATTTAAAAGTTAACAATTTTTATAGTTCTTGATTACATATAAACTTAGAGTCTTTTAAAACAAATTTTCCATGTCAAATTCAATATTAATATTGCGCTAATTACAACGTTTAATTGCAATTGCCATAAGTTCATTAATTAAAATTTAAATTCCAATAAATTTATTTATTTTGATTTACATTTTATTATTCAATCAAGCATCATCTTATGGACATAATTAACATTGGTTTACCATTTATTACATCAATATTCTACATCTATCATTTTAATTCATATTAACTGCAATATTTAAGCAGATTAATTGCAATTGATTTCCAATTTAATGTCAACGGAATAAATAGTGAAATGATAATTAAACAATTATTACAACTTACAATTTCAAACACATTTCTATGTTTATTATTTACAAACCAAGCTAATAAATTCACATAATGATTAATTATTCTATATTAACCAATTTCAATTAATTACCTACAATTTCACCATTAAATACAACATTGAATTTATTTTCTTATTTACAATTTATAACCAAATTAACTTTACAATTATTTCGTTTAGTTGAAATTACATTAATATATTTGTCAATAACTTTCCAACAACATTATTAAATCGTATTTTAACCATTTTCCCATTAATAAATCATAAAGTTAAATTCCTCACAATATTAAATTTCAAAATCTTATTTAATTTAATATTTTAATTATCGGAAAAATATGGGTCGTTACAAAGCTCATTAACTAATTATTAGGTATTATGTTAATGAACATTGATAAAAAGAGCATACTATTAGGACAAAATATTTTGACTCAATATTATTTGAACTAATTAGCTATTATGCTCATGAACCCTGTGTGAGCTCTTCATCTCCAACATCGCTAATCAAAGTAACAAGGGAAGTAGGTGGGCTTATCTTGCAACTTTTCTCAATCATCTCCATAACAGAGTCGGGTTCGCCTGAAAATAGATACAACTTCAACCGAACTATCTCTCCTGTTTCGAACCCACCCATTCAAGCCTAGTTCTTGAGCTTTTGTACTGTCCAGCCACGAAAGAACACACCTTGTACTCTACCTTTTATCACTACTCTGACCTTTAAATATCTCAAGTTAGATTCTCAATCAAATTGAAATTTCATATAGTAGTGTTGCAAGAACGATTGTGAAGTCGAATATGATGCTGAATATATAAATGGAACCGGTACTAAGTACAACTGCGAAGTATGTGAAATTGGAATTTAATCAGGAGTTGCTTCAAATTATTCACCTTATAATATAAAAATTAAGTTATCTGATTATTTATTTATATTAAAATTTGACCGTTATATACATGTCTAAGAGATGCCACTTCCCATACAATTCAAGGTCTGCCACACTACTACCATGATCTTCTTCACATATAATATCTTCTAATTTCTGAACATCTTCACTCTTTTTTAGTGTTTTATGATAAAACAAAGTAACAACATAATCGTGATAGACGACTCACTTGTAAACAGGCAACACTTTGTCCAAGAGCAAAAGAGTGGAAAATGAATTCTCTATACTTTTAGCGGGCTTTGAAAGCAATAAGTATGACACAGGTCCTGCAAGCACTGGCACAGTATCAATTCCAAACTGCAGTAACAAGAAGAAGAAGAAAAAAATCATGTAATGTATATAGATACATTGTCAACTATATGTGTATGTGTGTGCACTCAACAATCACTAAGGTGCAACTTAAAGCAGGTTTTCTTATAGTGGTAGAACTTACAGGTGGATTTCATATGCAACTTCATATACGCTAGCTCCGTATTAAATAACATCAGCGTTTGTGTATGAGGATCCAAATATTTGTTTAACACTAGTGCCCATACACTAGTTCAGTGACTATGTTTTCATTGAATTTATATAGTGAGAGTAAAAACTAATGTAGATCATGGCTTACATATTCATTGAATTTATATAATGAGAGTACAAACTTAAGTAGATCACGACTTACATATTCATTGAATTATTGATGTACTTAAAGTGGAACTACAAACTCATTTATGGGATGATAAATAATGGAGATTACCAAACTGAAAAATAATACTTACTAAAACCTGATTCCACAATGACATATGCGGTGGCCCAATGACATATTCCCCAATGAAAAATAATACTTATTAGAAACTGAGATTAAATATGGATGCACAAAAACACGTTATAATTACTAAACATTGACTACGCCATTACTGATGGAAACAAAAATACATTGACAAACATTAGCATACACCATATTGAAAAATATTTAATCTGCTACAATTTAAGAAGCTGAACCTTTAAGAGTTTTCAATGTAAGATGTACCCTTAAACAAATATTCTAGGGATACCAAATATTTAACCTACGCCATTATTTTTTATAGCATGTCATTTTCTCCTTGACATTTGCTACTATAATACCTCTGATAATCTGTTCTCAATTGGTTTGATAATTAACATTCATCATTTCAGTTTACAGGGTGAGTTGACTGTTTTAGATGGGTTATAATTAAGTTATCATAATGATTTAATAGTGGCTATGGGTTTAACTTGGGCAATTAGGATATGGCTGTGTAGCAGATAAATTAAATATTCCTGAGAGCAACTACAATGATACATGCCTTGAAGAATACAAATATATAATGTAGCATAGTAAATGGAATGATAAATTGTAATCTGTCGACGCCAAAGACTTTCATAAAATGCAAGCGAACAAACAACTTTGTTACAACTCTTATGAGTGCTTATTTAATCCTTTCACATGATTGGTATATTTGAATTATAAAGGAATCAACCAATTACAAAGTGTTTTATTTTAAAACTTATATGAGTGTAAAGAAAACTATACTCGATTTACTACTACTCCAAAGCAAGTATTAATATCAGAAGCCCCTGCAGATAGAAAATAGTCAAATTAGAATTTGGAATTGTTATCTAATCAAGATATCGGTAGCTTACCTGTAACTGCAAGGATTCATTAATTGTTCAATGTGATTTCTCTGCTTAGAATATTGCTATATATGCATGTATGTAATACCATGGACAAGCAGTAAATGCCATTTTACTATCATTAGTATACCTTTAAATATAATGATAATAATATGGACTTTCTTATACATGGGGCGAAAAATCCAGGTAAAAAGATTCACCCACCTACCTAAATCTAGCAATTTCTTAATAAAAAGAAACGCATCCGTATAATAGATAGTTTTAAGAACATTCAATACATTTGACGAGGGAAACTACTGCTTTGTTCTTCATTTTTCTTCTTTGTTATCATAAAATTCACACGATGGAAAAAATATATCATGGCAAATAACCAAAGATTTCAAATTAAATGCAAAAGTAATGAAATATCAAAGCAACATTGGTAACATAGGCTATTATATAAAAGGAACTTTTGAAAGAACCGCTAAATAACATAGTTTCATTATGATTTGCAGGAAATTTGGATAGTTGATAAGTTATCCTACATTAATTGTATTGACTCTTCACCTATGTAATTCCAACCATCGCAAGTTCAAGTCATAAACATGACCTTTCAAAACCTAGGGCTAGTGGAAACTTGATCAGGATAGTGACATGGCCAGAAAACTATATGTCAGTTCAGTATCAAGTTATATATATTTGTATTGACCTTTAAAGGCTCCTACAAAGTTCTCCAGTTAATGATGTGATAAAAAACAGTGGGAAGATGCATAATGCATTAGTTATGATATAAGATTGAAGTGGTATACCATGCAATTTCCCTCTATTAGACACTGCCCATGTGTAGAAACATCTACTCTTCCATATTTCATGGGGAATCTTGGGCCCATCAGCCTCCTGAAAAATATAGTATACCTGAAATTATATACAAAAACACAATTTTACTATATTTTTGTTTCACCAAATACATTTCAGTCCCAACCTCAATAGCTGTAGCACTAGCCAACTGGAACAAGTCCACATGCGAAATGCCTGGATACTTGTCCTTGAGAGGTTGGATGAACTTTATGGCATTTGTAAGAATTGTAACCTTTTACCACATTATTATCTTTTATACATTAGCAATTGTGTAAATGATTATGCAAGAAAAGTATGTTAATAGCAGCATTAGCTGCATGTTTTAATCAGTAAACATGACATCAATGGAGCCTTCAACTAAATATAAGTATACCGTTAAATACATTCAGATTATATAATGAACAAGGCATATGGTAACTGAAGAAAATTAAGAAGATGTATGATGAATGGCCAGAAAATGCAAAGACTTATCTTATAAACCTCAACTATGTTAGTTCTTGAGATGATGGTTTTGATGACAACAACCTTAGGACTTGTTATAAAATATAAATACTAACGTTATGGTTTAGATATATATTTATATGCAGAATATAAACATGCAGGTACCAAGAATGAAGACTGTACAATATAGAGATACAAGACTGATGAATTTAAAGATCGAAGATATCAAGATTGAAGACTCGTGAGTATCAAGAAATCAAGTTATCGAGAGTTCAAGATTTCAAACAGTACAAGATAATGTAGTTAGTCTAGAATTATGTTAAAACTTCTTGAAAGCACTTACATCTTTATTCGAAATTTATTCGTTGAATAGAATCCACTTCGAGCCTATTAAAGGGATGAAACCCTAGTGGGATGGAACCCACGACAATATCTAGTGGAACATATAGTGGTCCTATTTTGATATCCACTAATTTTATAAAATTGTTTTTCAAAAATATATCTCTTGTTTTTTAAAAATGTTTTCAAAACTTTCTTTTCAAAAAGACATCTCTCTTGTTTGAAATATTTTAACCTCAAAACTATTTTTATCATTTTTAATATTTTGATTTCAAAATTGTCCTTGTTTTTAAATCATCTCTTGTTTTAAATATTTAGCTTTAAAATATTTATATACTCAGATTTTAAATCACTTTATAGATTAAGATTATATATATTAAAAATTATTTTCTAAACTCTTTTATATGTTTAAACTATATTCAAATATATTTACAAAGTTTAGAAATTGTTTTGATAAATTATAGAAACCAATTTTAATAAGAAAATCAAAACATCAATTTTGCCTTGAGCATGTCGACATCCCTCAACCCCCCATGTCGACATGGTGTCCGTTATTTTCAAATTTGAATTTTCAAAAGAAGTGTCTATTCGTCGTATCCTTTCACGAATAGATATGGCTGTTGCTCTACTATAAATACCAATAAGTTCTAAACAAATTTTTATCAGATTTCATTTATTTTCTCTCCTCTTCATCTTCCACATTTATTATAAAGAATCCTAAACTATACTCTGCCAAAATACCAAGTTAATCAAACTTGATGATCTCTTGTTTGATTCTCTGCCACTCTCTCCATAAGATCTCAGTGCTATTCAGAGTTGTAGAATCTTTTGTCAAACTGTTGAGTAAAAGGTGCGATTGAGCCTTGAAATCAATTGGGTGTGATTGTAGCCTCGAAAATCAATTAGGTGATCTTTAGCCTGGTTAAATCAAGAGAGTTTGCCCTGGACTCGAATACAGAAGGGTGTACCTCGTAGCCTTGAAACCGAGGGTGTAATCTAGGAGATTATTTTGATAAGAAATCCGTACGATTGTACGGGAATGGATGTAGGGTAACTCCGAACCAGTATAAAATCCTGGTGTGTTCTTTCCTTTACTGCTTTTATTTAGTATTTGCATATGTTTCTGATTTTTTGATTATATCTATGTTTGTGAATTGCATTTGTTTGTGTTTAAATTGAATAAAATTCAAAAAGATTTAAAAAAATCCATTAAACACTATTCACCCCCCTCTAGTGTTATTCCAGCCTTAAGATCCGTAATCTGCATTTCTCACATTTGGTATCGGAGCATTGGTTTTCAAAATTTTCATAATCTGAATTTTGAAAAGTTTTAAAAATGGCTACCAACACTGGTTCTGTTAACACACTCACTAGTTCATTTGTAGAGGGTCAGTCTACTACCAGACCACCACTTTTTAATGGCAGTAACTATGCATATTTGGCATGTAGAATAAAAATATATTTACAGTCAATAGGATTAGACACTTGGAATATCACACAAACTGAATATTCTGAACCCACAACTAGTTTTGCACAGTAGACTGCTGAGCAAAAGACTATTGCACAAAATAATTCCAAAGCCATGAATATTTTATTTTGTTCACTTGATAGGAATGAATTCAATAGAGTATCTGTTTGTAAGTCTGAATATGATATCTGGAAAACTTTGCAAGTTACTCATGAAGGAACAAGCAAAGTCAAACAGACCAAAATATCCATACTCACAAATCAGTTTCAGTTATTCAAAATGAATTCTAATGAGTCCATTTCGGATATGTATAGTAGATTTTAGGAGATTGTGCATTCTCTAATATCATTAGGAAAAAAATTTCCGAAGAAGATCAAGTCAGAAAAATTCTTAATTCTCTTACTCCGGAATGGGATTAGAAAACTCTTGCAATTGAAGAAGCAAATGATATCGGTACTTTAAAGATTGAAGAATTGATTGGAAATCTTATGTCATTCAAAGTACAAATGCAAGGGAGAAGAGGTAGCAAGGCATTCGAAAAGAAGTCAATTGCGTTCAGTACATTAATAGATGGATCAGACTCGAGAAGTGATGATGACGAAGAAATTGCTTTCATGACAAAGAATTTTCGAAAGTTTCTGAAATACAAAAAGATGAACAACTTCAAAAAGAATGATCATAGGAATTATGGAAATCATAATGAAGTACCAAACCACATCAAATGTTTCAACTGTGACGAACCATGCCATCTCAAAAGAGACTGTCCGCATCCTGATAAGCAAAAGTTTCCTGCAAGCAATGATTATGCAAAGAAAAGGAAAAGAGTGTATACTGCTACACTAGACGATTCAGACTCAGACTCATCGTCAAGCGATAATGATCAGAAGACGGAAAATTCAAATATGTGCTTTACGGCTATTCATGATTCCAATGATCTCGGAGATGCGAATTTAGAAAAAGGTACACGTTTATAATATATTGGTTGAAATTGTTTGCTTAAACTTGTTTGATTGTTTGATTGTTTTTGAAATTATGTGTTGTTTGAATTTTAAATTTTTTATTATTATGTTTATGTTTATTTTTAATATTATAATATTTTTTATTAAAAGAGTATTATTATATTTAATATTACTCCAGAAAATATATAGACATTAAAAATAATATATGTATATAGATATTAAAGTATATAGGAAAATATAAGTCACATGAATTCTCTGACCCATGTCGACATGGCGCTACACATGATGTCGACATTCCTGTTAGAAATTTGAAATTCAAATTTGAATTCAAATCTTTCAATTTCCCTCCACCTTTTCACCAAATCCAATGTTCTGGAAAGGTACCTCTTAGTCAGAGAACATGTCTATTGAATATCTACTTATTTCCATTATCTTATCGTACCTTTTCACTTTCATTTTAAAATTCAAACTCTCTTTCACTCTTTCAAACTTTCTACTCTCTTCAAAAATGGCTTCTTCAAGCACTCCATCCACAATGAGGCTGTCTAAAACCATTAAAGAGTATCTCTATAATGATCCGGAAGTAATCAAGGCTTATATAAGCTATGTTAATTACGGAAAAGTTCACACGGGAAAGTTTGCTATCTTTAGCGATTTCTCTACATATGAAATCAATACTCTTCTTGAAGAGAATCATATCCTTAGTCTTTTTGATAATTCTCAAAATGATTTTGTTTGTTACCCAAATCTTGTTAAAATGTTTTATGCGAATTTGAATCACGGTTTTTATGAAGGAAATGAAGATGAAATTTGGAGTAGTGTTAAAGGCACTAAAATTGTTTTAAATTGTGAAATTTTGGGCAACATTCTCAATTGCAAGAATTCGGGAATATATCTTTCTACTTTTAATATTGATGAACATGATCGTAAGACATTTCATCACACTTTCGGAAGGAGATGACAACTTTGAATTTAAAAATCGTAACTTTCGTCCGAAAGCACGTATTGTCAATCTTCTTTTGCAACATACTATCACTCCTAGATCGGGAAATTTCAATAACCCGACTTTAAAAGTTTGTAAAGCTCTTTTTGCTATATTTGGTCATTATGACATTAATTGGGCGCAAGTGATTATGGATGAACTTCGTCCTAAGAATTTGGAAATGGGTGAGAATACCTTGTATCATGGAATCTATCTCACTCGAATTTTTTATTATTTTGGCGTTGATTACAAAAGGGAAGAATTTGTTTCAAGAAAAGTGTTTAATCATGCCAACATTTCTCTCATGAAAATTCCTTTCATATTTCAACAATATGAATCTCTTGCCGAAAAGGATGAAAGGTTGGCACATGAAGATATGGAGGAAGAAGATGAAGAAGAAGAAGAAGGGGAGGAAATGGAAATTGAAGAAGATAATGAAGAAACCTCCTTGGAAAGTATTGAATATCCTACCAATACTAACAATCCTTCCAACAAAACTCTCCTCAAAAATCAAAAGATTATAGTGGAAAATCAACGAATTCTCAAAAGATCCGTTAGTAAGAAATTGGATAAAATGTCCTCTAATATGAACAAATTCTATGCTAAAGTTGGTCGGAAACTTGGCTTATCATCATCCTCCTCATCCTCTAGCACATTCTAAGAACTAGTTTGTGATGTATTAGTTTGTTTTGTGTGAGCTTGTATTGTTCTTTTTATCATATTATGTAGTATCTTATGTGTCATCTATTTATAAAAATCATCTATCTTATGTTTTCCTACCTTATCGTGTCTGTGGAATAAATGTTAGTATAGTATATAAGTTTATATATATACATACTAATTCACAAAATAAATAAGACACATAAATTAACAGACCCATGTCGACAAGCCTCTACCCCCTATGTCGACATATAACTGTCAGATTTGGTTATTTTTTAAAATTTGAAATTAAAATAACTAACTCGTGCCTATTCATTTTAAACGAATTTCTGCCTATTTAAACACCTATTTCTTCTAGAAATTTGTAATCTTCTCATTTCTATTTGCATCTCTTCACTACTTATCAAAAATGGCTTCCTTTTCTCAAACTCTAAGTGATAACCTTGAAGAAACTCTCAATTCATTCAAGAATATACTTACTTTTATTCTCCGCTATCAAAGGCACTTAGAACAAAGTCAAATGCAGGTGATAAAAGAACAAGAGACGCATTTCGATGCCCTCCGTTGGATGATTTCTGCCCTCAACAAAGATGATCTCGTTGCAAATCCTATAGGAACTTTGATTCAAGATAATGAAGATTGGGAAGTAATTAAAAAGGATCCTATCTTTGGAGAAGAAGGATGGGTTGAAGTTCCTAGAAATATTTGATCTCCTTATGGTTTGAATTGCTTGTTTTTGAATTGTGTGATTTGATTTGATTTAATTTGCTTTGATTTGGTTTGAATGGATTGTATAACATTATATGAAACTTAGTATATATTTATTGGGTTTAAACTTTCATATTTGTCATGTCTTTATTATTAACTCATATTATATATATATATATATACTCCATCATAATTTGTCACAGGTACTCTAGTATAAAACTAAAGGGGAGTTATATAAGTTTAGAATTAGTTTTTTGTTGATGACAAAGGGGAGAAATATAAAATAGAGTAGTTAGGCTTAGATTAAGGGGGAGTTATTAGTTTTAGGGGGAGTTATAGTGAAGGTGAAGTATATTTTATAAACATAGGTTGTCATCATCAAAAAGGGGGAGATTGTTAGCCCTTGAGATGATGGTTTTGATGACAACAACCTTAGGACTTGTTATAAAATATAAATACTAACGTTATGGTTTAGATATATATGTATATTCAGAATATAAACATGCAGGTACCAAGAATGAAGACTGTACAGTATAGAGATACAAGACTGATGAATTTAAAGATCGAAGATATCAAGATTGAAGACTCATGAGTATCAAGAAATCAAGTTATCAAGAGTTCAAGATTTCAAACAGTACAAGATAATGTAGTTAGTCTAGAATTATGTTAAAACTTCTTGAAAGCACTTACATCTTTATTCGAAATTTATTCGTGGAATGAAATCCACTTCGAGCCTGTTAAAAGGATGGAACCCTAGTGGGATGGAACCCACGACAATATCTAGTGGAACATATAGTGGTCCTATTTTGATATCCACTAATTTTATAAAAATGGTTTTCAAAAATATATCTCTTGTTTTTTAAAAATGTTTTCAAAACTTTCTTTTCAAAAAGACATCTCTCTTGTTTGAAATATTTTAGCCTCAAAACATTTTTTATCATTTTTAATATTTTGATTTCAAAATTTTCCTTGTTTTTAAACCATCTCTTGTTTTAAATATTTAGCTTTAAAATATTTATATACTCAGATTTTAAATCACTTTATAGATTAAGATTATATATATTAAAAATTATTTCCTAAACTCTTTTATATGTTTAAACTATATTCAAATATATTTACAAAGTTTAGAAATTGTTTTGACAAATTATAGAAACCAATTTTAATAAGAAAATCAAAACATCAATTTTTCCTTGAGCATGTCGACATCCCTCAACCCCCCATGTCGACATGGTGTCTGTTATTTTCAAATTTCAAAAGAAGTGTCTATTCGTCGTATCCTATCACGAATAGATATGGCTGTTGCTCTACTATAAATACCCACAAGTTCTAAACGAATTTTTATCAGATTTCATTTATTTTCTCTCCTCTTCATCTTCCATATTTATTCTAAAGAATCCTAAACTATACTCTGCCAAAATACCAAGTGAATCAAACTTGATGATCTCTTATTTGATTCTCTGCCACTCTCTCCATAAGATCTCAGTGCTATTCAGAGTTATAGAATCTTTTGTCAAACTGTTGAGTAAAAGGTGCGGTTGAGCCTTGACATCAATTGGGTGTGATTGTAGCCCCGGAAATCAATTAGGTGATCTTATAGCCTGGTTAAATCAAGAGAGTTTGCCCTGGACTCGAATACAGGAGGGTGTACCTCGTAGCCTTGAAACCGAGGGTGTAATCTGGGAGATTATTTTGATAAGAAATTTGTACGATTGTACGGGACTGGATGTAGGGTAACTCCGAACTAGTATAAAATCCCGGTGTGTTCTTTCCTTTACTGCTTTTATTTAGTATTTGCATTTGTGTCTGATTCTGTGATTATATATGTGTTTGTGAATTTCATTTGTTGGTGTTTAAATTGAATAAAATTCAAAAAGATTTAAAAAATCCATAAAACACTATTCACTCTCTCTCTAGTGTTATTCCAGCCTTAGGATCCGTAATCTGCATTCCTCACAAACTATGCTATAGGCAGATATAAATATCTCACTCTAGCAATAACGCGTGCACATGTATATTCACCTAACAAAATTTTCCTAATTGACTAAATACATTCCTCCCTCCTTATATACAACATGGCTTCCAAATACGTTAGTTAGTCAACTCATACACTTCACTACCATGCATGTACCAAAGAACATTGGAGATGATTCTTAGTAGTAATTATTTACTCTTTGACTAATTAAGATATATCTTCATAAAACACCAAAGTCGATTGTATATTCAAGCACTATACTGTAGTTTTGCAAAGAAAAAGAACCATTTTCTGTTTTCTTATGTACAAATAAGTAGTACCATAAATAAATCGGTGAATGGTCTACTATAATGCATAAAAAACATCGGATGGACCTAAATAGATAGCTCTAATAATAAAATGTCACGCTTGTAAAATCCAGATATTAGCAAAACCCAAAATAACTAATGTAACAAAACCAAAACATATCTAGTTTGCAAAATTAATCGCTCACTTCTCAAAATCCTTAAAGCAATGCCAATCCTTTGAACAATATCCAAAATTAAATTAAATTTAAAGGTAAATTACACTATATTAGTAAAACGATGCCAACCCTTAAACTAAATCCAAAAATATCTCAAGCGAAAAAAATGTAGAAGTGATAGAGAGATTATTACTATGATAGAGAGATAATCTCAAGCAAAAATATCTCAAGCAATGCCAACCCTTAAACCGGATCCATCAACCCTATTGATAATAATAAAATATACTGATTGGGGTTTTGTAGTAACAGCAAACAAACTGCAGAAATTAAAATGCCTCAGCAAAATTAGGGATTTTCGATTACCTCGATTTATCGATTTAGGCTTGCGAACAAATCTGAAGGAAGAAAACGCGAGCAAATTGAAGGAAGAGTGCATCAACGAAGTGGAGCAGAGCAGATTGACAGAGATAATTAGAGATGAGCAGCGTAATGGAGAAGTGAGAGGAATTTTGTTGAACGAGGGTAGAAATGTAAAAATGGAGAGGGAAGGAGATGGAAAAAACATGATAAGGGTTTTTCAATTGGGCAGGAATACGGAAAAAATTTAGCAGCGATGAATTAAAAAAAACAAGAAAAAGAAAGGGCAAAAATAGTATTTGTTGCATTCACACTACAAACGCCGCCAATAAGTGCAACTAAAGGTAGGTTTTCTTGTAGTGCGACCAAAGAGAACGGGTGATTTGGATTTAAACGCATACATTGTTCGGATCACAACAAATATAAATATTATTAAATCACACAATATGGTGTTAAGTTTTGTTTTGATCATAAAACTTATCTTAATGACTAAGATGTCAACATGACAAGAAAGCATTCAGCACTACATATATATATATATATATATATTATTTACATCAACTATGAAATGGATGATGAATCTAGAATTATCTCGTAATAGTATGTTAATATGAAAAATATAGCCATGTCAAAACAAAAACTTGGATGGTAATTTAGCAATTAAAAGAACTTATTAGGCAACAGTAGTATACTACGTTGTCTCTAGAGTATTTAAATAAGCCTAATTTATTAGATTACACGAGAACTTGAAGTTTCTCAAATAAATTTCCATAACCACGTGTATATTGCATTATCATATGTTTTTGAGTGTTTATGTATAAACTTATGTATGTAAAATACTTGTGCAAAACACAAATCGTATCAACTTACGCAAAATAAAATTAGGATTTCGAAGAAGGTATGTGAAAACCCCACAAAAATGACATATTCATTTTGAATTATCTCCATGTATCAATTATTGTTATGGAGATATGAATTTTAACATATTACATATTAGGTTTCGTTAGGTTGACAGAATACAGTATTTTAGTTTAAACCGCTTTGATCTAAAAAACTGGAAATTTCCTATAAATGCAGAGGTTATCAATCCCTTGCCCCAAATCTTAATCTCCCTTTAAATTGACATTATCCTTCTTTTATTTTTCTCTCTAATGAAAATTTGTTCTCTTTAACCCCAAATAGCATTAAACAAATTACAACATTCAATTATTCAACCAATATGCTAAATCATTCACCTTGATGAGAAAAATAAATAGTATGCATTTGTTCATCGACAATGATCGCATGTGACAAGACCTATACCACGGGGACTGAAATGAAGTGTAGAGTTGAATGTGATGGAGTTCATCTTTGGTTTAGCGAAGGAGATCAAACGGGGTTCATCTTACACGTTCAGAGGAGCAAAGTTCGATGGTAGGTGGCACTTGATGTATAAAAGCCCAAGGCAAAGCCAAATTGCAAGAGAATATAAGCTAGGATCTCTTAAGTGTATTGGTATCTCATAATCACTTTTACTAGTCAATGCTTAATCTCCTCTCATCAAGTCGAACAATCTAACATCTTGCTTGGAAAGATTGAATGTAATTCGTTTGATGCAATTTGGAATCAAGGAACGAAAACTGACATTAGAGAAAGCTTAAAGCAAAATTGAGGTATTGTTGTCTTTTTATATAGAAGAGTACAATACAACAAAGTAACAAACCTCTTAACAGAAAAATACTAAAAATAGTGGCAAAACAAAACAACTAACTGATTATATAATTACATTATCATCCCCCCCAAACGAAATGGGGTAGATACCACATGAAGTTCGGACTTAGATATCGAAATCTGTCAATTGGTAAGGCCTTAGTAAGAATGTCTGCCACTTGATCCACTGATGGAACACAACGCACAGAGGGTTCTCGAGCAATAATCCGGTCCCGAACGAAGTGCAAATCAATCTCAATGTGTTTACTTCGAGCATGAAAAACAGGATTAGCAGCTAAAGCAGAGGCACTCTGATTATCCACCCATAATATTGGAGAGTCAACTAAGGTGATATGCAGTTCATGTAACAAGGAAACAAGCCACTTGATCTCGGCTGTAGCATTTGCTAAGGCACGGATTTCACTCTCTGTACTTGAACGGGCCACTACTTGTTGCTTCTTTGCTGACCAAGAAATTAAATTGCCACTAAAAAACATAGCATAACCTCCTGTGGATCTCCTATCATCAGGGCAGCTAGCCCAATCTGCATCAGAGTAGCCTTGAAGATCAAGCATAATGGCTGGTTTGATGAGTAAACCCTCTAAAATGGTCCCTTTTAAGTATCTGAGAAGTCTCTTACTTGCCTCCCAGTGTGTGACTGTAGGAGCTTGCATAAATTGGCTCAGTTTGTTTACGATAAATGGAACGTCTGGTCGGGTCAAGATCAAATATTGTAAAGCTCCTATAGTACTTCGATACAAGGTAACATCATAAAATGGAGCACCCTCTCTGAGAGAAAATTTATGAGAAGAGCTAGTGGGACTAGGACAAGCTTTTGCTCCTACAAGATGAAGTTTAACTAACAAGTCAGTTATATACTTAGTTTGAGATAAGTACATACCAGTTGGTGTTCTGTGGACTTCAACACCAAGAAAATAGTGCAGGGATCTGATGTCTTTGAGAGAAAAGCAGGTGTTGATATCAGATATTAGCTTGGAAATGAGGTTCGTATTTGGACCAGTTACTAAAATGTCATCAACATAGACAAGAAGGAGCAATAGGTTCTGTCCCAAGCCATAAACAAACAAAAAGTTATCAAACCTAGATGCTGTGAAACCCCAGCCAAAAAGAGTATGTTTAAGCTTATCATTCCATGCTCTTGGAGCCTTCTTAAGACCATATAAAGCTTTGTGTAGCATACACACATAACTTGGTTTTAAAGAGTCAACAAAGCCTTAGTACTGCTACATGAAAACTACTTCATTAAGAGTACCATTTAGGAATGCATTACTAACATCTAGTTGCTTGACATTCCAATTTGAAGAAATAGCCAATGTCAAAACTATTCTAACCGTGGCTAGTTTAACCACAAGGCTAAATGTTTCTTCATAGTGAATACCAGGTTCTTGAAGGTACCCTTTACCCATAAGTCTTGATTTTTATTTGTCAAGACTTCCATCTGCCTTGAGCTTAACTCGAAACACCCATTTATTGCTAATAAGATGCATACTAGGATCATAAGGCACCAAAGTCCAAGTACCTTGATTAATGAGAGCATCATATTCTTCTTTCTTGGAAGCAACCCACTTGGGATCTTTTAAGGCAGCTCTAGTAGTAGTAGGTTCAAAAGGCAGGAGTGACTTAGGGAGATGATGTTGAGTGGCCAAGTAAGTTTTTGGTTTGTATATTCCATGTTGAGATCTTGTGATCATATGATGAGTTCTTGTAGTTGGAACATGTAGATCTTCAAATAGAACAGCTGTAGTGTTAGACACGACTGCAGTAGGTTGTTGAGGTGGAATTTGTTGATATTGATTAGGTGAAGATCCTACTGGTGAGGGTGGTTCAGGGACACCAGTAACTACAGCTTGATTAGGAAGCATCTCAGCATTGGAGGTAGATAACTCAGGTGAATTAGGGGCACCAGAATTTGTAGCAACAGGAACATAATTATGTGAACAGGAACCACTAGTAGAAAATTGAGCTGTAGGAAACTGATGAGAGTTAAAATCAGTTACCTGATGCTCAGTTGGTGTTTTAGAGATGGAATATTAACTTCATTAAACACCACATTGCGAGCAATAAAATTCTCCCTGCTTTATTCTCATAGATGTATCCTTTATATGATGCGGTGATATCCCAAAAAGATGCAAGCTTCAGACTTGAAACTCAACTTGTGATTATTATAGGGCCTTAAGTGAGGATAGGAGATGCATCCAAAGGGCTTTAGGAAGCTGTAATCTGGTTCATGATGAAAGAGACACTCATAGGGACTAATATCACTCAAAATAGAAGTAGGAAGCCTATTAATGGAATAGACAGCACATTGAAATGCATGCCACCAATAGGACATGTCAAGACAAGATTTAGCTAATAAACTAAGTCATGTTTCAGTGATGTGTCTATGCTTTCCTCTGCTCTTCCATTTTGTTCATGTGTATGTGGACATGGATGTTGAAAATGAATACCTTGGTCATTTAAGTATCTTTCAAACCTTCTGTACTCACCTCCCCAATCAGCTTGTATATTTTTTATAGTTAAACCAAATTGCTTCTCAACAAGAGCTTTGAATTTAATAAACACCCCAAAAGCTTTTGTATTTAGTGTTAGAGGAAAAATCCAAGTGAATCTACTGAAATCATTAAGAAAATGCACATAATAGATGAATCCATCTTTGGATGGAGTATAGGAAGGTCCCCATAAATCAGTATTAAGGAGTTCTAAGGGTTTGTTAGCTCGACTTGAGGACAAGGAAAAAGGCAATTTATGACTTTTACCTTTTTGACATGCATCACATAATTTTAAGTCTTTTATTGAACCTGAATTAGGAATTTTTGACAGTATTTTGCTTAAAGTTCTAGATGAAGGATGACCAAGTTTGCAATGCCACACATTAACATCATTAGAAAGAGATGAAGAAAAAACTTGTGGATTAGAATCACAACTAGAAACAGATTCTTTATTCATTTGGAATTTATTACAAACATTTGACAAAGTGTTTGAAAAACAAGACTTATTATAAGAAGATGCCAAAGCATCACAATGATGAAAAGAACTAGAAAATGACTCTGATGTGGTAGCTAAATGACATTGCAGACCAGTAGAAGGCTTATAAGAAGCCTCTCCAAGCATGTAGAGACCATTTCTAACCTTCCCTTTGAGAATCACATTTCCGGATTGTGTGTCCTTGAAAAAACAACAAGATTTGTGAAATTTAAGAGAAACATCATTATCTTGAGTTAATTTGGAAACACAGACAAATTTTTTAGTAATAGCAGGAACTTTTAAGATAGAATTTAAGTGTACAGGAGAATTTGATGAAGAAGAAATAATAGCACGACCAATATGAGAAATTAATAATTTCTTACCATTACCTACTGTCAAAAACTCAGAACCAGCATAGGGTGTAGCAGAATCCAGATTTTCCATGCCAAAAGGAACATGATTTGTTGCATCCGTATCAACATACCACATAGAATCCTTAACAAAATCAGGGACACTAGGCGAGGAATATGCTTGAGAATACAATTTAGTTTCATACTCAGTGAGATAGGCTCGAGGTTGAGCAGCAGCAGGTGCCTTTGGTGTGATAAAGTTCTTCTCAAATTTATAATGATAGATAGCAGCAGTATGTCCCAATTTTAGACAAACTTGACATAAAAGTCTTGAGCTAGAATGATTGGGGGAGCGACTATATGGTCTAAATCCAGTTCTTGATGTGTGATCATAAGAGGTTCCTCTATTGTTTTGAAATGGAGGTATGTAAGGGCTTGAATTGTTGAATCTTGAAGATCCAACTGTGAGATTTGCAGAAAACTTGGATGTGAGATCAGCAACACAATTGTGACGCTTAAGTCTACATTCATGAGCCATGAGTAGAGCCTTAATTTCTTCAAGTGACTTTGATTCAGTGCTAGAGGTAATTACTGAGACAACTTGGTCATATTCCTGACCAAGACCATTAAGAAGTTGGAGCTCAAGATCATCATCGTTGACCATATAACCAGCAATAGCCAAATTATCACAAAGAGATTTTATCTTTTCAATATAGGCAGAAATGGTTAGATTACCATTCTGAATATTACACAGTTGACCCTTAGCTTGTAGTGAACGAGCCTTGGACTGACTGGAGAATCTATGTTTGAGAGCTTTCCATAGTGAGTAGGATGAAGTGTGTGAAGCTACCATAGCAAGAACAGCTTCTGTCATCGAAGATCGCAACCAGGACAGGAGGAGCTGATCTTTTCGCTTCCGTTGGCTGTAAGTTGGATTCGGATCTCCATTGATCAAGAACCGAGGAGGTTTATCTTTACTAAATAGAAGATCATCAAGATTGTGGCCTATAACCGTAGGAACCACTTGAGATTTCCACGCCAGAAAGTTGATTCGATCAAGTTCGATTGTCAGTGAAGAAGTTAAAGAATTCGAAAAAGGATTCCAAGATTGATTCGGAAAATTAACAGAACCAAAATTCGCCAGAGTAGGGTTTTCCATAGTAGGGTTCTCCATTGTTTGTCTTCGTTATCGTTTGTATCAAATTGAGGATCGTTTGAAGAATTTGCCAAGGACGTTAGTCGGATGGCTCTGATACCATAATGAAGTTTGTTGAAATTAGAGATATATGTAAAAACTTTAGAAAAGTTTCATAAGAGAATTTGGGGAAAAACCTCAAAACAAAACTGAGGTATTGTTGTCTTTTTAAATAGAAGAATACAATACAAGAAAGCAATAAACTACTTAACAGCAAAATACTAAAAATAGTGGTAAAAAAAAACAACTAACTGATTATAGAATTACATTGGTTATCAAAGAGACATAAGAGAGTGAATAAAATCTTCATCCAAATATAAACGAATTGGGTTTGAGAACCACTGTAATGACCGAAAATTTCAAATTTTTGGGCCAAAGCAGTTTTAAACTTGAAAACAACCAATTCTATCAGCTTAAAGAAAACTAACATGTTACATGTTAAGATTCATATCTCGACAACACCAAATGTCATGAGACAACCCAAATGCCTAAAAAGACAACATTTTTTTGTGGATTAAAATTATTTATGGGACTTCTCATCCAAATTCCCTTTTACAAATATCTATTTTATTGGCTACAATTGAACTTCAGTCCAACATCAATCCAAATTAATTCTTCATTTTGCTATCATACAGTAAACAAAGATGACATTTTGAATCATCAAAATCAACAATGATTATTCCTACGCATTCCTATAATAATTAGCATTTAAAGATCATGCCTATTTCTTCCATTGCCATCCATCTTCCCACTTAACAAGAAAGTAGGAAGCAACAAGCGGTTTGAAGTTGGAGGGGTCAAGAAGAAAAATGATTAATTGGAAGAGTCAAAATGTTTCTATTGTTAGTTTTGCTTTTCGATTGTGAAACTGAATTGTAAAGAGCAAACGTTAGAAGGTTCTAATGCAATGGATGGACCATTGTCCTAAAAGTGAACTTAACACACTACTGATGAGTTGATAATTTTCATCCACTCATTATGGTTGTTGGACGAATTCTCATCACCAAACTAAGGCTACTGCCAAACCATCTCTCTCCCTATGCTACCAACCCATCCTCCTTCTTCCAAATGCCTCACCGAACCAACCCATTCAGCGTCAATCCCTTCAACCCCTCCTCTACACCGAACAAAGCTCTCCACCGAATGAAGTCTCCACCGAATGAAGTCTCCACCGAACAAAGCTCTCCACCGAATGAAGTCTCCACCGAACAAAGCTCTCCACCGAATGAAGTCTTCACCGAACCAAAGTTCTACCGGTCCACTCAATTTCCTCCGCCGAACCAAGGGAAACCGGACCAATTCCACCAGGCCAGATTGCATCAGCCCAAGCCCACCAGCAGCTATATACATCCAAGACCCCTGCTCCCAGCCTCACTCTATAAATAGAGGGGCAGAGGTACAACAATGGGGGACAAGTTTTTGAGAGCTCAAGCACGGAGAGAACTTTCAAACAACTCTCTTTTACTTGTATCAGAGCTTTGTACTTATAATCTAAACAAGAGAAGAGAAATAACATATAAAGTGGATGTAGGCACATTCTGGTTGAACCACTATAAATCTGCGTGTCTTTTTACAGTTTAGCCCCTGTTTTTCATATATTTGCAAAAATCACCCAAATCACTAAGAACGACATAAGATTTACTAAATCATACGACTTTGAGGTGTTTTTCCATTTTTTGTGCAAACGTTTTTGGTGCTTTCATTGAGAGCTAGAAGCTCGAAGCTTCAGCTTCATCCACTTAACAGTTTTCCTAACAGCATCGTTCGCCACTTGGAAAACATGCCTCCCAAACAGAGAAAATATGTTAACAAAGGAAAAAACATCGCATCCAGTAGCCTTCCAGATCCAGCTGTCACGAATCAAGTAAATCGTCCTCCTCCAGCAGTAGTAACAAATGAAGGAAAGGCTAATCCGACCACTCCTGCCACAGAACAGCCCGCAGCAATTACTAGGGCAGATTTAGACAGGGTTGTGGTTGAAGTAACCAACTGCTTCACGTCCAAGCAGGAAGCCTTGGTGGACCATCTCATGTCACGCTTAAGGGATGCTGAAGAGTCCAATCGCAACACCGAATCATGGGGCGAGTCCCAGTCTGGAGGATCTCAGAGACAACAAAGATCTTCCTTCTTCGAAGGAGCTAACGGTAGAAGTAACCATGGTAGGAGCCGAGATCGAGCACTACCCGAAGTTAGGCCTGAGGAAACATTTGGAACCGAACCCAACGGTGGAGGTACCGAGCGAAGGTCAACTGTAGCTGAGCCTGTCATACTGCCTAACCATGGAAACGCCAGTGAACGGGGCCGAGCTAGAGTCCAGCCCGAAGTTGGACCCGAGGAAGTGCTTAGATCAGAACCCAGTAGGGGAAGATCAAGGCAAGGGCCAACTGTAGCTGACCCTAGCATGCTCCCAGAAGACCAAAGGCAGCCACTAGAAAATATGAGGAATGATAGACAATACCATCCCTACAAGTCATCTGGACGGAATTAATCCCATAGAACAGAACCAAACTCGTTTCTATCTGCTCCAAATTCTGATGAAAGGATGGCACACTTATTCAAAGAGTGCGTCCAATGGGAGCAAAGAGATCGAGGGATAGGCGCTAGGGTAACCAGCCCTTTCGCCCGCAACATCGAAATTGCTATCACCCCCCGAGAATGGAAGATGCCAACAATGGAACCTTACAAAGGAACCTCCGACCCCGTTGTACACTTACAGAGATACACACAACATATGCTCATGAGTGGAGCAATAGAGGGAGTACTGTGCAAATGCTTTCCGCTCTTCTTAGCAGATCTCGCTACCTCCTGGTTCTGTCATCTACCCCAGGGATCCATCAGCTCGTGGGAAATGTTGAAAGAAAAATTTATCAGTCAGTTCCGCATTCATGTGGAGCAACCTAAGGACGCTTATTCCTTATCCAGCGTCAAACAGAAACTGCAGCAATACCTAACCCGATTCAACGCCGCAGCCGCCATAGTCCAAGATGCCGATGAGAAGCTTATCTTAATGGCCCTCTATAGTGGTGTGCATCCGGACACTAAATTTTCTAGAAGGTTGACAAAAGAAAAACCAGCTACTTTACCCGATTTCTTCCATGAAGCCGGGAAATATATGAGGCTCGAGGATGCTGCCGTTGAGGGGCAGTCAGGACAGCAAAATAAGGCAACTCACAGCAACGCCCCTGCTGTGGCAAGGGATGTTCGAAGAAATGATCCCAGAGACAATGTTGGGGGCAAGAAGGGAGAAAAGCGCCTATATCGGCCAGGACCGAGATTCGACACTTACACTCCTTTGAACGAGACCATCAAAAATATCTTCCTTGCCACCCAAGGCGAAGTTAGATACAAACGCCCACCATACAAGAAGGAACCAGATAACGCGCAGAAGTCTGGAAAGTTCTGCCGTTTCTACGAATCTCATGGGCATGATACCAATGAATGCCATCATCTCCGGGACTTGATTGAGGAACACATCAGAAGGAAGAAACTGGAACGCTATGTAAAAGGTCAGGACAGGACTCCAGCTCCTGCCAATGAGAACCCAAGGCCATCCTCACCGGAGATCGGCAGAGGAAACCGCAACACTAGCAGCTCTAGTCAAGAGAAGATAGTGGTCCATACCATCTCGGGAGGACCGCACATCGCAGACAGAAGCTGGAAAGAGATGGAAAGATATGGAAAGTCGCTCAGAGACAATAAAGACTGTGTCAATTCGGTTATAGAAGAGCGCCACCCAAAGCGGAAAGAAAGTGATGACATCACATTCGGTAAGCGTGACCTAGAAGGAAGGCAATACCCTCACATGGATCCCATGGTTATCTCTGCCCGACTCGGTCCCGCCGAAGTTTACCGAATCCTAGTAGACACTGGAAGCTCAGTAAACATCCTGTTCAAACATGCATTCGACAAAATGAAATTATCAATGAAGGATGTGTCTCCCTGCGATAAACCACTACACGGTTTCACTGGAGATGCGAAGATGCCCCTCGGGCAACTGGACCTCTTTGTTGAGATTGGAAGCCACCCCCGCTCCGTTGTACAAAAACAAACGTTTGTGCTAATAGAAAACCATTCGGCCTACAATGCCTTCTTAGGAAGGCCAGCCCTGTCTGACTTCCAAATTGTCCTAGCCCAATGGTGCCTAAAGATGAAATTTCCAACGGACAATGGAGTAGGGGAAGTAGAAGGGGACCAGGATGTTGCTCGAGACTGCTATGTGACTGAACTTCGCAACAACTACAGGAAGGATAAAGGGAAGGGTATAGAGGTTGCCCTCTGCACGAAAAGTCTAGAAGCATAGCAACTAAAGAAAGCCCCTCCTCTTCGATATACCAGCGACCCTTTCAATGAATTAGACCCCAGGGACAGAGAGGAGGAGGCCACCGCCGAGCCTGCAGAGGCTATGGAGTTTGTATCTGTAGACAAGCACGACTCGAGTAGACTATTGAAAATTGGATCCCAATTAAAGGCAGAGTTGAAGGAGCAACTCATCGACTTTCTCCGCCACAACTTGGATGTATTCGCATGGTCACATGCTGACATGACCGGAATCTCCCCCGACGTAGCATGCCACGTACTAAACATTGATCCTACCAAGGCACCCGTAAAACAAAGAAAGAGAAGCATGGGGGCAGAGCGATCAGCAGCCCTCGATGAAGAAGTAAAGAATCTACTCGCCAACGACTTCATACGAGAAGCCATCTACCCGGAATGGATCGCTAACCCGGTGCTGGTAAAGAAGGCTAATGGGAAGTGGCGAACATGCATTGACTTCTCCAACCTAAACGACGCCTGCCCAAAGGATTGCTTCCCACTTCCCCGAATCGACCAACTTGTAGACAGCACAGCCGGGCACGAGCTCTTATCTTTTATGGACGCATACTCAGGGTATAACCAAATTCCTATGCATGCTCCCGACCAAGACCACACTAGTTTCATCACCGACCGGGGTTTATACTGCTATAAGGTAATGCCCTTCGGACTTAAAAATGCAGGAGCCACCTACCAACGCCTCGTCAACAAGATGTTTGCAGGGATAATAGGGCAAACTATGGAAGTATATGTGGATGACATGCTGGTAAAGTCAAGGAAAGCCAAAGATCACGTAAGCCACCTAGGCAAGATGTTTCAAATACTTCGCCAGTATGGAATGAAGTTGAATCCTCTAAAATGCTCCTTCGGAGTATCATCAGGAAAGTTCTTGGGATTCATCGTCCATGCCAGAGGGATTGAAGCAAACCCTGAACAAGTCCGAGCGCTAAGGGATATCAAGATACCTTCCACTCGGAAGGAAATGCAAAGTTTGAATGGAAAAGTGGCCACCCTAAGCCGATTCATCTCCAAGGCAACGGACAAGTGCGTCCCCTTTTTCGAAGCTCTAAAGAAAGACAAAGGAAAGTTCGAGTGGACTGACGAATGCTTAACCGTTTTCCTTAACTTAATCGAACACCTCCAGAAACCACCGGTACTCTCGACTCCAAGTGAAGGCGAAGAATTATACCTATACCTTGCTGTGTCATCTCACGCCCTGAGTGCCGCCTTGGTAAGGGAAGACAACTGCACGCGGCGGCCAGTTTACTTCGTCAGTAAGAGGTTTACGGGGGTAGAAGTCAGATATCCTAAACTCGAGAAGCTAGCATACTGTTTACTAATCACATCACGGAAATTGCGTCACTACTTCCAGTCCCATTCCATCAAAGTTCTGACCGATCAACCACTGAGGCAGGTACTCCATCGTCCCGACACTTCTGG
The DNA here is from genome assembly GCA_030737815.1 of Allium fistulosum. Lineage (NCBI taxonomy): Eukaryota > Viridiplantae > Streptophyta > Magnoliopsida > Asparagales > Amaryllidaceae > Allium > Allium fistulosum. The sequence continues at coordinate 76,062,712 of CM060906.1, forward strand.
GCGACTACTTAAATGGTGCATTGAACTAAGTCAGTATGATGTCACCTATCACCCTGGCATCGCCATCAAGGGACAAGCCATGGCTGATTTCATTGTAGAATTCACTACCAACGAAGAAAAGGAGCAATTGGAAATAGCAGAAGACATCATGTGGAATCTCTTTGTGGATGGTGCATCGAACGAACAAGGCTCGGGGGAAGGTGTGGTAATAATCACTTCCAGGGGAAACAAACTGCACTATGCTATAAGGTTGGAGTTCGCTGCCACCAACAACGATGCAGAATATGAAGCAGTGATAGCCGGACTAGAACTTGCCGTAGAAATCGGAGCCAATTCTTTGTATCTTCACAGCGATTCTCAACTTATTGTTAATCAAATACTAGGAGAATTCCAAGCTCGAGAAGAACGACTCATAGCATATTTAAAGAAGACCAAGTTACTTCTCAGCCGATTGGACCACTACTTAGTCAAACACATTCCTCGGGAAGAGAACCAAGAGGCCGACGAATTGGCAAAGCAAGCAAGTGTGAGAGACAGCGCCATCTTCGGGGCAGTAACCATCTCAAAGCAACTGACCCCTAGTTTTGAGCAAGTGAATCTGATAGCTGCAACCAAAGAGGCAACTTGGATGACTCCCATCCGAGACTACTTACAAAACGACACACTGCCCAATGGGCGTAACGAAGTCAAGAAAATCTTGAGAAAAGCTTCCCGCTACACAATACAAGAAGACGTCCTCTATCGATGCGGATTCTCTAACCCGTTATTAAGGTGTGTCGCTGGGAGGGAAGCCAGGGAAATCTTATCCAACATTCATCAAGGAAGCTGCGGAGATCACACCGGAGGACAAACATTAGCAAAAAAGACACTCAAATATAGATACTTCTGGCCCACCTTAAGCAAGGATGCCTTGGATTTCGTCAAAAAGTGTGACAGATGCCAGAAGTTTGCTAAGATTCCGCGGCTACCAACGACTGAGATTACTCAAATGACTAGCCCTTGGCCCTTTGCAGTATGGGGAATTGACTTAATCGGCGAACTACCGATGGGCCGAGGCGGGGCCAAATACGCTGTAGTGGCAGTCGACTACTTCACCAAATGGGTGTAAGCGGAACCTCTGAATAAAGTATCTTCAGCAAAAGTTATTAACTTCTTGATCAAAAATGTTCTGTGCAGGTACGGAGTCCCACTCAAAATCATATCAGACAATGGACTTCAGTTTGACAGCGAGGAATTCGCCAACTGGTGCCAAGAGCACGGAATTAACAAAAGCTTCTCATCCGTAGCGTATCCCCAGGCAAATGGACAAGTCGAAGCCGTCAACAAAATTCTGAAAACTCTAATAAAAAAGAAGCTCGAAAAGTCAAAGGGCGCTTGGGTGGATGAACTTCCTACAGCACTATGGGCCTATCGCACATCTTTCATAACATCAACGGGGAACACTCCTTTCTCTTTGGCATACGGATCGGAGGCTATGCTCCCAGTTGAAACCATTGTGCCTTCCCACCGTAGGATCCACTATAACCCAGAAGAGAACGAAGAACTCCTTCACATGTCTTTGGATCTAGTTGAGGAGAGAAGAAATGATGCAGTCCTTAAAGCAGCAGCCCACAAACAAAAAGTGGCGGCACAATACAACTCCAAAGTCAAGCATCGTACCTTACAAGAAGGGAATCTTGTCCTCAAGTGAATCTTCCCTCGCCCCGGAGCGCTAGACCCAATCTGGGATGGACCATATGTAATTCATAAAGATCTCCACAACGGAGACTATATTTTGTCAACAGTGGACGGAGAGGTGTTCTAGAGGGCAAGGAACATCCAACACCTCCGTCGATACTTTTCTTAACTTGTACTGCCCATATGAAGTGAATTAACAAAGAGAATCAGTGGACGTAGGCATTTTCGTGCCGAACCACTTTAAAAAACCTTGTCTCTTTTTTAACTTGTTCCTTTATATCTTGGCTGCTTGTTAACTTTATCCTTTTCTGTTGAACAAAATCCTGTGCATACAGCGTTTCAATTCAAAGCACTCCACAACGCAACTTCACCTGGACAAGACCTAACAGGTACTATGCGAATCTATGCCCTCGCCAATGAGACACTTTTGCTCCAGCACCCCTCTGCTGCGGGTTAACTCATTGATCGCGACGGCCCTTAAAGCCAACTGTAATGAGCCGATTATAAGCCACCGAGAAGGCCGACTATAGCCGAGGCAGCTCATTACGACGTTCGGCTCGCCGGCAACCGTGAACCGACTATAAGCCCCAACATAAGGTGTGGCCAGCCAGGGACAGTTCATGGTTGACGATCGACACCCACGCTAGCCGGCCACGGTAAATCGAATAATACCAACGATTACGGGCCATAATGGCTCGGGTAGTTACTGTGCGCGATCTCGGCTCCGATGTGTCTTAAGTACGGCTGAGGTAAAAAAGAATTAACTCCCCGCGGAGGCGTAAGATGGGTGACAAATGTCTCCAAGACCCACAGCTAGGGAAAGTGACTACAAAACCCATTTGCCACGAACTTAAGCACATCGACGGCCTTCCGTGATTGGAAGTTTTTACTATTTCCCATATTTCCATTCTATTTTTAGAACTTTCCTCTTATCCTCTATAACGATCCCTAAAGCACAGGTCACAGAATAGGAGGCATTCGCAAATGAGACCGGATGGCCGGGCACTCGACAACATTTTCATACTCAGTCACGCTAAAGCCGCCGTCTACAACTAAAGAAGGAGGGACGGTATTTTATTTTTGTGTGCCTAAAAACATAGCTATAGTTTATTCGCACATCACGTTAGTATTACAAGATATGAAATTATACTTTAAGCAGGAACTTAGCATCAAATACCACTGAATCACAAATACACGCATAGCTATATTTCTTATTCAGCACGTTAAGACTACAAAAAACATCCATATATAACGAAATTATCATAAGTTAAGAATTACATGCCGAAAATCAAATCTCTTATTACAAGTAGCACCATTATAACTTGAAAGCCATGTTACTGTTTTAAAACCAACATGTGTAACAGTATCGAGTCAACCAAAAGAAACATCCAGGTCGAATCAGGAAGCTGGCTGCATTGGATCTTTACCCTTGTCTTGTTAGTGTTGACCGCCTGATCAGGCAAGAAGAGAAATCATTAGTGATAAGCAACAGAGTTAACGAAAGAAGAAACTAATGAAGAAGAGGTTACCAGCAACTTCCCCTTGATCGTCTTGGTCGTCATCCCCTACTTCCACACCTGCCTCTTCAACCGCAAACAACCGCATCCTCTCCTTCACCGCTATCTTCTCCTCCTTGGTGAACTGAGCGGTAACCGCATCCATCCTAAAGACCGCTCCACCCTCCTTATCCACCTCAGCCTTGGCTTCCTCTAAAGCCCTGAGGTAAATCCTAGCCATAACCCGGGGGTAGTCGTCCATCCAAGATAAGCTGCCCTGTTTCCAAATGCGAAAGTACATATCCTGCAGCATATCATCCATCATCCCCTCATTTTCCTCAAACTCCCTCATACGAGCCTCAGAAACCGATAGCCTTGCAATGGAAGCATCCCTCTCCAGTCGGTATCGCGAGCAGTCAGCCTGAAGGGACCTCCTCATCGCCTCCATCTCCTCCTTTAGCCTGACCTGAGCAAGCTCTGCGGCTTCAAGCTTCCCCGACAGCTCCTCTACCTGCTCAAGATCTGCCCTCCGAACCTCGTCCACTATCGAGATGGCCATATTTATCTGCTCCTTGCAGGCAGCCTCCATCTTCCGCAATTCCGCCTTACTAGCCTCCTCCATAGTCTTCCTCAACCGCCCGGAGGCAGCCTCATGCTGGGAAATCTGAATGGCCTAATCAGCAGGCTGTTTGGCCTGGTCCGAAACCATCAATCGTAGTCGGATGTTGGCACTCCCAATCTCCTCTCCAGCCTTAACCAGCCGGGCATGATGCCCCATTAGCTTCCTAGTCTCCTCCGCCACCCGATCAATATTAGCCTTGGCCTCGTCTCCCATGGTAACCATCCGAGTAGTAAGTAAATCGAGATCTAAGGACTTAGCCTCATCAAGCACCCGTACCATGGGATTACGGGGAAGAAGGTGCTCACCGGTAACCTCGTCGAAGGTAATATCATGGGAACTTGGATCCAGATCAGGATGACCCGCAAATGGATTACGAGCCAAACCAGGACGATCAATCTGAGTAACGGTAGGATTTTCAGACGGGTGCGGAGAGAGTGCGAACTCAGTATCCTCCTCCGTGATATCGTGAAGAGGCTGAACTGGGGGCTGAGGACCAAGTGAAGGTTCGGATAAGGGATGACTCCTCTTTCTCTTTTGAATACTCTCTTCAATAATCCCGAGAAGAGGACGGTAGCCGACTACATCCCCAGAATGGTGGGTCGAAGGCTTCGGCTTGGCGGAAGCTTTGGAGAGCTTGTATTGTTCAAGCCTGTGCCGAAGCTCTGAGGCCTTGGACGTTTTACCTGCTCCTGATATGAAGAACAAGTGTCACAAGCTTACATTGATCCATAATTCAAGAAACGCGTTAAATTAAAAGTTAAAAGGATAAAAAAAGGAAACACATCTGTTATACAAACCCTGGGGAGGAGTAGGATACTGCAATAAGTCCTGGATTTCGTTCCAGGACGGGAGCGGATCATAAAATATTCCTAAGTCCTTATCATGAATGGAGCCTGCAGAAGTCAAAATTTCACCTTGAGTCGTCGGAGCCACCTTGGCTGGAATAGTCTGGGAAGACACGCTTGCACCGGTCTCGGCCTTGTCAACTTTCCCGGATTTCTCTACCGAAGCCGATTCTCCATCCAGCCCCTCGAAAGCTTGGCGGAATGCATCATCCGTCCACTCCTGAATCTCGCCTGCTTGCCCAGGAAGAAAGGCCCCGATGCCATCGCCACCATCACCACCTTCCCGGTCATCTCCACCCTCACCTCTCTCCTCCTCCACATCTTCCTCCCCCTGAGTAATTGGACAAGTGCTGGGGGAGGGACCGTCCGACTTCTTAAGTTTCTTACCTCCGACAACTGGAGGTTTTGTGAAAGGTTTCCTCTTGCCACTCTCTACTGTGATACCTCCCTTAGCTTGAGCAGCCGCGCTGTCCTCCGCCGTTTCCCTCTGCTTGACTACTGACTGCTGTGGAAGGATCAAATTATACTCCAGAAGGGTCGCATTTCTGATCAGGTAAGCAGCTGATCTATCTCTCCCGGGGATAGCTTCTATCTCAGCCGCCATCTGAACCAGGCGATCAGTTTCCACAACCGCAAAGCCACCTGTCGCTAGCAAAAAATGAAAACGTATGAGAAGAAGCATCGCAACCAGAATGGAAATTATAAATAAAGCGTCGACTTACATCCAGAGGTGAAACGCCGAATGGAAACAGAGTCGTCCCTGACGAAGAATCACTCCTTCTTGAACATGCTGTACTTAGAATACAGATCCAAGACCGGCTTGAAGGTTACAGCTGACTCCAAGCTGACGTATGGGGACCCCTTCTTATAGCCCTTCAAATTATATAATTACCGGATCTCCCGGTTGGAAGGAGCACGCCCATACTTCCTCTGAAAGATGACGAAGAGGCTCACCAGTATAGTATAAGAGTTGGGTTGGAGCTGGAATGGGGCCACCTTTAGATATGTAAGAAAGCTGACTACCCAAGCATTAAGAGGCGAGATGGCACCACACATGCAGTGGTATCTGCTGTAGGCAAAGTACCCTTCGGGAGGGTCATATGGCATAACTTCTCTCCTTGGCAACAGCATGCGCGCCCTATCAATTCCGAAAGAACGGGAGATGACATCAAGCTGCTCCTCCTTGAGGGAGCTGGGAAAGCAATCGGGCGGGGAGTTCAGAAGCTCCTGAGGGCCGTACCTGTCCACTAGTGATCTCAGGGCAGGTCCGTGACGTTCCGGTCCTGGCTGAGCAGGGGGCACTGCGGAAGATTCTCCTTCGCCCTGGGACTTCTTTTTATCTGATCGAGTTTCTGCTTTTCAAGACATTTATCTGCAAACACCGAAAAAGCATATTGTTAGAACAAGGGGGGATGGAAACATAAACCGACGGGTGCATACAGTCTAGAATTCGAGTCATAATCAAAACATAACAAGCTAAGGATTCGTTCACTTAAACTCCCAGAAATGACAAGTTTTCCAAGACCATTCGGCATCCTGCCATCCGGCATTGAAATCATTCGGTATTTGGGATCTCAAGAGATCGTCTGGTAGTCCATAATAAGAACACATTCGGCAAAAGGGAACATACCTGATTCGGCACTCAGACTGATTTGGCTATCTCGATACAATAAAAGCAACCTGTGGCCCTTATTTATAGGCGAAACATACCGACCGAACCAACTGATCTGGCACGCCCAAGGCCGAACGAAACTATCTCAACTATAGGAAAACAAAGCACGCCATGTACACACACATGCCCTACTTTGGGGGGCAAGTGTTGGACGAATTCTCATCACCAAACTAAGGCTACTGCCAAACCATCTCTCTCCCTATGCTACCAACCCATCCTCCTTCTTCCAAATGCCTCACCGAACCAACCCATTCGGCGTCAATCCCTTCAACCCCTCCTCTACACCGAACAAAGCTCTCCACCGAATGAAGTCTCCACCGAATGAAGTCTCCACTGAACAAAGCTCTCCACCGAATGAAGTCTCCACCGAACAAAGCTCTCCACCGAATGAAGTCTTCACCGAACCAAAGTTCTACCGGTCCACTCAATTTCCTCCGCCGAAACAAGGGAAACCGGACCAATTACACCAGGCCAGATTGCATCAGCCCAAGCCCACCAGCAGCTATATACATCCAAGACCCCTGCTCCCAGCCTCACTCTATAAATAGAGGGGCAGGGGTACAACAATGGGGGACAAGTTTTTGAGAGCTCAAGCACGGAGAGAACTTTCAAATAACTTTCTTTTACTTGTATCAAAGCTTTGTACTTGTAATCTAAACAAGAGAAGAGAAATAACATATAAAGTGGACGTAGGCACATTCTGGCTGAACCACTATAAATCTGCGTGTCTTTTTACAGTTTAGCCCCTGTTTTTCATATATTTGCATAAATCACCCAAATCACTAAGAACGACATAAGATTTACTAAATCATACGACTTTGAGGTGTTTGTCCATTTTTTGTGCGAACAATGGTTATCACACCAATCCTAAAAACTAGTGCAGTCAATGGGTTTGGAGAATGCCAAATATCATTACGCATGAGCTTTTATATATTTGGAATAAGATTTTATTTTTCTTTACTCTCTAGACATATCAATGTCAATAAATAATCATTTTAAAATGGCAATGGTTACCCCCATTGAAACAAAATGCAAAACGTTATGAAGATAAGTATTCTTGGCTTTTGAGTTAGTAGTTACCTAACAATAAACAATAAATGTATTTTACTTGAATCAAAATTTCAGTTAATATCTAAGCATCATTACCACATTATAACTAGAAGCGAATCACAAAAGGTTGAGCATAACAGATTTGAAGGAGAAAGGGATTGGAATTTGCAAAATAAAGACAATCAACAAGCTTTTTGTAGTTAGTTGAATAACAATGTAACAAAGAAACAAAATGCTGTAAAATGAATTTGTAAACTGAAACATGTACCAGGAAAACAAAGTTAACGAAAGTGTGAAAAGCAAGATCACAATTACTAGCTTCAGCGTCATAGCTAAAACATCCCATTTATCTCATTAAATTAATTTTAGTACAACTTCCTCTTGTCAACTGCATTCAACTAGACAGGACAACCAAATTCTATAACTCCAGATTATTTGACTGAATCAAATTTTGATTTCATAATTTTCATAGAAAAGCTTCTGATATTGGTTGGAAAAGTTATTTGCATGTCTCATAAATACTGCATAAGCTTATTTTAGATCAATGATCACTCAAGAGAAAATAAGCCGTACTAAGTAATTATTTTCCACCATTATATGAGTATTTTAATCTTTTCATTTATGCGTTTTCCGAACATATAAACATGAGTAATAAGTATTATGTACAAACACACACACAACACACACACACACACATATTCAGAAAAGATATCTTCGTTTTTAACTTCAGGAATGCCTATATGTCCCTGACTTACATCAGAGTAAATCGAAAAAGTTATATATGCGTATGTGCATATGTGTGTACATTTATGTATGCATGCATATGTATATGTACATTTATGCATATGAACAGGGTCGGCCCTATGGCAAGGCGATCAAGCCAATTGCCTTGTGTAACCCCCTACAAAGGGCAACCTCCCAATCAAAAAATGGGTATATAAGAAAAGTTCACAATAGTTTAATGGATCAGTTAGACATTTAGTTGTTATGATTTTTCATTTAAATAGTTTTTGAAACCTAGTTAGATTCATTTTACTTATCGTTTCCTATATTAATTCTAGTATAAGTATTATTTTATTCAATTATAGGCAATATAATTGTAGCTCGTCTAGAGCAACCCAAATGATAGGACCGACAACGTATATACGAGACCAAAAAATGTGCTTCACTCTTAGCTTGAAGAAAGCATCCATGTCCTAAAATACATCTTAATAAATCGAGTTTATATAACAACCAAATTTTAAACCTTGCATCTCTTATCTTCCAATTTGGTGCTTAAAAAATTTACTACACATTGAAGCATACACACACATATGTGCGTATGCATGTGAGTATATGTTTGTGTATGTATGTGTATGTGTATGTGTACATATATTACACACCTAGGAAATCAAACTTCGCTTATAAACTTTTAAAAATGTGTCTTCTCCTAACATTTTTTAGGTAAATCAAAGAGGTTTATGCATAATGCATCATAACCAGCATTTCGAATATATTATTTACTAATCTGATGTTCAACCACATGCTTACCCCTTAAGGCTATAGCTATGTATATATGTGTGTATGTATGCATTATGTGTATGTAATTATATATAAAAAAATTAGGTTCATACATAATTAAATATGTGTATGTATATGTATATATGCAGGTTTGTTACTTATTATATAGAAGAATACGACTGCAGCTTCAAGGGGGTTGGAAGTTCTGCGTAGGATCTCCAGCAATTTAAAATTTAGCGAGGATAAGCTCTAAATCTTTGTTTACTTTTCCTCTATCTAAATTATGTTGCATCAATTGTCTGCAATCTTGAATTATGTGTGTCATTCTGATTTGGATTGGTAACTCAATACCCTTAAATAACCAGTTGTTCCTCTCGCACCATATGTTCCAAATAACAGTAGTAAGCGCAATGTTCCTAATTTGATTATGTAAAGTATTATTGTACCGATTTGAGCTTATGCTATCCAGAATTTGGATGAGATCCACTGTATTGCCGTAATTGAATTGAACTTTGTTCATGGTTTCTTCAAGTAATTGCTTTGAAAATGGACATCTAAATAATAAGTGGTCTCTATCCTCTGATTGATTTTTGCAAAGAACACATCACTTCTCAATCGTATCATTCCATTTGCTGACTCTATCCTTTGTATGTAGCCTGTTTAATTTATCCAACAAAGCGCATATTGATATTTTTGGTGCACACTTAGAATCCCAAATAATAGTAGTCCAGTTTAATTCAGGGTGTTTAGTTCTGATGTGATTCCATGCTGATTTGCTGCTAAACTTTCCATTTTTTTCTGGAATCCAATACCAGTAATCTCCATGCATGTGATTATGAATTTTGATGCTCCTAACAGTATTTTGAATTTAAGTGGTCATTCCTTGCATGTGATATTTCCAGGCATTGTTAGAAATTAAGTCTGACACTTTCTTATGATTGTGATTACTACTAGTCATAGAATTCACACCATATAAGTCTATTAAAGAATAACCATTAATCCAAGGGTCTATCCATATTTCAGTTTGATCACTATTTACTATATTCCTGTTTATTATGCCTTTGCACCATTGCCTTGCTTTCAAAATGATTTTCCAAAAGTATGATGCATTATTATTAAAAGCTGCATTCCAAAAATTAGTATTTCTACAATACCTATTGTGCATCCACTTAGCCCAAACGGTTTCACCTTGAATGAAGCTCCAAACCATTTTAAGAGCCACAGTTTTTGCAAGATCCTCTATTTTTCTGATACCAAGGCCCACTTCGTTCTTTTTTCTACACACATCATCCCAATTTAAATTATGGGTCTTAACACACTTTCATTCCTTTTCATATTAACTCGAATTTCTTTGAAGTTACATGGATCATGTTCAGTCAGTGTACTACCTAATCAATTATTTCCCACCAACATGTAAGTGATTACAAGGTTGATTATCCATTTGAGGATGATAAGTTGTACTCAAGTTCAATTCTATGCCTAATGCATGCGGTAGGCTCTTCCTAAACTAACTCGTAAAGAGTGGGTCTCGATCATTCATTAAACTAGAGGGTGTTGGATCAGGTGCATTGGCACTAAGGTATAAGAGATAAATTTAAAAAATCCATTTATTAATTTGCACTAGATCTTATTTTTTGTTTACATAAATATTATATTTACAATAAATCATATTTAGTGAAAACCAGTAAAGGAGCACGGTGTTTTAATTTTAATTTAATCAATTTATATTAAAACTTTTATATTTGTGTATTATGATTTATCTATATTAAATATAATATATGTTATTATTTCATTTTAATTTGATTTTCTACTTTAATTTATAATATGTTCATTCATAATGCAAAATATAGTAGTCAAGGACAACTAGCTCAATTAGTTAGTGGTATTGCGTTTAGACATAGGTTCCAAAGGTCATGGTTCGAATTCTCGAGAGATTAAAATGAGTGCTTTGCTTAAATAAAATACCACTTTTGTCTTTTTCTATCAAAAACGATGAAAAACATAGTAGACTAATGTAGAGTATACATAAATGAATAGATATCATATGTGTATAATAACTATTGGAGTCTGTAGCTATTAATTATATAAGGTATAATGTCAAAGGATGATAACTATAATCACATTTTTTAATATATATATATATATAATATTATTCGACAGACAAATATATGTATATATGATTTTGTTTTAGATTTAAATATAAATGTAAATAAATATATATAAATTATCGGTCATGTTTGTGTGTGTGTGTATAAACCCCCTCCCTCTCACACAAATATATATGTATACATATTAAATAATTTGTTTTGTCAAGTTCAAATTATAGATTTGCTTTAACTAATTCAAATATTTAAAATTTAAAAGAATTTTTTCAGTCGAGAAAAACAAAATTATTATTTTCAAATTCAACTATGAGTAAAAATTTGTTTTTTATTTTATAACGCCATGAATATATATTTATATTTAATGTTTTTTTGAAATAGCGAATAATATTCTTCAATGGCGGCATCCTCTCCTCCTTCCCCGACACTCCCTTCTCCTTCCCCGTTTCCTCCTCCTCCTTCCCTGTTTCCTCCCCTGTTTCCTCCTCCTCCTTCCCTGTTTCCTCCTCCACCTCAATCCTCTTCCTCGATTCCTCTCTCTTCCTCTGCTTTGAATCTTCCTTCTCTTTCTTCCTCTCAGATCCCTCCTCCTTCTTCTGATTCTTCTGCTTCATCTTCCTCTTCCTCCCAGTTTCATTCTTCATCTTGTCCTTCTTATCCTATTTTTCTTTCCTCCAATCCTCATACTTCTTCTTGTCCTTCGAGTTCTTCGATTCCTCCTTATTCTTTGTCTGATTTGAATACATGTCTGAATTATGATAATCAATCTTCTTTGTTACTTGATAAGAATTTTCCTTCTTTGTCTGTTAATGTGAATCCAGATATGACTATTAAACAGAATCATTTATCAAAGTTATGTGATTCTGATATAAAGTGGTCATCCTTATTCAAGAAAAAGCCTAGAAATGCTGGATTTTTTGTGCCTAGGCATTTTGATATTAAGAAAGATGGGGTTCCGAATGCATTACCTGATGAAGTTAAACATGAAGGAATTAAATACTGGAGTGATCATTTAGTAGGTTTTTTCTTGGACAGACCTCTTTCTTATCTGACTGTAACAAAGCATCTGAGAAGTATTTGGAGATTGAAAGGTGAAGTTGATATCAAATCGGATAATGAGAATTTCTTTTTTAATTTCTCGAATGACCTAGACAGGATGAAGATCTTGCAATCTGATCCTATCTTCATTAAAGGTAAAATGTTCATTATTACAACATGGGATCCTTCATACGGTTATTTTCAAGAACAAATTAAAAAAGTGCCAGTGTGGGTTCATTTTTATGGGATTCCTTTGATTGCTTGGACTTTAATTGGTATTAATTGGTTAGCATGTCATGTTGGTAAATTGATTTGTCTTGATGAAAGTACTAAAAGATTGACTAGATTCAAGTATGTTAAAGCTTTGATTGAAGTGTCAACAGATCAGGAGCTCCCTGAATTTATTGCAATTGGTGATTTGGGTGATTGCTGTCCTTATGTAAAGGTTGAATATGATTGGAAGCAAAAAAATTGTACTAAATGTAAAGTGTTTGGTCATGAAACTTTATTTTGTTCAGGAAATGGTAAGGTGAAGAGATCTTATATGCAAACTGGTGGAGACAATGGGGTAACTGATTATAGTCAATGCATGGAATAGGTTAGTCAGAAAGAAAAGGTGCAAAAATTTCAAGATGCTGGAAATATAAATATGAAGACTTTAAAAGTATGGAAAAGGAAGGATAAAGATCAAGATGTTCTTATAGATTGTATTAATTTGAACTTAAAATCTGGTGAACAATTTGCTGATGTTGCTGATGTTGGAGTTAAGAATTTGGATCATAATCAGAATTTACAAAAGGAAGTGGAGTCATATATTGGGAAAAATGTAACTGATGTTAATACTGAGGAAATGGGATATAAGGAAAATATTACAACTTCAAATTCTTTTCTAGTATTATCTGATATTGATGAATGAACAATTAATAAAGAGTTAATAATAGAAAAAGGAACTTCTATCTCACAATTTGGAAACAAGCAGATAAATAAGGGATCACATGAGAACTATGGCACTGTTGGAGCTAACATGTTTGATAATAATTCTATAGTAAAGAATTCTTCTTTAACTTCTAAAACACTGGTACAAGATACTAGTTCAGATGCTAATAAGGATTCTCACAAGGAACCATTGAGCAATAATGATACCTCTGAGCAAACCTCACCATATATCAATATTTCTCCTCCAAATCATCTGATTTTACCACCTCCATGTAATTCAAGGGATAATTTTGAGGAACAGGTTGTATCTATCAAAAAAGGAAAAAGAGGTAAAAAGAAAGTCTCATTCCATGAAATATCAGAAGATCTAAACAATGGGAATAACTACAACATTGAAGAAATACTGCCAAGGAATAATAATGAGTCTGCATTACCATTAAAGGATTCTACTTCTCAGTCGAGTGGTATTAGGCATACAAGGAAGCATCCATCTTTTCTCATTTCACCCAAACAGTTATGATGTTAAATAATAATATAGCATATTGGAATATCAGAGGAGGACACCTATCATCAAAACAGGCTGAAGTGAAATTAATTAAAGATCAAAAAATTCAACTCATCGTTATCAGTGAAACAAAGTTAAATAAATTAAAGACTAGTTTAGCTTGTAAGAATATTTCTCTTGATTGGGCACATGAAGATAGTTTGCAAAGTGCTCCATATGGAAGATTATCGGTTTGTTGGAATTCAGATGTTTTCAAAATGACAAAGTTGCAGGAGGATGATCAATCAATCCATTTCAGTGCTATTTCTTTATTTTCAAACACTCCTTTTTTGATAACCTTTGTCTATGCTCAAAATAATCTTGAAAAAAGACTATCTTTCCTATCTAATCTCTCTTCTCTTTCTCACTCAAATTTACCATGGATAGTTCTTGGAGATTTCAACTGTATGTATTCCTCTGATCAAAAAATTGGAGGAAATCCACTCTCTTTGAAAGATATTTCTCCTTTGAAACAAACTCTTATTAAATCTTCTCTTAGTCATATACCATCTTCTGGAGCAGTGTTTACTTGGAATAATAAAAGTAAATTTGGCCCTAGAACTTTCTGTAAACTTGATCATGCATTTCATAATATCCATTCAATAAACCTATGGCCAAATCTCTTTTGCAAATTTTTAAATCCCTCAATTTTTGATCACTCTCCTATTATTTTATCATGGGGAGAGAATACAATAAGAAGGAATCCATCTTTTAAATTTTATAAAACTTGGACTAATCATAAAAATTTCCTTAGCATTGTTATGCAGGTTTGGCAGGAGAATATTTTTGGGAATCCTCTACATATTCTTAAGACAAAGCTTCAAAGGTTAAAAGAAAAGCTTAAAATTTGGGCAAAGGAAAATTTTGGTGAAGGTTCTAAAATTTCTGATGGAATAAGGGGGAAATTGCTTATTATTCAGCAGCAACTGCAGAATGATATTATGAATTCATCTTTGGCTAGTCAAGAAGCAAATTTATCAAAAGATTTACTTGAAGCATTAGAGTTTGAAGCATTGATGAGAAAAGAAGTACTGCATGAGACTATTGATAAGCAAGGTGATAGGAATACAAAATATTATCAAAACTCTATCAAGATCAAACAAAGTAAAGGAAGAATTTTGAGTATAACTGATATGAATGGAGTAACACAAGATAATGATGATTCCATCTCAAAAGCTTTTATTGATTATTTCTCTGATATTCTTGCCAATCCTACTCCAATGATTCCAAACCTTTCACCTCTGTTTTCTATGACTCTTCCTTTTCTGAGCAATATACAAGCTAATGAAATGATAAGAGAAGTTTTACCTGAGGAGGTTAAAAGGGCAGTCTTCTCATTAAAACCAGATAGTAGTGGTGGCCCTGATGGTTTTAATGCTTTTTTCTTTCAGCATACTTGGAAGATAATAGAGAATGATATAAACAAAGCAATACTTTACTTCTTTTCTCATAACAAATTACCTTCTGGTATAAATGCAACCAATATAGCCCTTGTACCAAAATGTCCAAATGCAAGAAGTGTTACTAATTTTAGACCTATTTCATGCTGCAATGTTCTGTATAAAATCATTTCCAAGATTATAGCAAATAGGATCCAAAATGTTCTGCCTTCAATTATTTCTAATAATCAAGTTGCTTACATGCCTTGTAGAAATATCAGTGATAATATTTTGCTAACGCAAGAGCTTATAAGAGGATATGGTATTCGGAATATATCACCTAGATGTATGATGAAACTTGACATACAAAAAGCTTTTGATTCAATTTCTTGGATTTCTATTATAGTAATTCTTTCTCGGATGAATTTTCCAAAGCCAATGCTAGTATGGATTTATACATGTATTTCTTCAACTCATTTCTCCATACTTAGAAATGGCTGTACCAGAGGATTTTTTAAAGGAACTCAGGGTGTAAGGCAAGGTGATCCAATCTCTGCTTATTTGTTCATTATAGTAATGGAGGTACTTAATTCTTTGATATCTGAACAAGTGAAAACTAGGAAGATTGAGTTGCATCCTAAATGTAAGGAACCACTCATAACTCATCTATTATTTGCTGATCATCTTTTGATATCTGAACAAGTGAAAACTAGGAAGATTGAGTTGCATCCTAAATGTAAGGAACCACTCATAACTCATCTATTATTTGCTGATGATCTTGTCATTTTCACAAAACCAACTATATCAAATATCTCCAATATATTTGAGGTTTTGGATAAATTCTATGCAATCTCTGGTTTGAAGATTAATCTTAACAAATCTCAAATACTAATAGCTGGTCTTAGTGATGATTTAAAGGCTGAGATTATTTCATACTCTGGTCTTGGAGAAATGCAGCAAAATGCCAGATATCTTGGTCTACCTCTTATTACTGCAAGAATCACAACTTCTGACTGTTTGCCCCTTTATGAAAAAATTACTGAAAAATTATCCATATGGCCTAACACTAAACTATCACAAGCAGGGAGATTAGTCATAGTGCAAAATATTGCTACTGCTATGGTCAGTTATTGGATGAGGCATTACATACTTCCATGTAAACTTGTATCAATGATAAATAGTGCTCTGAGAAGATTTTTGTGGCATGGAGATCCATTCTCTAAAAAGTTAATTCCAATATCATTCAAGAAGATTCAATTGCCAAAGAATAAGGGTGGTCTAGGAATCACTAATATTAAAATGTGGAACATTGCAGCTATATCTTTATACTATGACAAAATTTTATCAAGAAGTCAAGACCTCTGGACACAATGCATTTTTAAAAATTTATTAAAAGGCAAGGATTTTTGGACTATGAATATTCCAAATTTATGCAGCTGGAGTTGGCGTAATATTCTGAAGTTAAGAACTACTTTTCTGCCTATTATACAATGCAACCCACTTGTGAACAATGAATTGAACTTCTGGACTTCTCCTTGGGTCAAGGCTGGTTTGATCATTCAGGAAATTCTTCCTTATCCTTTACAATTTCAGTCTGGAATTCCTTTAAATGCTAAAGTCAATTCCTACATCAATGATGGCTTAATTGATTTACCTTATTGCAGTTCTAAACAACTCAGGGATTTATGGCAATATATATCATCTTTATCATTGACATCATCAAACTTAAAAGTTCTTTGGACTAAGAAGGGAAAGAAGCATATATACAATTTATAATATATACAAAGCTCTGTTATATAATGCAAACACAGAAAGTTTTCCTTGGGCATCTAGAATTTGGATGGAGAAATCTCCAGCTATGGAAAATCTTCTTCTTTGGAAAATCATGGCAAATGCTCTTAACACTAAGCAGAAATTGACTAAACTTGGATTACTAAGCAATGAGGATTGTGTTTTCTGTCATAAGCACCCTGAATCAAATACTCGTCTATTTTTTGAATGCAACTTTACTTTTGGAATATGGTGCAGATTACTCGCAAATGGAAACTTTCACAGACCAGATAAAAGCTCTAGAATAGAATGGTTTAATATTTTCAAAGCTACAAGGTGGAAATCTTCTAAGATTGAAATTCTAATGATTATTTTAAAGGATTTTGTTTATGAGATTTGGAATGAAAGGAATAAAAGGATCTTTGATCAGAAAATGGAAAATGCAAATGCTTTATACAGTTTAACGCATAAGAAAATTTGTAAAAGAGTGAAGAGGCTGAATAGATTTTGATGAAATTTGTTTCATAATGTACATATGTTTCTTGATGCATGGATGTATTTGTATGTAATACATTTTGGAGTATATGAATATATTGGGCAGGGCTCCCTTAGCCCATTGCTTTTCAAAAAAATAATATTCTTTATTTCATAAATCCAAAAACAAAAGGATATTTTTTAATTAAAAACTAAAAAAATTGAGTGTGTATATAAATATATATTAGGCCATGCGAAAAAATGCTTTTTTCATGCAATATATATATGCACATAGAATTTAAATTTAATGTATATAAATATATATTAATATATATATATATATGTGTGTGTGTGTGTGTGTGTCAATTTTGACTTTTGAAAAATATATTTTTTGCTGAAATGAAATATGAGCAAATCATACATGCATACATACATATATCTTATTTAAAAATAGGTATGTGTCTTTCTATATTGATCCTACTGGTTATTGACACCTTCGTAGTTAGCTACTTCCTCTTCAAACTACGGTTTGCAAGTCCGTCTTCAAGGCTTCACTATTTTGTATAAATAGAGGCTAGGGTTTCTGTTCTTATGTTTGGAGAGCATGGATAGTGTGGCTATTTATATCCAACCAGATATTAAATATCTAGCACTTCTTTCTCTAAATCTAGAGACTAAGTCTCCTGCCCCTTTCTTACCTCATCGTCTGGTCACCTCCCTTTTATGGGCTTCCAGACTTTGAGCCTAATTTATATATCATATATATTAATTATTTAATGAATTATTTAGGCTATAAATTTAATTTAATTAATATATAACAATTATATTTTATT
Organism: Allium fistulosum; assembly: GCA_030737815.1. Taxonomy (NCBI): domain Eukaryota; kingdom Viridiplantae; phylum Streptophyta; class Magnoliopsida; order Asparagales; family Amaryllidaceae; genus Allium; species Allium fistulosum. The sequence continues at coordinate 76,080,650 of CM060906.1, forward strand.
TTAAGTAATTTTAAGGCTTCAAATAAGTAACTAAAATTCCATAAAAATTCAATACAACATTTGTACTAATTTTATTATTAATTTATTAATTTATAAATTAATTTTAAATTGGTTGAACTCAGAAATTAGCAAATAACACGGTTATGTTGAATCTTTGGTGTGAACTCAGTCCTAGGTTGTTATATAAACAATTTAAATGCTGAAGCATGTATGGACTTTGCTAAAGTACAGTATCAGGTGCAGGTTCGGACGATTATAGATCATTTAGGCAAAATCCAATTTCTAATCTTTATTAAGCTACACCTTGTAATGATATTCCATGCGTATTTTCTTCTCATTGTTACTATATCACTTAGATATCTAGATTTTGATCAATGGTCAAAAACTCTAATAATATCCCTAGTTAATTTCATAGACTACTTTAAAGTTCTTGGTTCAATATGATAGCATTTATCGATTAACTGATTTACTCTAGCTAGAGATTTTGAATTTAAGTTAACTACAAATTACGGTAATACTAACATTCTACGATGAAGGAGACAAATCCTCTCTTAAGTAGTATTTCACTTCAAGTAGTTCAATTTATACCTGACTATGGTCGTAAAATGATCGTAATGTCATGTGATTAACCATATTCAAAGTATAGCCTAGTTACTTAAGAACTACAGTACCCTCAAGTCCACAGACTATTGCACATCAGTACATGAAATCTTTTATTTTTACTTAGTTGTATTAACCTATAGAAGATTCTCGTTGAGTTGTTTTTTGATGGTCCCAAAGAACCACAATTACTCACCCCTGGTGTCCCCAATGTTAATGAGTAATACATTTCCCATTATATGGAGAGCGTTATGTACACTAGTCTTAATGAATGTATTGATATCCTTTTCTCGATACATCTTGACTCGGAAGATTTCAAGAATATGTATTTTAAATCGATTCAAAACTCATGGTTATAAACATATTCATAACTACAATCGATAATTATATTTCCAAGGATTTCTATTATGTATGTTAATTTTGTTTAATATCATTATATATATCCCTATATAACAACACATATAAAAGAAATAAAACAAAATTCATACTTTAATTTGAACAGTATTCTTTTACAAGAGTTAAGTTGCATAACAAATTACATAATTGCCTATAGAGCACACCATTTACACTATCAATAAACCACTTGCACTTGGGACTAATTATGGAGCCTCATACACATGCCTTCAACCAGTCTACCTAAATTAGACTGAGAAAGGGCCTTAGTTAATGGATCTATAGTGTGATCTTTAGTATCTACTATCTCAATTACCATCTTTCCATCACCGATAAACTGTCTTATCATGTGGAACTTACAGAGAATGTGTCTCAACTTCTTATGAGCTCGCGGTTCCTTAGCAATCTGTATTGCTACATTATTGTCATAATAGAATAACATCGGACCTTCCATGCTTGGAATCACTCCTAGCTTTTCAATAAATTTGCACATCTACATTGCTTGTTTTGCAGCATCATTTAAGGCGATGTACTTAGCCTCCATGGTCGAGTTAGCCACAACTTCTTGTTTGAAATTTTGCCAAATAATGACCCCTTTGTTGACGTAAATATGAAACCGAGGCAGATTTGCAATTGTCAGTATCATTTTGAAAACTTGAGTATGAGTACCCCTTTGTAAGTTGTTGTTTGTTTCCAAATATATAAAACAAATAATTCGTATTTATCAAATACATAGGATAACCTTAACCGCTTTCTAATGATTTTCTCCCGGATTAGAATGAATCGGCTAATTACACCTAGTTTAAAGCAACATCCTACCTAGTACATAGCATCGTGTACATGATGGATCCTACTGCCAATGCATAAGGAATCATGCTCACATGCAATCTTCCTTCATCCGTTGATGGAGAGTTTTTCTTAAAAGAACAATTCCATGCTGCACTAGAACATTTCCGCACTTGGAATAATCCATTCTATATCTTCTTCGTATGGTATTTATGTACATCGGTTAGAAAAATCCTAATAACCTTCTTGACCTATTTCTATAGATCTTTATATCTAGCATAAAGGATGCCTCTCCTAAATCCTTCATCAGAAAATTATTGTACAACTAAGCTTTCACCAACTGTAACATTGGTACCTCGTTACCAATCAGTAGTCAATCAACAACATATAAAAGTAAGAACGTTATAGCACCATTTTTTCTTTCCTATATACATGCACTTCCTCAATGTTTTTACCAAAAAAAAGCTATTTGATTACCTTGTCAATACATTTATTTCAACTCCTCAATGCTTACCTAAGACCATAAATTAATCTTAACAATCTACATGCCTTATCGCCTCACCCACTGACCTTGAAACCCTCGGTCTATGATATATAAACAGTCTCCTCTAAATCAACATTTAGAAACATTGTTGTAACAACTATCTACCATATTCCATAGTCCTAATTAGCAGTGACTACAAGTAGAATCTGGATTGATTCAAGCATGAAGACTGGAGCAAACGTTTCATCATAATCAACACCTTGAATTTGATAGAAACCTTTCACTACCACCTTTGCTTTATTGGTCTCAACCTTTCCATCTATGCCAATATTTTTCTTAAAGCCCCATTAACAACTGATGCGTTTTACCCTCTTCGGGTACATTCTCTAAAGTCCAAACTTTGTTTTTATACATATAATCCATTTCAAATTTTATCACATCAAGCCATAAGGTTGAGTCCTTACTCTCCAAGGCTTATCGGTTTGTGAGGAGATCATTGTCATGAATGATGCGATCTATATTCTTGCCATTAATGAGAAACTCATGGTATCTCTCAGGCACGTGAGATTCCGTACTAGACCTTCTAATAGGTTGTGTATCTTCAACCATTGTTGAATTACTATCTAAATCCTTAGTTTCCATGGAAGTTTCCCGAATCTCATCCAAGTCTATCTTACTGTCACTAGTTTCTCATTAATAAATTCCTTTCCTAAGAAGGCGGCATGTCTCGTAAAAAATGCATTTTATTCCTCTAAATGATTGGATCTATGTCCATGAGAATTTATAGGATACCATATAAACTTGCATAAAATTGATCTCACCTCAGGTTTACATTCTTAAAATAAGCCAGACAACCAACCAACTTAAGGTAATTAAGGTGGGATTTCTTACCAGTCCATAACTCGTACGAGGTTTTAAGCATAGATTTAGATGGTATGGAGTTCAACATATATGTCATGCTTTTAAGTGCATATTCCAAAAGGGAAAGAGGCAGCTCAATATCACTCATAACTAGGCGAACCATATCTAATAAAGTTTGATTCTTTTTTGAAATACCGTTGTGTTGAGGAATATAGGGAAGAGTGACTTAAGAGATAACTACATTCTCTTTTAGGTACTCTTGAAGCTCATATCCAATGTACTCGCTGCCTCAATTAGATCAAAGTATCTCGATTTTTTATTTTTTCGCTTTTCAACTTCATCCTTATATTTTATAAATTTATCATAGACTTTTGATTTGTGTGCCATAAGATATGTGTATCCCTATTTAGGTAAATCATCGGTGAACATAACGAAGTACGAATTTCCACCTTTGGTAGTTGTAGATAGGACAACATATATTAGTACGTGCTAATCTTAGGAGTTCAGTAACTCTTTGTTGCTCCCACTAAATGGGTGCTTGGACATTTTATCTTTAAAATACAATGTACGAGTATCAAATGATACAGAATCAAATGATAGTAGAAACTCTTTGCTCTTAACTTGTTTAATCATTATTTATATGGCATAGGTTACAATGCCAAAGATAGTTGTCATTTATTTTATAGGCATTATTATTTTCAGCACAAATATATGATTATGATTAAGCATATAAATGCCATTATTCAAAGTACCAAATAAACAATTTTATTTGGTAACAAATATTCACAACATGGTCATTGCAAATAAAACAATAACAATTCCTATTAAACGAGACATAGAAATCATTCCACCTAATAAAGTTAGTACATAATACTAATTATATGAAATTAAATCATGGCCATTAGCAAGCCTCACATGGTAATCTCCTATTGCGATGGCAGCTACAGTTGCTCCATTTGGAACTTGGAATTCCATCTCTTGCTACGGGCCTCTTACTCCTAAGTCCCTGTAATGAATTATAGAAATGAGTTCCATATCCAATATCTCAAACCAAACTAGAAGCACTTATAGATAAATAATTTTATACAAGGAAGATACATTTAAGCGAAATCATATTCCTTCTCCATGAGCATATTTAGATAATCCAAACAATTCCACTTCCAGTGTCCCTTTTTAAAGAAAAAGTGACATTCACCCTTCTCTTCTTTGGCCTTAGATTTACCCTTGCCACCCTTTCACCTGTATTTTCTCTTCCTTGAAATATTCGACGAAGAAGCACCCTTGACAGCAAGCACCCTACTTAGTTCTTTCGTGAATGCATTGGCCATCCTTAACATATTATGGGGATCCACGACACTACACTTCAACGAATTCATAATGAAATTACATATGAATGTATCAAACTGTGGAGTTAGTGATCTAAGAATCAAATCTGTCTATAGCTCAGTATTAAGGGTTGTTTTCTAGGCTGCCAATCTCTCTGTGTATCCAATTATATTGAGTATGTCATCTTAGGTGGGAGTACCCTAGCTCTTCTTTGCATGGAATGATTTCCATGAGATCACACACCTTATGGTATGAAACTTCTCACCATATAATTTTTGTAGGTGTTGGAATATGGCTCAAACATCCATATTCGTGTGCTTCCTTTGGAGCTCGATGATCATTATAAGTGGTACATAACATCAAGCAAATTTAAAGTCTAACGACTATGACTCATAGGACTTTATTTATTTGGTTGTGGAATCATTATCAGGTCTAGCCATTAGCTCATTGGTGACCACATACCATATTTTTTTGTATGCGAGTGCAATATTTATGTTCCTTAACCAGTCTTTATAGTTCGTGTCGGTTAGTGTATTTTTCTCTATAAATAGCTTCATTATTTCTGTTTGATCTACATAAATTTATTAGATTAAATTAGAGAACATTTCATATGATACTTATTAATTTGGTTTGTTTTATTTATATAATAAGACTCCGTCTAAATTTCTTAAATTTCTTCAGCAGGTGTTATGATCCAATTATTATGTCACTACAACCTTGAGGGTGCTCAGCAAATCGTAAAGTACATTAGATATTTTAGACCCATCATTTCGCAATAGCCTAAGGGTAATTATGTAACCTTTAAGGGTGCTCAATAAAGTTACATAATATTCTTACAATCTAATGACAATATCACTATAAATATATAAGGCTTAATGGTGCTCAGTAACCATAGGTATGTATAGTATTCTATTTATATTATAAATGATGGAGAAGAACTTTATTTTAAATCTTGTCGACTTTATAAGGGAAATGAGTATAATCTCACAACATTATATGTCTCTACATTCGTTATATACTCCCTTAAGTCTATATGAGCTTTAATTCTTTTAAACCTTATTTTTTCTTTATATGCATATAATATATATAAATATAACTTATTATAACATTTATAATTCATTAAAACTTACATTATATATATGTATGTGTGTATATGTTCATATTTATTTCTTTATTATTAATATTTTTTGCCAAGGCAAGCCGGTTTTATAATGAACCGTCCATTGTTTTATGAATATAAATAGGCATAAGGCATAATTCCTCAAGGACTCTGAGCAATAATTAACAACAAGAGAAAGACTGTGTAATCTAAACTACTATTCAAGATCTAAACTAGTCCTCTAAGGAGGAAGAGCTATTAGAACATGGAATAAGGCAGGTCCTATAAAATGGACATACACTAAAAAAAGCTTGACGAGATATGGTATATAACCAACATATTCTAGAGAGTAAATAAAACTCCTGTCCCAGTTGTTGTCCATCAAGATTTCATGGCTGCTCTTTCCAAGATCACCGTTAGAGGAATCCCCATTAATGTGATAAAAAATATCTCCGTACTTCATCAACATCATCCAAAAACTTGAAGTATCACTAGCAGGCGAGTATCCAAACCATAGGGACAAATGAATCCATGTTTTCTTAAGATGATTCCACATCATAGGGCCATTTAGCTTGGAAGGTGTATGTAACGATCTGTATTTTTCGTATTGAAGGATCGTAAAATATTATATTATTTTTATATAGGGTTGTAGGATTCTATAACTTTGGAAAATGGCTATTAGAGGCATATTCCATCCCTAGAATTTTTATCGGACGATTCTAATCCTAAAAATCTTATAAGGCCTATAACTATTGATATGAGTCGAATTAGGGTCAGAAACCACTTCCTTTGGATCGGGATGAAGGTTTCCTTTTCCGTAGAGTTATCATAATAGAAAAATGAACATACTGTTTGTGAGATATGACTGTTTGAAGTTCCACTTGATTATGAATAGCTTAATGGGACTTCTTCTTATTATGTCATAATTCCCAAAATAGTTAGAAAGACCACCATTAACATCCTCTTTGCCTAAACCAGTCTAAACCTTATTTTAATTAGCATAATCTTGTCATTAAAAGGAGATTAGCGAAATTAACACTTGAATTTGAGGATGTTCTATTGAAGACATCTTAGATTTGCTGTTCATCTTGGGATTCGTGCTCTTTTGGATTTCTTTGGATTTTATATGAGTGGTTAGATATGGCTTACTAATTAGTCATCATATGCTTATACATGATGTTTTAAAATGATTTTTGAACCCTAAAACATGTTTTAAACTTTGACAAATCAAATAGATTAATTTCAAATAATTTTATAACGTTTAGTGAAATTGCGTTCTTACGGATCTCCCTCGTTCCTATGGTTCATCCTTCTTCTTCTTACCCTTAGATTTAGGCTTTAATATTATGTATGTAAATGTTTTCTTGTATGAATATAGCATATAGGTTAAATGCTTAAATGTATGATGTTTGTCTGGTTGAAAACACCTATCAAATGACACCTTAGAAGTAGGAATAGTGTCAGAACTCATCATCGATCCATGGAGGTGACAGTGACTAAATTTGGAGTGAGTTGTGTGGGGCTATAAGGAAGGCCTCACAAATCTACATTCAAAGTTTCAAGTCATTTGGAGTTGGTTTGCTCGAGTTATGAGCAAAAGAAGTTGGATCGGCAATGATGTTAAGTAGTGGGATCGGTAGAGAATTACTTGAATCCTCCACGTATTTGCTTCAGCTCATGGATGTTTTTATTTCAGGTTGCATAAAGATTGCTTGGATTTATGCTTGGAAAGAAAAAATTAGATGAAGTGTGGGATTGGTGGTAGTGGGATTGGTACCGGGTCATGAAGGGGTTGGCTTTTGTCCCACTTCGAGTTCCTTGTGTGTTCACTTGGAGTTGCACTTTGGAATGCCAAAATAGTTCAAGTGTTGAATCGGGGGTACCATGGATTGGTGTGCTTGGGTCGGGTGGGAGGATGGTTCGGCGATGGTCATAGATCGGTAGGGTTAGTTCGATGGCCATGGTTCGATGGTGGAAAGGAATGGAGCTGCTTCGAATCATTTGCAAGTCACACCTATATTTTCTTCGAGTCCCCTATACTTATGCTTGCTTCAAGTTATGTCGTTCTTACTTCGAGCTAAGCCTTAGTCGGTATCGAGTTGCGTGACTCGATGGCGAATCTTTGACTTCGACGATGCACGATTTGGTGAAGTGAGGCGACGACTTCAGTGATGGGATAGATGTACTTCAGGATACAGAGTAAAGGACTATGGTTCAAATTTAAGGAACTGTTGGAGGATGGTTGCAGGACAAATGATGATATTCTACGACTAACGATGATTGTCGAGAACCATCACCATCATGACGACTTCAGACGGGAGTGGTACTACTACTTAAAGATCAGTTCGTGGATGTGCTCTACTATGGATGCCATGTGTAAAGGAATCTTTGATACTTAGAGGTTTCAAAGTGTACTCATAAAGTAAGATTATGCGAGGACGCTCACTTAGGTGACGTAGCATGCCTCGAATCTCATGATGTTTCGATCCATCTTACCTTGGACTATTACAGGGTATGCAGTCTAGTTCTTGGCCTATTGAGCGACATAGATTTAAGTACTGAGAAACTGAGATGTTGAGTCCTTAACTATACAGGGAGGTCATACAAATGTTATATATCCAACACACTTAGTGAGTGAATGTGAGGATGGATGATGTGTACGACCCATATTTTTAACGATGAGATATTTAAATAATTAATTTAAATATTGAATTGTTAATTATTTAAAGGTCCAAAAATATGATTTTTCGCATACGGTTGAATCAAGACTCGAGACCACTTCTATTGAGTCCGAATCGACGTTCCAGATTAAAATGAGTATAAATATCGCTATATTTGAAGATCGAACGATCCGATGGCCAAAACGATCTCAAAATGCATGAAATTACCATCTCGGAGTGCTGTATAGGATAACGACAAAATTTATACCATTTGGGCTGAAAAATGAGGTAATGCACGCCGGCGAGTTTCATTGCAATCAGACGCCGTGTGATTGTATGAGCTCGAAATGTACAATGGTTTATTTAAGAAATTCAAATAAACTATATATAATATTATTTAAATAAGCAATTAACTAATCCCCTCTCTCATCGTTCTACTGTTTCATTTCCTGGAAACAAAATAAATGTCCGCTACTCCTCCAACTCTCACATCAATTAACTCGGGCGCTACAGATGACGAGAGAAGTCGTCGTCAGGTCTATTGAACTATACAAGAGAAGGCTTCGAATCGGTATAAGGTTTGTGGTGTGCGATCGTGTTTGGCTTGCTGCAATTCTTCTTGCCATCAACTAGGGTTAGGTGTTGTGGTTGATTGTAGCAGAGTTAGGCGACGGGGATGGCACCGTCGAATTTCTCTTGTCGAAGTGCGCCGTCCTACGAAACCTCATCAAGTCTGGACAAGGGCTGCAAAATGTGACATTAACTAGGATAGGAGGGGTCAGCTTTAGGTCACGATCCAAATGAAGGAGCCGAGCTTCATTATTCTGGGTGTGTCGTGGAGCTTGTGCATAACGGGATGTGTTTGCGAAGACGGTGCATTGTTTCGTTGAGTAATCATGTAGAAATCGAGGAGAGAATGTAATGGGTTTTGGGTTCATACTTGTGCACGTATAGGCGATTTGGGGAAGAAAGCTTTAAGGGAGGGATTAGACTAATTAAGGTAATTAATGCATTAGTTAATAATTTAATTATTCTATTTAATTCCGTTTCTTATGAAACCCGTATCTTTTGCATACGAGGTTCGTTTTGGACGCGGTTTCTTACGTTACGGTCATGATGGAGAGCTCTATGACTTGACATTGGATTGGTTAGCTTTTGGTGAGGTGGGTGATATTGTCACTTAGCATACTTTAATTGCTAGTATAACATAAAAACGATGTTTTGAAATGATTTCTAACTTTAAAATGTGATTTTAATATATTTAAACATGTGCTTGATTTTTATCAAAGAAATTAAAAGTATTTTAAAATAGTTTTAAATAGAATATCATATTTTTCCCATTGGCGAGCTATTTTAGGAGATTGCTAGTTTTAGGCCATTTTTGACATGAATCTCACATTGGTTGATATAGATGCATTATACATGTTATGCGTATACTATATTGGGTGTATGTTACGCTTGTTGGTTTCATGTATGCTTGTTTGCTTATTTTGCTTGAAAATGCCGATTTATTGACGATCCAGCATTAGGGTTTCGTCCATGTTGATCGAAAACCCAAACAGATAAGATAAGTCTTAGACGAGTATTGGGACACGTGCCGACTGATCTGAAGATGATGGACTTGGACGTGCTTTGGTTACATTAGACGTTTTCATTTGGTTTGTACTTATCCATTTTTGGCTAAGTAAACGACCAAAGTGGTCGGTATTGACCACTATAGAGTAGTCGGTGCCCATCACTATTGATGATGGCCAGTTTGGTCGATCTTTGGCACAGATGGTGAGGTAGCTTCAAGGAGCGCGATGTAGTGGTTTATTTGTGCGGTCGACTTTGGGTCTTAATGTTATAGCTCTACGACGAGTGATTTCGATGGTGAAGGGATAACGTGATGCTTCGATGTGATGGCTTCGGGACTTTGATGATGATGACTCGATGGTGATGGGAGTTATGTTCTAATGATGATGGCTCAATGTTGATGGGAGTCGTGATGATTTTCCATAAGGGCAGGTTCTAGGAAGGGTGACGCGTAGATAGAATGGTATTAGATTCTATCGTGGAATGAAGGAACATGGGAATGGTTCCTGGACAGAATAGTATTTGATTCTATCATGGAATGAATTAACGTAGGAATGATTACTTGTGAATAGTGGAAATTAAATGGAGTCTGGAAAGGGCTCGGAGATGTGCACTAAGGGATCGTTGATACTCGGAGTGTTTTTCGTTATACTCAAAGTAGGAGCATTGTGAGTGCACTTATAGGTATTTTGTTTAGCTACTCTGGATCAAGATTTTGGATCCATCTAGTATTAGCTTCATGTTCAATAGAATACAATAAAAGCCGGGATTTTTACATTAATCCCTGATATGTGTTTGGTCAGATGAGTTATCATATATCCAAAACACATTGAATAACATAGATGTTTGTTTGATGGATGACATGTTTTCCATGATTGTTTTATGTAGTCCGTCACTCTAAGGATGTCACATGATGTAGCTATTGTGGATATGGATACCTAGGCAACTCGACATTGTACTTAGTATGGAGTACCCTTTTATGATGTTTGTAGAGTAGCATATCATTGGTGTTATGTGCTAACTCTTTGGTTACACAGACAAGTTAGATATGGTTCATAAACCCTTGATTCCATATACTATATCAACTTTTATAGTATTTTAAGATTGTTTATCGCTCACACCAAACCATTGGCAGACTAGAGGTTTTATGCTTTGCTTCTTATTACCTTGGGTACTCTTAAATGAGTAGACCAAAAAGTAGGTGTAAACGGTGCATGGAGTTCTGCAGATGGACTAGTAGGAGGCGACGCTTTCTCATACTTATATTTGGGCTTATTACTGCATATTCCACTATATGACATTGTGGAGCCTTGATAGTGTTTGACTTACTATTATTAAAAATAGTTTATCAGTTGAGTTTATTTATCACTTGTATAAACTCTATTACTGTTTTGTATAACTGTATGAACCTGTATACTCTAATTTTGTGGTTCATATACTTATTACTATCTCGCCCATTTTATATCTATGATGACTGTTATAGTTTATTCAATGCGTTGTGAGATATACGACATGTTCTGTGATTGTTTAATGTTTCTTTTCTCTTTTCTTCTCTTCTATTTCTCTTCTTTACTCTTTTCTTTCTCATGACAACCATCCTACATCGCTTGGATGCTCCAACGGTGCACTATTCAGCTATATAAGCAAAGGAGGTATAGGGCAGTCGTTACATGATGGATGTTATGTCTGCTTTGGTTGCTTATCACACTACGAATGTCATAGGATATGAATATCATCGATGTAGATATCTTGACACCCATCAATACTTAGATGTATAGTACTCCTATGATGGTTATAATATAGAGTAGCATATATCCTATGTTATGTGTTAAATCCATGGATGTAATGATAAGTCATGTATGATTCTCCATACCCATTTGTCCTAGTATATTGACTTTATAGCATTTGAGATTTTCTATCACTCACATTAGACTGTTGTCTAGCTCGAGATTTTAGCTATGCTTCCTATTATTTTGCATACTTCTAAATAAGTAGATTAGGAATATCAAGTCTGGTGAGCATATGGAGCTGGACATGTGACGAGCAGGAGTCTACAGTCTCATGTGTTACTATATTTAGCTGCTATTAGTTATCATTTCGCTGTGCGTCACTATGAAGCTTTATACTGCTTTTATCTATTTAGAGACAATTATCCATTCTTAGTTTATTATCAGTTGTACAAATTCTATTGCTTATGTTATATTGCTATATGGATCTATGTACCTTGATTTCTATAGTTTATGCAATTATTACGGTCTCGCCTATTTTATATCTACAACGATTATTATATTTTATATGATGCACTATGCGATATATGATAGGATCTATGATGCTTTCTTTACTTTACAGCCCTTAACTACCATCCTAAATCAGCCGGGCACCATTGCAGTGCACTTTACAGGTTATGTTTGGATGTAGAAGGTGTAAGGTGGTGGTCACCTTTGGTATTAGAACTTTGGTTGCATAATTTAACCTAAGGATGCCATGATCTAGTAAAGATACAATATGAGTTATCACCCTAGACTAGATATAGTATATAGTAATATATATATATACATTTATATATAATATGAAGTTGCACTGCACACATGAGCACTACTTAGTCAGAGTTCTCTATAGAGAGACCGATCGTCCTTATTACATATTAAAGGATAAGTCATCACATAAGGAATGCTACTAGGAAATCCATCTACGAAGTCGAAGAAGGAGCTGGCTCGGGAGCTGCTAATCCCGATCTACAGACGATGCTCAATAATTTAATGAGGAACATGCTGCAAAATGCTCAAGTAGCCGGTCAGATGTTTCTATTGATGGTGGTGCTCCGATGCAGGCACCAAGAGCCGATTTTGCTAAGCTAAACAAAGATTTTACTAGCTTGGATGGCAAAACATTCCAAGTAATGGAGTCGATGATGGAAGTGAGGATTGGCTTAACACCCACGAAAGGATCTTTGACGACTTAGAGCTAAACGATGCTATAAAAAGAAGATTGGCTTTCCGACAGACTCAAGGGCGAGCCATGAACTGGTGGAATGCAGTGAGGGGTGCTACTCTTGAGGATCAGTTTACTTGGGGCCATTTGAAAATCATATTTGAATAGAAATTTATTATGACAGTTGTAACGACCCGTAAATTTTTGTGGTTTATTTATTTAATTAATTGGAATTTTGTGAAAATTTTAAATGATTGAATTTTGAAATAGGAATTTGATATTTGGAATACGTCTACTTAAACATAGAAAATGGTAAATTTTCACCAGATAATATGGAAGTTTATTTTCTTGTGTAATTTTATTTCAATTTAAATCAGTTAAAATTGATGGTAATAAAATGTTTTCCAAACCTGAATATTTTTATACAGAAAATTTGTAAATCATCTTCTGAGTGAGACGTCATATTTCGTTTCTCCAAACTTGGACTTCTATTGCTCCGTTTATCTTATTTCTGACAAATTTACAGCATTTTCTGTACCGATTATCGTCTTTTGATAGGATATTCATACCACTGACATCTGTATACTATTTTGATCGTCTCGTCGTGCTGATCTTCGCTGTATATTCATAGCTGTGTTTCGGTGACCGGTACGCGACGAAACCGTGAAACAGTTAGCTGTATCGGTACCCGTATTTGAACCTTTTGTATTCCTGCCCCTTTGTTATCCATTGTGCAAACGTATAGCCACTAACTCTATATATTCTCATATATTAATATAAACTTTTATTATTCCACCATTTCGTTTTGTATTCTCTGGTTCCCAATTTTTCTCTTCCATTCATCTTCTCATTTCTATTTGTTCTGCCATATTCATATTCATTTCGTTTTATATCAGATCCATATTCATTTATTTGAGCTTGAAGCATCCCACGCCTTCACACTCTAGTGGCCGAAGCTCCACCTCATCATCCTGCCGACCCACCATACCTCGACCACCCAACTCATCAACCTCATGCGCGCACCCTAGTCACCCAAAACCTCCACGCGACCTTCCACTCACCTCGAAGCCACCAAAGCCCTCCACTTCAGCCTCTCTCTTATCACCGAAACTGTGCCTCCACCAACCCACTTCCACTCGATCGCTATCTCATAAAACCCCTCCCCTCCTCACTTCTCTGTCGTGGCCCATTGCCGTATGAGTTTCTTTGCTCTAGCGTAATACGGTGAGTGTATATATATATATATATATATATATATATATGCTGGGGTTTTAGTATTGTATTTTTATTTGTTTTAAAGGGTGTGCATTTTAAAGCTTACATATTACATATGTAAAACATATCTTCTTTATTTTTAAACAATTCTTCTCTTTGGTTCTGACTGTTATAAAGTATGGTTTATGAAACCCATACGATATGCTTATCTTTAAGTTATATATATAGCTATATGTGAGTATATGACCGTGTGGGTATATACAGGGTCGGCCTTAAGATTGGGTTGCCCTAGCCCAAAATTATTTTGGTTGCCCCTAAATGAAATTTTTTATTTTTTTATTAATTTTTTTGTGTTTAAACTTAAGCATGCCTTCAAATAAAAAAGATACAACATACAACGCAATAATTTTCCATACAAAAACCACTAAAACAAGTGGAGTTATATAAAGTTAAATTAACTTCTCATACAAAAACCACTATATAAAGCAGAGAAATACGAAGTTCCATACAAAATATAAAACTTGTTCAAAGAAATATACTTCGCCTTGCATTTTTTGTACCGAATTCTTCAATCAAATTGTCACAATCTAGTTTCTCCAAAAACCCACTTTCAATTGAAATCATTGCTAATCCATTCAATCACTCTTATGACATGGTCGTTCGAAGATAATTTTTGATTAATTTCAATTTAGAAAAACTTCTCTCCGCCGAAGCAACGGTAATCGAAATTGTTAGTAAAATCTGATAAGCAACCCATGCACATTGAAAACCACCATCATCTACATAAGATTTTATAAAATCAAGAATGTCAACCGACTTAGTTATTTCCTTAGGTAACATACTTTGCAAAGCTCTTAGATTTTGAAATAGATCTTTTCCATAAATATCGCATTGTTGGTTGTGTTTCAAATAACCATCTAAGCAAATACAATGTTTCATCAACTCATCTTTGCTAATATGCATGAACTTTGCATTTAATAAAAATCCAAAATTTTTATCATAAAGAGTTTAGTGATTGACAAGAATTTAGTGATTTGTTTGTTTTTGCATTAAAGAGTTGAGAGATTAAGCCCACAATTGATGAAGCCATTGCATCGTGACATTGTTTTACCTTTCGGTTAAAAGCTTCGGAATTTTGATTCCTAAATCTCACCTAATTTTTATCGTCTTCTTTTTTCGACATGTTATCTATTGATAAAACATTAAAATATGTATTAGTTTTGCCACATGAAACAATATTTCAAATTAAAATTAAAATTATTTAATATGCAAGAGTTTGTCAGTTAACGAATTGAATAAAACATTAGCAATAAATCCAGTTCTGTTTCAGCCACTAATTTAAAATTAATGAAAACAGTCAATTGCTTTAGCAATATTGGGTTTTAGTAATATTGGGATTCACTAAATTGGATTTCAACAATATTGGGTTTCAATATTTCAGCAATATTGGGTTTCAACAATATGAAAACCGTCGGTGCAATTGCAATCTTGTGTCAAAGACTTAAACCCATAGACAGATTACAATAGCTTCAGCAAATCAATATTGGGTTTCACTAAATAAAAGAAAATCAAAATCACCTAACTTGACAAGAAGAGGCAAGAGCAGTAGCTTCAGGCTTTCAGCAATATTGGATTCTAGTCTCTGGACAACAACAGGCAGGCGGCGGCAGCAACAGGCAGGCGGCAGGCGGAGGCAGCAACAAGCAGGCGGCAGGCGGAGGCAGGCGACAGCAGCAGGCTTGCGGCAATGGAGTAGAATGTGGACGGAAGCCCTAGGTTTGGTGAATTGATAAGCTGGTGAATCAATTAACGTGATTTTAGATTTGTAATTTTTCTTGGTGGGCTTGGTCAGAAAAAAAATTTGTTGCCCACCCCTAGGTGGGTTGCCCCAGCCCAGGGGCTTAGTGGGCTTGCCCCTGGGTCGGCCATGGGTATATATTTATACAAGCTTGTTTATATATTAGTATATTTACACTTCTTTTATACTGTTTACAATTTATATATTTTAAAGTGTATAAAGTTATATGGATTTAGATATAAGCACTGACCTTAAAATATAAAAAGTATAATGGTTTATTTATGTTTGTAGTTATATATGTTAGGTTATATAAAGTATATGCATATTTGTTTATAAATGTGACAGTATAATTTTTTATATAGGTTATATATATAAGTATTGTTTGGCTGTAGTTTACATATTAGTTGTATATAATTGAATATATATTAATGCTGATACTGTGTTGTTGGCCGTTGATTTTAAAATGTATATACTAGTACTTCTTGATTTTAAGTATACGTGTTTAAGCAAATAATGGGTTTTGTAATGTAATATATGTAATTATCATAAGCTGCTATTATTTGGGTTCTTAGTTTAATATATTCTTATTTACTGTTATATATATATATATGGGATTATAAAGTATTTATATATATGTGTTTTACTGTATACGTTATGGTATGGATTTCATGCATTGGGTTATGTATAAGTCGGCTCGTCATATATATAAAGGGCTGTCACCGTATGATTTAAATATATTTTTTATAGATGTAGTCTCCTATATAATCTGATTTCACTCTTTTATTTTTTTCATAAGATAGTACGGATAGATTTTTATAGTATATATTTGTTTGTTATATTCAAAGTTCATATGTTAGATTTGTAAAGCAATAACGACGGTTATATAAATTTAGTTTTGAAAGTTGTTATATATACAGATATATATTTACGTAAGTCTATTTTGTATATATAAGTCAGTGTTTCATATAATAGCTGGCTGTAGCATACGTACGTTTGTGTATAGTGATGAGAAAAAAATTTATATATATATATATGTATTGATTTTACGTATTGGGTTTTAGATATAATATATATTTCTTCGTTTTTTAAATCTATGTGTTTGAATTTGAATAATTGAATTTGAAATACATATATGTATTCAATATAAATGTGTTTGAATTTAAATTATTATATATATATATAGCTATATTTATTGTTATATGTAAGTTCACTTATACAAATTATATTCATCGATCCAGTTCTGATTTGATTTCGCCTATTCCTGTTATCAGCTCTGTTCGTCGAAATCGTGCCAATCTAGCTTTGTTTTGGAATTCATGCTTGGGTTGTAACTCATTCCATTGTCAAATCTATCTAGCCTCGAAAGGTGAGCAATCACTCACGATTAATGTTCTTACATTTATTAAATTTGATTTCAAATTGAAATGTCAATTGAAATATACTGCTGCTAGTTATTTACATTGCTATATATATGCTATTATCTGTATCTGTTCACCTATGACATCTGACACCCTTATCTGTTATTTTTATTGATGATATATGCCTGTTTATTATTATTATATGTATTATCACTCTGCAAGTTCCCTGTTAGTATAGAATTCACTATGGGTTGAAATGATACATACCCGAACGATCTTTAGAATAGGAGAAAATCGTTATGGGTTGAAATGATAAACCTAAGCGATTTTCATTTGAATTGAATTTGGGATTGCGGGTTGAAATGATATATACCCGTATATATATATTTAAACGGCGGATTGAAACGATAAATATCTGTATCACTTGACCATAGGATAGAAAATTATATACAAACACCGTTGGTCTATATATAAATATTTTGAAATGATTTCTATGCTTTTGAAAAGAAATACATGGTTTTAAATAAATATTGATTTTTAATATTATTAAAGTTGATTTAATAAAGTTGATATATAATATGTTTAAGTATTTATTTAAAAATTTATATTTTCAAATATAATGTTTGAAATGATTCAGGTTGAAAAGATAAATTTGAAATTGATTTGGAATTATATTTACTTAATAATTATACCTAAATAAGTTTCATTTGAAAATTTTAAATTTGAGATTTTAAAGATATGATTTTATAACTTGATTTTGGTTTAAAGTGATTAAATGAATATTTCAAGTTTAATAAATCGGAAGAAATATTTAGTGGTTTGAAATTTGGGGTTTTACTTAAATGATATTGGGTTTATTAAGTGAGTATTTCAAACTAAATAATAGTAAAGTGAATTTGATATATATATATATATATAATTATCGAATTTAGTTTTGAAATGTTGAATATTTAAAGCTTTGAAATATATTGAAATTGAAATGGCTTATTTTATGGTTCAAATATGTATTTGAAAATCGATAGTTTGAAATGGTTTATTGAGAAACTGAATCGAGTTGAAATTGATGATTTGAGATTTGATTTAAATTTGAACTTTGGAATTCGAGTTGATTTGAATCGATTTGTGAAATTTGAGGAAACTATTTTTATATAAAGTATTTTTAAACTATATCTAAAACTATTTATATTTTACTTTATAAATTATTTTAATATAAACTATTTTAATATAAATCATTTTCAATATAAATTATTTTTATTATAAACTATTTTAATATAAACTATTTTTAATATTACTATTTTTAATATAAACTATTTTAATATAAGCTATTTTAATATAAACTATTTTAAATATACTAATTATTTTAATATAAATTGTTTTAACTTATAACTATTTTATATAAATTATTTTATAAACCATTTTATTTTATATACTATTATTAATATATAAACTATTTGAAGGGAAGTGTTATGATTTTCAAAGTACTATGATTTCAAAATGTTATGATTTCAAAGTGTTATGATTTCCAAAGTTATGAATTTCAAAGTATTATGATTTCCAAAGTATTATTATTTCAAATTGTTTTGGTTTCGAAAGTATTATATCTTTGAAAGTACTATGATCATGGAAGTGAATATATTTGAAATGGAAATGATATCGTATTGATTTGGTTTTTGAAATGAAATGATATTTAGTTTTGAAGTATAAACTATTTTGAAATGACCGCGGTGTTATAATAACGATTGGTTGTTAAAGAGACCGGGATCAGATATTGTCATACTCTCTGCCAATACCGAAAACCACTTTAACAACTGTGTACGTGGTGGAGATTCCAGAATAAAGTAGGATGGTGGCGACGATCCTAAAGGTATATTTACGTGAACCCAACTCCCGTGAGTTGGCATAAGGTGGCTAAAACAGGAGCGATTCCGGGCCAATGAGGTAGCTCCTCTGATCGGACACACTCCATCGTATTCAATTCTGTTACTTTGTGATTGATTTGGTGCGCACCCTTAATTCGGGTGTGTGGCTCGAGGTGGGCGATTGCTGCGGCTCTGCGTTACCACTAGTCCGGATGCGTAATTGGTATATCTACCCTGGCATTGCCTTGTTGTGCCATGTCACCTACCCTAGCATGCTTTACTACAAGTTTGTTTTGTACCATACCTATGGAGTAACCTCTGACGACGCCCATTACGGGTGAGATTACTGTACTGTATATAGTATGGGAATATATAAAATGTGTTAAGGGGGATATGGGTAACGCCTTAACGCTATTTTAATAGTTTACTTTACTATAGACATTATTATAATAGCGTATATTACTACATAGTAGATAGTTTAACGGATCCTTAGACGATGGCTATCCCAAACATCCTTTAAGTTACTGTATTTCAGTTGATATTTCACTTGAATTGGATTTATTGATATAAGAATGTTAATCCTGACTCGAGTGTTTTGTGTTTTGCTTTACGCTCGGGTCAGACTGAGTGATATAGTATTCGAGACTCACCTTTGGAGTTGGAGCTTTGCTTGGAGATCTAGCTATCTATCCAGCTTTCATTTATTCAGTTGATTCCAATGATGTATTCACATTTTGTATTTGACTATTATATTGAAACATCTATGTATTCGAGACCTTTGTTGTATCTTACTTAACTCTGTTATATATATAGTAGCTTCATGAACTACTATTCTTTTGTTTCCGCTGCATTATTGTATATTACTCTGTGTCTGTGATTCTGTGATTATTTATTTACTGTATATTTGAGTTTTGCCAAATTTAAATTAACAATCTGATATTTTGATCAATTCAAATCCGACATGTATGTATGCGAATGGTTGAAAATTTCAGGATGTTACAACAGTTAAGAAGTTGGTTTGTTCCGTAAGCTCTTGGATCTGAAGCAAGGATATATGAGTCTCCAATTACATTGCTGAATTTGATTCCTTGTCGAAATGTGGGATATCTTTCATCGACATTCCATTAAAGAAGAATGAGAAGTTCATCATCAACTTCGATGATTACTTGGGAGAGCGACTCATAGGCCAAATTGACGAGAGTTTTGAGATGATAGTCGAGGAGGCCTTGAGGCATGAGAGTTTACATCCAAAACCAAAGGCTGTTGATCCTAGAGAGGAGCCAAAGCCGTAACCGAGTAGGGAAGGCAAGAAGAAATGGAATAATAATAAAAAGAGGAAGCAGTTTCATAACAAAGATGGTCATAAGAAGAAGATCAAAGGTGGACCAACTTGCTTTAACTATAGAGAGGACCACTGTAGTAAAGACTACAAAGCTAAGGGGAGAATATGCTATAATAGTGATAAGCTTGGGCATATCAAGAAGGACCATCCAGGGTTTCCTAACCAGAAACAGATGGTGAAAGCATATGCTCTCAATGTCATCCCGACTTCGTCGGGTGCTTCATCAATGAAAGAGAATGGAAAGAGAATCATTATTCAAGTATGCTTTCTATTTAAAATGTTCACATTCTTGTATTATTTGATACTGGGGCTTCACATTCCTTCATATCTAGTTACCTGGTAGATAAGTTAGGATTGGAACCCAATATTGTTGATCAACCTTTGATAGTGATGAACCATGTTAGAGACTCCACTTACCTGTGTATGGTTTGTCATGATTTGGTCTTGTTAAGTCATTGATGTTCTTTTGATTGTGATTGCTTTGTTTTGGGTTTTCTGAAGTTTGGTATTATTCTAGGTATGGACTGAATTCGTTGATATATAGTGATGGTAGATTGTGAGAACTCATTGGTAACGATAGGGGTAGTTGATAGGTGGACGGTAGTGTTAGGCTGCCTATTAGATAATGAGGTGATGGTTAGCTTACTATATTCGCTTGATATCCCATACAATGAGATGTCATCAGTGCCTATTGTTGGGGAGTATTCAGACATATTTGAGGAGGTGATCGGACTTCCTCCACACAAAGAGATTGACTTCCGTATTGACTTAGTGAAAGACACTGGTCCATTAGTAATGCATTTAAGGAGAATGACACCTAGAGGGCGAAGAGAGCTTGAGGTGCAAGTGAATGACCTATTGAAAATGGGGTTCATTCTTAGAAATATTTCTAAGTGAAGAGCACCCGTAGTATTCGCCACGAAGGCGGATGGTTCCTTAGACCATGTGTCAATTACTGTGAGCTGAATAAAGTAAGCAGGAAGAAAAAGTATCCATTCCCATGTATTGATGACTTGTTCGATCATCTCCATGGTACTAGAGTATTTTCTCAGTTGGATCTTGTGATGGGATTTCACCAGTTTAGAGTAGCGAAAGAGAGTCTGCCGATTACCATGTTTCTCATGCCATCTAGATTCTATGAGTGGTTGGTTGTGCCATTCGGGTTGATCAATGTGCCGACATTCTTTGTTGATCTCATGAACCGTGTTTTTAAGGGTCAGCTAAATAAATTCGTGCTTGTGTTCATCGATGAAATTCTCGTCTACGCATGGATGAAAGAGGAACACAAGACACGTTTAATGATTATACTCTATGTGTTGAGAGAGCACCGACTGAAAATGAAGTTTTCTAAGCTTCACTTTTGGAGAGGAAAGTGCGATTTTTGGGTCACATTGTTTCCAAGCATGGCATCCTGCAAAAATTGTAGTAGTTCAAGATGGACTAGACCCAAAAATGTTATGGACATGAGAAGTTTTTTGGGGTTAGCTGGATATTATAGATGGTTTTTCCAGGATTTCTCTGAAGTAGCTGCACCGTTGACTCAGTTAATGAAAAAGAATCATACTTTTACTTAGGATGTAAGATGCGAGCATTCATTCGTAAGTTTGAAAGAAAAGTTGACGAGTGCACCAGTATTGACCATTTTGAGCGGGAATGAAGAGATGACGGTATACACTAATGCATGTGGAACCAGATTGGGCATGGTATTTATGTAGAAGTGCAAAATTATTGCATATGCTAGTCAATATCTTAAGCCACATGAGAAGAAATACATGACCCATGATTTGGAGTTATTATCGACCGTATTTGCGCTAAAGATTTGGAGGCATTATATTTTAGAGGAGTGGTTTGAGCTATTCACTGACCATAAATCATTAAAGTACCTCTTTATGTAGATGGATATTAATCATCACCAGCACCAATGGTTAAAGTTTCTAGCCTCCTATGAAATTTGATATTGCATATACACCGGGGAAAGGGAATGCAGCTGCAGATGCATTAAGTAGGAGACATGCCAACTTGGGAGCTATGTTCCTAGAGTAGATGCAGTTAGAGTATATTGATGGTTATGATTTTCATTCGAGATGCAAGCTAGAGCCAGATATATTGGTGAGCTTGATTATTAGGCCTACTCTGATTGAGCGAATCGATACGAGTCAAAGACATGATGTCAGATTAGTTAGGATTATTATTAAGATTAAAACTGGAGTAGAGTCTAAAGAGATGAGACAGTACAAACTCGACCGAGATGGTTAGCACCGTAAAGATGGGAGATTTATTTTCCCGATATTAATGGTCTGAGGGATAAGGTTCTACTAGAGTGCCATCATTCGAGATTGACTATCCATCCCAATGGTAATAAGATGTACCGTGGTATGAAGCAGACCTATTATTGGGAAGGGATAGAAAAATACATCAGAACATTCATCTCGAAGTGCTTGAACTAACAGTTAGTGAAGGCAATGCAGAAGAAGACTAGTGGTTTGATGCAACAACTAGAAGTTCCCAAGTGGAAATGAGAATATGTATCAATGGACTGTCGCAGACTTGTGGGCGTTATGATTACATTTGGGTCTTAGTCGATAGATCGATGAAGATTGTCGAATTTATACTCGTTAAGTCTAGCTGAATTGTAACCAAATTGGCCAAATTGTATGTGAAGTGGATAGTACAGTTCCATGCTATGCCGAAGAGCATTGTGAGTGACCGATACCCGTTGTTCACTAGTGGGTTTTGGAAGAGCTTACAAGAGGTGTTGGAAATGGAGCTACTGTGAGTATGGCTTATCGCCCTCAAACTGACAGCCAAACTGAGAGGGTGAATCATATCTTAGAGGATCTCTTGCGGGCTTGCATACTCAACTTTGGAGGCTCATGGGATGACCACTTACATCTTGTTGAATCTGCATACAACAACAATTATCAGACTAGCATCAGTATGTCACCATTCAAGGCACTATAAGGTCGAATGTGCAATGCTTTTTCATTTTGGTGGGAAGCGGGTGAAAAACTGATACTTGGGATAGATATGGTTAGAGAAACTTTAAATAAGATCGAGATCATTCAACAACGGATGAAAGTTGCTCAAGATGGATAGAAGAGCTGTGCTGATAAGAGATGTAGAGATTTGGAGTTCTCTATCGGCGATATGGTAGTTGTCAAAGTCTCTCCATTGAAGAATGTAATTTGATTCGATATTAAAGGAAAGTTGGCACCGAAATTTGTAGGTCCTTTACCGGTATTAGAGAGGACTGGGAACCTTGCTTATAGGATTGACTTACCTCAAACAATGGAGGAAATACACAATATGTTCCACATTTCTCACTTATCGAAACTTATGCACGACTTAGGCATAACTGTCACACTAGATCAACTAGATATCGAGATTGAAATA
This sequence comes from Allium fistulosum, assembly GCA_030737815.1. Lineage (NCBI taxonomy): Eukaryota > Viridiplantae > Streptophyta > Magnoliopsida > Asparagales > Amaryllidaceae > Allium > Allium fistulosum. Next base: position 76,104,330 of record CM060906.1, read on the forward strand.
GATGCTTTGAGACCTCTAAGGCCTATTTGTAACATTGAACGTGATACGAAGCAACTTAGAGGAAGACAATGAAGTTGGTGTAGGTTCAGTGGAGTAAAAGCGAAGGTGATTGCACCTGGGAGACCGAGGAGAGCACGAGGACAGCTTATTCGGAGCCCTTTACTTGGTAAGACTTCCTATTTATCTCTTTTACTTTCACTTATGATATCATTAAGTATACCTTAGTGTGGTATCCTGCAGGCTAGGATAGGCTAGGATGTTACCTTTTATATTTGCTATTGTTTATGCATGTTTGATTTGTGATCGTTGCCTATTCTTCGATATGATTATTAGGCATGCGGGGTAACCTTATTGATTTTGTTTGTGTTTTTGATGATTAAACTCCAAAGAGGGGGGAGAGAATGTAACAGCCCATATTTTATATAACAATGGACCGTAAAATATTAATATTATTTTTATATAGGGTCGTATGATTCTATAAACTCTGGAAAATGACTACTAGAGGCATTTTCCATCCTTAGAATTTTGATCGGACAATCCTGACTTTGAAAATCTTGTAAGGCCTATAAATTTTGGTAAGAGCTGAATTAGGACCTGAAAACGCTTCCATTAGAAGGGCATGATGATTTCCCTTTTCCTAGAATCATCATAATCAAGGTTTTAAATCTCCCCGAGATCAGCCGAGATGAAAATCCGAGATATTAGCCAAAATCCGAGATTTGGCAGCTTGGTTAGTTATAAGTCTTTTAAATATCGCCCGAGACAACCGAGATATTTGCCCGAGATATTGGCCAAAATCCGAGATTTGAAACCTTGATCATAATAGGAAAATGGACATACCGTTCGAAGGATATGGCTATTTGAAGTTCCACTTGATTTTGAATAACTTAATGGGTAATCAAGGGGATTAGCAGCTAAGCTCAAGTTCCATTTCAAGATTAGCACATATAAGCGCCGATGGAACTTCTCCTTGTCATTTCACACTTCCCAAAATAGTTAGAATGACCACCATTAATATCCTCTTTGCTAAAACCACTCCAAACCTTACTTTAATTAGCCAAATCTTGCCATTAAGGGGAGATTAGCAAAATTAGCACTTAGATTTGGGGATTTACTGTTGGAGACATCTTAGATTTGCCGTTCATCATGAGATTCTTGCTCTTTTGGATTGCTTTGGATTCTATTTAAGTGGTTAGAATTTCCGACTTACAAATTAGTCATTATATGCTTATAAATGATGTTTTAAAATGATTTTTGAACCCTAAAAATTGTTTTAAACCTTGACTAATCACATATGTTAATTTTAAATGATTTTATAAAGTTTGTTGAAATTGTATTCTTATGGATTCCCTTGTTCTTTTGGTTCATCCTTCTTCTTCTTACCTTTAGTCTCAAATTTGATATATTAAATGTTTGCTTGTTTGAATATAGTGTACATGTTAAATTCTTGAGTGAATGATGTTTATTTGGTTGAAAGAACCGATCGAATGGCGAATTAAAAGTTGAAATAGTGTCACAAGTCCTCATCAATCCATAGATGTGATAGTGACCAAATTTGATACGAGTTGTGTGGGTGACAAGGAAGGTCTCAGAAAGCTACGTTCTAAGTTTCAAGTCTTTTGAAGTTGGTTTGCTCAAGTTATAGGCGAATGAAGTTAGATTAGCAATGATGTTCAGGAGTGCGATCGATAGAGAATTAATTCAAGTCCTCCATGTACTTGCTTCGGGTCATGGATGTATTTGCTTTAGTTGCATAAGTATTTCTTAGAGTTACGCTTGAGAAGTTAAAATTGTTTGAAGTAAGGGATCGGTAGTATTGGGATAGGCACCGAGTCATGAAGAGGTTGGCTTAGGTCTCACTTTGATTTTCATGTGCGTTCGCTTGGAGTTGCACTTTGGAAAGCCAAGATAGTTCAAGTGTTGGATCGGTGGTACCATGGATTGGCGATGCTAGGATCAGGTGGGAGCATGGTTCGGCGTTAGTCATAGATTGTTGGGGTCAGTTTGGTGGCTATGGTTCGATGTGAGGAAGGAATGGGGTTACTTCGAGTTGTTTGCATAGCTAATTTGGGGTTTCACTAGGGTCGCATTGAGTCACGATTACATTTTCTTCGAGTCCCCTACACTTGTTCTTGCTTCAAGCTACACCGTTCTTACTTCAAGCTATGGCCCGAGTTGGTAACGAGTCATGCGACTCGGTGGCGAAACTTTGACTTCAACGATGCATGATTTGGTGAAGTGAGGTGACAACTTCAATGATGGGATGGCTGAACATCACGATGTAGAGTAGAGGAATACGGGTCAAATTTAAGGAACTATTGGAGGATGGTTGTAGGATAAACAATAATATTCTACAACCAACAATGATTGTCAAGAATCTTCTCAATTTGCAATGACTTCAGACGGGAGTTGTACCACTACTTAAAGATCAGTTCTAGGATGTGCTATGCTATGGATGACGTATGGAAAGTGATCATTGATACTTAGAGGTTTTGAAATGTCCCCGTAAATTAGGGGTATGTGGATGTTCACTGGGCTACGGAGTATCCTTGGATCTCATGATGTTTCGATCTGTCTTAACATGGATTGTTACAGAGTATGCAATTTAGTTCTTGGCCTATTGAGTGGAATGGATTTGAGTACCGAGAAAATGATACGTTGAGTAGTCCTTGACTATACGGGGAGGTCATACGAGTATCATATACCCAACGCACTGAGTGAGTGAATGTGAGGATGGATAATGAATGCTATGTCTGCTTTTGTTTGCTTATCACCCTAGGGGTGTCACATGATGTGCATATCATTGATATAGATATCTGGACACCATTAGTACTTAGATGCATAGTACACCCATGATGATTACGATATAAAGTAGCATATATCCTGTGTTATATGCTAAATTTGTGGATGCAGAGATATGTCAGGTATGATTCTCCATACCCATTTGTCCTAGTATATTGGCTTCATAGTATTTTAGATTTTCTACTACTCATACCAGACTTTTGTCTGACTTGGGATTTTATGCATTGCTTCCAATTATTCCGGGTACTCATAAATGAGTAAATAAGGGATTCCGGGTCTACTGAGCACATGGAGCTGGACAGGTGACGAGCAAGAGGCTATACTCTCACATATTACTATAGTTAGCTGTTATTGCTTATCATTCCATTGTGCATCACTATGGAGCTTACTGGTGCTTTTATCTATTCTGAGATAGTTATCTGTTTTGAGTTTATTATCAGTTGTACAAACTCTATCACTTATGATGTATAACTTTATGGATCTATGTACTTTGATTTTTATGGTTCAATCATATATTATTGTCTTCCCGTTATATATATATGTGACGATCATTATATTTTAATTTATGCGCTATGGGATATACGATAGGTTCTGTGATGCTTTATTTATTATACAACCCTTGACAACCATACTACATATGCCATGCACCGTTGCAGTGCACTCTATAGGTTACTTATGGGTGCCAAAGGTGTAGCGCGGTCATCATAATATAGCTATGACTATAGGAGGAAGACCTGTAACTGCAAGATCAAAGACTGGTAGAGTATAAGAAGATGGTAGGGTGAATAACATCAGGAGGCGGGCACATAGTGTTGATTCATGAGTTTTGATTCATGAGACAAGCTTCAGAGATCATACGACGAATTACAAAGAGAATACTATACGAAAGCGACAAAAAGAGAATAAACGTATACTGTGAACTACAAAGGAGACAAGTCTACAATCCAGAGATTAGTATGAATATTTTAATGTATTGAGTCTTAGAATATTGTTAAAATCATTCCTCTAGTAGTCACACACACACGCACAAATTGATTTATATTGAGTTATACATAAATTAGTGTGTACTGTGCAATTGACAACAGGTCGGCTGACCGACCAGAAACCTCGGTCGACCGACTCTGTGTCAAATGCACAGATATACACTGTTCTGTGTACGGTTTTGAAACTCAGCTGACCGGCCAGTTTTCTCGGTCAACCGATCTGAACATAACGGCTAGTTTTCTGAAGAGTTGCGATTGTTCATGAAGAGGAATGTCCTTCAATCCAAGAGATACAGACACAACTTTTGATTGAAACTCTTCATGAAAGATTATAACTATTCTACAACTATATAAACATGTTCAATTCACTTCTACAATAACCAATTCTTGTTTTAATTCTGAAATCTATTCTCTATTATTCTCTGCAAATAAAAAGCATTCATTCTCATTCAGTATCACTAGAATCCTTGAATAAATTCATATACTTCGATTCTACGTGATTATCTTCCTTCTAAATCTTCACACACATATATATCCTCTTGAGGATTTGATTATAGGAAAGCTGTACTATCAAAAGACAATCAGTGTTATTCAGAACACAATCGTCAACATATTATTTGTATTAAGTTGAAGTCCTCTTCGGCTGTTGAGACGGAAAACTTCCTGTTCGACTGCTCAGGTGTCGTATACCTATTCCTCCGGGTTAAGTGAGGGGTTTAGTTTAAATCCAGAGGGTATTCTGGGATTGGACGTAGAACGGGAAGTTCGAACCAGTATAAAAATTCCTGGTGTGCTTACTTTAATTTTTATTTTACTGCTATTATCTGTTTTCGCATTTATATACCATATTACACGATCCTTAGTACTGCACGTACACTTTCATTTGGTATCAGAGCAAGGTTATCCTATAACCGTCACAAAGTTATTTGATATCTATTTCTAGTAATATGGCAACAATACATACTAACGATTTTGACACTAACACTAATACTAGTTTCACAGAGGGTCAATCAACTTCACGACCTCCACTTTTTAATGGTATAAATTATACTTATTGGTCAACTAGAATGAGAATCTATATGCAATCTAGTGGATTTGATATCTGGAATGTTATACAAAGTGAGTACACAACTCCTACTGGAGAATACTCAACTTGGAGTAACACACAAAAACTAGATGCTACATCAAATGCAAAGGCTATGAATATTTTATTTTGTGCATTAGATAGAAATGAATTCAATAGAGTTAGCATGTGCACTTCTGGTTATGAAATTTGGAGAACTCTTAAGATAACACATGAAGGAACGAACAAAGTTAAATTAAGCAAAATTTCTATGTTGAAAAATCAATTTGAAAATTTCAAAATGAGGCCAAATGAATCTATAAATGACATGTACTCTAGATTCCAGGATATTTATCATGCTTTACTATCACTAGAACAAAAGTTTACTGATTTCGATGTTGTTACAAAAATCTTAAACTCTTTGACGGACGAATGGGAAAGAAAAGTCCTAGCCATTGAAGAAGCAAGTGATTTGTCAACATTAAAACCAGAAGAATTGATAGGTAATTTAATGTCCTACGAAGTAAATTTGCAGGCAAAAAGAAATGGAGCACAAGAAAAGAAAAATGTGGCATTCTAAGCAGAAAAAGATGATTCCGACTCAGATAATGAAGATATAGCAATGATCGCTAAAAATTTCAAAAAGTTTTTGAAATTCAACATAAACAAATTCAAGGGAAACAAAAATAATTTCAACAACAATTCCAATAGCAGCAAACCATCATCTTCAGCAATGGAATGTTATGAATGTCATAAGAAAGGACACATGAAGAAGGATAGTCCAGAGCGTAAAAAGAATAATTTCAAGAAGGAAAAAACTAAACGAAAAGCTTTTTCAGTCACTTGGGACGACACTGACTCATCATCCTCATCAGAGAGTGCAAGTGATAATGAACAAGCAAATGTGTGCTTCATGGCTTCGTCAGACGATGTAAGTGATCTTACTTTTGAAGATTTAATTGAAATTAATTCTGAATTAGTAAATTTAGCAAAGCAACTTAAAAAGAAAAATAAGGAGTTGCAAAGAAAGTTAGATAGGACAGTCTTAGAAGTAGATATTCTGAAAGATGAGAAGAAAATATTAGAAGAAGAACTTGAAATTTCTCAACAATCAAATTCTAACCTATCTTCTCAAATTTCGTCAATATCTGAAGAACTAGAAATTCAGAAAAATAAAAATGATGTTTTACTTTTCGAAAATAATAGTTTAAACTCTAAGATTAAGGATTTAGAGTTAGAAAAATCTAGTCTTAAAATAAAATTTGACGATATTTCTAAAAATGTATCTAATTTCAATAAAGGAAGAGAGAATCTTTCTAGAATACTTGAAAATTCTCAATCCTCTAATAATAAATCTGGACTAGGATTTAAGAAACAAAATAATTTTGCTAAAAGTAGGATTAATAATAATATTAAGAAGGATATTAAGAAAATAGTTTACCCAAACACTAAAACCATCAAGATATGGATTCCAAAAACAAATAATGTTTTGATAAGGAATAAACATATCAAAATGTTTATGGAAACTGTTCATAATAACAAGAATTATGTTTATAAAGGGAATTCTGAATCCATATGGGTTTGGCTTCCTAAGATCTAACTCTTAGGACCCTAAAAAGATTGGGTACCAACTTTTTATAAACTTTTTGCAGGTACCACATAAGAAGAGAGGAAAATGGATTTTAGATAGCGGTTGCTCAAAACACATGACTGGAAACAAAGAAATGTTGTCAAACATTATATACTCAAATGGAGGAGCAGTCACCTTCGAAGATAACTCAAAAGGATATATCATCGGCAAAGGCGATGTCAGTAGCAACGGTACCTCTAATTTACCTCTCATTACTGATGTTTTATTAGTTAAAAATTTAAAACACAATTTATTAAGTATTAGTCAGCTATGTGATAAAGTTTTTAATATAACCTTTTCAGAAAATAAATGTAATATTTTCGATAAAAATCATAATACTATTTTCAAAGGAAAAAGAGATAAAAATATTTATATCTTAAATATGAATGTTAATAATAATTCAAATTTGTGTCTAGTAGCTAAAGAAAACGATTCTTGTCTTTGGCACAAAAGATTTTGTCACATCAATTTTAATACTATCAATAAACTAGCTAAAAACAAATTAGTTAACGGATTACCTAATATAAAATTCAAAACTAATAAATTTTGTGATGCATGTAAATTAGGAAAACTAACAAAATCCTCTTTTAAATCAAAGAAAGTAATATCTACAGAACAACCGCTTGAACTTTTACACATGGATCTTTTTGGTCCAACTCAAGTGCAGTCTATTAATCATAATAGATATGTATTTGTTATTGTAGATGATTTTTCTAGATATACTTGGATTTTCTTTTTGAAAAACAAAAGTGATACTTTTGATAATTTTAAAGTTTTTGTTAAAAGAATCCAAAATATTAAAAGTTTGAAAATTAAAAATATAAGAAGTGATCATGGAGGAGAATTTGAAAATGAAGCTTTTGAACAATTTTTAACAAGAAAGGTATTAACCATAATTTTTCATTTCCTAGAACACCACAACAAAATGGAGTTGTAGAAAGAAAAAATAGAACGTTACAAGAATGTGCAAGAACTTTATTAAATGGAACCACTTTATCGAAACACTTTTGGGCAGAAGCTGTAGCTACTGCTTGTTATGTATTGAATCGTGTTTCTATTCGACCATTAACTAAGAATACTCCAAATGAACTTCTAAATGGAAGAAAACCAAATATTTCATATCTTAAAGTTTTTGGTTCTAAATGTTTTATTTTGAATACTAAAGATCAGCTAGGCAAATTCGATCCAAAATCCGATGAAGGAATATTCGTTGGATATTCGGAACGAAGCAAGGCTTATCGAATTTATAATAAAAGAACTAAAATTATTGAAGAAAGTTTACATGTTTCATTTGACGAAAATTTTAAAAATATAAATCCAAATGTTACTATTGATTCTGATGATGAAGCTACTCAGAATGAAAATAGTAATACTAAAGAAACTTTCGATAATGATCATGATATTACTGAAAATGAGAATATTACTCCTAATATAATAAAATCTCCACCTAGAATTTTACGAGATCATCCTGTGCAAAATATAATTGGAGAAGTTAATACGAATGTTAAAACCAGACATCAATTAAATCAATTTGGACATGTAGCTTTTCTCTCCAATATAGAACCTAAGAATATAAAAGAAGCATCAACTGATGACTACTGGATTCTTGCCATGCAAGAAGAACTAAATCAATTTGAATGAAACGAAGTTTGGGAACTCGTTCCTAGACCTAGTGATCAATCAGTCATTGGTACTAAATGGGTTTTTAAAAATAAAGCAGATGAACTAGGAAATATAACTAGGAATAAAGCTAGATTAGTTGCACAAGGATATAATCAAGAAGAGGGAATAGACTACGAAGAAACGTTTGCTCCAGTCGCCCGACTTGAAGCAATACAATTCTTATTAGCTTTCGCATGTTTTCATAATTTTAAACTTTATCAAATGGATGTTAAAAGTGCTTTTTTAAATGATTATATAAAAGAAAATGTTTTTGTTGAACAACCACCACTTTTTAATCATGAAAAATTTCCGGATCATGTTTATAAACTCAAAATTGCGTTATACGGTTTAAAACAAGCACCACGTGCTTGGTATGATCGTCTTAAAAGCTATTTATTAGAATCTGGTTTTGAAATTGGTAAAGTAGATCAAACACTTTTTATTAAAAAACTAAGAAAGATATTTTAATAATTCAAATATATGTTGATGATATTATTTTTGGCTCGACAAATGAAAAGCTATGTCAAGAATTTTCGACTATAATGACAAATGAATTTGAAATGTCCCATATGGGAGAATTGTCATATTTTCTTGGATTACAAATTAAACAAATTGAAAATGGAACTTTTATTAATCAAGAAAAATACTATTATAATTTAATTAAACGATTTGGTCTGGAAAACACTTCTGCCAAGCCAACTCCAATGAGCACAACTACTCATCTTGATAGGGACGAGGAGGGCAAAAGTGTTGATCAGAAATTATATCGTAGTATGATTGGATCTTTACTTTATTTAACAGCGAGTCGACCCGATATAATGATGAGTGTTTGTTTATGTGCTCGATTTCAAGCAAATCCCAAAGAATCACATATGCAAGCAGTTAAACGTATTATTCGTTATCTAACTAAAACCAAAGATTTCGGGCTATTTTATTCGAAAGAACGTCCTTTCAAATTAGTCTGCTATAGCGATGCTGATTTTGGAGGAAGTCGGACGGATCGAAAAAGTACGAGCGGAACGTGTCATTTCATTGGATGTTCCTTAGTCTCTTGGTTCAGTAAGAAACAAAACTGTGTTTCTTTATCAACGTGTGAAGTAGAATATATATCTGCTGCTTTGGCATGTGCACAAGTCGTATACATGCAACAAACACTACAGGATTTTAATTGTCATCTTGAAAAATCTATAATTTATTGTGATAATACTAGTGCAATAAATCTTTCTAAAAATCCGGTCAATCACTCACGAACAAAACACATCGATATTCGTCATCACTTTCTTCGTGATTGTTTGGAAATAGGATTAATAAATTTAGAATTTATTAATACTGAAAATCAAATTGCTGATATTTTTACTAAACCACTAAATGAAAATATTTTTATAAAACTTAGACGTGACTTAGGAATAATCTCTTTAAAAGATTTATAAATAAAAAATATGCAAAAATATTGAAAAACAAAAATTGTTTTATTTCTAACCAAAGCAGAACTCGAACTCATGACCTCTGACTTGCTTGTTAGATGCTGTGTTATAGCTACTTGAGCTATGGGTGTTTCTTGTTTCATTTTTCTTTAAAGATTGTTTTATTTATTTTGGTTTCATAAAAGCTATTTTTAGTTCTAAAACTTATAAATCATACATTTTCGAACAGCTTTATTGTTAAACTCCTATGATTATAGTTAAAACTAGTTCCTATCCACTAATTTTTCAACAAACAAATGCTTTTATATACTTTCATTTCTTTTAAAACATATACTAAGAAAGTTTTTAAAAACAAAACTTGAAAATGTCTTCAAACAATGACTTCTATAATTCCGAAAACTCCCATCTATCATACACATCTCCAGACGATGATGGTTCCGACCGCTTTCCTGAAAACGACCCTTATCCTACCTTTCCCATGCCTAAACGTATCCTTGACTTTTCTTCTCCGGATAAAGACCCCCGACATGGGTGGAAACCATGAGAAGACTCCCATACAGGCTATACACCTGAAAAGAAAAAAGGGAAGAATGCTATGGTAATATCTCCATCAACCAAACAAAAAATTGATGAAATACATCACTACAAACAACAACAAATGGATAAGCAGCGGGAACTCTACTATGAACAAAAAGTCACGGCATGACATTTAAGTTTTCTAGAAAAGATTGCCATGAAAGTTTGTTCATCAAAGAAGGATGATGTTGCTGAACCTACTTATAGACCCTCATCCTCTTCAAACTCCAATAGCTCTAAGATGGTCACCTATAGAAAATGTTCCATCTCCAAACTCATGGGAACGTAGATTTTAAAGAACGGTGGCTAAAATTATATATATATATATGTTGTTTTCAATAAGATGTATAAATATAATGCAATGATAATATAATTTATATTTCTATAATTTTTTTTGAAAAACAGCAAAAATGTGCATTTCTAACAGGGTTGGTCGACCGAAGACCTGAGTCAGTCAGCCGAACCCATCCCGAAAGTTTCAAATGTACATTTCTAACAGGGTCGGTTGACCGAAGACCTGAGTCGGTCAGCCGAACCCATCCCGAAAGTTCCAACTATTCTCAGATAACCCAGTCGGTCAGCCGACCCAGTCTTTTCGGTCGACCGAACGTGTATTCTGTTGTTTTTTACTTCAGATTAGTACCCCATCCATTCACCTTTTCAACCTACCTCTTCACTTTTACTTTCCCAATTTCAGTTTTTACCCTAGCCCCCATTAAAATTCTCTCAAATTTTTTTTACTCAAAAAAATGGCTCCTAAGAAGGGAACAAAGACTACCGGTGGCTCATCTTCATCAACTCCCGTAGATACTCAAATCGCCTCATGGCTTGTCAATGACGTAGCACTTCAAAGATGGATACAACTTCAAGATGCCAAAATCTTTGAAGAATCATTTGTAAGTTACCTTGATTTTGCTTCCTATGGTATTGAAAATGCCGCTATTGAGAGTGGACTTGATACATTTCTTGACCATAGGAAAAATAATTTGAAAATCAATCATATTATGGTCAAGTTATTTCTAGCAAACCTTAACCTTGTCAATCCGTCGAGAAACACTGGAAATTGTATTTGGACATTGGTTTGTGGCACTTCAATTTTCCTTTCTATTGATCGAATTAACCACATTTTGGATGCTAGACCGGGTGGAATCTCATTACACGATGTAGATTGTAATATATCAAGTTGTGACCGGATAAGCCATTTATTTTTCGAAGATGATGCTATGGATTTTAGACAAACATCATCACTTAGACCTAAAGCTCGACTCCTTCATCGATTCATGATGAAATCTTTAGTTCCTAGAGGTGGTTCATATCATCTAGTATATCCCGAAAATTTTAAGGCATTGTATGCTATTTGTAGGAAAATACGAGTTAATTGGGCACAACTTCTTATGGATGAATTTCTCTCTTTTAACCAAGGAAAGATGCTCCATATTTATTATGGAGAATACATAATGAGAATGATCAATAGCTTCGTCATCAATGCTCCGGAATCCGAACCCTCCAAAGTCCGTATTTTTGATTCAAGGACCATAAAGTTAATGAAATTGTCTGATGCTCCACCTAGATTTATAAGATTTGAGCAATGGAGTGCTACTCCGAGAGAACAACTACGCCGTAGCTATTCTACACCTCAACCATCTACTCATGCTACAGAACGTCTAACCCGCCAATCCTCAATTCAACGACCAACTCCCGGAATTAGTACGGAAGCGGCCATTGATAATTTGGCTCAAAATCAACTAGCCTTGGATGCCCGGCTACGAAAGATTGATGGTCGTTTCAAGAAAATCAAGGGCTTCTTTGTGAATTTATGGGATGCCTTATCATGTACTTCCGAAGCCGGTGCCTCTTATGTTGCTCCCGGAAAAAGACCGGCACCAAATTTTTCTTGGTCTACTTCAGATAACACAAGTTCCGATACATCAGGAACTCACGTTCCTCACACTCAAAGACGTGGTAAGGAACCTGCTCCTCCGGAAGAAAATATTCGTCCAGAATTTTGGGATTCCGATGATGATAAGGAGTGATCATATTGTTTTACAACTTGCTATTTCATAATTTCAATTATTATTTTTTAACAATATGTCTATTGTTAGATGTTGTGTAGTAAGTAAACATCATTAATATTCCTATTTTGTTTGAGTATGTACTATTTAAAACTCGATGTTTTCTTACTTATGTTACATGTTCCATATTTCTTTTACATATTACATCTACTAAGTATTCCTTTTTGTCGATGACAAAGGGGGAGAAATATATGAAAGCTAACAAATTTTTTGCAGAAAAGTCGCCATATATTCAGGGGGAGAATTATAATATATATATATATATATATATGCTACTTTGTCACATAAGTATTGTCATCAATCAAAAAGAGGGAGAATGTTGATTCATTAGTTTTGATTAATGACACAAGCTTCAGAGATCATACGACGAATTACAAAGAGAATACTATACGAAAGCGACAAAAAGAGAATAAACGTATACTGTGAACTACAAAGGAGACAAGTCTACAATCCAGAGATTAGTATGAATATTTTAACGTATTGAGTCTTAGAATATTGTTAAAATCATTCCTCAAGTAGTCACATACACACACAAATTGATTTATATTGATTTATACATAAATTAGTGTGTACTGTGCAATTGACAACAGGTCGGCTGACCAACCAGAAACCTCGGTCGACCGACTCTGTGTCAAATGCACATATATACACTGTTCTGTGTATGGTTTTGAAACTCAGCTGACCGGCCAGTTTTCTCGGTCAACCGACCTGAAAATAACGGCTAGTTTTCTAAAGAGTTGCGATTGTTCATGAAGAGGAATGTCCTTCAATCCAAGAGATACGAACACAACTTTTGATTGAAACTCTTCATGAAAGATTGTAACTATTCTACAACTATATAAACATGTTCAATTCACTTCTACAATAACCAATTCTTGTCTTAATTCTGAAATCTATTCTCTATTATTCTCTGCAAATAAAAAGCATTCATTCTCATTCAATATCACTAGAATCCTTGAATAAATTCATATACTTCGATTCTACGTGATTATCTTCTTTCTAAATCTTCACACACATATATACTCTTGAGGATTTGATTATAGGAAAGCTGTACTATCAAAAGACAATCAGTGTTATTCAACATATAAGTGGTTTCTAATTGTAGTTGACATCAACAAAAGCTACCTTCCTATAAGAAGTGTCAAATAGCAAGAAGGATGGAAAGAGCTTATCAGGCTTTATCTCAATTAATGCTTTTTCATACCTAATTCTATCCCGCCTAACCATTCTAGAATTGAAATAAACCAATTCTCCAATCAAATTAGCTAACCAACCAATTCCAACCATAGCTTGAAGAACATATGGAATTTTCGAGAAATGAACTTACACAGGGATATATAGTACCTATTCACGAGAAGAGTCAATGGAGGGCCGAAGCATGTAACAATGAAAGACTGGCCTTCGATAATAGTGGGCTTAGCCTCAAGGATCTTTTGCCTTTTTTTCAAGAGAAGAGAATTCAAAAAAAGGAGCGAATTATCAAACCGCATCTTAATCTTTCCATTAAGTTACTAATGACGAATAAGGTGACTCCTAACCAAGGAGTAGAGAGTGTTCTTATCAAAAAAAACCCACTAACCGATCATGCGAAAATTCTTTTTCCTTTCTTATAACTTCAGTTAGTGGAACGTTAATTCCATTTATGCATTCCATATCAAATTTTCAAGGAGAGTGCTCACCAACGTTGCTCTATTTTGAGGTGAAAAGAGAAGACTAAGGCTTAGTGGGAGATGCGGAAAGGATAGCATGGAAAGACATGTTGTCGCATTCCATCGCTAAAGAAATTTCATCAGTGCCCTGTAATCCAACTTAAGAAAAATTCGGGCCTTCAACGTCATGTGCAGTAACCGTTTTCATATTCATGGATTCAAAAGTAGGAGGAAATGTATTAGTAGTAACATGCATAAAAGAACTAAAAAAGAGGATATATGATGAGGTCAAAAGAGGGACAACTCCATGGAAATGTAAATTAGCCTCTAAGACATCGAGAGGTAGACTAGGAAGGGTAGTTGCGGATGTCGTTGTAATATTAGGTTATAGGAGACTATGTGTTTCTTTTTCATAGGCATCACGACTATTGAAATTGGGGGTCAAAAGCGGGGCATGGAGAAGAAAGTGAGTAGAGAGGATGATGGCGAAAGTGGGAAAGAAAGGCGTGGATCAGATGAGAGGATAAGTCAAGAAGGGGGAGGCAGAACCCCAGATTCCAAAGCAACCGCCATATCATGTTATTTCTTTATGAGTTGATATACCTAAAATAGAGAATAAATGAGTTAAATCATATTGGTTAACTTTGAATAATTAAACATTTTAATTAACTTAATATGACATTTATATTTATGTAAATTTAAAACTATTTATTAAGGAAAATGGGTGATCCTTCAAAGAAGTGAGCACTCATTAAATTTAAAATAATTTTAAATTTGCATTGTATAATCCTTTGTCAAATTTTATAAAATTTTATTTAAATTTGAAAATAATAATAATTTATAATATTCAAGTATGCTTATTTGAATCAGCCTAAAGCTTAAAACACTTTTGAGGCTTCTATTAGAACATAACCTTGAAACAAACCACATCAACTTGTCATGAAAAGGCCACAGATCGGGGGTAATACCCTAAAAAATTGAGTATAATTTTAATTAGATATTAATAATATGATGATATGCAAATAATTGGAATCAATGAATTAATTAAATAAATAAATTATAAGGAGGGGCAAAATAGTCATTTTTCAAACTTTGGAATTTGACGACGAAATCGTCCGAGTCACACGATATTTTTATTTGCCTTGTTTGGAGTCCATAAAGAGGAATTACGGTCGAAAACATGGTCGAGTCAAGCGAGTATCAAGGGTTAGGTTTTTGAATTTGAATTTTTAACGGACTTGAATGGCTGACTTGAGAAACTGAAAAATACATGACCTCACTTCATTTCAGAAACTAACAACCGACTCCTTTTCTTCTTCTCTCTTCTTCCTCTTAAATCACGCTAGATCAAACCCCATTATCTAACTCAAATCTCCAACAAATCAAACGAAACCAGCGGCATTGTGGAGCCATCGAATAGGCTACAGTCCTGGAGTGATTGGAAGGAGTAATTCTGGAGAGGGGGCATAACTGGCCCAGACAGCGAAGGAAAGTGATGAATTTCCGTACATAATTTTTTTAGAATTCAACGTCCAACACCAAGTCAACATATCTCCTTCGTTTCTTATTGGAATTCAACAATTCACCTGTCAAAACGACCATATGTATGAGTATTATAGATAGGGGAAATGAGTTGTGGCAAAAAATAGAAGTTCTTGGTCAAAAATGGACTGAACAATGAAGATAGGAGCAACTTTGGGAGTTTTGGTGAGTGATCTATGCTTTACTTATCATATGATGCAATTTTAACACTATAAGATGATTCGCAGGCTATATTAGACTAGATAATCATGTATAAACACTTTTAATTCGAAGTTGCAAGGGTTGGGAGGGATTTAGTTAGTGTAAATGTTTGGAAACTAGGTTTAGACAAAATCAAAAAAATTTGAAAGTTTTACACCAAAAGTCGTGAAATAAATGACATAATTTAACTTAGGAACCTAAGGCTAGGGTCTAGGCACAATCCCTAATGATCTAAGAGAAAGCAGTTGCGGCCGAAGACGAGAACGTTGAAAAATGCTACACATTTTTGAACTGAAACCTGAAACAGAAATGCACGCTAGTGGACGGATGGCCATAGACCATTGCAGCAGTACACATTTATTTTGCCTGTATGAACCTCTTTTTATTAGCCCACTATAAATAAATAATATATAATTCGATTCGTGTTTTCTTTTATGTTCTGGAAAGTGACTTATAATGTGACTAGTGGAAGAGATGATGATATGAAATGAATTGAGTGTATGAAATGGTTTGATTGTTATATAAAGTGGATATGTATATATGTGTTATGATACGAGATTGTGATGCGATGATGAACATGAATGGGAATGAGTTTGGGACGCAAATAAATAGCTCAGAATGTGTATGCAATGCGGGTGCAATCCTGTGACACTTAGTAGGTGATCCAGGCATGACAGTATTGTTCCTCTATGGTGCTACAACGAGCTAGTGGAGGAAGTGGATGTTAAGTGACCCTACTGGCTATAGGCGAACAAGGGCGTAAGTCCAACTAGGTAGCACGAGGACAATAGGCTTTCCTATAGGCTTCTAGCTATCCTGGAAAGTGAGTCCCGTACGTGATTTAGGTGAGGTGGGTAACGGCGACCCTTTAGGGAATGAGGCCAGACTAGGGTATGAGTCCGTGTAGTTATGATGTGGTATGGCGAACCTGTATGTCATTTATGTATGATGTGACGACGTATCATATTGTGGCTAGATGTTAAACTCATATCATGTTATAGTATTATTTTTATAGTATATACATAGAGTAGAATATAGCTCACTCAACAGACTTATTTATGACCTATATTTTATTTTTATACATATATTCTAGTTGATGGAGTTCAGGGATGAGATGTATCAGAGATAGAGATTTATTGATGTAGTGTATATGTGGAGTAGACCAATAATGTACCTAGATTTGATTTTGTATTTATAGGATTGAGTTGTATCCGTATTTATTCACACATGTGTATTTGACATTTCAAACATGATATAGTGATGTGACTATGGTATTGATTATGTATTATATTTTATTCACTATGGTGTGAGACTATGAAAGTAGACATTGTTAGTTAGATTATATATTTAGAAGTTAATATACATCTATATATGTTTGTAGTTGTTATGTTATATCTTAACCCAAACAACTCATCCTTTCGGTTCTTTGGTGTCGGCGTTGGTTCGGGCATCGGACCCGCAGTTGAAAAGATGGGTTGTTACATTTAGTATTAGAGCATAGGTTAGAGACTGGGATAGGTGGTAGGCAAAGTATCAAGAGAGCATATTTGTATTTTCTATTATATATATATATATATATATATATATATATATCGAATAATTTGTAATTGTTTCCATTGAGCTATCTATTTATTGAGGAGTTGCTAATGAATTATAATTACGAATAGCGGAGGATGGGTAAGTTATTGAGAATGAAAATTAGAATAGAGATATAAATTGATGGGATAAAGCTAAAGACTAAAAATGGTAACAGAGTCGATCTTAGGGATATTATGAGTATGAACATCCACGTTTGGTTCCACTAATATTTGTAGGCGATGAGTCTTACCAATGCAAACCCCATAGTACCTACATTTGGTGTATGAGGAGTAGATCTTAGTATTATGTTGAAATGGAAACCTAATTTGTAGTGGAGACATGGCAAAGCTTTGTGAAAGTATATGTGATTGCTTTGATTTTATTTGATTGGTGCATGAGATATGAAGCTAGTGGGGATGGTAAGAGGATAGAATTTTGAGAGTAAAATATTTTTAAAAGTGAAAATTTAAAGAGTTATGAAAAAGGAATTTAGTTTTGAAAATTGGAATTATAAATTTCGTTTATAAAAAATTTATGAACTAATATTGTGTTTATATAAGATAATGAGTATTTGGATGATTTTTGTAAAAGAGATTTAAAGACTAAATGCAAATTAAGTAGAATTCTGATGTTTTGATATATATTCATTTTGAAATAAGAAATTGAAGGACTCGTGAAATGAAAATTTTGAACGCATATATAGTAATGGATGATTTAAGCTCGTGGAAATGATTTTCTAAATTGATATAATATGGTGAGCAACTAAAGTAAATTTTAAATTATACTTTCACACACACACACACACACATATATATATATATAGGATGCATTATTTTAAAATCTTGAAAATTCTCTATTTACGAAATAAATTAATATATACTTATATGATAAAACGACTACAAATTATTAGAAATGGCGCCTGAAATAAAACAAAAATATTTTAGAAAACAATCATAGTTTATTTAAAATTTAGATGTATTTTAAGTGGTTAATATTATATTATTGAAGTTAAGGAAAATAATTGTTGTTGAAATTAAAATAGAAGGACAAAGTAAATGTTCACTGGAAAGATTTTATCTTATTATTTTAAGTAAATGAGATATTTTGTAAAGTAATATTTTGAAAAGTGATGATGTATCTTAAAGGAAAATGGAAGTTTTAAAATTTTAACGTGGTAAAGAATTTTCGATCAGTAAACCTTTTACTATTATTTTAAAATATGAAAATGGAATTTCAAAATTTTGATGAGTTAGAAAATAAATAAGGAAGAGAAGGGATATGCACTGTGTTTACCAGGTTTTAAACCAAGCAGATTTTCAATGGAAGTTAGAATGACAAGATGAAGACGAAAGACTCACGAACTTGGAAAAGCACTTAAAAGGACTAAAAGATGAAACTTGGGAAGTTCAAGTCAATTGGAGCAAAAGAAAGCTCTCAGTACCGAGAGGACCCTCTCGGCATCGAGAGGTCCTTTCTCTAATTTGAATTGACTCTACTCCACATACCTTAAGTACAACCTCGAGTGATTATATTCATGTGCTATTCTCAAAGAATAAATGAGCTATACTAAGGATTGATGAGAAGAACCAAAGAAAGCATGATAATACAAGTGTTAACAAACAAATCTCCGGGAATGACTCAATATCTACGGCAATGAGTTTGGAAAACAATAAGCAGTAGATAGGGGAGCAACGCAAGAAAGAAGGAGGAATTTGCACCAACACAAGCCTCTTAGCACCGAGAGGTCTATCTTTGAATTAGGTCAGCTTAACCCCTTCTCTACCTTTGGGCTTGCGTCTGGACCTTGTGCAGCTCGAGCCCTTTATAAATATCAACCCTATAGCAGCCAAACAATGACTTTTTTCTCTTGGGTTCTAGACTCTGGATCTTTTTCATCTCCCATCTCTCTACAAAATAGTTACCTAGGCAGATGCTTTTAGCAGTTTTAGGCTTAAGAACCTATCAACCCTTTGTAATAGTAACCGTAATCTCTCTCTAAACCTCTATCAAATCCATAATCAGTAAAGATATAAAGTGGACGTAGGGCAGATATTGCCGAACCACTATAAAAATCTTGTGTTTCTCCACTTTTCTATGTTTTTTACACTTTTCTACTGTTTCTACTAGATTTAATCCTATAATAGTCATATTAGGTGTTATGCCACTTTTGGCATCAATCTTTCGATGCTTTCCTTTAGAAATCCAACTCAGGGTTAAATCGGCTTGCTATTTTTGATTTGTAGAGGTCCGGTGGTAAGGTCCAGAAGTTTTGCTTTGAAGGATTTGAAAGCTTGATGAAAGAATTTCAATGGTACCAAGAAGATCCAATAGATCCTTTGGAGCAGTAGCTAGTGGTGATGAAGGAAATGCTCACTAAGTTGAAGTTAGTAATCAACAGTTGAAACCAAGATCATCTGCTCAATAGGAAATGGTTACTAGAGGTGAGCTTGATAAGATGCTACAAGAATTGAACTAGAAATGGTGGATAGCCAAAAAGTTTTGATGGACAAGATGGATACTCTACTAAACAAGCAACCGCAAAGGACTGGAAGGAACATGAGAGAGGTTTCTTCCCCCAGATATGAAGAAGAGAATTCGTCCGTTTCTGGTCAGAACATGCGAAATTAGGCAAAGGGAAAACAGTAGGAATTACAAGCTGGAGTTGTGAAAGGAGTTGCAGGAGGAAACATAAGTGCTCCCCCCACTAGAAAACAACTCGATACCGAGAGGATTTCTCTCGGTATCGAGAGGAATTTTAGATAGGATAGGGGACAATGCTATGGATCTATCTGATTCTAAAGATGACCTGCAACATGATGGCGACGATTGCGAGGTGGGTGTTGAACTTAATAGAGTTTGAGTTCAAACGCTACAGCAAAACCAACCGGATGTTAACTAAATACCGAAGGAGTGGTTCTCCCAGAGACTAGAGAGCCAAACATCAACAAGCAAGCCAAGGTTTGTTGCAGAGCCAAACACTCGATGCAACCCTTGGTAGTCATCCTACGGAATACCGTGCCAACGAGTAATATATAGCAGACATGGTTAAAGGGTTAGTTGAAGAAATCAAAGGAAGAAAAATCAAGGATTGGGGTTCTGCACTAAGCAGAAATCTGTTTACAGATAATATTCTAATAGAAGAGTATCCTGAGAAGTTTACGATGCCGACTATGTCATCGTATAACGGAACTACCGATCCTAGATAGCATTTACTCAAGTACGAATGGCACATGGATGGTTCCAGAGCGATAGACACTGTTCGATGCAGGTATTTCCCTATTTTCTTGAAGGAGTTGCATTAATGTGGTTTGTTAGGCTCGCGTCGAGATCCATATCGACTTTTGATGAGTTGGCTAGGAAATTCATGGAGCATTTCCGACAAACCCAAGGACGTGTTGTCCTTGTCGAGCTTATCTCAAGGGCCTAAGGAGTCGTTGAAAGGTTTCTTGAACCGGTTTAATATTGTTGTTACCGAAGTAAGTAATCTGAAGGAGGATGTAGTATTCATGGCATTGGTCCAGTGCATACACCCAAACATGGATTTTACTAGATGACTAAAGATGAAGCAATCTACAACTATGGAAGAGTGCCATTAAAAGGCCAATCGGTTTCTACACATGAAGGAGGCAAGTTTAGCTTCAGGCAATGCCAATAACGGATATTCAAAAGAGGTTATCCAAAGCAACGCGGTAGTAAAGCAATCTAGAGATAATGCTAGTAATGTTGCAACTAAGTTGGAGACTCTGAAAACAAAAAAAATGAAATCAAGGCCCCGGTGTTAGGCGTAATGACAACAAGAAGCACCCAAGGAATTTGAAATTGGAAGATTACACTCCTCTGAACAATACATTGGAAAGCATATACCTAGCTACTCATGGAATAGAACAGTATAAGAAACTGTTAAGAAGGGAGGAACTAAGCATGAAAGGAGCTCTAAAAAGTTGTGTCCTTTCCATGAAACTCATGGACACAACATGAACGAGTGCTGACATTTGAGGGATCTCATCAAATAATCGATAATGAAAAATAATCTCTAACAGTATGTCAAAGTACCGTAGGAAGGTACTCAAATCCCAAGACCACCATAGCCGCTTGCTCAAGGGAATCGATCTGGACCAAGTGGAGAAGGGCCCAGATGAAACAATGGAAAATTGGTTATCAATATCATAACTAGAGGATTCCATCTAGTTGAGAAAAGCTGGAGGGAAATGGAATGGTATGTGAGCTCGCTAAAGCACGTCCCGTAGGAGGGATGCTTTGCGGTAGAGAACGGAGCTCCATCCAAGTAGTAGAGGATAATAACCGACGATATCATATTCATAAATAGAGATGCTAATGGAGTCGAAGCGCCAACTTTTGGCCCCATGGTGTTAACAGTCGGAATTGGAACGGCAATTGTACGCCAAGTCTTGGTAGACACCAAGAGTTAGATGAATATACTGTTCGGGGGAACATTTGATCAAATGAAGATCAACATAAAGGAGGTTACAGCTTGTAAAACAAAGATTCAAGAATTTACAGGCGAAGCAAAATGTCTAATCCAAATGATTGATTTGCTAGTGTAATCGGGCGAAGGAGATCGTAGGATAATCCAAATTCAGAAGTTCGTTACCATAGATGAGTACTCGACATATAATGCCTTCTTGTTCAACCAGCTGTCACTGATTTCAGAATAGCACCGGCGCCTTGGTGTTTAGTGATGAAGTTCCTCATAAAAAATAGGGTCGGAAATGGTGACTTTACAAAGTATAAGATTTTCAAAACATTTTAAAATAAACAAGATTTCAAAATACACATGCATATGTCGACATATCGGCAGATTGTATGTAAACATATGTTAGGCAGATTTTTCATCTGGCTAACACCCCAAAGCTTCCGAAAGCTAATTCTGAAAAGTTGTAAAAGATATTGATAGACAACCGAGACTGGCTAGGAAATAAATGCCGAAGGGTAAAAGCTACATAGGATTTATATTGGTTTGGGATCAGGATCCCTACATCCACTCTGAAAATTCTGCTCTTGCTTTATTGCTCAATTTGATTTACAAATATATTCATGAAAAAGTCCACCATGAATGATCTTTTGAGCTAAGCTTTTCTAAAAAGGGTAAGAAGTACTGAATGACAATGGAATGTCAGAGATTTTATTTTTCAACCCCTTTGTTGTAACAGGTGGTCCTCTATTTATAGAAAGTTTAAGGTTTTCCCATTGGTGTAGGTGTTTTCTCTTAGATTGATGACCTGGCTTGCTATGTACGGTTTATATTTGAACACTTGTCATCATCTGGTTAGGTGCATTTTTACGCGGATTGCTGATGTAAGGCTTTTATGTATATGGCTTCTTGGTTATCTCTCGTCTATTCTGACTATTGGCCTCGGCCTGGGCTATCTGAGCCATTGATTGTTAAAACTTGCTAAAATGGTTTTGGTTTCGACAACTGCTGCCCTTGGTTAGGCTTTTTATCTTAGCTAGACAATGTTCATGATCTCAGTCGACAATTTGACGCATGCTCTTGGACTACAAGCTCTCGGATACTAAGTCTGATGCTTAAGCTCTCGTCCGAAACCAAACAATGGGTCTCAAAACTACAAGCTAAGGAATTTTCCTCTCAAATATTTGTAATTTGTACTTTGTAGAAATTATGGTGTAACACATGCCCCCAAAGTTCACCTCATATGATTGATATGGGATAAACATTGGAAAGAATAACATCATATCATGCTTGAATACTGAGCTTGTTTGTTCTGTTTTCATCATGAGGTTGATCATGAGCTTTTTAGGAAAGGTAGTATTATGAGAGCTTTTGGAAGTGCTTTACAAAGACAACTTATAAAGATCTAATCTTGTGTATAGGATTTTGAAAATTGAAATTAGTGCCTAGAGCCAAAAATATCTTGATACTATGCTCCAGTCATCTAGTCTAACATAGGTATTAGTTTTGAAAAGTATTAGTGGAGGTATAATGCATATATGTTGCACGTTACTATAGGAACATGACTCACTATACAACATCGTGCATGGTACTATTTGACCATGCCTTACTCTTTGCATGACATAATTCGACCATGGCTCACTCTTTTGCACAACACTCTAGATGTGGCTCACTAGGTGCGTTCGACATAATTGTCTTTTCCATGACTCACTCTTTGCACGACACTATCGGCCCAGGCTCACTACAACAACGTCCATGGTACTATTTGACCATGACTCACTCTTTGCATGACATATTTCAGCCATGGCTCACTCTTTTTGCACCACACTCTGGATGTGGCTTACTAGGGACATTCGGCATGATCGTCTTTTCCTTGACTCACTCTTTGCATGACACTATCGGCCGTGGCTCACTATTATTGGAAATCTACCCATGGTACTACTTGGCCATGACTCACTATCATTGAGGATCTCCCAACTTTCTAACATTATTGGGAATCAACCTAATGCATGATACTACTTGACCATGGCTCATTGTCATTAGGAATCTATCCAACTTTCTAATCTTACTAGGAATATACCTAATGCATGTCACTACTTGACCATGACTCACTATTATTGGGAAATTACCCAACTTTCTAATCTTATTAGGAATCTACCCAAAGCATGGTATTACTTGACCATGGCTCACAACTATGTTTCTTAGCTTAAAACAAAAGGATTAGTGAGGGTTTATTTCTCGTGTGACGCTACAAGGTTACGCCTAAAAATTGTAAATTCTTATCTTCGATACTTTGCCCGGAGGCGGAACTAAGTAATTGCCAAGAGGAGAAATCATTTACTTGCCCGAAGGCGAAAGCTTGGCTTTTAAATTCACATGGTACTACTTGATTAGAGAAGTATTAGGGCTAAAACATTTTGACGTGCTTTTAAAAGTTGTGTGATATTACTTGATCACGGTAATAATCACGACTAAAACATTTGATGAAATGTTTGAAATGCTTAAAACTTTAAAAGGCCGTAGTTTTGCGCGACATAACTAAGCCATGGCTAAGAGGTAAATTATTGTCTTCGAACTTTTGATAAAGCTTTTATTCAGGTAGAAGTTTCATGCTATGGTAATGTTTCAGATGCACGACATTCCAAGTCCGAGGTATTAATTAAATTGCCATCTGGCTTCTTTAATCTATATGTTCCCGGGGGACGACGTCATGAATTATTAGGGGTCCTTCTTAATTTGGGCTGAGAGGTACATCTGTCGAATCCTTTGTGTTTAGCATTATCTTTCCAAGAACAAGGTCTCCTTTCTCAAATTTTCTAGTACGAACCCTCTGGTTGTAGTATCGGGCCATCTTCCAAATATACTCTACGGTCGTCAAAGCGGCTTAGTCATGGAGTTCGGGCAACAAATCCAATGACTCCTCGTAGAGCTCTACGTTCTGCTGTGTATTATAATAATACCTTCGGTATAAGGTATTAGTCCTTGAGAAGGATGGTTTTGATGACAACAACCTTAGGACTTGTTATAAAATATAAATACTAACATTATAGTTTAGATATATATATATATATATGTATATGCAGGATATAAACATGCAGGTACCAAGAATGAAGACAGTATAGTATAAAGATACAAGACTGATGAATTTAAAGATCGAAGATATCAAGATTGAAGACTCATGAGTATCAAGAAATCAAGAGTTCAAGATTTTAATAGTACAAGATAAGTATTGAGTCTAGAATTATGTTAAAACTTCATAATAGCACGGAAATCTTCATTCCATATTTCATTTGGGATGGAACTCATTTCTACCTTCTTAGTGGCTTACAAACCCATGACAAGTACCTTACAAACCTACGACAAGTGACTTACAAACCCACGAACATCCTGGTTTTGTACAAGTTCTCGAGTCCTGATGTGATGAGATATTCTGTAGGAAGAAGCTTGCAAAACTACTTCAAAATGCTTTTTCAAAATGATTTTCAAAACTGCTTTTCAAAATGTTTTAGCCTTAAAATATTCTTTGTTTTTTTGTTTTTAAATAAACTCTTGTTTTAAACTTCATTTGTTTTTAAACTATCTCTTGTTTTAAATATTTAGCTTTAAAATATTTACTCAGATTTTAAATCACTTTATAGATTAAGATTATATATATTAAAAATTACTTTCTAAACTCTTTTATATGTTTAAACTATATTCAAATATATTTACAAAGTTTAGAAATCGTTTTGACAAAATTATAGAAACTAATTTTAATAAGAAAATCAAAATTATCAATTTTGCCTAGAGCATGTCGACATCCCTCAACCCCCCATGTCGACATGGTGTCCGTTAAATTCAAAATTCAAATTTTCAAAAGAAGTGTCTATTCGTCGTATCCTTTCACGAATAGATATGGCTATTGATTTCCTATAAATACCAGTAGTTCTAAATAAATTTTCAACCAGATTTCATTTGTTTTATCTTCTCTTCATCTTCCACATTTATTCTAAAGAATTCCAAACTATACTCTGCCGAAATACCAAGTGAGTCAAACTTGATTATCTCGTGTTTGATTCTTTGCCACTCTCTCCGTAAGATCTCAGTGCTATTCAGAGTTATATGATTATTTTTTAATCAAACTGTTGAGTAAAAGGTGCGGTTGAGCCTTGAAATCAATTCGGTGTGATTGTAGCCCCGGAAATCAATTAGGTGATCTTGTAGCCTGGTAAATCAAGAGAGTTTGCCCTGGACTCGAATACAGGAGGGTGTACCTTGTGGCCTTGAAATCGAGGGTGTAATCTGGGAGATTATTTTTGATAAGAAATCTGTACGTTTGTGCGGGACTGGATGTAGGGTAACTCCAAACCAATATAAAATCCAGTGTATTCTTTCCTTTACTGCTTTTATTTATTATTTGCATCTGTGTCTGATTCTATGATTATATCTGTGTTTGTGAATTGCATTTGCTGGTAATTAAATTTACATAAATTTCAAAAAGATATAGAAAATCCACAAAACACTATTCACCCTCTCTAGTGTTATTCTAGCCTTAAGATCTGTAATCCGCATTTCTCACATTTGGCATCAGAGCAAGGTTTTCAGAGTTTTCCTAATCTGAATTTTGAAAAGTTTTTAAAAATGGCTACCAACACTGGTTCTGTTAACACAATCACTAGTTCATTTGTAGAGGGTCGGTCTACTTCCAGACCACCACTTTTTAATGGGAGTAACTATGCATATTGGGCATGTAGAATGAAAATATATTACGGTCAATAGGATTAGACACTTGGAATATCACATAGACTGAATATTCTGAACCTACAATTAATTTTGCACAGTGGACTACTGAGCAAAAGACTATCGCACAAAATAATTCCAAAGCAATGAATATTTTATTTTGTTCACTTGATAGGAATGAATTCAATATAGTATCTGTTTGTAAGTCTGCATATGATATCTGGAAAACTTTGCAAGTGACTCATGATGGAACAAGCAAAGTCAAACAGACCAAAATATCCATACTCACGAATCAATTTCAATTATTCAAAATGAATTCTAATAGGTCCATTTCAGACATGTATAGTAGATTTCAGGATATTGTGCATTTTCTAATATCATTGGGAATTTTTTTTTTCGAAGAAGATCAAGTCAGAAAAATACTAAATTCTCTTACTCCAAAATGGGATCAGAAAACTCTTGCAATTGAAGAAGCAAATGATATCAGTACTTTAAAGATTGAATAATTGATTGGAAATTTAATGTCGTTTGAAGCACAAATGCAAGAGAGAAGAAATAGCAAGGCATTCGAAAAGAAGTCAATTGCATTAAATGCATTAACAGATGGATCAGAATTGGGAAGTGATGATGATGAAGAAATAGCTTTCATGACAAGGAATTTTCGGAAGTTTCTAAAATACAGAAAGATGAAAAACTTCAAAAAGAATGATCATAGGAATTCTGGAAATCAAAATGAAGTACCAAACCACGTCAAATGTTTCAATTGTGACGAACCAGGTCATCTCAAAAGAGACTGTCCGCACCCTGATAAGCAAAAGTTTCCTGCAAGCAATGATTATACAAAGAAAAGAAAGAGAGCGTATACCGCTACACTAGACGATTCAGACTCAGACTCATCCTCAAGTGATGATGATCAGAAGACAAATAATTCAAATATGTGCTTTGCGGCTATTCATGATTCCCATGATCTCAGAGATACAAATCTAGAAAAAGGTACACGTTTACAATATATTGGTTGAAATTGTTTTCTTAAAATTGATTGATTGTTTGATTGTTTTTGTTTGAATTTTAATTTTTTATTATATTTATTTTAATTTTTTAATATTATAATATTTTTTATTAAAGTAATATTATTATATTAAATATTACTCCAGAAAATATATAGACATTAGAAATAATATATAAATATATAGAGATTAAAGTATATAGGAAAATATAGGTCACATGAATTCTCTGACCCATGTCGCCATGGTCCTACCCATGATGTCGACATCCCTGTCAGAAATTTGAAATTCAAATTTGAATTCAAATCTTTGAACTTCCCTCCACCTTTTCACCAACTCCAATGTTCTGGAAAGGCACCTCTTGGCCAGAGGACATGACTATTGAATATTTATTTATTTCCCTTATTTTATCATATCTTTTCACTTTCATTTTAAACTTCAAACTCTCTTTCACTATTTCAAACTTTCTACTCTCTTCAAAAATGGCTTCTTCAAGCATTCCATCCACAACGAGGCTGTCTAAAACCATGAAAGAGTATCTCTATAATGATCTGGAAGCAATCAAGGCTTATATAAGCTATGCTAATTACGGAAAAGTTCATACGGGAAAGTTTGCTATCTTTAACGATTTCTCTACATATGAAATCAATACTCTTCTTGAAGAGAACCATATTCTTAGTCTTTTTGACAATTCTGAAAATGATTTTGTTTGTTATCCAAATCTTGTTAAAATGTTTTATGCAAATTTGAATCGTGGTTTTCATGAAGGAAATGAAAATGAAATTTGGACTAGTGTCAAAGGCACTAAAATTGTTTTAAATTGTGAAATTTTGGGCAACATTCTCAATTGCAAGAATTCGGGAATGGATCTTTCTACTTTCAACATTGATGAACATGATCGTGAGACATTTCATCACATTTTCGAAGGAGATGAGAACTTTGAATTTAAAAATTGTAAATTTCGTCCGAAAGCACGTATTGTTAATCTTCTTTTACAACATACTATCACTCCTAGATCGAGAAATTTCAATAACCCGACTTTAAAAGTTTGTAAATCTCTTTTTGCCATTTTTGGTCATTATGACATTAATTGGGCGCAAGTAATTATGGATGAACTTCATCCTAAAAATTTGGAAATGGGTGAGAACACTTTGTATCATGGAATCTATCTCACTCGGACTTATAATTATTTTGGTGTTGATTACAAAAGG
The DNA here is from genome assembly GCA_030737815.1 of Allium fistulosum. Lineage (NCBI taxonomy): Eukaryota > Viridiplantae > Streptophyta > Magnoliopsida > Asparagales > Amaryllidaceae > Allium > Allium fistulosum. The sequence goes on from CM060906.1 coordinate 76,132,878, forward strand.
GAAGAATTTGTTTCAAGAAAAGTGTTTAATCATGCCAATATTTCTCTTATGAAAATTCCTTTCATATTTCAACAATATGAATCTCTTGCCGAAAAGGAAGAAAGGTTGGCACATGAAGAGATGGAGGAAGAAGAAGAACGGGAGGAAATGGAAATTGAAGAAGAAAATGAAGATACCTTCTTGGAAAATACTGAATATCCTAACAATCCTTCCAACAAAACACTCCTCAAAAATCAAAAGATCATAGTGGAAAATCAACGGATTCTCAAAAGATCCGTTAGTAAGAAATTGGATAAAATGACCACTAATATGAACAAGTTCTTTGCTAAAGTTGGTCCGAAACTTGGCTTATCATCATCCTCCTCATCCTCTAGCACATTCTAAAGACTAGGATGTGATGTACTAGTTTATTTTGTATGAACTTGTATTGCTCTTTTATCATATTATGAAGTATCTCATGTATTAACTCATTTATCTATCTTATGTTTCTCTACCTTATCGTGTCTCTGGAATAAATGTGAGTATAGTATATAAAGTTTATATATATATACATACTTATTCACAAAACAAAGAAGACACATAGATTAACATACCCATGTCGACATACCCCAACCCACTATGTCGACATATAACTGTCTGATTTGGTTTTTTTTTTAAATTTTGAAATTTAAATAACTAACTCATGCCTATTCATTTTAAACAAATTTCTGCCTATTTAAATACCTGTTTCTTCTAGAATTTTGTAATCTCTTCATTTCTACTTATCTCTATTTATATCTTTTAACTACTTATCAAAAATGGCTTCCTCTTCTCAAACTCTAGGTGAAAATCTTGAAGAAACTCTCAAATCATTCAAGAATATACTTACTTGTATTCTCCGCAATCAAAGGCACTTAGAACTAAGTTAAATGCATATGATAAAAGAACAAGAGAAGCATTTCGATGCCCTCCGTTGAATGATTTCTGCCCTAAACAAAGATGATCTCGATGCAAATCCTGAAGGAACTTTAATTCAAGATATTGAAGATTGGGAAGATATTAAAAAGGATCCTATCTTTGGAGAAGAAGGATGGGTTGAAGTTCCTAAAAATATTTGATCTACTTATGGTTTGAATTGCTTGTCTTTGAATTGTTTGATTTGATTTAAATTGTTTGATTTGGTTTGTTTGATTAGAATTGATTTGATTTGAATGGAATGTATAGAATTATATGAAACATGGTATATGTTTATTGGATTTAAACTATCATATTGGTTATGTTTTCATTAATTAACACATGCTGTTATTATATATATATACTCCATCTTAATTTGTCACAGGTACTCCAATATAAGACTAAGGGGGAGTTATATTAGTTTAGGATTAGTTTTTGTTGATGACAAAGGAGGAGAAATATAAAATAGAGTAGTTAGGTTTAGATTTAGGGGGAGTTATTAGTTTTAGGGGGAGTTATTGTGAAGGAGAAGTATATTTTATAAACATAGGTTGTCATCATCAAAAAGGGGGAGATTGTTAGTCCTTGAGAAGGATTGTTTTGATGACAACAACCTTAGGACTTGTTATAAAATATAAATACTAACATTATAGTTTAGATATATATATATATATATATATGTATGTATATGCAGGATATAAACATGCAGGTACCAAGAATGAAGACTGTACAGTATAAAGATACAAGACTGATGAATTTAAAGATCAAAGATATCTAGATTGAAGACTCATGAGTATCAAGAAATCAAGTTATCAAGAGTTCAAGATTTTAATAGTACAAGATAAGTATTGAGTATAGAATTATGTTAAAACTTCATAATAGCACGGAAATCTTCATTCCATATTTCATTTGGGATGGAACCCATTTCTACCTTCTTAGTGGCTTACAAACCTATGACAAGTAGCTTACAAACCTATGACAAGTGGCTTACAAACCCACGAACATCCTGGTTTTGTACAAGTTCTCGAGTCCTGATGTGATGAGATATTCTGCAGGAAGAAGCTTGCAAAACTACTTCAAAATGGTTTTTTAAAATGATTTTCAAAACTGCTTTTCAAAATGTTTTAGCCTTAAAATATTCTTTATTTTTTGTTTTTAAATAAACTCTTGTTTTAAACTTCGTTTGTTTTTAAACTATCTCTTGTTTTAAATATTTAGCTTTAAAATATTTACTCAGATTTTAAATCACTTTGTAGATTAAGATTATATATATTAAAAATTACTTTCTAAACTCTTTTATATGTTTAAACTATATTCAAATATATTTACAAAGTTTAGAAATCGTTTTGACAAAATTATAGAAACCAATTTTAATAAGAAAATCAAAATTATCAATTTGCCTAGGCATGTCGACATCCCTCAACCCCCCATGTTGACATGGTGTCCATTAAATTCAAAATTCAAATTTTCAAAAGAAGTGTCTATTTATCGTATCCTTTCACGAATAGATATGGCTGTTGATTTCCTATAAATACTAATAGTTCTAAATGAATTTTCAACCAGATTTCATTTGTTTTCTCTTCTCTTCATCTTCCACATTTATTCTAAAGAATTCCAAACTATACACTGCCGAAATACCAAGTGAATCAAACTTGATTATCTCGTGTTTGATTCTCTGCCACTCTCTCCGTAAGATCTCAGTGCTGTTAAGAGTTATAGGATTATTTGTAAATCAAACTGTTGAGTAAAAGGTGCGGTTGAGCCTTGAAATCAATTAGGTGTGATTGTAGCCCCAGAAATCAATTAGATGATCTTGTAGCCTGGTAAATCAAGAGAGTTTGCCCCGGACTTGAATACAGGAGGGTGTACCTCATGGCCTTGAAATTGAGGGTGTAATTTGGGAGATTACTTTTGATAAGAAATCCATACGTTTGTGCGGGACTGGATGTAGGGAAACTCCGAACCAGTATAAATTCCGGTGTGTTCTTTCCTTTACTGCTTTTATTTATTATTTGCATCTATGTCTGATTCTGTGATTATATCTGTGTATGTGAATTGCATTTGTTGGTAATTAAATTTACATAAGTTTCAAAAAGATTTAGAAAATCCACAAAACACTATTCACCCCCCTCTAGTGTTATTCCAGCCTTAAGATCCGTAATCCGCATTTCTCACATATGGTAATTTCTAGCTCGATAGGGAGCGTGGCGTCAAAGCCGTAAGCTTGAGAGAAAGGAGTATGTCATGTTTATGTCTTGGTCTTGTTCTATATGCCCATAAAACGAAAGGCAATTCATCTGCCAAGTTATCTTTTATCTTGTTCAATCTTTTCTTCAAACAAGCCTCGATAGTTTTGATGGCTACCTCCTTGGCCCCATTTTCTTGTGGATGGGCTACTAAAGAAAAACTCTTGATTACCGTGATCTTAGCAATACTCTGCAAATTCTCGACTCTCGAAATGAGTGCCATTATCTGTAATGATCTTATGTGGAAGACTGAATCTAGATACAATGTTCTTCATCACAAACTTTATCGCTTGGTTGGAGGTTATGGGAGCTAAGGGTTCAGCCTCGACCCATTTTGTAAAGTAATTAATTGCCAATATGGCATATCTTGTCTCTCCTTTAGCAGTCGGAAGGGGACCAATAAGATCGGTGCCCTATATATAAAAGGGTTGGAGACTCATCATTGGGGTGAGCTCACTAGGAGGTACTCCTGGCACTTATCACGTTTTCTTGCACAGTCCAATGCTTCTTGATTTAGTGTCAGGCAATAGAAGCCTTGCCCGAGTATTTTCTTTGCCAACTTTTGGCCACCACAATGGTCTCTACAAATTCTGTCGTGGGCTTCGTTCAACAATTGTTGACCTTCTGTGACCATTACACATCGAGAGTATGGAGTTGAAAATCCCATCCTATATAGTACTCCATTTGTAATGCTAAACCTTATAGCATTTTATTTAATACGTCTTACTTCCAAAGCATCTGAAGGTGGAATATCCTTAGTCAGATATCGAATATATGGTGACAGCCAATTTTCTTTAGTTATAACTGGTGTTGTAGATTCTCCTCAGGCAGCTTGAGCTGGTGTTATAACTAACACTTTCTTCGGTACCTGTATGCTAGGTTTCTCTAGGATCTCGACTGGGATGAAATTAAACTCTCTTGCATCCCTTAAGCTTACATATTTTGCTAAGTCATTGACCCTAGTATTTCAATCTCTATGGATGCTTTCTATGTGATAACTCTCAAAAGCTCTAAGTAGTTGCTTTACCTGCTTAACATATAGAGCTAACCTCTAGTCTCGGGTCTGATAGTGACCGAGAACTTGATTAACCGCTATGTAGGAGTCATTGTATATCTGAATCTTTGAGATCTTGATAGAATAGCCATTCTTAATCCATCGATTAGGGATTCATACTCGGCTACATTATTGGTTACTGAGAAGGCGATCTTGATTGCGCAGTAAGTTTGATGGTTATATGGAGTTATCAAGATATAGCCAGCACCTTGTTCATTTGAGGCTCTGTCAACATAAAGTTGCCAAGAGAATTGTTTATTCATACTATCTCCTTTTTTAGCTTTGATTTCAAAACCAACACATTCCGTGATGAAGTCAGCTAGTGCCTGACCTTTGATTTTTTTCCTTGGCTCATACAATATTACATGCTAACCGATCTCTATAACCCACTTGATTAACCTTCCCATAGTCTCGGGTTTACCAAAAAATTACCGAAGTGGCTGATCCATAAGGACTTTAATAGGATGAGCCTGGAAGTACGGTCAAAGCTTTCTTGCTGTGAATATCAAGCTATAGGTTAGCTTTTCAATTATAGGGTAGTGCTTCTCGGCTGGACCTAGCTTTTTTACTTACACTATATACGGGTTTTTGGATCCCATTATCATCTTTCACTAAGGCTGAACTTATGGACTAATCCGAGGCAGCTATATAAAGGAACGGGGTTTCACCATCTTTTAGTTTGGATAACACCGAGGGAAAACTTAGATGCTTTTGCAGATCTTCGAATGCTTTCTAGCATTCGTCTATGCATTTGAAAGTAACATGCTTCCTTAAGAGGTTGAAGAAGGGAATACACTTGTCGGTCAATCGACTTATGAACCTGTTCAAAGCAGCAATCTTTCCATTCAAACTCATTAATTCTTTTCCATTAGTTCGAGCTTTCATATCAGTTATAGATTGATCCAGGTTTATCTCTAGCACTTATTGTAAAACCTAGGAATTTCCCGGATTATAAAAGTATACTTCTGAGGGTTTAGCTTCATCTGATACTTCCGAAGAACATCGAACGTCTCGGCTAGATCTGAAACATGACTTTCTGACTACTTAGATTTGAACAACATGTCATTAACATACACCTCCATGTTTCGACCTATTTGTTTGGTAAACATTCAACTGACTAACCTCTGATATGTTGCCCCTGCATTCTTAAGATCAGAGGGCATTACCTTGTAGCAGAACAAACCTATGTTGGTGACGAAAATGCTCCTCATCAGGCTTAAACATTAAGATCTGATTGTACTTGGAATAGGTATCCATAAACGAAAGTATTTAATGCCCACTGGTAGCATATACTAATTGGTCGATTCTTAATAAAGGGAAGCAATCCTTCGAGCAAGCTTTGTTTAAATCTATAAATTTAATGCAAGTCCTCTACTTCCCATTTGAATTTTTTTTACTAATATTGGATTAAAGATCCACTTTGGATAGTAGACATCTCAGATGAAATTATTCTTCAATAACCTCTTAACTTCTTCTTATAGAGCCATATATCGGTACTTGTCTAAAGGCATCCTCTTTTTCCTTATGGGAGTAAACTTCGGATCTATTTTTAAATAATGGCAAATGACCGAGGGGTTAATTCCTACAATGTCATCATGAGTCCAAGCAAATACATCTAAGTTATCCTTGAGGAAGGAATTTTGCTCGTCCTGGATAGAAGGATGGAAACAAGTTCCTATCTCAATAATCTTAGGCTTGCCATTTACGTTGAGGCATACTTCTTCTAAAGTCTCGGCTGCTAAAGCCATCTCGGTCAAGCTCCATTTATTCTTCCCTTGGGACTTCTTGTACAGTGTGAAAAATCTTCCTCTTTCTCCTAGAAGACTCACTACTATGCCCCCGTTCTACCTTATTATATTCCCTTTGATAGCTCGATATGTAAATTATTCTCCGACATCGGAGTCTTCTTGCCTTGGGAGAATTCTTGAGGGTTTCTTGCAACTTCCCATACATTTAGAACTCATGGTATTAACTGTTTCCTTAACTTCGAGAGGAGTGGGTTTATTAACTTTGACATTATTCTCATAAGATGAAGTTTTCCCTTTATTGATCATGTTCAAACTTGCGTAATAACGCTGCCTCGACATCCACTGATCCCCTCTTATAAGCCCTTCACCTTTCTCGGTGGAAAATTTTAAAAGTAAATGTTTAGTAGATACGTACCCACCTATGACATCAAGATCTGACCTCCCGAAGAAGGTGTTGTACACTAAGAGAATGTCCATGATGACAAAAGTGGTTTTGAAGATCTTACAACGAGGCTCACTTCCAACTTTGACCATCAGATTTCATTCTCCAAGGGGAATGGATCCATCATCGTTGAACCCATACGTGGGAGCTTAATAAGACTTAAGCGTACTTTTCGGTAACCCCATCTTATTAAAAGCATGCTTGAAGATTATGTTAATAGTGGCTTTGGTATCTACCGTTACCTTTGCAACCTTTGAAAGTCGAATTTGAGCCGTAATTACAAGTGGGTCATTGTGGAGGTGGAAAAAACCCCGCTTATTAGAATCACAAAATGTAATTTCTGACCCAAAACCTTTTCATCTCACACACAGAGGTGCTTCCATTTTTGACTTCATTAATGTATCTTTTCCAACTGCTATTACTTGCCCCGGCAATGTGGGCTCCTCCTAGGATGATACCAACAAAATTCCAAGAGACTGGTAAAGACCTTGAAACTGATGCCTGAGGCTATGCGTTTTTGTTTCCCGTTGGAGTGGCGGCTCCTTGAGTATTATCATTTTTCAGAAACTCGCTTAGCTTTCCTTCGCTGACCGGCCTGTTGATGGAAGACTTCAAAAACCCGACACTCTTCAGTGCTATGACCGTTCTACCGATGGTAGTCGCTATACTTTCCTCCTCGATTAACTTCCATCTCCTTCCCTCTTCTTGGAGGGTATGAGATTCGGTCTTGAGTCATAGTGTGAAGTTGAGCATAATAATGAGTTAGGGGATAAGCTTTCGCCACTTGAAATTCCCTTTTAAACCTTTTGGCCTGGGTGATCTTTTTATTCTCGCCATTCCATTCTGGATTCTTTTTAACAACTCCCTTAGATTCTTTAATTTGGATTCCCCCTCGAGCCCGAAAAAAGAACCCATTTAAGGATTTGCATTCCTGCCTTAGTATAACATAACAGAATGGGGTATTCCTCCATAACCTTGAAGTGATAGCAACTAGCTTGGTCTCATCTGTCATGCCCTTACATCAGGCAACTACATCATTAAATCTTTTGCCATAGTCCTCCAGAGATTCGCATCTCCCTTGTTTAAAGTTGCGAGCAGACTTAGTCCTGTTCTGGTATCTTTTCAGGCAAATAATTGTGTCAAGAACTCCTTAGTTAGTATCTTTTGAGGCAAAGAATTTTGTCAAGAACTCCTTAGTTAGCTGTTCCCAGGAGCTAATAGAACTCAGTGGGTAGCTTTGGAACCATTTCAAGGAGGGACCACTAAAATTTGCCGGCAAGAACTACATTTATTCTCATCTAAAGCCCGGATAGCTTGCATCTGGATCTCATATAAAGCGATACGATCCTCGGGGTCAGACGATCCATCACAAGAAAGTTTCGGGATCCCGAATCTTAGAGGCATATGGGCTCTCATAATTTCTCGGGAGAAAGGTTGAACCTTTCAAAGCTTCATCTTGGCACCAAGGCTTGATCGATCCACTTGTAGCTTCTGTACTTGCTCTGATAATTTTATTAATAAGGCTTCCATTCCTCGATCCCCACCGAGTCGTAGGGTTTCAGCTTCAACATTTTGAACTCTGGCCTGTTCTACCGCCTTCCTCCAGGGTTTACCCTTTCAGGACTTAGAGATAACAGCCTCTCAGAAGGACCTATGCTTGCTGCTCTTGAAATCTCGGCTTTCTTTGCTGCTTCTCTTGCCATTATGAACTCAGCTTCTAGGGTTTCATTAGCCATTGGCCATTTTTCGGGGTTTCGACCAGAGGTCAAAGGATTCTCGTCTTCTTGAAGTATAACTAAAATCTTCTATTCAAATTTAGCTAAAGTGATTTTAACTTCGATTTGTTAATTACCTAACCATTGTGCGTGTTGGATACAAATTTCAGCATCATTTGTTGAAATTCTCCTTCGGTACGGACTGGAGCAACACCTTCTTCAATAACAGCTTGGTTTACTTGGTTTGCCTGATTTCCATCAATCATTGGCACATCTTCGGTTCCTTCATCTTATGTTGGAGAGCGAGGGGTCTTTCGAGAGGATGCCTTTGACTTCATGCTTGATTGAAAGTTTTCAATTACTGAATTTGCTAGATTGGGAGAGAGCAGAGGTTGGAAGCCCTCCTTCTAGCGCCAAAAATGTTAGATAGGTTTTTCGTCCGGCTAACACTCCAAAGCTTTCGGAATCTAATTCTGAGTAGATGTGAAAGAAATTGAAAGAGTACCGAGACTGGCCAGGAAATAAATGCCGAAAGGTAAAAGCTACACAAGATTTATAATGGTTTGGGATCAGGATTCTTACATCCACTCTGAAAATTCCACTCTTGGCTCTATCGCTCAATTTGATTTTACAAGTATATTCGTGGCAAATTCTGCCATTAATGATCTTTTGAGCTAAGCTTTTCTAAAAGGGGTAAGAAGTACTGAATGACAATGGAATCTCAGAGTTTTTGTTTTTCAACCCCTTTATTGTAACGTATCCTCCTTTATTTATAGCAAATTTAAGGTTCTCCCATTTGTGCAGGTGTTTCTCTTGGATTGGTGACTTGGCTTGCTATATACAGCTTAGATTTGAACGTTAGTCATCATCTAGCTGAGTGCGTTTTGATGCGGATAGCTGACGTGAGGCTTTTATATATACGCCTTCTTGGTTATCTTCCGTCTATTCTGACAATTGGCCTCGGCCTGGGCTATTTGAGTCGTTGATTGTTAAAACTTGCGGAAATGTTTTGGTTTTGGCAACTGCTACCCTCGATTATGCTTCTTGTCTTAGCTGGACAATGTTCTTGATCCCGGTCAACACTTTGACTCATGCTCTTGGACTACATGCTCTTGGATACTAAGTTCAATGCTTAAGCTCTCGTCTGAAACCAAACAACGGGTCTTGAAACTACAAGCCAAGGAATTTTCCTCTTGAATATTCATAATTTGTACTTTATAGAAATAATGGTGTAACAACATACATAAAGCAAAATAGTTTTTCAAATTTTGAAATGAAGTGCCTATTCACTGCAACTCTTCGTGAACGGACACATTTGTTTATACATTGTATATAGGGAGTTTCAAATGAATTTTTTAGCAGTTATTATCTTATTTTCTTCCCTCCTCTTATTCTCTTAAAAAATTCATTGAAATTGTACTCTTTTCTCTTCAAAATCAAATGGAATCAATTCAAACTTTTTTGTATTGATTCAATATTGCTTTCTTACTGTTTTGAAATCATCTCTCTTAAATCAAATATCAAAGTGCTATCTAAGAGGCTATATGATCCATTGTATCTAAAGCTCAAGAAATTGTCTTTAAAAAAACATCAATCACTATTTGTATTTGCTTGGGTGTGATTGTAGCCCATTCAAATCAATTAGGTGTGCTTGGTAGCCTGGAAATCCAAGTGGGTGTGCTTTTAGCCCATCTAAATCAAGTGGGTGTATCCTGAGCCTAGAAAATCAAGAGGATGTGTCTCATAGCTTCGGAATCAAAATTTTAATTGGGTTTGCCTTCTTCCCATTTAAAGGTTGGCATTTGAAAAGAAATCTATAAAAGCAATTGTACAGGACTGGATGTAGAAGAAATATGAACCAGTATAAAATCCATAGTGTCATCTCTCTAACTCTTTACTTTACTTTATTGCTTTTAATTTTATCTATGGTTGCATCTGTGATTGATTATTGATATATTTTTGGATTGAAAATATGTGATATAATAGTAAACCTGAAAGAAATTTGAAAAGATATACAAACGTTAGAAAACACTATTCACCCCCTTCTAGTATTTAATTAGCCGTAAAATGCATAATTCTGCAACCCACATTTTGTATCCGAGCATTGGCTTTTCAAAAACTCATAATTTGATTTTTGACAAGTTTAAATGACTAGTAATATTTTTAACACTTTTGTAGAAAAACAATTTTGTAAAACCAATATGTTATTAGAAACTAATTGTTTTAAAAAGTCACTTGATTTCTTGGAAAGGTATGATTTATAAATGCAGGAACAAGCTTGTTATATGGCTAATGATAAACAGACACTTGAAAATCAAATATCACAAATTAAGAAGGACAAGTGGATATTGGATAGTGGATGCTCAAGACATATGACTAGAAATCCAAAGATCTTGAAGAATATTGTCTACAAAGATAGCGGATCAGTTAACTGCGAAGACAACTCAAAAGGATATATGACTGACATCGACAATGTCGGTAACTCTAGACTCCTACTATTTCTAATGTTTTGCTAGTTAGGAATCTGAAATATAACTTGCTTAGTATTAGTCAATTGTGTGATAAGGGTTTTAAAATTAAGTTTGGAAAAGATAATTGCCATATCGAAGATAATGAGTCAAACATTATCTTTGAAGGTATTAGGAAACATAACATTTATATTTTAAGTATGAAAGCCTCCAATGATAATTTATGTATTTTGGCCGAATCTAACGACCCTTGGAATTGCAAAAAAGAATTGGTCATTTGAATTTTAAACACCTTTCTAAGGTTGCTAGATATGGACTTGTTAGGGGTCTTCCTAAAATGAGTTTTAATGTCAATAATTTATGTGATGCCTGTCAATTAGGAAAACTTCATAAAAACTCTTTTAAATCTAAAGATATGATTTCTACTCCTTATCCTCTTGAACTTGTTCACTAGATCTTTTCGGACCTTCGCAAATACAATTAATAAATCATAATACATATGTCTTTGTAAATGTAGATGATTTCTCTAGATTTACATGGACAATTTTCTTAAAAATTAAAAGAGAAGCTTTTAAAATGTTTAAAATTTTTACTAAAAAAAATTCAAAATCAAATTTCAACTAAAATTAAAATGATTAGGTGCGATCATGAAGGAGAATTTGAAAATGCTAATTTTGAAATCTTTTGTAATAAGAAAGGAATTACACATAACTTTTCATTTCTAAGAACATCACAACAAAATGGAGTTTTAGAACGTAAAAATAGAACTGTACAAGAATGTGTTAGAACAATGTTAATGATAGTAAATTACCTAAAAGTTATTGGGCTAAAGTAGTTGCAACGACATGTTATATTTTAAATAGAATTTTAATACGTCCTTTAACTAAGTATACTCCATATGAATTATCTTATAATAAAAAGCCTAAAGTATCTTATTTTAGAGTTTTTGGTAGTAAATGTTTTATATTAAACACAAAAGATAATTTACATAAATTTGATGCTAAATCAGACAAATAATTTTTATTGGTTATTCTAATAAAAGTAAAGCTTCCAGAGTTTTTAACACCAAAACTAACACCATTGAAGAAGCATTACATGTTTCATTTGATGAGAATTTTAAAATCAATAATTCTAGTTTTGATGAAGAAGAAAATATTAATAAAACTAATGAGATTACAAATAATAAAATCACCAACGATGAAAATAATAATAACTCTAAAAATTTACATCCAAATAAACGAATAAAATATTTGAAAGATCATCCTATAGGAAATATTCTAGGAAATATAGAATCTATAATAAAAACAAGAAATCAATTAAATAAAATGAGTAATGCTTCTTTTGTCTCAATTATCGAACCTAAAAATCTAAAAGAAGCATAATTAGATGATTCATGGATACTTTCTATGCAAGGGGAACTGAATTATTTTACCAAAAATGATGTTTGAGAATTAATCTCAAGACCTAAAATTAAGTCTGTAATAGGAACTAAATGAGTTTATAGAAATAAAATGAATGAATAAGGAGAAGTCATTAGAAATAAAGCACGTTTAGTTGCTTAAGGTTATAATCAGGAAGAAGGTATAGATTTTAATGAAACCTTTGCTCCTGTAGCTAGATTAGAAGCTATTAAAATTATACTCGCTTTTAGAAATCATAATAATTTTAAATTATTTCAAATGGATGTTAAAAGTGTCTTTTTAGATGGGTTTATTAAAGAAGATGTTTATGTTGAACAACCCCCACTTGTTAAAGATGAAAAACTTCCACTCACGTTTATAAATTAGAGAAAGCTTTATGTGGTTTAAAATAAGCTCCTAAATCATGGTATGATAGATTTAAATCATATTTATTTCAATCTAATTTTGAAATATGAAAAGTAGACAGTACTCTAGTTATTAAAAGAAATAATAATGATAGTCAACTTATACAAATATTTGCAGATGATATTATTTTTGGATTAATAAATGAACGGTTAAAAAAAGAATTTTCGGATATAATGACTAAAGAATTTGAAATGAGTCATATGGGAGAACTACTTTTTAGGATTACAAATAAGACAATTAAAAAATGGAATTTTTATAAGTCAAGAAGAAAAATCAAAAGATTTAGATCAAAAATTATATAGAGGTATGATAGGATTACTACTCTATATAACTGCTAGTAGACCAAAAATATAATGCATAGTGTTTGTCAATGTGCAAGATACCAACCTCAACCTAAAGAAACTCACCTAAAATCAGTAAAATGAATACTAAGATATGTAAACAACACACTAGACTATGGACACTTTTATCCAAAAGAAGATTCTTTCGATTTAATTTCGTATAGTGATGCTGACTATGCTGGATGCAAATTGGACCGAAAAAGTACAAGGGGAAATTATCACTTTTTAGGACGTTCCCTTATTTCCTAGTTTAGCAAAAAGCAAAATTCTGCATCTCTGTCTACAACAGAATAAGGATATATTTCCGCTGCATTAGCATGTTCACAGGTTATTTATATGCAACAAACCTTAAAAGATTTTGGTTTAAATTTTGCTAAATCATCAATATACTATGATAATACTGGTGCAATAAATCTAACTAAAAATCAAACATATCATGCTAGAACCAAACACATAGATATAAGACATCATTTTTTGAGAGATAACATAAATAAATAAGTAATTTCACTCGAGTTTATAAATACTGAAAATCATATAGCCGATATTTTAACAAAACCATTAACTCAGACATCTTTTATTAAACTTAAAAAAGAGTTAGGAATATGTTCCTTCTCTGAAATATAAAATATAACATAAAATGAATATTTTAAAAAAGACAAAATTTACACATGTATGTTGACATACATCTTTTGTATATGCCGACATATACGGGTAAAATCTGAAAACAATTTTCCCTCTAAAATTCAAAATTCTAAATGAGGTTATATAACCATCGGATTTCAGTTAATTTCTCATTCTCCTATCTTCTTCTTTATGTAATTTCAAAACAAAATAAAATTAATGGCTTCCTCAAGTTCTAAACATCCAAAAGAAGAGACCGCATGCTTTTCCTTCGAAACCCCCACTCTTGGCCCCTTCCAAACTACCGCCATGGAAAAAGTTATCAAGATTGAAGATGATCTAAAGCATGTACTCAATATGCTTTCAGAAATAGAGCTCGTTCAACTACTCCTCTTAAAAGCATAGAAAATGATAGGGCGCATTCTTCATAATCTCTAGAAGCACTTGTTAGATAACGAAGCAAATCTTATTGTAATTGAAGAGGATAATCCTAACCTTGTCATTCACATTCCTGTGGATAATAAGGAAGAGAAAGAGGAGGAGGAAGAAGAAGAACAAGATGAGGCTAAAGATGACGATGAAGTCAAATGTGTTGGTGAAGTATGCTTCGATCGGGATGGAAATCTGATAGAATAAAGAGGAAACTTTTGTCTTCACTATCGCTTTTTCCCAATCCATAAGTCTCTCGTAATCAAAAGATAAACATAGATTTAATTTTAGTACGTATTAGTTTGGTTTGTTAAGATTTGGTTTGGATTGATATGTACATTTGATTGGATCTGTTTATCTTAGTTTGGATTTAGGATTGACATTTGAAGTTATATGTTTGGTTTAATTGTATAAGATTGATTTTAAATTAATAAAAATAGGTTGTGTTATCTTATTACATTGTATATCATGTTTGGTATAAAATTGTATAGTTTCTAAGTATATCATATAATCATCATATATTATTTATCATATATCATATAATCATCATATATATCATTTATCTTATTTAACTTAGTTATTGATTTTGACTCTATGGTTTCTAAGTATTTGATTTAGGGGGAGTTTTTATTATTTTCACCCATTTTTTAATGAAAAAAGGGGAGAAAGATATAAAATATACATATGCATATATTCAGGGGGAGTTATTTAACTCAAAGGGAGTTATATCATATTTTATATACAAGAATAATTAATGGTTGTCATCATCAAAACGAGGGAGATTGTTAATACCTCAGTTATTGATTTTGATGATAACAACTTTGATAACAATAATATACATTCATATAAAATATGGAAACTAATGTTTTACCAAGTTATATAGTATATAGTGTTGGATATTATGCAGGTGTTGAATTGAAGACTGTACAATATAAAGACTCAAGAAATAGAGATGAAGACTCATGAGTACAATGACCAAGATATGAAGATCTCAAGACTATAGTGTAATATATAAAGTCATGGAATATTATTAAAGTCCCTGTAGCAATCTTTGATCTCTATCTCCTATTTTCTATCTTTTATATTTTTTTAAACAAAATAAAGTTTTAAGTATATTTCAAAATATTTTATAAGTTTTTCAAAGTTCAAAATGTTTATAAACTATGTTCAAACTATTTTAAAAAGTATCAAATTATTTTTACAATGTATAGGATTTTCAAAGCATTTTAAAATAAACAAGATTTCAAAATACACATGCATATATCGACATATGGTCAGATTGTATGTCGACATACATGCCCCAAAAAAGTTTTTCAAAATTTGAAATGAAGTGTCTATTCTTGCAACTCTTCACTGTTTATATATTACATATAGGGGGTTTCAAATGAATTTTTTAGCAGTTATCATCTTATTTTCTTCCCTCCTCTTACTCTCTTGAAAACTCCATTGAAATTATACTCTTTTTTCTTCAAAATAAAATAGAATCAATTCAAACTTCTTTGTATTGGTTTATTATTACGTTCTTACTATTTTGACATCATCTCTCTCAAATGAAAGATCAAAGTGTTGTCCAAGAGTCTATAGGATCCATTGTATCCAAAGTCCAAGAAATTATCTTCGAAAAAGCCATGAAACTCTCTGTGTATTTGCTTGGGTGTGATTATAGCCCGCTCAAATCGATTGGGTCTGCTTGGTAAGCCGAAAATACGATTGAGTATGCTTATAGCCCGTCCAAATCAAGTGGGTGTATCCTAAGCCTGGAAAATCAGGAGGGTATATCTCATAGCCTCGAAATTGAGATTGTAATTGGGTTTGCCTTTACCCATTTAAAGATTAGAATTGGAAAGAAATCTATACAAGAAATTGTATGGGACAAGATGTATGAGAAATCTGAACCAGTATAAAATCCCTGATGTCATCTCTCTAACTCTTTAACTCTCTACTTTACTTTATTGCTTTTAATTTTTCTGTGATTGCATCTATGATTGATTGTTGATATATGTCTGTATTGGAAATCTGTGATTTAATATTAAACTTGACAGAAATTAAAAAGATATACAAAAGTTAGAAAATGCTATTCACCCCCTTTTACTGTTTAATTGGCCTTAAGATCCATTATTCTGCAACCCACAAGTAGAAATTAGATAGTAAAAATGAACACCTTGATTAAGGGTATACGCTTTATATAACATACTTTATTTTGATATCGATATATAGGTGCATATATTTATCCCACTACTATTGCTTTCACTCTCTTACTTTTGTTTCACATGAAATCCATCTTATGTAGAAATCAAGAATTGAAACCCGAAGAAGACATTGGATGTCGGGTGGGCTAGGGTAAATGTTGGTAGAGGAACCACAAATACGCATACCAATAGCCAAGAAAGGGGTAACAACCCTGAATTTAGAGCAGAAACTACTGTATAGATGTCGGCTCTAATGGGAAATGTTGATATGAATGTGCTTTTATAGTAATTTTTAGAAAATATAATGATGCAGCAAGCTCAACAGTATGTACCCCCACAAGCCCCTAATGTTCCAAGAGGCCTGGTAAGGCTGTTAGGGAGAATTTTACTAAGATGAACAAGGATTTTAGGAATTTAGGAGGAGAAAAGTTCGATGGAACAAGCCATGCTATGGAAGTAAGTGTTTGGTTATGGATATGTGATCATATCTATAGGGATTTGGAATTCACCGATGCTCAAAAGGTGAAGTTGGTGTCTAGATAGCTTAAGGGTTTAGCTAGTATCTGGTGGGAAACCATGAGGATTGAAGCTTACGAGCAAGAAATCACTTGGGAAAGATACAAGAAGATATTTGAACAAATTTATCCTTGGAGTGGAGATGTCGGAAATGTTTCGAATAATTGTGGAGTTGGAACAGAGGAGTATAACTATGCTAAAATGTTTGCATAATGTTGTGGGCATTTTCGCCCACCGCATATTGGATATGAAAAGTCAGAGGAAAAATTGTCAGAGTTTTGGAATAGACTCAGAGCTACTTAGAAATGTTCGCAAAGTCAAGATGTGAGCACCGGTCCAAACCGCGTCTCAATTCGAATAATGGTTTGAAAGATATGGTCATTCTAAGATTTGCCTAGCACGGTCCGACAATAAACCCTCGAAGACCGCCTTCTGCTAAGGCCCGGCACTGCCTACACCAGCAAAGAAATTGCCTTACAAAATCATATCCACACAGGCCAAATTAAGCCCAGCCCAGAACGGCCGGTCCTGCCATATCCAGCCCAGTATGACCGGACCCGCATGTATCCGGCCCCGCAGGACCAGACAGCCTAGGCTGGCCCTGCACGGGTTCGGCCCAACTGAGTCCGACCCAGCAGGAACCAGATCTAGCATAGTCCGGCCTAGTAGGGTCAGACCCAGCATAGTCCGGCCCGGCAAGGCGGACCAGCAGAGGTCCGGCCCAACTGGGCTGGACATTATGGTTCGGCCTGCTAGGGCCGGACCCGCACAGTCCGGCCCCGCAGGGCCAAACCCCCTGGTCCGGCCCAGGCCGAGCCCCCCTGATCCGACGCACTAGGCTGAACCCACCTGGTCCGACATAGGGCCGGACCAGCCCCTGGTCTGCTGTGTCGGACCCCACTGGTCTGGTAATGCCGGACCCACATGGTCCGGTACACCAAGCTGGACCCACCTGGTCCGGCCTGGGGCCGGACCAGCTCCCTGATCCGGCACACCAGGCCGGACCCACCCGGTCCAGCTTGGGGCCGGACCCTCCTTGTCCGTCCTAGGGCCGGGCCAACCCTGTCCGGCCTCAGGCTGGACGCGCCTAACCCAGACCCACGTTCCGGGGCTGCACCCAGTTGGTCCAACCCTTCTAGGTCAGGACCCACCAGACATATCTGGTCCAGCCCTCCTTCGGCTTGGTCCACCCTTTTTTGTACTCGCATGGATGAACTTATATGGTCCGGTATTCAAGATTCAAGGGTCCGGAAGGACGACTAAAGCAAGCTATAAGAATAGTATTCAACTAGCATCCTAGAGCAGTGAAACAACAGCATAACCATATTCCAAGGGAAGAAAGGTTGAACCAAAGCCTAGAAGCCATGCACTCAGCTGCCTCTCTCCACAACCTCACTCTATAAATACTAGGCATATGGCATCATAAAGGGGCATGGATAAAAAATAGTGAAGCTTCCATCAACAATGGCAGACAACTAAGAGTGAGAAAATCCTTAGTCCTAACAACAAGTTTATTCATATTCAAAGCTTGTACTTGTAATCATATATGAAAGAGATAATAAAAGAGGAACGGTGGATGTAGGCACATTCAGGCCGAACCACTATAAATTCTGTGTCTTTTTACATTTCAGTCCTTTATTATTCTTTATTGCAAACTATTGATTTTCTACCACATACACTCGCAACTAAAATTCATCAAACGGTAGCTGTATACTGGAAACAGTATTTATAGCCCTACTACAACGTCTTGGAGGTGTTTGCCTATTTTTCGTGCAAACACATAAATTTAATGCTTTGCCCAAGTATGGGATGGATCAGATCAGGACACCAAGGAAAATGGTAGAGAAGTTTATCATGGAATTGAGCCAGGGCTGAGTGATAGAACGATTGCTCACATGGTACTCCCATTTAACGAAGTAGTAGATATAGCAAGACGGTATGAGCTAATGTACACTAAGGGGAGGAATATGGGATGTAAGTTTCAGGCTGATAAGAGGAAGAAGTTTACCCTACACCAGAAGGGAAGAAGTGTCAGCAACAGAATGAGAAAGGCTCAAGTAGGAGGAATACAGAAAGATGTTTCTAAAATTACTTGTTATAACCGTGGTCATATGGGAAACTATGCATCAAAGCATCCAAAATTGGCTAAAGTGGTTAAGGTCAAGTGCTCTTACTATAACAAACCATGCCATGAGAAGAAGAATTCCCCAGAATTAAGGCAAGCAAAGGTGTATGCTTTGGAGCGGCCAGCAATTGGACCATCACCTATAGAGAAAGGGAAGGGTTTGCTACTTGGAGGTATAATTTTATTTCTGATATTATGTTGGAGTTATGTTTGATACTGGTGCTACATACTCTTTCATTTCAAAATATTTGGTTGATGGGTTGAGCTTAGATGTCATTAATTTTGTTAAGTCTTTGCATGTTGTTAATCCAATCAATGGTATGCCACTCTCGAGTTAGGGTGCATTAATTTAGAGTTTATTTTATGTGAACATTTGTTGCTTGCAAGCAATTTGTATTTGACTTTGTAATCTATAGGGTAATTTAGGTATGGAATGGCTAGTATGGAATGGCTAGTATGGAATGATGCTAGAATCTCTTGTGACGATAGAGTTTTTACATTGCAAAGTCGTAGAAGTGGTGGAAGGATTATGATGGCATTTTATACGTTGAAGGAGAAGTTCTGAGCTACGTTATGTGTAATGGAGACACATGGGGATGAGGTTAATTGAGTACTAGTGGTTTGGGACTATGTAAATGTTTTCAAACATATGACGGGATTACTGCTTTAAAGAGCAACTGAATTCCGAGTAGATTTGATATTAGGGGAATAACTTGTTAGTAGACCACCTAGCAGAAAGTTGCCCAAGGAGATGGAGAAGCCGAAGAAGCAACTTGAACAAAAAAGCTTCATTAAGCCATGTAGTTCACCGAGAGAATCATGCATGGTTTTTTGAAGAAGTCGGATGGATCACTCTAAATATGCATTTTCTTTCGAAAGTTGAATGAGTTGGCAATGAAGAACCATTATCCTTTGCTTAGGATAAACGACTTGTTTGACTAGTTGAACAGAGTTAGAGTATTTTCATAGCTAGACTTAGAAAGGGATTCCATCAACTGATGGTTGTTAAGTGTTGGAACCAGACCAGTCGAAAGCAGGTGAAATAGGTAGATTTCAAAAAAAGATTCATATTTTAGATCTATTGTCCATATGAAGTCTAAAGGGGTTATAATATATCCAATCTAATTTTACATAAAATCTTAATTTATTTAATTTCATTATATATTTGTTAATTAAACATGGTAGCATTTCAATCAAATGTTTCATTGAGAATGCATCAATATACATTCAAACATAAAACAACATAAATGAACTAATATAAACATATGTGTATGTGTATACACACACATATCTAGATATCGGGAATATAAATGCCTAAGTATTTACATGTGTTTGGGTATACTGAAATATGTATATGGTTTGTATACACATATTGACAGTACCACATATATATAGTTTAGACATATATATACATATATATAACCTTTGCTGCCACTTATATTGTAACGACCCGTAAATTTCAACTATTTTAATAACGTAATTAGTTGAAATTTTGTGAAATTTTAAACGATAAAATTTTAAAATATAAATTTGATATTTGGAATGCGTTTAGTTAAACATAGCAACTGGTAAATTTTCGTCCGAAAATATGAAAGTTTATTTCGCACGTAAATTTACTTCAATTTAATCAGTTAAAAAGCGATGAAAATAAAATGTTTCCGAAACCTAGATATTTTTACATAGAAAAATTCTAAATCATCTTGTGAGCAAGATGTCAGTTTGTCGTTTTTCCAAATTCGGACATCTTTGGCTCCGTCGATCTTATTTTTCAGCATTTTTCTTGCATTTTCCGCAATTAGAAAATTCGAATTTTTATAATTCGATCGTGCCACTGATACCTGTATACCATTTTGGTCATCTCGTCGTGTTGATTTCAACGGTATATTCACTTCTGTGTTTTAAAGTCCGATTCGTCGTGAAAATTGTGAAACGGTCATCTGTATCGGTACCGTTTTGAACGTTTTGAATTCTTTTGCAGTTGGGTAGCAACCGTGTAAAATTCCAATGGGTATGAACATTTAATTTCCTTGAATACAACTTTCGAGACCTTTTCTATTTCCACTTTTTGTTCATTTTGCCGGTTTATTGTTCGCTCTCCTTTTCTTTTACTCGATTGAAACAAAATATAATATATAGCATGGGAAACTGTTGCATTCTTTTATTTTCCCAGGCTAATATCTCTCTTCTTCCACACGTTCCAACCACTCATGCCTCAACCCTTCGCCTCCTTCTTTCTTCTCATCAGCAAGCATCTCCACTATGCCTTTCTTCCTTTTCTTTTTCCCTGCAATCAAACATAGTCAGCCCGCTACCCTCATCCGCTGACCACTCTACCACCAGCCCACACCTCCCCAGTTCGACCACCAGCCACACTCGGCTTGTCCAAGCTTCTCCGCACCTCTCCCTCCAACGCACCGGCCTAGCCACTCAAGCTTCCACCTCATCCACACCCCGACTAACACCATCTCCTCCACCCGCTTGCTTCCCACCGGGCCCCCACTTTTTTTTCCACGTGAGCACATCAGCAGCTGCCACGAAATCATCTCCTCTCCCACTGGCCGAACATCTACAACCACCAATCTGGCCGAGCTTCCACTCGCAACACCCTCACCACCTGAAACCGCCCATCCTTCTTATGCTCGTCGCCATCCATTCCCAATGAACTCGTCTCCGCCTACGCCACTGGAACCACCGTCCCACTTCGCCGCCTATAGCTGCAGTAGCCCGAGATCTATAGCTCGGTTCGCCCCTCTTTTCCTTCTAGCCGAGTCTCCTTCCAGTTTGTAAATTTGTGAAAAAAAGGTATTCATACTCTATATTATATTAGTTAGTAGTATATATATGTTTATATAATAGTTATGTACAAAGTTTATATATGTTATTCTATGAATTCAAGTACAACAATATATTTTGTCAAGTTTCATATTTTTTCCCATCGCATATTTTCATTCGCTTGAAATTTATCTGACATATGATCTATATGTATAAAGTTTTACTTTAGTAGATATTAATAATAATATGTGTAAGTTTATTTGTCTGTTAGTTCATATGGGTATAAGTTTATATAGAATGTATATGACAGGCTGTCGAACCATTTATGTAAGTGTATAGATTTGTACTATGCATATGTATGGGTTTGCTCACGTTTATATGCATATAGATCTTTATATATGCATGTTTCTATGTCCACTTTATTTTAATAGCAGTGAAAAAAAATTCTCCTTCTGTAAAATATATATAGTATAACATGCGTGCCTATTATTGTATGTTTAAAACTTTGGGCATTGCTGCAAACATATTATGTTGTTCAATGTTAAATGCATAGCTTCGTATTCTTATACTCTATATATGTTATAATAAATATTTTAATAAGCGTCGATACGTTGAAAACTGTACGTATGTAGTGGGCTAAGAATACTATTTTATATCGATAGTTTGATTTCAATATGTATAGGGTTTAGATATTTATGATCTGTCTGCATATATTTTGGGTCATAGGTTGTGAATGTTTCGACAGGCTGTTTCGCATATATTGGTTTCTGTATGAAGTATTTACAGTTTTTACATATTGTTTAAAGTTTGAAAATTTGTATATAAGCTCTAAAAAAAATAAAAAAATAAAAATAAATAAATGTTGCGTGTATTTCAAGTAACAGTTAGTAATTATATGGGTTGGTATCCTCTGACTTTACCATGCTTCTTAGTTTATATTTTGTTGTATTATGTTAGTGTTATTATATATGTTTTATTTTATATGTTAAAACTATTGACTTATGTATTATATTTAAAACGTAAATTTTATATCTACTTCGACTTTAAATTTGTTTTAAGGATACAATATTGATTCTAATAAAATAACAAATATCTTTGCATACATCAAACTGATTCTGATTCAGTTCATCAATTCTTGATTATCAGCCTTGTTCGTTCAATTCTTGCCAATCCTTCTTTGCTGTGAAATTCGTGCTTGGATTCGTAACTCAATTCAGTGACATCTCTCTCTAGCCTCGAAAGGTGAGCAATCACTCACGATTAACGTTCTTTTATTTATTAAATTTGATTTCAATTGAAATGACAATTGAAATATGCTGATGTTAGTTAATTACACTGTTATATATGCTATTACCTGTATCAGTTCACCTGTGACATCTGACACCATTATCTGTTACTTATGCGATGATTATACAAGTTTGGTTGATAAATGATTGTTGTATGATGTTGAAATTGGACGTTAATTGAAAATGTTAAAGTGATAAATAGTATGCAATTGAATTTGTTATAAGATAGTTAGCAATTAAAATGGATTTATATATTGAATTTGATTAGTTAAATATGACCCCTTTTAAATGTTAAATAAACTGACCCGTAGAATAGTGTTAACTACACTTTGAACCATTGAATGTATGTTGTATAAAATTGATGTTGTATGAAATTGAATAATTGATATCAAACGAAAAACCGTATTAATATTAGTGTAATAATCTTTAATCTACATGAAATGATAGTGTAGATTCTAGAAATAATTATATTAATTTGCACAAACAACAATGTGAATTAATACGATTATTTCGGGATTATTTGAATTAATTATTGGATTGTTATTGATTGTTGTTATTGCTTGTTTATTTACTTTGACACCATCCCAGTTATCACACTGCAAGTTCCCTTTGCTATGCTTTGATTTTGAATTGAATTGGAATCGGGTTGAAATGATAAATACCCAAATGAACTTGACTTAGGATAGAGAATTAAATAAAACCCGATTGGTCAATGATTTGTTTTAAAAATAAAATGAAGATTTTATTTAAATAAATAATATGGTTTTGAAACGAAGTTGGAATTTGAATTTTAATGAAAGGAAATGTTAATACTTAACAATCTGAATCAAAATATTAACATAGTAGATGATGAATGAACGTTGTTTTAAAATTTGGAATTATTAATAATTAAGTTTGAAATTATTTAATAATTAAGTTGAAATTATTTAATAATTAAGTTTTGAAATTATTTAATAATTAAATAAAATTGAATTATTTAATAGTTAAATAAAATTGAACCTCTCGAATTAGTGAAATTAAGTTCTTTATTAATTGAGTTTTGAAATTGTAACTAAGTAAATAAATAAGTGGAATTGAATTTCTTTAACAGAAATAAAATGGGATTTATTGAATCAATGTAAGACTTGTAATTGAAAGAATTGATTTGACGAATTTAATTTAATTCAAAATTGTGAGTTTTGATTTAATGAAGTTGAACTTAAGTAATTGATTTAATGGATTGGAAATTAAATAGAAATTGTTTTGAATGATAAATTTACTTAAGGAATTATTGAATGAAATCGATAAATGAAGTTAAATTGATTTGAATGTTAAATTAAATTAATTTAAAAGATTTCGGAATGAAACTTATATACGAATTTAAATCAATATTGAAATGGTTTAAATATAAATTGAAATTGAATTATAAGATTTTGAAATGGTAATTTGAAAGTTTTGAAACGTAAATTTTGGAAATTGATTTAGGAAGTCAAATGAAATGTGGGTTTACAAATTTTATTTGAAATTGAAATTGATTTGGTTTTGAAATATATAAACGACCAATCGGTGTTATAATTACGAAGGTTATTAAAGGAACCGGAATCGGTTAGGGACATACTCACTGTCTAAACCAAAAACCACTTTAATAACTATACGCGGAGTGTGATCCAGAATGAAGTTGTTGGAATGATGTACGTGATGACTGAAGAAAGAGAACGATAATGGATAGCCTTGACACTTGTGTCAAATTGGAAATGGCTAAAACAGGAGCCGTGCCGGGCCAAATGGAGGTCAGCTACCTCAAGCGAACACACTTCTTCGAACTACTCATTACTTGTTGTCGATTGGTGCACCCTTGATTTGGGAGTGTTGTTTCGCGGTGTTGCGGTCGCTGCGGCGATGCGTTCTCACCAGTCCGGATCAGGCAAACGGTAGTTTCACTACCTTGGGTATTGCCTCATGTGCCTTGTCATACTTGGATTCCTATATACGCGACCACTACGATTTGTTTTGTGTTATACCTATGGAGTACTCCCTGATAGCCCACTAGTTTATGGTGGAGTTTACAGTGATGTATAGACTATAACGCTTATAAAAATGTGTTAAGGGGGATAATGGTAACGCATTAACACTATTTTGGTATCTTTATATTACTGATAGACATTATCTACTTATCGTACACTACTACCTAGTAGATAGTTTAACGGATCCTTAAAGGATGGTTATTCCAAACATCCTTTAAGTTACTTGTATTTCAATTGCTATTTCACTTGAGTTGGATTTATTGATATAAGAATGTTAATCCTGACTCGAGTGTTTTGTGTTTTGCTTTTCGCTCGGGTCAGACTGAGTGTACCAGTATTCGAGACTCACCTTTGGAGTTGGAGCTTTGCTTGAAGATCCAGCCATCTATTCTGCTTTCAGTATTCGATGATTCCAGTGATGTATTCTGATTTGTATCTGATGTATCGTGTTACTCTTCCATTGTATCTGGTTTAACTCTGATGTAACTTATATATTTATATAGTAGCTTCATGAACTACTATCTCTTTTATTTCCGCTGCAATTACTACTCTTTGTCTGTGATCTGTGATTATTTTATTTACTGTATATGTTCGGTATTTTGCCAATTTAAATTAACAATTCAGTATTTTGAATTATTCAAGTCCGACATGTGCGGATGCGAATGGTCAAAAATATCGGGTCGTTACAGTTGGTATCAGAGCTTTGGTAGCTCTAGGCAAAACTTAGCATATAGGGTAAATGTATTTACAGAATCACTCTCATTCGAGTTTCAATCTCTTCTTTTGACTCGATTCCTTTGAATTTTGGAACGTTCCCTACGGTTCCAAATTTCATTCGTGTCCCTCACTATTCGTATTCTTCTGAATTCTGGAGTATCACATAACTCCACTTCGAATGATCTTTATAATGAGTTGGCGGTCCCGCCAATCTCAAATTTATTTGTAAAGGGGTAAAACTCTTTTACGATAGCATCGATTCACCGGAGATTTATATATCCTCGGTTTAGATGCTAACATCTTTGGTAATGACGAATTCTATCTCTTGAGATCAATGTCGATTTGCCTCGGAATTCTACATTGATCTTATTCTTGAAGTCACGGTCGACCCGGTTAAGGTTGCCCGCGATTTATATAAACTTATCAATCTTCCTACTTTGCTATTAATCATCATATCTTGTTTCGAACTTATCTTCGAATCAAATTTCTCTTTGATTTAAGTCCATCAAATTTGAAACCCTATCCTTATTTTGAAAATTCATTCCTGTATCGTCGAGCAAAGAAATGTATTTGTAAACTAATATATATATATATATATAAATGGTTTAAATATATGCTGTGTTGTTTGAGTTGTTGAGGTTGATTTGGGTTTCCGATCGATTCGTCTGATCAACGCTATCGATAGAATTTCCAAAACACTTGAGCAGAGCAAGCTGACACAATGTTGTTTTCAAATTTGGAAAATAAAATAAAGTTTGTATGATTTTACTATATATATAAGTATGAAATTTTCTTTAACCAAACTGTAATAAATCAATTGTTGGAGTGATAATATTTGATTATCATTTATTGTTTTGTAAACAATTGACTATTGCAATATAAATAATTGAAGTTATAAGCTTGGCTATAATGCAAATTTGAAATCTGAAATGTATTTAAATCAAGAATTTGAGAATTTAAATTTTTGGGTGATTTCAATTTGGTTTTTAAGTTTAAAGTGTATAGTATTTAAAATATTTTCAAATAGAAATCGTTTTCAAAGAATTTTAAAATGTTGAAATCAGTGCTCTTCTCTTTGTCGCTGGAAAATAATTTCGGTGATGGCGGCCGCATCATCGACATTCATTTTCGAGTTTCGAAGTGGAGAAACCATTCTGTAGCTTTGCTACGGTTTTTTTTTGAGAAAAAAAAATTATTTTGATTTGAATTTCTTTAGTATATTTTGATTTACATATATATAGGTATCTTATTTTAAAATTTAATTTGATTTGATATAAATATATTATATATATCTCTAAATTGTTTGAAGTTAATCGGAAATCTAATTCTTAAATTTTGTTAAAGGATGATTTTAATTATAAATAAAACCAAAATTTGGAATAAATATTTAAACTTGAATAATTGAATTGGGAAAATTTTATTTGTATATTGTTCAACTGCATTCTAATACAACTTACCTAAATCATTCAGAAGTTGAATATGTAATTGGATAATATATAAGATAAATTGAATTTATAAATAAAATTTGAGTGTTTATAATAAATGTTATGCACTAAATTTTGATTATAAAGATGTTAATAGAGTTAGATAGGATAATAAGTAAACTCGGTTAATAATGAAATAAATTTATTTTGAAAGAATTAATAAATTTGTTTTGAAAGAATTAATAAATTGAAATTTGATCAACATATGAAAATACCTTGAATTTAAAAGAAATTAATAGATGTAAACTAATTTAAATCAAAACTTTTATGTTTTAAATTAATTTATATGGGTTAAAAATATGTGAGTAGATATATTAAGTAGAATAAATTTAACAGTAATTTGGAATAAAGAAGAATTTAAAATTGTTGAAGAAAATATTATTATAATAAAAGACTATTCAAATTTATGGTTTTAGAAATTGTAAATTGAAGAAAATGGGATAATAAGATAATGAATTTAGAAATAGTTGAGATTGATTTTAGTGAAATCAAATGGATTAAATCAATTATTGAATATCAATTAATTTAAATTTGAATTTATATGGTTCAAATTAATTGTTATTTTGTATTTCAAATCTGTTTTTCTTTCTGGTCGTTTCTATTCTCCTACCTCGTTCCTTTTCGGGGACGAAAAGTTTTGAGTGGGGGAGAGTGTAACGACCCGTAAATTTCAACTGTTTTAATAACGTAATTAGTTGAAATTTTGTGAAATTTTAAACGATAAAATTTTGAAATATAAATTTGATATTTGGAATGCGTTTAGTTAAACATAGAAACTGGTAAATTTTCATTCGAAAATATGAAAGTTTATTTCGCGCGTAAATTTACTTCAATTTAATCAGTTAAAAAGCGATGAAAATAAAATATTTCCGAAACCTAGATATTTTTACATAGAAAAATTCTAAATCATCTTCTGAGCAAGATGTCAGTTTGTCGTTTTTCCAAATTCGGACATCTTTGGCTCCGTCGATCTTATTTTTCAGCATTTTTCTTGCATTTTCCGCTATTAGAAAATTCGAATTTTTATAATTCGATCGTGCCACTGATATCTGTATACCGTTTTGGTCATCTCGTCGTGTTGATTTCAACGGTATATTTACTTCTGTGTTTTAAAGTCCGATTCGTCGTGAAAACTGCGAAACGGTCATCTATATCGGTACCGTTTTGAACGTTTTGAATTGTTTTGCAGTTGGGTAGCAACCGTGTAAAATTCCAATGGGTATGAACATTTAATTTCCTTGAATACAACTTTCGAGACCTTTTCTATTTCCACTTTTTGTTCATTTTGCCGGTTCATTGTTCGCTCTCCTTTTCTTTTACTCGATTGAAACAAAATATAATATATAGCATGGGAAACTGTTGCATTCTTTTATTTTCCCAGGCTAATATCTCTCTTCTTCCACACGTTCCAACCACTCATGCCTCAACCCTTCGCCTCCTTCTTTCTTCTCATCAGCAAGCATCTCCACTATGCCTTTCTTCCTTTTCTTTTTCCCTGCAATCAAACATAGTCAGCCCGCTACCCTCATCCGCTGACCACTCTACCACCAGCCCACACCTCCCCAGTTCGACCACCAGCCACACTCGGCTTGTGCAAGCTACTCCGCACCTCTCCCTCCAACGCACCGGCCTAACCACTCAAGCTTCCACCTCATCCACACCCCGACTAACACCATCTCCTCCACCCGCTTGCTTCCCACCGGGCCCCCACTTTTTTTTCCACGTGAGCACATCAGCAGCTGCCACGAAATCATCTCCTCTCCCACTGGCCGAACATCTACAACCACCAATCTGGCCGAGCTTCCACTCGCAACACCCTCACCACCTGAAACCGCCCATCCTTCTTATGCTCGTTGCCATCCATTCCCACTGAACTCGTCTCCGCCTACGCCACTGGAACCACCGTCCCACTTCGTCGCCTTTAGCTGCAGCAGCCCGAGATCTATAGCTCGGTTCGCCCCTCTTTTCCTTCTAGCCGAGTCTCCTTCCAGTTTGTAAATTTGTGAAAAAAAGGTATTCATACTCTATATTATATTACTTAGTAGTATATATATGTTTATATAATAGTTATGTACAAATTTTATATATGTTATTCTATGAATTCAAGTACAACAATATATTTTGTCAAGTTTCATATTTTTTCCTGTCGCATATTTTCATTCGCTTGAAATTTATCTGACATATGATCTATATGTATAAAGTTTTACTTTAGTAGATATTAATAATAATATGTGTAAGTTTATTTGTCTGTTAGTTCATATGGGTATAAGTTTATATAGAATGTATATGACAGGCTGTCGAACCATTTATGTAAGTGTATAGATTTGTACTATGCATATGTATGGGTTTGCTCACGTTTATATGCATATAGATCTTTGTATATGCATGTTTCTATGTCCACTTTATTTTAATAGCAGTGAAAAAAAAATTCTCCTTCTGTAAAATATATATAGTATAACATGCGTGCCTATTATTGTATGTTTAAAACTTTGGGCATTGCTGCAAACATATTATGTTGTTCAATGTTAAATGCATAGCTTCATATTCTTATACTCTATATATGTTATAATAAATATTTTAATAAGCGTCGACACTTTGAAAACTGTACGTATGTAGTGGGCTAAGAATACTATATTTTATATCGATAGTTTGATTTCAATATGTATATGGTTTAGATATTTATGATCTGTCTGCATATATTTTGGGTCATAGGTTGTGAATGTTTCGACAGGCTGTTTCGCATATAATGGTTTCTGTATGAAGTATTTACAGTTTTTACATATTGTTTAAAGTTTGAAAATTTGTATATAAGCTCTAAAAAAAATGTTGTGTGTATTTCAAGTAACAGTTAGTAATTATATGGGTTGGTATCCTCTGACTTTACCATGCTTCTTAGTTTATATTTTGTTGTATTATGTTAGTGTTATTATGTATGTTTTATTTTATATGTTAAAACTATTGACTTATGTATTATATTTAAAACGTAAATTTTATATCTACTTCGACTTTAAATTTGTTTTAAGGATACAATATTGATTTTAATAAAATAACAAATATCTTTGCATATATCAAACTGATTCTGATTCAGTTCATCAATTCTTGATTATCAGCCTTGTTCGTTCAATTCTTGCCAATCCTTCTTTGCTGTGAAATTCGTGCTTGGATTCGTAACTCAATTCAGTGACATCTCTCTCTAGCCTCGAAAGGTGAGCAATCACTCACGATTAACGTTCTTTTATTTATTAAATTTGATTTCAATTGAAACGACAATTGAAATATGCTGCTGTTAGTTAATTACACTATTATATATGCTATTACATGTATCAGTTCACCTGTGACATCTGACACCATTATCTGTTACTTATGCGATGATTATACAAGTTTGGTTGATAAATGATTGTTGTATGATGTTGAAATTGGACGTTAATTGAAAATGTTAAAGTGATAAATAGTATGCAATTGAATTTGTTATAAGATAGTTAGCAATTAAAATGGATTTATATATTGAATTTGATTAGTTAAATATGACCCCTTTTAAATGTTAAATAAATTGACCCGTAGAATAGTGTTAACTACACTTTGAACCATTGAATGTATGTTGTATAAAATTGATGTTGTATGAAATTGAATAATTGATATCAAATGAAAAACCGTAATAATATTAGTGTAATAATCTTTAATCTACATGAAATGATAGTGTAGATTCTAGAAATAATTATATTAATTTGCACAAACAACAATGTGAATTAATACGATTATTTCGGGATTATTTGAATTAATTATTGGATTGTTATTGATTGTTGTTATTGCTTGTTTATTTACTTTGACACCATCCCAGTTATCACACTGCAAGTTCCCTTTGCTATGCTTTGATTTTGAATTGAATTGGAATCGGGTTGAAATGATAAATACCCAAATGAACTTGACTTAGGATAGAGAATTAAATAAAACCCGATTGGTCAATGATTTGTTTTAAAAATAAAATGAATATTTTATTTAAATAAATAATATGGTTTTGAAACGAAGTTGGAATTTGAATTTTAATGAAAGGAAATGTTAATACTTAACAATCTGAATCAAAATATTAACATAGTAGATGATGAATGAACGTTGTTTTAAAATTTGGAATTATTAATAATTAAGTTTGAAATTATTTAATAATTAAGTTGAAATTATTTAATAATTAAGTTTTGAAATTATTTAATAATTAAATAAAATTGAATTATTTAATAGTTAAATAAAATTGAACCTCTCGAATTAGTGAAATTAAGTTCTTTATTAATTGAGTTTTGAAATTGTAACTAAGTAAATAAATAAGTGGAATTGAATTTCTTTAACAGAAATAAAATGGGATTTATTGAATCAATGTAAGACTTGTAATTGAAAGAATTGATTTGTAACAACCCGAGATTTAGAAATCTTTAATAGTCGCCAAAATGACGATCGAATCGTTTGATTAGTGCCATTGGAGTTTAAAATCTTGTTGAAATTCTTGAAAAAAATTGGTTAGCGGTGATACGGGCTTTAAATCCATTTAGCCCAATTCTTTGGTTGCCATTTGGTTGCAAGTGATAATCGTGAAAACCCGATCCCCTCTCTCTCATTTTTCATTCATTTTACCCTAAACGTTCGAGAGAAAATAAATAGCGGCCACGAAGTAGGGCTTCGTCGAAAATGAAGGAGCCGTTGTTTCTATCGATCGAAGCCAAGAATTTGTTGATCGAAGCTCTCTATAATTCAACCCCTTCAATCGGTGTTCGTCTTCGCTTCCAATCAAGGTGAGTGATACTTGTCACTCACATCTAATTCTTAACTCCATGATTCTGCTATTGTCGTATTATTTTGTTGATGTTTGACATGACTTCGTTCACTTTATCTTCGGCTGTTAAATTGTGGTTCGAAGCTGTTGATTTCTCTGTTGTTTTAAATTCATTCGTGTTGAATACTTGACTGGCTTATGGTTTTGGTTTGAAACTGTTACCATTGAATTTAGTGGACGATGTTGATTTCGTTCGTGGCCACCAGGATTTGATTTCTGTTAACATCGGTCACTTGATTCTGATTTTAGTACGAATTTTTGGGACGATTTATGACTTGGGGAAAAATCGTATATATTTTCATTAGTGGTTCATTTTGACTCCAGTCATTAATTGTTGCTGTGAGTTATCGTGTAACATATTCGACTTTAACTGTGTTATGATATGGTATTGTTAGAATCATTCCTCAAAAATAATTCCTTTCTGGCATCTATTTGCATTGAACTTGACTACTTTCTGCTATCGCATGACCTCGGCAGTTACGTCTTGTTCAAAGTTGATATTTGCATTTGACATTGGTCACTTGATTGTGTGAAAGTATGAACTTATTTGATTTTAGTTATGTATCATTGTTTTGAAATTGTTACGATGCCTCTGAGCATGTTGCATTGCCTGTTTTGTGGGGATAGCTGGACTTGAACATATGTGACTTCGACATTTAACTATCTTGGTTCAAAAACTGCTGCTTTGATTTTCAGATGCACTTGAATATGCAAATGCCTTTAAGCTTTTACCAGTCTTTGTTGTACATGAGTACATCTTGAATCTGTCTGGCTTTGATTTTCACTTTTCAAGGCAGTTTACATTTCAATGACATTGTAGTATCTTGCAGTTTTTATGTATTTGTTACTTTTAATCATCACACTTTATCAGGTAGGTTTAGTTACACCTTTCTCTGGTCTAACCATTCTTATTCTTTGAGACTTTGAAATGGATAACTTATTTTCCATTCTTGGTGATCATCCCCATATGTTTATATACGTATGTGTATGTATATGCATGTGTGGTACACTTCGTGGCATCTTTATTTGTGTGGCACACTGATCTGGCCTGGTCATTTATGTTCATCTGCTTGGAGCTTTTGTTGCATTGTCCAGTTGAGGTTGGGCTGCCTTTGAGTTTCAGACATGTAGTATGTATGTCGCCATGTAGCTTCATGAATCTTACTATAGTTTTTAATGTCACTGATGTTGGTTTTCTTCTTTGGTTCTGTCTATGGCTTAAAGGGTTACTGATTGACATAGAAAGTCTTGTTCCTGTAATATCATTTGCAGTCAACATTTGTTTGGATCTTGGCCTAGAGCTCTATCCATTAGCTCATCTCTGATGCATTTGTTCACTTTGGTTCAGGGGTAATTGAGTCAGTGTCCCAGATCATGTCACTATTTTCTGGTCTGGTTTGCATTCATATTTGCTTGATGCTTAGCATTGATCTTGATTTCTGGTCTTGATGCACTTTAGTCTGCATTTTGATATTTATTATGCCACTGGTCTTGTATTTTGGGTTAAACAAGGTCTGCTCTTTTGAGTGGCAGTTCATGCCTTCCCTTCAGTTCACTGTCGTGATTCATGGGTACACTTAATACTTTGACCAGCCTGTTTGTTTATCACATCTGCTTCATTACTTGAGCCTGTTTCACGTTATCACTTGAGTACATTATAGTCTTCATTGCACTTGATAATGATGTTAAACTTGGAGGATCATTTCTGTAGTCACGGCACTGTGTCTCATTTGTACATCACTGTGCTTTGTTTTCATTTGTGCACTCCACTGCCTTGTGCATTTGAGTTGAACCCGACTTTCTCTGGGTTTGACCTTATGCGCGTTTCGTGAATTTCCGTTGGTCTTTTATACATTTCGTATGATAGTGGCGAGGCAGTGCACGCGTGCGTGTACTGCAGCCCTATTAGATTTGACAGTATTAAATTGATTTGGTCGATTTGATAAATTGTTTATTTATCTCTGTTGATGATTTAAATCTGCTGATTTTTGCTAAACACTGTTAAGTGTTATATTGACCGTTATCCGGTTTCTTTGTTTAAAGAATCGGATAGACGGGAATTATTGTGACTGTCGTCTATTTAAATTATTACTGCCTTTATGCACTAATAAACTGGTTTGAATTAGACTGACCTGGGTATTATTTTCTTTTGAATGTAATACTCGGGTCAGACCCGAGTATTTCAGGTTGTAGATTTCTTTCTTTGAGTTGCTGTTCGGGATTGAAGACTTTTCACATCTTCTGAAGTTGTCAGTCATTTTGTAGTAGTCGTGTCATTGTATAGAATGATATGTATTCATGTATATTAGTCGATAATGTACTTGTATATGTAACTTCTAGAGTCGATCGTTGTAGTTGTATCATATGTATAGTGTCAACTATGTATTAACTGACATCAGTTATATATATCTGAGACTTTTGTTTTTATCTGTGTTCCGCATTTATGTTATCTGTGTTATCGTTATATCTAATGTCCTAAACTATTTTGAACCATCGTAGTTTGTTTTATACTGATAATTGGGTGTGTCGATGGGAGTAAATAAATAAGATGAAAAAGAAAAAGTATATACCACTCCTATCGAGATAACCAATATTAGTGTAAGGCCAATTACGGATGGTAGCTCCTATCCAGCCTTATTCTTCGTAATAATAGACAGTATTTCTTTTAATACTCTTTGTTATTATGAGCATAGAGGTGGGGCGTTACAGTTGGTATCAGAGCTTGGGGTTTATGGACATAATATAAAACATAACTTGGATTGTACATATGTTACAACTATTGGTCGATGTTTTATTTGTACTTTGAGTCAAAACTAAAAGTTTTGAAATTTAGATGAAATTTTTAAATATCATTATTTAAAAATAAAAAGTGAAACTGTGTTTTGTTGATTTGATTGATTTGTGTTCTATTTATCAGAGTGCGCAGCGGAAACAGTGAAACTATCTTCGCTGAGTACAACTGATAATCTTTTTGATTTAAGAATCAAAATACGAAATTGATATGAATTCCAATTGTTGTTTACATAGTTGTAATTATTTGTTTCTTTGAGAATTTCGAATCCAAATTGAGGATTCGAAGAAAGTGCAGATATGTGATTTTTGTTGAAATTTCCGCTGGCTTTCTTTTGTACTAATCATCTAGTGATTAGATTTTTGCTGTTTTGAATTATCTTCGTTGAAGATACCTTTGAATGATTTCTTTGTTCATTTTGTAATACGTGCAAAAATTTGAATTGCACGTTATTGCATTTATTTTACGCTGAACCGATGCTTGGTTATGATACGTATTTTGTTGTCGTTATTTTTATAACGGACTTATTACACCAATGCTGAATTTTTGAGGCACGGTGTTTTGTTGAAAATTTTAATAAATGAAAATTCACTGATGTCACATTTTGATGTGAATCCTTTGATGAGATATTTGGTGTTTTAAAATTTCGGTCGATTTGACTTCAGTAACAACAAAATTTTAAAAGTGGATTTTCAAGCGGTTATTCCGCAATACTGATTTGTAACCGTTTTTACGGTATTTTGAGAAGTACAATTTCCTTATCGAAATTGTTACTAATATTGCTGCTTTAATCACGTGATTGGAAACCCATTTAAAAATGAAAATTGTTTTATAAATTTTAACGATTTGCGTTTTCAAAAGAATGAGAAAGCGACTTAAACGATTCAGAAAAATCGAGGATTATGACCCCTTTCTTTTACTGTTTCGCTTAACTCCGGACTTGTCCAGTTGAGAATGCGAATTGTTATTTTTGCAAAATAAATAAAATTGTTTTCAAAAATTTTACAGTTTGCAATTTCAAAAGAATGAGGAAGCGATTTAAACGTTTCAGCAAAATCGAGGACTATGACCCCTTTCTTTTACTGATTCGCTTAATTCCGGACTTGTCCGTTTGAGAATGTAAAGTGTATTTTTACGAAATACACAATTTTGCACTTTCAAGGAAACGAAGAAGAGATTTAAACGATTTAGCAAAAGTGCGGAGTATGGAACCACACTTTTACTTTTTCGGTTAATTCCGGACTCGTTAATTGAATATCTGCTGTTTTGATGATTTTGATGAATTTCACACTTTCAAGGAAACGATGAAGAGAATCAAACGATTTAGTAAAACACGTGGTATGGGACATGTGCGTTTGCTATTTCGGTTAATTCCGGACTCGTTAATTGAAATATTTGATGCTTTCGTGTGCTTTCGAGCCACTATGATGGACCTTCGGGTCATATGATGGACCTTCGGGTCATATGATGGACCTTCGGGTCAAATACCAGTACTAGACCTTCGGGTCACTCTGCGGACCTCCGGGTCAATCTGATGGGCGCCAAAATTATGTTGAGTACTTGGTAGGCTTCGGCCATATGTTGTTGCACGTGCGGCGAATTAAAAACTCGCCATCTGATGGGATCGATCCAAGCTTTTATGTTGATTTTCTAGTCTTCTTAATTGATTTCTAGATATTTGTTGCTTCCAATTATCTGCAGGTAATTGGATATTTGTTGATATGAGTTCTGATTATCGTTTTTGATAATCAGATAATTGTTGTTTCTAATTATCGCTTGTGATAATTAGATATTTGTTGATATGAGATCTGATTATCGTTTTTGATAATCGGATAATTGTTGCTTTTAATTATCGCTTTTTATAATTAAATATTTGCTGATTTCGAATTTAATTATCGCTTTAGATAATTAAATATTTGTTGAATTTAGATTTAATTATCGTCTGAGATAATTAAATAATTGTTGATTTGTTGTTTTAATTATCGCTTTAGATAATTAAATATTTGTTGCTTTGAGATTTAATTATCGCTTTAGATAATTAAATATTTGTTGAATTTAGATTTAATTATCGCCTGAGATAATTAAATAATTGTTGATTTGTTGTTTTAATTATCGCTTTAGATAATTAAATATTTGTTGCTTTGAGATTTAATTATCGCTTTAGATAATTAAATATTTGTTGAATTTAGATTTAATTATCGCCTGAGATAATTAAATAATTGTTGATTTGTTGTTTTAATTATCGCTTTAGATAATTAAATATTTGTTGCTTTGAGATTTAATTATCGCTTTAGATAATTAAATATTTGTTGAATTTAGATTTAATTATCGCCTGAGATAATTAAATAATTGTTGATTTGTTGTTTTAATTATCGCTTTAGATAATTAAATATTTGTTGAATTTAGATTTAATTATCGCCTGAGATAATTAAAAAAGTGTTGATTTGTTGTTTTAATTATCGCTTTAGATAATTAAATATTTGTTGCTTTGAGATTTAATTATCGCTTTAGATAATTAAATATTTGTTGAATTTAGATTTAATTATCGCCTGAGATAATTAAATAATTGTTGATTTGTTGTTTTAATTATCGCTTTAGATAATTAAATATTTGTTGCTTTGAGATTTAATTATCGCTTTAGATAATTAAATATTTGTTGAATTTAGATTTAATTATCGCCTGAGATAATTAAATAATTGTTGATTTGTTGTTTTAATTATCGCTTTAGATAATTAAATATTTGTTGCTTTGAGATTTAATTATCGCTTTAGATAATTAAATATTTGTTGAATTTAGATTTAATTATCGCCTGAGATAATTAAATAATTGTTGATTTGTTGTTTTAATTATCGCTTTAGATAATTAAATATTTGTTGAATTTAGATTTAATTATCGCCTGAGATAATTAAATAATTGTTGATTTGTTGTTTTAATTATCGCTTTAGATAATTAAATATTTGTTGCTTTGAGATTTAATTATCGCTTTAGATAATTAAATATTTGTTGAATTTAGATTTAATTATCGCCTGAGATAATTAAATAATTGTTGATTTGTTGTTTTAATTATCGCTTTAGATAATTAAATATTTGTTGCTTTGAGATTTAATTATCGCTTTAGATAATTAAATATTTGTTGAATTTAGATTTAATTATCGCCTGAGATAATTAAATAATTGTTGATTTGTTGTTTTAATTATCGCTTTAGGTAATTAAATATTTGTTGCTTTGAGATTTAATTATCGCTTTAGATAATTAAATATTTGTTGATTTTAGATTTAAATTATCACTTAAGATGATTAAATATTTGTTGATTTGAAATTTAATTATCGCTTTAGATAATTAAATATTGATTGATTAAAAATTTGATTATCGTTTTTGATAATCGAATATTTGTTGATTTGAGAAATTTGATTATCGTTTTTGATAATTGAATATTTGTTTTATGACTATCGTTTGAGATAATCAGATATTTGATTTGTCTTCTGATTATCGTTTGAGATAAGTAAATATTTGCAATTTGAAAATTCAATTATCGTTTTTGATGATTGAATATTTGCGATTTTTAAGATTTGAGCTTCGTCTTTCTCTCTGGCGATTCAGGTGAGTAATTTGATTTACTCACATTCAATTCGTGCTCTGTATGGGATTTCTGCTCTGTTTTTCCTTCTCTTTTAGTTGCTGGAACTCGATTGATTCTTGCTCTTCATAGTCGTCTGATTTTGATTCCTTGATCCCCTCGATGTTGATTCTTTTGATTTGAAACAGTCGAACCTTTTGATTTTATACGTAGTACTTCCCCGTTGACATTTTCTTTGTTTATGCATTCGACAGTGCCATGCTCTTTTGGTTGTTACCTTTTATCCATTTATTCCCTATGATTGCGTGGACGCAATTTTTATAAGGAGGGGAGTCTGTAACAACCCGAGATTTAGAAATCTTTAATAGTCGCCAAAATGACGATCGAATCGTTTGATTAGTGCCATTGGAGTTTAAAATCTTGTTGAAATTCTTGAAAAAAATTGGTTAGCGGTGATACGGGCTTTAAATCCATTTAGCCCAATTCTTTGGTTGCCATTTGGTTGCAAGTGATAATCGTGAAAACCCGATCCCCTCTCTCTCATTTTTCATTCATTTTACCCTAAACGTTCGAGAGAAAATAAATGGCGGCCACGAAGTAGGGCTTCGTCGAAAATGAAGGAGCCGTTGTTTCTATCGATCGAAGCCAAGAATTTGTTGATCGAAGCTCTCTATAATTCAACCCCTTTAATCGGTGTTCGTCTTTGCTTCCAATCAAGGTGAGTGATACTTGTCACTCACATCTAATTCTTAACTCCATGATTCTGCTATTGTCGTATTATTTTGTTGATGTTTGACATGACTTCGTTCACTTTATCTTCGGCTGTTAAATTGTGGTTCGAAGCTGTTGATTTCTCTGTTGTTTTAAATTCATTCGTGTTGAATACTTGACTGGCTTATGGTTTTGGTTTGAAACTGTTACCATTGAATTTAGTGGACGATGTTGATTTCGTTCGTGGCCACCAGGATTTGATTTCTGTTAACATCGGTCACTTGATTCTGATTTTAGTACGAATTTTTGGGACGATTTATGACTTGGGGAAAAATCGTATATATTTTCATTAGTGGTTCATTTTGACTCCAGTCATTAATTGTTGCTGTGAGTTATCGTGTAACATATTCGACTTTAACTGTGTTATGATATGGTATTGTTAGAATCATTCCTCAAAAATAATTCCTTTCTGGCATCTATTTGCATTGAACTTGACTACTTTCTGCTATCGCATGACCTCGGCAGTTACGTCTTGTTCAAAGTTGATATTTGCATTTGACATTGGTCACTTGATTGTGTGAAAGTATGAACTTATTTGATTTTAGTTATGTATCATTGTTTTGAAATTGTTACGATGCCTCTGAGCATGTTGCATTGCCTGTTTTGTGGGGATAGCTGGACTTGAACATATGTGACTTCGACATTTAACTATCTTGGTTCAAAAACTGCTGCTTTGATTTTCAGATGCACTTGAATATGCAAATGCCTTTAAGCTTTTACCAGTCTTTGTTGTACATGAGTACATCTTGAATCTGTCTGGCTTTGATTTTTACTTTTCAAGGCAGTTTACATTTCAATGACATTGTAGTATCTTGCAGTTTTTATGTATTTGTTACTTTTAATCATCACACTTTATCAGGTAGGTTTAGTTACACCTTTCTCTGGTCTAACCATTCTTATTCTTTGAGACTTTGAAATGGATAACTTATTTTCCATTCTTGGTGATCATCCCCATATGTTTATATACGTATGTGTATGTATATGCATGTGTGGTACACTTCGTGGCATCTTTATTTGTGTGGCACACTGATCTGGCCTGGTCATTTATGTTCATCTGCTTGGAGCTTTTGTTGCATTGTCCAGTTGAGGTTGGGCTGCCTTTGAGTTTCAGACATGTAGTATGTATGTCGCCATGTAGCTTCATGAATCTTACTATAGTTTTTAATGTCACTGATGTTGGTTTTCTTCTTTGGTTCTGTCTATGGCTTAAAGGGTTACTGATTGACATAGAAAGTCTTGTTCCTGTAATATCATTTGCAGTCAACATTTGTTTGGATCTTGGCCTAGAGCTCTATCCATTAGCTCATCTCTGATGCATTTGTTCACTTTGGTTCAGGGGTAATTGAGTTAGTGTCCCAGATCATGTCACTATTTTCTGGTCTGGTTTGCATTCATATTTGCTTGATGCTTAGCATTGATCTTGATTTCTGGTCTTGATGCACTTTAGTCTGCATTTTGATATTTATTATGCCACTGGTCTTGTATTTTGGGTTAAACAAGGTCTGCTCTTTTGAGTGGCAGTTCATGCCTTCCCTTCAGTTCACTGTCGTGATTCATGGGTACACTTAATACTTTGACCAGCCTGTTTGTTTATCACATCTGCTTCATTACTTGAGCCTGTTTCACGTTATCACTTGAGTACATTATAGTCTTCATTGCACTTGATAATGATGTTAAACTTGGAGGATCATTTTTGTAGTCACGGCACTGTGTCTCATTTGTACATCACTGTGCTTTGTTTTCATTTGTGCACTCCACTGCCTTGTGCATTTGAGTTGAACCCGACTTTCTCTGGGTTTGACCTTATGCGCGTTTCGTGAATTTCCGTTGGTCTTTTATACATTTCGTATGATAGTGGCGAGGCAGTGCACGCGTGCGTGTACTGCAGCCCTATTAGATTTGACAGTATTAAATTGATTTGGTCGATTTGATAAATTGTTTATTTATCTCTGTTGATGATTTAAATCTGCTGATTTTTGCTAAACACTGTTAAGTGTTATATTGACCGTTATCCGGTTTCTTTGTTTAAAGAATCGGATAGACGGGAATTATTGTGACTGTCGTCTATTTAAATTATTACTGCCTTTATGCACTAATAAACTGGTTTGAATTAGACTGACCTGGGTATTATTTTCTTTTGAATGTAATACTCGGGTCAGACCCGAGTATTTCAGGTTGTAGATTTCTTTCTTTGAGTTGCTGTTCGGGATTGAAGACTTTTCACATCTTCTGAAGTTGTCAGTCATTTTGTAGTAGTCGTGTCATTGTATAGAATGATATGTATTCATGTATATTAGTCGATAATGTACTTGTATATGTAACTTCTAGAGTCGATCGTTGTAGTTGTATCATATGTATAGTGTCAACTATGTATTAACTGACATCAGTTATATATATCTGAGACTTTTGTTTTTATCTGTGTTCCGCATTTATGTTATCTGTGTTATCGTTATATCTAATGTCCTAAACTATTTTGAACCATCGTAGTTTGTTTTATACTGATAATTGGGTGTGTCGATGGGAGTAAATAAATAAGATGAAAAAGAAAAAGTATATACCACTCCTATCGAGATAACCAATATTAGTGTAAGGCCAATTACGGATGGTAGCTCCTATCCAGCCTTATTCTTCGTAATAATAAACAGTATTTCTTTTAATACTCTTTGTTATTATGAGCATAGAGGTGGGGCGTTACATGATTTGACAAATTTAATTTAATTCAAAATTGTGAGTTTTGATTTAATGAAGTTGAACTTAAGTAATTGATTTAATGGATTGGAAATTAAATAGAAATTGTTTTGAATGATAAATTTACTTAAGGAATTATTGAATGAAATCGATAAATGAAGTTAAATTGATTTGAATGTTAAATTAAATTAATTTAAAAGATTTCGGAATGAAACTTATATACGAATTTAAATCAATATTGAAATGGTTTAAATATAAATTGAAATTGAATTATAAGATTTTGAAATGGTAATTTGAAAGTTTTGAAACGTAAATTTTGGAAATTGATTTAGGAAGTCAAATGAAATGTGGGTTTACAAATTTTATTTGAAATTGAAATTGATTTGGTTTTGAAATATATAAACGACCAATCGGTGTTATAATTACGAAGGTTATTAAAGGAACCGGAATCGGTTAGGGACATACTCACTGTCTAAACCGAAAACCACTTTAATAACTATACGCGGAGTGTGATCCAGAATGAAGTGGTTGGAATGATGTACGTGATGACTGAAGAAAGAGAACGATAATGGATAGCCTTGACACCTGTGTCAAATTGGAAATGACTAAAACAGAAGCCGTGCCGGGCCAAATGGAGGTCAGCTACCTCAAGCGAACACACTTCTTCGAACTACTCATTACTTGTTGTCGATTGGTGCACCCTTGATTTGGGAGTGTTGTTTCGCGGTGTTGCGGTCGCTGCGGCAATGCGTTCTCACCAGTCCGGATCAGGCAAACGGTAATTTCACTACCTTGGGTATTGCCTCATGTGCCTTGTCATACTTGGATTCCTATATACGCGACCACCACGATTTGTTTTGTGTTATACCTATGGAGTACTCCCTGATAGCCCACTAGTTTACGGTGGA
This sequence comes from Allium fistulosum, assembly GCA_030737815.1. NCBI lineage: Eukaryota > Viridiplantae > Streptophyta > Magnoliopsida > Asparagales > Amaryllidaceae > Allium > Allium fistulosum. Next base: position 76,175,347 of record CM060906.1, read on the forward strand.
GTTTACAGTGCTGTATAGACTATAACGCTTATAAAAATGTGTTAAGGGGGATAATGGTAACGCCTTAACACTATTTTGATATCCTTATATTACTGATAGACATTATCTACTTATCGTACACTACTACCTAGTAGATAGTTTAACGGATCCTTAAAGGATGGTTATTCCAAACATCCTTTGAGTTACTTGTATTTCAATTGCTATTTCACTTGAGTTGGATTTATTGATATAAGAATGTTAATCCTGACTCGAGTGTTTTGTGTTTTTCTTTACGCTCGGGTCAGACTGAGTGTACCAGTATTCGAGACTCACCTTTGGAGTTGGAGCTTTGCTTGAAGATCCAACCATCTATTCTGCTTTCAGTATTCGATGATTCCAGTGATGTATTCTGATTTGTATCTGATGTATCGTTTTACTCTTCCGTTGTATCTGGTTTAACTCTGATGTAACTTATATATTTATATAGTAGCTTCATGAACTACTATCTCTTTTATTTCTGCTGCAATTATTACTCTGTGTCTGTGATCTGTGATTATTTTATTTACTGTATATGTTCGGTATTTTGCCAATTTAAATTAACAATTCGATATTTTGAATTATTCAAGTCCGACATGTGCGGATGCGAATGGTCAAAAATATCGGGTCGTTACATATATATTATGTATACATATATATATATATAAAGGTATGAAAATAATTCACATAAAGTAGACAATTAAAATAAGAGTAAATTAGGAGAGTGAAGGTGAAAAGATTATTTTTGTTGTAATTAAATTTAATCGAATCTATGATAAAAAAGTAATAATCATGTAGTGCAATTGTACTTTACTTTTCTTCCATAACCACCAATTCAACAATTAATTTAATAATATATTGAATTTCAAAATTAATTATAGAAAACATCAAAACCATTGAAAAACAAAATAAGTTTATGTTATATCTAAATCTAAAAAGACATATAATTAACAATAACAAAAATTAAAAGTTTCACAATTTAATTTATTGACCTTTGTGGCATAATTAGATCTGAAACATAAATTTTGTATTTAGGTACATACATATATCTATTAAACTGAAATGTAATTTTTAAACATGAAATTGAATTCTAAAACAAATCAAGCAGGTAAAATTTATTTTTAATATTCATTTACATTTTCAAGGTGTGAAGAAGAATTGATTAATACACGCACACACAAAAATATATGTATATGTAGATACATATATACACACCTAATTTCATGATTCAATCTACTAAAATTAGATCCATAACTAAAATAAATAAGTGTTACAACAATAGCAATTTGTTTTTAAAAAAAAGTTTACAACAACACACAATTCATTAACAAACAAGAGGATTTGTTTCAAATCTCAAATAAAATAAAATATAAATTAATTGGTTAGTCAAATTATTAACCAAATATGAAAAAAATTCAACAAATTAATTCCATAACAATTAAAGTTATTTCAGATCCAATTAATTATCACTATTCAAAACCATATAGAAATAGAACCGACTGTCAATCACAATACATAGAATAATTTAAAACTGATCTTAATAAGTAACTACAATTTAGATATATGTGAAAATTTTATTTTAAACATCATGAATGAATTATAAACTTACCAAATAAACCTTGCCCTTCAACACACCTTGATTTGTCTCTTATCCTCATATTTCAAGCAAATCAACATCCCAACATACAAGGGAAGGATGAGCTACCTTTCTTTAATTTAATAAGATGCTCATTTGAATTTGCTTTGAAGGTTTATTTGGAAGATTTTTTGGCCATGAATGACCGAGAAGAGGAAGTAAAGTTATCTATGTCCAAGAAATCAAATAAGGAGATTTCCATCTTTAATTTCTTTTCAAAACTTCCATCTTTAATTTCTTTTCAAATCTCAATCAATTCGATTAATAGATTTCTCCCATTCACCATTACATGGCCAGCCTAGAACATTCTTAATGTGAAAATTTTCTAAATAAAAGATTTTATGTGATTATTTTATTATTTAAACCTTTTTTTAAAAGTATACCGATATCATATATCGATATATGCAAATATAACTTTTATATAGGAATTTAAATAATTTCCAACAACATTCCAAATAATAAACAAATTAATAACAATTAATATTTCATAAATATTAATTAATTTAATCAATTATAGCAATTTTTGTAAATTGAATAGATCGCTTCGAAGAAGTTATAAATGTGGTTGTGCATCTCAAAGGTGTGAATTCAAGTCTGTGATTAATATTAATAAATTCAAATATCAATGTTCACACGTCACCTAAGCTAGTGGTGTGACAGTTTGTTCGAATTCATCACTTATATTCGGTAAAATCAGATTTCACCATCACTTAAGTTGTACCTTTTAGTAACAATAATTTACACCAATTCTCTTCGTCAAAACTATATCTCATTAGGACTTACGGAATTAGGTTTTGGTCAAAATTACAACATCGCCTACATTCAAATTAGTGAATCCAAAAAAAATCCTTGATTCAATAGTAACAATTATTACTAATCGTATTGCTCTGACTAAAGACTTTGACATTGAGTCAAATAGAGTTGATCATGATACTAACCACATATAATTAAGGAGACAAATTCTTTATCAAATAGTGTTTCACTTCCAATGCTTCAACTCATACCCAACTATAGTTATTCAATGAACGTCATGCAATGATTTAACTATAATCAAAGTGGAGTATTTTCATTGAAGTTCCATAGAATTCTCAAGTCGAGGGAACTATATAACATTGTCACTACGAGATTTTCTGTTTGACCTTAGTTATATTATCCAATAGAGAAATCTCAAGTGAGTCATTCCATATCTATCCAATAACTATCAGTATGTAACCCCTAGGTGCCCTTAATAGCCATGATGAATATACTACCCAGTATTTGGAGAGCATTATGTACTCTAGTATCAATGGATGAATCAATATTTTTTCTTGAAACATCTTGACTTAGAATATATAAATCAATTTGATATTTTTCAATATGATAAAATTCTCCTGATTACAACATATTGTATTTACTATCACATAGCATATCATTTAAGGATTTTCTACTTAATGTACTTTAAATTAGTTATGTAATTAACTATATCACGATGTAACAAGTATACAATAGAAAGAAAAAATCTTCTACTTTGAATAGGATTAGTTATCGAGTCAGATATATGTAACAAATTACATAATTTTCTTAGGGCATACCCCTAACTCTATCAATCTCCTACTTGCACGTGGGATCAATTATGAAATCTTATTCCAACTTCTTCGATCGGTTTTCTCAAAGCTAATCAGATCAATCCATTAGTGAATGGGTATGCTATTTTGTTTTAATTATCTACTCTATCAAACAACTCTCTCCACCACCGATAAACTGCCTTTTCATATGGAACTATTCAGAGTATGTCTCTCAACTTCTAGCCAGCTCTAGATTCTAAAACGAACTGTATCGCAGCAATGTTATCATATAAAAATGCCATGGGATTCTCAACATTTGGACCACCCCTAGCTTGGTTATAAATTTTTGCATTTATTTATGCTTCTTTTATTATAGTGCTATTTAAGGTGATGTGCTTAGTCTCTAGTTGAATTAGTCACTACTTATTGTTTGGAACATTTTTAACTTGAAGTTCTTAACTTAAGATTGAACATGAACTTAGGATGACATACTATACTCAATATCGCTTACGAAGTTTGAGTCCCCACACTCCTTCATAAGGAGTTGGTTGTTTCTATGAACAATTCTATAGTATTCGTAAATACTCAAGAAAACTTTCAATTTTCATATAGTAATCTCTATTCAAATACTTTCTCTATATATCCAATACATAAGCGAAGTGTGATATTGTATTCAATATAGAATGTATAAGAATTACTATTTCCAATGCATAAGGAACTCATCTTACATGCTCCATATTAAAAAAATCAATATTGTATCTACCTATACTATTTGGGACAATCCCAAGATCCTTCTATACTAATTATAAAATATGTTATTTTCAAATCCAATGTTGAGTGTTAAAAAACCAAGCTAACATGATTTTAACTTCAGTACATCATTAACAATCATGAGTTTGTTGTTTACTTATAGTTTTAAATATATTTTAGTACATTTAATATTCTTTCTTATAGACACACACTTCTTCTATATTTTAATAGAAAATCAAACTATTTGATTTCTCTATCAAAATAGTTGTTTCACTCTGATGTTTATCAAATAATATATTTGTACCATTTCTTAAACAATATCCAATAACCCATAAACTAAGAATTGGTCCCATTAACTTCGAGAAAATTTGGTTATTAAGCGCAAATGTAACATTCTAAATCATTATTTAGACTTTTTGTATCGTATACTAAAACTAAAAATTATATTAAGTGATAATTTTGTGAGTAAAACCTGAATTAACGTGTGATAACCTGGATTTTTAGACATTTGTTAATTGGTAATTAACTGGATTAAATTATTAAAAATACTAATTTATAAGTGGGACAAATAAATTAAATTATTCTTTATTTAATTTCATTAATTAATTATTCTTTATTTAATTTCATTAATCCCACTTATAAATCAGTATTTTTAATAATTTAATCCAGTTAATTACCAATTAACAGATGTCTAAAAATCCGGGTTATCACATTTACTTACACTAATTATTTAACCTTTAATTAATCACCAAATGTAACGACCCAGAATTTACGACCCCGAAAAATTCGACACTAATACGTTCACTGTAGAAGTGTCGAGCAATCGAACGTCAGAAATTCCAGATTGTTAGGGTTAAGAAGAAAAGAGGTAGAAGAAGAAACAGAAAACAAAACATAGAATCTCACATTCGCAGCGGATCAAAATATAATATACAAATAGCAGCATTTACATAAAGAAAGCTGTAAATGTCAATTTACATACAATATATCAGAGTACAACCAAACTGGACAGTTGTAACAACTTGTCCCAGAAAACAATCAATACAATCTCAAATACACAGCGGAATATTCTCCATACGTTCCTGCCATCCAGCTCGCCACCTAAGCTCCAAAACGTCCTAACTTGAAAATATGTAATACTCAGTCTAACCTAAAAATATTTAATACTCGGTCTAACCTGAAAATATGTAATACTCGGTCTAACCTGAAAATAAAGTAACATACTCGGCCTGACCTGAGCGTGAGTAAACCAAAATAATTGAAATACTAAGTTATAAAACTTATTTGAAACCCCCGGGTAACTCGTACTTCACTACGAGTTCTTAACTTGTTAAAGTCAATCACTTATTACAAAACAATATCTAAGAACTGTTACTCGGTTTAAATGGAACCCATTGATTTTGAAAGGCTTTTGATTTTGGAAAAATCAATTTTTGGGAATTTGGAAAGCCAAGTTTGAGAATTATCGATTTTGAGATATCGATTTTGTGTAAAGGAGATTTATATGTGATTCATATAAAGAGTATGATTCGAAAGATACTATATGTTTATAGTATAAAATGTTTTCTATATTTTCACCAAAATATTTTCCAAGTATTTTCACTGGGTGATGAAAACGGGTTTACCAAGTACTTATAGATTTTCAGTCCTACGCCTGATCAACGTATGACCGAATTTCTATGAGAACAAGGATGGACTTGTTGAGACATCGAGTTATAAAAAGTATTTTTATAAAACTATTTTGGCAATATTATGTAGATTTTTAAAGTATTTTAAAAATTAAAAAAAAAGAGTTAAGAGTTAAAATGTTTAAGAATAATTTAACTGATAATAAACATTTTATTAAAATTCTTCCTTTGTTCCTTTTGGAGGACGAAAAGATTTAAAGGGGGAGGAATATGATAACCTGGATTGTTAGACATCTGTTAATTGGTAATTAACTGGATTAAATTATTAAAAATACTGATTTATAAGTGGGACAAATAAATTCTGATAATTAAAAATATCCGGATATAAATATTTATTTTTTTATAATTATTTAAATTGGTAAATTTATCTTTTCAAAAACACATAAGAATGTTTTCTAATTATAATGTATATATATTTATATACATTGTGAATAGGAAGCTTTGGTTTAAATTCAATATAATAATTTTCAAAGATATTTAAAGTTAAATTCTATATTTTCAAAAACACTAAGGATTAATATTTTAAGCTTGAAATAAGATTTAATAAAGAGGTTTAAAATACTTTCTTTTTAAAAATTATATACAAGAATAAGTAAAAGGCTTTAATATATATATATATATATATCTTTTGAATTACATGAGATAAACATAATTAGTATAAACATTAAAATATAAACATATATTAATAAAGACATAAGAAAATATTTAAATATAGGTTTGGACATTTGTAAGCTAAAAATACATCCATTAAACATTTGTAAGCTAAGTATAACTTGCAAAGACAAGTGGCAATGGTTTTCTTTTAAACTAAATATTAATAACAATAAAGTGTTTAGAGAAGGCTGTTTTACAGTTCAAACTATTCCATATTCATTTCTCAACTCCTTTCCTTCTTCCTTTCTTTCATCTTCTAAATAAAAACTGAAAATAAAATCAAACAGCAACTTCTTTCAAGTTTCAACCTAAACAAATTCAAGATTTCAAACTCAACTTAAACAAGTAAATCAAGTTGCAATTCAAATCAACTATCAGCTTCAACATCAAGTTTCAGATCAAATTCAAGATGTTCAAAATCAAGTGATGTCCAGTTTTCAAAAGCCCGTTCCTCTGTTTCAAAAAAAAATCAGGTGAGTAAACTTTTTTTTAAAAGCTTAAATCTGTTTTATCTTAATGCATGTGATAAATCTATGTAGTGATAATGAAAATATGGTTTGCATGGATGATTTTAACTAGATTATAGTTTGAATTACACTGTATATTTGTGTGCATGTTTGTGTTTATGTATAATAGCCTCTGCAGTGATCACAGACTCAAGAACAACACAAATAATTTTCAATTGCTCTTCATATAATCAATGTTAGGCTGAGATCTTTGAAGATAAAATGTGTATATGAATGTAACATTATTTTTAAAAATAATTTCAAGTGAAAATACTAATTAAATATTTCAAAAATAAGAAATTACAGTGGAAACTGTTCAAATCAGAAAATTTGATGTTCTTAATCTCAAGTTTTGATTGTGTATCTGGAATCGTGCTTAGAATGATGAATTTTGATAATCAATTCATGATTTTTAATTTTGTAAATATGGAGATTTCTTGAGTTGAACGGTTTTGGTTTTTCGTCAATATCCAACGAACGACGTCGAGTTATAGGTCGTGCTTGAGGTCGAAGATTGCTTGAAGGTTGGAGATCATCGGGAAAATTATTGCAGAGTTTATTTTTCGTCGAGGCGGCTCGTCGACGTCGATTTAGGGTTTAGTGTCTGGTTTTGGTCGAGAAGTTTATCGAGGCGATTGCATCGCCATGGGGAAACTGGAGACGATTGCATGTGGGAGGATCAGAGCGTGGGTGCGTGATGCTGTTCTGGGTTGATCGGCAGGGTGTCTGGTGGTCATACATGGCGGTGCGTGGTGATTTTTGTCGGTGGTTTGGTTCTAGTGAGGTCTCGATCAACTCGATTTTGTTTTTCGGCGAGATCGATGGATCTGGGTGTTCGTGGCGACTGTGGAGATGGTCGTCGACTTGAGGGTGGTCGCGGCGTTGATCGATGGTGGTCGCAACGGAGGTGCACGTGCACATGTGCATGTTTGTGTGTTGTGTGGTGATCAGGGAAGATGAGCTGCTCGTGTTCGCGCGCGAATGGACGAAGGGTTGGCTCGAGTTTTGAATCGAGTAGATTATCATGGGCTCGGGTTGTTTGTTATTTAACCCAGGTTTAAAATTTAAAGAAAAAAAATTATGCCAGGTTTTTAAAGCAAGTATTAACCAGGTTTTAAAGTATAAAAAAGTTTGAACAAATTTTAAAAGCAAAGAACTTATATAAGTCCAAAGTTTTCAAGCAAAGTAAATTTTAAAAACAAGTTTTTTTATAGTATATTAAAAATGAATAATTTTCAAAAGGGATACAAACCAAATTTCCAAAGTAAATTTATTAACAAGTTTTCAAACAAGTTTCAAAGATTTAAATTTAAAGTTTAATGTTTTTAAAATTGTTTTGAGTTTAGAATAATTATATATTAGGTAAAAAAAATTAAGGTGGTCTCTAATTGTTTTCAAAAATAAAATGATGTAATTAAGTAATTAATTATGGAAAATTGTTTATCTTATTAATTAAGGTTCTAAGTGATTAAAGGATAATTACTTAATGAAATTAAATAAAGAATAATTAATTAATGTGATTAAATAAAGAATAATTAATTAATGTGATTAATTAAAGGTTAAATAATTAGTGGAAATAATTAGGTTAAATAATTAGTGTAAGTAATTAAAGGATAATTACATGATGTAATTAATTAAGGATCATTAATTAATGTAATTAATTATAGTATAATTAATTAATGTAAGTAACTAAAGGTTAATTAATTAAAGTGAATAATTAAGGGATGATTAATTAATTTCATTAATTAATTAAGATACATGAGTTATAATTAATTAAGGTTAATTAAGCAGGATTTAAAAGTAATTAAAGTAATTAATTTAATTTATTTGGAGATTAAATTAAATTAATTAGGAATTTTACAATTAATTAATCTTGCTTATGGATGATTCAATTGTATTGAATGCTTGGATTGATTAATATCTTTGATATGTTAATCTGTTATATTCTGTGATATGCAATGCTTTGGATTGAACTATTGATGAATGTGAATCATTTATTTGAATAAGTTATCTGTGATGAATTGCTGTGTGAATATGATGTTCTGAATTTAAATTAAATTGTTTAACTTAAACAATTTGGACTTAAAAGACGGCGTTTGGATTTCGATGAGACCGGGATCGGATTTCCAAATGGATATCCGAAAACCACATCGATCCAAATTAAACGATAGGTCGTGAAATCTCAAGTGAAGATCGAGAATGAAGATTCAGAGTGCAAGGGCTATTTGTCGTTAACTCTGAGGGTGATTCCAAAATGAGTGTAACGGAGATAGTGCCTTCGGTTTCGTTCGAACCCGGAACGAACTTGTATGGATGAATGCTATCCGACCATCGTCATTGGCGGACGGTGAGCATTCCAAGATATGTGTGCTATAAAGGTAATCGTAGCCTCAAGTCTCATCAACCGGGAATGGCTAAAACATGGGAGGTGCACGCAAGGCTAAGTGGGTAGCACCCAAGTAGGATAAGATTTTCCCCTGTCTAGAGGTCCCTTTTTATTCGGCTTAGTGGGCGGTTGGTCACGCCAACTGCGGGGTTGTCTTATTCGGACTATCCAGTAAGGGGTAGCTCCAGTCTTGTGTTGTAGGGGATCAGGGTGGATCCTCGGTACGGTGATCTAGACCACGTACTGTGACGGGCGGTACCCCAGTAGCCCTGCCATTGTATGGAATCCAATAACGTGAGATGTAAGCATTCCAGCTATTTCCTATTTTATATTGAAAACCCTAGACACTATTGTAATATAACTGGATTTCCTATCAAATGTTTTCGTTATCGTAAGGGAAAAACTTGTCCATGTTTATGTGCGGTGAGTCTTACGAGATACCTTTTATTTTAAAAGTTTTTCAAGTTAAACAACTTAACCGTTTACTCACACCAGAGCCATGTCTGACCCGGAGTTTATTTTCTGTTTTCTTAAACTCTTGGGTACTCAAATTTTTATGAGTAGCCAAGTGATTCAGGTAGCTTTGACGTATTTTGGAGGAAGGCCTAGAGCAGGAGGCTTCTGCGTATCAAGCTATATATATTCCGCTGTGTAGTTAAGATTGTTTTGATAGTAGTCTGGGACAGGCTGTTACAACTGTCTAGTTTGTTTGTGAATGGTTGTACACTGATATATTGTATGTAAATTGACATTTACAGCTTCTTTGTGTAAATGTTGTTATTTGATATTATATTTGTTCCGCTGCGATTGTGAGATTCTGTGCTTCTGTTTTTTTCTTCTGTTTCTTCTTCTATCTCTTTTTCTTCTTAACCCTAACAGTCTGGGATTTCCGGCACTCGATTGCTCGGCACTCTATACAGTGAACGTATTAGTGTCAATTTTCGGGGTCGAAAATTTCGGGTCGTTACATAACGTATGTACATTAAATGTTAAATTTGTCACATAAATTCCAATAATTGAAACATACATTGGTACTCTATCAATATTTCTCACCATATTCCAACTGCATTGGTCTTCATCTTGAAGACTCTTTTGCGCCCGATGGATCATATCCTTCAGTTATAACTATGAGAATCATATTTTGATATTTCACTAGGAATTCGTATACCCAAAATTTTCAAAAAAATAATAAGGTGCATAACTATTGAAAGTTGAAATATGAAGCTAACACAAGTTAATGATGAAAGGACTATCATAGGTTAAAGATAACATAACCGTCATATGTTGAATATGGAGGAGCTTTCATAGGTTGAAGAAAACATCGCTATCACAAGTTTAAGACCAAGTAGATGCCATAAATTGATTGAAAATGGCTATCGCAAGATTGAATGCAAAATGAAGTTATCATGTATTAAATGAAGCTATCGAAAATTGTCATAATCAAGGTTATCGCAGGTTGATACTACGAAGCCAATGAAAGTTGATATGGACAAATTTGATGTATGATAAAGTAAAGGGAGAAGCTATCACAAGTTAAAAGATGTCATAATTTGAAAACTAGGTTAACATGTGCTAATAACATGTAGCATTAAGAAGATTATCACATAATAAAATGTTATTGTATGTATACAAAGGAGGAAGCCATTGCATATTGATGATTCAAGGGAGCTATCGCATAATAATGAGATAGGTTATCACAAGGTGATGATAATGTAAAGCCATAGTAGGATAAAATAAAAAAAGACTAAGGGAGCGATCACATGTTGACAACTGGAGTTATCGCATGTTAAGGAGCGATCGAAGGTTGACATATAAGGATCCATCGATATCAAAGGTTGACAAATCGCGACTGTTCTTCTTCTCCAAGTGAAACGTGTCACCAATCGTGATCATTTATTTCTTTTCCAAGTGACACATTTAATGAATCTAAGGGCTAAGATTCTCCATAGATAGGAAAATAGCCCTTACTAGAAAGGGCCGAGTTTTGAATTTCTTCTTTCTCATTTACATTTTATCTTGTGCATAATAAAGAAGCTTAAGTTTGAGACTTTAATGGCCATTATGTCATATTTTATCTTAAGACTTTTTAATCAAAGATTTGACAAAGCACTATTTACATAATGATTTCATATGGACTCCACAATAGCACGTTTGACTAAATGTTCTATCTTACTCAAGTGCTATTGACTGTTTATGACTAAAGCAAATTACATTGAACTAAATTTCGATCCAACATTAAGTGTTGCTTTCATTGAGAGTTGAACTTGGGAAGACAACTTATTGACCACTATTTAACCACCAAACTATTGCAAAATGAGTAGATTGATCAAGAAGGTTAAAGTTCAAGTGCAAGGGGAAACTGTGCATCACACAAATCCTGAAGAAATCATTACTCCTTAATTCAATATGGAGAATGTTAAGATACATCATCCATCAATGCCAATGGAAACATCAAAAGAAGAATGACCTTAAGACCATAAAGAGACAACTTTAGAATATGCATGAACTACTTGAAATGCTTGTTATCTAGCTTTAAGCCTAAGCAGCTTTCAAATGAATCTGGACATCAAGACGAAGATGAAATGGTTCAAGGACTTGGAAGCATGTTTGGAAGGACAATGGAAGATGCTTGAAGAAGTTAGAGTGCAAAATTTGGCTACGAAGAGGTCGATGCCAACCTCATTTTAGGTTGGTACCAATATGAGATCATGCACTCTGGAGACTCATGGGGCTATGGCTGATGAATGGTTGTCTAAAGTGATCATCCTAGGGCTCATTTCTAAAGAGTAGGTGAATAACTACAAAAAGCTCCAAAGAAAAGGACAAGTACTGAAAGTGTCAGAATGTCTCAGCAATGACCTTATTTCTAAGGCAAAAGTGCTCAGAACTTGATGGATCGAAGAAAGATGACAAAGTAAAAGAAGATGACATGATTTTCAGTAAGCAAATCAGATCAGTACCGATACTGATGAGGTTGGTACCGACATGATTTTACCATTCTAGGGGCTTTATGTTGTCTCTTGGTTTCTCAGATCTAGAATTTGAACTAGTATTCCATGATTCAATGATTTTGTTGGGTGATTCACCCATAAATAGCAGGCATATGACAACTTAAAGTGGACTTTTGGCCTTATATTCTTCATCTACTTTCTCTACTCGAGTTTGTCACTAAAAATGCTACTTTTTTTTACTGTTCTTGGCTCTTCAGAACTCTAAATCTCTTGTATGCGTGACCAAAACATTCCATAATAAGATTAAAGTGGACGTAGGCCTTAGATTTGCTAAACCATTATAGAACTCAAGTGTTTTCTACTTTTTATTTGCTGATTGTAGTTAGATCTATCTTCTATCATTCAAATTGGGGTGTTGTCCCATTTTTTAGTCCAACATTTTTTGTGCTTTCACTGAGAACTAAACTTAGACGTAGATCTAGCAGTCTATTATGGATTGGAACGTATTGGAGTTAGATCTAGAAGGTTTCCATGTAAAGTCTAAAGGAATTTCTTATTATAATTAATAACATCAAGGAGATCAGGTAGATTTGGAGCAGTTGCTGGTGGAGTGGATGGAGCTTCCCACCATGATGAGGTGACTAACCAACCAACTACTACGTTGCTAGGACCTTCTTCCCCATAAAAGATGGTGACAAAGGTGGAGTTTGATAGGATGATGATAGAGTTGAATCAATGGATGGCAGATAGTCAAATGGATCTCCTTGACAAGATGGATGCTAGCATAGCCTTCCTGACTCATAGTCTTAAATGCCCAAAAGGAGAAGGAGAGAAGCATTGCATTCTAGTTTGGAAGAGGAAAATTCATCCACTTTTGGTCAGAATAGAAGGAATGGAAAGCAAAAGATGAAGGAGCAGACTATTGGAGCAGTAGGGAGGAACGCCGGAGGAAGTAGCCGATTCCCTGCTAGGGGAATTCATATAGGTACCAATTAGAATCAAGTCAGTGCAGACTCGAATTTAAGGAGTTTAGAGGGGCTACGTCCCAAAGCCATCATTCTATTAGATTCCAAGGACAATTTGCAAGACACTAGCACTAGGGATGTACTAAATGCCAAAGCTTAGAATGTTGTTGTTCAAATGACCATTACGAGCCAACTAGACATTAAAGAAGGTCCAAGAAGTGGTTCTTCCAGAGATAGGAGAGCCTATACATCAGTGAGGAAACCGAGACTCTTTGTAGAGTCAAACACTTGAGGTAACTCCTAATAACCGTCTTTTGAATCATCAGGCCAGTGAGGAGCATATTGCTTATATGACAAAGCGGTTGGTAGACGATAACCATTAAAGGAAGAACAAAATTTGGGGATCTGAACCTAGTAGAACTCCATTTATGGAAATATATTAAGGGAGGTCTGTCCCAAGAAGTTAAAAATTCCATCTTACAATAGGACAACTGTAACGACCCATGTTTTGTGGATCAGAGGATGGTAAAATATTTTTATTTTAGTCCTATGAGGTCTTATAACTCTAGGATTTTGGGAAGTGACTCTTAGGGACATTTTTCACATCTATGATTTTTTCCGAATTTCTATATGACCATATTAACCCTAAAAATCATGTTTGGACTACAACTTTTGATGCGTGCTGAATTAGGGTCACAAACTACTTCCATTACTTCACAATGATGGTTTTCTATTCCGTAGAGCATTCATAGTGGAAAAACAGATGTGTCGTTTGAAATTTATGGCACATTTAATTTTTGGCTGCCGCAGGCCAGTTTTAGTGGGCAATTAACAAAGTCTAAACTTAAGCCCATTAACCCACTTTGAATTTTGTGATAATACGAGGCTGTAGGAACTGACCTAAGTTATTTCCTTCTTTCCTATATAGATCTAAACCTTTATTAGCCCTAATTTCATCAAAACTCACACCTTTCCCTTGCTAACCTTAGCCAAATGATTGATGAGAGAGAAAATTAACATATAGAAGGTAGAGATTATCATTTCTATTGATTTGGGTCTTTCTTTCTTGCTGTCTACTTCATATTTAAGGAGAGAAATTAGTATTTTAGGTATTTGGTGAGTGGTTCTTGACCTCTCACTCATTTATACTTGTTTATATAGTTAAGATGATTGTTTTAAACATGTTTTTGGTTCTAAAATGGTTTTCTAACTTTAACCACCTGTTCATGTATGTTTATGATAAAAAATATGGGATTTTTAAATGATTTTACAAATGGGTTTTGTAAATTATTAACATTTACTCACTTGTTAATGTAATTCCTATCATCTATATGCATATGTTAGTGTAAAACTTGGATTTAGGGTAAAACTAGTTGGCTATCATATCTTCATATATTGGTTCTATGAATGGACGTAAATGCATGTTATTCCATGATTGTATATTGTGATTTGATGTTGTTTGCTAGTATTTAGATGTTAGGTAGATATTAGGGAAATCGGGCAAATCAGAGGCAAAATTGGTCAGAATTGGACGAGACTTGGAAGGTAGAACCTGGAGCATAGGTGGAGCTCCCAATTTAAACTGCAAGCTCCAATTTGCAAAGTACAGAAGTTGGTCCCGACTTCTCAAGTAGGTACCGAGTTCTGTATTTTGCTCCAAGTCGGTAGCGACTTAGGGTGGTGGAAGGTGCTAGCTAGTAGAGGTCGTCTATGAAGTTGGATCAGAGATTGGCTAAGTACTTGAGGCTATGATGACTTGATTCTAGGATTTTGACTTAGGTGTTTGGAAGACATGATGACTTGAATTAGAGCAGAAAAGTCGGGGTTCAAGCACCAAGACATAAAGTACTAGAGGCAAGAAGTGGGATGGGATAAGGCTTGGCCATTAGTTGCCAAGTATAGAAGTCGATGCTAACCTCTGGAAGTCTGTACCGAGTATTCATCCTAGGTCCAATGGGGATCGAATTTCTGGAGCATGGTTCTAGAGATCTAGAGGTCATGCTGAAGGGTTGGCTTGATCATAGGATGACTGACAACAATACAACGACATGACGAAAGGTAGAGTCTTCGGATAGTAACTCGATGACAAGTGGAGTTAGGTGTGATGACCCGTCTCCTCGACCCTCAAAAATCGACACTAATACATCCACGGTATTCACGTGCTATAAATCCAAGTGTCGGGGAGGCAGATTATCAGGGGTGTAAAAGAAAATAAAGATAGAAGATAACACAATAATAGAATCTCAAATCGCATTCAACATTTTAATTATACATAAATGATCAGTGTCAAATACAAATCCAGCGGGATAGTTATAACTGTCTATCCGTATATATGCTAAGAAATACATACTACATGACACAACGAAAAATGGGTAGCTATCTACATAAGGTACTTCAGCTTCATAGCTCCAAAAGACTTCTCCAAAATGCTCCCTAACATGCTCCAAAATGCTCCTAAGGTATCCTGACTACACGGCTGCTCGAAAAATAAGGCAACCGGAGTTTAAAGGGAAAAAAACTCTGGGTCAGTCATGGGACTGGTGTGAGAACTCAAAGTACGATGTTTTGAAAACAAAAAGGTATCTCATAAGACCATGCCGCACATAAACACGGAACGGGTTTTTACCTTATGATAACCAAAACTCTTTATTACGTAAAATTTAGGGATATTATTTTTAATGATATTCTTGAAAATGTTTGCAAATAAACTTATCTTAGCCGAAATTGTTACATTGATTAAATTCCAGCATAATAGGTTTACAATCAAGTCTGAAGGTTCTTATTGGAGAATGGATTTCCATACAAATGACCAGGTAAAAGGACAACCTTCCGATGGATACACCTCTAGATGGATGCCCCGAGGACCATCACAAAGGATCCTCTACCAACACAAGACCGGCCTATCTCTGTAACTAGATAGTACCGAATATATCATCCCTCGGTCGCTACCGAACTTTATCTGAGAGGTCTCTTCGCATACATCCACATTAATTTACATCCCGAACGTCATAGCGGGAAGAAATATATCTAGAAGGGGATGATCATACCCTAATTGGAAATGACCCACTTAGCCTTGCCGCATCTAACCCTGTTTCGGTGATTTCCAATTGATGAGGCTTGAGGTAACGATTACCTTTCACATATCAAATATCACATCTCTGAATGCCACATTTCCATTTCCGTTGACTACTAATTGCCTTCCACTAAAATACAACCCTTGAGCTCGTACGTCTCAAAGAGGGTGTTGAGCTAAGAGAAGTTGCCTTCTCTGCCACCACTGATGTACGTTTGTAAAAACCAATATACGTAATCTTTATAAATGCAATGTCAGACAAACGTCCATACAAGTTGTCCAGGAACAGGACAAACCAAAGGCACTCTCCTACTACCACTAGTAGCGAGTAGTCCTTGCAATCCGAAAAATCTCCACAATGAGGAGACCACTGCTATAAATAACTCTATAATGGGAGCTACCTAGAGCATGTCAACAAGCAGTCCTCACGCCATGAAGATCCACGGTCTTCAAAAATCATCATCTTTAACATATCTTCACTTTCGAACGTATACATTTGTTCGAAGTGGTTTTCGGATAGGAATCACCCAAATCCGACCCCGGTTCCTTTGAATCCAATCATCGATAAAATGATGTAATTAGGTGATTTTTTTCGATTCATTCATTTTTCTTTACCAAAATATCTTCGAGTATATTTTAAAAATATTCTTTTAGTGAATACGGAATAATCAAACCTCTTTTTGAATATTTCTCAAATCATTTTTAAGAGTATCTTTTGAGAAAATAGGATTATAGAAATCATTCTACTTTTATCCAAAATTAACTTCCGTATTCAACGAGTGTTATGGGTGGAATAACGGCGAGATCACCTTTAAATTCCATGAATAGGACAAGTTCCCTCTTCGGATTTTAATAATGAGCATAAGAAGATTATTTCTATAACATCCGAGTTGAGCATCCGGGCTTTCCTTTCGATGTGTTCTACCCCTCGCCTAAAAGAGGAAACTGAGGCCAGGTAAGTTCATGGCACTGGTTGCTCCATCCCTGACCTTAGTTACACACCTTGTTTTCACTTTTAGATCTCATAGAGGGGACAAATGTACTAGTCGTTTCCGCACTCATTTCGCTTTTTAATTCACTTAACTATTTGTTTGACCATCTTTGAAATAATTTTGAACTACTCAAATTTCTTTTAAAATGCTTTATTATTTACATAAAAACATTTACCAAGGATTTGGGAAATAATTGTTAAGTTTCAACCTTTATTTCAAAAGTTATTGAAAAGCGTCGCGAAAAGCGTTGCAAATAGTGTTACAAAAAGTGCTTTAAAAGCTATATTCTTCAAAACGACTTTTATATCATTTAGAAAACCATATTTTCAACTTAAATCACTTTTAAAAGATTTTAAAAGATTTTTTAGAATTTATTTCATATTTTCAAACAGATTATTTTATCAATTTCCAACTTTGGTCATTTAGTGCAAAAACTAGATTTTTCTTGAAAATTGATTTTGCCATATTTCAAAATATACAAGATGAAATCTTGATTTTCCTTTTTTATATGAAAGATATGGATATAAGGATTTAGAAAATTCTTACTTCGAAGAATTCCAAACTATATCCCACTTTGTATGTTCATTTGAACTTTTGACGCGAAAACACGAACTACCGTTATGTGACGCGTCAAATTTTAGGCGTATTTTGAGATTCATATCCAAACTTTGCCGAGACAAGTTTAAACACTTAGGAATCATTTCTAAAGTATATTCAAACATTTTTCAAAGGTATAAATAATTCCATATCACATTTCATTTCTTTTGGAAAGTGATTTCCATGTGATTATACGTCGTGTAAATCCGTGACTTGTTTCAACATATATATTCAATATACAACTAATAAACATCCAAACAATGTTTATAACCATTTTAACATATCCTAACATGTCATATGAACTTGCATATCAATTTAACAATATTTTTTATTACAATGTCACATGATTGTTATTTATGTACATATTTGCTTACTAACTTTTGCAAATGACTTAAAGGTGGTTGCTTTCTTTTTCAAACACTTATCAAACATCATTATTAACTTCCAAACAACATTTATAACTTGGAAAACATCATATAAACATTTTCTACGTATCAATTTAGAGTTCTCATCTTTTGTTGCTTTCAATCTAGTTTTAAACTTTTCCAACTTTGCTAAACATTGGCTTAAGCTCTTAGAACTTGCTAAACTTACTCGTACTTGTCTTAGGAGGCCACGACCAAGCTTGAAGGGGAAAATGTGCTCGGCCAAATGGAGGAAGGGGGGCGTGAGCAATATGAGGGTGGAGGAGGAGTTTTGAAGTGGTTTATACGGAGTTTTGTTGATATTTTTCTTTGTTTTATTTTTGGGAATATTTTGGCATTATTTAATTATGGAAAGAAGCCATTAAAGAATGTAAGAGAGCTTAAGAAAGTAGAGAAGAAATGGTGCAAAAGTGAAGAATAAGTGGATGGGTATTTATAGAAAATATTTGAGATAAAAATATAGATTTGTGTTTTTACTTAAATAACCTTCCTTAAGAATTAAGTAAAATTATTTAATTCAACACTTACCATCCACATCACATCACACTTTTAAAATTCAAACACTTAAGAGTTAAGTAAATAATAAGAATGATTACTTTACTTTATGTCACATTTGATGTGACATGTGTTTTGTCTTTTTAGTTTACTTTTGCTAATTACTTTCTAGAATTTTCTAAGTGTGATTATTAAAAGTAACCTTGTTTAGTTAATTGATAACTACCTTTATATGTTAACATATTTATTAAATTGTGTACATAAAGGTGCAACAACGTTGCGACAACTTTAAATCGACAAAACGTTGATTTTTTAACAAAATGTTCTACGGTCATATTTTGTTGTTTTAGTTAAACTATTTATTTATGTAAACCAAATTTAAAAATAAATTTGTAAAATGTTATTTAAAAATATAAAAATTCATAAATAAATTAAAATAATTTATTAAACCATTTAAATTTACTTTTCTGAAATCAGGATTTTGTCACTTTTGTCGATATAAGCAAATGTTACTATTTTTTTGTATATTTCTATTTCCAAATCCTTTCGAATATTGTTTGAATCATAAAACCATTTATATTTTATATTTAAAATCATTTTAAATATTATATTTTGAAGTGGTTAAATTTTGGATCGTTACATTCTCCCCTACTTAAAAGAATTTCATCCTCGAAATTAGATAATAAGAAAATAGCTCAAAAGGAAATATATATTCAATAAGATGGAATATATACAATAAGTGATTACACCACATGCGGTGAGTACATTCAAATGATAGATAAAGCCTATACATCAATCCTAAACTCGGGATGTGCTTTTCTCATTCTATCTTCTGTTTCCCATGTGCAATCATCAGCATCCCCGCTCCATTGAACTTTGACCAATCATACTACCTTCCTTCTTAGTAGTTTTTCATCTTGATCCACGATTCGAATGGGCCTTCTAATAACCGCTAAGTTTGGTTCTATCTCCAAGTCATCCTAGGCAGCCATTTCTATGATTTGTTCTAGGTCATATACATGCTTCCGTAAATGTGATACGTGAAAAACATTATGTACACCAGATAATCTTTCAGGCAACTGTACTCGATAAGCTAGTGGGCTGATTCATTCGAGAATGGAAAAAGGTCCAATATATCGAGGTGCTAACTTCCTAGCTCTTCTAAATCTTACTACTCCTCTCACTGGAGAGACTTTCAAAAAGACTGAATCTCCAATTGAGAATTCCAGATTTCTACACCTTCGGTCTACATAACTCTTTTGTCTACTTTGGGCTTCTTTTAGCTTCTTTCTAATCATATCAACTTTCTCTGAAGCTTCTCGTATCATATCTGGGCCAAGCACTAACCGATCTCCGGTTTCTATCCAACATGTTGGGGATTTACATGGACGACCATGCAAAGCTTCATACGGTGCCATGCCAATACTAGCTTGATAGCTATTATTGTAGGAGAACTCTACTAAATGTAAATGATTCTCCCACGAGCCTCCAAAGTCTAGAATACATGCTCTTAAAAGATCTTCCAAAACACGGTTGACTCTTTCTGTCTATCCATCAGTTTGGGGGTGATATGCAGTGCTTATACTCAGCTTGGTTGCCAAGGCCGTCTGTGGTGCTTCCCAAAACTGACTAGTGAAGATTGGATCACGATTGCTTACTATACTGCTCATAATTCTATGCAATCGGATAATCTCCTTCATATATATATATATATATATATATATATATATCTACAATGCTTGCTGCAGTTCTTGTTGGCTTAACTGGAATAAAGTGTGCACTTTTGGTTAATCGGTCTATGATAACCCAAATGCCTTCGTTTCCTTTCCTTGTTCGGGGTAAGCCATCAATGAAATCCATGGATATTTGATCCCACTTCCAAGATGGAATCTCCAAAGGTTGAAGTGATCCTGCTGTCTTTTGTTGGTCACTTTTGATTCTTTGGCAATTTTCACAACGACATACATAGATAGATATGTCCCTCTTCATGCTTCTCCACCAGAATGTACGCTTCATGTCCTTGTACATCTTATGAATCCCCGGATGAATGCTACGTTTGGCTGTGTGGCATTCAGCTAATACTTCTTGCTTAAGAAATCCAACATCTGGAACACAAATTCTTCCATTTAACCGCAGTACTCCATGGTTATCGATTTTAAAGCTTGAACTCCTTCCTCTGTGTATATCTTCAATAATTTTCATTAGGAATCGATCTTCTTTTTGCTTGCTAGTTATTTTCTCCTGAAGAGTTGGAGTTACTACCAAATAAGAAATAGTAGCTAACTTCCTACTCAATGCATCAGCTACTATGTTGGCTTTCCCAGGTGTATATAGAATATCTAGATCATGTGATGTGAGAAATTCTAGCCAGCGTTGCTGTCTCATGTTCAAGTCCTTCTGGGTGAAAAGATACTTCAAAAATTTATGGTCCGTGAAGAGTTCGAATTTTTCACCTAAAAGATGGAATATTATTTACTAAGGTCAATTCAAAGTTTTATCCGAAAAAAGCGTGAAAGATTCTTACCTAGCAAATAATGTCTCCATATCTTTAGGGCAAACACAGTGGCTAATAATTCTAAGTCGTGTGTTGCATAATTCTTCTCTTGCGTCTTCAGTTGTCTACTTGTGTAAGCAATCACCTTCCCATCTTGCATTAAAACTGCACCAACTCCTTCTCCACAAGCATCTGTATAAACGGTCAATCCACTATTTCCATTTATAATTGCTAAAACTAGAGCGGTTTTCAACCTCTTCTTTAGTTCTTGGAATGCTTCTTCACACTTAGGAGTCCGGATAAACTTAGCATCCTTCATTGTCAACTTCGTTAGGTGATAGGCAATTTTAGAGAAGTCTTGAACGAATCTTCTGCAATATCCTACCAAACCTAAGAAGCTACGAATCTCTTTAGGAGTCTATGGCTGCTTCCAATGTTGGATAGCTGCATCTTTCCCTGGATCCACTGAAATTTCATCCCTTGATATTATATGTCTAAGGAATCTTACCTCCTTTTCCCAAAAATGGCACTTTGAGAATTTGGCTTTAAGCACATTATTTCTCAATATCTCCAACACAGCTTCTAGATGCCTTGCGTGTTCTTCTTCTTTCTTTGAGTAGATGAGGATATCATCGATAAAGACTAACACGAATTTGTTTAGCACATCTCTAAACACACTATTCATAAGGTCAACAAAATAAGCGGGTGCATTAGTCAGCTCAAAAGGCATAACCAACCACTCATAATAAGTATTCGGACCATTGAATGCAGTTAGATGGATGCAATCTTCTACGATCCTTAACTGATGGAATTTTATAGCTAGGTCCATTTTAGAAAAAAACTCGAGCTCCATGTAACTGGTCAAACAAGTCGTCTATCCGGGGTAGAGGATACTTGTTCTTGATTGTTTGTTTATTTAGATCTCGATAGTCTACACACAATCTCGATGATCCATCTGACTTAGCAACAAAAACTACGGCTGATCCCCAACTTGAACGGCTGGGTCTTATCAGTCCTTTCTTTAATAGCTCTTGGGTTTGGTTATTCAATTCATCCCTTTCTTTCGGAGCCATCCTTCTATCTTGTTGTTTAATTGTTATTACACTAGGAACTAAATCAATACGGAATTCGATTTCTCGATGTGGGGGCAAACTTTTTACTTCCTCAAAGACATCTGCAAATTCTTTAATAACAGGTATTATTTCTAATCCTATCTTGGATGTATCTAAAGCATAAAGAAAACTATCCCTTCTTGGACTAGGACCTTCACAAGATATTTCTATGATTTTTCCAAAGACGGTCCATAAAGATATCGTTCTATTTTCGCAATCGAGCACAGCTTTATACTTAGCCAACCAATCCATACCGAGTAAAATTTCGAATCTAATAAAATCGAAGACAAAAAGATAAAAAGGAAAGTGATGGGGAGGATAGGAAATTGGGACTTTTTCGCAGTGCATACAAAGATTAGTGGAACCTCCTATAGGATTTGTCACGTAGATAGGGTCATCAACAATTTTAGGTTCAAGTTCTAATTCTTCTACAGTTGTTTTAGAAATAAAACTATGAGAAGCTCCTGTATCAAATAATACTCTAACTAAAATATCTTTGATAAAAATATTACCTTTCAACACTCCTTTGCCCTCCACATCTTTGGAGGCTGAAGGCTCATCCTTGATAGTGTAAACTTTGGCTTGTTCTCCTTCCTTCATTAAGGGATAATCCTTAATGAGGTGCCCTAGTTTATGACAATTATAGCAGCTTCTTGGTGCTGATCCTTGAGTCCCTTGAATTCTGGGTTTTCTATAATGTGTTGATAGGTGGCCCTTTTGTTGGCAATTGTAGCAAGTGACATCTTTAAAGTGGTTATCCTGAGATCCTCCTTTGGGTTTTCCCTCCCATGGCTTCTTGCCATTGAACTTCCTCTTTTTCGAACTATTGTTGTTGCTTTCTTGTACTACGGGTGGATCTATCTTATCCAAAGCTTCATATCTGTATCCCATGTCTATTAAGTCTACAAATGGTTCTTTCACATGCCCAGTCATTCTGACATGGTATTGCTTCTTCATTCCTGAGATAAACTTTTCATTCTTTTTGAGGGATGTATCTATCAATCCAGGACCAAAATGAGATAATTCGTTAAACTTATTAGCATACTCCTCAAACGACATCTCCTCCTCCTGTTTAAAATCCATAAAATTTTGGTAAAGATGGGATTTTACTACTTCCAGCATATATTGTTCCTCTAGAACTTCTTTGAATCATTCCCATGAGAAATCATCTCCTGACTCATTCTGAGTAATAGATTCCCACCAAACTAGAGCTCCATCTTGTAGTTGCCAAGAAGCTAAGAATCTCTTCTGCTCATCTCCAATATTCAGTCCTTTGAAAATTCTTTCACAAGAGCGGATCCAAGCTTGTACTTCAATGGTGGTGTCTGTTCCTTTGAAAGGTTTACCACCAAGGCTGGTATAGTTCTTGCATAAAGTTGCAAAGTTAATTTGGGGCTGTACCGGAACTACTACTTCCTCAACTACTGTAGCTGTGGGAGTTTGACCATTTGTGGTATTACTTCCTCCCCTACCTCGTACTCTTCTTCCACTCATTTTCTACTATCTGTATATAGAAAGAAAAAGATCTTTAGGATATATAAATGAGATATCTTAGGGAATGCTATACAGTATGAATATACTTATTCAAGTTAAAGGTTTTAATTATGCGCTCTCTCAGACTAAACTCATTCTAGGGCGTTACTAACCCTACCAATAATGAGTCATACCTCAACAAAGCCAAGGTTCTCGCTTAACCTTCAGCTCTAATACCACGTGTGACGACCCATCTCCTCGACCCTCAGAAATCGACACTAACACATCCAAAATACAGGATTTCTAATCCTAGCAGGAAAAGAAGGAAACATATACTCAATTTAAAGTGAGTAAACAAAATTCCATAATCGATCTCATAGATACATATAGAATTCTATGGAAAGTTGTATTCGATGAAAGTCATATGTACGGCTTGGAGGGAGATCTTTCATATCTGTCAAGATCCACCATACAATATGGGGTCAAAAAGCCAAAATATGTGATTCATTTTTAGCCCACGGTATTCACGTGCCGTAAATCCAAGTGCCAAGGAGGCAGATTATCAGGGGTGTAAAAGAAAATAAAGATAGAATATAACACAATAATAGAATCTCACATCGCATTCAACATTTTAATTATACATAAATGATCAAAGTCAAATACAAATCCAGCGGGATAGTTATAACTGTCTATCTGTACATATGCTGGGAAATACATACTACATGACACAACGGAAAATGGGTAGATATCTACATAAGGTACTTCAGCTTCATAGCTCCAAAATACTTCTCAAAAATGCTTCCCAACATGCTCCAAAATGCTCCTAAGGTATCCTGACAACATGGCTGCCCAAAAAATAGGGCACCTAGAGTTTAAAGCGAAAAATAAACTTTGGGTCAGTCATGGGAATGGTGTGAGAACTCAAAGTACGATATTTTGAAAACAAAAAGGTATCTCATAAGACCACGCCGCACATAAACACGGAACGAGTTTTTACCTTATGATAACCAAAACTCTTTATTACGTAAAATTTAGGGATATTATTTTTAATGACATTCTTGAAAACGTTTGCAAATAAACTTATTAATCTTAGCCGAAATAGTTACATTGATTAAATTCCAGCATAATAGGTTTGCAATCAAGTCCGAAGGTTCTTATTGGAGAATGGATTTCCATACAAATGACCAGGTGAAGGGACTACCTTTCGATGGATACACCTCTAGATGGATGCCCTAAGGACCATCATAAAGGATCCTCTACCAACACAAGGCCGACCTATCTCTGTAACTAGATGTACCGAATATATCATCCCCCGATCGTTACCGATCTATATCCGAGAGCTCTCTTCGCATACATCCACATTTATTTACATCCCGAACGTCATAGCGGGAAGAAATATATCTAGAAGGGGATGATCATACCCTAATTGGGAATGACCCACTTAGCCTTGCCGCATCTAACCTTATTTCAGTCATTTTCGGTTGATGAGGCTTGAGGCAATGATTACCTTTCACATATCACATATCACATCTTTGAATGCCACTTTGCCATTTCCGTTGACTACTAATTGCCTTCCATAAAAATACAACCCTTGAGCTCGTACGTCTCACGGAGGGTGTTAAGCTAAGAGAAGTTGCCTTCTCCGCCACCACTGATGTACGTTTGTAAAAACCAATGTATGTAATCTTTAGAAATGCAATGTCAAACAAACGTCCATACAAGTTGTCCAGGAATAGGACAAACCGAAGGCACTCTCCTACTACCACTAGTAGCGAGTAGTCCTTGCAATCCGAAAAATCTCCACAACAAGGAGACCACTTCTATAAATAACTCTATAATGGGAGCTACCCAGAGCATGTCAACAAGCAGTCCTCACGCCATGAAGATCTACGGTCTTCAAAAATCATCATCTTCAACATGTCTTCACTTTCGAATGTATACATTGGCTCGAAGTGGTTTTCGGATAGGAATCACCCAAATCCGACCCCGGTTCCTTCGAAATCCAATCATCGATAAAAATGATGTAATTAGGTGATTGTTTTTCGATTCATTCATTTTTCTATACCAAAATATCTTCGAGAGATATATATTTTCAAAATATTCTTTTAGTGAATACAGAATCATTTAAACCTCTTTTTGAATATGTCTCAAATCATTTTTAAGAGTATCTTTTGAGAAAATAGGATTATAGAAATCATTCTACTTTTATCCAAAATCAACTTCCGTATTCAATGAGTGCTATGGGCGGAATAACAGTGAGATCACCTTTTAAATTCCACGAATAGGACAAGTTCCCTCTTTGGATTTTAATAATGAGTATAAGAAGATTATTTCTATAACATCCGAGTTGAGCATCCGGGCTTTCCATTCGATGTGTTCCACCCCTCGCCTAAAAGAGAAAACTGAGGCCAGGTAAGTTCATGGCACTAGTTGCTCCATCCCTAACCTTAGTTACACACCTTGTTTTCACTTTTAGATCTCACAATCGGGACAAATGTACTAGTCGTTTCCGCATACTCATTTCCCTTTTTAAATCACTTAACTATTTGTTTAACCATCTTTGAAATAATTTTGAATTGTTCAAATTTCTTTTAAAATTCTTTATTATTTACTTAAAAACATTTACTAAGGATTTGGGAAAGAATTGTTGAGTTTCAACCTTTATTTCAAAAGTTATTGAAAAGCGTTGCAAATAGTGTTACAAAAAGTGCTTTAAAAGCTATATTCTTCAAAACGACTTTTATATCATTTAGAAAGCCATTTTTTCAACTTAAATCACTTTTAAAAGATTTTAAAAGATTTTTTAGAATTTATTTCATATTTTCAAACCGATTATTTTATCAATTTCCAACTTTGGTTATTTAGTGCAAAACTAGATTTTTTTAAAAAACTGATTTTGCCATATTTCAAAAATACAAGTTGAAACATTGATTTTCTTTTTTTATATGAAAGATATGGATATAAGGATTCGGAAAATTCTTACTTTGAAGAATTGCGAACTATATTCCACTTCGTATGTTCATTTGAACTTTTGAGGCGAAAACACGAACTACCTTTACGTGACGCGTCAAATTTTAGGTGTATTTTGAGATTCATATCCAAACTTTGCCGAGACAAGTTCTTAGAAATCATTTCTAAAGCATATTCGAACATTTTTCAAAGGTATAAATGATTCCATATCACATTTCATTTCTTTTGGAAAGTGATTTCCATGTGATTAAATGTCATGTAAATCCGTGACTTGTTTCAACATATATATTCAATATACAACTAATAAACATCCAAAAAAAATTTATAACCATTTTAACATATCCGAACATGTCATATGAACTTACATATCAATTTAACAACTTTTTTTTATTACAATGTCACATGATTGTCATTTATGTACATATTTGCTTACTAACTTTTGCAAATGACTTAAAGGTGGTTGCTTTTTATTTCAAACACTTATCAAACATCATTATTAACATCCAAACAATATTTATAACTTGCATAACATCATATAAACATTTTCTACTTATCAATTTAGAGTTCTCACCTTTTGTTGCTTTCAATCTAGTTTTAAACTTTTCTAACTTTGCTAAACTTTGCCTTAAGCTCTTAGAACTTGCTAAACTTCCTCGTACTTTCCTTAGGAGGCCATGACCAAGCTTGAAGGGGGAATGTGTGCTCGGCTGAATGGAGGAATGGGGGCATGAGCAATAGGAGGGGGGAAGAGGAGTTTTGAAGTGGTTCAAATGGAGTTTTGTTGATATTTTCTTTGTTTTATTTTTGGGAATATTTTGGCATTATTTAATTATGGAAAGAAGCCATTAATGGATGTAAGAGAGCTTAAGAAAGTAGAGAAGAAATGGTGCAAAAGTGAAGAAGAAGTGGATGTGTATTTATAGAAAATATTTGAGATAAAAATATAGATTTGTGTTTTTACTTAAATAACCTTCCTTAAGAATTAAGTAAACTTATTTAATTCAACACTTACCATCCACATCACATCACACTTTTAAAATTCAAACACTTAAGAGTTAAGTAAAGAATAAGAATGATTACTTTACTTTATGTCACATTTGATGTGACATGTGTTTTGTCTTTTTTAGTTTACTTTAGCTAATTACTTTCTAGAATTTTCTAAGTGTGATTATTAAAAGTAACCTTGTTTAGTTAATTGATAACTACCTTTATATGTTAACATGTTTATTAAATTGTGTACATAAAGGTGCAACAACATTACGATAACTTTAAATCGACAAAGCATTGATTTTTTTACAAAATGTTTTACGGTCATATTTTGTTGTTTTAGTTAAACTATTAATTTATGTAAACCAAATTTAAAAATAAATTTGTAAAATGTTATTTAAAAATATAAACAATCATAAATAAATTAAAATAATTTATTAAACCATATAAACTTACTTTTCTAAAATCAGGATTTTGTCACTTTTGTCGATACAAGCAAATGTTACTATTTTTATGTATATTTCTATTTTCAAATCCTATCGAATATTGTTTGAATCATAAAACCCTTTATATTTTATATTTAAAATCATTTTAAATATTGTATTTTGAAGTGGTTAAATTTTGGGTCGTTACATTAGGTTTCGAAGATAACGGCTCGATGAAGAAGGGAGTCATAGAGTGAGGAATTAGACTGGTTCCTCAAGAATAACGTCTCACTGAAGAAAGGAGTTGTAACGACCCGCAAAATCTAATGGTTTTAAAAAGTATATTTAACTGGAAATTTGTGAAATTTTAAACAATAAAATTTGAAATTAAAAATTTATTATTTGGAATACGTCTATTTTAATATAGCAACTGGTAAATTTTCATCTGATAACATTGAAGTTTATTTTCCTGTGAAATTTCATTTCAAATCAAACCGGTTAATAACAGTGAATTTAAAAGTTTTCCGAAACCAAAATATGTCAACAGGAGAAAATTTATTTAGAACATTCTAAATCAGACTGCGAAATTCGTTTCGCGAAATTCGGACGTTTCTTACTCCGTTTATCTTAATTCTGACAGAATAGCAGCATTTTCGGTACCGATTATCGACTTTTGATCGGATGATCGTACCATTGATATCTGTGTACCATTTTGATCGTCTCATCGTGTTGATCTTAATGGTATATTCATTTCTGTGTTTGAGGTCCGGTACACGACGAAAACAATCAAACTATATATTGTATCGGTACCGAATCCGTGACTTTTTATTTCTCTTTGCCCTTTTTAAACTGTAACCGTGGTATCCAAGCAACCATCGATTGCTTTAATTTTTCCAGCTTAATTCTAGGGTGACCAATTCCGTTCCATACTATTTTTGAAAATCTAAACGTATGAATTGGTATAAGTTGTATTCAGTTGAACGGTTCATTTGTTATGTCTGTTCATTCTCTTTTAATTTCTGTTATTTTCCTCCCCACCTTTTCATTCTCTCCATTTGATTTTTTTAAAAGCAGATCTATTTTTCTTACGTTCATTTTTTTTCCTCTCTGAAGCATTCTTCCTCCTCTATGCCTCACCGCCCATTAGCTACCTTCCACCCTCCACTTGCCATCCCCTCTGATCCGCTTCTCTTCCCCTCTCCTCCGACGCCGAGCCTCCACCCTCCCTTCTTTTTTTCCACCGGCCCTCTCCCTTCCTCTTCCACGTTCCCTACAGTTCACCGAGCTCCTCCTGCCGAGCAGCCGAACCTGGAGCCTTCTTCCCTTTGCTTTGTTGATCGCAGCCACCTCGGTTACCATCATCTCCTATCCCTAGTCTTCTTTTTGTAAGTTTCTACGCGTGTTGTTATGAAATACAAGTTTATATATATATTAGTTGTCTAAATTTATAAAAATATATGTTGTTAGTTACATAAGCATACTTATAATATTAAGTTCATATATATATATATATATCCATTCATATAAATCAATTTTATAGTATATAATTTTGTTGTTAAATATATATACACGTCTTAGATATAATACTATTTATATTAAATATATATGCTACTTTATATTTTACTTGTTGTTTTATACTTAACTGACTTTAGTTATCAGTTTCTATCTAGCTTTGGTTTCGAATAGTAGTTATATAATAGACTGTACACATATATTTTGACATTGTATACAATATAAAAGTTATGAAAAAATTTTGTTATGCTAAGCTGCAAGCTTGCAGGAGTTAGCATTTTTAGCATACACATATGAAACAATCGTATATAGTATATATATATTAAACTATGTACCCATATATATATGTTACAGTGTTTGCATATACTTTAGTTATATAGTAAATCTTGCTTCTCTGATTTGGAAAATATATTGGTTTATGAAAAATTTATTTGGGTAAACTGATTTCATACGTTTGTTTACAAGTATTGTTTTGTAGTCTATATAGATTTATACAACTAGTAGTTATATATATGGTTGTATGTTTTATAAACAGAGGCGTATCAGAGAATCTGTTTTCCGAGGCTACTTATTTACGTTAATATTTTTTTTATAGATTTAAAAACAACCTGTTTTATATATTATACATATCTTGTATATTTTGCAGTTTTCAGTATTTCTATATTATGACAATGTTATATATAATACTGTAAATAGCAATATATTTTGTTTATTTAAACATTTATGTTAGTATTATGTGCTGTTACCTATAAAAGTTAGAGTACGAATACTATAAGATTTTATGTATAGTGATGCTTTGATTTCAAAAATATCTATAGATTTTGATTTTCAAATGTATGCATTTTTAAAGTTATATTGATTTTTGTTATTGGTTTCAGATACTGTACATACTTAGAAAATAAGTACATAAAACATGTGACTGTCCAGGGTTTAATATGAACACTTGATTTTTAAGGGGTATTATATATATGTAGTAGTATCCTATGCGTGTTGATTTCTAGTTTTATATATTTGCATGTGATAATAATAATAATAATATTATTATTATTAATAAATAAAATTGCTGTTTTACCAAACTGATTTGGTCCTTGATTTCCAATCTATCAGCTTTGTCCGCCGTGCCTGTTTTCTTCATCAAATCGTGTCCATCTAGCGTTGCTTTGGAATTCGTAGCTCAATTCTTTGTCAAATCTATCTAGCCTCGAAAGGTGAGCAATCACTCACGATTAACGTTCTTATATTTATTAAATTTGATTTCAATTGAAACGACAATTGAAATATGCTGCTGTAGTTATTTAAATTGTTATATATGCTATTATCTGTAACTGTTCACCTATGGGATATGACACCATATTCTGTTGTTTATATTATATTGTTATTTATGATATATGCCTGTTGTTGTATTTTATATTATCTGTTATCACTCTGCAAGCTCCCTGTTAATATAGAAATCACTATGGGTTGAAATGATACATACCCGAATGGACTTTAGAATAGGAGAAAATCGTTATGGGTTGAAATGATAAACCCAAGCGATTTTCATTTGAATTGAAATTGGGATTACGGGTCGAAATGATATCTACCCGTATTTATATTTAAATTTCGGATTAAAATGATAAATATCCGTATCACTTAACCATATGATAAATATATATACAGACACCGTTGGTCCATATATATAAATATTTTGAAAATGAATTCTATGGTTTTGAAAAGAAATATATGGTTTAAAATGTTGAGCCTTAAATTATTATATATAAATGGGAATGATTGATTAAATACATATAATAAGGTTGAGTATTTAAATTTATGTTTCAAAAATAGATTTCAGTAAAATTTGAATAAGTTAAAGTTGGAAAGATAATTTATTAATTAAACCAATTTGAAACTTATTGAAATTGAGATTTAAGATATGATTTATAACTTGGGTTTTATTTAAATAATTTAATGAATAATTCTTGCTTAAATAAATTTAAGAAAATATTTAGTAAAAAAAAAATGAAATGTAAGGCTAGTTAAATGATATTGAATTTATTAAATGAATATTCCCTGATTAAATAATAATGAAGTTAAATCAAGAGCTATAGGAAACTGTTAAATTTAACTTTGAAAATGTTGAATATTAAAGCTTTGAAATATATTGAAAATTTAAATGATCTGTTTAGAAATGAATTAAATTGATGAATTGAGCTTTGAATAAATTTGAATTTGGAATTTGAAGTTGATTTGAATCGATTTGCTAGACTTGAGGAAATTAAATACTTTACTTTTTAAATCATTTAATATATATATATATATACTATTTTGGAAAATGGATATATTTGAAATGAAATGATATTTGGGTTTTGAAGTATAAATTTAATTGAAATGACCACGGTGTTAAAATGTATATTTACACCTTGTAGATAGTTCTGAAGATCCTTAGAGGATGGTTATCCCAACATCCTTTAAGTTACTCATATTTCAATTGATATTTCACTTGAGTTGGATTTATTTATATAAGAATGTTAATCCTGACTCGAGTGTTTTGTGTTTTGCTTTACGCTCGGGTCAGACCGAGTGATACAGCATTTGAGACTCACCCTTGGAGTTTGGAGCTTCCTTTGGAGATCCAACTATCGCCTCAGCTTTCAGTTCTTCTAGTTAATTTGTTCAGAGAAGTCATCTGTTGTACTGGAGACTTCACTGCATTTGAGATATTCTGTTGTATTGTATTTCTAACTCTGATGTTTATATAGTAGCTTCATGAACTACTATTTTATCTATTCCGTTGCGTATTATTGTATTAATCTGTGTCTGTGATTATGTGATTGATTTATTTACTGCATATGCTGAGTTTTGCCAAATTTTTATTACAATCTATTATTTTGAATTATTCAAGTCAGACATGTGTGGATTTATTGTCGATTTGAATGGTCCAAAATACCGGGTCGTTACAGTTGGTATCAGAGCTTTGGCTCTAGGCAAAACTTAGCATATATAGTAAATTTATTTACAGAATCACTTTCGTCGAGTTTGAATCTCTTCCGTTTGACTCGATTTCCTTTGAACTTTGGAATGTTTCTTGCGGTTCCAAAATTCATTCTTGTCTCTCCCTATTTGTATTCTTTTTATTCTGGAGTATCCCATAACTCCACTTCGAATGATCTCTATAAGAATAGGATCCCACCAAGATTTCTATATCTTTGGTTTAGATGCCACTATCTCTTGCGATCGAATGTTGATTTTTCTTGGAATTCTGCATCGATCTATTCTTGAAGTCATGGTTGATCCGGTTAAGGTCGCCCGCGATTTATATAAGTATATCCATTATTTGTTTTGTAATTGATTATCTCATTTTTGTTCGAACTTATCTTCGAATCAGAATTCAATTTGATTAGAGTACCTCTAATTTGAATATCTATCTTTGTTTTGAAATCCATTCTTAAATCATCCTTTGAAAATCGGGTTTATTCGTATTTTGGAAATTGTTTTATATATCGAAATTTTATAAGTATGATTATATTCTATATAAAAAATGAAAATGTTTTCGGTAAGGATTATATATACCTTTTTAAAATAAGAATTTGAATTTTTGAAAGGATTTGAAATTTTGAAGTTATATAAGAAATTGATTTATAAAAAAAATGATTTATAACTAAAGGATTTTAAATTTGAAATTCGATAATTGAACTCCGGTATTCTGAAATTGGTTTTAAGATTTTGAAATATATAATAATAATATGATTTAAAAGTATTTTCCGAATAAGAAATGTTTCAAATGATTTTAATGAGTTTCGAATGATTTCAAAGAAATTTCAAAAGAAGTTTGAGAAAATAGAAGTCCAGAACTCACTTATGTCGCTGGAAAATAATTTCGGTGATGAGTGCACGCATCATCGACGTTGATTTTCGAGTTTCAGAGTGGGGATAGGCCACTTCAATAGCTTTGCTATACGAGTGATTTTGCGAAACCAATTATGATTTCAAATTCCGAAGTAAGATTTGATATTCAAAGTATATATGTATATATATTTGAAATGATTTGAAGTAAGCCAGTGTTCAGTCCTTGAGTTTCGGATTTGATATAACCCCATTTATTAAAATTGATTTACTGATTTGTTGCTGATTTCCAACTCTTGAATTTGAAAACGATTTCTTCGACTATTTTGAAGTTCGAGTACTTCCAAATCAAGGTTAACTTTTCAAGGCTAAGAAATTTTGAAAAGTATTTTGATAAAGTATATAAGTTTGTTTTGAATGTTTAAGTATGAAGTAATATGATTTAAATAAGTTGAAACTGTTTCGTTAAGTAAATGAATAAGGCAAATTTTAAAATTTTCTAATATGAAATTTAGATTTGAAATGTTTTGAAAAGAATTTGGTCTTCAAAATATTTTGAATAAAGTTTAGTTAAATGTTTTAACTTAGTAACATCTTTATGAAACTATATATTCAACAAGTTGGAATAAATATATAAGTTGTACATATGCTGTTTTATTCGCATAATTAATTTGATCCAAGTTGAGTACACAAGTTCGAGGTGAATTACACCAATTCGTGTTAGGATTTTTCATTCGATTCTTGATGGCGAATATTTGATATGGATTTTGGGCTTGATTCTAGAATTCTCTATCATAGTATATGGCTATGCAAGGATACCGATGGCTTCTAGTCGAGAAACCATATCGAAGTCCGCATTAGGGAAGTCGAATGGACAATACTAGTTCGAAAGCAAACTTGTGTGATCGAGCGAGCGATCAAATGTGATTTTGCGAAATGATGACGTATGTACATCTTATATCCTAATATCATTAATATATTTTGACGCTGAAATTTAAAGCTGTCGAGTTAGAATATCTTTGCTTACTAAAAGTAAATTTCCAACTTAAATTACAAAGATATATAACCCATAAAAGCAAAGATATTCAATCTCATATGGCTCTTGATACAGCGAAACTTATTTTTTGAAAAAATTGATCCTTATAGAAGATGGACCTTAGGTAAATATAAGATGATTTTGAAAACCATTTGATTTTGGAAATGAATTGATTGACTTAAATTATTGATTTGGAAATTTGGATTTATTTTCAAAATCTATTATTTGGAAACTTTGAAGCTAAAGATAATTACTTTGTGAAGAAATAATTTGGTGAAATTGTATATGATTTTGAAATTGAACTGATATTGAAACAAATTGAAATTTGAGAACCTTATGTTACTAAACACTTGATTTGGGAGTTGTCGAACTTATATAAAAATTGATTTGTATGAGTATGAAATTGATTCGAAAACTATAGATTTGAAAAGGTACTCAATTTTGAAAGTGAAATCTTACATAATTGAAGTCTATATAAGTATGATTTGATATACTATTGATTTTGGAAAGTATTTGATTTGAAAATTAAATCTTATATATAATGGATTTTATATAAGTACGATATTTGAAAGTGATTTGAAAAGGTACTATATGATACATATTTTCGAAGTAAAGATATGGAAAGTGCCTTCTGCTTGATATCCGATTTGTGGCCACATCTTGGATTCATTCTATCGATATTATTCTCTCTGATTTTTGGTTTTCCGGATATGATACTCGAGTGTCCTTCGAATTCCATGGCGTTACCCATGGTCTTATTGTTCTCTCGTGACTGCATAGCGCAACTGCCTGGCTGAGTCTTGCCTAGGGGTACGGATTGTTTCCTGGGGGATCCAGGCGTAACCATTGTGTATCCTGCAATCTGTGTAGGTCGCGAATAGTAGCGCAAATGCTTGGCTGAGTCTTGCCTGGGGGTATGGATTGTTTCCTGGGGGATCCAGGCGTAACCATTGTGTATCCTGCATTCTACTAGTCATCATGGCGTAACTCGCAGGGCTGAGAAAGCCTACGGATATGGATTGTTTCCTGGGGGAACCAGGCGTAACCATTGTGTATCTGCGAACCATGGTTAGACAAAGGTTTTGTTCGTTTTGATTGGATTGTACTTTCCATATCTGTTTTAAAGGTTTTTCCAGTATTTTCACTGGGTGTTGAAACAAGTCTACTAAGTACCTGGAGAATTCTAGCTTTGCGCCTGATCAACGCACTGCCAGAGTCTACAGGAACGAGGATAAACTTGTTAAGACATCGAGTTATAAAAGTATTTTCGGAAGGAAAATTTGTTTCGATGTAAACGTATTTTATTATAAAGGTATTTTATTATAAAAGTATTTCCAACAAAGAAATTTTGTATTAATATTTGACATTGAAATTCTTATGGTTCTAAATTAACTATTAGTGACCGATACTATTCCTTGAATCTACCTTATCTGCTCAGCTTTATTTATTCACCTATATTCTGTTCCCAAAATCCTCCTTCTTTTCCTGGTTGACTATATTCTTTTAAGTATTGTTTAATTATAGACTACATGGTTAAATAGAAATTAATTTTTTTTTTTAGGTTATTAATTTGATAAAACATATTAAAGTAAATGATTATTGATTATTAATAATATTTGAAAAGTATCTTGAGATGAAAAAAAAATTTAATAAATTATGAATTATGGATTTAATGTTTTCAAATAGATTCTTTGTAAATATAAGTAATAATGTAAATAATTATTTTCGAATAGTTTTTCATATATTTATAAAGTTGTTATTTAAGCAAAAATGGTAATTGTAAGGAAGTAAGAATTTTGCAAATGGGTCTTAAAAAAAAGTTTTAGAGTATATAAGACAATTGAATTGCAAATGAAGTTTCAAATTTAAGTAAAATTTATATAGTTCAAATTAATTGTTTAATCTTGACTTTCAATCTACTTTTATTTCTGGTTGTTTTATTC
The DNA here is from genome assembly GCA_030737815.1 of Allium fistulosum. NCBI lineage: Eukaryota > Viridiplantae > Streptophyta > Magnoliopsida > Asparagales > Amaryllidaceae > Allium > Allium fistulosum. The sequence continues at coordinate 76,211,798 of CM060906.1, forward strand.
TCCTACCTAATTCCTTTTCGGGGACGAAAAGTTTTGAGTGGGGGAGAGTGTAACGACCCGCAAAATCTAATGGTTTTAAAAAGTATATTTAACTCGAAATTTGTGAAATTTTAAACAATAAAATTTGAAATTAAAAATTTATTATTTGGAATACGTCTATTTTAATATAGCAACTGGTAAATTTTCATCTGATAACATTGAAGTTTATTTTCCTGTGAAATTTCATTTCAAATCAAACCGGTTAATAACAGTGAATTTAAAAGTTTTCCGAAACCAAAATATGTCAACAGGAGAAAATTTATTTAGAACATTCTGAATCAGACTGTGAAATTCGTTTCGCGAAATTCGGACGTTTCTTACTCCGTTTATCTTAATTCTGACAGAATAGCAGCATTTTCGGTACCGATTATCGACTTTTGATCGGATGATCGTACCATTGATATCTGTGTACCGTTTTGATCGTCTCATCGTGTTGATCTTAACGGTATATTCATTTCTGTGTTTGAGGTCCGGTACACGACGAAAACAATCAAACTATATATTGTATCGGTACCGAATCCGTGACTTTTTATTTCTCTTTGCCCTTTTTAAACTGTAACCGTGGTATCCAAGCAACCATCGATTGCTTTAATTTTTCCAGCTTAATTCCAGGGTGACCAATTCCGTTCCATACTATTTTTGAAAATCTAAACGTATGAATTGGTATAAGTTGTATTCAGTTGAACGGTTCATTTGTTATGTCTGTTCATTCTCTTTTAATTTCTGTTATTCTCCTTCCCACCTTTTCATTCTCTCCATTTGATTTTTTTAAAAGCAGATCTATTTTTCTTACGTTCATTTTTTTTTCCTCTCTGAAGCATTCTTCCTCCTCTATGCCTCACCGCCCATTAGCTACCTTCCACCCTCCACTTGCCATCCCCTCTGATCCGCTTCTCTTCCCCTCTCCTCCGACGCCGAGCCTCCACCCTCCCTTCTTTTTTTCCACCGGCCCTCTCCCTTCCTCTTCCACGTTCCCTACAGTTCACCGAGCTCCTCCTGCCGAGCAGCCGAACCTGGAGCCTTCTTCCCTTTTCTTTGTTGATCGCAGCCACCTCGGTTACCATCATCTCCTATCCCTAGTCTTCTTTTTGTAAGTTTCTACGCGTGTTGTTATGAAATACAAGTTTATATATATATTAGTTGTCTAAATTTATAAAAATATATGTTGTTAGTTACATAAGCATACTTATAATATTAAGTTCATATATATATCCATTCATATAAATCAATTTTATAGTATATAATTTTGTTGTTAAATATATATACACGTCTTAGATATAATACTGTTTATATTAAATATATATGCTACTTTATATTTTACATGTTGTTTTATAATTAACTGACTTTAGTTATCAGTTTCTATCTAGCTTTGGTTTCGAATAGTAGTTATATAATAGACTGTACACATATATTTTGACATTGTATACAATATAAAAGTTATGAAAAAATTTTGTTATGCTAAGCTGCAAGCTTGCAGGAGTTAGCATTTTTAGCATACACATATGAAACAATCGTATATAGTATATATATATTAAACTATGTACCCATATATATATGTTACAGTGTTTGCATATACTTTAGTTATATAGTAAATCTTGCTTCTCTGATTTGAAAAATATATTGGTTTATGAAAAATTTATTTGGGTAAACTGATTTCATACGTTTGTTTACAAGTATTGTTTTGTAGTCTATATAGATTTATACAACTAGTAGTTATATATATGGTTGTATGTTTTATAAACAGAGGCGTATCAGAGAATCTGTTTTCCGAGGCTACTTATTTACATTAATATTTTTTTTATAGATTAAAAAACAACCTGTTTTATATATTATACATATCTTGTATATTTTGCAGTTTTCAGTATTTCTATATTATGACAATGTTATATATAATACTGTAAATAGCAATATATTTTGTTTATTTAAACATTTATGTTAGTATTATGTGCTGTTACCTATAAAAGTTAGAGTACGAATACTATAAGATTTTATGTATAGTGATGCTTTGATTTCAAAAATATCTATAGATTTTGATTTTCAAATGTATGCGTTTTTAAAGTTATATTGATTTTTGTTATTGGTTTCAGATACTGTACATACTTAGAAAATAAGTACATAAAACATGTGACTGTCCGGGGTTTAATATGAACACTTGATTTTTAAGGGGTATTATATATATGTAGTAGTATCCTATGCGTGTTGATTTCTAGTTTTATATATTTGCATGTGATAATAATAATAATAATAATAATATTAATAAATAAAATTGCTGTTTTACCAAACTAATTTGGTCCTTGATTTCCAATCTATCAGCTTTGTCCGCCGTGCCTATTTTCTTCATCAAATCGTGTCCATCTAGCGTTGCTTTGGAATTCGTAGCTCAATTCTTTGTCAAATCTATCTAGCCTCAAAAGGTGAGCAATCACTCACGATTAACGTTCTTATATTTATTAAATTTGATTTCAATTGAAACGACAATTGAAATATGCTGCTGTAGTTATTTAAATTGTTATATATGCTATTATCTGTAACTGTTCACCTATGGGATATGACACCATATTCTGTTGTTTATATTATATTGTTATTTATGATATATGCCTGTTGTTGTATTTTATATTATCTGTTATCACTCTGCAAGCTCCTTGTTAATATAGAAATCACTATGGGTTGAAATGATACATACTCGAACGGACTTTAGAATAGGAGAAAATCGTTATGGGTTGAAATGATAAACCCAAGCGATTTTCATTTGAATTGAAATTGGGATTACGAGTCGAAATGATATCTACCCGTATTTATATTTAAATTTCAGATTGAAATGATAAATATCCGTATCACTTAACCATATGATAAATATATATACAGACACCGTTGGTCCATATATATAAATATTTTGAAAATGAATTCTATGGTTTTGAAAAGAAATATATGGTTTAAAATGTTGAGCCTTAAATTATTATATATAAATGGGAATGATTGATTAAATACATATAATAAGGTTGAGTATTTAAATTTATGTTTCAAAAATAGATTTCAGTAAAATTTGAATAAGTTAAAGTTGGAAAGATAATTTATTAATTAAACCAATTTGAAACTTATTGAAATTGAGATTTAAGATATGATTTATAACTTGGGTTTTATTTAAATAATTTAATGAATAATTCTTGCTTAAATAAATTTAAGAAAATATTTAGTAAAAAAAAATGAAATGTAAGGCTAGTTAAATGATATTGAATTTATTAAGTGAATATTCCCTGATTAAATAATAAAGAAGTTAAATCAAGAGCTATAGGAAACTGTTAAATTTAACTTTGAAAATGTTGAATATTAAAGCTTTGAAATATATTGAAAATTTAAATGATCTGTTTAGAAATGAATTAAATTGATGAATTGAGCTTTGAATAAATTTGAATTTGGAATTTGAAGTTGATTTGAATCGATTTGCTAGACTTGAGGAAATTAAATACTTTACTTTTTAAATCATTTAATATATATATATACTATTTTGGAAAATGGATATATTTGAAATGAAATGATATTTGGGTTTTGAAGTATAAATTTAATTGAAATGACCACGGTGTTAAAATGTATATTTCCACCTTGTAGATAGTTCTGAAGATCCTTAGAGGATGGTTATCCCAACATCCTTTAAGTTACTCGTATTTCAATTGATATTTCACTTGAGTTGGATTTATTTATATAAGAATGTTAATCCTGACTCGAGTGTTTTGTGTTTTGCTTTACGCTCGGGTCAGACCGAGTGATACAGCATTTGAGACTCACCCTTGGAGTTTGGAGCTTCCTTTGGAGATCCAACTATCGCCTCAGCTTTCAGCTCTTCTAGTTAATTTGTTCAGAGAAGTCATCTGTTGTACTGGAGACTTCACTGCATTTGAGATATTCTGTTGTATTGTATTTCTAACTCTGATGTTTATATAGTAGCTTCATGAACTACTATTTTATCTATTCCGCTGCGTATTATTGTATTACTCTGTGTCTGTGATTATGTGATTGATTTATTTACTGCATATGTTGAGTTTTGCCAAATTTTTATTACAATCTGTTATTTTGAATTATTCAAGTCAGACATGTGTGGATTTATTGTCGATTTGAATGGTCCAAAATACCGGGTCGTTACAGGAGTCGTTAAGTGAAGGAATGAAGAATGGTTCCTCCAAGATAATGAAAGTTAAATGGAGCAAAGAAAGGGCTCGGATATGTGTACTAAGGGATCGTTGATACATAGAATGTTTCCTCTTGTACTCAAAGCAAGGGTATCGTGAGGACACTCATGGGTAGTGAAAAATGGTTACCCTGGATCAGAAGAATAGATCATGTATCTTGGACCGAAAGAATGGGTCTAGTAATAGCTTTATGATAAAGAGAGTACAATTGAAAACCATGATTTTCATTAGTCCTTGGCAGAAGAATGGTCATACGAGTTATCATATATTCATAGTACACTGAGTGATAGTTAGTATTGTTTGATGGATGCTATGTATGTTATGGTTGCTGCACTAGACCTGTCAATATAGGGTTATCATCGGAGATAGGTAGCGGAAATAGGGATACCAAGACACCCTTTATCACAATCGGTTGTGTTACACCTTTATGGTTGTACAGTAGCATATTATGTTATTATGTGCTAACTCTTTGGTTGCAGAGATAAGTCAGGTATGATTTATATATCTTGCTCCTTACTATATCGACTTGCATAGTATTTTGAGATTTATTTACTACTCACACTAGAATGTTGTCTGACTCAAGGTTTTATGCTTTGCTTCTTATTATCTCGGGTGATCTTAAATGTGTAGAACAGATAGTAGGACTAGGTGCGACGTAGTAGCTATGCAGAGGATGAGCAGGATGGAGCTATCTCGTATTATATATGGATTTCTATGCTTATTCTACAGTGAAACACTATGGAGCCTTGGAAGTGGTCACTTATTATTAGTAGTATGAGATAGTTATATGAGTTTATTTCTTTTGTATAAACTATATTTCATGATGTATAACTCCATGTATCTATACTTTGATATTTGGATCACATAGTTAAATCTCTCCTATTTTATATCTATGATCTTATATTTTATTCCATGCACCATGAGATATACTACATGTTATGTAATGTTTTATTTTCATTTTAAACCTTGATGGTTGCTCTACATCAATTGACATGAAAACAACGCACTATCTTATGTATATTAGGTGCCGGTGGTGCAGGGCGGCCGTCACATTTGGTATCAGATCTTTGGTTGTGTTATTTAACGTAAGGGATACTATAGTTCAGTAGATATAGGAAAGCAGTTCCCATCTTGGATTGAATCAAGAGAATACACACACACACACACACGAGAGCACGTACTCGCTATATGTTTTTTTTCAAAACTATATAGTTGTATATATATAATATAATTCGCATGCACACATGAGTACCATTGACACGGTTTTCTTTTTTTTTAAGAGATAGATCAGTATTTTTATAGATCGAGAATGAGCCGACAAACAAGGAACACCGTTACAAACTCTCTCTTAGGAGTTGAGCAAGGAGTAGGTTCGGGGACTGCTACTCCTGACTTACAAGCTATGTTCAACATGATGAGGGCGAACATGCTTCAGAATGCCCAAGCGGCCGCTCTGAATGTTGCTATTGGTGCTTAAGTGCCAGTGTCAAGGCCTAACTTTGCCAGCTATGCAAAGATTATTCTTCTTTGGATTACCAACAAATGGTCAGGCTAAGGAACTTCCTACTGCCACATGGGTACGCCTTTGGTGGGACGTCCCGAGAACTAACTAGCTCTCTGCCAACACAAGGCCGGGTTACCTCTTACACTAGGTAACTACTATACGAATATGCCACCCCCCGGTCCTTTGGGACCTTTATCCGAGGCGCCTCGATCACACAGCAACAATCACACAGTAAATGAGATTAGAGCAACCACATAGGTTAAATACCAGGGCTCCATACCTGATACCACCCTTTTCCAAAAGGAAATGACATACCCTAAAGGGAGCGACCCTCATAACCTTGCCGCATCATCCCTGTTTCGACCATTTCCGGGTTGTGAGGTCCGAAAAGGTCTCGTCCACAAAGCTACGCTTTTTCACAAAGCCACGCTTTGATCAACAAATGATCAATAAATAATCATCACACAGCAACACTCAGCATGCCACATTACCAAATTGGGAGTATATCACTGATAACCTTCAACCACATAACCTCTGAGCTCGTACGTCTCAGAGAAGGGTGTTAAGCTAAGAGAATAAATTCTCCGCCACTAAACAGAAATGTATTTGAAAGAAATCAGCTTTATATCTTAAAATGTAATGTCAGACATGTAACCATACAAGTCTGTTCCGGGTTCGAACAGAACCGAAGGCACTTCCAAAGAAGCCCTTGCAATCCGAGTATTCACAATCCCGATCGAACTTCCCATCACAAAGGAAATCTCTATACCGTATCTAACGGTACAGAGACAATCGATAGGTCATCCTATCGTTTTCATAAATACCCGGTCTTCACCACCGGTCTTCAATGCGATCCATATCGTCGTATCACTAATTCAGAATGGGTTATATGACACAAAGGTCCTCTCCCGGCTAATCCGAATAGTGAGAACAATATTTTAAAACATATGAATATTAGGATTTCAATTAAGTCACAACTTATTATCCAAATCCTTTCCTTTAAATGGTTTAAACAAATTACCATTTTAAATCTTTAAGCAAAAAGATTTACTTCACAAAGTTTACCCAGTTTCACAAAGATTCATTCAAAGATTTCCAAATCAATTTCCGTTTCAATTGAATTAACCCATTAAATCTTTAAATCAAGATTTAACTTATAGCTTTCAAAACTATTCACAATTCAAGTCTTTTATAATATAAAAGATACACCTTTTAAAATCTTCTTTGATTTCAAAATAAAGTTTAATCATCTTTACAAAGGTTAATTCATAGTTTTTTCCAAACTATTTACAATTTCATTTCAACTTGAAATGTTTCGATACAAATTGGAAATCTTTTCACTTTATGAAAGCTATTACTATTTGAAAACGAATAGTTTTCGTTTTGGGAAAAACTGGTTACAATTACACAGGTTAAAGCCATCCAAGTACAAATCTTGGATTTAAATTTAAATTTCCAAAACCATATTTTTAAATGGTTAAAAACCCATATAAACACCTTTTATAACTTGTAAAATCTTTTAGACCATAATTCCCAATTCATTGAATTCAATTTCAAGTATTGAATTCAAAATTTAAATCAAATGATTTAAATTCCAATTTTTATTAAGTTATTTAAAATAACTCTTATTTTTGAAACTCATTTTCAAAAACTTTCAATTCCAATTCCAAAACTAATTTGGATTCAAAGACTCAATCTTTAGAATTGTCAAAAATCTATGACTTAACCGACTTCCACGTGAAATCCACATTGGTGTGTGTATTGTAAAGTCCAGGGGTTTAACACAATAGTGCAACAACATCCAACCATCACAGATCAGAACACAGAAATATAGTTGATAAGCGGTATAAACTATAACGCTTTTCTTTAATTCACAGATCACAGATATTCATATCATAAATAAATAGATCACAAATCACAACACAGAACAGGATATATCACAAAGCATCACACATTTGGGATATCAAATAATTCAAAATCCAATACGATTCAAACATCCATAAGTAGGATTACTTTAATTATCTGACTAATTTAAATCAGGTAAATTTCTATGAATAAATTTCCAAAGTTATTTCCTTTTTAAAATAAATTTCTTTATCTCTTCAAATCTATTTAAAAATCTAAATTTTTAAATAAATTCTTCAACTTATAAATAATATTATTAAAAATCCCTTTACTAAGCCCTTTTCCCCGAAATTTGAAATTTAATTCAATATAGTTCAAAAATAAGACTTTTATCTTTTAAAACTCCTTTTAAATTTATCCAATTCTCAAAAATAAGTTTTTCGATAAATTTTCAACTTGAATTTCGAAAATCCAATTTTATTTATTTTTGGTATCTAACGATACCAAAATATATTCGGCTAAATTATAGCCTTCAACAATTCCAATTCACAAATATAATCACACGGAGATTATAAATAATCAACACACAACATTGAAATAAATTCAAATGTTTGAGGAATCCAGTTGGATCCCTCCAACCTGTTTCCCTACATCCACAAATGTTAGCACAATACCAATTCCACTTCGAGGTGGAATATCGCAGTATATGGGATTTATAAAATACTATCCGCTATTATACGGCGCAATAGGGTCTCATCCGCTATATAATGCGGGAAATCAACTCCAAATACATATATAATACCAATTCCACTTCAAGGTGGAATATCGCGGTATATGTTTTTAATATAATAACCTCCGCTTAATATGCGGCGTATAGGGTCTATTTCAATTCAACCAATCATCAATCATTATCCAAACACACAATCAATACTATCAACAATTTTAAATCTAACTATTTAAAATTTAAATCGAAACACAATTCGATTGAGTGAGGAGTTCTCACCTTGAGTTTCCGAAATAGTTGTAGTGTTTTATTTCAAATAAAATTAAACACGCGTTTAATTTTACCCAAAATTCACACTAGCTCCAATCAATCCTAATCCAGCTCCATTGCGTAGTGCTCGTCAAAATGAACCCGACGTAATTCGTTTCGTCAAAAATGGACCTCGTATAACAAAGTTATGGTATTTTAAAGTTTGTACGAATTTATAAACAATAAATTTACAAATTTACAAATTTTATTTTTAAACCTACTTTTCCCCTGGCCATTGATTTTGAGAACTATAGATCTGGCCGCGACTTTTTTGCTTCTTCCTCCTTCATTTGGTTTACGTGAAAATCAAACCCATCGCACGCAAGCTACAAGCGATGACCGAGCCACCCATGCCTCGCCAGGAGATGATCGAACGTTGCCAACCGAAGCTCTTATCCATGCCACGCCTCCGATCGAAGACCGGCCTCACCTCGACGTCTTCCCTCTCCGGATTTCGCCTCTAAGTGCACGGCAAACGCGAACTGATTGGCACCACCATGTCACTCCAAACCAGATCTTGACCGTTCATACCCTAGAGCTCGACGCGCTCCACGACTTCCATGAAGAAGCTTCGTCGTGAAAGTGGACGGATAAAGAGAGATTTGAGGGGAAAGGAAATCAATTTCTGGCCATTAAAACTATAAGTGGCGGCCGAAAGTAAACAACTAGGGTTACACCAGAAAACGTGTTTATATGTAAACGTTTATTAATATTATTTTAATAATAAATTCACCTTTAAACGACATTTTCAAACGAACTCCGAATCAGACACGCCGCCAGGCGTTTATAGGGTTTTACTCGCATTCCAAACAAAATGGAACGTGTTTTGGGAGCTAATTCGGTCATATGCGCGAGTTACGGAATTAAACGATCAAATTTAAATTAAATCGATTAAAACGATTTCTATGCGTTTTGGCTTGCCCCGGACAAACCATAAATCCGATTGACATGAAATTTGAAACCTTACAATAATTTAACATTACGGATCCGATGAAACTGGTTTCGTCGAAATCCGAGACTGTTTGAAAAATGACTATTTTTAGTCGTCAATTAAATATTAAAATATTCAATTTCTACAATTTAACTTTTAATTCAATTTTAAAAGTTCTATATCATAATTCTAACTCCAATATGATTTCATATAACTTTATAAATCATTTTTATTCACATTTAATTCAATTTCCAATTATTTATGCAATTTCAAATAATAAATTGTCGATTTAATTATCCAATTAAATCTCTATATTCGAAATTAAAAATCTATTTGACTTACAAATTTTACTTGTTAATATTAAAAATTAATTAAATATAAGAATTTCAAATGATAGAAATTCTGGGTCGTTACAATCTTCCCCCCTTAAAAGAATTTCGTCCTCGAAATTGCAAAGTAAGAAAAATGCCCAAATCCATTAGCTTTTCAAAAATCCACTTAGTAAAAATTTTATATTCACTTTTTTTCAAAACCTTTAACTTCAACCAAAACAATGGTTTCTATTTTCTAGTTCAATTCCTACGTTTTATTACAATTGGGAAAACGACTTTCCATTAACAAAAATTTTCCGATTTTTTTTCAAAATTTTTCTAACTCCCAAAATTTTCGGAAAATTTTGGCAGAGTCTCCTTTGTACGGAGGAGCTTTCGCAAAATCACAATAGATATAAATATATATACATCGACCCACACGGTCGGAAAAGCAGAAAAGCAGAAAAACAGTTCATATTTCCTATATTTATTGCGTAGGCGTACCTTTTTAGCATTTTTAAGCAAAGCAGTTATTTATTAGCTTTTTAGCGCAACCAAATCCAACCAAACGGTAGTCCCGGTACCTGTACTTACTCAATTTAAATATGTAAGTGACATATATACGAAATCTGTTAACATTTTACTCTTTTAAACAATTACAACACATGCATATTAAAAGAAATGCATACTAAACAAGGTTTATAAGCAACTTATATAATTTCGACATCACTTGTAATTGTTTACAACCAATTCATATACAATGACATTCATTTCTTCATTTTCAATTAGTTTACATTCACTAGTTTAAATTCAAGTTGATTCGCTTTCAATTTGGATTCAATTACATAGCTTTCAATTTCACTAATTCAATTTCATTAACACTTAATGAATTGTATACAATCAACCAACAATCATATAACAACCAATGTCATAACCAACATAACCAAGTTATTAAATTTACTTTCAATTTGGTTTAACACTTTTAATTTCAATTGGTTTAATATTAAGTTGACTTCCATTCGATTCATTCAAATTCCAATTTATTAGCTTTTAATGAATTAACACTTACATCCATTATTCCATATCAATTTATTCACATTCGATTGATTAACATTCAATCCATTTATTAATTCAATTGCTAATTCATTTTACAAATAAAGTTGAATTTCATTTATATAACTCAAGTTCACCTTCATTTAATTCACTTTGTTATTTTATTTCGACACCAAAATCAACTTCTATTTTATTCAACTTTTACTTAAGTTCCAATTCAGATTTCAATTCTAAGGTAAATTCTATTTAGCTTTTACCAAAATCAATTTCATCAATTATTCAAATTCATATCTCATTTTGCTTAGCAAAATTGTTTAACCATTTTATTATTTGGTTTCACTTATCTATTCTCATTCTCCAAGTTATACAACTTATTATTCAACTTTCCAAATCATATTATAATCACTTATCTAATCCAATTCAATTTATTTAACCTTCCTTTAGTTAAATTTCAAATCACATATTTTACTATGCTAACTCAAATTTATTTCAACTTTACCAAAGCTAAATTTTTTTATTTCATATCATAAGTCTAAAACTCGTTTCACTTATATTCATCAATTACAACTTGGATTTTTTTAATTTCAAATTTGTTTATCACAACAAAACTTCAATTTTCAATTTACTATGGTAGCAAATCCATCACACAGAAACTTGAAAATGATACCGATGATGCTGCAGTCATCACCCTTATTATTTCCTAGTAACAGTAGTGAATTCAGTGCTTAATATTCTTTTAAAATTTCTTTTTATTTATAAATCACATTTATAAATCTTTTCCTCATATAATTTCACTATTCCACTTCACTTACATAAGATCATTCCAAATTTATTTGTCTTACTTAGATTTATAATAATATAACATCTTTTATTGACTTATATATTTTTACATTTTCAACAACCAAACAATCAATTTATCTACACTTTAATAATTTCTGAAAAATTATTTCTTTATATACAAAATATAATCAAGGTAAAATTATTTCATTTACCCTCTTTAAAATGATACTATGTCAGTTTATCTTGTTTAAGAGTTTAGAAACCCCTATCGATACAGTTAGCTAGACTGCACCGACCAGAATCTATAAACAATCAATCGATAAGTCAACACAATACAAAGCAATTTCATATTCACTAACAAATACGCGCTCATATCTATTATTACACTCACACTCATTCTAGAGTACTACTAACTCTATCTCTAATGATTAACACCCAACAGAGCCAAGGTTATCGCTTAACCAAATGCTCTGATACCACATGTAACATTTCGGGATTTTCGACTTTCGAAAATCGACATTAATACGACCACTGTATCAACTGCCGAGCAATCGAATGCCGGAAAACCGAATTGTTATGGTTAAAAAGAAGAGGTAGAAGAAGACAGAAAGAAAGAAAGAAGAAACAACAGAAACAATATCTGAATCTCACATTCGCAGCGGAACAACATATAATAGATAAATGAATAATCTTTAAATCAAAGAACTATATATCAGTGTATACATTACATCATCATCAGAGTTAATATACACACAATACATCAATGGACAGTTATACAAACTTGTCCACATACAGAATACACAGCGGAATAAATAATATCATATACAAGTGATACGTCTCGCCAACCAGCTCGCCACTTGAGTTCCACAACATCCTAAAATCCAAAATGACCTGATAACCTAACTCTAGGCTGCCCGTGTGGAAAATTATAGACACCCAGAGTTTAGGAAAGGAACAATAAACTCCAGGTCAGTCATGGGACTGGTGTGAGAACTGTTTATCTTTAAAACAAACAACAAAAGAAGTAAAATACATCTGTAATGCTTTTGGAAAATGAAACTACCATAAGGCCTCCCGCCACACACACAATGCAAACGCAGAATTGGAGGAGATTTCTCCTTATGATAGTCAAACATGCTTACTACGCAAAATCATTGGATTATTACTATTAGTGCATAGTGCAGAAAATCATTTCGAAAGTATAATATTAATCTTAGCCAACATACAACCATTATTGTATGCCTACTATAGCTACTATGTTCAATAGCAAGTTACCGCCACATTCCATAGCAGGTAATACAACTAAAACCGTACAGGGCTCGTATTGTTTCTTTGGATTTCCAACAAATGGTCAGGTTAAGGAACTTCCTACTGCCACATGGGTACGCCTCTGGCGGGACGTCCCGAGAACTAACTAGCTCTCTGCCAACACAAGGTCGGGTTACCTCTTACACTAGGTAACTACTACACGAATATGCCACCCCCGATCCTTTGGGACCTTTATCCGAGGCGCCTCGATCACACAACAACAATCACACAGTAAATGAGATTGGAGCAACCACATAGGTTAAATACCAGGGCTCCATACCTGATACCACCCTTTTCCAGAAGGAAATGACATACCCTAAAGGGAGCGACCCTCATAACCTTGCCGCATCATTCCTGTTTCGACCATTTCCGGGTTGTGAGGTCCGAAGAGGTCTCGTCCACAAAGCCACGCTTTGATCAACAAATGATCAATAAATAATCATCACACAGCAACACTCAGCATGCCACATTACCAAATTGGGAGTATATCACTGATAACCTTCAACCACATAACCTCTGAGCTCATACTCTCAGAGAAGGGTGTTAAGCTAAGAGAATAAATTCTCCGCCACCAAATAGAAATGTATTTGAAAGAAATCAGCTTTATATCTCAAAATGTAATGTCATACATGTAACCATACAAGTCTGTTCCGGGTTCGAACAGAACCGAAGTCACTTCCAAAGAAGCCCTTGCAATCCAGGTATTCACAATCCCGATCGAACTTCCCATCACAAAGGAAATCTCTATACCGTATCTAACGGTGCAGAGACAATCGATAGGTCATCCTATCATTTTCATAAATACCCGGTCTTCACAACCGGTCTTCACCACCGGTCTTCAATGCGATCCATATCGTCGTATCACTAATTTGGAATGGGTTATATGACACAAAGGTCCTCTCCCGACTAATCCGAATAGTGAGATCAATATTTTAAAACATATGAATATTTGGATTTCAATTAAGTCACAACTTATTATCCAAATCCTTTCCTTTAAATGGTTTAAACAAATTACCATTTTAAATCTTTAAACAAGAAGATTTACTTCACAAAGTTTACCAAGTTTCACAAAGATTCATTCACAGATTTCCAAATCAATTTCCATTTCAATTGGGTTAACCCATTAAATCTTTAAATCAAGATTTAACTTATAGCTTTCAAAACTATTCACAATTCAAGTCTTTTATAATATAAAAGATACACCTTTTAAAATCTTCTTTGATTTCAAAATAAAGCTTAATCATCTTCACAAAGGTTAATTCATAGTTTTTTCCAAACTATTTACAATTTCATTTCAACTTGAAATGTTTCGATACAAATTGGAAATCTTTTCACTTTCTGAAAGCTATTACTATTTGAAAACGAATAGTTTTCGTTTTGGGAAAAATTGGTTACAATTACACAGGTTAAAGCCATCCCAGTACAAATATTGGATTTAAATTTAAATTTCCAAAACCATATTTTTAAATGGTTAAAAACCCATATAAACACCTTTTATAACTTGTAAAATCTTTTAGACCATAATTCCCAATTCATTGAATTCAATTTCAAGTATTGAATTCAAAATTTAAATCAAATGATTTAAATTCCAATTTTTATTAAGTTATTTAAAATAACTCTTATTTTTGAAACTCATTTTCAAAAACTTTCAATTCCAATTCCAAAACTAATTTGGATTCAAAAACTCAATCTTTAGAATTGTCAAAAATCTGTGACTTAATCGATTTCCACGTGAAATCCACATTGGTGTGTGTATTGTAAAGTCCAGGGGTTTAACACAATAGTGCAACAACATCCAACCATCACAGATCAGAACACAGAAATATAGTTGATAAGCGGTATAAACTATAACGCTTTTCTTTAATTCACAGATCATAGATATTCATATCATAAATAAATAGATCACAAATCACAACACAGAACAGGATATATCACAAAGCATCACACATTTGGGATATCAAATAATTCAAAATCCAATACGATTCAAACATCCATAAGTAGGATTACTTTAATTATCTGACTAATTTAAATCAGGTAAATTTCTATGAATAAATTTCCAAAGTTATTTCCTTTTTAAAATAAATTTCTTTATCTCTTCAAATCTATTTAAAAATCCAAATTTTTAAATAAATTCTTCAACTTATAAATAATATTATTAAAAATCCCTTTACTAAGCCCTTTTCCCCGAAATTTGAAATTTAATTCAATATAGTTCAAAAATAAGACTTTTATCTTTTAAAACTCCTTTTAAATTTATCCAATTCTCAAAAATAAGTTTTTCGATAAATTTTCAACTTGAATTTCGAAAATCCAATTTTATTTATTTCTGGTATCCAACGATACCAAAATATATTTGGCTAAATTATAGCCTTCAACAATTCCAATTCACAAATATAATCACACGGAGATTATAAATAATCAACACACAACATTGAAATAAATTCAAATGTTTGAGGAATCCAGTTGGATCCCTCCAACCTGTTTCCTTGCATCCACAGATGTTAGCACAATACCAATTCCACTTCGAGGTGGAATATCGCGGTATATGGGATTTAAAAAATACTATCCGCTATTATGTGGTGCAATAGGGTCTCATCCGCTATATAATGCGGGAAATCAACTCCAAATATATATAATACCAATTCCACTTCAAGGTGGAATATCGCGGTATATGTTTTTAATATAATAACCTCCGCTTAATATGCGGCGTATAGGGTCTATTTCAATTCAACCAATCATCAATCATTATCCAAACACACATCAATACTATCAACAATTTTAAATCTAACTATTTAAAATTTAAATCGAAACACAATTCGATTGAGTGAGGAGTTCTCACCTTGAGTTTCCGAAATAGTTGTAGTGTTTTATTTCAAATAAAATTAAACACGCGTTTAATTTTACCCAAAATTCACACTAGCTCCAATCAATCCCAATCTAGCTCCATTGCGTAGTGCTCGTCAAAACGAACCTGACGCAATTCGTTTCGTCAAAAATGGACCTCGTATAACAAAGTTATGGTATTTTAAAGATTGTACGAATTTATAAACAATAAATTTACAAATTTTATTTTATTTTTAAACCTTCTTTTCCCCTGGCCATTGATTTTGAGAACTACAGATCTGGCCGCGACTTTTTTGCTTCTTCCTCCTTCGTTTGGTTTAGATGAAAAATCGAACCCATCACGCAAGCTACAAGCGATGACCGAGCCACCCATGCCTCGCCAGGAGATGATCGAACGTTGCCAACCGAAACTCCTATCCATGCCACGCCTCCGGTCGAAGACCGGCCTCACCTCGACGTCTTCCCTCTCCGGATTTCGCCTCTAAGCACGGCAAACGCGAACTGATTGGCACCACCACGTCACTCCAAATCAGATCTTGACCGTTCATACCTTATAGATCGACGAGCTCCACGACTTCCCTGAAGAAGTTTCATCGTGAAAGTGGACGGATAAAGAGAGATTTGAGGAGAAAGGAAATCAATTTCTGGCCATTAAAACTATAAGTGGCGGCCGAAAGTAAACAACTAGGGTTACACCAAAAAACGTGTTTATATGTAAACGTTTATTAATATTATTTTAATAATAAATTCACCTTTAAACGACATTTTCAAATGAACTCCGAATCAGACATGCCGCCAGGCATTTATAGGGTTTTACCCGCGTTCCGAACACAATGGAGCGTGTTTCGGGAGCTAATTCGGTCATGTGTGTGAGTTACGGAATTAAACGATCAAATTTAAATTAAATCGATTAAAACGATTTTTATGCGTTTTGGCTTGTCCCGGACAAACCGTAAATCAGATTGACACGAAATTTGAAACCTTACAATAATTTAACATTACGGATCCGATGAAACTAGTTTCGTCGAAATCCGAGACTATTTGAAAAATGACTATTTTTAGTCGTCAATTAAATATTAAAATATTCAATTTCTACAATTTAACTTTTAATTCAATTTTAAAAGTTCTATAACATCATTCTAACTCCAATATGATTTAATATAACTTTATATATCATTTTTATTCACATTTAATTCAATTTCCAATTATTTACGCAATTTCAAATATTAAATTGTCGATTTAATTATCCAATTAAATCTCTATATTCGAAATTAAAATCTATTTGACTTACAAATTTTACTTGTTAATATTAAAAATTAATTAAATATACGAATTTCAAATGACAGAAATTCTGGGTCGTTACACAATTTCATCAAAAGTCACACCTTTTCCTTACTAATCTTAGCCAAATCATTGATTAGAGAGAAGATTAACATATAGAAGATAGATATTATCATTTCTATTAATTTAGGTCTTTATTTCTTGCTGTCTACATCAGATATGAGGAGAGAAATTGGTATTTTAGGTATTTGGTGAGTAGTTCTTAACCTCTCACTCATCTATACATGTTTATATGGTTGAAATGATTGTTTTAAACACGTTTTTGGTCCTAAAATGATTTTCTAACTTTAATCACTTGTTCATGTATGCTTATGATCGGAAATATGGGATTTTAAATTATTTTAGAAATGGGCTTTGTAATTTATTAACATCTATTCACTTGCTAATGTAATTCCTATCATCCATATGCATATGTTAGTGTAAAACTTGGATTTAGGGCAAAACTAGTTTGACTATCATATCTTTATATATTAATTATATGAATAGATGTATATGCATGTTATTTCATGATTGTATGCTGTGATTTAATGTTATTCGCTAGTGTTTTGGATGTTAGGTAGACAGGTAGGGAAATCGGGCAAATCAGAGGCAAAATTGGCTGGAATTTGACGAGACTTGGAAGGCAAAACCTGGAGCATAGGTGGAGCTTGTAGTTCAAACCGTAAGCTCTAATTCGCAAAGTACAAAATTCGGTCCCGACTTCTCAAGTCGGTACCCAATTCTTTAGCATGCTCCAAGTCGGCAGCGACTTAGGGAGGTGGAAGGTGGTAGCTAGTAGAGGTCGTCTATGAAGTTGGATCAGAGATTGGATAAGTACTTGAGGCTATGACCACTTGATTCTAAGATTTCAATTTAGGTGTTTGGAAAACATGACAACTTGAGTTAGAGCAGAGAAGATGGGGTTCAAGCGCTAAGACATGATACTAGAGGCAAGAAGTGGGATGGGAGAATACTTATCCACTAGTTAGCCAAGTATAGAAGTCGGTGCCGACCTCTTGAAGTCGGTACTGATTTTCCATCCTTAGTCCAAGGGGACTGAATTTCCAGAGCATGGTTCTGGAGTTCTAGAGATCGTGAAGGGGAGTTGGTATCTTCATAGGATGACGGACAATAGTACAACAACACGGAAGTTAGAGTCTTCAGATAGTAACTCGATGACGAATGGAGTTAGGTTTCGAAGATAACGGCTCGATGAAGAAAGGAGTCATAGAGCGGGGAATGTAGAATGGTTCCTCAAAAATAATTCCTTAATGAAGAAAGGATTCGTTAAGTGGAGGAATGAAGAATGGTTCCACCAAGATAATGGTGTTGGAAATGCGGATTATGGATCTTAAGGCTGGATTAACACTAAAGGGGGGGGGGGCGAATAGTGTTTAATAGATTTTATGGAATTTTTGAAATCTTTTCAAATTAAACACATACAGATGCAATTTCACAAACACAGAGACAATCACAAAATCAGACACAGATGCAAATATTAAATAAAAGCCGTAAAGGAAAGAACACACCGAAATTTTATAGTGGTTCGAAGTTACCCTACATCCAGTCCCACACAATTTCTTGTGCATATTTCTTTTCACATATAATGTCGATATTACAACCTCGATTTCAAGGCCACGAGATACACCTTCCTGTCTTCGAGTCTTGGGAAAATTCTCTTGATTTAACCAGGCTACAAGATCACCTAATTGGTTTATGGGCTACAATCACACCTAATTGATTTACAGGCCATAATCACTCTGTTTCCAATCACACTTTGATAGAGAGAGACTCGATACACTTCGATCTTTGATTACAAATGATCATATAACTCTGAATTTACATACAATTTTTTATTTATTTTTATTTATTCTTTTTTTTAAAAAATTTTTTTACTTTTTTTTATTATTTTTTTCAACACTTTATAAACACAAAGGAAATTTTAAAAAAGCAAACAATGGCGTCCTCCTCCATTCCTCCACCCGTACCTCTGATCTCCTTCATCCCCAGTAAATATAACACCATCCTCAATCGTCCTCATACTCTGCCTGCCTCCGCGGCCGCATCCATTCCTCCTCCGCTCTCAACCCAAGCCACATTGCCCACTCCCGTCCCCAGCCAACCTCTTTGCATTGAGATCCCCATAGCCAAAACCTTTGCCCAGGTGGTGGCCACGGCACCACACTCTCCCCTTCTGCCCAACCCCCCGTCCAAGCGGCGCCTCCCCTTGCCGCTTTTCAAAAATGTGCGTCACACTGTTGAATTTTTGAAATCAAAGAGCCGCTGCCTTCGTTGCGCGGGCTTGAGACACGTGGCGAAGAATTTTAGGGACGCAAAGATTTGTTACAAATATGGATTTTTCGGGCATCCACAAACCCACTGTCCCGATAAATTCATTAAACCCACTCGTGCACGAAAAAACAGTAGCGGCTCTGCCTCTCCCGCTAAAAACAAATCCAGTTCAGTCCAATGGGTCCCCAAGTCAAATCCCCCTTCAGCTCAACAGAAACCTTCCCTCTCCCCAACGCACTCTCTCTCCTCTCTAGCTCCCCAAAATCTGCCACAATCCCCAATGCAGCATCATAACACAAAATTGAATTCGAAAACTTTTTCAACAATGGACCCATCTTTACTCCTCACCGCAAATATCATCAGTGGCTCTTGGTCAATCGACTCCCTTCACCATGCGCTCTCCTCCACCTTTCATCACCGTGACTGGCCGCTTTGGTTCCTGACCAATAATAGCTTCATTTTCTTCTATCCCTCATATGCAATCCGAGACCAGATCCTTCGGTGTTCGACCATTACTAGAGCATGAGGTGTTGTACAATTTCAGCCATGGCCCGAACTAGATCATCCAGCTCCGCCCTTGGATCCACCGTCATAGGCGCGGATTACGGGTTTTCTGGAACTCTTGCGGTTCAATTCGGAGGCCATTTCCGACGTTGTCCGCCCAGTGGGAAGATTCCTGGCGCAAGACGACTGCAATTGGTCGAATTTCGACCATCGCTTTTAATACATCAAAATGCAATTCTATAGCGGCATCAACTCCCCAACCTCTTTCATCGCTGTTTTGAACAACGTGGAGTACCTTCTGACCATTGAGAAATGGGAGCACGAGCACCCGAACAGGCGGCCGAAAAACCACTTGCTTGGAATTGACTATGAGAGAGACTTCCCCCACTTCGAGCGGTGTATCCCGATTGAAGATTTGGATTCAGAGGACAGGTTTGACATAATGAACTACGTTCCTCTCTTCTTAGAATCCCCATCGGAATTTGGCCAATTCAATGATCAGTCAATTGAAGTAGTAGGTCCAAGGGGCTGGGATCCATGGCCAGTCCAGGAGCAAAGGTGGGACCCGTACGCTGACATGGACCTCTCAACCCCCCTTTTTCAGCAAATCCCACCACCACCAACAACCCAAACACCGCCTCAACCGCCCCACATTGAAGCCCCCCAGACAGATATTCAATCTCCCCCTCATCAGTTCCCTGTTCCCCAGCCTGTTGAGCAAAGCCAAGTGGCCCATCCAGCGACAGGTCAGTGGTCCCAGCTCGTCACTCCAACGTCTGTCCGCCGGAGCTCCAGACTGGACAAAGTGGCATCACACCCTGGTAGTTTCTTTAAACATGTTGTTTTTTCCTCTCTTAATAAAAGTCTAAACAAAAAAATGGCACGTTGCATGGGCGTGAGTTTGCGTGATGAACACTACTCCTCCATGCATGCACTTGAATCGGAGCGCTTATCGTTCTCCCAATGAAGCTAATTTCTTGGAATATAAGGGGGTTGGGGGACCCTAGTAAAAGACATTCTGTTAACCTTATAATAGCCCCACACAAAATCGACCTCCTTTTCCTGCAAGAATCTAAACTATCAGACCCACCCCCTAACCTTCTCAGACAAATTGGTGGGCCATTCCTATCTGGTGGGCCCACCTGAATGCTGTCGGCTCTAGTGGAGGCATTATGACAGCTTGGAATGTATCCGTGTGGTCCCACTGCCAAACTTTTTACCACACATCAGCTCTACACGTAGCCCTTCGTCACTTGCAAACTGGAATGATCTTTTTCTTCTCCAATATCTATGGTCCACAAAATACTCAAGATCGAAACGATCTATGGTCGAATTGCCTCACCTTTGCCTCACACATTAATGGCCCTTGGGTGGTTGGTGGAGATTTCAACACCACCAGATCCCCAGTCGAAAGAAATTCAGGCAACTTTTCCCATGACTCCGACTCCTTCAACTCTTTCATCAACCTCTGCTCCCTGATAGACCCACCCATCAGCAACCGCCTATTTACCTGGTCAAGCCGCAGATCCGAACCTTCGTTAGCCAAACTGGACCGTTTCCTTTTCAATCCAGCCTGGGATGACTTATACCCACTTTCCTTGGTCTCAGGCCTAGCCACAATCATCTCCGACCATTGCCCACTCCTCCTCGACACTGGCTCCTCCACCTGTCCTATCCGACCCTTCCGCTTTGAGCGACTCTGGCTCCTTGAGCCGTCATTCGATAACTTCATCAAAGAAATCCGGTCACAGCCCTCCCACATCCCCTCAGCCACCGCCAGAGTCGTCTCCAAAATTCGATCACTCCGAAAGATTATCAAGACCTGGGCCAAGTCAGTTTGGGGCTCCATTCACTCGCGTATTTCAGCAATTCAAGATGAAATTTTGGACCTAAACATACTCGAAGAATCTAACCCTCTTATCGAATCTGATCGACTCGCCTGCGAGACCTGGAAGTGGAACTGGACAGATTGACAATGCAAGAGGAAGTAGGCTGGAAACAACGTTCCAAAGAGAAATGGATAGAGGATGGCGATAAAAACACTGCCTATTTCCACCGCCTTGCAAATAGTAGGTGCAGATCCACTTTCATCCCCGAAATCACCCACAGCAGTATCACTGTCATCGATCAGTCCGACATCCTCAATCCGTTCTCCGACTATTATCGAAACATCTTGGGAAAACACCACCCCCCCTCTCCCACACATAGACTGGAACCTTCTCTACCCAGACTGCTCCCCCATCCCTATTGACCAACCCTTCACGGAGGCAGAAATTTAGGCTGCGCTGAATGGAATGTCTGATGACAAAGCTCATGGCCCAGATGGCTTCGGCCCACTATTCTTCAAACATTACTGGGAAACCATTAAATTTGACATTATCGAGATGTGTTCTGAATTCCAAGCCGATCCATCATCTGTTGCTTGCCTTAACTATGCTAATATCATCCTCCTCCCCAAAATCCCAAGAGCCACTACCCTTCCATCCTTCCAACCTATAAGCCTCCTAAACACCACCTTCAAAATCATAACCAAAGTTCTAGCCAATCGCCTTCAAGCTTTCATCGCCCCCCCCTTATTGGAATTGAGCAATCCGCATTCATCCTCGGCCGTAACATCATGGACTGCGTGGCGTCTACCCAAGAAGTCATCTCCTTCTGCCACCAAACTTCAATGCCAGGTATACTCCTTAAACTCGATTTCTCAAAAGCTTTTGACACAGTTAATTGGCAATTCATTCTGGAGCTAATGGAGCATAGAGGTTTCCCCACAAAATGGTGCAATTGGATCCAATGCATTCTTAGATCTAGTTTTTCCTCAATCGCGATTAATGGTGCTACTGGAGGCCTAATCAAGTCTGCTCGTGGCCTGCGACAAGGCGACCCACTTTCTCCTTTACTCTTCGTCCTTGTCGCTGACGTATTCAACCGTATGATCAAGTTAGCTATATCGAACAACCTCTTTGAAGGCATCAAGCTCCCCAACTCGAATCTGGCCATATCCAACCTTCAATTCGCTGATGACACTATCCTTTTTGCATCGCCCACCGTTAACCACATCCACTGCCTTAAAATAGCACTGTACTCTTTTGAACTCATATCAGGCCTCTCCATCAACTTCAATAAAAGCTCCATCATCATGCTTGGAAACTCCGATCACCTTGGGCCAACATTTTCCAATTTGCTCAACTGCAACATCGCGCAATTTCCTATCTCATACCTCGTTATTCCCCTCCGCCCAACCAAACTACTCAGAGCAGATTGGCTCCCCCTCATTACCAAAATTGAAAACAGACTTCTTTCCTAGAAGGCATATTCCCTTTCTTTAGCTGGTCGCCTTGTCCTTCTTAAGTCAATCTTATCGGCCATCCTTCATATTGGATGTCTTTTTACAAGCTTCCAACCTGGGTAATCAAAAGAATCGACGCGATCAGAAGTTCCTTTCTATGGAATGGGGGAAGAATAAAGAAGCTCGTAAACTGGTGGACCGTTTGTCTTCACACAGACAACGGTGGTCTTGGAATTGTTAACTTATACTACTTCAATCTCGCGCTTCTCGCAAAATAGCTCTGGCGATTTCTCACCCCCGGAACCTTCCTTTGGAAAACATGGATTACCACACTTCACTACCACTCCAATCCACACCTTGTCCTTCACTCCACCACCAGCCTTAAACCATCCCCATTCTGGACTGGAGTCCTCGCCACCCTCCCCCGTGTTAAATCACTCTTCCATGTCAATTTGGGTAATGGGGAAAACTGCCTCTTCTGGTTAGATATCAGGCACGGCCAACTACCCCTTTCTTCTATCCTCCCTAACCTATATTCTCACTTAGCCACAATCCATGCTACCGCATCCGACTCCTTTAGCTTGGGCCCTGACCACCTCTTTCCATCCACCTACTTTGACCTTGCCACCTTAGCCGAGCTTCACCAAGCAGCCTCCATCCTCCAATCCATTCAATTCCACCCCTTGCCAGATAAGTTCATCTAGGCCCCAAATCCCTCAGCTGGCTTCTCCGTCGCCTCCTGCTATGCTCACTTAAACAACCCTGGACGCCTCTTCAACTTCCCCAGACTTTGGAAATGTCAGCTCCAACCTCGCATCGCTTTCTTCCAATGGTGCCTTATCCACGGCCGCATCAACACCAGAGACAAACTCATTCGTAATAACATCGTGGTGGATCCAAACTGTGCCTTATGCTCTAACGCAACCGAAAGTATCCAACATCTATTCTTAGAATGTGATTTTTCTTTTAGGGTTTGGGTTGCAACGTCCGTTCACATACTCGGCTATATCCCAACAATCACTTCATTTTTCGAATATTGGCAGCATAACCCCCCCCAACAAGCTCTTAGATCCCTTTGTGGCTATATTCAGTTGGTGCATTTGGGCCGAGCGAAATGCACATGTGTTCTGTAGGCCCAAATCTCACCTCGATGGAACATGCAGGCGTATTATTTACTATTTCTCATCTTTATCAGGCCATAGTTTCTCAGCTCCATTCAGGCTTAGACTGCCATTCTCCAGATCATCGCCAGCTGAATCGGCAGGCAGCTCTTGCGCAACTCCTACCAAAAGGCAACCTGGACACCACCGCTGAACCTTCTGCAGTACTTATCTACTTTATATACTGATATATGTATTAAGCTGTTATGTATCTATGACTATGCTATATAGTTGATTGTCTGTGTGACTGTTGTGCAGTCTTCTCCCATTTTGGCCAGCGATCAGGCTTGTTGATCGTACTATTTACTTATTATTATATTATATAACCGGCTGTGTAGTGACACGCTACACAACCGTCTTGCTCTAAAAAAACTCTGAATAGCACTGAGATTGTTGAGAGAGAGTGGCAGAGAATCAAACTAGAGACAATCGAGTTTGATTCACTTAGAATTTCGGTAGAGTTTTGTTAAAATATAAGAGAATATTTGAGTGGAGAAGAAGGAGTGAAGCAATGAAGAAAACTATCTTAAAATTCATTGAAAACAACTAGTATATATAGGAGAACAACAGTCATGTCCATTCGTGAAAGGTTATGACGAATAGACACTTCTTTTGAAAATTTGAAATTTGAATTCTACGGTCACCATGTCGACATGGGGGGATGAGGGATGTCGACATGCTTATGTGAATTTTGAAAATTAATTTTGCTTTAAAATGATTTCTATTCTAAAACTTGTCAAAACAATTTTTAGTCTTTGTAAACCATTTTGAATATAGTTTAAACTTATAAAAGAGATTTAAAAAGTAATCTTAAAAATATATAATCTATAATATAAAAGTAATAAAAGCTCAATATAAATATTTTGAGATTAAAGCTAAAACCATTAAAACCAGGAGATAGTTTAAAAACAAGAAATGATTTTGAAATTAAAAAAATAGTTAAGAGTAAAATATTTAAACCTAGAGAGATAACTTTTAAACAGATAGTTTTGAAAAAAATCTTAAAAATAAATCATTTTTGAAAATTTCGTGGATTCCATTCCACTAGAGAAGGCCGTGGGTTCCATCCCACTAAAGAGGCCGTGGGTTCCATCCCACTATTAAAGCGAGAAAGTGGATTCCATTCCACAATTAAAATCCGAATAAAGATTTTAGTGCTATTATGAAGTTTTAACATAAATCTAGACTCTATTACTTATCTTGATATCTTGAATTCTTGATTCTTCAGTCTTGATTTCTTCAGTCCTGAATTCGTCAGTCTTGAATCTCTATACTCGGTCTTTAATCTTTATATTGTACAGTCTTCATTCTTAGTACCTACATATATATATATATATATATATATATCTTGCATATACATATATGTCTAGACAAGAATATTAGTATATATATTTTATAACAAGTCCTAAGGTTGTTGTCATCAAAACCATCATCTCAGGAACTAACAATCTCCCCCTTTTTGATGATGATAGCCTTTGTTTATAAAATCTTCTCCACAAACTTCGATTCTACTCCGACTCCCCCTTATTCCAACAACTCTCCCTTAATCTACTAACTCCCCCTTAATCTAAGACCATCTAACCTATTTTATGATTCTTCCCCTTTGTCATCAACAAAAACTAATCCTAAACTTCATAACTCCCCCTAAATCTTATACTATAACATCGTATACTAACATAGTATAATAGAATGTAAACGAGATAGATAATAATATGAGTAAAATATAGTAAGGTAAATGTGAGAGATATGAAAATTTTAAACACAATCAGTCATTATATACATCATGTTTTTATCAAACCACACCACACAATATTCAAATCAATCCAAACCATACTAAATCAAATCAAACCAAACCAAATCAAACCAAACAATTCAAACCAAATCAAAGTAAATAAAACCACATATGTTAAATCAAACATTTCTTGGAACTTCAACCTATCCTTCTTCACCAAACATAGGATCTGCTTTTATAGCATCCCATTCTTCATTATCTTTGTTCAGAGTTACTTTTGGATTCGCTTCGAGTTCTTCTTTGTTGAGGGCTGAGATCATCCATCGAATGGCATCGAAGTGCCTTTCTTTTTCTTTTATCTTCTGCATTTGGCTTAATTCTAAGTGTCGTTGATTGCAAAGGATAAAAGTAAATATGTTCTTGAAAGATTTGAGAGTTTCTTTAAGATTCTCACTTAGATTATGAATAGGAGAGGCCATTTTTTGATAAAATATGAAGAAATTCAATAGAAATTAAGGAGAATTGAAAATATGAATTTTTCTAGAAGAAACAGGTATTTAAATAGTTAGAAAGTCGTTTGAAATGAAAAGACACAGGGTAGGTATGTCAATTTCAATTTCAAAACAAAAACAATTTTCTGGCTGTTACATGTCGACATGGGGGTAGGGGGACGTCGACATGCCCCGGTTTATTTTGGCAATTTGCTTTGTTTCTTTATATTATGTACAAATCTATATGTATAAAATTATATAATATAATAACAAGCATTCTAGAGATATTTTAGAGCTAATAAACAGAAAATAAAGGATTTTCATTGATAAATTTAGTTAACATTACATAAACGATACATAACATTAACTAAAGAGAGATACAAACTAATACAAAATGAAATGAAACTAGTATTAGTTAGAGGATGATGAAGATGATGATAATCCAAGCTTGTGACTCACTTTCCCAAAGAACTTGTTCATTTTGTTGGAAATTTTGTCCAACTTTTTACTAACGGATCTTTTGAGAATTCGTTGGTTTTCCACGATAATCTTTTGGTTTTTGAGAAGTGTTTTGTTGGATGGATTTTTAGTAGTGATAGGATATTCAATGCTTTCCAATGAAGTTTCTTCCTCCTCCTCTCCTTCTTCTTCAGTTTCCATCTCCTCCCCTTCCTCCTCCTCCTCTTCTTCTTCTTCCATCTCTTCATGAGCCAACCTTTCATCCTTTTCGGCAAGTGTTTCATATGGTTGAAACAAAAGTTGAATTTTCATGAGAGAGATATTAGAACGGATAAACACATTTATAGAAATGAACTCCTCTCTCTTATAATCAACACCAAAATAGTTAAAAATCCGAGTAAGATAAATCCAATGATATAAAGTGTTTTATCCTAAAGTAAATTTTTTGGGACGAAGTTCATCCAAAATTACTTGCGCCCAATTAATCTCATAGTGCCCAAAAATAGCAAAAAGAGCCTTACAAACTTTTAAGGTCGGGTGATTGAAATTTCCCGATCTTGGAGTTATGGTATTGTTAACCCGCCTTTTTGCAAGGCCGTAAACAGACGGATTTAACTAAATCGACTGCTCGTTTATCGAGACCGGAGTACGGTGGTTTTAGTCAACTGGATGGATAGATGGTCAATCACGGATGATAATCATGATTATGAAGCCAGGGTTTGGCATAGTCGATGGACAAAAGTCACGAGATACTTGAAATATGGGTTTCGACAAAAGTCGAGTTATCGTGAATCACCCGGGGTTTGCTTCGAGTCGTTCCTAGGTTTGCTTCGAGTTTTCATGGAGTTTTCTTCAGGTCACATTGGGTTGTGCTTCGAGTTGCTTTGGGTTGGTAGGAGTTCACGAGTGGTTCGGTGTTGTGAAGTTTTTTGGGTCGGTAGGAAGGTGGTTCAATCATGATGAAGTGGATCGGTAGTGGTATGGATCGGTAGTGGTATGGATCGGTAGTGTTGTGGATCGGTGATTGGAGTGGGTCGGCATTGAAGGTGGTTCGACATTTGGATAGGTCGGCAGGAAGGTGGTTCGGTCATGATGAAGTGGGTCGGTAGTGGTATGGATCGGCAGTGGTGTGGATCGGTGATTGGAGTGGATCGGTGATTGGAGTGGGTCGACATTGAAGGTGGTTCGGCATTTGGATGGGTTGGTGCTTGCTTGGCTCCGAGATGGACCCGGGTTGGTGTATGGAGATCCCTGGGTCGGCTATAGAGATGGATTGTGGGTCAGCATGTTTTAGATCACCCCGGGTCGGCATCATCACAAGCTTGGATCTGCATCTCTGGGTCGGTCCAAGGGAGTGGGTCAGCAACACATGGGGATCGACATATTTGGAGTGGTCGACTACTTCGGGTCATAGTTTGAGTTTCTTCGGGCCAGCTGGGGAAAAGGGGGTGGAACGACAAAGAGGAAATAGCATGGGTCGGCAATGTTTTGCTCCAAGTCGTGACATAGTTTGCTTCGAGTCAAGCATAAGGCTGCTTCAGGTCATTACCTAGGAAAACTCAGGTTGGCATAACCAGAATCAAGGTCGGTCGTAGTGAGGGATTGTGGATCGTTTATGGAATTGATGGGCCTGGATCACTCAAGAAGCCCAGTAACTCAGGTTTTGCCTATAAATACAGCATGTGGGGCTTCAGAAAAAGGAATCTTCATTCTGTTTCCCTTCATCTTCTCCATTAAGGCTACTCTACCATTATTGTTTTAAAAACTCTAGATTGTAACTGTAATTGATTCTCGTATCAATAAAAAGGAAATTTCTAGAGTGGACGTAGGCCAGAGTCAGCCGAACCACTATAAATCCTCTGTTATTACTGCTTTCTTTTTAATTTTTACTGTTCTTCATATTTATACTCTCTACATACATTCTATCTGTTATCTGTGACTGTTGGTTGGTGCTTTCAACGACATTTGGGTGTTAGTGACCAATTTTGGCTCTAACAGGTATGTTGCAAAAGAAGGTTTACAATTCTTGCTTTAGGACGAAAATTTCGATTTATAAATTCAAAGTTATCATCCCCTTCAAAAATGTGATGAAATGTCTCACGATCATGTTCATCAATTTTAAAATCCAAAAGATCCATTCCCGTAAACTTACAACCAAGAATGTTACCCAAAATTTCACTATTTAAAACAATTCGCGTTCCTTTAACGCTACTCCACACTTCCCCTTCATTTCCTTCATAAAAACCACGATTCAAATTTGCATAAAACATTTTGACAAGATTCAGATAACAAACAAAATCATTTTGAGAATCATCAATTAAGCTAAGAATTTGATTCTCTTCAAAAAGAACATTGATTTCATAGGAAGAAAATTCATTAAAGATAGCAAATTTTCCCATATGGACTTTTCCAAAGCTTACATAGCTTATGTAAGCTTTGATAGCTTTTGGATCATTGTAGAGGAACTCTTTGATGGCCTTGGACAGCCTTATGGTGGAGGGAGTGCTTAAGGAAGGCATTTTTGAAGAGAGTAGAGAGCTTGAGAGTTTGAAAAAGAGTTTGAATTCTTAAATGAAAGTGAAAAGATAGGATAAAATTAAGGAGAAAATAGATATCTAAGAGTCAAGTTCACTGGTCAAGAGACATCTTTTCAGAGCTTTAGAGTTGGTGAAAAGATGGAGGGAAATTCAAAGTTTTGAATTCAAATTTGAATTTCAAAGTTCTGGTAGGGATGTCGACATGGGGGGTAGGGTCATGTCAACATGGGTCCTTTAATTCATATGACTTATTTTTCCTATTTTATTTAATATATATATATATCCTATAATCTAATTTATGTTTTACCTGAAATAATATTAAATATAATAACACTTTAACACTAATATTTTAAAAACAATATTATTTTGAAAATCATAAATTTTAAATTCAAACAACAAGCAATTAAACATTCAAACAAGAAATTTCAATCAATATAATTTAAATGTGTACCTATTTCTAGATCCATATTTCCGAGATAATTAGATTCATGAATAGCTATAAAGCACATGTTTGAATTTTCCATCTCTTGATCTTCATCACTAGAGAATGAGTCTGAATCGTCTAGTGTAGCAATATATGTCCTCTTTCTTTTCTTTGACGAATCATTACTTGGAGGAAATTTCTGCTTATCCGGATGCGAACAATCTCTTTTTAAGTGGCCTGGCTCATCACAATTGTAGCATCTGACGTTGTTGTGATTCTCATTATTATTTCTAGAATTCTTGTGATCATTTCTCTTGTAGTTGTTCATCTTTCTGTATTTCAAAAACTTTCTAAAATTCCATGTCATCAAGGCTATTTCTTCATCGTCGTCACTGTCTGAGTCTGAACCATCTGTTATTGCATTGAATGCTATTGACATATTTTCTGTGGCCTTGCTTTCTCTTCTCCTTTGCATTTGTACTTCAAACGACATCAAATTCCCAATCAATTTTTCAATTTTCAGAATACTAATATCATTAGCCTCTTCAATTGATAGAGTCTTTTGATCCCATTCCGGAGTGAGCGAATTCAAAAAATTTCTAACTTGATCTTCTTCGGAAAAGTTCTTTCCTAATGCAATTAGTGAGTGCATAATATCTTGAAACCTACTGTACATTTCTGAAATGGACTCATTTGGATTCATCTTGAATAATTGAAACTGATTGGTCAAAACGGATATTTTGGTCTGTTTAACTTTGCTTGTTCCTTCATGAGTAACTTCCAAAGTTTTCCAGATCTCGTATGCAGACTTACAAACAAACACTGTATTAAACTCATTCCTACCAAGTGAACATAATAGAATATTCATGGATTTGGAATTGTTTTGTGCAACACTCTTTTGCTCAGCAGTCCATTGTGCAAAATTAGTTGTGGGTTCAATGTACTCAGTTTGTGTGATATTCCAAGTGTCTAATCCTATTGATTGTAAATAGATTTTCATCTTACATGCCCAATATGCATAGTTACTGCCATTAAAAAGTGGTGGTCTGGCAGTAGACTGACCCTCTACAAATGAATTAGTGATAGTGTTGACATTACCAGTGTTGGCAGCCATTTGAAAACTTTTCAAAAATCAGATTATGAAAACTTTGAAAACCAATGCTCTGATACCAAATGTTGGAAATGCGGATCACAGATCTTAAGGCTGGATTAACACTAGAGGGGGGTGAATAATGTTTAATGGATTTTATGGAATGTTTGAAATCTTTTCAAATTAAACACATACAAATTAAATTTCAAAAACACGGAGACAATCACAGAATTAGACACAGATGCAAATAGTAAATAAAAGCAGTAAAGGAAAGAACACACTAGAATTTTATACTGGTTTGGAGTTACCCTACGTCCAGTCCCACACAATTTCTTGTGCAGATTTATTTTCAAATATAATGTTGATATTACAACCTCGATTTCAAGGCCACGAGATACACCCTCTTGTCTCCGAGTCCAGGGCAAACTCTCTTGATTTAACCAGGCAACAAGATCACCTAATTGATTTACGAGCTACAATCACACCCAATTGATTTACGGGCCACAATCACACTGTTTCCAATCACACTTTGATAGAGAGAGACTCGATACACTTCGAACCTTCGATGACTACAAATGATCCTATAACTCTGAATAGCATTGAGATCTTTGAGAGAGAGTGGCAAAGAATCAAACTAGAGACAAT
This sequence comes from Allium fistulosum, assembly GCA_030737815.1. Classification (NCBI taxonomy): domain Eukaryota; kingdom Viridiplantae; phylum Streptophyta; class Magnoliopsida; order Asparagales; family Amaryllidaceae; genus Allium; species Allium fistulosum. The sequence goes on from CM060906.1 coordinate 76,243,570, forward strand.
CGAGTTTGATTCACTTAGAATTTCGGTAGAGTTTTGTTAAAATATAAGAGAATATTTTAGTGGAGAAGGAGTGAAGAAATGAAGAAAAATAACTTAAAATTCGTTGAAATCAACTATTATATATAGGAGAACAACAGTCATGTCCATTCGCGAAAGGTTATGACGAATAGACACTTCTTTTGAAAATTTGAAATTTGAATTCTACGGTCACCATGTCGACATGGGGGGATGAGGGATGTCGACATGCCTATGTGAATTTTGAAAATTAGTTTTGCTTTAAAATGATTTCTATTCTAAAACTTGTCAAAACAATTTCTAATCTTTGTAAACCATTTTGAATATAGTTTAAACTTATAAAAGAGATTTAAAAAGTAATCTTAAAAATTTATAATCTATAATATAAAAGTAATAAAAGCTCGATATAAATATTTTAAGATTAAAGCTAAAACCATTAAAACCAGGAGATAGTTTAAAAATAAGAAATGATTTTGAAATTAAATAAATAGTTAAGGTTGAAATATTTAAACCTAGAGAGAAAACTTTTAAAAGGATAGTTTTGAAAAAAATATTAAAAATAAATCATTTTGAAAATTTTGTGAATCCTATTCCACTAAAGAAGGTCGTGGGTTCTATCCCACTAAAGTGGTCGTGGGTTCCATCCACTATTAAAGCGAGAAGATGTATTCCATTCCATAATTAAAATCCGAATAAAGATTTTAGTGCTATTATGAAGTTTTAACATAAATCTACACTCTATTACTTATCTTGATATCTTAAACTCTTGAACTCTTAATTCTTCAGTCTTGAATTCATCAGTTTTGAATCTTTATACTGTACAGTCTTCATTCTCGGTACCTGCATATATATCCTGCATATACATATATATCTAGACAAGAATATTATTATATATATTTTATAACAAGTCCTAAGGTTGTTGTCATCAAAACCATCATCTCAGGGACTAACAAATGGAAGTTAAATGGAGCAAAGGAAGGGATCAGATACACATACTAAGGGATCGTTGATACTCAGAGTGTTTTCTCTTATACTCAAAGCAGGGGTACCATGAGGACGCTCATGGGTAGTGAAGATTGGCTACCTCAAATCGGAAAAATGGCTGTGTGTACCCTAGATCGGAAGAATGGGTCTAGTACCATTTTTAAGCTAAAAAGATTACAATTGAAAACCGAGATTTCCATTAGTCCCTGTTAGAAGAATGGTCATACGAGTTATCATATATTCAGAGTACACTGAGTGATAGTTAGTATGTTTGATGGATGCTATGTCTGCTATGGTTGCTGCACTAGACACATGTCACTCTAGGGTTGTCATCGGAGATAGGTAGTGGAGAAAGGGATACCTAGATACCCTTTGTCACACTTGGTTGTGTTACACCTTTATGATATGTATAGTAGCATATAATGTTATTATGTGATAACTCTTTGGTTGTAGGAACATGTCAGGTATGATTTATATATCTTGCTCCTTACTATATCGAGTCACATAGTATTTTGAGATTCATTTACTGCTCACACCAGACTGTTGTCTGACTAGAGGTTTTATGCTTTGCATCATATTATCTTGGATGCACTTAAATAAGTAGATTGGATAGCAAGTCTAGGTGTGACGAAGTAGCTGTGTAGAGGATGAGCAGGATGCAACTATCTCGTATCATATATGGATTTCTGTGATTATTCCATTATGCAACACTATGGAGCATTGGAAGTATTCACTTATTATTAGTAGTATGAGACAGTTATTTGAGTTTATTTCTGTTTTATAAACTCTATTTCATGATGTATAACTTTGTGCATCTGTACTCTAATATTTGGATCACTTAGTTATTACTGTCTCTTGTATTTTATATTATGATATTACATTTTTATTCCATGTGCTGTGAGATATAATGTAGGTTCTGTGATGCTTTATTTTCATTTTTATAATTTGATGGTCACTCTATATCGATGGCACGACAATAGCGCACTATCTTATGTATATTGGATGCCAGTGGTGTAGGGCGGTCGTCATAACAACTGACCCTAGGTAACATTTATTTAAGCATGAATGGCATGGTGCCAGAGTGAATGATGCAGTTTGATGTAGATGTTTCCTTATCTTCTTAGATGAGTTTGTGTCGATGTGTTTTACTAGAATAGTGCCAAAGTCCATCTCGACTTTTGATGAATTTGCTAAGTTCTTAGAGTAGTTCAAGCTCTACACTACTCGATCCAAGGACGTAATGACATTGTCAGGCATTCCTCAAGACTTGAAGAGTCTTGAAGGATTTTCTAAGTTAGTTTAATATTGTGGTCATGGAAGTAAATAATCTGAATGAGGATATGGTTTTTAATGGATTTAGCCTGGGAGATGCATCCGGATATGGATTTTGGAAATGGTTGAGAATTAAATAGCCAACTACTATGATGAGTTCTAAAAGGCTAACCAGTTCTTGTGCTTGGAAGAGGCATCCTAGGTTGACGGAAAGATTGGTGGTAGATAGCCAAAGGAAGTTATTCAGGGCAACGTAGCTATTAAACAGTCTGGTGAGAGCACTGGTAATGTAGCTATGAATGTTGGGAATTCTAGCAATCAAATAAAGAGGGCGCTCGGGGTAGGCAGATGATGACAAAAAGCTTTCAAGGAATATGAGACCGGAGGAGTACACGCCTCTAAACAATATGCTTGAGAACATATACCTTGCTACACAAGGCATATATAGGTATAAGAAGCCGCATATGAGAGAGGCAATGGAGGCAGAAAAGCTCTCTGGGTAGTATTATCGCTTTCATGAAACTCATGGAAAAAATACGAACGAGTGTTGGCATCTTAGAGATTTTATTGAGGAGTTGATACGATAAAAGAAATTGCAGCAATATGTTAGAGAGTCGTAGGATGGCTAACAAAATGCTAGACCCCATGGGCTGAACACCTAAGGGGACTAGCCTAGACCCAGTGGAGAGGGGCCCAAACAGCTAGAAGGAAGGATTGTTATAAACTTAATGACTGGAGGACCTCATCCAGCAGAGAAAAGGTTGAATAAGATGGAGTGATATTCAAGTTCTTTGAGGCACGTGCTATATGAGAGCTGCTTTTCCATTGATGTGATGACTGCCTTATACCTCTGATACTAAATATACCTATATAACTCATTGTGGAGGTACCTGGCCGATGTAGGATGATATCCATGGGTGAAAAGAAATAAAAATCTAAGCACAGAACCTGTAGAACATCTCACAATGCACAGAAAAAATATAATATAATAATATAGATGTAAAACAGGTGACATAGTAATAAAATCAAATGAACCATAAATAAGAACATCAGAGTGCAACAAGTTTACAGATTACGCAAAAACTAAAATAGTAGAGTTTATACATCCTAAATCTCCAAAATAAACTACAAATCTATCTCTAAAGAAATAGAAGCACCGGTATAGCTCCATAGTATTGTACAGAAGAATATCAGCGATAGTAAGCTCCAAGTATAGATATATGAAAGCGCGGCTTTTCATTCTGAAACTCAATATAGCTCCAAGCGCTATCCATACCTGCTATCTCTAATCTAGTCATTTAATAGTACCCGAGATAATAAGAAGAAAAGCACAAAACATTAGGTCAGACAATAGTCTAGTGTGGGCAATACATTATCTCGAAAATACTATAGAAATCGCATAAATATGGGCATAGGGTATGAAGAACCATACTTGACCTGTCCCTACATCCAAAGAGTTAGCACATAATAATTAATTTATGTTAGTCTACAATCATCTCCATATAAATGTACTAAAATCGAAGTATAGTGTCTAGTGTCTCTGTATTTTGTTGAAAATACCTACATTACATGACACCCTAAAGTAATATACAACCACGGAAAACATAGCATCCATCTAACAATCCTCACCATCACTCATGTGCATTGGATATACGATATCGAGCATGGGACAATCGCAAACTATGGACTCAATCGAAATCAAAGCAGCATTGGTGCTTGGATCTATGCCACTTCATATGGCTGGGAATAGTCTCGCAGTCCCAAAAGCCCAGGGTAATCTACTATCGCAAGGTCTGGACATGATTGCAAATCCAGGTGGAAGACAGCCACATACCCCCTCCTTATGATCACATGGAAACCTTTGAGTTATCAATGATCCCTTTGGATGCGTATACATAATGGAACTCAATCATTATTCCATCCTGGCTATCTCCAAGTAGAACACAATCGCAAATTCTACTCGTAAGCTCCCATCATAGAACTTGACCTTGTGGATCATCGTCATGACTCCCATCGTTATATCGTCATCTTTAGAATGCCTCTAGATACCCATCTTAAGTCGTAGAGCCATCATTCCAAGGTTCTGAAGTCATTGGCATCATTGAGTCAAAGTGTTATGCCATCGCTCTACTAGTAGCCACACGAAATTCAAAGTCATCCCAAGTCGTTTGGAGTTCTCTACTTCACTCCACATCACCCTAAAAAATGCCAGAACATGCCATAATGAAATCCCCAAAGTCCCACCATGCCACGACGAAAATATCCCCCAACTTCATTCCTTTGCGGGTGTTACCTTGCCGAGCCTGAAGTGACACACACCCTAGCCCGAAGCAACTAACTCCCCAAATCAAACCAACACAAAGCACCAAACAGACATCTTTTCTCAAGAACTGATCCAAGTCACGCTACAAAACCATCGAGCATGCCTCGAAGCGACCACCGAATAGCAAATCCCACCCGGTTACCGAACACAGCATCATCGAACGGCATTTTCTGTCCAGTTCCTCCTTAGATGGACTGAAGTCAATCCCCAACCAACACCCTATCGGACTGAAGCAAGTCGCCAAGCACCCTAAGCAAAAATGCTATAATAGCTTCAGATTTCTAATTTTACCCCTATTTCACCGCTACGCTTTTTTTTTCGACTAGTGTGCCTTCCATATGCATCGATACGACTCTTAACATCCTAGAGCCTATCCATCGAAGTCCAATTTCACGATTCTTACCACTAGTTTGCTTTGATAAGCATTTTCAACTATACAAGTATACAAACCAACACCAACATGTACCAAACAACAGTCAAACACGCAAATCACATTATCAATCATATCAATCATCATACACTAAAAATAGTGATAAAATCCATTTGCTTACATTTTTACATATCCAAATAACATGTCTAGAACACTAAAAAATCCTTTTACTTACGTTTTTACAATATGTAAGTTTTTAAAATAGCAATAAAACATAGTTTTAACTTCAAAAATGGATACAAAACATGTTAAAACCTATATGTACATATATAATAAGGTGAGAGATGATAAATCACTCACTAACCTTCCAAAATCCAAGTTTTGCATGGAAATCGAGGTAAATCTGAGAATAAACAACTAAGCCCTGATTTTTCTTCTCCAAAAAAATATATTTGAAGATCTCTAATGAATCCCCTTGCCAATCTACCCTTAGTCTATGATTTAGACTTTATTTGGAGGAGAAAAGAGAAGGTTTTGGATGAAGAATGAGTTAGTAGGAGGTTATATCTATTTGAAAAGTGATAAAAATGATTTAGGGATGATGGTTCAGCCTATTGTAGCCTATAAACTCGAAATGAGTTAATGGGCTTAACCCAAAACCTCACTAATGCTTCAAAAACTGCTAAACTTCAAACAATCGTACGTTTTGGCCAGAAAGTTGAAATCACTATTATGCCTACTCTACTGAAAGGCATACCATTGTACCTTTCCAATGGAAGTGTTCTTGTGCTTTAATTTGACTTCTATCAAAAGTTATAGCTTTTACAAGTTTTTTGGAGTAAAATCATTTGATAAAATTCTAATGGTAGAAAATGTCATTTGTAGCTATTTTCCGAGGTTATAAAGTCATACGATCTCATATGACTTTAAAAATAATATTTCACGATCCTTCGATACATAAAATAAGGGTCGTTACAATTGAGGATGAAGTTCTGCTAAGCAAGAAAGGTTGATAATTGATGACATCGTCTTTCATAATAGGGATTCTGATGGGACTGAAGTGCCAACCTTTGATCCTCTGGTGATAAGTGCTGTTGTAGGCCTAATAACCGTGTAATAAGTCTTTGTTGATTATGGAAGCTCGGTGATATTTTGTTAAAAAAGACTTTCGATCAGATGAAAATAAGTTCAACTGGCATCAGGTCCTATAAATCTAGGATTCAAGGATTTACTGAAAAGGTGAAGAAACCAACCAGGACCCTTGACTTGTCCGTATAATTGGGAGATGGAGACCGCAAGAGCTTGCGGGCTCAGAAGTTTTTGATTGTGATGAATTTTCAACGTACAATGCCTTATTGTGCCGATCGGCCCTAGCAAGTTTTAGGATAGTACTAGATCCTTGGTGTTTGATGATGAAGTCCCTACAGAGAATGGGGTTAGTTCTATATAGGGTAACTAGAGAATTGAACGTGAATATTACGTTACTGAGCTCAGAAAGGCAAAGTGATGGCAGAAAGAAAAGAGTGTAAAGGAAAGTATCTACCTCAAGAATTCGGACGCATAGCAATTAATGCCCAAGCCCTGGCTTGGCAATCATAGCAAATTCTTAAGTCTATAGATCCCAAGAGGTAGTCAGAGGAAGTGCGGATAGCTCCAACTAAGCTGAAGATCAACGTACTGGTCGATATAAATGAGCCTACTCAAGTCCTTATGATCGGATCTTAGCTCAGCATCGAATTGAGGAAGGATCAGATAAGTTCTCTCTGAGAAAACCTGGATGTGTTTGCTTGGATGCATTCAGATATATGCGGGATATCGCTCGAGATAGCATGTTACACACTAAATGTGGACCCAAAATACCCCCTTGTAAAATAGAAAAGACGCACCCTAGGTCCAGAACGATCTGCTACGTTGGAGAAGTGGATAAGATAAAAGAAAACGACTTCATCCGTGATGCTTTATACCTTGAATGGGTATCTAACACTGTGTCTATTAAGAAAGAAAACGAGAAGTGGTGGACATGCATTGATTACTCGGTCCTGAATAAAGCATGCCCAAAGGACAGCTTCCCATTGCCCAAAATTAACCAGCTGTTAGACGGGGTTGTCGGACAAGAACTACTTTCTTTCAAGGATGCTTATTTCAGCTATAACCAGATACCGATGCACGTTCCATATCAGAAGTATGCGAGTCTTATAATTGATTTGGGATCGTACTACTACCAAGTGATGTCGTCGGTCTGAAGAAAACTGGAGCTAATTACCACCGATTGGTGAATTCCATGTTCAAGGACCAGATCGTATGGACAATTGAAGTGTATGTTGATGATATGCTCGTGAAGTCATGGCTATCAACAAACTACATGGATGATCTTTTGGAAATGTTTGGTGTATTATGGAAGTACAGGATGGAATTAAACCCATTGAAGCATTCCTTTGGAGTTGTAGTGGGCAAATTTCAAGGGTTTATTGTAAATTCAAGGGGCATTAATGCCAATCCAGAGCAGATTAATGCCTTGAAACATATAATTGCCCCAACCACAAGAAGGGTGAGGCAGAGCTTGAATGAGAAGGTTGGCATGCTAAGTCGATTCATCTCAAGGCAATCGATAAGTGTATACCGTTCTTTGATGCTCTCAAAAAAGAAAAATGAAAGTTTGTCCGGATGAAGGAATGTCATGACGCTTGCAAGGAATTACTAAGGCATATGGAAAGACCACCGATCCCATCCAAGCCCTGGATGAGGAAAACCTATTTATCTATTTGGCAGTATCTGCTCATGCACTAAGTTCAACATTGGTACGCGAGGACAAAAGGATCCAGAGGCTAGTATATTACATCGTCAAGCAGTACCAAAGATGAAAGGAATTATCTAAATCTGGAAAAGCTCACTTATTTTTTGTTGGTTGTATCAAGGAAGTTACGACCATACTTCCACGCTCATCCAATAAAGGTGCTGAATGATTTGTCCTTAAAGTAAGTACTACACCGACTTGAGACTTTGGAAAGGTTATTGAAATGGAACATCAAGCTGAGCTAGTGCACCATCACTTACCATCCAAGGAAGGCAATAAGGGGACAAGCATTGGAAAATCTCATCGCTGAATTTACCGTTCGGGAAGGAAAAGAGGTAGATGATATAGTCACACTCCCTTAATTGAAATTATTTATAGATAGAGATTCTAATGAATGTAGTTCTAGGGTAGGAGTAGTATTAGTGACTACAGAAGGACTGCCTATTTGCTATGTATTGAACCTAGAGTTGCCCATGATAAATAACGAGGCTGAGTCTGAAGTGTTGATAGTGGGACTTGGGATAGCGAAAGAGCTGAGAGTAAGGATGCTGCATATATTCAATGACTCCCAGTTGGTGGTCTTCTAGTTAAAGAAGGAAATCCAGGCTAAGTGCATGAGACTTCCCCATTACCTAATGAGGATAATAGAACTACTGAACGATATAAAGCATTACAGGAATGCACATCCCTGGAGAGTAGAACACGAAGGTTGATTCGTTGGCTAAGCTGCTAGCTCTGGAGATGCACAATTGATGGGATTGGTTCCAATGGAAGTTTGATTGGAATCGAGGATCCATTGGATGGATTTTGACTGGATCTTGAAGGACGAGTAGGAAAATGAGTCATGGATGACTCTGATCAAGGACTATTTGCCTAAGGGAACTCTCCCAAAAGGAAAGAATGAACGATGAAACTCCTTTGTAAAGTGCAGTAATTTATATTGCAAGGAGTGATGTACGGGAGAAGTTTCTCAACCCCCTTGATTTGGTGTGCAACCAAGGATGATGCTAAATCCTTATGGAAATCCATGAGGGTAGGTGTGATGGTCACACTAAGAGGCAGATATCAGTGAAGAAGGTACTTCACTATGGATACTTCTAGCCAACAATAAACTGTGATACTGCTGATTACACCAAAATGGTGCGACTGATGCCAAAGGTTTGCGAAAAATCTTGAGCGCCCCATCCATACAGCTTATGCAAGTGGTTAGTCCATAGCCATTTGTGGTTTGGGGAACTGATGTAATCGGTGTACTACCGATGTCAATAGTAGGAGCTAAGTATGTTATCGTTGCCATGGATTACTCCATAAAGTGGGATGAAACAAAACCGCTTTCCATGGTCATAATGAGGAAAGCGATCGGCTTTGTAATGAAGAATATTATCTATAGATTCAGAGTTCCCTAAAATATTACAGTTGATAATGGAAACCAATTTGAGAGTGCCAAGTTCAAGGATTTCTACAATTGATACAAGATCGAGAAAAGCTTTTCGATAGTAGCACACCCACAGGCGAACGAATAGGTAGAGGCGGTAAAATCATCAACTCCATCTTGAAGAAATGGTTAACTGAAACCTAGGGCAATCGGGTCGATGAGCTTTCACTTGCATTGTGCACTTAGAGGATGATCCATAAGTCCATGACTAGACATATTCCATTTGCTTTGCTCTACAAAGCAGAGGCTATGATTCCAATAGAATTAGAAGTGCATTTTTTTAGAAAACACAATATGACTCCAAGGTCACTGAGGAACTCTTGCTTGAGTCCCTCGATTTGATTGATGAAAAACGAGAAGAGGTTGAATTAAGGGTAGCCGCTTACTAGAAGGGAGTAGCATGACAGTTCAACAATAAGGTTCGGAGTTGTACCTTCGAAGTGAGGGACTTCGTTCTGAAACGAGTTCTCACAGGTACAGCGACACTTGGTCCGACTTAGGAAGGTCCCTACGTGAATGAAAAAACTAAGATTCAAACTGGCTACTGCTGATGGAACCCCAATTCCATGAACGGGGAATAACAACCTATTGCAACGCTATTTCATTTAGATTTATTTAGTTTATTTTCTATGAATAAGACAACTTATTGAATTAGGAGTAATGTAATAAGGCGGAATTTGCCATATCTTTTGTTTATAAATAAAATTAGCTTCTTAAACCAATGGAACCATGTTCTTCTAAGGAAAATCTTATGCTATGTAATTAGCAGTACAATCAGGTACCCAAAGATTGGTACCGACCAACTCTTTTGATCTAGAATTAGGATGAAGGAGTATAATCATAATGGTCGATCAGATAATTCGCCCTTATCACCCCAGCATTGGAAAATGCCTAGAGATAGGTAAAGTCAACGTGGGATGCCTGGAATCGAGCAATTAAAGTGCCAGTTTTTGAAGATAGAAACTGGTGTGTTGTCGAAGTTTTAATGACCATGCTTGTGGCCTAGCAGGTTGTGCTTGGATGAGGATAAGCGCGGACGGTTAAAGAACACTCTCGGTCAACACCTGGAGGTAGGTAAGACTTAGAGCGGATGTCCAAAATTAGGCACCCGAAGCACCGGTTCTCGGAGATAGGAACTGTTGTATAACTAAGATTTTCACGACCACCCTTACAAATTGACAAGACATGCTCTGTCGAGGATAAACAAAGATGGTTGATGAATCTTCTCGGTCAACACCCTGAGATAGTTGAGATTGTGAGTGGGAGCCCAGTGATAGGCGCCCAAAAATCTAATTCCTTAAGACAAGAAACAATGTGTAATTTAAATTCCTATGACATGTTTGCGGCCTGGCAGGACATGCCCGGCTGAGGATAAAATGAGGAGGATCGCGGAGCTATTTCAATCGAGGCTCGAAGATTGGTAAGGTTGAAGGTTGATGCTCAGAGATAAGAATTTGAACTGTTGATCCCCAGAGATAGGGATCGATGAATAATTCTACTATCTATCACTTACGACCTGACGAGACATGCCTAATCGAAGGCAAGTGATAAGTATTAACATATGATTTCGATCAATGCCCAAAGCTAGGCAAGATCAAAATATGGTATCCAGAGATAAACACTCGAAGCATTATTTCTGAAAGACAAGAAATAGTAGGAAGTCGAGTATTCCTCTGGCTATGAACTTGTTCGCGGCAGGACGGAACTCGGCCGAGGATGAACAAAGTTGGCCAAGGAGATAGATAAATGAATAATAAGTTCTATTTGTCAAGAGGGGAAATGTTTTGGCAATGGTAAACAGTACCATATGGTGGAATATAACTGAGCAATCTTAGAAATTTTCTTGTATGTACAGAGCTACAATAAGTAATAGAATTGCACAAACACACGCATGTATAATATAAGTATATCACATTACAAGCAGTTATATTATACATGTAGGTAGCTATTTATAGACAAGTAAAATAAAAGAGCAAGAATGTTAATATGAACAAAGGTTAAAAAAAACAACGATCTATATTTACAATCGCTTTTTCATGCAAAGGTTGTGATTGCCGGCCTTGCCTTATAAAACGAAAATGAAATGCATAAAATGAAGACCAAAACGAGTTGTCTTCAAGGTACATTAGAAGGTATTGAAACTACCTTTGTAGAAAACTTGATAGGAAGCTACTTTTTTTCCCTTCTCTTGTTGTCACCCTTAGGATCGTCCTTCATCGGGCGCTTCTTCGAATCTTTAGGTTTTCCTTTCCTAAGTATTCCCATCCCGGGAGTGCTGCCTTCGGAGTGTGTGGTCTCTCTTCAATATTAATAATGACGAAATCTTCAGGTTTATTGACAGAAGGGTCAGAAGATTTTAGGGTGCAGCCAGTTCCGCTTCCCTTTGGAGGCTTGATTTTAAGGGTAGGAATCTTTGATGTAGGGTCTGGTTTTCCTAGGCCAATAAGCTCTTTAGTCCCAAGCTCTTTCTTAACTTTTACCTTTGGTAGGTTGAGCTTCCATCTCTCTACCATGGAAATAGTATATGTTAGGCCCGTAACCCTGGTGATAGTGATGTCTTCCCTGAGGAACTGTGAGGTGTCATCCAAACCTTCTAGAGCCATGATCCTCTCTGAATCAGACTACGGGCAAAGCTAGAGGGAAGGAATGGAGCAACTAGTCCCATGGTAATGGAGGTTGACTCTATTGGGATGGCTACAGGACCCAAACCTTGAGTAATTGACGGTGAAATAAGAGGAAGTAACGGATGACCTGCAAGTTCACAAATAGTGATTTAAAGTTTAGTGACAATCTTGGGCAAGAACTAAAGCTTCTTGAACATCGAAGAGATGAGATAAATACCATCACTAGTTGGAGTTTCTTTAGTAGGAGATGTTGCGACTTCACCCTCTTCAATTGACGGCTGCATTAGTTGAGAGACGAGGATAGGAATAGGGCTCGTCAGTGATCATGGAAACTAAAGCTGGAGATGTAGTAAGGGCGGCCTTAGAGCTAGCCCCCATGGAAGTCGGGATTTAAGTCGTAAGCTCTTTAGATTTGAAGAAGAAGATTCTTCATGGACCAATGCACTAGACCAGCACTAGCCTCGACGTAAGCTTTTCTTGTAGTCATGTCTTCTTCAGCCAAGATGGCCTTGCTTTTCTCTAAGGATACGATGTCGTTGACATCCAAGTATTTGGCCTTTAGTCGGTCTTCGATGAACCTTCAACGGACTCAGCCGCACATCGTTGAATTTCTTCCTATGCATTAGCTAGGGTTACGGAATAACTAGTTCCCAACCACTTCAAATTCTTGTCTTCAATCACATTGAAATTTTTTATTGAAGAGTGGAGTGCATTTTCTCCTTATCCTTTACGGCTTGGTTTTTATGCTCGTTTATTTCAACTACGACACCACCGAGGTCGACCTGAGCTTCTACTTTTGCCTCCACTTCGACCCTTAAACTGGTCTGGAGTCTTTCGACTTCGGCCTTGAACATTGGGATTTCTGTGCCTTTGGCCTGAAATGTCATGTCTTTTTTCTACAATCGCCTTATCCTTGGCATTGATTTGGGCAGTAAGCTCGCCGCTCACTAGTGGGCCTTCTTAAGATGATCGTTTATAACATTGAGGGCCTAGATGTGCATGAGAGATGATTCCTCGGTTAAAGCTTTAGAGTTATCAATCGATTTTTTAGCTTCATCTTTTTGTTTTGCGAGCTCAGCCACCTCTCTCTTATAATCAGCTATTTGTAATCCTTCCTCTCCTATTCAAAAGAATGGATGTCCACCTGATTGTTTTTGTTGACATCGGAGAGGGCAAAGTAAGTTTCATCCATTTATAGAGCTAGTCAACTAGCTCAGCAATTCCTCCAACTCTCTGATTAGCTTCTTCTTGGCGAATGTCCTTGATATCAATGTAAAATTTCACCTTTAGCAGGCAGGGTTTGGAAAAACAGCATGCATCTTAGTCATTATGGATGCTGATGAGCCTAAAAAACGTATGGGTGGAACTTGGTGAGCAGAAGCCTCCTTGGACATGTGGGAAGTGGATATAATAGTGACTAGGGGCAAGAATGTCAAAACTTTTGAGAAGAGTACATAGGTTGAGAGTGTGGCAGAGAAGACCCAGAGATAGGACCATGATGGTTGTGGGAATCGCAAGATTTCTTCCTTACGTCAAACTATTCCCATTCCTTACCCTATCGCTTCCTCCTTTCCTTATCTTCATAGTATTCCTCCTTTCTCTTCTGCCTTTCTTCTTTAGTCTCTCGATGCAAGGAGGAGTAGTGAGGATAGGGATCGAGAGTGATTTCTCGACATTCACGGGTGCTCGAATGAACATAATGGAAGTGATTTCTTCCTATTATACCTAAAATGAAAGAAGAGGATCGTATCAGTCGTATAACACTCAAGTAAGGGCAGATGCATGATATGACTATCCATGATCTTAGAAGTGTGTGGAGTGTTGGTGTTGCCCTAAGTACTCTATAGACTGTGTTTAGAAGGTTGTAAAGATGGGATTTCACTTCCCTCGACCAGGAGACCCCCGGATAGGAAGCTGAAGCACTAAGAATACTCCTTAAGAAGATCGTCGATCAAAATGTCAAGATCTTTTAGTGAGTTGAAGATTAGCTCTAAAGAACCAGTTGGAGGATTCACCTTAGCTCTGGGAATCGTGCTCGGTTCATTGTCCAGTTGGGACCCTAATGGTTATTCGCTTCGAATGTGATTGTAACACCTCATATTTTTGGTAACATTATTTAGGATGTTTAATTAGTTATATTAAATAAAATAATGTGTTGATTAGGGGATTGAGATTTTATTTTATTAAGGGTTAACTATGCCATTTAACCAATGAATTAAAATAAGAGTTGACATGAAATAAAGGAGGGGTAAAATAGGAAAGAGGCTATTCTTATACACTAAACCCTTGGCTGTGTATCCTATACACGTTCATTTTCATTTATCAAAATTTTTAAACTTGAGGCTGGCCACCATTAACAAGAAAAAGGAGGAAGAAGATTAAGAAAAGCTAAGGAAGAAGCTAATTCAAATCAAATCCATTCACATCTCAATCTCTTTAATCTCTAAAGCTAAGGTGAATAATGATTACATCTCATATTTCTTTTGTTTTCGGTTTTAAGATGAAATCCGAAATATTTTGCATTGATTTGCTATGTTTTTGAATGATGGAATGGTTATATATACTTGTGGATGATTTACGGTTGTTCATATAGATTTTATGACATGTTTTGATATGAAAACCCTATTGAATGACATCCAAATGCCTTGTGAATTTTTATGTAGACTAGAATATTATTTTAGAGACGAGTTTCAATTTTCAGAATTATCTAAATTTTTGTGGAATTTATATAAATTTTCTAGTGAAGAAAATGTTATTTCGAATTATAAATTATTTACAGTTAAATAATAATTGGTTTGGGTCTGAAATTAATATATGTTAGAGAACATATTAAAAGTGATTTTCTAGAATTTTTGTAGAATTTTCCTAAGTGTTTTAATGGGTATATAAAATTATTTAAGGTATGGGACTTAAATGTTTTATATATTTATGAAAGGAGAAAGGGCTTTTTGTAAATAAATTTAAATTGTTAATTCTGGAAAGTCGGCAGTACTTTTAGAAAAGAGAAACTTGCAACCAATCACAATTTGACAAAGAAGGAAGGTCATGTACAAAGAAATAGTTTAAAAGGACAAATAAACATGTTTTTCACTGTTTCGATGCTTTCGGCACCAGATTCCGCCTCCTTACCTTCGCCTCCGACTCCATCGAAACTAATGCACGTGGTATCAGGGAACTGGTACATAGTGAAATGGATGCAGGCGAAAGGTATAGGGTCGAAACCAGGGGTTCCGAATGGGTTGAAGCACTACTTTGCTTTTAAATGAAAATGTGCCAGCTTGCTTTAGACTAAGTAGCTTTTGACTTGGTTAGCTTTTGACTAGGTCAAATGGATTTAAAGAAATGGTTTCGATTGGGTTGCACTTTTGTTCTAAATGGCTGCTTTTAACTAAGTCGAAACCTTTTGGATGCCGCTACCTTCCATTCTACCCAGATGGTTTCGAACGGGTTACTTTGTTTTCTAAAATTTGGCCACTTCTCCAATGCTTTCGAGGGGATGGTTTCGACACCATCACTTTTTTACTTAGGAACAATTTCGAAAGGAATGCTTTCAACTTTAATGGGTGTCTGATCCTTTTGCTCTACTTGAAAGCATAATCCAAATGGTTTCGACTGAAACGGTTTTCAAAGGTTTTGAAGGGGTAAATTTTTGAATGGTTTCAAAAGGTCTCCACATGTTTTAAATTAAACCCAAGTACTTTCGAAGGGTAAGATTTGACGCCTTCAAAAGGTTTTAATGAATGGTTTCGAAGGGGTGGTTCCCCAGGGTTTTGAAAGGATTGAAAGGAAAGGTTTTTCCTATGTTTTTGAAAGGCAATATTTAAAGGTTTTAAAAGAAGGATGTCTAGGATTTTAAAGCTTTCGAAGGGAAGGTTTTTATTCTTTCGATAGGAAGGATTTGAATGGTTTCGAAAGGAAAGATTTGGCCTTTCGGCCTAGGTTAAGTAAAGGGTTTTACTTGGTTTAGAAAGGGGTATTTTCAATGATTTCGAAAGGGTTGTTTAAAGGTTTTAAACAAAGGTTTCGAATGTATTAACTAGGCAATATAGCCTAAGTGTTTTCAAGTTAAAAAGGGTTTTAACTTGTTTTGGAAGGATAGCTAATCCTCATTAAAATTCATCAACATTATTTTGAGTAAAATATATATAACATGGAAAAATAGCTTAGAATAAAGCTAAGCATATATTTTCCATGTATAAGTATGATTTAAAAGGTTAAATCATTTTGAAAAGGTTTTCAAGGAAAAAGATGAAGGGTAGTTAACCCTAAGAAAATAATTCAGACAGTTAGTCCAATTTGCGGACAGTTAGTCCGCTTTGCGGGCAGTCAGCCCAGTTTTTAGACAGATAGTCAATTTATTACTTGTGGACAGATAGTTCATTAGTTACTTATTTTTAGCATAACAGATATTGCTATTACTATTATTGTTATTATAATCAGTTGATTAACGAGTTTGATTGTAGGAAAAGATTTGCAAAATATATGTTTTGAAAAGAATATTAGTGATGGGGAACCCCTTTCGCTAAGCGGGATGGTCTCACTTAATATCAGTAAATCGAGATGTAACAGTTTTATTCATACCAGGCTTTATGTATGACTTGAAGTTTTTTTTCCCTTTAAACTCTCGGGTGCTCATAATTGATTTGAGTAATTTGAGGGTTGAGGTTTACAGGTTTTAGTTTTGATGAATAAAGATTCCAAAGACGAGCAGGTGGCTGTCAGATAGCTAACTAGAAGTTTCAGTTTATTTCGCTGTGTATTTTAAGTCAGATATGACTATATTGCTTTGATCAACCAAGGGGACATCGTCATATGTCGCTCTTGGCCTATTTTTGTAATGATTATAATTGGTCTTTACCTGGGAAATATTATGTGATTATGTAACATGGATATGATTTAATGTTTTGAAATGTAATCAGTAAAATGTTGTTTTTGGAAATCTGCGATTTTGTTCATATGCAAGTGCTTTTGATATTATGTATACCATTAGCATTACCGCATTTTGTCACCAGAAGTTAATACTATGGATGACTGCAGCATCTGTAGTGCTTAGCTTTTGGCCTCTATATACGGGATGTTGCAAGCTGGTATCAGAGCATATGTTTATGAAAAACTTTAAATTGAAAATGGTTTTTAAAACACAATCCTAAGGAATTAGAGTAAGATCGGGGTATGGGATAACGCTATAGTAACGTACTTGTATTTGTTATACATAAGTATACACTTTATCTCTAGTCTTCTATCTTTGTTAATTATTTTTTCGTATCTCATGAGGTTTGAATATATATATATGGATGGTAGAAGAGGAAGAGTTAACTCAGGAGGGGAGTGCACCGATAGGAATGCCAGACCTAATGCAAGGAGGACCCAAGGTCAGGCACAAGCAGGGAATGTGGGTGCTGGAGTCCCGCGGGTGGACATGGGAGCCATGTATCAGTTTTTTGTGAATATGATGCAAGCTAGAATTGCAGCTGGAGTGGTAGGAGGAGATGTTGCCACTACAACAAAATAGCCTTTTAACAACGTTTCAAAACTGCTGTTAAATGATATAACAGCGTTGTGAAGAACGCTGTATAACGAAATGCGGTCGTTGATATGTAATTTCAAACAGCGTAAAAAAACGCTGTCAAAAATAATTTTCCACAGCGTTATTTTGTCGTTGTTTATTTTGTTTCTACAGCGTTTATATTTTGCTGTGGAAAAGTGTTTAAAGTGGTATTTTACATTTCCACAGCGTTTAAAATACCCTGTCTAAAACAAACTCATCAGTTTTCAACAGCGACAGTAAAACGCTGTTACTAATTATTCATCAGCGTTTCTAAAACGCTGTTGTATCAATGTGATTTATGTTTTTAAATAACTTACAGCAAGGCTTTAACGCTGTCGTATTATCATGAGTTATTTTTCCAAAATACTGACCGCACTTTTTAAACGCTGTCGTTTATGACAAATCATACCACTACAATAATCACATATCCGTAATCTAATTGCATTTAATTATATTTCAATCGGATAATATACAAAACATATACAAATCAAAGTAAAAAATTATAAAATAAAAGCATAACAATTGATCATTTCCATAAAATAGCTATACAATATCCACGAACAAAGCTTGCTTACAAACAACGATGAAATTTATAAACCATCTTCATATAACATTAGACAAAGGCCCAACATCTACAAAGTTTTGCTTCAGATATTAATGACAAAACATGCACCCAAAAATCTAAAGAGTATCTTGTCCATTTTTTGCATCTAAAAACTTCACCTACCTGTAACAAAGAAATTCAAAAGTTAATGATCAAATACACATTTAAAATAACATATTTAATTTGCAACTATTAAAAAATTGCAACACATTTAAACACAAATTTTTCAACTTCTTCAAACCTTCACCCTACTGCACTTCAATCTCCATTTCAATCATCGTCCACACTCACAAATCCACCCAACAAACACCCTACAACTGCATCTACAAAACTGTGCAAAACATCGTCCAAGACTCATACTTCACCTGCCATAAACCACTACCATTCAAAACTCATAAATTTCAAAACCGTGCACAAACCACTGCACTTCAAAGCTTTCCACAATTCAAAACTTGCAAAACTATGCACAAGCCACTCGATCACATCCATACCACACCATAGCCTGTGACTGCCTCAGCAACAATCAATATTTTTTTCCCCTGCAAACTTCTATACCACTGCCTCTTACAAACCCAAACTGCCGAGCCCCACTTCTTCAACCTGAATCAAAGCCGACCTCCAATATACACAACCTGCCATATCCACATCCAAAATCACCAATCACCCATCATCCACACTCCCCTCTACCAAAAAGGAACCAAGTACATCTTCACTGCCTTCCCTTACTTCACAACCTCCACAGTTTCTTCCATAACTTCACACCCATCATCCACCCAGTAACCAAATTATGTAAAGTTGACTAGTGGTTTTGTATCAGTGTTTATATAAGTGGACCACGAGACATCAGTGAGGACTCATGGTTTGAGGGTCTGATAGGTTTGGTCGAACCATCAAGAACCATGCATGTTTTTTAATAGTGAAAAGGTGAATGATATGCAAGCCCGATTGCAGGGGTAGACAAGTAAGGCAAATGTCTAGAACAACCCAACGTACAAAGGCAACCATTTGAAACTGTCCCTACGTACATTCACTGTCCCTACACTCATAAGCTTCATAACCTCCATTCACTGCCACTACACATAAACGACCAGACAACACAACACTTGCCCTGAACCTCTCAACCATCTCCCCATCATAACTAGAAGCAACTCAACAATTCCAAACAACCTTCCCACCGAATTTCAAAAAAAGAGGAGGTCAGCTCAGTTTTGTTTCAAAACTGAGTGAGCTCCTCAAAACTGAGAGCTGAGACCTCAGTTTTGTCATGCTCAGTTTTAACAAAACTGAGCTCCTCAAAACTGAGACCTCATTTGGCATTAGTTCAGTTGTTTCTCAAATCCAAATTTCATGAATTTAGAAGATGAACTCTAAACATTAAAAATATTTCAATTAGAACAAAAAACAGTTATGAAAATTATTTTTTGGTTAAAATTTGGATCTGAAATTAATAATGGATTAAACATTAATATCATCTCAAATGCTATGTTTTAAAACATGTACCATGTTATTTTACAAATGCCAATTAAAATTGAGAATACTTTTTTTCATCAGTATTTATAATTTTCCTAAAATGGATTCTAAGCTTAAAAAGAGGAGGTAAAAAAAGTGAGATTCAACTAGAAAGACTTAGGATTGCTACAAATATTAAAATCTAATTACTGATAAAAATAAAAAATTTAGGCTGTGGTCTACAAAATATATGAAGCATTATAAATGAATTTTGTAAATTTATTTGAACGTAACTACTGATTAGAAATTTTTTTGCAATGTTATTGTAAAATCTTTTTCTTCCTTTAATATATTCTTATGTGCTTTTGAATGTGGAATTTGTTATGTGTTCTTTGTAGTTTTTTCTCTGCTTGTAGCATGAAGTAATATTTTTCCATCTTTGATTCTAATTGACTATTTATCTTTCCAAGGGAATTTTTTTTTCCAAAATTATTACACAAGTATTATTGACATCTTATCTCAAAATTTCCAATTTTCTACAACTGCATTTAGAAAATATAATATCAAGCAGGAAACATTATTGGTTTAGGTTTACATTAAAAAACAAAATGACTTTAGACTAAAATATCATGGATATACATTGAAATATAATTTATAGGCCTTCAACTAGTGGACCAGATAATTACTGTTAATTGTTTATATGAATTTACCAAGTTCAGTTTCGGGGGATTATTAAAGTATTCTCTTTTCAACCTAGATAATGGGTTACTTGGAAGCAATCAAGCATCTTTTCATTCGATAACACACTTGATTGGTTCTTTCTTCATATAAGGTACTATCAGTTTGTTCTCTTTTCAAGAGTTCATCCATATACATATACAATCACAGTGCACTTTTGTAATGAACCTGAAAATACCTAACAGGATGACCAAAGGAGTTTACATGCTGGGTATTACTCCTATATTTTTTGTGCAAGCATGTATAATCTTACTGACACATTGTGCTTTTATTTTTAACATTGTGCATATTTTATATAAACAAAATGTTGTGAAACTTACGTAGAAGTTGAGTCCACTCTAACATTCGCAATAGGCCATGCTACCGTCGAACCAACAGCATCTGATAAGCATTCCATGAATGACGTAGGCCTCCATAAAGGTGCATTTGGGACTTTTACAATATCCACCCAAACTCTTATTGCATTTGGTCCCAGTGGAATAGAATGAACCTTATCATTTGGATCAATTGAAGATACGGTGCCTTCAGCTACTATTTTTCCCATGCCATCCACATCAAACAACTTGCACTTGGCATTCACCGTGAAATTTGCACTCTAATAATATTAAAAAAATGTTGATACATTATGAAAAAATCTTAAAAATAGATATTAGCAATATAAACATATTACCGTAAGAGACACTGGAACACTGCTCATAGGAGTAGGTGGTGTTGTGTTCTCAAAAACCACTTTTGATGTTGGCCATGCTATTTTCTTACCGACAGCTTCTCTGATACATGTCATACCTACTATTGGTCTCCACAAAAAGGCATCTTCTTTTTTCGGACTGTCCACCCAAACTATCGCGGCTTCAGGTCCAAGAGGAATGCCATTAATAATCTGATTTGAATCACTCGAGTACACTCGTCCTTCGGCAACTAATTCCTTGCTTCCACCCCAATCGAACAACTTGCATTTCTTTCCTGTGCTATCGGTTTTGCTCTATCAAAGGAAAAAATATAGTCATCTAATAAAAGTAGAATATGTAAAAATACACAAAAGCATACCAAAAAATATCATAAAATATCATACCTCATTTTCTTTTTTAGAGTTCTCCCTTATGCGGATAACTCTATCAGCTGGCCATGCTACCATCTCATTCTTGGCATCTCCTATATATACCAAACCAGGTGAAGGCCTCCATAAAAAACGTCGAATTTTGTAGGATGGACTATCAAGATTTTCATGGCATTCGGGCCTAAAGGTACCCCATTGAAAAGATCTTTCGGATCAGTTGACACAATTTTTCCTTCGGCGACAACCTCTTCATCATTCCCGTGCCAATGCAGTAAACTACAATTGTCACATATTTTATTATGCTTACTCTGCAATTAATAAAAACTAAATCACATAATTATTAATTTAGATATCAAATTTTGTATGATGTTTTAACCTTAATATGGTATATTTTTACCATTTGAGGTACATTCTCTTCTCCACAACTTTCTTTACCCTGCCAAATCAATAATATTTGAAAAATATTAGAGAATTTAAACTTGTAGTGAATAATATTTGAAATAATAGTTGCCAAAGCAGGGATAGTTGTGGAAGACCTAAGTGTTCTGTTGGTATATGGATTAGTGAGTAGTTGTTGATGGAGCAATTTGATGTAGATGATGTAGATAATACTTGATTGTGCTTGTACATGAAATTACTTGTTCACGAAAACTTACAATGCATGTGCTATTCTGAATTCTCGAAACTCAAAAGTTCACAAAGCTCTATTACTTTTTGAATCGTAGATATAAATGTAGACCTCACGTGTGTAGAGTTTCAAACGAAATTAACATTATTGAAATTACACCTAGACAACACATGCATATATAAATGGATATATTCTGGGAATTGGATGAACTGATATGACATAATACAAATATCTATAAAGGTGTTTATATGGTACATAGGGTATCTTATAAGGTACTATTTGGTATTTACAGTAGTTTTTTTTATCTGAGACACTCACAATTTAGATGACCATAAAATCAGAGGTGTTTTCATCTTCGACATACAGAATCTCAAGTATATTTTAAAATCGCCGTATTCAAAATTGATGCATTTTGAACTAGCGACCATGGAATTCAAAAATTCATACTTTATAAAATATTATTATTATTATTATTATTATTATTATTATTAGAAGACAGATTCCCTTAAAATCATATATCTTATTCAAGACTTTCATATTTCAAGACATTATGCTCGTATATGTATAAGTGCAGTATTCTTAAAGCATGATATCCAACCAAATGTGTATCTGCCACTGAATGTTTTGATGAAAAGAACAGTATGCTGTTGACCGCAGATATATCTTGTGTTCGTGCATATCATTTTATATTGAACAAAATAAACTTTTTGTATTAGACAAGTTTTGAAATGATTTTTGTTCCAGAATTTGTGAACTATACATAATACGCCGAATTTTGCACTCCAACTTTTTGAGCAATTCAAAATGTTCAGACACATAATTATTTAAAGAATTATTCACTGAAACACAGTAAAGTCTGGAAAACATACCACTTTTGTCATGGGATAAATAAGTATATCTTTTATTTAGCTAATTGATTAAAGATTAAAGATGATAAACCATAATTGATAAAACTGCATGTTTTACCATTTTTTCATTGGAACACACACCATAAGAATTGGCTTAATAATTGGTTAAAGATATCAGATGATAACAGATACAGAATTTAACTACAATGACATGGATCTAAAATGAGAATATATCCATATAATATCCATTGTGGTTTGATGCATATAGAAAAACCATTTGAGAAATATGAACCATACTATTTATAACTTGATAAAAAAGAACTTTGCAATTTGCAGTTTGAGAAATATGAGAAGGCTGATTCCTTCATGCTTGTCTATGGTTGGTTAGTTCATGGCAACTTTCATTAACGTGCGAACCAAGTAATAAGACTATTAAAATTCCATACCTGACTTTTCATTAACGTGTGAACTAACTGCTCTAGCTCTGAAATCCTATGTTGACATTGAGCTACCTGCTTATCTTTGATGTTAGACATAACTGCCCTGGACATGGTTACACCCCTTCCCATTGCTCGTAGTCGTCCCGGTCTGTCTTGTCCCAATACTAATGAGAGAGTATCTTCTTTGAACTTACATGTTAAGCTAGATTGCGACTCATTTTGAACATTTTTTATTTTCTCCTACAAAAGTGAACACAAATTATATTTTGTAAATTAGTTCTAAATTATATATTTTCAAAAAAATATGCTTAAATAAGCAGTACATAGCACTTACAATAGCATCTGCAACATGCGCATTCACTGGCTCACCATTTTTCTGAGTGTGAGATTTAATCCAAACATCAGATCTAAAAATGGAAGAGGGATTGATACTTTCGTCTTTCTGCATTAAAAAAGACAACATTAAACAAAACTAAAAACCATATTTAATAAATCGATATTTTTCTCACCAAATCTTCAGTTAATCGAGCCATCCCTCGACGACTACATGTGTGTGGCATTTGCATGTTCTTCATGGATTTGAATTTTTCACTTCGTAACTAGAGTACAAGTTTTTTCACATTGATTAGTTAATTTGCATTTTATGTACGCTTATATATCATATAAGAAATAATAAAAATTACATTACAATTACCTTAAACTCTTTACTCGTCTTTGACGCAATAAACTTCTTCCATTCCTTCATAGTTTTGACGTTTTCTGGTTTTAGTTGAAGTTGTTCCTCCTTGGTTTTTGCTTGTAATATCTTTTTAACGAATTTGCTTTTCGAACACCTCCAAATGCATCCCATTTGCTGAAAAATGGGAGTCTTTTGCCATTCCTCGTCTACTTTAAATCTAGCCTATAACATTCATCAAAGTGATAATCAAAATAATTTATTATTACATACAACAAATGATTCAAACTTATACTGCTACTACCATGCTAATCAAATAAAAAGGTTCAACACTGTAGATGTATTTCAAACTTATACTGCTGCTACCATGCTAATTAAATTTATGTATAGCTGTGTTTTAAAGATGTAGGATGGTAGTAACATCAGTTCAATGATTACATATGAACTTCACAAGAGTAACAATATTAGGTTAAGCATGTACCCTCCTAAACTTCAGGAGCACAATTTTAATGGACAAAGTTATGAAAACAGGTTAAAGACTTAAAGGAACCAAAGAGTTACTGCTAATAAATTAGTGGATGAAATATGTCAAAATCGATAATAATACTTGGGAAGAAAACATCACATACAACTTGTAATATAATTGTTGTATGTTTAGCATTTTTAAATCTCTGGCCACAAAAATTAGCAGGAGCATATAAGCAAAAATCGTAATTGCTCTGAACTACTGTCTGAAGTCCAAGATTTTTAACCATAAATTTTCACACAACACAACCATAAATTTAACCATAAATAACAATGTACAGGCTAGGAACTGCTATACATAAATTTAACCATAAATAAAACCTATGGTGTGCATAAATTTATTGACAAGAAATACAGACATGGTTGCTAAACTTATGAACGTTTCAACATAAATTTAACCATAAATTTCAGGAGCACATTTCAGAAGCACATTTTACCTGAACGGATTTCCATAGAACTACTTTCAGATCGTCACCAAGTTGCCTCCAATCATCAAGTGTATATGAAACGTGCTCACGGACAAGTGGCCCTAAATAAGAAGATAATTTCACCGAGCCTTTCCCTACCGGTATGCCCGATGAATTAAACTCAATATCAATTCGGCTTGCAACATCCGAAGGAAGTCTTTTAACTTTAGTTGGGCCTCTAGTCCTCTTTTTTGAAACTTGTTTTGCTTCAACATCTTCGATTGCTCTATCCACTTCCACTACAGTTTCATGATTTTCAACAATTTGCATAGTTGTGGAAGCGGTTGGCTTGCTTGCATTTCCAACATCCATGTTTTCTGGAGGTGGCTCAATATGCTCTCCCATTGCATTAGACCCATCGGATGCACATTTGCATTCTACAAGTCTTCTTTGATAGCGAGTAAGCTTCTTGCTTGTTGTTTTCTTTGTACTTTTAACCATTTTCTGCAAGCATAATACACATGCATAAGTGTAGTTAATAATACACATGCATAAGGCACATGTGTATGAAGTGTGAGCTTTGTTATACTCTGTAAAATCACATTCGTTTACATGCCATATTTGGTTGCTGCGAATTTCAACGATGAAGCCTATTAAAATAACGATTTTCTCTTCTCTTCTTTTACATATACACACACATATGTATGTATATTGCATCAGCTGAAAATCATGTCTACCGAACAACAAACTCGATGGTTTTAGCCAGCGACACATGGCTATGCAAAATAAAATGCAACTTGCAAAAAGCAAAGGAAATGGATTAATTTAAAAACTGCAAATCGCTTTCAGTAGAAAAAGGTCGAGGAAAAGTGCACACGTCAAATATTAAAATGCTATGCCACTCTCGAACACGACACTACGTCAATTTTCAACTAATTTGTATTACTGTATATGTGTGGTTAGCAGGGTTAGTATTTGATTTGACACGGAGAAGAAAAGTATTTAAAAAAATGTTGTTCCAAATGATATGCACAGAAAATATCATTTGTTACTCCTTGTGTAAATAGTTTGATAAAGATGTGCGTGTATAGGATCAATAACTGTGATGATCCCTTAATTACTTAGCAACCCGAGCTCGTGTTAGCCATGATAATTGGCTAACAAAACTGGGTATATGATATTTGCTGAGGGTAGAAAGATGGTTTGGCAAAGGAAAAGTGAGGAGATAAAGGTGGAGTTGATGAATGATGATCAGGTTGTGGTTTGGTTAGTGAATTGTTGCGTGGAGTTTTGCTGTTTGGTGGGGAGTAGTTGGCGATTGATATGTGTATAGGGAGATGATGGAGGAGCAGGGCAATTTGCAAGGGGTTCGGGCAGTTTGGAAGGGGTTGGTAGTGTGGTATATGGTTGGAAGTTTGCTAAATAAAATGCAATGCAAAGGAGAATAGTGAATATTATTGTCAATTTATCACAGTTGTTTGTTTTCATACTTGTAATTCTAATAATTGAAGAATTTACAGTAAGTGAATAGTGAATATTATTTTCCCTTTTGTTTGCTTGATAAAATTTCCCTTAAAACAGGAAATGTATCTACTGTTTTATAATTTTTGATAGTAGAATTAACAGAAGAGTGTTACAGTGTAGGAGTGAAATGATTGAACATTCCATCTTCAATGCACTATTATATTTCTTAAATGCAGTAAATAAAACTGAATTTTTTTTACAAGTTTTCGCAAGACAAAAACATTATAGAACTTGAACCGGCAGTGATGAAAAATGAAAAAAAAAGTAGTGGTGAATGAAAGCTTAAAGGTAAAATTTTATTAAAAGAAAAAAGTGCTTACATT
Organism: Allium fistulosum; assembly: GCA_030737815.1. Taxonomy (NCBI): domain Eukaryota; kingdom Viridiplantae; phylum Streptophyta; class Magnoliopsida; order Asparagales; family Amaryllidaceae; genus Allium; species Allium fistulosum. The sequence continues at coordinate 76,270,154 of CM060906.1, forward strand.
AAGTACAAGTTCGTAACAGTCTTTGATGTTGAAACGTTTGAGGTTTTAAATTTATGTACGTTGAAAGTTAAATTTTGCTTCCATTTGTGAAAGAAAAACAGTGCATTTTATATAAATTTGACGTTTGTAATAATAGGCGAATCTAAAAACATTGCACTCAAAAACAGTAAATTCAACATTACATAAGACATCGAATCTAACTCAAAACTACTTATTAACTACCCAAAAAAACATGACATTAGAACTACTCAAGTATGCCTTCGCAATCCTCCCTAACATAACTACCATCCTCGACCAAATCATCCTCGTTTTCTTCACAATCTCCTCCAACAATGTTTACTTCTTCAACAAATTCATCCATCTCTACTTCATGAAAACTTCTTGGCGGCGCTTTCATCACAACATACCAATTAGAAGAATCATTTTCTCTTGAATAAAAAACTTGTTTAGCTTGAGATGCGAGGATATAAGGGTCTCTTGAAAATGAAACCTGACTTTGATGTAAATTAACAAGAGTAAATCCATCTTCAACTTTCATCCCATTTCCTATGTTCGCCCAATGACACTTAAAAAGAGGAACATAAAACACAGTATAATCTAATAAAATTATGTCGGTCAATATTCCATAGTAAGTGACCACATCAACCACTTGAGAAATGTCTTTTGCACTTGCTCTGCACATGGTAGTCGCATCATAAGTCACTCCGCTATTTTGGGTTTCTCTATCAACATCTTTTATATGAAATCTTTGTCCATTTATGATATATCCTTTACAGGACAATGCAGTATTTTTAGGACCATATGCAATCCATCTTAACATTTCATCGTGATCCTCTGAATCAATAGGTATCTGGAAAAAAATATTTAAAATGGATTTTAAAAATAGTATCCTTAATTCATAAAATATAAAGAAAATTAACAAACCTTCTTTTTAATCCACTCAGCAAAATTATCTCCATGGTTTTTCCAAAGTAATGTTGCATTTTTTTCTAAACGCTTATTTAAATTTTGCAACTCCTCCAAATGCAAACTAGTACAATAAAAGTGAAGTTAAGTGATGATTGCAATTACAAACACAACAATTAAATGGAAGCATAATATAATATGTATACTCACTCCATAAATGGTTCCACCACAGCCATGTTCATTAGCACTGCTAAATGAGCAATTTCTTTCTCCTTGGAAGATAACGTAACTGATTTGGACATTGAAATTGGACGCCCTTCAAGTATTGCGTTATCTACATAATCTTCATTTCGATCTTTTTTTCTCTATATTTACCGATTTACTCAAAAATTCATTAAAAAATCTCATGCATTCTTCTGCAAGATAGGATTCTGCAATGCATCCCTCTGGTCGTGCATAATTCCTTACGTAATCTTTAACCGTTTTCATATATCTTTCAAAAGGATACATCCAACGAAAATGAACCGGTCCACACAATCGTGCTTCCCTTCCAAGATGAATTGTCAAGTGTATCATAATATCGAAAAATGAGGGTGGAAAGTATCTTTCAAGTTCACACAATATTTTAACAATCTCGTCTTCAAGTTGCTGCAACTTCTCTCTATCAAGAACACGTTGACATAATTTGTTGAAAAATAAACATAGACGAGTAATTGCTTTTCTGGGTTTTATTGGCAACAAACCTCGTAATGCAACTGATAATACTTGTTGCATCAAAACATGATAATCGTGAGACTTCAAACCACTAACTTTACAATCCACCAATGATACGCATTTTTTGAAATTTGAGCAATAACCATCAGGGCCTTTGAAATTATACAACCTTTGGCAGAATATTTTTTTATCCAATTTTGACAATGTATACGGAGCCGGTGGAAGATATGTTTTGGTTCCACGAGGTTGTGCATAAAGAGCATGCCGAATTCCCCAATCCTCTAAATCATGTCTACAATTAATCCCATCCTTTGATTTGTTGTCATGCAACATTGTACCTAGTATGCTTTCAGAAACATTTTTCTCAACATGCATTACGTCTAAATTATGACGTAATAGAAGTTCCTATAAAAAAAATAAAAGTTGTGCATTAAAATTTTATATTTTATATTTTTAACGGATTGATAATGAAAAATGTAACTTAAATACTAACCTCCCAATATGGCAAGTCAAAAAAGATTGATCTTTTTTTCCACCTTAATAGCTCTTTTTTAATAGGATCATTATCTTCATTATCATCATCTTCACTATTGTCGTCAATCTTCCTTTTTCTGCTTTTCCCCTTAATCTCTCTTTTTTTAGTTTGTCTTGTATCATTTAACTTCACGCTCTTCTTTTCGCTTTCCGTGTCTTTTCCAAAATCATTTGGGAAGTCCTTCAAAATAACAGAGATATTTTTGCCGGTTAGAATTCTAGGCATCTTTCCATCCTCCATGGTGTTATCAAACCAAGCCTTTTTTTTCCTCAATGGATTTGAAGAGGGTAAAAATCTTCTATGGCCCATATAAACATTTTTCCGACCATATTTCAACCATCGACGGTGAGTATTGACACCACATATTGGACAAGCTTTTTTACCCTTTACACAACATCCAACAAGATTTCCATAGGCTGGAAAATCATTTATCGTCCATAGTAAAATAGCTCTCATGTTAAAAAGTGTCTTACTTAATGCATCATATGTCTCAACTCCACTATTCCACAAGTAATGCAAATCTTCTACTAATGGCGCCAGATATACATCAATGTCATTTCCTGGTTGCTTTGGACCTGGAATTAAAAGTGTTAACATAATATTCTCTTTCTTCATGCACAACATAGGTGACAAATTATATGCCACAAGCATTACTGGCCAACAACTATACTTGGAGCTTAACATAGAAAATGGATTGAACCCATCTGTAGCTAGACCAAGTCTAAGATTACGTGGATCGGCTGAAAATGTTTTCCAATTTTCATCAATCATGCTCCATGTTACAGAATCTACAGGGTGTCGCATCTTTCCATCACTACTTTTATTTTTGAAATGCCATCTTAATTATTCGGCCATCTTTTCAGATCTGAACATTCTTCTAAATCTTGGGATTATTGGAAAATATCTCAACACTTTAACTGGGATACCCTGCATAATCTCCTTTGTATCTTGATTTATCTTCCATCGCGACGAACCGCATTTAGGACAGTTATTTAAATTTTTGTACTCTTTACGGAAAAGACAACAATCATTCTCACAAGCATGAATTTTTTCAAACCCCATGTCAAATAGTCTGAGGAATTTCTTTACTTCATATAAATCTTGGGGAGTACGTTATTCTTTGGTAGAAACAAATGTTGGACGGTAAGAAGTTTATCAAAACCAGTATCAGATAATCCAGTTTCACATTTAAGATTATACAAAATAGTGATGGCGGATAACTTTGTATGGTCTGTGCAACCAGGATACAATGGGGTTTCTGCATCCTCCAAATTTTTAAGTAAATCATCATGGCGTCTTTGTGCATCGTCCTTATCTTTGTCATCATCAAAAAAAGTATGATTAAAATAGTCTTCATCTTCATAGTGAATCATTTTGAGCAAGTCGTACATCTCGCCCATTTTAATCTTTTTTTCAACATTCACTTGCTCGCCATGATTATACCATGTATCGTCTTTATACTTAGGATCCATTCCTTTTATAATCAGGTGCTCAACAACGGTTTCACCACATTGACGACTAAGATTTCGACAGTCTAAACAAGGACACAATATTTTCTCCACATCTCCTAAATTTTTCGTCGCAACACGCACAAAATTCCGTGCTCCTTGGCCATACTCTCTGCTAGTTCTATGATTAAAATTGAAAACAAAAATATTAGCTTTTTTTATCAAAATATTAATTCTAAAGTTAAGTATAAATTAGTTACCATATGATTACCTATGTAGACGCAACCAATCTTTCTCCATCATCATATACAATATAAATTTGCAATCGGTTAATCTTCCTCCCTAGTTGTATGAAAAGTAACAGTATGAGTTGCTCTAAGTATTATAAGAGAAAAATAATGTTTGTTGAAATGTACACGTTGCTAAAACTAGTTTCTTTTACATGGCTTTTTATCCAAAATATTTTGGAATTGTTAATGGGTTCTTGGATTGTTCTTCCTTTCTTCTTTACTACACTAATTTCCCATTCAGGGCCTCAGGCTTCTCAAATCAAAAAATAAGTATAAAGCATGAGCATTACCAAAACTGAATTCCATTTTCAACCTCATTAATATTGGATACATTACGAGTGATACATATAAAAATTCATATATAACAGAACATGAGAGTTGCCCTTCAATGGGTCCTCGTTCCAATTGCTCAAAAAGAATATTTTTGAAAAATTCAAGTGGGAAATTATTGGAAATTTTTTGAATTGAAATGAATTATTAAAAATACGAGAAGAGCATATAAGCTCTTATTTGAGAATACTCCCACATTGTAAGGTAATGGTCATGTTTTCAGATGTGTGAAGTATATTGATATAGACTATTTTCTATGGAACTCTTAATTATAAAAATAGCATTTCTATAAAAGTTAACATTAGCACCAAACTGTTTCCAAAAATTTTGCCATTACAACGACGCTATTTTGTAGCATCGGAGTAATGTCTATGCATTACCCCTCTCCTGATACTTGGCTTGCACCATTAACAACAATTTTATCCACTTATACAACAATGCCAGAACCATATACAACAACGCCTGATATACTTAAAAGTTATATCCAATTGACAAAATTAGTTGAAGGGAAGACCTTCACACTTGTGAAAACAGAAGTCTGCAGAACCACCTGTACCTAAGATCTAAAGTCATGTGCATGCATGCACAAAGGAAATGACATTTTGAAATTAATTTTATCAACAAACTCAACTACTGAAAATCTAAAGTCATGCGCATGCATGCAGAACCACCTATACCAAGCGATGTTACATTCATTTAATTTTTAAAAATTTAATTCACTTACCATAATACTAACGATAAAATAGGGTAAGAAGAGAAGGAAATTAAATTAAAATGTACTTGCTTATGGTGCATGGAGTGACGTAGAATACTATGCAAGTATGGTTAGGAGATACAACATGAACCAAAGCATGTGAGGTAGAATAGTGTTTTGATGACTGAACGGAATACATCGAAAACTCAAATTAAAAAGTGAAATTATTTAGTATACTTTTATGTTTGTGTGTGGAAATGCTACTATGGAAAAATGGATTTTGTCAAAATATACATCGGAGATAAAATTTTAGACTGGACTACAAAACAAATCTTCAAATTGTACCTTGAATTCCTTTAAATACATTATAGAAATCTTTTTCTGTCTCGGTAGGATAATCCTTTTTTTGTGACTTGGTCTTTCCATGAATCATGTGTGTATATGTGCTTTTTCACATTTCAACTTCTAGCTTTGGAATATTGTTTTTGAGTGTGAATGAATAACTTTTTAAAGATGGTATCTACTAGATACGATCTTAAAACTATTATTTTCTAATCATCGTATATTACAATTTCCAATTGATTTATTTTTACTTTTTTCAAAGAACCTGTTCTCGTTGACTCTATTGATTAACGATTTTCCTTTCGTAAGTAAAATATATTAAATGTGCTTATTTATCGATTTTAAAACAAAGAGAATTTCTATCTCAAATAATTTATGTTATTTTTCTCGTAGACTCTGTAAAAATACATGCTCATTGTTCCAAAATGCATGCTCATTTTGATGCGATATTAATATTATTCAGCATAGTATACTGTAAAATTGTTTATGTGGTTCATGAAAGTTCGGTAAAATTTAACAGTAAAGCATGGTATAAAAATCGAATGTAAAAAGGCAGTGGTAAAAGGATGCACAGAGACCTAGGTAAACAAAACGTATCCCTAAAATCTTGGGCGGTTTTAAGAGGAAAGCAAGGGAAAAAGGGAGAGAGAGAGAGAGGCAGGCACGAGAGCGTCAGAGCGGGCAGGGTATGGGGCTTCAAAACAACCCCAGATTTGTGTCTGCCCGTCATTCGCCGTCACGTCGTTTAATGGAGTTTTTTGACCCTTTTTGTTTGGATTGGAGGAGGAACTAAATGACAGCGACTGCCCTTAGAATTGGGGACAGCTGCGTGCTGGTAACTTAACCGAAAGCAATAACTTACAACCACATTTTCCAGTCTGTTTTCCATCCAACATCATTTAAACCCCACTACTAGAGGAAAATAGTGAATCCGCCCCTGCTCATAGTAGTCACAATGAAATCTCTTTGCCCACTACTAGAGGTACCCATTCGCACATACCGGGGGCATATTTTAGGTCCGTCTATGTACGTCTCATGCAAGCAATTCAAGTGAGTTGTTTTGACTTTATGAATATATCTATTAACTCTTTTCTATTAGTGTTGAACGTTATGCTGATTGTAGCAAGCATTTTCTTGCTCTTGTGCATGTTGAGATAGTCAGTTCCACCGATTAATTATACTTTATCAGCAACCTTATCTCTTTAATGATCTAAGGTCAGGATAGCTAAACCAAGACTACCTAATTCTAAAGTACCTTTATTACTCAAAATCACTACGGGTATTCAAAAATTTTCAAAAACTTTACACACACCAAATTTTGTGGATCCAAACTCTGATGGCCCCTTTGACTGAAAACAAAATTTCCCAAAGTCAAGATTTAAAACTGTGTTCCAGTTGTCCAATTCTCGGTTGCGTTTATTATTTTGTTAGTGTCAGTTTTAGGTGTGAGTGTGAATTTCACTACAACTGGCCTGAGGTTATTTATTTACTTTTTATTTTTACTTTTACCATAAAACTGACACTTAAAGATCCTACAGCTGTGAGTGTGAATTTCATTACAACTGGCCTGAGTGTGAATTTTTACAACATTCTTGCCATTTAATTCAGACATCCTTCTTGACTCATCAAAACAAGCTGATATGAGTAAATTACTCGATTTATTTTCAAAAAGTTTTTACTATAAATGAAGCAGTGAAATCGAGTTAAACTCAGTCGGTTTTTTTATAGTTATCGCCTATAAAAGCTAGAACGGTCTCATGTATTGCCATAAATGTAGCAAAATCACGACAGTAGTAGTTGCGGGAGAGCCTAGAAGTTGAAATGACAACAAGAAGATGGGCAGTTATGCAAATATACCTTGCATCCTGACCAAAGTATGGTTAGCAAATATAAGCTGTTTAACACCATTTTGCTCTAAATTTTAAATTTTTATCCATTAACAGCTTTCATGCAAATTGAAAAACATAGCATAGCTGAAAAGAGAAACATACAGGCAAATCAATTATTAAAAGTTATTTGCCTTCATAGTATGAATTGTAGTAAGCAACATGGTATCCTATAAAACAATGTTAAGCCTACATGCAAATCAATTATTAAAAAATACTTGATTGATACAAACTGTCATGGACTGTATAGACCAAGCAAATGACCTTTTTCCAAACATGAAACCTTATCAGTTCACTGTCTATGATTACGGAACAAAGCAAGTGCTTTAGGTTGATGGGTCAAAATGAAATCGTCATTAAGAACATGTTTCACTGCTGAAATAACATATATGAAAAAATCAATCATAAATAAGAAAGTAGGAAATACACAAGTAAAAAAACATTGACTTATTCAATAGTTATCATACAAAGTCATTTGGCATGCCATGACTAACGAGCAACTTCCATATATGAAGATGAATAATGATGGTGGTCAGGTTTAAAACTAGATGTAGCAAACATACATCACTAAATTGAAGTGACAATTTTAGCAATATCCTAGCTAGTTTAAAAGGCAACACATGCAAATCATATTTCTGTATTTTATTTTCTCTTTCTGAATTACTAAGAGTATTGTACATTAGTTGAGTATGTACAACAATTAGTGGAGAAATTTATATCAGACTACATATTGTATCCTTACTGTTGAAAGCTTATCTACATTATACAACCATCTCAATCAATAAGTTTTAATCAAACTGTTGGATTCAGAACGACACATGAAGCGGTTTAGGATTCCTAATTAAAGTTCTGCTAAGTTGTTTAGTCCCAACACTAAAAGATCCAACCTCAATGATATATTATAAAATTGGAATGACACAGGAAGTAATTATAAACTTCCAGTTTATATTTACAAACATTCTTCATAACAACAACAACAACAAAAAATTGTTATGGAAGATATTTGATAAAGTAGCAGATGAGTAGTTAAACAAGCTAGGAAGGTTTGTTGTCATGGAATACAAAACATTTTAATGAAAATCACGTGAACCCTACAAAATCCAAATCTAATAACTGAAACGCATCAAATAACTGAAATGAATCTAATATACCTCAACAACGCACTATAATTACCGTTCGAATCTGAAGCGAAACTGAATCAAATCGCGTGAACCCTACAAAATCCAAATTCTGAGTTAGGGCTTGTCGACGAGCAACTCAATCGAATGGCAGAAGGAAGAAATGAGACGATTAGAAGAATCGCAATCAGAATCAAAATCTAACGGGAATTAATTTGGTACGTACCTCAAAACCTAGAATTTACGATGAGAAGAAATGAGATGACGAGAGTAGGAAGAGAGGAGAATTAATGGCAGGAAATTAACAAAAAGATGGGGTAAAATTAAAATAGGGGACGAAGATGAAAATAGAGGGAAGAAGGCAATGACGGAGGGAAGAAAACGAAAAAAGGGGGAAGAAAAATAAAAAACGAGGGAAGGGAAATTTTTTTTACTAAGTACGCGGCAAATTTTTTTCTCACGTTTACACGTACAAAATTTTATCTCAGCGTTTACACAAATTGTCCATATCATCCAAAATTACTTTTGACCGCATTTGCTCCCTAAACGCTGATAGTAATTGCTGTTGAAACTGAATTTTCTTGTAGTGTGCAAGGGCAGGAGTTCCTGAAGTTCTGGTAGTTAACCATTATGCTAAGCTGAGCGGAGATTACGCTAAGCTTGGATGGAAGCCATTTATGGGAACAGAGGATGCTATAGAGGTGGAAAATTAATTGCTGCACTGTGAAAGAATCTTTGCAGATTTGAGGCTCAATGATGAGCAGAAGAGGAAACTTGCTTCGAGACAGCTTCAGGGAGCAACTTTGTTTTGGTGGAACAGCATGACGGCTGGTGTGGATAAGGAAACCTTGACATGGGCAGATTTCAAGGGGAGGTTTAAGCAGCGGTTTATGTCTACGATGGCACAGTTTTCTCTGATCAAAAAGTTTGCTGAATTAGAGCAGGAAGAGATGTCTGTTCTGGAGTATGTTAGAAGGTTTGAGGAGTTGGCCAGATATGGGTATGCTTTAGTGGATACAGTAATGAAGAGGAATGATAAGTTTATCAGGGGGTTTAAGCCTAAGTTAGAAGGGCTACATTACCTCATATTACAGATCCTTCTGATTTTTTAGTGGAGATGACCTTAAGGCATGAGGAGATTCTTGATTCTCTAGAGAAGTGTAAGGCTAAGGAGACCGGTTAAAGTTTGACTTGTTAGGTCATAATTTTTTATGCAGTTTGCATGTGTTTGATTTTGTAGGGTTTGGAATTATTCTCAAGATGAATTGGTTAAACGAGTACGATGCTAGGATATTTTGCCGGGATATGAAAATATCACTTAGATACCCTGATTGTAGAGACAGGATTGTTTATACCGTAAAAGGTTCTAGCGGTGAGGTGAATGCTTTATTGGGTGTTATGGAGTTGGAAGATGAGCTGAGTTGAGTTTTCGTAGTTAGAGAATTCGCAGATGATTTTGAGCCTATAGTAGGATTGCCACCAAAATGAGCCATTGAGTTTCGGGAGCAGAACCAATGAGTAGGCCGCCAAGCAGAATGACTCCTATAGAGATGATGGATTTGAAGATGAAGTTGGTGGATCTGGAAGGCAAGAGTTTTATCAAGCCAAGCAGTTCGCCTTGGGGAGCAGTCGCAGCGTTTGCTAAGAAGTCGAACGGATTGTTAAGACTATATATCGATTATCGTAAGTTGAATGAGAGGACGATAAAGTATCGATATCCATTGCCCAGAATTGATGATTTGTTCGATCAGTTGAGTGGAGCCAAGATATTTTCTCAGTTAGATTTGGAAACAAGTTTCCATCAGTTCAGAGTAGCAGAGAATAATATACCTTTGATGGCGTTTAGGACCAGATATGGGTCGTACGAATGGTTAGTTATGCCGTTCGGACTGACTAATGCGCCGGCTTTCTTTGTGGATTTGATGAACCGAGTTTTCCGAGAGCACCTGGATAGGTTCGTATTGGTTTTCATTGATGATATCTTGATATACTCTAAGGATGAAAGAGAGCATGAAGTTCATCTTAGAGTGGTGCTTGAGACGCTGAGGCAGCATCAGCTGAAGGCGACCATTTCTAGAAGAAGGAAGTGCAAGTTTCTTGGTCATGTAGTCTTAGAGAAAGGGTTGTTGGTAGATCCGACTAAGATTGAAGCGGTGAATAGTTGGAAGAGACCCGAGACGGTGACTGAGATAAAGAGTTTCCTTGGATTAGCTTGTTATTATCGAAGATTCATTAAGGATTTCTCGCGGATAGCAGCACCATGACCAAGCTAACAAGAAAGGATGTGAAGTTTGTGTGGACCGATAAGTGCGAGGAAGCATTCCAGAGTTTGAAACACTTATTGACCCATGCATTTGTGTTGGTTGTTCCAGAAGGGAATCGAGATTTAGTGGTTTATAAAGATGCGTGTGGAAAAGGATTAGGAGCTTTGCTGATGCAGAGAGGTAAAGTGATTGCCTGTGCTTCTAGACATCTTAGACCGCATGAGGTCAGGTATCCGATGCATGATTTGGAATTGGTAGCAGTGATTTTTGCATTGAAGTTGTGGAGACATTACCTTTTGGGAGAGAGGTTTGATTTATATACCTCATAAGTCGCTGAAGTATTTGTTCTCTTAGAAGGAGCTGAACATGAGACAGCAAAGGTGGTTAAAGTTTATTGCCACTTATGATTTTGGGATTGAGTATACACCAGGGAAAGGCAACAAGGTTACAAAGGCACTTAGCAGGAAATATCAGAATGCAATGTTGGCGATGATTGCTGAGTGGAATGATTTGGAGGCATTAGAAGACTGTAGAGTGCAGTGGAGATCTGAGGCTGGGTCTGGTGGAGAAACCGTAGTGTTATCTTGTTTGGAAGTTCGACCAGTGATGATCGAAAGGATTGCTTCTAAACAGGAGGAAGATCCGGTATTAGCTGAAAGGATCAGGAAGTTAAGAGATGGAACTGAGAGCAATGACTTGAAAGATTTCAATCTTGACCAGAATGGATGGTTGAGAAAGAAAGGAAGATTATGTGTTCTGAGTGTAGGAAACATAAAGAAGAAGCTTGTAGGAATGCCATCGTTCGAAGTTCTCTATTCATCTAGGAGGAACTAAGATGTATCATATATGAAGAGGAGTTTCTTTTAGGAAGGTACGAAGCGTGATATTGGCTTATGGGTAAAGCAGTGCTTGATTTGCCAACAAGCAAAGGTTGAACACCAAAAGCCGAGTGGGTTGCTTCAGCCATTAGATATTCCGGTATGGAAATGGGATTATATTTCTATGGATTTTTTTGATGGGTTGCCAAGGTCGAATAGAAGAAATGATAGTATATGGATCGTAGTGGGCAGACTGACCAAGAGTGCCCATTTTATTCCAGTTAAGTCAACCAGAACGGCACCTGTTCTGGCGAAGTTGTTTATGAAAGCTATAGTTAGACTGCACGGAGTTCCTAGTTGTACAGTAAGAGATGGAGGTCCTTTATTCACTATCAAATTCTGGAAGAGTCTACAGGAAGTTTTAGGAACCAAGCTCAAGATGAGTACCGCTTACCATCCGTAGACAGACAGGCAAACAGAAAGAGTTAACAAAATCTTGGAAGATTTGTTAAGAGCTTGTGTATTAGATTTCAGGGGATCATGGGAAGACGATCTGCACTTAGTCGAGTTTTCGTATAACAACAGTTATCAGACTAGTATTGGGATGCACCGTTTGAAGCTTTGTATGGAAGGCCATGCAAATCTCCCGTTTGTTGGTTGGAGACCAGAAATAGATTGGTTCTTGGTCCAGATTTAGTTAGAGAAGTTGCAGAAAAGATTGAGGTCATTCGGACTAGAATGAAGGAGGCTCGGTCTAAGCAGAAGAGTTATGCTGATAGAAGACGGAAAGAGTTAAAGTTCTAGTTGGAGATCATTTTTTCGTCAAAGTGTCATTGGTGAAGGGTGTGATCAGATTTGGGAAATCAGGAAAGTTAGCACCAAGATTCGTTGGACCTTTTCCTATTGTTGAGAGGATCAGGAAACTCGCATATAGAGTTGAGTTACTGAGTAGTTTGGTAGGAGTCCATAATGTTTTCCATGTTTCTCATCTCAGAAAGTGTGTTAAAGACCCATAAACTGCTATTGCACCGACCGTGCTAGATGACTTAGTAGTAGAACTAGATTTAACTATTGTGAGGATGCCTATTCGTATTGTTGCGAGAGATGAGAAGAGGTTTAGAACCAAGACGATCGGATTAGTCAAAGCCCAGTGGAGTGACGATAACAAGGACTGTACTTAGGAGATTGAGAGTAGGATTAAATATACTTATCCCGACTTATTTGATGGTATTTTTTACCTATTTAATTGATTTGTTGTGTCCCTTACTATAATTTCGAGGATGAAATTCTTTAAGGAGGGGGTCTGTAACACCCTATATTTTTTGTAACATTATTTAGGATGTTTAATTAGTTAAATAAAATAAAATAATGTGTTGATTAGGGGATTGAGATTTGGTTTTATTAACGGGTAGCCGTGCCATTTAACCAATGAATTAAAATAAGAGTTAACATGAAATAGAGGAGGGGTAAAATTGGAAATAAGCCATTCTTATACCCTAAATCCTTGACTGTGTATCTCATACACGTTCTTTTCATTTATCAAAATTTTTAAACTTGAGGTTGGTCACCTTTAAAAAGAAAAAGGGGGAAGAAGATTAAGAAATGCTAAGGAAGAAGCTAATTCAAATCAAATCCATTCACATCTCAATCTCTTTAATCTCTAAAGCTAAGGTGTATAATGTTTACATCTCATATTTCTTTTCTTTTTTAGTTTAAGTTGAAATCCGAAATATTTTGCATTGACTTGCCATGTTTTTGAACGATGGAATGGTTATATATACTTGTTGATGATTTACAGTTGTTCATATGGATTTTAAAACATGTTTTGATATGAAAACCGTAATAAATGACATGCAAATGCCTTGTGAATTTTTATATAGACCAGAAATATTATTTTGGAGATGGTTTTCAATTTTCAGAATTTTTAAAATTTTTGTGGAATTTATATAAATTTTCTAGTGAATAAAATGTTATTTTGGATTATAAATTATTTACGGTTAAATGATAATTGGTTTGGGTCTGAAATTAATATATGTTAGAGAACATACTAAAAGTGATTTTTTGGAATTTTGTAGAATTTTCCTATGTGTTTTAGTGGGAATATAAAATTATTTAAGGTATGAGACTTAAATTTTTATATATTTATGAAAGGAGAAGGGGCTTTTTGTAAATAAATTTAAATTGTTAATTCTGGAAAGTCAGCAGTACTTTTAGAAAAGAGAAACTTGCAACCAATCACAATTTGACAAACAAGGAAGGTTAGGTACAAAGAAATAGTTTAAAAGGACAAATAAAAATGTTTTTCACTGTTTCGATGCTTTCGACACCAAGTTCCGCCTTCTTACCTTCGCCTCCGACTCCATCGAAACCAATGCACATGGTATCAGAGAACTGGTACATAGTGAATTGGATGTAGGCGAAAGGTATAGGGTCTAAACTAGGGGTTTCGAAGGGGTTGAAGCACTACTTTGCTTTTAAATGAAAATGCGCCTGCTTGCTTTCGACTGAGTAGCTTTTGACTTGGTTAACTTTCGACTAGATCAAACGGATTTAAAGAAATGGTTTCAATTGGGTTGTGCTTTTGTTTTAAATGACTGCTTTCGACTAAGTCGAAACCTTTTGGCGTTCGCTTCCTTCCTTTCGAACCAGATGGTTTCGAAGGGGTTACTTTGTTTTCTATAATTTGGCCACTTCTCCAATGCTTTGGAAGGGATGGTTTTGGCATCATCACTTATTTACTTAGGAACGATTTCGAAAGTAATGCTTTCGACTTTAATAGGCTTCTGATCCTTTTGCTCTACTTGAAGGCATAATCCTAATGGTTTCTGCTGAAACGGTTTTCAAAGGTTTCGAAGGGGTAAATTTTTGAATAGTTTCGAAAGGTTTTCACATGTTTTAAATTAAACCTAAGTGCTTTTGAACGATAGGTTTTGATGCCTTCAAAAGGTTTTAATGAATGGTTTCGAAGGGGTGGTTCCCCTGGGTTTTGAAAGGGTTAAAAGGAAAGGTTTTTCCTATGTTTTCGAAAGGCAATATTTAAAGGTTTTAAAAGAAGGATGTCTAGGATTTTAAAACTTTCGAAGGGAAGGTTTTTATTCTTTCGATAGGAAGGATTTGAATGGTTTCGAAAGGAAAGATTTGGCCTTTCGGCCTAGGTTAAGTAAAGGGTTTTACTTGGTTTAGAACGGGGTATTTTCAATGATTTCGAAAGGGTTGTTTAAAGGTTTTAAACAAAGGTTTCGAATGTATTAACTAGGCAATGTAGCCTAAGTGTTTTCAAGTTAAAAAGGGTTTTAACTTGTTTTGGAAGGATAACTAATCCTTATTAAATTCATCAACATTAATCTGAGTAAAATATATATAACACGGAAAAATTGCTTAGAATAAAGCTAGGATTATATTTTCCTTGTATAAGTATGATTTAAAAGGTTAAATCATTTTGAAAAGGTTTTCAAGGGAAAAGATGAAGGGTAGTTAACCCTAAGAAAATAATTCGGACAGTTAGTCCAGTTTGCGGGCAGTCAGCTTAGTTTTCGGATAAATATTCCGTTTATTACTTGTGGATAGATAGTTCATTAGTTACCTGTTTTTAGCATAATGGATATTGCAATTACTATTATTGTTATTATAATCAGTTGATTAACCAATTTGGTTGTAGGAAAAGATTTGCAAAATATATTTTTTGAAAAGGATATTAGTGAGGAGGAACCCGGTCCGCTATGCGGCGTGGTCTCACTTAATATCAGTAAATCGAGATGTAACAGTATTATTCATACGAGGCTTTATGTCTGACTCGAAGTTTTTGTTTTGCCCTTAAACTTTCTGGTGCCCAAAATTGATTTGAGTAGGCTGAAGGTTGAGGTTTACAAGTTTTAGTTTTGATGAATAAAGCTTCCAGAGACGAGTAGGTGGCTGTCCAATAGCTAACTAAGAGTTTCTATTTATTAAGTTTATTTCCGCTGTGTATATTAAGTCAGATATGACTATATTTCTTTGATCAACCAAGAGGACATCATCATATGTTGCTCTTGGTGTATTTTTGTAATGATTATAATTGATCTTTACCTGGGAAACGTTATGGGATTGTATAACTTGGATATGATTTATTGTTTTGAAATGTAATCGGTAAAATGTTGTTTTTGGAAATATGTGATTTTGTTCATATTCAAGTGCTTTTGGTATTATGGATACCATTAGCATTACCATATTTTGTCAACAGAAGTTAATACTATGGATGACTGTAGCATCTGTAGCGCTTAGCTTTTGGCCTCTAGATACGGGATGTTACAGTGATGGGGAAGGAATCTAGGTACCCTCTAGAGACGTCTCTCTATAAAACTCGTCCTCCATGATCAAAGCCCTCATTATCATCAACTTCTTTGTCACTTTCTCCTTCTTATTCTCTTCCTTCTTCTCCTCCTTCTCTTCCTTCTCTTCTTTCTCCTCCTTTGTTTATAGTTTCCTTCTCCACTTTTCCTTCTTTCTATACATGCAGTCCACTGACAATATTTGCTTCCGTCACTATATCGACGGCCTCATCGATGTCGTCATGCCCGACGGGCCTTTAGCACCTTCATGGATATCTTCTTAGAGCTATGAATTAAGGCAGAAGACCTGGTGGACACTCTAGATCCTCTTGGTGGAAGTTTGGCCGAAACAACGAATCTTTCGGGGTGTAGGAGGTCATATTGGCAAAGGTTCTCATTCGTCAAGAGCTAAGCGGTGGTGCAGAATCAAATGCTAACTCTTTTGAGGCCTTTAAAGCCTTAAAGTGCGCTATGCTTCTACCTTGAGTAGGAATATCTATGAAGAGAGCATATAAGGAGTTAGACACTTAGACAGTAGAAATCCATGTGCATAAAAGAATAGAAAGGAAGAGGTATTACTTCCGAATAACCAAAGCTGATTAAATCTAAAGGGGCATCGAATAAAAATACTCCTTTTGAAATATGAGTGTTTATTGTGCAGTGCTCCGATAACTTTACATCGACACTCGGCTTCCATATCATAAAGGATGGCGACTCATTTCAATTTTTGGAGCTCGGAAGGTGTATTAAGTCCCTAAAGGTTAGAGGCAGATAAAATTGCGCCATGAATAAGACGTATAAGGAATTCAACAAGATATATCCATTAGGGTGAACTTGAGTGGGAGAAAACCCAAGGTCTTAGAGGAACATTCAGAGGAATGGATCGAAGGACAATACAGCTCCATCTAAGCACATATATTTTTTGCAGGCCATATATCCTTGTGGATGATTGTGCGCCCACTGGTTAACTATTGGTAGCAAGACATCACTCTTTGGGATTTCATAGTGAAGACATATATTTCGAATTGACTTGGATGTTAACACTGGTGGCTTTTGTTCTAGAGGATTGTCCAAAACCCATAAACTAACCCGCTCATTCAAAGGAGAAGGAGGATCCTGGACTGGAGCTATTGGTACTATCATCCCTTGCATATCATCTATGATTGAAGCTCTAGTTCTAATGGGCATGGATGTGAAAGCTTGAGCCATGGTAGACCCGGCTTCAGGAGGAGTTGAGGGTCCAGCAACAACATTGAAACAAGATGATTGATGAGTCATTTTGGACTAAAAAACTTAATGGTGAACACGGCCAGGTACGTTTTATTTTGAAATTCTATTTTAAGGTAAACACGTATGATCGACACTTAGAATCCAACGGATGTTGATGTGTGTTGACCAATCGAATTCTAAACGTCGAATGAGGCAATCCCGTTATTGTCAGATAATCGATAACGGAACTGTTGACCAGAGCAATGCAGAGCGTTCTTTTGTAGAAACACAGGATGATGGAGTCACTAGAAGTGTTGAATAATAGAATTCTTTGAACATCGGAGTGCATTCGATGTGACATTTCTCTGGAACAGAACTGTCTAATCAAACTTTAAGGGCAATTTGTGATCCATAATGGCTTATTAAAGTGTGCATTTGCATTTAAAGTGTATAGTAGACTTAAGGACATTGCAAAAGGAGGACCCAAGACCAGATTAGTGGTGACCCAAAGCAAGGGTAAGGGTGACTCGGAGCTGACACTGAGTGGATGGGAAACCACAATGATTTAGGTAATTGTAATGTCAACTTTGGGTCACTCTTGGGGTCAACCTAGAAATATTCTAGAGTTTGCAGTAGACAAGGTTGAGTCACAATCAAATCACAAGTGGCAGGCCTTGGCTATTAATTGGCCATAGGCAAACCCCAACTTTGTCGGCAATGACTCAACACTGCCACCATAAAGCTCAGCAGTGATACATACCTTTGCAATCTTGTATCTAGGAGCAGACTTGGAGAATTCGAGAATGAATTCTTTGGCGAAGGCGATGACAGATGAAATGAAAGACTAGTGGTGACAGCTGGACGGTGGTGGTAGCAGCTTTGGACAATTGCGTTAGGCATTGATGGATAATGGATTGAGGTCGTAGGTTTTTAGCATCGAAAAGTGGAAAGTTAAAGGAAAAAATGAGAGCATGATGAAAAATAATAAAATGTTGGATATCTAAATAGAAGCTGCGAATCGTCATTTCATGCCGCTACCGACATGAACAACTCGGTAATGATAGGACTTATTGGCTCAAGATTTTAAAAATAAGGAGGAAAAGGAATTCTCACTTGATCAAGTCGTGGAACGATCTTCAAAAATGTAGATCCTGACCTTGGCATGAAAAGAGGTTGAACGGTTGCCTATGGAATAGATATAACACTTCATAGCAGCTCTTGGATGACCAATGGACTTGTGTGGATGGCTCTAAATGCTTGTCTTGATCCAAAACACGCTTTGATTTTCAACAGGAACATACTTTGGGGCCATGTGTTATCCAGCTTTAAGATCAAGCAGCATTCAAATGAATCCAGATGTCGAGACGAAGACGAAATGGTTCAAGAACTCGGAGGCATGTTTGGAAGGACAATGGAAGATGCTTTAAGAAGTTAGAGTGCATAATTTGGCTAAGGAAGTGATCGGTATTGTTATCCAGGTTTTTAACCCAACAGAATCCAGCAGAAGTCAGGGAAATTTGATCGAGTCAGAATAGCTCCAAGGTCAACCGAAAGGACTAAAGCAAGGAGTTAGAAGAAGTTGGAAGAAAAGGAAGAAAAATGACATGGATCACTAGCGATCCATAGCATCAATACGAGATAATAGACGCGATCCAAAGGCGAAGCTCAGAAAACCACTAAGTACATGGATCGCCAGCGATCCATGCGCTACGGATCACTAGCGATCCATACCTTCTCGCCAGATCGCCACAAACTCCAGACACCAAAGTTCAAAAATAAGCCAAGTGTATGGATCGATAGCGAACCATACACTATGGATCGCCCACGATTTATACATCATCATTGGATCGCTGCGGCTCAAATGGAAAAGAGAAAAGGGAGGTGCTATGAAATTGGCTTTCCTTCGAACATACTTTATGGATGCCAACGACCCATGCTTTTGGCTTGGCTCGCTAGCTAAGCTCTACTGGACCATCCTATATCCATCTGCAAGCAATTGGCGAACAGACGTGGCCTAGAAGTTCTCCGATCTCTATAAATACCACCTTACTTGCAACATAAACGGGGTCTTCTCCAGACTGGTTGCTAAAGCTCTGTTGGAAAATTCTTCATTCTTCTCCTCCCTTATAACAATCTCGAAAGGGGTTCACTTTGATTTTCCAGTGGATTCTAACCTTGGAGATCCAACCTAGCTAAGGACAATCAAGAGCCTTGTAATCAGACATAACTTGTAACAACAATCAGTCAATAATAAAAACTATAAAGTGGACGTATGCTTCGTTAACAGCCGAACCACTATAAAAATTCTCTTGTCTTCTTTCCTTTTCTTCTCTTTTACATTTATTATCTATATTGTTGCTCTGTGAGAACAGGGTTGGTGCTTTCACACTCAAACCAAGGTGTTGATCCATTTTTTGGGTTAACATTTTGGTGCTTTCACTGAGAACCCAACTCAGGAAAAGATCTAGCAATCTACTTCAGATCAGATAGGTTCAGAAGTTAGATCATTAATATATGTTAGAAAGATTTAGCTATCTACTTTGGATCATATAGGTTCGTAACATATACCGTAAACTTCGGGGGCATTGCCCCTGAACCTCCATCTTCTATGGAACGCTAGCGATCCATGATGTTTGCTCATGGGTCAATCAACTCTCTTGTATCATGATCTAATAGGCACCCTAGAAGAAAAAGTACTGAAATCAGCTAAGTACATGGATCGCTAGTGATCCATGCTATTTTGCTAGGTCGCCATGAGCTTCGAACTTAGGGGTGAAAACGTAACACTCCACCTACTGCAAAAGCGCCAGCTACAAACTCGAACTTAGGGATGAAAACCCTACAAATGGACATAACGTTGGCTCTCTCTGGCTTTGAAGATGACAAACAATTTGAGGAAGACAAATTGGATGAAAATGCCAACGTGCAAAACACTAGAAGAAGCTCTAAAAACCCATGTCGTAGCACAGTGCCAAGCAATGGACGAGGAACTACTACTCAAACGGTATTCCTAAAGGTAGGAGGACCATGAAGATATGATACAAACCGGGATCAATTACAATGCCAAGCTCCCGTGGTATATTGTGACCACTCCCAACTGGCCGGCTTCCAATCCCATCATGGAGCTCACATCATCGAATCACGAATGGTCGTCATCGAAAATCATCAGAAGTCATAAAAATGGTTATTGAAAAACTCACTCAGGGTTGACTCAAAGTCAAACTCGAGTAATCACCTATTTGACCTGAAGCAGATTCTGGAAGTTCTGACTCGAAGTCGAACTCGGGTAATCACCCATTTGACTCGAAGTAAACCTAGGAAATTATGGCCCGAAATCATACTCGGGTAAAACCAAGATTTTCTCCAAGCAAACATGCAAATGGCTCCAACCAATGTTTGTCACCAACCCATCACTTCAAAGTCTGTGGCTCCAAGCAAATGGCATATTTTTTCGGGTCGGACTCCAAGTAAAATACCATCGATCCATCTTCTTTTGCACATAACTCGAACATGCGAACTCCAAATACCTTGAAATTTGGAATGCAACCTTACGAGGCCTTCTTTATAACCCCCGACTGATCTCATCTAGTTTGAAATTTTTTAAGGATCGTCATTGATCCATGACCCCGTCATAAGTGATTCGCCATTCAGTCGACATTTCCAATAATTCAAGCATATACAATCATGCGTATATCATTCTCAAGCATTATAAATAGTCATAACTTACTAGTCTGACAACGATTAAAGCATCTTCCCTAATCGAAACTCATTCACCGAAGTCGTTCAACATGTAGAATATCCAAAGAAGTTTATCATGCAAACTATACCTTTTATACAACTGTACAACTGATTCAAAATTTCATTGTTACAGGTATGACTAGCATATGGACGAAGCGAGGGCGACGGATGCAGTCTACTGCAAGGCCCTCAAGAATCATTAAAGGATGAAACAACCTACTACCCTGGAAGAATTCTATGGGAAGGAAAATCGATTCTAAAGACTAGAAGTAGTGCAATTGGAAGAAGGCAAACCCGGCAATTTTCCAAAGAATATACCAAATGGTGAAGGAGCTACAGGACCTTTGGGACCTTCTGCCCAAGCATGGCTACTAAGACCCAGTAGAAAAGTGCCCAAGCTAACTGACGAAATCAGACGAAAGGATGATTATCAAATAACACTCAAGCTAGCTAGCAATTAAGGAATAGGGCAGCAACCTAAAGCGATGCCTTCTAAGAACCAGCACTAGGGGCATTGCAGAGAGCATGGCAAAAGAAATGCTTCTATGCCCTTGACGATTCATGTAAATCCCTCTTCTGAGAATCGGTGTTGCTCTAGTAGCATCGAGAAGTCTTGTCCAAAGGATCGTCGAACAAACAGATCCAACCCCTTCGTCTCCAGGAACCAATAAAACCGTGTTCTCGTGAGCCAAATCCTAAAATTCCTATCAGAATCGATAAATTATAGTTCCAAGGCCGTATGGTCGTCGGACATCCGACCACAAAAATCCTTTACAAACGTGAAGGTCTTTCACGAAATAAAGCGTCATGAAGGCGAACCGGTAGATCAATAGTCATCTGATCCAAAAAACTCTTCGTAAACGTGAAGGTCTTTCACGAACTAAAGCATTGTGAAGGTAAACCGGTAGATTAGCGGTCATCTGATCCAAAAAACCCTTCACGAACGTGAAGGTCTTTCAAAAACTAAACCATCGTGAAGGTGAACCGGTAGATCAGCGATAATCTGATCCAAAAAACCCTTCATGAACATGAAGGTCTTTTACGAACTAAAGCATCGTGAAGGTGAATCGGTAGATCAACAGTCATCTGATCCAAAAAACCCTTCGCGAACGAGAAGGTCTTTCACGAACTAAATCATCATGGAGGTGAACTAGTAGATTAATGGTCATCTGATCCAAGAAACCCTTCATGAATGTGAAGGTCTTTCACGAACTAAATTGTCATGAAGGTGAACCGGTAATTAGAGGTCATTTGATCCAAAAAACGCTTCACGAACGTGAAGGTCTTTCATGAACTAAAGCATCATGAAGGTGAACCAGTAGATCAGCGGTCATTTGATCCAAAAAACTCTTGTGAACATGAAGGTATTTCACAAACTAAATCATCATGGAGGTGAACGGGTAGATTAGCGGTCATCTGATCAAAGAAACCCTTCGTGAACATGAAGGTCTTTCACGAACTAAAGCGTTGTGAAGGCAAAACGGTAGATTAGCGGTCATCTGATCCAAAAAAACTTCGAGAATGGGAAGGTCTTTCATGAACTAAAGCATCATGAAGGTAAACTAGTAGATCAGTGAAATTTAATTACGAATAATATCCACGAAGGTGAACTGGAAGATCAGTAGTCGTCCGATCCAAAGCTCCCCGAAGTCAACGAGGTCACGCTTCGGGGCCACAAATCGATAATCATATCAGTCACTCCACAAAATTAATAAAATCACTTCCAACGACCGATGAAACAAACAGTGCTGAACTCCAAAGCTTCAAAGTCGCTCAAAGGAACTAGGCCAAAACTGAACCGGCCTTGTGGTTAATCAGAGGCTGACTCGAATCAAGCCAAGACTTAGAATTTGGGAGAACCGAACCCACTGGACTGGAGGCAACCAAATGAGTTGTGGAGAGACCTTGGATACAGTTCAAGTGCGCCAACAGAACTATGGCATGAGAGGCACCGCACACATTTGAATAGCTACAAGGAAGGCCAAGACTAATCATACCACAGTTCTGTTATGCCCGATCAAAAATTCTAGCATTCTGACAACTACAGAATTAACAATCTAGCTAGCGCAACAAACGAAATAAAAGCATAATACTTGCTTACTTCTTCTCAACTCCTCCTTTACCACCCTTGGTGACTGGTTCCTTTTCCTCTTAGACTGTATGCAAGTTAAAGACCAATTCTCTAAAGGCGGTTTGGACTAAAAACTGAATGTCTTACCCCTAAACTCCCATAAGATCTTTCTTCATAACCATCTCTATGTGGTCGGCTGTAGATCTCTCCACCATTGCAACCTTATTTGTTTGGCCATGCACATCTTCCCAAAATACGAGAGGATCGTCCAAGCCACGGTTATCCGATCCAAAAACCAATTATCTTTTAGAACTGACGAAATCGTGTTCCAACGAAGTCAAATCGCCGGATTGATGGGAAAACTCGATCCTTACATTCTAAGAACTGGTATTGCTCCTCCAGCACGGGGAAGGCCCAAACCATTACACGCACTCCCATAAGCCGCGCATCACTTCTTGAGCTGTGGAACCATGCTCTCGAAGCATGAACTCCTCACGTTACCCGAAGATTGGCAACGTCGAGAAGTTCCAAACCATTCTGGGGCGATGGGTCGTATCGATCCCATGAGCCGTGCACTCTCAAAAACCATGCATTTCGTAAGCCATGCACTCTCAAAAGCGGAACATTTTGTAAGCCGTGCATTTTCATAAGCCATGCATCTGATAAGCCATGCAAACACCGCTTGATGTTGCTCTGGCATCATCGACGAACCGTTAAAATTTTCTAAGTACTGGTGTTGTCCTGACAACACCAGGAAACTTGTCTATTGCAGGATTAACAAGTATCAAATCCCACTACCAGAAAGAACCGACATTGCTTCGGTAGTGCCGCAAAGCTCACAAACCAAGAAGTCGACAAAGAATTCTGATCTTTGACCAAAGTTAATGTACAAAATGTCAAAATTCAAGACACCCAAGTCACAAGTTCCCAGAGATAGGAGCTGCGATGTACCTTTAACAGGGGCATCCAGGGAGCCGCCTAGAACATCAAGTCTCACATCAATTGTTTAGAATAATTAGCCCTATGGACCGAGGGGCACATAACAAATTAACACTTGGTCAGGATTAAAGATCGCTCCAACTTGAAATAAAAGGAGGAACTTAACGTCGTACAGAGATAAACGACGACGGAAGGCATTTCCAGAGTCAAATCATCAATGCACCAGCTTCCAAAGACAGAAGCAGGTGCTCGAATGAGGTCTCAACCCTAACTAGAAAAAAACTAGCTATTATCTGTAGACAGACAACGACAAGGAGAAAACGCTCAAAATCGAGCAGCTAAACCATTGATTACCGAAGATGTAAACCAACGAATAAGGTTGATATCCGTAACAATGCTATTAGTCCAGCATAAGGCATATGTCTTGAAACAAGCAAGGTTGGGTGTCACAGATTCAAGACAAACATCATCGAACTCTAGCAGTCCATGATCTGTATAGAAATGAACGCGGTCGTACTGGGGGCAATATGATGACTTGCTCCACAATTTCAAATTTTCTATAAGATTCTGGAGTTTGACACCTAGAAATGAGGGTTCCGGTAATAGTCGTCAGATCATAACAAAAATTGATGGGTGGAAGTTCGATTTTTCATGAATAAGAATAATTACGGAATTGGTTGAGCAATAGTCTTACATCTCCAAGGGTAATATTTGACGGTTATAAGCAATGCTAGGCAACGGAAACACCTGGGACTCTCACCCTTCCAGAGCGTGGCGTATCCCAGATTTAAGCAACGTTGAGAAAATAGCCACATTGGGTTAAAAGGAATCTACTCAACTCTACAGGATCGGATGAACGATTCAATCCTCACCAACGTGACTTTAACACTGCCCGAAGATAAGTAGCACTAAGAAAGTACTTCTACAATCCAATCATCTAAGTGCTAGTTTCTAAAGACCGAAATTAGTACCCAACTGGACTCCTAACTGTCGGTGTTTCCTTGGCAATGCCAAGGCCTTCTTTTATCTTTCAAGTACTGGTGTTACACTGGCAAGGCCGGGAAAATTTTCCGTTTCCTAAGTACTAGTGTTGCTCCGGCAACACTGGAAAACTTTCTATTTCATAAGTATCGGTGCTGCCCCAGCAACTCCGGGAAACTTTCTACTTACTAAGTACCGGTATTACCCCAGCAATGCCAGGAAAACTTTAATCTACAGGGCAGATGAGAAACACTCATCGCAGTAACCCATCAATGCACTAGCTTTCAGAGATAGATGTTGGACCTCAGTTGAGTTTCTACCCTTGTCTTCAGAAAACTACTATTGCCCAATGAAAGGCAACGACCGGAAGACATATCCTTTCATAGGTCAGCCAGATGGTTCAACCTAACATCGCAGGAATCAGGCACTGCATGGAAATAGAGCTGCGTAGAAAGGAAATCCTAGGATTGAATTTCTTCTGTTCTAATTTCTAAGGATGAAAGATAGTGGACAATCGAATTTCCAAAATTCAACTTAGAAAGAATTTAGATACAGCCAAAAAATAGGCAGTCTCGAGGAAATGTTGTTTAGAACCAAGCAGCTAGGTTATCAATTCCCGAAGATAGGAATTGGCGTATAAACAGGACTTCCGTGACGACGACAATCAAGTAAAGCATACACAACTAATAACATGTAGGGACGATCACGGAAGGTCGGAACTAAAACCACCGAACTCCTGCAATCCTAGAATGGGATTGAGAGCCAAACCAGGGGCAATCGAATCATGTGTCCCAAACCTCTCCATCTCTCACAATCATCCAGATACAAGCGTTCGAAATAGCTAGTCCCAAGAGCAGGGATAGACACACAAATACTTAATCGAAAAAAAGGTTGCAAATTCCAAACACGAATAACCACGAGATTGGTTAGACAATGGTTCTATATCTCAAAACAGAGCATTCTAGCAACAAAATCACCAACAAAGGAAATGAAGGATTTAACATTCAGAAATCAACCGTCGCTCACAGTTTGGCAACGATGAGAAAGATTGATGACCTACTCAAGGTCTAACTAGATCATTTGGTTCCAACTTGCAGGAATATGACATTATCTGAAGTTTGGTGATGCTAAGAAGCAACTCCCAGAATGAAACTATCGATACATCAGCTTTCGAAAATAGAAGCAAAAGCTTGATCAACTCTTTAACCCTACCTTCTGGAATCTTACGTTATCCAAAGATCTACAACATCAAGCAAAAATCCATAGGTTTGAGACATCTGTACATGAGTTTACGAAGATAGAAGCCAACACATGATTAGGATCCCAACGCCGAACTCAGAAGAATTTACTTTAACTAAAGATGCCAGAAACGCATCTTTCTAATGCCTACTGACATCATTACAAAAACTCACATCTTGGGATCAAGCAACAAAGTCCCTAGTTCCTGAAAATATGAGCTATTGTGTCAATCGAACTGGAGCAACCAAACTTATTGCTTAGGAGACCTAACCTCCCAAAACGTGTTGGTTCAGTAGTCAAAGTAATAAGCCCTACGGGCCAAGGCATTTACACCAACGCTTTGTCAAACGAGCTCAGCTGAGCATGAACTCGACTGAACATAAACAAGACTAATCACGAAACTGGCTAAACCAGGCTACCTTATAGTTCTATAAAAAGAAATTCTCGAAGTTAAGGAATTAAGCCATAGTCCTCTAAGACAAAAACTAGTGTGCCGATCGAATTCCAAAAACCACAAAGGAAGGATATCCGCGATTGAATACTCATGCACTAGTTTTGGAAGACTGAAGCTGTGCCTGATCGAACTTCAACTACAATTCTACAAGAGCAGCTGTGCCTTGTAATTTAACTGTAATCAATCATCCCAATATGACAGGAATAATAAGCGAAGCCTAAGTTGTGAAGGACCCAGCCTTTGGAGGAGTGGAAGTCCCTCCACCAGACTAAATATTGGAAGACCGAAAAGTCATTTTCAACAACAAAACTTGGCATTCAACCCTGCCAGGTATGTTCTAATTTAAATACTATCCTCATATAACCAACGCCCGGAATCCAAGAAAAATCGACGTATGTTGACCAGTCGTGTTCTGAGTGATGACCGGGGCAGATGTAGTGTGTTATCTACATGAGAAGAGTCTGGTTTCCCGAACACTACAAACAAACAATCTAGTGTAGATAGCTGGCTTACATTTGAAAAACAATCCATATTGTCCTTTGAAATTATCCCTTCCACACTTACCCGCTATCGATCAACGATCGAAAATGGTGCCGCCGTCCGAAGCGACGTAGGAAGCTTTTCTTTTCAGGATCACTGGAGTACAGAAACGGGAAGAGCGATACGATCAAATCATCCACTATATCAGATTTTGGAATAAATCGTCGCATTGGAATTCAAAAACATCGATAGGAACTTAACCAAGTACTTGAAAAGAAGAAGTTACGGACAAAGAGCAAGATTTTGCTCCAAGACAGCATACAATCGTTCGAGACAACACATGGCTTCACCGTCGGTCGAGTTAAAACTATATAGGTCAACTCCAAACCTACATCATGCACCTACTTACCGACCTAAACCCTTGTGTAAGCTACGGAGCAAAGATTGCATCATCAACACTTGGAATTGAACTTCAGACCAAAATCAAAAATGAACGGCTATCAGAAGTCAGTCAATTGAAAACAACATCTTGAGTTAGACTCCGATGATTCACACTGAAAATTAAATAGACGGTTGAAAAGCCAAAGCCAAATTTGCATGGTAACCTCAGCACGATCAACCAGATTTCACAAAATGAAAACTCAAAAGCAGTTACTTCCAGAGCACGCTTTATTTTCAATGAAGGCATGCTCTAGGGGGCAAATATTATCTGGGTTTTTAACCCAACAGAATCCAGCAGAAGTCGGGGAAACTTGATCGAGTCAGAATAGCTCCAAGGTCAACCGAAGGGACTAGAGCAAGGAGTCATAAGAAGTTGGAAGAAAAGGAAGAAAAATACTCTAATGATATGGACCGCCAATGATCCATAGCCAATGGATCGCCAGCGATCCATAGCATCAACACGAGATAATGGATGTGATCCAAAAGGCGAAGCTCAGAAAACCACTAAGTACATGGATCGCCAGCGATCCATGTGCTATGGATTGCTAGCGATCCATACCTTCTCGCCAGATCGCCATAAACCCAAGACATCGAAGTCCAAAAATAAGCCATGTGTATGGATCGCTAGCGATCCATACACTATGGATCGCCTGTGATCCATACATCATCATTAGATCGCTGCGGCTCAAATAGAACAGAGCAGAAGGAGGTGCTAAGGAATTGGCTCGCCTTCGAACATACTCTGTGATTCGCTTGCGATCCATGCTTTTGGCTCGGGTCACGAGCAAAGCTCTATTGGACCATCCTATATCCATCTGCAAGTAATTGGCGAACAGGCCTGGCCCAGAAGCTCTCTGATCTCTATAAATACTACCCTACCTACAACATAAATGGGATCTTCTCCGGACTGGTTGCTGAAGCTCTGTTGGAAACTTTCTTCATTCTTCGGCTCCGTGACAACAATATCGAAAGGGATTCACTGTGATTTTCCAGTGGATTCTAACCTTTGAGATCCAACCCAGCCAAGGACAATCAAGATCCTTGTAATCAGACATAACTTATAATAGCAATAAGTCAATAATAAAAACTATAAAGTGGACGTATGCTTCGTTAACAACCGAACCACTATAAAATTCTCTTATCTTCTTTCTTTTTCTGCTCTTTTACATTTATTATCTATATTGTTGCTCTGTGAGAACAAGGTTGGTGCTTTCACAACCAAACTAGGGTGTTGATCCATTTTTTGGGTTAACAGGTACCAACCTCTTTTTAGCTCAATATTGATATGATTTTGTGCACTCTAAAGGCTCCTAGGTCTATGGTTGAAGAATGGTTGGCTAAAGTTATCATCATAGGGCCCATTTCTAAAGGAGTAGGCAAATAACTCCAAAAATCTCTAAATAATAAGACAAGTACTGAAGGTGTTATAACCTCTTGACGATGACCTAATTTCCAAGTCAAAAGTGCTTGGGACTTGGCGGATCAAAGCAAGAAGATAAATTAGAAGAAGATGACATGATTTGTTGTCAGCAAATTAGAACGGTATCGAACTGACGAGGCCAGTACCGACATTTTTTACCACGTTGCGGCTTCGTCTTACATCCTACTTTCTCGAATCTAGAGTTGGAACTGGTATTCCATGATCTAGTGATTTTTTTGAGCGATTCTTCCATAAATAGCAGGCATATGGCAACTTAAAAAGGACTTCTTGGCCATTCTATTCTTCATCTTCTTCCTCTACTCGAGTTTGTCACTAAGGAGGTTACTTTTACTATTCTTTGCTCTTTTGAACTGTAAATCCCTTGTATTAATGACAAAAACATTCGATAATAAGATTAAAGTGGATATAGGCCTCAGATTTTCTAAACAATTATAAAATTCACGTTTTTTCTATCGTTTATATGCTGATTATAGTTAGATCTATGTTCTACCATTTGAATTGGAGTGTTGTGCCATTCTTTGGCCCAACACTGCTTATCACTCAAAAATTGTGCAGAACATCGCATAGGTCGAAAGAAAATAAAGAAGAAGAGGTTGAATCTCCTCAAAAGAGAGTCAAAGGGTCGAACTTGAAAAGTAAGAATGTTGAAAAGAGCACCTTAGGACTGCAAAAAAGAGATGAAAATAATTTGACTCAAAAGCCAAATAAAAAGTCAAAATCTCTCATTGTACAATCTACTAGTTTTGCTTCAGAAAAAGAATATAAACGAAAACGGAGAGGCTATAAAAATGAAGAAGCATATTTAAAAGATTCAACCAACAAGTTGATATGAGATATGTCAGATCTAAAAGAAAAAAGGACCATAGACCCCAAAGTAAATAACAACTTTAGGTGGTCATCAAAGAAATTATGGTGGTCCTATTGTCATCGTATGTTAAAATCTCATTAATTAAATATGATGGTAAAACTAATCCATATGACCGTTTGATGACTATTGAGAGCACGATAGACTTGTACGATGCTTCTGGAGCAGTGAGATGTAGGCTATTCCCAAACCACTTTCTTTGGCATAGTTGCAAAGCGATACCAATGCTATCGTGAGAAAACTATTTACTCATGTGAATAGTTTACTTACGAGTTCTCAGCACATTTCTACACTTCTAAAGAGCCCACAATTGACGTGAATGGTTGGCTAACATAAAGCAAAGACTAGGAAAGTGTTGAGAGATTATTTCAAGAGGTTTAACACTGAAGCTAATAAGGCAGAAAGGGTAAGTGATAGAGAGAAGTTAATGGCCACAAGGTCCATGTTAATTGAAAACACCACTTTTTGGAAAGAGCTCTATATTCATGGTTGCAAAGATTTGCAAGATTTTTACTTCAAAGCGGACAAGTTCATCCGAATGGATGAAATATTCCATGACAAAGGGAAGCAAAGATAAAGAGGAGGCTTTATGGTCCCTAATAAAAGAGGAAAATGGGATAAGTTTCGTAAAGAAAATTATGTTGAGTTAAACCAACCCATCTCTTATATTTATACCGTGACTAAAGATGAGATTGAGTACCCCACATCATTCATGTCAAGGAAAAATCCGAAACTGAATAAAGGTGGAGATCATTATGCTTACCATAAGGTAAATGGGCACATGATAGACGATTGTCGAGTTCTGGCTAGAGTTGTACAAAATATGATTAGAAGAGGAGTGCTTAAAGTGTTTGTCAAAAATAATTAGATGCTCTCTCATAATGAGAAACCCCCAGTAAATAATGCCAACATCTTGGAAAACGAACTTCCTCGGAATCTGCTATAACCAATTAACAACATTTATGTGATTCACGGAGGGTCGCACGTTGTAGGGATAAGTAAAGGAGTGATAAGCCAATATATAAGAGAGGCTAGGGAAGGGATTCACTTAATAAATGAAGTACCACCAGCAAAGATTCACAGAAGTTCTATTCAACTCCAAAATTTAATTATAACTCCAAAGGAATTATGGGGAGTTAGACATTCACACAATGACCAACTTATGATAACCATGAAAATTGGACTCTTGCTTGTGTCATTATTTGGTTAATACTGGGATTGTAGCTTATGTCATCTTTAAAAGTGCTTCCGATCAAATGGATATTCTGAAAGAAAAGCTTAAACCAAGTCTAGAGCCTATATTTAGGTTCAATAATAAGGGTTCTCATGAAATGTACTTTGCTACAATTAAGTAGTATAATAAAGCGGGTGAATCTTTTTTTGGGCCTTCATTAAATAAACTAGGCAAAACTAAAACTCCTAAACCTTTGAATATCACTCCTGAGGAACTAATATCTAAGGCAAAAAAGTATAGTCTTCCGATGAAAATGCATCAAATACTAAACACATAGGTCAAATAAAAAGACAGGAAAAGGTAGCATGTAGAGATGAATCAAGTCAATCAAGATAAAAACGAAGTTTTAAAAGAGATAGTAATGGATATGGATTCTACAAATAGTCAAGAGAATGTGCAATCTATGGAGGACTTGGAAAAATAAGCTTAGATTATCAAGATTCTACCAAGATAGTGAAGGCAAGAAGAAGGATAGATAAGGACATGAGAGAGGAACTAATCTCATTTCTATAATCAAGTAAAGATGTTTTCGACTGGACTCATGCCGATATGGAAGGCATTGACCCTACAATATTGGGTTGTGCTCTTAATATTGACCTAAAGTATACCCCAGTAAGGCAAAATGAAAAGGCAATTTGATAACTTCATACTATGGTACTATAAGAGGAAATAAAGAAGCTATTAGAAAACAGATTCATTATAGAAGTGTTTTATCCAAAGTGGCCGGCGGATCTGGCATTCGTCAAAAAGTCTAATGGGAAGTGTAGAATGAGCGTAGACTATACGAATTTAAATAAAGTATGCCCGAAAAATAGCTACTTGCTTTCTAGGATTGATCAGCTAATTGATGCCACAAGCGGTCATAACTTGTTGTCATTCATGGATGCATACTCAGTATATAATCAGATTCCTTGTTCAAAGGTGATAAAGAACACACAAGCTTCGTAAATGACTGGGAATGTATGGTTAAAAACTAATGTCATTTAGATTAAATAGTGCAGGAGTTACACATCAATGGTTGGTGAATAGGATGTTCAAAGGCTAAATTAGGAAAATCTCGGAAGTATTTGTTGATGAGATTTTAGTAAAGTGGAAGAAAGAAGCTTACCATGTGGGAGATTTGAAAGAAATGTTTGGGATATTGAGGGAAGTACAAATTAATTGAATCCACAAATTGTTCCTTTGGGATCCAATCTAAGAAATTCTTGCGATACATCGTGAGTGCATAGGAAATAGAGGCTAATAACCCTGACAGATCAAAGCAATTAGGAGTATGTTGAACCAAAACCGATTAAAGAAGAAATGGGACCGAATGTATGAGTCGCCACACTCAGTAGATTCATATCAAGGGCAGTTGATAAATACATCCCTTTCTTCAATGTAATTAAGAAATTAAATTTTTTTGCATGAACAAAAGAATGCCAAAAATCCTTTCAGGAGCTAAAAGACCATTTGGAAACCGTCGATACTTTCTACCCCATTGAGGGAGAAGACTTATTTCTATACATGGTAGTATCAGAATATGCAATTAGATCGGTCCTAATAAGGGAAGAAAAAGGGATTTAATTTCCAGTATACTATACGAGCAAGAGATTAGAAGAAGCCAAAGCTGGATACACAGTTATAAAAAAGTTGGCTTATTGCTTACTACCATCAGCACAAAAGTTAAGATCTTGTTTTCAAGCATACCCGATTAAAGTTTTAACCAATTATCCACTAAGGTAAGTCCTTGGCAAACCCGAAATGGTCAGAAAGGTTGATAAAATGAGGGATGGAGTTGAGCTAATATGATATTGAATATTAACCCCATATCAATTAAAGGGAAGGCCTTAGCTGATTTTGTAGTAGAATGTACATGATTCATTGAAAATGAATTGGAAAAGGGAAAGAAGATCGAGTCGAGGTTGTAGTTATATATAGACAGAGCTTCAAATGAACAGGGATTTGGAGCTGGTTATGTGATAATTACACCCGATGAACATAGGCTACATTATATGATTAAACTATGGTTTTCTACAACTAATAATGTAGCCAAGTATGAAACTATGACAGCAAGGTTAACTTTAGCTCAACAAGTAATAATCCTAAGGATCGAGATATTTAATGATTCACCGCTAATGGTAAACTAATTGAAAATTGTATATCAAACTAGATACTTAGTTGGCTCAATACGTAAATAAACCCTAAGATGCTAGTTTAGTTTGTGGATTTCTCTATTCATCAAATACCAAGAGAAAAGAATGCACAAGCAGCTTCTTTGGTGAAATTGGCAAGTCGTGGCACCGAAAGTCAAAAATGTTCCCGTTGGATTCCAACAGAACCCTAATATTGAATAAGAGAAAGATGGATCAAATAACAAGGCTTTAGTCACAAGTTCAATAACCACAATATATGGCAAGGAGGACCCTCGAGAAAATAGTAGTCATGAAGAAGCTTCAGAAAAAATGAGAATAAATGCTCATGAGGACCAATATACTAACAGTTGGATAATGTCCATAATTGAGTACTTAGAAAAAGGGATAATACCTAAAGGAAAAAATGAATTGCGAAAGTTGAGATACCAAGCCCATTAACCATGATCGACAAGATATTATATAGGAAAGGGTATTCAACACCTTTCTTGCGGTGCGTTACCCTAGAAACAGAAGCAAGGCTATTGAGAAAACCCATAAGGGATTTTGTAGGGATCACTACAATGGAGTAAAACTAGCAAACAAGGGAGACAAGGATATCATTGGCTCTGCATGACTAAGGATGCATTAATCTACATTTAAAGGTTTGATAAGTGCCAAAAGTTTTCTAGAATCCCACGATTTTCTCTAAATGAGTTAACTCCTGTCACAAGCCCATGACCTTTTGATGTATGGGGAATTGACTTGATTAGACCTCTTCTGTTCTCAAGAGGAGGCGAAAAATTTGTCATAGTAGCCATAAGTTACTTTACCAAATGGGTATAAGTAGGACCATTACCAAATATCACTGTTGAAAAACTCTTGAAATTTGTCATTAAAAATAAAGTTACTAGATTCAGAGTTCCTTAAAAAACTTTTCTGGCAATGGGACTCAATTTGAGAGCAAAGAATTTCCTCGTTATTATAAAAGAAATGGAATAGTTAAAAATTCTTTGGTAGCTCACCCAAAAACTAACGGGGTAGTAGAAGTAGCGAATAAGGCCATAAAGAAAATTTTGAATAAATGACCACGCAAAGCAAAAGGAACAAGGTGGAGGAACTTTCCCATATTTTATGGTCATGTAGAACTTCCACAAGAAAGGCTACTAGGCATACCCCTTATTCCTTGACATATGGATTATAGGCCATGCTACAAGTTGAGGTTGAAGTTCCTTCATGTCAAAGGATACCATATGCCTACGAATCTAATCAAAAGATAAAGAAAGAGTCGCTCGACTTGATTAACGAACTAAGAGATCAAGCTACCATGAGAACAACTGAATACCAACGGAGAATATCCAAATATTACAATTCAAGAGTAAAAGGATGGAAATCCAAGAATGTAGATCTAGTGCTGAGAAGAGTAATGGGAAACACAATGGATCCAATAGATGGCCCATTAGTGCTTCCTTCTCCATTCTTCACTTTATTTCGTTTTACTTATTCACATTTATTTTCGTCAAGACTGAACCCTTCCTCCCTTACCTTAGAGCCGAACCCTTCGTACTTTCATCAACCCGATCCCACTCCTTCGAATCAAACATCACTTCCTTCCTTAGATTCGCCATCTTCTCTTGCTCTAGACCACCACTCTATCTTCAAGCTAAATCGAAATAAAAAATTTCCTCTCGTGCAACTCGTATTTTATACACTTAGGTAGGTTTTCTTGCATTTTACCTTTAACTTGTGACAAGATGATGGGTTCGATCACATTGGTGGATAGGTTAGGGCTCGATGTGTATGGATTCGAAATTTTGTAGTTAGAAGGAAGGGAGATGGTCGATATTGTTTGAGGAGGATGAGGCATATGAATTAAACGAGGGATAGGTTGGAATGTGGGTAAAGGAGAGGGATCGGAGTGAATGTTTGAGGGAAGTAAGAAAACATTGAAGTAAAGGGATCGGTATTGGAGTTTCAGGAGGAAGGGGTCGGTTGTATTGTTAAGTGGAAGGATCAGTCAATTGTGGAGCATGGAGGGATCGGCTATTTGCTTTGTGAGAGGGATCGATTGTGGGTTTTTGTAGAGGGATCAGTTATTTTGCTTCATAAGAGGGATCAGTTGTAGGCTTCGTGAGAGGGATCGGTTATTTTTAGATAGAGGGATCGGATATGGGTACTTTGCCGATTCCAAGCTTTGAACTGAACTTGAACACTTGAGCAAACCAATCCAAATTCACTTACATGAAAAATTAAAACCAGTGTCATCTCAACGAACTTGAACATATGACGATAAAGAACAAAAGGACTTGCATATCCAATATCAAACTCGAAATTGAAGACTAAACTCCAGGGATGTAGAATATGAACTTAAACTTAACATATGGACTTTTATAATGGACTTCACACTTCGATGTCCCGATGGTCGATCCTAAAGCTTAAACAACCGATCAATTTAAACGCCAGTTGAGACAGTTAGCGATGACGGTTACTCTGGTCGGAATCCAAAGTCTCATCACTTACTTCTGCTTTTAATTTTGAACTATTTATCTCTGCAGTGCACAACACTGCACCACACTAGTTTACACTTAGCATGGGGTGATAAGTAAAATTTTCTAATCTCGATTATCTATTGAGTTTAGTTGATATGGAATACAGACGTTCAAAGCTTTTAGCCGCAATGCCTTCTGGACAACCTCTACAACACAACAATCCCAGAGCCGAGTTACGTTCTGCAACTGTGTCCGATGACTTTCCTCTGACCATCAAATTGAGCAACTGGTGTTTCCGGCCCGTTGGCCGACCTTTTCTTTGATGTTTCCATCCTTCTGATGGAATATATGTCCTGCCCTCGATGCTATAGAAGATGTTGTATTTCTAGATAACCTGATGGATTCTCAAGCCTCCGGAATTATTAAGGCCGCTCTTCGTAGACTATGCTCTAAACATGGGATTCTGTTTGGAGATGTTCTAGTCCCTTCAATGAAGGACATGGCTCATTTGTCCCTGGAGGGATATACGACATGCAATAAATTCATGTGCTGGGCCAGATGTGTGCCACCTTTTAATTCTTTTATCAGAGAGATGATAAATTATCTAGGAATAGCTCCCGCTCAGCTACATCTGAACAACTATACTTTTCTTCATGGCACTTTCTTGCTATTTATGGATGTTCTGTTCCGCCCGCCATATCCTGAGGACATCAGGTTTATTTACAATTTCAAATGACAGACATGAAGCATTTCTTACACTTTCCTTTAGCCTTTGCCCAGCTGTCAAGTTCTAACGGGCGCTTGGAACAAGCTCAGCACCTTTAAACACTAATGGTTCTACGTTCGTTGTCTGCCTGGCTTCGCGAGGCGATGGTTGGAAGGATGTAAGTGTTGTCTTCACTTTATTCTTAATTTTTTTAGCTTAAGTGGTATCTTAAACTAACTAATACTTTGAAATTTTACAGGTGTCCATCCACATCTAGAAGGCGATAGTCTGTCAAGGGCAGTTTCTACAATCCGTGCCACCCCAGTTGAGGATAGGGACATCAAATTCCTTGTAATTGATGAACGATTATCTATGTTTTGGATGTTAGAAGAAGGTCGCAACATCGGGCTTCCAAGAAGCCTAGCACCACCAAGAACTATGGCGGAACAAGTAGGCGACACTAATAGCCCTATTGTGCCCCTAGTCGTGGGGACTCATGATGACGTCGAAGAGGCTGATATTAGAGGTGATGAAGCCAACAAGCCTGGCAATGCTGATGTAGGTCTGGGTAATGTGCCTGTGGTCGAACCATAATAAGGCGCACAATCTCACATGGCAACAAGGAGAGGAAAAAAGCTCGCATATAAACTCCGTAGGAGAAAAAACGCTAAAAAGCCTAAGTTTATCATCACTTCTATTAAAGAAGAGACTTCCTCTCAACATTTAGAAAGTCTGATGGAAGGGTTCTCAAATCTCCCGATCCTTGATGATATCATGACTTATGACTTCCCCAACATCAATATTGGGGGGCTTAATTCTCCCACCAGGACTGGTGATGGCATTCCTCCCACTAGTAAAGGGAAAACACTCCTATGAGCAAGGCTATAATAACTGGTCCGTCTGGGGGACACTGGGACACTCACAATCACGCGCACTTCACTGCACGATTTTCATCTATCTTTTATTTGATGGTCACTTATACACTCTTGTTTGGTATGTAGGTGCTATCTCTCAATCTGGTACCCTTGATCGCTTGAGGGGCTCCTTAACACAGTATTGATCCGGTCGCGGTCCAAACTTGGGTAGGGGTCGAGAGAGAGATGACAGCCGGGAAAGAAGTCGTCGTTCAAGGGAGTCTTCATCTTCTAAACACAAGTCATAATCTCAATCGTCTCATCAGGAAGTTCAGCCTAATCTTACTGTACATAGCGGCGATCAAACCTGTAAAATCCCATATCTGGAGGCCAAAAGCTAAGCGCTATAGATGCTATAGTCATCCATAGTATTAACTTCTTGTGACAAAATACGGTAATGATAATGGTATCCATAATATCAAAAGCACTTGAATATGAATAAAATCATAGATTTCCA
Organism: Allium fistulosum; assembly: GCA_030737815.1. Lineage (NCBI taxonomy): Eukaryota > Viridiplantae > Streptophyta > Magnoliopsida > Asparagales > Amaryllidaceae > Allium > Allium fistulosum. Next base: position 76,307,575 of record CM060906.1, read on the forward strand.
AAAACAACATTTTACTGATTACATTACAAAACAAATTCACATTCAAGTTACATAATCCCATACCGTTTCCCAGGTAAAAAATAATTATAATCATTACAAAAATATGCCAAGAGAGACATATAAAGATGCCCCCTTCGTTGATCAAAGAAATATAGTCATATCTGACTTAATACACAGCGGAAATAAACAAAACAATCTACAATTCCTAATTAGCTATCCGTCAGCCACTTGCTCATCTTCGGAAGTTTTTATTCGCCAAAATTTTTAAACCTGAAAAGCTTAACCCTAAGCCTTCTCAAATCAATTTTAAGCACCCGAGAGTTTAAGGAGAAATAAAAACTTCGAGTCGGACATAAAGGCTGGTGTGAATAATTCAGTTACATCTTGGTTTACTAATATTGAGTGAGACCACGCCGCTTAACGGAACGGGTTTCCTCTCACTAATATCCTCTTTAAAACATATATTTTGCAAATCCTTTCCTGCAACCAAACTGGTTAATCAAACTGATTATATCAAAATAGCAATATCCTTTATGCTAATAAATGGACTATCTTTCCATAAAACAGGAAATAAGTAGACTATTTGTCCACAACATAATAGCAAGGTCCGTTATGCTAACAAATGGACTATCTGTCCATAAAACTGGGCTGACTGCTCGCAAACTGGATTAACTGTTCGGGTCAAAATGGACTAACTGTCCAAATCATTTTCTTAAGGTTAACTACCCTTTATCTTTTTCCTTGAAAACCTTTTCAAAGTGATTTAACCTTTTAAATCAAACTTATATAGGGACAATATATTCTTAGCTTTACTCTAAGCTATTTTTCCATGATATATATACACTTTACTCAAAATAATGTTGATGAGATTTAATAACGATTAACTATCCTCCCAAAACAAGTTAAAACCCTTTTTAACTTGAAAATACTTAGGCTATATTGCCTATTTAATACATCTGAAACCTTTGTTTAAAACCTATAAACAACCCTTTCGAAACCCTTGAAGGTAACCCCTTCGAAACAATTGAAAGTGACCCTTTCGAAACCATTAAAAGCCTTTCGAAAACATTTGGAAAAAACCTTTCCTTTCTTTTCTTCGAAAGCTTCAAAATATCAGACATCCTCCTTTAAAACCTTTTAAATATTGTCTTTCAAAAACATAAGAAAAACCCTTCCTTTAAACCCTTTCGAAACCCTAGGGAGACACCCCTTTCGAAACCATTCATTAGAACCGTCCAAAATAGTCAAAACTCAATCCTTTCGAAAGCACTTTGGGTTCAATTTAAAATATATAGAAACCTTTCGAAACCATTCAAAATTTCACCCATTCGATACCTTTGAAAATCGTCTTGGTCGAAACCATTTGGATTCTGCATTCAAGTAGAGCAAAAGGATCAGAAACCCATTAAAGTCGAAATCATCTGTTTTGAAACCTTTTAAAACTATCTCTTTCAAAACCATTTAGGTTTTACTTCAATTATAGAAAAGGTCTTTTAAATCATTTAAGTCGAAAGCATCTGCTTCGAAACCATTTTCTAAGTAAAGAAGTGATGGTGTTGAAACCATCCCTTCGAAAGCATTAGAGAAGTGGCCAAAATTTTAGAAAAAAGCAAACAACTCTTTCGAAACCATCTAGGTCGAAAGGTAGAAAGCTGCAGTAAAAAGACTTCGACTTAGTCAAAAGAAACCATTTAAAACAAAAGCACAACCTAATCGAAACCATTCCTTTTAAAACCATTTGACCCACTCGAAAGCTAACCCAGTTGAAAGCATCTTAGTCGAAAGCAAGCAGGTGCATTTTAATTTAAAAACAATGTAAAGCCTCAACCCCTTCGGAACCCCTGGTTTCGACTCCATACCTTCCGCCTACATCCAATTCACTACGTACCAGTTCCTTGATACCATGTGCATTAGTTTCGACTGTGTCGGAAGCGAAGATGAGGAGGCGGAACCTGGTGCCGAGGGTGTCGAAACAATGAAAAACATGCAGCAAATAGTTCTTTCTACCTAACCTGCTTTACGTGTCAAATTTTGATTGGTTGCCTCTTTCTTTACCAATAAAAAGTACTGCAACTTTCGAAAGTGCTGCCGACTTTCAGAACTAAAAAATTTAATTATTTTGCAAAAAGCCCCTTTTCTTCCCTAATTATAAAAAATATTTAAGTCACATACCTTAAATAATTTTATATTACTATTAAAACACTTAGGAAAAATATAAAAAAATTCCAAAAAATCTCTTTTAATATGTTTTCCAACATATAAAAATTTCAGACCCAAAGCTTTTATTATTTAACCGTAAATAATTGTTAACCCAAATTAACATTTTCTTTACCAAAAAATTCATATAAATTCCACATAATTTCAAAAAATTCTAAAATTTTAAACCCATCTCCAAAATAATATCTATGGCCATCATAAAAATGTGCAAGGCATTTGGATGTCATTTTATAGGGTTTTCACCTTAAAACATATCATAAATTCAATATGAACAACTATAATTCATCAACAAGTATATATATTCATTCCAATATTCAAAACATGACAAATCATTACAAAATATTCGGAATTCATCTTAAAACCAAAAACACAACCAAAAATGAGATGTAAACATTATTCACCTTAGCTTTAGAGATTAAGATGTGAATGGATTTGATTTGCTTTAGCTTCTTCCTTAGCTTTTCTCTATCTTCTTCCTCTTTCTCTTATTAATGGTGGTCGGCCTTAGTTTTAAATTTTTTTGACGTGTAGGGGGCATGACCAAGGGTTTAGGGTATAAGAATGGCCTCTTTTCTATTTTACCCCTCCTCTATTTCAATTTAACTCTTATTTTAATTCAAAGGTTAAATGGCATGGCTACCCTTTGATTAAATCAAATATCAATCCCCTAATAAACATATTATTTTATTTTATTTAACTAATTAAATATCCTATATAATGTCACCAAAAATATGGGGTTTTACAGACTCCCCTCCTTAAAGAATTTCGCCCTCGAAATTATGATAAGGTACACAACAAATCAAACAAGAAGGTAAAACATACCACCAAACAAGTTAGGATAAGTATCTCTAATCCTGCTCTCAATCTCCCAAGTGCAGTCCCTGTCATCATCCCTTCACTGGACTTTGACTAATCTGATCGTCTTGGTTCTAAGCCTCTTCTCATCTCTCGCAACAATACGAATAGGCTTCCTCACTATAGTCAAATCCGGTTCTACCACTAAATCTTCTAGCATGGTCGGTGAAATAGTAGTCTCAGGGTCTCTACCACACTTTCTGAGATGCAAAACATGAAAAACATCGTGGACTCCTGCTAAACTGCTCGATAACTTAACTATATATGCGAGTTTCCCGATCCTCTCAACAATAGGAAAATGTCAAATCAATCTCGGTGCCAACTTCACCGATTTTCCAAACCTAATCACCCCCTTCATCGGTGACACTTTGATGAAAACCTGATCTCTAACAGATAATTCTAGATCTTTCTGTCTCTTATCAGCATAGCTCTTCTACCTAGACCGAGCCTCCTTCATTCTAGCCCGAATGACCTCAATCTTTTCTACAGCTTCTCTAACCAAATCTGGACCAAGAACCAACCTATCCCCGGTCTCTAACTAACATACGGGAGCTTTGCATGGCCTTCCATACAAAACTTCAGATGATGCCATCCCAATACTAGTCTGATAACTGTTGTTTTATACGAAAACTTGACTAAATGCAGATGGTCTTCCCATGATCCCTCGAAATCTAATACACAAGCTCTTAACAAATCTTCCATGATTTTGTTAACTCTTTCCATTTTCCCATCATTCTGCGGATGGTAAGCGGTACTCATCTTGAGCTTGGTTCCCAAAACTTTCTGTAGACTTTTCTAGAACTCACTATTGAATAAAGGATCTCTATCACTAACTATGCTACTAGGAATTCCATGTAGTCTAACCACGTTCTTCATAAACAACTTCGCCAAAATAGGTGTCGTTCTGGTTGACCTAACTTGAGTGAAATGGGCACTCTTGGACAATCTGTCCACTATGACCCATATACTATCATTTCCCTGTTCGGCCTTGGCAACCCGTCAATAAAATCCATAGAAACAGAATCCCATTTCCATACCGGAATATCTAATGGCTGAAGCAACCCACTTGGCTTCTGGTGTTCAGCCTTTGCCTGCTGGTAAATCAATCACTACTTTACATACTGTTTATACCAAAATTGGGCACAACACTCTTCGGAAGTGTTTGAAGAGATAAAATGAAGAAAGTAATGTAAAAAGAGGATTATCTAACAAACACTCCAGAAAATAATCAGAAAAACAGCAAAGAAAACATGGTTCGGCGTGTTGCATACGTCCACTATGAAATGATTGACCTTTATTAACTTTTTATTGCTGTTTACAGCTGATTGCAACAGTAGATCTCAAGTACAACAGTGAAATTCGAATACAATGGTGAATTCGGCAGAGTATGGACATCAGAGAGCCAAAAGATCCCTTTTTTGTAGGCTCTGTGATGCTATTTATAGGCGCAGGCTGCAAATATCTCGCTCAGATCTCGGGAGACCTCTTCTGGCACGTGGATGGGCCCAGGTGATCGATCCCACGTGATTTGCATGCGATCTAGGATCGATACGAACGAGATTCGTATCGATCAAAAATTCATCCAATTAGGTCGAGATCGATTGTGAGTGTTGATGAGGATGTACGCAAGCTTCTGTGAAAATTTCGTAACATTTGGACTTGTAGATTGTGAGTTATGATCGATGCAAACTTATGTTCTCTTTAGGCCACACCGTTCGTATCGATACCCATCGTATCGCTCTTATTTGTATCGGTCCGAGCACGTGCCTGTAAGCTGACGTAGCTCTAAATTCTTGGATCGATCCACTTTTCGTGCTGTGTTGACTACTTCCTTTATCGTATCCAACGTCTATGCCTTGTTCGTATCGATCTATTTCGACCCTGTTCGTGTCGATCTTAGTTGTCCTGTTCATATCGATCGGACTCGGCCTTGTTTGCATCGATCGTAACCGTTCTGCTCGTATCGGTCAATTGCACTGCTTTGTTCGTATCGATCAATTGCACTGCTTGTGTTCTTATCGATCGATTGAATTGCACTTCGTATTGATGGGAAGTCTTGACTTCGTATCGATCTGTGGTTGATCAATATGAAGCATGGCTATAGCTCGATCGATACGAAATGTGTATTCGTGTCGCAGTCGATGGATACGAAGTAGGGGGCTCATGATGGATACGAAGTAGACTCTTTCTGGGTGCTTATTAATACGAAGTGTGCTCGTATGCCGATGGATTCGAATAGGATCGATACGAATAAGGTTGATTCTCTCGATGGATATGAAGTAGTGCACCTTGATGGATACGAAGAGATACTCGCTGATGGATACGAACAATAGATGACGCCGAGACTCGATGGACACGAATAGATGGATGCGATGGTGTTGAATTCCTTGACTTGCATCGATCATATCATGAGCATACGAACTCGGATAGACTTGAAATTTGGAACGTTGGCTTTCATAGCTCTGCTTGTCATGTCTTGTCAATTGTAGCTTGATCCGGTCTCGGACAAAATTCATCGATATTCATAGTGAACCTGCATATAACCGATCATCGGGATGGGCTTTCCATGGTTTCCAGTTAAGTTCTTGGTATCACGGCCTTGCCCAAAAGGCGGGATAACATTTGCCCCCCAAAGTACGTCTTGTGAAAACACGACGTGCTTTGAAAAGCTGCAATCTCCATTCTGAAAAGTTCCATCTGACTTGTTAAACAGTTATCATCTTTTCGCTGAAAGTTGTGATCTTTGATTGATCCATAGAAACATGAATCATGAACTGTAGACTACCAATTATTGTACTGTGTACTGTTGTAATCGAATGTTGTATGATAGTAATCTATCCTTTGCTGTTGTAATCGTCACTAGATGAGTATTCAATTCCTGTGAATTTTAAATTGGACGTTAGTCCATTATACATGAATATGTGCTAGCTTGACTCCCGTTAATGTTCGCACGTTCACGAGTCGTTGTTAGTTTTTTCAGTTTTTTGTATCGAATTCCGTATTAACCCTCTCCAGAATCAATGTGAAATTCAATTTGTAACAACGCTTGACGGTGTTTTGGAGTGTCCCTCCGTATCGATCCTCTCCTGGATCGATGTGAAGAGTTAAAAAAGTCGTTGTTCGTATCGATGGCAATCGATACGAGTTAGTCAGTTTTTTGAATCATTTCGTATCTATGGATTCGAATTCAAACGGTCCTCAAAATGATGGACGCGAAGTTGTCACTTTGTAATCCAATGACTCAAGCAATACTTCGTTGGGAGTTTCGTATCGATGAAACTTGATTACCCGGATACGAAGCTAGGGGTAACTTGCTGATGGATACGAAGTGTTAACCGTTGTATTGTTCTAGACTAATGGATGCAAACGAGTCTCTTCGTGTCGATAGAACTTACGACCATTTCAATCAGTTTCTATTAATAGAAGGCGAATCATTTTCTTCCTTGGATACGAGATCATATAAATACGTTTTGGACTTAGCTAAATTTTTCACTTGCTTCCATTCTGTTTCCTGCCTTCGTATCGATCAAAGCAAAAGAGAAACAATAACTGCCTTCGTCCGAAAACATTCAGCGCTTAGTCTTTAACTCAAACCATTCGAACTAGGTAATCAACTAACCAAATCCATCTTAAAATGACGAGGCTTGAAACTTGACGTCACCCCATCCACGATGGTGGTCGATTCCGGTGTCGTCGCTGCCGGAATTGGGTTAGAGTGAGGTTAATGGAATGGTAATGGCAGTTGTGTAGATTGGAGAAGGAAAAGTATGGATGGATACGAAGTATTCACGGAAGAGATGCTCTACCTTGATCTCGCATCGATTGGGAGAAGGGAAGAAGAAATACCCTCGTATCGATCTGGGACGAAGGATTCGTATCGATTCTGGAACTAATGGATGGCACGGGGAAGTTCATATCAATCATGGTACAGCGTGATCTCATATCGATGGGAAAGTCTTATTTCGTATCGATACAAAGTTAGAGATTTTGATCGATACGAAATGACCTGGTGTGATCGATACGAACTGTTGCACTATGATCGATACGAATCGATGGTGTTTGGATCGATACGAAGGGAATTTCAGTAATCGATTTGAATTCAAATTTTCAATCGACGTAAACTCTCTCGCATACTTAAATACTTGACTCCAACGAGCTTCTGCCTTGCATAATCGGACTTAACTGTTTCACTGCATATTTGACTACCTTTTGAAGCTCGTCGATGGAACTATAACTTGACAACATTTAATTACCCTCAACTTGAATTGATCTCCAAAGTCTGGATGGCACAGTTGTGACGGTCAGCGATGACGGTCACTCTGGTTGAATCAGTAAGTCTTGTCGTTTTAAAACTTTCTCAAGTTCTGCAGAATTTCATAAGTATTATGTAGCACTGCACTACACAACACATCCACGCACTTCACACTGGGGAACACACAGGCTTATTATCATCTAACGATGGTTTTTAATAAGTTGATTAGCTATGGAATCCACAAGTTCTCAACAGCAGGAGTTTCAGAGTTCATCCCCTTTTGTCCTAGAGATACCGGCCATCACGGCCGAAGTTATAGATCCAGCTCCGGACGAGCTGCTTGGTGCCAGGTTTATCATGAATCCACAAGATTCTGTGCCGTCTAACGTCTCCGAAGATATGCTGGGATGAATATGTCTAAGGCATGGTCTACAGTTTGACGACGTATTATTACCAGGACCGAATGACAGACCGCATGCTCCCTCAGAGGGATTTACGGCCTTTAATCGCCATGCATGTATAGCGGGAACACTCCCTCCGTTTAACTCCTAGAGGCAGTCAGGAATTTTCAAGTTATGACCGGCTCCTGGACCAGACTGAGTTACTTTAAAACAGAGTGGTTCTATGTCCAATGCCCTCCAGGATTTGCTAGCCGATGGTTAGTCAGACGTAAGTGTTGCAATCATTTCCAATAGTTAATGAGATAATCATAACTGATATTAAAACTAATGTCTTCTTTCCTTTACAGCTACAATCCCACGACCTGAGGGCGTGCATTTTAAAGAAACTGTACAGGTCCTTCAAGAAGTGCCAAGCGAAATGAGAGACATAGGCTCGGTGCTAACAGACCGAAACTTGAGAATCATTGGGCTTATTGAGCGAAACCAAAGCATAAGGCTTGAAGGAACGCTGAGGGCGGCCCCGACGAAGTGGGTAAAGTGCAAAGCGCCAGGAGTCGTAATTGCCGAGGAAGGTGATGAAGAACACACGCCTACAAATGACGAACCCGCGGCCGGGCCTTCTAACATCCTTCAAGGTTCAGAGGGAAAGAGAAAAGGCAAGGCAGTTGCACACAAACGCCATAAATCTTCACGATGGAAATCTGTAGTTGTATCCTTGCCAGCCCCCGACGTTAGAATTTCGGAGGTTCCTCCCTCGCCAGTAAGGAATCCTTTTAATGGGCTTGCTGATATTCCGATTTCGGACTACGTGTCACTTCAACACGACACCGGATTAGAGGGGATCCAAAGTGCTCTAGATTTAAGCAAGTCGTTACCCATCAGTGCGGTCGACATTACCGGTTGGTCGGGGGGTTGCACACACATACACACTTCACGGCACTACACGATTTCCAATCATAAGTGTCCAATTCAAGAAATCACTAACTCTGTTGCTCTTTCTTCTTTACGGATTCAATGACTAGACGAGATTCCATGCTCGGCAGCATCCGCTCAGCACGTCAGGCATCCAGCTCGTACTACGAGTCTCGTTACAGGGAGGAAAAAAGAAACCGCGATCGTGGTTATTTTAATCAGGAACGTTACGAGAGGGATAGAGATAAAGATTACAGAGAACAGAGATATCGATCCCGATCGCGTTCTCCACCCCCTCGATTCCCTACACAACCTTCTACTCGTGGCACACATCCCCCGGAGCCTCCACGCCAAAAACCATCTTCTCATGCTCCAAGTTCTGAGTCTCAGCACCACAGAACTGAGGTTGAGCCTCCAGTTGTCGCTGAAGAAGCTATCACTGAGCCTACTGGGGAAGGGGCTATTAGAATTTCTCAGTAAAATAAAGAATTTCCAAATATATGCTTTGACGGCTACATCTTCCCTCCTCACTTAGAGAGAATTCCGTCGGATGCAGAGAACACAACGCATGATTACATTCATGACATTTATACCCAGTACAAAGAGTTGGTGAAAGCTGCAGAAAAAGCATCAAAGGTGGCCTTTGAGCGGGAAAAAACAGTCGAGAAACTAGAAACTGAACTTGCTCAAAAAGACCGGATCATTCAAGTGCTTACTGATGAAGCCGAATCCTCTCAAAAATTGGAAATAGAGACCACCAAAAAGGTCGACGAGGCGAACTTGGCTATGGAGAGGATGAGGCAGACGCATTTCACTTTGGTGGAGCAGATGGGCCACCGAAACACCACTGTCACAGCCGAACGAGATGCTGCTTTGAAAGAACTCGCTAAGCTTAAAGCTAAATTGTTTGAAATCATCAAGGAGAAGGATGTTGCGAATAGAGTAGCTCAGGAAGCATATGAACATGCCATAGTGCTTCGGGGCGAACGGGATGCGGCAACGGCTAAGATTCGGGAGGTGGAGACTAAGGTCGAGGAGGAAGTCCAAATGGCAGAGTCCAGGCTAGAGGCTAATATCGAAGATCTCCTCATCACTTACAATGCTAACGTCTTGAAGCATAGGAATCTAGCCTGGCTCAAAAATTACCCGACTCATCTATACAACGCCTGGGGCTGATTGGTAGGAGATGAAAAAGCTGCCCACCAAGCCGAATCAATTGACGAGTTCGAGCTTGAGAACCGGTTGTTGAGAGAAGACGAGTGGAAAGTTCTCCATGATGCCAAGATTTCATATGAGAAGGAGAAGCTTCGCGCTCAGCATTTGGAAGTTGGAGAAGGTTCTGGCGTCGAACATCATGATACAAGTTCTGAAACTCCCATGCTGATTCATCCCGAATCCACACCTACGATTGATCCTTAATCCGTTCCTGCTTACAACCCGGATCAGCCGTAGTTATCTCAAACTAGCGAGCAAATCTCTGAGGCCGTTCAGCCGCCCACCAGTCAAACCAAGGAAGGTACTCCGAACATTCTCTATGCTTATCTGAAATCAGAAGCGTCACTCGAAGTAATTATTAACAATTCTTCTTTTGCTTTTATCCAGTGATTAATGCTACACCGGTCGTGCCTCCTGCCACTCAAGAACCACATCATATCCAGGAGGCCATTATAACTGAAGCGACCACCACAACGACTACGGCACCAACTGATGGAGTGCAGGGGAGCACATTTATTTTTGATGAGAAGATGATGGAGGAACTCCTCGGTCATCACAGTGACCCCTTTGAAGACTTGCCGTCCGTTATGGGTGGAAGCGTTCCAATGAAAAGTTCTTCGGCTCCAACTGCTGGATTCTCCAGCGATGCGCAAACACTTCACGAGGAGGAAATCTTAGCTGAAATCGACGCTGAGATGGAGGCATCCGCGCGGGGTAGCGGTTTTGGCGGTGGAATGGCTGGACCTGGTCCGGCTTCTTTGCGAATGATATCTCCAGGAGGAACGGTCATTGAGACGAGCGCGCCTGCCCCACCTCCTTCTGTTGATCCCGTCCCTCCGACTTCGCCTGGAGGAAGCGTTCCAATACATTTGAGTTCGGAGGAGGACGTTGATATAATGCCCTCGACTGGAGATCAGCCGCCGAAAATCAAGGGCTCAAAAAGAAAACCGAGTGAGAGCTCCAGCGGGTCCACACCGAAGAGGAAACCGAAGAAGAAAAGAGAGTAGATATGCCTCTTCGGCCCTTTTTTGAGTAGATAGGAATTTCTTTTGTTCTTTTGTTGGCTGTGTATAGATGCAGGCTTAGCCCTTGCTAGTAGAAATTTTTTTGTGGATAAACTTGTACTTAGTTTCCTTCTACAAACAGTTGAAATGAAATTCAGTTTCGTCTTCTGTCTCGACTTCTGTTTAATTGCTTAAGTGTTTCAACATTTTAACTCCAGTCTAGTATGCCTGCGAAGTTCCTACTGTTGGATTGGATCTGAGTTTATTTGTTAAGTCCTGAAATCACGACTATGATTGGTGACTGAATCAAGTTGGGCTCCGATGTTGCACTGTCCCAATCAGTGACCAACGCTTAAGTTCTGCCCCAGTTTCAGGGACGAATTGTAAGATCAAGTGGCAATTGCACTCCGCTCTCAGCTCATCGAGCTTAACGTAGTCAAATTGATGCTGAAATAAAGAAATTTGAGTGGTCGAATCACACTCGCTCATCCATTGACGATTGCATCACTGCGAGGATTTGCATTCGTACGTCGGCAGTCGGGCTTGCCTGCTTGAGTTTCAAGGATACGTCCACGCTCCGGGGACTTAAGTCATTTTCACGGGTGATCAGTCACACCCTCTTTCTGTTTGTAACGATGTCCACACTCTGGGGACTTTAGATGGATTTGTGGGTGGTCAGTCACACCCGATTTGCATTCATACTCTAACCACGCTCCGGGGACTTAGAGTTGTTTTACGGATGGTCGATCCCAATCCGGTTTGTGTTCAAACTCCAATCCACTCTCCGGGGATTTTAAGTCAACGTTAATACTCTAATTCACGCTCTGGGAATTTGGAGTTGGTGTTTATGTTGACACTCCGGTTCACACTCTGGGAATCCGAAGTTAGTTAATGTTTATACTCTAGTTCGCGCTCTGGGAATTTGGAGTTGGTGTTTGTGTTGACACTCCGGTTCACACTCTGGGAATCCGGAGTTAGTTAATGTTTATACTCTAGTTCGCGCTCTGGGAATTTGGAGTTAGCCAAAAGACGGTCAGTCACATCTGTTCAAGCTTTAGGATTTCGTTCGCACTTCGGGAACGACGAATTTATCAGGATCGTGGATGGTCGGTTCACATCCACCCTGAGTTAATAAGTGAGGTCGTTAGATGGACAGATCCATCCTCCTCAAACTTGGTCAAGATACGAGCGAAGTCGTTAGGTGGACGGATCCACCCTCTTCAAGATCGTATTTGTGAGTTCATACTCCAGTTCACACTCTGGGAACCTGGAGTTGGTTAAAGGATTGTCGTGTATTAATCCTTTTTTGACTTCAGTGTGATGACTTGACCTCAAGCTCGGGTATCATCTAGCGAGTAACCGGTCGTATCACAGTCACTCCCTATTTGAATAAATTCCACCATCGGGTGGAATTTAGCTCTCCGTGCATAGTGATAGTTGTATGACGCGTTCGATAAATCACAGCTCTGGCTCGAAGAGATTGCATTTTATTGCTGAAATAAAAAAAATACGGCAAAATCGGTTTCCTTATTACAAATTCAAATTTCGAAATGCAGAAACAAATTGCAAATGAAAAATAGAACGAATAAATAAACAGAGCCTGTCATGTGTAGTAGCGACAAAGACTTTCGCTGTTCCAGGCTCTCGGAAGAGGTGAGACCGTCAACGGTTGATAATTTGAATGTACCATCTCCGAGCTTTCGTTAGATAACATATGGCCCTTCCCAAGTTGGCTTCATATGCGAAGGGTCTGGGTAAATTCTCTTAAGGACGAGATTCGCTGAGTTCAGAGGTTCGGGGTCAGACCTTGGCATTGTATAATCGGGCGACTAGACTTCGGTATGTGGCTGCCCTCAAATCTGCCTCTTCATGCTTCTCATCCAATAAATCCAGAGATTCAGCAAGTAATGTAGCATTTGTCTTCGGATCATAATATGTCACACGATGAGAAGGCACTTCTAATTCGACTGGAATAACAACTTCTGAACCATAAGAAAGAGAAAACGGAGTGTGGCCGGTCGCGGATTTGTGGGTTGTTCGGTAAGCCCATAAGGCCATATGAAGTTCATCGACCCATTTGCCCCCGGCCTTTTCCAGTCGTTTCTTCAGAATAAACTTTATAACTTTATTAACGGCTTCGACTTGTCCATTCGCTTGAGGATGTGCGACTGTGGAAAATTTCTTCTGAATGTGGAATCGTTGACAGAAGTCTTTAAATTCAGCACTGTCAAACTGGGTCCTGTTATCAGTGATGATAGTATGTGGGAAACCAAATCGGCAGATGATGTTGCGCACTACAAAGTTGATCACCTTCTTTATTGTGATTGTAGCAAGGGGTTCAGCTTCCGCCTACTTGGTAAAGTAATCAACTACTACAATGGCGTACTTCGCACCACCTTTGGCTAGAAGTAGAGAGCTAATAATGTCAATGCCCCATACTGCAAACGGCCATGGACTGACCATTTGAGTTATTTCGGTAGGTGGGGCCCTTGGAATCCGAGCATGCTTCTGGCATTTGTCGCACTTTCTGGCATAATCTGATGCATCGCGATTTACGGTTGGCAAATAGTATCCATATCTAAGCGCTTTCTTGGCAAGGGCTTGCCCCCCAATGTGATCGCCATATTCTCCTTCGTGCACATCATGCAACACTCGTTTAATTTCATCGTGAGCGATACAACGGAGCAAGGGAACAAAGTACCCTCTTCTATACATGACTCCGTTCTGAATAGTGAACCACGAAGCTTTTCGAAGAATTTGTCTCTTTTAACTTCAACGCTCTGGCAGGGTTCCATGCTCGAGATAATTTCTGAATGGAGTCATCCATGACTCCTTATCGCGAACAACCTCAAATATCCAATCTGTCTCCATTCGGTCGATGCTCGGGGAAGCTAATGTCTCCACGGGAACAAGTCCCATTTGTTGTGCCTCACCTGTACTGGCTAACTTTGCTAATGAATTGGCTTTTTGATTGTGCTCTCGGGGTATGCAGTAGATGGCATAATAATCAAACTGATTTAATATTTCCTGAACCCGAGCAAGGTAAGCAGCCAGTCTTCGGTCCTTGGCCTAGTATTCCCCCCGAACTTGACATACGACCATTTGCGAATCACAATAAATCTCCACAGTAATGATTTTCAAATCTCTGGCAAGCCTCAATCCGGCAAGCAAGGCTTCATACTCAGCCTCATTGTTGGTCGCGCAAAAATCAAACTTTAAAGAAATCATATAGACCGACCTTCAAGAGTATCAAGCATAACTCCTGCACCGGAGCAACGGTCATTAGACGCACCATCTGTATGCAGTTTCTAGATATACTTGGGAGATTCACTTGTTTCGGGCAAGTCCTCTAGGATGATAAATTCAGCTATGAAATCTGCTAGGACTTGTCCCTGGATGGCTCGCCTTGGAGTGTAAGTAATGTCAAACTGACTTAACTCGATATTCCATTTGAGTAGCCTACCAGATGTCTCAAGCCGCGTAAGGACCTGTTGTAACGGTTGGTCGGTGTAAACGGTGATAGGATGAGCCTTGAAATACGGACGGAGCTTCCTCGAGGAAATAACAAGACAGTAAGCCAACTTCTCTAGCTTCGGATAATTTCTCTCAGCTCCGATCAGTCGTTTGCTAATATAATAGACCGGCTTTTGTATTCGGTCTTCCTCCCGAATTAGGGCAGCACTAATTGCATTTTCTGATACCGCCAAGTAAATGTACAATTTATCGTGATCGATAGGCTACGACAAAATTAGCGGTGTGGAGAGGTGTTGAATTAGTGCTCGGAATGTGCCCTTACATTCCGTAGTCCATTCAAAGTTTTGTTTTCCTTTTCGGATCATATCGAAGAAGGGAATGCATTTGTCAGTAGACTTTGTAAAGAACCTGCTCAGTGCTGCTACTTTCCCATTGAGACTTTGAACTTGCTTTATAGTTTTCGTAGTTTCAAGGTTTCTAATCGCCTAGATCTTTTTGGGATTGGCTTCGATTCCTCGAGCATTGTTATCCCACCTTTTGGCAAGGTCGTGACACCAAGAACTTGACTAGAAACCAATGACAGTTCGTCTTGGAGATCGGTTATACGCAGGCTCACTATGGATATCGACGAATTTTGTCCAAGTCCGGATCAAGCTAAAATTGATATGACATGACAAGCGAAGCTATGAGAGACAACGTTCCAAATTTCAAGTCATTTGGAGTTCTATGCTTAAGATATTGATCGATCATGGTTGAGAAATCCAAACTTGCATCGATCATAACTCGAGATCTACAAGTTCAAATGCCACCAAATTTTCACAAGAGCTTACGTATGACCTAAGGAATGTTCATGCCAAATTTCGACTCGATTGGAGCAAGTCATGATCGATACGAAATTCGTTCATATCGATCACGGACAGAAAAACTCCAATTTGCATCGATCATATCTCATGATCTACAAGTCCAAATGCTATGAAATTTTCACAGGAGCTTAAGTACAACATAAAGAATGTTCCTGCCAAATTTTGACTCGATTGAAGCAAGTCTTGATCGATGCGAAATTCGTTCGTATCACGGATCGAGTCGAAATCGCCTGGGATCAATCGCGTGGGCCCACCCACATGCCAGATGAAGACTCCCGAGATCTGAGTGAGATATTTGCCTCCCACGCCTATAAATAGAGCCCAGGGCCTACAGAAGAAGGACTTTTGGCTTCTCTATGCCGATATTCTACCGAAATGATTATCAAACTTTAGTTATACTATTGTAATCTTTTGTAAACAGCGAGTGAAATTCAATAAACATCAATCATTTCATAGTGGACGTAGGCAATTCGCCGAACCACTCTAAATCTGTGTGTTTCTATGCATTTTCTTATCTGTTTATTGGTATGTTTGTTAGATCTGCTTCATTTTACATATGTTTTCTTCATTTTATCTCTTCAAACACATCCGAAGAGTATTGTGCCCAATTTTGGTACAAACACTTTGGTGCTTTCACTGAGAAAATCCCAACTTTTCTCCTGCTCTGTGGATCTACTACCATCGTTGGATTGCAAAAATCTAAGGAGGAGATCCAGATCTGCCGTCCAGTGGTTTCTTCTATTCTATTCAGATTGCTCCAGATCTAAGAGGAACTACATTCATGATGAATTTCGTACCCATATTTTCGTATCCAGAAAATATGGTGAATTTTGTATCCATATTTTCATATCCAGAAAATATGATCATTTTCATATCCATGTTTTCGTATATAGAAAATACGGTGATTTTCGTATCCATGTTTTCGTATCTAGAAAATATGATCAATTTCGTATCCATATTTTCGTATCCAGAAAATATGGTGAATTTCGTATCCTTATTTTCGTATCCAGAAAATATGATCATTTTCGTATCCATGTTTTCGTATCCAGAAAATATGGTGATTTTCGTATCCATGTTTTCGTATCCAGAAAATATGATCAATCTAGTATCCATATTTTCGTATCCAGAAAATATGGTGAATTTCGTATCCATATTTTCGTATCCATAAAATATGATCATTTTCGTATCCATGTTTTCGTATCCAGAAAATATGGTGATTTTCGTATCCATGTTTTCGTATCCAGAAAATATGGTGAATTTCGTATCCATATTTTCGTATCCAGAAAATATCATCATTTTCGTATCCATGTATTCACATCCAGAAAATATGACAACATTCGTATCAATCGAACTTCGTATCGATCACATTTCGTATCGATCACTTTTTGTATCGATACTCACACGCAGTTCGTATCTATCCGTCTGCATCCAATTCGTATCGATACTCACACGCAGTTCGTATCGATCCATCTGCGTCCAATTCGTATCGATCCACCTGCGTCCAATTTGTATCGATACTCACATCCTGTTCGTATCGATACTCACATCCTGTTCGTATCGATACTCACATCCTGTTCGTATCGATCCTCACATCCTGTTCGTATCGATCGCAACTACTCTGTTCTTATCGATCGCAACTGCTCTGTTCGTACCGATCGCAACTGCTCTGTTTCATACCGATCGCAACTGCTCTGTTCGTATCGATCGCAGTTCGTATCGATCCATCTGCATCCTATTCGTATCGATTCTCACACGCAGTTCGTATCGATCCATCTGCATCCAATTCGTATCGATTTTCACACGTTGTTCGTATCGATCCATCTGTGCCCAATTCGTTCCGATACTCACACGTTGTTCGTATCGATCCATCTGCGTCCAATTCGTATCGATACTCACATCCACTTCGTATCGGTCCAGTTGTACGCCTTTCGTATCGATCCAATTGTCCACTTTTCGGATCGTTCGATTTCACCTACATTTGTATTGTTCAAACGTTGCTGAGAACGATACGAAATTTAATGAAGGAACATTCCCGAACCCTAGCCGCAGCGCAGAGCACCCGCATAGTGAATTCAATCACCAATTTAATGAAGGAACATTCCATCCACGCTTCTAATTGTTCCATGACTGAACAAAACATAGGAGATCACAACAAAAAATGATGAATTGCAATCAAGGAATGGGTAAAGAAATACTACTCAACCGGTGTTTCCAAAAGGGTGGAGAACCTAGCTAATACGCCAAGAACTAGAGTTGGTTAATATATCATGCTTCAAAGGTGGACTGCAACTTTCCCCAATTGACTAGCTTTTAAACTCCTGAATCGACAACTATGGCACGGTGGCTAATATGACGATTGCCCAACACTGTCTACTCTGCTAACTCAAAACATAGCTGGTCACCGCTGAACCATCTTCAAATGCCCGCATCTTAATCATACCGTGTCCATATGACTAGAAGCACGACATACAACCTTAAGAGGACTTCCTCCTTATATTATATTTGCCTCCTACGTGGGTGAAAATTAGAAATAATCACCAACCTATGAGCCCATCTTAACCAACTCACCATCCAATCAGCATTACCAACCACTCGAACGTTGGGCAATCGTGCATACATCATTCACCAGTATTACAAGACCCCGTAGCCATAAAATGGACCTGATAATGTTGATAGAAGTATCTTTCCCAGTCCAGACCTATTTATTGAAACCATCCTACATGCAGATTTTCCAACAAAAATTCAACACGCTGACTACGTCAGTGTACTTTGGAAATATAACCCCCGGCACTATCTCATGAAGTGAGAATTGCGCATGGCTTGCACCAAGAGTGATGACTGCCATCAAATGTAGCTGTCTTCCCCCATTCCTCATATAACATTGTCAATCGTGGTTAGACATACCAGTTCTACTTCTCATATTGTTGAAGGGAATGAAGAAGCTGGCAGCCAACAAATTTATCCAAAGCCCACAGCCAGTTGCTGCCAATACCCATAAATGAATTCATCACCAGAGCTTATTTCCAGACTTTGATAAGAGGACTAGTGGGTAGCCGCCGACAAGTACACCAACATATCCAGGCCAATATTGAGTTGATGAACCAGATGAAGGATCAACATGGCGAGATAAGGAAGGGACCTACTCCATACTCTAGATCGGAAAAATCCTCTTCTCTAGATGGCTACCGTGAACACCAATGCCATAAGGCTGCTCCGAAAAGGATAGCTCCGACAATATGTGCAAGCCCTATAAAACGAAGGACCGGGAACATCCGACCCCTATCGATCAAGGACTTTTATCAAATTGAACCATTTGTGTTAGACTTCCAACAAAGAAGGGCTGGACTGAAGTGCAATAGTGAGCATACGACGCTGCCTCACTTATCAATGAGTAACCGAGTAATTAAGATTGGGTGCAAAACAACCTCCGCGGACTATGATCAAATCATTGAGGTATCATCATGACGAGCATGATTCAACCACTCATCGACTACTATATGCCCCTGACTGGGGGCAAGGCATCAAAGCGGAATGGACCGACAAGGTCAGGACTCTAGTACAAAGTGGATGCAACCGACCATCCACTCATCCGCCTATGCAATTTAATTAGGAGAGTTAAGAAAGACTTGGAGTTATATGTTCCAACAATGCACTCTCCATCTCGTGTTTGAAGCTCGCCAAAATACTTATGCTTCTTCTGATGCCCGATAAAATCGGAATCACACCAAGGGTGGACGTGGTGTCACTATCCATGCATCCAATCCTACATTAGACACTTGGGATTATTTTAGAGAACACATGTTTAAAGTGGATATGATTTGAACGTTCACTCTCTAGTTTGCTTCTATAATTCGGCAAAACAGTCATGCCTTAAACCAACTTCATCAGGGTCCAACCCTCAATTTAAAGTCATCAACGACCGACTGCCTACTCGCTAACCATCATGAGCTGTCATTTCAACTCTCTTCCTTAGCTCGATCGAAAGAATGCAAAGTATAAATTGGACGTGACTCGACTGTCTGCTCTCCAATTCTTGCACCCGACTTAAGGGAAAATACACAACTCAAAGTGGATGTAGTTCGACCATCCTTTCCTATGCTCGAGCACAAAGCTTGCCAAAACAATAATCTTACTCCTTAGGCTTAGCAAAAGTGGAATCCAAACGAGCATGGACGTGATCTAACCGTCCATAAACTAAATCTCATCCTTCGTTGAGGGGCATATAAGTGGAAGTTAATCGGGATTCCACCGATCACTCGCTAAGTGAAACCCTGACCTCAGGGACAAGCCATCACACTGTGTCAATAAGGGATTAATACACGACAATCCTCTAACTAACTCCAGCTCCCAGAGTGTGAGCTGGAGTATAAACTTATGGACAAGGGCTCGAGGAGGATGGATCCGTCCATCTAACGACTTCGCCCGTGTTCAACCTAAACCCGAGGAGGATGGATCAGTCCATCTAATGACCTCGCCTTCCATATTTACAAGTTCGAGGAGGATGGATCCGTCCATCTAATGACTTCACTTGCCTACTCAGGGTGGATATGATACAACCGTCCATGTACCTGATCAACTTTTTGTTCCTGGAGTATGAACGAAATCCTAAAGCCTAAACAATGTGACTGACCATCTGTCGGCTAACTCCAGATTCCCAGAGCGCGAACTGGAGTATAAACATTAAATAACTATGAGTCCCTAGAGCGCGGACTGGAGTATAAACACTAAAATGGGTGTGACTGACCACCCATCAACTAACTCCAGACTCCCAGAGTGCGAACTATAGTATAAACATCAACTAACTCCAGATTCCCAGAGTGCGAACTGGAGTATAAACATCAACTAACTCCAGATTCCCAGAGTGCGAACTAGAGTATAAACACCAACTAACTCCAGATTCCCAGAGTGCGAACTGGAGTATAAACATCAACTAACTCCAGATTCCCAGAATGCGAACTGGAGTATAAACATCAACTAACTCCAGATTCCTAGAGTGTAAACTGGAGTATAAACATCAACTAACTCAAGATTCCCAGAGTGCAAACTGGAGTATAAACATCAACTAACTCTAAGTCCCCAGAGAGTGGACTAGAGTATAAACACCAACTGGGTGCGAATGACCACTCATCAACTTACTTTGGTGCCGAGAGTGCAGGCTAGAGTATAAACACCAAATGGGTGTGACTAACAACCCATCAACCAACTCCAGTCCTCAAAGCATGGTTTGGAATATGAATACTAAAAGGGATGTGATTCGACTGTCCATCTATCGGCTATGGTTCCTCATCAAAATATGTAGTACAAAAAGCGGATGTGGTTCGACCGTCTGCTTTCCAATCTTCCCCTGACATAGGGGCACACTTAAGACACAAAATTGGATGCGATCCGAACATCCAGCACTAAGAGGGCGTGACACAACTGTCCATGCATCAACTCTTGTCCCCAGCACGGGACCCATAACGTAAATTTATAGGGATGCACTCCAACCGTACAAGACAAAATTTCTTCCTTGATTCGACAGGGAGGTGTAGATTCGAAAAACAGACCTTGCTGGATGTCCTATTCTAAATTGATATTACTACCATCCAACCGCAAATGAACGTGGCATGACCGTTCATTTGCTAACTCTCGCCTGTGATCCGACGGGTTGTGCATGCAACATGGACGGATGTGACCTAACCATCCGCCAATTAATTCCTTCCTGCAGTTCAGTGGGAGAAGCATCAAACTAAAGTTGTTGTAATTTGACCGACCACACTTCGAATTTTGCCCTTGACTGGGGGTAGAGGAATTGACCGAGGAAAACGCGGTCAGACCATTTTCTACAAAAAAAACTTAGTCCCCAGATTGTGGACAGAGGTATAAACATCAAATAGGTGTGATGAATGGCCCTTCAACTGACTCTGATCCCCAAAGTGTGTCTATAAGAATAGACAAACGAATGAATGTGATTCGACCATTCATTCACCAACTCTGACCTAAACTTGACGTGAGGAGTGCAAACTCACTACAGGTGTAATTAGACCATCCACGACCTAACTCTGCTAACCCAAGACTGGGGGCAGAAGTACAAATCACCGAAAGAAGAGAAAGGTGACTCGCTACATCTCCAGCTTAGCGTCCTTTACAACTTAAGGCAACGACTACAAGGAGACCCTAATGCTAACCAATCATAATGATGCCCGAAGTCCTGGGCAACCAATTATATCATACTGCTGGATCGACGGGCAATATCAATCTGCACCTTTCATATCATACCATTGGATCGATAGGAAATGAGGTCCGAGCATTCTACATCATGCCGTTGAATCAACGGTCAATATCGATCCGCTTCGACTACAAATCGATGTGACCCGAACGTCCATCGAATACCTTTGACCAACAGGGCATGGATAGAAGAATAAACCATGAGTGAGTGTGACTTTACCATTCATCCACCGTCGCCTTCCGTCGATCTGTTTGGAAAAGCATGAAACCGGATGGGCATGACCTGACTGCGTTTGAGCTGACATTATCCTAAGTTTCGATGGGAGAATGTAAACCGAAATGGATGTAGTTAATTTCCTAACTCCCAGAGAATGCAATGTGACCATTCATTCTTTGACTTTTACCATGATTCGATTAAAAGAACAATTCAAAACAAGTGCAACCTAAACATTTGCACACTGACTCTTACCCTGGATTCGACAAGGAAAGCATCAATCCTGCATTGGATCTGACTGGACGATTCACTCTTCATTTTTTGCCCAAAGTATGGTGACATAAGCAGCGAAGTGAATGTCATTGACCATCCAGAATCTAGCTTATGTCTGAATGTCGACAAAGTAACAATGTATTCCGCCTAGAGGAAAGAACTAGAACATAATGCAAGATAGGCATGACTTAGCCCTCCATCGGTTAACTCGATCCCATGGTTCAATGGGATAGAATACAAAATTGAAGCGAACATTATCCACCCTGCCATTTATCGAGATATTCCCCAAACTTAGGGGCATGAGCAAGAAGATAAGATTAATATGATTCAACCATTCATCAATCAACTCTGATTCTTAAAGCTTGAACTACAGTATAAACACAGCTAGGACGAGACTAGACCGTCCGCGTAATGCATCCGCCAACCAAAGACTGGGGGCAAAAGAGTGATTATCCAAGAGTTGACTATGACAATTTGAACCTATGACCCATGCCTGATATTCATAACAACTCTAGGTTATGACTGAAAGGATGCCTAGAGATAGAATCATCGGATCAATACCCGAACTCATGGGCAACTGATCATCATTCTGACCCTTACAATGAGCAATGGATCGCGAGTACATTGAATAAAAAGCGTATCATTCAGAAACACAAGTAAATTCAATCTCAAAGCTGGAGCCAGCTATGTAGCAGCATGTAGTTAAAGGCTAAGTTCTACTAAACCTTTGATTCAACGTCCTTATAAGCCTGATCGTTTACCATTGCAAATAAACACATGAGGCGCCTACAACCCATCACAAGTATTGTAGATCAGATCACAACTCTGCGCAATGATGAAGAAAGAGTCAACTGTTTTACTTCAGGTGAATCTTGATGTGTTCGCTTGGACTCGATCTCATATATATATATATATATATATATATATGAACTCTCGCCAGCCATGAAGAACCCTGCATTAAATGTCGACCCGAGGCATGTCTCGGTGAACAAAAACGATGCGACATGGATCCGAAGTGATCTGTTGCACTTAAAGAGGAGGCGAATTTGCTCAAAACCAGTGGGTTTATCCATGATGCCCTCTAACCAAAATGAGTATCCAATCCTTTACTTATAAGAAAAACGAACAGAGAGTGGAGGACATACGTCAACTACTTAGATTTGCATTGGGTATGACAAAGCACCGCTTTCCACTTCCAATGATCAACCAACTGATGGACCTGACCATCAGACATGAACTACTCACATCCATGGATGCAAACTCCAGATACAATCGAATATTGAAGCGTGTCCTAGACCAGGAATACAACTGTTTCATTATTGACCTGGGCCTATAGTGCTATGCTGAAATCCCTGGATTCAAACTTGAGAACGCTTATGCTACTTACCAAAAGACGATTAACAGATCATTCAAAAATCATATTGGCCGATCGATGAAAGTAGATGTGGTTAATATGCTTGTGAGATCATGACTATCAAACGACCATATCGATGACTTGACAGAGGTATTCAGCGCTCTCCAAAAAATGCAGGATGAAACTCGATCCTTTGAAATGCTCTTTCACCATTACATCAGAAAGATTCTTTGTTTTCATCATCAATTCTCATGGAATCAAGACTAATTTCTAGAAAATTCCGACAGTTATAGACACCCATGTACCGAGGACAACCAAGCAGGTATAGAGCCTAAGTCAAAAGATTGTCATCCTAAGTTGATTTGACTCTAGGACCATCTAAAAGTGAATTCTCTTCTTCAACCTGACCAAGAGAGGGAAGAGAACATTTGAATGAACTAACAACTGCATTGATGCACTTCCAGCTTTGATAGATCGCTTAAAGAGACCTCCTATTTTACCCAAACCTTTGGATCACGAAGATTTATACATCAATTGGGCCATGTCAACACACGCCATAAGCATCGCAATGCTATGTGAAGAGAAACGAATCCAAAGACCAGTATATGATGAAGGCTGGGTATTGACAAGCTCACCCCGTTAACGTCCATATTGACCAACCGTTACGATAGGTCCAATAGAAACCTTAGATGTCTGAAAAGTTACTCAAATGGAGTATCAAGCTAAGCCAATTTGATATCACATATCTCCCTCGGAGAGCTCTCCAAGGTCAGACATTAGCATACTTCATATCTAAATTCACTACATCAGACGATTATCCGAAGAACAGTGGAGAACCGTCTAACCGATGGAGAACGTATACAGATGGAACTTCCAATAATCGGCTTTCTAACATTGAAGTAGCGTTAATGACTACTGAGGAACGATCGATCTGCCACGCCCTCAAACTCAACTTCCCTGCAACAAATAACGAAGCTAAGTATGAAGCCTTAGCGCTCAAACTTGCAAGAAAACTAGGAGTGGAAACTTTACATATCTTATGTGACTACTGGTTAGTAGTATACCAAGTCAGGGAAGATTATTCGACTAGGGGGCAACGTCTTGCTCCTTATCCTAGCTGGGTCCAAAAGCTACTAGTCGACTTCGACTATTACACCATTACACACATCCTCGGAGAACAAAATGAAAAAGCTAAGTCACTAGCCAAGCTAGCCAGTTCTGGGGATGCACGGCAAAAAGACTTTGTCCCGGTTGAAATACTTATTATTCCAAGCATTGAGCTATGAAGATCAACTAGATCTTAGAGATGGATCTAGGAAAGGAGTCATGGATGACTCCTATCGAAGATTATCCATAATCAAGGATTCTTCTTGATTGAAGGAATGAGAAATGGCATATCCTCTGTGAAGCCTCACTGCATGATTATGTCTAGATCGTTCAACTCCATCGACACAAAGCATTATCCTGTATCCGCCAATCCGAGACCCAATATGACGTATCCATCGATACGAAGCATACATTCCAACATCTTAGATCGATCCAGGAGAGGATCGATATAAAGGAAGGACTTAAAACAACCATCGAACGTTGTTACAACTTAAATTTCACTTTGATCCAGGAGAGGATCGATACAAAACTCAATCCAAATAAAAACTAAAGAACTTGACAATGACTCATGAACGTGCAAACGTTAACGGGAGTCAGGTTAACATACGTACGCGTATGACGAACTAATATTCAATTTTCAAAATTTATAGGAGTTGAATGCTCACCTGATGACAATTACAACAGTGAACAACAAATCGCTAGCACTCGACACTCAGTTACAACAATGCACTACATAATCATTGGCAGTCAACAAATCAACATTTATATTACTGGAAATCAATCGAAGGTTACATTCTTTGACGAAAAGATAGCAACTACTCAACGAATCAGATATAACTTTTTTAGAATGAAGGATGCAGCATTTCAAAGCATGTCATGTTCACACAAGACGTACTTTGGGGGGCAAATGTTATCCCGCCTTTTGGCAAGGTCGTGACACCAAGAACTTGACTAGAAACCAATGACAGTTCGTCTTGGAGATCGGTTATATGCGGGCTCACTATGGATATCGAATAATTTTGTCCAAGTCCGGATCGAGGTAAAATTGATATGACACGACAAGCGAAGCTATGAGAGCCAAAGTTCCAAATTTCAAGTCATTCGGAGTTCGTATGCTCAAGATATTGATCGATCACGGTTGAGAAATCCAAACTTGCATCGATCATAACTCGAGATCTACAAGTCCAATTACCGCCAAATTTCCAAAGGAGCTTACGTACGACCTAAGGAATGTTCATGCCAAATTTCGACTCGTTGGAGCAAGTCTTGATTGATATGATATTCGTTCGTATCGATCATGGATAGAAAAACTCCAATTTGCATCGATCATATCTCATGATCTACAAGTCCAAATGCTATTAAATTTTCACAGAAGCTTACATACAACATAAAGAATGTTCCTTCCAAATTTCAGCTCGATTGGAGCAAGTCTTGATCGATACGAAATTCGTTCGTATCGATCACGGATCGAGTCGAAATCGAGTAGGATCGATCGCGTGGGCCCACCCATGTGCCAGAAGAAGTCTCCCGGGATCTGAGCGAGATATTTGCCTCCTACGCCTATAAATAGACAGGGCCTACAGAAGAAGGACTATTGGCTTCTCTACGCCGATATTCTGCTGAAATGATTATCAAACTTCAGTTATACTATTGTAATCTTTTGTAAACAGCGAGTGAAATTCAATAAACATCAATCATTTTATAGTGGACGTAGGCAATTCGCCGAACCACTCTAAATCCGTGTGTTTCTATGCATTTTCTTATCTGTTTATTGGTGTGTTTGTTAGATCTACTTCACTTTACATATGTTTTCTTCATTTTATCTCTTCAAACACATCCGAAGAGTGTTGTGCCCAATTTTGGTACAAACAAGCGTTGACGATAAACCCAAGGAATTTTCCTGATGCAACCTCAAAGTGACATTTCAACGGATTAAGCTTCATTCTGTATTCTCGGAGAATGTTAAACATTGACTCCAGGTCTTTGACGTGGTTAGTGGAGAATCGTGACTTAAATAGCATGTCGTCGACGTATACCTCCATGGTTTTCCCAAACTGATTGGCAAACATTCGATTAACTAATCGTTGATAAGTTGCGCCAGCATTCTTGAGTCCAAAAGGCATAACCTTGTAGCAATAAAGTCCCATACTGGTTACGAAGCTGGTATGCTCCTGGTCGGGCAAGCGCATTGGTATTTGATTGTAGCCGGAATACGCATCCATGAAGGATAAGAGTTCATGTCCGGCCGTTGAATCTACGAGTTGATCAATTCGAGGAAGTGGAAAACTGTCTATAGGGCAGGCTTTATTCATATCAGAGTAATTGATGCACGTTCTCCATTTCCCATTTGGCTTTCGGACAAGTACATGATTTGACACCCATTCCGGATATAACGCATCTCAAATGAATCCATTCGATTTAAGCTTGTCTACTTCTTCCTTAAGGGCGGCAGATCTCTCTGGATCCATACCACGCCATTTTTGTTTGATCGGGACGTGCCGCCGGTCAATGTTCAATGCGTGGCTCGTGATGTCCGGCGAGATTCCACACATGTCAGAATGCGTCCAGGCAAGCACGTCAAGGTTTGCCCGGAGAAATTCAACCAATTCCTCTTGCATTTGTTGGCTTAGCCGAGATCCAATCTTTATCATTCCAGAATCGTCGCTATCATCGATCGGGACATCGAACGTCAGTTCGGCCGGAGAAGCTTGAGTGTCTTTACTTTTGTCTTCACTTTCGGTGTCTCTCAGGTCAAGATCTCTTTGGAATTGGTTGGGGTGCCCAGGCCTAGGCCCAGGCGTCAATTGTCAATTATCAACAAAACGGACGCAGAGAGATTCCTCTACGCCCTTTCCTTTTTCTTTTCGCTGCGCCTCGCACAGCTCAGGAACATAACAGGCTCATCCAACGGGCTGATCTCCTTGAACGACTCCAACTCCACGATCGGTGGGGAACTTTAGAGTCAAACACCATTGGGCAATAGCAGCCCTGAACTCAGCTAGGCCCGGTCGGCCCAAGAAAGCATTATATGGCGAGTCTATATCCAAAACAACAAACTGCAGTATCCGGACTCTCCAGCGTTCTCCAATACCTAACTCCACTGGCAATTCCACCACTCTAGTGGGTATAGTTGCACTCCCATTAAAACCATGGATACGATATTGACAAGGTTTCAAATCTTTAGTCTCCATTTTCATCTGGTCATAGGCTCGCTTGAACAATATATTAACAGAACTTCCACTGTCTACCAAGATCCTCTTCATCCAAGCAGGACCTACTTGAGCTGATAAGACAAGTGGATCGATGGTTGGGGCTACGATCCTATCGGCATCTCTGTCTCGGAAGACGATGTCGTCAGTCATCATCTTTTGTTGCTTGGCCGGAGCCCTATCTTCCAAACTACTACAACATTTGAAGCTCGCATACCTAATAGAACTAGCATACGACTCCATTTCCTTCCAGCTTCGTTCTACTGGATGAGGACCACCACTAATGGTATTTATCACCAACCTCCCGCCAGTACGAGCGGGTTCCTCCTGTCTTGCTTGATTCGGTGTATGAATCTGATTCGATGGGCCCACACCTCCAAACTCCGGCGCCCGCACAAAATGTTCCAACTTCCTTTCACGTATCAACTTTTCAATAAGATCCTGCAAATGACGGCACTCATTTGTGTTATGGCCGTAGCTTTCATGAAATCTGCAAAACTTCCCTGTCCGAATCTGTTTCTCAGATGACTGTTTCGGAGCATGTCTTTTGTACTAAATGGTATTGCAGGTTTATATATACACATTCTCCAGCAACGTATTCAGAGGAGTATGATTATCAAATATAGAAGCCCTACGTCGCGGACCACGGTTCTGATCTCGTTTTCTATTTTGGTTACCATTGTCTTTCTGCTGATTTTGTTTATTCTGAATGTTCAATTGTACTTTCCCAGAGCTCTCCTCGGATTGTTTAATAGCAATAATACTCTGAATTCCTTCCAGACTAGGCCCCGCATCATCCTTCTTCCTAGACTATTTCGCATCCTCCCTTCTCAAGAATTGGGCTGCCTTGGAATAGAAACGGTCCAATGATGCAGGGGGTTTTCCGGCCAACCATTTGCCGAACTCAGAATCAGGATCAATCCCCTTAGTCAGTCCCATAAGAATAGATTTATCATTTGGGTTGCTGATCTCAGCGCATGCAGCATGAAATCTCTCTAAATAACGCCTGAGTGTCTCTCCAGGAGCTTGAGTGACACTAGATAAAGTATTAACATCCTTCGGTCTTGCGACATGCATACAAAATTGCTCAATAAACTTTGTTGCCAACTGATCAAAACATGAGATAGATCGAGGTGGCAGTCGGATAAACCACATACTTGCTATGCCCCTAGAGAGATCGGGAAGCTTCGGCACTTAACTACATCATCAGCTCGTGCAGCATTCATCAGCCACTCATACTTTGAGATGTGTTGGTTGGGATCAGAGCTCCCCTCATAAACGGGTAAAGTCGGCATCCTGAATTGCCGAGGTGGTTCAGCATGAAGTATCTCATTAGTAAAAGGGGTATGACTCCGGGAGATTCCCCAGTCGTCATTGTTAAGACACTGACTCTCACGGATCATTTGACGTATCATCGTCGGAATGTCGGGCATCTGGACATTTTGAGCATGTTGGGCCAAGGTGTGGTCGGGTTCCACAATGCGAGGAGGGGCCGGTCACTGTCAACGGTCCATGTCTCGCCTCCTTGGTTCTACGTCTTCGGGGACGTAAGGTTCAGGAGTATGGTTGCGTTGATGGTAGGTCGGATCCATTCGGTTCCGAGCGTCAAATCCCAAATCAGTAACTGTTGCAGTATGGTTATTAGTAATATGGTAGGGGTAGCGCCTCCTTGGGAGGAGGGTCCAGTCTGATGGCTGGTTGATGGGCCAACTCTCGGTTGCCCAAGACTCAATGTATGATGATGCCCAGTGGCATGTGTGTAACTTCCGTCCAGTCGCGGGCGTGTGATCTATGATGGTAATCAGAAGAGGCTGAACTCTCGGTGGATGAATAGGAAGCCTGATCCCTTCTGGATCTCCTTCGTCTTTGATGGTTTAGCTGGTTGGTCAATTCCGCATTAGCACGCAGCTGTTGAGTGAGCTGTTGGTGGCTTTGAGTCAGTTCTTGCATTAGCATCTGAAATTCTTCCCTGGTAAAGGGCCTTGTGAATCTGATGGTCCGGAAGCATTCTGGTCGATCGGAGGCAGTTGTACGGGATTCTATCCGTCCCGACCTTCTGGATCTGCAGCTGTAGAAGTAGTCCTTGTGTTAACCATGGTGGATGGCAAAGCTCTTTCCTAGACTTGATGCAAATCTAAATAGGATGGAAGAAATTTAATCTTTGAGATCTGGATCTTCTTCTTAGATTTGTGCAATCTGATATCGACAGTAGATCCAACGAGCAGGAGAAAAACTGTGTTTTCTCAGTGAAAGCACCAAAGTGTTTGTACCAAAATTGGGCACAACACTCTTAGGAAGTGTTTGAAGAGATAAAATGAAGAAAGTAAATGTAAAAAGAGGATTATCTAACAAACACTCCAGAAAATAATCAGAAAAACAGCAAAGAACTCAGAGATTTAGAGTGGTTCGACGTGTTGCCTATGTCCACTATGAAATGATTGATCTTTATTAACTATTTCTTGCTGGTTACAGCTGATTGCAACAGTAGATCTTGAGTACAACAGTGAAATTCGAATACAATGGTGAATTCGGCAGAGTCTGGACGTCAGAGAGCCAAAAGATCCCTTTTCTGTAGGCTCTAGGACGCTATTTATAGGCGTAGGCAGCAAATATCTCGCTCAGATCTCGGGATACCTCTTCTGGCATGTGGATGGGCCCACGCGATCGATCTCATGTGATTTGCACGTGATCTAGGATCGATACGAACGAGTTTCGTATCGATCAAAAATTCATCCAATTAGGTCGAGATCGATTGTGAGTGTTGCTGAGGATGTACGCAAGCTTCTGTGAAAATTTCGTAACATTTGGACTTGTAGATTGTGAGTTATGATCGATGCAAACTTATGTTCTCTTTAGGCCGCGCCGTTCGTATCGATACCCCTCGTATCGCTCTTATTCGTATCGGTCCGAGCACGTGCCTGTAAGCTGACGTGGCTCTAAATTCTTGGATTGATCCACTTTTTGTGCTGTGTTGACTGCTTCCTTCATCGTATCCAACGTCTATGCCTTGTTCGTATCGATCTATTTCGACCCTGTTCGTGTAGATCTTAGTTGTTATGTTCGTATCGATCGGACTCGGCCTTGTTTGCATCGATCGTAACCGTTTTGCTCGTATCGGTCAATTGCACTGCTTTTTTCGTATCGATCGACTGCACTGCTTTTGTTTGTATCGATCGATTGAATTGCACTTCGTATTGATGGGAAGTCTTGACTTCGTATCGATCTGTGGTTGATCGATATGAAGCATGGCTATAGCTCGATCGATACGAAATGTGTATTCGTGTCGCAGTCGATGGATACGAAGTAGGGGGCTCATGATGGATACGAAGTAGACTCTTTCTGGGTGCTTATCGATACGAAGTGCGCTCGTATGCCGATGGATTCGAACAGGATCGATACGAATAAGGTTGATTCTCTCAATGGATATGAAGTAGTGCACCTTGATGGATACGAAGAGATACTCGCTGATGGATACGAACAACAGATGACGCCGAGACTCGATGGACACGAATAGATGGATGCGATGGTGTTGAATTCCTTGACTTGCATCGATCATATCTTGAGCATACGAACTCGGATAGACTTGAAATTTGGAACGTTGGCTTTCATACCTCTGCTTGTCATGTCTTGTCAATTGTAGCTTGATCCGGTCTCGGATAAAATTCATCGATATCCATAGTGAACCTGCATATAACCAATTATCGGGACGGACTTTCCATGGTTTCCAGTTAAGTTCTTGGTATCACGGCCTTGCCCAAAAGGCGGGATAACACATAAAAACCAATATCTGGCTGCATACATTCCCAGAAGAAACTCCTTTTCATATCCTGATTCATCTTAGTACCTCCTGCATGAATAGAGAACTTCAAACGATGGCATTCCTCTAAGACTTCCTTCCTTATGTTTCCTACACTTGGAACGCATAATCTTCCTTTCTTTCTCAACCACCCATTCTGGTCTAGACTAAAATCTATCAAGTCATCGCTCTCGGTTCCATCTCTTAAATTCTTTATCCATTCAGCTAATACCGGATTCTCTGCCTTTTTAGAAGCAATCCTTTTGATCATCACTGGTCGAACTTACAAACAAGATAACACTACGGTTTCTCCGCTAGACCCAGCTTCGGATCTCCACTGCACTCTGCAATTTGCTAATGCTTCCAAATCTTTCCACTCGGCAATCATAGCCAATACTGCATTTTGATGTTTCCTGCTAAGTGCATCTGCAACCTTGTTGCCTTTCCCTGGTGTGTACTCAATCCCAAAATCATAAGCGGAAATAAACTCTAACCACCTCTGCTGCCTCATGTTCAACTCCTTTTGAGAGAACAAATACTTCAGTGACTTATGATCTATATATAACTCAAACCTTTCTCCCAAAAGGTAATGTCTCCATACCTTCAAAGCAAAAATCACCGTAGCCAATTCCAAATCATGCGTCGAATATCTGACCTCATGCGGTCTAAGCTGTCTAGAAGCCCAAGCAATCACTTTACCCATCTGTATTAGTACAGCTCCTAATCCTGTTCCACATGCATCGGTATAAACCACCAAATCTTGATTCCCTTCCAGAACAACCAACACCGGTGCATGGGTCAATAAGTGTTTCAAACTCTGGAATGCTTCCTCACGCTTATCGGACGACACAAACTTCACATCCTTTATTGTCAGCTTGGTCATCGGTGCCACTATCCGCGAAAAATCCTTAATGAATCTCTGATAATAACCAGCCAACCCAAGGAAACTATTTATTTCCGTCACTGTCTCGGGTCTTTTCCAACTATTCACCACTCAGTCTTAGTCGGATCTACTGACAACCCTTCCTCTAAGACTACATGACCAAGAAACTTCACTTATGTCTTCTAGAAATGACACTTCGAAAACTTCGCCTTCAGCTGATGCTGCCTCAGCGTCTCAAGCAACACTCTAAGTTGAACTTCATGCTCTCTTTCATCCTTAGAGTATATCAAGATATCATCTATGAAAACCAATACAAACTTATCCAAGTGTTCTCGGAAAAACCGGTTCATCAAATCCACAAAGAAAGCTGGCGCATTAGTCAGTCCGAACGGCATAACTAACCATTCGTACGACCTATATCTAGTCCTAAATGTCGTCAAAGATATACTATCCTCTGCTACCCTGAGCTGATGGAAACCTGTCGCTAAATCCAACTACGAAAATACCTCGTCTCCACTCAACTGGTCGAACAAATGTCAATCGTCGGCAATGGATATTAATTCTTTATTATCCTCTCATTCAACTTACGATAATCGGTAGATAGCCTTAACGACCCGTTCGGCTTCTTAGCAAACACTACGGCTGCTCCCCAAGGCGAACTACTCGGTCTGATAAACTCTTGCCTTTCAATTCCACCAACGCACATTCAACTCCCTCATCTCTGTAGGGGTCATCCTGCTTAGCGATCTACTCACTGGTTCTACTCCCGGAACCAAATCTATCAAAAACACAATGGCTCGTTTCGGCAGCAATCCAACTACAGGCTCAAAAACATCCGCGAATTCTCCAACCACGAAAACTCGACTCAACTCGTCATCCAATTCCATAGCACCCATCGAAGCATATATCTCACCGCAAGAACCTTCTACAGTATAAACTATCCGATCACTACAATCTAGGTGTCTAAGAGATATTTTCCTATCTTGGCAAAATGTCCTAGCATCGCACTCACTTAACCAATCCATCCTAAGAATAATCCCGAACCCTAAAAATTCAAACACATGCAAGCTGCAAACAAAAGTATGACCTAACAGGTCAAACTCTAACTTGTCACACCTCAACCCTAGAGTTGCATACCCTCCTATTGGATTTGCAACCCGTAAGGAAGTAACTAAATATGTGGGTTCTAGGTTAAGCTTATCTATCAAACATCTAAATATAAAAGAATGCGATGCAACCGTATCAAATAGAATGCTAACATACATACCATGATCTGAAGCGTACCTCCCAAAACTGCCTTTCCTTTTCCCTGAGCTATTGGCTTTGAAACAGCAGACTCCAATGCATACACCTTGCCCTTTCCATCCTTAGCAGGCTTCTTGCACTGGCTCTTATAATGACCAATCTAGTCACAATTGAAGCACCTAACATTCTTCTTTCCAGCCACTTCCTTAGCCTTTCCAGCATGACACTCATTAGCAAAGTGCCCCTTCTTGTCGCATTTGAAGCAAACAATCTCAAACTTCCCTTTCTTAGTTGCTCTACCCTTCTGAGCACCTTTCTTAGGAAAGAACTTCCTCTTCTAATTCTGCCCAACCTGGACTTCTTTAGCCTTACTATTCTCTAGAGAATCAAGAATCTCCTCATGCCTTAAGGCCATCTCTACTACAAAGTCAGAAGGATCTCTAATATGAGGTAATGTGGCCCTAGCAAACTCGGGCTTCAACCCCTTGATAAATTTCTCATTCCTCTTCATCACTGTATCCACTAAAGCATACCCATACCTGGCCAACTTCTCAAACATTCTAGCATACTCCAAAACAGACATCTCTCCTTGCTCTAACTCGACAAATTTCCTGATCAGAGCAGACATAAACCTCTCCTACAACCTTCCCTTGAAATCTGCCCATGACAAATTTTCTTCATCCACACCAGCCATTACATTGTTCCACCAAAACAAAACAAAGCCACACCAGCCACATCTGCCCATGACAAATTTATACTCTTAGTTAAATTACGAGAAGGCAATGTCGCCATTCATGTGTTGTCGCCATTGTCTATTTCGAAGCGGTTGGAATTACACCATAACTATCTAAGTAGTTATCTTGTGCTTCCCACCTCGTCGACATTGAGATTTATGGAGGCGTTATTCCTCCAGGCTCGATGAAAATATAGGCGGCATAACATTAATGTAATTATAAAGAAAACTGATTTATTTCTAATTAAAGTAACTAATTTTTACTAACTCTTAACCTTTTGTCCAATTTTTGTTGGATAAGCAAAACCTTTTCAATTTCTTTTCAGAAAATGTTGTCGCATATCATTTACAAGTTCCAAAACATATAACAACTAATTAATTAATACTCTTAATTAATTATCCTTTTAAATGCTCATTTAGCATAATAATTTCATAATAAATCATAATCATTTGGGAAAAATCCAAAAAATTTACAAAAGTTCGAGAATATCTTTCTCTTTATCATATAAAAATTTTGGAGTCAAAACCCATATTTAATTGTTTTTAATAATTAAAATGCGAAATTAACCCAAATCCTCCTTAGGAAATTCGTAAAATAATATATATAACTTGAAAAATTATGAAATTAAAAAACCATCTCCAAAATAATGTTTTATACCACATATCATAAAATCAAAGCATTTGGAGATTAAAATCATAGGTTTTACCGTTAAAACCCATTTAAATAATTTCATAAAAATCCCTTAATTCATCATTTTATCCAAACATTGAATATCCAACCATATCTTGGCAAAATCTATCAAAATTATTTGGATATTACCCATAGCCGAATTTAAAAAGCAAAATAGAGATGAAGCACTTATTATTCACCTTAGATTAATTCTTGGAGTTGAGATTTGACTCGGTTTTAGTTTCCCCAAGCTTCTTCCCTTGAATCCGCTTGATTTCAATCCCCTAGCTTGAGCTTTGGCCGGCCTTGGTGTTTTTCTTTTGATTGTTTAAGTTTGTGAAAAGTGCATATGAAATGAGGGGGAGAGGGTTTTAGAGGTTAAAGGATGGATCTACCTATTTTTCCATCCTTATATGTTTTCTAGTATGTTTAGTTTTCCAAAACAATCTTATTAATTTATTAAGGCACCACCTTATTAATTAACCAAATATCATTTTTCGTAACCATTTACATTATTCTATTTAATGTACCCAATTAAATATCCTGAATAATGTTTAACTAAAAATAGGAGAGTTATAGTCTCCCCTCCTTAAAGAATTTCGTCCTTGAAATTCAGTAAGGACTACAAAACAAGCATATTAAACATGCAAACAATGCTAGTATATCCTACTAGCTATAAATCTATATACAATGAATACAGAACATACCATCATAACAATTCAGGATAAGTATCCCTAATTCTATCCTCTGTCTCCTAAGTACACTCTTCCTCGTTGCACTCCACTGGATTTTCACTAATCTGACTATTTTGTTCCTTAAATGCTTCTCATCTCTCGCTACAACTCGAACTAGTTGTCTTATAGAAGTCAGATTAGTTCTACTACTAAACCTTCCAATGCTCTCGGAATAATAGTGGTCTCTGGATCGTGCACACACTTCTGAAGATGAGAAAAACGAAACACATTATGGACTCCTACCAAACTGCTCGGTAACTATACTCGGTATGCGAGCTTTCCGATCTTCTCTATAATGGGAAATAGTTATCTTAGTGCCAGTTTCCCTGACTTCACAAAACATACCACACCCTTCATCGGTGATACTTAAATAAAAAATTGGTCTCCAACTGAGAACTCAAGATTCTTACGCCTCTTATCTGTGTAACTTTTCTGCTTAGACTGAGCTTCTCTCATCCTATCTCGGAATAACTCAATCCTCTCCCTGGCTTCTCTTACCATATATGGACCAAGGACCAATCTGTCGGTGGTCTCTAACCAATATGTTAGTGATTTCCACAGCCTTCCATACACTAGTCTGATAACTATTATTA
The DNA here is from genome assembly GCA_030737815.1 of Allium fistulosum. Classification (NCBI taxonomy): domain Eukaryota; kingdom Viridiplantae; phylum Streptophyta; class Magnoliopsida; order Asparagales; family Amaryllidaceae; genus Allium; species Allium fistulosum. The sequence goes on from CM060906.1 coordinate 76,343,786, forward strand.
TAAAAAAACTTGACCAAGTGCGAATGGTCTTCCCACGACCCACTAAAATCTAGTACACAAGCTCTCAACAAATCTTCAAGTACCGTATTGACTCTCTCTGTCTGCTTATCCATTTGCGGGTGATAAGTAGTACTCATCTTAAACTTCGCACCTAATATCTCATGTATACTCTTCCAGAATTCAAGAGTGAACAAGGCATCTCTGTCACTGATTGTACTACTTGGAATTCCATGCATTCTAACTATGTTTTTCATAAACAACTTAGCCAATACAAGTGTCGTCCTAGTTGACTTACAGTAATGAAATGGGCAATCTTGGTTAATCTATCAACCACAACCCATATAATTTCATTTCCTCTGTTCGACCTTAGCAACCCATCTGTAAAATCCATGGTATATTGAATCCCATTTCCAAACCGATATATCCAAAGGCTAAAGCAATCCACTTGGCTTCTGATGTTCATCGTTTAATTTTTGGCAATTTGCACATTGCTTCACCCATAAGCCTACATCTCTTTTCATATCTTCTCAGAAGAAACTTCTCTTCATATGATGATACATATTGGTTCCCCCAAGATGAATCGTAAACTTTAATCAATGACACTCCTAAGAACTTCCCTCTTTAGGTTTCCCACATCCAAAAAACATAACCGTCCCTTCTTTCTTAACTATCCCCTCTGATCAAGACTAAAATCCTTTAGATCATCGATCTTGGTTCCATCTTTCAATCTTCAAATCTTTTTGACTAACAATGAATCATCTCTTTGCTTAGAAGCAGTCCCTTCGATCAATATTGGTCTAACTTCTAAGCAAGATAACATGGCTGTACTTTGACTAGAATAGCAAACGATCTTAACTACACACTACAAGTAGTCAATGCCTCTAAATCCTTCCATTCTGCCAATATAGCTAACACCACATTCTGATGTTTCCTGCTAAGTGCATATGCAACTTTATTTCCTTTCCTTGGTGTATACTCAATTCTAAAATCATAAGCTGCTAAAAACTCCTGCCACCTTTGTTATCTCATATTCAACTCTTTCTGATATAATATATACCTCGAAGACTTATGATCCGTATACAATTTGAATCGTTCTCTTAAGAGGTCTCCATACTTTGAATGTGAAAATCACCGTTGCCAACTCCAAATCATGAGTCGGATATCTAACCTCATGTGGCCTGAGCTGTCAAGAAGCATAGGCAACCACATTTCCCTTCTACATCAATACAGCTCCTAATCTAATTCCATATGCATCCGTATACACCACCAAATCTTGATTCCCATCTGGAACTACTAACATAGGCGCATTGGTCAACAAACTCAAGGAATGCTTCCTCACATTTATCAGACAAAATAAACTTCACATCCTTTTTGGTTAGCTTAGTCAAAGGCGCTGCTATCCACGATAAATCCTTGATAAATCTCCGGTAATAACCAGCTAATCCAAGAAAACTTCTTATCTCGGTCACCGTCTCGGGGATTTTTCAACTATTAACAGCTTCAATCATGGCTGGATCGACTGACAACCCTTTCTATGAAAATACATGACCAAGAAACATCACTTCTTTCTTCCAGATATGACACTTCGAAAAACTCACTTTCGGTTGATGCTGCCTCAACACATTAAGCACTATTCTAAGATGAATTTCATGATCTCTTTCATCCTTAGAGTATATCAAAATGTCGTTAATGAATACCAACACAAACCTATCCAGAAGCTCTTGGAAAATTAGGTTCATCAAATCCACTAAGAAAACAGACACATTAGTCAATCCGAATGGCATTCAAACCACTCGTACGAACCGTACCTCGTTCGAAACACCGTCGAAGGAATATTATCCTTTGCCTCCCTCAATTGGTGGAACCCTGTCGCCAAATCCATCTAGAAAAATATTTTATCTCCACTCAACTGATCAAATAAATCATCAATTCTCCACAAATGATATCGATTCTTTATTGTCTTCTCATTCAACTTACTATAATCGATGCACAATCTTAACGACCCATGCGGTTTCTTCACGAATACCGCGGCCACTCCCTAAGACGAACTGTTTAGTCTAATAAAACTCTTTCCTTCTAAGTCCACTAGCTCTACCTTTAACTCCTTCATCTCGGTAGGTGTCATGGTGCTAGGTGGTCTACTTATGGGTTCAGCTCTAGGTACAAGATCTATTCAAAACTCAAAAGCTCATTTCGGTGGTAGTCCTGTAACTGGTTCAAAAACATCTACAAATTCTCTTACAATTAAAACTTGATTCAATTCATCTTCCACTCTTGTGGCACCAAATAAAGCACAAATTTTTGGACTCGTATTCTCAACTGAGTATACTATTCACTCACTATTATCAGAGTGTCTCAATGATATTTTCCTATCCTAGCAAAATATTCTAGCATCGTATCTGCTCAACCAATTCATACCCAAAATAATTCCAAAACCCATGAAATCAAATACATGCAAACTACAGGCAAAAGTATAACCTACAACTCAAACTCTAGATGGTCACATCTCATCCCTAGAGTTGCATACCCTCCTATTGGATTAGCTATCCTTAAGGAAGTAATAAGGTATAAGGGTTCTAAACATAACTTATCTACCAAACATTGAGATATGAATGAATGTGATGTGCTGGTATCAAACAGTACCCTAACTGGATGCTATGAATCAAAAGCGTACCTTCCATCACAGACTTTCCCTTCTCGGTTGTTGTTGGTCTTAATGTAGATGGCTCCAAAGCAAATACCTTTCCTTTGTTAGCCTTGGCTGCTTCTGGACATTTGTTCTTATAATGCCCCCACCTAGTCGCAATAAAAGCACTTCACATTTTGCTTCCCTATAACCACCTTGCAATCACCAGATAGACACTCGTTAGCATAGTGCCCCTTCTTGTCACACTTTTAACAAACTATATCAGCTTTCCCTTTTTTGGAAGCTCTACTTTTCTGAGCTCCCTTCTTCTTAAAGAATTTCATCTTCTTATTCTAAGAATTTTGGTTCTTCACGACTTCTCTTTCCCAAAGGTCGAAAGCATTTCTTCATTCCTGACAGCCATCTCCACCACTAAATTGATGGATCTCTGAGATGTGGCATAGTACCCTAGAAATTTATGGCCTCAACCGCTAAATAAATTTCTTGTTCCTCTTGATAACAGTTTCAATAGTGGCATATCCATACCTAAATAGCTCGTCAAATTTAGTAGAATACTCCAACATTGTCATTTCACCTTGCTCAAGTTCCATAAACTTTCTGAGAAAAGCCGACTTAGCTACCTCGGAGAAAAACCTTTCCTTGGATCTCTTTTGAAATTCTGCCCAAGTCAATTCCTCTTCTACTACCCCTATGGTCACCCCGTTCCACCAGAACCAAGCAGCTCCTTGCAACTGTCTCAAAGCTAATCTCCTTTTCTGCTATGATTTAGACACAAATCAGCAAAAATCCTTTCATAATGTAATAACCAGTTCTCCACTTCTATTGCATCCTCAGTCCCTAGAAATGGCTACCCGCCCAAACTGGTGTGATCTCAACTCAGCTTAGCATAGTTATTACCAACCGGCGCTACGGAATTAACTCCTCCAACATTAGCAGTATTTCCTCCAACTACTCCTGCAGCTGCTCCAACTTGCATCAGATTGACGAAAAACTGATACATAGCCTCCATATCTACTAGTAGGGTCACAGGACCTACATTGGGATTTTCATTTTGATTATCATTTGCCTATCGACCCTGATTCCTCCCGGTGTTGGGTTGAGCATTTCCATTGATTGTGGTGCTTCCGCTACCTAGATTCACTCTTCCATTTCCCTGCCTCGGTATCTTTCTTTCTTATAAATCTGCATATGAGCCTTAGTAAGATACAGAAAATGGTCTAAGAGAGAGAGGAGAATAAAGATGGAATATATACTTATATATAGCAAACACAAGTACTTATTATAGTGTTATCCCATACCCCAATCTTATTCTCTAATTCATTAGGATTATGTTTTCAAAAACTCTTTAGGTTTAAAATTCTTTTAATCATAAACCTATACTCTATTACCAACTTATAGCATCATACATTCTGAGGCCCAAAACTAACTCCTACGGATGCTGTAGTCATCTACGGTTTTGATTCTCGATGACAAAATATGGCTATGTTAATCATATCAATAATCAGAAACGTATGAATATGAAACATTTTCAACACGGATTAATAACAAATTTTCACATCTCATTTCATAATATTTCATATTCCTTACATGATCCTATTTGTAATCCCTTGTTCGGTGAAAATACAATTATTACAAAATATACCAAGAGCGACATATGAAAATGCCCCTTCGGTTGATCAGAATCAAGTACTTAGCAATTATACAACTTTGCCATTACATCCAAATAGACAAAACCAAACTACACAGCAGAAATAGATAAAGCTCCTAATAGATAGATTGGCTCATGCATGTCTCCGAAAGCTTATTCGTCTAACTGGAAACTTGAAAACCCTTACTCCCGACCAACTCAAATGAGTACCCAAGAGTTTAAAGGGAAAAACAAAACTTCGGGTCAGACAATAGTCTGGTGTAAAAAATAACCGACCATCTCAAACCAAAATAAATATCTAGTGAGACCACACCGTTGAGTGAAATGGGTTTTCCCCTCACTAGTCTCTTAACTAAAACATAACAACCATATATTGTGCTCCTGTAACCATATTAGTTAGAATATAGAAAATAGCATTTATAATCATGCAACGTATATTGGAATACTTGTCCCAATTCGTTAGATTATCCATCTTAATTTTAAATGATTGCCCATCACTATTTAAACAGACTACCCATCTTACTTTAATCTGACCACCCGTCTTATAATTATATGGACTGCCCATCTCATATATATGCAAATTAAATGTTATGTTGACTATCCGTCTCACATTTAATTATTACATGGATAACCCATCCATTACCACATTGAATACCCATCACATATGGTTTAATTATTTCAAATTATGTAGACTATCCATCACACGCACTCCATTTAATCTAAAATGATGTGGACTATCCATCACATATCCCATAGTTTTCCTAGATGACTAAGAACCCTTCAATATCCTTATAGAGACTACCCATCTCCGGCATGATGTAAACTATCCATCTCGCATCCTATAGTTTTTCTAGGATGACTATGAACCTATCATTTACAATTTAATTTATGTTCCCCGCATGTTTAACCTATATCTATTGGTATCCCCAATTAGGTTATTTCCTCTTAAAATTATAACATTTCAAAGTGACCCACACACATTGATATCCCCATTGATTCATGTCGAAATTATAAAACAAACAATGGTATCCTCAAGGTTTAAAGTCGAAGTCAAAGACATATGGCTTGCTACCATCAAATAACTTAAATTTTATATCAACATAAGTTCATCTACATTAGTATCACCAATGATAGTGTCGAAGTTTACAATTTAAAATCGCATTGATATCCCCAATGATAACATCGAAGTAGAAAACTTAGGCTCTCTGCCCTTTAATAATTTATTACATATCAATGTCGATGGCATTAATAATGTCGACATAGAGGTCTATGGCTCTTCGCCTTTAATCATAACACACACACGATTTTAAAATAATGTCGACCTCTATCCAAGGTCGAAGACAGAAACTCACAATTCCTTTATGTATAATATTCAATGTCAAATATGATGTTGTCAAACTTCATAAACTATAGGATGTCCACCTATTAAACAACACTTAAAAACTCTATAAGTTATATGGTAACTGCCAAAGATATAGGGTCATCGACCCTCTTGAAACCTAGGCCTCTTCGCCTATTTAAAATATTTTAGTCAATATAAATCAAGTTCTTTGTCATTAAAGAAAGAGATGTGGCATCATTACCAAGCGGCATTGACATTAAAGCAAAGTATATAAGATTGTTGACCTTGATGCGCAATGACGTCAAGAGCCTCGATGTCATTATAAATCCTTTAAAATTTAGTTTACTTCTGCTACTATGTCGCTTGGTTCGAAGACATAATAGGTGGCGTCATTGCCTAGATTTGGAAAAAAAACGAGGAAATTGTAACAAATCGACTTTTCGACGCTCGAAAATCGACATTAATACGTTCACTGTATCAACTGCCGAGCAATCGAATGCCGGAAAACCGAATTGTTATGGTTAAAAAGAAGAGGTAGAAGAAGACAGAAGAAAACGAAAGAAGAAGCAACAGAAACAATATCAGAATCTCACATTCGCAGCGGAACAACATATAAAAGATAAATGAATAATCTTTAAATCAAAGAACTATATCATTTTATACATTACATCATCATCAGAAGTTACAACAGCAATATACAACACAACACAACACTGGACAGTTATATGAACTTGTCCATATACAGAATACACAGCGGAATAAATAATATCATATACAAGTGATACGTCTCGCCATCCAGCTCGCCACTGAGCTCCACAGCATCTCTTGAATCCAGAATGACCTGATAACCTGGCTCTAGACTGCCCGTGTGGAAATTTGTGGGCACCCAGAGTTTAGGAAAGAAACAATAAACTCCAGGTCAGTCATGGTGACTGGTGTGAGAACTAAAACAGTTATTATCTTTAAAACAACAACAACAAAGAAAGTGGAAAATATTCGCAATGCTTTTGGAAAATGAAACTACCATAAGACCTCACGCCACACACATAATGCAAACGCAGAATTGGAGGAGATTTCTTCTTATAATAGTCAAACATGCTTACTACGCAAATCATTGGATCATTATTATTAGTGCATAGTGCAGAAAACATTTCGAAAGTATAATATTAATCTTAGACAACATAGGCATTTCACGTTATGCCTACTATAGCTACTATGTTCAATAGCAGGTTACCGCCACATTCCATAGCAGGTTATACAACTAAAACCGTACAAGTCTCATATTGTTTCTTTGGATTTCCAACAAATGGTCAGGCTAAGGAACTTCCTACTGCCACATGGGATCGCCTCTGGATGGACGTCCCGAGAACCTAACCGGATCTCTGCCAACACAAGGCCGGGTTACCTCTGTCACTAGGTAACTACTACTCGAGTATGCCACACCCCGTTCCTTTGGGACCTTTATCCGAGCGCTCGGTAACCAACATCACACATAATAAATAAAGTGTGTCCACATGAGTAAGTATCTGGGCTCCATACCATGATACCACCCTTTTCCAGAAGGAAATGACATACCCTAAAGGGAGCGACCCTCATAACCTTGCCGCATCATTCCTGTTTTGACCATTTCCGGGTTGTGAGGCCCTGACGAAGTCTCGTCCACAAAGCTACGCTTTTTCACAAAGCCACGCTTTGATCACAAATGATCAATAAATGATCATCACACAGCAACACTCATCAGGCCACATTACCAAGTTGGGAATATATCGCTGATAAATTTCAACTACATAACCTCTGAGCTCGTACGTCTCAGAGAAGGGTGTTAAGCTAAGAGAATAAATTCTCCGCCACCAACAGAAATGTATTTGAAAGAAATCAGCTTTATATCTCAAAATGTAATGTCAGACATGTAACCATACAAGTCTGTTCCGGGTTCGAACAAAACCGAAGGCACTTCAAAAGAAGCCCTTGCAATCCGGGTATTCACAATCCCTATAAAACTTCCCATCACAAAGGAAATCTCTATACTGTAGCTAACGATGCAGAGACAATCGATAGGTCATCCTATCGTTTTCACAAATACCCGGTCTTCACCACCGTTCTTCAATACGATCCATATCGTCGTATCACTAATTCAGAATTGGTTATATGACACAGAGGTCTTTTCCCGGCTAACCCGAATAGTGAGCACAATATTTAAAACATATGGATATAGGGATTCCAATTAAGTCACAACTTATTACCCAAATCCTTTCCTCTAAATGGTTTAAACAAATTACCATTTTAAATCTTTAAATAAAAAGATTTACTTCACAAAGTTTACCCAGTTTCACAAAGATTCATTCACAGATTTTCAAATCAATTTCCATTTCAATTTGAATTAACCTATTAAATCTTTAAATCAAGATTTAATTTATAGCTTTCAAAACTATTCACAATTCAAGTCTTTTATAATATAAAAGATACACCTTTTGAAATACTCTTTTATTTCAAAATAAAGTTTAATTATCGTCACAAAGGTTAATTCATAGTTTTTCTAAACTATTTACAATTTCATTTCAACTTGAAATGTTTCGATACAAATTGGAAATCTTTTCACTTTATGAAAGTTATTATCATTTGAAAACAGATAGTTTTCGTTTTGGGAAAAACTAGTTAAAATTACACAAGTTAAATCCATTCAAGTATAAACTTGAATATACATTAAATTTCCAAAACCATATTTTAAATGGTTAAAAACCCATATAAACATCTTTTATAATTTATACAATCTTTTAAACCAAAATTCCCAAATCATCGAATTCAATTTCAAAATATTGAATTCAAACTTAAATCAAATGATTTAAATTCCAATTCTATTAAGTTATTTAAAAAAACTTTTATTTCTGAAACTCATTTAAAAAACTTTCAATTTCAATTCCAAAACCATTTTGGATTCAAAAACTCAATTTTTCCAAAATTGATAAAAATATGTGACTTAACCGATTTCCACGTGAAATCCACATTTTGTGTGTGTATTGTGTAGTCCAAGGGTTCAACACAATAGTGCAACAACATTCAACCATCACAGATCAAATATAACAATATAATTGATAAGCGGTATAAACAATGACGCTTATCTTCATTCACGGTTCACAGATATATATCACAAATAAATAGATCACAAATCACACACAAATCAGAATATATCACAAAGCATCACACATCAAAGATGTCAAACAATTTAACATCCAATATAATCCAAACATCCATAGATAGGATTAATTTAATTATCTGATAAATTTAAATCAAATAAATTTCTATAAATCAATTTTACTAATTATAGTAAATTAATAATAAATTAATTTCAAGACACAAATCAATTTCCAACATTTTCAAAGTTATTTCCTTTTAAAAATAAATTCCTTTAGCTCTTCAAATCTATTTAAAAATCTCAAATTTAGATAAATTCTTCAGTTTATAGATAATATTTCCGAAATCCATTTATTAAGCCTTTTTTCCAAAATTTGAAATTAAATTCAATACGGTTCAAAAATTAAGACTTTTATCTTTTAAAACTCCTTTTAATTTATCCAATTATCAAAAATGAATTTTTCGATAAATTTTCAACTTACATTTTCAAAAATCCAATTTTAAATATTTCTAGTATACATCGATACCAAAAATATCTTCGGCTAATTTATAGCCGTCTACAGATTCCATCACAATATAATCACACAATGATTATAAATAAATCAACACACAACATTGAAATAAATTCAAATGTTTGAGGAATCCAGTTGGATCCCTCCAACCTGTTTCCCTGCATCCACAGATGTTAGCACAATACCAATTTCACTTCAATGTGAAATTATCGCAGTATTTGGGATTTATAAATATTATCCGCTATTATGCGGCGCAATAGGGTCTCATCCGCTATATAATGCAGGAAATCAACAACTCCAATATATACGTATTCCAATATATATATATATATTGCTATATATATATATAATACCAATTCCACTTCACAGTAGAATTATCGCGGTATATGTTTTTAATAAATAACCTCCGCTTAATATACGGCGTATAGGGTCTATTTAACACAATAAATAGCAATCATCATTTAATTCACACAATCAATCACTATCAACAATTTTAAATCTAACTATTTAAAATTTAAATCGAAACACAATATTCGATTGAGTGAGGAGTTCTCACCTCGCTTTCAATAACGGTTGCAGCGTTTTATTTCGGATAAATTTAAACAGACGTTTAATTTTACTCAAAATTTTCACTGACTCCAATTGACTCCAAACTAGCTCCATTGCAAAGAGCTCGTCGAAACGATTCCAACGCAAAATGTTTCGTCGAATTCCGACCTCGTATCAACAAGTTACATCATTTTAAAGATCATACGAATAAATATATATATTAATTTACTTTTCTTTTATATTTTATTTTTTTTCAACCTTTTACAATCCAGGCCATTCAAATTTTGAAACTGCAGATCTGAGCCGCGTCTTCCCTTCTCCCCCTCTCCCGTTCTTTCTTCATTCACGTCAAAATCGCGTGAAACCCATCGCCACCATTTTGCCCTAGAGGTCGCCGCCTCCACGCTCGCCGAGACGACGATCAGGAACCTCCACTCCACTCGCCTACGTGTGCTCCAACAATAGCCAGTGACCGGTTGAACTCGGCCCTGTATTGGGTCTCGAAAATCGTGCAAAAACGAGCACGAACGCGGTGCCCTAGCACCCCCAAACGACAGCTTCACACGAGATCAATCGTTAGATCTGAAGATCTTCTCACTCTCTACAACTTTCATGTTGAAAGTTTGTTGAATCGATTAGTGGATTGCAAGAAAATTGAGGGAGAAGGAGGATAATTGTGGCCATTGATTGTTGAAAGTGGCTGCTGTTGGGCGTGTTCTCACCCAGAAGACCTCGAGACTAAGAAGCTTGATCCATTCGGCATACCCCATTCGGCATACCCCATTCGGCATACCCCATCCGGCAGACCTCATTCGAGCTCATTCGGCAGACAAACCTTTCCTATCTCCATAACCGGATCAACCTTCCTAACTCCCACCGAACCACCTCCTGCCGAACCAACCGGACCAACCCTCCTGCCAAACCAACCGGACCAGCCCATGCCGAACCATCTCCACACCGGATCAACTTCACCATCCCACCACCGGTCCAAGCAACTACCGGTCCATTCTACACTCCAACCACCTCCGAACCAAGCAATGACGAACCAAGACGTACCAGGCCAGATCACATCAGCACAGGCCCATCAGCAACTATACACACCCTAGACCCCTACCCCCAGCCTCACTCTATAAATAGAGGGGCAGGGGTACAACAATGGGGAGAAGTTTTTGAGAACTCAAGCACGGATAGAACTTTCAAACAACTTTCTTTTACCGGTATCAAAGCTTTGTACTTGTAATCAGAATAAGAGAAGAGAAATAACATATAAAGTGGACGTAGGCACATTCTGGCTGAACCACTATAAATCTGCGTGTCTTTTTACAGTTTAGCCCCTGTTTTTTATATATTTGCATAAATCGCTCAAATCACTAAGAATAACATAAGATCTACTAAATCATACAACTTCGAGGTGTTTGTCCATTTTTTGAACAAACATTTTTGGTGCTTTCATTGAGAGATAGAAGCCCGAAGCTTCAGCTTCATCCACTTAACAGTTTTCCTAACAGCATCGTCCGCCACTTGGAAAACATGCCTCCCAAACAGAGAAAAGATGTTAGCAAAGGAAAAAACATCGCCTCCAGCAGTCTTCCAGATCCAGCTGTCGCGAATCAAGAAAATCATCCTCCTCCAGCAACAGTAACGAATGAAGAACAGGCTAACCCAACTACTCCTGCCACAGAACAGCCTGCAGCAATTACTAGAGCAGATCTGGACAGAGTTGTGGTTGAAGTAACTAACCACTTCACGTCCCAGCAGGAAGCCTTGGTGGACCATCTCATGTCACGCTTAAGGGATGCTGAAGAATCCAACTGCAACACTGAATCATGGGGCGAATCCCAGTCTGGAGGATCTCAGAGACAACAAAGATCTTCCTTCTTCGAAGGAGCTAACGGCAGAAGTAGCCGTGGTAGGAGCCGAGACCGAGCACAGCCCGAAGTTAGGCCTGAGGAAGCGTTTGGTATCGAACCCAACGGGGAAGGTACCGGGCGAAGGTCAACTGTAGCTGAGCCTGTCATGCTGCCTAACCACAGAAACGCCAGTGAACGGGGCCGAGCTAGAGTCCAGTCCGAAGTTGGACCCGAGGAAGTGCTTAGATCAGAACCCAACAGGGGGAGATCAAGGCAAGGGCCAACTGTAGCTGACCCAAGCATGCTCCCAGAAGATCAAAGGCAGCCACTGGAAAATATGAGGAATGATAGACGATACCATCCCTACAGGTCATCTGGACGGAATCAATCCCACAGAACAGAACCAAACTCATTTCTATCTGCTCCAAGTTCTGATGAAAGGATGGCACGCTTATTCAGAGAGTGTGTCCAACGGGAGCAAAGAGATCGAGGGATAGGCGCTAGGGTAACCAGCCCTTTCGCCCGCAATATCGAAATTGCTATCACCCCCCGAGAATGGAAGATGCCAACAATGGAACCCTACAAAGGAACCTCCGATCCCGTTGTACACTTACAAAGGTACACGTAGCATATGCTCATGAGTGGAGCAACAGAGGGAGTACTATGCAAATGCTTCCCGCTCTTCTTGGCTGATCTTGCTACCTCCTGGTTCTGTCATCTACCCCAAGGATCCATCAGCTCGTGGGAAATGTTGAAAGAAAAATTTATCAGTCAATTCCGCATTCATGTGGAGCAACCTAAGGACGCTTATTCCTTATCCAGCGTCAAACAGAAACCTGGAGAAAAGCTGCAGCAATACCTAACCAGATTCAACGCCGCAGCAGCCGCAGTTCAAGATGCCGATGAGAAGCTTATCCTAATGGCCCTCTGCAGTGGTGTGCATCCGGACACTAAATTTGCTAGAAGATTGACAAAAGAAAAACCAGCTACTTTACCTGATTTCTTCCATGAAGCCGGAAAATACATGAGGCTTGAGGATGCTGCCGTTGAGGGGCAGTCCGGACAGCAAAATAAGACGACCCATGGCAATGCCCCTGCTGTGGCAAGGGACGTTCGAAGAAATGATTCCAGAGACAATGCTGGGGGCAAGAAGGTAGAAAAGCGCCTATATCGGCCAGGACCAAGATTCGACACTTACACCCCTTTGAACGAGACCGTCGAAAATATCTTCCTTGCCACCCAAGGCGAAGTTAGATACAAACGCCCACCATACAAGAAAGAATCAGATAACGCACAGAAGTCTAGAAAATTCTGCCGCTTCCACGAATCTCACGGACATGATACCAACGAATGCCATCATCTCCGAGATCTGATTGAGGAACACATCAGAAGGAAGAAACTGGAACGTTATGTAAAAAGTCAAGACAGGACTCCAGCTCCTGCTAATGAAAACCCAAGGCTACCCTCACCAGGGACCGACAGAGGAAACCGCAACGCTAGCAGTTCTAGTCAAGAGAAGATAGTGGTCCATACCATCTCAGGAGGTCCGCTCATCGCAGACAGAAGTTGGAGAGAGATGGAAAGATATGGGAAGTCGCTTAGAGACAATAAAGACTGTGTCAATACGGTTATAGAAGAGCGCCACCCAAAGCGGAAAGAAAGTGATGACATCACATTCAGTAAGCGTGACCTAGAAGGAAGACAGTACCCTCACATGGATCCCATGGTTATCTCTGCCCGACTCGGTCCCGCCGAAGTTTACCGAATCTTGGTAGACACTGGAAGCTCTGTAAATATCCTGTTCAAACACGCATTCGACAAAATGAAGCTATCAATGAAGGATGTATCTCCCTGCGATAAACCACTACACGGTTTCACTGGAGATGTGAAGATGCCCCTCGGGCAGCTGGACCTCTTTGTTGAGATTGGAAGCCATCCCCGCTCCGTTGTAAGGAAACAGACGTTTGTGCTGATAGAAAACCATTCGGCCTACAACGCCTTCTTAGGAAGACCAGCCTTGTCTGACTTCCAGATTGTCCTAGCCCCATGGTGCCTGAAAATGAAATTTCCAACAGACAATGGGGTAGGGGAAGTGGAAGGAGACCAGGATATTGCATGAGACTGCTATGTAACTGAACTTCGCAACAACCACAGGAAAGATAAAGGGAAAGGTGTAGAGATTGCCCTCTGCACAAAAAGCCTTGAAGCATAGCAACTAAAGAAAGCCCCTCCTCTTCGATACACCAGCGACCCTTTCAATGAATTAGACCCTAGGGACAAAGAGGAGGAGGCCACCGCCGAGCCTGCAGAGGCTATGGAGTTTATATCTGTAGACAAGCACGACTCAAGTAGGCTACTGAAAATTGGGTCCCAGTTGAAAGCTGAATTGAAGGAACAACTCATTGATTTTCTTCGCCACAACTTGGATGTATTCGCTTGGTCACACGCTGACATGACCGGAATCTCCCCCGACATAGCATGCCACGTATTAAACATTGATCCTACCAAGGCGCCTGTAAAACAAAAAAAGAGAAGTATGGGGGCAGAGCGATCAGCAGCCCTCGATGAAGAAGTAAAGAATCTACTCGCCAATGACTTCATACGAGAAGCTGTTTACCCAGAATGGATCGCCAACCCGGTACTAGTAAAGAAGGCTAATGGGAAGTGGCGGACCTGCATTGACTTCTCCAACCTAAACGACGCCTGCCCAAAGGATTGCTTCCCGCTTCCCAGAATCGACCAACTTGTAGACAGCACAGCCGGGCACGAACTCCTATCTTTTATGGATGCATACTCAGGATATAACCAAATTCCTATGCATGCTCCCGACCAAGACCACACTAGTTTCATCACCGACCGAGGTTTATACTGCTACAAAGTGATGCCTTTCGGACTTAAAAATGCAGGAGCCACCTACCAGCGCCTCGTCAACAAGATGTTTGCAGGGCTAATAGGACAAACTATGGAAGTATATGTGGACGACATGCTGGTGAAATCATGGAAAGCCAAAGATCACGTAAGCCACCTAGGCGAAATGTTCCAGGTACTTCGACAGTATGGAATGAAGTTGAATCCACTAAAGTGCTCCTTCGGAGTGTCATCGGGAAAATTCTTAGGGTTCATCGTCCATGCCCGAGGGATTGAAGCAAACCCTGAACAAGTCCGAGCATTAAGGGACATCAAGATACCTTCCACCCGAAAGGAAATGCAAAGCCTAAATGGAAAAGTGGCCGCCCTAAGCCGATTCATCTCCAAGGCAACGGACAAGTGCGTCCCCTTTTTCGAAGCTCTAAAGAAAGATAAAGGAAAGTTCGAATGGACGGACGAATGCTTAACCGCTTTCCTTAACCTGATCGAACACCTCCAGAAACCACCGGTACTCTCGACCCCAAGCGAAGGCGAAGAATTATACCTATACCTTGCTGTGTCATCTCACGCTTTAAGCGCTGCCTTGGTAAGGGAAGACAACCGCACGCAACGACCAGTTTACTTCGTCAGTAAAAGGTTTACTGGGGCAGAAGTCAGATATCCTAAACTTGAAATGTTAGCATACTGTTTACTAATCACTTCACGAAAACTACGTCACTACTTCCAATCCCATTCCATCAAAGTTCTGACCGATCAACCACTGAGGCAGGTACTCCATCGTCCCGACACTTCCGAGCGACTACTTAAATGGTGTATTGAGCTGAGTCAATATGATATCACCTATCACCCTCGCACCGCCATCAAGGGACAAGTCATGGCTGATTTCATTGCAGAGTTCACTACCAACGAGGATAAGGAGCAACTGGAAATAACAGAAGATATCAAGTGGAATCTCTTTGTGGACGGTGCATCTAACGAACAAGGCTCGGGGGCAGGTGTGGTCATAATCACTCCCAGGGGAAATAAACTGCACTATGCTATAGGGTTGGAGTTCGCTGCCACTAACAACGATGCAGAATATGAAGCAGTGATAGCTGGACTAGAAATTTCCATAGAAATCGGAGCCAATTCTTTGTGTCTTCACAGCGATTCTCAACTTATTGTTAATCAAATACTAGGAGAATTCCAAGCTCGAGAGGAACGACTCATAGCATATCTAAAGAAGACCAAGTTGCTTCTCAGCCGATTGGATCAGTACTTAGTCAAACACATCCCTCGGGAAGAGAACCAAGAGGCCGACGAATTGGCAAAGCAAGCGAGTATGAGAGACATCGCCATCTTCGGGGCAGTAACCATCTCAAAGCAAACGGTCCCAAGTTTTGAGCAAGTGAATCTGATAGCTACAGCCGAAGAAGCAACTTGGATGACTCCCATCCGAAACTACCTACAAAGTGGCACACTACCCGACGGGCGTAATGAAGTCAAGAAAATCTTGAGGAAAGCGTCCCGCTATACAATACAAGAAGACATCCTCTATCGGCGCGGTTTCTCTAACCCATTATTAAGGTGTGTCGCCGGAAGGGAAGCCAAGGAAATCTTATCCAACATCCATCAGGGGAGCTGTGGAGATCACACCGGGGGGCAAACATTAGCAAAAAAGATACTCCGATACGGATATTTCTGGCCCACCTTAAGCAAGGACGCCTTAGATTTCGTCAAGAGATGTGACAGATGCCAAAAATTTGCTAAGATTCCACGGCTACCAACAACTGAGATTACTCAAATGACCAGCCCTTGGCCCTTCGCAATATGGGGAATTGACTTAATCGGCGAGCTACCGATGGGCCGAGGCGGGGCCAAATATGCTATAGTGGCAGTTGATTATTTCACCAAATGGGTGGAAGCAGAACCTCTGAATAAAGTATCTTCAGCAAAAGTTATTAACTTCTTGATCAAAAATGTTCTGTGCAGGTATGGAGTCCCACTCAAAATCATATCAGACAATGGACTTCAGTTTGACAGCGAGGAATTCGCCAACTGGTGCCGAGAACACGGAATTCATAAAAGCTTCTCATCCGTAGCGTATCCCCAGGCAAACGGACAAGTCGAAGCAGTCAACAAAATTCTGAAAACTCTGATAAAAAAGAAGCTCGAAAAGTCAAAGGGCGCTTGGGTGGACGAACTCCCTACGGCACTGTGGGCTTACCGCACATCTTTCAGAACATCAACGGGGCACACTCCTTTCTCTTTGGCTTACGGATCGGAGGCTATGCTCCCGGTTGAAACCCTTGTGCCTTCCCACCGTAGGATCCACTATAACCCAGAAGAGAATGAAGAGCTCCTCAACATGTCTTTGGATCTAGTCGAGGAAAGAAGAAATGATGCAGTCCTTAAAGCAGCAGCCCACAAACAAAAAGTGGCGGCACACTACAACTCCAAAGTCAAGCATCGTACCTTACAGGAAGGGGATCTTGTCCTCAAGCGAATCTTCCCTCGCCCCGGAGCACTAGACCCAATCTGGGATGGACCATATGTAATTCATAAAGATCTCCACAACGGAGCCTATATTTTGTCAACAGTGGACGGAGAGGTGTTCCAGAGGGCATGGAACATCCAACACCTCCGTCGATACTTTTCTTAACTTGTATTGCCCATATGAAGTGAATTAACAAAGAGAATCAGTGGACGTAGGCATTTTCGTGCCGAACCACTTTAAAAACCTTGTCTCTTTTTTAACTTGTTCCTTTGTATCTTGGCTGCTTGTTAACTTTATCCTTTTCTGTTGAACAAAATCCTGAGTATATAGCATTTCTATTCAAAGCACTCCACAACGCAACTTCACCTGGACAAGACCCAACAGGTACTATGCGAATCTATGCCCTCGCCAATGAGACACTTTTGCTCCAGCATCCCTCTGCTGCGGGTTAACTCATTGCTCGCGACGGCCCTTAAAGCCAACTGTAATGAGCCGATTATAAGCCACCGAGAAGGCCGACTATAGCCGAGGCAGCTCATTACGGCGTTAGGCTCGCCGGCAACTGTGAACCGACTATACGCCCCAACATAAGGTGTGGCCAGCCAGGGGCAGTTCACAGTTGACGATCGGCACCCACGCTAGCCGACCACAGTAAATCGAATAATACCCACGATTACGGGCCATAATGGCCCGGGTAGTTACTGTGCGCGATCTCGGCTCCGATGTGTCTTTAAGTGCGGCTGTGGTAAAAAAGAATTAACTCCCCGCGGAGGCGTAAGATGGGTGACGAATGTCTCCAAGACCCACAGCTAGGGAAAGTGACTACAAAACCCGTTTGCCACGAACTTAAGCACATCGAAGGCCTTCCGTGATTGGAAGTTTTACCTTTTCACGTATTTCAATTTTACTTAAAAAGCTTTTTCCCTATCCCCTATAACAATCCCTAAAGTACATGATACAGAGTAGGAGATACTCGCCAATGGGTGTAAGGACTCACAGTGGTAGGACATTCGACTACATTCCATGCTCGGTCATACAAGATATTCAAGACTGCCATCTACGATTAAAACATGAAAGGCGGTATTTTCTTATTTTATGTACAAATACATGACTATAATCTGTTCACACCACACACTAATATTACAAGTCATGAAATTATGTTTTGAAACCAAAACCTGACATCAAACACAATTCAATTACAAGAATATGCATAGCTATATTTCTCATACGACATGTCGAAAAAGCAACAAACATTCAAGAAAATCAGCCCAAGTTAAAGAATTACACGTCAAAAATAAGACTATTTATTACAAGTGGCAAAATATTACAACCTAAAGGCTACGTTACTATCTTTTCGACTAACATATACAACACTGTCGAATCCACAAAAAGAGTTTTTTCAAGTATAATCAAGGAGCCGGCTGCAGTGGATCTTTATCCTTGCCCTGTTGACCCCCTGTCCAGTCAAAAAAAAAAGGGAGGAATCATTAGCAGTAAACAACCAAGTTGATGGAGAAACTAAAAAGGGAGACTTACCAGCGCCTGCTTCCTGACTATCCTGATCGTCATCCTCTACCTGCACGCCTACCTCCTCGGCGGCAAGCAACCGCATACCTTCCTTCACCGCCACCTTCTCCTCCTTGGCAAACTGGGCAGTGACCGCATCCATGCTGAAGGCCACGCCACCATCTTTATCCGCATCGGCCTTGGCCTCCTCCAGAGCCCGAAGATAGATCTTAGCCATGATCCTGGGATAATCATCCATCCAGGATAGGTTGCCCTGCCTCCAGGTTCGGAAGTACATGTCCTGGAGCATTTCGTCCATCATCCCCTCATTCTCCTCAAACTCCCTCATCCGGGCCTCAGAAGCCAACAACCTCCCAACGGCAGCATCTCTCTCCGATCGGTATCTCGAGCAGTCGGCTAGAAGGGATCCCCGCATTGCCTCCATCTCCTCCCTCAACTTAGCTTGAGCAAGCTCTGCAGCCTCAAGTTTCCTAGACAATTCCTCCACCTGCTCGAGATCCGCTTTCCAAACCTCGTCCACCGTGGCAATAGCCATGTCAATCCGCTCTTTGCAAGTAGCTTCCATTTTCCGCAATTCGGCCCGACTGGCCTCTTCCATGTTTTTCCTTAATCGTCCAGTAGCAGCCTCATGCTGAGAAATCTGAATAGCCTGATCCGCAAGCTGTTTGGCCTGATCCGAAACCACCAATCGAAGTCGAATATTGGCGCTCCCAATCTCCTCTCCGGCCTTAACCAGCCGGGCATGATGCCCCATCAGCTTCTTGGTCTCCTCCGCCACCCGATCAATATTAGCCTTGGCCTCGTCTCCCATAGTGATTATACGAGTAGTGAGTAAATCGAGATCTAAGGACTTAGCTTCATCAAGTACCCGTACCATGGGGTTGCGGGGGAGAAGGTGTTCACCAGTGGCTTCGTCAAAGGTAATATCATGAGAGCTCAGATCCAGATCAGGATGACCCGCAAATGGATTACGAGCCAAGTCAGGACGGTCGATAAGAGTAACAGAAGGGTTTCCGGACGGGTGCGGAGAAGGTGTAAACTCGCTATCCTCCTCCGTGATATCATGAAGAGGCTGAGCCGGGAACTGAGGACCAGGCGAAGGTTCGGATAAAGGACGACTCCTCTTTCTCTGCTGAATACCCTCTTCGATAACCCCGAGAAGAGGACGGTAGCCGACTACATCCCCGGAGCGGTGGGTCGAAGGCTTCGGCTTGACAGAAGTTTTGGAAAGCTTGTACTGTTCAAGCCTGTGCCGAAAATCCGAGGCTTTGACCGTTTTACCTGCTCCTGATATGAAGAAAAAGTGTCACAAGCATATATTGTTCTATACTTCGAGAAAACACAGCAAATTAAAAGGAGAGAAACACATCTGTGGTTGTACAAACCCTGAGGAGGAGTAGGATACTACAATAGGTCCTGGATTTCATTCCAGGACGGGAGCGGGTCATAAAATATTCCTAAGTCCCTATCATTAGTGAAGCTTGCAGGAGTCAAGAGTTCACCTTGAGTCGTCGGAGCCACCCTGGCTGGAATGGTCTGGGAAGACTCGCTTGCACCGGTCCCGGCTTTGTCCGCTTTCCCGGTTTTCTCTACCAAAGCCGGATCTTTGTCCAGCCCCTCGAAAGCCTGGTGGAACGCATCGTCCGTCCACTCCTGAATCTCGCCCGCTTGCCCAGGAAGCAAGGCCCCGATGCCATCGCCACCTTCATCACCTTCCCGATCGTCTCCACCCTCGCCTCTTTCCTCCTCTATGTCTTCCTCCTCCCGGGTAAGTGGACAATTGCTGGGGGAGGGACCGTCCGAATTCTTGAGTTTCTTACCTCCGACGGCTGGAGGTTTTGTGAAAGGTTTCCTCTTGCTACTCTCTACCGTAACACCTTCCTTGGTCTGAGCAGCCGCCCTCTCCTCCGCCGTCTCCCTCAGCTTAACTACCGACTGCTGTGGAAGGATTAAGTTATACTCCAAAAGAATCGCATTTTCTGATCAAGAAGGCAGATGATCTATATTTCCCTAGAATAGCTTCTATCTCAGCCGCCGTCTGAACCAGGCGGTCAGTCTCCACAACCCCAAAGCCACCTGTCACTAGCAAAAATGAGGAAGTATGAGAAGAAGCATCGCAATCGAAATGGAAATTATAAGTAAAAGCACCAACTTACATCCAGAAGTAAAGCGCCGAATTGATACAGAGTCGTCCCTAACAAAGAACCATTCCTTCTTGAACATGCTGAATTTGGAATACAGATCCAAGACCGGCTTGAAGGTCACAGCTGACTCCAAGCTAATGTATGGGGACCCCTTCTTATAGCCCCTCAGGTTGTATAGATACCGGATCTCTCGGTTGGAAGGAGCACGACCATACTTCCTCCGGAAAATGACGAAGAGGCTCACCAGTATAGCATAGGAGTTGGGTTGAAGCTGGAAAGGGGCCACCTTAAGATATGTAAGGAAGCTGGCTATCCAAGCGTTCAGAGGAGGGATGGCACCACACATGCAGTGGTATCTGCTGTAGGCGAAGTACCCTTCAGGAGGATCATACGGCATAACGTCTCTCCCAAGCAATAGCAAGCGCGCCCTATCAATTCCAAAGGATCGGGAAATGATATCGAGCTGCTCCTCCTTGAGGGAACTAGGAAAGCAATCGGGCGGGGAGTTCAGAAGCTCCTGAGGGCCGTACCCGTCCACTAGTGATCTCGGGGCAGATCCGTGACGTTCTGGATTCGGCTGAGCTGGGGGCACGGCAGAGGAACCTCCTTCACCCCCGGATTTCTTTTTGTCTGATCGAGTTTCCACTTTACGAGACATTATCTACAACACCGAAAAAACGTGTTGTTAGAACAAAGGAGGTAAAAAAGTAAGTATATAATATGGAATTTCACTCATAAAATCAGAATGCTCAAACTCCCGTTGTCATTCGGTAAAGTAAATGCAAAATTCTCAAGGCCGTTCGGTAGTTCTCATATCCATTCGGCATTCCCAACTCCATCCGTTTATACAGATATACAACTACCTTCGATAAACCATTTGTCCGACATAGAAAGGATCTCACCTGATTCAGTGAATATAGAGAAATTGATTCGGGCACCACGTTGATTCGGCTATCACTTTGATTCGGCTATCACTTTGATTCGGCTATCACTTTGATTCGGCTACCAGGTTAGTTCGGTTACCAGGTTGATTCGGCTACCACGTTCGACTCAGCTACGAAGTTTGATCCGGCAAGAGCAAATGTTTAGTTCGGCAGGTAGGAAATAGCAAAGGCGTACGGTCCCTACTTATAGACAAAAGGACACGACCGGACCATCTGGTTCGGCATCTAAGGACCAATTGCAAATGTCAAACAAAGCACGCCATATTCAAGAATATGCCCCACTTTGGGGGGCAAATGTTGGGCGTGTTCTCACCCAGAAGACCTCGAGACTAAGAAGCTTGATCCATTCGGCATACCCCATTCGGCATACCCCATTCGGCATACCCCATCCGGCAGACCTCATTCAAGCTCATTCGGCGGACAAACCTTTCCTATCTCCATAACCGGATCAACCTTCCTAACTCCCACCGAACCACCTCCTGCCGAACCAACCGGACCAACCCTCCTGCCAAACCAACCGGACCAGCCCATGCCGAACCATCTCCACACCGGATCAACCTCACCATCCCACCACCGGTCCAAGCAACTACCGGTCCATTCTACACTCCAACCACCTCTGAACCAAGCAATGACGAACCAAGACGTACCAGGCCAGATCACATCAGCCCAGGCCCATCAGCAACTATACACACCCTAGACCCCTACCCCCAGCCTCACTCTATAAATAGAGGGGCAGGGGTACAACAATGGGGAGAAGTTTTTGAGAGCTCAAGCACGGATAGAACTTTCAAACAACTTTCTTTTACTGGTATCAAAGCTTTGTACTTGTAATCAGAATAAGAGAAGAGAAATAACATATAAAGTGGACGTAGGCACATTCTGGCTGAACCACTATAAATCTGCGTGTCTTTTTATAGTTTAGCCCCTGTTTTTTATATATTTGCATAAATCGCTCAAATCACTAAGAATAACATAAGATCTACTAAATCATACAACTTCGAGGTGTTTGTCCATTTTCTGAACAAACAGCTGCTGGGCTAAGAAACTGAAACCCTAGTTTTTCTTTTGCAAATGGAAAAATAGAAGTCCTTTTATAGAAAATTCGCCAAAACACTATTCATCCAATATTTTCCGAACTCCAAACGAAGCGTGCCGGCTGACATTTCTAAGGTTTACCCCACATTCCGGACACAATGGAATGTGTTTCGGGAGCTAATTCGATCGTATGTGAGAGTTACGGAATTAAACGATCAAATTTAAATCAAATCGATTTAAACCGATTTCTATGCGTTTCAGCTTGCCCCGGACAAACCGTACATC
This sequence comes from Allium fistulosum, assembly GCA_030737815.1. Taxonomy (NCBI): domain Eukaryota; kingdom Viridiplantae; phylum Streptophyta; class Magnoliopsida; order Asparagales; family Amaryllidaceae; genus Allium; species Allium fistulosum. The sequence continues at coordinate 76,366,745 of CM060906.1, forward strand.
CGATTGACACGAAATTTGAAATCTTACAATAATATCACATTACGGATCCGATGAAACAAGTTTTGTTGAAATCCGAGACTATTTGAAAAATGACTATTTTCAATCGTCAATTAAATATTAAAATATTCAATTTTCACAATTTAACTTTTAATTCAATTTTAAAAGTTCACAAACATCATTATAACTTCAATATGATTTAATATAACTTTATAAATCATTTTTAATCACATTTAATTCAGATTTCAATTATTTTCTGGAATTTCAAATATTAAATTATCGATTTAATTATCCAATTAAATCTAGATATTCGAATTTAAATTTATTCAACTTACAAATCTTACTTATTAATATTTAAAATTAATTAAATATTAGAATTTCAAATGACAGAAATTCTGGGTCGTTACAAACTTCCCCCCTTAAAAGAATTTCGTCCTCGAAATTGCAAAGTAAGAAAAATACCCCAAATTCATTGACTTTTCAAACAATTCACTTAGTGAAAATTTTATATTCAGCTTTTTCAAAATCTTTAACTTCAACCAAAACAATGGTTTCCATTTTCTAGTTCAATTCCTACTCTTTCATTTCAATTTGGAAATTGACTTTCATTTAACAAAAAAATTTCTAACGCCTTAAATTTTCAGAAAAATTCGCCAGCGTCTCCTTTGTGTGGTTCGATCGTAGTGGGATCACAATAGACATAAATATGTATACATCGACCCACACGGTCAGAAAAGCAGAAAAACAGTTCATATTTCCTATTTTTATTGCGTAGGCGTACCTTTTTACCATTTTTAAGCAAAGCAGTTATTTATTTAGCATTTTAGCTCAACCAAATCAGTCGAACGGCAGCCACGACACCTGTACTTACTCGGTTTAAATATGTAAGTGACATACATATAAATTATTAACAATTTACTCTTTTAACAACTACAATATATGCATATTAAAAGAAATGCATACTAAACCAGTTTTATAAGCACTTATAAAATTTCGACATTACTTGCAATTGTTTACAACCAATTTATATACAACGACATTCAATTATTCATTTTCAATTAGTTTACATTCACTAATTTACATTCAAGTTGGTTCACTTTCAATTTGGATTCAATTTCCATTTAAATTTACTTCACTTTCAATTTAAATTCAATTACTATAGCTGTCAATTTCACTAATTCAATTTCATTAACACTTAATGAATTATACTATGTACAATCAACCAACAATCATATAACAACCAATGTCATTCAACACAACCAAATTAATTTACTTTGTTTACCTTCAATTTGGTTCAACACTTTTAATTCCAATTGGTTTAATATTAAATTGGTTTCCATTCAATTCATTCAAATTCCAATTCATTAGCTTTTTAATGAATTAACACTTACATTCATTATTCCATATCAATTTACTTACATTCGATTGATTAACATTCAATCCATTTATTAATTCAATTGCTAATTAATTTTACAAATAAAGTTGAATTCCTTTACATAACTCAAGTTCACATTCATTTAATGACTTTATTTCATTAATTCATTTTATTAATTTACTTTGATATCAAAATCAACTTCATTTAATATCACTTAAGTTATATTCCAATTAAACTTATTTGTTTAACTTAACTTAAATTTTCCACTTATAAATCCAATTCATATTTCAACTCTAAAGTAATTTCTATTTAAATTTACCAAAGTCAAATTTCATCAATTATTCAAATTCATATCTCATTTTGCTTAACAAAATTGTTTAAACCACTTTAACAATTGGTTTCACTTTCACCTTCTCATTTTATAAGTTATACAACTTATTATTCAACTTCCAAATCATATTATAAGTATAAACCTCAATTTACTCATATTTATCAATTTCAATTTGGATTTTAATTTCAAATTTGTTTATCACAACAAAACCTCAATTTTTCAATTTACAGTGGTAGCAAATCCATCACACAGAAACTTGAAAATGATACTGATGATGTTGCAGTCATCGCCCTTATTATTTCCCAGCAACAGTAGTGAATTCAGTGCTTAATATTCTTTCAAAATTTCCTTTTATTTATAAATCACATTTATAAATCCTTTTACTTATAAATTTCACCATTTAACTTCACTCATACAAGATTATTTCACAATTGCAAATCATTTTAATTCTAATTCTATACTTATACAATTCATTTGCTTATATACTTCATTCTTTTACAATTGTTGTTTTTATATGATTTATTCAAACAACTTTTATTAATTTATATATTCTTACATTTTCAACAACCAAACAATTCAATTTATATACTTCAACAATTTCTAAAAAATTATTTCCTTTATATATAAAATATAATCGAGGTAAAATTATTCCATTTACCCAATTTAAAATGATACTATGTCGACTTGCCTCGTTTAAGTGTTTAGAAACCCCTATCGATAATATGGCGTCCCACATACCGACCAGAATTCACAAACAGCTCGACGGATAAGCAAACACAATATAAAACAATTTCATATTCACTAACAAATACGCGCTCATATCTATTATTACACTCACACTCATTCTAGAGTACTACTGACTCTATCTCTAATGAGTAATTCCCAACAGAGCCAAAGTTATCGCTTAACCATATGCTCTGATACCAAATGTAACGAATGCGATTTTTCGTCGCTCGAAAATCGACATTAATACGTTCACTGTATCAACTGCCGAGCAATCGAATGCCGGAAAACCGAATTGTTATGGTTAAAAAGAAGAGGTAGAAGAAGACAGAAGAAAAAGAAAGAAGAAACAACAGAAACAATATCAGAATCTCACATTCGCAGTGGAACAACATATAATAGATAAATGAATAATCTTTAAATCAAAGAACTATATCATTTTATACATTACATCATCATTAGAGTTTACAACAGCAATATACAACACAACACAACACTGGACAGTTATATGAACTTGTCCATATACAGAATACACAGCGGAATAAATAATATCATATACAAGTGATAAGTCTCGCCATCCAGCTCGCCACTGAGCTCCACAGCATCTCCTGAATCCAGAATGACCTAATAACCTGACTCTAGACTGCCCGTGTGGAAATTGGTGGGCACCCAGAGTTTAGGAAGGAAACAATAAACTCCAGGTCAGTCATGGTGACTGGTGTGAGAACTAAAACAGTTATTATCTTTAAAACAACAACAACAAAGAAAGTGGAAAATATTCGCAATGCTTTTGGAAAATGAAACTACCATAAGACCTCCCGCCAAACACACAATGCAAACGCAGAATTGGAGGAGATTTCTTCTTATGATAGTCAAACATGCTTACTACGCAAATCATTGGATCATTATTATTAGTGCATAGTGCAGAAAACATTTCGAAAGTATAATATTAATCTTAGCCAGCATAGGCATTTCATGTTATGCCTACTATAGCTACTATGTTCAATAGCAGGTTACTGCCACATTCCATAGCAGGTTATACAACTAAAACCGTACAAGGCTCGTATTGTTTCTTTGGATTTCCAACAAATGGTCAGGCTAAGGAACTTCCTATTGCCACATGGGATCGCCTCTGGATGGACGTCCCGAGGACCTAACCGGATCTCTGCCAACACAAGGCCGGGTTACCTCTGTCACTAGGTAACTACTACTCGAGTATGCCACACCCCGTTCCTTTGGGACCTTTATCCGAGCGCTCAGTAACCAACATCACACATAATAAATAAAGTGTGTCCACATGAGTAAGTATCTGGGCTCCATACCATGATACCACCCTTTTCCAGAAGGAAATGACATACCCTAAAGGGAGCGACCCTCATAACCTCGCCGCATAATTCCTGTTTCGACCATTTCCGGGTTGTGAGGCCCTGACGAAGTCTCGTCCACAAAGCTATGCTTTTTCACAAAGCCACGCTTTGATCACAAATGATCAATAAATGATCATCACACAGCAACACTCAGCAGGCCACATTACCAAGTTGGGAATATATCGCTGATAAATTTCATCTACATAACCTCTGAGCTCGTACGTCTCAGAGAAGGGTGTTAAGCTAAGAGAATAAATTCTCCGCCACCAACAGAAATGTATTTGAAAGAAATCAGCTTTATATCTCAAAATGTAATGTCAGACATGTAACCATATAAATCTGTTCTGGGTTCGAACAGAACCGAAGGCACTTCAAAAGAAGCCCTTGCAATCCGGGTATTCACAATCCCGATAAAACTTCCCATCACAAAGGAAATCTCTATACTGTAGCTAACGATGCAGAGACAATCGATAGGTCATCCTATCGTTTTCACAAATACCCGGTCTTCACCACCGGTCTTCAATACGATCCATATCGTCGTATCACTAATTCGGAATTGGTTATATGACACAGAGGTCTTTTCCCGGCTAACCCGAATAGTGAGCACAATATTTAAAACATATGGATATAGGGATTCCAATTAAGTCACAACTTATTACCCAAATCCTTTCCTTTAAATGGTTTAAACAAATTACCATTTTAAATCTTTAAACAAAAAGATTTACTTCACAAAGTTTACCCAGTTTCACAAAGATTCATTCACAGATTTTCAAATCAATTTCCATTTCAATTTGAATTAACCTATTAAATCTTTAAATCAAGATTTAATTTATAGCTTTCAAAACTATTCACAATTCAAGTCTTTTATAATATAAAAGATACACCTTTTGAAATACTCTTTTATTTCAAAATAAAGTTTAATTATCGTCACAAAGGTTAATTCATAGTTTTTCTAAACTATTTACAATTTCATTTCAACTTGAAATGTTTCGATACAAATTGGAAATCTTTTCACTTTATGAAAGTTATTATCATTTGAAAACAGATAGTTTTCGTTTTGGGAAAAACTGGTTAAAATTACACAAGTTAAATCCATTCAAGTATAAACTTGAATATACATTAAATTTCCAAAACCATATTTTAAATGGTTAAAAACCCATATAAACGTCTTTTATAATTTATACAATCTTTTAAACCAAAATTCCCAAATCATCGAATTCAATTTCAAAATATTGAATTCAAACTTAAATCAAATGATTTAAATTCCAATTCTATTAAGTTACTTAAAATAACTTTTATTACTGAAACTCATTTCAAAAACTTTCAATTTCAATTCCAAAACCATTTTGGATTCAAAAACTCAATTTTTCCAAAATTGATAAAGATATGCGACTTAACCGATTTCCACGTGAAATCCACATTTTGTGTGTGTATTGTGTAGTCCAAGGGTTCAACACAATAGTGCAACAACATTCAACCATCACAGATCAAATATAACAATATAATTGATAAGCGGTATAAACAATAACGGTTATCTTCATTCACGGATCACAAATTTATATCACAAATAAATAGATCACAAATCACACACAAATCAGAATATATCACAAAGCATCACACATCAAAGATGTCAAACAATTTAACATCCAATATAATCCAAACATCCATAGATAGGATTAATTTAATTATCTGATAAATTTAAATCAAATAAATTTCTATAAATCAATTTTACTAATTATAGTAAATTAATAATAAATTAATTTCAAGACACCAAATCAATTTCCAACATTTTCAAAGTTATTTCCTTTTAAAAATAAATTCCTTTATCTCTTCAAATCTATTTAAAAATCCCAAATTTAGATAAATTCTTCAATTTATAGATAATATTTCCGAAATCCATTTATTAAGCCTTTTTTCCAAAATTTGAAATTAAATTTAATACGGTTCAAAAAATAAGAATTTTATCTTTTAAAACTCCTTTTAATTTATCCAATTATTAAAAATGAATTTTTCGATAAATTTTCAACTTACATTTTCAAAAATCCAATTTTAAATATTTCTGGTATACATCGATACCAAAAATATCTTCGGCTAATTTATAGCCGTCTACAGATTCCATCACAATATAATCACACAATGATTATAAATAAATCAACACACAACATTGAAATAAATTCAAATGTTTGTGGAATCCAGTTGGATCCCTCCAACCTGTTTCCCTGCATCCACAGATGTTAGCACAATACCAATTTCACTTCAATGTGAAATTATCGCGGTATATGGGATTTATAAATATTATCCGCTATTATGCGGCGCAATAGGGTCTCATCCGCTATATAATGCGGGAAATCAACAACTCCAATATATACATATTCCAATATATATATATATATATTGCTATATACATATATAATACCAATTCCACTTCAAAGTAGAATTATCGCGGTATATGTTTTTAATAAATAATCTCCGCTTAATATACGGCGTATATGGTCTATTTAACACAATAAATAGCAATCATCATTTAATTCACACAATCAGTCACTATCAACAATTTTAAATCTAACTATTTAAAATTTAAATCGAAACACAATATTCGATTGAGTGAGGAGTTCTCACCTCGCTTTCAATAACGGTTGCAGCGTTTTATTTCGGATAAAATTAAACAGACGTTTAAGTTTACTCAAAATTTTCACTGACTCCAATTGACTCCAAACCTGCTCCATTGCGAAGAGCTCGTCGAAATGATTCTAACGCAAAAAGTTTCGTCGAATTCCGACCTCGTATCAACAAGTTACATCATTTTAAAGATCATACGAATAAATATATATATTAATTTACATTTCTTTTATATATATTTTTTCAACCTTTTACAATCCAGGTCGTTCAAATTTTGAAACTGCAGATCTGAGCCACGTCTTCCCTTCTCCCCCTCTCCCGTTCTTTCTTCGTTCACGTCAAAATCGCGTGAAACCCATCGCCGCCATTTTGCCCTAGAGGTCGCCGCCTCCACGCTCGCCGAGACGACGATCAGGAACCTCCACTCCACTCGCCTATGTGTGCTCCAACAATAGCCAGTGACCGGTCGAACTCGGCCCTGTATTGGGTCTCGAAAATCATGCAAAAACGAGCACGAACGCGGCGCCCTAGCACCCCCAAACGACAGCTTCACACAAGATCAACCGTTAGATCTGAAGATCTTCTCACTCTCTACAACTTTCATGTTGAAAGTTTGTTGAATCGATTAGTGGATTGCAAGAAAATTGAGGGAGAAGGAGGATAATTGTCGGCCATTGATTGTTGAAAGTGGCGGCAGGGCTAAGAAACTGAAACCCTAGTTTTTCTTTTGCAAATGGAAAAATAGAAGTCCTTTTATAGAAAATTCGCCACACTATTCATCAAATATTTTCCGAACTCCAAACAAAGCGTGCCGGCTGACGTTTCTAAGGTTTACCCCACGTTTTGGACAAAATGGAACGTGTTTCGGGAGCTAATTCGATCGTATGTGAGAGTTACGGAATTAAACGATCAAATTTAAATCAAATCGATTTAAACCGATTTCTATGCGTTTCAGCTTGCCCCGGACAAACCGTACATCCGATTGACACGAAATTTGAAATATTATAATAATATCACATTATGGATCCGATGAAACTAGTTTCGTCGAAATCCGAGACTGTTTGAAAAATGACTATTTTCAGTCGTCAATTAAATATTAAAATATTCAATTTTCACAATTTAACTTTTAATTCAATTTTAAAAGTTCACAAACATCACTATAACTTCAATATGATTTAATATAACTTTATAAATCATTTTTAATCACATTTAATTCAGATTTCAATTATGTAACGACCCTGAAATTCCGACCCAATTTTAAATTTTTGAATCCATTGTTTTAACATAAAATTATGGAACTTTCTTACGATTTCAATTAGCGTCCAAACTTTGTTTAAAAATTTCGCCTAAATAGTTATAGATATGGGAAAAGTTTCACGGAAAAATACCGCAGTAAATTTCGTTAGCGTTTAGTTCACATCAGTTCATTTTAAACGCGAAAAATTTTATCTTCTGAACCGAAATATTTTTACATAGAAAAATTCTAAACCATCTTCTGATCAAGACGTCATTTTTCGTTCTTCAAATTTCGGACATCTTCAGCCCCGTCGATCTTATTCTTCGGTGATTTTGCTGCATTTTTCACAATGGGAAAATTTCGAATTTTATAATTTAATCGTACCACTGATATTTTTATACCATTGCGTTCGCCTTGTCGCGCTGATCAAAATGGTATATTTGTTTGTGTCAATCGGAGTTCGGCGCTGCGAATTATAGTTGTTTAACGGATTACAAACTGGTCCGTTACGCAGCACAAACAGGGTACCCAGTTACCTACTCAGTTCCGAAGTCTAAGGATCCTTGACTATTCAGCTGCCTAGAAACCAAACAGCCTTTCGGTTACCAAGACAAATAAATTGGAGGCCTTTCAATTCCTGTACTAGTTGATATAATAAACTACCATCCCACTATTCATTGTTTGCATTTTCACCTCTTTGGTTCGTATACCCTCTGCCTCTCTCTCCTCTTCTATACATTTTATTATTTTAATTTTCTTCAAGCTCCCTTCAGCAGCCATCTTCCCACTGCCTCCCTCTTTCCCACTGCCTCCCTCCAACCACACTGCCCGTCAGCCCAGCCCTCCGCCTTCGCCTGCTCTGCCACCACCAGCCCAACCGCCTGCCCGCTGCCTTCCACTAGCCCAACCACCTCGCCTCCGAACCCGCCTGCCCAGCCTGCCGCCTCCCTCCGCCTTCTCCCGCCCGCCCCAGCCTCCCTCCGCGCCACCTAGACCCCACCACCACGTCGTCCCCTCCGACACCTGCCCAACTCCCACCGCCCTCCGCCGCCAGCCCAGCCTCCGCCCGACCCGCCCTTCGCCTGCCCTGCCCGCGCTACCCCATCCCTCCGCCTTCGCCAGATCCCACCCCGCTCCTTTGCCTTTGACCAGACCCAGCCCCGCCCGACCCGAACCCACTGCCCAGCCCAGCCCGACCCGAACCCACTGCCCAGCCCAGCCCGACCCGAACCCACTGTCCAGCCCGACCCGAACCCACTGCCCAGCCCGACCCAAACCCACTGCCCAGCCCAGCCCGACCCAAACCCCAGACCCAGCCCGCCCAAACCCACCTTACCTCGACCCACCGACCCGCCGCGTCGAGCCCGCTTAGCCCGCTACCGCGCCCGCTGCCGTTTTATTTTATTTTATTTGTTCTTCTTTTGATAAAATTTTATATCAGTTATAAATTTGTAATTTATGGACTCATTTATGCTTTGTCCGCGCAGTTCCAGTTGAGGCTAATTCAGCGATCTAGTCTTCCATCCACCTTATTTGCATCTAGTCGTTGTTCGTATTCGTGCTTGTGTCGTCTATTCTAGTCCATTCATTTTCGTGCTTCGCCGTCATCTTCTCTAACCACGCAAGGTGAATATTTCATTCACGACTCAATCTATTATGCTATGATAATCAAGTGATAGATGTTACTGATATTAATTTGATTGTTAAATTGCTTGATGTTAAATTTGATTTGAAGTTAGTTATGGAAAATAATTGTGACACTAAATTGTTATGTGTTGTTGAAATTGGTCGTAATATAAGTGATGATTAATATGAAATTGGAATTGATATAGGATAGTCTAAAATTTAAATAGATTATATATGTTGAACTTGTCCCTTTAAATGTTAAATAAATCGACACGTAGAAATAGTGTTAACAACACTTTGAACCATTGAATGTATGATTGATGTAATAATTTGATAATAAACGCCAAGTGAAAACCTATAATGTAATAATCTTTAATCCGCATGAAATGATAGTGTGGATTCTAGGAATAATTTTATTTAATTTACATAAATAACAAATGTAAATTAAATACGATTATTTCGGGATTATTTAAATAAACGGTTAAATTGTTATGTATGGTTGCTATTGATTGTTTATTTACTTTGACACCATCCCAGTTATCACACTGCAAGTTCCCTTTGTTATGCTTTGTTTTATTTATTTATTTATTTATTTTGGGTTGAAATGATAAATACCCAAATTGAACAACTTTGGCCTAGGATAGATAATTAAAAATAAGAAACCCGATTGGTCAACAAAATCATTTTGGGAATTAAGATCCATTTGAAATTAAGAAATGAACTTAAAAATTTGTTGGAAAGTAAGTAACGAAATGAATAGATTTAATTGAAATAAAATGATAGATTTAATTGAAATAAATAAATGGATTTAATTGAAATAAATGAATGGATTTAATTGTAATAAGGGAATGGATTAATTGAAATAAATGAATAGATTTAATTGAAATAAAACGATAGATTTAATTGAAATAAATGAATGGATTTAATTGTAATAAGGGAATGGATTAATTGAAATGAATGAATGGATTTAATTGAAATAAATGAATGGGTTTAATTGTAATAAATAAGTGGATTTGATGGTATTAAATTAATAAGATTAATTGCAATAAATTAATGGACTTAATTGTAATAAATTAACGGATTTAATTGTAGTAAATTAATAAGTGGACCTAATTGGAATAAATTAGTAGGGTTAAATTGAAACGGATTAATAAATCTATTTAATTAGATAAACGGATTGACGCATTTAATTGAAATGAGATTTGAATAAGTAAGTTTTAGAATCTAATAAATTGAATTTCTTAGATTCGAAATTAAACCTAATTTGGATAAATTTAATTAAGTTGGAATTTGTTATAAATTTAATTTGAGATTAAGTAACAAAGTGACCTAAAGGAATGTAAAACCAACTAAATTTAAGAAGTTGATTTAGCTGTTGAAATTGATTAAATCAAAGTTTTGATTAAATTTAATGTAACGATGAATGGGAATAGGAATTAAATTGAAATTGAATACTTAAGTATCGTTAACTCAAGGGCTTGAACTAAATTCTCCATTTGGAAATATGATTTTCATGTTCGAAATAAATTGAATTGTGAAATGTCAAATTTTGAAAGTCAAACTTGCAACTTGACTTTTGGACTTTGATTCGTTTTAAACTTTAATATTAAATGACCATCGGGTAATTAATGTGTAGTTATTAAAGAGACCGGGATCGGATATGGACATACTCTCTGTCGATACCGAAAACCACTATAATAACTAGTATACGGGGAGTGTTGATCCAAAACGAAGTGGATGATTTTGGAGAACGCATTGACTGAAGAAAGAGAACGATTTTGGATGACCCCTACCATGACTAAAACAGGAGCCGCGCCGGGCCATTGAGGATCGCCATCTCTAGCGGACACACTTCTTCGATACCATATCTATTACTTTTGTGATTCGATTTGGGTGCACCCCTTGATTTGGGAGTGTTGTTTCGCGGTGTTGAGATAGTAGCTTCTATGCTCAACATCAGTCCGGATCAGGCAACTACTAGTATCCTAGTTGGTATCGCCTCATGTACCTTGTCATACTGATTATCCTATTCGCGACCATTACGTTTGTTTTGTACCTTTAGTATATGGATTGCCCTCTGGTGACTTCCGGTTGTGGGGAAACTACGGTCTTGTATATGCTCTTGGGAATAAAAATGTGTTAAGGGTGGAATGGGCCATGACTTAACGCTATGTTGATATCATACTTTACTGATTAGACATTATCTATTTAGCGTATTCTATTGTATATATAGATAGTTTATCGGATCCTTAAAGATGTGTAACACATTCATCTTTGAGTTATGGACTTTATTTTTTGCTCCTGATTATCCTGTATAAGATTTTGAGTCCTGACTCGGGTGTTTCTTTTGTATATGCTCAGGTTAGTCTGAAGCTATCCAGTTGCTGATCAAGGTTGGTTGAAGATGCTGAAGACTTAGCATTTATCTTTATCAGTTATTTCCTTTCTAGTATTTGATGAACTTATGTATTGAACATCTTGTATTTCTATTTGTCACTTTATGTTGAGACATTGTTGTATTCCTGTAGTAGCTTCATGAACTACTATTATGATGATGTACTTTTCCGCTGCATTATTCTGTGACTATTCTGTGTCTGTGATGTTGTATTGATTCTCATTTACATATATGTATTCATAATCCCATAATGATTCGTGTTTTGTATTATTTAAGTTGACATGTGTGGATTATTGTCAATTTAAATGGTCTAAATATACGGGTTGTTACAGTTGATATCAGAGCTTCGGTTTCCCTAAAAACCTTAGTTCGGGATTATGAAACTCATTAGAGATAGGGTAGCAATACCCTAGAATGAGGAGAATCGATTCAATATCCAAGTCCTTTCTATTCGAACTTCTTTGATTCGTCGATTGAATTTTCCCTTTGAGTTCTCTGATTTTATCCTTGGTCCTAAAATTTCTTTTGGTATTTCAGGATGAGTGCCAGAAGAAACAATAGGGGTGGAAGAGGCAATGGTCCTGCTCAGGCTGCACCTGCCGCTCCAGCTCCTGTCAGATTCACCATTCTTAGTAAGGAGTATTCACAGCTTGGAGGTATTAAGTTTTCTGGATCCGAGAACATTATTGAGGCTCAGCAATGGCTTAAAAGCTTGGAGAAGATATTTTCGGGTCTAGAGATCACTGATGCTCAGAAGCGTCAGCTTGCTGCCTGGCAACTTCAGGATGCCGCGCAAGATTGGTGGGAATCAATTACTTCTCGTATCGAAGAGGACACCATCACTTAGGCCCAGTTTAGGTATAAAATTTAATTGGATTCTGTAATCTAAATTCTTCTTTGATCTTTGGAATGTTATTCATCTTGCCTATCTTTTGATTAGGGACACTTTCTCGGCACAATGGATGCCAGCTGCTGGAAAAACCCAACTTTATAGAGCTTTCATGGATCTTAAGCAAGGCAGTATGACTTTTTCTGAGTATGAGAGGAAATTCAACGAACTCTCAAAATTTGGACCTGGCTTGATAGATACACCACTTCTGAAGAACGAGAAATTCATTTTGGGAGCTAGACCAGAATATTATGACTTGCTTACTGGCCACACTCACTGCACCTTCACAGAGCTTGTTGACTATGCTCTTAGATATGAGGCGAAGCCTAAGGGACCTACTGCCAAGGCCATTCCTACTCAGCCCTCTTCTAGCCAGACCGGAAAAAGGAAGATGAACTTTGATCAACAAAAGAAAGCTTGGCAGAAGACTACTGGATTGGGATATGCTCAGAAAAGCCCAATCGACCTGGCTAATATCACTTGCTTCAAATGCGATAAGAAGGGCCATTATGCTAATAGTTGTCCATCTACCGGAGCTGCCGTTCCACCACCTTCTATGACTAGGAAAGATTTATGCTATGTCTGCCTCCAGCCGGGTCATTTCAAGAAAGACTGCCCACTGTATAAGCGTGGCACACCATCTGGAGTATTTGCTATCACCACACCTGCACCCCCTGCACCACCCACCCAGGATGACCAAGGTACCTTACGAAGTGTTTTTCATTTACATGCTACACCTGTTAGGGTATTATTCGATACTGGTGCTTCACATAGTTTTATATCCGTTGACCTTTGTAATAAACTCAAATTAGAACCTACTCTTGCTACTACCTTCTTATGTGTCTCAAATCCCATTGGAGGACCCGCTAACCTCCGAAGTGTTTGCAAGGGAGTTGCACTTATGTATGATTTTTCTCAATTCACTTGGGATTTCTATGTACTTGGATTCCAAGCATTCGACTTTCTTTTAGGAGCTGATTGGTTAAGAAAATTCGATGCGGTTATTTCCTGCAAAACTCGTTCAGTTTCTTTGGTAAGCGACATGGATCAGCCACTTGTCATTGAATGCAAATCACCACAGAAATATGCCGGAAGCTTAATATTCTCTCTTGATGCTCATCCGGATGATCTTAATACTACCCCTAGTGTTCAAAAATTTCCCGATGTATTTGGAGAGGTCAACTCTCTACCACCTAAACGGGAAATCGATTTCCGATTGATCTTATTCCTGGAGCTACTCCCGTAGTTCTCCCACACCGAAGGATGGCTCCTAAAGAAAAAGCTAAACTAAAAACCCAAATTGATGATCTATTTGCTAAAGGCTTGATTAGGAGAAATTGTTCTGAATGGGGCGCCGCAGTTGTATTTGTCACCAAATCAGATGGATCTCTTCGCATGTGTGTTGATTACCGAGAACTGAACAAGCGCACTCTCAAGAATCGTTATCTGATGCCTCGCATCAACGATTTATTCGATCAGCTCCATGGAGCTAAAATTTTCTCACAACTTGATCTAGCCATTGGGTTCCACCAACTCAGAGTTGCTGAAGATAGTATCCATAAGACAGCTTTCCGTACCAAGAATGGATTCTATGAATGGTTGGTTATGCCATTCGGTTTGACCAACGCACCTGCTTATTTCGTCGACTTGATGAATCGAGTCTTCCGTGATGTGCTTAACAAGTTTGTTCTTGTTTTCATTGATGGTATTCTCGTCTTCTCCAAAGATAAGAAGGAGCATGAGACACACTTTGCTTATGTTCTGGAAACTCTCCGAAATCATCAACTTAAGGCCAAATTCTCTAAATGCCACTTCTGGCGAGACGAAGTGAGATTCCTGGGCCACATAGTTTCTAAAAATGGGATTTCGGTCGATCCAGCTAAGATCGCCGTAATCAATGTAAGTTCTACCCTATTCGCTATTTCCATTCAATTTCTCTTATCTCTTTCTAATTTGAAATTTATCTACAGGATTGGGAGACTCCTAAAACTCCTACAGATATTCGTAGTTTCTTGGGTTTAGCCGGTTATTATCGCAGATTTATTGAGCACTTTTCCCGGATTTCTGCCCCACTTACTGCTTTAACTCGGAAGGATGTTAAGTTTATTTGGAGTGAGAAGTGCGAATCAGCTTTTAATGAGTTGAAGCGTAAGTTAACTTCAGCCCTTGTTCTTGCGGTAATCGATGGAAGTGAAGGATTAACTGTTTATACAAATGCTTGCCGAGAAGGTTTAGGCGCTGTTCTTATGCAAAATGGAAAGGTTATTGCCTATGCGGGCCGTCAGTTGAAGACCCACGAATTAAATTATGCCACACATGACCTAGAGCTTCTTACCGTTGTATTTGCTCTGAAACTATGGAGGCATCATCTTTTGGGAACAAAATTCGAATTATTTACTGATCATAAGTCCTTAAGATATATCTTTTCTCAGAAGGATTTTAACCAGAGGCAAGTCCGATGGCCCGAATTTTTGGCTGCATATGATCTCGACATCACTTATACTCCTGGGAAAGCAAATGTTGTAGCCGACGCATTGAGTCGTAGCAAAGCATTGTCTTGCTGTAATATTGTTGAAGGCATGTTATTTCAACTTGTCATCTCTCCCTCTCTTATGGATCGCATAAAAGCTAAACAATATGAGGACACTTTGCTCTATCGTATGAAGGAGTTGGTTCTTGGTAGAGTTGGAAATGCCGACAGTAAAATAGGAGCGCAGATTGATAGTAATGGAATTCTAAGGATCGACAACCGTATTTGTGTTCCTAATGTCGATGGATTGAGACAAGAAGTACTTAGGGAGAATCATCAGTCATCACTTTCACTTCATCCTGGTGTCACTAAGATGTATCGTAATATGAAGCATTTATATTGGTGGAGTGGGATGAAGAGAGATATTTCTATATATGTCAGTAGATGCACCACTTGCCAACAAGTTAAGGCCCATCACCAAAAGACCGCCGGTTTACTTCAACCGCTAGAGATTCCTTGTTGGAAATGGGATCAGATTTCTATGGACTTCATCGATGGATTACCAAGGACCAGAAAAGGTAACGAGAGTATATGGGTGGTCGTTGATAGATTGACAAAATCTACTCACTTTATTCCTGTTAAGACCACTCGTACTGCTTCAAGTTTGGCAGAGATATATATGAGAGAGATTGTTAGACTTCATGGGGTTCCATCTAGTATCGTATGCGATCGAGACCCTATATTCACTAGTAAATTCTGGAAGGCGTTTCAGGACGTCTTGGGCACTAAACTGAATCTGAGTACAGCTTATCATCCTCAAACAGATGGCCAAACTGAGAGGGTAAATCAGATTCTGGAAGATCTGCTCCGAGCTTGCATCATTGATTTTGGTGGATCTTGGGAAGACCATTTACATTTAGTTGAATTCACGTATAATAACAGCTATCAGGCGAGTATCGATATGGCACCGTTCGAAGCTTTATATGGACGGCCATGCAAATTGCCAGCTTGTTGGATTGAGCCTGGTGATCGATTAATTCTTGGCCCAGATATGATTATGGAAGCATCCGAGAAGGTTAATGAGATCAGAAGGAAGATGAAGACCGCACAGGATAGGCAGAAGAGCTATGCAGATAGGCGTAGAAGAGATTTGGAATTCCAGGTTGGGGATGAGGTATTTCTGAAAGTATCACCTTTGAAGAATGTTATTCGATTCGGTCGTAGAGGGAAGCTTGCTCCAAGATTTGTCGGACCATTTACTATCATCGAGAGAATTGGCACACTAGCTTATAGAGTTGCATTACTAGAAAAGTTTGAGGGCGTGCACAACGTATTCCATGTTTCACATATCCGAAAAGTCGTGCAAGATCCATCCATGACCATTCCAATTGCTCAGTTGGATGAAGTAGACATCGAGCCAGATTTGACTATCGAAAGGAGACCACTTCAAATAGTCGATCGGGAAACAAGGCAACTAAGAAAGAAGTCCATAAATCTCGTCAAAGTCCAATGAAGTGCAGATGAGCGAGATTACACGTGGGAAACTAAGGATAGTATCTGGGATTCAAACCCCGAACTACTGATTTCAGGTATAAATCAAATCTTTCTTAAAAATCTATCTTGACTTTTCCGCTTACTCCATCCTTACTTCACCGTCTCGTTCTTTTCGAGGACGAAAAGTTTTGAGTGAGGGAGAATGTAACGACCCAGAAATTCCGACCCAATTTTAAATTTTTGAATCCATTGTTTTAACATAAAATTATGTAACTTTCTTACGATTTCAATTAGCGTCCAAACTTTGTTTAAAAATTTCGCCTAAATAGTTATAGATATGGGAAAAGTTTCACGGAAAAATACTGCAGTAAATTTCGTTCGCGTTTAGTTCACATCAGTTCATTTTAAACGCGAAAATTTTTATCTTCTGAACATAAATATTTTTACATAGAAAAATTCTAAACCATCTCCTGATCAAGACGTCATTTTTCGTTCTTCAAATTTCGGACATCTTCAGCCCCGTCGATCTTATTCTTCGGTGATTTTGCTGCATTTTTCACAATGGGAAAATTTCGAATTTTATAATTTAATCGTACCACTGATATCTTTATACCATTGCGTTCGCCTCGTCGCGCTGATCAAAATGGTATATTTGTTTGTGTCAATCGGAGTTCGGCGCTGCGAATTATAGTTGTTTAACGGATTACAAACTGGTCCGTTACGCAGCACAGACAGGGTACCCAGTTACCTACTCAGTTCAGAAGTCTAAGGGTCCTTGACTATTCAGCTGCCTAGAAACCAAACAGCCTTTCGGTTACCAAGACAAATAAATTGGAGGACTTTCAATTCCTGTACTAGTTGATATAATAAACTACCATCCCACTATTCATTGTTTGCATTTTCACCTCTTTGGTTCGTATACCCTCTGCCTCTCTCTCCTCTTCTATACATTTTATTATTTTAATTTTCTTCAAGCTCCCTTCAGCAGCCATCTTCCCACTGCCTCCCTCCTTCCCACTGCCTCGCTCCAAACCCACTGCCCGTCAGCCCAGCCCTCCGCCTTCGCCTGCTCTGCTACCACCAGCCCAACCGCCTGCCCGCTGCCTTCCACCAGCCCAACCACCTCGCCTCCGAACCCGCCTGCCCAGCCAGCCGCCTCCCTCCGCCTTCTCCCGCCCGCCCCAGCCTCCCTCCGCGCCACCCAGACCCCACCACCACGCCGTCCCCTCCGACACCTGCCCAACTCCCACCGTCCTCCGCCGCCAGCCCAGCCTCCGCCCGACCCGCCCTTCGCCTGCCCTGCCCGCGCTACCCCATCCCTCTGCCTTCGCCAAATCCCACCCCGCCCCTTTGCCTTCGACCAGACCCAGCCCCGCCCGACCCGAACCCATTGCCCAGCCCAGCCCGACCCGAACCCACTGCCCAGCCCAGCCCGACCCAAACCCCAGACCCAGCCCGCCCAAACCCAACTTACCTCGACCCACCGACCCGCCGCGTCGAGCCCGCTTAGCCCGCTACCGCGCCCGCTGCCGTTTTATTTTATTTTATTTGTTCTTCTTTTGATAAAATTTTATATCAGTTATAAATTTGTAATTTATGGACTCATTTATGCTTTGTCCGCGCAGTTCCAGTTGAGGCTAATTCAGCGATCTAGTCTTCCATCCACCTTATTTGCATCTAGTCGTTGTTCGTATTCGTGCTTGTGTCGTCTATTCTAGTCCATTCATTTTCGTGCTTCGCCATCATCTTCTCTAACCACGCAAGGTGAATATTTCATTCACGACTCAATCTATTATGCTATGATAATCAAGTGATAGATGTTACTGATATTAATTTGATTGTTAAATTGCTTGATGTTAAATTTGATTTGAAGTTAGTTATGGAAAATAATTGTGACACTAAATTGTTATGTGTTGTTGAAATTGGTCGTAATATAAGTGATGATTAATATGAAATTGGAATTGATATAGGATAGTCTAAAATTTAAATAGATTATATATGTTGAACTTGTCCCTTTAAATGTTAAATAAATCGACACGTAGAAATAGTGTTAACAACACTTTGAACCATTGAATGTATGATTGATGTAATAATTTGATAATAAACGCCAAGTGAAAACCTATAATGTAATAATCTTTAATCCGCATGAAATGATAGTGTGGATTCTAGGAATAATTTTATTTAATTTACATAAATAATAAATGTAAATTAAATACGATTATTTCAAGATTATTTAAATAAACGGTTAAATTGTTATGTATGGTTGCTATTGATTGTTTATTTACTTTGACACCATCCCAGTTATCACACTGCAAGTTCCCTTTGTTATGCTTTGTTTTATTTATTTATTTATTTATTTTGGGTTGAAATGATAAATACCCAAATTGAACAACTTTGGCCTAGGATAGATAATTAAAAATAAGAAACCCGATTGGTCAACAAAATCATTTTGGGAATTAAGATCCATTTGAAATTAAGAAATGAACTTAAAAATTTGTTGGAAAGTAAGTAACGAAATGAATAGATTTAATTGAAATAAAACGATAGATTTAATTGAAATAAATGAATGGATTTAATTGAAATAAATGAATGGATTTAATTGTAATAAGGGAATGGATTAATTGAAATAAATGAATAGATTTAATTGAAATAAAATGATAGATTTAATTGAAATAAATGAATGGATTTAATTATAATAAGGGAATGGATTAATTGAAATGTATGAATGGATTTAATTGAAATAAATGAATGGGTTTAATTGTAATAAATAAGTGGATTTGATGGTATTAAATTAATAAGATTAATTGCAATAAATTAATGGACTTAATTGTAATAAATTAACGGATTTAATTGTAGTAAATTAATAAGTGGACCTAATTGGAATAAATTAGTAGGGTTAAATTGAAACGGATTAATAAATCTATTTAATTAGATAAACGGATTGACGCATTTAATTGAAATGAGATTTGAATAAGTAAGTTTTAGAATCTAATAAATTGAATTTCTTAGATTCGAAATTAAACCTAATTTGGATAAATTTAATTAAGTTGGAATTTGTTATAAATTTAATTTGAGATTAAGTAACAAAGTGACCTAAAGGAATGTAAAACCAACTAAATTTAAGAAGTTGATTTAGCTGTTGAAATTGATTAAATCAAAGTTTTGATTAAATTTAATGTAACGATGAATGGGAATAGGAATTAAATTGAAATTGAATACTTAAGTATCGTTAACTCAAGGACTTGAACTAAAATCTCCATTTGGAAATATGATTTTCATGTTCGAAATAAATTGAATTGTGAAATGTCAAATTTTGAAAGTCAAACTTGCAACTTGACTTTTGGATTTTGATTCGTTTTAAACTTTAATATTAAATGACCATCGGGTAATTAATGCGTAGTTATTAAAGAGACCGGGATCGGATATGGACATGCTCTCTGTCGATACCGAAAACCACTTTAATAACTAGTATACGCGGAGTGTTGATCTAGAATGAAGTGGATGATTTTGGAGAACGCATTGACTGAAGAAAGAGAACGATTTTGGATGACCCCTGACATGACTAAAACAGGAGCCGCGCCGGGCCATTGAGGATCGCCATCTCTAGCGGACACACTTCTTCGATACCATATCTATTACTTTTGTGATTCGATTTGGGTGCACCCCTTGATTTGGGAGTGTTGTTTCGCAGTGTTGAGATAGTAGCTGCTATGCTCAACATCAGTCCGGATCAGGCAACTACTAGTATCCTAGTTGGTATCGCCTCATGTACCTTGTCATACTGATTATCCTATTCGCGACCACTACGTTTGTTTTGTACCTTTAGTATATGGATTGCCCTCTGGTGACTTCCGGTTTTGGGGAAACTACGGTCTTGTATATGCTCTTGGGAATAAAAATTTGTTAAGGGTGGAATGGGCCACGACTTAATGCTATTTTGATATCATACTTTACTGATTAGACATTATCTATTTAGCGTATTCTATTGTATATATAGATAGTTTATCGGATCCTTAAAGATGTGTAACACATTCATCTTTGAGTTATGGACTTTATTTTTTGCTCTTGATTATCCTGTATAAGATTTTGAGTCCTGACTCGAGTGTTTCTTTTGTATATGCTCGGGTCAGTCTGAAGCTATCCAGTTGCTGATCAAGGTTGGTTGAAGATGCTGAAGACTTAGCATTTATCTTTATCAGTTATTTCCTTTCTAGTATTTGATGAACTTATGTATTGAACATCTTGTATTTCTATTTGTCACTTTATGTTGAGACATTGTTGTATTCCTGTAGTAGCTTCATGAACTACTATTATGATGATGTACTTTTCCGCTGCATTATTCTATGACTATTCTGTGTCTGTGATGTTGTATTGATTCTCATTTACATATATGTATTCATAATCCCATAATGATTCGTGTTTTGTATTATTTAAGTTGACATGTGTGGATTATTGTCAATTTAAATGGTCCAAATATATGGGTTGTTACAAATTATTTTTTGGAATTTCAAATATTAAATTATCGATTTAATTATCCAATTAAATCTAGATATTCGAATTTAAATTTATTCGACTTACAAATCTTACTTATTAATATTTAAAATTAATTAAATATTCGAATTTTAAATGACAGAAATTCTGGGTCGTTACAGCAATGAGATGCGGCATCATATATAACAGTGATGAAGACATGCGATGTCATCGATGTCGACACTAAAGCATTTAAACACTTAGTTGAATTACGAGAAGGCAATGCCAACAATTATGGGTTACCGCCATTGTTTACTTCAAAGCAGTTAGAATCACTCTATAACTACCTAAGCAGTTATCCTGTGCTTCCCACCTCGTCGAGATCGACATTCATGGAGGCATTATTCCTTTAAGCTCGATGAGGATATATCGGCATGGCATTAACGTAATTATAAAGAAAAACCGATTTTTCTATTAAAGCAACTACTTTTTACCAAATCTTAACCTTTTGTCCAATTTCTACTGGATAAATAAAACTTTTTCAATTTCTTTTTAGAAAATTCTACCGCATATCATTTACAATTTCCAAAACATATAACAAGTAATTAATTAATACCCTTAATTAATTATTATTTTAAATGCTCATCTAGCATAATTTCATAATAAGCCATGATTACTTGGAAAAAATCCAAAAAATTCATAAAAATTGGATAATATCCTTCTCTTTATCATATAAAAATTTCGATGTCAAAAACAACATTTACTTACTTTTAATAATTAAAAATCCGAAATTAACCAAATCCACCTTAAGGAATTCATAAAATAATCTATGTAACTTGGAAAATTATGAAATTAAAAACCAATCTCCAAAATAATATTTTACACCACATATCAGAAAATCAAAGCATTTGGAGATTAAAATCTTAGGTTTAACCCTTAAATCCCATTTAAATAATTTCATAAAAATCCCTTAATTCATCATTCTATCCAAACAATGAATATTCAACCATATCTTGGCAAAATCTGTCAAAATGATTTGGATATTACCCATTGTTGAATTTAAAAAGCAAAAATAGATATCGAACACTTATTATTCACCTAAGATTAATTGTCGCAGTTGAGATTTGATTTTTTCTCAGTATCCCTTAGCTTCTTCCCCTTGAATCCCCTTGAATCCCCTTGATTTCGGTCCCTTAGCTTGAGTTATGGATGGCCTTAGTATTTTTATTTCGATTGTTTAATTCTATGAAAAGTGAGAATAAAATAAGGGAGAGAGGGTTTTAAAGGTTAAAGGATGGATCTACCTATTTTGCTCTCATCATATTTTCTCTTATATGTTTAGTTTTCCAAAACAATCTTATTAGTTTATTAAGGCACAACCTTATTAATTAAGCAAGTCTCATTTTCATTAACCACTTACATTATTCTATTTAATCTATCCAATTAAATGTCATGAATAACGTTTAACTAAAAATAGGGGTGTTACAGAAATCGGTAGGTTAGAGCTCTATTGCCCATATCCCTACTCGACATCAATCTTAACTCTTAGAAATAGAGAAGTCTACCTCATCGGCTTTTAGTGTTAAGCCTAGTAAATTACCTTTTTAAAAACTTTAAAAATACTTGTAAATAGGTTCTAAATATCTATGTAAAATATTACTTGAAAATATCTAATTTTTAATTTGGTAAAAACATGTTTTATATTATGAAACCTCTTTACTTTGAAAATACATATATATTTATTCAAAATATATTTAAAATTCAAACCAACTTTAATATACTTCTTAATATGTTTGAAACATCCCTAAAAAGATTAGGTAAAATTTCCCAATTTAATATCATTTTTAAACACTTAAAACCATAAGTGACTTACTACATAATTTATAAATCCTGTTAAAGTCCTTGTTAAAAACAACATTGAAAATCACGATCTTTATGACTAGTTCCAACCACCTTTACAAATGATTTAAGACTAAACAATTATATAATAAGTACTACCTTTATGGTGCTTAAAAACCATTGAAAGAGTCCTTTAAGAATACCTTCCCATTTATTTATAAAAATTCCCCAAAAACGGGCTATATTTACAAAGTGTATTTATAACCACATTTTTGTTCTAACTTTTAGAACTTTTGTTCATCATTTCTATAACTTTCAAAACAATTTATTTACTATCCAATACAAAAAATATATATAGATAATAACCAAATAAGATCATAAATATCCAATTTACACAATTTAAAGTTAAGGAATATCGAAGTGCACTTATAACGATTATTCTTGCTTCAAACACTTTCAAACATACCTCAATTCAACACACAATCTAAAAAACCATTCAAACATCAAATTAAGGTCATGCCAAATGTTTAAGAGGGTAATAGAAGTTATTTTATGCAATATAAAGTTGTCTTTAACTTTTAAATGCAAGAGGGGTCCAAAGTTTATAACTTTACTTAGTTAATGTCACTTTAACTTTATACTTCAAACATACAACACATATAAGCAATATATACAAACAAGATAGTGAGACCAATCACTTAGATCCAAGCCAAACACAAGAACAAAGCTACAAGAATGAAATAACAACCTCTTACCATCACCAAAAGCCTAAAGATCGAATCTTTAGCACCTTCAAACCAAGGCAACACCACCCCTTTTCCTCCATTGCTCACGGCCATCCAAGATCTCCTATCCTCCTTCACTTTCCTTCCACTATGACTTTATATCTAAGCTTCCTAAGGTGATATAAGGTGTTGCTGAATGTTTGGAAGAGATTATAATTGATTTGGTTTAGACTTGAAAAAGTTAGAGAAGAATTCGTGGATTAGTGCTTAAGCACTTCCACCATTTTTATTCTCTTACTTCATTTCAAGCTTTGTGAATTTGTGATTTATCATCAAGGATGTGCTTTTCCTTTTATAATCTTTAAATTGTGTTCTATAAGCTTGTTCTCATCCCCCTCTTATGTCATGTAAGGTTCACCTCCCATCGCTTCTCCTGTACATAACACTTAATAATTAAGTCTTTCATCAAAAGCTTATTTTCATAATACCTTTAATGACATCACCAATGACATCATCCAAAAAGTTTATTTCCATATATGGTAAAAAAATATTTTATTTTATTAATTTCCTAAGGAAATAAGTGTATTCAAAAAAGTTTGAACAACTTCTGATAAGTAAAATGCTATTTATCGATAAATTGATTTTCGGTCACATTATCGATATTTCTCCAAAGTATTTATTTTGTTAATATTTTTCCAAATTTTTTTATCATCATTAGTTATGATTTAAATAGGTTTAACAAGCTTATTAAATCATTTTAATAAATTAAATCCAAGATTCAAATATTTAAATAATTCAGATATTTAAATACGAAGTGTCCGAAATTCCGGGTCGTTACACAAATGTCACTCACATGTGGTTCTTGGTATTCACGATTTTGGCTGATGCCTGATGAAGTGCATGGACATGGAATAATGGGACTCCTTGGTATTCACGATTTTGGCGCGGCGTGATACTATGTTGTTGATGGATCCCGGTGCATGCAATAAGAGGTGCATACTATGATCGAGAGGTGGACACGGATGTAGACGATGAGACACACCGGTAAGTTGGCATTGTGGGCTCCCCTTCGATGCGTAGTTAGGTTACATGTAGTCATTGTGTGGGAAATTATTCCCTTGTGGTAAGTGTAGGGAAAATTATGTGAGATGGTTACACGTAGGTGTAATTGTGAGATGTAGCCCTATACGAGAAAGTTGTAGGATGATCCTATGTTGAGTAGCTCTAGAAGCGGTGGCCAATTATTAGTTATTGAAGTTCGATCCGTAGTTAGATCCTTGTAGGAGCCTGCATAATTTGTAGCGTATGTGTGTGTTAAATGAAGACACTTAAGAAAAGGACCCTAGGAATACCCAAACACTTGTAGGACACCCTAGGTCGGGTAGAATAGAATTAAAGTCAATTGCACATGATCACCATATATTAAAAAAGCACTCATTCACCAGAATTTTGTCTAATCCACCCATTTTCCTTTCTTTCCCCACCGTAGAAGGATAAGGTAGAGGTGATTTGGTCCAATTTTAGTATATGGAGAGACGAGCTCATCACAGGAGTTGCTTACCTTTTATTTACTCTTTATGTAACCATCTATCTTATCAATACTAAGTATTTCTTTTATCAGATGATAAGTGGTATTTCTATATACTATGTATTTGACCATGTACTATTTTTTTAAGACCGTGTTTGAGATATTTACTAAGATGGTTATTTTCTATGCTTATATTTTGTTCCATTCCGTAGTGAGTTATGAAAGTGTAGTATATCTTAGATAATATCTATTTATTTTTACTCTCTATAATGTTAAATAAAATTGATAGCTTGTATTTCTTAGCACCAACATGAGTCTGAAAGTCACCTTAGGCTTTGGATTGGTGTGTCGAGGGGTGCAGGTTGTCATAAGAAAGGAAAGCAAGACAACCGAAAAGAAATAATTGCATTCAACTCAACAACTAATGATCAAGACTCAAATGACGATGATAATGATGAGGAAATCGTTCTTATGACCTGAAATTTTAGAAAATTTTGAAATACAAAAAGATGAACAGCTTTCGAAAAACTAAAAATAAAAATTCTAGAAATGGAAAAGATTTTAATTGTTTCGACTATGGTGAATCTAGACATTTACATAGAGAGTATCCGCATCAGAAGAAAGCAAAGAGTTAACCAAACATCGATTCATTTAAAAAGAGGAAAAGGGCTTTCAACAAAACTTTGGACGATTCTAATACAACATCCTATGATAATGAACCAAACATTGAAAATATGAACATGTGTTTCATGGTGATGGAAGATTAAACAAGTCAAACAAAGGAAATAGGGAAATTGGTACATTTTTAGTTGATATTTTATTCTTTTTGAAAAAGTTTAAACTTTTGAATTTTTTTCAAATATTTAATATAGGAATAAATATATAATAATAATTAGTATAAATAAATATATATAATTATATATTTCTTTATTTCTTAAAAATTGAATTTCTGGCATTTATGTCGACATATGGCACCTAGGTATATCGACATATCCAGATAGAATTTGAAGAGTCTTTTCAAATTTGAATTTTATACCTCTCTCTCTTTTACATTCAATTCAAAATTCGAAAAGACACAATTTTGGCTATCACATTTTCATACAAGCTCTATATATTCACACAATCTAACCTCATTTCAACACACGCTTTATTTCAAAAATCAAATAAATTCTTCACTTTGTTTCTTCCAAAACAAACTCATAATACCTTCTTTAAATTAACCCTCTTCATCCAAAATAGTAGGCTTGCCAAAAGAACCAAAAGTCAACTTTTCAATGATCAAGAGTCCATTGAAATATATACTTCGTATTTAAAATATGGTAAAGTTTTTTCAAATAGATTTGCTAATTTAATGAATTGTACTCCTATGATTTACAAGATCTTGCTTTGGAAAATAGTATTTTTTAGTTTCACTGATTTATCATAAAATGATTTTGATTGCTATTCCGATTTGGTCAAAATGTTTTATGCTAATTTAAATGTGAAGTTTTATCAAGGAAAAGAAAGTCAAATTTGGAGTAATATCAAAGATAATATTATTGTTTTAGATTGTGATATTCTTGGTCAAATTCTTGATTGTAAAAGTAGTGGAAATGACCTCTCCACTTTTGAAATTTATTATGAAAATAGAGAAGTTATGCATGATTTGTTTTCAAACGATGAAGAACTTGGTTTTAAATGTAAAAATCTTAAGACAAAAGCAAGATTAATAAGGCTTATTTTATAATAAAGTATTACACCTAGGATGGGAAACTACAACAAACCCACTCACAAAGTTTTTAAAGCTCATTTTGCAACTTTTGGAAATCACGATATAAATTGGACTCAAGTGATATTGGATGACTTTTTTCAAAAAGAAAATTTCTATACATGAAATCACCTTTTACCATAGTGTTTATCTTACTACAATTTCAACTATTTTGGTATTGACCTAAGAGGTGAAAACATTTTACCTCACAATGTTTTTGACAAAACTAACCTCTCTGTTATGCACATTTCCCTTGAGTTTATACCCTATAAGTCACTTACCAGAAAGGAAGAAAGAATGGCTAGAGAAGAAGAGCAAGAGATGCAGAAGAAGAAGTTGATGAAATGGAAATAGAAGAGGAGGAAGAAGATGAGGAGGAGGAGGAAATGGATATATCTCTTAAAGGCTATTACAAATCATCTCGCTATTCAAACAAAGAGATTCTTATAAATCAAGATAAGCTTCTTAGTAATCAAAAAAGTTTAAGCATTCATTTAGTAAGAAATTCACTAGCCTCTCAAACAAAGTTGGCAAATAATTTGGTAAGATAATGAGAAAGGTTGGTGGGAATTCTTTTTCTTCATTGTCGTCTTAGATCTAATAAGTTAATTTTGTATTTTCTAGTTTTATTTATGTTATTCCTTTATATTTTTCATTATGCTTATGCATCTCTCTATTTTATTAAGGAAATTTGTTTATAAACTTCATTTTATTGTCAATCATGTTCTTTTGTTCTCTAGGATCATAAACTAAAATAATGTAAAATATAAACTAAATATAAAACAAAAAAAACATGAAATTTACTATATGTATGTCGACATACCCTACATATATATGTCGACATATTCTGGTACTTCGAGATTTTGAATTTCGAAAAAGATTAGTCATTTTAATTGGAGGGATTAGTTATTAATCTGACTCTTTATCACTATAAAACCATATTTCTTTTAGGAAAACTCACAAATCAATTCAGCCTCTTATTTTATTCATCTCTACATTTCTCTTTTCATAAAAAACGAATTCAAACATCAATTTTTCACAACAAAAAACTAAGTGACAATCTAGAAGAAACTCTTCAAACATTCAAGCGAGCTCTTTGCATTATTCTTCGTAATCAATAACACTGGGAGATGAGTCAAATGCAAATGATCAAAGAAAAAGAAAAAAATGATTCTCTTCGATGTTTGATTTCTTGTTTCACTAAAGACGATAAAGACAACGCCTCAAAATGCTCGAACTCTAAAGAAATAGTAGAACATGAAGATTGGAAAGTTATGAACACCAACCCAATCTTCGGGTCCAAATAATGGGTCGACGTTCCCAAGAATATCTAGTTTTAATATGTATTAAAAATGTATATTTATTACTTGTACATTTTAGTTTGTATAATTAGAAAATACTTTTTATATGTAATTAAATGTGTACAAATGTGTATAACTATAAAAATTATAATGTATAGTTCATATATATATATATATATGTGTGTGTGTGTGTGTATTTATATATGTATGTATATGTATATATGTATGTATAGGTATATATGTATGTATATGTATATGTATATGTATATGTAAAGTTATTTCTCAAAACGATTGTTTCATAATTAGCATTTGTTTTGATTTCGTATACAACATTATAACACTCATAATATTTAATATATCACATTTAGGGGGATTTTTTAATTCAAAGTTTGTGGATGACAAAGGGGAGAAAGTATAAAATATAATATTGTTACTCAAAATAAGGGGAGTTAACTAATTTACCGGGAGTTACATTATATCTTATAATAAAATATTTACATGGTTGTCATAATCAAAAAAGGAGAGATTGTTAATACCATGCATATTGATTTTGATGACAATGATCATAAAAATATAGGTACAAATGTTTTCCCAAGTTGTATACAATATTTTACAGAACGTTACACAAGTTTATAAAAGTATACAATAATCGAGTTTGAAAACTGATCGGGAAAGAAACTAGAGATCAAGATTCAGAGATGATCAAGACAGTTGAAGACTCATGAGTTTGAATACAAAGACATGAAGAGTTCAAGACTATAATGATAGTTAATAGACATTGGATAATTTGTTAAAGTCCTTGAATAACAACTTTCTTTTCTTATGAATACTCGCTCACCAAAAATTTATTTTATTTTCAAAATATATTTCTACAAATATTTATATATTATAGTATTTAAAATTATTTTTAAATGATTTTAGAAAATTTCATACTTTTGAAACACTTTAAAAGTGTTGCTGTTTTTTCCAACGTACAAGGATATGTCGACTTATCCTTCCTAAGGATGTCAACATATGTGCCATTGATTTTTTTTTAAATATTTGAAGAGCTATGTTTTTTGGCTCCATCTCTTTGTGAATGGACATGTCCCTTCAAACACAATATAAAGAGGACTGAAAAATAATTTTTTTACTAGATTTTCACTCCATTCCTCTTACTCTAAATTCTAATTATATATTTCGCAAAATCAACTTTCTACTCATCAAATCCACTCAGATTCAATCTCTAGTTCAGTACATTCATCTCTATAATCTACTCACTATCTTGTAAGTATCCAACAACTATTTGTGTTTGGAATCAATAACCCTCTACTATTATTTTGTATGGGTCTGCTTGTTGCCCTTTCAAATCAAATGGGTGTGCTTGTTTCTTGTTCAAATCAAGTGGGTGTGCTTATTTTCCATTCAAATCAGGTGGGTGATCTTGTTGCCCAGTAAATCAAGAGAGTCTACCCTGAGCTTAGAATGTCAGTTAAGAGGGTGTATCTTATTGCCCTGAATCAAGTTTGTATTCTGGTTTGCTTGCTACATGATTAAAACAGGCATTGAAAGGAAATCTTTACCGATACTGTATAAGATTAGATGTAGGATTTGTCAATTCGAACCAATATAAAACTCCTAGTGTCATCTCACTTATTTGTACTTTATTGTTACTGCATATATATGTATGTATGTATGTATCTGTATATGTATATATATAACTGTGTGTGTATGACTACCTATTAATATATATATCAGTGTTGATTATCTGTGTTTTGATTTAAATCTTGAAACTATTTACAAAAGTTCTATATTAGTTATAAAAAACTATTCACCCTCCTCTAGTATTATAGTAGCCTTAAAATCCATCCACACTAGTATAATTTATACTGCACAATTTTCCACAATCATGACTGTTGGAGAACTTTTCCGTCCTTTAACTCCTCGAATTTGTGTAAAGTAATTTGTTTACTAATTACTTTGCTGATTTGGAATTAGTGAAATCGAGTCATCTTAATCTTGCCGTGAAGTGGTGATTATGTCGTTGAGTGCATATACAATCATGTAGCTGCACTTTAACTGTACGTTAAAGTATTAGATCTAACTCCTATTTAATTCCCATGATACTGAAAGAGAATGTTGTACCGCAACTAATAATAATAAAAGAATGTAAATAGTAAAGGACCCAAGATCTACGTGGTTCGAATTTCAAGAAATCCTACGTCCACGGTTAAAGCTTCTCTACCTTCCTTTGTTATTGATTGGGTACATAATTTCATGGTAGGAGGTACCAGTGAATCTTAAATTTTTCTTAAAAATATAAAAATGTCGGAGAGTCCCCTTTTACATGTTGTAGTGCCCTTGTTATTTATAGCTAGGAAAAGCACGTGGATTACTGAAATTTTCTCTTCATTGTTATTCTTTAACCCTTGGATCCTGCCAGTTGTCGTTTATCCCCAATACCTATTTGATTTGATGGGATTATAGATATGTTTTTGGAGGGAAGTTTGAACGAAGGCGGGATCCTGAATTTAGACCGGGAAGCTCTGAAATTATGGCGAGAGAATTCAAACTTAAATTTGACCTTGCTCATGGGATGCCTATGGAATTAGGCAGGACACTTAATTCTATATGGGTTAGTCTCCTCCCTCTCAGAATGGCTAATGTTTTGGGAGGAATGATAGGGGACCGCCTTGATTCTCTACTATGATGTAGTTGCATTGGTGGCGATGATTGTTGCCTAGTATTCAGACCATATTGCTTTGTTGATACCTGTGCTATCTTTTCTTGGCTTGATAATGCATTGGATTGAAATGGAGTAGCACTTCCCATTCTATTCTGGGATGTTCCTAAGGCTATCCCTACTTTGAATGGCCTTCCATGAAATTTGTTTGGATTGTTGATGAGAGTGACAAATTCACACCTGTCGTTTTCCTGTGAGGTTGGGCATGCGTTGAAGCATATTTCAAGTGGCCATGTATACAACCCTTTGAAGTGCTTTTGACTTTGTATGGCACTATCTAGGTTGCCCTCGATATGTACTAGAGCAGACATGTTCCTATAGATATTTGACAAATTGCGAGTTTTAGAGGTCTGATTACCTTAGTGCTCCTAGCACTACTTTCTATGCCTCCTTTTACTTTGTTTCTTTAATGTTGGGAATAGCTAAAGTGGCCCACCCCTGTTCTATGATGCACGTGGTGCTGGTCTCTTGTTATGATCCTTTGATTACAAAGCTCGGGTTAAGTTAGGTGCTATGGCTTTAAGTTGGTTCTCCTTCCACTTTGTCTCACTTTCCCTTATTGCGGTTCATGGTAAGAACCGTTGTAACACTTGCCTCCCAAGTTTGCTTCGATCATAGGTCATGGTTGACATGTTGCCTTTAGTAGAGTCTTTTAAGCTCCGACCCGTATTTTACATTTTCTTTGATACCACTGTTCTCATTTTTGAGTGACTTGTACGCGATGTTGCTAATACCACTACTGAGTGACGACAGTGGGTCTTGGTTTGATCTACCCCTTTCGTGGGTGGAATGTCCTCGGCCGTATATTTATTTTCCCTACCCCCTATTTTAGGGGTGTAA
The DNA here is from genome assembly GCA_030737815.1 of Allium fistulosum. Taxonomy (NCBI): domain Eukaryota; kingdom Viridiplantae; phylum Streptophyta; class Magnoliopsida; order Asparagales; family Amaryllidaceae; genus Allium; species Allium fistulosum. The sequence continues at coordinate 76,398,440 of CM060906.1, forward strand.
TGTCCTTGCCTGCATGCTCATTTCGACCTGCCCCCTGTTTAGGGGCGTAATGTCCTTGACCTTATGCTCGTTTCGATTTGCTTCCTGTTTAGGGGCATAATGTCCTTAGTTGCGGGCTTGGTATGACATTCCCTTTGTTTAGGGGTGTAATGCCATACGTGTGCTGAGCCACAATCTTCTCTAGCATCACCGTTCTCATTTCCGAGATTGCCTTTGTCGTTCACATATGGAACGATACCTTTGGAACGACGACGGTGAGCTATGAGGAGTGGAAGAAGATTTGACTGAGAAATCAGGTCATGTGTATACAACCCATTATCGCATGCGCACAGTTTTTTTGGACTAATTCTGGCCTTGTAATATCTATATGTACATTGTGGTATATCGAATTATCTAACATATAGGTTTTTCATACTGGTTCAGGCAGTCTAATATCCTTACGACCAGTCTCTCTGCAATTGTTATCATAGGAATATTCATACCAGATCAGGGTAGTTTTTCATCCTGTCCAGTGCATGACTGAAGAGCCAGACTTGCGTTAATGCAAGTTCAAATGTGTAAGGCTAGTATCACCATTCTCAGTATTGAGATTGTCGTTTTCACCTACTGATTCGGTGCTTCGCTAAATCGGCGACAAGTGGCAGTAACTTATAAATGTGTGTAGATTTCCCATTGACAATACATAGATTTTTATATGTAGGATCGATTTCACCCTAGAGGGAGGGTTGAATAGGGTGATACTAATAATAATAATAATTAATGCGGAAATATATAAAATAATTGCAGCACAGATAATAGCAGAATAATAAAAGCAGAAAAAGAACAACACAGATTTATCTAGCTTCGGCAAAACCCTACCTACGTGCTACCCCCAAGGTTTCTACTAGAAATTAAGTAGTCAGATGCTTACACACGTAAACTTGCGACACCCGCTATCGACTAACCTAACTCTACGCTCAAAACCCTACCACAACTCAGCCACTGAGTTGCGAATTCTCGAACTACACCACTGTAGTTCGTCCCTAGTCACACGACTAGAGTTTTACAAAAGCTTAAAGGAAAATTACAAAATGAAAATAAACAGTTAAAATAAAACCCTATATTTAAGCCTAATTAACATAAATCAATAGTTGACCCAAATAAGTAATTAACAAAAAGGTGATTCCCCTATTCTTTTATTTCATGAAATATTTTCTCTGAGCACAAAAAGACTTCGGCCGATCTTCTTCAAAAAGGAATTAGGGTGTCTGGAAATTGAAGTTGCCGATTCCAGTTGATCGATTGAAGGGTTGTTTTAGCGTTGACTACTTTGTCGATCGATCGCCTTTCTTTGAATTCACTCGGCTGCTTCAATTTGTCGAGTTCGAATTGAATAATGCAGTATGTGATTTCCTTTATTTACTCTCATTGATATGCTTGAACTCGATTCTATGATCTCTGTCGATGATGATATGGGGATTTATATAGGGATCGAAACCCTAAATTATCATTCGTATAATTTTGTTTTGAATTTGTCCATTATTTTGCTCGGCCATACGATTATTACTTGAATGCTTGTGATATTTGCTGACTTGTTCCATCTCATATGTATACTCCATGAATTTGAATTTTGGTTCCGTTCTTTTTGGCATTTGAATTTGTTTCTCGTTCTTTTCTTAAGTGGCTTCGGCACTTTGAATTTTTGTGATAATCTGGTTTTATGACTTTTGACTTAGTGAAGTTTGACTTGTCCAATTCCCTGACTTGTTGGATTCATGTACTTTAATCTTGCATCTGATAATTTTTCACGGCTTGATTTTCTATATTTCTTGACTAATGTTCACACTGCTCATACTAGTTCAACCTGCTACTGTTTTGATTTTTCTGTAAACTCTTCTTCATGTTGTAACATTTGTATATCATCATTCACTATTTGCTTGGATTGAAGTATGGTTTCCACTGCATATATATGTGTGTGTTCACGCATGTATATATGTATGCTTTGATGCCTTGTTTTGCTTGTTTTATGATGAACTTGTGTTGCTGGTTTCATGTATACATTTGTGCACTAAATCCATCTGCCTTAAGTCCACTTCATGTTGAATTCCGGTGTAGTTGTGGTTTCATGAGTATGTTTTGTTGTCTGCATTTTCTTGGGCATTTTGTATATGTTCAAGTTCAAGTTGTAACTGAACTTGATTTTGAAGTCTAGTCTTGTTTCATGTGCACTGCCCTGGTGCCATTGATATTTGTGTTCATTTTATTCTTGTGCCTGAATGTAGTGAGTCTGGTTGCATATGTGGATGTTTTGATGTTGCATTGTATTCATGTACATTTGGAGTCTTGTTCATGCAGTCTGAAGCTTTTTGTGAATCCATGTTGTATGTTGTCATTGATCTGGTCTGGTTCATTGCTGGTTCACCACTTTGTCATGTTGTATGTTGAATGTTGTAGACTTGAACTGTAGCTCGTTGATTTTGAAAAACATGCACATATTCATGTATATACATGCATACATATGCATGTATATATATGTGTAGTGAATGTTACTACATATTTGTACATGTATACACATGTATGCTGGTCTGGATCATGTTGAACTAATCTGGTCTCTTTGCTTTGAGTTGAATTCTCTGTACATACCCATGCCGGTCTCTAGTTCCACATATTAATACATTTTCCTTGAACTTGTCTGGTTTTTGGGTTATGATGATTTGGTCGAGATTGGTTGTAGTATTGTTGTCTGGTTTGTATTGTTTGCTTCAACTGCTTTCTTTTGAAATGCTTTCAGGTTGACTTTGTTATCATATGTTCATTGAGTCTGTAATTGTGTCTAGTCAAGTTGAACTGATATATGTGTGTTCTGACCAGTCTCGGTTCATTCATGTTGAACTGCTTTGCTCTGTTGCATTGTGTCTTCATGTTGACTGGTCTGGTTCGAAGTCTGGTTCGTTGCAATGCTTTGAGTGATGTTTGTGCCTTTGATTTGTGCACTTTTCTTGAGTTTGAATGGTTGAGTCTGCTGTGTTTTTTGAGCATTGCCTTGACCATTCATGCCTGACCTTGTTTGATTTGCAATTTGTTATTTTTGTGTCGAGCTTTGAATTTGTTGCCTTCCATTTTGATGTTTCTGTAGCTCGACCATCCATGCTTGTGTTCATGCATTCGAACTACTCTGTGTTAATTTATAAACTTCATGTTGGTCTTGCTCATTGATCTGGTCATATTCATGTGTACTGATGTCTCTTGGCAGGAATTCAAGATGCTGAGGCAGTGCACATGTGTACGTATACACATGTGTATATGCAGGCTCTAGTGTATTTGAAGCTTTGTGACTTGTTTTCATATTGCACTTGAGTTGAATCCAGCCATGGCTCGGGTTTGAACTTGTGCTCACCTGTCCCTGCAATTTTATCAAGTGTACATCGGTGTGCACGGCCTTGTGACATGTACAGTGATACACTGTGCATGTTACAAGCTGTTCGTGTAAGATAAATTCAAAACGAAAATGATGACGAACAACCCAAATAACTGAGGCAAATAATATTTTCAAAAACACACATTCTATTTTATACTGCAAAAATATTTCTTTTTCAATTTTACTATGTTAGTGTTTATTTTGCAGATAATTCAGATGCTGGATACAAATTGGAATAGAGTTGAAGATAAATACGAGAGTTTGAGTGATATGTAGTGAGGTCAACATTGTAAATTGAAATTTGTGATGTAATCGAAATTGTAATGTAATTGAAATTGAATTGTAATTGAAATTGTGTAAATGTAGTGAGAGCTGAAGTTTGTACTATTTAAATTTGTAATAAAATATTTGTTTGAATAAAATATATGTTTGAATATGAATTTTGTGTTATTTATTTTATTCATCAAATATTTATTTAATTATGTGAAACAAATAATATAGTACAATAACAAATACATTTAAATGAATATATATATGTTTATTATCATCAAACAAAAACCATAGGCTATTGTATTCTACATTATATTGTTTCGGGCTGTATAATATCCCTACGTCCAGTTTATAGAATTATTACTTTATATTATTACAATGTACACCATGTAAGCAATGTAAGCTAGACAAAGTAAGGACTGAGGTGCTCTAAGTTCCAGGTTCTTGGAACTAGGTTGCCATTTGGTCAAGATAATTGGTATGCTCCGTTTGCTAAAACTTCTACAATGACTAATGGTCCTTCCCAGTTTGGTCCTAATGCTCCATCTATCGGGTCCCCGGTGTTGGCTATTATTCTTCATAGTATTAAATCTCCTTTGCAAATGTTTCTTCTTTGAGTCTTGCATTGTAACTTTTTTCCATCCTCTGTTGATATGTGGCCGCCACTACTACTGCTTCATCTCTCCTCTCTTGGATGAGATCTAGGGTAACTTCTTTCAATTTCTTTTTTTTTCTACGGTATATGATATTCTTCTGTGTGATGGGATTCAACTTCGACGTGTAGCATGGCTGCATATCCGTAGGTTAATGAAAAGGAGTGTGGCTTGTAGGGGTTCTGGTTGAAGTTGATAGGCCCACAACACTAAAGAGAGTTCATCTACCCACTTTCCTTTAGCTTTTTATAGTATTTTCTTTAATAGTTTTTTGATGGTTTTGTTAGCAACTTCAACTTGTCCATTTTCCTATGGATGGATGAGCGACTGATGAGAAGCTTTTTATTATGCTATTTTTCTCGTAAAGCTCTATGAATTCTATTCTCTTAAACTAGGTGCAATTATGAGAATTAATTTTATATGGTATTCCATATATGGTAATTATTTCCTTACTATGAAAGTGACTATCTTCTTTGTCGTAATTGTGGCCAGGGGCTCTACCTCTACCCATTTGGGGAAGTAATCTATAGCCACTGTAGTGTATTTAGCTCCTCCTTTCGACATTGGATGTGGTCATATTAGGTCTATTCCCCATATATCGAATGGCCACAGGCTTGCAAGAGGGATGACCTCATGGGATGGTTGTCTAGGGATGCTGGCAAGTCATTGACATTTGTCGCATTGTAACACCCTAGATTTTTGATAACATTATTTAGAAGATTTAGTTAGATAAACTAAATAAAATAATGTGTTGATTAGGAGATTGAGGTTTGATTTAATTAAGGTAACCGTGCCTTTTTAACTAATAAATTAAATGAAGGGTTTAAAATGAATTAGAGGAGGGGTATTATGGGAAAGAGGCCTTTCCTATATCACCTTCCTTAGGCCATGTATCTCTTCACATGTTCATTCTCATTTTAAAATTTTAAAAGCAAAGCCGACCACCATTAAAGAAGAAGAGAAAACTAAAGAAAAGCTTAAGGAAAGCAAATTCAAATCAAACTCATTCAAATCTCAAGCTCCTTGATCTCTAAAGCAAAGGTGAATAATGATTGCATCTCTAAATATTTATGGTTTTGGTTTTAAGATTAAATTCGAATGATTTTGCAAAGGTTTGCCATGATTTTAAATGATATATATACATGTTGAAGATTTATGTATTTTCATATAGATTTTATGACATGTTTTAAGATGAAAACCCTATTAAATGACATCCGTTAGCCTTGTGAATTTTTATGATGATCTAAAAAGTTATTACAAAGATGGGTTTCAATTTTCAAAATTTTTGTGGAATTGTTATGAATTTTCTAAGGAAGAAAATGGTATTTTGGATTATTAAATTATTTATAGAAAAATAATTATTGTTTGGATCCAAAAACTTTATATTTTAAAGAGAACATATTAATAGATTTTTTGAAATTTTCCCAGAATTTTCCAAGGTGTTTTAATAGTTATATAAAATTATTTAAGGAATGGGACTTAAATGTTTCCTATAATTATAAAGGAGAAAGGTGCTTTTTCAAAATTGTTTAAATTTTCAAATAAGGAAAGTCGGCAGCAATTTTGAATATAAAATTTGGCAGCCAATCAGATTTAGACAATCAAGGCAAGTAGGGTACAAAAGAACTATTTTAAAGTACAAATAAATAGTTTTTCTTCTATTTCAACTCTTTCGGCAAGAGCTTCCGCCTCCATTCCAAAACTTCCGACAAGGTTGAAAGGTATCAAACCTTCCGACTAGGTCAAATACCAGCGCACATGGTATCAGGCCACTGGTATGTAGTGAATTGGATGAAGTCGAAAGGTTTAAGGACGAAAGGTTAGAGCTTTCGAAGGAGATGAAGTTTTGTTTTGGGTTTAAAGAAAATATGCCTACTAGCTTTCGACAAAGAACTTTCGACATTGTCAAATTGTTTAAAATAAAAAGGTTTCGATTGGTTTACTTTCTTGTTTTAATTGAAACCTTTTGACAAAGTCGAAAGGTATAGCTTTCGACAAGGTTGAAAGCTTAGTTTCCGCTTCCAAACTTTTCGACACAGATGGAATCAAAGGTTATATTTTCTTTTATAAAACTAGCCGCCTCTCTCCATTGATTTCGAAGGGTTAGTTCCAACACCAACATTTAATTGTTTTTGAATGATTTCGAAAGGTTTTATAAAGGTTTCGAAGTAGTTGCTTTCGACTCCAATGTTTTTCTGATCCTTTTGCTCTACTTGGAGGTATAATCCAAATGTTTTAAGTCGAAATGTTTTAAAGGTTCGAAAGTAGTTAACTTTGAATCGTTTCGAAAGATTTCCACTTGTTTTAAATTGAACCTAATGGCTTTGAAAGGTTTTGAGTTTCATTGCTTTCGAAAGGTTTATAAATGATTTATAGGGGCGGTACCCCAAGCTTTCGACAAAGTCGAAAGGTGAAACCTTTCAACCAAGTCGAAGGGAAACCTTCCGACAAGGTCGAAAGGTAGGACCTTTTGACAAGGTTGAAAGGTATGGTTTTAATGTTTTAGAAAGGCTAAGGTTTAAAGGATTTAGAAGGCGGATGTCATATGTTTTAAAGCTTGTAAAAGGAAGGCTTTTTAAAAGTTTTTGAAGGAGTTACCTTCAATGATTTCGAAAGGTTTATTAAAGGAGATGAAGGAGTTACCTTCAATGCTTTCGAAGGGTTTTATTAATTGTTTTGAAGGAGTTACCTTTATGTTTCTGAAAGGTTGTTTAAAGGTTTTAAACAAAGGTTTCGAATAAAATGACTGGGCAGATAGCCTAAGTGTTTTAAGTTATAAAGGACTTTAACTTATTTTAAAAGGATAGATAATCCTTATTGAACATGATCAACATTATTTTGATTGAAGTATATATAACATTGCAAAAATAGCTTAGAGTAAAGGTAAAGATATATTTTCCTTGTATGTATATGATTTGATGGACTAAATCATTTTGAAAAGGTTTTGAAGGAAAATTTGAAGGGCAGTTAGCCCAGATATTTTGAAGGGTAGTTAACCCAAAAGAAAATTCGGGCAGTTAGCTTATTTAAATTCAGACAGTCGGTCCATTTTGAGGACAGTCAGCTTAGAGAACAGTTAGTCCAGGGGAAAGTTAGTCCAGAAAAGAGCAGTTAGCTTTGATATGAACAGTTAGTTCATTTATTAGCATAACGGACCTTGCTACTTTTTAAGGACATTTAGTCCACCCTTTTTTACCTGTTTTGGGCAGATAGCCCATTATCTAGCATAAAAGATATTACTATTTTGGTATAATCAGTTTTAGGATAGATAGTCCAGAATAGAGCAGTTAGCTCAAAAATTAGGACAGATAGTTCAGATTTTAGACGGATAGTCTATTTTATTTCCTGTTTTAGCATAATGTATATTGCTATATTATTATTATAATCATTGGATTAACCTATTTGGTTGCAGGAAAGGATTTGCAAAATTATATGTTTTGAAAAGAGGTATTAGTGAGGGGAAACCCGTTCCGCTAAGCGGCGTGGTCTCACTATATATCAGTAAATAGAGATGTAATAGAAATTATTCATACCAGGCTTTATGTCTGACTCGAATTTTTTGTTTTCCTTTAAACTCTTGGGTGCTCAAAATTTGATTTGAGTAGGCTGAGGGATTAGGTTTTAGCAGATTTTGGCGAATAAAGCATCCGAAGACGAGCAGGTGGCTGACAAATAGCTAATTTAGGAATTCTTCGTGTATTAAGACAGTTATGTCTATATTTCTTTGATCATCCAAGGGGGCATCTTCATATGTCGCTCTTGGCGTATTGTTGTAAATTATATTTGATCAATGACTGGGATACATTTGGGGATTTTTGTAACTTGGATATGATATTATTTGAAATGTAATCACTGAAAATTATTGTTTTTTGGAAATCTGTGATTTTGTTCATATTCAAGTGCTTCTGATATTATGGATACCATTAACATTACTGTATTTCATCACCAGAAGTTAATACTGTGGATGACTACAACATCAATAGCGCTTAGCTTTTTTCCTCTAGATACGGTATGTTACAACTTGGTATCGGAGCATAGGTTTATGAAAAATTTAACTAAAAATTGGTTTTGAGAACAAAAATCCAAAGAAATTAGACTAATATTTGGGGTTGGGTTAACGTTATAGTAACGTACTTGTATTTGCTATATATAAGTATGCGCTTTATCACCATTCATCTATCTTTGATTAGGTTATCTTTCTGTATCTCATGAGTTCTGAATACAGGTATGGATGGTAGAAGAAGCAGAGTTAACCAAGGAGGGGGAAGCACCAAAAGGAATGCCAGACCAAATGCAGGGAGAGGCCAAGGTCAGGCAGAGAATGTTGGTGCTGAAGTCCTGTAGGTCGGAATGGAAGCCATGTATCAGTTTTTCGAGAATATTATGCAGGTAAGAGTTGCAACCGGAGTGTTAGGAGGAAATGCTGCAGGAGTAGGGGTTCCAGAAGTTTTGGTAGTTAATCATTTTGCTAAGATGAGCGGTGATTATGTGAAGCTAGGAGGAAAGCCGTTTATGGGAACGAAGGATGCCATTGGAGTTGAGAATCAGTTGTTGCACTGTGAAAGGATTTTTGCAAATCTGGGGCTCAATGATGAGCATAAGAGAAGGTTGGCGTCCAGGCAGCTTCAGGGAGCCGCACCATTTGGTGGAACAGTGTGACATCGACACTTGATTATGTTTGTTGCTATTAGGCAGTTTGCTTTGTGTTTGTGATGGCACAGTCAGCTTTGATTAGGCAGTTTGCTGAGCTGGTGCAAGGTGAGATGTCTGTTGCTGAGTATGATAGGAAGTTTGAGGAGTTGGCCCGGTATGGGTATGCTTCAGTGTATACCATTTTGAAGCGGAATGAGAAGTTTATCAGAGGATTAAAGCCGGAGTTGGCTAGTGTTATTTGGTCTCATCTTAGAGATCCTTCTGATATTGTTGTAGATATGGCTTTGAGGCAGGAAGAAGTCCTTGAGTCTTTGGAGAAGAGCAAGGCAAAAGGGGTCCAGGTTGGGCAGAGCCAGAAGAGGAAGTTCTTTCCCAAGAAAGGTGCTCAGAAGGGTGGAGCAGCCAAGAAAGTGAAGTCTGAAGTTGACTGCTATAAATGCGACAAGAAAGGGCACTTTGCTAACGAGTGTCGCTCAGGGAAAGCGAAGGATGTGGCTAAAGGGAAGAATGTAAGGTGCTTCAACTATGACCAGATAGGCCATTATAAGAACCAGTGCAAGGAGCCCATTAGAGATGGTAAGGGCAAGGTGTATGCATTGGAGCTTGCTGCTTCTAAGCCAACAACCCAGGAGAAGGGAAAGGCAGTTCTTAGAGGAACGATTCAGATTCATGGTATGTCTGTTAGCGTTTTATTTGATACTGGTGCATCGCATTCTTTTATATCTAGATGTTTGATAGATAAGCTTAACCTTGAACCCACATATTTAGTTACTTCCTTACGGGTTGCGAATCCAATAGGAGGGTATGCAACTCTAGGATTAAGGTGTGACCAGTTTGAGTTTGACCTGTTATGTCATACTTTTGTGTGTTGTTTGCATGTATTTGATTTTGTGGGGTTCGGGATTATCCTAGGTATGGATTGGTTAAGTGAGTATGATGCTAAGATATTATGCCAGGGTAGGAAGATATCCCTTAGACACCCGGATTGTAGCGATCGGATTATTTTCACCGTAGGAGGTTCTAGAGGTGCAGTTTTTGCTTTGTTGGGTGCCTTGGATTCAAATGATGAGTTGAGTCGAGTTTTTGTGGTTAGAGAATTTGTAGATGTGTTTGAGCCTGTAGTTGGATTGCCACCGAAGCGGGCCATAGAGTTTCAATTAGATTTGGTTCCGGGAGCAGAACCAGTGAGTAGACCACCAAGTAGGATGACCCCTTTGGAGAAGAGGGAGTTGAAGGTGCAGTTGGTGGATTTAGAGGGCAAGAGTTTTGTCAGGCCGAGCAGTTCGCCATGGGGTACAGCGGTAGTGTTTGCTAAGAAGCCGGACGGATCATTAAGGCTATGTATCGATTATCGTTGGTTGAATGAGAAGACGATAAAGAATCGATATCCATTGCCCACAATTGACAATTTTTTCGACCAGCTAAGTGGAGCAAAGGTATTTTCTCGGTTGGATTTTGCAACGGGTTTCCATCAGCTCAAAGTAGCAGAGGATAGTATACCTTTGACAGCATTCAGGACCAGATATGGATCGTATGAATGGTTAGTTATGTCGTTCGGACTGACGAATGCTCCAGCTTTCTTTGTGGATTTGATGAACCAGATTTTCCGAGAGAACTTGGATAGGTTCATGCTGGTTTTCATAGATGATATCTTGATTTACTCTAAGGATGAAAGAGAGCATGAAGTTCAACTTAGAGTGATGTTTGAGATGCTGAGGTAGCATCTACTGAAAGCAAAGTTTTTGAAGTGTCACTTCAGGAAGAAGGAGGTGGAGTTTCTTGGTCATATAGTCTCAAAGGAAGGGTTATCAGTAGATTCGACTAAGATCGAGGCCGTGAATAGTTGGAAGATACCCGAGATAGTAACCGAGAATAAGAGTTTCCTTCGGTTGGCTGGTTATTATTAGAGATTCATCAATGATTTCTCGCGAATAGCAGCATCGATGATAATGCTAACGAGGAAGGATGTGAAGTTTGTGTAGACCGATAAGTGTGAGGAAGCATTCCAGAGTTTGAAACACTTATTGACTCATGCACCTGTGTTGGTTGTTCCAGAGGGGAATCGGGATTTGGTAGTTTATACTGATGCGTGTGGAACCGGATTAGGAGCTGTGCTGATGTAGAGGGGTAAAGTGATTGCCTATGCTTCTAGATAGCTTAGACCGTATAAGGTCAGGTATCCAACGCATGATTTAGAGTTGGATGCAGTGATTTTTTCTTTGAAGGTGTGGAGACATTACCTTTTGGGAGAAAGGTTTGAGCTATATACAGATCATAAGTCGCTGAAGTATTTGTTCTCTCAGAAGGAGCTGAACATGAGACAGCAGAGGTGGTTAGAGTTCATAGCCGCTTATGATTTTGGGATTGAGTACACACCAGGGAAAGGCAACAAGATTGCAAATGCACTTAGCAGGAAACATCGGAATGTAGTGTTGGATATGATGGCTAAGTGGAAAGATTTAGAAGCATTAGCAGATTGCAGAGTGCAGTGGAGATCCGAGGCAGGGTCTAGTGGTAATATAGTTGTATTGTCTTGTTTGGAAGTTCGACCAGTGTTGATCGAACAGATTTCTTCTAAACATGAAGAGGATCCGGTATTAGCTGGACGGATTAGGAATTTAAGAGTTGGAATTGAAAGCGATGACTTGAATGATTTCAGTCTTGACCAGAATGGGAGGTTGAGAAAGAAAGGAAGATTATGTATTCCGGGTGTAGGAAACATAAGAAAGGAAGTCTTGGATGAATGCCATTGTTCGAAGTTCACTATACATCCCGGAGGTACCAAGATGTATCAGGATATGAAGAGGAGTTTCTTCTGGGAAGGAATGAAGCGGGATATTGGTTTGTGTATAAGGCAGTGCTTGAATTGCCAGTAGGCAAAGGCCGAACAACAGAAACTGAGTGGTTTGCTTGATATTCCAGTATGGAAGTGGGATTCTATTTCTATGGACTTCATAGATGGGTTTCCAAGGTCGAATAGGGGTAATGAAAGTATATGGGTCATACTGGACAGATTGACCAAGAGTGCCCATTTCATCCAGTTAGGTCAACCAGGATGGCACCTATTTTAGCAAGGTTGTTCATGAAGAATGTGATTAGACCGCATGGGGTTCCTAGTAGTATTGTTAGTGATAGAGATTCCTTGTTCACTAGTGAGTTTTGAAAGAGTCTGCAAGAAGTTTTGGGAACCAAACTTATGATGAGTACTGCTTACCATCCACAGATAGATGGGAAAACGGAAAGAGTTAATAAGATCTTGGAAGATCTGTTAAGAGCTTGTGTTCTGGATTTTGGGGGATCATGGGAGGACCATCTGCATCTAGTCGAGTTTTCGTATAACAACAGTTATCAGATTAGTATTGGGATGGCACCGTTTGAAGCTTTGTATGTAAGGCCATGCAAATCTTCCGTTTGTTGGTTGGAGACCGGTGATAGTTTGATTCTTGGTCCAGATTTGATCAGAGAGGCTGTAGAAAAGATTGAGGTCATTCAAGCTAGAATGAAGGAGGCTCGGTCTGGGCAGAAGAGTTATGCAGATAAGAGACGTAAAGATTTGGAGTTCTCAGTTGGGGACCAGGTTTTCGTCAAAGTATCACCAATGAAGGGTGTGCTTAGATTTGGAAAGTCGGGGAAGTTATCTCCTAGGTTCATTGGACCTTTTCCTATTCTTGAGAGGATCGGGAAGCTCGCGTATAGACTTGAGTTACCGAGCAGTTTGGCAGGTGTCCATGATGTTTTTCATATTTCTCATCTCAGAAAGTGTGTTAGAGACCTGGATACTGCTATTGCACCGACAGTGCTAGATGATTTAGTGGTAGAACCGGACTTGACCATAGTGAGGAAGCTAGTTCGCATTGTTGCGAGAGATGAGAAGAGGCTTAGAACCAAGACAGCTAGAATAGTCAAAGTTCAATGGAGTGACGGTGACAGAGACTATACTTGGAAGGTTAAGAGCAGGATTAGAGATACTTATCCTGACTTGTTTTGATGGTATGTTTTACCTACTTATTTGTTTTGAGCCTTATTGTAATTTTGAGGATGAAATTCTTTAAGGAGGGGAGTCTATATCACCCCAGATTTTTGATAACATTATTTAGGAGATTTAGTTAGATAAACTAAATAAAATAATGTGTTGATTAGGAGATTGAGATTTGATTTAATTAAGGCAGCCATGCCTTTTTAACTAATAAATTAATGAAGGGTTTAAAATGAATTAGAGGAGGGGTATTGTGGGAAAGAGTCCATTCTTTAAGGTCGAAAGGTATGGTTTTAATGTTTTCGAAAAGCTAAGGTTTAAAGGATTTAGAAAGCGGATGTCGTATGTTTTAAAGCTTGTAAAAGGAAGGCTTTTTAAAAGGTTTTGAAGGAGTTAACTTCAATGATTTCGAAAGGTTTATTAAAGGATATGAAGGAGTTATCTTCAATGCTTTTGAAGGGTTTTATTAATAGTTTTGAAGGAGTTACCTTCAATGTTTCCGAAAGGTTGTTTAAAGGTTTTAAAGAAAAGTTCCGAATAATATAATTGGGTAGATAGCCTAAGTGTTTTAAGTTATAAAGGACTTTAACTTATTTTGAAAGGATAGATAATCCTTATTGAACATCATCAACATTATTTTGAGTAAAGTATATATAACATGGCAAAAATAGCTTAGAGTAAAGCTAAAGATATATTTTCCTTGTATATATAAGATTTGACGGACTAAATCATTTTGAAAAGGTTTTTAAGGAAAATTTGAAGGGCAGTTAGCCCAGATATTTTAAAGGGTAGTTAAACCAAAAGAAAATTCGGGTTTTAGCTCATTTAAATTCATAGTCAGTTCATTTTAAGGGTAGTCTACCTAGAGGACAGTTAGTCCAAAAAAGAGCAATTAGCTCTGATATGAACAGTTAGTTCATTCATTAGCATAACGGACAATGCTACTTTTTAAGGACAGTTAGTCCACCCTTTTTTACCAGTTTTGGGCAGATAGCCCATTATCTAGCGTAAAAGATATTTCTATTTTGGTATAATCAGTTTTAGGACAGATAGTCCAGAATAGAGCAGTTAGCTCAGAAATTAGGACAGATAGTCCAGTAAAGAACAGATAGTTCAGATTTTAGACAGATAGTCTATTTTATTTCATGTTTTAGCACAATGGATATTGTTATATTATTATTATAATCAATGGATTAACCAGTTTGGTTGTAGGAAATGATTTGCAAAATTATATGTTTTGAAAAGAGATATTAGTGAGGGGAAACCCGTTCCGTTAAGCGGCATGGTCTCACTATATATCAGTAAATAGAGATGTAACAGAAATTATTTGTTAGCACCAAAATTGGTCACTAACACCCGAAGAAAGATTTGTGTAGAGAGATCAATGAAGATAAAGAATTAAAATAGAGGAATGTACGCTAATTTTAATGCAACAAACAAGAACACTGGAATTATAGTGGTTCAACGTAACTGCCTACGTCCACTTTGAGTTTAATCTTTATTTCTTTTTCAAATAACTGAATACATATACAATCTGTACACCAACAACTTGAATACAAGTTTGAACAGAAAATAAGTGAGTTTTCAAAATGGCAGAGTCTCCCCGGAGTTCCCGAAAAAAAAGGTCCCTTTCACTGTGCCCCTGCCCATCTATTTATAGGCGAAGATAGGCAAGACTTCCTTTGCGGGCCCAGGAACAAAGTAATTCAGCCCGTAGTGAGCGGCTTCTGCGCACCGAGCCAGGGACGCCGAACGGCAGTTGCCGAGCGAGGGATGCCGGTAGAGGACTGTCTGCAGCGATCATCAAGTGACTCGAAGTAAAGTTATGCCGAACACCCTTACTTTGTTGTCGGCTTGACCACTCGCTAACTCCTTTAATATGCACCGAGCCAGGGATGTCGAATGGCAGTTGCCGAGCGACCTTGCTGAGTAACTTTGCCAGACGATGTTGTCAAAGAGGGTTGCCGAACGGCATTGGCCGAACGATGGATGCCAGGCGGTGATAACCGAGATGGTTGCACTTCTAAGGTTGGAACAATTTTACATGGAGCGGTAATGGACCGAACGGTGAACTTTGGGTAGTTGGCTCGAATCTAGGTCATGCCGAACGATAGATGCCGAACCCTCCTGTGCCGAGCGACATTGGCCGAATAAAGGATGCTGAATGACGCAGTTCCAACTAACAATGCCGAGCGATGGACTTAGGCCGAGCGACATTTAGGCCGAGCGGCACTCAGGTCGAGCGGCATTCAGGACGAGCGGCATTCAGGCCGAGCGGCATTTAGGACGAGCGGCATTCAGGCCAAACGGCACTCAACAGTTGCCTCTATTAGCTGGGCCGAGCAACCGGGTAACATTTGCCCCCCAAAGTGTTTAGTGTGAGTCATACACGACACGCTTTGAACCATAAGCAAACCATGCTTCTCACTCTTCTCCTCCCATCAGGTTGAATTTGTTTCCTCATCCTACCATGCCTTCAACACGGCTCGGTCGATATTCGTGCGCCGAACCACTCATTCGGCAAGTTCCCAGTCGCTGGGCATAACTGCTCACCGAACCACTGAACTGCCTTCAGTCGCTCGACATAACTGCTCACCGAACCACTGAACTGCCTTGACCAGGTCGACTGGTTGACGCCTGTTCACCTCCCCTTCATCACATATAAAAACTGGTACTACTCTTCATCACTTCTCTACCTTTACCTCGATTCTGCAGGAACTTGTAACTTACCTCCCCTCAAACTTCGGCTACCTCTCCAATCTTCCCTTCCTACCCTGAATCTAGCTAGCTCACCCTACAGCTCCTCCCCAGATTGAGCCTAAATGACTTTCAATCTCAAGCCTATCAGATCCCTAAGCTTCAACCATTCTCTTAGGTAAGAATCTCTCGTTCAAACGTTCTTTCAAACTAGGAAGTATAGTACGAAATTCGAATTCGCGAATTTTCTTTAGATTGTGGACAGTAGGAGGCGTGTAGATGTGGAAGATGAATCGAGATTCAGACATGTCTTAGGGCTAGAACTTAGCATGAACTTAGTCGATTTCAAGGCTGGTAGTATGGAGAGGAGAAGGCAAAAGGACTCTGGCCGTTTCTAGGTCGTAGGTTTCTGCTGGGTCACCGAGCGTTGGAGTTAGGATGTTGAAGTGGAACTGGACTGTTATTTGAGGTCGTTCGGTAATCAAGGAATGAAGAAGAAATGAGTGTGGCCGTATGGCACTTGTACTTTGAGTGGAGAACGGTCAACTACGAAGTAAGTGGCTCGGTAGTCTTTATGCTAGAGTGACATTAGGGAGGTAGGAAGAAAGCAGAACAGTGCTGCCTTCCTGCGAGAGCGGTGTTAGGGAAGTAAGTAGGTTGTGTTGAATGAGTGTGTCGGTGTATCTGGCTTAAGCAGTCGAACCAGAGAATGCCGAGCGAAGGCATTTGAAACTAAAATGCCGAGCGACGTTGGTCGAAACAGAAAGTGTTGAACGATGGACTTAGGCCGAGCGGCATTTAGACCGTGTGTTTCGAGTGTCGCTCGGCCTTGAGCCTTGAAGTGGGTAACGACAGTCGAAATCATTCCAACTTAAACATAACCCATGCTGAATTCACTTACTTCCCATGCCTAATCATATGACAAAAAACAAGGACAAGGACTTAAGCAAACAAGCATATCGAACTAATTCGGACTGATAACTTCCCAGTTTCAACAACTATATTCCTGAGCTTAACTCGATTAAAACAAATAATAGCCTTCAACATACAGTGCCAATGCCGAGTTCAAAATTGAAACCATCATACGATAGGCTATCGGAGACGGTCAGCGATGACGGTCTTCAAAGATGATAGTTCAAAGCTTAACTTTATTTTATCAGCTTTATGACTTTTAATTCTTTTATGCTTATACTCAAACAATTGCACTAGTCTGCACACCACACGGGGGGAGCACTTTTTTCGTTATGTCTAATATTGATTGTTTTTCAAGTATAGTTCAAATAGGTGTTTAATCAAATTCAATATTCATTGAAGATGTCTAGAAAGTCACGCTCCGCCACAGTTTCAGATAAACCCGGGCCGAGTTCTCAATAGGAAGTGGTTGGAACTTCAAATCCACTGACAACTCCTGTACAAGATATTCTGAGTCCCACAATCGCATCTGTTGACCTGGCTCCCGATGCCATAGATGCAGCGATCTTTCTAGACAATCCGGTCGATTCTCAAGCTTCGAGAATTAATGAAAGCGCCTTTCGCTGATTATGCTCGATACATGGAATTCCTTTTGACGATGTACTGGTCCTATCAGGGCAAGATCGTCCCCACCTACCCCCAGAGGGATATAGTGCCTGCAACAAATTTATGTGCTGGGTTGGTAGCGTGCCACCATTCAACTCTTTCCTCCGCGATGTGTTGCAATATATTGAGATCGCCCCAACACAGTTACATCCCAACAGTCACGCGTTCATATATGGCATGTGCATTCTCTTCATGAGCATTCTATTCAGGTTCCCTACTCCCGGCGATATCCGCTATATTTATTGATTCAAGAGACGGTCCGACAGCCCATCTTTCATAATCCTTGAGCCACATAACAAGTGTCAAATCCTTACGGGGGCGTGGAGCAAATTCGCCCAATACAAGCAAGAATGGTTTTACGTGCGTTGTCCCAATGGCTTTGCGAGGAGATGGCTAGAAGGGAGTAAGTTTCTTTTTTGGATCAATACTTGTATGCAGCAGAAAGTGCATTTTTTCTAAACCCTTTCTCGACTTTTACAGGTATCAGCCCACGTCCCGAAGGATCCGGGTCTCTGAGGCCATCGATGTTATCCGAGCTGTTCCCGCGGAAGACCGGGACATCAGATCCATCATTTCCAATGAATCGCTTTCGAGATTTGGATTGTTGGCCGAAGGTTGCCGAATAAGTCTTCCTCACAGTGCCACCACAACCGGACCTGCCTTGGATAAAGGCAAAAGGCAAGCGGGGCCTTCGGTGCCTTCGACAAGAGAGACTACCGATGTATCCGAGGAAGGTGAAATAAAGGAGGCTGAAGCTCTGGGTGAGGGTGTAAGTCCTGCTCCGGAACCAGCACTTGAAGCACATAGCACTGATGAACCACCTCCCCCTTCAAAAGGAAAAAAGAAACTAGCTTACAAGTTGAGGAAGAAGGCAGTGGGCGGAACTTCAAAAGTGACAATTACTTTGATGGAGAAAGAGCCATCTCCACAACACTTAGAGAGTTCATTGAAAGGCTCGTTTATCCTTACAATTCCTGATGATTTTCTCAACCATGGTTTCGACGACCCAGAAGCAATAAAACTTCATTCGCCGGCGAGAGGCAATGAAGGCGTTCAAGGCCATCACCAAGGAGAAAAAACTCCGATAAGTAGAGCTAAAGAAACTGGTTCGTTGGGGGGAAACACTAGGACACACTCGAACACTCACACCTCACCTTGCACTCAAAGTTCAGCCGTCATGCCATTTTTGCTAACTTGTCATCACTTAACTTCTACGCAGGTGATATAGGACACTCATATGGATTCGACCGCCTTCGCGGCTCTTCCATTTTCCATCCTTCCGGCCGAGACTCTGGATATGGAAAACGCTGAGATAGATGTGACGACAGCAATAGAGATTATCGCTCTCGAGATTCATCTTCTTGAAGGAAAATTCACAGTCACTCATCGTACTCCAACGATCCCCCACCTCCACCGAAACAAGGCAGGGAGAAATCAGGTCAAAGAGGACCATAGTCTGAAACTCCTCGCGACCAACACTCGGGTTCCTCAAGTACTAGGCAGTCTTAGGAGGTTCATAAGAAGTCTGTAGTTTCGACAAAGCAAACCTCCTCTACTCCTGCACCTGATTCGTCGATAGCGGAGAAACTTGCTGAGCTTAAAGTGACATTCCCAAAAATATGTTTTGATGGACTAAAATTTCTTCCAGCCATCCATCCTATTCCGAGGAATATTAAACAGAGTGCCCTTGCTTGCACCAATGATGTTTATGTCCAACACGATGCATTTGTTCACTTGGTAGAAAAAGTTTCTGAAGTTTCTATGGAACGCCAACATGAAATCGATCGTCTGAAGCTCGAGGCCATCCATGACAAAGACATCATTAGGGCCCAAGATAAAGAGATTTCCATGCATAAATCTCAACTTGAGGCCGCCCAGAAGAACGCTAAAGATACTACAGAGGCAGTCAGTCGCCTGGAGGCCACACACAAAAAGGAGATCGATGAAGCTGTCCAATGCTATGGCGCTTTAGCTTTAGAGAAAGACTCCGTTCAAAAGGAGAGAGACGCGTTCGCTCAACGAGTCAAAGAGTTGGAAGAGCTACTTCTCAAAGAGAAGGTAGAAAAGGTTGCTACTCAAGGGGAGTCGCAACGATATTGCTACGAAATTGTTGCCACGCGACTCCTGAAAACAAAGCTCGATGAAGAACTCTCTAAGGTCGAAGCGCTGGAAGACGAAGCTCGTGAGGAGGGTAAAAGAATAGCACTCTCAGGAGTCGATTCTCACCTCGAGGCGGCTACCGAGGCAGGTAGGGAGGAAATCAAGTGCATGTTTGATCCGCTCATAGCCAAATATAATGCTCGAGTTCTCATGCATCGCGACTTAACATTTCTTGGCGAGGGTTACCTTGAATCTTTGGCCGAAGCATGAGACACTTTAATCGAAATCAAAAAGGTTGAGTTGGGAAAGGAAGAGATTGACGAAGATGCTTTAGTGAAGGAATTTCTTTGGGGGATTGAGCCTTCAGAGTTGTCTGCAGCGAAGAATCTTTACAACAGAGACTCCCCTTTATCAAAAGGAAAAGACGCCATTGCCGGTCCGTCCGGAACCGAGTCTCCGGTTCCTCCCCCTACTCTGCTGTCCAATCGTCCACCACTTGACCCCTTCGAGCAACATATTGGCTATGATCCAGAGGATCCTGGACTTAATATTCATGTTCTATTACCTATCCCAGAAGGCGAAACTCCCCAAACAATTGAGAGTCAACCAGAGACTGGTACATAACTTTAGCTTCAAAGTCCAAAGGGTTTTTGCTTTCACCGAGTGATAAATGTATTCTAACATTTGTTTCTTATGATTCCGTGTAGGTCATCCTGATCCCGTACCTACACCAAGGAGCGATGCCGCCATGGAGAAGGAGGAGAAGACGGGAGAAACAACTCAAGCGAAAGAGACTCCCGGACCTGACGCTCAAGTGATTGAGACACTTAACGAAGGCAAATCCGACAATCCGTCGCCCATCGAGGAACATTACGAAGTTGAAATTACTGGCGCCTCTGGACATACTTCAAAATCGAGTATAGCGGAACAAATTATAGAAGAAAAGAAAAAGAAGGTTGAGATTAAGATTGAGCCTCAGGTGGTGGAACTCGATGATCCATTGAACAGACCTCTGAAGGTTATTCTTCCAAGTGGGACAGGGCAGTTAGAAGTTCCTCCTCCTTCCTCTGACACCCCTTCTCTGGTGAGAAAAATGTCCAAGAAAAAATGCATGGGGGAGGAGTCTTCAGAGAAACTGAAGAAGGAGAAGAAGCCGAAGAAGTAGCTACCCGGATCATGTAATTATTTCTGTTTATTTTCGTAGTCGATGTTAATAGATTTTTAGTTCCGAATTTAGGAGGAATTGTAGTGGAATTCTGTTTTGGGATTAGTGAATAAAATTTTTGTTCTTTTGATGATGTTCGATGATTAGCTTCACCATCCGTCTTGTGTTTGAAATCCAAAGTCATGTGGGTCAGGAAAGTACTTGCTCACTTCCACGTGACTTGGAGTTTTCTGAATTACTTCAATTTTAGTCCGTGCTTTGGGATTTTGAGATTCTTTCGTCGTTTATACTCTAGTCCGCACTCTGGGGACTCAGAGTACTCTGGTCTGCACTTCAGGGACTTAGAGATTTTTTCAAGTCGTTTATACTCTAGTCCGCACTCTGGGGACTCAGAATACTCTGGTCCGCACTCTGGGGACTTAGAGATTTTTCAAGTCGTTTATCTCTAGTCTCCACTATGGGGACTCAGAGTACTCTAGTCCGCACTCTGGGGACTTAGAGATTTTTCAAGTCGTTTATACTCTAGTCTGCATTCTGGGGACTCAGAGTACTCTAGTCGGAACTGTGGGGACTTAGAGATTTTTCAAGTCATTTATACTCTAGTCCGCACTTTGGGGACTCAGAGTACTCTAGTCCGCACTCTAGGGATGTAACGACCCGCCATTTTAGACCATTCGCATCCATTATAAGTGTATAGGTAGACACTCATGCCGGAATTGAATTGCTCAAAATACCGCATTGTTAATTTAAATTGGAAAAACTAAACATATACAGTAAATAAAATAATCACAGATCACAGACACAGAGTAATAAGTGCAGCGGAAATAAAAGAGATAGTAGTTCATGAAGCTACTATATGAATAAATAAAATACATCAGAGTTTACAACAGAAGAGTAATATGATACATCAGATACAAATCAGAATACATCACTGGAATCATCGAATACTGAAAGCAGAATAGATGGCTGGATCTTCAAGCAAAGCTCCAACTTCAAAGGTGAGTCTCGAACACTGGTACACTCAGTCTGACCCGAGCGTAAAGCAAAATACAAAACACTCGAGTCAGGATTACATTCTTATATTAATAAATCCAACTCAAGTGAAATAGCAATTGAAATACAAGTAACTCAAAGGATGTTTGGAATAACCATCCTTTAAGGATCCATCAAACTATCTACTAGGTAGTAATATACGCTAAGTAGATAATGTCTATCAGTAATAATAAGATATCAAAATAGCGTTAAGTCATGGCCCATTCCACCCTTAACACATTTTTATTCCCAAAAGCATATACAAGACCGTAGTTTCCCCAAAACCGGAAGTCACCAGAGGGCAATCCATATACTAAAGGTACAAATCAAAATCGTAGTGGTCGCGCATAAATGGAATACAAGTATGACAAGGCACATGAGGCAATACCCAAGGTAGTGATACTACCGTTCGCCTGATCCGGACCGGTGAGAACGCAACGCCGCAGCGCCCGCAACACCGTGAAACAACACTCCCAAAATTAAGGGTGCACCAATCGACAACAAGTATAAGTAGTTCGAAGAAGTGTGTCCACTTGAGGTAGCTAATCCTCCATTGGCCCGGCACATCTCCTGTTTTAGTCATTTCCAATTTGACACAAGTGTCAAGGCTATCCATTATCGTTCTCTTTCTTCAGTCAACACGTACATCATTCCAACCACTTCATTTTGGATCATCACTCCGTGTATAGTTATTAAAGTGGTTTTCGGTTTAGATAGAGAGTATATCCATAGCCGAATTCCGGTCTCTTTAATAACCTTCGAAATTATTTCACCGATTGGTCATTTATTTATTTCAAAAACCAAATCAAATTCAATTTCAAATAGAATTCGTAAACCAACATTTCATTTGTCTTTCTAAATCAATTTCCAATATTTACGTTTCAAAAACTTCCAAATTATCATTTCAAAATCTTATAATTCAATTTCAATTTCTATTTAAAACAATTCCAATATTGACTCAAGTTCGTATATAAGTTTCATTCCGAAATCATTTAAATTAATTTAATTTAACATTCAAAATCAATTTAAATTCATTTATCGATTTCATTCAATATTCGTTAAGTTACTTTATCATTCAAAACAATTTCTATTAAATTTCCAATTCATTAAATCCGTCATTTAAATTCAACTTCATTATAACAAAACTTACAAATTTAATTAAATTAAATTCATCAAATCAAATTCTTTAAATTTCAAGTCTTACATTTATTTCAATAAATCGCATTTTATTTCTTGTTAAAGAAATTCAATTTCACTTATTTACTTACTTAAATAAATTTCCAAAAACTTAATTAATAAAGAAAACTCAATTTCAATTATTTACGAAGAAAAATTCACTTATTCAAAAGTTCAATTTTCTTATTAAAGAATTCAATTCAATTTAATCATTAAATAATTCAATCTTATTTAATTATTAAATAATTCAAAACTTAATTATTAAAAATTTCAAAGTTTAATAATTTCAACTTAATTATAATTTCAAACTTAATTATTAAATCATTTCAACTTAATTCAATTATTTCTCAAATTAAACAACGTTCTTTCATCAATTACATTGTTAATATTCTGTTTCAGATTTTTAAATGTTAACATTTTTCTTTCAATAAAATTCAAATTTCAACTTCGTTTCAAAACCATATTATTTATTCAATAAAATCTCAATTATATTTTTAAATCAATTTATTGACCAATCGGGTTTTATTAAATTTTCTATCCTAGGTCAAAGTTCAATTTTGGGTATTTATCATTTCAACCCGATTCCAATTCAATTCAAAAGTCAAAGAATAACAAAGGGAACTTGCAGTGTGATAACTGGGATGGTGTCAAAGTAAATAAACAAGCAATAACAACAATCAATATCAATCCAATAATTAATTCAAATAATCCTGAAATAACCGTATTAATTCGCATTGTTATTTGTACGAATTAATATAATTATTTCTAGAATCTACACTATCATTTCATGTAGATTAAAGATTATTACATTACGGTTTTCACTTGTCATTCAATTTACAATTTCATACATCATCAATTTAACAACATACAATCAGTGGTTCAAGGTGTAATTAAACAAATCATACGTGTCAATAAATTTAACAGTTAAAGGGGTCATATTATACAATGTCATTAAATCAAATTTAACATTTAAATCAGTTTTAAAATTTTCAACTATCCTATATCAATTTCAATTCTGCATAATATTTATCATTTATCACTAACAATTTAACGTCCAATATAAACATCAACAATCAATCAATTATCAGCCAAACTGTATTGTCATCGCATAAATAATTAACAGATAATGGTGTCAAATGTCACAGGTTAACTGATACAGGCAATAGCATATATAACAGTGTAATTAACTAACAACAGCATATTTCAATTGTCATTTCAATTGAAATCAGATTTAATAAATAAAAGAACGTTAATCGTGAGTGAGTGCTCACCTTTCGAGGTCAGAGATGAATGAGAATGAGATGTGTTGCGAACCGAGATGAATTTCCAAGGAACGCAAGATTGGCACGAATTTGATGGATAAGCTAATAAAAGGAATTGATGAAAACAAATCGGATCAGTTTGATATAACAGAAAATATACACATTATTATTTCATTTAAATTTTTTTTTAAGGAAAATATTAAAAATAATATAAAATTCCAAAAATCAATATTATTTAATACAAAGTTAAGCTTATATATAACAAGGATCAAAATAATTATATTTTATTCTTCAAAAGTTTCTATATATGCGGTTCTAACCAACAAAATATCAATTATAGACGGATACATATAACCAGGGATCATCCAGCACCATAAAGTATAACATATAATACGACTTAATATCTCCATTGTGTTAAATCCAAAATAACGTGTTATACATACACCTCATATAATAGAACACAAATACATATAATACACTTAAATATATATACAGTAAACCCATACATAAAATCACTATTCTTAACTTTTAAAGCGTTGTTCCTTTCAGAATGAACAATGGTGAACAATACAAACAAATTCTATGTTTTTTTTTTTGAAAAAAAAACTACTCGATACACGTATTAAATTTGCAGATGAGCAGGAGGGCTAAAAATTTAAGGCAACCTGGAAGACTAAATATATGTATTGAACATGTACAGTATCCATTATTAATATTCATTTCCCTTTATTTTTTCTTTTTGGCAAAGAAAGTGGAGAATGGACAACGATGGGAAAAGCATGCAAGGTCCAGATCTTAGTAAAAAACTAAGCTAGAGAAGAGGATATGGTTTCCAGATTGTAAAATTCACGTATACCAAAAATTTCAAAAGCAAAGAAAAGAAAAACTGGTTGTGGCTTCCTAGGCAAGAATAAGCAACATATTTTATACAATTTATAACTTATCAACTCAACCTGATAATATAAACTATGAGTTAAACCCAACTTTTAAAACAACGTGCCAATATATTTCTCTGTTAACCAAACTTGAGTATACTTGCATACTTATAATGAAATATACAAACCGCAACTCCAGTATATACATAATATATATAAACTTCTTTCTAAATGAACATACGTACAAACTTTACACTACATATAATAAAACTAGTATATAGTTTACATACCTTTTAACCAAATTATAGTTGTAATATAACTAAGCACACAAAATATACTGAAACAGCAAATATAATATACATGTAGATTAATATATATACTTACACAAGACAGGTGGCCGAGTGAGAGGAAGGCGATGGTGGAGATAGGCGGAGGTCTCGCGAGGAAGGTTGCTAATAAGAAATACCCGGCTGAAGTTGTTTGGTTGCCGTGAGTAAGAAAGGCACGGTCATTAGGAGAGTCACGACAGGTAAGAGGCTAGGCCTGGTTGGAGGTGCTGCCTGCGCGTGGCGAGGGGGAGTGGAGCAAGGCGGGTTGAAGGCAAGGGGTCGGTGGGCTGGAAGACGTATTGCTATCTTTGGTCAGGGGAAAGGCGGAGTTCAAGGGGTTGATGGATGTCGGCTTCGAGCGCTGGAGAGAGGGCGGAGGAAGCAGGCGAAGGGAGTGGAAGAAGATGAAGGCGTGCTGAGCGGTGGAGGAGGATAGTAGAGGCGGGACGTGGGTTCAAATATGGAATGGCGGAGTGACTGACACGAGTTGATTTTGTATATAATTCAAAGTATATACATCTCTTTTGGAAAAATGTACAAGGAGTTGTTTCATTCAAGAAGATGAGCATGGATTTGAAGAAAATAATTTTCAGAGTTACAGCAAAGAGGAAACGGTTATTTTATTCTTGCTGTATAAATGACCTATATTTTATTCTTTGTCTTCAAAGTCGTCGGAAGAAACGCCCCTCAAAGTAAATGAACAGATGCATTTGAAAATTGGGAACACCAAAAGGTGGAAGTTGAATTAGAAAATAATAATAACAAACGGCTATTAGGTTTGAACGTTGGAAAATGGAAGGTGTAATGGTCACAAAAATCAAAAGTCTGAAAACGGTTACCGATACAGTAATCGTTTTTACTGATTTCGCGGCGTACCAGACCTCAAAATACCGAAATAAATATACCGCAGAGATCAACACGATGAGACGATCAAAACGGTATACAGATATTAGTGGTATGATTGAATTATAAAAATTCGAATTTTTCTACTGGCGGAAAATGCAAGAAAAACGTAGAGAAATAAGATCGACGGAGCCAAAGAAGTCCGAATTTGGAAAAACGACAAACTGACATCTTGCTCAGAAGATGGTTTAGAATTTTTCTATGTAAAAATATTTAGGTTTCAAAAACATTTTATTTTCATCGTTTTTTAACTGATTAAATTGAAGTAAATTTACGTGCGAAATAAACTTTCATATTTTCGGATGAAAATTTACCAGTTGCTATGTTTAACTAGATGTATTCCAAATATCAAATTTATATTTCAAAATTTTATCGTTTAAAATTTCACAAAATTTCAACTAATTACGTTATTAAAACAGTTGAAATTTAAGGGTCGTTACAGGGGACTTAGAGATTTTTCAAGTCATTTATACTCTAGTCCGCACTCTGTGGACTCAGAGTACTCTAGCCCGCACTCTGGGACTTAGAGATATTTTTTTTAAGTTTGAGTGTGCATTCATACGCCAGACAGAATAACGCAATTTAATTTTTGTCACAGAATTGTAATATGCGGAAACATCAATAGTTCATGGAAAGACGGCTTCAAGCCTTTATTGATCATAACAAATGGAAACAAATTGAATTGTCTTATTACATGCCAAAAATTAAAAATAGCGAAATGAACATACACTGGAAATAATTGCTACTAAAATGCAAAAAGAAATAGATTAGGTATAATAACGACGCAAATGCTCGCTATTCCATGCGCGAGGGAGTGTCACGCCATCTACGGTCGCTAGCTTGAAATTTCCTTCTCCAAGCCTCCATTCGATGACATACGGACCTTCCCATATGGGATTCAAATGTGATGGTGTTGGAAAAACTCGCTTCAAAATGAGATCACGCACATTGAAAATTCTCGGTCGGACTTTTTCATTATAATACCGAGCAACTCTATGCATATGTGCAGCCGCTCTTAAATCAACTTCTTCACGTTTTTCATCAACAAAGTCCAGTGATTCCAATAGGAGATTCTGATTCGTCTTGTGATCATAATAAGTTACCCGATGAGAAGGAACTTCAAGTTCCACAGGTATCACAGCTTCAGTGCCGTATGCCAAGGTGAATGGAGTATGGCCAGTCGCGGACTTATGGGTGGTTCTGTAAGCCCAGAGCGATGTCGGAAGCTCATCCACCCACTTGCCTCTAGCCTTTTCCAGTCGTTTCTTTAATATTAACTTGATTATTTTATTTACGGCTTCCACTTGTCCATTCGCTTTAGGGTGAGCGACCGCCGAAAACCTTTTCTCAATGTGATATTTCTGGCAAAATTCTTTGAATTCTCTACTTTCAAATTGAGTTCCATTGTCCGTGATGATAGTTCGTGGGAGGCCAAAACGGCATATGATGTTTCGTACAACGAAATTAATTACTTTTTTGGTGGTGATCATAGCTAAAGGCTCTGCTTCTGCCCACTTAGTAAAGTAATCAACCGCAATAATTGCATACTTTGCACCACCTTTGGAAATCGGCAAGGAACCAATTATATCGATCCCCCAAATCGCAAATGGCCAGGGACTAACCATTTGTGTGAGTTCCTCTGGCGGAGCTCTCGAGATTTTCGCTAACTTTTGACATTTGTCGCATTTTCTTATGTAGTCTGCCGCATCTCGATTTACAGTGGCCCAATAGTATCCATAGTAGAGGATCTTTTTTGCCAGTGTCTGCCCCCTAGTATGGTCGCTACATTCGCCCTCATGAACCTCTTTCAGGACCCATTTTATCTCGTCGTGAGCGATGCAACGAAGTAATGGAACCGAGAACCCTTTTCGATATATTATTCCGTCCTGCATCACATATCTTGAAGCTTTGCGAATGACTTGTCGTCTTTCATTCCTCTTTTTAGGCAAAGCTCCATGTAACAGGTACTGCTTGAATGGGGTTAACCATGACTCCTTTTCAATCTCTACTTCTAGCAGAAAGTCTATTTCTATCTCGTTTATACTTGGAAATTGCAAAACTTCAATAGGAACTAAGCCCATCTGTTGTGCATCGCCAGTACTTGCGAATTTTGCTAATGAATCGGCTTCCCTGTTTTGTTCACGCGGGACATGCGAAATATCATAATATTCAAGGTCTGCCAAAAGTTCTTGAACCGGAGCGAGGTATGGAGCAAGCCTTTGCCCCTTTGCTTGATAATCTCCCCGCACTTGATACACCACCAATTGAGAGTCACAAAAGATCTCAATCGTTTTTATTCCGAGCTCCCTAACAAGTTTTAAGCCAGCGAGCAATGCTTCGTACTCTGCTTCGTTATTTGTGGCTGGGAAATCAAGCTTCAAAGCATAACAAATAGATCGGTTTTCAGGGGTCACAAGAATAACACCGGCTCTGGAACAACGGTCATTTGACGCCCCATTGGTGTATAACTTCCAACGAATGGAGGGAGTAATGTCTTCATTACTTTGCTCGACAGGTATTGTGAATTCTGCAATAAAGTCTGCTAACGCCTGTCCTTAGATAGCTCTCCGCGGCAGGTAGGTAATATCGAATTGACTTAACTCGATGTTCCACTTTAGCAACCTTCCAGAGGTTTCTGGTCGCTGGAGCACCTGTCGTAGAGGTTGATTGGCATAAACACTGATCGGGTGTGCTTGAAAGTACGGACGAAGCTTGCGTGATGCAATCACCAAGCAGTAGGCTAGCTTCTCAATTTTAGGATAATTTCTTTCCGCCCCCGTTAAACGTTTAATAACATAGTACACCGGCTTTGAACTCGGTCCTCCTCGCGAACCAAAGCCGTACTGATGGCATGTTGAGATACGGCCAAGTATACATATAATACTTCGTGGTCTATAGGCTTCGACAGCATCGGGGGACTTTCCAAATGTCTTACCAGAGCTCGTAATGCGTCCTCGCAGTTGGGCGTCCATTCAAAATTTATCTTCCCTTTCTTCATTACATCGAAGAAAGGAATGCACTTGTCAGTCGCTCTGGATATGAATCGACTCAGCGCGGCCACTTTTCCGTTCAGGCTTTGTACTTGCTTTATAGTTCTGGGCACTTGAATGTCTCGAATAGCCTGAATCTTCTCTGGGTTAGCTTCAATTCCTCGTGCGTTAACGATGAAACCTAGGAACTTTCCTGACGCAACGCTGAAGGAACACTTTAAAGGATTGATTTTCATTCCGTAATACCTGAGTATATCAAACATTTCCGCTAAGTCTCGAATGTGGTCGTTTGACTGTCGTGACTTCACGAGCATGTCATCCACATAGACTTCCATCGTCCTACCGATTTGGTATTTAAACATCTGATTCACCAGATGTTGATAGGTTGCTCCCGCATTTTTTAATCCGAAAGGCATCACTACGTAACAGTACAGTCCGACGTTCGTGACAAAACTAGTGTGTTCCTGGTCCGGGATGTGCATCGGGATTTGATTGTATCCCGAGTATGCGTCCATAGATGACAACAACTCATGCCCAGCAGTTGAATCGACCAGCTGGTCAATTCTGGGTAAAGGGAAAGTATCCTTAGGGCATGCCTTGTTCAAGTCCGAGTAATCAACACATGTCCTCCATTTCTCGTTCGCTTTTCTCACACTACGCCATAGATGACCTTCTTCAACATTTTTGCAAGGTGTTGCCAGCTAAAATGTTGCGACAGCTATAAAATTTTGGTCCTACTGCAACGTTGTATTTTTGGTGTTACCTTAGCCATAAAAATGTGTTGCTCTAGCTAAACAAGTGTAACATGATGCAACATTTTTATATAGTGTTGCTATAGATATATTCTAATTAAAACAATTAAAAAAAATTACACCTCAGCGATCCACACCATTAGTTAAAACAAAATCTCAACCATACATCCACTATCTACTACGTTTCCTTTATTTCCCGCTGACATTTTCATTCACGCGCTTCCTTTTCATTTCGTTCTCCCCAAATCGCAGAAATAAAAAATTAGGGTTTCTCCCCCAAACTAGTACGAATATTTGGTTTGTGCCCTAATTTTTGTTCTTGAATCCACAGGAATATTCAAAATCAGGAGACACGGCATACGCTGCCTTGAAATCCGTTCTCGAAAAGCTCGAGAATCCTTCGACCAGATACGATGCTCGAATCTTTCTCGCCAATGTTCAGAAGAAGTTCGATTCTGATGAAGCTTTGCTCGATTGCTTCAAAAAGTACCATTTTCGGATTCATGACGTCGTCTTCACAGAGGCGAGAGCAGAGAACGTTTTTCAATTTGTACACAAATGTATGCGTTGAAGCGTATACTGCTACAAGGGTTATGGCTTAACAGAGAGGTGGGGATTGGATTCCTGGTAGCTTGCTCCTTCGTTCTCCTTGATTGATTGCTCGAATCGCTTTGACTTCGTCGTCGGGTGCGATGTGATATTATTTGGTATGTTTTCTGCCTTTTGGTTTACTTGATTATTCTCGATTTTGGTTACACTCGCACGCTTTTGCCGATGATGAATTGGGATTTATTTATAGGCTTTATTTCCTATAATCTCGAGTTTAATCTTTCTGTTAGACTTTGAGAAATCTGGTATGTTGGATTGCGATGATGTATTGGTATGTTGAATTTTGGTTCACTGGCTTGATTTTGCTTTGCCGATGATGAATTGCGATGTGATATTATTTGGTATGTTGGATTTTGGTTCACTGGCTTGTTTTTGATTTCTGATCTGAGCTTGTTAGCTCCTTTCTGCTGCATTTGTTAAACCAAAACTTGAACCTTTGTTAAACTTGTTCACATACCTTTGTACCTTGCTGCATTTGTTAAACCAGAACTTGAAGTATTTGTATTCTGCTGTCCTCTTGAAAACTGCTTCACTTGAAAACTTCTGCATTTTTGAAAATCAGAACTTTGAAAGTGATCTTTGGTTTTCTAAAACTGTTGACTAATCTGAACATTGAGTTTTGATTTCCACGATATATACAAACATATGTGTTGAGCTTTGTTGGTTTTGCTTGGTCTAGACTGGACTGGTACCATGCTAACCTTGTTCTTTAACATGAACTGATGCTCCAAGTCCTCTGTATATCATATTACTGCCTATGTTTCTCTTGTACATGCCTGATGCATTCACTGTTTTTGCTTGATGGGCTGCCTATGTGTACTGCTGTGTTTCTTGCACTGGCTTGTCTACATTTTGTTGAACCTGGTTCTTGTTTGTTTTGTTGGTTGCTTGGCCCTGAGTTGAATCCAGTCGATGACTCGGGTTTGACCTTGTGCTGTGTCCATTTTTTTGGCTTGTCTACATATTTGGTTGCACTTGAGTATGAACTTGCACTTGAGTAGTTGCACTTGAGTAGTTTCTTGTACCAAGCCTTATGATGCATGTATGTTCATCCATGTACATGCATTTCTTGGTCATGTTATGTTGCTTGCTGTGTTGAGTACTACTTTGTGCACTTGGCTTCTCCTTTGTGCATTTTTACCTGAATTGTTGCTTGGTGTCTTCCATACTGTGTATATCACAGGTTGTCCGTGCAAATATTTGGTCCCTGTTAGAAAAAATTATGAAAAGAAACAACCCAAATACCTGAGGCAAATAATATAACAAAAATATTTTCATTTTCTGTTCGAGTTAAATATTATTTTCCAGATTACTGCTTTTGAATTATATGTGACAGGTATTGAAGACTGGACAGCTGGATACAAGCTTGAAGACAGAGTCAAATCAAATGTGCATGAGTGTACGAGTGTATGAGCTTGAAGACAGGTTTCAAAGAAGGCTCGATCTTCCGAAATCAAATGTGCATGAGTGTATGAGCTGGTCGATCCCCGCCGGGACTGTGGGGCCCCGGACCCCCGCCGGCGCTGCGCCCGGACCCACTACTCGGCTCGCCTTCGGCTCGGCACTCGGCTCGTCATATATTTGTCAGTGTCGGTGTCTGTATAAATTGAAACTGCATATGTAATGAGTGAACTGAGTGATGTAGTGAGGAATATCTGTATATGTGAATATCAGTGTTATATATCATTGAATTGTAAAATAGTGGAGTCAGGAATTTGTACTATTTTAAATGTTGAAATAAAATATTTATTTAAATAAATTACTGTTTGAATATCAAATTCTGTGCAATAGCATTTTATTAAATAAATATTTATTTCTATTAAAAAATCAAATATGCTCTACATTGTGGGCCCCACAATATCAGAAAGTTAATATTTATAGCAACTTTTTTGGAATGTTGCTACAGATACCTATGGGTGTTGCTATAGACCCAAATAGGGTTCTATTGCAACAATATTACTTATGTTGCCTTAGATAGTCAAAATGTTTCCTTTGAGGTCTAAGGCAACGGAAAAAATTACATCACCCTAAAAGTGTTGCCATAGACCTATGGCAACATTTTTTTGGCCTGACCCAACATTTTTTTTGTGTTGCAGAAGACCATTTATGGCGTAGTGTCACTAGCACGGGGTTAGATACACATTCAGGGTAGAGGGCTTCGCGGACGAACCCATTGGCTTTGAGTTTGTCCACCTCCTCTTTGAGAGCGGCGGACCTCTCCAGGTCCATCCCTCTCCTTTTTTGCTTTATTGGCACGTATTTTGGGTCTATGTTCAACATATGACTCGCAACGGAGGGAGAAACCCCGCACATATCAGAATGTGTCCAAGCGAAAACATCCAGATTCGCTCAGAGGAAATCAGTAAGATCCTCGATCATCGACGGGTCAAGCTGTGATCCAATCTTAAGTACTCGCGATGGGTCATCATGCCTGACTGGAATGTCAGTTGTCAGTTCAGCCGGTGATGCTTTTGCCTCCTTGGGTTCCTCATCGTCATCTCTCGGATCTATGTCTCTATAGATCCGACCATGTTGCCCGAGCCAAGGCTCGAACACTACTTGTCAATCTTTTGCAACTTGGATGCGGACGGAGCTGTCCACAACTTTTCCTTTCTCTCTTCGCTGAGCCTCTCTTAGCTCGGCCACATAACACGCACGACCATTCACTTGATCGCCATGCAATACACCAACTCCACTTTCCATCGGAAATTTCAAAGTAAACACCATGGAGCCAAAGCTGCCCTAAACACTGCCAGGGTCGGTCGACCCAAGAACACATTATACGGGGAGTTGACATCCAAAACTACGAACAGTAGGATCTGCACCCTCCAACATTCACCTTCCCCAAGTTCAACTGCCAATTCAACAAAGCCCACCGCGTCGATAGCCGCACCATTAAAGCAATGAATACGGGCTTTAGATGGTTTCAGGTCCTTTGTCTCCATCTTCATCTGATCATATGCCTTTTTGAAGATGATATTAACAGAAATTCCACAGTCAATCAGTATCCTTCTCACAAATGCTGGCCCGATAGTGGCCGAGATGACCATCGGGTCAATGGTAGGTGCCTCCACCTGATCGGCATCTCTACTTCTAAACACTATATCATCCGTCATCATTTGCTGCTGTTTAGCTGGGGTACCATATTCCACGTTCGAACAACATTCGAAATCTGCATGTTTAGGGAATTAGCATAACGTTCCATCTCTTGCCAACTCTTGTCTGCCAGGTGAGGCCCTCCGACTATCGTGTTTATGATTAGTCTTCCCACGGTCTGAGCTGGTTCCTCAGGATGACGTGGAGCTTGCACGCGACCAGGGTCTGATGCTCCTTGTCCACCCTCTGGTGGAGTCTTGACAAATTCCTGCAACTTCTTCTGTCGAATCAGCTTTTCTATAGCGTCGTGGAGGTGCCTACACTCCTCGGTATTGTGCCCGTAAGTCTCGTGGAAGCAGCAATACGTCCCAGTCCGCCTTTGTTCTTTGGTGGACTCTTTTGGTCGTGGCTTTCGATATTGGAAAGTATTACAAGTCGACAAGTAAATATTCTCCAAAGATGCGTTCAGAGGAGTGTATTTGTTGTAAGTTGGTATCCTTGGTTTCCACTGTTCGGCTTCCCTCTTCTTTCCAGGATTTCCCCCACCAGATCCTTTAGATTAATCAGGCTTGTTTTGAACATTGACTTGTACCTTTCCAGAGTTGTCACCGGATTATTTTACAGCAATGTTGCTCTGCACAGTCTCCTTGCCAGGTACTGGTGCATTGTCTCACCTCGTCCACCTAGCTTCCTCCCTTCTTATAAATTGGTGTGCCTTTGAATAAAAAAGTTCTAGTGTAGTCGGGGGCTTTCCCGCCAGCCAATCACCAAACTCCGAATCCGGATTTACTCCTCGCATCACGGCCATTAAAATGGCATGGTCGTTGGGGTTGCTAACTTCAGTTGCGGCAACGTGGAATCTTTGTAAGTACTCTTTTAACGACTCCCCTGGACCCTGAATCACACTGGACAAGGACATCACGTCCTTGGGATGAGTGGCATGAATCCTGAACTGTTCCACAAATTTTGTCGCTAACTCATCAAAGTTGGATATAGTCCGCGGAGGATGTCGGGTGAACCACATGGTAGCGATTCCAAATAAAGTTATTGGGGAGCATCTACACTTAGTTGCATCGTTTGCTCAAGATGAGTCCATCATCCATTCATATCTCATCACATGCTGTCGGGGATCAGTCTTTCCTTCATAGGCCGGAATAGCCGGCATGTTAAACTTCCTGGGGTACTCGGCCTGTAGGATAGCATCTGTGAATGGAGTATGACTCCTGGATATCCCCCAATCATCATTTGATAAGCCTTGGTTCTCTCTCATCAGCTGTCTGACCAGAGCTGATAGGTTTGGGGTTTGTATGGAAGATGGTAGGTTGGTGTCTTTCCTGCGAGACCGTTCTGGCTGGTGTCTCCTCTATTGGCGATCTACCAAGTGAGTGTCCTGGGGACCAGCATCATTAAGACCTTGGTGTGCCGGTTGTCCAGCTTCCACTCGTACTCCAGATCCTAAGTTTCCCGTTCCAGCTTGAGTGCGATTTTCTTGGTGTAGGAGAGGGGCCATTGTTCCTGGTAAAGAACCCGAACCATCCCTGGTTAATCGATCAGTAGCACCTGCTTGCGTTGTTTCTATTCTATGACGTCTACGCCTGGGAGGTTCATCAGACGAAGAAGAGCTGTCGGATGAGGAGTAAGGAGCGAGGCTTCCTCCAGTATTCTGATGCTGTTGTTGAGTAAGCTGAGTCATAAGGTTGGCGTTAGCTTGGATCTGTTCGCTAAGTTGTCTCCTACTCTCCATGAGTTCTCTCATCAGCTCGTTGAACTCTGTCCAAGTGACAGCTTCCATTTGGTTTTGGGCAGTGACAGTCCCTGCGCCCAGATTAACCTATTGATTGCTGGGTCCTACTTGTTGGACACTATCAGTCTCGTTGACATCTGCGTTGTGGGAGGCTGATACAGTACGTGGTCTTCCCATTGTAGAGTTATTGATAGAAACTTTGAGTAGAATCAACGGACTTCCTGTGAATGACTTGGATCTCCTTCAGGGGATGTCTTCAATCCAGTAGCTGCAAAGTAGATCCTAGTAACCTGAGAACGAGTTCTTAGTGAAAACACCAAAATGTTAGTACCAAAATTGGTCACTAACACCCGAAGAAAGATTTGTGTAGAGAGATCAATGAAGATAAAGAATTAAAATAGAGGAATGTACGCAAATATTAATGCAACAAACAAGAACACCGGAATTATAGTGGTTCGGCGTAACTGCCTACGTCCACTTTGAGTTTAATCTTTATTGCGTTTTCAAAATAAGCGAGTCTTCAAAATGGCAAAGTCTCCCCGGAGTTCCCGAAAAAAAAGGTCCCTTTCACTGTGCCCCTGCCCTTCTATTTATAGGCGAAAATAGCCCGGACTTCCTTCGCGAGCCTTGGAACAAGGTACTTCGGCCCGTAGTGAGCGGCTTCTGCGCACCGAGCCAGGGACGCTGAACGGCAGTTGTCGAGCGAGGGATGCCGGTAGAGGACTGTCTGCAGCGATCATCAAGTGACTCGAAGTAAAGTTATGCCGAACGCCCTTACTTTGTTGTCGGCTTGACCACTCGTTAACTCCTTTAATATGCACCGAGCCAGGGATGCCGAACGGCAATTGCCGAGTGACCTTGCTGAGTAACTTTGCCAAACGATGTTGTCAAAGAGGGTTGCCGAACGGCATTAGCCGAACGATGGATGTCGGGCGGCGATAACCGAGATGGTTGCACTTCTAAGGTTGTAACAATTTTACACCGAGCGGTAATGGACCGAATGGTGAACAATGGGTAGTTGGCTCGAATCTAGGTCATGCCAAACGATAGATGCCGAACCCTCCTGTGCCGAGCGACATTGGCCGAACAAAGGATGCCGAACGACGCAGTTCCAACTAACAATGCCAAGCGATGGACTTAGGCCGCCGAGCGGCACTCAGGCCGAGCGGCATTTAGGTCGAATGGCACTCAACAGTTGCCTCTAATAGCCGGGCCGAGCAACCGGGTAACATTATTCATACCAGGCTTTATGTCTGACTCAAAGTTTTCGTTTCCCCTTAAAATCTCGGGTGCTCAAATTTTGATTTGAGTAGGCTGAGGGTTTAGGTTTTCAAGTTTTAGCAGATTTTGGCGAATAAAGCATCCGAAGACGAGCAGGTGGCTGACGGATAGCTAATTTAGAAATTCTATTTTGAAATTGTTTCCACTGTGTATTAAGACAGTTATGTCTATATTGCTTTGATCATCTAAGGGGCATCTTCATTTGTCGCTCTTGGCGTATTGTTGTAAATTATATTTGATCAATGTCTGGGATACGTTTGGGGATTTTGTAACTTGGATATGATATTATTTGGAATGTAATCATTGAAAATTATTGTTTTTTTGGAAGTCTATGATTTTGTTCATATTCAAGTGTTTCTGATATTATGGATACCATTAACATTACCGTATTTCGTCACCAGAAGTTAATACCGTGGATGACTGCAGCATCCATAATGCTTAGCTTTTGGCCTCCAGATACGGGATGTTACACGCACTTTCATATAAATTCCTTTGTATCGTAAAGTGTTGTAGGCCAATAATAATCGTGTCTTAGCACCTTTTTTATCAATTTATTTCCCCCAGAGTGATCGCTGCATCGTCCCTCATGCACTTCTCTCATGACCCATACCCCTTCTTCCTTGGAAACGCACCTAAGATAAGGAGTAGAATGCCCTCTCTTGTATAATGTTCCATCAAAGAAGGAATATTATGGGGCCTAGTATCTTATTGTTTGGGCCTTATTTATATTCGAAGGTAAAACTCCATTTAGAGGATATTGCTTGATGAGAGTCATCCAGTTGTCTTCCCCGGGTCACTGGAATGAGGGATCCATAACTGGTTGTTCTGTGCTCTCTACTACCTCTTGGCTTTGTGTGCCTTGTATAACGGGCCGTTGTGCTTGGGTCAGAACCAGTATTTGATATGATTCTGTTATACTTGGCTCTGCTTGATGCCCAATCGGTACGACCTTCATTTCACTAGCTGATTTTGTACTAGCCAGTTTTGCTAAAGAGTCAGTAGATGAGTTGATTTCACAAGAGATTTGATTTATTTTGGATAGTTCAAATTGCTCTAGCAATCTCTTAGATAGTTCCATATATTTGGCTAAGGTCGGTTCATTGCTTGGTAATTGCCTTGCACTTGGTTCACAATTTACCGAGAATCGGTATGAACTTAACATGCGTTATCTTCATTATCTAGGCCATTCGTAAGCCTACAAGGAGAGCCTCATATTCTAACATTTGTTGGTTTCTTTGTAACTGAGCTGAACCACTCCAAGTAGCCTTTGCCTGTCTGGTGTGATCAAAACGTATCCAATTCCCACCCCTTGTTCATTCGACGCTCCATCCACGTGCAAATGCCAGAATTGTGGGGTGCTTGTTTCTTCTTCTAATCAGGGCTCGGTTGGTAAGGTGCATTCCATAATAAAGTATTCGAGTGCTTGGCATTTGATTGCCTTCCTAGGGCAGTAGGTAATGTCGTATTGGCCAAGTTCCATCGCCCACTTTAATAGGCAAACTAATGTCTCTGGCTTCTACAGTATTTGTTTAAGTGGTTTGTCTGTGAGAATTTTAATGGGGTGTGCTTGGAAATAAGGCCAGAACTTTCTTACTATAAGGAGAAAATTATGCGCTAACTTTTGACAATTGAGTAATTTAGCTCTGCCCTTGACAATCGCTTGCTCGTGAAATAGATGGGTCTTTGCGTCCCTTCATCTTCTCGCACTACTGTAGCACAATGGCCTGATCAGTTACAGCCAAGTAAATTTGTATGTTCTCACTTGCTACATGTTTTGATAATATAGGAGTATTGACTAGATGATCCTTTAGGTTTTGGAATGCTGCATCGCACTCCTTAGTCCATACGAAGTTTCGTCCCTTCTTTACCTGATCGAAGAATGGGATACATTTGTCCATAGCTTTTGATATGAATCTACTTAGAGTTGCTACTCTACCATTCAGGCTCATCAGGTCTTTTAACTTCTTTGGGATTTCCATCCCTCTTATGGCATCGATTTTCTCAGGTGTTAGCCACAATGCCACGTGCACTCACTATGTACCCTAGGAACTTGCCCGATTTGATATCAAAGGTAAACTTCAGAGGGTTTAGCTTTATATGATATTGCCTTAGGACTATGAAGGTCTGCTCTAAGTATTTAATGTGATCTGATGATGCCTTGGACTTAGCTAATGTATCGTCCATGTATACCATAACGTTCTTTCCAATCTGCTCAGCAAACATCGAATTAACTAACCTCTGATAAGTTGCCCCTTCATTATTGAGTCTGAATGGCATGACTTTGTAACAGTATAAAACTTTCTATGTTATGAAGCTAGTGTGTTTTTGATCTACCTCAAACATAGGTATTTTATTATACCCTAAATAGTCATCAATGGATGAGAGTAGTTCATGCCCACTGGTTGCGTCTACTAGCTGGTCGATTCTCGGTAATGGAAAACTGTCCTTGGGGTAGGCCTTGTTGAGCGCAAAGAAATCTATGCAGGTCCTCCATTTCCTATTGGATTCCTCACCAATACTTGATTGGCAATCTACTTAAGGTGTACACTTCCCTGATGAACCCATTTTCCTTTAACTTCTTAATCTCTTTGTGTAGGGCGTTGTATCTTTCTTTGTCTAGAGTTCTACCTTCTATTTGACTGGGTACGCTTCTAGGTCGATGTTCAGTGCATGGTAGATGATGGTTGGATCTATTCCTAACATGTCTGAATCGGTCCAGGAGAATACATCTGTGGAACATTTTAGGAAGTCTATCAAGTCATCTTGGGCCTCTAACTTAAGGTTCTTCCCTATCTTGAGAAACTTTGTGGGATCCTCTGGATCTATCTGGACATCTTCAGTA
Organism: Allium fistulosum; assembly: GCA_030737815.1. NCBI lineage: Eukaryota > Viridiplantae > Streptophyta > Magnoliopsida > Asparagales > Amaryllidaceae > Allium > Allium fistulosum. The sequence continues at coordinate 76,437,820 of CM060906.1, forward strand.
TCATTTACTGGTTTTAATTCTTTCTTTGTTGCCCCTAATCTTGGATTTATTTCACTTTATGGTTCTTCTGGTAGCGAACTCACAGAAGGTGCCTATTTCTGGGCTTCCTCAGAGAGATACTATGCATAAACTGAGTTATATTCATGAGTGCCAATCATATTCATATATGTCCTCTTTTCTTTTCACTTAGGTTTGGGGGATGCAGGGCTACTCGCTGCAGTATCGACTTGGGTATTTGATACTGCCATAGTTTTATGCCATGATTTAACTTCGATTTTTCCATTACAAATATCAAAATAAACAACATAATAGTTTGGCATGATTTTATTGCTAGAGTTAAGAGTTACATGATATAATTCTCTAGCTAAAAACCGTTTCCCTCTTACGGATCCCAACTAGGTACTAAATTCATCAGCAAGTCCTTCTGAGATATGATTGCCCCTATATCAACCAAAGAAGGTCTTCCCTAGAAAGCATTGCAGGGCAAGGGTTTATTGATGATTAAGAAGTTTGCATAGAATGACTTATTTAACAGGGAAGTTCCAATTGTGACGAGTAAGTGTGCTAACCCTATTGGAATGGTTGTAGTGTTGTTGAAATCGAAGATCAGTTCAGAGCTGGGTTTCAAGACCTCAGAATGTAATTTCATTTGATCATAGGCAGATTTAAAGATGACATTTACTAAATTGTCTTAATCAACGAAGACCTTCTTCATGGTATAGTTCAAAATCTACATCGTAATGATAAGTGGGTCTTGATGTAGGAATACGACCCCTGCCAAATCAGCTGCTGTGATGGTTATCGCTGGGGTAGGCTTATATTTGATATGGAAGATTACCCCTTGGGCTTTATCTTCATAAACGTATCTTTCATGTGCCTTCCTGCTTGCACCAGCGAGATGCAGGCCCTCTATGAATCAAAGCTATCAAGTTTGAAGGGTTACCAGCTTGATGTTCATTCGGATCTAGAATCAGATGGCCAGTTCCATCTCCTCCATTCTCTCTTTGGAAGCTGCCTAAATATCCTTTTCTTGATTAGCCTCTCTATCTCCTTCTTTAGATGCCAGTAGTTATCATTATGGTGACCATTTGCTTTATGGAAACGACAGTAAGCTCCATCTTTATTATGTTCTGGTTTCTTTCTCTTGTTTGGCAAGTTGTATGACAACTCATATTTGGTTATCTCATAAATCTATCCAAGGGAATAGGTGATGGGGATCTTGGTTGTGAGGTTTAACTCCTTTTGCCAGATTTACGTGGTTCAGATATCAAGGAATCCTACATCCATGGGTAAAGCTTCTTTTTCTTCATTTTTTATTAATTGGGTACATAATTTAATGGTAGGAGGTACCTTTGAATCAAAGTTTAAAAAGAGAAAAATGTCGGAGAGTCCCCCTTTTCGATGCTATAGTGCCCTTTCTATTTATAGCTAAAAAAAGCAAACGGATCACTGAAATTTCTTCTTTGTCATTATTCCTTAACCCTTGGATCCTGCCAGCTGTCGTTTATCCGCAATACCTAATTTATGTGACTGGATTACTGATGTGTTTTTGGTGGGAAGTTGGAACGAAAGCAGGAACTCTGAATTTAGAGCAGGAATCTCTGAAATTGTGGTGGGAGAATTCAGATTTGAATTTAAACTTGCTTATTGGATGCCTAAGGAGTTGGGTGGGAAGCTTAGTTCTGTATGGGTCGGTCTCCTCTCTCTTGGAATGGCTAATGTCTTGAGAGCAATGATAGGGGACCGCCCTGATTATCTCCTATGATGTAGTTGCGTAGCTGGTGATGACTGTTGCCTGGTATTTAGACCGTACTGCTTTGTTGATACCCTTGCTATCATTGCTTGGCTTGGTAACACATTAGATCAGAATGGAGTAGCACTTCCCATTCTGTTCTGGGATGTGCTTGAGGCTATTTGAGCTTTGAATTGCCCTCTGTGCAAGTTTTCTTATATTGTTGATGAGAGAGAGAACTTCATGCTTGTCGTTTGCCTGTATGGTTGGGCCTATGTTGAAGCGTATTTCGAGTGGCCCTGTATATAGCCCATTTAAAGTGCTTTAGGCTTTGTATGACACTGTCTAGGTTACCCTCGCATGTGCTGGAGCAGACCTGTTCATGTAGGTAATTGAATAGTGTGAGTTTTAGGGTTTTGGTTACTTAGTGCACCTGACACTGCTTTCTATGTCTCTGTTTACTTTGTTTCTTTAATATAGGAATGGCTAAGGTGGCCGGTTCTTGTTCCATGTTGCGTGCAGTATTGATCTCTCACTACGCCATAGATGGCCTACTGCAACGAAATTACATGGTGTTGCTAGCTATAATGTAACGATAGGTATGCTGATTTTTGTCTATTACAACACTCGCTTCAAGGTGTTAGCATAGGTATCAACAAGATGTTGCAGTAGCTATAGATGTATTCAAATTAAAAAATTAATAAAATTAGCAATCCGCGTGAATACGATCCAACGGTCTACATTTAATCTGGTTGTTAAAATGGATCACCACTGCAATTTGCCCCAAATTTTCATTTTCCCGCCTAGTTCAGAGTAGATCCCCTTTTGGTTTTCATTCCAATTCGCCTCTTCCCATTCGCCTCCGCCACCAAATTATCACCCTCCTCTTCTTCTGCTTCCTCATTCGCCTCCGCCACCAAATTGTCACCCTCACCCCCAGCTACCCCCTGACCCATCACGACCATCTAGCTCCAACCAGAGCCCCGTCACGACACAAAACCCAAAGCCAAACAAAGTTTTCCGTTCAAACCCCTTTTGCCACCGCTGTCGTCGCCATCAGCTCTCACCTCTAACAGAAGACTTGCTCGCCACCAACCCCTCTACCTTTCTCCTTTAGACTACTTCACCTGAAAACCCTTCTAGTGCCTTAATTTCTCCCAAAACCCGAACGGCTGTCCTCGAGATTTTGGTTCACTTCGTACTTTCCATCGCAAGTTCAGAGCAGATCCCAGGCTGATCTCTTCGTACTTTCTCCTATGATTGCGGTTGCTTCACTTGGTACTGGTAATTTCAATAAGATAGTACGCCCCCCATATGTTTGTGCTAATGCTCCTTTGGAACTTGTTAATGTTTCAGAATCTGGCTGTTGTTGCAGCTTGCGGCTATGTGAGCTGAGGAATTATTTGCAAAGACACGAATCGATTTATTCACTACTAGTTGAACAATTGTTGAGTGAAAGGATTGTGTGAGCTGCACAGGCAGATTCATAGACAGTCGAGCTTGTGTGTTGGCAAGACTGGAAGGACCAAGTTTCATTGATGCAAGCTTTGAGTCCAGCGACCAAAAGGAAACGGTAATGGATGCAAGCTCTGAATGAACAGGCAGGAACTATTCAGTGGTGTAGGTCATAAATGCATAGGTCTGGAAACGTACAAGGAAGTGCGAAGATATTCAGTGATGCATATGTCAGAAGAAATGTGCAAAGCTATCGATATGGAAGAAACATACAAGGAAGTGATAGAGTGCGTTTGAAATGTAGGTCTGAAGTGCAGTATTTGCAGGGAGTGAGAGAAGGTTGGTTGGTTGGTTGGTTCACCATTGAATCTGGATGTAGTTGTATTGGTTGAAGGTTGGTTGGTTGGTTTGGTAAGTTATGGAAGTGATGGTGGAAGTTGGTGATGCAGAGGAGTTTCAGTTGGCAGTGTGATGCCTGAATGTTGGTAGAGAGATGTAGACGGAGTTTGGAGTTTGACAATGGTAGAGTGCTGCTGTGTATTGGTTACGGAGAGAAGCTAATGTGGTGATTGGAAATTGAAAACAGTTTGCAGTAGAGTTTTGGTGTTTGGCCGTAGGGGATTCAAGCAGATTTAGGCGAGGAGATGGAGGATAGGAATTAAGCTCAGTCTTCATTTGTGCATCATTTTACGTCATTTCAAAGAAGGCTCGATCTTCCAAAATCGGATGAATCGGGCGGTGCCCCGGACCCCCGCCGGCGCTACGCCCGGACCCGCTTCTCGGCTCGCCTTCGGCTCGGCTCGTCATATATTTGTCAGTGTCGGTGTCTATATAAATTGAAACTGCATATGTAATGAGTGAACTGAGTAATGTAGTGAGGAATATCTGTATATGTGAATATCATTGTTATTTATCATTGAATTGTAAAATAGTGGAGTCAGGAATTTGTACTATTTTAAATGTTGAAATAAAATATTTATTTAAATAAATTAATGTTTGAATATCAAATTCTACGCAATAGCATTTTATTAAATAAATATTTATTTCTATTAAAAAATCAAATATGCTCTACATTGTGGGCCCCACAAATTCAAAAAGTTAATATCTATAGCAACATTTTGGAATGTTGGTACATACACCTATGGATGTTGCCATAGACCCAAATAGGGTTCTATTGCAACAATATTTCTTATGTTGCCTTAGATAGTCAAAATGTTGCCTTTGAGGTCTGCGGCAACGCGGCAAAATGCATCACCGAGAAAGTGTTGCCTTTGCCCTTTTTTAGCCTATAGCAACATTTTTTGGCACTTCCTGCATCACTTCTTTGGTGTTGCAGTATGCAATCTATGGCGTAGTGTCTTATTTTGATCCTTTTATTATAGAGCTTGGGTTAAGTTAGGAGCTATAGCTATAAATCGCTTCTCCTTCCACTTTGTCTCACTTTCCCTTATTGTGGTTCATGGTAAGAACGGGTGTAACAATGACAAACCATACTCAAACTAGTTGAACCTACTACTAGGTTTGACACAATCAAGAGTTTGTCTACTAAGTCGGGTCTCAAACCCGATATATCTACCAAGTCACTAGATACAAAGGAATGTAAAGCCCTAGTGTCAAATAAAACACATATAGGAACGTTATAAATAGAAAGCATACCGTGGATAGTAATACCCGTTCCCTTCTGCTTCGCTGATGGAGAAATGGACAAAGTTGGAATGACATTCATTGCATATGACTTTACCATCTTCTTCTTGTTCCATTTTCGCTTGGCTCCCCTGTCCAATTATGACTTTGGCCCATCCTTAGAAACAATGCTCTTTTGCACTGGGTATAGGCTCTCCTATCATAAAGCCTTTTTGATTAACTTCTCGAAGCTTCCATCTGTATGACTAATTAGTCACTTCCTAAGATGATCGCTCAACTAAGGATAAACTTTTCATCCTTTCTTAGTGTAATATCAGTGAAAGACAGACCATACTTTGATATCATATCAAATTAGGCCACATGATAGGACATCGAGTTTTGAGCAGCTAAGGAAAATTTCTCTTCGAAGTGAACTCTGAACTGATCCCAAGGAACTGATTCTTGAGAGTCACAGCTCTAAGGGCATTCCACTAGTTCATTGCTCTACCTTGGAGTTATCTAGAGGCCAACTTTTGCCTCCTAGCATCATCTAACTCCAATCATCGAAGATTCTCTAAAATGTATCCATCTAGTCTCGCACTTTAACATCCGACTCCATTCTTTCCTCCCAAGCTAGAATAATCTTAATTCAACTTAGCAAAGTCGACTATGGGTGCTTGCGCTTGAGCACCATCAGGAGCAATTTAAGTATTCTGAACATTGTTTCACACCTTCTCAGCGAAAATGTTCCATATGTCGGATTTAGTCGCCCCTGATCCTACTCCCTCATCAACTCTAGAGATGGAGCTTCTAGTAGTATTTCTCATATGCCGGATCATTCTTAATTTGTGATAAGAATGATCGGTCTCTCATAAAGAAAAACCACGTCAATGGTACTCGTGTGTGCAATGCGACTTATATACTATATATTACTATATAGTTTGAAAATCAAAATAAGCCAACTATGCTTTCTTATATATTCTCGATTCATCCTATAGTGATAACTCATACTCTATCCCTAATGGATCACGGTATCACTTAAGTTAGTTATGCAACCAAAGCTCTGATATCAAATGTGACAATCGCCCTACACCACCAGTACCCAATATACTTGTTCAAATGTAACAGTATTCGACTGATGTAGGATGCTTTTCAAGTAGTAAAGTAACTAAAACATCCAATAATAACCTATCATATATCTCATAGTGCAAGTATAAAATATAATAATAATAATCACGGATATAAAACAGGTGAGATAGAAATATTACTATAAGAACCATCATAGACCAAAGCATAGGTTTAATATAGTTATACAAAGCAAGAAAAAAGTTTATACAACTGATAAATAAACTTAAATGATAAATTGTCTCTAATAATAATCAAACACTGATGTGACGACCGCCCTACACCACCGGCACCCAATATAACTAAATAGTGTGCTGTTGTCATGCCCGGCCAATGTAGGACAATTATCAATGGTTAAAAGAAATAAAAAATCACATAACCTATCGTGTATCTCACAATGCATCAAATAAAATATAATAATCAACTCAGGTATAAAACAAGAGAGTCGATAATAACTATGTGAACCAAATATCAGAGCAGAAATCCATAGCGTTAGACAACATAGTAATAGAATTTATACAAAGCGAAAATAAAATCAAACAAACTGTCCCATGGTAGTAAAGCAAACACTGCCTAGGCTCTATAGTGTTGCACAGTGGAATAAGCAATAGAATATCCATATATAATATGAGAAAGCTCCATCCAACTCTTCCTCTACACATCCACCGTGTATCACCTAGGCCTACTATATAGTCTACTCATTTAAGAGTACCGGAGACAACAAGAAGCAAAGCATAAAACCTCGAGCCAAACAACAATTTGATGTGAGCGATAAATGAATCTCAAAAACTATACAAGTCAATATAGTAAGGAACAAGGGGATACGAACCATATCTGACATGTCCCTATATCCAAAGAGTTAGCACATAATGAATATAGTATGCTACTCTACAACATCATAAGAGTGTACCACATCCTAAGTATAATGACGGTTGTCCAGTTATCCCTATCCACATTACCTATCTTAAGTGGCATCCTTCGAGTAATAGACTACAGCAGAAAACAACACAAGCAAACATAACACCTATCAAACAATCCTCACTATCACTCAATGTGCCTCGGATATATGATAACTCATATGACCATTCCTCTACTAGGGATTAATGGATAAATCCCAATTTTCAGTGTGCTCGCTCATAGCCAGAAGCTAACACTAGACCTATTCCATCGGTCAAGGGTATATGGATCCATTCCATGATCCAAGGGTAGCCATTCCAATTACCCAATGAGCGCCATCACAATACCCCTACATTCAAGTACTTTAGAAAATACTCAGAGTTTCAATGATCCCTTAATATATGTATCTGAGCCTTTTCCTTGCTCATCTAGTTTCAATTATCACCAAGGAACCATTCAACATTCATTTCTTTTCACGATAGAACCATTCAACTTTCTACCCATGGGCCACCCTTCCTAGAACCCGTCGTTTTAGATAATCATTTTGACATCTCCTTTCAACATCCAGTTGTCATCATAGGAACCACAAGTGAACAAATAAACACCTTCAACATAACGTACAAAGCTCCTAAAGTATCCCTTGGAAGTTTGGTCTTAATTGGCCATATAAATTCAAATTGGTACCAATCTAAATTGCTTAGCCCAAAATTTGGCTAAGTCTTTGATACCCAGACCTCTCCCATCCTTGCTTATTTGAGCTTCTTTTCCCAATTCCACACTCCCCAAGTCATTAGCAACTCCCCAATGCCCCTAAAAAAGAGGTTGGTACCAATCTGAATCAGACCGATTCTAATCTGAATTCACCCCGATCTCTTTCCTTCTTGCTTGCTTTGAACTCGTCTTCTTAGTACAACACTCCACAAGTCCTACGACACTCCCTTTTTGTCTAAAAAGAGGTCGGTAGCGATTAAAAAGTGCTCGCCAATTTGTAAATTTTGACTAAACTTTTGATTTAAGTCATATATCAATTTTCTTGCCCTCCCTGAAGTATTTTTTGAAATTTCATAGTCTATATCCCACACCTACTATGTGGTCAAATCATTTAAGAATACTAGAGATAGAAGGAAGCAAAGCATAAAACCTCGAGTTAAATAATAATTTGGTGTGAGTGATTATGGAGTATACGTCTTGTTTGATGATAAAAAATATGATTTTATATTTTATTTTATTTTCAAAGTGTGTTGTAATTAAAAAATCATCAAAACATAATTTTATTTCTAATTATTTTCATCCATAGAAATAATGTGTATTATTATTATTATCGAAAAAGAAATATTATCAAAAGTTGTAGTTAATTTCTTTTTGATATTAGCAATAAATACATTATATTTAATATATTTGTTTGGTATTGTATATTTACAGATTCTTTTATAAAATACTGTTATGAAGAAGTTCCCTTTTAGTGTAATAAAAGGCATGATATATATAGAAAATTAAATAAATAGAGATCAAAAGCATAGAGTTGCATACACAATCAAACGATATATTTTGGAAGATACAATAGAATTTATTTCCCATTATATACAGATTTTATTTTCTATATAGGGAAACAAACTGTCACACAAATCCATATCTTCCTCAATATCATCTCCCATATATGTTTCCATACTTGTATCTCCACCACAAGCCTATATAAACTTATCTACAATCAAAAGAAAAGCACCAGATTCACAATAGTTCATCACTCAATTTCAATACACCAAAAACTTCAACACATCAACAAATCGATAGAAATCCGATCATCTTCTCCACATACAAACAAGTACATGAATAAACAAGAGATATCTCATCTCCACCATCCAAACTTGTATGCATCTTGAAATCTTTACTACTCAAACAAATTATCATCTACAACTTATCTGCATCATCTCAAAGAATTTCAACTATCAACTTTCCTCCAACCAATAGAAATAATCAAGCACCATCGTTTTAAAATCAGCCACATCACTATCAAACGCTTTTCAAAAACAAAATAGGAGCAACAATCAATTACAACATTATTAAACCATGACTAGGTTATACAACTAAGGCATATTTTAAGGCAACAAGCATCATAAGTAAGTTACCAGACCTGAGCAACATAAGTCACTACAGTTTTGGGGCAACATCATCTTCAGCAACACAAGAATCTAATCAAGAAAATTTCATCAAAATAAACATTGGATTCTATCTTACTCACAATTACCAACCAACACAGACTTCATCAATAAACTCTGATACCATCATCAACAGTATCTACGTCGGCATCATTGTCATTGCAACATTCACGTCTTACCTTTATCTCTTCACTAGCAGGTACGACTTCAAATCTCTAATACTTTGAAGCACAAGCAAGACGAACTTTGGTTTTAAGAAGAAGGCGTTCATTTCCAACTCGATCAACGTTAGATTTTATACGGTAGCTCCACCCACAGATGCGACGCCAACCATTTCTGTTGGAAATTTAATTTTAAAATGAATTGCTAAAAATATTGGAAGGAGTATGGAATACCCCTCTTATTGAATAGTCCCACATTGTGGGGAACTACAGAGTGGTCTTTTTAAATATAGGATTCATAAGAGAAAGGATGAGCCTTTTGTGTAGCCAATGTTTTCTCTTATGTTGAGGAGGGAGAGCATGCTGACCATCAAACACGTGCCAGCGCCGACTGACTAACTCGACTCGACCTAACCCGGTCCGGGCCGGGCTTGGCTTGGCTAATGTGATGAAGAGCTCCTTATTTTTTAGTAGTACATTTTTAAACCGACAATGACTTGGTAATAAGACCCAGCAAACTAAGATCTGGTATTTTCTCATGACACGGCACCGTTTCCTACTCAGATTTTTCCCTATATAAACCAAGCTATTTGATATAATTTTTTATCAGTTTCAAAACCGAATTCTCTTCTTCTTCTCCCTTAAAGCTTTCTTAGATCCAAGCAATATTTTTTGGGTGTTATTGACTTACCAGTCTTCGTGCAAGAGGCTGTTGATATTGATTTAGGGTTGATTTATCCTGGAGGCAACGCTGCATCAAAGACTGCTTTGCACGATTTCGGCACAACAGTGAAACGTCTTAAAGAGAGCGATTTAGTTAGTGACTCAGCCACAAATACACTACAGATTCAGATCGAGCTACAACAATTTTAAGATGTTATGGCTTCGATCGTTAACGACTCTGCTGCCCCGATGTTAATATTTCAGGTTTCGGTTGTGTCTGTTGTGCCGTTCAGATTTGAAGGCCTCCATTTCAAAGATGGCGCCAAAAGATGGAGTTCCTTTTGGCTACACAGAAGGTGGTGCATGTGCTACGATAGAAAAACCAACGTTGCCCGAAGAAGCAATAGACGATCAGAAAAAGGCTTTGTAGGACTTGATGGACCATGACTACTTTGCAAAAATTATGTTCTTAATGGCTAGAGTGATGATCTGTACGATTACTACAACTCAGATAAGTCAGGAAAAGAGATTTGAGATGCGCTAGAAAGGAAATACAATACCGAGGAAGCTGGAGAGAAAAAATATGTTGTTAGTCACTATTTGAATTTCAAATGACGGATGATAAATCTATGGAGGTGCAGTCATACGAGCTTTAGAAAATTGTGCATGAGACCATCTCCGAAGGAATGGCTTTAGATGAACGGTTTCAGGTTGCTGTGTTAATTGATAAATTACCCCCTAGTTGGAAAGACTTTACAAATATTCTCAGGCATAAGACTAAGGAGTTTTCCTTAGAGAGTTTGATTACTCGTCCACGTATTGAAGAAGAGGCCAGAAAATAGGACCAGAAAGAAGAGGTGCTTGTTGTATATAGCAATAACACTAAGAATCCACAAACATGGGTCTGAAACCAAATGCGAAAAATTTCAAAAACCAGAATCGCAAACCAAATCAAAACTTCAACATTCAGCCTCAGAATAAATAGAAAAATGCCCCCCTAAAGAATTGTACTAGACAATTGTTCTTATGTTTCAATTGTGGCAAACCAAGCCGTATGGCACGAAAGTGTCGGAATAGGCCAAAACCTGCACCGCAAGCTAACCTGACCGAAGAAGCCCTTGTGGCTATGCTTACTGAGATCAACCTAGTCGGTGGATCAGAAGGGTGGTGGGTAGACACTAGTGCTTCTTGCCATGTCTGCTATGATCATGAAATGTTTAAAACATATAATGCTGTTAATGACATGAAAGTGATGCTGGGAGATTCTCACACCACTATTGTTGTTGGAATTATGATTGTGGAGTTAAAGTTTACATCTAGAAAGAACTTGTTGCTGAAAGATGTGATGCATACTTTAGAGATGAGGAAAAAATTAGTATCTGGTTTCCTGTTAAATAAGCTAGTTTTACTTAAACTATTGGATCTGACTTGTACACCATCACTAAAAATGGTGATTTTGTTGGCAATGGATATGCTATAGATGGGATATTTAGGTTTAATATTTATTTGAACAAAGTTAATAGTTCTGCTTATATGTTGTGTGATTTTAATATTTGGCATGTTAGACTATGTCATGTTAATAAGCGACCGATTCATAACATGAGTAACTTAGCCTTAATCCCTAAAGTATCTATAAGTGATTCAGAAAAATGTGAATATTATAGTCAAGCTAAAATTACAAAGTCCCCACATAAATCTGTGTTTAGAGAGTCAAAACCTTTAGATTTAATATATTTTGATATATGTGAACGTGATGGCACTCAAAATAAGGATGGCAAATGCTACTTTATTACCTTTACTGATGAATGCTCTGATTTCACTTATGTTTATCTCATGAATAATAAAAGTGATGTGCTAGATATGTTTAAGTTATTTGTCACTAAAATTGAAAACCAATTTAATAAGACAATTAAGAGATTTCGAAGTGATGGAGGAACAGAATATGAATCTAGCCTAATCATTAAATTTTAAAATCAACTGGCATAATACATGAGAGAACTGCACCTTATTCGTCTGAAATGAACGGTAAAGCTGAAAGAAAAAATAGGACTCTTATCGAATTAGTTGTAGGTGTTTTATTAAATTAGGGTGCAGCTTCACACTAGTGGAGGGGATTTTATTGACTGTTTGTTATGTTTTAAATAGAACTCCTAAAGCTAAGAGCAAAATTTCACCTTTTGAGATTTTTAAAAATCATAAACCAAACTTGTCTAATTTTAAAACTTGGGGTTGCTTAGCATATGTTTGTATTCTTGACCCTAAAAGAATTAAATTAGCAAGTCGAGCATATGAATGTGTTTTCATTGGTTATTACATTAAGAGTAAAGCATATAAATTTTTTGATTTAAATGCTTGAGTTATTATTGAGTCAAATGATGTTGATTTCTTTGAAAATAAATTTCCATTTAGAATTAGGAATAGTAGGGTCACATCTACCATTAATAATCCAATAATTAGAAATAATAAACATAATGCAAAAATTGAATTTAAAACTAGAAGAAGTAAAAGAGCTAGGATAGCTAAAGATTTTTGTCCAGAATATTATGCTTATGCACTAGAAGAGGACCCTGCTAATCTAAAAGAAGCTTTGTCTTCTTTAGGTTCAGACCTCTGGCAAGAAGCTATAAATGATGAAATGGAATCTCTTTAATCTAATAAAACTTGGCATCTTGTTGACTTACCTCCAGGTTGTAAAACTATAGGTTGTAAGTGGGTACCTAATAAGAAGTTGAAACATGATGGTACAATTGAAAAATATAAGGCTCGTCTTGTAGCTAAAGGATTTAGACAAAGTGAAAACATTGACTTTTTTGATACTGTTTCACCTATTACAAGAATAACATCAATTCGAGTACTAATTTCTCTTGCTTCACTTTATCATCTACTAATTCACCAAATGGATATATTTTTGAATGGTCAATTAGAAGAAGAGATTTATATGGACCAACCCGAAGGTTCTGTTGTACCTGGTCAAGAGCATAAAGTTTGTAAATTGGATAAATCTCTATATGGTCTTAAATAGGCACCTAATTAATGGCATAAATTTTTTTACAATCTAGTTATTTCACATGGTTTTAATGTAAATGAAAGTGACAATTGTATTTATTATAAATTCGAGAATAACATATGCACTATCATATGTTTATATGTAGATGATTTACTTATATTTGGTTCAAATATTCATACTGTGAATCATGTTAAGTCCATACTATGTATCAATTTTGATATTAAAGATCTTGGTGAAGCAAGTGTAATTCCTGGTATTAAGATTAATAAGTCTGAAAAGGGAATTTCTATGGATCATTCTCATTATATTGAGAAGATGTTAATGAAATATAATTTCTTTGAATGTAAACCTGCTAGTACACCATATGATCCAAGTGCAAAACTATTTAAGAACACTGGTGGTGTAAGACAGTCTGAATATACAAGCATCATTGGCAGTCTTCGGTATACCACTGATTGTACTAGACCCAACATTGTCTATGTCATGGGATTATTGTGCAGGTTTACTACAAGACCTAGTATAAATTATTGGCATGCTATTGAAAGGGTCATGAGATACGTTAAAAGAACTATGAACCTTGGATTACACTATTAGAAGTTTCCCACTATCCGTGAAGGATATAGCGATGCATATTGGAATATGTTATCAGTCGATTCCAAATCCACTAGTGGATATATTTTTAGTATTGCAGGAGGAGCTATTTCTTGGAAATATAAGAAATAGACTATTTTGGCTCAATCCGCTATGGAGTAAAAAATGATACCACTAGTTACTGCTAGTGAAGAAGTAGATTACTTAAGAAATCTGCTAGTTAAGATCCTTTTATAGGAAAAACCGATACCAGCTACGTTGATCCATTGCGATAGTACCGTGGCTATTGCAAAAGTTGAGAACCATTATTACAACTGTAAGAGATGAAAAAATCATCGTAAGAACAGTATTGTAAGAGAGTATATCTCTTTAGGATCTGTAAGAGTGGACATGTATGCACTGATGAGAATCTGGTAGATCCTTTGACGAAAGGATTGGCTAGAGAGAAAGTCATTTCTACATCTAAAAGAATGGGACTATTGCCCTTAGAATGAGAACTCAGAGATTGAGAAGTCACTCATAATGGTAACCTAACCTAATGACTGGGGATCCCAAGAACTAGGTTCACTGGATAATAACAAGTTATAAAGTGACATTGATTGAACATGCTAGTTTCATTAGTTAGAAGCATGTAGTCCTAAAGTGATAGGAGGATGAGTTTAACTCTTAATGAAATCTATACTCTATGTGGAGTGGAGTACCTAGCTACAGGAGTACTCTTGATAGATTCACCTATATAAATGTGGAAATGTGGTCGTTTCCTATGGAATTTTTGGGCAAAATTTATGGAGCGTTCACTAAACTGGGATAGAGGTAAAGCACGGGTTATAGATTGCACCCTAAAAAGATTGTGTGTGGTTTGATGTGAGAGATAGTGTTTAAGACTACAAGTCTCTCTAGTATAACCTGGAACTCACTCACTATGCAAAGGTTCAAATCGAAAGATACCTTTGTTTATGCACAATCTTATAAAATCAAAAATTGTTTGAGTATTTTTGAAAATTCATGCGGGGGATTATTGGAAAATTTAATTTTAAAATGAATTGTTAAAAATATTGGAAGGAGTATAGAATACCTCTCTTATTGAATAGTCCCACATGGTGGGAAACTATAGAGCGGTCCTATATAAATATAGGATCATAAGAGAAATGATGGGCCCTTTGGGCACCTAATATTTTCTCTTTTCTTGAGGATGAAAAGAATGATGGTCGTCACACATGCACGCGTCCCGACCAACCGACTCAACTCGACCCGACTCAGGCCGGGATAGGATTTTTTATCAGTTTCAAAACCGAGTTCTCTTCTTCTTCTCCCTTAAAGCTTTCTTAGATCCAAGCAATAGTTTTTGGTTGCTATTTACTCACCAGTCTTCATGCAAAAGGCTGTTGATATTGATTAAGGGTTGTTTTATCCTGGAGGCGATGCTGCATCAGAGACTTCCTTGCACAATTTCGACACAGCAGCGAAACGTCTTAAAGAGAGCGATCTAGTTCGCAACTTGGCCACAAATACACTATAGATCCAGATCGAGGTACAACAATTTCTTTCCAAGCATCTCGGGTATAGCAGAGAAGACGACCTCGACAAAGCTTTAGATCAAAGGCAACTTCCAACTTCGACGATCGTATTGAGCATCGATTTATTTTTGAAGACGAATTTTGTTTTAGGAGCGATGGACATCGTTACCTAAGTTTCTTAAAAAAGGACAAATATTTCAGCTGAATTTTTGTTGGAGAACTGAAATGAGAAGGCAAAGATAAGGGAGGAAGTTCACAAACAAAACCCTTTTCTGTTTCATCTTTACATTTAATCATTTAGGGCATTTTCTTTTAGTTGGTTTTATTTTGTATTTTTATTTTATTTTGAACTCTATATTTTCTAGGTTAAGCTATGGTTTGTACTTCATGGATCCTGATCACATGGTATTGAGTTAAGGTAGGGTTACTAGGCATAGGATTAGTATATTCAAGTTAGCAGAGAGTGCAAGTTTATAGGTATTGTAAGCGTCGAATATATAACTCTAGTAGTAACTTTGGGGGCAACAGTTAGCACTAACGGGGTTAGTGGCAGAAGCTAAGTATATCTGTGTGTTATTTACTTTTTGCATTTATGTTTCCGCATTATTTATCTATTTATTTATGAAATAGTTTAAATACCCTGTTTACCCACTCTCTAGAGTCTATTGCACGATCCTAACAATGATAAACAATCTCAAAACACAATGAAAGTTTATGTAGTATA
Source organism: Allium fistulosum (assembly GCA_030737815.1). Taxonomy (NCBI): domain Eukaryota; kingdom Viridiplantae; phylum Streptophyta; class Magnoliopsida; order Asparagales; family Amaryllidaceae; genus Allium; species Allium fistulosum. Next base: position 76,453,471 of record CM060906.1, read on the forward strand.
GGACATAAGGTATGGAATAACCATGCTCGACTTGTCCCTACATCCAAAGAGTTAGTACATAACAACATATGCTAATCTACCATCATTACTAAATAAGTGTACTATGGTTCTAATACAATATTAGGTGTCTGGGTATCCAAGTACACACAACCTACATAATGGCATCCCTAGAGTGACAAAACAACCATAGAAAACATAGCATCCATCAAACAATCGTCATATCACTCATCCTATATACCCCCTCTCTACAAGCACACTTCGAAGCCTCTGAGTACCAAGGATCCCTTTGCATGCTCCTTCGTAGTCAAACACATCATTATTCCATTTTATTCATTCCTACATTAGAACCTATCCCCATCTTCTACCCACAAGTTCCATTTTACTCATCGTCACAACTCACATCATCAAGTTGTCATTATCGAAACACGTCTAGACATCCATCCTATGTCATAGTGCCATCATCACCAAGTCCCAAAGTCACCCCATAGATTCCTAAGCAAGTCTCAATGCCATCCCTTAGGTTCTTTAAGCATGTCCTAAGGTCAATAAGCCAAATACACTTCAATTCCATCATGTGCAAAATCGCTCGTCGTAGAGCCGTATTGTTTGAACAAAGCATCGAATGAACCATTGCATGCGCTCCCCGAAGTCCCTTGATCATCCACATTAAAAATTGGCCAACTCAACCACTATCAATAATGATAAGTACCGACCATTACAGAGTGGTCGGTGCTAACCACTTTGGTTTTGTACTTAACCAAAAATGGTTAAGTATAAACCAAATAAAAATGCTCGGCATCCCTCTTGAAGCTCAAAGCACACACCTCCATCATCTTTCATCTTCAAATAAGCTAGTATGCATTCTAGCACTCTTCTACATACTTATCACGTCCATTTGAGTTCACATCGTGTATGCATTCACCGTTATGTACGAAATCTATCTCATGGGATGTTTCCTAACACTGTATCGTCTATCAATAAGCATTTTCAACCAAAACAAGCAAATAAGCATACATACAACTAACATAGCATACATCCAACATATACAATATACCTGTGTCAATCAATTTTGGATTTATATAAAACTAGTCTAAATTTAGAAATTTTTAGAAAGTGATATGTTCAAAAGAACATCTGTAATATTCAATTTAAAATTGTTTTAAAACACATTAAAATTTCTTCATAAAAGTAGATGTGGGTTTATATCTATTAAAAATCACGTATTAAAGTTGGAAGTCATTTCCAAAAAAAAATTGTATACTATAATGACAATCATATATGATGAGAGCACTCACCTCAATAAAAGCTACCCCAATTCTGTGCCAAATGGTAAAGGATTTCAATATGAGCACAACGCAAGAAACTGCATCCAAATCGAACCACATATGCAAAATATATGGACGTTAAAAGATATCGATTATATGAATTAACTAACCTAGCTAATCATTAACTAACTTAATTAATTCATTTATAATTAACTACTCTCTCCTGAAGCTCACATAACTCCTTCCCTTACAACCTATACGCACGTAACAAATTCCAATACCACTGTTGCACGCCAATCAATGCTACACCTCCATCAACAACCACCGCTTGCGCTACCAACACCGCATCGCCTAAGTTTTTCAAATTAAAATTTTAATTTTTTTAAAATCAAGTTCATGTGTTCGATCTGTATACCACACATCTGTGTGCTTATAGAAATATATAACAATTTGCATTTTTCTAATTCAATAGAAAATGAGCAAACAAATTTTTGGCCTTATTACCAGAACTTGCATTTTAAGTTTTGAAAATTTGTTTTAAAATCTATTTGTGTTTTTTCCTCCTCTTTTCATAGAAAAATTCGTTCTTAAGTAATGGATTTGGTACATTATTACAATACCTTGGTATGTGATATTACCATTTCTAGAACAAGAATATCTAAAACAAATATTTCCTTTTTAATCTACATTTCTATTTTACACTTTTTACTTTACACTTATTTTCCAATTAGTAAAATGAAGATAGAAAAAAATTAATTAGCCTAAAACCAACCGACATCATTTACTTCCTTATTTCAACCTCATGCTCCAATGAGCCTCAATGCCCACTACCATAAGCGTAACCACAATAAATCCAAACCCGAACCTTCATCTCCAACTTCGCAACCATCTACTGCCGCAAAACCACATCCATCGCCCAAGCAACCCTCGCAACTACTCCTTCATCAGACCAAACAACCAGCGCTAGTTTAGCATCCCCCTAACCACATCTATCTCCTCCAACCGCTTCCCCCTATAGCCATGTGACAAAAAATACTTTTCTTCTTTTTTATCTTTTGAAACTGAGGGTAGGTCTTAAAGCATTATTGCCCCGTTTGAAGTTTTTTTATTTATCATCTTCTATAATAATAAAAAAATTATATAAAAAAGGATCAAATAAAAGCAAGAAAGAAACAAGGCTCTAGGATTCGGACGATAGTAAACAATGAAGTTGAATCGCTAGTGCTACTTAATTGCTCTAGATGGACCGTACTCCTATGTAAGTTTCATTTTTCTCTACAGGTGCCCTGCTTTGAAAATAATTTTTTTGTGAATGACTAAAAGACCCTCTTACTCCCTATTAATTAAGATTCTCAACTAATAAAGTATCATTGAGTTATTTTATTTTAAAATGAGAACTAGTTCTGTCAACCCTAAGTCTAATAACTTCTTTGCTTACATTTGATCGAAAATGAGTGAAAATAGTTTAAGCAATCTTAATTCTCCTAGGAGATATCAAACAAATCAAAACTATTCAAACAAGATAGATCAGTGTAATCTAATTAATCAAAAATTTCAAAATCTCAACTTAGAAGATAATAGATCCTTATCTCTTAGGAACCGATACTATCCAAGTAGGATTGTTCAACATTCAGTCATAACTTTTCAATCGGCCAAAGAAAATAATTTTGAGCTAAAACATTCTTCTATTTAAGGTGTACCAAAATAAATTGATTTTGAAAATGCCTACGGGTTTGGTAATGAATTTGAATTGTATGCATCTACAACTAAAATGCAATAATTATCTAATCAATTAATCAAGCATATGCTTATTCCATTTGCACTTCTAGAAAGTGCAAAAAGATGGTAAGTTCTCTTCCAAAATATTCAATAAGAAGTTGGAATGAATTTGTCACTATATTTTTTAATTTTTTTCCCATTTCATTGAACTCTAAAAATTAAAACCGAAATAAACCAATTCTCTCAAAATGAGGGGAATTTTTTTTTCAGAATACTTTGAGAGATTCAACCAATTATTATATGGTTGTCTCCATCATGCAATCCTTAGGCACCATTTGTGCCAAACTACATACGAAGGGCTAAAGTATCAAATAATGACCCAATTTGAATCGATGTGCGGAGGAGAGTTCATGTCTAAAACAACTAATGAGGTTTGGGCATTCTTATAGACTATTATGAAAAAGACATGTAATGTGAATTAATTTGTGTTCCCATTCGTGCTTCTACTAGATGAGTTCATAGATCCATTCATCTTCCCTTGGAACTCAAACTCCTCAAATAGAACAAGGATTGCCCCATTATATACTCAAGAACAAATTAATACTATAGCTCAAAATAGTGCTTATTCATCCACCTATAATTCTAATTGGAAGCATAATCCAAAATTTTCTTGCAAAAATCCAATAATTCAGCTAATCCATCTCACATGCATTCTATGGTATCAAATTTGAATTATCAAGCCTCATTTCCTTGTGCTCAAACTTCGTAAGTTGCACCTCAATCTTAGTCTTTGAATCAACCATATAAGCATCCTAATTTCCATGCATCAGCTCAGCCTTCTCGGTCTTCTCAACCTTTACAAGAAATTGTGTGAATAAAAAACAAATAATCAAACAATATGCTAAATTGAATAAATGATGAACATGATGAAAGAATCAATGAATGAATATTCTTTCTCAAAACATCTTGTAACACCCCGTAAAAGAAAAAGGAAACTAATTAAAAGAATTAATTAATTATTATTGAAAGCCCAAGAATGGAATATTTACAAACGTCAGAATATGAAAACGAAACTTGCACCATTGTGTTCATAGCAATTTTTTGACCAATTTTCATATATAAAGTTTTACGGTCGGAGTTCAAATGAAAAGGTTATTAACGTTTGAATATTTTGAGTCAATAATATTTATATACATAATTAAGAAAATAAAAATAATTAACTAGCATTAATTACCGCTAGTTAGAGTTAATTGCTTGTTAACTTTACTTAACTTGTAAGAATAATTAACGTTAGGATGAATCAGTTAAGAACAGAGAAAATAATGTATAAAAGGAATTAATCAACGCAACCAAACGGTTGAAGTTAATTAACTAAAATACACCAACCTATCGACATCTTAATTGGGATTGGTGAATGCTACCGGTCGGCCGGTGGCACCATAGTGGTCGATCAGTGGATAATGGCATGTGTGAATTTAACCTAGGCCGAACGACCCGATTTAAAATAAAAAAGTCCAACGGCTGACATTGATTCGAACCCCTATAAATACGGGTCAAACCCCTCGCTTTTCTTCATATTTTTTCCTGAAACAACGACAAAGCTCTGCCATTTTTCCTTCTCCATAAATTCTTAAATTTAAATAAATCTAAGTTTATATATGTATGTACAAGTAGATAATAGCAGAGATAATAGAAAAGAATAATAGGGTCGAATCGAATCACTAAAGCCAAGGTAAATTATAAATCCATGTCCTATCATCTAAATTGAATCCAAACCTCTTCTCAGATCTGTATTTCTACTAGATATATTTATGCATATGGTATATGTATTCTAATATGGAGAAAAATGGAAGTCAAACTAGAATAATAAGGATTAGATCTGGAGATTTGGAAAAGCTAAAGAGGCGAGTGAGAAAATATATACTTTTATATAATATTGGATTTATATCATTGTTAATCTGTTTCTGTATGCCTAAATGTAATTTTGGAATTATAGGCCTAATTGTATACATGTAGTAAATTTATAAACCATGTCTACATATTTTGTGAATTGATAACTTAGATTTAATATTGTATATGTTAGAATTTGGAAAGTTCGAGTAAAAGGTTATCCCTAAATGAGAAAATTATATAGTAATTTCAGGTTCATTGTTTTAATGATGTATGTGAGTAAATGTGAATTACAAGTTATTAAAAAAAATTATCGGGATTTAAATAGTATTTTGCATTGGGATGTAGGGTGTGCAATGTAAATATCTATAAATTATCAAGTTCAGATTCATAAATAAAAGTGTGTCATTTGAAATAATAAGGAATATGCCTAAAAGAAAGTGATGTATAAAATAAGAATATTTATCATATTTTGTAATGTCTATTTCAATAACCATAAAAAATAATTCCTTGTAATTCCAAATGTGACGCAAATTCCCTTCTTAGATGAGTTATAGAAATTTACAATGTTAACATTTCCCTTCAGGGTAGATGTAACTCCAACGCATTAAAATGCAGAAATCCCTATGTTGTACTAAAAGTTTTAATAGTAATAAAAATAACAATAAATCTATGAAATTAATATGTGCAATAAATAGAGTTAAAAATTAAATAATAAGCGATAAATTTCAAGTAAGTAATGGAATGAATAGGTAAGAAAGTTTAGTAACAAAGGGAGGGTAGAAAGAGTTAAAAAGAGCAATAATATAGGATTACTAATGAAAGAGGGAAATAAACAATAAAATATATTCAAATCTTTTAAGCTTAAAAGAATAGTAAATGGCGTTAATTTGACATTAATAAAATAAGGAGTTAATTAAATAAATATAACATAATGTGAATAGTTGAACACTGGAGACTTAGTAATTAAATAAGTATGAAAATTTATATAGATACATATATATGTAGCCTCAAATATATGTTTATGATAGATGTGAATTATTAAAGTTAGCTAAAGGCTTGGATTAAATAAGTATGATGTAGACATTAAAATGTGTTGGAAAGCGGGGTTGGTAGTTTTATACAACAGAATTTTTTCCATCGCAAAAGGCTACCAATAGTTGTAAATACATTATACTGATGTAAGACATATCCAACTATAGGACCCGTAGAATTGTACATTCGTGTACAAGTGAAGGGAATACCAAGTAGGATGGTTCGTCTTGGTCGAAGTGTCAAAGGACAAGTAGAGTCCGCTTCAACATTTTAGGGAGTATTAAGTAACAAGTGGGTATTTCCTAGATTGCATTAGGCAACCTAAATGGGACGGTGCGCAAGACTCGGTGCTATGACAGTGAGATAGGTACCTTATACGGGAGTAGGAGCTGTTTCATAGGTCGAGAACATCATTGGACTTGAGCGATCAACGGAAAGACGGGGGTTGTTCCTAAACAGGCTACACCTCCTACTAGTGTAGATCATGTTTAGGTCATGCACCACCAAAGTTGTTTGTTAGTTTGTTTGTTTATTAGGAGGCAAGGCTAGATAAACCATTATGGAGTTGTTTCAAATACGAATATAATATGGGTAACTATTGTGACGCCGTTATTTAGCACTACGAGAGTTTCTTCGTCATGATGAGGACGTGATACAACGTTAACGATGGATCCTGATGAGGTACTAGGTTTGGGATACTAGCGTGGAAAGTAAGCTGGTCAAAAGGAGGACTGTGGTACTTACACACACATGTAGTAATTGTCTACTTCGAGTAGACAGGGCGTATCATATGCATATGTGGAGATGAGACGACTAAGTAAAATAAAAGATATAACATGTGAGGGAAGGCAATCGGCATAAACTAGTATTTTGTATAAAATATGTAATTTACCAGTCACTAGAACATTGTTCTGACCCCCTCCTCATTGCTACTCACATGATAGATTTAAAGAGACAGATACTAGTACAAGGCGAGAAAGGTGGAAGGATAGATTTCCTTATGCATGCTCGAGACTAACACGGACACTAAAGACTAAAGGTCTCATCCTTGGTCAGTAATTATAAGTATATTATACTTTACTATTATGTTGAGAGTTTATATCGATAGTGATATTATATACTTTTGTTATTTGCAGGATACCAAACACCAACGATTCGTACTTTGGTGAACTTGGGTTTTCCATTTAATGAAAATTCGAGCCCACTGGGTGTGAGTTGTCAGATTTTGTATCAAAACGAGGTTAGTCGATCTTAAGAATTAGGATACGATAAGTGAACGTATTTATGTATTTACCTATATATATATATTACATGCCAAATCCTACAAATTTCGACTATAGAAGTAGTTACAACCATATTTTGATGCGTCTATGAGTTGGAATAATAGACCAGGTTGAAGATATACGCCTATTTTGATTACCCTACTGGAGATAGGTTATATTGGAAAGCTTAAATTTAGAAGAGCATGAGTGCAGCATAAAGAAAGGTCCCTGAAGTTGGATAGTACTTGACTCCCTTGTAGGGCACAGATTGCTCTATGATTGTCGATCCCAAAGGATTGATGATGTACAGTAGGTCTAAATAATGGAAAAGTAAGAATCTATATGTTGTAGATATTTGGAAGTAAGAGTTGAGCTAGTTCCCAAAAAAAGGTATGTAGTAATCACTCCAAGATGATAGCCGGATTTTTAATATTCTAGGAGAAGATAAGTCAACAAGTAAATGAAAAAGAAGAAAAGTCCAAAAGAAGGGACAAAACCACTCTGAGTTCGACCCCATATTAAAGAATTTGAGAAAATATATAAATAATATATTTGAAATGAATTTCAAGGGACTTATTTAAAAGTTTGAAAAAGAAATACTATTTGAAATGATTTTCAAAGGATTTACTTGAAAGTAGAGAAACCCAATTTTGAAAAGTAAGTAAATATTAAATTTTCAAAAAAATAAATAGATAAATTATATATGTTATATTTAAATAAAAAGTTAGAAGAAATTAAAGTTAGTTAAATCGAAAATTTCAGAAAATGGGGTTTGACTAAAAGGTTAAATTCTTTTGAAAAAAAGTAGAGTATACATAGTTCGTTGACTTTTCTAAGATGAAAATTATTTTAATTGTAAAATTCTAAGGGTGGACAATGGGAGGTGGTACAAGTTTAAAATGTGGTAAATAGACGAGGAAAGAAGATAAGAACCAAAAAATAAAGCAGTAGGCGAACATACTGCAATGGTTCAATAAAGAAGATAGTCAATTGAGAGGAAAGCTATATAAAAGAAGCAATTTAGATAAAAGCATAGGTAGAAGATAGTTAAATAGTAGTAACATTATGAAATATAAATAGAAAAAATGTTAGAATTTAAATAAATTAATGTTAGTAATTAGAAACAATATAGGAAATTAAAAGAAATAAAAATGGATAGTCTCCACAAATATGTGTAGTAATTGTCATACCTTTTAAAAGTTCCCCCTATATGCTTTTAGAACATCCGCTAAGTTTGAAAGTCGAAGTAGCATGAATATTAGAAAAATAATAGGATGAAAGTTATCCTTGTCTACTCCATTTTTTAGTAAAAGTTACAAAGGATGTTTTTATAAACACTGTAAAGTGTATTTTTGAAGAAAATGGTTTGGTATAAAAATTGAGTTTTTGGAATACAGATCTTAATAAATAGTTTGAGTTAAAAATCCAATTTTAAGAAATAAAATTCTTATTGTTGAAAGGGCTTTAAAAAATGATTTGAATGATCATTCATGTAATAAAACTTGACTCTTATTCGAAAATAAGGAAAGATCTTTTAAAAATTAAATTGCTACATTTTCTTTTAGACTTAATAAATAAACTTAATTGATTGATCCTAAATTTTAATTTTAAAAGTTATGTCGCCTATAATTAACATGGTTAAAATAAGAAGATTTTCATGGTCCCTTTTTAAAACCAAGCTAATAAATGATTTAATAAAAAGTTTCTAAGCTTATGTTTTTTTTTCAAGATAAAGGTTATGAGGATTATGTACTTCATGACTGTGGAGTTTTTAATTTTATAAAGAGTAGTGAAATCCAAACCAAAATTTTAATATGGAGTATATATGGATGATTGCCTAGGTGAGACGGGGTAAAAGTTAAGGCTATGCATAAAATAGCAATGAATGCTCATAGAGTAGCAATAGTGGACCCCCGTAGAAGATAAGAAATACTGGTATGAGTTTAGGAATGCTTCATTAAACATAGTTGAAGACCATGAAGAAGAACCCATAAGGAAATGGAAAATAGTACCAACATATATTTTAGCAAATTTCTAGGGGTATACCCGCATGAAAAACTAAAAATAAGGAAAGTTTATACTAAGAATGAAGAATACTATCAAGATATTTGAATTAATAAAAGAAGTAACATAATTGACGGTGATAATGGAAGTAATGGATGACCTTATTTATTAGAAGTCGAAAAGGAAAGTTAAGATATGTGAGTTATAATAGAATGACATGTTAGAAAAGTCCATTTAATTTAAGTAAGAAGTGATATGGCCATAACATTATTAATGTCAGTTGAAGTTAAAGGGTTGTTTCCAACAATTGTTTCCTTCAGGTTTGGGTTGTGATCATTAGTTGTTTATGTTCTATAAAGCGCGTACGTTTTTAATGAGAAATGTTCATTTTTATTTGTTTTCTATGGACCGCAACATTTATTGGAAAATGGTAAAATAAGGAAATCTGACAAAAGACACTTACTAATGAAAAAAATACATAAATAAAAAACTGGAAGTTTATAAAATAAATTAGGAAATTTACTAAATTAGTTACTAAAAGAAAAGTAAAGTTAAGTTCCAAAAAGTAGTATGAATTTTGGAAGATAAATTTTAGCAAGCGAATGAAAGGTAGTTAGTGATAAATTTTAGCGAGCGAAACCATGGGTCACTATCCCTAGATCAAGTTGAAATTTATAAGAGAACAAGTGTGTTGATTATTCTAATTTAAAAGAAGAAGTTTTAAAAGTTTGAAAATTTGCCGTGTAGTAGAAAAGATAAAATCATGGACGCTAACTCGTTGACTAAATTCCGACTGTGCAGGATGTATCTTAGTTTGTTTTGAAAAGATAAAAACATATAATTTCGAACAAAAATTCAAAAAACTTTGATTTTTAATAGAAAATTATTTTGTTAAAATTTTGGAAAAAAAAGCAAATTTTTTTTCAAAATTTTCAACTATATCTAAAATTTAATTGAAAATGATTTTGAACGAAAAAGAGAAAATTTCTGACTTTTTAAAATGCCACATGTTTAGCATGGGGGAAAAGTTGACGGGGGTAGCAAGTATGAATTTTACTGTGCAGCGGAAGTGACAGTAAAGAAAAGGTAGTTAGTAATAAGGGGAAAAGCTATTTTAGACTTGGGAATTCTTTTTGCATACCTTGTCGATAGGTAAACCAAATTTGTTTTAAAATAACTCTATTTTAAAATTTAAAAAATTAAAAGTAAATTTTCTTATGTTGACTATACTTGGAAAACTTGGAAAAGAATTAGCGGCAAAAGAGAAGGTTTCAAGATACAAGTGGATGGATACATAAGAGAAGGATGGAAATATAGAATTCTCCATCTAAACTATTTTCCCGACATAAGGATATAGGTTTAGAAAACTGGATTTCTATGTTTTGGATGTTAGAAATGATGTGCTAGGATTTTGAATGGCAAAAATTGGTTGCAAAAATTGGTTGAACTATACTTCTATTCGTAGAAATATAGGAAAATTACGATAAGAAAACAAATATTTTGATCTTCAAAATTTGCATACATATAAAACTGCCAGTGTAGATAGGTTGTTTGCAGCATAATTTCAATTTTTTTTAAAAGAATGCATTCAAGAATGAGGTGCCGGTTTAGTATTATTCAGCGTACATATCATATATGTTGTGATACACCAGACATTTGTACACTATTGGCTGTAAAATTGGTTGCACACTAACTGATTGGATGGCTTAGATTGGTTGCTTGATATGTTACATGATTCAATCCTTAATGAATTTTGGGGGCGAAATTCATTTAAGGGGGGAGAATGTAACATCTCGTAAACTAAAAAGAAAATTAATTAAAAGAATTAATAAATAATTCTTAAAAGCCCAAAAATGAAATTTTTACAAACGTCAGATTTTGGCTATGAAACTTGCACTGTTATGTTCGTAGCAATTTTCTAATTAATTTTCATATATAAAGTTTTATGATCGGAGTTCAAACAAAAAAGTTATTAATGTTTGAATATTTCGAGTCGAAAATAATTGTATATGCAACTAAGGAAACAAATATAATTAACTAGCGTTAACTGATAGTTAATGTTACTTAACCTGTAAGAATAATTAACGTTAGGGTAAATCGGTTAAGAATATAGAGACTAACGTATAAAAGCAAATTAATCAACGTAACCAAACGGCCGAATTAATTAACCAAAATACACTAACCGGTCGACCCATTAATTCGGAATGGTTGACTACTACCGGTGAACCGGTGGCATCATAGAGGACGACCGGTGGATAATGGCAGCTGTGAATTTGACCTAGGTCGGACGGTCCGGATTTAAAATAAAAGAATCTAACAACTGACATTGGCTCGAACCCGATAAATACAGGCCTAACCCCTTACTTTACTTCTCATATTTTTTGAAACAATGGCAAAGCTCTGCCATTTTTGCTTCTCTAAAAATTCTTAAATCTAAATAAATCTGTGGTTTATATACATATATAAAATTGGAGAATAGCATAAGATAACAGAGAAGAATAAGGTCGAATCAAACTGCCAAAGCTAAGGTAAAATATAAATATAGATCTGAATCTAAATTAAATCCAAATCTCTTCTTAGATCTAGATTTCTAACAGATATATGTATGATTGCAGTATATGTATTCCGATAGGGAAAAATAGGAAAGTCAAACTGAAATAGCAAGGATTAATCTGGAGATTTAAGAAAACTAAAATTGTGATTGTGAAATTATATGCTTTAATATAATATTAGATTTATATCGTTTTAAATATGTTTATGTATGCCTAAATATAATTTTGGAGTTGTACGCCTAATTGTATACATGTAATAAATTTATAAACACTTCCTACATATTCCATGGATTGATAACTTAGATTTAATATTGCATATGTTAGAATCTGGAAATTAAGGGTAAAAGGTAGTCCTTGAATTAGAAAATTATATAGTAATTCCTTATTCATTATTTTAATGATGCATGCGAGTAAATGTGAATTGGAAGTTATAAAAAAAATTATTGGGATTTAAGTAGTATTTTAATGCATTGGGATATAGGGTGTGCAATGTAAATTTCTATATATTATCAAGTTCAGATTCATAAATAAAAGTGTGTTGTTTGAATTAACAAGGAATATGCCTAAAAGAAAAGGATGTATAAAAAAGGGATATTTACCGTATTTTGTACTATCTATTTCAATAATCACAAAAGATAATTCCTTGTAATTCCAAACGTAACACAAATTCCCTTTTTAGATAAGTTATAGAAATTTACAGTGTTAACATTTCCCTTTGGGGTAGATATAATTCTAACGCATTAAAATGCAAAAATTTCTGTGTTGAACTAAAGGTTTTAATAGTGACAAAAATAATAGTCAATCTATGAAATTAATATATTCAATAAAGACGAGTTAGAAATTAAATATTAAGCGATATAGTGTAGATAAGTAATGGAATGAATGGGTAAGAAAATTTAGTAACCAAGGGAGTGCAGAAAGAGTTAAGAAGAACAGTCATATACGCTTAATAATGAAAGAGGGAAGTAAACAATAAAAGATATTCAAATCTTTTAATCTTAAGAAAATGGTAATGATGTTAATTTGACATTAATAAAACAAGGAGTCGGTTATATAAAAATAACAGAATGTGAATAGATGAACATTGGAGGCGTAGTAAAGTATGAGAATATCACTACTAGAAAAGGCTAATATTCCGATAGCAGCTAGCGACGGCTTTCGATGGCATTTTTCCGACGGCCTATTGTAGTGTGTATATAAATACATATATACGTAACATCAAGTATACGTTTATGACGGGTGTGAATTATTAAAGTTAGCTAATAGCTTGAATTAAATAAGTATGATGTAGTCATTAAAATGGGTTGGAATGCGGGGTTGGTAGTTTATACAACAGAATTTTTTCCACCGCAAATGGCTACCAATAGTTGAATATACATTTTACTTATGTGGGACATATCCAACTATAAAACCCATGGAATTATACATTCGTGTATAGGTGAAGGTAATACCAAGTAGGATGATTCGCCTCGGCTGAAGTGTCAAAGGACTAATAGAGTATGCTTCAACATTTTAGGGGGTATTAAGTAAAAAGTGGATATTTTCTAGATTGCATTAGGCAATATAAATGGGACGGTGGGCAGGGGTTGGCACTATGATAGTGAGGTTGGTACCATATACGGGAGTAAGAGCTGTTTTATAGGTCGAGAACGTCATTAGTCTTGAGCGGTCAGTGGAAAGACGAGGGTTACGCCTAAACGGGCTACATCTCCTACTAATGTAGATTTGTGCAGTTAAAGTGTTTAACAGTTCTATAGCGGTGGAGGTGCAAAAAACTATAGTGGATATAAAGTGGGGATATAGCAGAAAATAGCGGAGGTGCGAAAAGCTTCATTAGATATAAAATCAAATATCTAAAGTAAATTTATTCTCATTCTCACATCATTTGCCTAGGAAAAAAGAAATATTTTTTAATCTTATATAAAAACCGAGAGTATCTTGATTTATGCAGATTAGATATGGTGACTACAATAAATTTCAAACTTATATTAAGCGCTTATGCCTTAAAATCAGGTCTTTAACCTAACTTGTTGATTTGGGTTAAAAGAGAACTGGTCAAATCAATCTTTATATATTAGTGTTGCTAAAGCGGGTGCTAAAAAGCAGTGATTTAGTGGGAGTAGTGGAAAATAGTGGGGCTTAATGTGAATCTATTGTTTAATAGCACTAAATTGAAATACCATAGCGGTCGAAGAGTGCTATGTGCTATAGGGGAGATTTTGCAGGGCTTTAGCGAGGCTTTAACTACAGAGGTGTAGATCACATTTAGGTTACGCACGCCACAGTTGTTAGTTAGTTCGTTTGTTATAAGGCAAGGCTATACAACCCTTTATGGAGGTACTTCAAATATGAATGAATACAACAAAATTATTGTGACGTCGTTATTAGGCATTACAGAAGTTTCTTGGTATGCACGACGATGAGGACATAATATTGCACTAACGATGGATCCTGACGAGGTGCTGGTCTTGGGATATAGCAGGGAACCTGTCCTAGTCCAAAGAGGGACTATGGTACTTATATATATATATATAATTATTGTCTACTTCGAGTAGATGGGGCGTATCTTATGCGTATGTCGAGACGAGACAACTAAGTAAAATAAAAGAAATAAATGTTATGGACGACAATCGGCATAAACTAGTGTTATGTATAAAGTGTGTAATTTATCCATCACCAGAACGTTATTCTAACCCCTTCCTTCTTACAACCCACATGATAGGTTTAAAGAGACGGGTACTGGTGCAAGGCGGGAATGGTGGAAAGACATATTTTTTTATGCATGCTCGACACCGACAAGGACACTAAAGATTAGAGGTGTCAACCTTCATCAGTAATCATATGTTTTATTATACTTTAATATTCCACTTAGGGTTTATATTGATAGTGTTCAGATATACTTTTGTTATTTGCAGGATACCAAACATCAAGGTTTCGTACTTTGTTGGAATTGAGTTTCAATTAGCAAAAATTCAGACCTACTAGGGTGTGGGTTGTCACACATATTGACTAGAAATATTTAAAATAATATGTCATTCTATTGTGATAAATTTCTTATCATTACAATACATTGTAATTACCATCACATGACATATCATTTAAGGATTTTCTATTTAATATACTTTAAATTAATTATATCACAATATAACAAAGTATATTGTAGGAACAACACATTTATTATGAACAAGATTGTTTATCGAGTTAGATATATGTAACAGGTTAGATGATTGTCCTTAGGGTGTACCGCTAACTCTATCAGGAATTACCATTAATGTCAGGAGAGCAATCGAGATTGCAAATGGGCACTTGTGCAGTAGTGAGTTCGGATGGAGGCACCCATCTCAATTCTCGGACTCTCAAGGGTTGAGAATGAATGCAAATCCAAAGACGACAAATGTCGGTGGCACAATTCATCTGGGAAGTGTATATGTGGATGCTACTATATTGCATGTTGTATTAATATAACTTACTTTACATTATTGGGTTAGCTTAGCCTAGGAAACTTAGAACGCTACTAGCATTGAAGTGTTGTACTACCACTTTACTTATGTATTACGTGTACAATAGCATAGTTCTTGATATCATGTACTATTTCATTATAGTAGCACTATATTTGTATTAAGATGACTTGTTGATGCTGGAGAATAGATACATGAGGTATGATATCCTCTAAGTGTATATGTTGCTCATGTTATATATGTACGTTTATATATGTAGAATTTTTTGATAACTCTCCTCACATTAGATTATGTTTGACTTGCATTTTGTCTTTTTTTTATAACTCTTGGGTACAATCACAAATAAGCTTAGAGTAAGGTTTTTTTGGGACACGCTAATAAGATTGCTAGGACTGGCGATCATTGCTTTATGTATACTAGTATACAACGCACGTACGTGCATCTAATATCCAAAGATTTTTACCTTGGATGGATGTGTGTTTTAAGTGCAAATGTTTTTGTAGTCACAACATATTTCAAGTTGTTTTGTTGGTAATATCGAGGACAAGTTGATAGTGAAATTCCACTGGGTGATAGTCGGAAAAGGGTGGTAAGATTCCATTAACGAAGAGGGGCAATTTTGAAATTTCAAAAAGACGCCATGTAAATCATATTGATTGAATTTTCTTTATTAATAGTAGAGAGTAGTGATATAACAATATAGTTAATTAACCAATTCTATTATATATATATATGAACTTAAGTTCTAAATTTCTGTTCGGTAACTTGACTAATTTCACTTCGGTTGTAAATTTTAACCTTACACGCAGCACACACATAGGTACATACGTGTGTGTTTGACAAAACATGTTCTAAAATGACTATTTTGCTAACATGAATGACTTATAATTTGTATGAAATTGTGCATATAGCATATAATAGTAACATTAATAGTTTCAAGTGTGCATGTTTAACACAAATGACTTATAGCATGTAACATATAAATTTCATATAAATCAATATATTCAGTTCTTAACAACATGGTCTTACTGTCAATCGTGCATATTCTAAACTAACTTCACTTCAGCGTGTTTTGTTATATGTCTTAACACAACTGAATGTTCTTAACTGTGTGAGTTCAGTTCTAACTGTAGTTCAATAACTAACAATATGTATGTGTTCATATATATCGAGTTAAACAATATGCCTATACAATTTCAGTTATATATATATATTCAGTTAATATATGCCTATATATGTGTGTGTTAAACAATATGCATACATATATATATATATATATATATATATATATATATTCGGTTCAGTTAAACAATTTAGTTCATATACATTCAGTTAATATATGCCTACACGTGTGTGTCTCAGATCTTCTTGGCTTGGCTGTTGTAGTGTCTATTAAGACTGAAGTATACCTACATATGGTTTCTGTAATTTGGGTCGCTGTTGTCTGCTGAAGATTGAAGTATGTATGAAGTTTTATGTAATATGTATGAACTTTGAAGTAAGGTTTTGTGCCAATATATTCGGTTAATTTGTATTATGTAATACTAAGCAGACGCAAGGAAATGAGGATAAAGATGCAAGGGTATTATTGGTAATCCAAAAAGATACGGTTGAAATTAGTTCATGGGATTCTCATTATTAGTAGTAAAGATTAGTTATTAAGCTTTATTCAAAACAAAAGTTGTTATTTATGTAGAAAACTAATGTGTTGTACTTGATGTATTATTCAATATTCCGCATGTATGGAGATTTATGTACTCTAATTATCTGTATTATATATTTCTCTATTGATTCTGTATATGTGTGTACTATATATATATAGTTTATGTGCATGTATATTTCATTATATTATATATTATTTTTCTACTACGAAATTGCATCATATAAGTCATAGTAGATAATTTTATTTAAATTTAGTCTGACAATTTGCTGCCTCTGGCACTTGGGGTCGGATGTGTTATTATAGCACTCTGGGTATCGTAAATTGCAAGCCGTTACATTTTATAATGTTTTTTCAACTATTTTCGAACATCTTAGGTAAACTCCTGACTATATTTTCTTTGTTCTTTGCATTAGAAAAATGGGTAAAACAGTTGGTTCGGTTTATTTTTATCAAATAAATTAGGCATTTTCTACTGAAGCATAATTTTCCCATGGTTCATCACATATAACTACATGTCAGCTTCCTGAAATTGATTTTTACATACAATTATTGTACATTAAATTATATAGCACAAACTATTTACAACTTGCATTCGGTAAATTTACCAACTCCTGCCGATACTGCTGAAATGACTTCGACCCTCCGTGATGAGTGACGGCAGAGTTTCTTTCCGACTCACCTGTACATTCAAAAATTGATACATTATTTATCGATCATGTATTTTTTGATATTTACTACCATTTAAATAATTTTAAAAAATTAGTATACTTGTCTTCGCCTCGTCAGTTTCCCAGTATCCCAACCATGCTTGACATACGCTCTCCCCCATCCAACGTGGTTTCTTACCTGATTTCTTGATTTCGGATATCGAGTCCCTATAATTTTTACGCATCTTCTTCATTCAATACCCTCGTGCCAACTGCATATGAACCGTTTGAGACGAAGTAGTATAAAAAATGTAAATGTTTACTATGTTCATAACTTGTCCAATACAGGGACAAATCTAACAAACATTGTACCAGATGAATATAAATGGTCATTTTTTGAAAAAAAAAACGACTATTTATATAACGATCATGTACAACACTCGTGAGACGGGGCCAAAAACTCTATAAGGGACATTAGTTAATTAAATGTGTGTATTTTACGAAAAAATACAGTTTTACTAACTGTTCACATTTACAAAAATATATTTAATTTAACACATTTATTCGACGTATTACATCAACTTAAAGCTGGTTTAACATTTTTGTCATTTTTCAACGCACACAATTATAATTTAGACTCATGCATTTTTGTTGTTGCATAAGTCAATACGTGCACAATATAATACTCCTAGCTTGTGCATTCATTTTATCTTATTCCAACTAACACAATACAATGATAGCAGCGCTATACACATATACAATTGTAGAATCAAGGCATAAACAACGATTTACATATACATGAACAACCACAAATTATACCCGTTTTTCACAATTTCACGATAAAAGATGAAATAGGTATACCATGAAATGCTAGAAACTATTATAGCACTATTGGAAACAATTTCAATCACCAATTAGCCCTAATTTATCAACTTATGCAAATCTAGAAATATTGTAAAAATTGAATTTTTCGCGAAAATAAGATATTATACCTGAGCTAGAAAGCAAGAGAGTTTGAATTCGTAGCCGGGGAGGATGTAAAAATACGAAATTAGTGATTGGAGGCTTGGGGAGTGAATTTGGGAATTTGGGATTAAGATTTTAGGTTTGCTGAAATGGGGAAGAAGAGGCTCGGCTGGGCCAGAAATACGCGATTTTCCGACGGCTTCCGACGGCCCGTCGGAAGCCGTCGGAAGCCATCCCTCCCCGGTCGTTATTTAGCCATTTTCTAGTAGTGTGCAAAGAATGGGTATACATCGAGCATTTTACACTGAACCGTGATTTCCCCTGATTCATTACATATGACTACATGTTTCCATCTGGATTATACTGGCTCGTGATTTGTAGTTTTTTCTGATATGACCGACCCATTTGGATATGTTTGCTGGTTTGTGCCAGTGTTTAAAAAACATGACCGACCTCAGTTTGACTACGGTTAACCTTCAGCCTTGAAGCACTATGGTTCTGAAAATAAAATAACCTTGTGCGTGCATGAATCCGCGGTCTAACATCAAAACATTGAAAAAAAACCTTTAGACCGACTTCTTTCAACCACACGGTTCTTCAAATTTGAGGAAAAACTATCGTATCACTCTTCATTTTTTCCACATAATCAATTTAACAAGTAATTTCATAACCTTAGCTATCAAATTATTGAATTATCTTATTAACCTTGGATGACATGATACATTATTAGTGTACATTTTACGAATCATTGTTGAACCGAAACTTTTTCATCTTAATTAAAATACAAGTAAATTGGTAATTTTGCTTTAAAAATTGTTATATACTTATTTCAACTAATATTTGTTATGAAATGTTCAAAGATAATTTTTTTTTAAAGTTCAATATATTAATTATAGTTAGTTAAATTTTAACATTAATTGAGTTAATTTTACATTTAAATCGGAAAAATAGAAAATAATAATCAATGCGTTTATTACGGTCTGACCGATTGAACCACTAGAAGTCTAGAACCTTTGATCTTGCACCAATTCGGTTCGACTTATGGTTCGGTTTTCGAAACTATGGTTTGTGCTTTGGTTTGGTTTTTTATGTTGGAAAGCATGTTTTATGGTATTAGAGGTAAAGTCAGTTTATGTTGGATAAGACATAAGTTGATGTAAACAATATGATAAAACAGAATACATCTTCAAAAGTTCGATTCTCTGAATATAAAAAGAAATCTGAATGTAATTACGAGTTAACTCTGGTTACCAACAGATTTATGGTTTGTATGCCATATCAACTTGTTCATGTGGTATCCCACAACACAGGTACTTAATTAAGATCTTTTCTTCAGCCAAATACTTCAAATAAAAATAAAACAAACATTAAATAAATAAATAAATGATAATCTATGTTCTAGAGTTTCAAATACAACACCAAATCCACATTCCATTTGCTGTTCTTTCACACCCACAAAGATACGACCTGTTTCATTATTTTCAATAAAAGTTTATTCACAATAAATTGGAGATGTCAACTGTCGTTTTCTCCGTACTTGAATTACAGTAGATTTACTCTGTCAGGAAAAAGACTGCGCTATTCTAGGTCTTTTCTTTTGCAATCATAATTAAATTTAGAGCATTGACGTCTACTGAATCAGATAGGTCTTTAGTACATGTGCAACTTTTATTTACTCGTATTTTAGATCATGTGCACATTCTTTATCTTTACTATGCATTTTTCTAGGAATCACATGCAAGCCTAGTTTTGCATGAACAAACTTGCGAAAACATGAAGGTATTCAATACTTCCACAAGCAGGACTTGAGCTTGTAGTTAAAAAGGACTTCGTGTATAAGCAACATAACTATGGAAGGTAATAAACTTAACAGCTGAGTAGTTATATAATACATAGATATAACTGAGTAGTTATATAAGATGCGTATATAGCATCATACTTGGGAATAGTCAAATCCATGGTTGATGCTATATAGCTTGCTCTCGGTGCATCACTCCTGCGCATCTTGCTATTTGAACTTGAAAGGAGAACACCATCAGGTAATATAATTTTTCTTCTTCTATCATTTGGTTCCACACTTCAAATTTAAGAAACAGTGATCCATCTAGCTTTATGAAAAAAAATTATCTATCTTTTAATCGTGTCTTCTTTCCATTTGCCAAATCAACCAACAGATCGTTCTTGATATCACCAAAACAAGTTGATGTATATTTATCAGCTATTAACTTGGTGTAACAATACGTTAAAAACGGAATACATTTTCTGCTGATTCTCTGGATATAGAAAGAAACCTGACTGTACTTACAAGTTAATTCATGTTTTATCCCACAATACAGGTGCTTAATTAAGATCTTTTTTCTTCTTCAGCATATAATACTAGAAATTAAAAAAATAAAAAGAAACATAGAATAAATAAATGGTAATCAATGCTCTAGAGTAGTTCTGTTAACGGATATTTCGGATTCGGCTGTCATATCTATACATCCGCAATCATTTTCGGATATCGGATATCCGCATCTGCGGATACGGACGGACATTGGATAATTATGCTCCACCCACTATTGATAAATCAAGAAACACAAGTAGAAAATTTTAATTTTACACGAATATTTTTGCAATCTCATTGATCATAAAATTATGCAGAATCAACAAATATGATATAACAAATAGTTATAAACAATTAATATACATTTAATACATATAATATAAACGATTAGCATAATTAAAAAAATTACTTTTAATTGTGCTAAAATAAACATAAAGCAAACTATAATTTTTACAAAAACCAAACGGATAATTTTCAAATACGAATACATTCTTATCCGCATATGCATTCGTTTTTTCTAATATCGAATATTTATTTGCTTTTCGCATACGGATGCGAAATGATTTCAGATTTTTCTGATATCAATTGACAGTCTTACTCAGAGCTTCAAATCCAACACCAAATCCACATTCTATTTGCTGATATTTCACACTCACAAAAGATACGAACTGTTTAACTATCTTTAATAAAAGTTGATTCACAATAAATTGGTGATATCTAACTTCCGTTTTCTTCATACTTGAATTATAGTCGATTTCATCGGTCAGGAAAAAGATTATGTAGTATGTACTATTCTAGGTCTTTTCTTTTGCAATCATAATTAAATTTAGAGCGTTGATATCTACTGAATCAAATAGTCCTGTACAAGTATCTGTTTTAGTCGGTACCAGCTAATTCGTCCATATCTTGTAGGACCAGCATTTGTTAATCCAACCATAATACGTTGAGCTTGTACTATGCATGCTTGGTTATATAAGGAGGTTTTATCCGTACTTCTAAGTTACTTACTGATCATTCTGCAATGGTTTTTAAAAATCGAATATTGTCCTCGGCCATGTTGATACTTTTACTACCCTTCTACTCCATTTCATTCTTCCTGATCATGCCCATCATCCAACTCTTAATATCTCTAAACCATTTCTACTGCTTTCCGGAGTCTTCCTTCATCCAAACCGAGTCAGTTCAGTTCGACCAATTCATGTCATTTTGCGACACCATTCTGAACATATCTCGGTACAGTAAGAGGGAAGTGGAAGAGGAGATGGAGTGCATCGTGTGTCTGTGCGACATTGATGAAGGGGATGAGATTAGAGAACTGAAATGCAGGCATTTGTTTCATAAGTCGTGTTTGGACAGATGGATTGAGTTTGGACGTGTTGTGTGTCCTCTTTGTAGGGTTGACCTTGTTCCGTTTAGAGTGAAAGCAAAGAAGACAGGTGATGATGATGATGATATGGTTTTTTGATTCGTGGGATTATGGAGGTGATGGTTCGTGGGTTTTGTGAACGTATGTGTATGATCTTGGATGTGTAGTTTCTGGATAAATGAAACGTATTGCATTCTTTGATTGTTCATTTCTCATCGCTTAGAGATGGCGATTCTTCTTCTCCTTTTCCATTCTATGTATTTAGAAACTTCTATTCTATGTATTTAGAAACGGTTGATGTGTTTGTTTTGGAAGTTGGAAGATTCACCAAAAGAAGGTTAACTATTCATTCACGAAAACACGTGCTTTATACTATACAAGACCGGGGTGGAATCCCAACATAAGATAAATAGCATTTTGCAGCCGGAACATGCTATAAAGCCCGAAATTCAAGGGTGCGGGTTTTGTCCGAATCAGCGGAATTCATGGGGGATAGTTGATTTTCATTATTCAACTCAATTGCATCTCTTGGATTGATTTCGGGCCACTTTTCTCTTACCCAACTTTCGGGCTTTATAGAATTGTTGTTTGCCGCCATTTGCGAGGCACAATCCTTCTGTGCTCAAATCATCTATTCCATGTGCTCACTGTCTGTCAACAGTTGATTTTTTTTGTCATCATCATTGTATTTAATTCAGTGGGTCTCGCATATTAATAAGATCACGCTAATCAATCATTGAGATTTATTTGGACAGATGGAAACATGAAGAATAAGGACAGGAGATTCCATCTGGCATTTGCTCTATTCATAGTTGGCTGCAGCTTATTGAGTGATTTTAGACCATTTCGTTTTTCGCTTCACCACTTTGAATTGAACAAGTTGTCCATAACACCTAGAAGCACTTAATATGTTAGGTGTGGCTCGCATTGTAAATGGAGTGGATGCGTGGATTGAGCGGGTTAAAAGTCCCACATCGCAAGATATTCGGAATAATCGTGGTATATATATGGGATTGGTGGCACGTAACATTGGGGATTCCTTTTGTTACAATGTGTTGCCAAGACCAGATTATATGTCCGATGGGAGGCGATGGAGGGATGTTCAATCGGGAAGCCGGCATGGGAGACTTCGACCGTTGACCCCGGATAGACACGGTGAAGCGAACGCGTAGGTGCGCGGGAATGCCGAAACTCAACATGGTATCAGAGCTCCATGGTTCGATGGGACCGGTATGATGCAACGTGACCGAAGCATGGCTTCTAAGGGGCTTGAGCATGGGATGCTCGTCAAGGTGGAGATATGGTTAAGCAGTCGCTCCATCCTGCTTATGAGAACTCAGGGTAGCAGCCTCATACAACTGCGTGGATTGAGCGGGTTAAAAGTCCCACATCGCAGGATATTCGGAATAATCGTGGTATATATATGAGATTGGTGGCACGTAACATTGGGGATTCCTTTTGTTACAATGTGTTGTCAAGACCAGATTATATGCCCGATGGGAGGCGATGGAGGGATGTTCAATCGGGACGTCGGCATGGGAGACTTCGACCGTTGACCCCGGATAGACGATGAAGCGAACGTGTAGGTGCGCGGGAATGCCGAAACTCAACATAATCAACCACCAAAACCATCAAAACGCAAATGTTAAATCAATTCAACATGAAAAAAAATTGTTTGCCTTTTCTATCTAACGAAATAAAATGACATTTTTTGATGTTTTATTTACCTTCTTCAGTTCACGGAATCACAGTACATTTCCTCATTAACTCCATTCACACCTTCAACCATCGGAAAAACCCAACAAACCCAATCACAATTCATTTCGACCATAGTTTCCATGAAGAAATCACTCAAAACAAATTATATTTTTGCGATCTACATGGTTTACAATGTCTAAATTGCTAGAAAAATTGCAGAGTAGTTTATAATATACTATAACTGTTTTAATTAACTGACGAAAGAACATGACATGAAATTATGGATAAATAACATAGGTTTTCAGGACGGTGGATCTCACCTAATTTTCTCAAATTCAAGGCCACATAATGAGTTTTTTCCTTTAGGTGTCTAATATAGTCGAGTGAACCAGTATTTTTGCATGTATAAAGGGAAAACACTCTGAATCAATTAAAAAAATAATTAACTATTAAGAAATAGAAAGAAAATAATAGAACACACCAAACAAAAATACCATTTTACAATACTGATTATGCAACAGTTCACCAAAGTGTTGTAAAAATGCTAGATTTTTCACAACATTTGTTACGGAAAACGCTGTAATAGATTTTTCTAAACAACATTTTATGTACAAATGTTGTAAAACAAAAACTATCTACAATGTTTGTTTAAATTGTCATAAAAAACAACTTTTAACAAGGACTTTCTTACACTGTATTATGATTACTTTTTCATAACATAAATGTAATGTTATTGAAACATGCGAAAAAATACGTTTTTTAAACATTGTAAGTTTATTGTATTAAATAATATTTATCAAATGTAGTAAACTCGAAGAAAAACAACAACAAAAAATAGTTGTAAATTCTATTTATTTTTTATTTTACAACACCTGCATAATTGTATCACAATTCATATTTAAGACAACGTTTATTTTACATTGTTACCAACATTATATTTAACAACATATGGTTGATGTTGTTAATTCTCCAATTTCGTCAATATTCTAGTGATTAACATTGTCATAAGCACGCTTTATAACTTTTATATGGCATTGTTAGAGCTCTAAATAAAGACAACAAACTATAAATATTATGTTTAAAAAAAACGTGTAATAAGTTCAACTTGACGTTCTAATTTCATGTTCCAAAGAAAAAAGTTTTGGTAAAATTGTAAAATATTTTGCATTTAATGATGTTTGTTTGATATCGTAAAGTACATCACATTAAATGTGTAATAAGTTCAACTTGACGTTCTAATTTCATGTTCCAAAGAAAAAAGTTTTGGTAAAATTGTAAAATATTTTGCATTTAATGATGTTTGTTTGATATCGTAAAGTACATCACATTTAATGAAGTTAATTGATATTGTAAAATATTTTACTAAGGATGTTTTATTACTAATTTGTACAGTTCATTATGCATTTTCATG
Organism: Allium fistulosum; assembly: GCA_030737815.1. Taxonomy (NCBI): domain Eukaryota; kingdom Viridiplantae; phylum Streptophyta; class Magnoliopsida; order Asparagales; family Amaryllidaceae; genus Allium; species Allium fistulosum. The sequence continues at coordinate 76,478,733 of CM060906.1, forward strand.
TTTTAACAATGTTTAACTCTCAATTTTTCAACTAGGACATACCAAATATTACAGTTTAAGTAGGCTAGTGCTGACCTCTTCAATCCATATCAAAGTACCATTATTCAGAAGTTGAAGGACATTACATTAAACTATATTTGAGCTTACTTGAATATATTATAGCGTGAGCATTACATCGAACTATACTCTAACAATTTGCTCATATATTTAACTGCAACTTTTCATTTACCTATTGCAGTTGACAAACATCAAATGTCCAACTTTGATAAACTTGAATCAGACATTTCAACAACTAATCCAAGTTGAGCATCATCAAACACCATATAAACAACACCGAATTAACTAGTCTTAAAAGTAAAAGAATACATCATCCGATTTTGATGGTAGAAAGAAAAATACACAAGGAGTCTGTGATTATAATCTAAAGGTTCCTACAAAAGTAATACATGCAAAAGTACATTAATTCATGGCTAATGTTCGATACCTCAATAGATTATCTACCTTTCGTCTCATTCTACTAGGGATGAAATTTCAGAGTGCGACTAATGGAGCAATGTTGAGAGGAAAACCTGGAATTATCCACAAGTATCGATCTGATCTTGTTAGTTTTGATACCTGATTTCGAATCTGAAGAAGATGAGGCCATTGGAGATACTCGCGAAGCTTGAAGAAGTCCTAACCCTAGGTGCGGTGAAGGAGAGGCGAAGTCGCAATGCTTTGTGGCTTCATTCGGTGGAGGTATCACTTGGATCGGTGTTGAGATGATTTGAGGAAGAAGGAATATGGTTCGGTGATTGAAGAAAGGATTGTGAAGCGGTGAAGGGCTGATGAAGAAAGAAGAAGTGATTTGGTTTGATGGCCAGTGCAATGTTTACCTAGTAGAGAAGGGGATAATGCCGAATGAAATATTTCGTTCGGCGGCATGCCGGTCCAAATCTTGTGCCGCTTCAAATATTTGGTTCGGTGATTTAGGTTACCGCTCCAAAAGTGTACCGATCCAAATGATTGCTGGTCCAAGTGTTGTATGCCGAACCAAATTGTGTCGAACTAGATGCATGCCGAACCAAGTAGTGTCGCTCTAGATGTTTGGTTCGGAGAACTAATGCCGAACGAGATGTGTTGTGAACTTAGCCGATCTGGATCTGGAGTACTGATTGCGGGACCAAATCGTGCCGGACCAGATTAGCCAAACCAAACCTCAAGGCTGCTATATAGTAGCTACCCCTTCCCATTTCTTCACTTTATAAATGGTGGAGCTTTTGGACAATAATGGTAGCCATCCTAGAGAGCTGAAACTCTGTAGAATTTTGTCTATATTGTTAATTCTTCTTATGTATAACCTCCAAAAGTGAATCAATCTTGTAACTCTAATCTTTCAGTGATTAATAAAATCTCCTCTCCCCAATTGGACATACACTGCCTCGTGGTAGTGAAACCACTATAAATACTGGTGTTATTTATTTTTCTACATTGTATTGATCTGTGACTGTCTGTTAAGGTGTTTATCTCTGTTTGTTTCATCTCACTACAATCACGATCTTGTTGTTTTCCACTTCGTTGGGTTTTTTATTCCTTTTGACTGATCATCTAAAGGGAGTTTCCCCAACAGTTTGGTATCGGAGGTGCAAGGTTGATTGAGGAGTGTTAGACACTATAGTAGGAGATGAAGGTACTTAAGTTGTTTCAAGACCCTATGTCAGAGGGACTTATATCACGTCAGGATCACAGTTGTCAATAGAAAAATGGAATGTGGATAAAGACTTCGAGAAGTGGCAATGGAGGATGAAGGCTGTTCTAATGAGGAATGAAGTCCATCCAGTAGTGTTTTCCCCTGAGGAGTTGACGGCTGACATCTTAGTCACGGAAAGGAAGGAGATGGAGAAATGAGCATTTACTACTTTACAACTAGCTATGGGATAAAATATTATCTCAGAGATTAGCAGTGAGACCACTGCTAGGGGCATTTGGATCAAGCTAGAAAATCTCTACGTGAAGAATTCTCTAACTGACCATCTGATATTACTGAAGACATTTTTCACCATGCGGATGAGAGAGGGTACTTCAGTGAAGGAACATCTTAATTTCTTTGATGATCTCGTGATAAAGATGAAGATGGGTGAGGAGCAAATGACAATGATTCTTTCATGTTCTCTTCTAGATCATTACGCAGGTTTTACTAACAGCCTTATCTTCGCTAGAGACACATCGACAGTGGAAGGTGTGAAGTTAGACCTTCTATCTGAGGGCTTGAGAGATCAGATGAAGGAGATAAGTGAAGGAAGTAGAGGTGGAAGTAGTAGTCATGGCCTACTTGTTGAAGGCATTTTCTACAACAAACTTTTAAAATATATTTTTTAAATATATCATTTTATATCCAAATTTATTTTCAAAATAAACTTATATATCGTTCAAATATTCTTACAATATTATGCAAAGATTTCTTGACTTGGAATTTCTTTTCAAGAGGTTTCAAAATAATATCTTACACTAATAATATTAGAAAAAGTGTTATCAAAAACATTTTTAAACAAGCTTTATAATAAAATTTCTTTAAAATTTAAGGATTTTTTAAATTCATTTTTTTTCAAATAGATCTAACTCAAAGATATTGAAAACATATTTGATTGGTTTTAATCAAAAAATTAAGACTAATATACTCAACTTTTTATAATAATTATTCTACTTCAAATCAAGAGTATAAAATTTTCATACCTTCATAATCATTTATAAAATACCCATTCAAATATTTATTTTCAAATCATGGGTACATTTTCTCTTAAGATTATTATTAGAGAATACTTTTATAAAATACAAATATGCTCTCTCATAATATACCCTTAACTCATAAAAGGGCATTCCATTACCCGATCTCTTAATGAGTTTACCCCAACTGGCTTAGGTGTTCGCTCAACCAAAGCTCTAATTCCAACTATGAAGACCTACCATTTTGACACTCAATAGTCTAAATGATAGATTATCAATGAGGTTTTATTTTAAAAAATAAGATACAGAAGAACAAAATACAAAATCTCGCAACAGAATATAAAGATATAATAAAATAACAGTTCATGAAGTTGTTAATAATATTATTACATCAGAGTTTAAAAATAAATAGCAGGTGGAAATACAAATGTTTACTAATCAAGAACAACAAAATATAGAGAAATAACTAAAGTATTCAAATCCTTCTTCAGCTCCATAAAATAAATGTCTATCAGTAATGTAAATATTAAAATAGCATTAAGGCTTTACATTGATCTCCCTTAATGCATTTTTAAGAATGTAGTCTATGCAGGTTCTTTAACACAACCAGTAACATCGGTAAAAAGTGAGTCCTATATAGATACAATACTAAAACAAAATGGTAGTGGTCTCACATAGGTATAATCGTATGACAAGGCACGTGAGGCAATGCCCAAGGTAGGATATTATCGTTTTACTTTCCATGACAGGTCGTAACACCTAACGGCTGACCGCGTCCATGAATCCAAGATCAAGGTGCACCAATTGAGTTTAAAATTAAGATAGTGATATAAGGGAAAGATGTCTGCTAGAGGTAGCTGATTCATTTCTAAGTATAGCTCCTGTTTTAGTCATTTCAGATTGACACAAGTGTCGGGATCATCCATTATCATTCTTTTACTTCAATCCAGCAAACGTTCGCCAATTCAACCTCTACAATCTAAATAACATCCACCGTGTACGTGGTTATTAAAGTGATTCTGGTAATTGATGGAGAATATGCCATTATCCGGCCCTGGTCTCTTTAATAACTAATAATTCATTTTTTAAAGTATGCCATTTTGTACATTTTAATTTTTACAGAAAAATCCTTATAGATTTTTAGAAAGTGTTCAGCATAATAAGTTCTTCATTTTACATCAGGAATCTATAGAAAAAGTTTCAAAAATTTCTAGAAATATTTATTATTTTTCATAGTCGAAATATATTAGATTTTACACTAATTAGATTATAAAAACCTAAAAATTTTCAAAAAAATTACAAATTAAATTTCAAAGTTCTTAAAACACCTTTCTAGAACTTTCAGTAAACTTTCATATTTTTCCAAATTAATTTAATAATTTTCCCCATATTTCCAAACGGCTAATTTCAAAGGTTAAAATATTAAAATTATTATATAATCGAAATAAATATAGGTACCTTCATTAAATATTCTCCAAAAAATATGATGGAGCTAGAAAATAATTTCATGTTAATTTAACATTATTACAAATTTTCAAATTTCCAACAATCTCATTTCAAAGAATAAAATATAGAAATTATTAGATATAGAATTCAGTATAGGTTTCTTTACAAAATATTTCTATTTTATTGCGAAGAAGTAACAGAAAAATTTTCAGGTCATTTTAATATACTTTTTAGAAAGGGGATTTTCACTTCAAGGGCTTATTTATGCAGGTAATAAGTTTTAAGGACACTATTTAAAAAAAATTAATTTTAAGGACATTTTACAGGAAAAAGATAAAAGAATTTATCATTTTCAGTTATACAGAAATAATGATAAAAAGATTTATCATTTTCCTGTATAACTTAAAAAGATAAATGAATTTATCATTATCCTGTAAATTGTCCTTAAAACTAATTATTTAGAAGTGTTGTCCTTAAAACTTATTACCCTGAAAATAGAAGCCCTTCAACATAATTTCCACTTTTAGAAATATATATTTTCTTAATTTGAATTCAAAATTTTATAAACGAATTTCATAACAACTACTTGAAAATCCAATTTAACAAAAAATTCTAGAATTTTATTCTTAATAACTCATAAATTTTCCAGAGGTCGATATTTTTTTTGTGAAGAATTTCCAAATAAAGAAAAAACGGCAATTTGTTTGTCAAAATCACATTTTTGGCCAAATGATAAAACTATATATTCTAACTTCTTTCATATATCAGTATAAGATATCCTAGGGTTTTATCATGCTATTCAATATTCACAATATCCACATGACAAGTAATATAATTTCGATAATTCAACATATCATAATCAACAATGCAACATATTATTCCATTACATAATCATAATGCATCAATTATTAACATATCATGTGCCTAAATTTTTTTTCGTAAACCAAAGTTTTTAAAATATTTTTCTGCATTTTCCAGCAAAGTTTCAAAAGTTTCTCACGTATTATACTAATTTTCCATAATTTGCATAAAATCCATCTTTAAAGAATATATCATAAAAATACTTTGATGGCCAAACTAAATTTAGGTCCTTTTATTAAATATTTTTCTTATGGTATACATAAGCTACAGAAAAAATTTCAAGCCATAACTTTTTTTTTATAAAAATGCATTTTCCAAAAAAAGCTATTTTGAAAAATAAAATATAAAAACACTTAATCAACCGATTTAAATATATGTTCTTTTACGAAATATTTTTCATTTGTTATCATAAAGCCATAGAAAAGTTTCCAAGTCAAAATAACACATTTTCATAATTTACACATTTATTAGTACATAACTTCAAAAATCCATAAGTAAAAATCTACACATTAACATTTACAAATAAATTTGAATAATATGTTCAAATCTTTAATTTACATAACATATAAAAAGTTTAGACATAAACACATTTATTTGTGCAAAATTTTCAAATAAGGACAAAAACGATAATTATATGAAATTTTGTATTTTATGGCCAAAACAATAAATTTCATATTCCAAATTTCTCATAAATTAATGTCATATATTCAAGGGTGTTCTAGTTTTTATCACATTGTTCGATGTCCATAATATCAACATATCAATTTATAAAATTTTCAAACAATTACAACATGGCATAAACATGACATATATCATCACATATATAATCAAATATATAATCAAACATATAATCACATGACCAAACATCATCCAATTAATCACATATTGATGAACTTAACTTACCATTAGTTTTTATTTAAATTAACTACACATATACCTACAATTATCACCATATTAATGGGTTTAACTTGCAATTTAATATTTACTAACTATATACACATATCAAAACAAATATATATATATATATATAATTATAATTATCAAAACATGCAATCGAGTTAAACTTGAATTAAAATTTATAGTTGATGAGAGTCATAAAAGCACTCACTTTCTTACGCAATCCGAACACTGCACGACATGGACATGGAGACACGAATACAGCATTACAGATCCAACATGCATACTACGAATGGACTGGACTGTTGGGCATCAGTCATCGTCCCTAGGAATAAGTTAATCGAATATGTATGCTACACAATCACTTTGTACCACAAACAACTTCATGAAATCTCTACGAAGCAATTGTAATTAACAAATAAGAAAGGTAAAGGAGGTTAAGACGGGACTACTGTGTGTGTTGGAGGCGAGGCATGGTTGGCTAGGATGATGGGTAAGGGAGTTGTGGATCTGCATTAAGATCTTGGGTGACGGAATGGATGCAGGTAATGGGAGGCCGTGGGATGATAGGAGGGAATCAGATCTGATAGCATTGGGGAGGCCTGGTTTGGGTTCTGGGCGGAGGTGAGAGGGACGGAGATGGTTGTGGGGTGGTGGGTAGTGGACATCTGGGGTGGGTCTAGTGGTAATGAAGGTAGGCATAGGGTAGAGAAGGCGGATCTGAGATGATGACATGCGTTGATGGTAGGGAAGTGACGTATGCGGGAGTAGGAGAGGTGAGGCATTAGTGCAAGTGGCTTAGCCAATGTATGGTTGAAGCATAGGCTGCAAGAGAAGGGAGATGGAAGGGAAGGCTCGGTTTGGATGAATCAGGGTAGAAGAAGGCTAAGGTAAAGAACTAAAGGATTGAATCATATATATGAACAATATTTTACTACTAATAATGAAAATGCACTGAACTATTTTCATCCATGTCTTTTTGAAATTCCACCAATGCCCTTACGTTTCCTTCTGTTTTCATACGTACTACTGCCTCCCCCATCGCATTCATACCTTCCGTTCTCATCCTCCTCCTCAAGACCTAATCGATTTCGTCCCCAAATTAGACCCACAAAATCCTCAATTCCATTCACACCCCCGTATTCAATCTCGCCAGCAGCGTATCATTTGCGACACCTTTCCTCAACATCAATCTTCCTGATATGTGAATCACCAGCTTCGATCCTCGGTTCTTCAATGGCGGAGCATCCACGGAAGGCGACTGGACTAACCGGAAGAGATAGCTCAGCCTACGGTAGGTAACCAGATTAGCCGGAAGAAATAGCTCACCTTAGGGCAAGCGAATGGAAGCCGAAATGAAATAGCTCACCGCCCACTGATCTGACAGCACAGGCGATTTCTCTTACCTTCTATTTTCTTCTCTCTGAGGTATACTTTTATACAACATATATGCTTTGACTAAACCGTTTACCCACTTCGATTGCTGACACTTTTGACATCGTCACTCACTGCTCTTCACTCTCGCTTATCTGATTTCTCACCTATTTAGCGATTCGCAAAACAAGGGTTAAATGCACAAATATTTTCAGTACACTCATCATTTATTTTAATCGGTAAGATCATATATTCATTGAGGGTTATGTCTACTGGGTAGTTAGTTTTTGGTGCAATGGTTAACGACACATACAATGATTTTCTCCTACTTACTGATAAGATTGCTAATGTACATATTACCCTGCATTACCTTAAATTGTATAAATTCCAATTATTGCAAAGTTTAGTGTACGGATCACATTAGATTAACTGCACATATCTTTGAAAGGTGCTTTTGTACTACGAAGTCCTAACGAGAATTTTTACAATAGATTAATGTACTTCTTATATACGGTTGTTGTTAAGTCAACAGAGTCATGGCGGTAGGTTCTACATGGCTGCTGTATTTTTAGTCAAATAACAACAATATATTTGGTATAAGCTGTATGTTTACAAAATTGTCTATAAGTTATTAGCAAATGGAACTTTGATGAATTGATACAGGATAGCTCATGCATACATGCTATGAAACATTATGCATTCATGATACAAAACTTTCAATGATCGCAATTTAATTTGCACATAGTAATATGAACTGACAATTGTGTCCATAGCCGCCATACAATGAAAAATTTAAACTGCTGCAAAGTCCATATGAAAATTCACTAGGACGTATTTTCATTTTTGAACCCAATTCCAATGAGTTAGCGGGCTTTGGCCCAATTTCGGGTGATAGTGTGGTGTAGTATTCTATGTTTGCAGTTTAATTATCTGTAGCAGCTTAATTTAAGCGAGATAATATACATAAACATAGTTCTATATCATAATTGAATCAAGACGTGAATGTGCTCCCTGTTTATTTGCATGTATCACAGATCTGCTGAGCTTTATTATCTATCTTGCAGCTAACGTATTTATTTTGGGTTGCATTTAGGGCTGTCTATCTAAAAAATCCAACATTTGTCTGTAACCTTATTTGAAATATGGAAAATTATCCAATATCCGAAAAATGGATATCGATATGTATATGACCATATCTGTATTCGATAATTATCCGCCGAATTTTATCAAGATTATACTTTTTTTTAATGTATTTTACTACATAAAATGATTGTCGTCTACTATTTTTTGTCTTTCCGTTAGCGAGACATTTAAATGACATGGATAAGCTTGCTGCTCTATCATACACTATATACGTTATAATGGTTTTTTTGTACTATTTTTTTGTTTTCTAGCTGGCAAGTAGTACCGAACTGTTCTGCTATTTGCCAGTTTATGTTAGAATTAGATCTTTCCTTTTTGTAATGAACAAGCAAACTGGTAAAGTACGGGTTCATGCTATTTTTAAAACTGCTCATAAGTCATAAGCTTCTATAAGATTATTGTTTAATCTACGGCAGGGGAGATGACAGTAGAAAATATTGTTATATGGAGGTTATAAGTTGAAAGATATGTATGCAACAATGAACGGAATAAAAAGTCACTAAAATATATATATAAACTTCTTATATTATATAAATTCTTGAGATTTTCGGTCAATTCATTCCGCTAACACAACTTTCAGGCATGTTTATAAATAAGAAATATAATTAGTGATACAAAATTATCAATAGGATCGACTAAATTAAACATGGTACAATGTTGTTCTTTTTCTCAATCAGTTGCAGATACAATCGTTTGACTTGAAATTTCAACGCCACAACATATAAAGCGATGCAAGTTTGTATGATTTTTTTATTATAATTGAAATAAATTTCAAAATCAACAGTAAAAAATCATACAAATTCACATGGTATGCAAGCAACCCTTGCAATCCTATCATCTAGAACCTAGATAAAATTCACATTCAATCTGCTGGAAATACAATCTTTAAGATAGAATTAATAGGTATTAGATCTTGCTAAGAGTGTTGAATTTGTAGTTCTTTCTTCACAGAACTCGGATTGTAATATAGAATTTGTATGCTGTATTATATTTGTTAAATTAAAAGGTATGTTATTGTATTTCTAGCACTATTAAGTGGACTGTATCATGAACGCATAATGTTTCATAATTATTATATCCCTAATCCCTATGGATTTTCTTCTCAAACTGGCCTTATATTTCTGTTGAACATATTATATTTTATCCTAAATATGTTTGCTGAGTTTTAAAAAAAAAATAGTTTCAACTGTTAAGTGGGCCAACTAAGATTAGCATTATAGTTTTTTATGAGTTATGTTAAGTAAGACATGAAAAAAAGGTTCATCTATACAACTACAAGTACATATACATATATATGACTACAAATCCCTATATTATATATAATTTACTTTTAAATGTAATATAATTATTAAATTATTGTTTTAATGTTATGTGTGAGTGTATACCAGATGGATTTGCATAATTGTTCACTCATGAATGAAGAAAGATATCATATTACGATAGCAAAAGGGATAATTTGCTTCCATTTTGGTTGACATGGGTTCGATTTCTCATATTAAGCAACATTTATATACCCAAAACCATTGTTAGTCAGGATAAGATGGACCTCGGTTAATTTTTTTTAAAGAATACTTCATATTAATAAATGTGAATAGTACATTGATTGTCCTATATAAGTCAGTTTGTCACTAAAACCATTTTTTAATCCCTCAAAGTCATTTTGAAAGGCAAGTAATGATTAGAACATTTATGTCATTAGCTTTTTCATCCACTGAATAACTGATTTGTATATTATCAATTGTCAATCAATGTATTACACATTACTACATTAGATTTCCTTAATTATATTAACTTTACAATAAGATTTCCTTAAATATAATTGTTTAATTTCCTTAAGATATGAGTAAGAATTAATTGTAATTAAATGGTATTAGTTATTCCTTGCAATGTTAGATACGTGGAGTAATTGAAATTTGGAGTTGTCAAATAACCTTTTTTCTGAATTATATGCACAGTCCACTCAAAAGGTTCGTTTAATCATTTAAATGGACAGTTTTTTCTTTCTTTGGTAGTAAATGCTATTATATTGGATTCAAATCGACAACAAAAATAAAAAGAATAACATCTCATATTCTATAGTTTTTTGTTATTCGTTGTTTCTTAATCAATTAACGACTTAACATCACATTTCTGTTGAACTTGGCATTATAGCATAGGCTTTCCATTATTGGTTCCAACACCATTTTTAGGCTTTGAAAATCCCATACCATAGTAGAATTGGTGATTAAATTCATAATATAAAAAGCTATATCACAAAAACTGCAAGCATGTAGGTCAAATGTTATGAGAAAACTCATTAATCAAAAAGTTTAAGGAAAAAGTTCCATGTAAGCTACAAGGTGAAAAACATGGAGAGATTTAGGTAATAGCATGTTAGCATGGTGAGATCTACGCAATATGCATGTTAGTTTTAGTACCACTATTAACTTCATCGTTACTGATTGTACTTCCTTCGATACATTTATTTTTCCATACTCCACTAGCCCACCATCTTTATTTAAAAAATGATATAATAGTAGTTGGAAACCCATTACAGATTCATTTTCATTTCTTTCACATTTAATCCTCAAATCAAAGTTATTTATACCATCTTTAATGGTCGATATATTTATATACATAATTTCTCTTTTCCTCTTTCATGCAAGTTGATATTCTTTGATGATGACACTTTTTTAATTTATGATGTTCTTATATTTGATTAGGAATTTAGAGACCACAGTTTGCTTCTTTGTTTGTTTCACCGATTTGTTAAATGTTGACAGTTTTGTTTACAATTTTAATTTTTGTTCATATTTGTATGCACATATTTGTTTGAACCAATGTTTAGAGAGGCAATCCAACTGATTATAAGCTTGATTTGTTGGTACAAATGTTGTAGGAATTGAGTGGATCAGATGGAGGTGCATTGTGCAATACAGCCTATATCGTTTTACTTGCAGATGATGTGAAACAAAAATAGTAAAATATCCCGGTGTAGTGTATCTATGAGCTGATATTGATTTATACAGAATAAAATGGCTTGAAGATGAGCTGCTCTCCACCAAGATGTATGTTTGCCTTCGGTATAGATTAAATGAACGAGCCGCGTGATGAAAAGATGTCGACGCAGTTCAGATGAGCATTTGATGATGACTGGGCGACATGACTCAGTGCTGGCCTTGTATAAACGAAGGAATAATGGGTGCAGTGCAGTGTGGCAACAGGAATGACCTGGGGTATGCTAGAACTGAAAAGAATTCTGAACCGAATAAGCATTCCAATAGTAATAATAAAATATGTACTGGATTGATACAAAGAGGTAGCCAAGCAATTATGCTGAAACCGCGCTATGGATGTGAGATGGAGCAATTGCGTACATGATGAAACTGGATTGAGGAAGGCAAGATGAAGAAATTGCAAACATGATGTAACTGGAATGAAGCACATTTGCTGAAACATATAAAATGGATGCCTCTGAAACCTGAAACAATGACATAGAATTACTGAAGCAAAAATAGCACCGGTGGCTGTGGCGATGAGAGAAGAGACTGCACTGGTGGTAGAGTAGAAGACTGAGCCAAAACTGAACTAATTTAAAATATAAATTAATGTGTTTTAGTTAAATAAGCATTTCACTTACTACATATTTATTTATTTCAAACTTGAATGACATTGCCTGTGTGTATGTAAACTGCTTATTTTTTTCTCTTTACCTTGCTTATTTGTTGTTTGAAAGATAATATTCCCAACATCATTTTGAACTGTATATATAGTACATTAACCACATCTGATAAATCATGTGTGTATGCATTCCCAGATTTACACCAAGTTAAAGAGGTAGCTATGTTCTTCTGATTTATTAAAATGATGTGTATCAACATATATCAAACCACCCAGCATATGCAATATGATGTGTCATAACACAAGACGGAGTTTGTTATGCATGAAGACAAGTAGGCAAAAGTACTTTCTCTTTTATTAAAAGAAGGACAATTTTTCAAAAAGCACCCCCAGAAAAAAATTATTCCGCTATTAGGCCTCAACAAAAACTTATTTCGAAAATAGGCCTCACAAGTTTTGCCTAATGTATTTTTTGTTTCCTTAACAGTCTTCACAAGTTTCAACTCTACTTGGAAAATGCATTTGAAACAAGGTGGGTAAATAGTTTTCATGTTGTTGGTCTTACATAGGCAACTTGGCACCTTTTATCAAGAAATCTTTATTTTTCTTATTTGTTATTCTTAATTTGTTGTTATCAAATGCTTGGTAGTGTTATAAAATTGTTGAATACAAATATTTACATATATAAAAAGTCCTTGGCATTAGGCTAACTTAAGCTGCACTAAGCATGGATTTTTCTGTACAAAAATGTTTGGTGACTTCCTTAGAGTGTGAATTAACCTTATAGTGTTAAATAAATCATTTTATATTTGAAGATTCATTGCTTTAGTTATGCCTTTATTATTCAAGGACCGAGTTTTTGTATAAAATACTAATAATACTACCGTCATATTATCATCAAAGAGAAATACATGGTTTACATGACACATTGCTTAAAAGTAATAATATATATTAGCTCCAATAGTGTTTATATTTTTTGAAACTTTTTTCTAGATGAAATTAAAACGTAATGTCTAGAAATAAAGTGAGGTGAAAATAGGACAAAAATCATATACAACACATTACTTTTTATTGCTTTATAATGAATATTAATATTTAGTCCGTCAATAGATAGGTTCGTATGCTGTTTAATTTTAATGAAGGTTACACACTTAACCAGTAAGTAACAAGTGGTCATTACAAATATTTGAAACTCATATACATTCCATGCCTTTTGTTTTAATACAGATAGAGAAACTTGAAACTTATAAGAGATGTCAGCTAAGGACACTGCGAGCTAGGATTTAGTAAAACCCACCGAATAAAGAGATGCTGAAGAAGGAAAAACAGAAAGTGATGATGCTTTACCATAAAATTTTTGATGTTGATGAGTATGATGGATGGATGTTGCAAGGTTGGAAAGGGCGTATTATCTTCGTGCTTTCATCATGGAAACCAACTTGATATGATGAATATGTAAGCAGCTGACTTCACTGCTAGATATGCAGCCAGCTCTCCTGCGTTGTTGATGCTCCAAGGTGGCTTTAGCGAAAGTACTCGCCTTGAAGTGGAGATTTGGTAAAGTAGCCTCACCAACTGCGTAAAGAAGTGGAAGCATCTTGACCAACTGCAGAGCTTCTTTAGTATGCTCCAAATGAAGGTTAGAGGAAATGCTTGCCAAGATGGAGATCTGTTAGGTATGTCTCGCATTTGAGAGTGCGTAGGTGAACGTTAAGTCCCATATCGTAAGAAATATGGTGCATAACATGGTATATATGTGAAATTGGTGATATGTAACATTGAGAATTCCTTTTGTTACAAACAAGTGTTGGCAGGACCATGTATGTGTCCATTTTGGAAGGTGGTGAAAGGGATGTTCAATCGGGACGCTGACACATCGTAAGGTAGCGTCATTTCAGAACAATGAAGCGCGCGTTTATGGGAACGCGTTGGAGTGTCGAAACACAACATATGAGAGCTTGCATTCATTTTGAACAGCGTTGCAATTCCATTTGCTTGAGGAAGAATTAGCCTGGCAAATAAAATAGAACTTCCTAACCTTATGCAAATTATGGTATCATAAGGTTAAAGTAAAAACATCTTTGATTCAAACTTTGAATTTTTTTAATCATCTAACGTGTAATCTTTTCACAATCACAAATTTAAAAAAAAATATTAACGAGTATATTCAACAAAATGTGAAATTAAAAAAGAAAAAAATACAACATAAATGATATGTGAGAGACCACTGACCATGGAGCACTAAAAAGGACGGAGCAGGTGATCTAGCAAAAAGACATTGTGATTAGATGCAAGCCCACCTGTGCGTGCGTATATACTCGTAAAGTATAAAAGAAGATGATAGCAAAGATGAAATAGTATAAGTGACGGTGAATGTGAGATAAAAAGGGAGAGAGATAAAGTTAGTAGCCAAAAAAAAATGGATCCGCTCAAAGAAAAAGTCCCAACAATCCTATATATACAAAGTTATGTGTTCACTACTCAATTTCAAGGGTCCAGATTTAAAATGTAGGAAACCAATATATATTAAAATAAAAGAATGCACACCTCAAAGAATCAAATTCAAAAGATGTGCAGGCCAAAATGAAGCGCAAATATGGACCAAGTTAGATGACCGTGTTTACACACAAAAACATATCCCTACGTTCGTCATCGGACATCCGAACACTGAAATAAAAATACCCTGACGATCGATGAGGGAAGACAAATAATATGAGAAGTTAAAATCTGTGCTACAACAAACACATCAAAAATTCACCGTTACCGCCAAACATACTACCGAAAAACATAAAAATAATCTTCAAATCACAATAAACGGAGCTAAAAAAATCAGAATTAGACAAAACGAACTTTGACGTTCTAGTCGGAAATTTTTTTAGAATACTTTTATGCAAAAATATTTACATTTTGAAAAATAATATTTTCACTAAAATATTAACCGGTTTTGAATTAAAATTGAAACAAAATAGATTTCCGAAATACACGACTAATCTTTTTCTTTCCATATTAAGCTAATTAACATACATTTTTAATCATAAATTTTTAATTACTTTTATTCAAAATCATTGTTTAATTTAATAATTTACAATGTTTAAAGAATACGGGTCATTATAGAAATTCCTTTTATAAAAAGACAACATGTGTGGAAACAATCACTTTTTGTTCCTCTGTGTTTTAGAAAATATATCTCTTACAATTCTTGGGATATCCTACAAACTTACACAAGGCTGATCTTGCCTCAAGTTTGTTAGGGCCAATATTCTTAATGTTGGCAGGACAACTTCATACCTTCAAATAATTGAAGTGGGGCTTCTACCTATGCCATTTCTTATATGGCGTCTTAGGCGCAGATTTAGTGGGTTATTAATTCAATATATACGTTGCAGTTTCCAATGCATATCTTCAATAGGATAGACGTAATTCAACTTGCTTATTGTGGAACAAACCATATCTAATAGGGTTCTGTTCTTTTGCTCCGACACAGTTGTGTTGGAGAGTATAGGGCAGATTAATCTAAGAGATAATCATATTATCTATGAAGTGCTTTTGAAGTTCTTGTCCAATATGCTCACCTCCTCGATTGGATCGAAGAATTTTTATCTTTTGGTTCGATTGATTTTTGACCTCATTTTTATATTCAATAAATTTCTTATAGATATTGGATTTGTTCTCCATAAGTACACATATCCTATTCTCGAGAAATCACCAGTGAAGGTAATAAAGTAAGAACTATTATCTTTGGTGATTAAAGGCATCGGACTATATACATCACTATGTACTAACCCTAGAGTTCAATAACTCTTTCATTGCTCCCATTGAAGTGGTGCTTGGTCATTTTACATTTGAGACATCACTCACACAAGTCAAGTGATTCGCATAAATTCCATTCTCAAGAATAGCATCGTAGACTTGATTTCATTCAATATAATGTTTATAACATTATTCGCACAATAAATATATATCCAGTCTTATATAATTACCAAATAGACAAAATTCCATAAATAAAATCTTTTACAAAATAGAAATTATTTAATATTAATACTAATCCACTAGCCAAACATAAATGATAATCTCCTATAGTCATTGCATCAATGATAGATCCATCAACAACTTGGAACATCATCTCTCCTTTTGCCATGCGGCACCAGTTCCTAAGTCCCTACAACGAATTACATATATGAGTTCAAAATCCAGTATCTAAAATCCAAGACATTTTATTGATTATAAAACAATTTTGAATCATAAATGTACCTAATGGAGCTGTAGAAACGTTCTTCTTTCTTCCCCTAACAATCTAGGTGATCAGGACAGTTCCTATTCCAGTGATCTTTCATATGGCAGTGATGACATTCACCCTTTTCATCGGTCTTCTTACTTTTCTTATTCTTCTTACATTATCTTTTCTGCTTCTTCGATCCTTTCGAAGATGTTGCACCACACTTTACAACAAACACAACCCCTTGATCCTTAGATGTAGATTCGACCAACCTCAACATATTGAAGAGCTCCATGAGATTCACATTCAACCGATCCATATTGTAATTCAATACGAATGGTTCATACTGAGGCATAAGAGAATCAAGAATCAAATCAACTTGTAATTCATTGCATATCTGTACATCCAATTGTGAAAGCCAACCAATATAGCCCATCATCATCAGCACAAAATCATCCACTTCTGTCCTTTAGTCATTTTAGTATTAAACAGTTTGTTTGTAAGATTGTACCTTGCAGATTGCGACTGTTCACCAGACAGGGCCTTGAGACTATCAAATATCTCATGGACATACATGTTTTCATGCTGCCTCCGTAATGGCTTGTTTAACATATACAACATGAAAACTGGAGTGATCTCTAGGTCTAAAACCCATTTCTCATAATTACCTATAGTTCGGAGTCTGTATCATCAGCGGTTTGTTCTTTAGGATTACATGTAATAGATGATGCTCATAAGTTAACACTATCTTAATCGCTCTTAGCCAATCGATATAGTTGGATTCGATAAGCATGTCACTTTTAGAAAATAGTTTTTGAGTGGACATTTTTTGTAGATTCTAATTGGTAGATTATTTGGACATTATCTATGAAAATGTTCTTATAATATTGGTAAGGTTAAACTTATGTTTCGTTTTACTAATAAGCTCTCACTAATCTTTTATCTCTCACCAAACCCTAAGTTGAAACATAGAAGTCTTTTGACTTCACTAGTAGGTGTTAGGACTCATATGTCTTGGGATTCTGACCATGAGGAACGCTCAATAAATCATAATCTCATATATGATGGATAACTCCTTATCGATTGCATCTTATACAACTTCTAACTAGTGGTTCCTTATCCTAATTTCATTTTTACCTTGAGGAAAGCTCAACAGTAAAAGAGATTATTCACTCATACCCACCATTTCATGACGGTATGAGTATACTATACATACCTTAAGGAAAGAATAACGAATATGTAGTCTATACATTAATAATCCTACACATAACATATCGAGCTCAAAGGAAGCTCAATAGCTAGAGAGTATGTAAGTAATTTATTATGTATAAATGGTAAATGACAACTCTATATTAAAGGTTCATGATCTTTAGTATATTATATCGAGTTCTATCGCCTTATGGAATAATGTATTTGATATGAAATACCCTCAGGATTCAAGTATTGAACACAAAGAAAACCACGGTATACATACATTACATATGTATTTATTCCTTAAGTCTATTTTGGGTTTCTATAATGTTCCACCTTCAGTTTATACATTCATATTATGCAAGTTTCATTATTATATAATTTTTATATATTTTTATAGCAAAGCTATTTGGCATTTATTATGGGTCATCCACATATATAAATGAAAATAAAAATGAAATAGGTGTTCGGTACATGCACCAGAATAGCTAGAAGAAAATAAACCACAGGAGTTTGGCCAAAATACTAAACTACTAAACCTATAAAAAATACTATTCCCTCTTCGAAGACGTTGAACCACTTCCTTCATCCGAAGATTTAGGACCAATAACATAATAATACATAGAAAAAAGGGTAGCTAAAGTAGGGAAAAAAATCCTCCGAATCAGAGCAGTAAAGGTATTTCATATTCCATGAGACATCCGATAAAACAGTTCGATTCATATCACTTAATTAACCAAGCACCAAGAGTGTAAGGCCTTCATTGTCAACATGATTAAATAGCTGCCTTTCTTCTTCATCTCCACCAACGTACTTATTAAAACTTCCACATTTAGGGTCAAATCTCATTTCAGAGGGCTCATGAATCCAAGCCTGCTCAGACGAACCCCAAAAGAAATAATTAGAGGAAGGAAGAACCTTAACTGGTTTAACCTTAGAACTATCATCAATAACTTCATTGGAGAGAACATCAATTACTAGAGGCACGATCTTAGAAGGAGAAACCATAGTAGAAACTTTCAAAACCCGCTTCATGATAGGAGGTTGAAGGAGTGGGATCCTAAGAGAAAGAGGTATGGAAGCATCGTCAGGCTGCTAGGTACAGGATTCCATAAGGTGACTAAAAGCGTGACAAGATGAGAAAATATCAGGTTTTCAACTGTAATGGACATCAATAACATAAACATGTCCCTCAGCAATGCGAACATAAATCTTGGATGGAAGAGACTTTTGCAGAGTTACTTCAATAAGAGCCTTAGAATACACTAGCTTATTTCAAGCCACGGTTAGCATCAAAGCATTTGAGCTTTCCAACAATATTCACCAACTAGTTTAGCCCAATCATGGGCTGCAGCATAGACGGAATATGAGTGAAATAAGCCTGTATCAGAATAGAGAGAATCTATTCCTTAGCTTTGTCCATTGACGGACTCCAAAAGGTGATAATGAAAGGTTGATCGGCTATAATGAAGGGATCTACTTCCAAAACACGAAGCCTTTCTTATTTTCTATAGAACTTGAAAAAGAACAATGAATTATCAAGATGAACTTGAAACCCACCCCTATCTCCCAAAGTTGACGACAACGTTCCCTAACAACTTGATAAGGAGGGTTAGAATCGAGGAAAAATTCGATAAGATTCTCTAACCAATTATTTGCCTCAGCTTCTAACACCACAACTAGGGGAACCAATGCACCATCAACCTCCACAATATCAAAAGATTGAGGGATGTATTCAGCAGCATTTCTAGGCATTGCAGAAAATATGGATGACCACTTAAGAGCAGGCTTTAAGAGAGAGATAGGACCAGCAGAATCATCAACGGGGAGCCTAAAATCAGAGTTGACATTTAAAAAAACACTATGTGTGCCTGTATGTATTTTGTATTTTAGTTAGCTTCTATAATAATCTCATGTATAAAATTATATTAATTAAATCATATTTAATTAATTATAGTTAATTAACCCTTTAATTAATTATTTATTATTCAATTTTAACATATTATATTGGGTATTTACATATTATAACTTTTATAGTAATATACATATATCATATATATATATATATATGTATGTATGTATGTATTTTAACCTATTAATTAACTTTTAATTAATTCATTTAATTAAACTATTATAATTAAATTCTATTAATTTCGAAAAATTATTTTATATACACATATGTGTATACGTATATTGTCTCAAATATTTTAAGATAACTAACATATATCAATATATATTATACATGCGCATATGTTTCATTTAATTAACTTATTTAATTAATTTATTTCTTTGATTAATCTTAATAATAAAATTTATTTTCAAGATTAATTTATATATATTTTGAAACATTTTGAAAATTTTCATTATGTTATAACTTTTATAATACATACATACATATATGTATGTGTGTGTGTACATATATATTATTTTAAATTTAACTTTTAAATTTTAATTTTTTTTGAGAAAAATGAGTGATTCTCACAAAGAGGGGAGCACTCGTATACTTTTATTCTACAATTAAAAGGAGCTGTCAACAAGCCTGGCAGGTAGCAAAATCCTACTATACAAATAAGAGAAAAATAATAAAACACTTCCAAAAGCCTAAGAAAATAAAGACCCTTCCTAAACAATCTACTCTAAACAAGTATCTAATGCCCGAAACGTCTCCAAGAAATGAGCAGCCTTCTATAACAACTTTCATAACCTCAACCTCAACAACAATCACCATAATAACTCCCCCATATAGCCGCATATGGTATCCAAAATAACAAGCACCATAATAACTCCCCCAAAAAGCCATCAACCCTCATGCATAGGACCTAGAAGCTTTAAGTTTCAATCGAGGACTTCTTCTAATGTTTACTGCTGAACTACTCCTTCTATTTCTTCTACCATATTTGTGTGTATGAGTAGAATCACAAGCATAGAAAATGGATGGTCTTAAAAATGCAAGGCAATAATACAATATAAATCTAAAACCCCCAGCATGATAATAAACTGACCTTTCCATTACATTCTAGCATCTACATTAACCCCATAACCAACATTATCCGAAAATACTCCACCCTCTTGTATATTGAAAACAAAGCCAATATCAACAAACAAAGGAAGCCCAACTCTGATCAGCTTCAATCAATCCACGCCAGAAGACTGTTTAACACCAGTTACATAAAGAAGATAACCCTGAACATCATTGCTGATACAAAACATACATTTCCCATTTATATAAACATATGAAACTATTTTTGTGCGATTAAATATATTGATCAATCTTCCCTATCTAGAATATGAATCAATATCCAAACCTTTCCCACAATTAAAAGAAAAACCAAAAACTGGTGACTCTCCTATAACATCACTACATTTTTGAACTGTCACCCAACTAACATCATTAGTATATGGACTATCAGACCCCAACCCAACACCAACATCGGCAACAATGCGAGATTCAGATCCCAACACCCCAACATTAGCATTAAAACCCAAATGAACATTTCCATCAGGTACTAAACACCGTTTATCTTGTGCATTCTTTCTCTCAACTAATGTATACATATCACCAAATATGACATCTATCTCTTCATTTCCAATTAAAACTAAACCGTTATTTAGTTTTTTCAGCATGAAAGATGTATCAACATGGATATATTCATCAGAACCCACATATTCATCAACACATATAACAGAATCATGCACAGTTACATTCTCCTTTTCAGCAAACATATTGTGCACTGGAGCAATTTCCAAAATATTTTCATTTATATCTGAATCATACTTTAATTTGTTTAGCAATGCAAGGGTCTCCAAGTGCAACTTCTTTTTTCCAGTACTTCCAGAACTAGAATTTTCATTTCCAACAATGTATGAGCATTCATCTTCTACTTTGTCATCCACGTCTTTTTCTACCTCACATATTTTATCCCTTCCATCCACTTCTAAAATATCAAACTTGTTATATAACATTATTTCAACACAGTCTAATTTTCTTTGCTTGAAAAAATGCATCATTAGTTTCATTTTTAAAATGTACAAACAGATCCCCTTCATTTCTGTAATTTGTTAACTCAACAACTTTGTTCCCTTTATTGGATCTCAAAATCATTTTTATTACCGGTGCTCTTACTCTTAAATGGTTCAGGAATCAACCCATTAATTTCATATATTCCTGCCTTAAGCTACATGGAGTTTAAAAAATCAAAATGCCATAGTATTTTATTAAAGAGATAAAGGCCTTCCTCTTTCTTTTTCGAAACCACATCAAGAAACAATCCTTTGAGTTTCAGATATTCCAAATAGAAATAATAAGCATGTTCTTTTGCGTTTAAAGGCTTCGGCAAAGCGGGATTCAAAGGAACAGAACAAGAATTCTGTTTTTGACCTAAAACCCCACATCTAAAGCAGTAGATAGGATTTCTACATACCTTTGCAACATGATTTCTATCACCACATCTAAAACAGAACGGTACCTTCACAATTTTTTGCTATCCAAGGCTTTAAACGCTGCGATTTTCGAATTACATGATTTGATTTTGTTTCTCTTACCACTTCAGCCTATGAATGAGATCTTGAAGAAAAAATAAGAT
Source organism: Allium fistulosum (assembly GCA_030737815.1). Lineage (NCBI taxonomy): Eukaryota > Viridiplantae > Streptophyta > Magnoliopsida > Asparagales > Amaryllidaceae > Allium > Allium fistulosum. Next base: position 76,500,747 of record CM060906.1, read on the forward strand.
ATCGATTTAGCGTATGAAGATTGAAAGAATAATTTGCGTTAAGAACTGGATTTGAAAAAGAATTATCGCGGAAAAGAGAGCTTCTGTCGCCATTCCTGAGTTTATTTTCTTTTTAAATTGCCATACTCAGCCAAAGACCCAATTTAAATTGGTACTTTTCTATTGGAGACAACCTATGGGCTCACATATATGTTCGGGTCAAGCCAGTAGCTAAGTAGGACAGAATACTTGATTACCCAAACTCAATCCTTTGACATTAACTTTTTAGACACCTTCGTATCTGGGCTATGGGTTTAATTAATTAACCCAAACATGACTAATTTAAACTACAAAGGGTGTTGGGCTCTAATACCATTTCTGGAACTCGGTTAGCCTATAACGGAGAAATTGGGTAAGTTTCAATTTTTTTTCCACTATTGGATCTTTAATGGGCCTATGTAGTATAATTCATTTTCTAAATATTCTTTTAAATAAAATCATTATTTTATTTGAATTTTATAAATAAAACTTATTTAATATTATTTCATATATGTGTATCATATACACATATATGCATGTGTGTACGTGCAACAGGATAATGTGAACATGGTTTGACATGCACGTATATAGGTACTGAGGTTCACACCGCAGCGGATATGTTAGCCCCTCGTGTATACTAATATATGTCTGTGTACACATATATGTGCATCAATTATTGTCGTATTTATATACCTGTATATATAAATTTAATTATATATTTATTATAAAATATTGATTGTAAATACTATTATAAATCATTTATGACATATATGTATATATATATATAATATAATTAAATTACAAAATTATTTTAAATGTTAATTTGTAAAATAATTTAAAACCTTTATCAAATATTATATAATTTTTATTTTATACATATACATAGATATTTTATATATATATATATATATATATATATATATAAAAACGTATAACTAGTTCATTAATGTATATATAATTTTAAATACATATTTGCTGCTGCTCAAGGCCATGTAAATTTTTTTTAATTTTGGTTTAAATGATTTTTTAAACAAAATGTACATAAAAAATTAATTTTGTTTGTATTTAGTAATATTAAAAAATATAAAAATATTTTTGTAAGTCAATATGCATATTTTATATTATATAACTTTTTACACAATATTACATTATTTATAAATATATTTTGTTTGTTTAACTAATATTAAATAAAATAAATAATTTAAAATATTTATATATTTATAAAATAATTTTTCAACTGTCAAATGGGTTTTAGGTGTCTATAAAAACTTTTTAAATTTTTTTAATGCATATATCATATGAACTAATATTTTATAATTAAACTTAATTGATAAAGACATTTAATAATAATATTTTAATAACGAAACGTTTTTTTATTACGTCGACTAATAAGGTGATATCTACACAAATATATATATTCATATATGTGTATATATATATATATAACCATCGATATGTGATAATACAGTAATATACTGATTCATGATATGATCTATCTAGCTAACATATGATTGATTGATTAACTTTATCAATTTAGAATATTAATAAATCTAAAGCATACTTGCCACCAAGGCCTAGAGATCATACTTTGAAATGATGAAATGGCTCCTTGAATTGAATTCTAAGTTTAAGGGTTGCTGGCTCCCAGAATGCTTTATCACCGATGATCGAATCGAAGAGTTTTGACTTTAATTATACTTGGATATTTTAGGGTTTGGAAGGGATATATCCAGCCAAAAATTGTAGGTAGGAGGAGGAGCAGAAAATCTAAAGTGAATGAATAGAGAGTGGCATATATAAAGGGAGATATGAGAGTGAAAAGTGGATCATAATTCCTAATATCTCTTTTACCATTTCGACTCCTTTTTCATTCAAACTCACCAAGCCACATTGAAATGACCCTCCTATTTCTTTACTCTAATTTCATAAGGAATTTTTTTTTTAAGGTAAAGAGGATATATAAATATATAGATATATCATCCATTGCAAATATAATTCTCAGGGTCAATATCTTTTTCCAATAAACCAAAATATATCCAGGATCACAATAATCAACCAATATAAATATATCAGTACATTCACAAGGATAAGCACATACATGTGAGGATGTATATGCCTCTCTTGTTTGAATCAGAGTTCTGGAAAACAAGAGGATGTTGGATTGCTAATTTATTTTTTTTATTTTTTTTTTGACCAAACAATCCACTGGAAACATACACATTAGTCTGTTTATACTAACTAAGAAGTGATCAAGTAATAATCAGTAGTAAACAAGCTTTTAATATAGATGTTTGTGTTAAGCTCTGAATAGTGACAAAATCAAGCTAAAAAGAAGTGGATCCTAAGTGAACACAAGCAACATCTAGGTGTAATGGAAACGCGCCTAACTTATACACAAGAGATCACGAGTTCGAGTACTATGCTGGTTGGTTCAAACACAATTTTTGTTTTTCAATTTTTTCTCCTGTACAGCTTGCAATCTATTATCTGCCTATATCTGCACATATATATATATATATATACTTTATTTTTGCCTATATTCCATCATACAAAACAATAATTCTTGCTTAATTATTTTTGAAACCCATCCCTATAACCTGGAAGGCTTCAGGATTGATATGAGTTAAGAGTCTGGTTCTTGGGTTTTGAGGATGATAGAGGTGTTTATCATTATTCAGGTTTGTATTTCTTCTTATAAGATCTGTCTGGCATTTAAAATGCATTTGGTTAAAATCTGAGTGAGATTCAGATTCCTATTACAAGTGCAGAGGAAAAGATGTGGTAATGTTTGCACTAAACATATTTATGTGCATATATATCTGCAACTATTTGGATCCGGCTTACAATTCCCTTATTACAAATCCTTTCTTTAATTAAAAATAGGACAGGAAACATTTGTATGGAACAAGTTTAATTATGGAAACCTTGCAGCCAAATAAAAACATTCAACCTATGCCTATTTCTTTTGTATACATATGCCATAATAGAAAATAAAACCATTTAATTTTCTGAAAAATCAACTATCCTGATTTTCCAAAACTTAAATCCTTTCCAAAGATTCATGATTTACTAATGCATTTAAAAAAAGGTATTCATTCAATTTTAACATGGTGTTCTTGCTAAATCCACTTACAAGATTTCGATTAACTTTTAAACATATCAGAAATTTAACTAGGTTCATAGATTCCAGATACAAGTCAAATTCTTAATCAAAATACTTAACAAAATATCCCTCCAATATTCAACACTTAGTACAAGTAGCAATTTAAGTTATCAATACATGCAGATTTCAACATTTAGGCTCTTATCTAACTAAGTTTAGCATGCTATATCTTCTTCTCAAGGCCTTGCTCCTACTCCTATTTAGTTGCTGCAATCCCTGAAAAAGCATTTGAAACTGCCTCATTTTAAATGAGACACCCCAGATGCCATTAGCACACTAGGGTCAGACACATGTCTGGTATGAGAAAATTCACAAAAGCAATTTGTTAATTAGGTTAAAATCAAGTTAAGTACATATACATAAGGTTCTGTCCTTTGGAATCAGGTAAATACTTGTGTGCATGCTCTGTGTCATTGTGCATGTGCACACTTTAACTTTCTTTCCAGAGACTACACATATGAATATGGCACATACATTCAAGCATACAACTCAATCATAGTCAAACAATCATTCATACCAAACAGGAAAATAACTAATATGAGTTAAATCATTTATTCAATTCTCATATTTCAAATCTGGGAAAAACTCTAGTTTTCTCATCTGCTCAAGTATTATTTCCTTGGTATATTTATCTATCCTTGGTCTCATCTGCAATATTTATGAATCAATGGACACACTGTAATGAACTAATTCACTCCATTACACAAAGATCTCAGGACTTAAACAAGCCATGTGTCAACTTATGTTACTCAAGCACACAAGTCATTCCTGCAGTGTTCTTGACCCCAATTTCCTAATCAGGTTTTAGTTAATAATAACCCCTTTTGATTGTTCATGACAAAACCATTCAGTGATCCATTAACTGAAAACATCTATATCATGGTATCTCATATTATTCATGACCATACAGAAACAACAAGCAAACAACCATTGGTGACTACAAAATAAGGTTCTGTATATATATATAGATATTCATCCTGGTATATTTTTCTTTAAAGGAGTTTAGGCAGCTAACATTGGTTTATGGCTTCTGGGGGAGTTTTTCTTTTTGCAACCATTTGTGCTTGAGTTAAACTCAGAATAATCTGGTTTCACTGAATCACAAAATTTTGTTTGCTATGCATTTTATTGAATCAGGAGCATCAGCACATAGGCAACCCTATTGCACCCCTAATTCCTTTCTATTTCAAGCCTCAGCACTTATACATGAGTATATTGCAGCTCAACATTATTTACATCTTTCTGGGTTGAGCCAAAACCAATACTACTTGCCTATTCTCAACATTTTATTTTTTGGGTATTTGTTTATATCCCTAAACATTAACATATCAGAGATCTGAGTGTATAAACCAGATATGTATACCAACAACCCATGAAACTTTGTTATAATAAAACAAGTAATCAATCAAAGAAAATCAAAACATTTTCAGATTTAAATTCACAGATAAACATTCATATATGAAAATACTCTTTTAAGAAAATACTTTTAACTGGCTGCCTACATTAGGACTTATTGCCTTAGATTTTTGAGTGAGTTTTCTCACCTAGCTCTCTCCTTTGTTTCCTTAATTAACTGATGAACTCCTGCTCTTATCCTCAAGCTCTCTTTCTTCCCTTGTCTTATGATTTCTGTGGTATTGTTTTTCTTCTTTTTTTTCAAAATTCTTTTCTGAGGAGAAGAGGAGGCTGCTGCATATACATGTATATATATACAGGGTCTCTCTTAGGGTTTTGGGTATTGGCTAAGTCCATTTTTGCCCACCAGAAAAATCATGTTATCTGCATTTTAAACCCAAAGTTTTACCCCTTCCCGGCTTAATTTGGGTGAAGAGAAAAGTGGTTACACATTTTTTTCAGAAATTTACTTTTCAGAAAATACTTTTCCCCCTTGTCTACAATCATGCTAAAAATGTGACTTGGTTTTGTTATTTATTAAATACTCTTTTCTATTTTTAGCTTTCATGCAAATGGTATGTACTTCCTTCATTTATTTATAAGAGAATTATTCCTTTTTATATCTCCATTCTTTTCATTTCTGCTTATATTAAAATGTGTCTGTATATTTTATTCCACTAGTTTAAACTCTAGTATTTTATTAACACATATATATTTGTATATAAGTCTTTCTGAAATAATTAGTATACCCTCCTATATATCCCTACATCATTCTATACTGACACACACATATGCACATGTACACTCAAATTATTCAGTAGCACTCATATATACATTTACTTATGCATACTACTTTTAAGAATTTAATCTACATATATATATATATATATATTTCCATACACATCAATATGTATGTATTCTTGGAGTTCAGGGTTTTAGCTTATATTCATGTGCATTTCCTGTGCACTCATGTACACACACTGATACACTATCAAGCTATATCAATTCCTCCTTTAAAATTTATTTAAAAAAATTATTTTAAATTCATTTATATTTTTCAGGATAAATTCCAAAAATCTTGGGTCATTACATACACCCCTCCTTTTAGAAATTGTGTCCCACAATTTTCCTAAGCTTAAAATAAATTTTAAACTTAATTCAGAGAACAAGTATATTCTCTACTAAATAGATTCTTAGTTCTATACTAACTAAAAATATATTCATCCAAAATAAAGAAAACAATCAAAAATCAGAATTACCTTAATCTGAAAATAGCTTAGGATAATTCATCCTAACTTTGTCTTCTAATTCCCATGTGCAATCACTAGGATCTAGACTCCACTGTACCTTCACAAGTTTCAGAGACTTATTCCTCAACTTCTTCACATCTTTTGCCAAAATTCCCACTGGATCCTTTTCATAAATCAAATTAGGATTTATCTGCACTTGGGTTGGGGTTTCAAGAATTTCTGCCTTGTCATGGACCCACCTTCTCAATTGTGATACATGAAAAACATCATGTATGCCTTGCATGTTTTCTGGTAATTCCAACTTATATGCCAAGGGACCAATTCTCTCCAGAATTTTGTATGGTCCAATATATCTTGGGGTTAATTTGCCTTGTTTTCCAAACCTCAACACATTTTTCATGGGTGAGATTTTGATGAAAACAAAATTTCCCACTTCATATTCTACCTGCCTCCTTCTCATGTCTGCAAATTTCTTTTGCCTATCTTGAGCTGCTGTCATTCTTCTTCTTATCAACTCAATTTTCTCCTTGGTTTCTTGTATGTACTCAGGTCCTAAAATAGACCTTTCTCCTGCTTCTACCCAGCAAACAGGTGACAAGCAGGGTTTACCATATAAGGCTTCAAATGGAGCCATTCCTATGGTGCTTTGGTAGCTGTTGTTGTATGTAAATTCAACTAGATGAAGATAATCTTCCCAGTTGCCCCCAAAATCCAGTATACATGCCCTCAACATGTCCTCCAAAACTTTGTTTACCACCTCAGTCTGCCCATCTGATTGAGGATGGTAGGCAGTACTTAAACATAGTTCACTTCCCATTGCTTCTTGAAAGCTTCTCCAGAATTTTGAAGTGAAGATGGTATCCCTATCACTCACAATGGTTTTGGGAATGCCATGTAACCTTACCACTTCTTTTATAAAAATTTGAGCTAGTTTTGGTGCAGTTCTTTCTGACTTGACTGGGATGAAGTGTGCTACCTTGGTTAGCCTATCCACTATCACCCATATGCTTGTATTACCTCTCTTAGATCTAGGCAGTCCATCTATGAAGTCCATAGATATGTCTTCCCACTTCCACTGTGGTACACTAAGAGGTTGCATCAACCCTGATGGTCTTTGAGTTTCAGCCTTGACTTGTTGGCAAGTCATACATTTGGCAATGTACTTGGCTATATCAGATTTCATCCCCTTCCACCAGAAGTCTCTTTTCAAATTTTGATACATTTTTGTGTTACCTGGGTGTATGGAGTATTTACTCCTGTGATATTCATTCAATATCTCCCTCTTCAATTCTATGTCCTCTGGTACACACATCCTATTCTGGTATCTCACATAACCATCTTTATCAATGTGGTGTTTCATTACTTCCTCCCCTCTTGAGAGGAGCATTCTCTTCTCTAATAAGTGAGCATCTTGTTCTTGCATTTTTCCTACCTTCAGAATTAAATCTGGTTGAAGTGTCATTAAGCTTAACTTCCCTTTATCTTCTTGTGCACCATGCATCTGCACACAACCATTCTCCTCAATCTCTAACTCAGTTAGCAAAGACAAATCTTTAAATTCTTCTATCATCATCATAGCCAATTTAGCATGCTGTCTACTTAGAGCATCTGCAACTTTGTTTGCTTTGCCTGGTGTATAGAGTATGTCAAAATCATAGGCAGCTAAGAACTCCACCCATCTATGTTGCCTCATGTTCAAATCTTTTTGTGAAAATAAATATTTTAGAGACTTGTGGTCAGTGTAGAGTTCAAACTTTGTGCCTAATAAATAATGTCTCCAAAGTTTTAAAGCATATATCACAGCTGCTAATTCGAGATCATGTGTGGCATACCTTACTTCATGGGGTTTAAGTTGTCTGGATGCATATGCAATGACTTGGCCTTGTTGCATCAACACTGCACCCAAGCCAAATCCACTAGCATCAGTATATACCACTAATTCTTCATTTCCATGTGGTACCTTTAGAATTGGAGCATTCACCAATGCCTCCTTCAATTGTTCAAAAGACTTTTCACATTTTTCTGACCAAACAAAAGCTTGGTTCTTCCTGGTTAGGTTAGTGAGTGGTGTAGAAATTTTTGAAAAATCTTTTATAAACCTTCTATAATACCCTGCCATCCCCATAAATGACCTCACTTCACTCACAGTGCTTGGCCTCTTCCATGCTTGAATAGCCACTACTTTATTGGGGTTCACAGAAATTCCTTTGGCAGATATAACATGGCCAAGAAAATGTACTTCCTCCTTCCAAAACACACATTTTGAAAATTTTGCCTTTAAATCTTTTTCCCTTAGCCTAGACAAAACCAGGTGCAAATGATGCTTATGTTCTTCCACTGTCTTGGAATAAATCAAAATGTCATCTATGAAAATAAGCACAAACTTGTCTAAACAATCTCTAAAGGTTCTGTTCATTAAATCTACAAAGTAAGATGGTGCATTGGTCAAGCCAAATGGCATAACCAAAAATTCATACAACCCATACCTAGTGTTAAAGGCAGTGTACTTGATGCTTGATTCTTCCACCTTCATTTGATGAAAACCAGATGCTAAGTCTAGTCTAGAAAATACTTTTGCCCCTGCTAATTGATCAAAAAGATCATCTATTCTTGGCAATGGGTATTTATTTTTAATAGTTACTTTGTTTAATTCTCTATAATCTATGCAGAGTCTTAAGGAGCCATCTTGCTTCTTAACAAATACCACTGGTGCTCCCCAGCAAGAATTACTTGGTCTTATAAAACCCTTTTCTTCCAATTCTTCTAACTGTTTCTTTAATTCTTTTAGTTCATTTGGCCCCATTCTAGTTGGCTTTTTAATCACTGGGCTTGCTCCTGGAACTAGATTGATCTGGAATTCTACTGGTCTATGGTGTGGAATACCCTTGACCTCACCAAACACATCCAAATATTCATTGACTATGGGAATTTCTTCAATGGTTAGTTCACTGAAATCTTTCTCTGAGTCAACTAAATGATATAGTTTTCCTTCCTTAGCTACCTCACATAAAACTGTGATTCTCTGGCCTCTAGAATTTTGCAATGATATGGTGGATGAGTCTAAATTAATTATGGCTTTAAATTGCCTTAACCAGTCTACCCCCAATATAACACCTATATTTGGGTAATTCAAAACATATAAATTGGAAATAAAAATATTTCCTCCTATGTTTAATTCCACATCCACACAAATCATATTTAAAACACTAGAACTCCCCAATGGACTGTGTATATGCAATGGGGTTTCAACCAATATGCAATTCAGTTTTAGCATTTTAACCAATTCATAAGAAATTAAAGAGTGAGTTGCCCCAGTATCATATACTACTGCTATGGGTATGGTACAAATAAGTAATGTACCTTCCACTTGGCTATGGTTTACAGTGTTACTTTCCACTGTGGCTTTGCCTTTCCCTTCCAAATTTGCCAATTTGCCTTGCTGTTTATACTCAGGACAATTCCTCTTCATATGCCCCTCTTTCCCACATAGATAGCATTTGAAAGCTCCTCCTTTCAATTCTGGACATCTTGGTTTGATATGCCCTTCCTTTCCACACTGATGGCACACAATTTTTTTCTTGTCTTCCTTAGCTTTTACATCTCCAGTGCTTTTGTTACTAGCCTCTTCTTTCTTCTTATCATAAGGGTGATACCTCCCCTTACCTTTCTTGTTATTATTGCTCTTAAAATTTCTGAACTTCTCCCTTTCCTTGTCATGCTGTTCCAACCTCAAAGCTAAGTCTATCACATGATCAAAAGTCTTGTCTGCATAGGGTAACATGGCTCTGCTAAGTCCTGGGTTCAGCCCTTTTATGTACCTATCATTTTTAGATGCCTCATCTGCCACAAGCATTGCTCCATATGTGGAAAGCCCCTCAAACTTTTGAGTGTATTCTGTGACAGTCATGGTTCCTTGTCTAAGTCTAATGAATTCTTCTAGCAAGGTAGTCTTTGCTGATGCTGGTACAAACCTTGCTTCCAACATCTCTTTGAATTGATTCCAAGTGATTTCATTCTCATTCCTTCCTGCTATGATTACTTCCCACCAGCCTAAAGCTACTCCTTTTAGCTGTCTTGAAGCCACTTGCCTCTTTCTTTGATCATCAAGTTGCATGTCATTGAAAATTCTCTCCAATGTTCTCAACCATGTTTGAATTTCCATGACACTCTCTGTCCCTTCAAAGCTTTTGCCTCCTAAATGAGTATATGTCTTAAGTAATTTTGAGAGTTCTTCATAGGGATTTTCTTGCCTTTGTCCTGCCCCATCCCTAAATGCTCTCACCAAGTCTTGCAGATTGACCATTGGTGGTGCATGGGAAGATCCTGCTCCCTGATTTGGTGGTCTCCCTACCATAGTTTGCTAATAATAATTTACATAGCTGGTTAGTTTGATTAGTAATTTTATTATTTCAGTGGTTTTTTTTTTCCCACACTGAACACATTGATATATACATATTTAGTTCCTTTAAATTTTATTTCTATCTAAGAACTTGATCTTTACTTCTACTATGTTAAATAACATAGCTCTGATACCAACTGAAATGACCCTCCTATTTCTTTACTCTAATTTCATAAGGAATTTTTTTTAAGGTAAAGAGGATATATAAATATATAGATATATCATCCATTGCAAATATAATTCTCAGGGTCAATATCTTTCTCCAATAAACCAAAATATATCCAGGATCACAATAATCAACCAATATAAATATATCAGTACATTCACAAGGATAAGCACATACATGTGAGGATGTATATGCCTCTCTTGTTTGAATCAGAGTTCTGGAAAACAAGAGGATGTTGGATTGCTAATTTATTTTTTATTTTTATTTTTTTGACCAAACAATCCACTGGAAACATACACATTAGTCTGTTTATACTAACTAAGAAGTGATCAAGTAATAATCAGTAGTAAACAAGCTTTTAATATAGATGTTTGTGTTAAGCTCTGAATAGTGACAAAATCAAGCTAAAAAGAAGTGGATCCTAAGTGAACACAAGCAACATCTAGGCGTAATGGAAACGCGCCTAACTTATACACAAGAGATCACGAGTTCGAGTACTATGCTGGTTGGTTCAAACACAATTTTTGTTTTTCAATTTTTTCTCCTGTACAGTTTGCAATCTATTATCTGCCTATATCTGCACATATATATATATATATATACTTTATTTTTGCCTATATTCCATCATACAAAACAATAATTCTTGCTTAATTATTTTTGAAACCCATCCCTATAACCTGGAAGGCTTCAGGATTGATATGAGTTAAGAGTCTGGTTCTTGGGTTTTGAGGATGATAGAGGTGTTTATCATTATTCAGGTTTGTATTTCTTCTTATAAGATCTGTCTGGCATTTAAAATGCATTTGGTTAAAATCTGAGTGAGATTCAGATTCCTATTACAAGTGCAGAGGAAAAGATGTGGTAATGTTTGCACTAAACATATTTATGTGCATATATATCTGCAACTATTTGGATCCGGCTTACAATTCCCTTATTACAAATCCTTTCTTTAATTAAAAATAGGACAGGAAACATTTGTATGGAACAAGTTTAATTATGGAAACCTTGCAGCCAAATAAAAACATTCAACCTATGCCTATTTCTTTTGTATACATATGCCATAATAGAAAATAAAACCATTTAATTTTCTGAAAAATCAACTATCCTGATTTTCCAAAACTTAAATCCTTTCCAAAGATTCATGATTTACTAATGCATTTAAAAAAAGGTATTCATTCAATTTTAACATGGTGTTCTTGCTAAATCCACTTACAAGATTTCGATTAACTTTTAAACATATCAGAAATTTAACTAGGTTCATAGATTCCAGATACAAGTCAAATTCTTAATCAAAATACTTAACAAAATATCCCTCCAATATTCAACACTTAGTACAAGTAGCAATTTAAGTTATCAATACATGCAGATTTCAACATTTAGGCTCTTATCTAACTAAGTTTAGCATGCTATATCTTCTTCTCAAGGCCTTGCTCCTACTCCTATTTAGTTGCTGCAATCCCTGAAAAAGCATTTGAAACTGCCTCATTTTAAATGAGACACCCCAGATGCCATTAGCACACTAGGGTCAGACACATGTCTGGTATGAGAAAATTCACAAAAGCAATTTGTTAATTAGGTTAAAATCAAGTTAAGTACATATACATAAGGTTCTGTCCTTTGGAATCAGGTAAATACTTGTGTGCATGCTCTGTGTCATTGTGCATGTGCACACTTTAACTTTCTTTCCAGAGACTACACATATGAATATGGCACATACATTCAAGCATACAACTCAATCATAGTCAAACAATCATTCATACCAAACAGGAAAATAACTAATATGAGTTAAATCATTTATTCAATTCTCATATTTCAAATCTGGGAAAAACTCTAGTTTTCTCATCTGCTCAAGTATTATTTCCTTGGTATATTTATCTATCCTTGGTCTCATCTGCAATATTTATGAATCAATGGACACACTGTAATGAACTAATTCACTCCATTACACAAAGATCTCAGGACTTAAACAAGCCATGTGTCAACTTATGTTACTCAAGCACACAAGTCATTCCTGCAGTGTTCTTGACCCCAATTTCCTAATCAGGTTTTAGTTAATAATAACCCCTTTTGATTGTTCATGACAAAACCATTCAGTGATCCATTAACTGAAAACATCTATATCATGGTATCTCATATTATTCATGACCATACAGAAACAACAAGCAAACAACCATTGGTGACTACAAAATAAGGTTCTGTATATATATATAGATATTCATCCTGGTATATTTTTCTTTAAAGGAGTTTAGGCAGCTAACATTGGTTTATGGCTTCTGGGGGAGTTTTTCTTTTTGCAACCATTTGTGCTTGAGTTAAACTCAGAATAATCTGGTTTCACTGAATCACAAAATTTTGTTTGCTATGCATTTTATTGAATCAGGAGCATCAACACATAGGCAACCCTATTGCACCCCTAATTCCTTTCTATTTCAAGCCTCAGCACTTATACATGAGTATATTGCAGCTCAACATTATTTACATCTTTCTGGGTTGATCCAAAACCAATACTACTTGCCTATTCTCAACATTTTATTTTCTGGGTATTTGTTTATATCCCTAAACATTAACATATCAGAGATCTGAGTGTATAAACCAGATATGTATACCAACAACCCATGAAACTTTGTTATAATAAAACAAGTAATCAATCAAAGAAAATCAAAACATTTTCAGATTTAAATTCACAGATAAACATTCATATATGAAAATACTCTTTTAAGAAAATACTTTTAACTGGCTGCCTACATTAGGACTTATTGCCTTAGATTTTTGAGTGAGTTTTCTCACCTAGCTCTCTCCTTTGTTTCCTTAATTAACTGATGAACTCCTGCTCTTATCCTCAAGCTCTCTTTCTTCCCTTGTCTTATGATTTCTGTGGTATTGTTTTTCTTCTTTTTTTTCAAAATTCTTTTCTGAGGAGAAGAGGAGGCTGCTGCATATACATGTATATATATACAGGGTCTCTCTTAGGGTTTTGGGTATTGGCTAAGTCCATTTTTGCCCACCAGAAAAATCATGTTATCTGCATTTTAAACCCAAAGTTTTACCCCTTCCCGGCTTAATTTGGGTGAAGAGAAAAGTGGTTACACATTTTTTTCAGAAATTTACTTTTCAGAAAATACTTTTCCCCCTTGTCTACAATCATGCTAAAAATGTGACTTGGTTTTGTTATTTATTAAATACTCTTTTCTATTTTTAGCTTTCATGCAAATGGTATGTACTTCCTTCATTTATTTATAAGAGAATTATTCCTTTTTATATCTCCATTCTTTTCATTTCTGCTTATATTAAAATGTGTCTGTATATTTTATTCCACTAGTTTAAACTCTAGTATTTTATTAACACATATATATTTGTATATAAGTCTTTCTGAAATAATTAGTATACCCTCCTATATATCCCTACATCATTCTATACTGACACACACACATATGCACATGTACACTCAAATTATTCAGTAGCACTCATATATACATTTACTTATGCATACTACTTTTAAGAATTTAATCTACATATATATATATATATATTTCCATACACATCAATATGTATGTATTCTTGGAGTTCAGGGTTTTAGCTTATATTCATGTGCATTTCCTGTGCACTCATGTACACACACTGATACACTATCAAGCTATATCAATTCCTCCTTTAAAATTTATTTAAAAAAATTATTTTAAATTCATTTATATTTTTCAGGATAAATTCCAAAAATCTTGGGTCATTACACACATCATATACGTTTGGCCCCTATGCAAGCATTATGGCCAAAATTCCAAGCCCGCTTTAGGCCTCAAAAAATTCCAAGCGCAAACGATGTCCATTGCATTTAAATTCAAATTTAAACTTGTATCGATATCGTATATCGATCAATATATTTATAACTATTAAAAATACACCATTCAACACATCAAATATAAAATTTTATAATTAATATTTCATAAATATTAATTAATTAAATTTTTTTATAACTATTACAAATTAGTTAAATGAAGTGGTAAAAGGTGTATTCATCTTTTCGCTTATGTGACTCTTGGCTGTAAATTTAGTCAGAAATTAATATCGAACACTTCAAATATTAACGTTCACACATCACTTAGCAGGTGATATGACATTATGGCCAAATTTATCGCTTACTTGGTTTTGATAGAATCCAACTTTACTTTATTAAGCATTACCAGGTATTGGCAATTATTTACACCAATTCTCTTCGTCAAATCTATATCACTTTGGACTTATGGAATTTGTTGATAGTCAAAATTCCAACATCGTCCATATTCAACTCTATAGTCCAAACACAAAGTCCTTGACTCAATAACAAAAATTATTATTAACTAAACTACTCTGGCCAGAGAGTGAGCTGAAATCGGTTGACTGTGATACTAACTCCATATAACTGAGGAGATGAATCCTAACTTGGATAGTGTTTCACTTCAATACTTCCACTAGATCCAACTATAGTCACTCAATGGACGCCAAGCCATGATTTGACTATAATCAAAGCGAAGTTTTCTTATTAAAGATCGATAGTATTTTCAAGTTGAGAGAACTGTCTAAATTAGTCACATCAATATTTTTTGTTTGACCTTAGTTGTATTAACTAACAGAAAAATATCGAGCAAGTCAATACATAGTTATCCAATAACTATTAGTACGTAACCCATTAGAGCTCCTAGCATGTGTGATAACCCGAATATTTGGGCATCTGTTAATTGGAAATTAACATAATTAAATTTATTAAAATACTTATTTGTAAATTGAACAAATGAAATTCTGAGATATATCTAAAAATATCAAATTGATTTTTAAGATTTATTTTAAAAATTTTATTTAAAAAATGGTTTGAACTTATATTGGGATTTCAAAGAGATGATATATATATCTTAATATATATTTTGGATTTAGAAGTATGTATAAATGATTTTTATGTAAATATAGTTTGTCTTATTCTATTTCTTTAAAAATATTTTTCATTTATATAAATAAAATATATATTTAGTTATTAGGAAATTAATTAATAAAAGCTTTATCCATTTATAAATTCATTTTTGCATGTAAAATCATATGTGTAAATTAGTAAAACCATCTAAGCACATGTGTTAACATGTTAATATAGGGAGATGACAAATGTTAAGAATTTGTTTTTCTTTTAATTTTTAAATTTATCATTTTAGCCATTTTAAATACATATGTTTTCTCCTCTTCATTTCTTTCTTCCCTAATCAAAACTAAAGAAATAAAGAAAACTTCAGCCTGTAACAAAACTCAAACAAATTCTCTAACAAACCGTAATCAACTCCTCACAAACCTGAAATCAAATTCAATAGCCTATAATATCATTTTCAAAATTCAAAAACCCAAGCTTGCAAACTTTTTCTTCAACCTGGAATCAAAAGCCTACAAGTTCTCTTCAACCTGAATCAAAGTCTACATTCTTCAAATCTGAGACAAGCAACCCAAGTTTTTAAAACAACAAGCATTCCAGTTTTAAAACAAAGAAGCAATTCAAGTTTTTAACTCAAGCAGCTTCAGCAATTCAAATTTTAAAAGTTTCAAAAGCTGTTTCCAAAACAAAAGAAGGCTCTGTTCTTCATCATAAACCAGGTGAGTAAATATTTGTTTTAAAAGCTAAGTAAATTAAATGTTTGTGCATGTGTGTTTCTGGAATGTATTTATGCCTGCATGTATATGTATTTACCAGTATAGGTCAGTATGTTGTTATATTTGAACTTTTCATATCTGTGCCTCTCTGTTTCAAAAATATAGAGTTTAAAAGTAAGAAAAATTCAATATTCTTGATCTGTTCATTTCTGGGTTGTGGAATTCAAACATAATAAGATGTTTACATATAGGTTAACATTTAAATTTCGTATTCAAGCAAAATAGTTTTGGAAATCTACAGTTCTTAAGTAAATACAGCAAGAACTTTAAAATGTGGAAAAATTAATTTATTTAATTTATAGGTTCAAGTATAGAACTTAAATCATCTTTGAAAAATTGGATTTTTAAAACGAAAATCATGAATTTTAGTTGGAATTTGAGGGAGTATTCTGGTGATGACTAGAATATGAATTCGAAGCAAATTCAGGCGATGGGTTTATCTCTGGTGGTCGGGGTTTTGATCGGAGCTTGGTTGATGGTCAGAGATGTTGAGAAAAATGCCTGATGATTTTATCATCCTTTGTGGCGATGGTGATTGAACAAACTAGGGTTTAACACCCTTGTTCTTGTCGTGATGGAAACGAGATGACTGGAGTGTCTACGGTGAATCGAGTGGCACCGGAGCGATGGGGATGGATGCGTGAAGGGCTTGGAAAGTTGTTGCCGGAGTTTCAGGTGGTACGAAGGTCAGAGGCGAGGTGGCGAGACGTTCGTCCCAGGTGATGTCGAACTGCTGTTCGAATTGATGTCTCGTTTTCAATTTAGGCTAGATGGTTGCAAATTGATGCTAGAAGTTGAATGGCGAGTTGATTTACGATTTGCCAGAGATGAGTGAGTTCGCCGGAGTTGGCTGGAATCGCCGTGCACGTGCACCACGGTGAGGTGCGTGTCAGGAATGATGGATGCGTGGGCGACTCGAAGAAGTCTCGGATTTTTAGATGGCCAGGCTCGAAGTAGCTCTCGTGTGCGAGTAGTGTATTTCTAGCAGTTTTGTTTTATAAAAGAAAACGAGTTAGGAGAAGATGCTGCGAGGAACTCGAAGACGATCTCGAGTGAATACGTAGGAAACTCGGAGCAAGAATCAGAGAAGTGTAGCACGTTTTAAAAAGTTTTAAAAATAATAAAAGCTTGGAATTTTAAAATGTTTCTATGTTTAAACTTTTCTAGACTTCTTTTTAATTGCTTTTAAACTCTATTTTATTGGTAGGTTTGTTAAATTTAAGTTTGTTAAAACTTAAATAAAATGTTTTAAAACTAAATCATTTTATAGTTATAATTAAATGTTAATTAAAGGTTAAACTTAATAATGTGATTAAGTAATTAACAAAAGAAAATGATTTGTTAAAGATATTTAAGAGTTTGATAATTTAATAAAGAGTAATTAATTAATTTTAATTATTAATTAAATAATAATAAATCAATAGTTAAAGATTATAATTAATTAGAGTTTAATTAATTTGTAATTAAGAATTATTAATCAGATAATTAAAGTTAATTAATTAATAATTAGTAGTTATTAATTAAGAAATTAATTAAGAAATTAATTGGTAATTAGTAGTTAATTAATTAATTTTTAAGGGTTAATAAATCAAGTATTAAGAATTAATTAAATTGTGATTAATTAATTAAGTAATTAATTGATAATTAATAATTAATTAATCTTTGATTAAGGATTACTTAATTTAAAATTAAGTTTTATTAATTAATAATTTAGGTTTATTAATTAATAGTTAAAGGATAATTAATCTCTGATCAAGGTTAATTAATTTACTTATAAAAGTAATTAAGGTATGATTAATTAATTAAATGATTGTAATTAATTAATAATTGATTAAGCAGGATAAGTGATTAGTTCTTAAGTAATTAATCAAATTAATTATAATATGGATTAATAAATTCTGTTTGGATGATTGTTGGAGTAGGATGTCCGAATTGATTGATATCTATTGGGTGATATTCTGTGATACTCTGTGATAAGTTTTGGATATATCTGTGATGGATGTATGGATTATCTAAGATAAATGCTATGTGAATTCAAAGTGTTAAATTGAATTGTTTAACTTTTAAATAACTTGACCTTTAAGATGACATTGGTTTCGAAGAGACCGGGGTCGGGTATTAATAAATATCCGAAACCACTTCGATTTGAAATCATCTAAAAAACTTTATAGATTAATATGTGAAACCAATAGGCTGGTTGGGATAAAATGGACCATTTAAACTAAGTTGGATACTTAGATATTGTTTTATGAAAATAGGTGTTGACTATATAAGTTGTTTACTTGTAATAATGTACGAGTTACCCCGGGTTTTAAATAAGTTCTATAGATTGGAATTTCTTGTTAGATGGGTTTACTCACGCTGGTTTCCAGCCTGACCCGGGTGTTACTTTGATGTAATACTCGGGTCAGACCGAGTATTACAGATTTCAGGTAAGGACGTTCTGGAGCTCAGGAGGCGAGCTGGATGGCAGGAACGTATGGAGTGTGATATATTGTTAATTATTGGGACGAGTTATTTTAACTGTATAGTGATTGTGAAATGTTGTAACTCTGATGTATAAAAATGTAATTGACTGATACAGTTTTCTTTGTATAACTGATATTATTATTTGATATTGTATTTTGATCCGCTGCGAATTTGAGAATCTGTGCCTTGTTCTGTTCTTTCTTCTATCTCTTTTCTTTTTCTTCTAACTATCTGGAAATTTCGGGTTCGAAATTTCCAGGTCGTTACAGTTGGTATCAGAGCTAAAGGTTAAGCGAGAACCTTGGCTCTGTTGGGATTACTCGTTAAGGATAGGGTCAATGGTACCCTAGAACGAGTTGAGTGTATATATATATATATATATATATATATGAGAGCGTAATTGTTATTTTCTTACATAAGGATTTTAAATGATTTTATATAAGAATATATTTTGATATATAAAATGATATTTCTTTCTAATAAATATTAAGGTAATTGGTTGTTAAAATATTGGAATTAAATTAAGTGGTAATAGAAATACAACCAATTTAAAATTGAATGAAGATAAGTTTGAAATGAATTCAAACTGAAATTAAAATCTTGAATTTGTAGAAATAAAGATAATAATAAATTGGTTTCCAGATATGATAACCTTGGTTATTATCATAAATGGTAGTTGTGTTTAATAATGAATATTGTTAATGATTAAGCAAAATGAAATGTTTAGGGAAGTAAACATTTAAGTGAGTATAACTTATAAATTGGAATTGAAGATAATTAAAAATTGTGAAATTTTAAATCTAAATCCAGAAAACTTGAAATTGTTTAAAAGAAGTTTGTTTTGAATTAAAACCAAAGGTGGTTTAAAAATTTAAAGTATAACTTGGTGTGTAAAGAAAATGTATATATGAGGAATATATATAATACCAATGATGATTTGAAATAAACACTTAGTGTTGAGTTTTAAATTGGAATGTGATGTGAAACCCAAAGTGAAGTAAGTTTTTAAACTTAAAAGGGGAAAAATTATTAATCTGAAGTTTAAAATTTGAATGGGAATTCAAATTGTGTAAAGTTGACCAGATTAAGTAAATTTAATTTAATTTGGAGGAAGTTAAATAAGTTTGAATAAATAACTTGAATTGGAAATTTCAAGATACAATTTAAATTTAACTTGGGAAGTTAAATGGTTAATTTTAAATGGGAGTTACGAGTAATCTCAAAATGGGTTTGAAATCTGGAAATTGAAAATGGATAATAAATTAGAATCTGAAGATTAAATTGTTTTTGAATTCTTATTTGAACTTTGTAATAAGTTAAGTAAAGATAATTTTAAAATGGAATTTTGAAATTTGAATTCAGAATTAAAAGGTTTAAAGATTTAATTTGTTAAAATTAAAAATAAAAGGTTGAGTTAATTTAAAAGTAAAGGAATTGTGATTTAAGGAATTAAATCAATTTTAACTCGAATTTATATAATTCGAGATAGTTTAAAATTGAGATTTAAATTGAATTAGTTCAAACTGAATTCGATTTGAATAAATGGGAATTGTGATTTAAGATAAATAAGTTTAAAATTCAAATGGGAATTGGGATTAATTCATATAGAAATTGAAATGATTTGAAATTTAAGTGGATTCAATTTGAAATTAGTTTGAATAATTTGAAATTGTGATTAAAGTGAATATGTTTAAAATCAAATGGAATTTGATTTGAATTTGGAAAGGAATTAAGATTAATTCAACTTGAATTGGGATTGAATTAAATTCAATGGAAATTGAAGTATTGAGTCAATTTAAATGGAAGTGGAAATTTAAATTGAATTAATGGGAAATTAATTGGAAATGGAGATTGGGAAATTAAACAGTTTGGCTCTGGATTATTTTCAAAATAAATTATTATAATACAAATATATTTTTCCAAACTATTTACTATATAATCTTCTTCTTAAACCCCAAACTATCTTATACTTATTTTTACAATTATTTTGGAACTATTTAACTATTTTGAAACTGTCTTATAAACTAATTACTATTTTTCAGTTACTTATATCTAATCACTATTTTAAAAACTAGTTTGCAATAATCTAACTATTTTATACCTACTTAACTATTTTAGAGCTATTTTACAAACTAATAACTATTTTTCAACTACTTATCTATTTTAAACTTTTTCAAGCTATTTTTTTTAAATTTAAAAAGGTCAGAGTTCAAACTGTTGGAAATTAAAGTAATAACTCAATTGGAAATGGAGGCAATTGAGAATAAGTGAATGGAATTAAAGAAAATGTAAATAGAAAAGAGAATTGATTTGGCTAATAACCAATAAAGATGAATACGTAAGATATACGTATATTATTCTATTCGCATAGTGATTTGATCTAGATTCGAACACAGAATTTCGAGATAGTATTATCGATCCGAGTTGGGATTTTTTTCGCTCGATTTTCGACGGCGAACCTGGATATGGATTGTTGATTGATTCTGGATATTCTCTATCATAGCTACGACTATGCAAGGAGAATGACGGTTTCTGATCAGGAAACCAGATCTGAGTCCGTACTAGGAAGCCGGGTGGACGATACTAGTTCGGAAGTGAAATTGTGTGATCGATTGAGCGATCAGATTGATATAGCGTACGGATGATATATGTACATCGTACGGGTTTGAATGAAATTGGCATTTAAAATTTGAGGATAAGAAATTTGAAATGGTTTTCGAAAATGAAAGGTATATTATGTGTAATATAACGGAATTGGATATTTCTTTGGTTGAAATTTACTTTATGGAGGTAAGTAAATGGTAAATAACTTTATAAAGAAATCAAACTTGAATATTTGATTTGGTAATAAATAAAGTTATATTTTGTAATATGATAAACTTCCCTTATTGAATCTAGCCAGAATAAAAAGGGTTTTGAAATATTTAAAGTATAAAAGAGGTTTTATACAAGTTTGAAGTGATCCAAAGATTTTCAAAGTTATATATATCTATATCTATATATATATAAAGGATCTTATAAGAATGATTTTGGAAAAGGTTTTGGGAACCTATGAATTTGGGAAAGGCTTTTGATTTTTGGGAAAATCAATTTTGGATTTTGGAAAGCCTAGTTTGAGAATTATCGATTTTTGGTAATCGATTTTGTGTAAAGGAGATTTTGATAAATCATAAAGGGTATGATTTGAAGATACTATAAGTATATAGTATAAAATGTTTTGAGTATAGCTCTGGGGAAAAAGGCGCTTCCTTGAAATGAACTTCTCAGGAGTACCACTGGGTGGTACTGCCTTGAACCCCAAGGGGGGATTCTAAAGTTGATCCTGTGAGGAGTCCGGACAAAACTAGTTCCTGATGATTATTTGTGTAGCAAAAGTCGAGGGGCTGGTGCCCACAGAGGCATTTGGGTTATTCTGTGACGACAATGTAACTCGATGTCACTGCGATCTACTACAGACCATAGCGAAAGTCATGTGTGCCGCTGAGTGCCAACTGTCTACGTTTGATTTTATATCGGTAGACTGTGACACTATGGTAACATAGCGAAAGTCGTGTGTGCTGCTGAGAGCCAACTGTCTACGTTTGATTTTATATCGGTAGACTGCGACCTATGTGGGAGAAGTTTCATTATTTGGCAGCGAAATTCGGTGGCGCTGATGCCTACAGTTATATGGGTTTGTGCTGTGATAGCAACGTAAGGCCCGGGTATAACTGCGATCTGTAGCGGGTTCCATGGCGAAATCGAGGAGCGCGGAGACCTACAGTTATCTGTGGATTTTGCCGGGACGACAACGTAACCATCGGGTTAACTGCGACCATGGATGGGGGTGATGATTTCCAGAGCATTCTCACCAAAGATATTTCCTCTATTTTCAAAAATGTTTTCGATATTTTCAAATAAAGTATCTTCCAAGTATTTTCACTAGGTGTTGAAAACAAGTCTGCTAAGTACTTATAGATTTTCAGTCCTACGCCTGATCAACGTATGATCGAATTTCTGTGAGAACGAGGATGAACTTGTTAAAACATCAAGTTATAAAAAGTATTTTTATAAAACTATTTTTATATGGATTTTAAAAAAAAATGTTTTAAAGATAATCAAAGAAAATTTATCAGATTTTAAGTACTGAATAAATTTTGGCTTCGTTTCTTTTCGAGGACGAAAAGATTTAAAGGGGGGAGGAATGTGATAACCCGAATATTTGGGCATCTGTTAATTGGAAATTAACATAATTAAATTTATTAAAATACTTATTTGTAAATTGAACAAATGAAATTCTGAGATATATCTAAAAATATCAAATTGATTTTTAAGATTTATTTTAAAAATTTTATTTAAAAAATGGTTTGAACTTATATTGGGATTTCAAAGAGATGATATATATATCTTAATATATATTTTGGATTTAGAAGTATGTATAAATGATTTTTATGTAAATATAGTTTGTCTTATTCTATTTCTTTAAAAATATTTTTCATTTATATAAATAAAATATATATTTAGTTATTAGGAAATTAATTAATAAAAGCTTTATCCATTTATAAATTCATTTTTGCATGTAAAATCATATGTGTAAATTAGTAAAACCATCTAAGCACATGTGTTAACATGTTAATATAGGGAGATGACAAATGTCAAGAATTTGTTTTTCTTTTAATTTTTAAATTTATCATTTTAGCCATTTTAAATACATATGTTTTCTCCTCTTCATTTCTTTCTTCCCTAATCAAAACTAAAGAAATAAAGAAAACTTCAGCCTGTAACAAAACTCAAACAAATTCTCTAACAAACCGTAATCAACTCCTCACAAACCTGAAATCAAATTCAATAGCCTATAATATCATTTTCAAAATTCAAAAACCCAAGCTTGCAAACTTTTTCTTCAACCTGGAATCAAAAGCCTACAAGTTCTCTTCAACCTGAATCAAAGTCTACATTCTTCAAATCTGAGACAAGCAACCCAAGTTTTTAAAACAACAAGCATTCCAGTTTTAAAACAAAGAAGCAATTCAAGTTTTTAACTCAAGCAGCTTCAGCAATTCAAATTTTAAAAGTTTCAAAAGCTGTTTCCAAAACAAAAGAAGGCTCTGTTCTTCATCATAAACCAGGTGAGTAAATATTTGTTTTAAAAGCTAAGTAAATTAAATGTTTGTGCATGTGTGTTTCTGGAATGTATTTATGCCTGCATGTATATGTATTTACCAGTATAGGTTAGTATGTTGTTATATTTGAACTTTTCATATCTGTGCCTCTCTGTTTCAAAAATACAGAGTTTAAAAGTAAGAAAAATTCAATATTCTTGATCTGTTCATTTCTGGGTTGTGGAATTCAAACATAATAAGATGTTTACATATAGGTTAACATTTAAATTTCGTATTCAAGCAAAATAGTTTTGGAAATCTACAGTTCTTAAGTAAATACAGCAAGAACTTTAAAATGTGGAAAAATTAATTTATTTAATTTATAGGTTCAAGTATAGAACTTAAATCATCTCTGAAAAATTGGATTTTTAAAACGAAAATCACGAATTTTAGTTGGAATTTGAGGGAGTATTCTGGTGATGACTAGAATATGAATTCGAAGCAAATTCAGGCGATGGGTTTATCTCTGGTGGTCGGGGTTTTGATCGGAGCTTGGTTGATGGTCAGAGATGTTGAGAAAAATGCCTGATGATTTTATCATCCTTTGTGGCGATGGTGATTGAACAAACTAGGGTTTAACACCCTTGTTCTTGTCGTGATGGAAACGAGATGACTGGAGTGTCTACGGTGAATCGAGTGGCACCGGAGCGATGGGGATGGATGCATGAAGGGCTTGGAAAGTTGTTGCCGGAGTTTCAGGTGGTACGAAGGTCAGAGGCGAGGTGGCGAGACGTTCGTCCCAGGTGATGTCGAACTGCTGTTCGAATTGATGTCTCGTTTTCAATTTAGGCTAGATGGTTGCAAATTGATGCTAGAAGTTGAATGGCGAGTTGATTTACGATTTGCCAGAGATGAGTGAGTTCGCCGGAGTTGGCTGGAATCGCCGTGCACGTGCACCACGGTGAGGTGCGTGTCAGGAATGATGGATGCGTGGGCGACTCGAAGAAGTCTCGGATTTTTAGATGGCCAGGCTCGAAGTAGCTCTCGTGTGCGAGTAGTGTATTTCTAGCAGTTTTGTTTTATAAAAGAAAACGAGTTAGGAGAAGATGTTGCGAGGAACTTGAAGACGATCTCGAGTGAATACGTAGGAAACTCGGAGCAAGAATCAGAGAAGTGTAGCACGTTTTAAAAAGTTTTAAAAATAATAAAAGCTTGGAATTTTAAAATGTTTCTATGTTTAAACTTTTCTAGACTTCTTTTTAATTGCTTTTAAACTCTATTTTATTGGTAGGTTTGTTAAATTTAAGTTTGTTAAAACTTAAATAAAATGTTTTAAAACTAAATCATTTTATAGTTATAATTAAATGTTAATTAAAGGTTAAACTTAATAATGTGATTAAGTAATTAACAAAAGAAAATGATTTGTTAAAGATATTTAAGAGTTTGATAATTTAACAAAGAGTAATTAATTAATTTTAATTATTAATTAAATAATAATAAATCAATAGTTAAAGATTATAATTAATTAGAGTTTAATTAATTTGTAATTAAGAATTATTAATCAGATAATTAAAGTTAATTAATTAATAATTAGTAGTTATTAATTAAGAAATTAATTAAGAAATTAATTGGTAATTAGTAGTTAATTAATTAATTTTTAAGGGTTAATAAATCAAGTATTAAGAATTAATTAAATTGTGATTAATTAATTAAGTAATTAATTGATAATTAATAATTAATTAATCTTTGATTAAGGATTACTTAATTTAAAATTAAGTTTTATTAATTAATAATTTAGGTTTATTAATTAATAGTTAAAGGATAATTAATCTCTGATCAAGGTTAATTAATTTACTTATAAAAGTAATTAAGGTATGATTAATTAATTAAATGATTGTAATTAATTAATAATTGATTAAGCAGGATAAGTGATTAGTTCTTAAGTAATTAATCAAATTAATTATAATATGGATTAATAAATTCTGTTTGGATGATTGTTGGAGTAGGATGTCCGAATTGATTGATATCTATTGGGTGATATTCTGTGATACTCTGTGATAAGTTTTGGATATATCTGTGATGGATGTATGGATTATCTAAGATAAATGCTATGTGAATTCAAAGTGTTAAATTGAATTGTTTAACTTTTAAATAACTTGACCTTTAAGATGACATTGGTTTCGAAGAGACCGGGGTCGGGTATTAATAAATATCCGAAACCACTTCGATTTGAAATCATCTAAAAAACTTTATAGATTGATATGTGAAACCAATAGGCTGGTTGGGATAAAATGGACCATTTAAACTAAGTTGGATACTTAGATATTGTTTTGTGAAAATAGGTGTTGACTATATAAGTTGTTTACTTGTAATAATGTACGAGTTACCCCGGGTTTTAAATAAGTTCTATAGATTGGAATTTCTTGTTAGATGGGTTTACTCACGCTGGTTTCCAGCCTGACCCGGGTGTTACTTTGATGTAATACTCGGGTCAGACCGAGTATTACAGATTTTAGGTAAGGACGTTCTGGAGCTCAGGAGGCGAGCTGGATGGCAGGAACGTATGGAGTGTGATATATTGTTAATTATTGGGACGAGTTATTTTAACTGTATAGTGATTGTGAAATGTTGTAACTCTGATGTATAAAAATGTAATTGACTGATACAGTTTTCTTTGTATAACTGATATTATTATTTGATATTGTATTTTGATCCGCTGCGAATGTGAGAATCTGTGCCTTGTTCTGTTCTTTCTTCTATCTCTTTTCTTTTTCTTCTAACTATCTGGAAATTTCGGGTTCGAAATTTCCAGGGCGTTACAGCATGAGTAATACATCGCCCAACATTTAACTATAACTAAAGCAAATTTCTCATATTAAAGATCTACAATATTTTAAAGTCGAGAAAACTGTGTAAATTAGTCACATTAATATTTTCTGTTTGACCTTAGTTATATCAACCAATAAAAAACCATCGAGCGGGTCAATTTATAATTATACAATAACTATTAGCACGTATCCCATTAGAACCCCCATCAGTCATAAGTAATACATTGCTCAATATTTGGAAAGCGTTACGTACTCTACTCTTAACGGATGCATCGATATCCAGTCTCGATATATCTTGACTAAGAATATTTAAAATGATATGCTTATTATAAATTATAATATGATACTCATGATTACAACTATTTGTAATTACTATAACAGACAAATCATTTATGAATTTTCTATTAAATATATTTTAATTAAACATTTAATTATTTATAACACATTATAACAAATATATAACAGAAAGAAAATACCTTTATTACGAATAAGAGTTGATTACAGAGTTAATTAATTTACAATAAATTACAGAATTGCCCCTAAGGCATAACCCTAACTCTACCAAAAACATATAAATCTTTCGACTTCACCAGTGTGATGTTGAGACTTGTCTATCTTAGGATTTTGAACTTGAGTTTTCTCAATAAGTCATGGCCTTAGAAAGATGGATAATTCCTTATCGGTTATATTATATACAACTCCTAACCTGTGGTTCTTTGTCCTAATCTCATTTCAATCTTGAGTTTGCTCAACAAATCAAAAGAAGTTATTCTTTCGTACCTACCATTTCACCATGGCCTAAGTATAGTATATGTACCTTGAGCTTGCTCGACAAATACATATAACTATCTTACCTTGTCAAGTCTATATATTGATAGTACTACACATAACATCCCTACCTTGAGTTTTCTCAACAACCAGAGAGTATGCAAGTAATTTATTAATATAGAAATGGTAAAGGAAAACACTTATATTAAAGTTTTATAATCTTTAATATATCTAATTGATTGATATCGATTTATGGAATAACGTATTTCTTATGAAATGCTCTCTCAATTCAAGTGTCAAACAGATCTGCAACAACGTTAAACGTATTATACATACATATATATATATATTTATTTATTTCTTAAGTTTAACTGGGTTTCTTATTGTTCTAACATTTACTATACATTCATATTATACAAGCTTAATTAAGCATTTTATAGTTTAATTAACTTATATAATAATCTTATGTATAATCTTTTTTATATTAAAATGAGTGATCCTCCCAAGGAGGAGAGCACTCATTAATCTTCTGTACAACCTTATATTAATTTTATTAATTAAATAATATTTAATTAATTAATTTAATTAATTAATATTTTAATTAATTTAATTAATTAATATTTTAATTAATCTTATTTTGTTTATTTTAAACATTTTTATTGGATATTTGCACTTTAACATTTATAATTTTTTATATAATTAAGAGTGATACTTTTATTCAAGCAAAGCACTCATTTTTGATGTCTTGGGGCTCGAACCCAAGATCTCTAGAAACACTATCTAGAGAACTTACCAATTGAACCAACGGTTCTTGACCACTATAACATCTATAGTTGTACATATGTATCTTATATATGCATTATATTATTTATTAATTAACATATAATTATTTTTTAATTAAAACAATTTTAGTCAATTATAATTAATTTTGAAAATTATATATATACCTATATTACCTTAACATGTTAAGATAATGTTATATATATATATCAATGTATATGTTTTTAATTTAATTAATTATTCATTTAATTAATCTAATTAATTATTATTAATTTTTGAAAATAATTATTTTATTTCTAAAATAATTTGAAAATTATTTTATAACATTTATAAAATCATTACTTATTTTAAATTTAACATGTTAAATTTAAAATATTATATTTATTTATTTTAAATTTAACCTATTAAATTTAAATTTTATTTTAATTTCAAAATAGATATTTAAAATTGGCCAATGCCTAAATCAATTTGGACCTTTATATTGGAGATGAGCTTTGGGCTTACCACATCCTTTCGGGCTAGGCTAGTAGCTAGGTATGGTAGAGTACTTGATTAACCAAACCCAACCATGGCTATTTTTATAGACATCCTACTATATGGGTAAACTTTAATAAGATAGCCCTTTGCTAATTTAGACTACATAGGCTATTTGGCTTCGATACCATTGTTGGAAAAAGGCCAGCACGCAGCGGATTAAATGGATAAATTGTAAAAAAATTATTCTATTTTGGACCTTATTTGGCTTATGAAGCCTAAGATTTAGATCAGATCTAAATTTATTTTTAATATAAATCAATATTTTATTTTGTTTGTAAATAAAATTTATTTAATGTTATATTTATAAAATATAATATAACATGTGTATCATATACACATATGTGTGCATGTGCACGTGTAGCAAAAATAGTGTACATAGTTTAACATGCCCATGTACAAGTATTGAGATTTACACCACAACGGACATATTAGCCCCTTCATATATGTATGTGTTGTCTAATATACATGCATATATATGTAAAAAATAGTTTTAGATATAATATAAAATAATATCCATAAAATGTAAATGTTTATACACACACACACACATATATATATGTATATATAATTGAAATTATAATATTGTAAATATTGTTACAAATAATTTTGAATATAAAATCAAGTTTAATATTCAAATGTCAAATTTTAGATCAGGATATGTATAATAAAATGAAATGACCCTCCTATTTCCACCCTAATTTCATAAGGATTTTTTTTTATGAGATGATATATAGATATATCATTCATTACAAATGTATTTCCCAGGGTCATTTTCTTTATCCAATAAACAAAATATATCCAGGATCTTTCACAATATAAAAATATTGTTTTAAATCTAAATCATTCCTAACATACATATATGAAGATATCTATGTTATATTCTACTTGAATCAGAGCATGATAATATGTAAGTAGAAATCCTTTTAAATCTATTAAAATGTGATAATTCCCTTTTTAAAAGATTACCTATTGTATCCTGATTTTTGACTATAGAATCCACTGGAAATATGTACTTTAGTCTGTTATTATAATTAAGAAATGATCAAGTTATAATCAGTGGAAAGCAAGCTTATAATATAGATGATTGTCTTAAAGTCTGGATAGTGTCAAACTCAGGTTAAAAGAAAGTGGATCATAAGTGAACACAAGCAACATCTAGGCGTAATGGAAACGCGCCTAACTTATACATGAGAGGTCACGAGTTCGAGTGCTATGCTGGTCGGTTCAAACACAATTTTTGTTTTTCTTTCTATTTTTCTCCTGTATGGTTTGAAATCTGATATCTGCCTATATTTGCACATATATATTTAATTTTTGCCTATAATCTAACATACAAAACAATATTTCTTACTTTATTATTTTTGAAACCCATTCCTACAACTGTTCTAAGAATTTATGTTTCAATTTTTGCTCAAATATCAACATGTACACAGATATACATGTACATGTCAATATCTTAGCTCATTTTCCAGAAAACTGGGTGAAACAATTGCTAAATGTACTAAGCTTTTGAAATGCACTTTTATTTTCAAAATACAATCTATCATGATCAACCAATACTTCATTCATTTGAAGCTGGTTAACTCATGTATCCTGTATCTGCTACACACTAGTTCAAAGCAATGGAGATACCATTCATTGCATTTTGTCTGAAGCCTTTAAAAACATTTTACTTTCCTCAATACAATTCAGAAATGAATTCAAACTTATTTACAAAGCATTTCAGTAAAAAGAAACTAAAATCCTTTTAAGTTTACTTCTAGCTAAATCCAGATTTTATTCTAAAACTCAGTGCTCTATTATGTCTCAAGATTAGCTAATACATAATATAAATTATGCAAAACAGTAGCTCACATAATTGTATATTTCTTACCAGATTTTTATAGCTGATACTTGAGCATATTTTTCTTGTTTATGTTTTAGACACTACTTCAAAAACAAATCAAACCTTAACACACAACAATTTCGACAGAACAACTAATTCAATCTGACACTTTACAGAACATAAGAGCAACTTGATCACTAACCATAAAATATTCAATACATGACTGGAAATCTTAGAAACATAAAATTTTTCCTGAATACATGCAGATATAATCAATTTAAACTCTTATTGAAACTAGCTAGCATGTTCATTCACTCCTCCATAATAGCCATAACTTCATTTTTACTTAGTGCCTGCGTTCCCTGAAAGAGCATAAGTGGCTGCCTCATTTTAAAATGAGACACCCCATATGCCATGAGCAAACAAGGGTCAGATCTATGATTTGGTATGAGTATCATCAATACATTCATGATATTAAGCAATAGAGAATATAAGAGCACCAATTAGTTATTTAAGCAAAATCCTGCAATCAATTACTTTAACATAGTATAATTAAGTTGATTCAGGTATGATATATTCATTTATCATTCTTACACTTGCATACATAATCATGTAAACATAATTATCTATTTGCAACAATTGCATTCACTGGAACCATCTTGGTTCCATACCATTCAACCTAAGAAATATCCATATTCCTATTTCTTCATTTACAGGTTGTATAATTCAATTTAAATCCCTGCCTCATCTGCTATTAAGGAATCACTGGGACACATTGCAATGAACTAATTCACATCATTGCACAAAGATCTCAGGGCTTAAACAAACCATGTGCCAACTTGCATACTTCAAATATGACAAGCATTCCAGCAGTCTTCTTGGCCTTCCCTTCCCTAGTTTATTTACTAGTGTATTGTCTTAAATCCTATCATCAAATATGCTAAGTGAACATGTCACTGCAAACATGGAAACATCCATAATCTTCCCTAGCATAATTCTCCTCAGAAATAAGCAGACAGTTATTTCCTAAATGGGGTCAATATGTCTTGATCTTAGTAAAATATAAGAATATTTTCAACTGTAAAAAAAAAGGCATGGCATGTTCTTATTATATTGATCTGCAAGCCTTTATGATTGATTAAGATTCAGGATCCGGTTCAATCATAATTTTAGCTTGTGGGTTTCTTCCTTTTTTTTTGATTTGATTAAGGGCTCAGCACTTAGAAAATTTCTATTGCACCCTTAACATTTTTTCTTCTCAAGCCTCAGCACTTATACCAAGTATAATGCAGCTCCCAACATTTTTTTGCAAAGTTTCCATGCCATAGATCTATAACAGTTGAGAGTATTCTCTATATAATTTTAAGATCCTAGACTTTAACATTTATGAGTATAAATAAAACAGTATGATACACATCCAAAGACAAATGTCTCAGCAAATCAAAGATCACCAAAAAAAATCATCCATATTAAATCATATCAGATTTAAAATAAGACATCCAAAAGCATTGATGAAATCATATACATCAAAACCAGAAATATATATAAATGGCAATAAAAAGTGGCTGCCTCATCTCAGGTCTTAATGCCATGAACTCAGTGAGGTTACTCACCTAAATATTTCTTCTTATTAATCCAGAAAATCCTTGTTTGAGTGTTTTCTCCTTCCTTCCAATATTTTTCTTCCTTTCTTATTTTTGTGCAGCTTGGGGTAAAGATAATTGTACTGGCTAAAACTGCCTATTTATATGCATTTTTTCCACTAGGGTTTTGTTAAAACAGAATTCCATTTCTGTCCTGGCTAGCATCATGCATTTTTCATTCATAATACCCCGGCCATATTAACCAATTTAAAGGCTGCATTTTCTTTCTTTTACTTTTCAGAAAATGGCCACTCACCTAGTCATGTTAAAAGTGTGACTATCCTATTTTATATTTTAATTATTTCTGAGAATCCCCTTTGCTATTTTTGCCTACACAAGCATATTGACTTGTATCACATTTCATGTCATTTTAATGTTATAGTTTCACTTGCTTATATATATATACATTTCAGTACTTAAAAATGTATATTTGTATACATATCTTATCTAGGCTTATTTAATTCCTCTTTAATTTCAGAAACATATGCACCTATATGTATACAGGTTTACAAATCCTTATAATATATATATATATATATGTATAATTTTCTTTTCTGGGTTTTAAATAAAAATCTGTTTACTGATTTAAAGTAAAACTTATTTTTCTTATTTTCTAAGATGATCCATATAATTCCAGAAATCAAATATCCATGTTGCAAAATCATGTTTGTATTGCTTTTTAATTCTTGTTTTAAATCCAAGAAATCTGGAGTTCTTCCTTGTGCCATTTCAGTGTGCACGTGCACACATATACTTGCACACTATTTATTCCAGAAATTTCACCATATTTAAATCTAAATATTTCAAAAATTAAATCATTTTACAAAAATGATTTTTCACAAAATTTTGGGGTATTACATTCACCCCTCCTTTTAGGAATTGTGTCCTCACAATTTTTCTAACATTTATAACAAGCATTATTTTCTTTTCTGAAAACTTATCAAACATATGCATAAGCAAACAAATTCAACCATATCAACCATGCATAACAAAATTTTCCCAGAAAAAAAAAATACCTTTTAATTTGCAAAAAGCTTAGGATAATCCATTCTAATCTTATCCTCTAACTCCCATGTGCAGTCATTAGGATCACTACTCCACTGGATCTTAACTAGTTTCAAGGTTTTGCTCCTTAATTTCTTTTCTTCCTTGGCTATAATCCCCACTGGTTCTTTTTCACAAACCAAGTCAGGATTTATTTGAATTCTGGTAGGCTCTTCCAAAATGTCTTCTTTATCATGTACCCATCTTCTAAGTTGGGACACATGAAAAACATTATGCATTGCTTTCATTTCCTCTGGTAATTCTAATTTGTAAGCCAATGAACCAATTCTTTCCAGAATTTTATAGGGTCCAACATACCTTGGTGTAAGCTTACCTTGCTTGCCAAATCTCATGACTTTCTTCATAGGTGAAATCTTGATGAAAACAAAGTCTCCCACTTCATATTCCACTTGCTTTCTCTTCCTATCTGCAAATTTCTTTTGCCTATCTTGAGCTGCTGCTATTCTTTTTCTTATTAACCCAATTTTCTCTGTAGTTTCTTTAACATATTCAGGTCCAAGAACAGCCCTTTCTCCAGTCTCTACCCAGCATATAGGTGATAAACATGGCTTTCCATATAAGGCTTCAAATGGTGCCATCCCTATGGTGCTTTGGTAACTGTTATTGTATGTGAATTCAGCTAGATGGAGGTGGTCTTCCCAGTTGCCTCCAAAGTCCAGTGTACATGCTCTCAACAAATCCTCTAAGACTTTGTTCACCACCTCAGTTTGACCATCTGATTGTGGATGGTAGGCAGTGCTTAAGCACAATTCACTCCCCATGGCCTCTTGAAAACTTTTCCAAAACCTTGAGGTGAAGATGGTATCCCTATCACTCACAATGGTTTTGGGTATGCCATGCAACCTTACTACCTCTTTCATGAATATTTGAGCCAATTTTGGAGCATTTCTTTCTGTTCTAACTGGGATAAAATGTGCTACCTTAGTTAGCCTATCCACTATTACCCATATACTTGTGTTTCCCTTCTTAGATCTAGGTAGACCATCTATGAAATCCATAGATATATCCTCCCACTTCCACTGTGGTATACTAAGGGGTTGCAACAGTCCTGATGGCCTTTGTGTCTCTGCCTTGACTTGTTGGCAAGTCATGCACCTTGCAACATATCTGGCCACATCTGACTTCATCCCCTTCCACCAAAGATTTCTTTTCAAATTTTGATACATCTTGGTGCTACCTGGGTGTATGGAGTACTTACTCCTATGGTATTCACTTAATATTTCCTCCTTCAATTCTATATTTTCTGGAACACATATCCTATTTTTATTCCTTAAATAACCATTTTTATCAACTTGATAATTTATTACTTCCTCCCCTTTTGATATGAGTATTTTCTTTTCCACCATGTTTAGGTCTTGTTCCTGCATTTTCCCAATCTTAAGAAGTAAATCTGATTGCAGAGATACCATACTTAATTTCCCTTTACCTTCATCTTTTAATGGGCATCATTTGTACCTCACTGTTTTCCTCAATTTCCAAATCAGTAAGTATAGACAAATCCCTAAACTCTTCCATCATCAACATAGCTACCTTGGCATGTTGTCTACTCAAGGCATCTGCAACTTTATTTGCCTTGCCTGGTGTATACAGTATATCTAGATCATAGGCAGCTAGGAACTCTACCCATCTATGTTGCCTCATATTCAAATCTTTTTGTGAGAATAAATATTTCAGTGCCTTATGATCAGTGTACAAAATGAATTTGGCACCTAACAAATAATGTCTCCAAAGTTTCAAAGCATATACAACTGCTGCTAGTTCAAGATCATGGGTTGCATATCTGGTTTCATGTGGCTTTAATTGCCTAGATGCATAGGCTACCACCTGGTCTTGCTGCATCAACACAGCCCCTAACCCAGAGCCACTTGCATCAGTGTACACAACCAAATTTTCATTTCCTTCTGGCACTCTCAATACTGGTGCATCAATCAGGGCTTCTTTTATTTTGATAAAAGCTTGCTCACATTTTTCTGTCCATACAAAGGCTTGGTTCTTTCTAGTTAAATTGGTAAGTGGTGATGATATTTTTGAGAAATCTTTTATAAATCTCCTATAATATCCTGCCATCCCCATAAATGATCTAATCTCACTGATGGTGCTAGGCCTTTTCCATGCTTGAATTGCCACTACCTTATTAGGGTTTACTGATATTCCTTTGGCAGAGATAACATGCCCAAGAAAATGCACTTCTTCTTTCCAAAATGCACATTTTGAAAATTTTGCCTTTAAATCATTTTCCCTTAGTCTTGACAAAACTAAATGCAAATGATTTTTATGCTCTTCCACTGTCTTAGAATAAATCAAAATGTCATCAATAAAAATCAATACAAACTTGTCTAAATATTCTATTCATCAAATCAACAAAATATGAAGGAGCATTTGTCAAACCAAATGGCATAACCAAAAATTCATATAAGCCATATCTTGTGTTAAATGCAGTATACTTAACACTTGAGTCTTCAACCTTCATTTGATGGAATCCTGATGCTAAGTCTAGCCTAGAAAATATTTTAGCTTCACTGAGTTGGTCAAAGAGATCATCTATTCTAGGCAATGGGTATTTATTCTTGATGGTTACTTTATTTAGTTCCCTGTAATCTATGCACATTCTCAAGGTACCATCATGTTTTCTTACAAACACTACTGGAGAACCCCAGCAGGAATTGCTTGGCCTTATAAATCCCTTGCCTTCTATTTCTTCCAACTGATTTTTCAATTCTTTCAGTTCACTTGGCCCCATTCTATAAGGTTTCTTGATTATTGGACTTGCTCCTGGAATGAGATTAATTTGGAACTCAACTGGTCTGTGGTGTGGAACACCCTTAACTTCCCCAAACACATCCAAGTATTCATTAACTATGGGAATTTCTTCAATGGTTAGTTCACTCAGATCTTTTTCTAAGTCAACTAAATGATACAATTTCCCTTCCTTAGCTACTTCACATAAAACTGTGATCCTTTGGCCTCTAGAATTTTGCAGTGATATGGTGGATGAGTCTAAATTAATTATGGCTTTAAATTGCCTTAACCAATCTACCCCCAATATAACTCCTATATTTGGGTAATTTAAAACATATAAATTGGAAATAAAAATATTTCCTCCTATGTTTAACTCCACATCCACACAATTCATGTTCAAAACACTAGAACTCCCTAGGGGACTTTGTACAAGCAATGGGGTTTCAACCAATATGCAGTTTAATTTTAACACTTTAACTAATTCATAGGAAATCAAAGAGTGTGTTGCTGCAGTATCATATACTACTGGTATGGGTATGGCACAAATGAGTAATGTACCTTCCACTTGGCCATGATTCTCAGCATCAATTTTTACTGCAGATTTGCCTTTACCTTCCAAAGTTGCCAATTTCCCTTGCTGTTTATTCTCAGGACAGTTCCTCTTCATATGCCCCTCTTTCCCACATAGGTAGCATTTGAAGGCTCCTCCTTTTAACTCTGGGCACCTTGGTTTGATGTGTCCTTCTTTACCACAATGATGGCAAACCAATTTCTTCTTAGTATCATTGGCTTTTGTGTCTTTACTCTTCCTGTTGTCTGCCTCCTCCTTCTTTTTATCATAAGGGTGATATCTTCCCTTATCCTTCTTATTGCTGCTCTTAAAATTCCTATATTTCTCTCTTTCTTTGTCATGTTGTTCCAGTTTCAAGGCCAGATCAATTACTTGATCAAATGTTCTATCTGCATATGGTAGCATAGCTCTGCTAAGTCCTGGGTTCAGTCCTTTTATATACCTATCATTTTTGGATGCTTCATCTGCCACTAGCATTACTCCATAATTGGATAGCCCCTCAAACTTTTGAGTGTATTCAGTGACATTCAAAGTTCCCTGCCTAAGTTTGATAAATTCTTCAAGCAAAATGGTCTTGGCTGATGCTGGTACAAATCTTGCCTCCATCATCTCCTTGAACTGATTCCAAGTGATTTCATTTTCATTTCTTCCAGCTATGATCACCTCCCACCAGCTTAAAGCTACCCCTTTCAGTTGTCTAGAAGCTACTTGCCTCTTCCTTTGGTCATCCAACTGCATGTCATTGAAAATCCTATCAAGTGTTCTCAACCATGCTTGAATTTCCATCACACTCTCAGTTCCTTCAAAACTCTTGCCTCCCAAATTGGAATAAGTCTTTAGTAGTTTTGAAAGCTCTTCATGTGGGTTCTCAGGCCTATGCCCAATTCCATCTCTTAAAACCCTCACAAATTATTGCATATCAAGCATTTGAGGTGCACTGGGTCCTGCATTGTGATGAGATCCTCTTCCTACCATGGTCTGCTAACTAAATTCTGGGCAAATGGTATTAGTATATTATAAGTACTTCTGTAATTTCTGTTTTCTTATCTAAATTATTTCATCCAAAACAAACAGACATAATACATTTCTATAATACTTAACAATCAATGCAACCAAGTGCTCTGATACCAACTGAAATGACCCTCCTATTTCCACCCTAATTTCATAAGGATTTTTTTTTATGAGATGATATATAGATATATCATTCATTACAAATGTATTTCCCAGGGTCATTTTCTTTATCCAATAAACAAAATATATCCAGGATCTTTCACAATATAAAAATATTGTTTTAAATCTAAATCATTCCTAACATACATATATGAAGATATCTATGTTATATTCTACTTGAATCAGAGCATGATAATATGTAAGTAGAAATCCTTTTAAATCTATTAAAATGTGATAATTCCCTTTTTAAAAGATTACCTATTGTATCCTGATTTTTGACTATAGAATCCACTGGAAATATGTACTTTAGTCTGTTATTATAATTAAGAAATGATCAAGTTATAATCAGTGGAAAGCAAGCTTATAATATAGATGATTGTCTTAAAGTCTGGATAGTGTCAAACTCAGGTTAAAAGAAAGTGGATCATAAGTGAACACAAGCAACATCTAGGCGTAATGGAAACGCGCCTAACTTATACATGAGAGGTCACAAGTTCGAGTGCTATGCTGGTCGGTTCAAACACAATTTTTGTTTTTCTTTCTATTTTTCTCCTGTATGGTTTGAAATCTGATATCTGCCTATATTTGCACATATATATTTAATTTTTGCCTATAATCTAACATACAAAACAATATTTCTTACTTTATTATTTTTGAAACCCATTCCTACAACTGTTCTAAGAATTTATGTTTCAATTTTTGCTCAAATATCAACATGTACACAGATATACATGTACATGTCAATATCTTAGCTCATTTTCCAGAAAACTGGGTGAAACAATTGCTAAATGTACTAAGCTTTTGAAATGCACTTTTATTTTCAAAATACAATCTATCATGATCAACCAATACTTCATTCATTTGAAGCTGGTTAACTCATGTATCCTGTATCTGCTACACACTAGTTCAAAGCAATGAAGATACCATTCATTGCATTCTGTCTGAAGCCTTTAAAAACATTTTACTTTCCTCAATACAATTCAGAAATGAATTCAAACTTATTTACAAAGCATTTCAGTAAAAAGAAACTAAAATCCTTTTAAGTTTACTTCTAGCTAAATCCAGATTTTATTCTAAAACTCAGTGCTCTATTATGTCTCAAGATTAGCTAATACATAATATAAATTATGCAAAACAGTAGCTCACATAATTGTATATTTCTTACCAGATTTTTATAGCTGATACTTGAGCATATTTTTCTTGTTTATGTTTTAGACACTACTTCAAAAACAAATCAAACCTTAACACACAACAATTTCGACAGAACAACTAATTCAATCTGACACTTTACAGAACATAAGAGCAACTTGATCACTAACCATAAAATATTCAATACATGACTGGAAATCTTAGAAACATAAAATTTTTCCTGAATACATGCAGATATAATCAATTTAAACTCTTATTGAAACTAGCTAGCATGTTCATTCACTCCTCCATAATAGCCATAACTTCATTTTTACTTAGTGCCTGCGTTCCCTGAAAGAGCATAAGTGGCTGCCTCATTTTAAAATGAGACACCCCATATGCCATGAGCAAACAAGGGTCAGATCTATGATTTGGTATGAGTATCATCAATACATTCATGATATTAAGCAATAGAGAATATAAGAGCACCAATTAGTTATTTAAGCAAAATCCTGCAATCAATTACTTTAACATAGTATAATTAAGTTGATTCAGGTATGATATATTCATTTATCATTCTTACACTTGCATACATAATCATGTAAACATAATTATCTATTTGCAACAATTGCATTCACTGGAACCATCTTGGTTCCATACCATTCAACCTAAGAAATATCCATATTCCTATTTCTTCATTTACAGGTTGTATAATTCAATTTAAATCCCTGCCTCATCTGCTATTAAGGAATCACTGGGACACATTGCAATGAACTAATTCACATCATTGCACAAAGATCTCAGGGCTTAAACAAACCATGTGCCAACTTGCATACTTCAAATATGACAAGCATTCCAGCAGTCTTCTTGGCCTTCCCTTCCCTAGTTTATTTACTAGTGTATTGTCTTAAATCCTATCATCAAATATGCTAAGTGAACATGTCACTGCAAACATGGAAACATCCATAATCTTCCCTAGCATAATTCTCCTCAGAAATAAGCAGACAGTTATTTCCTAAATGGGGTCAATATGTCTTGATCTTAGTAAAATATAAGAATATTTTCAACTGTAAAAAAAAAGGCATGGCATGTTCTTATTATATTGATCTGCAAGCCTTTATGATTGATTAAGATTCAGGATCCGGTTCAATCATAATTTTAGCTTGTGGGTTTCTTCCTTTTTTTTTGATTTGATTAAGGGCTCAGCACTTAGAAAATTTCTATTGCACCCTTAACATTTTTTCTTCTCAAGCCTCAGCACTTATACCAAGTATAATGCAGCTCCCAACATTTTTTTGCAAAGTTTCCATGCCATAGATCTATAACAGTTGAGAGTATTCTCTATATAATTTTAAGATCCTAGACTTTAACATTTATGAGTATAAATAAAACAGTATGATACACATCCAAAGACAAATGTCTCAGCAAATCAAAGATCACCAAAAAAAATCATCCATATTAAATCATATCAGATTTAAAATAAGACATCCAAAAGCATTGATGAAATCATATACATCAAAACCAGAAATATATATAAATGGCAATAAAAAGTGGCTGCCTCATCTCAGGTCTTAATGCCATGAACTCAGTGAGGTTACTCACCTAAATATTTCTTCTTATTAATCCAGAAAATCCTTGTTTGAGTGTTTTCTCCTTCCTTCCAATATTTTTCTTCCTTTCTTATTTTTGTGCAGCTTGGGGTAAAGATAATTGTACTGGCTAAAACTGCCTATTTATATGCATTTTTTCCACTAGGGTTTTGTTAAAACAGAATTCCATTTCTGTCCTGGCTAGCATCATGCATTTTTCATTCATAATACCCCGGCCATATTAACCAATTTAAAGGCTGCATTTTCTTTCTTTTACTTTTCAGAAAATGGCCACTCACCTAGTCATGTTAAAAGTGTGACTATCCTATTTTATATTTTAATTATTTCTGAGAATCCCCTTTGCTATTTTTGCCTACACAAGCATATTGACTTGTATCACATTTCATGTCATTTTAATGTTATAGTTTCACTTGCTTATATATATATACATTTCAGTACTTAAAAATGTATATTTGTATACATATCTTATCTAGGCTTATTTAATTCCTCTTTAATTTCAGAAACATATGCACCTATATGTATACAGGTTTACAAATCCTTATAATATATATATATATGTATAATTTTCTTTTCTGGGTTTTAAATAAAAATCTGTTTACTGATTTAAAGTAAAACTTATTTTTCTTATTTTCTAAGATGATCCATATAATTCCAGAAATCAAATATCCATGTTGCAAAATCATGTTTGTATTGCTTTTTAATTCTTGTTTTAAATCCAAGAAATCTGGAGTTCTTCCTTGTGCCATTTCAGTGTGCACGTGCACACATATACTTGCACACTATTTATTCCAGAAATTTCACCATATTTAAATCTAAATATTTCAAAAATTAAATCATTTTACAAAAATGATTTTTCACAAAATTTTGGGGTATTACATAAAATATCTAAATAATTCAAATTCAAATTAATATATTGATTTTCAATAAATGTATGTATTATGTATATTTCAAAATAAATTTTTTATTTATTCATATACGTACATTATGCGCGCGCGCATACACACACACATATATATATATAATTAATATTTGAAAAATACATGCATAATAATTGTATAAATAAATAAGCTTTAATATGAATAAATGATTAAGTAATTATATATATATTAACGTATATACATGGCCTTAATAAAAAAAATTAATTTCAAATAGCTTCTGTTTTTTAAATGGTTTTTTTTAAATAAGGCTTTTTGTATGGAAATCTTTAATAAAATTTATTTTTTTCTTTTCGAAAAACTATTTAATATATATACATAATTTTATTAAATGCTATATGTATATTTTATATTGTGTGTATGTGTATATATTTACAATATATGGATGAAGTATAATATCTAAAAGAAATTACATATATAATAATATATTCAATTTTTAAAATTACATATAAATATAAATATGTAGAATATTTTTTAATTTTCGAAAACTATAATATTCTTAAGTTAACAAAATAAATATACATATTTTGTATGCATACGCATGTATTTTAATATCAATTTTTATTTAAAAATCATTTTTAATATTATTTAAATTCAAAATTTTTATTTGCAGTAGTGACTTATATATTGTTATATACATATAATATATACACATATATAATCATTCTATGTAGACAGCAACAGCATATGTGGATTCATGATAATTCGTATATTATCTAAATATATAATGACATATGAACATTTTTATATATAAATGTATATGTAAATAGAGGATTTAACTTTGTCCAAAGCGTAGATGAAACAACCTGAAACAGTGATCAAAAAACTTCTTAAGTTAGTATCCAAAATTTAGAAAGAGCTACCAATCTGAATGCAGCAACCACCGATCTTCAATTTGTATTTAAATTGTGTTTTAAATGCTTGAAAAATTAGAGGAGGGTAAGGAGAGGTTGGCCAAGACTGGTCTCAAAGAAACAAAAATTAGAGAAGAGGAAGGTAAGCTTTGAGATGTCTAAGTAGGGATGGCAACGGGGCGGGTCTAGGGTCCAAACCCGGTCGACCCGCCCCTGTTTTGGCCCATCCAGACCCGCCCCATTGGGTCATTGGGGCGGGTAGACCCGTGACCCGTTCTTAAGTGCTCCGGGTCTAGGGTCGGGTCGGGGCTCGGCTGACCCGCCCCAACCCGACCCGCACTACTAACATCTCATGAAACTGCTTTATTACTATAATGATTTATTAGTCTTCTTAGATATAAGTGATTCTAGCATGGATATTAAAATGTTTCAATCAATAATCTATAGAAAAAATTAGAGTATTAAGTTGCGTCATTGATAATTATACAATATCATATGTATATATTTTCTGAATTGTTATTGTAGACATCATTTTTATTAACTTTCCTTAGACACGTTGTTTTTTGTATTTCATGTATTATTTGGTGATAACGAGTATAAACAAATAAATATATGTACGTTGGTACACAATTTTGAATCAATATATAGAGACTCATCGGGTCTTGGGGCGGGTCGGGTCTACCCTGACCCATACGGGTCCCGGGTACGGGGCAAAATTCCAGACCTGCACCGGGTCTACGGGGCGGGTCTGGGGCGAGGTCTAAAAAATCCGGGACGGGTACGGGGCACTAAAAACCCGCCCCATTGCCATTCCTATGTCTAAGGAGCAAAATGGGGATCCTACTTTTTCTATGAATGTTTCATCTCATTTTGAATCAATATTCACCCTCCATACCCCCTATAGTGGCCGACCATAATTTTCCCCTATATGGTCCTCCTAACTACTTCAAACCTAATCAAATGAATGTGCAATTAAATCTAGTTCAAATGCACATCGATATTGTATATTCATACGTGTGTCTATAAGTATTATATACACACTATTTAATATTGGTAGTAGCAAGAGTATTCAAGGTTTAGGTTGTGTGACTCTTATTTTTAAATTCGATCAGCAACTAATATCGAACAATTCGAATATTAAAGTTGATGCATCACCTTAGTAAGTGGTGTGACATTATGGCCAAATTTATCGCTTACATTAAATCTGCAAAAAGTATGGGTTGTGTTGGACCAAATATTTCACCCATGTAACAACCCGCCTTTTCAATCCTTAGAAGTTAACACTAATAAATCCACGGTATTCACGTGCCGAACATCCAAGTGCTGAAAAGGCAGATCATTGGGGTAAAAGAAAGAAAAGACAGAACATGTCTAACAATGTCACAAGTAATATATAATATACAATGGTTCTTTACAAAAAGAAAAGGACTTTAACATACATACTATCATCTGAGCAAAATTAACCTACCATCAGCCTGGACAGTTATAACAGCATGTCCTTACAATTGCCGATAAAAGTAACAAGAACAAAATAGCAGAAGACAAAAGAAAATATGGGAATACGTCTTGGAGGATTCAACTCATCTTCTGAAGCTCCATAGTGTCCAGCTAAATCTGAAAAATATGCTCCGGCTGACCCGAGCATTATAAGAAACGTAATGTGTGACACCCCACCTTTATACCCATATTACCCAAGAGTACTACCATGTAATACCATCGAGTAACACGGAGAATGAGGTGATGTGGATGTTTCCAGGATAGAATAATGCAAAAATAACATCGTCACATATAAATAGATTATATCATACTCTAACAAAATCAAATAAAGTATATTACACATTTTAACATTTCATACAATATCTGAATTTATTTTATACATTTCAAGCCATTTAATTAAAATATCAACCATATCAATTTCTAATACAAAAGAATACATAAAACCGTTGACTTTGTCCATCCATCACCGCGTACCCAAAAATATATCAGCTAAACCTACAATAAATCCTCGGTCTTACCCGACAATTATCGATAAAAACAAACCCCGAGTCAGGCTACTTTTAGCTGTGAGTTCGTAGACCAACATAAAATTTTATAATATTCACCATAACACAAGAAGTCACAAAATAATCCAAATGTCATATTTCAAAGATTAATTAAACTTAATCATGGGTAAAGAATAGAAAGAATCATCTTGAAAGCAAATTCTAATAATTGAACGT
The DNA here is from genome assembly GCA_030737815.1 of Allium fistulosum. Lineage (NCBI taxonomy): Eukaryota > Viridiplantae > Streptophyta > Magnoliopsida > Asparagales > Amaryllidaceae > Allium > Allium fistulosum. The sequence goes on from CM060906.1 coordinate 76,545,021, forward strand.
TTGCAAACAATTTGTACCAAGGAAAAACCTCTGGAAATTGACTATTTGGAGGACCAAAACAAATAATTTTTTAATGGAATTTTTAACACTTATTAGAAAATGAGTTGGAAATAGCATATCCAAATTTTAAAATTTTTGGAATTCTCTACAATTAATTATGAATTTCTAATCAACAGGTGTTTGCTGCCCAGATCTGACAGGAAAAGTTTGCGGAAATCACAACATTTAGCACAACAAAACAAAATTAAAATTCATGAAATTCGGAATAGAGATGATGAAATATGTCAGGAACAACATATCAAAATTTGGGAATTTTTAAACATCGTACGAACTAAATATGAATTTTGAAGTGAAGAGGGTTTAAATTCACAGAATTCATCAAAATACAACCATATCAACAAATATCATCACCAATCATTTTTCAACCATATAAACATAAGATATTAATATTAAACAATGATAAGACTCTATGGAACTCACCAGAAAAATTTAAAGCCAAAATAATATGATTTGTTATACATAATAACTCTTTGAACAAGTCAAAACAATTATTTTTTCCATTGTTTATAAACCAGAAAATATATCTCAATCTATCAATTCTTTCACCATCCAAACTTGATCAAAATTTAACTTTGACAACTTGTAGCAGTGTAAATAAGTGTTGAGAAGCTCTATTTAAAGTTTCATAATTTTTTGGTATTTATTTGATTTTTATTGAATTTCGGAAGAGATGCCATTATAGGGTTTCATGCTGAAAACAAAAATAGAGAAGAAGAAGGGTTCGTGGATGATAAGTTATAAAGCAAACTACTAGAATACTCTTGATAATGAAAGAGTATGCATAAATGGGCTTAGGCCAAATGTTATGTTACCCATTTCATGTCAATTTATTTCTTTTTTGCTTCTTAATTACTTTACAAATAATGTTTTCTTCACTTAAACTACTTTCAAAATTTTTATACTTCACCAATTTAGTCAACCACTCGATTACTCCGTACTAAAATCATAAAAATTATTATTTAGAAGTTTGTTCATCATATTTCTTATTAATTAAGCTCTATTATCAATTGATTATACATTAATTTTAAAATTTATAGCTTCTCGAAATATCGGGTTGTTACATACTCCTCCACTTAAGAAAATTGCATCCCGGCAATTTGTTCTTAGGGAAAATCTATAACATTTACATAAATACTTGTACTTTTCATAAATATGTATGTACATACCTTCAAAGCCACATCTTTAAAACATTAAGGTATTTTTCAAACATCACTTTTCAAAATAAATATAATTGCAGTGGATTTCCTTTTCAAAATCACTTCACAAAAGATTTTCAAAATCAAAGTTTACAATTGTGGATTTCTTTTCAAACACATCACAAAATATTTTTTTTTCCTAAAACTACATTTTAGATGGTGGATATTTCTAAAAATTGAAATTCACACTATTAGTAGAGCTTTTGCAAAATCATAGTCCACATAAAATCTCACTTCCAAATCATACATATCACATTTCAAAAAATTTGTGAACTTATTTTCACTAAATATTTCTGAAATCCACCTCATCAAAATCATTTTTCAAAATATTTCCCCATCACATTCAAATTTGTCATTTCAAATCATTTTAACTTTTTTTCCAAAAATTTCAGATCATCTTCCAAAACTAGGAAAAAACAACTAACAATGGATAACTACAAACTACTACTACTCGCTAGTTACATTTGGTTTATGACGTTATGACTACAATCCCCGATAGTCACTGTTAACAAAATTTCTTATCAACACCCCAAAGTTGTGCTAGAATGATGATTATTCTTTAGGCAAATAGTGTAGAAAGGAAGGAATGTATCCTGCTTGAATTTTCTTTTGAATAGGCTTTGATAGACAAAGTTAACCAGATTGGCCTTTCGACTTGGTCGAAAGAGTTTGTTTCAATGCTTTGTTACCTTTCCACTCTATAGAGTTAGTGTATATCCTCTTTCGAAAGCTTTCATTTTGAAATAGCTGAAATACCTTGGATAAGGTTTCTCTTAGTTGGATTCGACCTTGTCGAAAGCTTTGGTTATTGATTGGCTGGGTATTTGTCCTATATTCTGTCGAAAGCAAGGTGGTATAGGTGTTAAAACTTGATTCAGGAATCTAAGGTAGGGGTTTCGACTCCATCGAAAGCTGTGAGCTTAACCTTCTTGGGTTTGAACTACTAACCGCAAGCTACAGTGTTTTGGTGAAGGGTTTCGACCTAGTTTCAACCTTGTCTAATGTAGGTTTAAGTAAGTTATGACCTAGTTTCAACCTTGTCGAAAGCTAAAACTCAAAGGAAGGTTACTTGAAGTATGAACTTGAAGCTGTTTAAACCTTGCTAGGTTTCGACTATGTCGACAGTGGCCTTTCGTTGAAGGCGAAATCTGAAACACAAGAGTGAAACTGACAAGAACTTTGATAAAATGATAAGTAATCTAAAATACTTGAAACTTCCCTTTCATAAGCAAAAGATGACTTTATTGATTCAAATCCCCAAATTAATAATGTAATTAGGGTTACAACACTTTTGATTAAAGAAATACAATTTTGGAATGGGAGAGATCAGATCCCCAAAACGTAACCCCTTGGGTCTTATTTATAGAAACGGGTCAGCACCTTTTGACCTTGATGCTTCCGACATGGTCGAAAGGTGGCTGTCGAATGACTTAAGTATGCTTCGTCTTTGTCCAAAGGAAGGGTTGTGCCTCTTTACTTTGTATTGCCTTGTAAGTGCTTCCGACTCTGTCGTTAGTTATTGTTCAATAGTTTCGATGATGTTGGTTACACTTGAGCACTTGTTCCTGATGTGATGCGGAACCCTCCTGGATTACACTGGTTGCAACCGGTTTGAAAGGCTTACCATAGCTTTTGAAGGGGTTGACCTGGACAATGCTTGCTTTTGCATAGTTTAAACAAAGCTGAAACCTTTAGTGTTGAAAGGTTTGGCACATATGTAAGTAGCTGTTCTCATTGTCTTCGAAAGGTGTTGCTTTGACTCAATCGAAAGGTCATTATGCATATGAAATGACCCAGTCGAAAGGTGGCTATTGAAGGTGGAAGGGTGCTTTCGACTCCTTTGTCTCCTTTGGAAGGTATGAACTTGTTGGACTTTTGTTGTTGAGACCTTCCGACACCTTCGAAAGGTTTTGAAGCTTCCATACTTTAACGGTAGCATCCCTTCGACTCTTTCGAAAGGTCTAGCTGGTGTTTTTCTTTCTTGCTTTCTTTTGTTCTCTGTTTGGAATGGTTCCGACTAAGTCAGAAGGTGATTTTTGGAGTAACATTTCCCCCCTTGTGAAGGGATGCACTTGACTTTTCAAGTCAGCTTTGTCGAAACCTAGAAGCTTCCCGCCTTTTGGTCTTCCCACGTGTATCTGGACCGTCTATTCAAATCTTATTTAGCGGCTAATAATTCTGGGTGACTTTTCTTATAAAGTACGCTTCTCCTCCTTCTTCCTCATTCACTTTTCTGCAATCAATTTTTTTAACATGAGTAAAAGAATTCTAAAAATTCTCAAACTTTCTATTCACTTCCAAAAATCAAAATAAACAGCAAATCTAAATCGTAAGTCTAGGTTCATTATTGTTTTGCAAGTTTTAATCATGTTTTTCTTTTCCAGATTTCAAAATTGATATTCGACCTTAAAATATTTGAATTTCGATTTTTTGAGAGTGGGTTTAGTTTGACTTACTAAGAAATTTTTCTTAAATCCAGCCTTATGAATCGATAGATCCTGCTTCTTGTTTTGGATTTTTACTTTGATATTTACAATTTATGTTCTTCTTTAGGAAATCTAGATTTTAAGTTTAATAGTAATTTTTATACTTATGAAATCGAAGAAGGTCGATTCCTATTGAAATCCATATTATTTTTATTTTTACCATATTTTATTTTTATTTTATTTTATTTTTGAACATCTACTTTCTTATCGGGTTTGGTTTACTTGTTTTAATAAATTTGAAATCATGGATTTGCAATTAGGTTTGGGGAAGGCGGTAAAACCTTTTTTCTTCACCCAGAAGTTTCAAATGTACAGGTGAAAAATTGGCGCCACAAAATGACCTTTCTACCCCTTTGAAAGGAATTGAGGCGGCAATTTTGGTTTTACTTCCTTAGCCCCTTTCGATGAGGTTGAAAGGTGTTGTGGTGCCAATTTGATCAACCTTGTCGAAAGGATATGTAGTTAAGTAGAGTGTAGCCACCCTTTCGAAAGCAAAACATTTGGACTTAGTCGAAACCTTAGTGCCGATTGCAATCCATTCTTTCTAGTTTACCTTTGGAACCATCATACCCCTTCGACCATTTCGACACCATTTAAATCTAACGAGTTGAAACCCTTAGAGTTAACTTTCTCCAACATTGTTCAAACGTTCTAAGTACACATAAGTTTAACTTAGGACCTTTCGACCCAATGAATTTATAAGGTCTCGACAACATTTGTATTTTTCTTAGGAAACCAAAGTTATTGGTTTGGACAATGTCGAAGGGTCTTGCTATCTTGTTTGTGAAATGTTTATAGTGTACATTTTTACTCAAGTTCTTAAGTTAACCTTGACTATCTCCTTTTAACAGCTTAGTTACTGTGGAGCTTTCCACAAAGTGCCACTTCACTTTCTTGTATTTTCTTTCAACCATGTCGGAAGCCAGTAATTGCTCATATTTATGCTTTCGACATTGTCGAAAGGTTATGGTTAAATGTTTACCTCCTTTTCTTTTGGACTCTGTCGAAAGCTCCATAAGCACTCCTATTTAGTCTTTTGACCTTGTCGATGGGTATTTTCTAAATGTTATCGTTGCTTTCCCATCGACTTTGTCTAAAGCCCAATACCTTTTATTTTTAACTTAAACCTTTTTCCAACAATTTAAAGTTTTATGTTTGGCTTTTTGTTTAAGTTATTCAAGTAGGTCCTTGACTAATTCTAAAGTGAATACTATGTTCATATAAACTTGGAAATTTTAACTGAAACATTTTCACCTGGCAGAATCATGAGCTCTCCAAAGAAACTTGATGCCATCTCGAAGCATTCTTTGGAATCTTCCCAGGACGAGGTTGATGCCATCCTTAAGGACTTTGGAATTACTGGAATGGAAGCTATTCCACCAGGGAGATAGACACTATCCATAACCCTCCTAAAGGGTTCTTCGCTTACACCGCTGTTCATATTTGGCACAGAGGATTCCTGCCTTTCTCTGAATTCTTGTCCAGATTTCTTTCCCATCTTGGAGTAGCTCCAATCTAGCTATCTCCAAATGTTTACACCTAACTTCTATCTCTGGAGCCAATGGCACTAGAGTCTGAACTTCCTTCTTTGAATGCTGAAGTTCTGAACTACCTAACTCGATTATTCAAACTTAACACTCTTAATTATTAGATCTTCAGAGCTAATACCCCGAAGAAGCTTATATCAGATGGGGTCAATAAGTTTAAAGATCGGGAAAACTAATTTTTCTTTGTTCGATGTTTCCCAAACATCAGTGGGATCTTCTCTTCTCATCGTAAGTTCAAATTTTTGTTATCTTCCTTCCATTCTATTTATTCCTTTGTCTAATCTTCATTTTATACCAGGTTCTCTTGCTAAGGAACTTAACGAAGTAAACAAAAGAATAGTGGAATCTCTTATCGCAGCTTCTGCTAGAATAGGAAAGCGACTGATGCTGTTGATACCATCAAACTCGAGGAAGCATTTTCTTCTTCTCCTTGGTCAAAGGGTTTTGGGACTACCCCTTTAATCCAACATACTTCAAAAGGAAAACGTTTCCTCTCATTGGGAGATGTTACACTCTTTTCTCCCATGTCACCCATTTGCTCAGACTATTCTGGTAAATTATAGGCATAGTATTTACTTTCTATCCCTGTTGTTTTCTAAATTATCTTGCTAACTTTTAATCTATTTGGGACCTTTCCAACTACTTATCAAGTTGAAAAGTTTGTTAGTGGTGTCGCTCCCCCTCCTACAATCTCTACAGCACCATCTATCATTGAATCTCTTGCCAAATCCAAGAAGGCTTTGAAAAGGAAGTTGATGGAATCTTCTGAAATAGAGCCACCAAAGAAGACTGCTAAAGTTGTTGATGTGGAGGAAGAGGAGAGTTTATCTCTTGACAAAGCTCCAAAGAGCCCAATTATGGAAGCTTCTAAAGACAAAGCAGTTCAAACCCCTATTGCATTTGATCACATCTCTTGCATCTCCATTTCAGACTCATCAGCTGCTCTCGCACAAATGCAACTGCCTTTGAATATGCCCCCTACTCCAAAGCACATTCCTTCTCAACCATCATCTTCTTCTCCTTCTGCCATCAACTTCAAAGAGATAACCAAGTCTATCCTTCACTTAGAGTCCTTCACTTTAATTCACCAGCCTTCTTCCATTATAGATTTGGCAAGGCACTATCGCTCTCTAATAGAACAACAACTTCTGGTAAGTTTCACTTCAATTGATCTTATCATCGTTGGTTTTTTCTGAATCAATAACTTATGTTACATATCTTCTTTCAAATTTCTAAGAGTTGGTTAACTCTTTACGAACATGCATCCAAATCTTCCCTTGAATCATCTAAGTCCTAGGAGGAAATCTTGGCCTTTAAGAATCAAGTGTCCACACTTTCTGTGGCCAAAGATGAAGCAACTCTAGAATTGAAACGGCTAAGGGCTTCTCTTGCTCGAGCAGAAACTGAACTTTTGGCAGAAAGAAAGGCCCATCAACTCATTACTAACGAAAAGTTTGCTCAGGAGCATTCTTTAAAAGATTCTAATGATGAAAAAGCTCGCTTATTTGCCAAGAATGTTTCTTTGAAGGAAAAGTTCAAGAGAACTAGGGCTTCACTAAATCTCGATGTCAATGCCATTTCTAACGCTAAGCAGCGAGTGTCTTAATTTATTGGTTATACTCTTAGGAAAATGTTGCTGAACTCCTATGAAGAGGCACTCATGCTCGCCTAAGTTGACAACTTCAAGAAGTGTCTTGACTTCGGTTTCCCCTCGCTTAATTCTGCCATGGTTGATAGAGTAATGGGTAAAACCAACCAAATGAAGCAGGGGATTGAACCTGTAGATGATGAGGAAATCGATGCTTCTAAATCCTTTCCTTTGACATCCCCTCTTTTGGTATTGAATCAGACTCTAAAGATGAGGGTGACAAGGATGATGCCGCTGGGGAAGAAGGCGAGGATGATGGCGACAATGATGATGATAATGATTATAATGATAACCTTGCTGGTGGTCAGGCCCCAGGTAGAAATGGCGGAGCTCAACACGAAGCCTCTGATAAGGATGGGGATGATAACACCAAAGCTTCAGAAAAAGAGCCAATTCCTCCTGCAGCTACTCCACCTGAACCTGTTGGGCCTTCTACTCCTCAAGAGGATGAGCCTGCTCCTGTTAACGTTGATGAGCTTAAAAGGAAAGAGCAGGCTTCCCAGAGCTCTGTCCCAATGCCATAGGTATGGGATTCTCTGTTTAAATATCTTTCGCTTTGAAGATAATAATTATAGTGCTAATCATTTTTTTTAGATAAGGAAGAAGTCCATCCTACCCTATAAAACAAAACTTGAGAGAAAACAAAATGAAAGTTATATAGGGAATTAGACAAACGGATAAAGGAGCATAATGTACTCTCCGATAAGTATCATAGGCTCGACAGGAGTGCCTCGGTGCTAGCGTCTTTTAAACATCAGAAGGCTGCTCCCTTACTAAAGAGAGCGCGCCTCCAATATGACACTCTCTTAAAGGAAAATTAGGAGTTAATCACTTTATTTTGGATGCTAATTGAAGAGAGAGACATTATAGTCAACTGTTTATATAAAGCTTATTGTAGACATTCAATTATTGATTTTTCATACTTGAGCGAATTCAGTGGGGTTTTACTTAGATGTTTCCACAAGGATACCTAGATGAATTTGGATCTGACCCACATCTTAGAGCTTGTTGGAACTTACCACGAGTCAGATCGATTTCCAAGATCTCCCCCAGAAAAGCTTAAGTATTTCAAAAAAAATATGTATCTGAATTATTTTCTAAATCTGTATTGTATGAACAAGATGAGTAGTTGTAAACATGTGACATTATATTATTTTATAAATATTTGTTTTGGTCTTACTTTTATGCTTAGCTTCATTTTATTATATTATCACAGAGTGACTGTTCGTTAGGTCGTCTTGTTTCTATAGACCATTTAAGCCAGTATGTTGAACTGAGAAGATTTTATCATGAAAAGGCATCATTTTTAAAGTCCTCAAAATTAGCAAGATATTGTTTTCTTAGAGATTTACAAAAACTCTACTTGGAATATCCTCGGCTTCGCTTTGACTTTCTTGGTGATGAAAAAGAGGCATTCCTTAAAGAGGTCAGAACATTCCATACAAAAATAATTTGCGGTCGCGATAGTCCTCCAGTTGGGAAATGGGACTATAGAAAATGTCCTCCGGTGACTCGGAAGGACTGAATATTCCTTTTGATTCTACAGTAATCTTTCTTCCAATTCATTAAACAAAGTTAAAAATGTGGTTTTAAGCTTTAGACGTCAATCAATTGTCTATTGTATCTTTTGACTTTATTGTTGTTTGAATTGTAATCTTTTATTGTAGTAATAAAGAAATTCTTCATTTTGATTTTAACTTTGTTTTGCTTCTTTCCGTTTAAATAGGAGCTTCAATTATCTAGAGTTTCTCTCCCTTTTAACCTATCATCACGCATCGCTTCTCTTAGAGAGAAACTATTAAAAGCCAGCGGAAGGATTGAGCTAAGTGATGATATCTTATTGGAACGCTTCGGTGGCAACATCAAAGCTTTGAAATGGCACAAAAGATATTTTCTTCAAAAAACCATTGCCAGCAATTAGAAGGATCAAATTGCTTATCTTGAGACTGAAATCAAAGACAAAGATGAAACGATTCTATCACTGAAGCGTCGGATAAAACCTAACCCTTCAATTGACTTCGACCATAAGATGTCAGAGCTTATTCAACAAAGGGGTTTTTTGTATAAAGGACAAAATTTGTATTTTTTTAGCCTCAAGGACACACCCTCAATATTTTAGCCATAAGGACAAATATTCTTCCAAAATTAGTATTAAGGACAAACATTCTTCCAAAATTAGTGTTAAGGACAAATATTTTTTCAAAATTAGTCATAAGGACAAACCGTCAAAATTATCAACCACGTTCCGTCGCACCACCACCCACTGCCACCACCTGCAGCACCAGCCTAGCCGCCGCCCTCCAACACCACCCACTGTCATCACATGCTACCGATAACTCTTAAATTAAAAACTGATACCTAAGAACTATTACTGGTAACTAAAAACTGATACCTAAAAACTGCTACCGACAACTAAAATCGATACTAATAGCTGATACTCAAATAAACCACCCATAATCTCCTAGGTTTTCAAATTTATCAAAACCATTATCTAAGTTTACAGTTTATTCTTGAACAAGCATTTCAATCATGACAAGCATCCTTGTAGAAAATCAGTTCATCATGATATTTAAAGCACAAACTCAAAAATAACAAATATTTTTTAAAATGATACCTACAAACTGGAAAACTAATACCTAACAGCTAACTTCTTCTCCCCTAATTCTTCCATGACTTTCTATTTATCTTTCTCGACTTGCTCTTCTTCTTCCTTGAATTGTTGTTTCTTCTAAAATACCACTTCACCATGGCGTCCCTGCCATCAAAGTCATCAATTTTCCATCATTAGATGACTTCAAATAGAGCTACTTCAAAACTCTAGCCATTGCCATCCACCGTTGAACCAACCACCCTCGCAGCCAATGCCATCGTAGCAACCACCCTTGTCGACAACGCCATTTAAGCTTGACGCGCTCCAGACTCATTTGTGTGTTTGTTATGTTCGCTAATTTATTGTCCTACCTTCGAATTGAAATTCAAAATTTGTCCTTCAAGCTAAAATATTGAAGGCCGGTCCTTGAGGCTAAAATATTGAAATTTTTTGTCCTTGACACTATTTTCCTATTCAACAAATCAGTGACTTGGAGTTGAAACTGAAGGATAGTCAGGCGTAGTGTGAAACGTTGGAATTTATTATGGGAGACAACACAACGAACATTGCTTTACCAACTCCTCACAGTACTCTCTCAATTTCAAGACCTGCGAGGTCAAATACTCTTACTGTTCAAAAATTTCCTTCAATGACTAACCTTCCTCTGGGCTTAGATGAAAACGCCGTGGGTAATTGGTGCCGGAGAGTCAAGTTTGGAATAGCCAAGTATTTTGATGAACAACAAAGGGTGAAATATTCTCAGAATATAAATGAGTATGCCGCCAAAGTTCAAAGGTTCAAACATGATAAATACTTCCTCCAGAAGCATGCTGTAGAGTTAGAGAGGGATAATAAGACCTTAAGCGGCGCCAATAGAGCTTTTAATCACACTCTAAAAATAAATATTGACGCGATCGACAACGGAAATAGCATAAGAAAGAAGGAAAAGAAACTGAAAGAAGTTCTCTGCGCCACGATTCATCACGTAATTGATCCTTCAATTGCCAAGAATCTTGACAAAGCCTCCCAAGACTTATGATATATCTGTATCTTTGAAATGTATAAACTCATTTAGTATATATGTGAACAACTTCATAATTTTGTAAATTATTTCATGACTTATGTAAATCATATATATTTTGTAAATATCACCTGATTTGTAATTCCTTTCTGTAACGTCATTTCTGAAACGCTTTTTGATAGCTCATTCATTACTTCCATATTTGTTGAATCTTTCATTTCTCTTTGCTGTGCTGATTTCCCTATAAAACATGAAGTAAACAATATATCTAATTGTTAGATTGAAACTGTCATACCAGTCTATGTACATTATTTGCTTAAATTAACAAATTATCTTGTTAATTGCATGAAAAGTAATTTGTAATAAACATCTAAATCCCATCTTTTAACTGTGATGAGAGATAATGAAGAATTTAACTTCGACCATTTGGCTGGAATATCTAAAATTTGTTGATAGGAAATCCCGCCTTATCACAAGGGCATAAATGTTGGAATATAATCTTCAGGAGATATTTAATAAAGAATTAAATCTAGAATTCATCATCTGAATTCGATAGTAGAAATCCATTGACTCATTCTGGGGTATTAATGAGATTTCAAAGCATAGAAAACCGAGGCCCAGATTTGGGCATTAGCAAGAATGTATCGCAATGATCTCCTTTAGAGTATTCTTTGACCCAGATTCGAGCATTTGTAACAGAAATCCACTATAGAGATTCATAATAGAAATTCTAGGCCCAGATTAGGGCTCAAATACGTAATAATCTTGATACCCATATTCAGATACATTAAGATATCAGTGATCGATAAAGACCCAAAACCCAGATTCGGGTATTAATAAATGAAGTTCTGAAATGAACATCCCGAAACCCATATTCGGGTATTAATTGACGACATTTAGATATGAAAGACCTGAAACCCAGTTTCGGGTATTAATAGATGATGTTTAGAAATGAAAGTCCCAAAACCCAGATTCGGGTGTTCATAAGTGGGGCTCTGTTCTACTCCCTTGATGTGTGAACCCTTCAGGTCTTGTATAGAAGTAATTTGTTTAGTTGCCTCTTGAGCTTGGACTTCTTAATCACAATTGGAAATGCCTTTTCTCGGGCTTAAACGTATTAATTTATGATTTGATAAGCCTCTTCTCGGGCTTAGACATCTTAGTCCATTGCTGAATGTGCCTCCTCTTGGGCTTAGATGTCTCAGTCCATTATAGAATAAGCCTCTTCTTGGGCTTGGACATCTTAGTCCATTATTTGATGGGCCTCTTCTTGGGCCTGGACGTCTTAGTCCATTGTTGTCTGGTGCTCTTGATTATCTCATCTTAGAGGCTGGAATCATGGACTTATCCGACCCCCTCGAGGAGGCGCCCTGCCCTGGCCCTTTTGCGGTGTAGACAGGGGCTTGTTCGGTGCTTTACCCTGTATATCTTGTGGCACGGATAAAGGCTTACTCCATCCTCCCTCTAGGAGGTGCCTTACCCTAGCCATAGCGTGATGTGGATAAGGGCTTGTTCGGTGCTTTATCCTAGCCATCTTATGGCACGGCGAAGGGCTTACTCCATCCTCACTCCAGGAGGCGCCTTGACCAAACCAGAGGCACGACCAAGGGCTTGTCCGGTGCTTTAACATGGCCATCTTATGGCGCGGCTAAAGGCTTACCCGCCCTCCCTCTAGGAGGTGCTCTACCCTGGCCAACTCGGCACAGACACAGGCTTTTCTATCATCTTAGGTAGTATCCAAATATAAGGAGTATTTCACTCCCAACCATGTAGATTTCTCTTAGAAAAGTATCTCTTTATTGATTTTCTCTCAAATTCTCTTTACAAGTTCTTGAATCTTTCCTTGTTAGAATAAATTTATAATCATCCCCTCTAGGGATTTGCAATGGTTGGTTTCATAGCCATTCATCATATGGTAGTAGCAATAGGATCCTCCCAAATTCCTTTTATATTTTGGCTTTTTCTTTTGTGGTGGCCAATAGTTAAGCTCATCCTTAGTAAGCAAGTAGTCGTTTTCCATAGATATTGTTAAGTTACATTCCTTTGGAAGTCTAGACTTGAAGCTTGATTTTTGCGGTTGGCCTTTTGAATTTTTGTTCCTTGGCCTTATTGTTTCACATTCTTCTATTTCTTTTCTTTTTACCGCCCTTTAAATTTCTTGAGCTAGAAGTTTTCTTGCTGCAGTTGGTTTCCACGTATGTGCAAAGGCATTGTAATCATCCATTATCTCTTTATCAAAGATGGTGCCTTTGGAATAATGTTGGATTGTTCTTCTCATTTGATTGAAGACATTATCACTTCCATTTGTTTTCTTTCCTAGTGCAAAGATGGGGGTTGGGCCAACATGAAAAGGATTTAAACTACATTTCTCAGGATCATAAGATCCTGCTTTCTTTCTGTTTATAATTCTTAGAGCTTCTAGTCTTAGCCTTTGCTCTCCGTCTTGGTTGGAATCCCTGATGATTATTGGGGAGAATCTTTTCAAGTGGGGTTCAAATGACCCTTGTTTAGATCTTTTAATCCTTCTGGCCATGATCAAACCAAAGTAGATGAACTTGAGATAGGGTTAAGTGGGGTTAGAGAATAGTAGAGTTGGGGGTTTAACCAAGTCGGGGTTCAAGCCCTCCTTCTAGCACCAAAATGTTAACAAAATTTCTTGTCAACACCCCAAAGTTGTGATAAAGAATGAAGATTATTCTTTAGGAAAATAGTGTAGAAAGGAAGGAATGTATCCTTCTTGAATTTCATTTTAAATAGGCTTTGATAGACAAAAGTTAACCAGATTGGCCTTTCGACTTGGTTGAAAGGGTTGGTTTCAATGCTTTGTGACCTTTCGACTCTGTAGAGTTAGTGTATATCCTGTTTCAAAAGCTTTCTTTTTGAAATAGATGAAATACCCTGGATAAGGTTTCTCTTGGTTGGATTCGACCTTGTCGAAAGCTTTGGTTATTGATTGGTTGGGTCTTTATCCTAGAATCTGAGACAGAGATTCCGACTCTGTCGAAAGCAAGGTGGTATAGGTGTTAAAACTTGATTCAAAAATCTAAGGTAGGGGTTTCGACTCCATCGAAAGCTATGAGCTTAACCTTCTTGGGTTTGATCTAGTAATATCAAGCTAAAGTGTTTTGGTGAAGGGTTTCGACCTTGTCGAAAGCTTGATGTCGAGCTTCTTGTACTATTGTAGGTTTAAGTAAGTTTGACCTGGTTTCGACCTTTTGGAAAGCTAAAACTCAAAGGAAGGTTACTTGAAGTATGAACTTGAAGTTGCTTAAATCTTGCTAGGTTTCGACTATGTCGACAGTGGCCTTTCTTTGAAGGCAAAACTGAAAAAAAGAGTGAAAATGACAAGAACTTTGATAAAATGATAAGTAATCTAAAATACTTGAAACTTCCCTTTAATAAGAAAAAGATGGCTTTATTGCTTCTAATCCCCAAATTAATCTTGTAATTAGGGTTACAACACTTTTGATTAAAGAAATACAAGTTTGGAATGGGAGGGATCAGATCCCCAAAACTTGACTCCTTGGGTTTTATTTATAGAAGCGGGTCAGCACCTTTCGACCTTGATGCTTTCGACTTGGTCAAAAGGTGGCTGTCGAATGACTTAAGTATGCTTCGTCTTTGTCAAAAGGAAGGGTTGTGCCTCTTTACTTTGTATTGCCTTGTAAGTGCTTCCGACTCTGTCGTTAGGTATTGTTCAATGGTTTCGATAATGTTGGTTACGCTTGAGCACTTGTTCCTGCTTTGATGCGGAACCCTCCTGGATTACACTGGTTTCAACCGATTCGAAAGGCTTACCATTGCTTTCGAAGGGGTTGACGTAGACAAAACTTGCTTTTGCATAGTTTAAACAAAGGTGAAACCTTTGGTGTTGAAAGGTTCGGTGCATATGTAAGTAACTGTTCTCATTGTCTTCGAAAGATGTTGCTTTGACTCAATCGAAAGGTCATCATTCATATGAAATGACCCAGTCGAAGGGTGGCTATTGAAGGTGGAAGGGTGCTTTCCACTCCTTCGTCTCCTTTGAAAGGTATGAACTCATTGGACCTTTATTGTTGAGACCTTCCGACACCTTCGAAATATTTTGAAGCTTCTAGACTTTAACGGCAGCATCCCTTCGACTCTTTCGAAAGGTCTAGCTAGTGTTTTTCTTTCTTGTTTTCTTTTGTTCTCTGCTTGGAATGGTTCCGACTAAGTCCGAAGGTGATTTTTAGTGTAAAAGTCACACCCAAAGACACTCCAATACCGTAAAAACCATCACAACAATGGCGAGCGCAATCACATCGTAGTTTCCAATGTTAGCAACCATTTCACATTCCATTCCAAAACATTCTCACAAATCATTTTTCACAAAAATGGGAAAATAGTACTTTTTGCAAACATACTTTCCAATAGAAATATTTTACTAAATATCCATATCAATTTTTCATCTAAATCATAGTATTCAAAAATACTAGAAAATGACTTTACTTTCAAAATATTTCCAAAACTATTTATTAAACAATTAATAAATTTCCAAATCCTTTTTGAAATTATTTCATCACACTTCTAAATATACCACCATCATTTCATAATTTTCAAAAACTTTGAAACCAACTTCTTAAAATTTTCACCAACTTTTGCAAATCACATAAAATTCGTTTATGTACCATTTTATTTTCTAAAACATTCCACCGCTTTTAAAATTATTTCCACTTTCCAAACTTTTAGTAAAACATTTGGTACCATATTTTCAAAAGCCATCTAAAATCACTTTCTATCAAAATTTCTTAAATCGCCTATAAAGTATCAATTTTCAAAAACTTTCCAAATTTCCAACTCATAAAACTTACTATAATAAGCAAGAACTTCATTTAACAAATAATACAAATTACTTGAAATCTCGCGTATTTTTAGATATTCAAAAACATTTATATGAGAAACTACATATTAGAATTGTATTAAAAAACTAGGTAACTTTTCTAAATCTTCCTCCTCTAAGGTCAAATATGTGCTTCTGAATTTTTACATTATTTTGAACCTTGCTCTGATACCAAAAACGTAACACCCCACCTCTATACCCATATTATCCAAGAGTACTACCAAGTAATGCTATCGAGTAACATAGAGAATGAGGCAATGTGGGTGTTTCCAGAATAGAACAATGCAAAAATAACATCGTCACATATAAATAGATCATATCGTACTCTAATGAAAGCAAATAATGTATATTACACATTTTAACATTTCATACAATATCCGAATTTATTTTATACATTTCAAGCCATTTAATTAAAATATATAACTATATCAATTTCTAATATAAAATAATACATAAAACCGTTGACTTTGTCCATCCATCACCTCGTACCCAAAAGTATATCAGCTAAACCTGCAATAAATCATCGCTCTGACCCGAGGATTGTTGATAAAAACAAACCCCGAGTCAGGCTACTTCAAGCTGTGAGTTCGTAGACCACCATAAAACTTTATAATATTCACCATAACACAAGAAGTCACAAAATAATCCAAATGTCATATTTCAAAAATTAATTAAAATTGATCATGGGTAAAGAATAGAAATAATCATCTTGAAAGCAAATTCTAATAATTGAACGTTTGCAAACAATTCGTACCAAGGAAACAACCTTTGTAAATTGACTATTTGGAGGATCAAAACAAACAATTTTTTAATGGAATCTTTATTAGCTATTTGAAAATGAGTTGGGAATAACATATCCTAATTTTAGAATTTTTGGAATTTTCTACAATTAATTATGAATTTCTAATCAACGGGCGTTTGCTGCCCAGATCTAACAGGAAAAGTTTGCGGAAATCACATCATTTAACACATCAAAACTAAATGAAAATTCATGAAATTTGGAATAGAGGTGATGGAAAATGTCAGGAACAACATATCAAAATTTGGAAATTTTAAACTTCATATGAATTAAATACGAATTTTGTAGTGAAGAGGGTTTAAATTCACAGAATTCCTTAAAACAGAACCATATCAACAAATATCATCACCAATCATTTTTACAACCATATAAATACAAGATATTCATATCTAACTAAGATAAGAGTCTACGGAACTCACCAGAAAAATTTAAAGCCAAAATAATTTGATTTGATACACAAAATCACTCTTCGAACAAGCATTTTTTTCATTGTTTATAAACCAGAAAATATATCTCAATCTATCAATTCTTTCACCATACAAACTTGATCAAAATTGAACTTTGACAACTTGTAGTGGTGTAAATAAGTGTTGAGAAGCTCTATTTAAAGTTTCATAATTTTTTGGTATTTATTTGATTTTTAATGAATTTCGGAAAAGATGCCATTATAGGGTTTCATGCTGAAAACGAAAATAGAGAAGAAGAAGGGTTCGTGGATGATAAGTTATGAAGCAAACTACTAGAATACTCTTGATAATGAAAGAGTGTGCATAAATGGGCTTGGGCCAAGTGTTCGTGTTACCCATTTCATTTCAATTTATTTATTTTTGCTTCTTAATCACTTTACTAATAATGTTTTCTTCACTTAAACTCTTTCAAAAAAATTTATATTTCACCAATTTAGTCTACCACTCGATTACTCCTTACTAAAATCATAAAGCTTATTATTTAGAAGTTGGTTCATCATATTTCTTATTAATGAAGCTCTATTATCAATTGATTATACATTAAATTTTAAATTTATAGCTTCTTGAAATATCGGGTTGTTACATAATGCTCGGATCGATCTGGTAAAAATAGCATGAGAAACACAATCAAATGGATTTTAAATTTTGTAAATACCTTTCAAAATAAAGTTATTTTGTAAGACTGTGCTGCATGTAATTATGGATGGGTTTTTACCTTACGGTAACTAAATCATTTTATAGAAAATCCAGTGATATTATAATGTTGTCTAGGTTTTAAAGTAAATTATGAATATAGCTAAAATTGTTACATTAATTAAATTCATGCATAATAGGTATACAACTAAGTTCGAAGGCACTTATTGGAGAATGTGTTTCAACATAACAAGGCAAAGGTCTACCTTCTGTAAAGTACAACTCTAGAGAAAATATACCGAGGCTGCCTTAATTTGCACTTTCGCTACTTAGGATCGGTCTACCCCTTCCTAGATGTATCGAATATGATCTCCCCCCACCTGGTTGTCCCTAACAAACCGTCTCTATGGCCATAAACATATGTAAGCCATAAATAAATGCCGATCTAGATACAGGCGATGTTCATACCCTAATGGGAGTGACCCACATAGCCCTACAACACGTCCCTGCTTTAGTCATTTACCGGTTGTGAGGCCTGAGGCTACATTTTACTTTTTAGATAGCAATCCCACTTTGAATGCTAACACTGCCTTCCAAGCGACAATAAAATGCTAGCATTCATCCATAAAAGTTATTTAGAATAAGAACAAACTTAAGGCACTACTTCTACCACATCCATTTTGGAATCACCCTTAGGATTAGTAGCAAAAAGCCCTTGCACTTCAAAAAACTCCATTTTCGATTCCATCATCTTTAAGATGTCTTCAATTCGAATGCTTGAGTTGATTCGGAGAGGTTTTTCAATAATTCACATTTATCCAATCCCGGTCTCTTCGAACCAACATTCAATAGTTTCCAGTAAACTCAACTCCGGTTCTTTCGAAAATAAACAGACTATACATATGAGCAAGGATTAGCCCCTAACCATTTTAGTGGACGGATTTCCTTATCATTTTGTCCTAGAATAATACAACGAGTTTATTTATACAGTAGCATCAACAAAGATCATTGTACCATATAATTCTTATGTTTCCCCTAGATATTTTCAAAATAAAAAATTGATCAAGATTTGATAATCATTTATTTCACTATCAAATAAACAAACAATCCAAACATAGATTTAATTCCATATAGGATCCACTAAGCCTCTTTAATTAATCTTCATTAATTAAATACTTCAAATTATCTATAATAATATTTATATACCTATCTCACCGGTATAAGTATATTCTTAAACCATTTACTTTCTATATTTGGAAACCTTTCTATATACTTATACAATGGTATAAGAATATTCACAAAACAAGTAAAAGAGATTTCTTATTTCAAATTCATTTTTAACGAATCGAAATAGTGTTTTCAAAACACTGTTTATTATAAACCCAAAATAACTAATCCTTCGGTGTTAAGTAGGGATAATGCTTTCATACCACCAAAATTAAGAAGGATTATTATTTATTAGATCCATAACATGATTAATATAGTTGATCCAATTCATAAGAAAAGTAAGGTTGTATAAACCCAAATCTTCTTTCCAAAATCCAAGATCTCTTCCCAATTTTAGCTTCAACAACCCATATATTTGAAATAATTCTCTTTATAAAACAATTTATTATTTTAAACACTTTTTATTTTTAATAAATTGATTATCTTTAAAAGTTTCCTAATAATAATTTAATTAGGTTTTAAAACATTATTAGTAAATAATTAACTTACCTTAAATCATTATTAATACATAATTAATAAACTTAATCACTATTAGACAAATGACTAATTAACTTAAAATATTATTAATAAATAATTGATAAATATTCAAAAAAACAACATCATAATTGAATAATTAACTAATTTAAGATATCATTAGTAAAATAATTAATTAACTTTAAAATAACTCAAGTAAATTAATTAATTAACTTTAAAACAACTTTAATATTATAAATTACTAATTAACTTAAAACATCATCATTAACAAATTAGTTAATTTTAAAATATTATTATTATATACTTAACCATTTAAATATAGAAAACACTTTACTTCAAAATATTTTAAAGTTAAAGTAAAATCAAATCCATTTCTTTTCAAATTTTGGAAAAAGGCTTAGCAACTCCAAGTGGCACTTAAACAAGCTACCACTCATTTTCAATTCAACAAGCTAGATCATATCACTGATATTTACATAAAAAACATATATGTAAATAAAATTCACAATTAACTAACGATAGATAATCCCTTTTCAAGTCACTGACATATCAATAAATGTCTAAAGCAGTAAAATAACAGAATGTGAATTTATTCTACTTAATAGATATCTAGTAATAACTATTCAAATTAAATATAGCAGAATGGTGTTTTATTCTGCAAATGGAATATCCATGGTAGAATATAATTGCCAAACGACATAATTATTTACTATGACTATTTAATTATCGATATTTTCAACTTTAATAAATCTACCAAATAATTGTACAAATGTGTTCTACTACTTAAAATGAACCAAAGGTCGAAATCCGTGGGTCAGACGGACTTTGTATAGGCGTATTATCATTTTTCAAAGTTTAAACTTATTTATTTAGCTAAAATAATTAAATAAAGTTTAAAACTATCCACACACTTACTCGCAAGCCCAAGGCCCACTATCTAACTCAAAAACAAAAGCTTCATCCTCCCTCCTTATTTACCCAATTCAAACTTCCAAAACTCAACACTGCCTAGGCACAAACCATGCACGACGTGCACCTTTTACCACCAACGTCGCCACTGTTCGCCGAGCCAAGACCACCCGCAAATCCTACTTTGCAACATCACGTCGACGATACCCTCGCCTAAGCCTCCAATTTCCCTTGCCAAATTCCAACCTCTTCCACCCTAATTCAAAAAAATTTGTCCCAGGTTTCAAACAAACACTCCATGGTCATCTTCCTCTTATAGAGGCCTCTCCCATACTTAGCCTCGGTCGCCATCACCATTCGAATGCCACTTCGCTACACTATCTCCAGTCCCCACTCCCTTGAACCTGATGCCTCCCTAAGCTTCCTCCATCACGTTGAAGTTGAACCCAAATAATGGAACCCAAAAACCTAAATCGACCTCCTCTGGCCATCACCGACCACAATACGCCGTGCGACTGCCACCCCAGCTTCGCCACATCCTCAGGCTGCTCCATGTAACACCCCTAATTTTAAATAACATTATTCAGGATATTTAATTAGATAAATTAAATATAATAATGTAAATGTTAAGTGATAAAGGGATTGAGATCTGATAAATATAAGTGGTCGTGCTTATTAATTTGATTGGGCTAAATAATGTTTATAGACAAATTAAATTATGAAAGGGTATAATGGGATTTAGCTACATCTAACCCTACCTTTATATATATATATATATATTTGTGTGTGTGTGTGTGTGTCTACTCTTAAGCCATTCACACTCATATTCATTTTCTCAGAAAAAGAAAAAGTAAGGAAAAGAAGGGAAAGGCCGGCCATTAATTGGAAGAATGGAAGAAGAAATTCAGAAGGAAAAAGTTAAAGAATTAAAAAGGGGAATCAAACTCATCTTGATCCATTTTCCTTATCAAAGATTAAGGTGAATAATAATTACTGTCTCTATTTGTTGAATGTATGTTTCAGATTTAAGTTTGAATTCATATATATAATGTTTGATAATGATATGCTTGAATAATGGTTTGTTTAAATTTAAATAAGATTGTTTTAATTATGGTTTATACGGTTTTAGACCAAAACCATGTGATACTGATGTTTAAATACCATGGACAAATTTTATGTTATGAAAAACATGATTCTAGAGTTGGGTTTTAAGTTTGATAATTTTTCAAGCTATGGAAATATTATTATGAATTTTTGAATAAAATTATAGCACGTTGGGTTGATAATTTATTTCAGAAAAATATATTGAGAATTTGGATCTGAAATTTTGATATGTTAGAAAACATAATCAAAGTAAAATTCTGTGATTTTTGAGGATTTTTCTTAAGTGGTTTGATACACAAAATAAATTATTTTGAGAAGAGGATCGAAATGATTTACGTGTAAATTAAAAGGAAGGTTTTATCTGCAAAAGTTTAAGTTTGATACTTGTCCAAAATAAAAAGGCGGTTAGTTTTGAAAAGCATGTGAAAAAGTGAAGGCAACCAATAAGAAATTTACATGTAGGCTGGTTAGTTTATATAAGTTGCTTAATTTAGTAATTAACCTAGAAAAACAGGTTTCGCCTCTATTTAGAGTACCCTTCGCCCCTTACCTTTCGCCTTCGATTATGTCGAAACCTTATTAAGCTAAATTCAATACATATGGTATCATCTAGGTGATACATAGTGGATTGGAGAAAGGCGAAAGGTATGGTGTCAAAAGCATTGCTCCGATGGGGTCGTTACCTCAATTTGTTTTAAAAAGATAAGCGCCTGCCTTTGTTTTACTAAGCTTTCAACTTAGTCGATGCGTATGTTTTCGAAAGGAGTTTTATAATGGATTTCGAAGGGGTTTCCATGTTTGTTTTAAAAAGAAAAGGGGTTTCAAAAGAGTTCCTTTAATTATAAATCAATGCTTTCGAAAGAACGGGTTCTGACCTAGTCGAAGCCATATCGCCGATTCTTTTGCCTTTCGAGTGTGTTAAAGTCATCAATGATGTCGAAAGTTATTGTTTGTTTTAAAGCCATATTAAGCCGCTTTTTAAATGCTTTTGAAAGGGTTATGGGTTTCGAAGACAATGGTTCGAAGCTATCCTTCAATATTTTAAATGTATGTTTTCGACTCTATTGAAAGTGATAGTTTCGACGCCATCATAAATTCTCCAATATTATTATATGATAAAGAATGGTTTCTTGGACCCAAATGATATTTTTAAAAGTAAACCCAGTGATGTCGAAAGGGGGACTTTCAATGCTTTAGGAAGAGATACTTCCAATGTTTCGAAGCTATACTTCTAATAATTAATAAGTAACACTTTATTATATTCAAAAGGTTTCGGAAGAAAGATTTTAAAGGCAGAAGTCTAATGTTTTGAAAAGAGATAAATGCTTTCGAAGGAGGATATCCAGTGAGGTCGAAAGTAAGGTTTTGAAGTATTCGAAAGTATAGTTTTCAAACTAAATAACCCAATCTCATTTAAAAGCAAAACCATGGCATATTAAGAAACAAAGTATTTTGAAATGGAATTTATGAAGAAGTCTTAATGTGTTAAAGGAGTTAACCAAGTTATATTGTTTGCTTCTTCATATATTTATATATTCACATTGTAATAAACCCATGATGGTACCTTGAAGGAGGGCAGAATAACCAGCTAGGTTGACCTGGTAGTGAATATAAATTAAAGATATTAGCAGGGGCCAATAGGCTCATAGTTAGCCCATGAAAACTATGTCCGGATAAGAAAACGCAATATTGACAGATAGTCAATAGGTTCCTAGTCAGCCCATGAAAACAAGGGAAAAAGAATGATATTGATAGTTAGTCAATAGGTTCCTAGTCAGCCCATGAAAACTAGGATAAAAGAAAAGGAAAGATGTTGACAGTTAGTCAATGGGTTCCTTGTCAGCCCATGAAAACTAGGATAAAAGAAATGATATTAGAGTTACCAATAGGTTCATAGTGATCCCATGAAAACTATATAAGTGGACTTCTTTCAAAGAAAAAAATATATAAGTGGACATGGAGGGATGTGCACGCAAATGTGCATATATTTACATGCATATTTTATCTATTTTTATTTAAATAAATGTCATATTTGGGTATTTTAACATGTTTAAAACCAAAATTCAATCATTTTCAAATCATCATATACTCATCTACATACAGGGGAAAAATAGTCATTTTTGTGCATGTGTCAATTTGAGAATTTTTACTTGGACATTTTTTGATGATTTTTATAAGAATTAGGATGCATATGGAAGAGGCTTTTATGAAGATACATGCATGCACAAATGAATACAAAAGGAAAGAAGAGGGAAATAACTCATGCCCATGATCATGAAGGACCCCACCCACTTACCTAAATCTACAATTAGAAGCTAATGGACAACTAAGTGGAGGTTAAAGCTTCATGCACTTTTAATGATGTATAATTAGTGGCTAATGGTTACTTAGTGGCCACACTTCCTAAAGGGCATTTTGGGAAGCACCCTAAAAATTGAATTAGGGTTTTATGCATGTATAAATAGCTCTCTTATGTACATGTAAATATCTTCTACTCTTTCACATTAGTTAAGAAATGAGAAATGCAAATTGTAAGCTCCATGTTTCATGAAATAAAAATGGCTTCCTAGCCTCTTTCTCTTCCCTTTTCTACTTGTTTTTCTTTAATTTTACGCTTATTTTTATTCTTATGTTCTCTTTCCTTTCATGTTCATAGTTTAGATTTACATTCATGCAAGTAGTGTAGCTTTAATTTTTATGCAAGTAGTTAGTAGCTAATCTCCTTTTCTTTCTTTGCTTACAAGTGTTGATTTGAATTTACAAGTGCTTCATGAAAGTGAATTTTGATGTAAGTTTATACAAGTGGGTTTGATAGCTTATGTTGCTTTTGCAAATGAGCTATTCTTATTCAACATAAACACAATTTACATCATTATTTGCTAATTGATTTTTGATTTTGAAAAGATAGTAAAAATAAAATTTGATGATCTATCTTACTAATTACAATAGTTAATACCCGCCGTTCGTAGCTCGGTTGGTTTGGGAGATGGGAGATGGGAACCAAAGGACTGTGTCCGGGCAGGTTCGAATCCCAGCGCCAAACCATCAGTGGGAGTTTCAACGTTACGCATCCGTGTGCGACGACTAAATAAAAGCGGGGTAGACACACGGTGTGGGGTTTACTTAAGTGAGTATCAATGAATACCATGATCTTAAGGTTCCCCATGATCTCAAAAAAAAAATTACAATAGTTAATAGATCATACTTAAAATAGCTTTTGCTTTGGCTTCATTTTCATGAGAATTTATAAGTGGTATAATTGTTGTATTATAGTTTGATGGTTTAAGTTATGTTAATTAATACATAAATAAACCATACTTATGATCAATGCAACAATTATTTCACTTAATATCATAACTAGAGATCATAAATTATTTGTTTGTTGATTTACAAAAATAGGAGAGTGGATTTTCCTCTAAATTGTTCTCTAATCTCATAGTTTTTAAATCTCATTTTAATTCTAGTTTTAGCTTCATTTTGCTTGTAGTTAACAATTTACTCTCACTTTGGCCTAATTTGATTGATTAGAAAATTTTAAAATCTTAACAATTCCCTGCGGATCGACCCGTACTCGCTACGTACTAACTTTTGTAAGCCATGCACTTGTGGTAAATTTTAATTTAAATTTTTCGACGATTTTCTAACTTGATAGAAATTACGTCGTTAAACAAGTTTTTGGCGCCGTTGCCGAGGAGTTGCTTTGATTTTAATTTTCTATTCTTCGAATTATTTTTCGTTTGACTTTTGTGTTTTTTTTGTTTTGTGTGTTAGTTTGCATTATAAAAAAACAGTTTGTGTTGTATGTTTGTCATTTTCGTTTTTGTTTGTGTGATTGTAGTTTTCTAGTTCCATTTGCATTTGCTTTTCATATTTTAATATATATATATATATATATAAATATATATATATATACACACACACGATTGTAATTGAAAAAAATAATATTATTCCATGTTATTTTCAATTATAATTTTCTTTGTACAAATTTCTTTCTCTACAAAATGTACATCACATTGCTTGCATTTTCTTTTACTATCTACCTCTTCAACACTGTGCATTTCATTGTTCTCTGATTTTCTGCATTTCACTGTCACTTCTTCAACAGTGAAACATCCCTCCTTTGTCTACATCTTACCCCACTGTCACGGTTCTTCTGCATCACCATACTTCTTCTGTACTAACCACCACAACCATACTCTCTGCCTTCCCCACTGTCTCACTCCCATAGCAGCAACAACTCATCCATATTGCTACTATTCTTCCATACTGCTTTCACACAAACATCACTACATAACTTCCTACTACCTGTCCATACATATCCCTTGCCATTCAAAATCATCAATAAGCATCACCACCTTGCTTTGCAAAAATCACTTCATTCAACAAACATACATTTCACCCCATCACCCATTACAAACTGCTTCTCAAACTCTCCCATCACTTTACTGCCTTGCTATTCACCATCGACAAACTTCATACAAAATAGCCTTAACTGTGCACACAGCCTGCACATACCCATCTAGATACATCATTCTCCAACCACCCTAAGCTTTCACTGTTCCATTGTATCATTATACCAATACTGCTTCAATTCCACTACAAAACAAGCACGGCAGCTCCACCACTCTCAACACTGCCCTATCAATACTGCCTCGGCTTCATCTTCCCACATCAATAACCACCACCATAACTACATTGCCATACAATTGCGCTTGCCAACCACTCTGTTCACTACATATTTCTGTCATCACTCATTTACCTCCTCTGCCCAATTGCCAAAACCATCACAATACCACAGCGGTCGCATACCACATTACAAGCATATATCTCCAAACTAGCATGAACCATCCACATCAAACATCCACAACCACAGCAATACAACAACGCTGCATACAAACAACTCAAAACATTCCTCTAGCATCATCAGCAAATCATACCACAACTTCCATCACTAGATACACCTTCATATCAACTGCCATAACACTCTTCCTCTCTTCAACTACAAAACTTCCCATCTCTGTTAACCACACCCCGCCTTCACCCACTTCAACAAGTAACCACGTAACCACTCAATCAACACTTTTACTCCTCCAACATACATCACTGCTTTCACACTCACAACATACATCAATTTGCACAGCAACCCCTTCTGCCATCCACTCTTCCAACCACCACTACACAACTGCAATAACCACGTTACATTCCCATGGTCCACTGCAAGACAGTCTCAACCATTGCTTACAGACATACAAACATTTCACAAATCAAAACATCACCATACTGCATTGCAACACCACAATACAGAGCATTCCCACCAATCACATACCAGTTACACAACCACCAACTCATCTGACCCGTTCATAAACCTCCACAGCAAAATCACTGTTCCATCCTGTAACGAACGAGATTTTTCGTCGCTCGAAAATCGACATTAATACGTCCACTGTATCAACTGCCGAGCAATCAAATGCCGGAAAACCGAATTGTTATGAAGAAAAAGAAAAGGTAGAAGAAAACAGAAGAAAAGAAAGAAGAAACAACAGAAAACACAGAAACAGAAACAATATCAGAATCTCACATTCGCAGCGGAACAACTTATAATAAATAAATGAATAATCTTTAAACAAAGAACTATATCATTTTATACATTACATCATCATCAGAGTTTACAACAACAACACAACACTGGACAGTTATATAAACTTGTCCTCATATAGAATACACAACGGATTAAATAATATCATATACAAGTGGTACGTCTCGCCATCCATCTCGCCACTAAGCTCCACAGCATCCCGAATCCAGAATGACCTGATAACCTGACTCTAGACTGCCCGTGTGGAAATTGGTGGGCACCCAAAGTTTAGGAAGGAAACAATAAACTCCAGGTCAGTCATGGTGACTGGTGTGAGAAATTAAAACAGTTTTATTTATCTTTAAAACAAACAACAGGAAGATTTTAAAGTCAATTTCGCAATGCTTTTGGAAAATGAAACTACCATAAGGCCTCCCGCCACACATACAATGCAAACGCAGAATTGGAGGAGATTTCTCCTTATGATAGTCAAAGATGCTTGATACGCATTAAAAAGAAACATTTGATATTATTACTAGTGCATAGTGGAAAACATTTTGAAAATAGAATATAAATCTTAGCTAACATACAACCATTATCGTATGCCTACTATAGCTACCATCTAAACAGTGGTGACCACCGTACGTAAATGGCAGGTTCTACAACTAAAACCGTACAAGTCTCGTATTGTTTCTTTGGATTTCCAACAAATGGTCAGGCCAAGAAACTTCCCATTGCCACATAGGTACGCCTCTGGAAAGACGACCCGAGAAACTAACCGGATCTCTGCAAACATAAGGCCGGGTTACCCCTAACTGGGTAACTACTGACATGAATATGTCATCCCCCGATCGTAACCGATCTATATCCGAGGATCCTCGATTTCTAACAACCACAAAGTAATAAATTTGCAGCAACAACATAGGTTAAATATCTGGGCTCCATACCATGATACCACCTCTATCCAGAAGGAATGACATACACTAAAGGGGCGCTACCCCCTAATAACCTTGCCGCATCCTTCCTGTTTTGACCATTTCCGGGGTGTGAGGTCCGACGAAGTCTCGTCCACAAAGCCACGCTTTGGTACAAAGCCATGCTTTGGGTCAAACAAATGATCAAAGTAATGATCACAAGATAAATGATCAAACAAATGATCATATCACAAATGATCAAACAATGATCATCACACAGCAACACTCAGCATGCCACGTTACCAAATTGGGAGTATATCACTAGTAACCAGCAACTACATAACCTCTGAGCTCGTACGTCTCAGAGAAGGGTGTTAAGCTAAGAGAATAAATTCTCCGCCACCAACAGAAATGTATTTGAAAGAAACCAGCTTTATATCTCAATTTGTAACGTCAGACATACAACCATACAAGTCTGTTCCGGGATCGAACAGAACCGAAGGCACTTCCAAAGAAGTCCTTGCAATCCAGATATTCACTAATCACGTCCGGACTTCCCGTCACTAAGGGTGATAAAACCTCTATATCGGAGATCAGCCGATGCAGAGTAACTCGACGGTAATCCTTTCGTTTTCAAAAATATCCGGTCTTCAACACCGGTCATCAAATGCAATCCATTACGACGTATCACATATTCGGAATGGGTTATACGACCCAAAGGTCCTTTCCTGGCAAACCCGAATAGTGAGCGCTTATTCAAAAATAAGTGTGGCATTCAAATTCAAGCAAATCACAACAAATACCCATTCAAGGTAATTATTGATAGTCGGTTATTTAACTATCAATAGGTCTACACAACATCATCAGATTCCAAATAATTTTCCAAATTATTTATCTTCCAAAAATATCTTTACGATATATAATTTCCACACTTCAAAAATAAATCAACGTTTATTTTTTTTAAAACAATTTCCCTTTTCGGTTATAAATTCCATAGTGGATTTATATTTCAAAATATCTATGATATACGATTTTCAATCGATTTCAAATATTCACTTTCAATTTATCTTTACAAAGATAAATTCTCAAAAACGTTTCATTTCATATTGGAAAAACATTTCCATACTTATTTAATAATAAGTAATTCACAAATCTTATTTATTTTCAACATTTGAAAATATTCAATATACTTAAATCAAAATTAAGTATATATTTCATTCTTTAAGGAAATCATTTTCTTAAACACATTATTTGGGTCAAAACGAATGTTACGTAAAACATCGCTACGACGACCCAAAATCACTAGTATAGGGATTCGAAATTAAGATAGATATGTAAATCCCAATACTATATAAAACATTTCCTTTTGAAAATCATTTACTATAACAGCAATGTTATAGTCTACCATTTCCTTATTTCTCGAAACGTCTATTTCAACAATGAATGTTGAAATCTATGTTTTCGATACTTAACACGTTTTAAAACATTTTTAAATCGTTTTCATTTCTATTTAAAATATCACTTTCCCAATACATCTCCGGTTTATTTAATAATACATTCACTGTCCAAAATCGTGAATATAATTCGTTATCCAAATTCAACATTTCTACACATTTTATTTAAAGGATTATCCACTGTCCAAAATCATGAATATACTTCCTTTAACAAGCTATAATAATTCACTTATCAAAATAAGTCAAATTTCGGATTTATAAAACAATGTTTATAAATTCTATTTCTATTTTATAACAACTTCGATTTATAAATCTCCTTATTTTCAACAATAACCGAACTACTTTTATAATTCCATTGTTTTGATTTATAAAATATATATTTTATAAATCTCATCTATGAACCATTCATACTTATTTAAAAATCTCAATTAAAATGCCAAAATCCGATTTATATGTTAATTACTTATAAATCTTTTGCTTTACAAATTACTTAACTATTTATTTCAAAAATCACCTTTCGCTTATATTTCACAAATCTCATAATTTTCATAACACGAAAATTTTAACATTTATTTATTTAAAATGAATCAATTCAAAATTTTAATAAAACTTATACTTTCAAAAATCACTTTAAAATCCCTTAAAAATCAAAATCGTTATTTTTAAACTTCAAAAATGGATCCGATGATGCGACAGCACCAAATAATCAATCATGGCATCCAAACATCATATATCAATATGATAACAGAATATACAGCAATATCTGTAAATAAATAAATACAGTTGAGGAATCCAGTTGGATACCTCTAACCTGTTTCCATGCATCCACAGATGTTAGCACAATACCAATTCCGCTCCAGTACGGAATATCGCGGCATATGGGTTCATAAAATATTATCTGCTATTATACGGCGCAATAGGGTCTCATCCGCTATATAATGCGGGAAATCAACTCCAAGTACATAAATAATACCAAATTCACTTTACGGTGAAATATTCGCGACATATGTTTTCAATAAATAACCTCCGCTTAATAACGGCGTATAATGTCTATTTCAATCAACAACAGATAATAATTTATCATCAAGGCATACAATCAACAATTTTAAATCTAACTATTTAAAATTTAAATCGAAACCAATTCGATTGAGTGAGAAGTTCTCACTTTTACTTTTAAAATGGTTGCAGCGTTTTATTTCGAATAAAATTAAACGGACATTTAATTTTACCCGAAATTTTCGCTAGCTCCAAATGACTCCAATCAAATTCCATAGCGTAGTGCTCGACCATACGATTCCAACGCAACTAGTTTCGTAATTTTTCGACCTCGTATGAAAGAGTTATCAAATTTTAAAGTTTGTACAAGTATAATTACAAAACAATTAATTTTTTTTCTCACTGAATCTGGACCGTTCCTTTTGCCATCAGATCTGCCGCGTATTACTTCATCTCCCCACGCGTTCTCCTCCCAGATTCGTTTGAACCCAAACGCCGCCCCTATGCCCTAGTACACACGGCCATCTCGAGCAAAACGAAGACGATCGGAGAGCGGCGCCTCGAAGCTCGTGACGCGAGCTACTATCGGGCAGAATGCGGTGGAGATCGGCCCCCTCTAGCGTCCTAGAATTGCATGCGAATGGCAGCGCTTTGAACCCATATTGTCGTCGATCGGCACCTCCAAATATGATCACCACCGTTGATATCAAAGATCTCCACGTGCTCTACAACTTTCGTTTAGAAAGTTTCGCGAATTGGTTAGTGGATTACAAGAAAAATGAGGAGAAAGGATAGTGAGTTTCGGCTATTGAATGTATATGGAGGCGGCTGAACGTTTTAAAACCCTAGGGCTTGTTTTATTTTGCAAAAGTGAATTATTGAGGTGCTTTTATAGAAAATTTACGAAAACACTATTCATCTCGGATTTTCCCAACTCCAAATCGAGCGTGCCGGCTGGCGTTTCTACGGTTTACCCCGCGTTCCGAACGCAATGGAACGTGTTTCGGGAGCTAATTCGATCGTATGTGAGAGTTACGGAAATAAACGATCAATTTTAAATCCAATCGATTAAAACCGATTTCGATGCGTTTTCGCTTGCCCTAGACAAACGGTAAATCCAATTGACACGAAATTTGAAACCATGCAATAATATCACATTACGGATCCGATGAAACTGGTTTCGTCGAAATCCGAGACTTTTTCAAAAATGACTATTTTTATCTCGCCAAATTAATATTAAAACAATTTCGATGCGTTTCGAGCTGCCACGGTCAAACGACAACTCTGATTGCTACGAAAATTGAAATCAGATAATAACAAACAATTACGGATCCAATGGAACTAGTTTCGTCCAATTATGAGACTGTTCGAAAAATGGCTAATTTCACTAGTCGATTAAATATTAAAATATTCAATTTTCACAAATTAACTTTTAATTCAATTTTAAAAGTTCTATAACATCACTATAACTTCAATATGATTTAATATAACTTTATAATCATTTTTAATCACATTAAATCCAGATTTCAATTATTTCTGGAATTTCAAATATTAAATTATCGATTTAATTACCCAATTAAATCCAGATATTCGAAAAATAAATCATTCGACTTACAAATCCTACTTATTAATATTTAAAATCAATTAAATATTCAAATTTTAATTAATATAAATTCTGGGTCGTTACAAATTTCCCCCCTTAAAAGAATTTCGTCCTCGAAATTACCAAGTAGGAAAAAATTACAGAATCCATTAACTTTTCAAAACAAACCGTTCAAATTAGATTTACAAATCTCTTAAGTGTTTAACTTTTCCAAAATTCATATAGTTAAACTTCTTACAAAAACTTTTACTAAGTTTCCAAATCATACTTAGTTTTCAAAATTTTCAAATTTCTCAAAAATATTCTAACGCCTTAAATTTTCGAAAAATTTCGCCATAGCCTCCTTTGCGCGGCTCGATCCAAAAAAAATGACAATGTATATATATCACAAATATACATCTCATCAAGTGATGAGGCATCCCGTAGGGAAAAAAGTGTAAAAGTACGATATTTAATCCAAGATATGTACCTTATATATTATTAGCGAGCGTATACGGCTAATATAGCGCGAAAGCGAGCTCCAAATGCGAAGCAAACGCCATCCGCACCTACTAAACACTCAACAACAACATGAGAACATGCATATATGAAAATAATATCAATATACATCATATAGCAATCATAACACTACATGTGCCAACATAGCAAATGCAACAAAAGCAACAAATGCAACCATCAAACAACTATCATCCAACAAATCAATATAAATCCATTTCTCATTAATATTCAATGAATTGGTTTTCAATTTAATCACATTTGATTCATTAACGTTGGAATTTTATCAACATTCATTTATTTACATTCAAGTTGGTTTACTTTCAAATCAAGTTAAATCCAATTCTATTCAAATTTACATATTATCAATTTGAATTTAATCACTTTAGCTTCCAATTTTAATCAATTCAATTTCATTAACACTTAATGAATTTATATACAACCAATGTATATTCAACATAACCAAATTATTTAATTTACATTCAATTTGGTTCAACACTTTAATTTTCCAATTGGTTTAACATTAAATTGGCTTTTCATTCAATTATCCAACTTCCTTTTAATGAATTAACACTTATATTCATTATTCCATCTTAATTTATTTACATTCGATTGATTAACATTCAATCCATTTATTAATTCAATTGCTAATTCATTTTACAAATAAAATTGAATTTCATTTATATAACTCAAGTTCACATTCATCACTTCAATTCATTAATTAATTTTGATACCCAAAATCAAATTCATTCACCATTACTTAAGTTATATTCCAATTTCAAACAGCATTTGTTTTACTTACATTTTCTCATTTTATAAGTTATACAACTTATATTCAACCTTTCAAAACCATTTTTGAAATCAATTCAAATTATCCTTTGAATTTCCAAAACCAAATCCAAATTTTCCAAACAACTTTCATTTAAAATAATTTGGCAGCAATTCCTCTTTTGGAAACCCAAAAATGAACACCAATGCTGTCGCGATCATCATCGGAATTATTCTCCAGCGACCGAAAAGAGTTTAGAGCTTTCATCTCTCCAAAACAATTTTCCACAATATCAAATCCTTTCAAAAACATTTCTCTGGAATTTTATTTTAGATTATAAATCACATTTACAAATCTTTTACTTATATAATTTCACTTCTTATATATAAGATTATTTTACCATTGTAAATCATTTTAATTATAACTTCATACATTATAATTCATTTTCTTATACAATTCATTCTTTTACAATTGTTGTTTTCATTTAACTTATTCAAACAACTTTTATTAACTTATATATATTTATATTTTCAACATCCAAACAATCAATTATATACACTTTAATAATTTGTGAAAAAATATTCCTTTATATATAAAATATAATCAAGGTAAAATTATTTCATTTACCCAATTTAAAATGATAATATGTCGTCTTGCCTCGTTTAAGTGTTTAGAAATCCCTATCGATAATATGGCGTCCCACATACCGACCAGAATTCACAAACAGCTCAACGGATAAGCAAACACAATATAAAACACTTTTATATTCACTAACAAATACGCGCTCGTATCTATTATTACACTCAACTCATTCTAGAGTACTACTGACTCTATCTCTAATGAGTAACACCCAACAGAGCAGGATTGTCGCTTAACCATATGCTCTGATACCAAATGTAACGAACGAGATTTTTCGTCACTCGAAAATCGACATTAATACGTCCACTGTATCAACTGCCGAGCAATCGAATGCCGGAAAACCGAATTGTTATGAAGAAAAAGAAGAGGTAGAAGAAAACAGAAGAAAAGAAAGAAGAAACAACAGAAAAAACAGAAACAAAAACAATATCAGAATCTCACATTCGCAGCGGAACAACTTATAATAAATAAATGAATAATCTTTAAACAAAGAACTATATCATTTTATACATTACATCATCATCAGAGTTTACAACAACAACACAACACTGGACAGTTATATAAACTTGTCCTCATACAGAATACACAGCGGAATAAATAATATCATATACAAGTGGTAGGTCTCGCCATCCAGCTCGCCATTAAGCTCCACAGCATCCCGAATCCAGAATGACCTGATAACCTGACTCTAGACTGCCCGTGTGAAAATTGGTGGGCACCCAGAGTTTAGGAAGGAAACAATAAACTCCAGGTCAGTCATGGTGACTGGTGTGAGAACTTAAAACAGTTTTATTTATCTTTAAAACAAACAACATGAAGATTTTAAAGTCAATTTCGTAATGCTTTTGGAAAATGAAACTACCATAAGGCCTCCCGCCACACACACAATGCAAACGCAGAATTGGAGAAGATTTCTCCTTATGATAGTCAAAGATGCTTGATACGCATTAAAAAGAAACATTTGATATTATTACTAGTGCATAGTGGAAAACATTTCGAAAATAGAATATAAATCTTAGCCAACATACGACCATTATCGTATGCCTACTATAGCTACCATCTAAACAGTGGCGACCACCGTACGTAAATGGCAGGTTCTACAACTAAAACCGTACAAGTCTCGTATTGTTTCTTTGGATTTCCAACAAATGGTCAGGCCAAGGAACTTCCCATTACCACATAGGTACGCCTCTGGAAAGACGACCCGAGAATCTAACCGGATCTCTGCCAACACAAGGCCGGGTTACTCCTAACTGGGTAACTACTGACACGAATATGTCATCCCCCGATCGTAACCGATCTATATCCGAGGATCCTCGATTTCCAATAACCACAAAGTAATAAATTTGCAGCAACAACATAGGTTAAATATCTGGGCTCCATACCATGATACCACCTCTATCCAGAAGGAATGACATACACTAAAGGGGCGCTACCCCTTAATAACCTTGCCGCATCCTTCCTGTTTTGACCATTTCCGGGGTGTGAGGTCCGATGAAGTCTCGTCCACAAAGCCACGCTTTGGTACAAAGCCATGCTTTGGGTCAAACAAATGATCAAAGTAATGATCACAAGATAAATGATCAAACAAATGATCATATCACAAATGATCAAACAATGATCATCACACGACAACACTCAGCATGCCACGTTACCAAATTGGGAGTATATCACTAGTAACCATCAACTACATAACCTCTGAGCTCGTACGTCTCAGAGAAGGGTGTTAAGCTAAGAGAATAAATTCTCCACCACCAACAGAAATGTATTTGAAAGAAACCAGCTTTATATCTCAATTTGTAACGTCAGACATACAACCATACAAGTCTGTTCCGGGATCGAACAGAACCGAAGGCACTTCCAAAGAAGTCCTTGCAATCTAGATATTCACTAATCACGTCCGGACTTCCCGTCACTAAGGGTGATAAAACCTCTATATCGGAGATCAGCCGATGCAGTGTAACTCAGCGGTAATCTTTCCGTTTTCAAAAATATCCGGTCTTCAACACCGGTCATCAAATGCAATCCATTACGACGTATCACATATTCAGAATGGATTATACGACCCAAAGGTCCTTTCCCGGCTAACCCGAATAGTGAGCGCTTTTTCAAAAATTAGTGTGGCATTCAAATTCAAGCAAATCACAACAAATACCCATTCAAGGTAATTATTGATAGTCGGTTATTTAACTATCAATAGGTCTGCACAGCATCATCAGATTCCAAATAATTTTCCAAATTATTTATCTTCCAAAAATATCTTTACGATATATAATTTACACACTACAAAAATAAATCACCGTTTATTTTTTTTAAACAATTTCCCTTTTCGGTTATAAATTCCATAGTGGATTTATATTTCAAAATATCTACTGATATACGATTTCCAATCGATTTCAAATATTCACTTTCAATTTATCTTTACAAAGATAAATTCTCAAAAACGTTTCATTTCATATTGGAAAAACATTTCCATACTTATTTAATAATACGTAATTCACAAATCTTATTTATTTTCAACATTTGAAAATACTCAATATACTTAAATCAAAATTAAGTATATATTTCATTCTTTAAGGAAATCATTTTCTTAAACACATTATTTGGGTCAAAACGAATGTTACGTAAAACATCGTTACGACGACCCAAAATCACTAGTATAGGGATTCGAAATTAAGATAGATATGTAAATCCCAATACTATATAAAACATTTCCTTTCAAAAATCATTTACTATAACAACAGTGTTATAGTCTACCATTTCCTTATTTCTCGAAACGTCTATTTCAACAATGAATGTTGAAATCTATGTTTTCGATACTTAACATGTTTTAAAACATTTTTAAATCGTTTTCATTTCTATTTAAAATATCACTTTCCCAAAACATCACCGGTTTATTTAATAATACATTCACTGTCCAAAATCGTGAATATAATTCGTTATCCAAATTCAACATTTCTACACATTTTATTTAAAGGATTATCCACTGTCCAAAATCGTGAATATACTTCCTTTAACAAGCTATAATAATTCACTTATCAAAATAAGTCAAATTTCGGATTTATAAAACAACGTTTATAAATTCTATTTCTATTTTATAAAAACTTCGATTTATAAATCTCCTTATTTTCAACAATAACTGAACTACTTTTATAATTCCATTGTTTTGATTTATAAAATATATATTTTATAAATCTCATCTATGAACCATTCATACTTATTCAAAAATCTCAATTAAAATGCCAAAATCCGATTTATAAGTTAATTACTTATAAATCTTTTTTTTCAAATTACTTAACTATTTATTTCAAAAATCACCTTTCGCTTATATTTCACAAATCTCATAATTTTCATAACACGAAAATTTTAACATTTATTTATTTAAAATGAATCAATTCAAAATTTTAATAAAACTTATACTTTCAAAAATCACTTTAAAATCCCTTAAAAATCAAAATCGTTATTTTTAAACTTCAAAAATGGATCCGATGATGCGACAGCACCAAATAATCAATCATGGCATCCAAACATCATATATCAATATGATAACAGAATATACAACAATATCTATAAATAAATCAATACAGTTGAGGAATCCAGTTGGATCCCTCTAACCTATTTCCTTGCATCCACAGATGTTAGCACAATACCAATTCCGCTCCAGTACGGAATATCGCGGTATATGGGTTCATAAAATATTATCCGCTATTATACGGCGCAATAGGGTCTCATCCGCTATATAATGCGGGAAATCAACTCCAAGTACATAAATAATACCAATTTCACTTTACGGTGAAATATTCGCGGTATATGTTTTTAATAAATAACCTCTGCTTAATAACGGCGTATAATGTCTATTTCAATCAACAATAGATAATAATTTATCATCCAGGCATACAATCAACAATTTTAAATCTAACTATTTAAAATTTAAATCGAAACCAATTCGATTGAGTGAGAAGTTCTCACCTTTACTTTTAAAATGGTTGCAGCGTTTTATTTCGAATAAAATTAAACGGACGTTTAATTTTACCCAAAATTTTTGCTAGCTCCAAACGACTCCAATCAAATTCCATAGCGTAGTGCTCGACCATACGATTCCAACGCAACTGGTTTCGTAATTTTTCGACCTCGTATGAAAGAGTTATCAAATTTTAAAGTTTGTACAAGTATAATTACAAAACAATTAATTTTTTTTTTCTCACTGAATCTGGACCGTTCCTTTTGCCATCAGATCTGCCGCGTATTACTTCATCTCCCCACGCATTCTCCTCCCAGATTCGTTTGAACCCAAACGCCGCCCCTATGCCCTAGTACACGCGGCCATCTCGAGCAAAACGAAGACGATCGGAGAGCGGCGCCTCGAAGCTCGTGACGCGAGCTATTATCGGCCAGAATGCGGTGGAGCTCGGCCCCCTCTAGCGTCCTAGAATAGCGTGCGAACGGCAGCGCTTTGAACCCATATTGCCGTCGATCGGCACCTCCAAATACGATCACCACCGTTGATATCAAAGATCTCCACGTGCTCTACAACTTTCGTTTAGAAAGTTTCGCGAATTGGTTAGTGGATTACAAGAAAAATGAGGAGAAAGGATAGTGAGTTTCGGCCATTGAATGTATATGGAAGCGGCTGAACGTTATATAAAACCCTAGGGCTTGTTTTATTTTGCAAAAGTGAATTATTGAGGTGCTTTTATAGAAAATTTACGAAACCACTATTCATCTCGGATTTTCCCAACTCCAAATCGAGCATGCCAACTGGCGTTTCTAAGGTTTACCCCGCATTCCAAACGTAATGGAACGTGTTTCGGGAGCTAATTCAATCGTATGTGAGAGTTACAGAAATAAACGATCAATTTTCAATCAAATCGATTAAAACCGATTTCGATGCGTTTTCGCTTGCCCTAGACAAACGGTAAATCCAATTAACACGAAATTTGAAACCATGCAATAATATCACATTATGGATCCGATGAAACTGGTTTCGTCGAAATCCGAGACTTTTTCAAAAATGACTATTTTTAACTCGCCAAATTAATATTAAAACAATTTCGATGCGTTTCGAGCTGCCACGGTCAAACGACAACTCCGATTGCTACGAAAATTGAAATCCGATAATAACAAACTATTACGGATTCAATGGAACTAGTTTCATCCAATTCTGAGACTGTTCGAAAAATGGCTAATTTCACTAGTCGATTAAATATCAAAATATTCAATTTTCACAAATTAACCTTTAATTCAATTTTAAAAGTTCTATAATATCACTATAACTTCAATATGATTTAATATAACTTTATAATCATTTTTAATCACATTAAATCCAGATTTCAATTATTTCTGGAATTTCAAATATTAAATTATCGATTTAATTACCCAATTAAATCCAGATATTCGAAAAATAAATCATTCGACTTACAAATCCTACTTATTAATATTTAAAATCAATTAAATATTCAAATTTTAATTAATATAAATTCTGGGTCGTTACACATCCTCCTTCCCACATTAATCCAGTCAGAACCAAAAAAATCTAACCTTCTTCATAACATTCTCTGCACATCTACCCCAAAACTCGCTGCCACAAACTTCTCCAACTCATCAGTTCGACTACAGCAACACTGTCATCATCTAATACCTACTACAAGACATCCTCATAATCCTCCCTTTTCTATCAACTTGCCACAGCCATAGCCTCATCACTGAACATCTACCTACCCAAAATCGAACTCCACCTCTACTAACAACCTTCACGACTGAACACGAACAATCGACATCACTCGCGACTCACGAACTCAATTGCATCCCCATTCACGAAAATCCCCAATTGAACTAACCTCTTCAAATCGCCATAACGCCTTCGCATGAACCCTTCTGAATTTTGATTTCAAGTATTCAAAAGCAGATTTTGAAAAGTCTGTGAAGTTGATTTTATTTTTCATTGACTTTCGGTTGTGTGCTTTTGATTGTCTATGAGTTTTGTTTTGTTTCATTGATTTTATTTGTTGATTTTCGTATAGGCTGTAGGCCTTCTAAGGACCGACTTTAAAATAATAATAAAAAAGAGAACAAAACATTTTGTTTTAGTTTTGCTTTTCTTAACTTGTTTAGTTTTTGTTTACATTGTTTTATCATTAAAATAATAATAATTTGTTTTGTGTTATTTAATTGTTTTTTATCTTTTTAGTCCGATCCAAAAAAAAAGAGTTTGCTTATTTGTTTTCAGTTTTATCTCATTTCACCCTTTAAAATTTTTTTTTTTGTATATATATTATTTTTTGTTTCAGGTTGCCAAAGCATAAAATCAAGAATTATTGCTTTGCTTACTAAAAAAATTTGCCGCTAAAAAAAACTGTCAATAATTCTGCACGCTCTAGTATCGTGTTCTATCCCCAGTTTTATTTTAATTGCATCGTTGGTTTCTTGCATTTGCATTTATATATAAAAAAAATTTCAAAATCCAAAAACAAACTTAATTTTAGTTGCATTGTTAATACACGTTTAATTTCTATTTTGCATTTATCTCATTTTATTTTCTTTTTTAAGGGCAATACCCCAATTCACATAAGGTGAGGGATTTCATCACCCTTTCCTTTGCCCACAAATCGCATTTCATTGTAGAATTTGACTAATAATAAAGGTTAGACATTCGACTTAAGGGTGTCGCGAGCTCATCTAGGGCTTAATTGTATCTTCATAATTGTTTTCTTTGAACAATTTTATTTCTTGGTGTCTAGGCTACGGCAGAGTAATAACCATTTATAAATATTACGGTGGTTCATAAATATTATAGTGGTTGTTCCTCTGAAGGTACTTAAACCTTCGGCCGCATTGCTATGGTGATTCGTGGTGCACCGATAACTCCTGCTCGTTACCTGATTGAGAAATATTTTTGTTGATTTAAGACAAAGTGTGATTGTACAATTTTGGGTTAGGACATACTAAGGACAGAAAACTATAATTATGTCCTTGGCATTCATTTAGTTGCATTAGTTCATGCATATTAAAAAAAAACAAAAAAAATCCAAAATCCAAAAAAAATTTGTAAATTTTACTTAATTTAGTTTTTAATACCAAAAAAAAAAATCCTTTTTCCTTTTCTTTGATAATTTTCAATTAAAAACAAAAATTCAAAAAAAAATATAAAATCTTTTCAAAAAGAAAAAAAATTAAAATTCAAAAACAAAAAAAGCAAATTTCCCATTTTCTTAAAATAAAAAATTTCCTTTTGGTAAATATTTGAAAATTTATAAAAAAATATTTCTAAAACAAAAATCAAATTCAAAAAAAAATTACAAAAAAAACATAAATTTTTTTTTGAAAAGTCAAAAACAAAACAAAAATCAAACTTCTCTTTTGAAAATAAATTTCGGTTGGTAAATAGTTTCTTCCTTGTAAGAAAAAAAACAAACAAATTTTTCACTTCGTTTTTCAAATCTTCTTTCATTTTCTAAACTTGATTCTAACTTCTTTCTCTTCTCGACATTCACTTGTGCATGAGTACTTGGACTCGTGACACAACAATAAATCGTTGGACTCGCGACTCAACAACTAATCGTTTAACTCGAACAGACGATCCTCTTGAAATGGCGAATGAGAACACCCCTCGAACTCTTATGGATAGAATCTTTTCTGATAGAGTTTTTATTCCACCTTGCATCACGTTACCCGCCCCTACGGGTAACCATTTTGAAATTCACTCGAACCATATTGCCACGCTTTCAAAATTTGGCAATTTCGAGCACGATGACCACTACATTTTCTTGACTAAATTCGAACAAGTTTGTGCAACCATTAAACTCCAAAAACTTTCCGATGATGGAATCAAACTTTGATTAATCCCATTCGCTCTTACAGATTACGCTGAAAAATGGTTGTACAGCTTACCATCGAACTCAGTTAAAACATGGGAAGAATTCGTAAAATCTTTCTTAAAAAAGTTCTACCCCTTGGAAAAAACGAGTAGAATCCGAAATGAAATTGTAAATTTTCATCAATGTAAGGGAGAACCATTTGGAAAATATTTTGAAAGATTCAAAGAGCTTTTGATAAAATGTCCACACCATAACTTTGAAAAATGGACGATTTGCCAAATCTTATACGATGGACTCGAAAACAGCTCACGAACCATGCTGGAATCAATATGCCAAGGAAACTTTCTTGCCCAACATCACGATGATGCTTGGCAATTTCTTGAAAACCTCACTGAAAAATCATCCTAATGGGAACGTTCGAACGAAAAATCAATTTACTCACGATTGAGTGCACACTCGATAGGATCTTTTTTTGCTTTGGAAGCTAAGATCGACGCAATGATTAAAAAATTCGATAACGTTTTCTCATCGAATCAAATGAACCAAGCTTCCCAACCAATGTGTTATAAATGCAATGATCCTAATCATATAGTCGATTAGTGTCCCAATTCTGTCGAACAAATCAATGCTTTCAATAAAGCCAAGAATGACCCGTTTTCTCCAACGTACAACCCTGGTTGGAGAAATCATCCAAATTTTGCTTGGAACCAAAACAATACCAACACGAATATAGTTTGTCCACATTTTCAAGCATTCCCGAATAATGCTTCGAATCCTCCCTTTCAGCCAACCAATTTTCAACCTAACTTTGCGGGTCCGTCTCATAATCAACCGCAACAATCAAATTTTCAACCAAATTCTACTCATCCTCCCCAAGACGATAAATGTTTAAGTTCACTTGAGAAAACTCTTGAAACATTGGCTAAAGAAACTACTCAAAGCCTTCAATCAAACATCAATTTGCAAAATTTATTGACCTCATATATGCAAAACACAAACCAATCGATTGCAAAACTTGAAATGCAAATGAGTCAATTAGCCACGTCTGTAAGTGAATGCGAACGAGGAACATTCCCAAGCCAGCCCCTTCCAAATCCCAGAAATCAAAACGCAAATTCAAATCAAGCCCATATTGTTCAAGATAGTAACGTCACCCAATTGAATGCTATCGCAACTTTACGTTCCGGTAAAAAAATCGATAATCAAGTCGTTAACCCAAACGATTTACCGAAAACCTCTCTCGACACTTCTAAAACAACGAACGAATCTGAACAGAACGTGAAGCCAAACGTCGAATCGA
The DNA here is from genome assembly GCA_030737815.1 of Allium fistulosum. NCBI lineage: Eukaryota > Viridiplantae > Streptophyta > Magnoliopsida > Asparagales > Amaryllidaceae > Allium > Allium fistulosum. Next base: position 76,587,602 of record CM060906.1, read on the forward strand.
ATGCCGATCAAAATTCTTCTTCTACTCGAGTAGATCCGCCTACCGAGTATCGTGTTCCATTTCCACATCGTCTTCACCAAAGAAACACTCGGACCAAATGGAAAAGATGTTGGAAATTTTTAAACAAGTGGAAGTGAACATCCCGCTTCTTGACATCGTTCAGCAAGTCCCCACATATGCAAAATTTCTTAAGGACTTATGCACCCAAAAGCGACACACTCAAGTGCCCAAAAAAGTCTTCTTAGCCGCCAGTTTGAGTGAAGTCTTGTCCCAATCCATGCCCGTTAAATACAAAGATCCTGGCTGCCCTACAATTTTGTGTACAATTGGAGACAAGACGATTAATAAATTTTGATTGACTTAGGCACGAGTGTCAACTTGATTCCATACTCCGTGTACGAACAATTAGGCTTAGGTGAACTCAAACCCACAAAATTCATGCTTCAATTCGTCGATCGTTCCATTAAGAAGCCCGTGGGAGAAATCAAGGACGTGCTCATTCGAGTAGGGCAATTCATATTCCCCGTTGATTTTATCGTTCTTGAAACACAACTCGTGACAAATCCTGCGAGCCAAATTCCATTGATTTAGCCCGACCATTCTTAGCCACCTCAAATGCCTTAATCAATTGTCGCAACGGTTCGATGAAAATCTCTTTTGGAAACATGACTTTGGATCTCAACATTTTCAATCTTAAAAGCCAATCAAATGAACCTCGCGACCAAACATTGGAAGTTAGTGCCATTCATGAAAATTTTGAAAACGAGACACTTGACCTTAACGACGAACGCGAAGCTGAATACGAAAAATTGTTTCACGAAATCCCCAATGAGATTGAATATACTCTTCCCTTTAAATCACTTCAAGTTGAGTCCGAATCTCAACCCAATTCTTTGATCGAGCAACTCCCTAAGTTGGACCTCAAACCACTTCCCCATCACCTTAAGTACGCATACTTAGGTGAAAACGAAACTTGTCCTATCATAAATTCTAACGATATTTCTCTTGACCAAGAAACTTCTCTTCTCTCTATTCTTTCAAAAAATAAGGAAGCGATTGGATGGCCGATTACCGATATTAAGGGAATTAGACCCGCTCTTGTTCAACACCACATCCATTTAATCGACGATGCTAAGCCTGTTCGTGACACACAACGAAGGCTTAATCCAAAAATGAAAGATGCGGTGTGTAATGAAATTTTTAAACTTCTCGACAACAGAATCATTTATCCAATCTCTGATAGTTCATGGGTTAGCCCAATTCACGTTGTACCGAAAAAGTCTGGGCTAACCGTTGTCAAGAACGATTCAAACGAAATTATTCCAACTCGTACTCAAATGGGTTGGCGTATTTGCATTGACTATCGAAAACTAAATGATGTAACACGTAAGGATCACTTCCCTCTTCCATTTATTGACCAAATGCTCGAACGTTTAGCCGGCCATGAATTCTACTGCTTCCTTGATGGTTATTCCGGCTATAACCAAATTCCAATCGCTCCTGAAGATCAAGAGAAAACGACTTTCACTTGTCCATTTGGTACATTTTCTTATCGATGTATGCCATTCGAACTTTGTAACGCTCCTACGACTTTCCAACGATGCATGGTTGGCATTTTTTTGACATGGTTGAACGCTTTCTAGAAGTTTTTATGGACAATTTCTCTATCTTTGGTGATTCTTTTTTCGATTGTTTATATCATCTTGAGTTGGTTCTAAATCGATGCAAAGAAAAACATTTGACTTTGAATTGGGAAAAATGCCACTTTATGGTCAAACAAGGCATAGTCCTTGGACATATCATCTCAAATAAAGACATTGAGGTAGATAAAGCGAAAATCGATGTCATTGCAAACCTACCCATTCCCAAATCTGTTAAGGAGATTCGATCACTTCTAAGACACGTTGGCATTTACCGATGCTTTGTGAAAGACTTTAGCAAAATCGCTCGTCCTTTGATGACTCTCCTCGGAAAAGACGTTCCATTCGATTTCAACTCTGAGTGTATCTCTTCTTTTTAACATCTTAAGAACGAACTCATTTCTGCTCGAATCATTTGCACGCCCAATTGGGATCTCCTATTTGAAATAATGTGTGATGCTTCGAACTTTGCTGTTGGTGCTGTCTTAGGACAACGCATCAACAAGATCCTTCACGTTATCTACTATGCGAGCATGACTTTGAAAGACGCTCAACTCAACTATACAACAACCGAAAAAAAGCTTCTAGCTGTCATTTTTGCGCTTGAAAAGTTTCAACCTTATTTGATAGGTTCACACATCACGGTCTACATTGACCATACCGCTCTTCGATACCTTTTTGCGAAAAAGGATGCTAAATCCTGTTTGATTCATTGGATCCTTTTACTTCAAGAATTTGACCTTACAATCAAAGACAAAAAAGGATCCTACAATGTCATAGCCGATCACTTGTCTCGTCTTCCGAATGCACCATCTTCTTTGCCAATCAACGAAAACTTCCTCGATGAACAACTTCTTTCAATTTCTATCGATCCATAGTACGCTGATATAGTGAACTACGTAGTCACTAAAGAAACTCCCTCATCTTGGTCCAAACAGGACAGATGCAAATTCATGTCCCAAGTGAAATATTTCTATTGGGACGATCCACACTTGTTCAAATATTTCCCCGACCAACTCATCCGACGTTGCATTCCGGATAATGAGATCAGGAGTGTTCTTTCATTTTGCCACGATCAAGCATGCGGTGAACATTTCGGTCCTCGAAAACTGCGGAAAAGGTGCTTCAGTATGGTTTCTATTGGCCTTCTCTTTTTAAAGACTTGTTTAAATTTTGTAAAACTTGCGATCGATGTCAAATGCTTGGACGAATTTCTCGACGAGATATGATGCCTCTATACCCCATTCTTATTATCGAAATCTTTGATGTTTGGGGTATCGACTTTATGGGACCTTTTCCCAATTCTTTTGGAAACTTGTATATCCTTCTCGCCGTCGATTACGTCTCAAAATGGGTCGAAGCCGTTCCTTGCAAAACCAACGACCATAGAATTGTTGTGAAATTTCTCAAAGAAAACATCTTTTCAAGGTTCGGCACACCTCGCACAATAATCAATGATAACGGAATCCATTTTTTCAATCGTTCTTTTGAAACTTTAATGAAGAAATACTCGATAGCCCACAAGTTATCCACTCATATCATCCTCAAACTTGTGGGCAAGTTGAAGTTTCAAATCAACAAATCAAACAAATTTTGGAGAAAACTGTTAAAAAAATCGAAAAGATTGGTCTCAGAAATTGACTGACGCGCTTTGGGCCTACCGTACTACTTTTAAAACTAACCTTGGGATATCCCCATTTCTTTAATTTACGGTAAAGCTTGCCATTTACCAGTTGAAATCGAACACAAAGCGTTATGGGCAATAAAGAACATAAACTTTGATCTTGAGAAAGTTGGCAAAAACCGAAAACTACAACTCAACGAACTAGAAGAACTTAGGAACGACGCGTATGAAAATGAAAAAATTTACAAAGAAAAAACAAAAGTTTTTCATGACAAGTCAATCCTAAGAAAAACGTATTCGCCCAATCAAAAAGTTCTTTTATATGACTCAAGACTTCATTTATTCCCTGGGAAACTTAAATCAAGATGGACCGGACCATTTGTGGTACGAAATGTTTTTCCACATGGTGCCGTAGAAATTGAAAACCCCAAAGTGGATCGATTTTCAAAGTCAACGGTCATCGTTTGAAACCTTTCTTGGAATTTCCATGTAACCAAGAGGAGGAGCTTATGATCCTTCATGAGCCAAGCTACGTCTAGTAAGAATGTTAACCCTCTTTTGTAAATATGTACATATTTTTCCCTGTTACGCTCACCATATCGTGCATTGACTGTAGGGACACGGTCAAAATTAAGTGTGGGGGTGAGTCTCATTTTCATTTTTTTAGTTTCATGGAATTTTTGAATTTTCATTTTCTTCTAACTTAAAAAAAATCTCAAAATTTCTATATCTCAAAAACATTTTCTTTTTAGCATTTTGATTTATTGAAGAAACACTATGGGATAAGTATAAGTTTTGGTTAATAAATTGAAATTTTTGAAAATTTATTTGTCTTAACAAAAATAAAAATGAAGTTTGATTATAAATAACAATGGTTTAACTAGTATATAGGAAGGTTCATATGTGTTAATTATGAAGTATGTTCTAATTGAAAATCTTTGTTTAAAAAAGTGGTAAATTTAAAGTAAAGGATATAACATTTTTATATTCTAAGTTAAATGGTGCCAAGATGATTTTGCAAAACTCTCTCTTTCTAAAAAATAGAAAAAAAACAACCAAAAAAAATATATAAGTAAAAAAAACATTTGTATATATGTATATATTTTTAACACCTAGAGTCATGTGTTCACACTTGTGTGTTCACTCGCCATGCTCTGTGTCCTTCTCACGTAAGCCCAAAAGGCAGTGCACGATCGGTATATCTGGCCTCAGTTTATCTGAGTTAGGTGTATGTATATAAAAATTCTTTTTAATAGCGCCTACAGTCGATAAGTGTTCACACTTGTGTGTTCACTCGCCATGTTCTGTATTCCTCTCACATCAGTCTGCAAGGCAGTGCACAGGTAATATATCTGGCCTCAGTTTACCTGAGTTAGGCATATGTAAATATTGTTAATTTCAATAAAATTTTGAAACAAGAGAGAGTAAGCAATTGAAATCTGAGCATTATTTTTACTTGTTTGATTTAACTTGTTATTGAAAAGAAATGAGAATACCATTTTGACAAACTTTGATAACCAATTAAGGATACATTTCATAATTACATTGTGTTATCAATCAAAACAACTAGCCAAACTATAATCTATTTGTTATGATAACTTAACTTTTGTTGGAAATTTTGACAAGTAAAAGGACTTAAATTTCTTGATAATGACCAGAACTTATATTTAACTTATTAGTGTCAATTTGAAAGCGAATCCTTCATGTGTAAATACTTCAAAAACTTGTATTCATCCAGTTGTAAATAAATCTTGCATTTTGTAAATATTTTCACTTTGCATTCGGATTTTGTGGGTAGTATCCGCTGAAAACCCTCATGAGACAACACTCGTCCTACTGGGGACACGCAGAGGTTTAACGTCTTGTTGCATATGCTCAATGAAATCGTGCTCTCTACGAAAACGGATTTATCTTAGTTTTCCTTATTCGAGGACGAATAAAAAGATAAGTGTAGGGGTATTTGATGTGCAATTAAATGTGCATATATTTAAATCCATATTTTATCTATTTTTATTTAAATAAATGTCATATTTTGGTATTTTAACATGTCTAAAACCAAAATTCAATCATTTTCAAATCATCATATACTCATCTACATACTGGGGCAAAATAGTCATTTTTGTGCATATGTCAATTTGAGAATTTTTACTTGGATATTTTTTGATGTTTTTTATACGAATTTGGATGCATATGGAAGAGGCTTTATGAAGATACATGCATGCACAAATGAATACAAAGGAAAGAAGAGGGAAATAATTCAAGCCCATGATCATGGAGGACCTAACCCACTTACCTAAATCTACAATTAGAAGCTAATGGACAACTAAGTGGAGATTAAAGCTTCATGCACTTTTAATGATGGATTAATTAGTGGCTAATGGTTACTTGGTGGCCACACTTCCTAAAGGGCATTTTGGGAAGCACCCTAAAAATTGAATTAGGGTTTTATGCATGTATAAATAGCCCTCTTATGTACATGTAAATATCTTCTACTCTTTCACATTAGTTAAGAAATGAGAAATGCAAGTTGTAAGCTCCATGTTTCATGAAATAAAAATGGCTTCCTAGCCTCTTTCTCTTCTCTTTTCCACTTGTTTTTCTTTACTTTTATGCCCATTTTTATTCTTATGTTCTCTTTCATTTCATTCATAGTTTAGATTTACATTCATGCAAGTAGTGTAGCTTTAATTTTTATGCAAGTAGTTAGTAGCTATTCTCTTTATCTTTCTTTGCTTAGTTTCATTTCTTTGCTTTTTAATGTTGGAATTTACAAGTGTTGATTTGATAACACAAATGAGTAGACCCCTTTAATTTAGGGGTAATGAAGCTCTCTAACTTTATGTAGTTTCAACATTTTTATGATTTATGATCTCTTTTGGTTTGTGCTACATGAAAGTGAATTTTGATGTAAGTTTATACAAGTGGGTTTGATAGCTTATGTTGCTTTTGCAAATGAGATATTCTTATTTAACATAAACACAATTTACATCATTATTTGCTAATTGATTTTTGATTTTGAAAAATAAAGTAAAAACAAAATTTGATGATCTATCTTACTAATTACAATAGTAAATAGATCATACTTAAAATAGCTTTTGCTTTGGCTTCATTTTCATGAGAATTTATAAGTGGTATAATTGTTGTATTATAGTTTGATGGTTTAAGTTATGTTAATTAATAAAATAAATAAACCATACTTACGATCAATGCAACAATTATTTCACTTAATATCATAACTAGAGATTATAAATTATTTGTTTGTTGATTTACAAAAATAGAAGAGTGGATTTGCCTCTAATCTCATAGATTTTAAATCTCATTTTAATTCTAGTTTTAGCTTCATTTTGCTTGTAGTTAACAATTTCCTCTCACTTTGGTCTAATTTGATTGATTAGAAAATTTTAAAATCTTAACAATTCCCTACGGATCGACCCGTACTCGCCACGTACTAACTTTTGTACGCCGTGCGCTTGCAGTAAATTTTAATTTGAAAATTTTCGACGATTTTCTAACTCGATAGAAATTACGTCGTTAAACATGGAGTCCATAAATGTTTAACCAGTTATTAGTCATCCCATGAAAACTATTTGGTTGATAGTAATCCTAAAAACTATAACTATGACAGATAATCAAAATGAATAGGGATGGATAATCCAGAATTGATTCAGTTGTTTTTCATACCATCACATAATAAAGATTTGAATTGATTTAACCATTGTGGATGCAGAAGCACAAAAAATGGTTCATAAAGGTTTTTAAGATACTAGTGAGGGAAAACCCGTTCCACTAAGCGGCATGGTCTAACTAGATATCTAAATGATTTGAGATGGTAGATTATTATTCATACCAGGCTTTATGTCTGACTCGAAGTTTATGTTTTCCCTTTAAACTCTCGGGTACTCAATTAATTTTGAGTAGCTTGAGATTTGAGGTTTTCAGGTACCTCTTAAGATGAATAAGCTTCTGGAGTCGTGCAGGAGGCATGTAGTTATTTGAGTTCTCTCAGATGATTCCGTTGTGTTGTTTTATTAAGGCAAAGTTGTTCATTGCCTATTATATACTCTTATCACTTGGGGGCATCTTCATATGTCGCTCTTGGGGTATACTGTAATAATTATATTTTTTTGAACGTGGTTAATGTTATGGGATTATGTAAGGAATGTTGAAATGGTTTTTAGAATGGAATGTGAATGTTGTTTTGAAATTTTAAACTTTTTCCATATCCATGTGTTTATGATATATCAATTTATCTTACGTTACTATTTTTGGTCGCCGAGGATTAATAACTATGGATGACTGCAACATCCGTAGCCGTTAGTTTTGAGCCTCCAAGTAGGGGATGTAACAACCTGCCTTTTTGGACAGTTTAAGTCGATAATAAATCACACATGTCCAACTCAAACTATTCAAAAGACAAATTATTAATGAGATTATTCTAATGAAATAAGATTCAAAAGAACAAAATACAGAATCTCGAAGCGGAAGGATAAAATATACTACACAAAATAAATACATAAACAGTTCATGAAGCTATTTACAACAAAATCAAAATTTACAATTTTTTTACAAGCAGAATAGACAAATGCTATAATAGTAGCAGATACGGTCCTCAACTTCATCTTCGTCTTCAGAAATAAGTGTCTTCGCTAAACTGAAATACTCGGTCTGACCCGAGCGTAAAGTAAAACAAAAACACTAGAGTCAAGACTAACATTCTTATGTAAGTAAGTCAACTCAAGTGAAATGTATAGATAACATAATAAGTTAAATGCTTAGTTTTAAATAAACATCATCTTTCACACTATAAATAGGTTCAGTTTAGATTCTGATTTTTATGTTCGTTTCTAATCGATTCATAATTAAATTCAACTTCAGATTTCAATTTATCACTTAAAGCTATTTCACATCCCATAATCAAAACCGAACCATATATCAACATTTCCAATCCCGACTTTATTAAATTCAGGTTTCAACTTTCACATCAACTTAAGGTTTAACGGTTTAAATTTCTCGTTTAAATTATTTACCTCAATTAAATCCAAATTATCCAGTTTCATCATTCAAATCAAATTATTTAAATTTCAACATTTACTTTTAAAAAACAATTACTTAGTAATTTCAAATTCATATCTTTTCATAAGTCAATTTTCGACAAATCAATTAAACCTTTTAAAATTTAACTTGAAATTTTAAACCATTATGTTAATCTAATCTTTAAATTGAATCAATCCAATTTCTACATTAATTTTAAATTAATTCACCGAATCAAATCAAATTTTCGAATTAAATTAAACCTTTCCATAAAATCTATTAAGTTAAAACCAAACAACAAGCTTAAATCTAAAATCCGATTAAAACTTTTCGTTAAATCAATTAAATTTCAATGCCATAATTTCAAGTTCAACATTAATTTAAACTTACAATATTTCAATTTATTTTCTAAATCAATTTACTTAAACCCAAAGTGGTTTTATATCGGGTATATACCATTTCAACCCAAAGTGATTTCCAAATTATCAGGGAACTTGCAGTGTGAGAACAATAAAATAATAATGTAAATAGCATAACATGTCAATAACCAACATACATGCATAATTAAAAATTTAATACACACACACATACACACACATGCCTAACTAACATATCACATGTGTCACATATCATAAACAACATAAGTGAATATTTCAAATTCTAACATGTCATACACTAACATAACATATAAATATATAACATGACATATATTTAAGGGAATTTACAAGGTGATTTACAATAAAATAACATGGCATATGTCACAACAAATTACATAGCAAAGATTAACAAATCATGTCAACTTGCATAACATAGGTGGGTCATTTTTTTTCTTGTCCAATATGTGTCAAATATGTGTCATTTTATATGTCAAAATGGACATATAAATTAATTTATATTATAGGAATTTAATTAAATAAAATCCTAACTAAAACAACTTTTCAATAACTTTTCACATGCTATCAATTCCTAACATAAAAATATCAGTCGTGAGTGATTGCTCACCTTTCGTGGCTACGAAGGTGATGATAAAAATGGAGCAATATGGAGATTCCTAGCAAAGATCCAAATGCAAAGCAAATCCAACAAAGCTTAGACTCGAACACGAATCAATAAACAACCCAAGATCCAAACTACAGACAAACCTGAAACTAGGTCACGTTTAAAAAAATATTCGGACCATAATATTACCGAATCTGTAAAAGTGACTAATAGAAATGGTTGAAAGTTCTTTTCTCTCCACTTTCAGAAAAAGAATCACTCAAAAAGATTCTGTCTTGAGGAAGTTAGGGTCAAAACAAACAGAGGTGTTTTCTGAGTTGAAAATCTGAGTTCAAAAATACTTCGAAAAGATGGACTCGAGAAATGGGCTGAAAAAAAGAATTACATAATTTGGTTCTTTCCTGAAGGAGATATGATTGATACAGTATGGGGTATTTTCGGCCAAAACTGGACTCGAGAAAGGACTTGAAAATGGAGTTTTTGATATAGAAATATTCGGAATGGAAAGAAGGGTTCAACAACAAAGTTGTTGTCATTGAAATTATACACGGTTCCAAAAAAAAAATTTGATTTGGAGTAGTTTAGTGAAATATAGAAGCTATGGAAATAAGGGGAAGAATGAGGGAAAATAGGGAAGGGGAAAAGAAGGGAAAAAGGAGAAAGAAGATGAGAGGGAAGGTGGGGCTTTGGCCATGGGTTGGTGGATGGTGGTCGAGAAGAGGGGAGATGGTTGGTGGCGGTAAGAGGAGAGAAGTAGGCTAGAGTTTTGAAGGAGGAAGGATGGAATTTGATTTGGAGATTTAGGAGTTTTGGGGTTTAGAGTTTTCTGTAGATTTGAGGAAGAAGAAGAGTACAAAGAAAGTTTCTCAAAAATGAGGAATTTCTGTATGTACTTGGTTTTAGTCAGATAGGAAATAGAAGGTCAATTGGTGGGAAAAGGAAGGGTCCAAAGTCTCTTAGGGTTCCTAGGGTGTAACGACCCGTATTTTTACGGATCAAAACATTCTAAAACGATTTACCTTTGGTTGTATGGTTGTTAGGTCATTTCTGGTTTTGGCAGAATTTTACTTAAGTCCTAAGTCGTAGCCGACTTAGGAGTTTTGGACGAGTTAAGCAACTAGTCTGGGTCGAGTTGCCGACTCAAGGAACTCGCCGAGTTAAGGGAGTGTGGTTGACCGACTTAAGGATAGTGGTGAGTTAAGTGTTAAGTCGGCTGACGAGTTAAGATAGTGGTCGACTTAAGACCTGGACGACTTAGTAGTTGAGTCTTATCCTGATAGATCGGCAAAGCTGCTGTGTTAAGTCGTGACCGGGTTAGAAGTTAAGTGAGCTTTTGAGTCGGCAGTTGTTTAGGTCGTATAGCAGTTAAGTCGTAGACGACCTAAGGAGACTTGTCTTTTGGAGCGACCTAGTAGTTAGCATGTCTGACAAGTTATTTGTTAAGTCGTTGCCGAGTTAAGGAAGTGGGGTTGACCGACTTAAGAGGTTAGGGCGACCTAAGGAAGAATGGTAGGCAGCCTAAGTATTCTGGAGTAGAGTTAGGTCGGCAACGACCTAAGGACATGTTGTGAGCGACCTAAGTGTTTGGGTGTTAAGTGTTAGGTCGGCAGTGTGTGTTGAGTTATGAGTCGGTAGGTCGTCTCCTGTGTTAAGTTGTTGAGTCGTCAACCGACTTAGGACTTGGGTTTTGCGGCAGTATGATGAGTCTGCTTCGTTGGGTCGGTCTTATGATTAAGTCGTAGGTCGGCGAGGTAGTTAAGTCGTTAGGTCGTATAGGCTGGTTAACTCGGCATAGCAGTAAGTCGTAAGTCGTCTAACTAGTTAAGGCGCGTGCGCATTAAGTCGTAGACAGGGTTTGTATATGCGCATGTGTTGAGTCGGAGGTTGCTAGGTCGGCAGAGGCTTAAGTGTTAGGTCGGCACCGACTTAAGAAGATTGCCGAGTTACGACTTAAGGGCAGTTTTCAGCTATAAATAGGAGGGGTTGTTCTCACTTTTTGGGATCCGGATTTTGAAGCGACGAAGTGCTGCCATTTTGAGAGCTCGACTTCTACACTTCTTCACTTCTTTTCTCCACTCTAATCTAGTGCTTCCATCCATCCAAATCGAAGATCAAGATTGAAGATTCAAGAGCTTAGATTGAAGATCTTCATCTTTTCAAGAGAGATTTCTTCGTTTGAAGTGAGATCTTGTCGGATCTAGCTTAGTTCTTCGCTGTCCAGATCTGAAGTTGTTATCTTTTGGATTGTTTAGGTGATTTGGTGAGTGGTGATTATCTCTCACACGGATCCAAAGGAGTATATCGGATTGTTGGCTCGTTTTGGTGTTAAAATAGAGATTTCCATGCATTTTCTTCATCCTATGTGTAGATCCATATAGATCCATTGTTCATGATGATGTTACATCCATTTTATCATATGTTAACCTATGCAAGTTCATTCATCAAGTTTGTAGAGATATAATCCATGTTTTCATGCTTATTGGACTTTCAACTCTTTAATTACGAAAATGCCATTATTGTTATAATTGTCTACTTAGATCATATTTGAATGCTTGATTGTTTGGATTGATGTTTGATTTGATTGATTGTTATGAGCTAGATGATTGATGATTAGATTTAGACCGAAGACGATTCAAAAGCTAAGGGAAAGGCTCTTGAATTGGGAAAGCTGCTCGTGGCATATGTAGCGGGATGATGAAGCTCTTATGCATGGATTTGATGATGTGATGATGAGATGAGGCTTTGCTAGGATGTAATGAAGCGAGGCAATCATGTGATGAAGACTTGGTCTAATCCAGACGGGATCATTCCAAGCATGTTGATAACTCGGTGATATGATTCGAGTTGAAGATAATGAATGGATATGAGAATAGTCGTCGAGGAGGATGACTAGGAGGCTTGGATAGCATCGTTGTTGAAGGTTCTAGCATGCTCTAAGCAAGAGTACGTTTGGGCAGATTCGATAGTCCCAACGGCCAACTGTTGATGGTCGAGTACTCTGGGCAGATTCGATAGTCCTAGGCACGGGCTGCGACGACGTGCGGGAGTTATGTCTAGAACCGGGGTTTTCATTAGCCCTTGACGGACGGCTGAAAGAATGTGCCGGTCATTCAATTAACGGTGATATCGAAGCAAGGATAACAGTGATAGCCAGAGTCATGGATGTTTGGTTGTAACGTCATTTCGGACTCAAGAGCGGTATTTTCTGGGTGCTTATCTGATTTAGGCCTTGGTACTTGGAAAACATCGCCCTTGACTCAAATGATAATAGCTTTACTTTAAATTGTATGCTCTGCTATGTTTGCTTCTGCTTAGTGTGTGTCTGGGGGCTATCACTGTAGAATGAGGTTGGAGTGGGAGGGTTGTATTCCTATTCCTTTTCCTTTATGCTCTTTTGGTATGTTGTTAGTTAATTTACTGCTCACTAAGACTGTTGTCTGACTCAAGGCTTTATGTTTTAATTCTTATTGCCTTGGGCTGTTCGTCCATTTTGGGACGGGCAGACTAGGTAGCAGGTGACAGGTGCTGTTCTCTTCTCCCGATGCTGATATCGAAGACGAGCTAGAGGGTTGCATATTACCTTCTTATTATATGTACTGGTTATTCCGCTGTTTTGTATTCTCTGAGAGATTTGTAGTGAGGCTGGATGTATTGACTATGTGGATGCTTGTATTCAACTATTATGAAGTTTTATGTGATGTCATTTTGTTCTGTAAAGCTTCACTATACATATGTTCTATTGTATTTTGTCCATGTGCTGTGAGTAATACGATAGATTCTGTTGTTTTAAATCTTACCTTGACAATCGTCCATGGTCGCCTGGCACACTTTACAGCGCTCTATCTCTAGATTCGGTGCAGGGGTCATGGGCGGTCGTCACATTTGGTATCAGAGCATTGGTTAATCGATTTTACCCAACGCTCGCTGAAGTAACTACGTATGAGAGACGTAATTGTATTTTGATGGATGAATACTATATATAATATAGTAGCTTAGTAGGGTTTGAGTCCTTTATGCAGTTGTTTCTCTAGATGTTCTAATCATTCCTTTTTATAGATATTGAGAATGAGTCGAAGAGGGAGACCAGCTGCTAGGGAAGGCCGTGCTACTGAAGAGACTGCTGATTATGCAGCCATGTTCGAAGCTATGATGACTTCGATCATGAGAAGGATACCAGTTCCGGGGGCGGCAGTTGATGTTGGGGTTCAAGTCCAAACTCCGAAACCAGTGGATTTTGCTAAGTTGTGCAAGGATTATACTGCTCTTGGAGGAAAGGTTTTCTTGGGAACAGAATCAACTATCGAAGTCCAGAGATGGATAGATGCTTGTAGAAGGATCTTTGGTGATTTGGGAATTGATGATGCAACTAAGAGGAAGTTGGCATCGAGGCAGCTTCAAGGGAGAGCCTCTGATTGGTGGAACTCTATTACCATCAATACTGCGGAGGAAGAGATTACTTGGGAGCAATTCCAAGCTAGATTTGAAGCTAAGTTCATTTCTACAGCTCAGAAGTCTGTTCTATTCAAGAAGTTTGTGGAGCTCAAGCAAGGTGGAAGATCTGTTCTTGAGTATGTTTCTAAGTTCGAAGCTTTGTCCAAGTATGCCCGGTCGTATATTGAATCTGCTTATCAAAAGAATGAGAAGTTTGTGACCGGCTTGGATAGTTATCTTGGGAGACAGTTGGTGGATCATTTGGATGATTCATTTGAGAAGCTTGTGGAGAAAGCTCTTAGGCATGAGAGTCTGTTTCCTAAGGAAGGACCTGTTGTTGCTGTTACCAAGGGAGAATCTAAACCACAGCAGGGTGGAAACCAGAAGAGGAAGCAGCAGCAGCAGAAGGGTAAGGATGGCCAGAAGAAGCCGAAAGGCGAGGTGACTTGCTACAATTGTCAGCAGAAGGGCCATTTCTCTAAGGATTGTAAGAATCCTAAGGTGCCGATGAAGTGTCACAATTGTGACAAGCCAGGGCATTTCAGGAAGAATTGTCCAGAACCGAGGAAGGACAGGCAGATTGTGCAAGCCTATGCTTTGGGAGCTGTTCCGTCGTCTTCGAAAGCTCCTACTGCTAAAGAGAAGGGAAAGAGTGTGGTTGTTCAAGGTACTCTTTTCCTATGTGGTGTTCCAGTTAGAGTTTTGTTTGATACCGGAGCGTCGCATTCATTTGTTTGTAATGAACTAGTAGGCCGGTTAGGTTTGAAGCCGGATATTGTTGATAGGCCATTGGTAGTGACTAATCCAGTTGGGGGTTCGTCTTGTTTGTGTATGTTATGCCGTGGTCTAGTTGTATCGAGTCATGGTTGCTCTTTTGTTTGTGATTGCTTTGTTCTGAACTTTGCGGGGTTCGGAATTATCTTGGGTATGGACTGGCTTAGGAAGTATGCGGCTAAGGTTGATTGCGAAAGGTTGGAAGTGACAGTCGAGAATGTGGAGGGGCGAAAGATTGTGATACGATGTAAGCATGAAGAAGGCGTCTTCATGAGCTTCATGTACTCGCTAGTTGTTCCACGGGATGGACTGTCATCGGTGCCGATCGCTAATGGATTCGAGGATGTCTTTGACGAAGTCAAAGGGTTGCCGCCGCATAGAGAGATCAAGTTTCGAATAGATCTAGTTGAAGGAGCCAGACCTGTTGTGATGCCTCTTAGGCGGATGGCGCCTAGGGAACAGCAGGAGTTGAGGGTGCAAGTTGATGACCTTTTTCAGAAAGGATTCATTCGGCGTAGTGTGTCCGAGTGGGGTGCACCAGTTGTGTTTGCAACCAAGGCAGATGGATCGTTGAGATTGTGTGTGGATTATCGTGAGCTGAATAAGGTGACTAAGAAAAACAAGTATTCATTGCCGAGAATAGATGACTTGTTTGATCAGCTTCACGAAGCTAAGGTGTTTTCTCAGATGGATTTGGCAACGGGATTTCACCAGTTGAGAGTAGCTAAGGATAGTGTGCCGAAGACTGCTTTTAGGACACCATCCGGTTTCTTTGAATGGCTGGTAATGCCGTTTGGATTGACTAACGCGCCAGCATATTTTGTGGATCTTATGAATAGAGTGTTCAGAGATCAGTTGAACAAGTTCGTACTTGTGTTCGTGGATGATATTCTGATTTATTCCAGAACGGAAGAAGAGCACAAGACGCACTTGCGTATTGTTTTGGAAATCTTGCGGAAACATCAGCTGAAGGCTAAGTTTTCGAAGTGTCACTTCTGGAAGAGTGAAGTGAGGTTCTTAGGCCATGTGATTTCTGGGAATGGGATAGCGGTTGATCCCGCTAAGGTGGCAGCAATCCAGGATTGGGTTAGACCTAAGAATGCATCTGATGTGAGAAGTTTTCTTGGATTAGCAGGATATTATCGACGGTTTATCAAAGACTTCTCCAAGATAGCTGCACCGTTAACAGGATTGACGAAGAAGAACCAAGTGTTCAGTTGGGATGCTAAGTGTGAGCAAGCCTTCGGAATCCTGAAAGAGAGATTGACGAGTGCTCCTGTTTTGACTATTCCAAGTGGAAATGATGAGATGGTGGTTTACACCGACGCATGTGGTACGGGACTTGGAGCAGTTCTGATGCAGAAGGATAAAGTTGTTGCGTATGCCAGTCGACAACTGAAGCCGCATGAAAGGAATTACCCAACTCATGATTTGGAGTTAGCGGCGATTGTATTTGCTCTGAAGATGTGGAGGCATTATCTGTTGGGAGTTCGATTCGAGTTGTTTACGGATCACAAGTCATTGAAGTATCTTTTCTCCCAAAAGGATTTGAATCTTCGGCAGCAACGTTGGCTAGAGTTTTTGGCATCATATGATTTTGGTATAGCTTATACTCCGGGAAAAGGTAACGCAGTGGCAGATGCGTTAAGTCGAAGACATGCAGGATTGGGAGCCATGTTTTCAGAATGGAAGAGTCTCGAGTATTTAGCTGGATTTGACTTCAGGCCTAGATGTGAATTGGAACCTGAGATGTTGGCAAACTTATCGATAAGACCCACTCTTGTGGAAAGGATTGGCGAGGGCCAAAAGCGAGATGATAAGCTTGTCAAGATTGTCCGTGAATTGGAATCCGGATTGGATCCAGAAAAGGATAAAGGATTCGAGGTCGATCGAGAGGGTTGGCTTCGGAAGCAAGGACGACTAGTTGTTCCCGATATAGATGAATTGAGGAGTGAAGTTCTGAAGGAAAGTCATCACTCGAAGTTGACAATTCATCCAGGTGGAAACAAGATGTATCGGGATATGAAGAGAACCTACTACTGGGAAGGTATGAAGAAGGATGTTGGAAATTTTATTTCCAAATGTATGAACTGCCAGTTGGTAAAGGCTGAACAGAAGAAGCCAAGTGGATTGCTTCAGCCATTAGAAGTTCCTACGTGGAAGTGGGAACAAGTGTCGATGGATTTTATCGATGGATTGCCTAGAACCAGAACGGGAAATGAAGGGATTTGGGTCATTGTGGATCGTCTGACTAAGAGTGCACGATTCATTCCTGTCCGATCGACTAGGACTGCATCAAAGTTGGTTGAGTTGTATGTTAAGTGGATAGTTCGATTCCATGGTATTCCGAAGAGTATAGTGAGCGATCGAGACCCATTGTTCACTAGTGGATTTTGGAAGAGCTTCCAGGAAGTCTTGGGAACCGAGTTGTGTTTGAGTACAGCTTATCATCCCCAAACAGATGGTCAGACCGAGAGAGTCAACCGAGTTTTGGAAGATCTTCTCAGAGCATGTGTTTTGGACTTCGGAGGATCATGGGAAGATCACCTTCATTTGGTGGAGTTTGCGTACAACAACAGTTACCAGTCAAGCATTGGTATGGCACCGTATGAGGCATTGTATGGAAGACCGTGTAACTCTCCAACATGTTGGTTGGAAACTGGAGAAAAGCTGATGCTTGGGCCAGAGATGATTCGTCAGACTTCAGATTGTATAGAAATCATTCGGCAACGAATGAAGGCAGCCCAAGATCGTCAAAAGAGTTATGCCGATAAGCGTCGAAAGGATTTGGAATTCGACGTAGGAGATATGGTTTTTGTGAAGATTTCTCCACTGAAGAATGTTATTCGATTCGGGAAGAAAGGAAAATTGACTCCGAGATTTGTTGGACCATTCCCGATCATCGAGCGAATTGGAAAGCTCGCTTACAGATTGGAGTTACCGGAGAAGATGTCGGGTGTGCACAATGTTTTTCACGTATCATATCTACGGAAGTATGTGCACGACTCGAGTACGGTAGTTTCTGCTGATGGCTGTGAAGACTTAGAAGTTGATCCAGTTGATAGAAGACCTCGTAAGCCGCTTCGTGTTGTTGAAACCGACACGAAACAGCTTAGGAGGAAGGTAGTTAAGTTGCTCAAGATACAATGGAGTGATGATGATAACGACTGTACGTGGGAGGTGGAAGAGAGGATGAAAGCAGCTCATCCTGAACTCTTCAAGGTATGGCCCTAAGGTGTCGTGTCATCTAACGAAATTGTAACTTGTTCTAAGTCTTAGAATTCTGTACTCTAAGCTAGAATTGGATGCATGGTTTATTGATTGTTATGGATGATAAGCGTACAGAATAGCTTTGATTGCCTTGTTTGTTTGGAATTTCGGGGGCGAAATTCCTAAGGGGGAGAGAATGTAACGACCCGTATTTTTACGGATCAAAACATTCTAAAACGATTTACCTTTGGTTGTATGGTTGTTAGGTCATTTCTGGTTTTGGCAGAATTTTGCTTAAGTCCTAAGTCGTAGCCGACTTAGGAGTTTTGGACGAGTTAAGCAACTAGTCTGGGTCGAGTTGCCGACTCAAGGAACTCGCCGAGTTAAGGGAGTGTGGTTGACCGACTTAAGGATAGTGGTGAGTTAAGTGTTAAGTCGGCTGACGAGTTAAGATAGTGGTCGACTTAAGACCTGGACGACTTAGTAGTTGAGTCTTATCCTGATAGATCGGCAAAGCTGCTGTGTTAAGTCGTGACCGGGTTAGAAGTTAAGTGAGCTTTTGAGTCGGCAGTTGTTTAGGTCGTATAGCAGTTAAGTCGTAGACGACCTAAGGAGACTTGTCTTTTGGAGCGACCTAGTAGTTAGCATGTCTGACAAGTTATTTGTTAAGTCGTTGCCGAGTTAAGGAAGTGGGGTTGACCGACTTAAGAGGTTAGGGCGACCTAAGGAAGAATGGTAGGCAGCCTAAGTATTCTGGAGTAGAGTTAGGTCGGCAACGACCTAAGGACATGTTGTGAGCGACCTAAGTGTTTGGGTGTTAAGTGTTAGGTCGGCAGTGTGTGTTGAGTTATGAGTCGGTAGGTCGTCTCCTGTG
The DNA here is from genome assembly GCA_030737815.1 of Allium fistulosum. NCBI lineage: Eukaryota > Viridiplantae > Streptophyta > Magnoliopsida > Asparagales > Amaryllidaceae > Allium > Allium fistulosum. The sequence goes on from CM060906.1 coordinate 76,606,185, forward strand.
TTAAGTTGTTGAGTCGTCAACCGACTTAGGACTTGGGTTTTGCGGCAGTATGATGAGTCTGCTTCGTTGGGTCGGTCTTATGATTAAGTCGTAGGTCGGCGAGGTAGTTAAGTCGTTAGGTCGTATAGGCTGGTTAACTCGGCATAGCAGTAAGTCGTAAGTCGTCTAACTAGTTAAGGCGCGTGCGCATTAAGTCGTAGACAGGGTTTGTATATGCGCATGTGTTGAGTCGGAGGTTGCTAGGTCAGCAGAGGCTTAAGTGTTAGGTCGGCACCGACTTAAGAAGATTGCCGAGTTACGACTTAAGGGCAGTTTTCAGCTATAAATAGGAGGGGTTGTTCTCACTTTTTGGGATCCGGATTTTGAAGCGACGAAGTGCTGCCATTTTGAGAGCTCGACTTCTACACTTCTTCACTTCTTTTCTCCACTCTAATCTAGTGCTTCCATCCATCCAAATCGAAGATCAAGATTGAAGATTCAAGAGCTTAGATTGAAGATCTTCATCTTTTCAAGAGAGATTTCTTCGTTTGAAGTGAGATCTTGTCGGATCTAGCTTAGTTCTTCGCTGTCCAGATCTGAAGTTGTTATCTTTTGGATTGTTTAGGTGATTTGGTGAGTGGTGATTATCTCTCACACGGATCCAAAGGAGTATATCGGATTGTTGGCTCGTTTTGGTGTTAAAATAGAGATTTCCATGCATTTTCTTCATCCTATGTGTAGATCCATATAGATCCATTGTTCATGATGATGTTACATCCATTTTATCATATGTTAACCTATGCAAGTTCATTCATCAAGTTTGTAGAGATATAATCCATGTTTTCATGCTTATTGGACTTTCAACTCTTTAATTACGAAAATGCCATTATTGTTATAATTGTCTACTTAGATCATATTTGAATGCTTGATTGTTTGGATTGATGTTTGATTTGATTGATTGTTATGAGCTAGATGATTGATGATTAGATTTAGACCGAAGACGATTCAAAAGCTAAGGGAAAGGCTCTTGAATTGGGAAAGCTGCTCGTGGCATATGTAGCGGGATGATGAAGCTCTTATGCATGGATTTGATGATGTGATGATGAGATGAGGCTTTGCGAGGATGTAATGAAGCGAGGCAATCATGTGATGAAGACTTGGTCTAATCCAGACGGGATCATTCCAAGCATGTTGATAACTCGGTGATATGATTCGAGTTGAAGATAATGAATGGATATGAGAATAGTCGTCGAGGAGGATGACTAGGAGGCTTGGATAGCATCGTTGTTGAAGGTTCTAGCATGCTCTAAGCAAGAGTACGTTTGGGCAGATTCGATAGTCCCAACGGCCAACTGTTGATGGTCGAGTACTCTGGGCAGATTCGATAGTCCTAGGCACGGGCTGCGACGACGTGCGGGAGTTATGTCTAGAACCGGGGTTTTCATTAGCCCTTGACGGACGGCTGAAAGAATGTGCCGGTCATTCAATTAATGGTGATATCGAAGCAAGGATAACAGTGATAGCCAGAGTCATGGATGTTTGGTTGTAACGTCATTTCGGACTCAAGAGCGGTATTTTCTGGGTGCTTATCTGATTTAGGCCTTGGTACTTGGAAAACATCGCCCTTGACTCGAATGATAATAGCTTTACTTTAAATTGTATGCTCTGCTATGTTTGCTTCTGCTTAGTGTGTGTCTGGGGGCTATCACTGTAGAATGAGGTTGGAGTGGGAGGGTTGTATTCCTATTCCTTTTCCTTTATGCTCTTTTGGTATGTTGTTAGTTAATTTACTGCTCACTAAGACTGTTGTCTGACTCAAGGCTTTATGTTTTAATTCTTATTGCCTTGGGCTGTTCGTCCATTTTGGGACGGGCAGACTAGGTAGCAGGTGACAGGTGCTGTTCTCTTCTCCCGATGCTGATATCGAAGACGAGCTAGAGGGTTGCATATTACCTTCTTATTATATGTACTGGTTATTCCGCTGTTTTGTATTCTCTGAGAGATTTGTAGTGAGGCTGGATGTATTGACTATGTGGATGCTTGTATTCAACTATTATGAAGTTTTATATGATGTCATTTTGTTCTGTAAAGCTTCACTATACATATGTTCTATTGTATTTTGTCCATGCGCTGTGAGTAATACGATAGATTCTGTTGTTTTAAATCTTACCTTGACAATCGTCCATGGTCGCCTGGCACACTTTACAGCGCTCTATCTCTAGATTCGGTGCAGGGGTCATGGGCGGTCGTCACATAGGGTCTCCTGGTTTACTAAGGAGCCCATTAGTCTAAAACAAACCCAATAAGACTTAGCCAAAAAAAAAGAACACAAATATACACTGCAAATTTATGTCAATTTTTCACAGTAATTTATATTTTTAGAGCAATAAGAATTTGATTTTAACGAAACGAAAAATGAAGTGGAGATTAGAATTCAGTCTAGTATCATATAAAAATAATAAAATTTAAAAATTCAAATTTAACTTTTCCAACCAAAAGTCAAACTTTGACTAAGTTTGACAAAAATTTAAAATTTCACAAAAAAAATTATTCTATTAAATTTGGTCAAATAAAACACTCAACGTCTAAATTTCAAGTTTAATTTTTATTTAAATTCAAAATACTATCATTTTAAAGTTGTTAAAAGTTACGGATCATTACACTTTATATATCTTAATTAAAAGATGTAATATCAGTTAATGCAATATTAATTTGTTTCCCCTTATCATATTTAAAAGGCTAAATTCCAATCAATTCAATATATATATTTCAAATTTAATGGTGGTTATAAATTTCTAATTTATTGTTACTAACATATTTGTAACTTCTATTGTCGTTATTAAACAGCTGTAACGTTCATTGCATTAACAAAAGACATCCATCACTTACCAATTAATTATTTTACCTCATTCCGTTATTTGAAATCAACTTGGTATGTTACTAGTTAAATCACGCATTTTATTTTCTTTAAATAAATATGCATTTTATCATCGTTTACAATTTCCTTTATTTTCCAATTCATGTCATTAACTACGCATCCAATTCTCATCCAATTACATTCAGACCTATGTTATCATCCTTATATAAATTATCAGAATTTGTTATTTAATAAATTTGTTCCAGTTCATATCAATAAATAACATAAATAAATTTATTGTTTATAAACAAAGATTATAACTACTTACCACATCACCGATTTCATATTCTATATTAACCAATTTCAATCAATTACATGCAATCTCACCATTACATACATCATTTAATTTATTTCATTATTTACAATTATAACCAAATTAACCTATAATTTATTTCAATTGATTGAAATTACATTAAATAGTTATCAATAGCATTCAAACAACATTATTAAATCATATTCTAATTATTTCCTCAATAATAAATCATTAATTTTAATTTCTCACAATGTTAAATTTCAAAATCTTATTTAATTTAATAGTTATAATTATCAAAATTTATGGGTTGTTATAGGGGATTTACACTCCAGCTCAAATCGCTCTACCCCAAACCACCAAGATCGCCGAAAATTAATTTTTGATCAAAATCTGATCATCTCTCTACCACGCCCAAATCCCACAGTGTAAAACCCCACAAACAACCTTAAAAATCCTGAATGGATGATATGAACCCACTCATATCCTCCGTCCATCATTTCACGATCAACACAAACTCACCTTTTTCTCAATACTTACTATAATCGAGAAAATTCGACCCCTATACTCTTCAAAATGCCGAGCAACCATTTTTAAAAATTAATTTAGACCATAATAAACAACTCCATAGTTGATCGTTTTAGCTAAATCAAAATGGATTGTGTGATATAGAATTTAGAAACCTTGAAATGGAAAAGTTACTTTACATTTTGAAGAATAGGGAAGTATGAAACAAAGTATATTTCGTTTCATGTATATTCTAGTGAGCTTATTTCCTCATTTCTAAATCAAAATTTGATTTTTTTAAACTATTATTTTAACATAGAAGAGTCTCTAAAACAATTCAAACAAGCTATATATAAATTTTCCACAACATTTATCACATATAAAATAAAAATAACTAAACAACGAAAATTATAGAGAACCTCACCATCTCAATTATTGCAAAATCCAAGCTAACCTTGTTTTTAAACAAAATATGTTATTTTTTTCCTCTTCCAAAACTCTTGAGTGAAAAAAAATGAAATGAACTTGAAATAAGGAGATGAATTGTAAGATGGAATTTTGTGTGTGTGTGTAAAGAGGTTCTGAAAGAATTTAAAAATAAGAAAATAAACAAAGATGCTTCTTAAATCAAAATTCAACTCTAACATCATTTCAAAGTCACCAAGTACATTACATATAAAAGAAAACTTATTGGTTATTAGTGTGTATCAAGTGCCCTTTTGTTCACTTAGTTACTTAAGAAATCTTAGGTCGTCTCAAGTTTAAAATTTGAATATATTTACTCTTTTTACTATTGTTATTTACTTATTTCCATTTATATTCCAAAATATAAAGTCTCTCATTTAAAAATATAAATATTCATTTTGAAAACATACACAAAGATATTTATGACTTTCTACAACCTGTCGTTTGATAAAAGTTGAAAATCCAAAAAGCGAGTTTCGGTCACATTTTCAGTTTTTCGATGAACTACCTATTTATGTAAACAAAATCCAAAATTGAATTTTCTATTATTAGTTATACATTTTAAAAGAGATTTATTTACTTATTAAAACCATTAATGAACAATTAAAATAAATTAAATATTCACAAATTAAACCGACAAAATTCTAGGACATTACAACCTAACCCATATATGTATGGGTTAAAGATACTTCAACCTGTACCCTACCCCATATGAGGTTGGATATGGGTTGGGTTGAAGTATAGGTTAGGTCAAGTTTAGTAGTGTTGGGTTAGGTTACATAAACCTAATACGAAAATAAGAATTTGAAGGAAAAAATCAACGTAAAATATTAAAATATTCACCTCAAAATAGCAAATTTTAGCGAGCATAATGCATTAAATATATTTTATTAGAATTTCATTAGGTATTACATAAAATTGACACCACATATTAGACTAAAAGTTTCATCTCAAAATACATTAAGTTGATCCTAGAACACTCCTTAAAATCTCTTAGTCAATCCAATGTGTTTTGATCACTCTAATTTTACTTAGACTAACATTGAATATCATTTTTTTAGTATATTTATTCTAAAATACATACACTTTATTTTAGTTTTTAACTATTCTAATTTTACATGGGCTGATATTGATCGAGTTTTTATTCAGGGTTGGGTTGTGTTAAAATTGGGTTGGGTTGAATAAAATATCAAACCCGATCCGTATATAGTATGGGTTACAAACTGTAATCAATTTCCGACCTGAACTAGATTGGTATGAGTTGGGTTTATGTATGTTGGGTCGGGTTGGTGGGTTGGGTCGAGTCAAATATAGGTTGTGTGCACCCCTAGCTTATATAGCTTTGATAAAATCCCATTTTACTTATTTAAACATTAACCAGTAGTGACAATTATTTACACTAATTCACTTCATCAAAACTATATCACATTACGACTTATGGAATTTGATACGTCAAAATTCCAATATTGTCCATATTTCACTTTATAGTCCAAACACAAAGTCCTTGATTTAATAATAATAGTTATTATTAACCGAACTGCTCTGGCCAGAGACTTTGACTTTGAGTTAACTTTAATTGACCATGAAATTAACCTAATATAACCGAGGAAACGAATTCTATCTTGAATAGTGACTCACTTCTAATGCTTTCACTCGACTCAATTGTAGTCGTTCGATGGATGTCATGCCATGATTTAACTATAATCAAAATGAAATTTCCATATTGAAACTCGAGGGTATTCCTAAGGGAATTGTGTAATATTATCACACCGATATTTTCAATTTGACTTTAGTCATATTAACCAACAAAAAACTATCAAGTGAGTCATTTCATAGTTATCCAATAACTATCACTACGTAACCCCTTGTGCCCTTATTAGTTATGAGTAATACACTGCCTAACATTTGGAGTATCACGTACTTTAGTCTCAAATGATGTATATATATTCAGTCTCAATACGTCTTGACTAGATATATTTAAAATGATATGTTTATTTTATTATGGTAAATCGTTTATAATTATAACACATTGTAACTACTATCACAAAACATACTATTTATATATTTTCCATTAAATATACTTTTAATTAAATTAACCGATTAATATAACACATTATATCAAATACATAAAAGGAGAAAACATCTTTTCTTTTTGAACTAGAATGGTTATCGAGTTAGATATATATGACAATTACATAATTATCCTTATACCTCTAACTCTATCAGTGCATGTATCTCTATATGTATATGTATATATAGCAAAGACTAAAGCACAATCAAATATTACAGTTCACTTCAATATACATTTCTTCAGATGTTATGCTTTGAAATACTGACAGTAATATGTTCAAGGAAGTGAATTTTTCAATGCATTAACAATTTTTTTTAGGTGCAGAATAAAGACACAAGTAATACACACCATGGATTATTGACATCTTTCGATATTATAATTCAAGGCATATGGTGTCATAACAAATAATTTAAGTTCATTCTTTTGAAATTGATTATTGTTATGTTTAAATACCTGTAACGACCTGCCTTACAACCCTTAAAAGTCAACACTAATACATCCACGAAATTCACCTACCAAACATCCAAATGCCGAAAAGACAGATTATTATAGGAACAAGAAAGGAAAGATAGAACATAATCTCACATCATAACAAGTAATATATAATACACAATAGATCTTTACAAAAGAAAACTATAACATGCATATATCAAATCAGAGTACACTAATCCATCATCAACCCATACAGTTATAACAAAATGTCCTCATAATTGCTGATAAATATAGCCAACAAATGCAGCGGAAAATAAAATATACGTGTTTACATCTTGAAGGCCTCCCGCTCATCTCCTGAAGCTCTAAAGAATCCATAACCAAATCTAAAAATATGCTCGGTCTGCCCCCGAGCATTATAAGAAAATAACGTCCGGATTAGTCTGGTAAACTAGCGTGAGAAACACACATCAAATGGATTTTAATGTTATAAAACCTTTCAAAATAAAGGTATCTCATAATATCATGTCGTACATAAACATCGATGGATTTTTACCTTACGATAACCAAATCATTTATAGGAAATCTTTTGATATTATAATAATGTCTAAGGTTTAAAATAAATATTGAATATTAGCTGAAATTATTACATCCATGACAAGGTAAGGGTCTATCTTCCATACAATACACCCCTAGAGAAAATGTACCGAGCCTGCCTTAATTTGCACCTCTGCTACTCAAGACCGACCTACCTCTTCTTGGATAGTGTCGAATATGATCACTCCCCGACTGTCGACTTGACAAACCATTTCTATGGCCATAAGTATACATAATGAGTACAAGTGATGATCATACCCTAATAGGAGCGATCTACATAGCCCTACTTCATATCCCTGCTTTAGTCATCACCAGCTGTGAGGTCAAAGGCTACGTTTTACCTTTTATATAGCAATTTCCCTTGGAATGCTAACACTGCCCTCCAAGCAATAATGTAATACTAGAATTCAACCATACAAGTTGTTTTGGGATTAAAAAAATCAAAGGCCTTACTTCTACTACATCCTCAGGATTAGTAGCAAGTAGCCCTTGCACATCAAAGAACTCCGTCTTCGGTCATCTTCAAGATAGCTCCGATTTGAACGCTTATGTCGGTTTGATGTGGTTTTCAGATAATATATCTGATCCTGGTCTCTCCGAACCGACAATGATGGTTTTAAAAATTGATCAACATTTGATAGTTAGTTATTTAATTATAAAATAAACAAAACAATCAAATCAGATATTTAATCAAGCATGGTTAAGCACAAAGCAACCACTGATCCTCTTTAATTAATCTTTTAATTAATTAAAATCACTTTGTAAATACTTGTATCAATATACTTTTACAAAGATATATTCACTAAACCTTCTTTACTCTTTTCAATACGTAGGAAATATTCATATGCTTATCTCACCGGTATAAGTATATTCACAAACCATTTCACCTTTTAATACTTAGAAAACTTTTCCATATATTTATATCTAGAGTATAAGTATATTCACAAAACCCTACATTTCCAATACGTAGGAAATGTACCCATATGCTTATCTAAATGGTATAAGTATATTCACAAACCTTAAGAAAGATTTTGTTTTTGAAACCATATTTAATTGGGTTAAAACAAATGTCACATAAAAATATTGACAACAATAAACCCAAAACACATTTGGTGTAAGTAAACGGGTCATATAAAAATTAGACCAAATATACTTACCACCACTTTCTGATTTCAAACAGTACTAACTCTCGATTAACAATGAAATTGCACAAGTTAGAAAATTATCCCTGCCTCGACATACATTCTTAATTCTTAAGATAAAGGCGAGTTTCCATACCTCAGAATTTGGTGTTAAGTATGAAAAAACATTTTCCACAAACACTTTCCATACACCGTAATTTGAAACGATCATTTATGGAAATCAGGTCTTAGTCTTTTAATAAATCCCTTTTTATAAAATGCCCTTTTTAGAATTCCTTATATTTACAACTCCTTTTATAAAATATTATTTATAAATTGTAAAATACTCTTTATAATTATCTAAACATAATTATAAACCACCTTTTATAAAATCTCCAAATTTATTTAATAAACTCCTTTATAAAACTTCCTTTATACAATTTATAAAACTCTTTTGTAACTTCTTTTATAAAATATCATTTATAAACTCATTTGATAAATCCTCTAATTTATTTGCAACTCTTTTTTATAAAACTCCAAATTCATTTATAAAACTTATTTTATAAATTTCTAAATATAATTAAAAACTCCTTTTATAAACAAAACTCCAAATATAAGACCAAACTCTAAATATAAAACAAACTCTAAATATAACTATAAAACTCACATACTTTCCATAACACGACCATTCCACATATTACAATAAATTCACTATTGTGATTTATTACTCCAATGTATCAAAATGATAATATTTTCCTTTTAAAAAAATACCATTTATAAACTATTCCTTTATTTATAAAATACCGCTTATAAATCTCTCTTTAACATATAAAATACCATTTATAAATATGTTCTTTTATTACAGCATTTTATATAAAATGTTGTAATTAATATTTATTCCCAAAATATTTCTTTCTTTTTTTAAACGCAAAATCTTTTTAAAATAAAAGATAACTCCTTTTATTTCCTTTAAAATAAAATATCATTATTATAACAACTTTTCTATAAGATGGATTCATTTTAGAATAATTTTAAAAACATTTACATACATACATATATTAGAAAGAATAATAAAAGAAGTTGAAGTAATATAGGTAAGTACAAAACTATTTTTTTAATATAAAATATCATAGAAAATCCAAAATGGTCATATTAAAAATTATTTTCCAAATCAAAATCATTTCTAGATTAAAAAAGCAATTGATAGTATTTCAAAATATTATAACAAGGCCAATAGCTACTATGGCACTTAATCAGTGCTATTATTACATTTTTCACTAAAAAGGTTCAACTTTTAAAATATGTTTGTGTCACGTCCAATATGGCCAAACTATCAAATTTTAACACTAACAATCTATATAACAGGTATATAATTGAAATAAAATCAACAGGTACATAACAAGAATTAAAAATTACAATAACAAGAAATCTGGATTTCTCTACAAATTTCCCTATGTTTCAATTGAAATGACATTCGCTTTTGAAAATGGATATTTTACCAAACTAACCAATAATTCATCCAAACACAAACAGTAAATTTAACCTACTATACATCGTACTGATTATCCAAAAAGATGAGTTTAACTCACCGATATTTCAGTGGATGCTTAAGCGTTCCAGTTTGAACTAAAATCGATTGTAGTTCGATTTTAGCACCAAATTTTACTTGCTTCAAATTCAACGAAACAGATTTCATCGCGTAGTTATCAACATTATGAGCACAATACAAAGGACCGCGTCTCGGTTGGACCTCGTATGAGAGAGTTATTGATTTTATAAGTTATTGGATTTTAAAATATAATAATTACATAATTAACTTTAATTAATTACCCAATTCAAAACTTAATCCATCTCCTCCCTCTCTTCCTCTTTCAAACTCTTATACACGACCAGTGCACCTAAATGTGCACATGCCAAATTCTCACTCCCCGCTCCATGAAATTACTCCTCGACTTCACCTACAAGCTCTTCATCACCTGAGCTTCCCACTCCTCCCCACCACGTGCATCTCGCCTCACTCCTCAAATGTCTAACCTAGCAACATCACACGTGGACCTTAAAAGGTCATGACATCCATCTTGATGCTGCTGCATCCCAAAATCGGCCTTTAGGTGCTATACGCTATGTCGAACCCAAATCCAACTTCCATTTTGCTAATCGATGCCTACAACTTAAAAAACCAAAATCCTAGTTCCTATAAGCCTACGTTCATCACTGTCGAGTTTCCCAAACATTGCCAAACCCATCCAAACTCTTAAGGTTTGTAGACCTTGCCATCCAAACTCAAAGATTCTTGTTTTATGAATTTTATTTGAGTATATATTTTGTTGTGAATTTTTGAATAGTAGTGGATACTTTGTTTTTTTTATCTTACTGGAAACTTGAATGTGAGAATAGAAAGAATGGATGAACAAGATGAGTGTTGACTTGTTAATGGGTTATGTTTATTATTCTGTTTATCGGTACGTCGCTGCACAACAATTTGTTCGCGTATGAAGTGTGAACGACAAAATAAAAATACCATCGTGCACAAAAACGCGAAATGATTTCAAAACAATAATAATATACGCTAGTTAACTAATTCTTAAAAATCATAAAATACCACCAATTCACGAAAAATCGTCAAACGACAATTTAAATATTCTCCAAATTAAAAATTATAGAAAAATTAAAAATTATAGAAAAATTAAATAAATTAAAATAAAAACACGTCAATAAAAATTGAATCGTTATAATAAAATTTTATTTTCTTACTTTATATTAAATTTGAATCAAATATGAATATTTAAATAAATTAAATATTCAAATTTGAAATGTTAAAAATTTCGGGTCGTTACATTCTCCTCCCTTAAAGGAATTTTGTACCTGAAATTCCTAAAGGAAGAAAATGAATTCACACCCATAGTTCTTTAAAACCAATTTACTAAAATGACTTCATCCCTACCTTAAACTTATAAAATCTCATATGTTATGGAAAATTTCGGCAGCACCTCCTTTGTGCGGCTCGATCGGAAAAACTACAACTTGCCACAATGAGCCTAAATCAACAAAAGAAAACAAAAGCCCAAAAGTGGCTTCCCATATCCGATGTATAAAATCATCAACAATAATATAAACATGTACCTATTAGTCGAGCAATCAAACTCTACTCATGAAACCAAAAGCAGTAAGCTAGTCTTAACTTTCATGAACCTGTATCTCACTTACAAATGATATCCAACCACATAACTTGTAAATTTCAAATGTCAAAGCTAGACAACTTATTAAAGCCCGTACGATGTACATATGTCATCCGTACACAATACTAAATCCAATCACTCGCTCGATCACACAAATTTTACTTTCGAACTAGTATCGCTCACTCGACTTCTGTAGTGTGGACTCCGATCCGGTTTCTTAATCAGAAATCTTTGTTCTCTTTGTGTAACCATATGCTATGATAGAAAACTTAAAAATCTTATCAAAAATCTGTATCAGGTCTATCAAGAATAGAGTGAAAAATCCTTTTTTGGGTTGGTGTAAGTCACCTTGAAATCGTGCACTCAAATCTGGATCAAACAGTTATGTTCGAATAAAATGATCTACGTATAACTTACATATTTATTCAATTGGTTTCTTAACGATGTCGTTTTCTTTTTATTCACATTCACTTTTAATTACACCAATAGTGTATTTCATTTCATACTAAAATTTATTTATGAAACATTTCGTAAAATCAATACTTAAGTTTATAAACATCTTATGAAACACAACTTATGTTTATTAATCACTTTAAAACTTAAGTTTTTATGTGTATAACACTCTTTTACATCTGAAGAGTATGTATACAATTTCAGATCTGATTAATTTGACCAGAATGTTCCACAGATTAAAAACTTGTTTTAATTTACTATCTTCTCAATCTTATAAGTTACGAAAATTGATTTTCTTATGTTTTCACGAAAACATATAGCTTCTACTTGTCAAATAACTTGGAAGTTTTGACTGTCCAAAATCGCCAAAAATTCCATTTTACTTCAACAAACAAAAATTTACAACAATATATCATAATGAGATACATGACCCAAACTACCATAATAGATAGGATACACGAGTCTATAATATCACTTAACTAAAAATTTAAGAACTAAACAACAGGTTTTCATTTCAAATCATTTTGAAATAACAATAATATACATATCTCTTTTTGGTATATCAAATTATACTTTTTGGAATCTAAAACAAAAATTTGTTTTACCAAAACAACTCTATAACCAATTACTACGGTAACAAACCCTCACCTAGAAACTCAAAAATGAACAATGATGATGATGCAGTCATCACTAGAATTATTTTCCAACGACAGAAGTGAGTTCAGTACTTTATATCTCCATTTTAAAATCCTTTAAAATATTTTTATTCATAAATACTTTCAAAATAATACCATTATTATTTTTCCAAAAATTTTGAAAAACAATTTCCAAAAACATGGGGATTTAAGTTCTCAGGTTCTTAGCTTAAATTCTTTTTTATTTATAAATCATATTTATAAACCATACTTATATAATTTCACTAATGTTCATCTGTATTTGAAATATAATAAACAACTTTTATTAAGATTTAAATTTTAACCAAATGTTATCCCCGAACGCCTAATAGTCAAACCGTGAAATTAAATTCACAAGGTGTTTGTATTTAACTCAACTAAATAATAAGTGCTCATAAAATCTTGCACAAACAACCAATCAACAAATAATAGTCAATGCACCTAAACTAGATGAATATGACTAATTAAACAATAAATGATAATAACTGAATATTATCATTTCCTAATAAACAAACACACCATAATCAACTATATCAATTTTTGAAAATTATTATTTTATATGTAAAATATAAAATCTATGTAAAATTATTTCGTTTACCAAATTTTCAAAACAATACTGTGTTGTGTTGCCTTAATTAAGAGTTTAAAAACCCTATCAATATAGTTGTTTCTTCTGTATCGATCGAAATTCATAAACCACTTAATCAATAAATCAACACAATATAAAACATTTTTATATCACTAACATACAGGCTCTCATATATAAATATAAATAAATAAATAAATATAGACACATACACACACTCAGACTCATTCTAGGGTATTACTAATTCTATCTCTAATGAGCCTACCCCACCAAAGCCCAGGTGTTCAATCAGCCTAAGCTCTGACCCCACTTGTAACGACCCACCTTTTCGACCCTTAAAAGTCGACACGAATAACCCATGGTATTCACATGTTTAGCATCAAAGTGCCTGAAAGATAGATTGTTGGGAGAAAAAGAAAGAAAAGACAGAATAGAATCTCACATAGTGACGAGTAATATATAATACGCGATAGATCTTTATAAAAAAACTGTAATATTCATATATCAAATCAGAGTACACTAATCTATCATCAGCCTGGACAATTATAATAACATGTCCTCACAATTGCTGGTAAATACAACCAACAAATGCAGTATAAAATAAAATATACATAAGTATGTCTTGAAGGCCTCTCGTTTGTCTCCTGAAACTCCAAAGCATCCATAACCAAATCTTAAAATATGCTTGATTTGATTGGAGCATTATAAGAAATTTTTATTTTCTTATTATCTATCAAATTTGAATCAAATATGAAGATTTAAATAAATTAAATATTCCCATTTGAAATGTTAAAATTTTTGGGTCATTGCAATACTTTTATTTTAGGCAAATTGCTTATAATCTGTCTCAACTAGCATGAGACCCATGCTTCGCACACGGGCAGCTGGTGGTACCTATTAACCGAAAGATGTTGAAAATTTGTGTCTGAACTCATTTTTTTTAACATTGTTTGGATCTGCATATACATAAAGAAGTTTTCAAAAGAAATGAAGCAAATAACAGTGATGCATTTGTTTATCATGTATATAGTACCTAAGTGTACCGCAGTTAAAGCGACATAATATATACCAAGTTGTTAATGATATATAAAACAGTATATCCTGATTTCATAATATAGAAAATAGTGTAAACACACACACAGATGAATACACACATATATGCATACACACATAGACTTACACAAAACGAAAAATATGATTGTATAGATATGTCAGATGCTCAATTATTCTTCTTCTGTTCAATCCCTGCTCCATTGTGTTTAACTTTGCATGGGAATGAAACAGAAGTTGCAGTTAGAATAATTGAATGTTCAGATTTCTTTGTTGTGCATCTGATATAGCTCTTACAACTGCAGATTTGTGGTCAGTAGCTCTTACATGATTGAAAATGTTTACCTTCACAAATTGCCTCTATATCCATAAACAGTTCAACGTCCTCTTCAAATTGCATCTCAAGACAACTAAAGTTTTCCGCTCTTAACTAATCACTAAGGCACACTAATGCTTCAACCATTTTAGGAGTGAATGAAGACCTAAAGGGATTGATGATCCTCTGACCAAGACTAAATGCACTTTCACCAGCAACGGTTGAACTAGGAATTATTAGAATATCTTTAGCTATTTTTGAAAGTATTGGGTATTTTGTTTGGTTAACTTTCCATCAATCTAACAAATGAAAATCTCTGCTTGTAAGGTTTTCAAATGGATCATTTAAATATCAATCAACCTCATTAGTGATTTCAAGTGATTGTTCTTCTCTTCTTGTTTGTTGAAGCCTTTTTAATTTTTTGCTTCTAAGTTCATCATCAAATTGTTTATCAATCTTTTCAATTCTTACAACATTGGATCCAATTACATTTGGTATGTCCATACCTTCCTATATTCATTATATAGTTCATTTAAAGCATGTTTTATAACTTCAAGAAACTCATTCACTTTATCATCGCTCCAACCTATATTAAGAAAACTAATTTTCAAGGATTGAAATTTATATCTTCGATCTATAATATGTGCTATAAAAATAACTTTATTAATTACTTCGATGCTTCCCCAATATTTTTCGAATTTAACTTTCATCAATTTTGACACATTTTGCAAGTTAAAATCATGAATATTGTTACTAGCTTGTTCAATTACATCTTGAATTAATATAACCTGATCGAAAATTAATAAGGAAGTGACACTCTTAGTTGCACTAGGTTTCAATGTTGTTTTATAAAATCCTTTCAAAAACTCAACCAAAATTCTACCTTTCTCACAATGTTCATTTTTTGGTGGACTCCTTCTCTTTACGGAATTTTTTTTCTTATCTGTGACCATCTCATTAAAATATTCTTTAGTCGGTTCATCTTCTATGCATATTCTATCAATACTTTTCTAAATTTGTAAGCAACATTATGCATTTTATAAGTCGCATTCCATCTTGTATGGCAATCAAGTGGAACAATAGCCATCTTATCTTTTTTCATCAAGTTGGAAAAATATCCAAATATGTCCAACCTTAAAGGAGAAGAATGAAAGCACTTAACTAAATTTTTAATGTCTTCAATGGCTTCACAATAAAACATTAGTCCATCTTTAACTATCAAATATAATACATGACAAACACATCTCAAATGTAAATATTTTCCACTAAGCAATAAAGAATTAAAATATTCTAATCTTCTCCTCATATAACCAATCGCCATATCGTTAGCACTAGCATTATCAACAGTGATAGCAAAAATTTAACTACTTCACATTCATTCAAACAATTTTCTAATACCCTTCCTATTTCATCCCCTTTATGGCTATTGATCTTTGAAAAAGCTATTATTCGTTTGTGTAATTTTCAGTTATTGTCTATGAAATGTGCAGTGCTTACCATATAATTGGTATTTTGAATGGAAATCCAAGTATCGGTAGTGATTCTAACTCTTTGATCTCCTATTATACTTTTTAACTTAGCTTTTCCTATGGAAAAAAGATCCCAAATAGATGATGCACATTTTTTCCTATCAGGTAATATAAATCTTGGTTGAACTTCAGCAAATAATTCCCTAAACCCTTCACTTCTACTATCTTAAATGATATTTCATTTCTAACAATGAATTTAGCCAATGCTAACATACAACTAGTTTTATTAAAAGAATGTGGAACCAAGGATCCACCCAAACCATCTTGAGGTGGCCCCTTGTCCACGTCTTTATATATATAGGAGTTTTTGGCATAAATAGAAAAGATGATATCGCAAACCAGTTGTCCCTTGCTTGGAATTGGTTGCGCACTCTATTTTGTTGCATAATGCAATCGTTTCCATTTCCCCATTGTCCTTCTTTCTAAAAATCTTTATCATGTGGTCTCATACTATTGACTTCGGTTACCTTGATGGTTTTTTATACTGCATTTCACTTTGGCTTTGCATATCAAACCCTATTTGTCCTACTTCGTTTGCCGCATTTGCACTTGATTCACTTGACTGCATGAAAAAATATACATCAAATTAGAAACTGGTTTTGAACAAAAACAAAAACTAACATGATAAATAAAGAAGATTATGTTAATTGGAGATGATTACTATTCATGGCTGGCCAGTGCAGTGCATTAAAAATAGAAACTAACTTATAGTTATTTGAAGCTTAGTTTTTTATTGGTTGATGCAAGATATCAAACATTCAATAATAACACAGCTTGTGTGGCTGCTTAGTTATTTTACTTTATTATTTTAGTTTGAGTATTAGATTGCATTATTTAGATATCTTACAGTGGACTTTTTTATTTGTTATGGCCGAGTTCTAAACTGACTTTTTCTAGAATGTAATTAAAAAGAGTGTTTTGAACTTAATTTGGGAGCTTGATAATGAAGCCTGACCTTCTTTGTGAGGGGACATTTTAAAATGCACTTAATTTGGGAGCTTGATAAGGTATATTTGTTGATGAATACAACAATAGAGTTAACCGTTCATAATGAGAATTAGGAAATCCGCATTAGTAAGATGAAAGAAAGTAAAACAATGTCTAATATATAATACTAGTTGAATAAATAATCACCATTTCTTCTTGCAAATAAATAATTTCAAAATCCCAATTGAACATAGTTAAATAATGGAACTGCTATTCGTTTATGTTATACCTTTTTTTAAAAGGGTAAAAAAATAACATAGGCCTAAAGCCCAATCGGGTATAAAACCCGTTATTACAACCCGTAAATACTCATTTATATGTTCATTTCTTAACCCCAGTAGAATTTCATTCTTTCTTCAACACTTCAAAACACTAGAGAAAATTAGGGTTATTCAGATTTAAGGCGATCCATCGATTCCCTACCTTTTATACTCCTTCCTTCTTCAAGGAGGCTCACATGTCCTCTCTTTATTACCATTCGCTCCTCTATTTCTTTGATCTGTAGTGATTTCTTCAGCTCCACTACAGTTGCTCGAGTTTATGAGTTCCTTCACTGCCTATTTCTTTTGTGCTTGAAGCTTACTGCCCTCCCCTTTCCTCCAAATAGATAAGCGATAAACCCGATTGTTTAAGTTGCTTCTGAAGTATTCTTCTCTCATACGTTGATTATTGACTTCGAGTTGCAAAAGGAATGTTTTGCTGTAGGAAGCAATCCTCTTTGACCTTGCAGTTGGACAAGCCGCTACCTCTGTTCAAATTAGATAAGCCAAAATTGAAATTATTATCGTTTTTTCTTAAAATAGTTAAATGACTAGAATAATAATTTGCTTGTTGACTTCCCTTGTAGAGATTTTCTCTTGTTTGGGCAATAGAGTAGTCGTGTCCAGCCTATTTAACATCCCACAAGTCTCTATTTCTGATATATAAATTGAAAGCTTGTTTGTTAACAGCAACTTCTTGCCCAATTTGATCCATCTTTCGATGATTAGTGTGGTAGTCCTCCTCCAAATTAGGTAGCTTGTTTATATTACTTTTGTAATATGCCTCTCTTTTATAGTCAATTAATGGTTCTGTGTTTTTATAGAAGAAGCTCTGGTTTGGGGGAATGATCGGCCGCCTGTTAGTCAAGTTGGGTTTAGTGGATGCTGTGAGAATCTACCTTGAGGAATATCAATGGTATATTTTCCGCAATGTAAGAATGTTTCAACCCTTTCTTCATAGCTGTCAAAATCCTACCAGCTTTCATTATATGTTACTGCTAGTTTTGCTTGCTTTTTTGTTTTTCTAAGAAGGATTGGTTTTCTAAGTTGATTGTTTTCCATAGTTGGATACTTTATGTTTATGTACTCTCATGTTTTTTCTCTTCATATGTGTTATATCAGTGTGGTTAGCAATATTGAAGCTTTTTTGAAGTCTTCTGATTTTGCTTTGTAGTTCTTCTGTATTTATTGAATGCTTTCCCTAATTCTTTGCACTACTTGATGTAGATTGAACTTTAACTTTTTTTTGGTAATGAACCAAATGTGTCTTGAATACTCACAGTCAAAGAAAAATTGTTCTATGTTTTCATCTTCGTTTTTATGAAGTAGGCATTTGATTTCCCATCTTTTTTTCATTTGAAACATCTGTCTCTGGTTGGAAGTCCATTTAATAAAGCAAAGTACACACGGTGAGACATTTTTGGTGAATTTTCCTTTGGAAACAAATAACCTTATACCCAACCTCTGTTCATTTCCTCTTATAAATTCTCATGCTTTTTTAAATTAAAATTAGCCTTTTGATGAAAGTTTCCAACTCCATGCATCTTTTCGTAAGCTTGGGTCTATTTGGATTTTTTTTCTACTGTTGTTTTCAATATAGAGGTAGTTGGATGATTATATGTATTCCATCTATGATTTTGAATGATTCTTTGCACTTTATCATTTACCCCACCAAAGCAGTATAAATTATTCCATCCAAGTAGATTCACCAATGTTTTTCCAAACAACCATAGGTCAAACCATAGACTGGTTTGTTCACCATCTCTAAATTTCCTTTCTAAGATTTTGATCCCATTTTCTCTGCAACTAAGAATGCTTTTCCATGTAAATGAATGATGGTTTTCAATACTGATAATCTAGAAATTTTTGTTTCTGAGATATTTTGCTTTCATCCACTTTTCCCATAATGATTTTCCTTCCAAGAATTTCTAGAATAGTTTGAGTTCTCATATTTCTCATAAATCATGTATGTTCTTTAGCCACAAACCCCCTGCTTTGTTTGATTTGCAAACCTTTTCCCATGCAATTTTGTGTTGTTTTCCCCTTCAGATGAAATTTGCACACATTTTCTTGATTTTACGAATTGCTTCTGTTAAAATGTTATAAGATTGAATCCAATACATGATGATTGCAATGATGTCTGTTTGTGTTAGCTCTAGTCTTCCAACTAATGAGAACAACTTGCTAGACCATCCCTCTACTCTGTTTTGAACTAAGTCATATAACCTTATGTAATCTCTGTCATTAATATGGTTTATACTTAGAGGCAACCCTAAATATTTGACTGGTAGACTACCTTCCTTAAATTTTAAAATACTTAGAATTTCCTCCTTTCTTGTACAACCTTTACTAAATTATACTTTACTTTTGCAATCATTTACTTTTAAACCTGCATGGTCTCCCAGTTGTTCAAAATTTTCGATAATAGTCCTGACACTTTGTAAATTTGCATTTAAAAATAATAATAGGTCATCAGCATATAATAAATGCAAAATAGAAGGTTTGGTTCTATGTATTGGTTTGATATTTCCATTTATTTGGTTATTTTCTGTTTGAGAAAAACTACATAACAATGGTAAATATAAAGGGAGAAAGTGGCTCTCCTTATCCAGTTCCCCTATTGCTAATGTATAAAACCCTTGGGAGATCCATTAACAATCACTGAGTATGTTACATTATTTATGCATTCATTAACCAAAGCACAAAATTATCATTAAATCCCATTTGATGCATCATATGTATTATAAATTGCCTATTAATTTTGTTAAAAGCTTTGTAAAGGTCTATCTTTATACACACAAGGTTTCTATTTTTAATATTAAAATTTGTTATAAACTCATGTACTAGCAAAGTGTTTTCTGAAATAAGCTTACCGGGTATAAAAGCACTCTGATTTTATAAAGTTAAATATTTCAAAAAAAATTCATTCTATTACAAAAAATATTTGAAATTATTTTATATATAAAATTGCAACATGCTATAGGTTTGTAATCCTCTAGTCCATTGGAAATTTTTACCTTTGGCACTAGAGTTAAAAAAGTATGGTTAAATTTTTTAAGAATTTTTCCAGACCTAAAGAACTCAGTGATTGTTTCAAATATGTTAGTATTAATTTCCCTCCAATGTACTTTATAGAATTTAGATCAAATCCATCAGGGCCAGGACATTTATCAACATTTGCATTGAAAATAATATTTTTAATCTCTATCATATATACTGGAGCAAGTAAAATGTCTTGACAGTTATTATTTCGTAAATATTTTGTTTCCACTTTTAGGAAAATTTTTATATGAACTAGAGTTATATAAATTTTCAAAATATTTTATAGCCTCCCTTTCAATATCAAATATTTCATAAATGACTTTGCCCTTTGTATCTATGAGTTTTCTAATATCATTCTTATGTTTCCTACCAAACATTTTTGCGTAAAATAATTTACTTACCCCATCCACATTAGTAAGCCAGTCTATCTTTGTATTTTGCCTCACATTGACAGATTGCACATGCAATGACTTAATAAGATTATTTTGAGTTTGAAAAATATTGTTGACTTTATTTAAGTCATAGCAGTCTTTGTCAATTCATTTTGCAACATTTCACACTCCTCTCTAATAGATTTTAATTCATTTTTGTTACTATTTTTATTCTATGTTTTCAAGTTACCCTTGGTTATCTGGAGCATTTTATTAAATTTATATTGGGCAGAGCCTTGTAAATTAATAGATATACTTCTTTTGATCACATTTCTATAATCTTCTTCATATAGTCATCCATTAACAAATCGAAAGCGGGTATTTTTCTTTGTTAAAATATTATTCGAAAGTGAAATGTAAATAAGTGTGTGATCACTAGAGGCTTGGGGCAAGTAATACACTTGAAATCCGAAAAGGTGTATATAAAATTTTGAATTACTATAACTCTATCTTGCACCATTGTCTCAGTGGTTAAGTGATTCGACTTTGGTGCAAGAGGTCACAAGTTCGAAACTTGCGTAGCGTGATTCGAACATTTATTGACACATAATTTATGGTCTATTGTCCTAGTGACATGTTGTATCTAAGTACCATTTAAAAAAAACTAAATCACTTAGAACTATCGCTTTGACATCATTTTTAATGCATCACAACACAATCAACTGTTAACGCACAAAAAAGATTGATTATCATTGTATGTTTAATTTCAGGGTTTGAGCATAAAAACTCAAGTTTCTATTTCAGTTGATTCAAGGTCGCCAGCTTTAGCTTCTTCCAACTGGGACCTCAAGCGCCTGTTATGAGTATGATCACTTTTTCTTCATTTTTTGGTTGCCAAAAAGCTAATATTATTAATTAAGCTTGATATTAAGTGCCATAAATAACATTGATTTAAGAAATTCTTTACAGCTAACATTGGGCATGCTTGTCATGTTTGCCCACCACCAAGTGAGTTACCACCTCTTGATATGCATTGAGTAAATAACTTGTTACATAGTATTAAAATAAAGTGGAAATTAGCCACAAGGGCCTCTTTAGCAAGTGAAATTAGTTTCTAGAACAAACAACTGAAATAATTACTTTCAAGGACAAAACGCAAAATAATTAGTTTTTAGGGCCTAAAAACCTATGAAATTATGTCCTTGAAAGTAATTGGACTGATGACTTTGTCCTTGAAAGTAATTATTCTGTTGACTTTGGCCTTGAAAGTAATTTCTTTGAATGTGTGTCCTAGAAACTAATTGGACTGCAAAGTTTGTCCTTTTGGTGAAATGCCCCTAAAATAAATATGTCATGAATAACTAAATGTATGTGTGCTTTAAGTTCAAATAAATACATCTTAAGTTACTATATGTCATTCTATCTTGTTTTGCCTTTTGATGATACATTATCAAAAAATTCATCTAAGATTAAAAGACAGGTACTGGATCAATGGAGTTTCAGCAATCTGTAGAATTCAGGATTAAAGAGTAAAACAGCTACAATGGATTCATCAAAAGAACAATCTGAAGATGATGATCTTAATGGAGAAATTAAAATTAATGATAGCATGGATCCTGTTGAAATAAAGCGTCTCAGGAGGTAAAATGTAATTGTGATGATAATTGCTATTTTGTTTCATACCCAAGGCTTGATTTTAAATAATAGATTCTATGTTATTAATAATTGGATTAGAAATACCATCCTTTGGTCCGACTTGGAAGTTTCCAAGATGCACTTAAATGCAAACAAGTGGTAGGAAGTTAGAATCCCTATAAACAAAAATTAACATTTATTTTCAAGTGGAAATTTTAAAACATAAAAAAATGTTACAAGTTCACAACCCCTGTTCCAAAAAAAATTATTTTTAATCAAACTACGTAGAATTTTAAATACAACAATTTTATACTGGGTTTTTTATATGCACGTGCGTTGTGTGTTCCAAAAAATCTTTTATTAATAATTGGAATAGAAACACAATCCTTTTATCCGGCCACGAAATTCTTGAAATGGCCCTATATGCAAACAAATGGTGGAAGAACAATGACGTGTAATAAAATTAGACCAAACTAAAGATACTCAATTAGAAGTTGGAGTTGGTGATGATAAAAATTAGCAACCTATGGAGCGGTTAATAAGAGGGATGAAAGGAAATTAGAGTTAGGTCACTTTCAAATGAAACTAAATTAGTGGGATACTCTAAGTTTTGGGTCTAGCCCAATTAAACCACTTATATCAAATGGAATGGAATTACCATGGAAAACACACAAAAAATTCTTTTTTACCGCGCTGAATCGGAAGGAATTCCTTCCGACTTGTTTACTTCAAAGAAACATGGAAATCAGAAATTTCGAAAATATTCGAAAGGAAAATAGCAGAAAAGTGGGGAAAAGATGGAAAAATACCCCAACCCTATTTACATCTACGGTCAATCATTCAGAAATTTTGTTACTCTTATATGTTGTTGCATGGATGAACTATGATGGTGAGTTAATTCAGTACTTTCCATTAATTGCTAAAACTATATGGGCACCTTAATTGCTAGCTCTATACTTCCAAACAGTGGGTCCATCTTCCATGTTTTTCTTCTTTCTTTTTTTGTTGCATTAGCTAGACTGTATTTTCCTAAAACCACTAGATACATTTTACATTTAAATATTATTTTCATAAAAATCTGAACCTTACAACCGCATATCTGATAATGATATCTAATAAAAAGAAGCCAGTCTTTATTTTTTTATATAAAAAAAATCAACTAATGGACTATGTACCCAAAATTAACATCATAGTTTCACATCATTTACCATCTTAATTTATATTTTATTGAGGAAAAATGTGTTACTGATGAATGCCTACCTTTAACACAACGCGAAATAACTATCTTCTTTGCTCGAATAGTTCGTTTGAAATAATTTCTCAAATGAAAAACTAACTTCTTCGCTGAAGCAATTCATTTGAAATAATTCCAAAGATGAACAATCAACTTAGTTAGTTAGCTATGGAAAGAGATAATCACCCTAGTAGTTGTAAAAATGTCAAAATACGAAACAATCAATCAACTGCATGTGATAATTCACGAACAATTTATTCAAGTAAATGGTGATTAGGAAATAGAACTAAGTAGAGGAAAATGCAACAACAAGCAATTATTACTAGCTATCCTTTTTCAGTAGCCAATGCTTTGGCAAGTATATTGAATTAGAGCACAACCAACAGTGGTTTATTCAGTTGAAAAACTATACAACGAACATCCTTGTTGTTATAAAATATAAAGGTGAAGACTTCGTCTTTATAATTAAAAATAATTATAACGGTGAAGTCTTTGTTGGAAATGAATGAATAATTTATTGGAATGTGTGAGGCATTAAATGCCTACATTGGGAAATGTGAGGCATTGAATGTCTTAGAAAATAAACAGTCCCACATCTTAGAATAAAATATACATTGTGTGTTTATATATTAAGATGTGGACACTATTATAGTTACTATGAGACAAAGAGAGACATGAAAGCATAGCCATCTTAAGGGGCGGTGCAACGCACGCGTGCGCTCGAGCCCAAACCCGCATCCGTGTCGCGGGGGAATGGGCGTTTGAGGCGTTCCAGCAGCATTATAGTGTTTGGTCCATTTTATCTTAGGGAATAGGTGCTCTTCATCATTCTACGCCATAGATGGAGCAATATTGTTTCAAGGAAACAGTTTTCACTTGACTCGGACAATCTAATCGATATTATATATGTTGTATAATCTGTTTACTGCACATTTCTATTTGTAGCAGTTTGCAACATAGTTATAACAGTTTTGTAGTTGTAACAGTTTTGCAACATAATTGTAACAATTTCGTAACACTGTTGTAACATTCTGTTAACAATCTTGAAACAATATTTATTTATTGTTTGGTTGTTTCTATAAATGACAATATCTCATGAAAGCAACAATTCTGCACCAATAGGGACTGTGATTACTACTCAGTCTGCCACTGTGGTTCCAACAATGGTGTTATCTCATAGAGAAATGTCGAAAAAGTTAACAGGGATGGACTTCAAGCACTGGCAGCAAAAGATGTTGTTCTATTTGACGACTTTGGGCCTTGCAAAGTTTCTTATAGAAGATGCTCCCATAGTCGAAGAACTGGAATCCGATGCAACAAAAGTTGAAGCCATGAATGTCTGGAAGAGTTTTGATTTCATGTGCAAGAACAACATCTTAAATGGACTCGACAATACCCAATACAATGTATACTGTACTGTGCAAACTTCCAAAGAACTCTGGACGGCATTGGATAAAACGTACAAAACCAAAAATGCGGGCATGAAGAAATTCATAGTAGGAAAATTTCTTGACTTCAAAATGATTGATGTGAAGATTGTTATCAACCAGATTCAAGAGGTACAAGTCATCATCCACGAACTACACGATGAAGGAATGACTCTTAGCGAATCATTTCAGGTTGCCGCTACAATTGAAAAACTTCCTCCATCATGGAAGGATTTCAAAAACTACGTTAAGCACAAGCATAAGGAGATGACAATGGAGGAATTTAGAGTTCGGTTAAGAATCGAGGAAGATAACAGAAAATCTGAGAAGAAGACTTCGCATACCATGGTTGCCAAGGCAAATGTAGTTGAGTTAGACAAAATCAACAAAACAAAACGTGAGTATGCATCTAAGAAGTCAAATAAATTCCAGGGTTCATGTCATAATTATGGAAAGAAATGGCACAAAGCCACTGAATGTCATGCACCCAAAAAGAAGAAATCAGAAGCAAATATGGTTGAAACTTCAGATGGCGTTTCTGATATGGAGTTATGTGCAGCAGTGTCTGAATGCAACCTTGTTGGTAACTCAAAAGAATGGTTTGTAGACACCAGAGCCACTCAACACATATGTGCAAATAAGTGGATGTTTACAACCTACAAAAATGCAACCGAGGATGAACAACTATTCATAAGCAATTCATCTGCATCAAAGGTTGAAGGCAAGGGAAAGATTGTACTAAAAATTGACCTCTGGAAAGGAACTTACCTTAAGTGATGTTCTTCATGTTCCAGAAATCCGCAAGAACCTGATTTCAAGGTCGTTGCTGAGCAAGAATGGCTTTAAATTCACCTTTGTGGCTGATAAATTTGTGGTGTCAAAGAATGAAGTGTATGTCGGAAGAGGATATGTGTGTGATGGTTTATTTAAAGAAAATTTAACCACTATTATACCAAACAATGATATGAATAAAACTTAATCTTCTGTATATATTGTTGACTCTTCTAACATATGACATTCTAGATTAGGCCATATAAATTTTAATACCTTGCGAAAATTTATTAATATAGACTTTATACCAAAATGCAAAATAGATTCCAACTATAAATGTCAAGTTTATGCAAAAGCAAAATTGACAAGAACCTCGTTCCACCATGTTGAATGAGAAACTAAACCTCTAGACCTAATACACATAGATGTATGTGACTTAAAAATGTGTCAAACTAGAGGTGGAAAAAGATATTTCATTACCTTCATTGATGATTGTACAAGGTACTGTTATGTGTATCTCCTTGGAAGCAAGGACGAGACATTCGACATGTTTAAATAGTATAAAGCAGAAGTTGAGAATCAACTCAACAAGGAAATAAAAGATTTAAGAAGCGATGGAGGAGAAGAATATGAATTTCCCTTTGAGAAATTCTATGTCGAACATGGTATTATATACCAAACTACAGTCCCGTATTCACCTCAGTCCAACGATATAGGCGAACGCAAAAATAAAACTTTTAAAGAAATGATGAACGTCTTACTAATTAGTTCTAGCTTGCCAGATAACTTCTAGGGAGAAGCTATTCTTTTTGCAAATCATATTTTGAATAAGATACACAAATGAAAATATATAAATCTCCCCATGAACTTTGGAAAAATACATCAGCGTCCTACAAATACTTAAAAGTGTGGGACTGTCTTGTGAAAGCGGAGGTACCTAAACCAAAGTAAGTCAAAATTGGACCAAAAACAATTGATGGTGTATTCATTGAATATGCACAAACAGTGCCGCTTATTAATTTTTGGTACACAAATCCAAAATTGATGATATTCACATAAATACCATCATTGAGTCGAGAAATTCTAGATTTTTCGAACACAT
Source organism: Allium fistulosum (assembly GCA_030737815.1). Taxonomy (NCBI): domain Eukaryota; kingdom Viridiplantae; phylum Streptophyta; class Magnoliopsida; order Asparagales; family Amaryllidaceae; genus Allium; species Allium fistulosum. The sequence goes on from CM060906.1 coordinate 76,633,140, forward strand.
ATGCCCTTTAAAACATGGTACTGAAAATTATACTCAAAAGAGACAAAGGGAAACTGAAATCTCCAATTCTCTTGAGGATACTGAACAAAATATTGATAATGTTCAGCAAAAAGTGTTAATCAACAAGTGGAGGAACCAAGGAGAAGCAAAAGATAAAGGACCTCAAAAACCTTTAGACCTTTCTACACATTTATGTTAGAAGACGATCCATTAAGATACAAACAAGCTATATCCTCCACCGATGCCCCTTATTAGAAGGAGGCCATTAACAATGAGATCAAATCCATTATGGAAAACCATACATAAGAGTTAGTTGATTCACCTCAATGATGCAAGACCTTAGGTAATAAATGGATATTTAAGAAGAAATTGAAACCTGATGGTTCAATAGAGAAGTATAAAGCTCGACTTGTGGTTCAAGGGTTCAGACAAAAAGAAGACCTGGACTATTTTGACACATACTCTCTAGTAACTAGAATAACATCAATAAGAATGCTAATAATAATTGCATCCACACTTGATTTAGAAATACATTAAATAAATGTAGAGACAGCATTTTTAAATGGTGACTAGAAGAAGAAATATACATAAAACAACCTGAAGGTTTTCTAAAAACTGGAAATGAAAGGAGGGTTTGTAGATTAAGAAAATCACTGTATGGGCTTAAACAAGCACCTAAATAATGGCATAAAAAATTTGATGAAAATATGATACTAAATGAATTTCATATAAATAAATATGACAAATTTGTCTATTCTAAACATACAAATATGGGATATGTCATTGTATGTCTATATGTAGATGATTTACAAATATTTGGAAGCAACAAGGAGATAATAAAATCTACAAAAGAAATGCTCTCCGCCAGATTTGACATGAAAGATCTGGAAATCGCTGATGTGATACTTGGTGTAAAAATACATAAAACCAACCAAGGATATGTGTTGTCCAAATCACACTATATTGGGAATATTTGAAAAGTTTAAACAACACAATATAATATCAGCAAAATCACCCAAAGATTTTAACCAAAACTGGGTTAAAAATAGCAGAGATAGTATTTACCAACTTGAGTACTCTCGTATACTAGGCAGCATTATGTTTGTAATGAACTGCGCTAGACCTGATATAGCATATGTTGGAAGTAAACTCAGCATATATACTAGCAACACAGGAAAGGATCACTGGAAAGCTAATTCGAGTACTAGGATACCTAAGGTATACACAAAGTCAGGGACTACATTATGAAAGGTACCCATTTGTAATAGAAGAGTATTGTAATGCAAACTTGATAACTGGTTCATTAGATACAAAATCTACTAATGGATATGTGCTTACCTTAGCTAGTGGGAAAATATCTTGGAGATCCTCTAAACAAATTTGTATAGCAAGATCAACCATTAAATCAAAATTTATTGCCTTAGACAAAGCCGTAGAAGAAGCGGATTGGTTTTGTGGTTTTTTAAAAGGTATTCCGAATTGGGAAAAACCTGTACCTCCAGACAATTTACATTGCAACAACCAATCAGCTATTGGAAGGGCCAATAGTAAGCTTTATGGTGGCAAGTCTAGACATATTTGTCATACACATAAAACTGTTAGACAACTTCTTTCCAATGGGGTTTATCACAATTGACTGTGTAAGATCAAATGGTAACATTACGGATCCACTAACAAAAGGTTTACCTAGAGAGAAGGTTAATATCTTATCGATGAGAATGAGGTTAAGGCCCATAAACTAAAAAGTTTTTTTAAATGGAAACTCCACCTAGTTGATTGGAGATCTCAAGATATAGGTTCAAAGACACAACTAAGTTTAGATAAACTTGATAGCATTGTAAATATTCAAACCATTCCTATGATAAGTCAGTACAGTACACGTTGAGAATAGGATAAGTTTTGATACTTTTAATGATGTTTATACTTGGTAAGATAAAAAACTTAGTAAGAATCACCTACGTGAGTGCGAAGGCGCCGCTTCAAGGAGAATTGAAAGGCCAAATTCTCTAAGCACTCATTAGACCAATCTATTATTCATAGCAAAAACAAACACAAACAGAGAACCAAGAAAGATAAGAAACATTTATCGTATGTTAAACTTTTTAGACTTACACAAAAAGGCTTACAGTTCAAAAATAATCTAAGTCCACTGATTCGCCAGTAGGTCAAAAAGATAAAACACTAGGAAAGTTCAAAGCCTGTGTGCTACTTTAACCGATACGATAAAAGGTTTCGTAAAACTAAGAACAAGTGAGCAACTACTCATTCAAGTGGGGGATTGTTGGAAATGAATGAGCAATTTATTGGAAAGTGTGAGGCATTAAATGCCTAAATTGAGAAATGTGAAGCATTGAATGCCTTGAAAAATGAATGTTTCATATCTTAGAATAAAATATACATTGTGTGTTCATCATATTCTAAGATCTGGACACTACTATAGTTACTATGAGACAAAAAGATACATGAAAGAATAGTCATCTTACCGGATGGTGCAACGCACCACCCAACACGCATGCGTCCGCGCCCAAGCCCGAACCCGCATCCGTGGCGCTGGAGAATGGACGTTTGAGGCACTTAGCAGTTGGCTTGGCTTGGCTGATCAGACCGGACAGTTTTTTTTTTACTTTTGTCCATTCAAACTTAAATGGTAATAAAACGGCCGCACCGCTTGGTAAAGGGTCGCGACCTTTCCAAACGTAACAACCATTCAAAGCGAATAGGCACCTTCCCATGCCTACATATAGGACGCGACAGAACAGAATTCATTAACTTTTCGTTCTGTTTTTCTCCTTCTCCCTCAAAACTCTGTTCTTAAATATTTCTCTTGAGTTCGTCGATTCTCTGCAATTTACAGCGCATCATTGCAGAGTTTGGTCCGTTTTATCTTAGAGAACAGTTGCTCTTCATCCTTCTGCGCCATAGAGGAAGTAATATTGTTTCAAGAAAACAGTTTTCACTGGATTCGGACAATCTAATCGGCATTATATATGTTATATAATTTGTTTGCTGCACAGTTTTTTTGTAGCAGTTTTGCACTATAGTTATAAAGTTCTGTAGTTATAACAATTTTGCAACGTAATCGTAACAGTTTTGTTATACTTTTATAACATTCTGTTAACCATGTTTGCCGTTATATTCTGATGTTTCTTTTTAATAACTGATATGTGACTGGCTCCGTGGTTACTTGGATGTGTAAGCTCGTTCGCTCAGTCCGAAAGTAAGAGAGAGAGGGCAAGTGAACAGGTCGGTTGTTGGTAATGAACTTATACCTCCTTTGATGTAGATGCCAAACACAATTTGAGTTAACCATCTATTACCAAATCAACATCAGATTGATAGAGTGTGAAGAAATGGAACAAAAAAATGAAGATGTGCTAAGTAAAGTCAAATTTAAAATTATTGTCCAAAACTAAGTACAGGTTAATGTACTCTAGTCTAGCCATGTACAAAGGTAACACAGAGAAGTCATATAGTATAACTGTTTCTGGTGTGTAGATCTACGGTGCTTAGTGTCATTCAAAGCATCAACATCTTTCTCATCTATACCTCACTGTTGAGTCCAAGAGATAATCCAAAAACTGCATCTGATCCAACTAATTTCTGAAAAATGTAACCATCTTATCTTCTTCCTGAATCTAATTTTTTTTTAATTAATTTGTATGTAAATATGTATAACGTCTTCATGTCGAAATATGAAGTACCTACCTCTACTACTTGATGCATTCAATATTTTAATTATAACATGAAAAATATTTTTTACGAACCCTATTTAGACAGTGCATGCAATTATGGTAAAACTACTCAGTACATCCACTACTTGTTGGCTACTTTTGTTAAAGCATTTGATTATATTCAAAAGCATGTATTGTACACCATGAAGGACTCCTCATGTGCATACTTAGCTTTATACATGGAATACTAAATCTGACAAATAATGCTACAACCAATATGCGAACTTATAGTGCACTAATACTAAGCTACAGATCAACATTCAAAAATAGATGCATACGTTTGTGTGCGGATAAACTATAAAATGTAAGTGAGAGTGATACAGAGTAATGATATGGTTCAGCCTATGCTTGACACACCACAGGCAAATCATCCTAAAGGCACATAATGCTACTGGCTTAATACAATGTGTAGTGCAACATGGAGTACTAGTGCACAACAAATATAGAGCACTAAGGAAATGGTATCAATTGGCAAATGAAGACAAAAGTTAGTTATAACAAATTTGTTAGTTAGGTATTTCTTTTTCTACAAAATGGTTAAATATAATTCTATGTTAGAAGAGGACCAGTCATGTGGCTTCTAGAAAGATCTTACCATGATCTATAAGTATGTAATGAATGGATGAAAATGGATAAGCTTGATGAAAATAATTATACTGTCTGTTATTCTCCTTCTTTCTTCCCTTCGTTCTCATCCTCCTTTCTTCTTCAAAATGTACACCGTATCAATTGGTGCTTTCACTATTGCAACCGATCCCAGCCATAAACCTCCTCCTCATTGGGTTCCTTACTGCCGAGATCAGCACAACCCTAAGTCGCCACTTCTTCTCTTCCAAAACCCGCGCGCCATGTGACACACCATCCCCAATCAAACATCGTTTCCTTCCGGGACCTCTCCAGACAACTGCACCTCCTCCCGAAAAAATGATACTCCACTGCCTTCTCCTTTCAACTCATCATTTTTCCTTCCCACTCTTCCAATTCTTCTCCAGCACCTCTATTGCCAGAGAACTAGATCCTTATCTCGCCTCCTTCATTTCCTCAGTCCTGACCAGTTTCAGTTCGTTCTTCGATTCTTCTTCGTTTTTCGATAATTTCTAGCATCTATTCCCAAACATCAGCTTCACGAAACCCCTACTTTCATCCATCGTCAACCTCTCCCACCTCGGCTTCTTCCTTACCACTCGCGACACCTTGACAGTCTTCCATGGCTTCTCGGTCTCCCTCTTCTTCCACCTCTACCTCTCCAAAATAAGCTTCGACATTGAACTCAAAACCGTCTCACCCTACCACTGCCTCGCCATCCAATCCACTGTTAGATCTGACCGCATATCTAATTGTTCTATCCAGATCTTCATCTACAGCGTCCAAATCACGCATTTAGATATTTTCAACAATGGAAAAGTCATCGTCCATGTCATCTTGGGCTTCATCGCCCCTCTTTCCCCCTCCTCTGTCATCGAAGTTTCCAACCCTATCACTTTTCCAGGTCTTCTAGTTGTCTCATCTGCTGCAACCGCCAACATCACTGTGCTTCTAGAAAAGGCTGGATGCAAAACCTTTGCTAACCTTATTCAGGCTTCTGGTTTCCTGAAAATCTTCTTTGAGACAGCTGAAGACAAAGGGCTTACGCTATTTGTCCCAAATGATGCAGCATTCAAGGCGAAAGGAGTTCCAGATCTGAATTTATTGCAGAATCCATACAAGTATAATTCAATAATAGAAGCTATAATTTTCAATTAACTGGAAAACAAGCACGATTCATATATTCAATATGAGGTCAGCTATTGTATTTTAAGCCAAGCTAAATGTTTGTCTAGAACAGTCAATAAAAGAGCAAAACTGTTTGATGAAAAGACAAAGAAGAGATTTGAATTACACTCCACTGTTTGCTTCAATATTATAGCTAGACGTTACAGTAAAGGAAAGATTGAGGAAGTGGGTTCGAAGGAGATGATTTTTTGGCTTTTGTTAGGTGCACTGAAAATGAAAATGAAAACTAAAAGCGGGTATAGATCTTTATCCGACTCATTCATCAATCTTGTCACCGGCATCCCCGATGGTTCCGTTCTTTCAGTAGCCAACTTCATAACCACCCACTTCTGGCCCTTCACCAACATCATACTCATTTTTCCCGAAACCAAAATCATCTCCATCGCCATCGACAATGAGATCCTCTTCAACAATATCGACACTTTCGTCTTTGTCATCCCGACTCTCGGCATCATCACCATCATCCGATCCTTCCTCCATTCCTCTACCTTCACCATAGATCTTATTCTTGTTCACTTCCTATTCGACAAGCTTGATTTCACCTCAAGCGAAGTTATATTAGTCTCCTTCTCCATCATCATATTCTCCTCACCGACAGCACAACCCAATCATAACCTCCTCCACTCCATCCCTCAAAACCCAAACCCCAACGTCCTCTCCTCTCCTTATATTGACATCCTATTCGCTTTCAAAAATATTACATTCGACAACACATTTTCCATCTTCGCCCATAATGAGTATGGCCTTTTCTCCACCATAGAAAGCATCTCCGACCTTGAGGACAAGATCAATTTCGAGGGGATGGTAATGATACAGAGTAATGATATGGTTCAGCCTATGCTTGACACACCACAGGCAAATCATCCTAAAGGCACATAATGCTACTGGCTTAATACAATGTGTAGTGCAACAATGCAACATGGAGTACTAGTGCACAACAAATATAGAGCACTAAGGAAATGATTTAATTGGAAAATGAAGAAAAAAGTTAGTTATAACAAATTTGTTAGTTAGACATTTCTTTTTCTACAAGAATAGTTAAATAGAATCCTATGTTAGAAGAGGACCAGTCATGTGGCTTCTAGAAAGATCTTACCATGATCTATAAGTATGTAATGAATGGATGAAAATGGATATGCTTGATGAAAATAATTATACTCTATCTGTTATTCTCCTTCTTTCTTCCCTTCATTCTCCTCCTCCTTTCTTCTTCAAAATGTACACTGTATCAGCATACCTATTGACCGAACTATCTACTATCAAATGACATTAGGTACAGAAATAGCGCAAACCTCGATGTACAACCCTTTACAAATAGTGCACGAAATATAGCTCCAAGGCACAGAGGTCATCAACTTCATGATGGAAGCGTTGGCGACATATTTTTTACCCCAAGTAAATGAAAAAAAAATTAACAGTTGAAATATTAGTATTTGATTCCCATGCAATAATCTGTAGAGATTCAGGTACCATAATGTGATATTTAAACTTAATTATACTTAGCAAACCAAAACCAGCTTGTCATAAGACGTCAGTAACCATGAACATGACTAAAACTATCATATTCACTATCATGAGAACATTAATAGGTAGTATTTTATATACGTTTTAGAAAGTAATTAATTTCATTTTATTCATGCACTATATATATACACATACACACACGCGCTCATGCGTATATATAACCACGATTAACCAATTTGTGTAAGAAACTTAGTAACTACTAACCTGTAGTATAATTCATATCGTAAGTAAAAAATAAATTATTACTCATCGTTGGATTACAAAAGTGAATGAGACTAGAGTACATAACCAAAATTTATTGCATTCGCGTATTAATTAACATCATAACTTCTAACATGTCCGGATCTAGTTCTAATTCTTTTCTTCCTACTATCATTCTCACCTTCAAATTCAAACTCTCCATCAGGTGCTATCCACATCTAGTTTCAGCAGCTAATTCTAGGATACAGTTATAATCACTGTGGAGTCGTTCTACTGTAAAGTGAGTGGCACTTAATGTTATATTGTCAGACCATTACAAACAATCCGACTTGTTCACTTCACTCTTTCTTGCTTTTCAACTGAATGAGCGAGCTGCGCGCTCAAGTAATCGTGAAACTGGCCACAAACAGGGGTTAAAGAATTGGTACGATGACAGCGAAGTTTCGATCGTTATAAACTTATAATGACGTAGACTTCACTATTATAAGTTTATAACGGCGATAACTTCGCCGTTATAAACTTATGCCCTACACCATCCCAGCCGCCACCGAAAAATCATTTTTTCTCCTCCTTCAACATTCCAACCCGAAGCCCAAACCTCCACTCCTCCCTTTCACCGATAATTTACACTTCCAAACATCCAAATATGTACGTCTACACACAAATTAAAGCCCTTTTTGGGATCTACACCTGTAAAAATGTCTAGATTACTAAAAAATTTCACGAAAAAATTCATGCACGGAAAAAGCAGCAGTACCGGTGGTGGAACCATGATGGCGAAGGTCAGATTATTGTGTAGTATGGTTATAAGCATGGAATAGAACGTATGCTCGAGGCCGCTGAAAATCTGAAGAATCGGGATGGAGTAGAAGGCAAAGGCGGTCGTCGGGGTCGCGGGGGCCGCAGTGATGGTCGAGCGGGTAGGACGTGTAAGGGAGTGGGACAAAATTCCGCCAGAATTGCTTAGCTTAATGGTTTTCAGGATCCGAACCTTAGCGCGGCGAAGTTGCATACGCTTACTAACTTTCGGATGCTTCCAAAAGGGGAAGTGCATGTCAGCACATAGACGAGCTTGGTTGTATGAATTTCTTTTAAATTTAAAATAGTTAAAATAAATTATCACTTTAAATTTATAATTACAACTTCGTTTCAGTTGTGGAATATCCGTTCGCGGGATTCTTTAGAGAATACCCTAAAATATTTTCATAAGAATTTGGCAAGCATTCCTAGAGTCAAAGCACTTCTATATGAGCTTGAATTCCATCATTTTTTAGGTAATCTAATGAACTGTTTAAGTTAAAATCCCATTAATTTATTGTAGCTTACTTTAACTTGTTCTATAATTTACAATTCTAGGCATTAGTAATGTTATTAAAGGTAACGTGCAATTGTGCGCTGCTATTGCTTATGGTGGTATAAAACTACCATACATTTTATTTTCCTTGCTGTGAGCTAGGAATTACACCGATTGACTTTTCTATGCTTACCGGCATTAGCATAGAAGTGGTGGATTTTCCATCGATCCCATACGACGTTCGATGGCATGATCCTACACTTGTTCAGGATCTTCTACCACATTTTGACACTTTGCATGCATCGTATCAGACCGCCGGCGCTATTCAAGTCAGCGCTATTACTACTGCAATGGACGGCATAATGAGCGAGTATTCTCTAGAGCACGATTTGGAGCTTGCTAGATTAGTTATTTTAGAACTCATGGGGAATTTTTTTTTCAGCACCACCAGTAGTAGTTTAATGGTCGAGTTTATTGAGGTCGTATCTCTTTTGGATTTCGATAGTACTGTTCTGTATAATTGGGGTACGCTTATTCTTGCATACCTTTACAGATGTTTAGACCACATGCACCATCTCAGGTCACATGTTTCCTTGTATGCTTTTAAGGAGTTATTATAGTACAGGTACTTTTAGTACTCTAGCAATTTTTATTTCGTCACATTGATCACACGGAAGCATCTACTTTCTTCCCTCGTTTGTCATTTTGGTGCGCGAATAACAAGAGGCCTAGGAATAATGAATCCCGCTATATATATTCGATTGCCCATAACTAGATCGATTTGAGGATGTATAGAGGGCAGATTATATGGCATCCATTTTATGCTAGTATATCGATCGATCTTGATTTTATACAGATTGCTAGGATGCTTGGTGGGCGGAGATTTCTACTATTATCGTATCCCTCAATGTTCGGTGCATATTGGTATCTTGTGACAAGTATTGGAGACAGTTTTACGACTACGATGTCATTCTCGATGATCCGAGTTATCCTATATATCGGTTAGACCTGGCGAGGGCAGCTGGTTGGTGGCTGGCAGAGGGCTTTGTTATTATCGGTTCATCATACATTGACTTCTGGTGTAGATCTTACACTACATCTGATGATACCATTACTCATGCAACAACGATAGATTTAGTGGGTCCATCTGCTATACGTTATGGTATAGCACCTCCGGTTATCCAGGATATTACCCAGCCTAGTCAGGGGTATTGTGCACTGAATCGTGTATCAACTGCTTCTCACTTTGGTTGGACCATGACAGTGCCTACTACTACTGGAGCAGACCGCTATGTTGACATATTTCATCCTCCAGCACACGATTAGTATCGAAATCCCACCTAGATATCATCAGCCGATCTATACAACATGCAGATGGGAATCCGACATACATGATATGTAGAGCACAGACGTAGCATTGATTATTATGATGCTGAGCTACGCCGGCAGACAGAGGATACAACACAACTGTAGGCACTGCTAGAGGCAGGGCATCAGATATTTGCTGACTTTGGTATGTACTATTACCATTTAGCTGGCATGAGCAGTGGCAGAGACGATGATGACGAGACATGTCATCGTCATCATACATGTCCACATATGGATGAGTGATCTTATGTACTATCGCTTGTTTATGTTGTCATCGATGTCATTATTTTTCATTTTTCTGTGTTTGATTGCTTGTCATTCTGTAGTATATAGTAATTATGTATTTGCTACTTTATCAGTACATGACTCTTTATTGAATAATGTGAAATGAACCATATCATAATAACAAGTAAAATATATGCAATGTATACTGCCTTGAACAAATAATTCCAAATGGTCAAATCCCTGATTGATTATAACTTAGCAGGTACATAAAACTCAATAACTTTGAAATGAACATACAGTAAACTTGCACAAAATATTCAAATAATTGTTTAACCACTTTCATAACTAAAATTATTCAATGACGGGAAAAAAATAAGAATGAAAAGAAAGATCTAATAGCAGATTGCCTCAACTGAAAAGAAAAATAATACTCAACCAGAACCTTTTCACCTGGTTAATAATAATAAACTTATATATTATCTATCCACTTTCCAAAACTTTAATAATTACTTGTACTAATTCTTAATGAAGGCAAGTGTATCCACGTTGATCAATTCATAACCATTCAATGTTGTGTCCTATTCGACACTACATACACTATAGCGATGACTTATGAAATTTCTATGCAATGGTACAGTTTATGTACTCCTTTATCAGTACATTACCGTGTATTTTTTATAGATAACATTCGGTGACAAGTCTTATCGGTATTGTAGCCACGTTGTTGTTTTGTACAATGCCTTGTGAATTTTCTATCAAACAGTAACATATACTTACTACACACGCTCTTGTTTCAGTATAAATAACATCATTGTACCATTGAGATATACACACTCTTCCTTATAGTATCTCATAATGGTGGACTACAACCACATTTCATTGCCTTCTTCATACTCATATGAAGGCCCATTGAGTCATGAACTTCCTCCAAATCCTTCTTCTCCGCAACCATCGATGGAATGGTATGTGGAAATGCAGGAAAGGCACTACGAAGATCTGAGAGAGTATGAAAGAGAGGATAAGGAGCGTCAGTTGAGAGAGGTGAGATGAAGACTTGCAGATGAATGAAGACTTCACTGTAAAAACAGACAAGAAAGCCGAAAAGTCCGTAATCAATAGATTAAGATGGAGCAAGACGTTGACTCTCCTCCAATATTTTGTGTTTGAGGAGTGTCGGTTACGTATTCAGTCATACGAAGTGGAAATGACATTAGACATTGCCATTATAGATGCCAAAATTTTCCAAATGATTGTAGGTTATGGGAATGGATTGATGATCCATTCCCTTGTCGAGCAGTGGAATCTGCAATCGAATTAGAACAAGAACTAGCTATGCTACGCAACAGGCTAAGTTCACTGGAATTTCAATATGGTGGTGGACATAACTAAGCATTGTTTATCTGATGTATGTTTAAGTATTTGGATGTTTATCTATGTCGTATGTTTAACTATGTGGTATGTTTAAGTATGTCGTATGTTTAAGTACCTAGTATGTTCAAGTATATCGTATGTTTAAATATGATGAATGTTTAAGTATGTCATATGTTTAAGTACATAAAAAAATCCCTAAATTACATAAAACATAAACAACTCATATTAATACACGTAGACATACACTGAACTAATACAATTCATAGAATAGTGAAATGGGAACAAGCGTACAACTCAAAGAGTTACCTGCCATCATAGAATACAAAGAGTATCACCCATAAATCATAGAACTCACTCAATCTGTCTAATATAACTCAACTACAAATCATATGCAACATGACCAATAAAGTGCGTTCGATAATCCATAAAATACAGGGATTCAAAAGTTGATCGAGCCATTTGAAAAACATTTTCTCGTTCTACCTCGGTTATAATTTTTCGATACCTTCGGCAAGCTCTAGTAAATGTAACAAATGCACTTCTTGTATCCAAATTTCATGTTCAAACCTATAGTCTGGATGGTTGTTATAAGCTTCGTTGATGGTTACCTAAATATCTTCATCGACCTCCTCTTCCATGTGTCTCTGATCAGCCTGAATATAAGCTTTAAACAACACCAAAAAATCATGAGGAGTCTGTGTCTGATTTTCCATATGGAATCCTATGAACTTCTCATACCAACACTTACAGTATAAATAGTAATAATGGGTAGTGCATTTGTAGCCACGCTGTGCATTTCATAACCATTCATCGTACTCTGTAAACGTACACTATAGCCATTGATGCCTTGTCCTATCCCATACTATAGACACGGTGTGAATCCGTAGCCAATGAATAGCCTCCGCTAACGTACACTGTAGCCATTATTGCCTTTCCCAATCCTAGCCATGTAGAGCAAACTGTAACCATTGAATATTGTGTCATATCCTACACTGTAGAGGTACGTACACTGCAACCATTCATTGTCTTGTCTATTCCATATCCTTTTAGCTTCCATACTAATATATACTCGCATCCCGAGCTACTATAACACACAACTGCAGAAAACTAAAGCAAACCAAGAAATCAAATTATCTACTCCTCTCAACAACAATGGATCCTTACCTTTACTACTAGTACAACCAAGACACGAACCGAAGCTTCAACGATGAACAAGAAGTGGATGATGAAACCGTAGAGTTTCAAATGCAACAAGCTACAGTAGGTTATTCTTACTTTTTTGGTGAAGGATATATGAGCAACCACTGTCGTAGTATGCCTGGACGGATTAACCGTTGATATAAGAGGGACTATAAGGATGTATATTAAAGACTGATGAATGACTACTTCATTGATAATCCAACCTATGATATAAGTTTGTTCCGTCATCGATTTTGCATGGCCCTGGATGTTTTCTCTAAAACTTATCTCAAACTACATGAAAACAACCCATATTTCACTTACAGGTTAAATGGAGCACTAGAACCCAAGATTTTTACCCACATCAAAATCTCGACTGCTTTACGTATGTTAAGCTATGGAACATCTGGCAATTAGACGAATATTTTAGAATTTGCATCGTCAACAGCGATAGTGTGCTTGAAGGAATTCTGCAAGATAGTGATCGAATAGTTCAGCGAGTAATACTTACGAATGCCCTGACTAAATGATGTAGCCGGAATACTATCTAGAGGAGAAGTTATAGGTCTTCCAAGTATGCTTGGAAGTTCGGACTACATGCATTGGGCATGGGAAAACTGTCCGATTGGTTGGAAATCAATGTTCACGGGGCACAAAAAGGTGCCAACAATGATCCTATAAGCAGTAGCTTTCGAAGATTTATGGATTTGGCATGCTTTCTTTGGAGTGTCAGGTTCATTAACTGACATAACGTTTTAAAACAATCATATTTGTTCTCCAAACTGTCTAACAGACTATCATAGGACGTTACATACAAAGTCGGTAATGTCATGCATCGAACTGGATATTACCTAGTGGATCGCATTTATCCAAAGTGGAGAACTTTAATGTAAGGCTATAAGGTCCGAAAAAACGACAAAGATAGTTATTTTACTGAAAAAGTGGAATGCTATAGAAAGGGCATCGAACGTACGTTTGGTGTCTTACAAGCAAGGTTTCAAATTTTACGAAACCTTGTCCGGTTTCATGACATAAGAGTTCTTTTTAAAATTATGTATGCTTGTATAATAATTCATAACATGATTATGGAGTCTGGAAGAGGTGGGTATAAAAACCAAAAAACTAATTACCCCGACATGTTTAAAGGTTCTAACAAAAGACCTAAGAGAAACATTAATTCGATGGAGAAGTATGTTTCCATGGTGCAACATATTGAAGATCAAGCAGCACACTTTCCATTGTGTAACCAATCGGTGGAGCATTTGTGGGCACATAGAGGAAGGAACAGTAAGAATTCTTAGTCATGCATATTACAGTTGTTTATGGAATTGTTGATGAAGTTGTATGTTTACTAATGTGTTTACTATACCATATTTTAAAGCTTGTATGATGAGCATTTTGTAATGTTAATGTGGAACTTGTTTACTAAAATGTTGTCGGCCTTAGTTCTAAATACAAAATGATATGATAATACTACAACACATACAACAAACACCAAATACACACCTAAAACAAAAGACACAAAGCAACACTAAATAAGTACAATACAGATACACATCTAAAACACATCACTAGACGTTCCACTTCCACTTCTGCTTCCATTGTCTCTCACTTTCTTATAAGTTTCCAACTACTGGTTACAAGTTCTTGCTACAAAGGAGAAAGCTTGCTGAAATCACAGGTCATCGGTCTGATATAGTTCTTCTCTCGCATCAAACCTTCCTTCCGCTCTTGGGCTGGTCTCTGGAACTCTCGATCTTCCATAATAGCATTCTGAAACTCCATTTCACTGCGACTTCTTTATGCTGAAATGTTGGCTCAATGCTCTCTTGTTTCTCTAGCATACTTATCTAAATTTCCTATGAATCTTGAAAATTCCGCACTCTACTGCTCCAACTTAATTAACTTGTTTCTACTAAGAGGATGTCCATCGTCGTTTCCAAATGGTGGCAATCTTTCCTGAGAACTAGGATCGCTCCTTAGACTTGAATATGAATAATTCATTCTTCTGGCCTTATTTTGTTGCTCGAACATGAAGTTGTTAGGGTTCTTCCATTTTGGTAGGGAGGAGAGAAGCTCAAAGCACGCTTGAAACTTGATGGATGGCCATATTGCAGTTGATAAGCCTTACGTGCTTCTTCTATTCGGAGAACAAAGCCAGAAGTGTATGAATATACAGAAAAATTCAAAAACTATACCATTTCAAAAAATATGCAATAAAATAATATTTCACTTACAACGCCATAAGGAGTGGCATTGCTTTGCTATCTATTCTCCAACCTTGTAAGTATTGCCAAATAGTTTTGGCATGCCGAGTTCATAACTCGATATCCTCCTCTAAGTGCACCCCGGGTTCTCTTCAACAGCTCCAAGGTGTTATAAAAATCTACAACTATTTCCCAAAAAATTTGGCCTTTCATATTATTACCGGTAATACTATCTTATGAAATTCGTATCCATGATTTAGCAAGTGAAACATATTGTTGAGAAGCAAACTTAACTTGTTTTTTTTTCTATAGTTGGCTGTTTCAGCTTCCCTTTCGACATTTTCCGCGTTAATGTCTTCTATGCCAATGTCCAATTCAGCAGTAATTAAATCCCTACGCCGATTGTTGAACATGTTGCTTAAGGATTTCCACTTCTTCTTATTATTCCGGGCTCTGAGGCCCAGGCATCTCTTCAACGGCTTCGTCATTGCCGTCTTCCATATTTTCTGCATCGCCTTCTTGATCTCTGTCCTCTTCCTCTTTCTCCTCCTCCGAACTGCTAATGATTTCTTCATTAGTAGGAGCCTTTCCTGCGTACGAATATTGCCTCAAGAGATTCTGCATTGCTTCATGATCATGTGCTCTAAATATTTCGCGCTAAGATGATTGTGTTGTAGTCGGTCATTTTGCATCATCAAAGACATATACGAAGAATGAACTTCATATGCGCCAAAAGAAGGACGTTGTTGCTAATACGGTTGTGGAGTGGTAGAATGGAAATAAGATGGTTGTTTACGAGGAAATCTTGGAGGAGCGTGCGGTCAGTAAGATTGGATATAGGGAACATTTGAATATGGCGTATAAGCATATTCGTGTGATGGACGAAGTGTTTATTGTTGATTTGGTGGACGTTGGTCGGAAAAGCCAATAGAAGGGTATGTGGACATAGGTATAGGTTTTTTGATCACTACATTTCTTGCGGAACGTTTGGATGAGGAAGACATTTGAAAAATTAATTTGATTAGAGGAGAAAGAAGTGATAAGAAGTGGTGTGGAAGGAGGAGGAGGGGAGGGGTTTATAAGGGTAAGAGAAGTAGCCATTAAAACTAGCCGTTATTGGTCAATGGCTAGTTCTTTTTAACGGCGAAAACTTCACCGTTATAAAAACTAGCTACTTTTCAATGAACTATCCATGAAATTGGTTTGAATTAGCCATGGGGAAGTGAACAAATCACACCTACTTGTTTCGTGGCTAGTTTTTCAACTGAACAAGTCATTATTGATTGTACCCTTACTTTAGATGGAATCAGATTGTCTTCTTATGACATGGAGATGCATTTTCTTGAAGAAGTGGACTAGGCTACAGAACAAAGAGGGAAGTGTTTGTTTTGAATTTTTCTCAATTCACTCTTTAAATCCTAAAGTTTTCATTCCTCACAAACATCACCTAATCCTCTTCTTCTTCTTCTCTCTGACACTTATCACTTGTCTCGATATTGATGAAGCTAATAAATCAAAAACGCATTCATAGATAGTTTCTTTAGCATCCTTGGCCATTTTCCTATTAGTAAGTAGATCTTTCTTCACAATCCGACTGATGTTCACGATCTGAAGAAACTGATCCTATTCACGACCATTACGACTTCCATCCTCATGCTTTGTGCTACTTTCAGGGTTGTCACCACCAGGAATAGCAGAAAGGTCCAAAGTTGAAAACCATTATTATATTAAATCATGTTTCGGATTTTATGTGCATAGGATTTCGTGAGTAATCTATACACTCTATTGCACAACATATTTTCTCACTTTTTTGTTCGATGTGTATTATAGTGATGCGTGGGAGAGTATGCTAAGGGAAAATGGAAATTATAGAGAAGATAAAATGGTAGTGGACAATGTTTTTATGGCACCATGAATCTAAGGATAAGTGGAATAGTTAATGAAACGATCCTGACTCGGCCTTCGAAAATCGACACCCGTACTTCACTTGTACTCGAATGCCACAGATTCAAACGCCGAATCTGGCTCGCCGGAGCTTATAACACAGTAAGCATAACAACATAGCAGAAGAAAAAAATGAATGATATCATATACAACTCCAATGAATACAATATCCAGCATGATATACAACAATGATATCAATATGATTCAACGATTTCAGAGAAAATAATAATGATACAGCGGAAATAACAGAAGTGATAACTCCAAATGATCAGTCAGAGAGAATGAGTCCAACAACTCCAACATCAAGCTCGAACCACCATCACATTGCACCAAGATAAGCAACGTCAGTCGTGAACTCCAAAAACTGAACTAGCTCCAGATAATCTACTAAACCTGACTATTTGAAAAGAAACCCAACTCTAGACTGCCCATGTGGAAAATTGTGGGTACCCAGAGTTTAGGAAGGGAACAATAAACTCCGAGTCATTCATGGGACTGGTGTGAGTAACAAAAACATTTGGTTTGAAATAAACAGTTCATAAGAGAAATCCGATATGCTTTTTGGAAAATGAAACTACCATAAGGCCTCCCACCACACACACAATGCAAATGCAGAACTGGAGGAGATTTCTCCTTATGATAGTCAAATATGCTTAATACGAGAAAAATCTCTTTTTGATATTATTATTAGTGCATAGTGCAGAAACATTTCGAAAATATAATATAAATCTTAGCCAGCATAGGTACCATTATACTATGCCTATTATAGCTGCCACCTGAGGTGACAGGTTATACAAATTGCAATCGTAAAGGGCTCATATTGTTTCTTTGGATTTTCCAACCAATGGTCAGGCTAAGGAACTTCCTATGCCACGTAGGAACGCCTCTGGAGGGACGCCCCGAGAGACAACTGCCACTACGCCATAAATGACCTTCTGCAACATTTTTGCAAGGTGTTGCCAGCTAAAATGTTGCGATAGATATAAAATTTTGGTCCTACTGCAACGTTGTATTTTTAGTGTTACCTTAGCCATAAAAATGTGTTGCTCTAGCTAAACAAGTGTAACACGATGCAACATTTTTATAAAGTGTTGCTATAGATGTATTCAAATTAAAAAATTAATAAAATTAGTAATCCGCGTGAAAACGATCCAACGGTCTATATTTAATCTGATTGTAAAAATGGATCGCCGCTACAATTTTCCCCAAATTTTCGTTTTCCCGCCTGAACTCCATTAGATCCCTTTCGGTTTTCATTTCTCAAATCAAAAAGCAAATAGAATACTTCAATGGAATTTCGAAAATCCTAAATTGATTACTCGCACTTTGTTCATCGATTTGAATCACAAACATCACCGTTCAAATCATGGAATCTGTAGCCCTCTCCTCTTTCAACACCCTCTTCTTCTGCCGCCCAATTTCTCAAATCGCGAAAAGAACGTGTATTTCTCAAATCGAAATAAAAACACTCAATCCAAACTTGTTCGCACCCAGACAAAATTCTCAATCAAAATAAAATTGTTTGATTCAGGCGACTTAGGTGATTTTAGGTTTAGGGTTCGAAGAATTTGAGGTTGCGGTTTAAGAGTTTCTGGAATTAGAGGGGGCACGAAGGTGGTTTCAGATTTGGAGATCGTGAATTGGGTCTGGTCGCGAATGCAATCGGCGATTTGTGGCTTGATGATTTGTGGTTTGAATGAAGTCGCTAATGGAGTCTGGTTCAGGTCGTTTGGATTTTTTGTGTTTTTTTGTTTTTTTTGAATTGGTGGTCGGGATTGTTGAGAAGATGGTCGATGTAGACAGAGTGAAGGCTGTTGTGGTGGTAGACCGTGAATGTAGGTGTCGTGAATGCTGTGAGGTGGTTTGAGGGTTTGGGTAGTTTCAGGTGGGATGAAGGAAGTGTTGAATGGTGATGTATGAAGGCAGTGCTCAAATCAGAAACACATTGATTGGTGAAGGTGCTCTTGTTCGTGTAATTCAAGACTCTGCTTCATTATTAAGGCATTTTCTACTTAGCTGGTGTTGATTATTTTCCAAATTATTCAATGCAGTGATGGAGCAATTCCTGCTACCACTCTGATAATGGGAGGAAACCCTATCAAAGGTGAAATTTTATTAGTCAAGCAATGTTTCTTTTTTATAGAAAATGATGTGATAAAAATTATGTTTTTAATAATATGATTTTCAGGTTTAAGGGGATCAAACCTTTGCTTATCGCTCATATTTGGAGTTCTAGCTGTTCGTTATATTTTGCTGCCTTTATTCGGCATAGTTATAGTCAAGGGAGCAGTGCATATAGGACTTGTGCATGCTGATTCATTTGTGCATCATTTTACGTCGTTTCAAAGAAGGCTCGACCTTCCGAAATCGGATGAATCGGGCGGTGCCCACTTGTTCGATCCCCGCCGGGACTGCGGTGCCCCGGACCCCCGCCGGCGCTGCGCCCGGACCCGCTTCTCGGCTCGCCTTCGGCTCGGCACTCGGCTCGCCTTCGGCTCGGCATATATTTGTCAGTGTCGGTGTCTGTATAAATTGAAAGTGCATATGTAATGAGTGAACTGAGTGATGTAGTGAGGAATATCTGTATATGTGAATATCAGTGTTATATATCATTGAATTGTAAAATAGTGGAGTCAGGGATTTGTACTATTTCAAATGTTGAAATAAAATATTTATTTAAATAAATTACTGTTTAAATATCAAATTCTGTGCAATAGCATTTTATTAAATAAATATTTATTTTTATTAAAAAATCAAATATGCTCTACATTGTGGGCCCCACAAATTCAAAAAGTTCATATCTATAGCAACATTTTGGAATGTTGCTACAGATACCTATGGGTGTTGCCATAGACCCAAATAGGGTTCTATTGCAACAATATTACTTATGTTGCCTTAGATAGTCAAAATGTTGCCTTTGAGGTCTAAGGCAACGGCAAAAATTGCATCACCCTAAAAGTGTTGCCATAGACCTATGGCAACATTTTTCGGGCCTGAGCCAACATTTTTTTTGTGTTGCAGTAGGCCATTTATGGCGTAGTGTGCTCTCTGCCAACACAAGGCCGGTTACCCCCTTCTCGGGTAGTAAACCTGAGATATACCACCCCCGGTTGTTTGCGACCTTTATCCGAGGCCTCGATCACACAACAACAATCACACAGTAAATGAGATTGGAGCAACCACACAGGTAAATATCTGGGCTCCATACCATGATACCACCTTTTTCCAGAAGGAATGGACATACCCTAGGGGAGCTACCCCTGAAACCTTGCCGCATCTTTCCTGTTTCGACCATTTCCGGTTTGTGAAGCTCGATGAGGTCTCGTCCACAAAGCTACGCTTTACACGAAAGCCATGCTTTGATCAACAAATGATCAGCAACACACAGCAACACTTAGTATGCCACACTACCAAATTGGGAGTATATCACTGATAACCTTCAATTACATAACCTCTGAGCTCGTACGTCTCAGAGAAGGGTGTTAAGCTAAGAGAATAAATCTCCGCCACCAAACAGAAATGTATTTGAAAGAAATCAGCTTTATATCTCAAAGTGTAATGTCAGACATACGTCCATACAAGTCTGTTCCGGGTTCGAACAGAATCGAAGGCACTTCCAAAGAAGCCCTTGCAATCCGGGTATTCACAATCCCGATTGGATTTCCCATCACTTAGGGAATCTCTATACCGGCGCGACTCAGTGCAGAGACAATCGTTAGGTTATCCTATCGTTCTCGCAAACACCCGGTCTTCAACACCGGTCTTCAAATGCTATCCATTTACGTCGTGTCATTATTCGGAATGGGTTATATGACACAAAGTCCTCTCCCGCCTAAACCGAATAATGAGTGCAATATTTAAAACATATGAATATTGGGATTTCATTTAAGTCACAACTTATTACCCAAAAATTTTCTTCAAATGGTTTAAACACATTACCATTTTAATCTTTTACACAAAAAGATTTATCTCACAAAGTTCACCCAGTTTCACAAAGATCTATTCATAGATTTTCAAATCGATTTCCATTTCAATCGGATTAACTCATTAAATCTTTAAATCAAAGATTTAATTGATAGCTTTCAAAACAATTCCATTTCGACCTTTTATACAAAAGGTACACCTTTCCAATTTCAAAACAAAGTTCAATAATCTTTCACAAAGATTTATTCATAACTCGGAAAACCATTTTTATTTCAATTTGAAATTCTTTTGACACAAATTGGAAATTCATTCCTTATATGAAAGCTTCTATTATTTGAAAACAAACAATTTTCATTTTGGAAAATCTGATTCATTTATACGAGTTAAAGTCCCTGGGTTAAATTCAAATTCTCAAAACCATACTTTTAAAATGGTTTAAATTCATATAAACACATTTATAACATCTTTACCATAATTTCCAACCATGGAATTCAATTCCAAATTTTGAATTCAAATTCAAATTAAATTATTTAAATTGGAAACTTTACCAAGTTATTCAAAATAATTTTTCTCTTAAAAACTCCTTTTCAACAACTTTAACATTTAACCCAAATCCATTTCCAAATTTAATTGAAATTAAAATTTCAATTTCAAAAATATTAAATTTAAATCATCTGTGACTTAACCAATTTCCTCGTGAAATCCATATTTGTGTGTGTAAAAGTGTGGTCCAGGGGTTTTACACAATAGTGCAACATCATTCAATCATCACAGATTCAAATACAACAATATATTTTATAAGCGGTATAAACTATAACGCTCATCCTTATTCACAGATCCACAGATAAATCACAGATAGATAATATAAATAAATAAATAAATTACATTCATCACAGCTTGAATCAAAACAATTCTAATCACAAAGCATCACACAGCAGAGATTACAAAACAATTCACAGCATTCAATAGAATACAATCATCCATAAGTGAAACCAATTAAGATATCCGATTTATCTAAACCAGATCATTTGCCTATAGATAATTCTAGTCAGGGTTAATTAATAATCAATTAATTACAAACATTTATTTAATTATTCTTTAATTAATCATTAATTACCCTTTAATTAATTATACTCTAATTACATTAAGTAATTATCCTTAATTAATTACACAAATTAATTATTTTTAACCAATTACAGTAATTCACCTTTAATTACTTCATAAATTAATTAACTAAAATTAATTACCTTAATCCTTGATTAATTACATTAATTAATTACCTCGTAATCACTTATCATTGATGAATTAATCTTTATTAATCAACCCTTAATTACATCATTAATTATATTAATTAATGATCACTAATTACTTCTTTAATTAATTACTCTATTTACATTAATTACATCAAGTAATTAATCTTTAATTAATCTTAACAAATCTCATTTATTAATTAATCCTTCCTTTACAATTTCTTTAATTTAAACTTTTTAAACATTTGAATTTATAAACTTTATTTTATTCAAAATCTTGAATTCAAATTTAGATTTAAATTCAGATTTTAAAACTTTGATTTAATCTCTGTTTAAATCATTCCTTCATGATTTCAAATTCCATTTTAAATTTAAATTGTTTAAAATATATTTTCAAATTGCTTAACCATTTTTAGTTATTAGACAATTAAAATTTAAGACTTGATTTATTTCCAAAGTAGGTTTCAAAACTAACTAGAATTTATATTTATACTTGAATTTAAACTCAGTTTAAACCTTCATTTATAAATTCAAATCTCAGTTTTAAATTAAAAAAAAAAACAGGTTTGAAAATCTGAAGCAAAGCTATACCCGAGCCAAACACTTGTTTACCCGAGCTCAACTTCGGGTTATCTCACATCTTCCCTTACCCTGCTTTAATTAAAAAAAACTTAGATTTTATTTTCGTTAAAAATCTGGAAAGTTAAACACTCACGTTCCCGAAGACAAACTCGAGAAAAACTGCTGAACCCCCGAGTTTCCTCTCGAGCCACTTCCCTTACCCAACTTTTGATACAAACTGATGCCGTGCACGTGCACAATGGCTCAGCCTCGCTCCGACCATCATCGTCGTTGCCAACAAGTCGTTGCTGGCCTCCTCCATCGATCCCAACAAACCAGGTTTTGATTCGAGCTTGAAATCGAAATCAAGCTCGAGCTCACCCAATCTTTAATGAACTTAGTTACCAAAACCACTTCGTTCCATCAACCAAGATCACCAGAGGCCACTCGAACTACACCAGAGCTTCGCCTTGACTTCCAGCCTCGATCCCCCACCTCGCGATCGAACCCGAACCAACCCCGACGTCGCAAAAGCCCCTAAAACAACGTTGATAAAAATAGGTATGAAACCCTACATCACTGGAGTACGGCCACCACGATCATCTAGAAACACTCCTAGCATTTTTCCTAGGTTCACCAACCTCCAAACTTCCTCCAACCTCGACCGTGACGACCAACACCTCATCGTTCATCAAAAATCATCACAAACCCAAATTCTGGACAACTCGAAATCTCTCATCGAATATAGACTTAAAAATTATGAAATGATTTCCAAAAATCATCGTTTAGCAATACGAGTTCATTCATATAATCAGAACTTGAAATCCAAATGTATGATTTTGAACTAATTTTAGATTATCACTGTAAATTTTAATTTTTGAAATGATTACTCAACAAATCCACTTGAATCTATTTTTAAAAACGATATTACACACATGCGAACACTTTTCATTCAGAGATTAAATCCTAAAAGTGTTTAAGTGGGATGATTTGCATTTTTGAATAGGTTTAAAACCTGTAAAGTAAGAACAGAGGTAATTTTCCTTTATACAAACATGCACACATACATTTACAAACATGTAGCTGCATTCACACAACCATACAAGCAGATTCCACATCATACTTCAAGGATTATCAAGATAAAATAGGTTTAAGATTTCAATAAAGGAGGTTTACTCACTTGATTTTCCAGAAAAACAGAGTTTGCTTGATGAAACAGGCTTGTGAAAGTTGCAAGTTGAAATTCTTCACTTGATCTTCTGGTTTGAATTGATTTGTTTTGATGTTTAAGTTGAATTCTTGTTTGAGTTTCAGCTAGTATTTTCTTTCAGTTTTTCACAGCTTGAAGTGGAACGAATTTGAAATGAGGATGATGGAAAGATGAAGTTTACAGGAGATGATGATATTTGTACAAGTGATATTAATGTCTTTGTACAATACAAGATGATATTTTATTTTTACAATACAAGGTCAGATATTTTTTTATATTTGGTCGGCTGATATGATAATATGGTGGTTTGTTTCATAAGCTAATACTTATCCATTGTTTTTTTTCACTTTTTTTTCATATTTATCCTTTATATATTTGAATATACATAGATATTTATATCTTTCTTTTCTTTGTGTTTCATTCTTGAATATATATTTTTTGTTCCTTTGTCTTCTTTTGCAAGCTAATAAATATTTATTATAAAATTTACTGTAATATTTATTGTTTTATTTTCTATTTCTATTTCTAATATAGACCATCAATCCTAAATTTTATCATTATAATTTATCTTTAAACCATTTAATTAAAATTTAATTCAAACTCAATATATATACATATATTTAAATTCATATGATTTAATATATATTCTATTTGAATTGGGGAAACTCGCTTCAATTTACAATTAATTTTACAATTTTAATTCAAAAATTCAATTAATTATCAATTTAAATTTAATTAAAATCCGGGGTCGTTACAGTTAATGAATTATTTTAAAAAAAATCATTTATTAAACCTAGCAAATAATTTATTTTTTAATAGTTTTAGATTATCACACGGATGATTAAATTTAACCGTTGGATTTAAAAATTGAAACAAAAATCTCAACGGTTGTGAATTCATTCAATTAAACACAACTCAGTGACCGAATTAATGACTGCCATATGGTCTTTAAATATGTATTAAGTTTTTGCAACTGATTTGAAATTGAAATTCAATCGCTAGTTATTGAAACTAAAGACACATTTTTCAGTCTTTGGTTTGTCTTTAATTACAAACTGTTTGTACCAAAAATGGGCACAACACTCTTCGGAAGTTTTTGAAGAGATAAAAGTGAAGAAAGAAAATTAAAACTGAGAATTATCTAACAAAAACTCCAAATAACAGAAAGTAAATTGCAAAGACAAGCGATTTAGAGTGGTTCGGCGTTTCGCCTACGTCCACTATGAAGTTTTATGATTTTATTGCTCGATACTTGAAGATTACAATTCTTTATACTGTAATACAACTGAAATTATATGCTAAGTCTCGGTCTAAAGCAGCGGTGGTGTTCTAGAGTAAATCTGGCAGAATTTGGGCGCTCTTTAGTACTTAGAATTGTCCGACCCCTTTTCTGAATGACCAGGGGCTCTATTTATAGGTGTAGGAGGCAGATATTTCACCTAAAATGAAGGGAGACCAGTTCTGATACGTCAGGGGGCCCACATGGCCGAAATCTGGAGATCCGGGCCCACTTTGGGATCGATTCGACCCTTGGTTCGAATCGATCAAAAAATCATCCAATCGAGCCAAAATTTTGTGTGAATATTCTTCATCATGTGCTTAAGCTTCTGTGAAAATTTCATGACATTTGGACTTGTAGAACTCGAGTTATGATCGATTCAAGTTGAATATTTTCGTGTCCTTCGTCCCATGGATTCGTTCGAATCGAACTGGTTCGAATCCATAGGGTCGAATCCAGGCTCCTGTACGTTAAGGCGCTGACGTGGTGCACGTGCTTCGGGTCAATTCCTCTTTTTTCTCCGAGTTTTACTGGGTCGAACCCTTGGTTTTAACTGTGGTGGATTCGAGATGTTTGGATTCGAAGGTGGGAATGGATTCGAGGCAAGGTGCGTTCGAATCGGTCATGGTCTATACTTGTTGATCGATTCGAAGTCGTTCAAACCGTATGGATTCGAATGCCAGGCATAGGATGGTTCCAGTGTGCTCGTTCGTATCGATTGTTGGGAAACAATAGGCGATCGATACGAAGTTACCTTTTAAGGATGGATTCGAACCAACGACACCGGATGGATTCGAAGTGATTTGCCTCTGTGATTTCGAAGGAATTCGTTTCGATGGAGTCGAAGACCTGCAGCTCTTATGGATACGAAGTAGATGGAGTCGAACATGATGGATTCGACGCAATGTTCTTCTGATCGATTCGAACCAACCTTTCCTCATGGATTCGAGCCTAGCCTATTTCATCCATTTCCTTTTGGCGATATCTTGAGCATACGAACTCGGATTGTCCTGAAACTTGGAACGCGGGTTCCCTTGGCTTTTCTTGACGCGCTTTATCAATTGTAGCCCGATCCGGACTTGGACAAATTTCATCGATATCCATGGTTAAGTAGTGCATAACGAACTTTTACGACGAACTGTCTTCAGCTTTATAATCAACTTTTTGGTGTCACGGCCTTGCCAAAAGGCGGGATAACATTTGCCCCACAAAGTACGTCTTGTGTAAACATGACGTGCTTTGATAAACTGCAGTCTCTCATTGGACCGTTATGACATGCTTTACCGAAAGTTGTATTCTGTATCGCTGTAAGTGGCCGTCGTATAATAGTGACTGGATGTTAGTTCTTTGTATCATGACGAGATGAACATTTGATCCCTATAAATGACAAAGATTAAACACTAGTCAGACATATGTGCATATATGTACCACTTTGACTTTGGTGAACGTTGCATGTTTGCAAGTCGTTGCCAGTTTTGGTTTGTTACCGAATTCTGCATCGATCCTCTCCTAAATCGATTTGAGATTCGAGTTTAATCAGTGCTTTGACGATTGTCTATGATTATCCCTTGGTATCGATCCTCTCCTGAATCGTTGTACAAGGTAGATAAGTACTAATTTTTATATTCGAAGCGATGCTTTTATTCCCATTCGATCGTTTTTGATGGATTCGAGAAGATTACTCGAATTGATACTCTTCGTTATGCTACAAGTCGATAGTTTTGAAGTTGGCACTCCGAATCGATGGTTTTCGGATGGATTCGAAGCTTGGATGGATTTGGAATTGAGGGATTCGAACTTAACTGTTCGAATCGATGGAGTCGAACGTCCACCTGACCCTTCTGACGCCGTACCTCGAATCGATGTCATGGATTCGAAGGAAAAGTCTCGAAGTTGTCTGGTGTATATATTTGAGTCCAAATTGACAAAGTCATCTGATCAGCTTCGAATCGATGGATGCCTTGCAGTGATCGATTCGAAGATACTCATTCGAATCGATGAGCTGGACCCGTTATTTCCGGTTGCGCTTGACCGGGAGACGAATCGTCTCGTTTCCCCTATATATACCGGGGTCCTGTTCATCTTTAACTTTTTACTTTTACTGTTTCCTTGCCTTCTTCTTCGTATCGATCCTTCAGACTTGAGAGAGACGCTACTCCGATTCGATCAAAAACCTTCAATCCTTCAACCACAATTATAATAAATCAGGTAATTAACGCATACGGCCAAACCACGAACGATGGAACTGGAAATTCTTGCCATCATTCTTGAATTCTTCTGAGGTTAACTTCGAAGGGTATCGAGATCTGAGTGAAATCAATCGAATCGAGGGATGGTGCGCGACAAAGTGTTGAGATCTTAAGGAATTACTTTTCTCTTTGCCTCGTATCGATCTGGGATGAGGTAGTTCGAATCGATCTTGATTGCACGTGGCTTCAAATCGAAGCTTGCGAGATGAAGTGGTTCATATCGATCGATTCGAACTCATAACCCTTCGATCGATTCGAAGATGCCGGGCCTGATCGATTCGAAGATGTTGTTCTTGACTGTCGTGAATGCTATCCTGATGGATTCGAAGCGTTCCTTCAATCGATACGAGATATCGTTCCAATGTCCATATCGATATGGAGTGCAACGAGTCATCCCTGATCGATTCGAAGCACATCGAGTCGATTGGTTTTTATT
Source organism: Allium fistulosum (assembly GCA_030737815.1). NCBI lineage: Eukaryota > Viridiplantae > Streptophyta > Magnoliopsida > Asparagales > Amaryllidaceae > Allium > Allium fistulosum. Next base: position 76,660,866 of record CM060906.1, read on the forward strand.
CGATCGTCCTTAACTCAGAGAATGCAATATCTCTGGCTCGCTCCATGGATTCGAACGTGACCAATTTTCAGTCGAAACTTGACGAACTTAATGAAATTTAGCATACTTCACTCCGACGAGCTTCAGCCTTGCCTAATTGGACTTGACTATAGGACTGTACTTGACTCCCCTTTGAAGCTTGTCGATGGAACCATGACTTAACCAATAATACGACTGATTTATACTTGAAGTGGTCAGTAGCGTCTGGATGGCGTGGAAGTGACGGTCAGCGATGGCGGTCATTTTCATTCTCAAATTCCCAAGTTTCGTTGTACGGACATCTTGCTTCAATCTGTAAAATCTGCTTAAGTAATGCACAACACTTGTATTGCACGACACATTCATACACACTACACTGGGGCATGCACGGGCTGTTTATGAACTTAACGTTGCTTTCTGATGAGTTAGTTAATTATGGAATCTTCGAGCTCCCAACAACAAAAGGTACAGAGCTCGACTCCTCCGGTGCTCGAGATTCCCGATATTCCTGCCGATGTGATCGATCCAGCTCCAGATGAATTGCCAGAGGCAATATTTATCGAGGACCCCGTTGACTCTGTCCAATCTAACATTTCTGAATCCTTATTGGGCCGAATTTGCTTGAAACATAACATATCTCTGGACGATGTGTTATTACCCAGTGCCGCTGATAGACCACACAATCCGCCCGAAGGATATACAGCTTTCTATCGCCATCCTTGCGCGGCCGGAACTCTCCCTCCTTTCAATCAGTATATCAGAGGGATGCTATCATATTTAGGAATCGCTCCTTCACAACTTCATCCCAACGGGCACGCATTGCTGAACAGTGCCTTCGTCATATTTATGGACTGTCTCTTTCGCTCGCCAAGGCCAACTGAGATTAGACATATATTTAACTTCAAGAGTAGGGGTGATAGCCCGTCTTTTACATTCCTGGAGGCAGTTAGGAATTGCCAAGTTGTTGTCGGAGCCTGGACCCGACTGAGTTATTTCAAGAACGAATGGTTCTATGTTCGATGCCCTCCGGGTTTTGCTAGGCAATGGTTGTCTAGACGTAAGCGCCTTAACCTGTTCTCTTGACCAATTGCTTTTTGGCGTTAGTATTGACATCTTATTTCTCTTACAGCCATTATTTCCAGACCCGATGGCGGGTACTTCAGGGGTATAGTCCGAAGTCTTCAAGAAGTTCCGAGTGAGCTAAGACATATCGACTCGGTGATGAATGACTATAACTTAAGAACTCTCGGTCTGATCGAAATCAATCAAAGTATATTATCGAAGGGTTGGCAAAGCCTGCCTCCAAGAAGGAGAACAAGAAGAAAACCAAGAAGAAAACCAAGAAGAAAATGGCGAAGAAACCGCTCGGAATCACCATAACCGAAGCGAGTGATGGAGCAAGAACTCATACAGATTCGGAGCCGATGGCTGATCTCTCGGGAAACTTTGAAGAATCGGGAGAAAAACGGAAAGGCAAGGCCGCCGTTTCCAAAAAACTTAAGTCCAAGGGGGGAAATCTGTAGATGTGTTTCCTCCCGCTTCCGGAGTCATGATTTCTGAGGCCGCCCCTTCTCATTTGAGAGATTCTTTCAAAGGGCTTGACGATATTCCTATCCCAGATTATATATCGATTTCTCATAATCCTGGGTTGGAGGAATTTCAAGATGTCCTAAATATGAACGAGCCCTTTCCTTTAAGTGCGGTCAACACTTCCGGTCGGTTTGGGGGTTTTCACATTTACACACACTTCCACAGCACTTCATGACTTTTGCACAGTAAACATTGCTTTATCGGATCCTAACCCGTAATCCTTTTTTATCGCAGGTGAAATGTCAGGCAGAGGCTCCACTTTGGATAGGCTCCGAAACGTGCGCCAATCTTCTCCATTTTATGATTCCTGCAGGAGAGAGACAGATAGGGATCATGGGCGAGGCTATTCAAGTCAAGAACGTTATGATAGAGATAGAGATTACTCGCGTGGCCGTTCTGGCCATGATTACTCTGACAGAGACCGGGGATATCAGTACCGACCCCGATCTCGCTCTCCTCCACCTCCTAGGGCCCCAGTTGATCTTCCCGGGCCTTCTCAACAGCAACAGCCACCTTCTCAATCTTCTCGGCCTAATACTCAGCAGCCAAGAATGGAACCGACAACAGCCGCTATAATAGAACAAGCTCCGGCTGAGTTGTCAAGTGAGGGAGCCATCAAACTTGCGCAAATGAAAAGAGATTTTCCTGAAATTTGTATGGATGCTTATGTCTTCCCTCCTAATATTAAAAGAATTCCTCCGGATGCTGAGAACATTGCTCATAACTATATCCGTGACTTCTATGCTCAGTATAAGGAGTGGTACAAAGCGGCAGCGAAAGCATCGAGGGTAGCTTTTGACCGGGCGGGGATTATTGCTGAGCGCGATGCTGACATTGTTAAACAGAAATGTATTATTCAGGTTCTTCAATCCGAAATGGAGACGCTCCGGAAGTCAGAGCTTGAAGCACTTCAGAAACATGAGGATGCCGTGGCCAAAATGGCGAGGATGCAACAGGAACACTGTGCCACGGTAGAAGAGATGGGCCACCGCAACACCACCATTGCAGCTGAGCGAGACTTAGTCGTTAAAGAGCCGAACGAGCTCAAGGCCAAATTTGCCGAAATGGTGAAGGAGAAGGATGACGCAAACGCCACTGCACAAGAGGCTTGCGACCAAGCGGTATCTCTCAGGGCCGAACTTGCTGCGGCGCCGGTCAAGACTAAGTCTGCGGAAGCAGAAATCCAAAAAAAGATTTTGGAGGAGAGGTCTAGGCTTGATGCTGAGTTTGATGATCTCTTGGTCACGTACAACGCTAATGTTCTGGAGCACAGAAATTTAGCGTGGCTGGGAGATGACTCCATGATCCTGTACAACGCCTGGACCCGGCTGGTGGATGAAAAGAGAGCAGCGCATCCAGATGAAACACTTGATGACTTTGAGTTGGAGATGTGTTTGCTCACCGAGGATAAGAGGAAGGTCCTTCATGAGGCGGTGATTTCTATGGCGAAAGAAAAGCTTGGTGTTCGATCTCTAGAGACAGGCGAAGGCTCGGGGATCGTGCATCACAAGTCAAGTGTTGAAGCTGTAATTCCAACATTGCCCGAAACCACTGGTGCGGTAGATCCCCAGTCTGTTCCTGCATATAATCCTGACCAACCGCTATTATCTTCCGCCGATGATTCTGCCCACGTTCCGGTCCAGACTAAGGAAGGTATTTGAACGCTTCCCGCATTTTAGTTGTGAAGAACCTTAAGCAACACACTTGGCTAACAATTTTCGCTTTGTCGCATTTCAGTGACTGAAGTCGTTGTTTCTGCGCCTCTTGCACTATCAGTTCCATATCAAACACAAGGGGCTGTTTTTACTGAAGCCATCACGACTTCTACCTTGGTTGGCGAAGAGGGAGATGCAAACATGTTTTCTTTTAGTGCTCAAATGATTGAGGAGCTTCTTAATGAACCCATCAATCCCTCAGTTAATCCGTCCGATGCAATGAGCGGGGCTGCTCTGGCCGTTAGTTCATCTATGCCAGCTACTGGTACATCCGATGTGGCCCAAGCATCCCGCGAGGACGAAGTTCTTGCTGAGATTGATGCCGAGATGGCAGTAGGGACTGCTGGTATGAATCCGTCAGGGCCTGCCCCATTAATGGTGATCTCACCGGGCGGTACTGTAGTTATTGAAGCTGCTCCTGCCCCACCCCCTGTTACTGTTCCCATGCCTTCAACTCGTCCCCCGAGAAGAATTTCCGTCGTCTCAAGCTCTGAGGAAGACGTTGATATTATGTCGCTGCCGGAGGACAAGCCTGAAAAGAGTAAGCGGTTGAGGGTAAAATCAGGTAGCGGATCTGGCGGAGCTACCCCGAAGAAGAAAATACGGAAGAAGAAAGATTGAACTCTTTCTTTAACTTTCTGTTGTGCAGGGTAGTATTTTGTTGATTTTTCTATAGCCGTGTATAGATGTGGATTCGGCTCCCACTAGCAGAATTTTTTGAAACACTTGGTAATCAGATTCTTTTTGTTGATAGTGGAAATGAAAACTTATTCCCTTTTGTCTTCAACTTGTTATGTGTTATGATCCTGCCCCCAGTATTGGGGATAAGTGTGGAGTTGACGTTTGTTTATACTCCGCCTCGCACTCTGGGAGTCTGGAGTTTGTTGATATTTATACCCAGCTCGCGCTCTCGGGGTACTCTGGGGTTTTGTGAATGTTTATACTCCGTCTCGCGCTCTGGGAGTGCGGAGTTGAATGAATGTTTATACTCCGCCTCGCACTCTGGGAGTACGGAGTTAAGGAATGTTTGTACCCAGCTCGCGCTCTCGGAGTACTCCGGGATTTTATGAATGTTTATACTCCGCCTCGCACTCTGGGAGTACGGAGTTAAATGAATGTTTATACTCCGCCTCGCACTCTGGGAGTACGGAGTTAAGGAATGTTTGTACCCAGCTTGCGCTCTCGGAGTACTCTGGGATTTTGTAAATGTTTATACTCCGCCTCGCACTCTGGGAGTATGGAGTTAGGAAAATGTTTATACTCCGCCTCGCACTTTGGGAGTACGGAGTTAGGAAAATGTTTATACTCCGCCTCGCACTCTGGGAGTACGGAGTTACGGAATGTTTATACTCCGCCTCGCACTCTGGGAGTACGGAGTTAAATGAAGGGTTGTCGTGTATCAACCCGTTTTTGGCCCGATGTGATGGCTTGCCCCCGAGCTCGGGTTTCATTTAGTGAGTGGTTGATTGCTTCATAGCCACTCCCTACTTGAATAAATTCCACTGTGTGATGGAATTTAGCTCTTCGTGCATCGTGATGTTGTACATTGTATTTAATGAATCACAGCTCTGGCTCGAAGAGATGGCATTTTATTGTTGAAATAAGAAAATATGGCAAAGTCAGTTGCCTTATTACAAATTCTAATTTCGAAATGCGAAAGTAAATTGCTGAATGAAAAACATAATGAAATAGATAAAGCCTGTTATATATAGTAGCGACGGAGACTTTCGTTGTTCCAGGCCCGTGGTAAAACTAGACCGTCCACGGTTGATAGTTTGAATGTGCCATCCCCAAGTCTTTGTGTAATCGCGTACGGTCCTTCCCAATTTGGTTTCATGTGTGAAGGGACCGGATAGATCCTCTTGAGGACAAGATCGCCGAGTTCAAAGGTTCGGGGTCGAACTTTGGTATTATACAGCCGGGTGACTCGACTTCGGTACGCGGCCGCTCTCAAATCAGCTTCTTCCCGTCTCTCGTCTAATAGATCCAAAGATTCAGCGAGTAATATAGCATTTGTTTTTGGATCGTAATAAGTTACGCGGTGAGAAGATACTTCTGTCTCGACTGGAATAACGGCCTCCGAGCCATAAGATAAGGAAAATGGGGTGTGTCCAGTTGCGGTCTTGTGAGTTGTTCGATAAGCCCATAATGCCATAGGGAGTTCATCGACCCATTTGCCCCCAGCCTTTTCCAGTCGTTTCTTTAAGATGGATTTGATAACTTTGTTAACAGCTTCGACCTAACCGTTTGCTTGTGGATGTGCGACTGCAGAGAACTTTTTATGAATATGAAACCGTTGACAGAAATTCTTGAACTTCGAAATTTCGAATTGGGTCCCATTATCGGTGATGATGGTATGCGGGAGCCCAAATCGACAAATGATATTGCGAACTACAAAGTTTATTACTTTCTTCGATGTAATCGTTGCGAGAGCTTCGGCCTCGGCCCATTTCGTGAAGTAGTCAACTGCGACGATGGCGTACTTCACACCACCTCTTGCTAGAGGTAAAGCGCCGATGATATCGATACCCCACATAGCGAACAGCCAGGGACTGACCATTTGAGTTATCTCAGTAGGTGGGGCCCTTGGAATTCGAGCGTGTTTTTGGCACTTGTCGCACTTTCTGGCATAGTTGGCTGCATCTCGGTTCACTATCGGCCAGTAATATCCATATCGGAGTATTTTCTTAGCAAGCGCTTGTCCACCGGTGTGATCGCCACATTCTCCTTCGTGTACGTCTTGTAACACTCGTTTGACTTCGTCGTGAGCGATACATCGGAGGAGTGGAACAGAATAACCTTTTCTATACATGATCCCATCCTGTATGATGAATCGTGAAGCTTTTCGTAGAATTTGCCTTTTCTCATTTTGGTGCTCAGGCAATATCCCATTCTCAATGTAACTTCGATATGGAGTCATCCATGATTCTCTGCAGGGAGAGGTTTCAAACACATCGCTCGTTTTTATTTGATCAATGCTTGGGGAGGACAAAGTTTCGACGGGGACGAGCCCCATTTGCTGTGCCTCACCTGTGCTGGCCAACTTTGCCAATGAATCGGCCTTTTGATTGCGATCTCGTGGTATATAGTAAATGGCATAATAATCAAACTGATCCAGTGCTTCCTGAACTCGGGCTAGATAAGCAGCTAATCTTCGATCTCTTGCTTGATATTCTCCCCGTACCTGGCACACAACCAACTGTGAATCACAATAAATTTCTATAGCGATAATTCTCAGATCTCTGGCAAGTTTTAACCCAGTCAATAGAGCTTCATATTCGGCTTCATTGTTGGTTGCGTGAAAATCAAACTTCAAAGCATAGCATATGGATCGACCTTCGGGGGTTTCTAGTACAACACCAGCGCCCGAACACCGATCTTTGATGCACCATCTGTATAAAGTTTCCAGACATATTCAGGAGATTCGATGGTTTCGGGTAAGTCGTCTGGAACAGTAAATTCAGCTATGAAGTCAGCTAGGACTTGCCCTTGAATGGCTTTCCGCGGAGCATAAGTAATGTCAAATTGACTCAGTTCGATATTCCACTTGACTAACCTTCCAGACGTCTCAGGCCGCGTGAGGACCTGTCGTAACGGCTGATCGGTATACACAGTAAGCGGATGAGCTTGGAAATAAGGACGAAGCTTTCTTGAGGCAATGACCAGGCAATAAGCCAGTTTTTCCAACCTTGGGTAATTTCTTTCAGCTCCCGTCAATCGTTTACTAAAATAGTAGACCGGTCTCTGCACTCGATCTTCTTCTCGGACTAGAGCAGCACTGATCGCATGCTCCGATACTGCTAGATAAAGGTATAACTGTTCGTGATCAACCGGTTTTGACATGATCGGTGGCGTAGAGAGATGTTGAACCAGCGATCGGAATGCACCTTCACACTCCATGGTCCTTCAAAGTTTCGTTTTCCCTTCCGGATCAAATCAAAGAAAGGAATGCATTTATCAGTGGATTTTGAAATGAACCTGCTTAACGCTGCTACCTTCCCATTAAGACTCTGGACTTGCTTTATGGTCCTCGGAGTTTGCAAATTCCTTATTGCCCAGATTTTTTCGGGATTTGCTTCTATCCCACGAGCGTTGACGATGAAACTGAGGAACTTTCCGGACGCAACGCCGAAGTGGCACTTCAACGGGTTAAGCTTCATTCCATATTCTCGTAGGATGCGGAACATTGAATCTAAATCCCTGACGTGATCTGTGGAAAATCGGGACTTTACTAACATGTCATCCACATAAACTTCCATGGTCTTCCCGATCTGGTCAGCGAACATTCGATTAACCAAGCGTTGGTAAGTTGCTCCAGCATTCTTTAAACCAAAAGGCATGACTCTGTAACAGTAGAGTCCCAGATCGGTCACGAAACTTGTATGTTCTTGATCGGGTAGATGCATAGGTATTTGATTATAACCGGAATAAGCATCCATAAAGGATAACAATTCATGGCCTGCGGTTGAGTCTACGAGTTGGTCAATTCGAGGAAGTGGAAAACTATCTTTTGGACAAGCTTTGTTTAAGTCGGAGTAGTCGACACAAGTTCTCCATTTCCCATTCGGTTTTCGAACCATTACCGGATTTGACACCCACTCCGGGTATAGAGCATCTCGGATGAAACCATTTGATTGCAACTTGTCAATCTCTTCTTTAAGGGCGGCAGATCTCTCTGGATCCATACCACGCCTCTTTTGCTTGACCGGAACATGTCGCGGATCAATATTCAAGGAGTGACTTGCAATGTTCGGTGAGATTCCGCACATGTCAGAGTGCGTCTAGGCGAAGACATCGAGATTCGCTTGGAGAAATTCAACCAATTCCTGTTGTATCTGTTTTCCCAGTTGAGACCCAACTTTTAGTACTTTTGAGTCGTCATCCTCACTGACCGGGACGTCCACAGTCAGTTCGGCTGGAGACGCTTAATTCTCTTTAACTTCCTCTTTATCTTCGTTATCTCTAGGGTCAAGATCTTTAAGGAATTGGTAGTGGCGCCCGGGCCGGGACCCAGGCGCTAGTTGTCAATTATCAGTAAAACGGACGCAGAGAGATTCCTCTACGCCCTTTCCTTTCTCCTTCTTCTGTGCTTCACGCAACTCAGCAATGTAACAGGCTCTTCCTGCTACCTAATCTCCTTGAACGATTCCTATACCATGGTCAGTTGGGAATTTTAAAGTCAAACACCACGGGGCAATGGCTGCCCTGAATTCAGCAAGGGCTGGTCGGCCCAGGAATGCATTATACGGTGAAGCGATGTCAAGAACAACGAATTGCAGCAGTCGGACTCTCCTGCGTTCTCCAACCCCCAGTTCCACTGGCAGTTCCACTATCCCAGCGGGTATTGTAGCAATCCCATTGAAGCCATGAACTCGAGATTGGCAGGGTTTCAAGTCTTTAGCCTCCATCTTCATTAAATCATAAGCTCGTTTAAATAAAATGTTTACAGAACTCCCACTGTCGACCAGGATCCTCTTCATCCAAGCAGGACCAACCTGGGCAGATATGACTAGTGGGTCGATTGTTGGAGCTTCGATTTTGTCAGCATCTCGGCTTCTAAATATGATGTCATCTGACATTGTCTTTTGTTGTTTAGCCGGGGTTCCATCCTCACAATTACTGCAGCATTCGAAGCTCGCATGCCTGATAGAGCTAGCATACGACTCCATTTCCCTCCAGCTTCTATCCGCTGGATGAGGACCACCACTTATGGTATTGATAACTAGCCTCCCGCCTGTACGAGCGGGTTCCTCTTGTCTTTCTTGATCCTGTGTACAGTTTGGATTTGACGGGCCCGCACCACCAGACTGTGGTGCCCGCACGAATTGATCTAACTTCCTCTCCCTGATAAGCTTTTCTATGAGGTCCTGCAAATGTCGACAGTCATTTGTATTGTGGCCATAACTCTCGTGAAATCTACAAAACTTTCCTGTCTGAATCTGCCTCTCCGATGACCGCTTCGGAGCGGGTTTCTTATACTGTTCAGTGTTGCAAGTTTGTAGGTACACATTTTCCAGCGATGTATTTAATGGTGTATAATTTTCGAACATCGGAGCCCTACGCCATGGGCCTGGATTCGGATCTCTCTTCTTATTCTGACCATTGCTACCTCTTGGCTGAGTTTGTTTGTTCTGTATGTTTAACTGAACTTTTCCGAAATTGTCACCGGACTGTTTAACTGCTACATTGCTTTGTATTCCCTCACTTCTGGGCTTCGCATCGTCCTGCTTCCTAGACTGTTTCGCGTCCTCTTGCCGTAAGAATTGAGCGGCTTTGGAGTAGAAACGGTCCAACGATGCGGGTGGTTTTCCGGCTAACCAGTTTCCAAATTCAGAATCGGGATCAATTCCCTTTGTCAATGCCATTAAAATTGAGTTATCGTTGGGATTGCTAATCTCCACACATGCCGCATGGAATCTCTCCAAGTAATGCCTTAGTGTTTCCCCACGAGCTTGGGTAACACTGGACAAGGTGTTAACATCTTTGGGTCTAGCGACATGCATGCGAAATTGTTCAACAAATTTCTTAGCCAATTGGTCAAATGAAGAGATAGATCTTGGAGGTAATCTTGTAAACCACATTGTTGCAATTCCTCCCAGTGAGATGGGGAAACTTCGACATTTCACTGCATCGTCGGCCCTTGCGGCGCTCATTGACCATTCATACTTCAATATGTGCTGATTGGGATCAGAATTTCCTTCGTACATAGGGAGAGTTGGCATTCTGAATCGCCGAGGAGGTTCAGCGTATAGTATCTCGTCCGTGAAAGGAGTATGACTTCGAGAAATTCCCCAATCGTCGTTGGTAAGACCTTGGCTTTCGCGGATCATCTGACATATCATAGTCGAAATGTCGGGCATTGCTACATTTTGAGCCTGCTGAGCTAAGGTGTGGTCGGGTTCCACAGCGCGAGTTCGGACCGGGCGCTGTCGACGGTCCAAATTTTGCCACCTTGGCTCAGCGTCTTCTGGGATGTATGGTTCAGGAGTACGCCCACGCTGCTGATTATTCGGCTCTGAAAGATTTCGGGTATCAACCCTTGTTTCTGTTGTGGAAGCTGCGGCATGATTGTCCGTGGTATGCTGTGTAGTAGGGCCTCCTTGTGCTGAGGGCCCTGCCTGAAAGCTGGTCGATGGTCCTGCCCTCAACTGTCCAACAGTCAAGGCGGGTTGATATCCGGCCGTTTGTGCATGACTCCCGTCTAATCGAGGACGGGTAGATCTGTGATAGTAGTCCGATGAGGTGGAACTTTCAGTAGATGATCGGGAGATATCATCTCGTCTGGACCTTCTACGGCCTTGGCGGTTCAGTTGGTTTGTTAATTCAATATTAGCACGCAACTGTTCGGCCAATTATTGCCGACTTTGAGTTAGCTCTTGGAGCAACGTATGGAGCTCCTGCCTGGTGACTGGTCCAAACGGTTCTGAATGAGCAACATTGTCTTGGTTGGATGGCTACTGTTGAGCAGGATTCTGCCCATCCCTACCTTCTTGTCCAGCAGCTGTAGAAGTGGTTCTTGTGCTAACCATTTTGAATGATGAATCCTTTTCCTAGACTTTATGCAAATCTGAATAGAATGGAAGGATTATGAATTAGAGATCTGGATCTTCCTCTTGGATTTGTGCAATCCGGTATCGATGGTAGATCCAAGGAGCAGGAGAAAAAAGCTGGTTTTTTCTCAGTGAAAGCACCAAAGTGTTTGTACCAAAAATGGGCACAACACTCTTCGAAAGTTTTTGAAGAGATAAAAGTGAAGAAAGAAAATTAAAACTGAGAATTATCTAACAAAAACTCCAAATAACAGAAAGTAAATTGCAAAGACAAGCGATTTAGAGTGGTTCGGCGTTTCGCCTATGTCCACTATGAAGTTTTATGATTTTATTGCTCGATACTTAAAGATTACAATTCTTTATACTGTAATACAACTGAAATTATATGCTAAGTCTCGGTCTAAAGCAACGGTGGTGTTCTGGAGTAAATCTGGCAGAATTTGGGCGCTCTTTAGTACTTAGAATTGTCCGACCCCTTTTCTGAATGACCAGGGGCTCTATTTATAGGTGTAGGAGGCAGATATTTCGCCTAAAATGAAGGGAGACCAGTTCTGATACGTCAGGGGGCCCACATGGCCGAAATCTGGAGATCCGGGCCCACTTTGGGATCGATTCGGCCCTTGGTTCGAATCGATCAAAAAATCATCCAATCGAGCCGAAATTTGGTGTGAATATTCTTCATCATGTGCTTAAGCTTCTGTGAAAATTTCATGACATTTGGACTTGTAGAACTCGAGTTATGATCGATTCAAGTTGAAGATTTTCATGTCCTTCGTCCCATGGATTCGTTCGAATCGAACTGGTTCGAATCCATAGGGTCGAATCCAGGCTCCTGTACGTTAAGGCACTGACATGGTGCACGTGCTTTGGGTCAATTCCTCTTTTTTCTCCGAGTTTTACTGGGTCGAACCCTTGGTTTTAGCTGTGGTGGATTCGAGATGTTTGGATTCGAAGGTGGGAATGGATTCGAGGCAAGGTGCGTTCGAATCGGTCATGGTCTATACTTGTTGATCGATTCGAAGTCGTTCAAACCGTATGGATTCGAATGCCAGGCATAGGATGGTTCCAGTGTGCTTGTTCGTATCGATTGTTGGAAAACAATAGGCGATCGATACGAAGTTACCTTTTAAGGATGGATTCGAACCAACGACACCGGATGGATTCGAAGTGATTTGCCTCTGTGATTTCGAAGGAATTCGTTTCGATGGAGTCGAAGACCTGCAGCTCTTATGGATACGAAGTAGATGGAGTCGAACATGATGGATTCGACGCAATGCTCTTCTGATTGATTCGAACCAACCTTTCCTCATGGATTCGAGCCTAGCCTATTTCATCCATTTCCTTTTGGCGATATCTTGAGCATACGAACTCGGATTGTCCTGAAACTTGGAACGCGGGTTCCCTCGGCTTTTCTTGACGCGCTTTATCAATTGTAGCCCGATCCGGACTTGGACAAATTTCATCGATATCCATGGTTAAGTAGTGCATAACGAACTTTTACGACGAACTGTCTTCAGCTTTATAATCAAATTTTTGGTGTCACGGCCTTGCCAAAAGGCGGGATAACACAAACTAAAAATGTTCGGTTTTTAATTTGTAGTCTCTAATTAGATGTTTTTTAGTAGCAGACAAAAAATGACATAATACTTCGCTGATGAAAGATATTACAATACCCGACAATTTGAAGTTCTTGGCTCTTCCATTACATGAAAAATGGTTGACTATATTTCTCATATTACAAGTAGCATAGCAGCATATGGATATGAGTCTTGGGCCAAGCCCATTTACAACTCATATTTACATTATTTGTACACTATAAATACAAGTGTTGTAACAACGTTTTGAGATATCAGTTCTGCACAAAGCAACATATAATAAAATTCATTTGTTACCATTTATATCTTGGTATCAGAGCCTATAACTGCCTGGCAACAAGTACCATGCCAGAGCCTTAATTAGAAAAGTATCATCATTTGAAGAACTCGGCTGCGCAGTGGATTCTCATCAGAAAAGTCTCATTACTTGAGCGACTGAAATCCAAATCCACCATTTGATTCAATTTCTTCAAAGATATTGAACCCTTTATCAACTTTCTTATTGTGCCGTGCCAAGAAAGGTGTGTCAGAGAAGTTTCATCACTCAGCACCTCTCTGGGTGCAACAAACCTATCATAAAAACCCAAATTTCATTATCTTCTTGATTGTGCCCTGCAAAGAAAAGTGTGTCAGAGTATCATCTTCATCCAACACTTCTATGGCTGCATCAATCACATCAGAAAGGCATTCATCACTTAGGTATAAATTCGATTAACCCACTATTTTCTCTCTCTGAATCCATATTCTGATTCAAGAATTTTGAAAAAATGACCGAAGGAGATATAGATAACTCCAATTCACCCACATCGGTATCAAGAACCACCCAATCTCAAACGAATGCAACTTAAAAACTACTCTAAGCCATCATCAAACCCCAAAGCTAAGTCATCATCATTCAGTTAGATGAAACCAACTATCTTCTTTGGAAATTCCAAATCGAAACTGCAATCAGACGATACGCGTTAGAGGAATAAATTTGGAACACTAATCACACCACCCAGATATACTACAGATTATAAGGGAAAGTTGGTAAAAAAATAAAGACTATATAACTCATCAAAGGAAAGATAGTTTGATTAGTTCTTGGTTACTATCTTCTCTAAGTGCAAGTTTATTGCCACAGTTAATAGGATGCAAAACAACTTATGAAAGTTGGCATACAATTGAGCAAGTATTTAGCTTACAATCTGCAGCAAGAGTCATGCATTACAGGAGACAACTAAAAACTTAAAGAAAGACAATATGTCAATGAGAGAGTATTTAACAAACGTTAAGACTCTATGTGATAAACTGGCCACTGCAGGTCATAAAATATCTGACATTGAACATATATTATCATTACTAAATGGACTTGATGAAGAATATGAAGAAGTGGTGGTAGTTATATCCTCTAAAGAAACCCTACCAACACTTTAATATGTTCACTCGAATCTTCTTGCTCATGAAGGCAGATTGGAACAAAGAAAACCAACTACTGCATAGTTTTCTACTAATTATGTTGCAAATAGAAGAAAATGTATCAAGAAAGGTATCACAACAATAGGAATCAACCAAATAATAGCCAAAGGGGCAGTCAATCCTATAGTTCCAGAGGTAGAGGTGGAAGGTGGAGTAACAATAACAATAGACTCAGATGTCAAATATGTGAGAAATATGGTCACGCTGCAAATAGATGTTACTTCAGATTTGATGCTAACTACACACCATCTCAACAAAATATTAAAAACTCAAAAGTCTACAACCCAAGTGCTAATATGGTCAATGAACATCAAGATAATAAGAATCATTCAGAAAGCACAAGTAATGATGTAATTAAAGTAGAAGACATACTAGATAAAAGCTGGTATTCAGACTTAGGGGCCACCAATCATGTAACCAACAATTTAGCCAGTCTAAATCTTGGCAACGAGGAGTACAGAGGTAAACAATTATTACATATAGGAAATGATAATATAATAAATATCACTCATACTGGAAATGCAAGTATTAAAGGGAGAAGAAAACTTTACCTCAATGACTTATTGAGAGTCCCATTAATTAGAAAAATCTAATAAGTGTATCACAATTTACAAGAGACAATAATATATACTTTGAGTTTTATCCTAAATAATGTTTAGTAAAAGATATTCTAACAAAAGAAATTCTTTTGCAGGGTAGAGAGTTTAGGGGATTATAGAAATTCAGTGTTGTTATTTCAAGAAATTTTGGATGTAAGGAAATATGGTGTAACAATTCTGAGACGAACCAAGATGAAAATTGTAAAAAGTTTGATATTTGGCATTACAAATTAGGACATCCCAATGCAGACATTATAAGGAAAGTATTAAGTAGAAATTATATTTCTGTTGATAATGTTTCTATGCCTTACATTTGCACTTGTTGTCAAATAGGAAAAATTCATAAACTTGCATTTCTAGAATCGAAAACCAAATATAGTAAACCTCTAGAACTGGTTGCCATAGATTTATGAGGAACAGCACTATAAATATTGATTATGGTTACAAGTATTATATTTCATTTATTGATGCTTATTCTAGATATGTATGGATTTATTTCTTGAAATCAAAATATGAAGCCTACAATGCAATGTTGCAGTTTATAACTAACATGGAAAAAAAACTGCCAACTAAAAATAATGCAGACAGATGGTGGAAAAGAATTTCAGCCACTTAAAGAATATTTCCAGAAAAAGGGAATAATACAAAGAGTCACATGTCCATACACTTCTGAGCAAAATGGACTTATTGAAAGAAATCTTAGGCATATTGTTGAAACTAGACTCACGCTACTTGCTCAAGCATATTTACCACTAAAGTTTTGGCCAGATGCCTTTGCTACAATAGTATTTTTGATTAACAGACTGCCTACAAACGTATTAAAGTTTAAAAGTCCAATGGAAGTGCTATTCAAGACCAGACCAAACTATCAGAATTTGAAAGTATTTGGATGTTATGCTTCCCATATCTAAGGCCATACAACAATCACAAATTGAACTTTAGGTCATCATCATGCACATTCCTTGGCTATGCTAGTAATCAAAAGGGATACAAGTGCTTGGATAGCAATGGAAGAATATACAGATCCAGACATGTGGTGATTAATGAGAAATAATTTCCATTCAATAAGCCAGAAATCAAGACCACTCAAAAAATATATAATCTAAGAGTTTCCTTACCACCAATATCTTTGGAGTTAGAGATGGCCACACCAGCTCAAGATGGAGCATTTCAAAGGAATCAACAACAGTCAGCAAGAGATAACTTCAACCCACAACACACAGTCCAATTCTGGATCAGGTCATGAGTAGAATAAAGCATTTGAAAGTTCAAGTTATTCATCACAATAAGGTTGCAGCACTCAATTAGACCCATGTCAAATATTAGATGGTTCACAATCACCCAATACATAGCAGGAAGTCACAGCTGATAGCAAAAGTCAACAACCTACAACTGTAGAGACTGGACATCACATGATAACAATAGCAAAGAGTGGTATATTCAAGCCAAAAATATACAACACGGAGTTAGAAACTGACGAGCCAACCATATATCATTAAGCTGTACAAAGTGAAAAGTGGATAATAACTATGAAAGAAGAATATGATGCACTACTGAAGAATAAGACATGGAGTCTTGTTCCTCCGCCCAATCATAAAAATGTTATAGGATACAAGTGGACTTATAGACTAAAGAAAAATGTCGATGGTTCAATTTCTAAGTACAAGACTAGTTTAGTGGCAAAAGGATATTCACAATAGAATAGATTTGATTTCAATGAAATCATTTCACCTGTTATGAAATCATTAACTATTAGAATCATTTTAACAATTGCATTGCATAGAAATTAGAACATCAAGCAATTATATGTAAATAATGCCTTTTTGAATGGTGTTTTATAGGTGGAAGTATACATGGAGCAACCATAAGGATTCAAACAAAAAGACAGCGAAGAGCTTGTATGCAAACTGAACAAGGCAATCTATGGTCTAAAATAAGCACCACAAGTCTAGTTTGAAAAACTAAAATCAACTTTGACAAAGCTTGGATATAATTCAGCAAAAGCAGACAATTCGTTGTTTATCAAATTTACTGATAACACTGTTACATACATTCTAATTTATGTTGATGATTTTATAATTATAGGTAACAATGAATCAGAAATCAGCAGTGTTACACAGCATTTAAACAAAGAGTTCTCCACCAAAGGTTTGGGAAATCTAAGCTACTCTCGGCATTGAAGCTAAGAGAACACCAAACACTAAAATGCATCTAAATCAAGAAAAAAAATATTTCAGATATTCTCATCAGGGCTAAAACGGATGAGGCAAACTGCCTACCTACTCCAATGATAAGCAACTTACATCTATCCAAAAATAAATGGGAACTAATAGCAAATGACAAGCAATGCAGAAGTATAGTGGGGGTACTGGAATATGTTATAATAACCAGACCTGACATCTCATTTAGTGTAAATAAAGTAAGTCAGTTTATAAAGAGGCCATTGGATGAGCATTAGAAGGTGGTAAAACGGATATTAAGATATATTAAAGGGTCCATAAATCAAGGATTAATCTTACAGTTAAACAATTCACTTAATATTAATTGGTACATAGATGCAGACTAGGCAACTGATCATGATGATAGAAGATCAACAATAGGATCAAGTACGAAAGCCGAATATAGGAGTGTTGCTAGTTCTACAACAGAGATCCTGTGGATCGAGTCATTATTAAGTGAACTAAAAATAATAATAAATAACAATGCACTGATCTAGTGCGATAATCTTAGCACAATTTCACTTACAGCAAATCCAATATTACATTCTAGAACAAAACACATGGAACTGGATCTTTACTTTGTCAGAGAGCAAGTTCTAAAAGGGAAACTTATTGTGAATCACATACCTTCAACTTACTAAAGAGCAGATGTGTTCACGAAACCACTGTCAAAGCAGACTTTAATCAGGTTCATGCATGAACTAAAGATTGGTGAACCTGACCAGAATCTCAGATCGTAAGCATCAAATCAGATACTAATTTGTGCTAAAGAATCAACCGATGTTAAGCTAAAGCATGATTTAAGCACCATTGAAGCAAACTGCAATTTAAGATCACAAGCCCCAAATCGGACATTAGTATCCATCAAAGAATAGACAAAGTCAAGAGAACATGAAACAAGTAAGGATTTCACCAAATTAAAGAGCAAAATTAAAAGATAAGCAAAGTCAGCTGTAATTTGGGGACGAATGGCAAACCCTAACCTTCATTTGGGTTTGAGGGGGGTATCGAAGGGATAAGAGAATAACAAATATGCTGAATGGTCAAAGCATATATTTCTCATATTACAAGCAGCATAGCAGCATATGGATATGGGTCTTGGGCCAATCCCATTTACAACTCATATTTACATTATTTGTACACTATAACTACAATTGTTGTAACAACGTTTTGAGATATCTCTTCTGTACAAAGCAACATATAATAAAATTCATTTGTTACAATTCTCTCTCATACCTATGATTTTATGTAGACCAATTTGAACAATTCGAATTTATGGGGTCCATCTATGTCCATAACACCATATGAAGTGTCATAAATTTAAGTGGATTGTTATAGAAGAATGATAAGCGGTCTTCACTGCTTAAAATGTTGCAAAACAGAATTTAAGGCATTCAAATTTAGAAGAAACACCATGCTCGTTAACATGAAATGTTTATCTAAGAATATAATATTTCTACAATTACTATTTGGATATCGATGATTAAGATAATTCACAAATAAAAAAAAGATCATATCAAGCTCTATAAATCTAAAAGAAATATGATGCCATACACAACAAAAGCATACATAGCCATCAAAAATGTTAGAAATAAAAGAATACAGAAGTGTATACAAGATGTTTTATTATAAAGTAAAGCAGTAATATGGTATTGGGCTACAACTCAGTCCATATACCATCTCTTGTACATTATAAAAGCAGTATTGTAAATCAGAGAATAAACCATGTATCCGTATCATCAATAAAAAAATATGTTTCCCTTATCAAATCTGTATACAATCAAATTACAAAATCAAAAACTTCTTTATGGTATCAGAACTCATTGCTTAACAACAATCAATCTGGGTATTTTGAAACCAAACTCATAAGAAAATATTCATCATTTGAGTGTACTCATCAAAGAATCAATATCATCACTTGGTGTCAAAAGATCTGCTTGCAATTCATCAAAGAAAAACAAGTGTCGTGCTAAGAATTCACTGAATTTTGGTTGCGTCTAGACTGTTATCACAAAAACAAGCAAATCAACAACAAGAAATTCAGTAAACATATATCAAAAAGCAAGAATTTCATCATAAAAGTGTCAAGAAAGTAAGTTTCATGCCAAGAACCCATCAAAACATTGTCCTCATCTAAGTTCGACTACGACATACCTAAATCTTATTTTTACTTGCAATCTATTTTCTGAATCATTAAGACTGTTTGTTAGCATTCTATCATCATGGTTGAAGGAGATGACAGTTCTGCCACATTAGAGAATACAACATATTCATAACAACAAAGTGTAACTGCAACAGAGGAGTTGATCAAAATAGTTATAACCCCTCAAAGTCAATTGATCACTGTCCATCTTAATGAAGATAACTAACTATCTTCGATGAAAGTTCTAAATCAAAACAGATGTTAGAGGATATGGACTGGAAGGTTCATTCTTGGAACACAACCTACACCACCAAGATTCATCATTAATCAAGAAATTAAAGTTAAGAAATAATGAATACACAAAGCATTAGAGGCGAGATAGTTTAATAAGTTCTTGGTTATCGTCTTTAATAGGTACTAATTTGTTACCACAAATAGTAGGATGCAAGTCATCCAATGAAATTTGGGCAAGAATAGAACAAACCTTTAACTCACAATCAACTACCAAGATAATGCACAACAAAAGACAATTACAGAATATCAGAAAAGATAATCTATCAATGAGAGAATATCTGTCAAAGGTCAAAACAACATGTGATTTACTAGAGGCAGCAGGTCACAAAATATCAAATACCGAACAAGTGTTGACAATTCTAAGTGGTCTTAATAAAGAATATGAAGCAGTAGTGGCATTAATCTCATCTAAAGATACATTATCATCAATGCAACATGTTCACTCAACACTTCTGGCACATGAAGGAAGGATTGATCAAAAGAAATCATTGGATACAGAATTATCAATCAATTATGAAGTTAATTCAAAGATCAAGAATCAAGATTACAACAGGCCAAATCAATACTATCAGAGAGGTGGACAATCAAATAGAGTAAGAGGCAGAGGAAGATGGAATAGTAACAATAGACTCAAATGTCAAATTTATGAAAAGATTGGGCATACAACACTAAACGTTATTTCAGGTTCCATGTCAAATTTGTGAAAAGATTGGGCATACAAGATGAAAGCCGGTATCCTGATTCTAGAACCACAAATCATATCACAAGCAATTTAGACAATTTAAATCTTAACAACAAGAAGTATAGAGGTAATCAGTCTATACATATGGGCAATGGTTAGTCTATTAAGGTAACACACACTGGAATTGCTTGCATCAAAGGTGAAAGACAACTATATCTCAATAACTTGTTAAGGTTACCTCAAATAAAGAAAAATCTCATGAGTGTGTCATAATTTGCAAGTGATAATAATGTTTATTATGAATTTATCTTAAATATTGTTTAGTTAAAGGCATTCAGATTAGAGAAATTCTCTTGCAGAGTGATGTAGACAAAGGTCTTTACAAGTTTAATCTTATCAGTTCAAGGAATTCTGGAAATAAAGATATCTATTTAATTTTTATGATATAGAAAGAAGTAGAAACTCTTTTGATTTGTGGCACTATAAGTTAAGTCATCCTAATGAAAATGTTGTGAAGAAAATCTTGGTTGAAAATAAAATTCCTTTTGAAAATATTGCATTACCATATGTTTGTACATATTATCAATTGGGAAAAAGTCACCAACTTGCTTTTACTGATTCTATAACTGAATATAGCAAACCTTTGGAATTGGTTGCCGTTGATCTCTATGGTTCAACACCCATTAGTTCAGACTATAGTTTTAGATATTATATATCATTTGTGGATGCTTATTCTAGATATACTTGGATTTATTTCCTGAAATAAAATTCAAAAACTTATAATGCAGTGATACGTTTTGTAACTCAAGCAGAAAAACAAACTAATCATCAAGTCAAGATTATTCAAACTTATGGTGGTACTGAGTTTAAAAGAGTAATTTCTTTCGTGAAAAGGGAATAGTTCATAGAGTTACATGTATCTACACATCAGAACAAAATGAGCTGGTTGAAAAAAACATAGACATATAGTTGAGTCAGGTCTTACATAACTTTCTCAGGCATATTTACCTTTAAAATTCTAGCCTGATTCTTTTAGTACTTCAGTGTATCTAATTAATAGATTGCCAACTAAAATACTAAAAGGAATAAGTCCAATAGAAAAATTATTCAATATTAAGCCTGGTTATCAAAGTTTGAAAACCTTTGGTTGTCTATGTTTTCCTTACTTAAGACCCTATAATACCCACAAGTTGAATTTTAGATCTACACCATGTACATTTTTAGGGTATGGAACAAATCAAAAAGGGTACATATGTCTTGACAGTAGTGGGTAGATCTTTATAAGCATACATGTTGTATTTAATGAGAAGGCATTTCCTTTCACTAGTGCAGATATGAAGACAACTCAAAAGATCTATAACCCTAAAGTATCAATTCCAACCATACCTATGTATTCAACCATATGCAATCAAGAAGAGGTTGAAAAGACTAAAGGAAATTCTAATCTACAACTCACTATGCTCAATGAACCAGGTCATGAACCAATAGAGCTACTTGATCATTTCGACCAAACATCTTCATGCTCAACTAGTCAAACACAAAACATCAGTCAAGAATACTCAAGTACTCGGCAAGGTCAGTCAAGGAATAACACTGATCAAGTCAATACAACAAAGTCATGACATGATGAACCACAAGTCAAAGATGGGCATCACATGGTTACAAGAGCAAAGAGTGAGATATTCGAACCAAAGATATACACTGCAACTAAAATTTCAGAAGAGCCTGGAACATTTAAGCAAGCTACAAGAGATAAAAACTGAAAAATAGCTAAGGATAAAGAATACAATTCTCTTATAAAGAATAAGACATGAGATCTAGTTTATCCACCGGAGCACAAGAACATAGTTAGATATAGATAGACTTATAAATTAAAGAAAAATCTAGATGGGACAGTAGCAAGTTATAAAGCTAGATTGGTTGCAAAAGGATTTACACAGCAACATGGTTTTGACTTTAATGAAACATTCTCTCCAGTGGTCAAACCAACAACAATTAGAATTATTCTCATATAGCATTACACAGAAAATGGAACATCAGACAATTAAATGTTCATGATGCATTTCTAAATAGTGTTCTATAGGAAGAGGTGTACATGGAGCAACCACGAGGCTACAAACAAGACATGAGATATGTGTGCAAGCTAAACAAGGTCATATATGGTCTCAAGCAAGCACCAAGAGTCTAATTTGATAATCTGAAAACCACTTTATATGATTTGGGTTTTCAGTCTACTAAATCGGATAACTCATTATTTATTAAATTTAGCATAGTATCTACTGTTTATATTTTAATATATGTTGATGATATGATTATTACAGGTGATGAAAAAGTAGAAATCAGTAACCTTATTCAATACTTAAACAAGCAATTCTTAATTAAAGTTCTTGAAAGCCTAAAATATTTTTTGGGTATTGAAGTCAAAATAAAATCAAATTCAAAAATTGTCTTACATCAGAAAAAGTATATTACAGAGCTCCGGATTAAATCAAAAATGGAAGGAGCAAATCCACAATCTACACCTATGATAAGCTATCAACTTTTTTAAAAAAAACAAAGGAGAACCAATATATATAATAATAAAAAATATAAAAGCATTGTTGGAGCTTTACAATATGTAAATATAACCAAACCTGAAATCTCAATTCGGTGTTAACAAAGTGTGTCAATTTATGTAGAAACCATTAGATGAGCACTAGAAAGCAGTGAAGAAGATTATGAGATATTTAAAAGGGACTGCATATTATGGACTAATACTAAATACATGCAAAAATCTCAATATAACCAGATATGCAGATGCAGATTGGGCAACGGATCCAGATGATAGGAAATCTACTACAGAATATTGCATTTATATTGGAAATAAACTGGTTTCATGGTGTACTAAGAAACAGTCTACAATCTCCAGATCCAACAGTGAAGCCGAATATAGGAGTATAGCTAGTGCAACTGTTTAAATCAAGTGGATACAATCACTAATGGATAAATTGAAAATAAGCACAAGTACCAAACCTATGTTATGGTGTGACAACATAAGTGCAGTATATTTTTCAGCAAACCCTATTCTTCATTCGAGAACAAAGCATATAGAAATCGACTTGTATTTTGTTCGAGAGCAAGTTCTAAAAGAAAAATTGCAAATAAATCTTATACCTACCACTTACCAATGTGCTGATATACTTACTAAAGTTTGATCACCTCGAAATTTCACTAGATTTAGAGACGATTTGAAGATTGAACGAAGCAGCAACTAATTTGGGAAAATTGCTAGAGTTCCAACATGTTATAGAACTCACTAAAGCTCGAAAGTTATAAATTTCATCAGAATCAGAGGCGATTTAAAGGTTAAATGAAGCAGCGGCTGAATTTAGGAATCGCCTAACCCTAACTCTAATATACGTTTGAGGGGATGTTAGAAATGAAGGAATACAGAAGTGTATACGAGATGCTTTATTATAAAGCAAAGCGGTGATATGGTATTGGACTACAACTCAACCCATATACCGTCTCTTGTACATTTTTTTTGAAAGCCCAGGAGAACCCGACGGACCGGTAAACTCTTGGGGAGGGTATAGTAAAGCCGTACGCTGATCCAAGTCCCCATACCCCCGGGTAAATTTATATAGGATAGGAAAGCGCATGGTAGGAATCGAACCTGGTCTTTTTATCAGAACCCAAGCCTCCTTTCCACTACGCCGCACCTGCGGACGTCTCTTGTACATTATAAAAGCAGTATTGTAAATCAAAGAATAAACCATGTATCAATATCATAAATAAAACATTCTCTGTTTCTCTTATCAAATATGTACACAATCAAATTAGAAAATCAAAAACTTCTTTAAAAAATTATTCATGAATAAGAAAGGCTACATGTAAAGTTGTAATATACCTGTGCTGGGAAGTAACTGATGACATTATCAGTAATTCCCCTCCACAAAGACCCAAACTGTTCATCCTTGATTGTCCTCGCAAAGCAAATAATGATTCCTTTGTATGGCTCTGATAGACGTCCGAATTGATCATCTCATCCTAATTCTGAATCAGCAGTTTCACAGGCTTGATAAAGGCAGCTATAGTTTCGTAGTCCGCGGCAAAAACTCCAGCCAAAAGGAAATCTTCGACAATAGCAGGAGCTTGTGCGTAAACTGGAGACATGGTTGATATCATGAATAGACCAAAGTTCAGGGATAGTGAGATTTGCAAGCCGACATTGACATAGCTAGTGTTTGAGAATCTATTGTAAACAAGAGATATGGATGCAGCTGGGAGAATTAGGTTTTGGGGATTGGTGAATCAGAGAATTTTGTTTGAAAATATTGGGTTGGTTAACTTGGTCTACCACGAGTGAAGCCCTACGCTAATATATACCTTGGATAAAACACATCAAATGAGAGTGCACACGCACACATATATGTAGGTACGTACGTATGTATATACATATATATACATATATATATGTACATATATATATATATGTACATATATATATATATATATATATATATATGTATAATTACAGAAATAAGTGTAGATTTGGTAAAGACTTTGAATACCAACTACAAGTTTGCTCCTATATTTATATAACATAACGTAATTCAGTAAACGAAGAAAATAGTAAAATGAGTAAATTACAGGCCTAAAGTTATTGTTGAAAAAGGTTAAAAAGTGCATATTAAATTACAAAATTGTTTGCTACCAAGATTTAGAAATATATTTGAACCTAATTAGTATATATCACAAATACATGAATATAAATGGCAAGTATGAAGATACTGTTTTGATAAGCTTAACAAACCGAGTTCTCCTTGTGGTGAATCATAGTCAAGACATTCTTATGAGGATTGAGGTTAAGCTCATCTTGAGGAATGGGTTGTGACGCTTCAAATATTTGTGGCACGAAATCGCTAAATTCTGGTCGAGAAGTTTGTGGTCCTGAAAGTATTAACTTAGGTGGTTTCAGGTATGGAACTGAAAACTGGTGGCACTCGTCCTAAACGACTGCATTCAACCGGTTCATATAATTGTTACGAGCACGTTCAATTTCAATATTATCATGTGCATGTTCACAATATTATTACAGGTTCTTACTGAAGGTCTTCTGCACAGTATGCGTAAATACTATTAGACATGTTATCTACATGTTCCTGTGCACCATGAGCGTCTGTTTTCTTGTCCAATATATTAATTTGTCCATGCGTAATTTCGAGCAGTTCCTAAAGAAGACGTGGTGGATTTATTTCCACATAAAGATGTGACAGAGTTATGTATATCAGCTTCAGAATCCAACTGATCCAAAAAAATGACAATGACTTTCAATTAATCTCAAAGTTATCTTCCAAAAGCACAAAATTAATATTTGAAATTTAACAGCTTAATATGCAAGATTTCATGAAAGGAGGTTTTGAGTGAAGTTATTAGTAGTAGTTGTCAGCTAAATTCAAATAATGATCGACCTCCCCTAATTGTTATGTCCCATGTCCCAAGCGATCATGCGCGTCAACGTTTTTAATAATAAGGTTAAATAAAATAATCGTGGATGAATTAATGGATAAGTCTGGATAAAGTTACCACCATAAAATAAAAAATTATATCGATCCTCAGAAACAACCATTTGCTGAATTAGTTAATTATTATAACATCATCATAATGAACTACTAACATTTAATCATTAGGAATTTTTTTAGATTAGTTTTTTGTTGTATCAAAATCCATAAAGTTGTTTGTTGAGAAAAAAGTTGGTAATGGAACTAACTACGGTGTTAAAGATTATTCTAGATGGTTGGGAACCATGAATACTTCGCAAAGAATTCAATCTCCTAGTTACAGTAATCCACCTATGAATGTAGTACAATATAGACAACAAGAAATGTTTTTTGAATATCCACCGTTCACGAATTTTCAACCAAATGTACAATTTAGCTATCCATATCCAACACATGATAGTTTTGTAGGCATGAGTCAAAGGTAACACATATTTGCTAATATTCTTAAAGCGTATATTATTCAATGTTTTAGATATGATACAAAATTTTATTTTCATGTGTAGCTCTATTCTGCAGCAAGCAACATCCGACCTAAAATATCGCTGGATTATCAAATAGCCATATGCCTTGTCCAATGCAACCTACACCTTTCGAATTATATCATATGAGAAAAATGTAATTTACGTTTTACAGTGTTAATGAATTGTGTTGCATTTTATAACCGTATTAAAAATGTCGTATATTCATATTGCAGCTTTATGGCATATGATATTGACACACAATCGAACATTCACAACAGTCAATTCAGATACAATATGCATCAAATTACGATGCGATACAACATACACCATATTACCATACAATACCATACAACATATGATACAACAAACACCGAATTATCATACAAAACCGTACAATACAACATATGTTACAACATACACGAACATACAACAAATTATCTGTTAGCATATCCAGCAGCATGATTAAATGCTTTTTCCGACCATGAAATTTCAGCTTGCATCTCAAACGCATACTCAAGCCTTCTGCGAAACATTAGAGGATCGATCCCCTGAATAAATTACAACAGTATAACGTTTTAGGCATTTGTCTACTTAACTTATAACATGCACATGCATTTAGCCTACTACCTACATTCGTTTTATTTATTTCCACAATCACATCTCACATAGATCTACAATAACATATTTTCAATGAGGGGCCTCTCCAATAGCTAGTGTTTTACCACGATTCTTCCACTTACCACCATCTACAGTAACAATGTAACACCCCGCATTTTTACATTAATTAATTAATATTGAAATTAATTAGTAAATAACAAAATGGTGAAAATGGAATTTTTACAAATGTTGGAATTTGGCCATGAAACTTATACCATTGTCTTCGTGGCGAGATTTCCATATATAAACATTTTCGATCAGAGTTCAAATGAAAAAGTTATTAGCGTATGAATTTTTATAGTCGGAAAAAATTACATATGTAATTAAGGAAATAAATTAAAATTAAATTAATGATTGATTAATGCCATTAAAGTTAACGGTTTCTTAACGGTGAAGAAATTTAATTAAAGAATGATATCATGTTAATTAAACGTTAAGGATTAATTAAGGTAAGAAATCAAAATAAGTCAACAAGCAATCAAAATGCATAAAAAAACAGGTCAGGTCGACCATGATCTATGCACGGTAGACCATAAGCGGTCGACCTTGGTCATGGGGCAGTCGACCTGCCTATGTCTGAAGGCGACAATAAACCTAGGCTTTGTGGTCCATATGTGATTTAATTCCATTAGACGGTTAACGCTGATTTGAACCTCTATAAATTAGGACATACATCTTCACTTCCAACTTATTATTTTTCTAATGAGTGCGGAAGTTCTGTCACTTTCTTTTCTCCTCCAAAAATTCTAAATACATAAAAATAGAATAGATTGCACGTATACACTTTGGAGAAGAATAGAAAAGGATAGAGGATAGAAGATGGATTCAAATCAGGTTGCTACATCAAAGGTAAACTGTTAGATCTGGTTCTAATTAATAGGTCTAAATTCAAATCTCTAATCCAATTTCTAACAGACCTATATAAATATTATCTGGGATCCGAATATGGAGTCAAAAAGTGGAGAACACAAATAATAGGATCAGATTTGGATTAAATCTAGAGATTTGAGACTAGATGAGTGGGAAATTATATATTTTTATATGATACTAGATTATATCATTACAAATCTATTCCTATATGTCTGAGAACTGAATTTACGTTGCAATGAATTCGTAAATGTGAAAAGTCGAGATACGAACTTGCTTATGTAATTACATAATGATTAGTTTTAATTCTGCAATCGCGTAATGATTAGTTTTATTTTTGTAATTACGTAATGCTTAGAATTGTTAGTTTCTGCATCGAAAATTAGTTAACTAAAACGTAATGAATTGGGATTTCATTTCATTTGATGTTGATGAATAAAGTCTGCGACAAAGTTAATTTGACTTTTGGCATTTTTGTGATATTTTAGTTTATTGGAATTTGTATTGTTGCAAATAGATTTCCATATATAATCAAGTCTAAATTTACAAAAGTGCGATGTTTGAAATGACATGGAATAAATATATGCCTATAAAAGAAAGAGGTGTACAAAATAGGGATGATTATCATATTTTGTACTGCCTATTTCAATAAATAAAAAGCGAATTCCTTGTAATTGCAAACACCGCGCAAACCCCTTCTTTTATATAAGATATGGAAATTTACCGTGTAACAATTAATTGATGAAGTTTAATTCCAATTTATCAAAATATTGTAAACCCCAAAGGCGGAATACTGAAATAAAAATGCAACTAAAAAGTTAATAAAACAGAAACTAATGAAGAAGGAAGTCTGAGTAATAGGCAAAAGTAAGAAGCTGAGGAAATGAAATGGACTAAGTCTTATAATCTAATGAAATGGATTAAGTCTGGTAACTGAATGATGTAGATTAGGAATTAAAGTTGAACTAATGAATATTGTCGCAACGGTATTGATGTCTGAAATTGAGAAGTGGTAAATGAAATTAATGAAATAAAAGATAAATGCATAGTAAAACTGAAGAATTAAAGTCAGACAAAAAAGATGTTGAGGCAATAAAAAAATAAAAGAAGAATGTATACATAAGCCTGAAATATGTACATAAGTAGCCTCGGATATGCATTTATGACAGATGTGAATAATTATAAATTGTCTATTATAATTATAATGGACCAATTTCTAAAGATTGTTAGACCGGTTAGAATGCTAAAAAAACATATCTATACAATAGGACCCTTGGTGAGTGTATGATTTCATACTAGGGCGGTATCCCCAGGTCTAGGCTGTGCTTATTGCCACGATTATAAATTTTCTGTTATATTTATGTCGAGTGCACAATCAAACTAGGTTTGCTTCAAAGTTTTTAAGTGGGGGTGTTGCCTTGATTGCACTAGGCAATCTAAATGGATGGTGAGTGAGATCGTACTTATGCAATGTGGCACCGAAAGTCTGGTGTGCCTAGGTACCAAAATGAGTTGCAACAAGTGCATGTAAAAGGCTAGCGTACCTGGGTACCGCAAACTAAGGTAGGAGTTGCATATTTCTCGAGCTCGGCATCGGTCCCTTATAGCCAACAAGAAGGCCAGAGTTACACCTAGCATACCTCTTCCGCCTACAAGGAATTGTTCAGTTGGGTTATGTAACGCCACAGTTATTTGCTAGTTTGTTTGATAGGACAAGGCTAATTAACCCATACAAAGTTCCTTTAAAACATAGATGGGATGGTGGTGCATGGAGTCTAAAATCCACATTGAGAAGAAGATATGGTTACGAAAAAGGTCGACGTATGTGATGAAAAATCCCCGAGGCATTAGGACCTTATGGACTAGAGGTTGTGGACTGGAGATTGTCGGTGTGCACGATATGATTTCCTCGGTGATATGATGGCGATGGATTTTACAAGGTGCTAAAAGCAATTGATACTAGTGGGGATAGTATCTAGGTCCATTAGTGGACTTGGAGTGTGTGTGTATTTACCAATATAAACATAGATCTATAAGGTGTAGATGGGTATGGTTCGTATGTAGCAATGGAGTCATAGCGACCAATAATAAAATCTAACATAACATGAAGTAGTGAACAATCAGCATAAGTAGGTGTCATGTATAAGATGTATTACTTACTAGTCACCAGAACGTTATTCTAACCCCTCCTCATTACAACCCACAGGATTTATAAGGGTAGTTACTTGTGTTGATTTGGAGTTGTTGTCTGGCTAAGATCCTTGACATTAGAGATGCTGATTTTTGGTCAGTAATTATATTGATCTACTATATTTTCATATTTCCAATGCAAGTTGTTACCACTAGTGCACTGATTTTTTTTTCTTTTTGTAGGATACCAAACCAACGATTGGTATTTAGTGGACTTGGGTTTTCAGTTTAGTGAAAATATAGACCCACTGAAGTGCAGGTTGTTACATTTGGTAGAAGTTTCATATTTATCGAGCTCGGCATTGATCCCTCACGATCAACAGGAATGATAGGGTTATACCTAACTGATCTCTCCCGCCTACCAGGATTGGTTCAGTTGGGCTATGCAATGCTATAGTTGTTTGTTAGTTTGTTTGATAAGGCAAGGCTAGTTAACCCATACAAAAGTTCCTTCAAAACGTAGACGGGGTGGTGGTGCATGGAGCCTAAAATCCATGATAAGAAGCAGACAAGGGTATGAAAAAGGCTGGCGCATGTAATGAAAAATCCTGGAGGCATTAGGACCTTATGGACTAGTGGTCGTGGACTAGAGGTCGTCGGGGCGCACGGCAGGATTTCCTCGCTGATACGATGGCGATGGATCTTTACGAGGTGTTGAGCGATTGATACTAACGGGGATAGTTTCTAGGTCCATTAGTGGACTTGGGGGTTGCGTGCGTGTGTGTATATGTGTATATATATTTACTTATATAAACATAGATCTACAAGGTGTAGATGGGTACGGTTCGTACGTAGCAATGGAGGTCAAGCGACTAATAATAAAATCTAATGTAACATGAAATAGTGAACAATCGGCATAAGCTAGTGTTATGTATAAGATGTATAATTTACTATCATCTGAACGTTGTTTTGAATCCCTCCTCGTTACAACCCACAGGATTTAGAAGGGTAGTCACTGGTGTTGATTTGGAGCTGTTGCCTAGCTGAGGTCCTTGACATTTGAGATGTCGATTTTTGGTCAATAATTATATTGATCTATTATATTTTCTTATTTTTGTCGTGAGTTATTATCATTAGTGCTCTGACATATTTTCCTTTTTGTAGGATACTAAACAAACAATCTATATTTTAGTGGACTTGGGTTTTCGGTTTTGTGAAACTCTAGGCCCACTGAAGTTCGGGCTGTTATATTTGGTATCAGAGCTTAAGTTAGTCGATTCTTGAAAAATTAGGAAACAATTAGTGAACATATTTGTATTTTGACTATAAATATAAATATAGCATATGCAAAAATCCTAAGAATTTCACCTATAAAGTAGTTGCATATGGAATATCCCAAAAACTTGATGATACCTAACTTTCAAGTTGGGCTTTGGTAACCTAATGATTGTTGATCCCTATTTTGATTGCTGATTGATGATGTACAATAGGTTCAGGTAAAGGGAAAACAAAGGTCCATATGTTATAGAAAGTGGAATGTAGAGAAGATCCTGAAGAAGGTGTGAAATGGTCGCTCCTAATTTATGACTGGATTTTTGGATCTTTAAAAATGGAACGAAGAATGTTCTTAAGAGAATAGACAGAAGTCCACTTTTAGTCTAACCCAATAAGTTTTTGGAAATTGAGGAAAAGTATAAATTGTATACTTTAAAAGAACTTTTAATGAAAAAAATTAAGTATTAAATTTTGAGAACCGATATATATATATATATATATATATATTAAAGGTTTTGTAAGAAAATATATATATTTAGATTTCAGTAAAGGAAATTTTTTTCTAAGGCTGTTTTCTTTTAAAAAGAAATGATGGAGCAATATAGCTCATGAATTTTTCTATGAAATGAAAGTTTTTCAAAGATATAAAGATGTTTGTATGGTTGGACGATATAAGTGGTATGGATTTGGAATGGAGTAAATGGTTTAGAAAAAAGATTTAGTATCTTAAAATTTACACTATGGGAAAAAACGAATCGCATGATAGATATGCTCCGTTGTTTGATCGCATATCTATATGTCGTTAAATCCTGTGTAGTCTCATTGTACATCAGACCATAGATATGTCCCATCGTCTTATAATAACTAACACTACACATAAAAACAAAGTCGTATGTTGTCTGATGTGTTGTTCTTATTTTACAAATAGTAGAGGTGAATATTATATGTTGTCTAAGTTAATAAAATAACAGTTTTTTGTAATCTTAATGAAATGCACATTTCTACTAATTGTTACAACTGGCTACTACAACTGATAAATGTTGTTTTAAAGTATTTAAGATAACACAAATCAGTTTTTGTATATGTTGTTCTTTCTTAAATGAAATGACATAAAGCAGTTCAGATAACACAAAGCAGTTTAGATAACATAAACAGTTCACATTTTCTACTAAATACAATATTAAACAAAACCAACATCGACACCAAATCCAAATACTTATCCTACAAGCTGCAGTTCAACACTAATACATAAACTATGCAACTGAACCCATAGATGCACAAAATACAACAAAACCAACATTGGCAAAGCTAACTAACCAGGGTCCAATTGCAAGATGCATATATTTACATAATATAATATCAGGTATATGTAGAATTTAGACACTATGAATCAGCAAACTTGTAGACATACGTAGTCCACTCAACTCGAACGATATCAATATCCTTTTGGGAAAAGGTATCGTTTAGATCCTTCCCCCACTACAACAAATAGGAAATGCAGAGGTTAACTTTACTTGGCATGGATCTCGATATATTCCTAACTAAAATACAACGTTGACATATATTATCTTAGCAGCCCTGATTCTTGTCCCCCACGATGTCTTTCATGCAGCGCATAACCCACAATCCACATGTCAGTTGACCTCTCTATTTCGGAGCTCCCTGAAGCATGCATAGATGTCATGTAAACATATAATTTAATCAATCATGTTGAGGAAGAAAAGTCATCAGACTTGAGAAATATGGAGTACGCACTAAACAAGGTGTCCACCAAACATTTTTGTTGCCTTTCACTTTGTCCTGATTGTAAATTGCAATGGAGCTTCAAAGTAAACAAACATAGACCACCAAACCACTCGAAAAGTTAGAATATAAAATAGCAATTGCACGTACCTATTCATAATATTCATCCATTCTTCACCACACAATCGTCCTCTCAGTGGATCCATGAAATGCACACTTTCTTCAGTGGGATTCATGACCGTCAAAGACCAATGATTACTAACATTGAAAATTCCACCCAGTATTCAAAACAAAGTATATACAACATGAATCAAGTATAAAATTTAATCGATCAACATAAAGAACCATATTGTACATACCCTGAGTTATATGGCACCAGGAAAATCTGATCAGTATTCCCTTGTTCATACCCTTTGGCCAAATCAGAAGCTATTTTAGCTGAATTTCCACATTCGCGTGCATCTGTATAAGCAGGATATATGAACGCAATCATGTTTGTCATCCTAGATTTCTTCAGCGCTTCATGACGGTAGCTATAAAAGCATATAAGAAAAAAATAATTAACACCAAATGCAACATTAAAAATTTGTGACTTAAGCAGACGTCTCAGCAATGACATGAGCAACACCAATGCAGCACCAATGCATCATTAAAAGAATAATTAACACATATCTCATATAAAAAACAATGGCTTGAGCAGATGTCTCAAAAAAAATTATGATCGCATGTGTATCACTCCTGAAGATAGCCACTTTTGTTCGGAAACCAAATATTTCATCGTCCAAAGTGGTGTTGATGCTGACCCCATTCTTCAGGGATGTATTGACCCATTAGCAAAGCACCTTCAATGCTGCAGGCAGTTTAGCGAGCAGTGTGTCGAGGTCTTCAGCATCATCCGGCTTATTGAGATCATATTTCTTCTTCTTCTTTTTGACAGCATGAGGCTTAACAACCTCCTAGTTATGTTAATAACACTCAACTTGTTTAGGCAATCAAATATCAAATTAAGTAAAACATTAGTTATGTAAAAAACTTATGAATTAACCTTATGAAACAAAGTTGTCTATTTAATATTCCTCGATCATCTATAAATGATGACTATAATCTTATTGCTTATGTTATGCATTGTCTAATCGAACAACAATTTTCATAATAATTTGATTGAAGTTTCATTTTCAAATTAGGCAAGTGGTGCAGTAGTAATGGTTTTTTTGTAAGGAAATAATTCACTCCTTAAACTAGTCTTCATTTACTACATCAACTAGTCTAGTCATAAAAATTATCAATTATTTTACATTAAGTATATAAAAAGAACTAAGATATGCTTATTCACCAATGATTTGTCATTAAACTATCATTTGTTAAAAGCCATGGTGTGTGAAATTCATGGTTACAACCTAAGTGATAACAACTGGTATGTTTGTTGGTGAAGGATTCATGATTTTAACTTGAAATGTAACAACATATACTGAAAGTATACATTATGTGAAGTTTACTAATATAGAGTGAATACATGGTAACCATGCATAGATACTCAAATTACCTTCTTAGTTACTGCATTGGAGATCAAGCTTCTCGGCCAAGCAATATATGTACCACCAAGCGCATCATGCACTATCATAAATTCAGATTTGACAGGAATTGGTAGCAAGGCATCGGGAACAACAGATTTGGTGATGGAGATGTGTGAGTTTTCTTTTCCAAGTGGAATACCATGGATCTTCTGGTCTGTGGCGTCGACATTAATTTCAGTGACGGTTCCAAATGCAACGACATTATCCACATAATTAACTGCGAGTGCGAACTCAGCATTGTTGTTGCCAGACACGGGTTCTTTAATCTACACTAAAAACATTATGTATCATACAAGGTTTATCACAGCTAATCATGTTAACATCATCAATGAAATTAGGGTAGCAGGTGTTTATCAAAATTTCTTCACAAACTTCCAAGTCTTCAGTCAATTTTCTTTTTGGGGACTTAGCATGTTCCTCAATAACTGCTCATAACCATTTCTTCACATTTTGTTTATTTTCCATCTCTTTCTTTACATCTTGTTTCTTTGCATGCTCAATTTCATCAGCTACCTTCTCCAAATGCTCTTAGGAACAGCTGCTTTATGTAGATAGTTTGGGTGAATTAGCCAATTCCCTTACCCCACCAATCTTTGATTCAATTTGCTTTAACTTTTCCTCAAACCAAGCCTGTTGCTTACTTGTTTCTGCCTTCTTCTCAAGCTCCCACTTAGCTTTTTCCTCTTCTATAGTCTTCCGAATGCTTGATGGAGTCATATTTATATTTACAGATGATCTTTCCTTTCGGTGTTTTGTTGGCAAATTGAAGTAAGCCTCGGGCTTGACAAAGCCATCAACACCTCATACCTTGCCGGGATACTCGGGGGACCCCAAAGCCATTATCAAAACATCATTAGGTCCATTTATCTCAATGGATACAACTTCTACATCTTTAGTCAATGCCTCATGACAACATAATCAAATATATTGGATTCATTTACTTTTATTTAAATAAATAAAAGTAAAAATTAGATAAAACAAATTAATTACACTTACAATTCTATCGGCAGCGGCGTGTGTTTTTGGGTCCTTGAAGTTTCCATTCTTGTCTTGACGTGCCTATAACCACAGAATATCACGAGACATTTCTTTCTCAAGAATGGTTTGCAACTATATATATATATTAAAATAATGTGAACATTTATCAGTCCATTTTAACAAAACCTAAACCACTTAGTTGTAGATATCACGTAGTTGTGCAATCAACACTAACCAGTTCTTGCATTAGATTAGCATATCCTTTGCATGCCATCCGATGAGGGTACACATTTCCGTTCTGTTTTTCTCTTTGGGCCTTGCGAATTTCCTATAAATTATAAACAGAATATACATTATATAATGTCATGGCATCATCGAACCAACCATTGTTATCAAGGCGTAGTTTTTAAAATTTAATTTAATTTTAAGTTCGAAGTTAATTTAAAGTTAATACAATAGTTAATTCAAAGTTAATATTAAAGTTAATTTAAAACTAAAGTTATTTTAAAGTTAATTTAAAGTTAATATTAAAGTTAGTTAAAGTTAATTTAAAATTAAAGTTATTTTAATTTAAAACTAAAGTTAATTTAAAGTTAATATTAAAGTTAATTTAAATTTAATTTAAAACTAAACTTAATTTAGAGTTGATTTAAAGTTAAAGTTAATTTGAAGTTAATTTAAAATTGAAGTTATTTTAAAGTTAATTTGAAGTTAATATTAAAGTTAATTTAAAGTTAATATTAGAGTTAATTTCAAGTTAATATTAAAGTTGATTATTAAAGTTAATTTAAAGTTAATTTAAAATTAAAGTTAATTTAAAGTTAATATAAAATTAAAGTTATTTTAAAGTCAATTTAAAGTTAGAATTAAAGTTAATATTAAAGTTAATTTTAAAGTTAGTTTAAATTTATATTAAAATTAATTTAAAATTAAAGTTATTTTAAAGTTAATTTAAAATTAGAGTTAACTTAAAGTAAAAATAAAATAATTTAAAGTCAATTTTAAAATTAATTTAAAGTTAATATTAAAGTTAATAATAAAATTAATTTCAAGTTAGTTTAAAGTTTTAAAAGTTAATTTTACTATGCAACCTTACGCGTTTTTATGTTTTAACTACTATGGAACCAACTATAAAATAAAAGGACATAAGCAATTCGAAGGTGTACCATAAATCCTTGTGTAATCTGTTTAGCAACAAAAATATCCTAGTCGCCCTTCTGAATGAACTGATAATCATCTGGAGGGAACTCCAACATCTCGGGGGAGTCCAAATAGGGCATCCCGTACTTGGTGACTAGTCTGCTCTTGAACTCTCTCCATTTATTCCCAGCTGATGTTATAATAAGTTTCTTGCATTCTTTAGGTACTACAAATGCTTTCTACATGTATATGAACAGATTAACATAATAATATTTTTAACTAATTGCTAAGATTAAAAAGGTAATTAGTGGACAGTTCATTTACCTCTACACAAATAAAAATATTGTCCTTCTCCTGTGGAGAAACAAGTCTCCAAGCAGAAATAGCTATTAAGATCGTTGTTCGTGCTTGCACCCTAATGTAGGACTGCATCCATGTTGTTGCCTTCCCAATTGGTCCCCTTTGGCACTAAAGTCAATCTTCCATCTCTTTCCCCTAGCAACTCGCTTGTTAATGCGGTTCATCATCATCATTCCTCGCTTTGGCAATTGCAATCTGCCAGCTTCATCCTTAGGCAATTTTCGCTTTCCATGATTGTTACCACTTGAAACTGACTTGGATATTGTTGCCACGACATTCTTGGATGTTGCCATAGCACTCTTGGATCTTGCCGCAACACTCTTGAATGTGGAACTCACAGCCTTCTTCTTTATTGTCTTTTCAGGTTTTTTTGGGCTTGGAACTTTACGGCGTGAAGGTGAACCTTCACTTTTATGAACTTTATGGCGTGAAGGTGAACCTTCACTTGTTTGAACTTGCAAACTTTTTTTCGCAGCCATTACTTGAAAATAAAAAAGTTAGAAAACAACATTAAGTGGAATAAACATGGAAATGATTAATAGACAGAAGTAATCCACTCAAGTATGTAAAACTCAAAGAAATTTGATACACTCAAACATATCAAAGAACACAAGCATATATTTTAAAGTAACAAAGAACACAAACTCAAAGTGATCCAGAGAAGCCTTTATATATTTTCAGGCATATCGAAGAACACAAACTCAAAGAAATTTGAGAAAATAATCAACCCTAGCCTATTTCTGAGGTTCATCCTCATAAACATCTATTTCCTCATCTCCGAGTCGCTTATAATTGCTACATTCATCACTACTAATGTCATCTAAAGTCTCCCCTGATGGCATTGTGGCATTAAATGGTCGCTGCTCCATTTCAATATCTTATAATTCCTCATCTTCATCATCCCCTTGGTAGTTTCTATCGGGGCATCATACAACCACTGACCATAGAGGATCTAGGGGGTCTCGTATGTAAAAAAATTGCTGCACATGTGCACCCAAGAAGAAAGAATTATTTAAACGCCCTTTCCTATTCAAATTGACTAAAGTAAACCCAAGTTCATCTACTTTGATGCCCTTAACATTCTCAACCCAATCACATTTGAATATAGATGCACTAACACTGTAGTAGTCCATCTCCCAAATTTGTGTAATCATACCGTAAAAGTCCATATCCTTTGTTGTTGGGTTTTTATCCTTAGCATTAGATACTAGCATTACATTTGCTTGCAAAAATACTCCATTGTTCTGAACTAATCGAATGCCATCATGCTCTTTGGTAGTGAAATGAACTCCATCAATCATGTATGCACCATAGTTAGGCACTTGATGATTTGGACTTTTAAAAAATCCACCCTAATTCTTCTAAAACTTTATTTCCAGGATTGTCAAGTTCATCAGATACCTACAAGAACAATATACACATTATGCATTAGCTTTTAGTTTAAAAAAATTTACAAGCTGGAAGCACTTCATTAAGTCATCAATCAATCGATGACTTACCCTTTTCTTTAACCATGTCGCAAATTTCTTGTTCTATCTATCCTTCGGCCATTTCTCTATTTTGGGAGGTCTGCTAGCATTTTCCAACCTAAGTATCTCCAAGTGTTCACTGGATTAACATAAATTCAAACAAGTTAGCAATATAAAAAACAATTATAATGTACTCTACATATTCAAAAAGGGTATATAGCTAAGTAACATAAAACTTACGCAAAGTAAGGCCTTGCATTCTCCATATTATGCAATACACAAAGATGTACTTGATCAAATGCCTTTCCATAAACTGCTAAGTATGACACTCCTGATTTTCTTTTGGTTGCATGACGGATGTCCGATCTACAACTTTGTGGAATTCTAGTAGTACCAGGATTGTCAAGCATACGTTCGGCATAAAATTCAACAGCCTCTTCAACTATGTAGCGTTCTGCTATGCACCCCTCCGGATGTCTACAACTTTTCACCCATCCTTTAAATACCTTCATATATCTTTCAAAGGGGTACATCCTTCGGAAAAAAACAGGACTACATAGCATTACTTCTCTCACAAGATGAACAGTCAAATGAATCATAATGTCGAAAAATGAAGGAGGGAAGTATTTCTCAAGCAAGAAGATTGTAACTACTAGGTCAGCTTGCATTTTTTCTGACTTTGAAGGATCAATCACTTTGGCACATATTGCCTTGAAGAATAGGAAGAAGCGTATGATTACATACCTCACCGGGTCTCTAAAACAAAAAGCAATGCAATAAGGAGAAGAAATTGCAATACGGTATGACAGTCATGCGACTTAAAACTAACAAGACTTAAATCATGCATAGAGACAAGATTCCTAACATTAGATGAAAAATTTATTGGCACGGTCATGTTAAAGAAAGAGTTGCGAACAATTTTCTTTTCTTTCACAAGAAGGTTCCAACTAGCTATGGGCAACTTCGAACTTTTGGCACCATCTTTAGCTACTAAACCCTTCCTAATTCTCATTGCTGACATGTCTAAACGAGCAGAAGCACATCTTTTGTTTTCCATGGAACATTCAACAAGGTACCAAGAATGGCCTCAGCATATATCTTCTCTATATGCATCACATTAAGCGTATGTCAAGACGGAATATATGGCCAATACTCTAGCTGGAAAAATGCAGACTTCTTTTTCCATACAGGTTTGGTACGGTTTTCACAACCCATCACTGAAGGAGGATATACCTTTTTGCCAACCTCACAGTTCAAACCCTCCACTCTTGCTAACACTTCTTTATCCATTAATGGAACAGGAGACATGTCCTCCTCTATTGTATTGTCGAAAGCTTTTATCTGATTTTGATAAGGATGATGTCATGGTAGGGACCTCCGATACTTCATGAACGACATTTTCCTACCATGCTTCATGTACCTTGGTTTGGTCTTATCGATGCATATTGGACAAGCATTGTAACCCTTCACAATGCTGCCGAAAAAGTTCCCGTAAGCGGGGAAGTCATTAATAGTCCAGAGAAGTATTGCTCTCAACATGAAGTATTCACCTCTTAGTGCATCGTATACTTCATCAACACCCTTCCAGAATAACTTAAGATCATCTATTAAGGGTTGGAGATAGATGTCGATATCATTACCTCGCTGTTTTGGCCCAGAAATTATTAATGTCAACATCATAAACTTCCTCTTCATACACAACCATGGTGGAAGATTACACATGACAAGCAAAATAGGCCAAAAGGAATACTTGCTACTTTGGGAGCTGAAGGGATTAAATCCATCAGATGATAGAGCTAGTCTGAGGTTCCTAGGCTCGCTAACAAATTCCAGCCATTTTTTGTCTGTTGAATCCTAAGTCGGGGAATCAGCTGGATTTCGCATCATTCCATCTTTTTTCCTTCCATGGTCACGCCATGTAAGATTCTTTGATGTATTTACCGACTGGTACATCCGTTTTTACCTTGGCATTAGTGGAAAGTACCGCAAAATCTTAGCAGGAACATCTGTTAATTCTTTTTCATCCTTCCCCAATTTCCAGCGTGAAATGCCACAAAACATTAGTTGCATGCTGCCCTCTATATAGCATGCAGTCATTAGGATAAGCATGAATTTTTTTATATTACATTCCTAATGCATCAAGGCTCTTTCTAGCTTCATACAAGGAGTTTGGAACCAAATTGTCTTCTAGAAGCAAGCCCCCAATCAATAATAACATTTCTGTAAAACAGCCATCATTCATGTTATGCCTTACTTTCAGATTGAAAATCTGAATCAAAGCATTCAACTTAGTTGTCTTCGTACAACCAAGGTACGGTGCCTTATCACCATCCTCTACATACTTCAAAAACTCAACTGAGTCATCTAACATATATTCACCCTCACATTCTTCCCTATCTACCTCATCCTCCCACACACCACTATGACATTCCTCATCTTCGCTTTCAGATTCTTCTCCAATATTAGGCTACAGCCTAACTATAATTGGTTTTCCATGACACTTCCAATGTTGATAAACCTCATCAATGCCATTCAAATAAAGATGGTCTGTAACGACCCGTAAATTTCAACTGTTTTAATAACGTAATTAGTTGAAATTTTGTGAAATTTTAAACGATAAAATTTTGAAATAAAATTTGATATTTGAAATGCGTCTAGTTAAACATAGCAACTGGTAAATTTTCGTCCGAAAATATGAAAGTTTATTTCGCGCGTAAATTCACTTCAATTTGATCAGTTAAAAAGCAATGAAAATAAAACGTTTTCAAAACCAAAATATTTTTACATGGAAAAATTCTAAACCATCTTCTGAGCAAGATATCAGTTTGTCGTTTTTCCAAATTCGGACATCTTTGGCTCCGTCGATCTTATTTTTCAGCGTTTTTCTTGCATTTTTCGCCAGTATAAAATTTCAAATTTTTATAATTCAACCGTACCACCGATATCCATATGCCGATTTGATCGTTTCGTTGTGCTGATCTCTACGGTATACACATTTCTATGTTTTGACGTCCGGTGGACGGCGAAAACAGAAAAACGATTGCATACCGGTACCGTTTAAACCTTTCTATCTACCCGTAACCATTTCATCCTCCATCGTCATAGCTGAATAGCCACTGGTTATTATTACTACTCCCAGAATTAAATGTTGCTGCTGACTATTCCCATCTGTTCATTTATTAAAATTTTAAACCACGGTTCAAGGTTCAAGTTGCTTTTGGAAATTGTATAGCTTAGTATAACTGTTCGTATATTATTAAGCATTTAAGCCTATTCTTCTTCTTCCTGTTACTACATTTTCTTTCTTTTATGAGAGTCCTCCTTCCTCTATTTTCATGTGCGCCTGACATCGGACCCATTCACCAACATCCTCTTCCACCGGCCACATCTCCTACCCCGAAACCTCATGCGACCCTCCTCCCGAAGCTCAGCCGCCCATTAACCCATCCTCCTCTTGCCGATGTGCCTCCGCCTCACTCCGCTCC
The DNA here is from genome assembly GCA_030737815.1 of Allium fistulosum. Classification (NCBI taxonomy): domain Eukaryota; kingdom Viridiplantae; phylum Streptophyta; class Magnoliopsida; order Asparagales; family Amaryllidaceae; genus Allium; species Allium fistulosum. The sequence continues at coordinate 76,702,411 of CM060906.1, forward strand.
ACCCAGTTGAACCCATCACGTTACCCACATCCCTCCAGCGGCGAAAGCCGTCACCCACAGACCGAGACACCAAACGCCACTGCACCCTCCAGCCGTTCCCCCCATTGCCTACTTCCTCCGCCCTCTCCCCAGTGCGCGAAGCCGACATCCAGCAACCGACCATCGGTGAACCCAGCGGCAACAAATATCCACCCAGGCGAGCTCGCCCTCACCAGCTTCACGCGACAGCCCCCTCCACCACTCCTCCTCGCGTATCAACCTCGTCAACCCTTGTTTGCCAGCAGCCGCGTGGATAGCTGCTTGTATGTATTTGTATGATGCGTATGTTTGTATATTATATTATTTTCTATTTTGCGTATATCATGTTCTAAGTTTTAAACGTATAAAGTTATGATAATTTACGTTATAATATATGTTGCAGCATAGGGTAAGGCTGGATATATTTTCTTTTGTACAGATTTCTAAAGAAAATACTAATATATATACATGTTATGAAAAGTTCGAAAGCAATGTCTGTTCTGTCAGAAGCTATGCTATGAATTACTTTTATATATAATGAAAGATTGATATGAATTTGTTCTTTTTTTTCCCATTGTTGATTGACTGCATACCTATATCAATTTTACTGGGAGCTTTCTTCTTTTGAAGATAAAATAATAAAAATGCTTTTACATTTTGTTACTCAAATTTCCATGATCTACAACTTTTGAGTTTTTCTACACAATTTGTTGTTTCTTTAGAAGTTTGAACAAGCAGACGGTAAAAGTAAGATATGAGTAAAAAAAATTTTTTTAAAAGTGACTTATTTTATTCACTCGAATAAAAAGGTAGGATCCACAAATATTTATATACATGTAACTTTGGTTACTAATTCATTAGGGCTGACGACATATACGATGCATATTAGCCAACATAATCTAAACAACAGTATATTTTCATTTTGTGCCGATTCAAATTCATAACGCTTATGGAGCATATATGCATTTAGTTGAAACTAATTAAACATTTATACAATTTGATCGGTTGTCCTAGTTAACAAAATTAGATTTCTACTGTTACTTAGGCTATGAGTGTATATCTATACTATACAAGTAGTGTATAGTGTATAAATATACGCATGAAGTATATAAAGTTGTAGTAGTCATTTTCTATTATATATTTATATTTTCCAAACCATATTGTATAAAATGTTTCTAATGCATATATATTATTGTATGTGTGTTGCCTGTGCATATGTATTATTTATTGGTGTTGCGTGCGTATATGTATTATTATATGTGTGCTGCGTGTGTATGCCTATCTTTATATGTGTGTTGTTTTATTAAAATATAAGTTGTATATTTATATATTTATAAGTTAGTCTATACATTGATTACATCAGCATCATTTTCTTTTAGATGCTATATATGTCAACTTGATATTTACTGTAAACTGTATGTGTTTAAGGCTGATTTTCCATATTATGCATATTATAAATTTTACTTTGTGGTTAAATTTTATAACTATATATTTACTGTTATGGTACCTGTATACAACATAAAGGTATAGATTTAAATTTATTATTAGCTATCTACAGAATACATATATATTGTTAAGTGATTACAATATCAAAGTATATGTATACCAATATTATTTATATATATATATTGATTTTAATGTATGTGTCTTAAGAATAATGATTTTACATTCTATTTTGATATTTCTCTTAAGTTAAATTTTATAAAATAATAATAATATATATATACATTTTCTATATATCTTAACTGATTTATTTTCTCATAGATTTCTCATTATCAGCTTTGATCGTTGAATTTGGGTCCAATCGTGCTTTGCTTTAAAATTCATGCCTGGATTCTTAGCTCGTTTCTTTGTCAAACTCTCTAGTCTCGAAAGGTGAGCACTCACTCACGATTAACGTTCTTTTATTTATTAAATTTGATTTCAATTGAAACGACAATTGAAATATGCTGCTGTTTGATATTTACACTGTTATTACCTGTATCAGTTCACCTGTGACATCTGACACCATTATTTGTTAATTATTTATGCGATGATAATACAGTTTGGCTGATAATTGATTGATTGTTGATGTTTATATTGGACGTTAAATTGTTAATGTTAAAATGATAAATAGTATAAAAATTGAACGTGATATAGGATAATTAAATGTTAAATTTGATTAACTGACATTTGTATAATATGACCCCTTTAACTGTTGAATTTATTGACATGTAGGATTTGTTTAATTACACCTTGAACCACTGAATGTATGTTGTTAAATTGATGATGTATGAAATTGTAAATTGAATGACAAGTGAAAACCGTAATGTAATAATCTTTAATCTACATGAAATGATAGTGTAGATTCTAGAAATAATTATATTAATTCGTACAAATAACAATGCGAATTAATACGGTTATTTTGGGATTATTTGAATTGATTATTGGATTGTTATTGATTGTTGTTATTGCTTGTTTATTTACTTTGACACCATCCCAGTTATCACACTGCAAGTTCCCTTTGTTATGTTTTGATTTTGAATTGAATTGGAATCGGGTTGAAATGATAAATACCCAAATTAAACTTTGACCTAGGATAGAAAATTAAATAAAACCCGATTGGTCAATAATTTGATTTAAAAATAAACGAAGATTTTATTTGAATAAATAATATGGTTTTGAAATGAAGTTGAAATTTGAATTTTAATGAAAGGGAAAATGTTAATATTTAAAATAATCTGAAACAAAATATTAACAATGTAATTGATGAAAGAATATTGTTTAATTTGAGAAATGATTGAATTAAGTTTGAAATGATTTAATAATTAAGTTTGAAATTATAATTATGTTTGAAATTATTAACTTTGAATTATTTAATAATTAAGTTTTGAATTATTTAATAATTAAATAAGATTGAATTATTTAATGATTAAATTGAATTGAATTCTTTAATAAGAGAAATTGAACTTTTGAATAAGTGAATTTTACTTCGTAGATAATTGAAATTGAGATTCTTTATTAATTAAGTTTTGGGAAAATTATTTAAGAAAGTAAATAAGTGAAATTGGATTTCTTTAACAAGAAATGAAAATGTGATATTTTTGGAATTAATGTAAGACCTGAAATGGAAAGAATTGATTTGACGAATTTAATTTAATTCAAAATTGTAAGTTTTGATTTAATGAAGTTGAACTTAAGAAATTGATTTAATGAATTGGAAATTTAATAGAAATTGCTTTGAATGATAAAGTAACTTAACGAATATTGAATGAAATCGATAAATGAATGAAAATTGATTTGAATGTTAAAACTAAATTGATTTAAATGATTTCAAAATGAAACTTTTGTACGAACTTGAATCAATATTTGAACTGTTTTGAATAAGGTTGAAATTGAACTATAAGATTTTGAAATGGTAAATTTAGAAGTTTTGAAACGTAAATTTATGGAATTGGTTTTGAAAGACAAACGAAATGTTGATTTACGAATTGAAATTGAAATTGAAATTGATTTGGTTTTGAAATAAATAAACGACCAATCGGTGAAATAATTACGGAAGTTATTAAAGAGACCGGAATTCGGTTATGGATATACTCTCTATCTAAACCGAAAACCACTTTAATAACTATACGCGGAGTGATGATCCAGAATGAAGTGGTTGGAATGATGTTCGTGATGATTGAAGAAAGAGAACGATAATGGATAGCCTTGACACTTGTGTTAAATTGGAAATGACTAAAACAGGAGCTGTGCCGGGCCAATGGAGGATTAGCTACCTCAAGTGGACACACTTCTTCGAACTACTTATTACTTGTTGTCGATTGGTGCACCCTTGATTTTGGGAGTGTTGTTTCACGGTGTTGCGGGCGCTGCGGCGTTGCGTTCTCACCAGTCCGGATCAGGCGAACGGTAATATCACTACCTTGGGTATTGCCTCATGTGCCTTGTCATACTTGTATTCCATTTATGCGCGACCACTACGATTTTGATTTGTACCTTTAGTATATGGATTGCCCTCTGGTGACTTCCGGTTTTGGGGAAACTACGGTCTTGTATATGCTTTTGGGAATAAAAATGTGTTAAGGATGGAATGGGCCATGACTTAACGCTATTTTGATATCTTCTTATATTACTGATAGACATTATCTACTTAGCGTACATTACTACCTAGTAGATAGTTTAACGGATCCTTAAAGGATGGTTATTCCAAACGTCCTTTGAGTTACTTGTATTTCAATTGCTATTTCACTTGAGTTGGATTTATTAATATAAGAATGTTAATCCTGACTCGAGTGTTTTGTATTTTGCTTTACGCTCGGGTCAGACTGAGTGATCCAGTATTCGAGACTCACCTTTGGAGTTGGAGCTTTGCTTGAAGATCCAGCCATCTATTCTGCTTTCAGTATTCGATGATTCCAGTGATGTATTCTGATTTGTATCTGATGTATCATATTACTTTTCCGTTGTATCTGGTTTAACTCTGATGTAGCTTATACATTTATATAGTAGCTTCATGAACTACTATCTCTTTTATTTCCGCTGCACTTATTACTCCGTGTCTGTGATCTGTGATTATTTTATTTACTGTATATGTTCAGGTTTGCCAAATTTAAATTAACAACGCGGTATTTTGAGCAATTCAACTCCGGCATGAGTGTCTACCTATACACTTATAATGGATGCGAATGGTCCAAAATTCTGGGTCGTTACAGTTGGTATCAGAGCTTTGGTAGCTCTAGGAAAAACTTAGCATATAGGGTAAATGTATTTACAGAATCACTCCCATTCGAGTTTCAATCTCTTCCCTTTACTCAACTCCTTTGAATTTTGGAACGTTCCCCTCGGTTCCGAAATTCATTCGTGTCCTTCACTATTCGTCTTCTTTGAATTCTGGAGCACCCCATAACTCTATTTTGAATTATATCTATAATAGATCGGCGGTCTCGCCAATCTTCGAATGATTCGTAAAGGAGCAAAACTCCTTTATAATAGGCATCGATTTACCGGAGATTTCTGTATCCTCGGTTTACGATGCTATCTATTTCCTGCTATACCTAAATTCCATCTCTTGAGATCGAGTGTTGATTTACCTCGGAATTCAGCATCGACCTATTCTTGAAGTTACGGACGACCGATTAAGGTTGCCCGTGAATTAAATAAACTTACCCATCTCCCGATTCTGTTATTGAATCATCTTATCTTTTTTTTCGAATTTGTCTTCGAATCAGAATTCTCTTTGATTTGAGTTCATCAAAATTTGAATCTCTATCCTTGCTTTGAATCCATTCTTGCATCGTCGAGCGAGGAAGTGTATTTGTAAATTTATATAAAATGTTTTATTGGTGTTGTTTGAGTTGTTGATGTTGGTTTGGGTTTTCGATCGATTCGTCTGATCAACGCTATCGATAGGATTTCCAAAACACTTGAGCAGAGCAAACCGACACAATATCGTTTTCAAATTTGATAAATAAAATAAAAGTTTTGTATGATTATATTATATATAAATATAAGTTTTCTGAAATTAAATTGTTAATGAATTAGTTGTCTGGAATAATAATATTTGATTTTAGTTTATTGTTTTGTAAACCATTGACTATTGCATAATATAAATAAATGAATTTATAAACTTGGTTATAAACTGATTTGGAATTTGAAATGAATTTAATTCAGAAATTTGAGAATTTAGTTTTCCGGTGTTTTCGAACTTTGGTTTTAAAATTTTAAGTATATATTATTGAAAGTATTTTCGAATAGAACTCGTTTTCAAAGAATTTTAAAATGATGAAATCAGTGCTCTTCTCTTTGTCGCTGGAAAATAATTTCGGTGATGGCGGCCGCATCATCGACATTCATTTTCGAGTTTCGAAGTGGAGATACTATTCTGTAGCCTTGCTACGGTTTGTTTTGAAAAATATTTTGATTTAAATTTCTTCAGTATAATTTGATTTATATAGGTATCTTATTTTAAAATTTAATTTGATTTGATATAAATATATTATATATATCTCTAAATTGTTTAAAGTTAATCGGAAATCTAATTTTTAAATTTTGTTAAGGTATGATTTTAATTATAAATAAAACCGAATTTGGAATAAATATTTAAACTTGAATAATTGAATTGGGAAAATTTTATTTGTATATTGTTCAACTGCATTCTAATACAACTTACCTAAATCATTCAGAAGTTGAATATGTAATTGGATAATATATAAGATAAATTGAATTTATAAATAAATTTTGAGTCTTTATAATAAATGTTATACACTAAATTTTGATTATAAAGATGTTAATAGAGTTAGATAGGATAATAAGTAAACTCAGTTAATAATGAAATAAATTTGTTTCGAAAGAATTAATAAATTTGTTTTGAAAGAATTAATAAATTGAAATTTGATCAACATATGAAAATACCTTGAATTTAAAAGAAATTAATAGATGTAAATTAATTTAAATCGAAACTTTTATGGTTTAAATAAAATTATATGGGTTAAATAAATGTGATTAGATATATTAAGTAGAATAAATTTAACAGTAATTTGGAATAAAGAAGAATTTAAAATTGTTGAAGAAAATATGATTATAATAAAAGACTATTCAAATTATGGTTTTAGAAATTGTAAATTTAAGAAAATGGGATAATAAGATAATGAATTTAGAAATAGTTGAGATTGATTTTGGTGAAATCAAATGGATTAAATCAATTATAGAATATCAATTAATCTAAATTTGAATTTATATGGTTTAAATAAATTGTTATTTTGTATTTCAAATCTGTTTTTCTTTCTGGTGGTTTCTATTCTCCTACCTCGTTCCTTTTCGGGGGCGAAAAGTTTTGAGTGGGGGAGAATGTAACGACCCGTAAATTTCAACTGTTTTAATAACGTAATTAGTTGAAATTTTGTGAAATTTTAAACGATAAAATTTTGAAATAAAATTTGATATTTGAAATGCGTCTAGTTAAACATAGCAACTGGTAAATTTTCGTCCGAAAATATGAAAGTTTATTTCGCGCGTAAATTCACTTCAATTTGATCAGTTAAAAAGCAATGAAAATAAAACGTTTTCAAAACCAAAATATTTTTACATGGAAAAATTCTAAGCCATCTTCTGAGCAAGATATCAGTTTGTCGTTTTTCCAAATTCGGACATCTTTGGCTCCGTCGATCTTATTTTTCAGCGTTTTTCTTGCATTTTTCGCCAGTATAAAATTTCAAATTTTTATAATTCAACCGTACCACCGATATCCATATGCCGATTTGATCGTTTCGTTGTGCTGATCTCTACGGTATACACATTTCTATGTTTTGACGTCCGGTGGACGGCGAAAACAAAAAAACGATTGCATACCGGTACCGTTTAAACCTTTCTATCTACCCGTAACCATTTCATCCTCCATCGTCATAGCTGAATAGCCACTGGTTATTATTACTACTCCCAGAATTAAATGTTGCTGCTGACTATTCCCATCTGTTCATTTATTAAAATTTTAAACCACGGTTCAAGGTTCAAGTTGCTTTTGGAAATTGTATAGCTTAGTATAACTGTTCGTATATTATTAAGCATTTAAGCCTATTCTTCTTCTTCCTGTTACTACATTTTCTTTCTTTTATGAGAGTCCTCCTTCCTCTATTTTCATGTGCGCCTGACATCGGACCCATTCACCAACATCCTCTTCCACCGGCCACATCTCCTACCCCGAAACCTCATGCGTCCCTCCTCCCGAAGCTCAGCCGCCCATTAACCCATCCTCCTCTTGCCGATGTGCCTCCGCCTCACTCCGCTCCACCCAGTTGAACCCATCACGTTACCCACCACCCTCCAGCGGCGAAAGCCGTCACCCACAGACCGAGACACCAAACGCCGCTGCACCCTCCAGCCGTTCCCCCCATTGCCTACTTCCTCCGCCCTCTCCCCAGTGCGCAAAGCCGACATCCAACAACCGACCATCAGTGAACCCAGCGGCAACAAATATCCACCCAGGCGAGCTCGCCCTCACCAGCTTCACACGACAGCCCCCTCCACCACTCCTCCTCGCGTATCAACCTCGTCAACCCTTGTTTGCCAGTAGCCGCGTGGATAGCTGCTTGTATGTATTTGTATGGTGCGTATGTTTGTATATTATATTATTTTCTATTTTGCGTATATCATGTTATAAGTTTTAAACGTATAAAGTTATGATAATTTACGTTATAATATATGTTGCAGCATAGGGTAAGGCTGGATATATTTTCTTTTGTACAGATTTCTAAAGAAAATACTAATATATATACATGTTATGAAAAGTTCGAAAGCAATGTCTGTTCTGTCAGAAGCTATGCTATGAATTACTTTTATATATAATGAAAGATTGATATGAATTTGTTCTTTTTTTTCCCATTGTTGATTGACTGCATACCTATATCAATTTTACTGGGAGCTTTCTTCTTTTGAAGATAAAATAATAAAAATGCTTTTACATTTTGTTACTCAAATTTCCATGATCTACAACTTTTGAGTTTTTCTACACAATTTGTTGTTTCTTTAGAAGTTTGAACAAGCAGACGGTAAAAGTAAGATATGAGTAAAAAAAAAAATTAAAAGTAACTTATTTTATTCACTCGAATAAAAAGGTAGGATCCACAAATATTTATATACATGTAACTTTGATTACTAATTCATTAGGGCTGACGACATATACGATGCATATTAGCCAACATAATCTAAACAACAGTATATTTTCATTTTGTGCCGATTCAAATTCATAACGCTTATGGAGCATATATGCATTTAGTTGAAACTAATTAAACATTTATACAATTTGATCGGTTGTCCTAGTTAACAAAATTAGATTTCTACTGTTACTTAGGCTATGAGTGTATATCTATACTATACAAGTAGTGTATAGTGTATAAATATACGCATGAAGTATATAAAGTTGTAGTAGTCATTTTCTATTATATATTTATATTTTCCAAACCATATTGTATAAAATGTTTCTAATGCATATATATTATTGTATGTGTGTTGCCTGTGCATATGTATTATTTATTGGTGTTGCGTGCGTATATGTATTATTATATGTGTGCTGCGTGTGTATGCCTATCTTTATATGTGTGTTGTTTTATTAAAATATAAGTTGTATATTTATATATTTATAAGTTAGTCTATACATTGATTACATCAGCATCATTTTCTTTTAGATGCTATATATGTCAACTTGATATTTACTGTAAACTGTATGTGTTTAAGGCTGATTTTCCATATTATGCATATTATAAATTTTACTTTGTGGTTAAATTTTATAACTATATATTTACTGTTATGGTACCTGTATACAACATAAAGGTATAGATTTAAATTTATTATTAGCTATCTACAGAATACATATATATTGTTAAGTGATTACAATATCAAAGTATATGTATACCAATATTATTTTTATATATATTGATTTTAATGTATGTGTCTTAAGAATAATGATTTTACATTCTATTTTGATATTTCTCTTAAGTAAAATTTTATAAAATAATAATAATATATATATATACATTTTCTATATATCTTAACTGATTTATTTTCTCATCGATTTCTCATTATCAGCTTTGATCATTGAATTTGGGTCCAATCATGCTTTGCTTTAAAATTCATGCCTGGATTCTTAGCTCGTTTCTTTGTCAAACTCTCTAGCATCGAAAGGTGAGCACTCACTCACGATTAACGTTCTTTTATTTATTAAATTTGATTTCAATTGAAACGACAATTGAAATATGCTGCTGTTTGATATTTACACTGTTATTACCTGTATCAGTTCACCTGTGACATCTGACACCATTATCTGTTAATTATTTATGCGATGATAATACAGTTTGGCTGATAATTGATTGATTGTTGATGTTTATATTGGACGTTAAATTGTTAATGTTAAAATGATAAATAGTATAAAAATTGAACGTGATATAGGATAATTAAATGTTAAATTTGATTAACTGACATTTGTATAATATGACCCCTTTAACTGTTGAATTTATTGACATGTAGGATTTGTTTAATTACACCTTGAACCACTGAATGTATGTTGTTAAATTGATGATGTATGAAATTGTAAATTGAATGACAAGTGAAAACCGTAATGTAATAATCTTTAATCTACATGAAATGATAGTGTAGATTCTAGAAATAATTATATCAATTCGTACAAATAACAATGCGAATTAATACGGTTATTTTGGGATTATTTGAATTGATTATTGGATTGTTATTGATTGTTGTTATTGCTTGTTTATTTACTTTGACACCATCCCAGTTATCACACTGCAAGTTCCCTTTGTTATGTTTTGATTTTGAATTGAATTGGAATCGGGTTGAAATGATAAATACCCAAATTAAACTTTGACCTAGGATAGAAAATTAAATAAAACCCGATTGGTCAATAATTTGATTTAAAAATAAACGAAGATTTTATTTGAATAAATAATATGGTTTTGAAATGAAGTTGAAATTTGAATTTTAATGAAAGGGAAAATGTTAATATTTAAAATAATCTGAAACAAAATATTAACAATGTAATTGATGAAAGAATATTGTTTAATTTGCGAAATGATTGAATTAAGTTTGAAATGATTTAATAATTAAGTTTGAAATTATAATTATGTTTGAAATTATTAACTTTGAATTATTTAATAATTAAGTTTTGAATTATTTAATAATTAAATAAGATTGAATTATTTAATGATTAAATTGAATTGAATTCTTTAATAAGAGAAATTGAACTTTTGAATAAGTGAATTTTACTTCGTAGATAATTGAAATTGAGATTCTTTATTAATTAAGTTTTGGGAAAATTATTTAAGAAAGTAAATAAGTGAAATTGGATTTCTTTAACAAGAAATGAAAATGTGATATTTTTGGAATTAATGTAAGACCTGAAATGGAAAGAATTGATTTGACGAATTTAATTTAATTCAAAATTGTAAGTTTTGATTTAATGAAGTTGAACTTAAGAAATTGATTTAATGAATTGGAAATTTAATAGAAATTGCTTTGAATGATAAAGTAACTTAACGAATATTGAATGAAATCGATAAATGAATGAAAATTGATTTGAATGTTAAAACTAAATTGATTTAAATGATTTCGAAATGAAACTTTTGTACGAACTTGAATCAATATTTGAACTGTTTTGAATAAGGTTGAAATTGAACTATAAGATTTTGAAATGGTAAATTTAGAAGTTTTGAAACGTAAATTTATGGAATTGGTTTTGAAAGACAAACGAAATGTTGATTTACGAATTGAAATTGAAATTGAAATTGATTTGGTTTTGAAATAAATAAACGACCAATCGGTGAAATAATTACGGAAGTTATTAAAGAGACCGGAATTCGGTTATGGATATACTCTCTATCTAAACCGAAAACCACTTTAATAACTATATGCGGAGTGATGATCCAGAATGAAGTGGTTGGAATGATGTTCGTGATGATTGAAGAAAGAGAACGATAATGGATAGCCTTGACACTTGTGTTAAATTGGAAATGACTAAAACAGGAGCTGTGCCGGGCCAATGGAGGATTAGCTACCTCAAGTGGACACACTTCTTCGAACTACTTATTACTTGTTGTCGATTGGTGCACCCTTGATTTTGGGAGTGTTGTTTCACGGTGTTGTGGGCGCTGCGGCGTTGTGTTCTCACCAGTCCGGATTAGGCGAACGGTAGTATCACTACCTTGGGTATTGCCTCATGTGCCTTGTCATACTTGTATTCCATTTATGCGCGACCACTACGATTTTGATTTGTACCTTTAGTATATGGATTGCCCTCTGGTGACTTCCGGTTTTGGGGAAACTACGGTCTTGTATATGCTTTTGGGAATAAAAATGTGTTAAGGATGGAATGGGCCATGACTTAACGCTATTTTGATATCTTCTTATATTACTGATAGACATTATCTACTTAGCGTACATTACTACCTAGTAGATAGTTTAACGGATCCTTAAAGGATGGTTATTCCAAACGTCCTTTGAGTTACTTATATTTCAATTGCTATTTCACTTGAGTTGGATTTATTAATATAAGAATGTTAATCCTGACTCGAGTGTTTTGTATTTTGCTTTACGCTCGGGTCAGACTGAGTGATCCAGTATTCGAGACTCACCTTTGGAGTTGGAGCTTTGCTTGAAGATCCAGCCATCTATTCTGCTTTTAGTATTCGATGATTCCAGTGATGTATTCTGATTTGTATCTGATGTATCATATTACTTTTCCATTGTATCTGATTTAACTCTGATGTAACTTATACATTTATTTAGTAGCTTCATGAACTACTATCTCTTTTATTTCCGCTGCACTTATTACTCTGTGTCTGTGATCTGTGATTATTTTATTTACTGTATATGTTCAGGTTTGCCAAATTTAAATTAACAACGCGGTATTTTGAGCAATTCAACTCCGGCATGAGTGTCTACCTATACACTTATAATGGATGCGAATGGTCCAAAATTCTGGGTCGTTACATGGTCCCTAATAACTGAAATGGAGAATCCATCTGTGTTGCAACGTTTCAAACAAGGACATAGTATATTCTTTTTATCCCTAGCATTAGCTGACCCAAACTCAAAAAATGTTGCTAATCCCTTTTCAAATTTGTGTGAACATCTATCAGCATGCATCCATGACTTATCCATATACAACTAAACAAAATGCACTAAGTTTATTGTTATTCTGTAACTGAGATTATCCATCTACAACTAAACAAAATTAACAAAGTTTATCATGTTTTCAGAGAAATTGAAAACCATGATGATAAATACAGATAATATAGTAAAAACCAATCAAACCATTTTATTTAAGTAGAAACAATTTTGTATTTAATACTAAATGACACTATGGACAGTAGAGTTGTAACAATTGAACACAAATCATAAGCAGTAAGGAGTAGCCTAACCAACGAGAAGAAGAACAATAGCAATTAGCACAATAGCCAAATTTTCCAACAATAAAACAACCGATAACAACCAATAACAATCACCAAATTCTCATCACAATTTCACAAACAGAAAACAAGAGAAGTGGGGTATACATTACCGCCGTAGAGATTAGGGTTTTGCTGCCGATTCGTCGAGATTAGGGTTCGATTGGATTTTGAGATAGAGAGAATACCGGGAGAGTGAGTGAAAAATAATAACAATAAGAAGAGGGAAAATAAAACGTTGAGTGGGAAACCAAAGTATAATATGGACTGAGCACTATTTTTTTAACTTCGAATAAACAACAGAAAAGTGTAAGACATGGAGAGCGAAACTAAAATATAAAATGTGGACCAAAAATTAAATTCTTTGACAAGTTGTTCAAACAGCAGATAAGTATGGTCTAAAAACAAAACTAAACTATGAGAGGGAAAAGGTAAAACGTTGACCAAGTTGGGAGGGAGATCAAAATATTTGGGGAGCAAAGTCTACATTTTTTGATAACTATAATTAAACAACATAAAAATATCATATGAAAACAAAACTAAGTTATGAGAGGTAAAATAAACGTTGACCATATTTGGAGGGAAAGCAACATATTTATGGAGCCAAATCTGAATTTTTTGATAACTGCAATCAAACAACAGATAAAATGTTGTCTGAATGACATGCATGAAATCTCAATAACATAATTTTAGGGGCTATGTTAAACAATAGATGTTTTTTCCAAATGTTGTGTAAAAAAGTGGGATAACAAAGAATCTACCTTACGTTGTGTGATCACTATTGTTTGATTCACTTTATGGCATAGTGTTAGTCTTAAGTGGTTGCACTATAGTAATAAAGAGACGGTAAATTAATAGAAACAATTGGAGTTAGTGCAGTATAGGCTGAAGGATTGATTAGTAGGAAGTTTTGAAATTAAATAAAAGAGAGGTTTAATTTATTTTAATTAGGTTGGGATTTGACATATTTTAATTCATTGGAAGAAAAAGAGATGACAAGATAAGTTTTTATGAATCAATCAAGTTACAAATAAAGATGTTTAATTTGAAATAATAAGGAATGTAAATGCAAAGGAAGAGATGTAAAAAATATGAAAACCCATATTTTGTACCATCTATTTCAATAAAGAAAATGAAACATAATTCCTCGAAATTTTGCACAAAACACGAACCCTCTTTGGAACGATTCATAGAGAATTATAGCTTTAACAATTTCCCTTAAGGGGGAAATAATTCTAATGGATTAAAATATAGGATCCTTAAGTGTAATAAAAAAAAGTGTAGTGATTAGAAATAGTGTTAGTAAATTTTATTAAAATAATGTTGGCAATCTAATTAGAGAAGCTAAACAAAGAAAAATACACATTTTCCATTGTTATGCATATTTAATTTAGGTATCTTTTAAAAGTCCACATTTTAGGATAATTGAGACTCTGCCCAATATTGGATGTTTAGGAAAGTAGGAAATGTAAAGCAATTGATATGATGAGAGTTGTTCTTATCTACACTAGTTTTTATAATTTAAAAGTTATGAAAGGTGTTTTAGAAATATGTAAAGTTTGTTTTTGGAAGAAATGGTTTGGTGAAATGAATAAGTATTTGAAATAAAAGCTTAATAAATGACTGAATTAAAAATCCTAGAATTTTATGAAATAAAAGTTTTTAAAATGAAAAAGCTGATTTGATTTTAAACTTAGAATTGCTAATGTTCCCTTTTAAGTTAAGGGAATAAGTTAAATTCAAAAATCTGAAAATGTAAGTTTTGAAAAGAGTTCAAAACGCCAAGTATTTTTGAATTTGATAAAAGTTTCTAAGTAACACCTTTAAAGACAAGAGTATTGGAATTAGATATTTCATATTTTTTTGAGTTTTCATTTTTGAAGAAAAATGATAAAGACCAAACCAAGATTTTAAATATGGAGTAGATAGGAATTAGTGTTTAGGTGAGCAGGGAAAACAATAAGGTTATGAAGGAGATAGCGATTACTACATTTGAAAAAGTAATAAGAAATCTCCATAAAGTGTGAGGACACTTGACAAAGCCTAGGAATATTATGTTGATAGTGTGTAACTCATAAAGATGATATTAAAGGGTACTTCTATAATTTTTGAATATGCTTGTAGGAGGCTTATGAATAAAGAAAATACCAAGGATTGAGAATACTATCAAAAGAATGGGATTAAGAGAAATAGTAATAGATGGTAATGAGATGGTAAACACACATGAAAGATACTGGTAGACTTAAGTTAGGATAGCAAAAGAGAAAATGAGAAAGATTATTTCCCCAAGCTTATTTACAATTTAGTATGAAGACTGCATAAATTGTATTTCTTATCCACTGCAGTGAGAGGAGGCATGGTTATTCCTTAACTAAGTATGGAATGGAAGAGATGAATAGACCTTATTTATCGTAAGTAATAAAAGAAGGATAAGATTTGAAGATTTTTGTTGAGGGATAATGTAATACCCCAAAATTTTGTGAAAAATCATTTTTGTAAAATGATTTAATTTTGAAATATTTAGATTTAAATATGGTGAAATTTCTGGAATAAATAGTGTGCAAGTATATGTGTGCACGTGCACACTGAAATGGCACAAGAAAGAACTCCAGATTTCTTGGATTTAAAAACAAGAATTAAAGAGCAATACAAACATGATTTTGCAACATGGTTATTTGATTTCTGAGATTTTATGGGTCATCTTAGAAAATAAGAAAAGTAAGTTTTACTTTAGATCAGTAAACAAATTTATTTAAAACCCAGAAAAGAAAATAATATATATATATATATTTGTAAACTTGTATACATATAGGTGCATATGTTTCTGAATTTAAAAGAGGAATTAAAATAAGCCTAGATAAGATATGTATACAAATATACATTTTTAAATACTGAAAAGTACATATATATATTAGCAAGTGAAACCATAACATTAAAATGACATGAAATGTGATACAAGTCAATATGCTTGTGTAGGCAAAAATGGCAAAGGGGATTTTCAGAAATAATTAAAATAAATAGAATAGTCACACTTTTGACATGACTAAGTGAGTGGCCATTTTCTGAAAAAGTAAAAGAAAGAAAATGCAGCCTTTAAATTGGTTAATATGGCCGGGGTAATATGAATGAAAAATGCATGATGCTAAGCCAGGACAGAAATGGAATTCTGTTTCAATAAAACCCTAGAGGAAAAATGCTTATAAATAGGCAGTTTAGCCAGTAGAATTATTTTACCCCGAGCTGCATAAAAATAAGAAAAGAAGAAGAAAATATTGAAAGGAAGGAGAAAACACTCAAACAAGAATTTTCTGGATTAATAAGAAGAAACATTTAGGTGAGTAATCTCACTGAGTTCATGGCATTAAGACCTGAGTTGAGGCAGCCACTTTTTATATTGCCATTTATGTATTTCTGGTTTTGATGTATATGATTTCATCAATACTTTTTGGATGTTTTATTTTAAATCTGATATGATTTAATATGGATGATTTTGATGATCTTTGATTGGTTGAGACATTTGTCTTTGGATGAGTATCATACTGTTTTATTTATACTCATAAATGTTAAAGTTTAGGATCTTAAAAATTATATAGAGAATACTCTCAACTGTTATAGATCTATGGCATGGAAACCTTATAAAAATGATTGGAGCTGCATTATACTTGGTATAAGTGCTGAGGCTTGAAAAGAAAAATGTTAAGGGTGCAATAGAAATTTTCTAAGTGATGAGCCCTTAATCAAAAAAAAAAAACCACAAGCTAAAATTATGATTGAACCAGATCTTGAATCTGAATCAATCATAAAGGCTTGCAGATCAGTATAACATGCCATGCCTCTTTTACAGTTGAAAATGTTCTTATATTTACTAAGATCAAGACATATTGACCCCATTTAGGAAATGACTGTCTGATTATTTCTGAGGGGAAATTATGCTAGAAGAAATTATGGATGTTTCCATGTTTGCAGTGACATGTTCACTTAGCATATTTGATGTTAGGATTTAAGACAATACACTAGTAAATAAACTAGGGAAGGGAAGGCCAAGATGACTGCTGGAATGCTTGTCATATTTGAAGTATGCAAGTTGGCACATGGTTTGTTTAAGCCCTGAGATCTTTGTGCAATGATGTGAATTAGTTCATTGCAATGTGTCCCAGTGATTCCTTAATAGCAGATGAGGCAGGGATTTAAATTGAATATTACAACCTGTAAATGAAGAAATAGGAATGTGGATATTTCTTAGGTTGAATGGTATGGAACCAAGATGATTCTAGTAAATGAAATTGATGCCAATAGATAATCATGTTTGCATGATTATGTATGCAAGTGAAGGAATGATAAGTGAATATATCATACCTGAATCAACTTAATTATACTATGTTAAAATATTTGATTGCAGAAATTTGCTTAAATAACAAGTTAGTACCCTTATATTCTCTATTGCTTAATATCATGAATGAATTGATGTTATTCATACCAGATCATAGATCTGACCCTTGTTTGCTCATGGCATCTGGGGTGTCTCATTTTAAAATGAGGCAGCCACTCATGCTCTTTCAAGTATCCCAGGCACTAAGTAAAAATGAAGTAATGGCTATTATGGAGGAGTGAATGAACATGCTAGCTAGTTTCAATAAGAGCTTAAATTGATTATATCTGCATGTATTCAGGAAAAATATTATGTTTCTAAGATTTCCAGTCATGTATTGAATATTTTATGGTTAGTGATCAAGTTGCCCTTATGATCTGTAAAGTGTCAGATTAAAATTTGTTGTTCTGTTGAAATGGTTGTGTGTTAAGGTTTGATTTGTTTTTGAGGTGGTGTCTGAAATATAAACAAGAGAAATATGCTCAAGTAGGTTCATATAAATAAAAATCTGGAAGAAATATACAATTATGTGATAGCATAATTCATATATGTATTAGCTAATCTTGTGACATAACAGAGCATTGAGTTTTAGAACAAAATTTGGATTTAGCAAGAAGAAAACTTAAAGGATTTTATTTTCTTTTTACTGAAATGCTTTGTAAATAAGTTTGAATTCATTTCTGAGTTGTATTGAGAAAAGTAAAATGTTTTTCTAAAAGCTTCAGACAGAATGTAAAGAAAGGTATCTCCATTGCTTTGAACTAATGTGGTAGATACAGGATCCATGAGTTAACCAGCTCCAAATGAATGAAGTATTGGTTGATCATGATAGATTGTATTCTGAGAATAAAAGTGCATTTCAAAGCTTAATACCTTTAGTAATTGTTTCACCCAGTTTTCTGGAAAATAAGCAGAGATATTGACATGTACATGTATATCTGTGTACATGTTGCTATTTGAGCAAAAATATAATTATAATTCCTAGAATAGCTATAGGAATGGGATTCATGTTTAGTAAAGTAAGAAGAATTGTTTTGTATGTTAGGTTATAGGCAAACATTAAAAATATATGTACAAAGATAGGTAGATATCAGATTACAAACCATACAGGAAAAAAAAAAGAAGAAAAACAAAAAATTGTGTTTGAACCGACCAGCATAGCACTCGAACTCGTGACCTTTCATGTATAAGTTAGGCGGGTTTCCATTACGCCTAGATGTTGCTTGTGTTCACTTAGGATCCACTTACTTTTATACTGAATTTGATATTATCCAGACTTTAACATAATCATCTATATTAAAAGCTTGTTTACCACTGATTATTACTTGATCATTTCTTAATCCTAATGACAGACTTAAGTACATGTTTCTAGTGGATATTATGGCCAAAAATCTGAATACAATAATTTATCTGAATTGCTAAAAATCTAAATCAAACAGAATGTTCTTGTACAAAAAATAAAGTATACACTCTGAACTTAGATAAGAAGATCACATACATCTTCATATGTATGTGTATGTTATTAGATATACACTGATATATTTATATTGGTAAGTTATTTTGATCCTGGATATATTTTGTTTATTGGAAAAAGAAAATGACCTTGGAAAAGATATTTGCAATGAATGATATATCTATATATCATCTCTTAGCAAAAAAAAAATCCTTATGAAATTAGGGTGGAAATAGGAGGGTCATTTCAGTTGGTATCAGAGCCAGGTTGGTTGCATTGATTGTTAAGTATTATAGAAATGTATAATGTCTGTTTGTTTTGGATGAAATAATTTAGATAAGAAATTAGAAATTATAGAAGCACTCATAATATACTAATACCATTTACCCAGAATTTAGTTAGCAGAACATGGTAGGAAGAGGATCTCATCACAATGCAGGAACCAGTGCACCTCAAATGCTTGATATGCAAGAATTTGTGAGGGTTTTAAGAGATGGAATTGGGCATAGGCCTGAGAACCCACATGAAGAGCTTTCAAAACTACTGAAGACTTATTCCAATTTGGGAGGCAAGAGTTTTGAAGGAACAGAGAGTGTGATGGAAATTCAAGCATGGTTGAGAACACTTGATAGGATTTTCAATGACATGCAGTTGGATGACCAAAGAAAGAGGCAAGTAGCTTCTAGACAACTGAAAGGGGTAGCTTTAAGCTGGTGGGAGGTGATCATAGCTGGAAGAAATGAAAATGAAATCACTTGGAATCAGTTCAAGGAGATGTTGGAGGCAAGATTTGTACCAGCATCAGACAAGACCATTTTGCTTGAAGAATTTATCAAACTTAGGCAGGGAACTTTGAATGTCACTGAATACACTCAAAAGTTTGAGGGGCTATCTAATTATGGAGCAATGCTAGTGGCAGATGAAGCATCCAAGAATGATAGGTATATAAAAGGGCTGAACCCAGGACTTAGCAGAGCTATGCTTCCATATGCAGATAGAACATTTGATCAAGTAATTGATCTGGCTTTGAAACTGGAACAACATGACAAAGAAAGAGAGAAATATAGGAATTTTAAGAGCAACAACAAGAAGGATAAGGGAAGATATCACCCTTATGATAAAAAGAAGGAGGAGGCAGACAACAGGAAGAGTAAAGATACTAAAGCCAATGATACTAAGAAGAAATTGGTTTGCCATCATTGTGGAAAAGAAGGACACATCAAACCAAGGTGCCCAGAGTTAAAAGGAGGAGCCTTCAAATGCTACCTATGTGGGAAAGAGGGGAATATGAAGAGGAACTGTCCTGAGAATAAACAGCAAGGGAAATTGGCAACTTTGGAAGGAAAAGGCAAATCTGCAGTGAAAATTGATGCTGAAAATCATGGCCAAGTGGAAGGTACATTACTCATTTGTGCCATACCCATACCAGTAGTATATGATACTGGAGCAACACACTCTTTGATTTCCTATGAATTAGTTAAAGTGTTAAAATTAAACTGCAAATTGGTTAAAACCCCATTGCTTGTACAAAGTCCCCTAGGGAGTTCTAGTGTTTTGAACATGAATTGTGTGGATGTGGAGTTAAACATAGGAGGAAATATTTTTATTTCCAATTTATATGTTTTAAATTACCCAAATATAGGAGTTATATTGGGGGTAGATTGGTTAAGGCAATTTAAAGCCATAATTAATTTAGACTCATCCACCATATCATTGCAAGATTCTAGAGGCCAGAGAATCACAGTTCTATGTGAAATAGCTAAGGAAGGGAAATTGTATCATTTAGTTGACTTAGAAAAAGATCTGAGTGAACTAACCATTGAAGAAATTCCCATAGTTAATGAATACTTGGATGTGTTTGGGGAAGTTAAGGGTGTTCCACACCACAGACCAGTTAAGTTCCAAATTAATCTCATTCCAGGAGCAAGTCCAATAATCAAGAAACCTTATAGAATGGGGCCAAGTGAACTGAAAGAATTGAAAAATCAGTTGGAAGAATTAGAAGGCAAGGGATTTATAAGGCCAAGCAATTCTTGCTGGGGTTCTCCAGTAGTGTTTGTGAGAAAACATGATGGTACCTTGAGAATGTGCATAGATTACAGAGAACTAAATAAAGTAACCATCAAGAATAAATACCCATTGCCTAGAATAGATGATCTCTTTGACCAACTCAGTGAAGCTAAAATATTTTCTAGGCTAGACTTAGCATCAGGATTCCATCAAATGAAGGTTGAAGACTCAAGTGTTAAGTATACTGCATTTAACACAAGATATGGCTTATATGAATTTTTGGTCATGCCATTTGGTTTGACAAATGCTCCTTCATATTTTGTTGATTTGATGAATAGAATATTTAGAGATTATCTAGACAAGTTTGTACTGATTTTTATTGATGACATTTTGATTTATTCTAAGACAGTGGAAGAGCATAAAAATCATTTGCATTTAGTTTTGTCAAGACTAAGGGAAAATGATTTAAAGGCAAAATTATCAAAATGTGCATTTTGGAAAGAAGAAGTGCATTTCCTTGGGCATGTCATCTCTGCCAAAGGAATATCAGTAAACCCTAACAAAGTAGTGGCAATCCAAGCATGGAAAAGGCCTAGCACCATCAGTGAGATTAGATCATTTATGGGGATGGCAGGATATTATAGGAGATTCATAAAAGATTTCTCAAAAATATCATCACCACTTACCAATTTAACTAGAAAGAACCAAGCCTTTGTATGGACAGAAAAATGTGAGCAAGCTTTTATCAAAATAAAAGAAGCCCTGATTGATGCACCAGTATTGAGAGTGCCAGAAGGAAATGAAAATTTGGTTGTGTACACTGATGCAAGTGGCTCTGGGTTAGGGGCTGTGTTGATGCAGCAAGACCAGGTGGTAGCCTATGCATCTAGGCAATTAAAGCCACATGAAACCAGGTATGCAACCCATGATCTTGAACTAGCAGCAGTTGTGTATGCTTTGAAACTTTGGAGACATTATTTGTTAGGTGCCAAATTCATTTTGTACACTGATCATAAGGCACTGAAATATTTATTCTCACAAAAAGATTTGAACATGAGGCAACATAGATGGGTAGAGTTCCTAGCTGCCTATGACCTAGATATACTGTATACACCAGGCAAGGCAAATAAAGTTGCAGATGCCTTGAGTAGACAACATGCCAAGGTAGCCATGTTGATGATGGAAGAGTTTAGGGATTTGTCTATACTTACTGATTTGGAAATTGAGGAAAACAGTGAGGAACAAATGATGCCTATTGAAGAAGGTAAAGGTAAAGGAAAATTAAGTATGATATCTCTGCAATCAGATTTACTTCTTAAGATTGGACAAATGCAGGAATAAGACTTAAACATGATGGAAAAGAAAATGCTCATATCAAAAGGGGAGGAAGTAATAAATTATCAAATTGATAAAAATGGTTATTTAAGGAATAAAAATAGGATATGTGTTCCAGAAAATATAGAATTGAAAGAGGAAATATTAAATGAGTACCATAGGAGTAAGTACTCCATACACCCAGGTAGCACCAAGATGTATCAAAATTTGAAAAGAAATCTTTGGTGGAAGGGGATGAAGTCAGATGTGGCCAGATATGTTGCAAGGTGCATGACTTGCCAACAAGTCAAGGCAGAGACACAAAGGCCATCAGGACTATTGCAACCCCTTAGTATACCACAGTGGAAGTGGGAGGATATATCTATGGATTTCATAGATGGTCTTCCTAGATCTAAGAAGGGAAACACAAGTATATGGGTAATAGTGGATAGGCTAACTAAGGTAGCACATTTTATCCCAGTTAAAACAGAAAGAAATGCTCCGAAATTGGCTCAAATATTCATGAAAGAGGTAGTAAGGTTGCATGGCATACCCAAAACCATTGTGAGTGATAGGGATACCATCTTCACCTCAAGATTTTGGAAAAGTTTTCAAGAGGCTATGGGGAGTGAATTGTGCTTAAGCACTGCCTACCATCCACAATCAGATGGTCAAACTGAGGTGGTGAACAAAGTCTTAGAGGATTTGTTGAGAGCATGTACACTGGACTTTGGAGGCAACTGGGAAGACCACCTCCATCTAGCTGAATTCACCTACAATAACAGTTACCAAAGCACCATAGGGATGGCACCATTTGAAGCCTTATATGGCAAGCCATGTTTATCACCTATATGCTGGGTAGAGGCTGGAGAAAGGGCTATTCTTGGACCTGAATATGTTAAAGAAACCACAGAGAAAATTGGGTTAATAAGAAAAAGAATAGCAGCAGCTCAAGATAGGCAAAAGAAATTTGCAGATAGGAAGAGAAAGCAAGTGGAATATGAAGTGGGAGACTTTGTTTTCATCAAGATTTCACCTATGAAGAAAGTCATGAGATTTGGCAAGCAAGGTAAGCTTACACCAAGGTATGTTGGACCCTATAAAATTCTGGAAAGAATTGGTTCATTGGCTTACAAATTAGAACTACCAGAGGAGATGAAAGCAATGCATAATGTTTTTCATGTGTCCCAACTTAGAAAATGGGTACATGATAAGGAAGACATTTTGGAAAAGCCTACCAAAATTCAAATAAATCCTGACTTGGTTTATGAAAAAGAACCAGTGGGGATTATAGCCAAGGAAGAAAAGAAATTAAGGAGCAAAACCTTGAAACTAGTTAAGATCCAGTGGAGTAGTGATCCTAATGACTGCACATGGGAGTTAGAGGATAAGATTAGAATGGATTATCCTAAGCTTTTTGCAAATTAAAAGGTAATTTTTTTTTTCTTCTGGAAAAATTATTTGTTATGCATGGTTGATATGGTTGAATTTGTTTGCTTATGCATATATTTGATAAGTTTTCAGAAAAGAAAAATGATGCTTACTAAATGTTAGAAAAATTGTGAGGACACAATTCCTAAAAGGAGGGGTGAATGTAATACCCCAAAATTTTGTGAAAAATCATTTTTGTAAAATGATTTAATTTTGAAATATTTAGATTTAAATATGGTGAAATTTCTGGAATAAATAGTGTGCAAGTATATGTGTGCACGTGCACACTGAAATGGCACAAGAAAGAACTCCAGATTTCTTGGATTTAAAAACAAGAATTAAAGAGCAATACAAACATGATTTTGCAACATGGTTATTTGATTTCTGAGATTTTATGGGTCATCTTAGAAAATAAGAAAAGTAAGTTTTACTTTAGATCAGTAAACAAATTTATTTAAAACCCAGAAAAGAAAATAATATATATATATATATATTTGTAAACTTGTATACATATAGGTGCATATGTTTCTGAATTTAAAAGAGGAATTAAAATAAGCCTAGATAAGATATGTATACAAATATACATTTTTAAATACTGAAAAGTACATATATATATTAGCAAGTGAAACCATAACATTAAAATGACATGAAATGTGATACAAGTCAATATGCTTGTGTAGGCAAAAATGGCAAAGGGGATTTTCAGAAATAATTAAAATAAATAGAATAGTCACACTTTTGACATGACTAAGTGAGTGGCCATTTTCTGAAAAAGTAAAAGAAAGAAAATGCAGCCTTTAAATTGGTTAATATGGCCGGGGTAATATGAATGAAAAATGCATGATGCTAAGCCAGGACAGAAATGGAATTCTGTTTCAATAAAACCCTAGAGGAAAAATGCTTATAAATAGGCAGTTTAGCCAGTAGAATTATTTTACCCCGAGCTGCATAAAAATAAGAAAAGAAGAAGAAAATATTGAAAGGAAGGAGAAAACACTCAAACAAGAATTTTCTGGATTAATAAGAAGAAACATTTAGGTGAGTAATCTCACTGAGTTCATGGCATTAAGACCTGAGTTGAGGCAGCCACTTTTTATATTGCCATTTATGTATTTCTGGTTTTGATGTATATGATTTCATCAATACTTTTTGGATGTTTTATTTTAAATCTGATATGATTTAATATGGATGATTTTGATGATCTTTGATTGGTTGAGACATTTGTCTTTGGATGAGTATCATACTGTTTTATTTATACTCATAAATGTTAAAGTTTAGGATCTTAAAAATTATATAGAGAATACTCTCAACTGTTATAGATCTATGGCATGGAAACCTTATAAAAATGATTGGAGCTGCATTATACTTGGTATAAGTGCTGAGGCTTGAAAAGAAAAATGTTAAGGGTGCAATAGAAATTTTCTAAGTGATGAGCCCTTAATCAAAAAAAAAAAACCACAAGCTAAAATTATGATTGAACCAGATCTTGAATCTGAATCAATCATAAAGGCTTGCAGATCAGTATAACATGCCATGCCTCTTTTACAGTTGAAAATGTTCTTATATTTACTAAGATCAAGACATATTGACCCCATTTAGGAAATGACTGTCTGATTATTTCTGAGGGGAAATTATGCTAGAAGAAATTATGGATGTTTCCATGTTTGCAGTGACATGTTCACTTAGCATATTTGATGTTAGGATTTAAGACAATACACTAGTAAATAAACTAGGGAAGGGAAGGCCAAGATGACTGCTGGAATGCTTGTCATATTTGAAGTATGCAAGTTGGCACATGGTTTGTTTAAGCCCTGAGATCTTTGTGCAATGATGTGAATTAGTTCATTGCAATGTGTCCCAGTGATTCCTTAATAGCAGATGAGGCAGGGATTTAAATTGAATATTACAACCTGTAAATGAAGAAATAGGAATGTGGATATTTCTTAGGTTGAATGGTATGGAACCAAGATGATTCTAGTAAATGAAATTGATGCCAATAGATAATCATGTTTGCATGATTATGTATGCAAGTGAAGGAATGATAAGTGAATATATCATACCTGAATCAACTTAATTATACTATGTTAAAATATTTGATTGCAGAAATTTGCTTAAATAACAAGTTAGTACCCTTATATTCTCTATTGCTTAATATCATGAATGAATTGATGTTATTCATACCAGATCATAGATCTGACCCTTGTTTGCTCATGGCATCTGGGGTGTCTCATTTTAAAATGAGGCAGCCACTCATGCTCTTTCAGGTATCCCAGGCACTAAGTAAAAATGAAGTAATGGCTATTATGGAGGAGTGAATGAACATGCTAGCTAGTTTCAATAAGAGCTTAAATTGATTATATCTGCATGTATTCAGGAAAAATATTATGTTTCTAAGATTTCCAGTCATGTATTGAATATTTTATGGTTAGTGATCAAGTTGCCCTTATGATCTGTAAAGTGTCAGATTAAAATTTGTTGTTCTGTTGAAATGGTTGTGTGTTAAGGTTTGATTTGTTTTTGAGGTGGTGTCTGAAATATAAACAAGAGAAATATGCTCAAGTAGGTTCATATAAATAAAAATCTGGAAGAAATATACAATTATGTGATAGCATAATTCATATATGTATTAGCTAATCTTGTGACATAACAGAGCACTGAGTTTTAGAACAAAATTTGGATTTAGCAAGAAGAAAACTTAAAGGATTTTATTTTCTTTTTACTGAAATGCTTTGTAAATAAGTTTGAATTCATTTCTGAGTTGTATTGAGAAAAGTAAAATGTTTTTCTAAAAGCTTCAGACAGAATGTAAAGAAAGGTATCTCCATTGCTTTGAACTAATGTGGTAGATACAGGATCCATGAGTTAACCAGCTCCAAATGAATGAAGTATTGGTTGATCATGATAGATTGTATTCTGAGAATAAAAGTGCATTTCAAAGCTTAGTACCTTTAGTAATTGTTTCACCCAGTTTTCTGGAAAATAAGCAGAGATATTGACATGTACATGTATATCTGTGTACATGTTGCTATTTGAGCAAAAATATAATTATAATTCCTAGAATAGCTATAGGAATGGGATTCATGTTTAGTAAAGTAAGAAGAATTGTTTTGTATGTTAGGTTATAGGCAAACATTAAAAATATATGTACAAAGATAAGTAGATATCAGATTACAAACCATACAGGAAAAAAAAAAGAAGAAAAACAAAAAATTGTGTTTGAACCGACCAGCATAGCACTCGAACTCGTGACCTTTCATGTATAAGTTAGGCGCGTTTCCATTACGCCTAGATGTTGCTTGTGTTCACTTAGGATCCACTTACTTTTATACTGAATTTGATATTATCCAGACTTTAACATAATCATCTATATTAAAAGCTTGTTTACCACTGATTATTACTTGATCATTTCTTAATCCTAATGACAGACTTAAGTACATGTTTCTAGTGGATATTATGGCCAAAAATCTGAATACAATAATTTATCTGAATTGCTAAAAATCTAAATCAAACAGAATGTTCTTGTACAAAAAATGAAGTATACACTCTGAACTTAGATAAGAAGATCACATACATCTTCATATGTATGTGTATGTTATTAGATATACACTGATATATTTATATTGGTAAGTTATTTTGATCCTGGATATATTTTGTTTATTGGAAAAAGAAAATGACCTTGGAAAAGATATTTGCAATGAATGATATATCTATATATCATCTCTTAGCAAAAAAAAAAAAATCCTTATGAAATTAGGGTGGAAATAGGAGGGTCATTTCAGATAACCTGCTAGGAAGGTCCATTCTAATTGTGATAGTAGTTAGTGGTATTGTATTTTCTTTCAGTGTTAGTTTTTCTGTGTAATTTTTAATAGGTTTAAAGAAAATTAAATAACATGATGAGATTTATCACTATTGTACATTTCATTTTTCTCAACTATAATTCAAAGAAATATCTAAGATCATGCCAATGTTTATACTATGCGAACAACAAACCACCACCACTATAGACAGACTATGCAACTCAGAGGAAATGGACCTTGGCTCGTGGGTTGTAAGCATTAGTTGTTTCAATGGATTGCGTACATTTAGAAAAATGTTCCTTTTATGTGTTTTCTAGGTAGACCGTAATGATTTAAGAAAACGGTAAAAAGGAGATTTCATGAAGTCATTTAACTAATGCAGGGGAAAAGAAAATAGTTGAAACTGAAAGTTAAGTAAAAAAATAAGAAGATTTATTTAACTAACTACTAAATAAAAGTAAAATGAAAATGTAAGTTCTGAAAAATAGAAATTTTTTGGATGATAAATTTCAGAAGATGGAGGACAGAATTATGGAGAGGTGAGCCACATGCCAATATTCATGTTCCTCGAAGACAGAAATTTAGAATTCAACATGCTTGCTGATTGAAATTAATAAGAAAGAAAAAAAATTAGAACTTAGAAATTTGCCGTGCAATTAAGTGGAGTCCGTTATGGACGATGGACGGTTGGCTAAAGCCTGATGTTAGAAATGCGGAAAATTATCTATAAAATGTAATTACGCATATATTTTGAAAAAGAAATTTTTTTTGTAAAATTTATTTATGAAATGTTTTAATATGACTTGGAAAAAATAAACACATATCTTTGGAAAATTTTTAAAAGCTAAAGATTTTGAGTTTTAGAAATTTAAAAATACTACATGCTGACATACGGAAATAGTCGATAAGTTGATTAGTATAGATTTTACTACATAGTTGTATTTGTAGTAAAATGGATACGATGATCGACAAGGAAGCTGTTTTGTCTATAAAAGGATTTCTAGGATATCTTATCGATGAGTGGAAAAATAAAATAGATAGTTTTTGAAACATTAATGTTTTTGAACTTTAAAAATAAAAGTTAATTATGCAAACTGTACTTGGGAAGGAAGGAAAAAAGATTGGGGTCAAAGGGGTAGAGCCCATGGTGTAGTGGAAAAAGTTTACATAAGAGAATGGTAGAAATATGGAGTTTTCCATCTAGACCCTTTCCAAGCATAAGAAGATAGGTTTAGAAAACTGATTTTTTTAAAATTTGGATATTAGTAATGGTGTGCTAGGAACTTGAATGGTAAGGATTGGATGGAAAATTGGCTGAGCTATGCTTCTATTTATAGGAGTGTAGGAAAATTTGGATGAAAAACCGTTTCAATTTTTCAAAAAGCCGCATTCATATAGAAATACTAGTATATTTAGGATGTTAGCATCATATTTTCTAAGTTAATTTAAAAGGAAATCTTTCATGTAGTAAGCGCCCATTAGAAATTATTGTTCATGCATATCATATGTACTGTGATGCATTGTACACATGTACACGGATTGTTGTAAAATTGGTTGTACGCTAAGTGATTGTTAGTGTACAATGGATGTGCGATGGTTTACATAATCGAATCCTTGAGGAATTTTGGAGACGAAATTCTTTTAAAGAGGGAGAATGTAACATCCCGTGTTTTTATGTTAATTAATTAAAATGGAAATTAATTAATAAATAATAAACAGTGAAAATGGAATTTTTATAAATGTTGGAATTTGGTCATGAAACTTATACCATTGGATTCGTTGCGATTTTCTGATCAATTTTCATATATAAACTTTTTCTATCGGAGTTCAAACGAAAAAGTTATTAGCGTTTGAATTTTTGTAGTTGGAAATAATTCTATACGTAATTAAGCAAATAATTTTGAAATTAAATTAATGATTGATTAACACCGTTAAAGTTAACGGTTGCTTAATGATGAAGAAATTTAATTAAAGAATGATGTCACGTTAATTAAACATTACGGATTAATTATGGTAAAAAATCAAAATAAATTAACGGGCAATTAAAATGCACAAAAATAAACAGGTCAGGTCGACTATGACCCATGCATGGTAGACTATAGATGGTCGACTTGGGTCATGTGGTAGTCGACCCGCCAATATCTTAAGACGACAATGAACCTAGGCAGTGTGGCTCAAATCTGATTTATTTCCATCCAACGGTTAGCACTAATTTAAACCTTTATAAATTAGGATCTACGGCTTCACTTCCAACTCATTATTTTTCTAATGAGTGCAGAAGCTCTGTCACTTTCTCTTCTCTTCCAAAAATTCTAAATACATATAAATATAATAGATTGCACGTATACACTTTGGGGAAGAATAGAAAAGGATAAAGGATAGAAGTTAGATTCAAATCAGGATGCTATATCAAAGGTAAACTTTTAGATCTGGTTCTAATTAATAAATCTAAATCCATATCTCTAATCCAATTTCTAATAAATCTATATAAATATTATATGTAGATCCAAATAGGGAGTCAAAAAGTGGGAAATACTGATAATAGGGTTAGATCTGGATTAACAAAGGTGAGTGAGAATATTATATATTTTTATATAATACTATATTATTTTGTTGCAAATCTATTCCTATATATCTGAAAATTTAATTTAATTTGCAATGAATTCGTAAATGCGAGAAGTCGGGATACGAACTTGCTTATGTAATTATGTAATAATTAATTTTATTCTGCAATTGCGTATTGATTAATTTTATTTCTGTAATTACATAATGATTAGAATTATTAATTTCTGCATCAGATATTAGTTAACTAAAATGTAATGAATTGGGATTTCATTTTATTCAAAGTTGATGAATGAAGTCTGGGATAAAGTTAATTTGACTTTTGGCATTTTTGTGATATTTTAGTTTATTGGAATCTGTATTGTTGCAAGTATATTTCCATATATTATCAAGTCTAAATTTCCAAAAGTGTGATGCTTGAAATGAAAAGGAGTAAATATATGCCTATAAAAAAAGAGGCGTACAAAATAGGGATGGTTACAGTATTTTGTACTGCCTATTTCAATAAATAAAACGAGAATTCCTTATAATCACAAACACCGCGCAAAACCCCTCTTTTATTTTATTGTGTAATAATTAATTATGAAAGTATAATTCTAATTTATTAAAATACAGTAAACCCCAAAGGCGGAATATTAAAATAAGAATGTAACTAAAAAGTTAATAAAACAGAAACTGATAATAAAGGAAGTCTAAGTAATAGGCAAGAGTAAGAAGCTGGGGAAATGGAATGGACTAAGTCTGCTACTCTATTGAAATGGATTAAGTCTGATAATTGAATGAAATGGATTATATATCAAAGTTGAACTAATGAATGTGTAGCAACGATATTATGTCTAGAATTGAGAAGTAGTAAATGAAATTAATAAAGTAAAAGATAAACGCATAGTAAGATTGAAGACTTAAACTCGGACATAAAAGATGTTGAGGCAATAAAGAAAATAAAAGAAGAATAAGTATACATAAGTCTGAAATATGTATATAAGTATCCTTGGATATGTGTTTATGACGGGTGTGAATAATTATAAACTATATGTTATAATTATAATGGAGCAATGTCAGAAGGTCGTTAGACTGGATTGGAATGCTAAAAAACATATCAGCCCAATAAGACCCGCGGTGAGTCTACGATTTCGTGCTAGAGAGGTACCCCCAGGTCTGGACTGTGCTTATTGCTTTGATTATAAAAAAATTATTATAATTATGTCGAGTGCACAGTCCAAGTTGGTCTGCTTTAAAGTTTTTAATTGGGGGTATTGCCTTGATTTCACTAAGCAATCTAAATGGACGATGACTAAGATTGGACTATGGCACGTGGCATGGAAAGTCTAGTGTGCCTAGGTATCAAAATGAGTCGCAACAAGTGTATGTAAAAGGCTAACTTACTTGGGTACCATAGTCTAAGGTAAGATTTGCATATTTTCTTCAAAACATAGATGGGGCAGTGGTGCATAGAGCCTAAAATCCACGATAAGAAGCAGACAAGGGTACGAAAAAGGTCGGCGTACGTAATGAAAATCCTCGAAGCATTAGGACCTTATGGACTGGAGGTCGTCGGTGCGCACGACAGGATTTCCTCGGTGATTCGATGGTGATGGACCTTTACGAGGTACTGTGCGATTGATACTAGTAGGGATAGTATCTAGGTTCATTAGTGAACTTGGGGTATATATTAGTGTGTTTGTGTGTGTGTAATTACCTATATAAACGTAGATCTACAGGGTGTAGATGGGTATGATTCGTGCGTAGCAATGGAGTCGCAGCGACTAATAATAAAACCTTACATAACATGAAATAGTGAACAATAGGCAAAAGCTAGTGTTTTGTATAAGATGTATAATTTACTAGTAACGAGAACGTTGTTCTGACCCCCTCGTCATTACAACCTACAGGATTTAGAAGTGTAGTTACCGGTGTTAATTTGGAGCCGTTGTTTGGCTGAGGCCCTTGACATTTGAGATGTCTATTTTAGTTCGGTAATATATTGATGTATTATATTTTCTTATTTCTACTATGGGTTATTACCATTAGTGCTCTGATATATTTTCCTTTTTGTAGGATACTAAACTAATGATCCGTATTTTATTGGACTTGGGTTTTCGGTTTAACAAAAGTCTGGACCAACTGAAGCACAGGTTCTTACAAACAATATCAGCCACGTTTACAATGTAATCAAATTCCAAATGGCTACAATATTTCATTAAAGTCTCATCAAAATTTCTCATTGATCTATTGCAACTATAGGTAAATAAGAAATTTTATCAAGAAATGTAAAAAAATTGAAAAGCAACTTTACCTATTGAAAATTACCTTAAATTATGATGCAAATCTGTAAAAATTTCACGATTTAGATGAGTATGGAGAAAATTCTGCTTGCGAAGGTTGCGAAGATGAAGTACCTTGTCAATGTTTGCATCTTTGGTATATGCAAGTCGTGGGAGGAGGATCGAACTTTGTTGGTTATGCTTCTACGAGTGAGGAGGAGGAGGCAGTGAGGATCGTGATAGCTTGTTCTTCCCCAAGATTGTTTGTAAAATATGCATCACACTAAAGCATTTGCCCTTCGAACGCTTCAGTACTTTTTCGGATAGCTCATCAACCAACTCTAGTACATGGTAAATGTATCCGCCTGCCAAAACAATGTATTTAAAACGTATATAAATTAACTATGGTTAGTTAATCAACAACTGTACATACCACATTCCTCTTAAGAGGAGCTCTAGGAGTGTGGCTCTATCACAACAAGAGGCTCTTTTGCACGAGGAACATAGCGACACGTAATGTTCTAGTACCAAGTATAACATTCTTCGTCTATTAACGTGAGGTCTCGTTCTTTTTGTGTGTGCATATGGCGATGATTTCATTTCTCAATCGCCATATCATACTCCTCAAATGCAATATCAATCCTGTAATGTGGAGCTTGTTCTGACAGATGTTGTCGCATACCAATTGTCGCTTCACTCTATCGGGAAGACAATGCACTACATCACCCAAACAAATGAGTAGAGCCCATGCTGTCTTTGACGGCCCGCCCTTTCGACCCTCAAAAATCGACAAAAATACGCTCATCGTATAAAATGCCGAACGATCGAGTGCCGGAAAGACAGATTGTTGAGAGAAATGAAAATAAAAATAGAATCTCACAGCGGACTGAATAACATATAATATAAATAGTTCTTTACACAAATCAATACTGTAATATGCATATCGCACATCAGAATACAAAAATCAATAATTACCAGCCTGGGCAGTTATAACAACCTGCCCTCACAATCGCTGGCAATTTCAACAAACACTACAGCGGAATAAAACAAGTACGAGAATACGTCTCGGTCTCCAGCTCGTCTCCTGAGCTCCATAGCATCTTAACCCGAACCTATAATACTCGGTCTGACCCGAGCATTATAATAAAATAACACCCGAGTCAGTCTGGAAAACCAGCGTGAGAAAACACACTCAATTTGAATTATTAAAGTTTCAAAATCCTTTGAAAATCAAAGGTATCTCGTAAGACCACGCCACAAATAAACGCGACGGGTTTTTACCTTACGATAACCAAAACATTTCATATCAAAATCCTCTGTTATTATAATAGTGTCTAAGTACAAGTACTTATTCAAATAGCTGAAATTGTTATATTAATTAAATTCCAGCATACTAGGCTCTACAATCAAAATCGTAAGGGCACATATTGGAGAACGGATTCCCAACGAATGACTAGGCACTGGGGTACCACCTGTCACAGTACACGTCTAGAACAACGTACCGAGGATCACGCCGGGATCCCCTACAACACAAGACCGGACTATCCGTAACCTGGATAGACCGAATATGCTATCACCTTGGGTTTTCCCACCCTTCTCCGAGCTCCTTCCATAAATCGTAGTAATAATATCTGAAGGTATCTAGAAAGGTGATAAAC
This sequence comes from Allium fistulosum, assembly GCA_030737815.1. NCBI lineage: Eukaryota > Viridiplantae > Streptophyta > Magnoliopsida > Asparagales > Amaryllidaceae > Allium > Allium fistulosum. The sequence goes on from CM060906.1 coordinate 76,736,222, forward strand.
ATACACTAATTGGGTTGGACCCACTTAACCTTGCTGCATCCCCCTTGATTTTCAATCATTCCCGGTTGATGAGGTTAGAGGTTACGATTACCTTTTTATGGAATTCTCACTTAGAATGCTCATTGTCCTCCAATGACAATGTTCTGATAGCATTCATCCATACAAGTCCGTTCTGGGTCCGAATGGAACCAAAGGCACTATTCCTACTACATCCATTTTGGAATCACCCTCAGGATTAGTAGCAATTAGCCCTTGCATTTCAATGCTCTATCTTCGACTCCATGCTCTTGTCTTCATTTCAAAAACGTACTCGTTGGATTGAAGTGGTTTTCGGATAAAAAATCTGATCCCGGTCTCTTCAAAACAACGTTCGATATGTCCCTGTAAACTCAACCCCGGTTCTTTAGGAAATAAACAGACGAAAATAAGATCAGAGATCACCTCCTAACCGTTAGTGGATGGATTTCCTTATAAACATCCTAGAAGAACGAAACGAGTTTGCATGTACAGTATAGCACCTCAAACGGTATTTGTACCATATAATCCCGTGATTCTTCTAAATTTCCCAAAGTTATATTTAGGTCCAGATTTGATAGTCGGTTATTTAACTATCAAATAAACGATCAATTCAACCAAACACTTCATTTTCACTAAAAAAACACCAAGTCTTATTTAATTTAAATTTTAAATAAATTAAATCTCTTTATCCAAATTGTACATACTTATCTTACTGAATTTAGTAAATTTACAGACTGTCTTCAAAAATATTTGAAAACCCTTTACAAATAATGTGGAAAGTACCACTGGGGTATCAAACCATGGACTACAACTCAATGTTACATCTCTATCCCAAATAAATCCAAAACTTAATTGTAGGCACTCACTGCCTCCGATTTACGCAATGCGAGTATACCAATATTACTTCCTGAAAACTTTATTTTAAAAATTATCTCAAAATAATGCTTGTAAATTCTAAAATAAATTTCAAGTTTAATATAGGAAAATATACTTAAATAAAAGTTATTATACAAAGCCATATTAAAATTTAATAATTATCTTTTAAAAATAACAATGCTGACTAATTCTTAATTAATAAACCTTTAACAATCATTATAAAGTAACTAATTAATAATTTAATATGCTTTAACAATTTAAAATATTTAAATAGCTAGTTTCCAGAATATTTTTAACACTTTTAAAACTTCCATATTAATAATTAAAAATCCTCTTTTTAAAACAAGCTCAAATCCTCGATTCTAATTTCACTTCGTAAAATTGGAAATCTTACTTGAGTCCAGTATAACCAATCTATACTTATTCCAAAATTCACTTCTATTCTTCAAAAATATCTAAAATCTCGATTTTAAAACCCTTTATTTTTAACAAGTACCATTTAAGGATTTATTATTTAAAAATCCTTTTATATATATTTTTCCAACATCTCTGTTCACAATAACCCGAAATAGTTATATTACAATTCCAAAACCATTTATTTTATCCAATAGGTCTACCCAAAACTCTATATAGATATTTACTTCAAAATCCCCGTTCACAATTCTTCAGCAATACAAAAACCATATTTTATTGGTATTTAAAAATACCCAAAAACCCTGGTTAACTGCCATAACATCCAAACAATTCAAATCACACAATAACCTATCACAGATTATTTCAACAGTATATATATCACCATATATGAAATTTAATCCACATTTTTGAGGAATCCAGTTGGATCCCTCCAACCTGTTTTCCTGCATCCACAGATGTTAATACAACATAAAAATACCAATTCTGCTTCGAGGTGGAATATCGCGGTATATAGGGTCATCCGCTATTATGCGGGGCGCATAGGCTCATCTGCTCCAATCGGTGGGAATAATATCCAACTACTAATATATATTACTATATATATATATATAATTGCATCCAACAGATAACAAAAATTATCAACATCATCCAATCAACCAATAATTAATTTTAACTATTTAAAATTAACACTAATCATCCAAATGAGTGAGATTAACTCACCTTGAGTTTTATTTTGGCCAAACGTTCCAATTTTAAATTAAATCGAACACGTTTGATTTAACCTAAAATTTTCTCTAGCTCCGATCGTCTCCAGATCTACTCCAATGCATAGTGCTCGTCACTGCGATTCCAACGCCGCCTGTTTCGTCCGATTTCGACCTCGTATGACAAAGATACAGATATTTAAAGGTTGGAATATAATTTATATAAATAATTTTACAAATTTTCTTTTTATTTTTAAAACCTTTAGATCTGGCCGTTGGATTTCTTGTGAAAATCAAGGTCGCACATTCTTATTCTTCCTCACGTTCATTCCTCAGGCCGAAACAACCCAACGCCGCCTTCGTCCATCCAATTTCCGCGACCACCACACGCCGTCGTACCCCGATCAACCACCACCGTACGAATGGCCTTCGTGAGCTCCACCTATGACAGCAACCTCGTGACACTCGGCTGCATCTATGCTTGCAAAATAGCTCGTGAACGTACGACCTTCTCAACCCTTTTCTAACCAAACGCGGCCACAAAAATCGATCTCGACCGTTGGATAGCTAGAGCTTGGAGAGCTCGACGACTTGCTAGTTGGAGGTTTTTGGCGAAAGTGAAAGGATGGGGAGATCGAAGGGAAGGAAGTTGGAAGGGTTTTGGCCATTAAAAAAAATGGAGGCGACGGTTGAAAATATGAATAGGGTTTACTGTGCTAACGTATTTATATACGTATTTAATTATTATTTCCAATTTTTCCATGCTTTTTCAAACAAACTCCAAACAAAACATGCCGCCTGGAATATATAATGTTTTACCCCTATTCGGAACATAATGGAACATGTTTCGAGACCTAATTCGATCGTTGTGGAAGATAGCTTTTCAAATCGAATTAAAATATTAAATTTTCGATTTTTATTTCAACGCGTTTCTATCCCGTACGACCAAACGGTAACTCCAAACGTTACAAAATTTGAAATTTGATAATAATATACTATTACAGATCCAATAGAACTAGTTTCATCAAATTCCGAGACTGTGCCCCAGAAGGCTATTTTAACTCGTCGATTAAATCGAGCGATTTTCAAAATCGTCGAAATCGTTTAATTTTTTCAATTTTTAAAACTTACTAACTCCATAATATTTCAAATAGAATTTATATTCATATTAGAAATCATTCTGATTCATATTAAATCAAAATTCAATTATTTACATTATTTCCATATATTAATTTCCACTATTAAATTAATATATAAAATTCAAATTTTAAATTTATCGACTTTTACTTCCATTCAAAAGTCCAATATTTTTAATTCTAATCCAAATAAAATTTAAATCAACTTAGAAATCATTTCCATTTCCATTTAACTCCAGATTCCCATATTTACCCAATTTTAAATATCAATTTACTATTTTACCAAATCAAATAAATCGTTATATATGGAATTTTAAACCATTTTAGAAATTCTTCCATATTCAAAATCAATTAATAATTCAAATTCAACAATTAAATTAAATTAAATGTTCAAAACTAAACGACCAAAATTCTGGGTCGTTACACTGTCCATAACTGAATAGAAACGGTGCATATGTTTGGAAGCTCTCCAAGCACATATGTGTATGGAGTCCACGTCACATATTCATAATCTAGTACATCGAACTCATTGTGGTAGAACGTAACATTGCACCTAGGAGACTTCACCATGCTCTTCAGTCCTACCCACCAAAAAGAGGAGAATAATATGAATTATTGGATGAAAACATGTGTATGTAGTTAAATAACGTGGTAAATATACCTAGCACCATACGGCAAAGATAAATCGACATCCTTCCTCTTCATCAATATTCTCTTGATCGGAAGGTATGTCCAACACCATAGCTGTAAACGTGTGTACACATAAAATTGCAATGTATATGAACTTACGAAATAAATGCATATGAAGGGTAATAATGCTAATCAAACATCAAAGCCCTCTAGAAATGGAAGCCGTCTGAGCTAGATACGGGTCTTTGAATGATCGCAAATCAAACATAAAGTGATGATATGCAATATAATGGGTAAAGCGCGCTGCTTAATCTGAATCTTGGAAGCATCTACTGGAATGTCGTTGGTAAGAAGCTCCCTGAACCATGTAGTAAATATCATCTCATAACCCCACCACTGTTCAGCAGGAAAAGATAGACCCAAGAGCCTCTCGCATAACACCATGTAATCTACTGGCTTTGGGTTGCTCAACGGAGCACCATTTATGGGTAAGCCAAGCAATACAGCAACATCACCTAACGTGATGGTCATTTCCCCAAATCGAAGGTAAAACGTAGACATCTCCAGCCTCCATCTATCTGCCAAAGCGATGATAAGATGATGGTCCAATTAGGTATAACCCAATCGAAAGATAAGTGAGAAGCAAACTTGATCGATCAGCTCTAGCATGGCGGGATGAGATGAAGTCACTTTCTTCAATTTAGATGAGTAATCAATAGTCCCATTTGGAGTAGTGCGCTGTCAAAAAAACAACAAAATATAAGCACTATGTATAACCAACATCGATGTATATTTCTATTCCATAAGAAAGTGTATTACCTCCATCCAAGCATGGTTAACCATTCGATGGCATTCTTGCAAGTATAATACGCTTCCATCGATCGACTCAGGTAACATCTCGGAGTAATCTACACAGAATTCAACTATTTGCTAATCACAAATTCTGTTTCAACTAAAAAACTAACATGTTTAACAATGTTAACTATTTTTGTGTTAAACAACGTAAAATCAAAAAAAAATCTATTTTAAAAAACTATTTTTGTGTTAGCTATACAAAGTCAAAATATTAAATTTATCAAATTTAACAAAAATCTAATTTGTAAAAAAAATTGAAGATTGTTTGTAAAATTGAAACCTAGAGAAGCTTCCTACGATAGATAATAAATTTACAATCAAATTTTCATTTGGGGGGGAATGGAGAAAAGTTTTCATTTTTGGCTTTGTTTTTTGAATGGGTAAAGTGAGAAAGGGATGGAGGTGGCTTCTGTTTTGGAGCAGAAAACAACTGGGCGACTTTGGAGAAGTCGCCCACTGGCGACTTTTCAAAAGTTGCTCATTTATTTTTTACTAAAACGTAGTGCGCGACTTTTGAAAAATCGTCCACTACGTTCATAGAATAAAAAAAAAAGCAAATACATTGGCGTCATTTGAAATAGTGCCAGTATACTCTGGCCAGCTCAACGCTGAGCGGGTCAAAATAGGGCTATAAGTGAAACTAGTTTTGAAATGAGGCTATTTGCATAATAAATTTGAAAAAAGTGGCTAAAGTGAAAAAAAATCATATATGTATGCATGACATGTAGCTGGGTGAGTTGATGTTTACATCAATTAGATTGCGCGCACATTCAAAATGAATCCATTGCTAACCCATGACTTCGAAATGTATCAACATTGAAATATTGTTTACTAAATTCTAAACCAGGGAACTAATGCATTCTCCTAGTCTGGTTTATGTTCCAACCATCAAGATATTGGTCCTTGCTACTTTATATGTATTATGTTGTCCTATAAAAAAATTCTTCTGCTAGAAAACAAGATTCATACTTAAATTATAAGGTCATAAATAAATATGTAAAAATGTTATAGCTTTGAACCTTACGCGGGGTGTATTGCCTGATCTTTCACTTTATATACAAATTTATATCAGCTGGGAGAGTCCTAGTCGAGCTGAAAAAACATAATGCAACCTCATATGAATAAAATGATTACTCGGACATATCTTGCTTAGGTAATTTACCCTACTGTTTTTTTTGGCAACTCGGTTTGGGTAAGTCCATGTAAATTACATATTGATGTTTGCTAATCATTACACCAACCTATCAATGAATAGCCTCGGATCATACAAGAATACGAGGTGGGGAAGGCCATACTAAATCAACCACTACTAAATATGTAAAGTGAGTCATGTATAGAATATTTTTTCACATGTTCATTTTTGCTCTTTTTGAGAAAGTGTATGAAATCATATCAGAAGTAAATAGAAACAGACTAATTTTGGTACAGCGACATTGCATGTCCATTTGATCTGTTTAATCATAATTTAACTGTGGTTTTTTTTCATGTTTAATGTGTTGGAATATCAATACTAGAATAGATTGGTTGTATAAAGCCATTTCCTTAGTTTTTTAGGTGCTATATGTATGTTCTCACCAAATTTAACTTGAGCATGAATGTAGTGTGCTTACACTAAAGACTACAGGAGTGCTCTGCTCATCTTTTATTTAATCAATACTTTGAATATGGAACTCATATTCATACGATAAATTATCCATGCTTTAACCAGTAGATACATTCACACTATAACTATAAGGTTTTAAGATGTTTGAGATATTATAAGATTCAGATCATAGAATTGATGAAATAAACTTTGAAATCTTTATTGAGATTGCAACATAAAATTATAGAGCAGAGTTATATATGTCGTTTCTTATACAAGCTATAATTGTATTGAGATTTTGAAATGGACTTTAGTATTTATACGGCCCATGATTATTGTATAATAAGAACGGTTGAGATGCTAGCTGACTAATTCTTGATTATTATATGTATTCCTAGTTGCTGGTATTACTCATTACTCCGCCGCAAACCTTTCTATGGCTAGGGTTGTGAATTCGTCCCCAAATCCATGGCAATTCAATTTGATTTCAAATTTAGTCAAAAGATTGATTAAATTAGTGCAAGTTCCAGCATACAACATCTCTTCTATCTTTAGTTTTAACTAAAAATCATCTGCTCCAGCTAAGACTTGATACAAAATCGACATTTTTATCAGCTAATTACTGATTCGACTCGATTAGTTGAGATCTTGTTATTTTGAGAGCGGTTGATGTTGCTGACCTTCAGTTTGTCTCTGAGTCGAACAAAATTTGCTCTTAACAGCGGCTTGGTCAGAATGTCAGTAATTTGGTAAGCTAAAGGTATATGATTTATATTCAGTTTTCCGCTAGTTATTTGTTAAATGCAAAGTAGAGATCTAACTCCATGTGCTTTGTTTTTGAATGTAATACTGGATTTGCTGTAAGTTGAACAGTGCTTAAGTTATCACATCATATAGTAGTTTTGCTCTTTGGTTTGACTTGTAACTCATTAAACAATGATTATCCATATCACTTCAGCTGTAGCATTTGCCACACTTCTGTATTCAGCCTTAGTGCTAGATCGTGAAACTGTGGGTTGCTTATTTGAGCACCATGATATAGGGTTTTTGCCCAAAAATATACAATAACTAGTTATAGATCTTTTGTCATCTGCATTAGTAGCCCAATCTGCAACTGCATAGTCTGTGACACTAATAGATTTGTAGGTTACCAGTGCCAGTCCAAAGTCTACGGTTCCTTTGAGATATCCTAGTATTATTTTTACCATTTTCCAGTGTTCTTCTGTTGGACTTTGCACAAATTGACTTGCTTTGTTTACACTGAAAATAATTTCTGGTCTTGTGATAGTTGCATATTAAATTGCACCCACTATACTTCTATACTGACTATCATTAGATATTGCTTCACCTTTATATTTGGATACATGTATATTGCTGAACAAAGGAGTAGAGATTGGATTAGCTTGATCCATCTTAGCTTTATTTAGAATTTCTATTGTATACTTCCTCTGATTTAACTGAATTGGTGAACTTGATAATCTTTTTACTTCAATGCCAAGGAAATAATTTAGATTGCCAAGATCCTTAATAGAAAACTCCTGATTTAGATGCTTTATAAGATTGTTGATTTCCACCTCATTATTACCTGTAATGATAAAATCATCAACATATATTAGTACATAAACTACTATGTTTTTGCTAAATTTTGTAAATAATGAATTATCAGATTTTGTTGGATTGTAGCCCAGTCTAATCAGTGTTGCTTTTAGCTTTTTAAACCACACTCTTGGAGCTTGTTTCAGCCCATAAATTGCTTTATTTAATCTACACTCAAACTTTTCATTCCCCTTTTATTTGAATTCATGTGGTTGCTCAATGTATACTTCTTCTTGCAAAACACCATTTAGAAAAGCATTGTTCACATTAATTGTTTGATGTTCTAATTTCTATACAAGGCAATAGTGATAGCAACTCTAATAGTAGTAGGCTTCACAACTGATGAAAAAGTTTCAATAAAATCAAAACCACTCTATTGTGAATAACCTTTAGTTATTAATCTTGCCTTGTATTTAGAAATTGAACCATTGGCATTTCTTTTCAAGCTAGAAGTCCATTTGCAGCCTATAATATTTTTATTTTTGGGCATAGAAACAAGATCCCATGTCTTATTTCTCATTAATGCATTATATTCATTCGTCATAGTTGATTTCAAATTCTCATTTTCAATGGCTTGATAGCGTGTACTTGGTTCCTTTGTTTCCAAGACTGCATTGTATATTTTTGGTTCGAGTATGGCACTTTTTGACCCTGTCATCATGTGATGACTAGTTCTTGCAGTAACCTGTTGTTGACAAGTATCTATGAGGAATGCGAAATATGGATCTTAAGGCTAGAATGAACACTAGAGGGGGGGTGAATAGTATTTATAAGAAATTACTAAATCTTTTTGAGTTATTGTTGATTTGTACACAAATGTATGCAATATTCAGACACATATATAATCACAGAATCAAACACAGATGTAGAAATAAAGTAAATGCAGTAAAGGAAAGAACACATCGGATTTTATACTGGTTCGGAGTTACCCTACATCCAGTCCCGCACAACTAAGTACGGATTTTCTTTCAAAAGCAATTCAACAATTACAATCCTCGGTTTCAAGGCTACGAGGTACACCCTCCAGAATCACAATCCTCTAGGTAGAGATACTTGATTTCCGGGCAACAAGTTCACCCAATTGATTTCCAAGGCTACAATCACACCTTTTCTCGCTTGATTGATTTCCAAGGCTACAATCACACCTTTTCTCGCTAGATAGATTACAAAGAAGCCTATAACTCTGAATAGCACTGGGATCTTGTTGAGATAGTGATAGAGAATCAAACCAGAGATGATCTAGTTAGATTCAATGTTGATTTCGGCAGAGTGATGATAGAATTTTGAATAAGAAAATGTGGAAGAAGAAGAGAAGTGAAAAACCAGAAAATCTGATATTAAATTCGTTGAAACTAACCCCTACTTATATAAGAACAATAGCCATGTCCATTCGTGAAAGGTTATCGCGAATAGACACTTCTTTTGAAATTCAAATTTTTGAATCTAACTGTCACTATGTCGACATTGGGTACTAGGGCATGTCGACATCCTAAATCATTTTTTGAAGATTTGATTTTCTTTGAAAATAACCTTTATCTTATATTAAGAACTATTTAAACTTTATAAATATACTTGACTATAGATAAAATACATAGATAAATATAGAGAATAATATATATATAATTTTACTATAATTTTATATTTAAATCTAAGTATAAATATATTATAATTAAAAGATAGTTTAAAATAAACGAAGTTTAAAACAAGAGTTTATTAAAAACAAAAACAAAGAATATTTCAAGGCTAAAACATCTTTTTGAAAATCATTTGAAAAGATAATTTTTAAGGCTAAAACATTTTGAAAAGCAGTTTTGAAAATCATTCTGAAGTAGTTTTGAAAATCATTTTGAAGTAGTTTTGCAAGCTTCTTCTTGCAGAATATCTCATCATATCAAGACTCGAGAACTTGTACAAAACCAGGATGTTCGTGGGTTTGTAAGCCACTTGTCGTAGGTTTGTAAGCTACTTGTCGTGGGTTTGTAAGCCACTAAAAAGGTAGAAATGGGTTTCATTCCAAAAGAAAAATGGAGTGAAGATTTCAGTGCTATTATGAAGTTTTAACATAATTCTAGACTCAATACTTATCTTGAAATCTTGAACTCTTGATAATCTTGATACTCATGAGTCTTCAATCTTGATATCTTGAATCTCTATACTGTACAGTCTTCATTCTTGGTACCTGCATGGTTAAATCCTACATATACATATATATCTAAACTATAATGTTAGTATTTATATTTTATAATCTTATTCTAAGGTTGTTGTCATCAAAATCATCATCTCAAGGACTAACAATCTCCCCATTTTTTATGATGACAACCTTTGTTTATAAAATATTACTTCTATCCTAATAACTCCCCCTAAAACTGATAACTCCCCCTTAATTTATGCCTAACTCTTCTATTTTATATTTCTCCCTCTTTGTCATCAACAAAAACAAACTAACTCCAAACTATATAACTCTTAGTCTAATATTCTATATAATTATAATGATAGTGTTATCATACATAATCAATACTTACTTGTAAACCTAAAACTTAGTCCTAAACTACTAACATTCCTAACCAAGTACCTATACAATACTTATATATAATATATATAGGAATCATATATAAGAACACAAAATATATATATATATATATGTGTGTGTGTGTGTGTGTGTGTGTTTATATTTACATTTTCGTAAAACGTGACAAATATACACATAAGGATAAAAAACGAAAAAGAAGAAACTACTGAGCATCCTTGACAATTGGAGATCTATGGATCGAACAATTTGGATAATGGAAACAGAAATTTCCACGTTGTTCAACCAAGTTTCTGTACTTGTCAAAACATACTTCGTCAATGCAAATGACTTTTTCGTTGTCTTCCGCATGCTCTTCTTCCATTGGTTCTTCTTCTTCTTCACTTTCCTCTTGTTCATGATCTCCTGAAGAGTCCTCGTCAATCAAGATTGGATTAGCATGATTTTCCATTAGAATTTTTTGCAAATTTCTAAGGATTTTCCCTTGCCTTTCCTGTTCTTTTACCATTCGGAGTTGCACTATTTGAATTTCAGTCATTAACTGAAATTCAAATCCTTCAGAGAATCCTCCATTTTTCTCACTCGGGCGAGCGTAGTACATTGGAACGGACCAGAGGTAGGAGAAGGGAATGAAAAGGTTGATTTTATGTTTTATTTGGAAGAGGAGGCCATAGATAATTGATTTCAGAAGATAGAACAGAAAGAGAACAGAGAGAATGAAGAAAATTTCGAAAATAAGAAGAATATATAACTAATTATTTGAATTTTGGTGGGAAAATTTTTAAAATCTAAAAAACGTTATATGCCGACATGGGTATAGGGGAGATGTCGACATGGTTCTCAATATTTTTACTATTTGATTTATTTTGATTTAATTTTTAATTATACTTTGTTATTTATATTTTATATTTCAATTAATGAACAAATACCTAATTCTCTTCTTAATTTAGTAAATGTAGATTCATTTAAGGGTTTTGTTAAGATATCAGCAATTTGATTTTCAGAATTGATATAGTCGAGAGTAATTACTTCTCTACTTATATTATCTCTGAGAAAATGGTGTCTGATATCAATATGTTTAGTTCGAGCATGTTGAGTAGTATTTTTGGATAAATTTATTGCACTAGTATTATCACAATAAATTGGTGATTTTGAGATATTTAAACCAAAATCTTTTAAAGTTTGTTGCATATATATTACTTGAGAACAAGCCAAAGCAGCAGAAATATACACTGCTTCAGTTGTTGATAAAGAAACTGTGTTTTGTTTTTTACTAAACCAGGAAATCAGAGAATGCCCTAAAAAGTGACAAGTTCCACTTGTACTTTTTCGGTCTGATTTACAACCAGCATAATCAGCATCACAGTAAGATATTAAGTCAAACGAATCATTTTTAGGATAAAATAAGCCATAATCAAAGGTGTGTTTAACATATCTTATAATACGTTTTACAACTTTTAAGTGAGTTTCTTTAGGTTGGGATTGATACCTTGCACAGGGACAGACACTATGCATGATATCAGGTCTACTCGCAGTGATATAGAGTAGTGATCCAATCATTCCTCTATATAATTTTTGATCTACATCTTTCGAGAGATCTTATTTACTAAGGTACTCATTGGTCGCCATGGGAGTGGGTTTTCCACTCGCAGTAGTCAAACCAAATTTACTAACTAGGTCTTTAGCATATTTTCTTGACTAATAAAGATACCATTATCTAATTGTTTTATTTGTAATCCTAATAGGAAGTTTAATTTACCCATATGACTCATCTCAAACTCTTTTGTCATTATTTCAGAAAATTCTTTATTCATTTCAAAATTAGTTGACCCAAAAATGATATCATCTACGTAGACTTGTACTAGTTGAATATCATTTTTATTTCTTTAATAAAAAGAGTATTATCTACTTTACCTATTTCAAAATTTGATTGTAACAAGTAAGATCTTAGTCTATCATACCAGGCTATAGGAGCTTGCTTTAGACCATATAGAGCTTTCTTAAGTTTGTAAACATGATTTGGAAATTTATCATTTTCAAAAAGTGGTGGTTGTTTAACAAATACTTCTTCTTTTACAAAACCATTTAAAAATGCACTTTTAACATCCATTTGAAATAATTTGAAATTATTATGATTTGCGAAAGCAAGTAGAATCCTAATAGCTTCTAATCTTGCTACAGGGGCAAAGGTTTCATCAAAATCTATTCCTTCTTCTTGACAATAACCTTGAGCGACTAACTGGGCTTTATTTCTAACAACCTCTCCTTGTTCATTCATTTTATTTTTATAAACCCATTTAGTTCCAATTATTGTTTTATTTTCAGGTCTAGGAACAAGTTCCCAAACATCATTTCTAGTGAATTGATATAATTCTTCTTGCATAGCCAAAATCCATGAATCATCAGTTGATGCATCTTCTGGATTTTTGGGTTCAATAGTTGATATATAAAAGCTACATTACTCATTTGACTATGTTGGTTTCTAGTTTTAACAACAGATTGCATATCTCCAAGTATATTTTCTATAGGGTGATCATTTAAAAGTTTAATCCTTTTATTAGGATGATTTAATTCATTATTAGTTTCAGTTGACTCTTGGTTTTGAGTGATGAAATCCTCTTCATCATTTATTTCTTCAAAATTTTTGAAATTTTCATCAAATGAAACATGCATTGTTTCTTCGATGGTATTAGTTCTTAAATTAAATACTCTGTATGCTTTACTTCTATTAGAGTACCGAATAAAGATACCTTTGTCGGATTATCTAAGTTATCTTTTGTATTTAAAATAAAACATTTACTTCCAAAAATTCTAAAATAAGATACCTTAGGTTTCTTTGAGTAAATAAGTTCATAAGATGTCTTATCAGTTAAAGGTCTAATTCAAATTCTATTTAAAATATAACAGGCGGTAGCAACTGCTTCTACCCAAAAGTACTTTGGTAAATTACTATCAGAAAGCATAGTTCTCGCACACTCTTGAATCGTCCTATTTTTACGTTCTACTACTCCATTTTGTTGTGGAGTTCTTGGAAATGAAAAATTGTGAATTATTCCCTTTTTATTGCAGAATTCTTCAAACTTTTCATTTTCAAATTCACCACCGTGATCACTACGGATGGTTATAATTTTTTGAGAAAGTTGATTTTGAACCCTTTTTGAAAAATTCTTAAAATATTCAAAAGTATAACTTTTATGTTTTAAAAATATTGTCCATGTAAATCTAGAATAATCATCTACAATTACAAAAACATATTTACTATTATTTATTGATAGAATTTGAGATGGACCAAATAGATCAATATGAAGTAATTCAAGAGGTTTTGAAGTAGAAATCACATCTTTTAATTTAAAAGAGTTTTTTTAAGTTTTCCTAGTTAACATGCATCACATAGACTATCTACTTTAAAGTTCATTTTATGGAGGCCTCTTACTAGATCATGTTTTGACAGTCTAGATAAGAGTTTGAAATTCAAATGCCCAAATCTCTTATGCCAAATCCAACGGTCACTTGCATTTGCCAAAAGACACAAGTTATCATTTGAAATTTTCATACTAAGAATATAAATATTCTTTTTCCTAATTCCCTCAAATATTATGGTTGAATTATTATCTTCAATGTGACACTTATATTTTTCAAATTTAATTTTATATCCTTTATCGCATAGTTGACTTATACTTACCAGATTGTGTTTCAGATTCTTAACTAGCAAAACATTAGTAATAATAGGAGTTTCAGAGTTACCGACTTTGCCGATGCCGATCACATAACCTTTTGAATTGTCTCCAAAGTTAACCAGTCCTCCGTCTTTGTATATTATATCATTCAGCATATTTGGATTCCCAGTCATGTGTCTAGAACATCCACTATCGAGTATCCATTTGTTCTTTTTGATCTGCACAGTTTGTTTGTTCTGGATTGATTCCTCAACTCCCATAAAACATGATTCCTGTACATCAAACAATCTTAGTATACAACTTGTATTTGAATATTGATTATATGCAGACTCAAGAGACAATGATGATCTGAATATTTCTAAACATGCATTAACAAATTTCTTAAACATAGCCATTTAAAAAAAACTTTTTCAAAAATCAGATTATGAAACTTTTGAAAACCTTGCTCTGATACCAAATGTGAGGAATGCGGAATATGGATCTTAAGGCTAGAATGAACACTAGAGGGGGTGAATAGTGTTTATAAGAAATTACTAAATCTTTTTAAGTTATTTTTGATTTGTACACAAATGTATGCAATATTCAGACACAGATATAATCACAGAATCAAACATAGATGCAGAAATAAAGTAAATGTAGTAAAGGAAAGAACACACCGGATTTTATACTGGTTCGGAGTTACCCTACATCCAGTCCCGCACAACTAAGTACGGATTTCCTTTCAAAAGCAATTCAACAATTACAACCCTCGGTTTCAAGGCTACCAGGTACACCCTCCAAAATCACAATCCTCTGGGTAGAGATACTTGATTTTCGGGCAACAAGTTCACCCAATTGATTTTCAAGGCTACAATCACACCTTTTCTCTCTTGATTGATTTCCAAGGTTACAATCGCACCTTTTCTCGCTAGATAGATTACAAAGAAGCCTATAACTCTGAATAGCACTGGGATCTTGTTGAGATAGTGATAGAGAATCAAACCAGAGATGATCAAGTTAGATTCAATGTTGATTTCGGCAGAGTGATGATAGAATTTTGAATAAGAAAATGTGGAAGAAGAAGAGACGTGAAAAACCAGAAAATCTGATATTAAATTCGTTGAAACTAACCCCTATTTATAGAAGAACAACAACCATGTCCATTCGTGAAAGGTTATGGTGAATAGACACTTCTTTTGAAATTCAAATTTTTGAATCTAACTATCACTATGTCAACATGGGGTACTAGGGCATGTCGACATCCCAAAGCATTTTTTGAAGATTTGATTTTCTTTGAAAATAACCTTTATCTTATATTAAGAACTATTTAAAATTTATAAATATACTTGACTATAGATAAAATACATAGATAAATATAGAGAATAATATATATAAAATTTTACTATAATTTTATATTTAAATCTAAGTATAAATATATTATAATTAAAAGATAGTTTAAAATAAGAGTTTAGTAAAAACAAAAACAAAGAATATTTTAAGGCTAAAACAACTTTTTGAAAATCATTTGAAAAGATAATTTTTAAGGATAAAACATTTTGAAAAGCAGTTTTGAAAATAATTCTGAAGTAGTTTTGAAAATCATTTTGAAGTAGTTTTGCAAGCTTCTTCCTGTAGAATATATCATCACATCAGGACTCGAGAACTTGTACAAAACCAGGATGTTCGTGGGTTTGTAAGCCACTTGTCGTAGGTTTGTAAGCTACTTGTTGTGGGTTTGTAAGCCATTAAAAAGGTAGAAATGGGTTCCATCCCAAAAGAAAAATGGAGTGAAGATTTCAGTGCTATTTTGAAGTTTTAACATAATTCTAGACTCAATACTTATCTTGAAATCTTAAACTCTTGATAATCTTGATATTCTTGATACTCATGAGTCTTCAATCTTGATATCTTGAATCTCTATACTGTACAGTCTTCATTCTTGGTACCTGCATGGTTAAATCCTGCATATACATATATATCTAAACTATAATGTTAGTATTTATATTTTATAATCTTATTCTAAGGTTGTTGTCATCAAAACCATCATCTCAAGGACTAACAGTATCCTCTGTTTCTTGTTGATGTTGTCCATTGAGGGGTTGTTATTCTGCTGATGTCTGATGAGAAGTGGATTGCATACTTATTCTTTGTTGAGATGTTTGATTAGGTACATTTGATGACTCGGCTTGCTCATGACCTAGTCCAAATCTGGACACTATGTGTTGTGAGTCTGAGTTAATTGGCTGATGATTGACACTATTCTGAGTTGGCTCTTTTTGAACCTGAACCACCACCTCAAGTAGTGCAGGTATTAGTGGTAGTGAATCTTTTGAACTCTATACTTTCTTTGATGTTTTAGTTTCTAATTCCTTAAAAAGAAAAACTTTTTCATCAAACACCATATGTCTATAAATGAATATACTACCATTACAATCTAAGCACTTTATCCCTTTTGATTAGCGGCATAACCTAAGAATATACATGGGGATGACCTAAAATTTAATTTATGAGCATTGTAAGGTCTAAGATATGGAAAACACAAACATCCAAACACTTTTAAGCTTTGATAGTTAGGTTTAAGATTAAATAATATTTCCATTGGGCTTTTGAACTTTAAAACTTTTGCCGGTAGTCTATTAATTAAGAAAACTGTAGTAGCAAAAGCATCTAGCCAAAATTTTAGTGGTATGGATGCTTGAGCTAATAAAGTGAGCCCAGTTTCAACAATTTGTCTATATCTTCTTTCAATAAGCCCATTTTGTTCAGAAGTGTATGGATGTGTTGTTCTATGAACAATTCCTTTCCTCTGAAAATAATCTTTTAGTGGTAAATACTCTGTTCCACCAACAGATTGTATTACTTTAACATGACATTTGTTTGGTTTTCTGCATGTGCTATAAATTGTAATACAACATTATGAGTTTCAGATTTTGATCTTAAAAAATATATCCAAACATATCTAGAAAATGCATCAATAAATGGTATATAGTATTTGTATCCATAATCAGTATGTTATGGTGCAGGCTCTACAAATCAGTAATAATTAATTCTAATGGTTTATTGTAATGAGTTTCAGAGTATAGAAATGGTAATTTATCACTCTTTCCCATTTGAAAATAGGTACAGATATATGGCATCGAGATACCATTAAAAGAAATATTGCTATTATTCAACACATGCTTTACAATTGTAGCATTTGGATGTCCTAGTTTACAGTGCCACATATCAAAAGTCTTACGATTTTCTTCCGGTTTGAGTTCGGAATTGTTACATCAATTTCTTTTAATTCCTAATTTTCCTGAGTTAGCCACACTGAACGTGTATAGTCCCCTACATTCTCTACCCTGCAAGAGGATTTCCTTAGTTAGTATGTCCTTAACAAGACAGTTGTTAACAAGAAATCTTGTCAACATCCCAATGCTTGATATTAGATTATTTTATATGGACTTAATCATATGGTTGAGGTAAATCATGTCATTGAGGACATACCTTTTGAATAAAATGATTAAGTCAAAAGGATCTAAGGTGATAACTTTGACTTTCAAGTAGGATGATCTAATCGAAAAGAGAGACAAATTACTAAATCTTATGACATTATCGAATGGTTGAAACCGTTCCTGACTTCATTGGCTTAGATAGTATGGTGGGAGAATAGCTAACCCATCAACCATATCAAAGGGTTAGGTTCCACTCCAACTTTTCGATTTAATTGGAATAGTAATAGGTTATCAAACCTTTCAACCTTGTCGAAAGGTTTATAATGCCAGTAAAATGGTTATCGAACCTTTTGACCTTGTCGAAAGGTTTATGGGGTCAATAAAAGGTTATCAGACCTTTCGACCTTGTCGAAAGGTTTATGAGGTCAGTAAAAAGGCTATCAGACCTTTCGACCTTGTCCAAAGGTTTATGAGGTCAGTAAAAAGGTTATCGAACCTTTCGACCTCGTCGAAAGGTTTATGAGGTCAACAAAAGGTTATCAGATCTATTGACCTTGTCGAATGATTTATGAGGCCATCCCAAACTTTTGACTAGATTGTTGTATTAACAATTGCCTCTTGAAGCTATTCATTCATATAACTTTCAACTATATCACTTAATAAAGTCTCATCTTCCCTGGAGGTTAAAAGTAATCATTCATCAATACTTTTTACCTCTTTTTGATCACGTCGAAAGGTTGTATTCAAAACCTTTCGACCTTATCGAAAAGGGATGCTTACTCAATTCCATATTTCTTTATTGCTTTCAACCTATTGGGTCGACAATCCTTTCGTGGAATCCCTTCGTAAGGATTACTGATGCCATAAAGAGCTGATATAATGTGTCACAAAACCATATCAGGGATCTGATATTGTATTTCACAAGTCGTATTTCCCTCTTTGTAGCTGAAATAATAAAATTAAGGAAATAAAACACATGAATATATCCTTTGATGGTTCTATGACATATACTCGAAATGAACGAAGAAAGTAAGAAATAAACCAAATATGATATGTTGAATTAACACCTGATTATGATCATTCCCAAATTCAAAGTTGATCACAAGCCATCATCCTCTTTAATTTCTCATAATGAAGTTTGCTACAAAGTTTAAGAGGAAAATCCCCAATTTAATTTCTAAATTAGGGATAGAAAGTAGTAAGTGGGAGCAGAAGTTGTAGAATGAGAGCAGAGTGAGAAATTCTGATCCCCAAAGCTGGACCCCTTGGGTCTTATTTATAGATGCAGACGGCCCTTCTTCTGACTTCGTGCTCTAGACTCGGTCGGAAAGTCTCCCTTTTATATGTCGCCTTAAACCTTTCATCTTGATCAAAAGGTTTTCTTTTTCATCTGCTATTATGAACCTTCCGCCTTTGTCGGAAGGTTTGTTATTCTCATACCACCATGATCCTTCCGCCTTTATTGAAGGGTTTGTCTTCTTTATACTGTTATGAACCTTTCGACCTCTTCGGAAGGTTGCTCTCCTTTTGGTTGTTGTGAGCCTTTCGATGTTGTCAGAAGGTTGTTCTTCTCTTGTTTATTGTGAACCTTTCAACCTTGTCGGAAGGTTGCTCTTCTTCAATGATGTCGAAAGGTTTTCTTTCATTCTCTGTTGACTTGTGAGTGTTGCTTTCTTCAGAAACCATTTGACATTGTCGAAAGGTATTTTGTATATGTTCCAACCGGTTCGAAAGGCTTGCTATACTTTCGAAAATGTCATTATAAAGTTGCATGCTCTTGTTTTGACTTCTCCACCTCCTTCGGAACGTAAGAACTCTTTAAATGTTAGGAGATAAAACCTTTCGACTCCTTCGAAAGGTCTGGGGCTGCTGTATACTATTGACTGCATCTCTTCGACTCCTTCGAAAGGTCTGATCTGAACTTCTTTACTTTAGTCTTTGTTTTATGATGATGGTTGTAGGACTATCCTTCTATCCTAGCCAGAAGGTGCTTGGCAGTTCTATACCTGGCTGCTTCGTTGTGCCATAGTAATTCTTTATTTCATGTTTGCAGAAGGTTTGCTTCCAGGTTCTTATGTGCTTCTTCTCTTTACTAGCATTGAACAATCCTTTTGACACCGTCGAAAGATGACTTTACTTGTTGCTTTTTATTCATGCGGAAGCTCTCTGAAAGGCCTTCTTTATCTTTATTCATAGTTTATGGTTAACATATAGCCCCCTCCCCCTTGTATAAAGAAGGCTTTTGTTCTTTAGGACAAATTCCAAGATTGCCAAATTGCCCCTGTATTCCTGCAATATATCTAATAACATTCGCATGGTTAGTTCATACTACAAGTACCTTTTCAGTTTGGTCTACCTTTAAATCCGATTTTATTTTAGTGGAAGACCCAACTTTTAAACATTCTGAACCTGTAATGATCATAAGTATTTGAAGTTCCATATTTGGGTCTGGATGGTCGGTGTTTATCAGTTTTTTTTATCAATAGAATGTCTGAAGACTATATGTAGACAATTTAGAAGTTCATATCTTGCGACAATAAAGGCCGAAAATCCCACATCAAATAATAATAGGAAGACCATAATCATATTAATCATTATAATAGAAAGCTAAAACCTCATATCAATCTGGTAATAATAAGAGAGGAACAAAATATCAATCAGATCATCCATTCTGATATGAAGGTCTAGGAGATTATCTTTGATTGTAAACGTTTGAGGTTCAAATGACTTGTTTTGTCATTCATAATAAAAGATCATAAGACCGTCTTTGGTGGTAAGCAGTAGAAAACAAGAGATCCACATCAGTTGATAAATAATGGAAGACTAGAAATCCATAGTTGGTAATAAGTTATAGAAGCCCAGAATGTCCAATTTGGCATTGATAATGGAAGTCCAGAAAACCATTTCGGGTAATAAATAATAGATGACCAGAGTACCTATTCCTGGTATTTAATAATAGAAAACCAGAATACTACTTCTGGTAATTGATAATAGAAGACCAGAATACCAATCTGGTAATAAGTAATAGAAATCTAGAATACCAATCTGGCAGATGTTTGTGAGAAGAAGTTAGCGAATTCTTTCTGATTCTCTTGTCGAGTGCGCCATCTCTAGGCTTGTATGATATTTTGCATGCTTTTTCCTTCTCGGGCCCAAGTTTCTTTATTCATTTATTTTGGCCTATTTCAGGCAGGGACTCTTTCGTCCAATTTTTGTGCTTATTTAAGCAGTTTCCATTTTAGGCGGTGCCGATTTCTGGCAGTTGCCCATTTCAAGCAGGGACTTTTTTTAGTCCGCCGGACATTTTATCCAGGTTTCCAGTGCGCTCGGCTAGCTTATTCTCAAGCAGGGCCTGAGGATTTACCCGACCTTCCTCCAGATAGCACCTTAACCTGGCCATAGCATGACGCGACTAAGGGCTTGATCAGTACCTTGGCTAGGCTATAGCGTGGCGGGACCAAGGTATTATCCGTCCTCCCTCAAGGAGGTGCCTTATCATGGCTATAGCATGACGCAGGTAAAGGCTTATGCTGCTTTATCCTGGCCATTTCTGACTTTTGCGCAGCTAAAGGCTTACACCCTCCCTCCAGGAGATGCCTTGACCTGGCCATCTTGGCGCGACCAAGGGCTTTCTACTATTATTGGTAGCATACCATTTTAGGTAGTCCAAGTTTAAGGAGAATTTTACTCCCAACCATGTAGACTTTTCTTAGTGAATCTTAGTAGAGACATTCTTGAAAATGCTTTATTCATCTAGAGTTGAAAAATACGGTTTCAAATGTTCTGCATTCCAAGTTCTTGGTACTATATTACCAACAGGATGGCATAACTTGTAAGCCCCTGGGGAGACTTCCTTGAAAATTATTAGTGAACCTTCCCAATATGTTCCCAATGTCCATTCTGAGGAGTTGCTTGTATTGGCTATTACTCTTCTAAGTACTAAATCTCATTGTCTGAATGACCTTGTTTTCACCTTTGAGTTATAATACTTTGATATTCTCCTTTGGTATTCAGCCGTTCCTAAGGCTTGTTGATCTCTCAATTCGTGAATTAAGTCAAGTGGTTCCTTTTTTAATTCTTGATTTGGGTTGAAGGCATAGGCAATCCTCCGATGATAAGGTACCTCAATTTCTACCGGTAGCATTGCTTCACAAACATATGTTAGTGAATACGGGGTATGACCTATTGCAGTTCTAGTGGATGTTCTGTAAGTCCACAAAACTAGGGGTAATTCTTCTACCCAATTCCCTTTTGCTTTATTTAGTTTCTTTTTCAAGATTGTCTTTATTGTCTTGTTGGTAACCTCAACGGCTTCATTGGATTTTGGGTGAGCAATAGAAGAGAAGCTTTTTATGATTCAATTCTTATGGCAAAATCATGAAAATTCTTCACTTTCAAATTGGGTTCCATTGTCGAAGATTATCTTGTAGGGTATCCCAAACCTTGTGATAATGTTATTAATGACAAATCTTAACACTTTCCCAGAGGTGATCTTTGGAAGTGGTTCTGCTCCGACCCATTTTGTGACGTAATCAATTGCCACTACAGCATACTTCGCTCCACCTTTGGAGATTGGAAGCGGTCCAATTAAATCGATTCTCCAAACATTAAATGGCCATGGGCTGGTGATGGGGGGTAGTTGACTCAGAGGAAGACATGGTATCTTCGAGTAGTGTTGGCAGTTTTCGCATCTTTTAACATACTCAATTGCTTGGCTAATGAACTGTGACCAGTAAAATCCTTGTCTCATTATCTTTTTGGCTAATTTGATCCCACTGGAATGATCTCCACAAAGTCCTTCATGGGCTTCCCTTATCCGCTCTCGGGTTTTACACATCGCAAATAGGGAATGGCATATCTTTTCCTGTATAGAACTCCATCTACAATGGTAAAGCTTTGGGCTTGCCTCTTTAATTTTCATGCCTCTGTTCTATCTGTAGGTAGTGTCACATTGACAATATAACTCATAATCGGGGCCATCCAAGTATTTTCATAGTATTCTTCTGTTATTGGAGCTGCGGATTCTTCACTGGGCCTTTCCTGATTCGTTTCCCCCATTTCTTGTGCTATAACCCGTGATCGGGTCACTGCTAGTAGCTCATTAGTTTTTTCTTGTTTGTTTTCCTCAATACTGGGATTAGCCTAAAATCCCATAGGCATAATTCGAGTCTCAGGGGCCCCTCTTGAACTTGCCAACTTAGCTAATGAATCTGCTTGGGAATTGTCTCCCCTTGGTATTTGGTGTACAAAGAAATCTTCGAAATGTGTGAGTATTTTTATTACCTTCTTCTCATATTGACCGAGTTTGGGATCTTTTGTCTGGTATACCTGCTTGATTTGGTTAACCATTAATTGGGAATCGCTGAACACTTGAATCCTCGGGATTTTGAGTTGTAAAGCAAGGGTCAATCCTACGACCATAGATTCATACTCTGCCACGTTGTTATTTGCTGAAAACCCCAATTTCATAGCATAATGCAGTATGTGTCCATCAGGGGTGATTATTATGCATCCTGCTCCAGCCCCTTGTTCATTTGAGGCACTATCCACAAATAAATGCTACTTGGGTTTTAAGTCTTTTTCCTTTTCGGATTGCTCTGAAACGAATCCCGTACATTCATTAATGAAGTCAGCCAATGCTTGTCCCTTTATAACCACTCTGGGTTGATATTCTATATAATATTGACTTAGCTCAATTCCCCACTTAATCAGTCTGCCAGAAGTTTCAGGTTTACTAAAGACTTGTTTCAATGGAAAGTTGGTCAACACCTTCACTAAGTGTGCTTGAAAGTAAGGTCTTAACTTTCGGGCTGTGAGAACTAAGCAGTACGCTAATTTCTCAATAACCGGATATCGGATTTCAGCATCCTTCAGCCTTTTGCTTACATAATAAACCGGTAGTTGTAATTCCTTGGTTTTCCTGATTAATACTGAACTTACCGCATGTTCCGAAATTGCCATATACAAGAATAGATCTTCCCTATCTTCGAGGTTAGATAAGATCGGAGGTTTTTCCAAATGTGATTTCAACTCTTAAAATGCCTTTTTTGCAATCCTCATACCATTCGAAATATTTCTTCTTCTTTATCACCTCAAAGAATGGGATGCACTTATCGGTGGCCTTTGAAATAAACCTACTTAGTGCTGCTACCTTTCCGTTAACTCATAACATCTTTACTTGTCTTGGGCTCTGTCTTATCCCTTATGGCCTCAGTCTGTTCCAGACTAGTCTCAATTCCTTGTACACTGACAATATAGCCTAAGAATTTTCCAAAATGAACTCCAAAGTTGCATTTTTGGGGGTTGAGTTTCATTTGATACTTTCGAAGTATTTTGAACATTTTATCCAAATCTTCAAGATGATCCTTTGCCTCTTGGGATTTTACCAACATGTCATCTACGTAAACCACCATACTTTTTTTGATTTGATCTTTAAACATCCGGTTAACCAATCTTTGGTAAGTTGCTCTGGCATTTTTCAACCCGAATGGCATAACTTTGTAACAATAGGTTCCTACATCTGTAATGAAGTTGGTATGCTCCTCGTCGGGTTTAAACATAGGGATTTGATTATAGCCGGAGTATGCATCCATCAAGGAGAGCAACTTATGTCCACTAGTTGCGTCAACCAATTGGTATATCCTTGGCAGTAGGTAACAATCCTTTGGGCAAGCTTTGTTTAAATCTATATAATCCACGCAAATTCGCCACTTTCCATTCGATTTCTTTACCAAAACTGGATTCTCCAACCACTTGGGGTAGAAGACTTCTTGGATAAACCCATTTTGTTGCAATTTCTTGACTTTTTCCTTTAAGGCGTTGGTCCTAACCTTATCAAATTGCCTCTTCTTTTGCCTGACTGGAGGAACGTTTGGATCGACATTCAGGGCATGACTGATGATTGTAGGGTCAATTCCAATCATGTCAGAGTGGGTCCAAGCAATAATATCCTTATTGGTTTTTAAGAATTCCACCAATTCCGATTTTAAGTGCTCCTCGAGATCTTTCCCCCCTCTGACTATTTTGGTACAATCGGTAGAATCTATTGGAACTTCCTCGGTTTTCTCAACCGGCTTAACTCTTTCAACCTCTCCTCGGCAATCTAGCTCAGTAATAATTTTTCTTTCCTCTATTGAATTGGTATCCATTATCTTTCTCTTTTCATAAACTGCAAAACATCTTTTAGCAATACACTTATTAGTTCTATTAGATTTTTTTCTTCGCTTCGAATGATGGATGTTGAAACCCATCATCCAAAGGTTGTAAAGTAATGGAGAATCAAAGTAACAAGTAAACTCCCTGTTATATTGTTCCAAAGTTGCAAAGTACATTTCCCTTGAGGCAAATTGCTCGTCTCAGATAGTTCCCCAGCCATTCTTAGTAAGGAATTTGAGCATCATATATTTGGGTGATACAAAAGCATCCACTTTATCTAGTGCCGGACATTCGAAGAATGCATTGTAAAATGATGGTTGGTCTATGATTACAAAAGTTATTTCAAAAACACGAGAACATGGAGGGAGTCCCAGCTGTACCGAGAGCTTCACTTGTCCTAATGGAGTTGTTCCTTTGTTGTTGAACCCGAAGATGGGTTTAGGACTAGGCTTAAGTTTATCTTTCGAGATCCCCATTTGATCGAATGCATGTCGAAAGATCACGTTTACAGTGCTTCCAGTGTCGACTAGGATCTTTGTCACCACTGAGGATCCTATCTGAGCTGTGATCATCAATAGGTCATTGTGGGGATGATGGATTCCTCTTCTCAACTCCTGGGGATTGATCACCAACGTGTGCATGTTGATATTATGTTTTATGTTTTTGAGCGATGGTTCTTCTTGCACAGAAAACTCACCCTTCCTAGCTTCCCAAATGTATCTACTCCTAGCATTCTGACTCCTACCTGCAGGATGTGGTCCGCCATATATAACGTTGATTCTGTTTTAGGGTGGACTCAGGTTCAATAGATCTTTATCTTCAATCACATTAACAGTGGTACTGGCAGGTTTTCTTGTCTCAGTCTCTGGCACGGAAGTCTGTTGTAGGTTTTCACAAACTCCTTTAGCTGTCCTTCTCAAATTAGTTTTTTAATTATCCCTGCCAGCACTTTACACTCATTGGTCCTATGGTCGTTTGCCTTATGATAAGTACAGTAGTTATCTCCTTTCTTTTGCTCTGGATAATTTCAAGCTTTGAACGATGTTGGGAAATTAACCTTGTCCTGAGTCATAGTATAAATGTATGAGATCGGTCTGTTTAACACCATCACATTAGCATTAGCATCTTCCCACCTAGACTTTTTGTAAACCCTTTCAGTTGAATCTTCCATTGTCCTTCCTCTAATTAGACTTCTTCTTAGAATAGTGCAATTCGTCCATTCAGATGAATTTATCGGCCTGAAAATGACAGTCTTGCAAGTCTCGGCAACCATGGATGAATAATTCCTTCCAGAAAGGAGAATTGACTATAAGGCCTGAATGAATCGCAATAAGCTTATCCCTATCGTTCATTCCATTGGTTTTCAAAGCTTCAGCATTAAACCTCTTTAAGTAATCTCCCAATGACTCAACATGATTCTATCTTATATTGGCGAGCACTATATAATCAATTAATGGGAATTTGCAAATGCAAAACTGAGCTGAAAACTTATAAGAGAATTGTTTTCATGAATGAATTGTGTTCTCACGGTACTGTCGGTACCACTTGACAGCAACTCCTTGAAGGGTGACTGGAAAAAGGTGGCACCTAACGGCACCATAAGCAGTGTATAAATCCATTTGACTGTCAAATGCCATCAAATGGTCGTCGGGAACAGATGTGCCATGATATTTCATTGTAGGGACCTTCACATGAGAGGGAGTAGGTGCTGACATTATTTCATCAATGAAAGGGGAAACCCTCTCATTATCATTTACCCTCTCGTCTGCTGTTCTTTTACACTTAATATTCAACAGATCCTTCATGGCCTCCTCTGCCATGTCTTTAAGGTAAACTTCATTACTTAAGTAGTCCTTCTTATTTGGTTTATAGCCATCTGAGGTAGAGCTTGCAGAACAGTCCTTGTCTTCCTCTTGGATCCTTCCTTGATAGTTTGCCTTTGGTGGGAGACGATCCTTCTTCTTGGACGGGGAAATGTTAGTTTTGCGTTTTGCGGCATTAGTGTTAATTTTAAAGTTTCTCCTTTGAGAGACAACTTCCTCTCCTGCTGTGATAGATTTCATGGATGACTTGTGGGATAAAACTTCATTTAGGAGATTCTTCATTTCTGCCATTTGTCTCTCTAAGTATGTGATTTTAGCAATATGATCCTCTGCCTAAAGATTCTAGTTGGAGCCAATTGCGGAGGCAGTTGAGCCGGTGCGGAAGACTGCCCTTGCTCCCTATTCCCAGAATTGAAAGATGGCGAAACATTTTCCTCTAGTGAAATTACATGTTCGACCCTTTCGTTTAAGGTGGAAAGCCTTTTTGATTTCATTTTCCTACAGCAAACCAAGTTTCCGCAATTCGTTGTGTTAAGATAACAAGGTCGGAGGTTCAAGTCCTCCTTCTAGCGCCAAAAATGTTAACAAGAAATCTTGTCAACATCCCCAATGCTTGATATTAGATTATTTTATATGGACTCGATCATATGATTGAGGTAAATCATGTCATTGAGGACATACCTTTCAAATAGAATGATTACGTCAAAAGGATCTGAGGTGATAGCTTTGACTTTTGATTAGGATGATCTAATCGAAAAGAGAGATAGATTACTAATAACAAAAGGTTGAGGAAACCGTTCCTGACTTCATTGGCTTAGATAGTATGGTTGGAGAATAGCTAACCCATCAACCATGTCAAAGGGCTAGGGTTCCTGTAACGACCCTGAATTTTTGACATTTGAAATGTGAATATTTAATTGGGTTTAAATATTCGAATGATAATTTAATTTGAAATTCAATTATCGGAATGAATTTGGCGATTAAATTATTGAATTTAATTATTAATACTGGGTAAAAATTTTGAATCTTCAGTTTTAAGCTGATTAAAAATAATCTGAAGGCTTAGAAAATTTATATTGATAATACCGAAGATAATAAAGGTTTCAGAATTGAAATTGAAACTGTTTTGTTCAGTTTTGAATTTATATCGTTTAAATTGAATTTAAAAATAGCGTTCCGGGGCATAGTCTCGGAATTCGACGAAACCAGTTCCATTGGATCCGTAATATTGAATTATTACCAGATTTCAAATTTCGTATTTATCGGAGCTGTTATGTGAACGTAGGACACATAAACGTGTTAAATCTTTATCGAATTCAATTTAAATTTAAATTTATATTAGTCAACATCAGCCACCCTAGTTTTCTTAGTAGACCTATTCTCTGCAATGTCGCGTACTCTTGTCTCCCATTTCTTCTCTGATAAATCACGTTCCTCCTTTCTACTCAAAATCAGAAACAAAGAAGAATCGAACGAAAGCTTTTTTATTCAAACAAAAAAAAATTAATGGCGACCCCTTTTATTTCGTTCGAATGAATGAAATCTCGTTCCATCCTCCCTTATCTCCCAGTTCGAACCCGAAGGAAAGAAAAACATCAATGGCCGCGTTCATTCAATGAAATAAAAAAATCGGAAACGAGATCGTTCGTTCGAAGAAAATAGAAGGGGATTTCGAATCAAATCGCATTCACTCGAGCCGCATACCCTCCTCTCATTCCCCCATACAAAAATGAAATCGAAATCAATTTCTCGTTCGCCCCTTCTAGGAAGACGAATCGCGTTCGCACGCGAGGAGAAGTCCAAGAATCTCGAAGGCGCGAATGGGGGTAGGCTCGAAGTCGAGCAAGGCAGTGGATGTTTAGGCACTCGCGAGTTGGCAGTGGCGGTCGACTGGGCGCGTGGAGGATGCTTTGGATGACCGAAAAGGAGCAGCTTTTATCATCTAATATGCTGGGTTTTTTTTTCTTCGGTACGAAGACTGGAGGCGTGCTTCAGGTTATTGACGTGGTCGAGTGTTTGTATGCGCGGCAGTGAGTTGACGAGATGGCTCGCAATCAGAATCGTGGTGACTGGGGTTTGAGTTCGCGTTCGTCAGTGAAGGTATATCCTACTGTAAGTTGAAAAATATTTCTGTTTTAATTTGAATGAAGTACATGGGTATATAAACAGAAATATATAAGAAAGAAAATTAAATTATTAAAGAAAATTTAGTTTTGAATTTAATTTTTAGTTAAATAAATTTATTGAAAGAAATTGGTTTGCAATTAAATCATTGGTTAAATAAATTTATCAAATGGAAATTTAATTTTCGAGTGATTCGAATATTAATAAAATTGTATAAATTGTTTATACAAGGTTTGAAACCGTGAAGAAATGGTCGAAATGAAAAGGGATTGCAAATTAAAAGCTAAGGTGAGATCTTCTCACTCAAATTGAAAAGTGGAATTTTGAGTTATTGTTTGTTTGTTGTTTGAATGTGATATTAGATATAGTAGGATATATCTATATATATAGCAATATATACATATTGGCATATGTATATATTGGACTGATTGATTTCCCGCCTCGTATAGCGGATGAGACCCTATTGCGCCGTTAGTAAGCGGATGATATTTTATAAAACCCATATACCGCGATATTCCACCTCGAAGTGGAATTGGTATTGTGCTAACATCTGTGGATGCAGGGAAACAGGTTGGAGGGATCCAACAGGATTCCTCAAAACATTTGAATTGATTTCATATGTTGTTTAATTGATTATTTATAATCTGTGTATGATTATATCTGTGATTGAATTTGTTGAGAGCTATAATTTAGCCGAATGTGTTATTGGTATCGTTGGATACCAGAAATAAATGAAATTGGATTTCTGAAATTAAAATTGAATTTTTGATGGTTTGGGAAAATAAAAGAATTTTTTTAAAAGGATATAAATTTGTTGAAATCAAATTGATAATTGATTGGGTATTTAAAATAAATCTTTGAGGAATCGATATGAAAACTTATTTAATGTTGAATGAAAAATTGATTTTTGTGTTGAAAATAAATTTGGGAATCGATTTGTAAAACGATTTAGTCTTTGGGATTAAAGTTAGAATCAATTTGAAATGTGATTCAGTGTTGAAGTAAATTCAGAAATCAATTTGAAATTCGATTTGGGATTTGAAATAAAATGGAGAAATCAATTTTTAAAGTTGATTTGGGGTTGAAATTGAATATTTGGAAAATGATTTGAAAATCGTGTAAAAGTGGATTTTTGGGAATGTAAATTCCGAATAGAAGTTGTAAAGGAAAGGGAAATTTGTTTTAAAAATAAATATTGATTTATTTTTTAAGTGTGGAAAATATGATTTGAAATCGGATTTTCAAAGTGATGAAGTGTGGAAATAAATTTACAAACTTGAAATGTAAATTTGAAATAAATCGATAAGGATTTATCTAGTTGGTTTAAATGGACCATAATATGATTTGAAATTGATTTTCAAATGTGAAGTATGAAATATGATTTGAAATTGATTTTCAAATGTGAAGTATGAAATATGATTTGAAATTGATTTTCAAATGTGAAGTGTGGAAAAATATATATCTTATGAAGATATTTTGAAAATAAATAATTTGGGAAAAATTATTTAAATTGATTAATTGTTGTGAATGTTGTTGATAGTTAAATAACCGACTATCAATATTTGCCTTTGAAATGACACTTGATTTGTTTTTGAAACAAACGCTCATTATTCGGTTAAGCCGGGAGAGGACCTTTGTGTCATATAACCCATTCCGAATAGTGATACGTCGCGAATGGATCGCATTTGAAGACCGGTGTGAAGACCGGATATTTGTGAAAATGAAAGGACAACCTGTCGAATGTCTCTGCACCGAGTTGCTCCGGTATAGAGATTTATATCACTCTTTTTGTGATGGGAAGTCCGGACGTGATTAGTGAATATCCGGATTGCAAGGGCTTCTTTGGAAGTGCCTTCGGTTCCGTTCGATCCCGGAACGGACTTGTATGGATGTGTGTCTGACGTTACACTTTGAGATGTAAAGCTGGTTTCTATCAAATACATTTCTGTTGGTGGCGGAGAATTTATTCTCTTAGCTTAACACCCTTCTCTGAGACGTACGAGCTCAGAGGTTATGTAATTGATGGTTACTAGTGATACATTCCCAATTTGGTAATGTGGCACACGAAGTGCTGTTGATCAATTGTGGATCAAAGCGTTGCTTTGTGAAAAAGCGTGGCTTTGTGAAAAAGCTTAGCTTTATGGACGAGACTTCGTCGAGCCTCACAACCCGGTAATGGTCGAAACAGGAATGTGCGGCAAAGGTTTGTAGGGGTAGCGCCCCTAGGGAATGCCATTTCCTTCTGGATAAAAGGTGATATCATGGTATGGAGCCCAGATATTTTACCTATGTTGATTATACTTTGTGACTGTCGTTTTCGATTGAGGATCCTCGGATAAAGGTCGGTAACGACCGGGGGATGGCATAGCTCGTGTGTTAGTTACCTAGTTACAGCTCGGTTAGAGCGTGAGGTAGCGTCGGCCTTTTGTTTGCAGAGATCCGGTTAGGATCCGGGGCATCTTTTCAGAGGCGTTTCTATTTCGGTAAGGAAGTTCCTTAGCCTGATCATTTGTTGGAAATCCAAAGAAACAATACGAACCCTGTACGGTTTTTAATTGTATTACCTACTATGGGATGTGGCGGTAACCTGCTACTGAACGTAGTAGCTATAGTAGACATACAACAATGGTTGTATGTTGGCTAAGATTGATATTATACTTTCGAAATGTTTTCCGCACTAGACATTAATAATAATATCAATTGATTTTGCGTAGTAAGCATTTTTGACTATCATAAGGAGAAATCTCCTCCAATTCTACGTTTGCATTGTGTGTGTGGCGGGAGGCCTTATGGTAGTTTCATTTTCCAAAAGCATTGCGAAATTGTTTTATTTTCTTTGCGAAAATAACTGTTTTACGATCTCACACCAGTCACCATGACTGACCTGGAGTTTATTGTTTCCTTTCTAAACTCTGGGTGCCCATAATTTTCCACACGGGCAGCCTAGAGTTATGTTATTAGGATATTCTGGATATTCTGGAGCTTTGGAGATGAGCTGGATGGCGATGCGTACTTCCGTACTTGTTATTATTTCCGTTGTGTATTCTGTATGTGGACAAGTTTATATAACTGTCCAGTGATGTGTATTGTTGTAACTCTGATGATTGATGTATGTATAAACTGATATAGTCTTTTGTTTTAAAGATTATTGATTTATCTATTGTATATTATTCCGCTGCGATATGTGAGATTCTGATATTGTTTCTGTTTCTGTTCTTTCTTTTCTTCTGTCTTCTTCTACCTCTTCTTTTAACCCTAAAGTTTCGCGTTTCCGCCATTCGATTGCGCGGCATTTGATACAGTGGACGTATCGGTGTCGAGTTTTCGGAAGACGGATTTGCGGGTCTTTACAACTGGTATCAGAGCATCCGGTTAAGCGACAACCCTGCTCTGTTGGGTGTTACTCATTAGAGATAGAGTCAGTAGTACTCTAGAATGAGTTGAGTGTAATAATAGATATGAGTGCGTATTTGTTAGTGAATACAAAATTTGTTTTGTATTGTGTTGACTTATCGGTTGATTGTTTATAGATTCTGGTCGGTGCAGGGTGGCCAACTGTAATCGATAGGGGTTTCTAAACTCTTAAACAAGATAAACCGACACAGTATTGTTTTAAATAGGGTAAATGAAATAATTTTGCCCAAAACTATTTTTGGTATAGAAAAAAAATGATTTTCTATGAATTATCATAGTATATGGATGCTTGGTTGTTAGGAAGAGATAATATTGAAATATTATCATTGTTATATGGAATTGAATAAGAAATTAAAAATAATAACCAAAAATTTGAAGATAAGTTCAATTGGCAGATGAAATTTATAAATATGAATTGGAAGATAAGGAAATAAAAATCCATATACGAATGGGAATTGTGAATGTAAATTGTAAATGTGATTTATAATTGGAAATAGAATTCAAGAAATTATTTGGAATAAATTCATCAATGGAATGTAAATAAGTTGATAACTTATAAAATATTTGAAATCTGATTGGAATAAGATTCAAATTGAAAAATGAATGAATTTGAATGAACAAATGAAACTACATTTGTAAATAAGTGAATTGGAATTGAAAAATGAAATGAGATTGATTTGAATCAAGTGAATAAAAATCCAAACTTGGAGGAATAAAATGAAATGGATTGAATTCAAGTGAACTAACTTGATAAATTATTAATTCATGAAATAATGAATTGGAGGTTTAATTGGTTAAATTGAAGTTGAATAAAATGGATTGGATTTGTATATAAATTCAAGTAAGAAAGAAAAATAAATTGAAATTTCCTTGTTGTTGATAAAATAAATTCGAGATGAGTTGAATTTGGAAATTTGAAGTTTTAAATGGATGAGTGAATATACTAATTAAATTAGTTGATGGAATAGATTTGAATGGTTTTCAATGAGATTTGATTTATGGAATGCCAATTAAAAATTGAATGGAATCAATTGGAAATGAAGAACTATCCATATGATATATGTTTTCTAAACTAAGGATATGAAAAGTACCTTCCATTGAAAAAAATTGTGAAAGTATTGGAACTCAGTATGAGTATCCGTTTGATCGTGATGGGATCATATTGATTGATCACGACGTATGCTAGCGTAATTCGAGGGGTGTGATACCCACAGTTACAAGCGATTCCACTGGGATAGTGGTGTAACCGCCGTGTGAACTACGATCTATGGCAACAACCATGGCGAAATTTAAGAGATGAGAAATCTACAGATTACGAGCGATTCTACTGGGATAGTAGCGAAACCGCCGAGTAACTGTGATCCATGGGGGAACGTGCTTTCCATATCCATTTTTAAAAAGGATTTTTAAGTGATTTCAAATTGGGAATTGAGATAAAAGTGAATAAAGCTCAATATTCGAAATTAGAAGATGAATCGAATTCAAGTAAAAATACAAAATGAAAATCTGAATGAAAATTGGAAGATAAAATGAATTCAAATTGAATTTAAATTGTAAATTGAATTCAAATGAGATTGAAAATGCAAAGTTGAATGGAAATGAATATATAACTTTGTTAGTAAAGTGAAAATGAATATAAGAAGTATGTAATACTTATATTGCACTTAAGAAATGAATGAATGAAATTCTTAAGTAAATTGGTATTGGGAAATCCAATAAGTGAATTTGGACATTGTTGTTCAGTAAAATATACAGGGATTGTAAAGGCGATAGGAAAATGGAATTGGATTAAATTTTGAAGATAATTTGAATTTGCTCGACCAAAAGGTATGTATTTAAATTTCAGTATGAAATTTGATGAGATTCTGATTTTGCCACTTGGCATTTTGTTTTCTTTTGAGATCTGAGAGTCCGTAGGGATGTTTTGTAGTCATACCGTATTAGCCGCGCAAAGGAGACGCTGGCGAAATTTTTCGAAAATTTCGAGTGTTAGAAAATTTTTGAGAAATATTGAAAGTTTGAAATTTCAATTTAAATTTAAATTTGAATTGAGAAGTAAACAATGTTGTTTGAAACTTATAATTGAAGTTGGAAGTTTAGTTGAATTAATAACGAATCTTTAGTAGAAGGATTTGTTTTGATAAATTTGATAAAACTATTGAATTGTGAAAAAAAAATAGTAGACGAGTTAAGGAGCATTTTTCCTAACTTGTAATTTCGAGACGAAATTCTTTTAAGGGGGAAGATTGTAACAACCCTGAATTTTTGACATTTGAAATGTGAATATTTAATTGGGTTTAAATATTCGAATGATAATTTAATTTGAAATTCAATTATCGGAATGAATTTGGCGATTAAATTATTGAATTTAATTATTGAAACTGGGTAAAAATTTTGAATCTTCAGTTTTAAGCTGATTAAAAATAATCTGAAGGCTTAGAAAATTTATATTGATAATACCGAAGATAATAAAGGTTTCAGAATTGAAATTGAAACTGTTTTGTTCAGTTTTGAATTTATATCGTTTAAATTGAATTTAAAAATAGCGTTCCGGGGCATAGTCTCGGAATTCGACGAAACCAGTTCCATTGGATCCGTAATATTGAATTATTACCGGATTTCATATTTCGTATTTATCGGAGCTGTTATGTGAACGTACGACACATAAACGTGTTAAATCTTTATCGAATTCAATTTAAATTTAAATTTATATTAGTCAACATCAGCCACCCTAGTTTTCTTAGCAGACCTATTCTCTGCAATGTCGCGTACTCTTGTCTCCCATTTCTTCTCTGATAAATCATGTTCCTCCTTTCTACTCAAAATCAGAAACAAAGAAGAATCGAACAAAAGCTTTTTTATTCAAACAAAAAAAAATTAATGGCGACCCCTTTTATTTCGTTCGAATGAATGAAATCTCGTTCCATCCTCCCTTATCTCCCAGTTCGAACCCGAAGGAAAGAAAAACATCAATGGCCGCGTTCATTCAATGAAATAAAAAAAATCAGAAACGAGATCGTTCGTTCGAAGAAAATAGAAGGGGATTTCGAATCAAATCGCATTCACTCGAGCCGCATACCCTCCTCTCATTCCCCCATACAAAAATGAAATCGAAATCAATTTCTCGTTCGCCCCTTCTAGGAAGACGAATCGCGTTCGCACGCGAGGAGAAGTCCAAGAATCTCGAAGGCGCGAATGGGGGTAGGCTCGAAGTCGAGCAAGGAAGTGGATGTTTAGGCACTCGCGAGTTGGCAGTGGCGGTCGACTGGGCGCGTGGAGGATGCTTTGGACGACCGAAAAGGAGCAGCTTTTATCATCAAATATGCTGGGTTTTTTTTTTCTTCGGTACGAAGACTGGAGGCGTGCTTCAGGTTATTGACGTAGTCGAGTGTTTGTATGCACGGTAGTGAGATGACGAGATGGCTCGCAATCAGAATCGTGGTGACTGGGGTTTGAGTTTGTGTTCGTCAGTGAAGGTATATCCTACTGTAAGTTGAAAAATATTTCTGTTTTAATTTGAATGAAGTACATGGGTATATAAACAGAAATATATAAGAAAGAAAATTAAATTATTAAAGAAAATTTAGTTTTGAATTTAATTTTTAGTTAAATAAATTTATTGAAAGAAATTGGTTTGCAATTAAATCATTGGTTAAATAAATTTATCAAATGGAAATTTAATTTTTGAGTGGTTCGAATATTAATAAAATTGTATAAATTGTTTATACAAGGTTTGAAACCATGAAGAAATGGTCGAAATGAAAAGGGATTGCAAATTAAAAGCTAAGGTGAGATCTTCTCACTCAAATTGAAAAGTGGAATTTTGAGTTATTGTTTGTTTGTTGTTTGAATGTGATATTAGATATAGTAGGATATATCTATATATATAGCAATATATACATATTGGCATATGTATATATTGGATTGATTGATTTCCCGCCTCGTATAGCGGATGAGACCCTATTGCGCCGTTAGTAAGCGGATGATATTTTATAAAACCCATATACCGCGATATTCCACCTCGAAGTGGAATTGGTATTGTGCTAACATCTGTGGATGCAGGGAAACAGGTTGGAGGGATCCAACAGGATTCCTCAAAACATTTGAATTGATTTCATATGTTGTTTAATTGATTATTTATAATCTGTGTATGATTATATCTGTGATTGAATTTGTTGAGAGCTATAATTTAGCCGAATGTGTTATTGGTATCGTTGGATACCAGAAATAAATGAAATTGGATTTCTGAAATTAAAATTGAATTTTTGATGGTTTGGGAAAATAAAAGAATTTATTTAAAAGGAGATAAATTTGTTGAAATCAAATTGATAATTGATTGGGTATTTAAAATAAATCTTTGAGGAATCGATATGAAAACTTATTTAATGTTGAATGAAAAATTGATTTTTGTGTTGAAAATAAATTTGGGAATCGATTTGTAAAACGATTTAGTCTTTGGGATTAAGTTAGAATCAATTTGAAATGTGATTCAGTGTTGAAGTAAATTCAGAAATCAATTTGAAATTCGATTTGGGATTTGAAATAAAATGGAGAAATCAATTTTTAAAGTTGATTTGGGGTTGAAATTGAATATTTGGAAAATGATTTGAAAATCGTGTAAAAGTGGATTTTTGGGAATGTAAATTCCGAATAGAAGTTGTAAAGGAAAGGGAAATTTGTTTTAAAAATAAATATTGATTTATTTTTTAAGTGTGGAAAATATGATTTGAAATCGAATTTTCAAAGTGATGAAGTGTGGAAATAAATTTACAAACTTGAAATGTAAATTTGAAATAAATCGATAAGGATTTATCTAGTTGGTTTAAATGGACCATAATATGATTTGAAATTGATTTTCAAATGTGAAGTATGAAATATGATTTGAAATTGATTTTCAAATGTGAAGTATGAAATATGATTTGAAATTGATTTTCAAATGTGAAGTGTGGAAAAATATATATCTTATGAAGATATTTTGAAAATAAATAATTTGGGAAAAATTATTTAAATTGATTAATTGTTGTGAATGTTGTTGATAGTTAAATAACCGACTATCAATATTTGCCTTTGAAATGACACTTGATTTGTTTTTGAAACAAACGCTCATTATTCGGTTAAGCCGGGAGAGGACCTTTGTGTCATATAACCCATTCCGAATAGTGATACGTCGCGAATGGATCGCATTTGAAGACCGGTGTGAAGACCGGATATTTGTGAAAATGAAAGGACAACCTGTCGAATGTCTCTGCACCGAGTTGCTCCGGTATAGAGATTTATATCACTCTTTTTGTGATGGGAAGTCCGGACGTGATTAGTGAATATCCGGATTGCAAGGGCTTCTTTGGAAGTGCCTTCGGTTCCGTTCGATCCCGGAACGGACTTGTATGGATGTGTGTCTGACGTTACACTTTGAGATGTAAAGCTGGTTTCTATCAAATACATTTCTGTTGGTGGCGGAGAATTTATTCTCTTAGCTTAACACCCTTCTCTGAGACGTACGAGCTTAGAGGTTATGTAATTGATGGTTACTAGTGATACATTCCCAATTTGGTAATGTGGCACACGAAGTGCTGTTGATCAATTGTGGATCAAAGCGTTGCTTTGTGAAAAAGCGTGGCTTTGTGAAAAAGCGTAGCTTTATGGACGAGACTTCGTCGAGCCTCACAACCCGGTAATGGTCGAAACAGGAATGTGCGGCAAAGGTTTGTAGGGGTAGCGCCCCTAGGGAATGCCATTTCCTTCTGGATAAAAGGTGATATCATGGTATGAAGCCCAGATATTTTACCTATGTTGATTATACTTTGTGACTGTCGTTTTCGATTGAGGATCCTCGGATAAAGGTCGGTAACGACCGGGGGATGGCATAGCTCGTGTGTTAGTTACCTAGTTACAGCTCGATTAGAGCGTGAGGTAGCGTCGGCCTTTTGTTTGTAGAGATCCGGTTAGGATCCGGGGCGTCTTTCCAGAGGCGTTTCTATTTCGATAAGGAAGTTCCTTAGCCTGATCATTTGTTGGAAATCCAAAGAAACAATACGAACCCTGTACGGTTTTTAATTGTATTACCTGCTATGGGATGTGGCGGTAACCTGCTACTGAACGTAGTAGCTATAGTAGACATACAACAATGGTTGTATGTTGGCTAAGATTGATATTATACTTTCGAAATGTTTTCCGCACTAGACATTAATAATATTATCAATTGATTTTGCGTAGTAAGCATTTTTGACTATCATAAGGAGAAATCTCCTCCAATTCTGCGTTTGCATTGTGTGTGTGGCGGGAGGCCTTATGGTAGTTTCATTTTCCAAAAGCATTGCGAAATTGTTTTATTTTCTTTGCGAAAATAACTGTTGAAAATAACTGTTTTACGATCTCACACCAGTCACCATGACTGACCTGGAGTTTATTGTTCCCTTTCTAAACTCTGGGTGCCCATAATTTTCCACACGGGCAGCCTAGAGTTATGTTATTAGGATATTCTGGATATTCTGGAGCTTTGGAGATGAGCTGGATGGCGATGCGTACTTCCGTACTTGTTATTATTTCCGCTGTGTATTCTGTATGTGGACAAGTTTATATAACTGTCCAGTGATGTGTATTGTTGTAACTCTGATGATTGATGTATGTATAAACTGATATAGTCTTTTGTTTTAAAGATTATTGATTTATCTATTGTATATTATTCCGCTGCGATATGTGAGATTCTGATATTGTTTCTGTTTCTGTTCTTTCTTTTCTTCTGTCTTCTTCTACCTCTTCTTTTAACCCTAAAGTTTCGCGTTTCCGCCATTCGATTGCGCGGCATTTGATACAGTGGACGTATCGGTGTCGAGTTTTAGGAAGACGGATTTGCGGGTCTTTACAGTTCCGCTCCAACCTTTCGATTTGGTTGGAATAGTAATAGGTTACCAAACCATTCGACCTTGTCGAAAGGTTTATGACGTTGGTAAAAAGGTTATCGAACCTTTTGACCTTGTCGAAAGGTTTATGGGGTCAATAAAAGGTTATCAGACCTTTCGACCTTGTCGAAAGGTTTATGAGGTCAGTAAAAAGGCTATCAGACCTTTTGACCTTGTCAAAAGGTTTATGAGGTCAGCAAAAAGGTTATCGAACCTTTCGACCTTGTCGAAAGGTTTATGAGGTCAATAAAAGGTTATCAGACCTTTCGACCTTGTCGAAAGATTTATGAGGCCATCCAAGCCTTTCGACTAGATTGTCGTATTAACAATTTCCTCTTGAAGCTATTCACGTTCATATAACTTTCAACTCTATCACTTAATCAAGTCTCATCTTCCCTGGAGGTTGAAAGTAATCATTCATCAACACTTTTTACCTCTTTTCGATCACGCCGAATGGTTGTATTCAAAACCTTTCGATCTTATCGGAAAGGGATACTTACTCAATTCCATATTTCTTTATTGCTTTCAACCACTTAGGTCGACAATCCTTTCGTGGAATCCCTTCGAAAGGATTACTGATGCCATAAGGAGTTGGTATAATGTATCACAAAACCATATCAGGGATCTAATATTGTATTTCACAAGTTGTATTTCACAAGTTGTATCTAAAATCATAAAATTAAGGAAATAAAACTCATGAATATATCCTATTATGGTTCTATGACATATACTTGGAATGAATGAAGAAAGTAAGAAATAAATCATATGTGATAAGCCATTAATGTTGAATTAACGCCAGATCATGATCATCCCCAAATTCAAAGTTGATCATAAGCCATCATCCACTTTATTTTCTCATAATGAAGTTTGATACAAAGTTTAAGAGGCAAATCCCCAATTTAATTTCTAAATTAGGGTTACAAACGTAGTAAGCGGGAGCAGAAGTTGTAGAATGAGAGCAGAGTGAGAAAATCTGATCCCCAAAGCTGAACCCCTTGGGTCTTATTTATAGATGCAGACGGTTCTCTTTCCGACTTCGTGCTGTCGACTGGGTAGGAAGGTCTCCCTTTTATATATCGCCTTAAACCCTTCGTCTTCATCGAAAGGTTTACTTTTTCATCTGCTATTATGAACATTCCACCATTGTCGGAAGGTTTGTTATTCTCATGCCTCCATGATCCTTCCGCCTTTATTGAAGGGTTTGTCTTCTTTATACTGTTATGAACCTTTTGGCCTTGTTGGAAGGTTGCTCTCCTTTCGGTTGTTGTGAGCCTTTCGACGTTGTCAGAAGGTTGTTCTTCTCTTGTTTATTATGAACCTTCGACCTTGTCGGAAGGTTGCTCTTCTTCAATGATGTCGAAAGGTTGTCTTTCATTCTCTGTTGACTTGTGAGTGCTGCTTGCTTCATAAACCTTTTGAGATTATTGAAAGGTATTTTGTATATGTTCCAACCGGTTCGAAGGGCTTGCTATGCTTTCGAAAAGGACATTATAGGGTTGCTTGCTCTTGCTTTGACATCTCCACCTCCTTCGGAAGGTAAGAACTCTTTGAATGTTGAGAGATAAAACCTTTTAACTCCTTCGAAAGGTCTGGGACTAGTGTACACTGTTGACTACATCTCTTAGACTCCTTCGAATGGTCTGATCTAAACTTCTTTAGTTTAGTCTTTGTTTTATGATGATGGTTATGGGACTATTCTTCTATCCTAGCCGGAAGGTGCTTGGTAGTTCTGTACCTATGTGCATCGTTGTGCCTTAGTAATTCTTTATTTCATGTTTGTGGAAGGTTTGCTCCAAGGTTCTTATGTGCTTCTCTTTACTAGCATTGAACAATCCGTTTGACACCATTGAAATGTGACTTTACTTGTTGCATTTTATTCATGCGGAAGCTCTCTAAAAGGCCTTCTTTATCTTTGATGCAGCCCAGAATAGTGGAGAGATAGGTCGCAAGCGACCTAACCTATTATTGAGTCGTACACGACCTAATGAGCCACCAGGAAAGGAGCTACGACCTAACGGGTTCGAGAGTAACGAGCTAAGACATGGGAATAAGTCGTTGGAGGTTGAAGTCTTAGGTCGCTCACGACCTAACAAAATTTTAGGTCGCTCACGACCTAGCAAAAGCGGCACGCAAGTTACTGGATTCAAAGTGATGGAATGTAGATGGGCTAAAAGGTTACGACCTACTTTAGGTCGTAGAGATATGTTACGACCTATACTAGGTCGCGAAAACGAGTTATGACCTAAGATAGGTCGCTCTGATATTCCGAGTGCAGACTGCCTCGAACTACGACTTAAGTTAGGTCGTATGGACGACCTACGACCTAAGGTAAGTCGCTCCGAAATTCAGAATGAAGAATGCCTCGACCTACGACCTAAGTTAGGTCGCGTACGATCTACGACCTAAGTTAGGTCGCGAGAACTTTAGGTCGCCGATTGCTACAGTTCACTGCCGCCTGGATTCTTGGAAGATGCTACTTTGTTTTAGGTCGTGATGTTTTTAAGTCGTGATGTTTTTAAGTCATGATGTTTTTTAAGTCGTGATGTTTTTAAGTCGTGATGTTTTTAAGTCGTGATGTTTTAGGTCGTGCACTTTTAGGTCGTGATGAGTTAAGTCATGGCCGACCTAAGTGTTGTACAGTTTTGTGTTGAGAATTGTAACTTCTATAAATAGGCCGGTGGTGCCATTTGTAATAGTTTAGTTGATTGGAAATAAAAACTTTGTTTTGTTAGCTTTGTGCTTTCACCAAATTGGTAGTTGAGTATAATCTCCTATCTCCACTCTCGGATAATCGAGTGCGCTCGATTCAACGACAGCTGAAGCCGATTCATGGAATCTAGTGCGCTAGATCAACGTGCGAAGAATCGCAGATCTTTAAACACGGAATAGTGCGCTATCAACGTGTTTGGGATAGCTAGAGTTCGGTATCTTCGGATCAACGAATTTGGGCATTTCGGTATCTTCCAATCCATCGATTGCTACTTTCATCGATCTACATTGTTTTGTTTTAATCCGCTGCGTCTGTTTGGTATCAGAGCTTGTTTTAGCCAATCATAGCTAAATCGAGTCTAGGAGCCAATTCTTTGAAGAAGTTTGAAGAGTTGAAGTGCTAGCCGAGCTTGAAGTGTAGAGCCGAGCTAAGTAGAAGTGTGGAGATCGAAGTTTGCATTATTTTTAGAAGTTGTGTTCGTCGTGTTCATCATACTTTTGCAACAAAGTGGGAGTTTTCGATCCATTTCATTTTGGATCTAAATTCGAAAGGTGTTTGAAATTTGGAGTGGAGCCGAAAGTCAAAGTTTTGAAGAGTCAACCATGCCGCCGAGAAGAGCTAATCGTCACCAAAACGTAGAAGCTTTGTATAGAAGAGAAGAAGCTGATGAGATGGAGCAAAGAATTAATGAAAACTTTAGTGAAAAGCTTAACGAAGGGATCGGACGATTAGAGAAGATGATGTTAGAGATGAATCAAAATCGGAGAAGAGTTTCACCTGAATCTAACCATGGGGGAAGTAGAGTCTCACCACATTCCAATCGAGAAAGAAGTGTTGATGATGATCAAAGACGTGGAAGGAATGTGAATGATTGTGAACGGAGGAATGTAGATAGAAGGGATGTTGGTGGAAGACGTGATGGTAGTAGAGATGTTGGTGGTCAGGATCGACATCGATATACATCTGATTTTGAAGAGGAATATGATGGTGGAAGTGTTCATGGACAAGGACGTGGACAAGGAAGAAATCAGTCGGAGTATGATCACAAGTGGGAATCTAGGATGAAGACTGAAATTCCAGAGTTCAAAGGAGGTATGCAAGCTAAAGAGTTTTTGGACTGGTTGTCTAATGTGGAGGAGATTTTTTACTTCAAGGAAGTTCCAGAACATCGTAGAGTGAAGTTGGTTGCTACAAGGTTGAGAGGTAGAGCTTTGGCATGGTGGCAACAAACCAAACTTACACGTGAACGGATGGGGAAGTCAAAGGTTGAATCATGGGAAAAGATGAGGAAAATGATGAAAGCCACATTCTTACCTTATAACTATCAGTCGCTAATGTATCAGAGGTTGCAAAACTTGAGGCAAGGAATGAAGTCTGTTAATGACTATGCTGA
Source organism: Allium fistulosum (assembly GCA_030737815.1). Taxonomy (NCBI): domain Eukaryota; kingdom Viridiplantae; phylum Streptophyta; class Magnoliopsida; order Asparagales; family Amaryllidaceae; genus Allium; species Allium fistulosum. The sequence continues at coordinate 76,779,171 of CM060906.1, forward strand.
TGAATTCTATCAACTGATTGCAAGGAACGATATCATGGAGACAGAGGAACAACTGACAGCTAGATTTGTTGGGGGGTTGCGTATGCAGATTCATGATATGGTTAACATGTTTGATCCCAGATCTGTAGCGGAAGCACACCAGAAGGCGTTGGCTTGGGAGAAACAGGGAAGACGAGGAGGTGGTGTGTTTACAAATTCCAACAATCCAATGAAGGGTGTTAGTGGAAGTTCTAATGTTTCAAAAGCCGTTGCAAAACCAGTTGTGAATGAGGTTGGGAAGATGAAAGTCAGTAATGGTTTCAAGTGCTATAATTACCAAGAAATGGGCCACAAAAGTAAAGAATGTCCAAAGCTGAAGAAGAGAGCTATGATAGCAGAGGTTAAGGATGAGGATGAAGAAGCTGAATGTTCCAATTCACCACCTGATGAGGAGGAAGAAGAAGTGTCGGGAGGTGAAGGTTGTAATCTGATGATGAGGAGGTCTTGTTTGACACCAAAGCTAGAGGAGGATTGTAGTTGGTTGAGGAGCAATATTTTTCAGTCGACATGTACTATTCTGGGGAAAGTTTGCAAATTTGTTATTGATGCTGGAAGCTGTGATAATATAATTTCATCAGAGGCTGTGAGGAAGTTGGCATTGAAGACTGAGAAACACCCAAAACCATACAAGTTGGCTTGGTTGAGAAAAGGCGGAGAGGTGAAGGTTGGACGAAGGGCTTGTGTTAAATTTTCGATTGGGAAGAAATACAAGGATGAAATCTGGTGCGATGTGGTAGATATGGATGTCTGTCATTTGTTGCTGGGGAGACCGTGGCAGTATGATAAGGCGGTGCAACATGATGGGTGTACCAACAGTTACAGTTTCATGTTTGAAGGCACGAAGATTACTCTAGTTCCAAAGAAGCGACTACAAGAAGAAAACAAACTAGAGGAGATTGAAGAGATGAAAACTTTATTATCCTTGAAGGAGTTTGTTAAAGAAGTTGAAGAGGAGCCTGAAGTGTTTTTGTTGATTGGGCGAGAGAGCAATGAAGTGGTTGAGATACCTGAAGAAGTTAAACCAGTACTTGAAGAATTTAATGATGTATTTCCTGAAGAGCTGCCAACGGAATTGCCACCGTTAAGGGATATACAACGCCAGATAGATCTTGTTCCGGGTGCTGTGTTGCCACATAAACCACATTATCGAATGAGTCCGAAAGAACATGAAGAGTTGCGAAGGCAGGTAGAGGAATTGCTTGAACAGGGACGAATACAGGAGAGTTTGAGTCCGTGTGCTGTACCAGCATTACTCGTACCGAAGAAGGATGGCTCATGGAGAATGTGTACGGATAGCAGGGCACTGAATAAGATAACGGTTAGATACAGATTTCCGATGCCGAGGCTTGATGATCTGTTAGATCAAATTAGTGGGTGTGTGATCTTTTCTAAGATTGACTTGAAGAGCGGTTATCATCAGATTCGCATTAGACCAGGGGACGAATGGAAGACAACATTCAAGACGAGGGAAGGATTGTATGAATGGCTGGTAATGCCGTTTGGTCTATCGAATGCACCGAGTACATTCATGAGGGTGATGAATCAAATTTTCAGGCCGTACATTGGGAAATTTGTGGTGGTTTACTTTGATGATATTCTGATCTACAGTGCTAGTACAGAAGAGCATGTTCAGCATTTGAAGAAAGTGTTAATTATCCTTCGTGAAGAACAATTCTACGCTGCTACGAAGAAGTGTGTTTTTATGGCGAGGAGTGTTTTATTTTTGGGGTATGTTGTATCGAAAGAAGGAATACAGGTGGACCAAAGTAAAGTTGAAGCTATCAGAGATTGGCCGCAACCCAAGACGATAACGAAAGTTCGTAGTTTTCACGGGTTGGCTTCATTCTATCGAAGGTTCATTCCACACTTTAGTAGTGTGATGGCACCGGTTACAGATTGTATGAAGGGCAGACAGTTTGCATGGACGGAGGAAGTAGGGGTTGCTTTTGAACGAATCAAAGAACTCTTGACGTCAGCACCAATTCTAGTGCTACCAGATTTTCAGTTAGTGTTTGAACTACATACTGATGCATCCAAGGTTGGGATTGGAGGAGTGTTGAGTCAGAAGGGACGTCCGATTGCATATTTCAGTGAGAAGTTATCAGGAGCGAAGATGAGATATAGTACATATGATGTGGAATTTTATGCTGTTGTACAAGCTATTAAACACTGGAGACACTATCTATTTCAGAAAGAGTTTGTTCTTTACGCTGATCATGAGGCGTTGAAGCATTTACAAGGGCAAGACAAGATTTCAGCGAGACATGCATCATGGATTGCGTACCTACAACAATTTACTTTTGTTGTCAAACACAAGTCAGGAGTGACGAATCGTGTGGCTGATGCTTTGAGTAGGAGGAGTCATTTATTGACGACAATGAAAGTTGAGGTGACAGGGTTTGAATTATTTCCAGAACTGATTGAAGAAGATCCTTACTTTATGAAATTTGTTGAAAGGGCTAAAGAAGGGAATGCTGATGAATTTATGATGATAGATGGTTTTCTGTTTAAGGGAAATCGACTATGTATTCCAGAGAGCAGTTTGAGAATGAAGATTATCAAGGAGTTGCACGAGGAAGGTCATGTGGGTAGAGACCGTACGTTACAGCTGATTTCTCAATCTTATTTTTGGCCATCAATGAGGAAAGAAGTGGAAAGGTTTGTGGAACGATGTCATATTTGTCAGGTTTCGAAAGGAACTGCGACCATTGCTGGAGTATATATGCCATTACCTGTACCAACTAAGCCTTGGGTTGATGTGAGTATGGATTTTGTTCTGGGGTTACCGCGAACTCAAAGGGGAAACGATTCCATTTATGTGGTGGTTGACCGATTTTTGAAAATGGCACATTTTATTGCTTGTAAGAAGACGGCGGATGCTGTTCATGTTGCTCAGTTATTTCTTAAAGAAATTTATCGACTTCATGGATTGCCAGAATCTATTGTGTCGGATAGGGATACTCGTTTTCTGAGTCACTTTTGGCTAAGTTTGTGGAAGATGGTGGGAACGAAGTTGAACTTTAGCAGCGCTTATCATCCGCAAACGGATGGAAAGACCGAGGTTGTGAACAGATCATTGGGAAATTTGTTGAGACGTCTTGTGCAAGACAATCTGAAGAGTTGGGATATGAAGCTATGCCAAGCAGAGTTTGCTCATAATCATGCTATAAACCGTAGTACGGGTTTCAGTCCATTTCAGATAGTGTATTCAAGCTTACCGAAGGGACCGTTGGATTTAACGGTAATACCACACTCGAAGGGGACAGTTAAGAAAGCTGCTGATTTTGTTGAAGGGTTGATGGAATGTCATAAAATCGTTCAGGAACGACTGGAGAAAGCAAATAAAAAGTATAAACGATCTGCGGATTTGAAGCGAAGAAGCGTTGAATTTAATGAAGAAGATTTAGTATATGCTGTACTAACAAAAGATCGTTTTCCAGTGGGAGCATATAATAAACTTAAGGCTCGAAAGATTGGTCCTGTAACAATTGTGAAACGGATCAATGAGAACGCTTATAGGTTGAAGCTGCCGGAGGATATATACACGTCTGATGTGTTTAATGTTAAACATCTGATACCGTATCATGGGAAGGAGTTTGTTGTGAAGGAAGAGGGCGCAAATTCGAGGACGAATTTTTCTCAACCTAGGGAGGATGATGCAGCCCAGAATAGTGGAGAGATAGGTCGCAAGCGACCTAACCTATTATTGAGTCGTACACGACCTAACAAGCCACCAGGAAAGGAGCTACGACCTAACGGGTTCGAGAGTAACGAGCTAAGACTTGGGAATAAGTCGTTGGAGGTTGAAGTCTTAGGTCGCTCACGACCTAACAAAATTTTAGGTCGCTCACGACCTAGCAAAAGCGGCACGCGAGTTACTGGATTCAAAGTGATGGAATGTAGACGGGCTAAAAGGTTACGACCTACTTTAGGTCGCAGAGATATGTTACGACCTATACTAGGTCGCGAAAACAAGTTACGACCTAAGATAGGTCGCTCTGATATTTCGAGTGCAGACTGCCTCGAACTACGACTTAAGTTAGGTCGTATGGACGACCTACGACCTAAGGTAAGTCGCTTTGAAATTCAGAATGAAGAATGCCTCGACCTACGACCTAAGTTAGGTCGCGTACGATCTACGACCTAAGTTAGGTCGCGAGAACTTTAGGTCGCCGATTGCTACAGTTCACTGCCGCCTGGATTCTTGGAAGATGCTACTTTGTTTTAGGTCGTGATGTTTTTAAGTCGTGATGTTTTTAAGTCATGATGTTTTTTAAGTCGTGATGTTTTTAAGTCGTGATGTTTTTAAGTCGTGATGTTTTAGGTCGTGCACTTTTAGGTCGTGATGAGTTAAGTCATGGCCGACCTAAGTGTTGTACAGTTTTGTGTTGAGAATTGTAACTTCTATAAATAGGCCGGTGGTGCCATTTGTAATAGTTTAGTTGATTGGAAATAAAAACTTTGTTTTGTTAGCTTTGTGCTTTCACCAAATTGGTAGTTGAGTATAATCTCCTATCTCCACTCTCGGATAATCGAGTGCGCTCGATTCAACGACAGCTGAAGCCGATTCACGGAATCTAGTGCGCTAGATCAACGTGCGAAGAATCGCAGATCTTTAAACACGGAATAGTGCGCTATCAACGTGTTTGGGATAGCTAGAGTTCGGTATCTTCGGATCAACGAATTTGGGCATTTCGGTATCTTCCAATCCATCGATTGCTACTTTCATCGATCTACATTGTTTTGTTTTAATCCCCTGCGTCAATCTTTATTCATATTTTATGGTTAACAACAGTGATTTGGGTAGAACTCTAAGTAAACATTGTTATCTTTTGCAAATTGCGACACACTTAGTAAGTTTTTTTCTAATCAGTGGTACTCTATGTAAATTATTCAAATATAACTGCCTTCTTCCCATTCTGTATGAACTGCCAGTATGTGTAATTGCAATAGATTTACCATTATCCATGTGTACATAATTATTACCTTTGTACTCCTTGTTCTCAAGATTTAGATTGCTTAGACTGCTTGTGATGTGATTGGTTGCTCCTTAATCAGGGTACCAGTCCTCATCTTGTATATGATCATACTTTGCAATTTCATTTTGTTGATAATTTATGTTATCTGACTGATTGTTTGACTCTTGCTGCACTTGTGCCATATTTGTACCGAGATTGGAATTTCTTTGATTATTTGAATCTTAACCTGGAACATAGTTTAATTCAGTCTGAAGTAACATTTTGTGGCTATATGCCCTACTTTTTCACATATCTGACACTTTGGTCAGTTGTTATTGTTGTTCCATTTACCTTTTCTTCTAGATCCGTTTGAGTATCCACCCCTTTATGTTGTCTGTTTTGCTCTATTGTTGTTTTGACCTTTGCTTCTATAGTTAGCAAGATAGTTAACAGAGATATCTAATTCTTGGAATTTCTTTTCATCAAATCTTGCTTCATGTACAAGTAAGACTGAGTGAACATCATCTACTGATGGTAGAATATTCTGTGAGGCTTTGACTGCCACCATTGCTTCATATTAATCACTTAATCCATTTAATATAGTCATTATTTGCTTTGATATGAGACTTTATGATCTGCAGCCTCTAATAAGTCACAAGTTGTTTTTACCTTGGAAAGATATTATCTCATATTGTGGTTATCTTTTCTGATATTGTGTAACCGCCTCTTATGAAACATAACTTTGGCCGCTGATTGAGTATTGAAAACTTTTTCAATTGTTGTCCAGATTTCATTAGCAATTTTACATGCAATCAAATATGATAGTAGATTTCCACTTATTGACGACAGTAGCCATGAGCATATGAGTCTGTCTGCCTATGATACTTCACATATTCTTCATTACTAATGACCTTGTTTTCTTCATCACTGATACATTTTGGTGGAATTTGAATGGTTCCAAGAATAATGCATTTAAGGCCATACCCTTGAATTGCAGTCTTAACCTGAAGCTTCCATAAGAGATGGTTATCTTCATTTAAATGAACTATAACCAGTTGACTTTGTGGACTGATTACAATTTTTATGAAATTCTCTGCAGCTTGAGTTTGCTGTGAGTTATTTACATTGAAGGAGGTTGCTGAATTTCCTTCTTCAGACATGATGACCCTAAATCAGAACCGTGAATATTGATAGAAGGATGAAGTAATTCTTGATCAAGATTTGGATTCAAGAATGTAGAGGGGAACACGGAACAGGTTTGATGCAACCAAAACTTAAATGATGATTCTAATCTGATAAATTTTTATGGATGGCACTTTCCTTGGGTTTTGTGTCGATTCTCTTATTTCTTTGATCTAATTTCTATGATTTCTGCTTGCTTTCCTTCAAGATTCAACGAGGAAACTTGATGCAGCTAGATTTCTTGAATTCTAGCGAGGCACAAGATTTCTTTGTTGAATCACCTTTTCAAATGATGAGATTTGAATATCTGATGGGAGGGAAAACTCAAATGATGAATTTTCTCTGATGAGTTTTGTTGTTAAGCAACTGCGCTCTGATACCATATAAGATTTTAAGATGTTTGAGATATTATAAGATTCCGATCACAGAATTGATGAAATGAACTTTGAAATCTTTATTGAGATTGTAGCAGAAAATTACAGAGCAGAGTTATATATCTCATTTCTTAAAGCATATCAAACAGCAGTGTAGATATACGATAATCAGATATCTGCACCCAATTTCGGTTGCAATAGAGTGCGGATAATCCTATAGTGCAGAAATGGAGGGCAAGAGTTTCAGAATATGAAATTTATTGAGGCGACTTTTCAACAGGTGCCTGATCCTCAGGCGTCTGGTCTGATCTCCGTTGGAGAATATTGCTCTCCAACATTTCGGAGTGTGGAAAATCGTATATCCACACTCCGAACTGTTGGAGATGCTCTTATACAAGTTATATTTGTATTGAGATTTTGCAATGGGCTTTAGTATTTACACGGCCCATGATTATTGTATAATAAAAACGGTTGATATGAGATTGAATGGTTGAAAGGCTAATCGACTAATTCTTGATTATTATATGTATTCCTCGTTGCTGGTATTTCTGGTATTCCTCGTTAGTAACTGATGACATGGTTTTCCCAAGTTTAATATGGACGTTGGACAATAAAATTCAATGCAAAAACTATGACTGAACAAAGTTGAATATTGACCAAGAAAATAATCAGTAGTGGAAAAATAGTGGACCCTATACAAACTCCTTCAGGTTTGCACTTGGTTTACTTATCATTGTCTGTTATGACGACTTAAGTTAGTAAACTATTTCAATTTGTTTATCTGTGTTGCTTCAATGCACATAATAAGATTTCTTAGTTTTTATTTCTATACAAAACAAGTCATATTTTACTGTAAATATTGTACATTCAAATTTCTTAGACATATTACGTTGTCTTATGATAGATACCGTAATGGCCAACCAATCCCAGTTGCATTCTCAGTTATCCATTGATCCAAACTAGATGTGTGTTCATGTGAGAGCATCAAGAATTTGGAATTCAACCACAAGAAACACAAAAGAAGTGTACACAATCAATCTCCATCTCCTTGATGTAAATTAAGCTATCTAACTGGTTATTTAAAATAAATTTTACACCAACTGTAAACATCATTTACCAATTACTTTTGCATACTTTAGTAACACTATTTTGAAGTTTTATAAGGTAACCAAAAATACACTGTAGTACAAAAAACTTTGGTGGACAAATATGTACAAACGTCTGAAGACCAAGGCTTATATGAAATTGAAACGTTTAACATCTACCTTTCACAACCAGACTACCATGCCATCAACGAAGAGTTAGTGATCATCTTGCGTCAAGACACCAAAGTTAAGAGGCTACCAACTGTTGGAGCAAAGTAGTTAAAAAACAGAAATGAGCATAATGAATTTATATATATATATAGGTTTCGAAATAATGACCTGCTACCTATATTATTATTCAATGAATCTAAAGCCTTTTATAATAGGCTATTACATTATGAGAATAAAAAAAATAAAAAGATCCTAAACTCTAGGCATGAACTTGCACGCTAAACTAGGACAACTATGACTTATTAAACCAATACGATAACCATGCATATTAAAATATATTTTGAAGCATTTAATTAAGCACTCCCCCTTGCTTCAAATTTGCAAACTCCAAGTCTCTTCCGAAAATAATTATGCTTGACCTCAGGGAGTGATTTTGTCAGAATATCAGCAAGTTGTTCATTTGTGCCACAAAACGTCAGCTCTATCTCTCCATTTGGAGTAAGACTTCGAACATAATGATATCGTATATCAATATGTTTAGTACGACTATGAAAGGAAGGATTCTTTGTCATTGCAATTGTAGCTTTATTGTCACAAAATATTGGTGTAGCATTTGTTTGCTCATGTTCAATGTCTACCAGCAATCTTCTTAACCACACAGCTTGACTTGCCGCGAAAGCTACAGCAACATATTCTACTTCAGATGATGATAAAGCAACTGCATCCTGCTTCTTCGATCTCCATGAAATTGCTGCAGAGCCCAGGTTGAAAACATACCTAGAGGTACTTTTCCGATCATCACTATTACCAGCCCAGTCACTGTCACTGAATCCGACCAAGCTATAATTTGCTGAATTTGAATACCAAAGCCCAAAATTAGAAGTTCCAGCAATGTAACACAACACTCTTTTGCAGCACCCAAGTGTTGCATAGTAGGAGAATGCATGTATCTAGACAACACACTTACTGAATACATAATATGCGGACGAGTATGAGTTAGATAATTCAACCCACCTATAAGACTTCGATAGTAAGTCGGGTCTGCAGGTTCTGTCCCATCCTCAAGCTGTAACTTTTCATTTGTATTCATAGGCGTCATTGCCACTTTGCAATTCTGCATACCAAACCTTAAAAGAAGGTCTTTTGCATATTTTTTCTGTGAGCAGAAAATTCCATCTACAGATTGCTTTACCTCCAAACCAAGAAAGTATTGCAAACTTCCCAAATCTGACATTTCAAACTCTCTCTGCATGCATGACTTGAACTCATCAGCCAAAGCTTTTGATCCAATATTAATCATATCATCTACATAAATGCAGACAATTAGAAAGTTATTACTTTCTGACTTCTTCACATATAATGTGGGCTCATTCTCACTTCTCATAAATCCATTTCAAAGAAAATATGAGTCGATTCTTTTGTACCATGCTCGTGGAGCTTGCTTAAGCCCATAAAGAGCTTTCTTGAGCTTGTATACTTTGTGTTCATTTCCATTAACAACAAAACCATCAGGTTGACTCACATACACTTCCTCCTCTATATCTCCATTTAGAAACGCTGATTTCACATCAAACTGATAAACTGGCAATTTCAGTTTTGCAGCAAAAGAAAGAAGAGTTCTCACCGTTTCAAAACGAGCAACCGGTGAGAAAGTTTGATCGAAGTCAATACCTTGATGTTGTGCATAGCCTTTAGCAACGAGCCTTGCTTTGTACTTTTGAATTGTGCCATCTGCATGATGTTTGACTTTGAACACCCACTTTAGCCCAATGGGTGTCTTGCCTTCTGGTAGCTCTACTAAATCCCATGTATGATTATGTTCAATTGACCCATCTCTTCCATCATTGCAACTTTCCATGCTTCGTTGTCAATGGCTTCTTCAAAACATGTGGGTTCTTGTACATACAAGGCAAATGAGCATGATTCACATACTTCCCTCAAGGACTTGAACTTCCAAGGAGGCATTTTAGAGTTGGAGCTTGAGGACGAGCTATTTGCTGGAGACGAGTTACTGCCACTGCTTGGTGAAGATGGTGGGCTGCTGTTTGGCGAAGATGGAGGACTAGTGTCTGCAAGTGCATCTTCTGTCCCATAACCATCATCTTCTGGAATTTTCAGTTCTGAAGTCTTTGCATTTATGTCATTTTCCCAATACTAACTTCCTGCTTCATTGAATCTCACATTCCTACTCACAATAACTTTACCACTTATAGGGTTATATAACTTATATTCTTTGGATTGAGTGCTATAGCCCAAAAAAAATACATTTTTGAGATTTTTCATCAAGTTTTGAATGATGAGAATTTACCAAAGCATAAGCTACACAACCAAAAATACGTAAGTGACTCACCTTGGGTTTGCGACCCTTCCATGCTTTATACGGAGTCTGATTGAGGACAGCCTTTATGGGAGAAATATTGAGGAGATAGACAGCTGTAGCTACTGCTTCTCCCCAAAACTGCTTCGGAACACTTCTTGCCTTCATCATGCTTCTACACATCTCAATAATAATACGATTCTTTCGCTCCGCAATGCCGTTTTGTTGCGGTGAGTATGGTGCCGTAAGCTCCCTGTGGATTCCATTTTCCTCACAATATGCACTAAACTCATTTGACACAAACTCCCCTCCTCGATCAATGTGTAGGGTCTTGATCGAACAACCACTTTGTTGTTGAATATGCGCCTATATGATTTTTGTTTGATGATAATAAACATATATACATTTATTTAAATGTATTTGATAATGTACTATTTCATTTTTCACAGATTAAATGACAATATGCTGAATAAAATTAAATAATACAGAATTTGAATTCAAACAGAAATTTTATTCAAACAAATTTTTATTACAATTTTTGAATAGTACACATTCAGGCTCTCACTATATCTATACAATTTCTGAATTCATCACAATTCATTTTTACATTAATAACCTCACTACATATCACTCACACTCGTAGTTTGTCTTCAACTGCATTCCAGTTTGATTCCAGCATCCGAGTAATCTGCAAAAATATTTTCAAACGCAGTAAAATTGAAAGAGAAATATTTTTGAAATTTGAAATAAAAGATGATTTTGAAAATATTATTTGCCTCGGTTATTTGGGTTGTTCGTCATCATTTGATTTGAATTCATCACTCACAAACAGCTTGTGACATGCACAGTGTATCACTATACATGCCACAAGGCCGTGCACACCGATATATGTATATACACTTGATATAGTAACAGGGACAAGTGAGCAAAGGTCAAACCCGAGATTAAAACTGGATTCAACTCAAGTGAGACTCAATATGTACCAGACTCGACCACAGCATATCAAGCATAGAAGTTCGATGCAGACAATGTCTACAACACAAATGCAAATATCAAAGTCGAGACAAGAAGGCGACATAAACCAGACCCAATGCTACAACTACAAAGACCAGAGAAATGCAAATGAAGACCAGTAGTATGCAGTAACCTAACCAAAGCAGGCAGTGCAACAAAGCTAATCCAGAACAGAACGCATATGAAACCAACATGGCCAAGAGCAATGTCAAATGCACGATAGGCCGAGAACCAGACCAGTACATCCAATTCAGAAATGAATTCGACCAAGAATGTAAACAAGTCTCAACCACTGCAACAATACAAACTAACTCGAAGAAATGTCACCAAGCAAACAAAATGTCCAGACAACAACAGAGCTCAATGCAATACAAGTGCCACAATGAAACAATATGAATGCAGTAACATCCATAACATCAGGTCGAACCAAAAATGGCAAAGGTGAAGTCGTGGACACAAGAAATGAACAAGAAGTAAAGTCGAAGTCTACCAGAGAAAATCACAGACACTAAAAGGCCAATGAAGTTTCAAGTTAAAGTCGAAGCCGCAGCAGTTTTTCAAAATATTCGAACAAAATAAAATATACGAAGTGTCAAAATTGAAGAAGTCAGAGACGTCATGAACAACATATCAGGGTCAAGCCGTGGTCATCACGAAATGAAGCCGTGATCATCAAGTAAACGTATATACGTTTATGAACAAGTCAATACAATCTCAAGCATCCAAGTAAAATCAAGCGGCCAGAGAAATCGTGTGACAAATTCAAACGTATATTATATGAACGAATATACAGGGATTCAAACCCTATAAAAGCCCAATCATCACTGGCATTTAACGCATCGAATTCAAGCAATCAAACCAGAGAGAACAAAAGGCACAAATTACATACCGTAGTTAGAAGTCGAATTCGATCACCATCGAGGAACAGCCGTGAGCAAGATAAAGAAATCACTCGATCGACAACGAAACGAAGCTCGAAATCAAATTCAATCGATCAGTATAAGCTCGGCGTCTTCGAATACAAGCCCTAAATCCAGAGCGCAAAGAGAGGTTGCAGAAATCAGGCTACTTAAATCAAAGCCCTAATTTTCAGATCAGAGGAACGAACGAGATAAACAGAGCCGCCATTTTCTTCTTCCAGAGCAAAGAGGATCGCGTAAATAAAAAGAAAGAAAAGGGGGCCGGCTAATTGTATTTGAATTAGGGTTTTATTATAAAAAGGGGTTTAGTTTTTATTTATATTTAGGGATTTGGTTTTAAATTGTTTTTAAATTTGTATTTCAATTTTAAACTGCTAACTTTTCTAGTCGTGTGACTAGGGGACAAACTACGTGGCGTAGTTTGAGAATTCGCAACTCAGTGGCTGAGTTGTGGCAGGGTTTTGAGCGTAGAGTTAGGATTAGTCGGTAGCGGGTGTCACAAGTTTACGTGTGTAAGCGTCTGACTATCTAATTTCTAGTAGAAACCTTGGGGGCAGCACGTAGGCAGGGTTTTGCCGAAGCTGGGTAAATTCTGTGTTGTTCTGTTTCTGTTATTTATATTCTGCAATATCTGTGCTGTTTTTATTCTGCTGTGTTCTGTATTAAAATTGATATAACTTCCGCAATAATTTTAATAATTGATAGTATCACCCTATTCATCCCCCCTCTAGGGTGAAATCGATCCTACAAGTGGTATCAAAGCTAGGTAATAGAGTCAAATTTTTGATTTAAAAATTCGATTTTTTTCCAAAAATCAATTTTTGGTTTAAAAATTTGAATTTTTAAAATGACTTCTTTTAATAACGCTTTTGCAGAGGGTCAGTCAATAGTTAGACCACCAATGTTCAATGGTGAATATGCCTACTGGAAAAATAGAATGAAAATTTTTCTGAAAACCATTGACGCTTGGAACATTGTTGAGACAGGTTATAGAGCACCAACTATAATGGTAGACAATCAAGAAATAGATAAACCAATGGACCAATGGACAGAGATAGAGAATAAATTACAAAATACTAATGCTAAAGCTATGAATTCTATTATCTGTTCATTAGATCAAATTGAATTCAATCGTGTCTCACATTGTCTAACTGCGTAGGAAATATGGCATACACTCGAAGTGACTCACGAAGGAACATCTCAAGTCAAAGAATCTCGCCTTGCTATGCTAAGCAGTGAATATGAGAACTTTACAATGGCGAAGGAAGAAAATGTCAAAGAGATGTACGGACGACTTTCCAATATCGTATACAAATCGAAAGCTCTCGGAAAATCATACACCGAACTGGAAATAGTCCGAAAAATCCTCAGAGTCCTTCCACGAAGCTTTGAAGCCAAAGTAACTGCAATTCAAGAATCAAAAGATTTGAAACAGTTGAAAGTTGAAGAACTCATCAGAAATCTCACCACATATGAGCTAGAGATGAAATTCAAAGAAGAGCGTGAAGGAGGAGATACTCAGAAGAAATCGATAGCTCTCAAAGGAACAACTGAAAGTGATGATGATGACGATGATGATGGTGCAAAAGAACTAGAGCTGTTAATAAGAAAATTCAAAAAGTGGAATCAGAAACACGGAAATCCAGCTCTAAACCAAAAGTTAAAAAGCAGAATAGCAAAAATATTTGACAGCCCAGACAAACAGAAGATCATCTGTTACGAATGCAACAAACCCGGTCATATCAGTCCCGATTGTCCACAAAATAAATTCAGCCGTGGAAAGAAACAGAAAAAGAAAAGTTTTGCAGCCACTTGGGATGAAACAGACGAGGAAGATCAAAGCACTGGCAGTGGAAGTGAAAAAGCAGAATTGTGTCTTCAAGGTGATATAACTGACAGTGACGACGACAAGCCAAGTGAGGTATCAAAACTTACCCATTCTGAGTTGCTTATTCATTTCCATGATGTAAACGACCGTTTTGAACGACTTAGGGAAAGATACGCTAAACTCGAATCACAAAAGGATACTTTGATAGAATCAAATAAACAACTTGATCAATTAGTGAAAAACTATCAAAGTAGGATCCCTAAGTGTGATAAGTGTCCAACGTTCGAAGAAGAAATTAAAAAATCAGAAATTAAAATTAAATCGCTTGAAAATGAAATTCTGATTTTAAAAGAAAGTGAAAACATAAGGAGAGAAAATTCTATCAAAAAGTGCACACAATTGTTGAATGAAAACGAATCACTCAAATCACAGGTCCAACAATTGTCTACTACTTTAGATAAGTTTTCCAAAAGTGAAAAATCATTGAATATGCTATTAGGGAAACAATCGGTCAATATTGATAGACAAGGACTTGGGTATATCCAAACAGATCGATATAAAAGTGAAATTAAGCAAGACAATTCAATGTGCACTATTTGTAGAAAATTTGGACACAATCAAAATAATTGTTGGTATAGGCCCAAACACGAGAAAACAATTTCAATTTGGGTTCCAAAAGGCACAAATATAAAATCCCTCAAAGTTAAACAAATTTGGGTGCCAAAAGGAACGTATATTAATAGTTTTGGGTCTATACAAAATTATTCTTCAAATAATTCTGCCACTAACAACCATGGACCTATAAAAACAAATAGGTCACAAAAATCTTTCGTTGTGTAGGTGTGGTGGCAGGCTAAGGAACAACATCGGTGTTATCTGGATTCTGGCTGTTCCAGACACACAACGGGCGATAATTCAAAGTTCCTTAGCCTAGTATAAAGGTGACAGATTCACAATGGAAAATAACGTAAAGATATCGTAAAGGTAAAATAGGTAATTGTTTTTATTTTCATACGATAAATTCAATGTGAAAATCTGCACCATAATCTGAATTAAATCAGCCAATTAAGTGAAAAATTGATGATGTTGATTCTGACTTATTCAAAATTGCTTGGATTAATTAATTGATTGATTACTGACTAATCATGCTACAAGTGGATATATTTGCTCTGACACTATAATCACTGCTTGTTTATTTCAACGGCTTCAATTCAAAAAGAATGTTACAAATGATTTTATAAAATTTGTTGAATTTTCACAGTCTGGTCTATAACATTGAAAATACTGAGTGAAAGTAAAAATCAGATGCAGATTTCACTGGCAATGTAGTTGTTAGAAAAAATTACTAGTGAAATGTGATTATTTATTGACTTTCATTAGCTGCATCATTTTTCAAAGAAAATATCTGCACATTTTTTCACTTGAAATAATTTTTCAATTTAGCAGAATTTTTTTTCCCCTTAAACTCCTTCTAGAAAATAATTTCTGTTAACCACTCTCTTCAGATTAGTTATTTGATAATTACTTTTGAAATTGACTTTAAACTAATCGGATCCCCTAATAATTATCTAAAAAGATATATAGTGATTGAAAATAAGATGAGTGTTGATATTAATCATATATTATAACTTGAGAAAGTATAATTAGAAAATTTCTTTAGAAATTTAAACAAGAGTTATAAAAACTTTTTGTTGATAAATATTCCATGATCATTTCTATTTCTATCATTTTTCTATCAACCATTAGTCATCAAAAATCAATATAGTATGTCAATATGTGGTAGTTTAAACGGGAAATTATTTGTGCTTCATTTTTTTATATCTCTAATAATAAATTAAAATATTCAAAATATTCACTCTCATTTAAAAGTCCTCACGGTTATGCATGGGTGAATTACTTGGATTTTTGATTATGTGCTTCCATGCTCATTTAAAAGTCCTCACGGTTATGCATGTATGGAACACATATCAAAATTAATTGATTAAATAGACAAGTTGATTCTAATCCCATTTAAAAGTCCTCACGGTTATGCGTGGTTAGAAGATACTTGAATTCATTTTTGAATTAAAAATAAAAATTTAGAATACTACTAATCTCATTTAAAAGTCCTAACGGTTATGCATGGTTAGTAGATATTCAAATTTCCTGAAATAAATATACCACAAATAGACCCAACTATATGGTTTTGTATGATGACATTATCCCTATCATTCTAAAGTGGAATATGCGTCAAACAGTATTTATGATTTTATGTTTGATTTTTCTATTGAAATTTAATATTTATACTCGATTGAGAATTAATATTATTTTAATGTCAATCACTTTATCTCTATTTTTTCCAGCACTATTATTCTTTTGCTGATAACAAAAGGGGGAGAGAAAAGTTAAGATTTTGAAAATAAAGGTCAAATATTTTCTAATTTGAATTTTTTTATGCATACATGAAGGGGGAGTATTGTGTATAGAGGGAGCATATAAATAGGGGGAGCAAACTGAATAATCAAATACATTTGAAATAGTCAAAATCTTAAATATATATTTGTTATCATCAAAAGGGGGAGATTGTTGAATATGCGTCTATATGATTTTTGTTTGATGATAATAAACATATATACATTTATTTAAATGTATTTGATAATGTACTATTTCATTTTTCACAGATTAAATGACAATATGCTGAATAAAATTAAATAATACAGAATTTGAATTCAAACAGAAATTTTATTCAAACAAATTTTTATTACAATTTTTGAATAGTACACATTCAGGCTCTCACTATATCTATACAATTTCTGAATACATCACAATTCATTTTTACATTAATAACCTCACTACATATCACTCACACTCGTAGTTTGTCTTCAACTGCATTCCAGTTTGATTCCAGCATCCGAGTAATCTGCAAAAATATTTTCAAACGCAGTAAAATTGAAAGAGAAATATTTTTGAAATTTGAAATAAAAGATGATTTTGAAAATATTATTTGCCTCAGTTATTTGGGTTGTTCGTCATCATTTGATTTGAATTCATCACTCACAAACAGCTTGTGACATGCACAGTGTATCACTGTACATGCCACAAGGCCGTGCACACCGATATATGTATATACACTTAATATAGTAACAGGGACAGGTGAGCAAAGGTCAAACCCGAGATTAAAACTGGATTCAACTCAAGTGAGACTCAATATGTACCAGACTCGACCACAGCATATCAAGCATAGAAGTTCGATGCAGACAATGTCTACAACACAAATGCAAATATCAAAGTCGAGACAAGAAGGCGACATAAACCAGACCCAATGCTACAACTACAAAGACCAGAGAAATGCAAATGAAGACCAATAGTATGCAGTAACCTAACCAAAGCAGGCAGTGCAACAGAGCTAATCCAGAACAGAACGCATATGAAACCAACATGGCCAAGAGCAATGTCAAATGCACGATAGGCCGAGAACCAGACCAGTACATCCAATTCAGAAATGAATTCGACCAAGAATGTAAACAAGTCTCAACCACTGCAACAATACAAACTGACTCGAAGAAATGTCACCAAGCAAACAAAATGTCCAGACAACAACAGAGCTCAATGCAATACAAGTGCCACAATGAAACAATATGAATGCAGTAACATCCACAACATCAGGTCGAACCAAAAATGGCAAAGGTGAAGTCGTGGACACAAGAAATGAACAAGAAGTAAAGTCGAAGTCTACCAGAGAAAATCACAAACACTAAAAGGCCAATGAAGTTTCAAGTTAAAGTCGAAGCCGCGGCAGTTTTTCAAAATATTCGAACAAAATAAAATATACGAAGTGTCAAAATTGAAGAAGTCAGAGACGTCATGAACAACATATCAGGGTCAAGCCGTGGTCATCACGAAATGAAGCCGTGATCATCAAGTAAACGTATATACGTTTATGAACAAGTCAATACAATCTCAAGCATCCAAGTAAAATCAAGCGGCCAGAGAAATCGTGTGACAAATTCAAACGTATATTATATGAACGAATATACAGGGATTCAAACCCTATAAAAGCCCAATCATCACTGGCATTTAACGCATCGAATTCAAGCAATCAAACTAGAGAGAACAAAAGGCACAAATTACATACCGTAGTTAGAAGTCGAATTCGATCACCATCGAGGAACAGCCGTGAGCAAGATAAAGAAATCACTCAATCGACAACGAAACGAAGCTCGAAATCAAATTCAATCGATCAGTATAAACTCGGCGTCTTCAAATACAAGCCCTAAATCCAGAGCGCAAAGAGAGGTTGCAGAAATTAGGCTACTTAAATCAAAGCCCTAATTTTCAGATCAGAGGAACGAACGAGATAAACAGAGCCGCCATTTTCTTCTTCCAGAGCAAAGAGGATCGCGTAAATAAAAAGAAAGAAAAGGGGGCCGGCTAATTGTATTTGAATTAGGGTTTTATTATAAAAAGGGGTTTAGTTTTTATTTATATTTAGGGCTTTGGTTTTAAATTGTTTTTAAATTTGTATTTCAATTTTAAACTGCTAACTTTTCTAGTCGTGTGACTAGGGGACAAACTACGTGGCGTAGTTTGAGAATTCGCAACTTAGTGGCTGAGTTGTGGCAGGGTTTTGAGCGTAGAGTTAGGATTAGTCGGTAGCGGGTGTCGCAAGTTTACGTGTGTAAGCGTCTGACTATCTAATTTCTAGTAGAAACCTTGGGGGCAGCACGTAGGCAGGGTTTTGCCGAAGCTGGGTAAATTCTGTGTTGTAATGTTTCTGTTATTTATATTCTGCAATATTTGTGCTGTTTTTATTCTGCTGTGTTCTGTATTAAAATTGATATAACTTCCGCAATAATTTTAATAATTGATAGTATCACCCTATTCACCCCCCCTCTAGGGTGAAATCGATCCTACATTTGTTTCTCAACCAAAGACTTAAATTTCTTGAAATACTCAAATGCTTCAGATTTATATTTTAGGAAAACACCCAGCTCATGCGACTGTAATCATCAATAAACAGCAAAAAATATCGATTTCCTCCAAGTGACTCAACACACATTGGACCACATAAATCAGCATGTACGAGTTCAAGATGAGTAGATGCTCTCCATGATTTACCTACAGGGAATGATATTCTAGCTTGCTTTCCATACACACATCCTTCACAAAAACTGAGATCATGAATTTTAGGCAATCCAACAACCATGTTTTTGTTTTCTAACAATTGCAACCCTCTATTATTCAAATGACCATATCTGAGATGCCATAAATTAGACTCCAAATTTTTCTTAACCACTAAAGCACTGTTTTTTACATCAGTAGACACATCAAGAGAAAACATTCTGTTCGGAGTCATTTGAACATGGAATATTTTGCTACCAGACTGTTTATGTTGGATGATACATGATTCATTATCAAACACAACAGAATAACCACTTAATATCAATTGTCCCACACTTAACAAATTGTGAGCAAGACATGGAGCATATTGCACATCATGAATAAGCTTAACATTACCACATTCAGTTTTGAGAGCAACTGTACCTCTGCCTTCTACTTGAATTGGCTTGCTATTGCCAAGTCGGACCTCCGTTTTTTCAGTCTCGTCAAGGTCTTTGAAAAGCTATTTTGTGCTCGACATGTGGTTGCTGCACCCACTATCGATGAACCAAATGTCATTTATTCCACTATCTTTACTTGCATGAGCCATGAATAGGTTGCTCTTCTCATGTGTTGATTCTGTGATGTTGGCATGCTTCTGCTCATCTCTCTGCTTACTCCAGCATTCAGACTCTTTGTGGCCACCTTTCTTGCAATAGTGGCACTGTATATTGCTTTTGAATTTTGGACTGCCATATTGACCACGCCCTCCGAATTGACCGTGTCCTCTGCCTCCTCCACGGCCTCGTCCCCTGAATCCTCCTCTGCTATATCCTCTGCCACCTGAGTGTTCATTCTTCCCCTTATAGGAAGATTCTCCCTTCACTTGCAAAGCTTTCTCCTCATTTTTAAAAGATGGTTTGAGCCATTCTCCATGTGATAACAAAGAACTCATCAACTCATCAAAAGTATAGGTGGATAAGTCCTTAGATTCTAATATAGCAGTAACAATATAATTGTAATCTGAATTTAGACTTCTCAAAACCTTACTAACAATTGTTTCATCAGTAACAATTTCACCATATGTTCTCATATGACTTACAATCCCATAGATTTTTGATAAGAAACTTTGTATAGGTTCTTTTTCCTTCATGGTCAGAGTAGTAAAATCAGAATGAAGAGTTTGAAGTTTTACAGCAATTACCTGTTTATCGCCGAAAAATTCAGTTTTGAGAATCTCCCATGCTTGCTTGGAAGATGAAGCTGCTGCAATTCGAGGGAATATTTCCTCATCCAATGCGGATTGAATGAAGAATAGAGCCTTTGCATCCCTTTTACGATTCTCCCGCAAACGCTGATCCGATGCTGCTGGAGTTTCCTCTAGTTCTTCGTACCCATTTTCCACCATGTCCCATAATTCTTGAGATTTGAACATAGTTTTCATCTTCAAACTCCATAAGTGATAATTTTCCCCTTTAAATAGAGGAATCAAAGGGTTAGATGCACCACTAACTCCATTGTTGGTCATGAATGAGGAACTAATTTTGGAGCAGAAGTAAATGAAGTCTGCGCGTGACCTTCACTTTGAACTGTGCTCTGATACCAAAAATATGTTGGAGCAAAGTAGTTAAAAAACAAAAATGAGCAGAATGAATTTATATATATATATATAGGTTTCGAAATAATGACCTGCTACCTATATTATTATTCAATGAACCTGAAGCCTTTTATATTAGGTTATTACATTATGAGAATAAAAAATAAAAAGATCCTAAACTCTAGGCATGAACTTGCATGCTAAACTAGGACAACTATGACTTATTAAACCAATACAATAACCATGCATACTAAAATATATTTTGAAGCATTTAATTAAACACCAACTACTATGTATGATATTCCAAAATATAAGTTTGGATTTGTTGATAATAACATTCTCGCTCAATGTGTTGATAAAGTGACTCAACTAACTGTTATTCACTGTTTAGTGTTTACCCATTATTATTTGCTACTTATTTTACTTCCTACAATTATACCAGCAATGTGAAGAAATAGAATTTGCTACTAACCATTATTTCAATAAATATTCTGATATTGCTATAACATTGAGGAGGATATCAAATATTGTGCAAATCACAACAAGGAACGGATGCCAAACAACAAAAAGGGAGCTAACACTTTGTAATGAAAGGTTGAATAACTCATATTTACAATTTCTCTTTCTACTTTTCTAAATCTGATCATTATATGTTACCTTCTAAAACAATGGAAATTTATTATATCTTATATACTTTGTGGGATGACAAGACAAACCTAATATTAGACATGGCTAATGCTAATTCGGATAACGAGCAACATCGCTTATGTTCACATCGTTGGTAGTAAAACTATTTAGAGGTAAGTTATTGATAAACAATAATATTTTAATTAACAAGTTTATAATACCTAACGTATATAATTACTTATTTTAGGTGACTTTACATTTTTCATCGGCCAATGCCACAAAAATGTATGCAAATATTGAAATTCTGGATGTAGCAAATTTGGTTTCAAGGTTTATTTCTTATGCAGGCCCGGCCCTAGGGCAAGGCAAACAAAACGGCCGCCTAGGGCAACCGCTCCGGCAGGGGCAATAATTTCGGTAGTGGTAAATGGTTTAATATTATGATTGCTAAAATACGTTTGTATGCTAGTTTTTATAGTTTAAGTTGTAACCTAGTGGTTGCTTCTCTTCTACTTGTTTGGGACAACCTAGGTTCAAACCTGGCGAGATGCATTTTTTTTGTCTGGGGAAAAACGTTGTGCTTGGTCCGGCAATGTTCTTATGTTATTATATGTCCAAATAAGACTCGATGTTTATTTCCTTGTAATGACATTTTTTAACTCACTAACAAGTGCCAGTGACATGGGAGGAAGTATAATTACTAACATTGAGCATCAACATACATCAGACGCAAACATGAGGAAACTGCAGTATGAAGCACCATATCAAATATGTTATCCGAATTAGAAGTACTGCCTGCCACGTAAGTACTGAAGTATCATTTCTTAAATTATAATACTATAATCATAGCGATAACAATTTATTCAATCATATCTGTTTAGGGAAAGAAGTATATTGTACACATTGTCGTGATGAAGATTAACACATCATCTGGATGGAGTTATTTCTCATGTCCATTCTGTAGGAAGACGGTAAATAAGGAAAACAACTGCTTCACTTTCCCAAAGTGCAACAGAAGTGTTGCTTGGTCTGTTAACGGGTATGCAATATACCTACTGCAACATAACAACTATTTTACACTCAACTACTAACAACTAGATGTGATAAGATATCATCGTCTAAATATCAAAGTTTTTTATCAAATCGGATCTGTCAACGCAATAGTGTTTGATAAGGAGGCTGCATGCTTGGCTAAATGAAGCGTCGACGAGTTGATATACATGTCAAACATGGTACGCAAGTTTCTACTTACCTCCAACCCTTTTGCACACAAGTTATTAAAATGCTCCTTAAACAAAAATGTAGGATTACTGTCTTTATTGATTCATCAAAATGTATAAATAATTAAAAAAACACCTTTCAGCCTTCATATTTCAATAGAGTTTTGAGCAAACTAGAATCTGCTATACTGCACAGCATTTAATACAATTCAGAATACTGCTAACAAACAGTACGAAAACGTTTCGAGACAACGGAGATGACATGGTAGATAAACTTTTCAACAACTTGACTGGTACAAAGACTCGGCTAACTGAGGAAAAACAATGGCTATAAGCAGAATCTATAATATGTATCAACCATACACAGCCGTAGATCGAAACCCTATATATCTGGCAAGAATAAAATATACAACAACTTTCAGCTAAATTTTAACATATACTGACATGAATAACTCTAAACCAAAAAAAAAACTAATACAAATCAGAGAATGAGCCGAAAGAATTTGTGCGTAGCATTGACACAGTAAATACATCACTTTGTAAAGTATACCATAAAATCATATTCTTATCAATTGCACAAACTTTTCACAGTTTCAAATCTTAAGGGAAAGCAGAAGGTGGAGCAGGTTTCAACAGTCAAACCACTGTTAGAACAATATACCTTAACCAATTGAAAGTACTCAACTTTATCAAACTAACTCATTGCTATATGTTAAATAAATTGCAAACGATGTGAAAGAAAATGTCGACCCAGTAGAACCCACAGCTACATGTCAACATTGATTAACGATTGGGTAATGAAATGTTTATTGATAACATATGGTTAACTGTTGAAATATTAAACTTGATTTGTTATGGTTAATTTCTAGAAGCTTCTTGTTCTTATAGTTTCTAGAGTCTTCTTGCATTTACTGTAGTTTGTTGAGAGCTCTTGAATTTTCTAGTAGAAATAAGAATTATGTATATATATATAGTCATGTTTCTAGAATTGTTTAAAGAGTCATGTTTCTAGAATAGTCTATGGAGTCCTATAAATAGAAGAGCTCTCTCGTCATTTTGTATCAAGCAAGAAATCTACCACCAATAAAAGAAAATTTTTTAACAATAAAAAATGCCCCTTTCTTATATTCTCTCCCTCTTTCTCATAAAAAATATTCAACAAAGTGGTATCAGAGCTTTAAGATTCTTTCAAAAAAGGGATAGAGATGGCGAATAACGGCGTTCCCTTACAAGTTCCAATGCTCACCAAGAACAATTATGACAATTGGAGCTTAAGGATGATGGCTCTCCTTAGAGCACATGATGTATGAGAAATAGTGGAGAAAGGCTATACTGAACAAGAAAATGAAGGTAGCTTATCTCAAACTCAAAGGGATAGTTTGAGAAACTCAAGGACGAGAGACAAAAATGTTCTTTGTCTAATATATCAAGCATTGGATGATGATACTTTTGAGAAGTTTTCGAGATTGAAGTCGACAAAAGAAGCATGGGAGAAGCTTTGAACATCTTACAAGCGAGTTGATCAAGTCAAAAAGGTACGTCTTCAAACTTTAAGAGGAGAGTTTGAAACTTTGAATATAAAAGAAGGTGAGCTTATTTCTGATTACTTCTCAAGAGTTTTAGTGGTTAGTAATAATATATAAAGAAATGGTGAGAAGTTAGATGATGTAAGAATCATGGAGAAGATTCTTAGATCATTAGATCCAAAGTTCGAACATATTGCTGCCATCATTGAAGAAGCAAAAAACTTGGAGATCATGGCAATAGAGGAACTTCTAGGCTCATTGCAAGCTTATGAAGAAAGGAAGAAGGAAGAGACCGTGGAGCAAGTTCTTAAGACACAGATTGGTTCAAAAAAGAAGAAAATAAGCAAAGCCAACAAAGATGGAGTTGTAGCCAAGAAAGAGGAAAAGGTCGTGGATATGGACATAGACGAGGTTGGATGCCCAACAATGAAAACAACAACAGCAACAACAATAAAAGAGGAGAAATCTCAATAAGAGGTCGTGAGAAAGGAAATTCAAGGTATGACATGTCATGTGTTAAATGCTACAATTGTCAGAAATTTGAACATTATGCTTTCAAATGTAGGGCTCTAAGAAACAATGAAGCTGAAGAGAAGACCAATTATGTTGAAGAAAAAAATCAAGAGGATGGTACATTACTACTAGCTCACAAAGAAAATGAAAAAGGTGAGGAAAATCAATGGTACCTAGATAGCGGTGCAAACAACCATATGTGTGGACATGGTTTTAAATCTCCTATATATCGTCTGAGATCTCCTCCGAGATCTCATTTTCACATTTAAACGAGACGAGACATCAAATCTCCTCCATATCTCCCTCAACACTCATCTCGTCCGAGATATTCAAATCTCACCCGAAATATGGATCAAAATCTCAATCCGAGATCTCATCCGAAATTATACATTTTTCTTATTTTCCATAATATTTTTTATTTTCATATTGATTCAAAAGAAACTACTCAATCTAATTATAATTTACCAACTTCTTGGACATATTCTTTACTATATATCTTAATGAGTCATAGCGAAAGGTTTCACTTCTTTATTATGTTCAAATAAAAGGATATTATTCAATCATTACCAAATCAATTAAGCTAATCAAGCTACTACTCTTCTAAAAATATTCCTTTTTTCATATAAATCAAGTATGTTACCATTTTTGTTTTTACTAAGAAAGTTATAACCGTTAAATAAATTTTTGACACATCAATTTTAGACATATAAGTACATCCGAGATATTTTCCCGAAATGCATTATAAGACCCGAGATGTCAATCTGAGATGTACATCCGATATGTACTCATCTCGTCCGAGATCTCCCCCGATACGAGATAACTTGTGTAAAAATTCTGAGACGAAACGTGACCGAAATCCGATATTTAAAACTTTGTGTGTGGAAGAAAAAACATATATGTGAAGCTTGATGAATCGGTGAAGGGCAACGTCGCATTTAAAGTTGAATCAAAGATAGCAGTGAAAGGTAAAGGAAAGGTTTTTATCCGATTGAAGATTGGAGAGCACCAATTCATTTCTAATGTTTATTATGTGCCAAACATGAAGGGAAACATCTTGAGCCTAGGACAACTCTTAGAGAAAGGTTATGATATACGAATAAAAGATAATAACCTTTCTATAAGAGATGGTGCAAGTAAATTCATTACTAAGGTATCAATGTCAAGAAATAGAATGTTTGTGCTCAACATTCAAAATGATATCGCACAATGCTTTAAGGTGTGCAACAAAGATGCCCCTTGGGTTTGGCATCTTCGTTTTGGTCATCTTAACTTTAGAGGACTAGAATTGCTCTCCAAGAAGGAAATGGTAAGAGGATTACCATGCATAAGCCATCCTAATCAAGTGCACGAAGGATGTTTACTTGAAAAGCAATTCAAAATGGGCTTTCCAAAGGAGTCATACTCAAGAGCCAAAAAACTGTTGGAACTCGTACATATGGATGTGTGTGGTCCAATCAACCAAAGTTCACTTGGTAAGAGTAACTATTTCCTTTTTTCATTGATGATTTTTCAAGAAAAACATGGGTGTGTTTTTTGAAGGAAAAATGAGAGGTTTTTGAGAACTTCAAGAAGTTCAAGTCCTAAGTTGAAAAGGAAAGTGGCCTTGTGATTAAAGCCATGAGATCTGACTATGGAGGAGAGTTCACATCGAAAGAATTCCAAAAATATTGTGAAAATAATGGAATCAAAAGACAGATGACAGTGCCTAGATCCCCAAGAAAAATGGAGTAGCAAAGAGAAAGAATAGGACAATTCTTGAGATGGCAAGGAGCATGCTTAATAGTAAAAGGCTGTCAAAGGAATTTTGGATAGAAACTGTGGCATGTACGGTTTATCTATCAAACCGATCTTCAACAAGAAGTGTGTGGAAAAAGACACCACAAGAAGCATGGAGTGGAAGGAAGCCTGGTATTTCTCATCTAAGAGTTTTTGGAAGCATAGCTCATGTGCATATATCGGACGAGAAGCGAAGCAAATTGGATGAAAAAAGTGAGAAGTATATTTTCATTGGTTACGACACCAACTCCAAACACTACAACAAACTGAACCTTTAACAGCGTTTAAAAACCGCTATAAAAGCCTTTAATAGCATTTTTGACTACTGTATAACGACATATCATTATAGGTCAGAAACATACCATAGCAATAGGGTAAACGCTGTAAAAAGTACGTTTTTAATAGCATTTAACTAATGTTATTAGTACATTTTATAGAGTTTATGTTGATGACCTAAATTACTTTAGCGCTTAATAAAGACTGTTGAAATTTTATAAGCGGTTTTTAAAGCTGTTGAATGTTTTTCACAGTGTTTTTAAAACGTTGTTGAATGTTTTTCACAGTGTTTTTAAAAATGTTGTAGTCTAAGGTCTCTGCCCTTTCCATATACAGGTTCCAGTTCTCTACACAATCATGATTTATATACAGCACAATCAATACAAACACATATATTTCATAATCAACATATTATATTAATCACACATCTCATAATCAATATGTAACATTACATAATAAACATATGCAATATTCTTACATTGAAACATATATACTACATCCATAATTTTCACAATGTGAACAAGTAGCGACTAGTGACCAATAGTAGTAATACATACAAGCATACAAACCAAAATTTAGTTTTTCCATCAAAAGTAACTTCGAATCCATAACTTGTTGTGGCATGTTACTACTTTTTTACATCAAAGATATCTATCCATCTGTAAAGTAAAAATTCTTTAGTTATACGTACTTTAACACACTGTAAATAAAACTATAAATGATGAATCATGTTTCAACTAAGGCAATTTACGAACATTACATAAGACCTACTATTTTCAAGACATGAAAGATAATTTGCTGACTTGATCATCTAATTATAGGGAGATATTCTAAAATGCCATGTTTCTCTTGTTACATTCATTAAATATACTTTATTCGGTACAAGGCGGTTATATGACATTTCATCTTGCTATAAACGAAAAGTACCATTGCATTCTACGAAATTTAATGCATACACTCTATTATATTTTACATCATTTCATAATTCCAAGAGTCCATAAAGATATACATGTGTAATGGCTGTAAATGACACTTTTTGTCAGAAGTCTACAAATAGTATGTAGTTTATTTGGTATTAAGACAAAATGTGGTATTTATGTAGAAAAGTATAGCAAACTGTAAAATTGAAATATATGGTATTTAATAGTGTAATATTTCTATAAGTGGAGAGAGAGCAACAGAAGAACAAAATTTTAAAAAATGTCATTGCAAGACTAAACTCGCATTTTTTATCTAACTGAGCTAATTAATCGGCTCAAATGGATTTTAAACAAATCTAGTAGAACTTCAGCAAATTAAATTAGCAATAGATGACTCTTATTAACATATCCATCTCTAACTTAAATTGTTAGAATAGCTCTGGACATAATGGATGATTTTACAAATTACAAACTTGAAGTCAATTTTTAATTAACGTTTATACTTTATTTTCTCTCTAAAGAAACATTCTGACTATCCCTAAAGGCAATAAGTAAACACCCCAAAATTAACTAAAGGCAATAAGTAAAATTGGTGCAGAATAGACTAATAAAAGCATGATTTAATTGTCCAAAAAAGCCATGATAAAAGCTAAAAATAATATAACCATTTGTTTATTGGTGAAGTAAAACTGATGTAGTATATACTAATATAACCATTTGTTTATTTGTATATTTAATACTTAGTCTCCACCTTTTTCTTTCTCCTAATATTATTATTGTTACATCTGCCATGACTATCTTTGTTTATGAAGATATATGATCCAAGTTACATTACTCTTCATGTTATAAATTTAAACTTGCAACTATGCATAGGTATCACCTCATATTGCACATACACATATGATGAACAAAAACCTTTAATCATGAAACAAAATTTATGTTAGAAGTGTAATATGTCATTGAAATACTATACTTATTATAAACTTGATCATATCCCATTTAAATTATATTTTTCCATCTAACAAAAGCAGAAACAAGGAATCGGGTGCATATGATAAGGAGGACAAGACCGGACCTTGTTTATGTATCTTGATGGCCAAAATCGATCTTTAGTTCAAGAACAAAGATGTGAGTTTATCATATATTATATAAACATATGCATATGTATAGCCTACAACGTATTATCTATAGTTTAACAATAAGCAATCGTGTTTACACAGTTGATAAACATTAGTGATTAGCAGTTGAGATTCTCCAGTAAAAGTTTATTTACAGTCATGACAATATCATGCCTAACAAATCAATGTACATATTTGACCATAAAAGTACAGAATCTGAAATCGGAATTTTTGGAATATGGGAAGTGGTGAGTAATATAATGTATGTTTATTCATTTAAAAATTTTGTACAGATAAAAATGCTTATCAACTTTTGAAACAGTAATAATACTCTCTTGTGCTAGATTGTGACATGTAACAAACTAGAGAGGACACTCCATATCGGGATCTCTCTGAAAAATTCTTGAAAATGAAAATATAGCATATATTATGTTTTGTATGGCAGAGAAGCTCCCAATGAATGACAGTATAATTATATCATACATACATACAGGTGTAATGTGGCTAGTATAATTATAGGCACTGAGCAGGGTGACAGTATGGCCATGGAAAAATGACAATGCATATGTAGTGTATAAGCAACCAAACTATAGGAATGATCGATATTTGAACTTGCAAATATGATAATATCATGTAAAATTACACTTACTTGAACTTGCATCTGTCATAACTTTCTTAGCAGGCTAAGCAATTGCGGTAACAACAGAGAGAGTGTTGTTGGTAGCGCAACGAGTGCTTTAGACAAACCCATGAGTACATGTGATGCCACTTGACAAAAGCAAGAATTATAATAAGAATACAAAACATTGCATAATTTGAAAATGTAAAAAGGTACCTCTTTTTTCTTTTGAAAAAAAGCCACAATGGATAAGAGAAATTTAGAAATAGGGTGACCTTTTGTTTCAAATTATAGGCATTTGAAGTAAGATCAATCAACTTTGGAGCATCTTCATTTGTACATTGTCCCTACAAAGAAGAATCCATCAGAAGTAATATGATTTTACCCTTTATCATGTTAAATGCCTGCAATATATATTCTTTATAGTTAAATCAAAGTCATCACTAAGAATACAAAGCTTAGGAGGAACTGGATATGTAGAAACTCTACCTAGTTTTGGTAATAAGTGGGGTGAACTCGTGTTATGCACACGGATTTTATCTCATTACTTACTTTATAATGCATTTTTTGATTACTTTATTTAAGTGTAAAGGTTAGGATTTTTTTAAATAAATTTTCAATAAATCATGATATATAGTAATTAAACCGCAGTTGATGATATTTTTGACTTTTTAAGAAGAAAAAACGCTCCGATAAATAAATGACAGTGCCATTAAAAATAGATTTGAGAAAATGTGGATTATTACATTATCAAGTTGGGAAACTAACTTTTACCTGTTGTGTATTTGTTGCGCCTCTACTGCAAGTCTGCAAAACATGTGGGAAGAAGGAAATCAAAACTCATGCTGTCAATAGAAATAAATAATGCAAAACCTCACAAATAAAAAGGTGGTCCAGTTTTTGTGCATGGTATGTTTCAAAGCCTAGTTAAAAAGTCAATAACCGAGACTCTTAGGAAAATAAACATAGAATGATGACGTTGTTTATTTTACTATCCAAATGTAATGCTATCCTTCCCATCATGTAATGTATGAAGATAAAAGTTGAAGGATGGTTAATAGTACGGTTGACTTGTATCTGTTGTACTCATAATGCTTTTTCCTATTGATGGGGGTGTTAACTCACAGACACCCCTTCAAAAAGCTGTACCACATGACTTCCAACCCAAAAACTATTCTTTCTCTACTGCTTTAACTATGCAAATATATACGTAAATAGTTAGCCAAAACTTAGATTAGTTAAATGGTTATACCTTTCCAACAATATCACTATCAAATACAAATGGAATAAGAAAGGAATAAACTCATAATATGAATACTCACTTTATCTGTTACAATATCTCTTACAAATTTGAGTAACTCACTTTTAGTAATATTGATATCAAATTCAATGAAAGCAATAACCAAATATAAGTTATCCATTTAAAACGTTGAAAGACACTGATATAAATACTATGATGCAACACACCAAAAGAACAATGTTGGAAACCCAAATAAAGGATGTTTGTGATGTGCAAGTCATGCCTTTGTCATAGGATCTTAGAAGCAAAAAAGAATTTATAAAAGATTAGACATAAGGATTCTGTTTCAGAATTGTGTACATTTTGTGCCAGGTATCTAGCGAACTTCTTGCTACAATTACATAGTTCCTACAACATCAATATTACTGTGTTTTGTTGTATGTATTGCCTTATAGGTCACTACAAATATATATTGCAAAGTATTTGTTTCATATGGATGCACTAGAACCAACTTGACTATATATTCTGCCTACCGAAACTACAACATGTAATAGCAAGAGCAACAATCAAGCTTAGGTTAAGCTTTTCAAATGTCTTCAAAAAATCATAATAGCAAACCAGAGTGAACCCTAGAGCTATTTAAATTATTAGTTATAAGTAACATCCAATAATAGCTTATTTTTCACTTAGTTAAAACTGTAGATATGATAACAGAAACTCATAGTTAATGAGTGTTCTAATCAATGAACTCTAATATTGGACAATATCTCTAGCGAGATTAGCAAGATGAGTGTGTTATGAGTAAACAAATTGATTACTTTAATGCATATTACCTTACGATGAAATGCTCATAAATAAAATATAGTCGTATCACCCAAAACACATGTTATTGTACACATATAAACTGGGTCATTGAATGCCTAAGAAATAGCAAAATTTAGGACATGATGGCATTTCAACTTTGGCGAACACTTAAATTGGTTGATTACTTGATATAATACTTAAAAATTGAAAATGAAAAGCCGTTTATATTCTAGTCTGCATAGGACAATCAAACATTGCATTTAAACAGATGAAGCTCAACAAACATAAGAGAAGCAAAGGGTAATGTGAGAATAGACATACCTGATCTGACACATCAATGAAGCATGTGAGTCTGGAATCATGCTTAATGTTGAAACGATGAAAATAGATATGGCCTGATAAGTCGGCAGAGTCCAAAAAATGGCAACTATGGCCATTGTAAACATCCAAAGCGATGTTGGTGTGAGGAGTTTGTTGAATGATCTTTTTTCATCCATCAGATATAATGAGCCCACCAACTCTGATCATGCATTTCAGCATTGCTTGTATTGGGGATGTATGTGGATCAAATTGTGAGACCAATACTGTTTGTTTGTTTATACAAAATGAGAGTTGTAACAAAGATGATATTTTGTTGATAATGACTCAGATTCTCTAAAAGTCAGAAAATGTCTTTAATTAATAACATGACTCGGATTCTTAGAAAATCAAAAATGATGTTTTGTTACTGATATTCATTGTTTTTATTTTCTTTAAAAATAAAGGGTGCAAACTAACTCACAATGTCAGTTTTAGGACAGGCTGATGTCTTAGAACTGTACTAAAATAAGTTATATTTCTGCAGAGTACTGCTCAATACCAAACTTGGAAAAATGAGGTTTAGGTCACCTTCTATTCACAATTTTTCAACCAAAGCTGTAAACAAAAAAAAATTGAAGAAACATTGTATTTTAAAAAAAATCAAGCATAAAATAGGTAAAATCAGATGTTTGTTGTCAGCAGTACCTGAAGTTCCTATCTTGGCTATTGTTCTTAAGTTATTGATCAAATATTCGTTAGTCATAACTATACCTCTATCACTCAAAGTGAAACCTTATTCTCCTCGCCTGGGTTGATATGGACATTTAACATAAAAAAATAGCCAGGTAAGACATTATGCGCAATAAATTCAATTCCCATGCAATAACTTTGATGTGCAAAACCTAAACCTAAAGCTTTAGTGTTGTCATCGCCCATAAACATTCTTATTGGTGTGGGCAAGGATTCTAATCACATTCATTACTTGAATGAAAAATGAACATAAAACATTGCTACTGTGAAGGTAGTTGTGTGATCCTATGCTAAAATTACAATGAAATTAATTTTAATTTTTGGGACTAAGTTTAACAAAGGTATAAACAAATTTACACTATGTAGAAAAGCATATAAATAAAAAAATAGTTAAAAAATCTTCTAAAGCTTCAATGTGTATTCCACATATTTGTACAGGATGATGAGGACTGCATGACTGGTCACACTTACCTTCAACAAATGCTCCAACGCGTGCAGTGCTAATACCTTATTAGAAACTTGCTTAGTTATCCCTAACATAATTAATTGACAACAGTACGGTGAACTTTTAATGGACAACATTCATGGTGAGTTAGTTATGTTATCACATATATATTTACCATTATACCTTTCTGCTATATTAGTAGTTATATAAATTGGATCAACTCGTATATATTCACTAAATTGTATATCAACAAATTATATATATACACACACACACATACCTACACGTATGCATACATACGCACATGAGTAAAATGTCCAAATATCAAATATTTTAAGCTGCTTAGTTTATATAGAGATGAGAGAACAAACTATAATCCTAACAAGTACCATTCTTTATCTTCTAATAAATTATGCATAACTGAGACCATGCTGCATCATAAACATACAACACAACAATTGGTAAGTATAAAGTTAGAAGGCACGAAACAGAAAGATGAAGAAAGAGATAACCAAATCCTTTACCTGCATCAACAAAACTGGAATTCAAAGGATTCACAATTCTCAAAGGAGATGAAGCAACCAACAGAAGATAAGTAATACAAACACCACAAATGAAACCCAGAGCCCAAATTTTGCAGTTGAATGAGTTGCTCATTTGTGTTGCTCTTTGAGATATGATCCTTTCAAGTTTTTTCTGAGGTGAGGTTTCCATTACTCTTTTTTCCTATTTTCTTCTTCACACAACTAACTGATAAGCACCTAAACTGTTAACATTTAAAGAAGATACTAATAACTTTTTGTGAGTTGCTTTATTGAGCTTTCACACTTTTTCACTTTTTAAGCCTATGGATCACTTTCACCTCTCTTCAGTTTTACCTGCACATATCACATTCAAACAACTAAGACTAAATTGATTGACAAGTTAAGGACTTAAGGTTTATGTTTTTATCCCTATCTCTACTCTTTGTATAAACAAATGCTGAATTGGATGTTTTAGGTGTAATAAAATGGAACCAAGGTTCTTCTAAAGCTTTGATAAATATTCTTCTAAAGGTATAAAGGTATAAAACTAACCCAAAACAATTACAAATATTCTTCTAAAGCTTTAATGGCTTTCAACTTTATTAAATAATCATATTAAAAACGATATGTTGAATCGATGGTTGAAATAATAGTTTAATCATAAATACCTGATTTAACATTTTAAACATAAAAGTTTTGATAACATTAGCTCATTAATAATTTATAATGATTTCAAACAAATATATTTAATATATTATGTGAACTAAAAGTATCATGATAATATACTTATTCTTGCAATTTTGAATACCAGAAATCAAAGTGGACACAAATTTTAAAGTTTAAAATAAAAACACCTACTGATACACTGCTACAAAATAAGTTATATAAATTATCCAACCATCTAAACTCTGCAGCTAGTTATAAAAAGTAAGCTACCAGATATAAGGGTGTTGTTTTAGTTAAAAGGAACATGTTTTTCTAAATAATTATGATCTTCTTTTCAACTAAATTACATAGAGAATAGAATTAATTTCTAGCACCCAAAACTGCTAAACTGAAAGCCATTGCTTCCAGTAGTGCCATAAGCCATGGTTTTCTACACCAATACTTGCATGTAAGCCAATATATCTTGTCTCTTCAAAATTCATGAGTATTGAAACAGTGATAAATTAGAATTCCAAAGTATTCTTTAAATACAAATAATACCATTTAATTACAGGTAGCATAAACTTTAAACTCAATCAGAACAAAAATTAGGCTAAACTCGATCAGATAAGTAAGATTTTGATACTTTGCAATGTTTCAAACTTAACTGAAAACTAGGGTTAAGCAATAAATGTTCACCAGTTCCACCAAGTTTAGGCCAATAAAATCCGAAATCGATGTGGATAAAAACGCCAGTAATAAAGATGCTTGATCAAAATCGATGCGGAGGATGAAGGAAGATGCGATCTGGTGCTAGGCGAATTGAAATTGAAATGGATGAGAGGGAAAATGAAAATTGATGGAGAGGGAAATGAATTATTAAGAGACGAGGGAAATAGAATTTTTTTCATAAGTAAATGTGAGTTCGTGGCAAACCAAAATAAACCTAGCGGGACTAGCTTTTTCAGAGTTTATCACTAGATATAACTCTCTAAAAATATGTACTACAGCATTCAACGGTGGAACGCTGATAACAAATGCAGTGAAAACATACTTTTGTTGTAGTGAAAGGCTATTAGCTTTACAATCCTGATACGAGGAAGATAATAATTAGTCGAGATATTGTGGTCGATGAAGAAGGAGAATGAGAATGGAGATCACATAATGACAATTACAACTTCTTTTCATACCTTAAAGGAGATGAAATGCAACAACCAAGGATCAAGCAATCAAGGAGGAGCCCACTTCGCTACTAGCTTCACCAACCGCAAGTTGTCAAGAAGATAAGAGCTCAAGTGAAAGGGCTTCACGATTTAAAAGCCTTCAAGAAATTTACGAGGTAATAGAAAATCAAGACAATTTTACTCTCTTTTGTCTATTTTCACATTGTGAGCTTATAAACTTCCAAGAAGCTTTGCAAAAGAAGAATTGGAAAAATGCTATAGATAAAGAAATCAAGGCCATCAAGAAGAATGACACATGTGAGTTGGCTTCACTTCCAAAAGAACACAAGGCAATTGGTATGAAGTGGGTGTACAAAGCAAAGAAAAAGGCCAAAGAAGAAGTCAAAAGATATAAGACGAGATTGGTGGTAAAAGGCTATAGTCAAAGAGCTAGCATTGACTATGATGAGGTATTCGCTCTAGTCGCTCGACTAGAAACTGTTAGACTAATAATTTCTTTAGTAGCTCAAAACAATTGGAAGATACATCAAATGGATGTGAAATCTGCCTTCCTAAATGGAGTTCTTGAAGAAAAAATTTATATCGAGCAACCACAAGGCTACGAAATCAATGGAGAAGAAGACAAGATTTTGAAGCTAAAGAAGGCACTTTATGGGTTGAAACAAGCTACAAGAGCTTGGAATGCTCGAATTGATAAGTACCTCCAAGAAAGAAACTTCATCAAATGTCCATGTAGCAATCCAAGCATGTTTAAAGAGTTTAAGAAAGAGATAACAAAGGAGTTTGGGATGACTAATATTGGGCTCATGTTTTATTACCTTGGCATTGAAGTAAAACAAGAAGATAAAGACATCCTAATCACTCAAGAAGGTTATGCTAAGGAACTATTGAGGAAGTTCAAGATGGTTGACTCTAACCCAGTTTACACGCTGATTGAATGTGGAATCAAGTTATCAAGTCATGAGGAAGGAGAAAAGGTGGACTCAACACTATTCAAGAGCTTGGTTGGAAGCTTGCGATATTTAACGTGCACAAGACCCGACATTCTATATGCGGTAGGAACCATGAGTCGATACATGGAGAATCCATCAACAACTCATTTAAAGGCAGTAAAGAGGATTCTTCGCTATGTTAAAGACACAACAAACTTTGACGTGTACACTCTATTTTTGATAATTACGAGCTTGTTGGATATAGCGATAGCGATTGGAGTGGAGATATGGATGACCGAAAAAGCACAAGTGGCTACGTATTCTACATGGGAGACACATCCTTCACTTGGGTGTCAAAAAAACAGTCGATTGTCACTCTTTCCACATGCAAAGCGGAGTATGTAGCTGCTACTTCATGTGTTTGCCATGTAATTTGGTTACGAAATCTGTTAAAGGAGTTGAAATTACCAGAAGAGAAGTCGGCCAATATTTTCATGGACAACAAGTCCGCAATTGCTTTGGCAAAGAATCCAGTATTTCATGATCGAAGCAAGCATATTGATACATGCTATCACTATATTAGAGAGTGTGTTGCCAAAAAGGATGTGCAACTAGAGTACGTCAAGACGCATGATCAAGTAGTTGATATCTTCACCAAGCCTCTTAAGCATGAGAATTTTGTCAGATTGAGGAATCTGCTTGAAGTCACAAATCAAGTTTAAAGGGGGGTGTTGAAATATTAAATTTGATTTGTTATGGAAAATTTTAAAAGCTTCTTGTTATTAAAGTTTCTAAAGTTTTCTTGCATCTACTGTAGTTTGTTGAGAGCTCTTGAATTTTCCAGTAGAATAAGAATTATATATGGAGTCATGTTTCTAGAATTGTTTAGAGAGTCATGTTTCTAGAATAGTCTATGGAGTCCTATAAATAGAAGAGTTCTCTCATCATTTTGTATCAAGCAATAATGTAAGGAATCTACCATCAATAAAAGAAAAAAATTCAACAATGAAAAAGTCTCTTTTTTATATTCTCTCCCTCTTTCTCGTAAAAAATATTCAACAATAACTGCATGCTAAAGAACCATCATATTGCTACTGTTTTTAGGTCGACTCAAAAAAGAATTGTAGCAAGCAAAAGATTCGTGGAAAGAACTGCAGAAAAAAAAGAGAAGTAATGAAGACAGTCAAGTGCCACTTTGTTGGAGAAAATCTCTTCAGATGATCAGTCTAAGGGAATAAAAACCCAACGCAGCGGAAAACAACTGGATCGTGATTATAGTGAGACGGAACAAATAGAGATAAACAGCAGAACGGACAGTCGAAGATCAATGCAATGTAGAAAAATAAATAACACGATATTTATAGTGGTTCCACTACTGCAAGGCAGTGTACGTTTACTTGGGGAGAGGAGATTTTATTAATCACTGAAAGATTAGAGTTACAAGATTGATTCATTTTTGGAGGCTATACATAAGAAAAATTTAAAATACAGACAAAATTCTGCAGAGTTTCAGCTCTCTAGGATGGCTCTGAAATTGGATGAAATTAGCTCTCAATTTCGGCTGCCATTGTTATCCAGAAGCTCCCCTATTTATAGAGTAAAGAAATGAGGAGGGGTAGCTGATATATAGTAGCCCTGGGGTTTGGTTCGGCATGCATCTGGATTGGTTTGGCAAAACGCCGAGCGAAAAATTTGGACCGGCATTCTTTTGGTTCGGCAAACACCGAACGAAATATTTTGTTCGGCATTACTAAATTACCGAACGAAATCTTTCGTTCGGTCTTCTTCACCGCTTCAACGCCATGCTGCTCCACAACATCACTGCTCCAAAACATTCTCACTACCGAATGAAAACATTACTCCTCTTCACCGAACCAAATGAGAATCTCCCTCATCAACACCGAACGAGACTTTTTGTTCGGCACTTCCTCATTACCGAACGAAAAATCCTAGCTTCTTTTCAAAGCTTCTCCTTTCTCTTATCCGAACGAGCTCCTCTCTAGGGCTTTGAACAGCTTCTCTTCCTTGGCATCTTCTTCAAATCGCGAATGGTATTCAGGCATCATTCTAACAATCTCCACCTTGATACTGAATTCCAAACAAGCCTTCCAACTTCATCTACACCATCATGCTCCAAGCAATGGATACTTACCCAATGAGCTTCGGCAATGCCATCACCCATTACACTTTGTCAATGAACTCCGGCAAGACCACCGCCCATCAACAAAGTGTTCGAAGTATCCAGTCCGTGTAGAATCTATCAGTTTCCACCATTAAAATAAATATCTCCATGAACCATCTCAACTCTCCCCTCGTGCCACCTTGTGAAACCTAGCACTTTATTAAGTGAATCAAGTCCGAGCAATGCTCGAACTTAGCAACAGGCAACGACTTGGTAAACATGTCTGCTGCATTCTCCTTTGTGTGAACTTTCTGAAGACGAACTAGCTTCTCTGCACTCATCGAGACAAGGAACGACTCTCTCACCTCAATATGCTTCGTCCTGGAGCTGAATGCCAGATTTTCAGCTAAGTGAATTGCACTCTGACTATCACAGTACACATCCACGCCTTAATATACGAAGCCCAAATCACACAATAGTCGTCTCACATAAAGCGCTTCCTTAGCTGCTTCAACCGCATCTATGAGCTCTGCCTCTATAGTAGACAAAGCCACAATTGTCTACAACCTCGGTCTCCAACTGATCGTTGTCCCACCAATGGTGAACACATATCCGGAGGTTGGCTTCCTTCGATCTCTATCACCGGCATAGTCGGAATCACAAAATCCAACCAAGCTGAAATCTCTTCCTCTACCGCCAAAGACAAGTCCATGCTTTGAAGTACCTCTAAGGTATCTGAAGATACACTTCACTGCTTCCCAATGCGTCTTTTCTAGATTTGCCATGAATCTACTCACCAATCCAACAGCCTGTGCAATGTCAGGCCTAGCGCAGACCATGGCATACATCAAGCTGCCAACTGCACTTGCATATGGGACCTTCATCATATAAGCTTTATCCTTTTCCAACATCGGAGAGCCTTTAATAGAAAGCTGTATGTGCAAAGGAATGTGTGTGCTGATTGCCTTTGCCCCTTCCATGCTAAACCGAGCAAGCACCTTTCGAATGTACTCCTTTTGAGTGAGGCCCAAAAGTCCTAGCTTTCTATTCCTTTAGATTTCCATACCCAAAATTTTCTTTGCTTCTCCAAGGTCCTTCATTTCAATTTCCGCCTTTTGCTTTAGCTTCAACTGTCGATTTCAGCCTTGTCCTTGGAAGCAATCACCATATCATCCACGTACAAGAGTAGGTACACCCACTTACCATTCTTTAAATGCTTAAAGTACACATAAGCGTCTTTGAAGCTATGATCAAAACAAAGTGAAAGCATAAAAGAGTCAAACCTTTTGTACCATTGTCTAGGCGACTGCTTAAGTCCATACAATGACTTCCTCAATTTGCAAACCCAATTTTCTTTCCCATCTACAAAAAATCTTTCTAGCTGCTTCATGTAGATGGTCTCATCCGAGTCTCCGTGCAAGAAAGTGGTTTTCACGTCCAGTTGCTCCAGCTCCAAGTCATGAGCTATGACGACAGCGAGCAAAATGCGGATGGACGTATGCCTCACTACTAGAGAGAATATCTCATCATACTCCAATCTCTTTCTTTGTGAAAACCCTTTAGCAACTAATCTAGCCTTATATCTCCTATACCCTTCACCTTGAACACTCATTTGCAACCTATGGCTCCGCTTCCTTGAGTAGATGGTACCAAATCCCAAGTCTTGTTCTTCTTCAACGACTCTAACTCCTCTTCCATAGCGCACATCCACCTCGAACTGTCACATGACTTCAAAGCTTCATCAAGGTAAAGCGGCTCCTCATGAACCACATGCAGGGCATAGTAAAACTGATCACCAAGGCTAAGGTTTGCAAACTGCTAATCACCAAACCTTTTGGGCGGCCTAGTAGTCCTACGACTGATCCGGGTAGGTACTGCTTCTCCTAAACTCCTTTCAGCTCCACCTTGAACTGAACTTCCTCTAGATTCATGCACATCACCAGCACTACTAGAAGGTACCTGTGGACTATCCTGTGATGTTTCATCAACTGCGTTTTCCTCGACAGCATCAACAACAACTCTACTATTTGGTTGAAACACGAGAACTTCTTCCATCTCCTTAGGCCTATCAAAATCTTCTGATGTGGTAGGCAGCTTCTCCATCGGATTGAACATAGCAGACTCATCAAAAGTAATATGTCTGGAATGAACAATCTTCTGATCAACAGGGTTCCAAATTCGATACCCTTTGATACCATCGGTGTATCCCATTAGTATGTCATTGTATGCTCTAGCCTCCAACTTGTCATCACCTGTATGGTGAACATACATAGGACAGCCAAAAATTCGGAAATAACCAAGATACACTGCTCTACCTCTCCACTTTTCCTCTGGAATCTTCCAATCTATGGCTGAACACGGAATTCGATTTATTATATGCACCGCAGTTGATAATGCCTCGGCCCAAAAGCCTCTAGACAAGCCCGACGTCAATCTCAAGCAACGAGCCTTCTCTAGTAGAGTCATGTTCTTCCTTTCTGCAACCCCATTGGATTGCGGATCTCCGGGTGTAGTGAAATGTCTCTAAATGCCATGCTGTCTACAAAAGTCGAGGAATTCCCTAGAGAGAAATTCACCGCCATTATCAGATCTCAGTATCTTCAACATAGAACCAGATTGGTTCTCAACAAGCGCTTTCCAGTCTTTGAACTTCTCAAAACTCTCTGATTTGGCCTTCATCACATACACCCATACTTTCCGAGAAAAGTCATC
Organism: Allium fistulosum; assembly: GCA_030737815.1. NCBI lineage: Eukaryota > Viridiplantae > Streptophyta > Magnoliopsida > Asparagales > Amaryllidaceae > Allium > Allium fistulosum. Next base: position 76,819,988 of record CM060906.1, read on the forward strand.
AATGAAAGAGATAAAATACTTTGCTCCTCCAAGAGAAGAAGTAGCAACTGGCCCCCAAACATTTGTATGCACGTACTCAAGTACTCGCCTTGATTTATGGAGTCCAACTCCAAAAGATACTTTAGTTTGCTTGCCTAACACACATCCTGGAAAAAATCCATCTTGTCGAAGCTTTCTCCTTTGATCATCTTCCATGTCCGAAAAAACTCTAAGCCCTTCTCTGAAATATAACCCAACCTGAGATGCCAAAGCTTTGTGGCATCCAATGCACGAGAACTATCTACTCCAACACACAACTCTCCAAGAACTATGGTTCCTTTTAGCAAATACAGATTTCGGAACACATCTCCTTTCATAAGAATTAGTGCACCTCTCGAAACCTTCAGACTATCTTTTTCGATGGTTACCATGTATCCCAAAGATGCCAATTGTCCTGAAGAAATTGAGGACTTCCGAAGACTTGGAATGTACCGGACATCTGTCAGAGTGCATATCACTCCGTCAAACATCCTGAGCCTCACTACACCTTCACCCATTGCTCTACATCTAGCATCATTACCCATAAGAATAGAGCTCCCCTCTCATCCAACGAAAGAACTGAAGTAATCCTTATTAGGCGTCATATGGAAAGACGCGCCCGAGTCCAACATCCAATGGTCTGAGATATCAGATACTGCTGTAGACAACAGGTCGTCAGATACAGACTTCTCTACCGCAAATGATGAAGATCTGTCTTCTTCCTTCTTCAAATCTGGACAATCTTTTTTCCAATGACCAGGTTTCTTACAGATAAAGCACTTTCCGTCCTTAGACTTTCCTCTCCTGCCATTACCGGGCTTCCTGGACTTGGAACGCCCTCTAGAGTTCCATATCTTCTTATCTTCTCTACATCTTTCAACAAACAGGCCGTGACTACTACTTCCACCTCTACTTCCTTCACTTATCTTCTTCATCTGATCTCTCAAGCCCTCAGATAGAAGGCCTGACTTCATATTTTCCATTTTCAATGTGTCGCTAGCGAAGATAAGGCTGTTAGCGAAATCTGTGTAACTCTCTGGAAGAGAATATAAAAGAATCATTGTCATTTGCTCCTTATCCATCTTCAAGTCAACAGTCTTCATCTTTATCACGAGATCATCAAAGAAATTAAGATGTTCCTTCACTGAAGTACCCTCTCTCATCCACATGATGAAAAATGTCTTCAGTAATATCAGACGGTTAGTCAAAGATTTCTTCAAGTAGAGATTCTCCAGCTTGGTCCAAATGCCCCTAGCAGTGGTCTCACTGCTAATCTTTGAGATAACATTCTCTCCCATAACTAGTTGTAAAGTAGTAAACACCCATTTCTCCATCTCCTTCCTTTCCATGATTGAGATGCCAGCCATCAACTCCTCAGGGGCAAACACTACTAGATAGACTTCGTTCCTCATTAGAACAGCCTTCATCCTCCATTGCCACTTCTCGAAGTATTTATCCTCATTCCATTTCTCAATTGCCAACTGTGATCCTGATATACATCCCTCTAGTATAGGGTCTTGTAACAACTGGAGTCGCTTCATCTTCTGCCATAGTGTCTAACACTCCTCAATCAACCTTGCAGCTCTGATACCAGACTATTGGGGAAAATCCCTTCAGATGATCAGTCTAAGAGAATAAAAACCAAACGCAGCGGAAAACAACTGGATCGTGATTGTAGTAAGACGGAACAAATAGAGATAAACACCAGAACAGACAGTCGCAGATCAATGTAATGCAGAAAAATAAATAATACCGGTATTTATAGTGGTTCCACTATCGCAAGGCAGTGTACGTCTACTTGGGAAGAGAAGATTTTATTAATCACTGAAAGATTAGAGTTATAAAATTGATTCACTTTTGGAGGCTTACATAAGAAGAATTTACAATACAGACAAAATTATGCAGAGTTTCAGTTCTCTAGGATGGCTCTGAAATTGGCTGAAATTAGCTCTCAATTTCGATTGTAATTGTTGTCCAGAAGCTCCCATATTTATAGAGTGAAGAAATGAGGAGGGGTAGCTGCTATATAGCAGCCCTGGGTTTGGTTCGACATGCATCTGGTTTGGTTCGATAAAACGCCGAACGAAAATTTTGGACCGGCATTCTTTTGGTTCGGCAAACACCGAACGAAATATTTCGTTCGGCATTACCAAATTACCGAACGAAATCTTTCGTTCGGTCTTCTTCACCGCTTCAACGTCATGATGCTCCACAACATCACTGCTCCAAAACATTCTCATTACCGAATGAAAACAGTACTCCTCTTCACTGAACCAAATTATCATCTCCCTCATCAACACCGAATGAGATTTGTTCATTCGGCACTTCCTCTTTACAGAACGAAAAACCCTAGCTTCTTTCCAAAGCTTCTCCTTTCTCTTCTCTGAATGAGCTCCTCTCTAGGGTTTTGCACAGCTTCTCTTCCTTGGCATCTTCTTCAAATCGCGAATGGAATTCATGCATCATTCTAACACACTTGTGCATGCCAAGTTCTCCTATGTATTCTCTTTAATGTTTATATTTTACTTCCACTGTGTGTATTTGTGTACTTTATTTCCAGGTGTTTCTGTTGTAACAAAACCATGCATATGTTGTATTTTGATGTTTGTTTTTTAATCTAAGTTTGATTCCACCGAATGATTCTATTTTTAAGTTATTAGCACTTTATTTTGGAATCAATTACATGTTGTAAGCTACTGAATGAAGCCATGCCTGCTCTGTTTACATGACACCAGTACTACAAACGTGTAATGGTACAACATCAACTACTGAATCGAATTGTTTACTGTAGGACACAAGTTACTAATCAACATCAACTAACAATTTTGTGTAATGGTACAATCGGTTTCTGATTGCATTGTTGCACACAAGTAACTACATAGTTATTAATTTTTTATTTCTGTAGGTTTCCAAATAAATACCAATACAAACGTTCTCTCAACTCGATAATAACAAAAAGTTAAATTTAAAATGAATATACTAAATACAGTTGGTTTACAATATCACTTGGGAATTGGTGATAAAATACAGGCTCTCCTACTAACAACTTTGTACACGAACAGTTTGTAAGTGTTACACTACTAAAACGGCTTCGTATAGCGGTAGGCGTTTGCGATGGCTGGCGACGGCTAAAAAATGCGGTCGTCGCCAGCCGTCGCTATACGAAATATACAGGCTACTTTCCGCAAGCAGAACTTTCATTCCTTTCCCACCAAAATTAAACCCTCCTTCCCCCAATCCGCCGCCCCCCGTCACCGCAGTCGCCGCCCCGCCTTCCGCCGCCTCCAAATCACCCAAATTCGCCTAGGTATGCTTCTAATATCTATTTTGAATGTAAATTTGATGTTTTTTAGGTTTAGTTTAAACCCTAATTAAATTAGGATTTGTTGTTAAATTAGGATTTGTTGTTAAATTAGGTATTAGTAGTGTTGTTAAATTAGGTATTAGTAGTTTTGTTAAATTAGGTATTAGTAGTGTTGTATGTTGATTTGGTAGATTAATTAGTTTATTATCATGAAGTTAAATTAGGTATTAGATTAATTAGTTTATCATGAAGTTGAATAAATGGTTGATGTAGATAATTAGTGTTGGGATTAACATGGTTAGTTGTGTTAGGTGAAAAACTAGTGTATATTAATGATTAACTTGGTTATTGATAAATTTACATGAAAGTAATTCATAGTTTATAAAATTGATAAATTACAAATTTAAGTTGTTAAGTGAATTTAAATTGACAAATTTTTATTTAATAATTAGATTTTTATTGTTTTCTAATTATCTATTTGATAATTAGATTTTGTTGTTTTCTAATTATCTTCATTGATAATTCTTCTATTTATCTTGTTGATTTAGCAACGACTAGCGACAGCCATTTTAATAATTTTAGCGATGGCTAGCGACGGCCAAAATGCAAAAGGTTGTATATATTGTACAAAAATAAAGTTTATACAAAAAGTTAAAAAATGAATATGAGAACATTAAAAATTCTGAAAATATCTAAAAAAAATTTTAAAAAAATTAGGAAATGACTTTAAAAACAACTGATATTGTACTAAAATAATCGATTTTGTAAAGAAATTAAGAAATGAATATAACAACAACAAATATTTCGCTAAAATCTATGTCGTAAAAAAATAAAGAAATGAATATTGAACTAAAATTGTTAATTGAATGTTGAACTAAAATTTAAATATACAAATTGATGGCATACATCACACTACTTTAAGTACGATCCTTTTGTATTAGCCAAGCAAGCGTTACAAGTTTATTTTGTTCCGTATCCATCTTTGAAAAGAGATAAAGCAGATTGGTCTGCTATTTTCAAAACAAAACCAAGGTTTACGTTTGATGGAAATAATATTCCAGATGAAGCAGCATATCAAGCCGATCTTGAACCAAATACAGAAATAATAATAACTTATGATATTGATGTAGGGCCTTTGAATGATGAATCGAACGTCTTATTTGATGCATTCGAAAGTACCGAAGAAAATGAGATAGAATACGAGACTGAGTCTATATCAGAAAACGATGAAGACTGATCGTTATTGATATAATTGTTATGTGATAGTGATTGAAACATGCTATGTAATAGTAAATTTCTATAATTGTTCTGTGATGATCATTTAGTTAATTTTTATCCATGTTTTGTACTAGTAAATTTTTATAATTGTTCTGTGAAAGTGATTGAAACATGCTATGTAGTAGTGAATTTCTATTATTGTTTTTCTATAGTAGATATGTCTGGCAGGAGACGAAGTATGATAGACACGCCATCCCCATCTCGCAGTGCAGGTGGTAGTGGCACTGCACCGGACTTACGTCCGATGGCAGAAGTTGTTCCGAAAAGTGCCGGGTAAGTATCAATTTTCTTTAAAGTATAAGTTTTAAAATCCACTAAACATGTATATCATAACTTTTGCAGGAGCTTTGAGGTGGAGCCATCAGATTATATTCTACAGGTTTCGAGGAAGGCTTTTCAGAGCCGGATGGATGGTTGTTGGCCTCGCTGGAACGACATCCCCCCTCATGTCAAGAACGCAATACAGGCCGATTTACTTGTAAGTACTAGTTTGAATTTCAGTTGTAAATTAATATAATCTATATAACTTAAAATAATTTCAATTTACAGGCTGCAGTCCGCATTGACCCTGACGACATGGACGTTTTCTTAAATCACTGGAACAAAAGAATGAGGAAAAATTACAGGGATACATTGTCCAAGGCTAAGAATTCAGGCAGAAAGCCGAACTGGATGGGTGACGGTGTATGGACTGATCTTCTTTGGCTTTGGGACACTCCGGCAACAAAAGTAAGTAATATATGTTTGCTTTGTTATTTAAATCTAATATAAATCTCGCAAGGTATATGCGTGATAATTTATCTTAATTTGTAGGAATTATCTGCGCAGAACCGGGCTAACAGGAATAAAAATCCTGCATTGCACCGTGGTGGCTCCAAATCCTTCCAGGAGCATAAGAGAGAGTTGGTAATTAAATTTATAAACCGTGTTTACATTTTATTAAAATAATTTATAATCAGATTAGCAATAATATTTATATATTTTCAGGCCGCGAGATACAACCGCGAGCCCACTATGGCCGAGTTGTTCAAGGTGACGCATGCCGTGGAGAGGACTGATGAAGAAGGCAATATTTCGTACGAGTGGACGGATGACAAATCCCAATCCGTAATGGTAAACTTATTTATTGTTAATAACAATATTTTGTCTTATTTTATTTTCAAAAACTTGAAATTCGGTTTTTATCGTGTAAAACAATTGTTTGTAATCGCAGGAGAGGTACGAAGCTGAGCGGGCTCGGGTAGCACAGTCCACTGGTCGGGAAGAGCTTACGCTAGAGGAGGCGAACAATATCTGGGATGCTATTATTAACCCGCCTTCTCGGACCAATGTGCGGTATAGCTATGGAAATCTGGAGGTAAATTTTGACATGTACTAATATATAAATTTACATATGCATATGAATAGTTAAATAATTTTAATAATATTATATATATACTAATATATAAATAATTATGAACTATTTTACAAGCGATGAGATCGCGGAGTGCATATAGGAGGTCCCAACAAGAAGAGGAGATTGCTTAGTTGAAGAAAACAGTGGATGAAATAAATGATTGGAGGAAGAGTTTCTTCGAGCAACAGCTGGATGAGCGGATTGCAGGTTATTTGCAACAGCATGGGAGGATGCCTGGAGAGGATGGCAGCGATGGTGAGGAGTAGGTATGCTTGTTTGCTCATGTTACAGTTTGGTATATACACATTTTGGTTGGTTTGGTGTATATATATTTCGGGATATTATGTACATATTTTGATGACTTGTAGTTGTGTTAACGGTTTGTTTGAGTCAACGGTTTGTAGTTGTGGTTGGAAAACTATGTACACATTTTGGTTGGGAAACTATGTACATATTTTGATGACTTGTATTGATTGACATGATATGTATTGTTGTTGGGATTGTATATGATTTTGTTGGATTTATATTGTTTGAATGTATAGTGATGTTATATGATGGATATATTATGGTTATAGTTGATGAATATAGTGTATAGTGGCTGTGATGATGGTATTTGATGGTTGTTGTTTGAAGTGTATATGGGTTCTTTTGCACGTGGCACATTTGCAGTCGTGAGCCGTCGCTAAAGCCGTCGCGATTCTATTGGGCGACGAGGTAAATAGCGACGGCATTTAGCGTCGGCTAGCGACGGCCGACGACGGCTAAAAGCCGTCGCGATTATATTGGACGACGAGGTAAATAGCGACGGCCGACGACAGCTAAAAGCCGTCGCTATCAGGTGTCGTTCTTGTAGTGTTAACGTTGAAAAATTAACATAAAAAATATAAACAAAATTTACAAACTGCTACAACATTTTAACCAAATGTAGTTGTACCAACATATTAATAGATTCTGGTCTGGGTGGGACATGGATAGTTAGGGTAAAACCCGTATCCGTATTAATAGGGCTGGTTCGGATCATACTCGGATCGTGATAGGCCTAGTTGTAATAGCGTGACATGGCAAGAAAATATTATAATATTAGCTCGTGGAAGTGTTGCATACATTTTATAATAATTGTCCGTAGCATCTATCATATTTTCTGTGAAGTGTCGCATGTGCATATATATATAAGCGCACTGGAAGTATCCTATCTTTCCAGCTTTAATGCAAAATACTTTGTAGCAAAAGTGGTTCATAACTTTCATATAATTATTCATAGACTTAATAAATGGCTAATCACATCCTGATGTTCCCCTTCTACGCACAAGGCCACTTGCCAGTGATGCTGCACCTAGCCGAACTCCTGTCTAACCATAACATCCACATCACCTTCATCAACAACAACTTCTACAACTTCCCAGTGCACACCCCACGCAGTCTCGAGTATTACTCGGGGCTACCCAATTTCAGGTTTCTTTCCCTTAACACCCCTCATGGAGAACTTCCCAAATCCTTCCATGAACTGATCGGCCAGGAAGAATCGAGGAGAGTGAGTTGCAAGGATGAGTACAGAAGAGTGTTGGGACCCTTACATGGGTGGCCAAGAGTAACTTGTGTTGTAGCAGATAGTTTTGTATCCCTTGCTTTGGATGTCCCTGACGAGTTGGGCGTTCCCATCATGATTTTGAATATTCCTAGCGCCGCTAGCGTTTGGTTTTATTATTGCATGCCCGCTTTTTTGGAAACCAACGACTTTCCTTTTCAAGGTATACGTAATTACATATACACATCGTTCCTCTCATGTAATTTATATCTGCGCAAGGTAGCAATTTTCTTTTCTTTCATTAGATGACTCGGATTACGACAAGGATGTTCATGGCGTTCCTGGAATGGAGGGCATACTCAGACGTAGAGATCTACACAGTTTCGTTACGGAAGCAAAATGCAAGAACGATCGAGCGCTCCAATACATGTTGACCACAGGCAAAAACCTCTCCCGTGCGAAAGCTTTAATATTCAATACAATAGAGGCAGCTGAGCTCCCCATACTTTCCCGCATCCGCTCCATCTTCCCAGCTAGGTACACCATCGCTCCTCTCCACATGCTCGTGGATCGTCGGTTAAAGCGTGACATGGTCAAAGATGATAGGGTGGATGGAACCAACAATAGTTGTTTATCATGGTTGGACTCCAAACCAGTCGAATCGGTGCTGTACGTCAGCTTTGGAAGCACCACGAGGATGTCAAAAGATGGACTTATTGAGCTTTGGCATGGACTAGTAGACAGCGGGTACCCGTTCCTATGGGTGGTGCGGAAAGATTTGCTTATAGGATCAGAGGATGACGATGATTCATCGATGGAGAAGCTGGAAGAAGCAAATCAGTTGTTACTGGATGCAACAAAGGAAAGAGGGTGCATTGTGGGGTGGGCGCCACAGAAAGAAGTGCTAGGGCATCCATCTGTAGGGAGCTTCCTGACCCATGGTGGATGGAATTCAGTTCTAGAAAGCATTGGCGCAGGAGTGCCCATGATATGTTGGCCGTTTCTAGCAGACCACCCGATGAACTGTCGTTTTGTAGCACAAGTGTGGAAGATAGGCCTGGATATGAGAGGCCCCATGCGAAGAAATGTCGTGGAGAAGGCCGTGAAGGAGGCTATGAAAGGAGATGGTGCCCGTGAGATGAGGAGGTCGGTGGCCCTTTTAAGCAAGTTGGCTCAGCAAAGTGTTGAGGATGGAGGCTCTGCTTCCATGGATTTTGAGGCACTTGTTCAACACATTTTATCTTTCGGTGTTTGAAGGAGAAGATTTTCAACAGAATAATCAATGTCAATGGTACATCTTATTATGTGAGAAGCAATACTGCTGGATTTGAAACTTATGTAAAGTAAACGACAATCTTTCAATTCAGGAGAATTGGCATAGATTATATACTATAACTAGTGCGAACTCGTACTTCGCATACGGATTGTAGCTATATATTTTTTTCAATTATCAATGTATCTTTGTTTGTTTTCTTGTAGATTTAACATTATGGTGCTAATTAAGTTGTACATTTCAATTGATTTTTCTAATAAAATGTTTAAATTTAAATTGCTAGATAAAATACACTTTGGAGAATAAAAATTGTTAAAACTTTGAGTTTTCGGGGTGACATAATCACATTGGTCTATTTTTAGATAGAATTTTCTAACTTTGATAATTTTCATAGCTAAACATGAAGCCAAAAAAATTATCCTAAGTATTGAATTTTTCTTATATTCAAAACAGAATATTTTACCCATGCTTTACAATGCCTCATTGTTAAGGTCAAACTTATTTCTCATGCACAGGCTTAAATTATTGTTCTAAACATATTTGTAGACTTCAATTATAATTATTTGCACAACAATCAGTGTGAACATCTAAATGTATCCATACACGCAACTTATAAACAAAAGAATCCATCTTAATGTAGTCATTCAAGCAGTAGCTCTCAATATATATTTAACAACCATAAGGTAGTGAAAGTTGACTGTAAGAACTGAAATTTTATTTTTATCCTTTACGGTCACATTAAGTTTTCGTTGCATCTACTATACACATATGACAACAACAATAACAATAATTTTATAAAAAGGAATACCTACGCACCTAGTTATAAATGATGCCTAAAAAAATTGTATTCGAAGACAAATCTTTGACACGGAATATGTGCAATTTCAGCCTAAGGGAAAAAGTTAAACAACTAAAGTAATTATTTATGTCTCTTTGTATTTTTATATATGTATATATTAGATGCACATAGGCAACTTAATGCCTTTATCCCCAAGTAATGATGATGACAAACCACTCTGTCTCCCTACAAAAATAAGAAATGAAAGTAGATGTAATCACGTTAAACACAAACAACATTGAGTAGCATACAGACATATATGAAACTATGATAGCTACAGTTTGCTAGGGTCCTCCATGACTTAGGATACATTAAAGTAATATGTAGGGTCTGAAGTACACATGCTTATTCACTAAATAAAATAAGTCACTATAGAAAAGACAACCATATTAGTGAGACTGAAAGCAGGTTATCCAAAGCGAGGAAACTCTCTAGAGGCCAATGAATTTTAGTGAATGTCCCGTGTCAATAGAAATAGAGCCTATAGAGGCTAACGTACCTTAAATAAATGTTGTATTAATGGAAATAAATTATGATTTTACATAAACGTAAGATAAAGCCTTCCTCACGGTGGACGACTATGTGCTGTGGGTATAAGTTTGTTGAATGTTTCATTACCTAATTTCTGAATTTTTGGCATATGTTTCTCCATCTTTATTTTTGCACAGTACTATCTCATGCCTATTGATCATATTTTATGTATATAATATCAACAAAAGCACATCCTTTTTGTTGTTTTTCATATAGAAAAATCTACTTTGTTCAATTTACTTGAATGATTGTTGCCGTAACTCCTCATTTAAGGTTCTGAGTAGATCTTGTATCAACATCACTGTTCGAAAATAACAATATAAAGTCCCATTAAATAGTAGATCATCATGTCCAATTTTTGGTAAAGGACTATATGCATATAACTATTAAAATAAAAAAATAGGTCTGTGCCTCTACTGAACTAAGCTTGAATGTTAGGCAACTTGCCAATTTTTATTATCCTGTCTAAAATATGATATTAGTTCTAATGAAATCAGATCCTTTCTATCTAGGGGAATTTTTCCATACACCCTTATAATTAGAAAAACTAAGCTTCAAGTCCCTACAAATTTCCTTTTATAAAATATATTAGTATTTTCAGAAAAATAAGTGTCATTCAAGGGGTGTTTGGGTAGTCGTACTAATCTGTTTGTTAGGAATATTAAATAGTTTGATTTCGATATGTTTTTAGACACATGCATTTGTCTCCCTGTTTTGTTTCCATTAAATCATCCCTATATACATGTTCGCAGCAAATTACAATATTTTAGAAACAAAAATCCAAGTAAAAGAAGCTCACAAATAACATCACAAAAAAGGATTATAGCATCTTTTATGCTAAGGATTAATAATATGCCTTATTCAATAGAGGTGATTTGTGTGTGTGTGTCTGTATGTATATATATATATATATATATATATATATATATATATATATATATATATATGCAAATATTGGTTCCTTAACTTATTCGTTTTTAAATCTTCAAATTAAATACTCTATTCACTGCTTAAAAACACACTTTCCTAAATTGTTCTAGTATACATTTAATAGTGGAGCAAGTGGAAACTTTCTCGGAAATTAAGGAAGAAAAGATAAAAACTTATAACAAAGCAGCATGCATATTCAAATTCTTCTGTAAATCAGCCTTGCCTGTTTATTTTGTTTCCAAGATATCATTCATAAATAGTTTGATTCTGGGTATTTGTAAATACATCACTATTTTCTGAATAGGGAAAGTATGTTTTAGACACATGCATTTTATACGAAATTGCAAGTCTAGTTAAGGAAACCCATGTGGATCCAATTATCCAATTATATTTGTGAATAAATCAATATAGTGTTAAAAGGTAGTATAAAAAACTCTCGGATATTATCAAAACAAAAGGTATATAACAACTTTTATGCTAAGATTTAATAATTTACCTAATTCAGATATAGGTCTCCTTAACTTATTCTGTTTTTTATCTTCAAATTAATTATTTTTTCACATATATTTCATATATTTCACATTCATGTAGGCTTGACTATATATGATCTTGACCACACCTTATTCACAATTTCAAACCAAAAGGCACACCATTTTCTACCAATAAAGTGCAATAAATGTGACATAGTGACAAAAACAAATGCACGGAGGATGGATAAAACCAAGACAACAAAACCTTATTAAATATGCTAAAAGCAATTTTTTGTCCAAAAAATAGAAAATCTCAAACATAGTCAAACATAACATTGTCTCTCGTATAGCCCATCTCTTCTTTTAATAAGACATTGGACTATTTAGTTTTTCCAACATGTATCTTTTGTTCTTCAACATGCAAGAATTCAATATCTCTCCAATTTATATTAGAAGTTCATGTCTTTTACCAACTATATTCATTTTAAGATATGTATCATGTACTTGTATTTTCTTTTCTAATTACATATAAACCAAGTTACTGACCATACACATGTTCTAGTTAGCTCCTTTTCTTTAAATGTAAGATGTGAAGGGTTTGTTAGTCTATTGCGTAATATCTGCAAAATATAAATCAATAGGTAGTTATTAACTTAAAGTTTATGTTGATACATTGAATCGTGTGACTTTGTTACCAAGTAATTAATTTCAAAAGCTAAAAATGCAAACAAAATGGAGAAATTTCATGGGCTAAGAAAATCTTGAAAAATGGGATCAAAACTAATAAGAAGAAATTATAATCATGCTGAAATCTATATTGACAAAAGATTTATAAATATTGTTATGAATAAAGTTTTTCAGAATCCTTAGATATAGAAAGGTCAACAAAAATGATCAAAGCATATGAATGTTTGCAGTATGCTAAAATTATACATGGTTGAAGTATTATTCATAAAGCCATCCCTTTTCTCTTCAGCATACAATTCATAAAATGAATAGGTCTAAAAATTTTAAGGTTCAGCATTGAGACTGTCGTATGTTCTACAGTTCTAGTCAAAGAAAACTGTGATGGAAGTCCATATATGCAATGGTATGAGCTACTATAAACATCAATTATTTAACTTGCAAAACATGAGGTGAAGTACATTCACGTGTGTGAGCAAACCCAAAATATATTTTAACATTGATTGCCAAGTAATATATCAAACCAGACTTACGTGTTTGGTATATATTTGTGAATACCCCTGGATAAGAATTAAAATTGTTCAGAACTAATTCAAAAATTTATTAACATATTAATAGGCTGTACCAAAATTATCCTAACTAAGCATATCAGACTATGTTAACTTGTTAAACATTGTCACAAAAATCCTTTTGAAATGAAAAAAGTCAAATGAAGAAGCAGGACACATGCTCTATATAATGGATTCATGGAATGCAATGAATAATTTTTGAATGTAATTTATTTGTCACAGTGTAATAGAAATAAAAAAAATATAGAAATAAAGTAGTTTAATACTAATGTCTTATGCAATAACTCAAGTGAACCCATAATTATAGTTGACTAGAGATGACAGTTTTAACAATTGACTTAAGCATTCCATTTGATTCAATTTTTTGGCATATGCTTTTAACAATTCCAATCAATATTGCGTTCCTTTTAGCACTAATCTTCTTAAGATGAAATAAGTTATACTCTATTCAACATAAAAAAATTATCAACCTTCAATGCTAATTGGAAGGAACTAAAGATAAAGATATATGTATATATTAGTTCAATTTTTCTGTCCTAATTGCTCGTCTATTATGTCATGCTCATCACAGACATTGATTTATATATCATAACATTATCTTAATAGTACTGTGAGTCCTATTAATAAACTAAAGAAAAATTATGATATAATCCTTATGATAAAAAAATAGTTTTACGTCCCTTCCAATTTTCTTATATAAATTATACCTTAATTTTCAGAAAAAAAGCTTATGTTCAAAAGATATTTAGGTAATTTTACTAAACTTAACATGTGATCTTATGATACATGTCCATAACTCATAATCACCGCAATATACGTCGTAGTGATCACTTTTAAATTTGAAAATGGAAGAAGTAAAAAAGAAAGAAATTAAAAAAAAGATGATGTAGAGAATAGTTTTTAAAAAAAGGGATGTGAAACACATAAGCTTAGAAAAGAAGTATATTTCCCCAATTTCCACTAAATTATATCATATAATGGATGAGTGTAAATTGGACACACGGATAAAAGAAATAGTAACATAGGAATTGAGAGATCCTTTGTGGTGGTTGTTGTATGAAATGAACATGTACACATTATTTAAGCAATGATATAGAGAGAGCAACATTAAGTATCTAAATCATGCAAAAGAGACCAACGATGTCACTTTGAACAATATATAATCTTTCTATATAGGTTTTTCCAATCAAACCTTCTATTTTATACAAAATTAGAGCAATAATACAATAAGCAATTGAGTTATACATTTGATGCGCGCTATGGAAATCTTATAATCTATTGTTTTTGCATTATATATTTTATGAAGTCCTAGGCTTCCTATAATCTGACCGAGGTAAAAAAAGCTGAATATAAGATATAATGTAGATAAAAATTTAAGCATGAAATAGAAGATGGTGTTGTTAGCTTAGCTGAAAATGTAGTTGCATTCATCATGCACACACTTTTCTAAAGCAGCAAATGAATTAAGAATTAACTACTGCAAAGTTCGTTATAAGCTAAAAAAATTCTGAATTTATGTTTTATAATAAACAAAGATTCAGTGTTGTAGAATTTATTCCATTCTTGTGCAACAGATAAAAGTTAGAGTCCACTCAAGCAGTAACTAAAATTTGAATTTTTTTCCGTACCTCTATTAACTTATGTATTATATAACTCGATTAATAATTGAAAGAACTCCACTACATCTCAATACATTTATATAACACAACACTCACCCATTATGTACCTTCAACAATAATTTGATTCCAGATCTAGAATATAGATTGATAGAAGTATGAGCTATAAAATAATATAAATGTTCGCTTGACAACAACACTATCTTTAACTACTTTGTAAAAATGTATTACTTTTATTTACGTGATAAAATAACAAATAAGGTACATGGATCACTTTCTATATAAATATATTGGCTGAGCAAAAAAAAACTAAAGAAGGAATGAAATGGACATGTGAACTTTAAAACATAAAAATAGAAAAATCAAATGAACTAAAAAGCTGAAAAATTCTAGAAAAGAATATTGGCTGATAAAACCCAAGTGAAATTTTTTAGTTTTATAGATAAATTAATCAAATAAAATCAAAAGAATAGCACTCCTTCCCCAGTTATTTTTGATGTATTACTTGTTTTTTAAAGCACTTGGAGAAGGAGCTTTCTATTGCTTGAATCTCTAAATTAAAGTATTGGAAATTTAGACTATTAGTTTCCATGTATAGGTTATCACTTAATAGTTTTTTTAATAAGAAATGGTGTATCCATACTTAAAATTGTTGGAACCTGCCTTCTTCGATTTTAATGCGACAACTATATATTTCAATCTATATACTATAATGTCAAATATTCTTGCAGGAATCTACAAAAGAAGCTATTATCATATCATCTACAAGATTAAAGTTCTCAAAATTCTATTTAGATATCTATGTACAATCTCTGATATGATGATGAAACACACACACACACAAATATACTTTTGAAAATCATGTTTTAAAATAAAATATCTTTTATTATTTAAAAGATATAAAAAAAGGTATTTTCAAAATTATATATTATCTCAAGTTCAAAAGTGCTAAAATAAAGGAAGGAACAAAACAGTACAGAATTAGACGTCTGTATATTATTTCAGACGTCTGACATCAATATCAGACGTCTAAAAGTAATATAACAGACGTCTGAACTCTATGCTTTGAGTGCCTCTATTTTTATATGAAATAGACGTCTGTCAATTTAATAACAGACGTCTGTCATCCTAGACAGACGTCTGAATTAAAAGACAGACGTCTAAATTGACTGTTTTTGTCTTTCTTTTATTTTTTGAATTTCAAAATTTATTCAGACATCTGTCACTTTTATCTCAGACATCTGAACTTGACGAACTGAAGCATCTCTTCATGAAATATCAAAATCTGAAGAGTTGTCTTCTTCACCAAGAGTTGCACTTCTTCAAATAGTTGCAACTATTAAATTAAGACTATTCAATACTATAAATAGAGATGAAAATTCACTATTTCAATAACCAATTCTTTCTATCTATTCTGATCTTATATTGTTATAATATCAAGTGATTTTCAATCTATACTTCCTATCTTTGCACATTCAAATCATCATATCAAGAAGATTATAGGAAGAGTGTACTACATTGACTATATTCGTGTTATTCAAAGAACACACAAGTCAAGAAACAATTTACCAAATTGTATTTGAAGTCCTATTCGGTTGCTTAGGCGGAAAGTCCTGTTCGGTTGCTCAGGCGGTGTAATACCTGTTCCTCCGGGTTAAGTGAGGGTTGTTAGAGAAATTCCAGAAGGAGTCTGGGACTGGACGTAGAACGAGAAGTTCGAACCAGTATAAAAATCCCTGGTGTCTTTTTTACTGCTATTTACTGCTATTTATAATTCCGCAATTGCTAGTCGTAGTTTAACTATATTATCGATCCATATACACTTTCATTTGGTATCGGAGCAAGGTCATCACATAACTATAACACAGTTATCTGATATTTAAATAATATGAACAATAACACTAGCAACAGTTTTACTGAGGGACAAGCCACTACACGACCACCATTGTTTAACGGATTAAATTATAGTTATTGGTCAACTAGAATGAGAATTTTTATGCAAGCAAGTGGATTTGAAACCTGGAATATCATTCAAACTGAATATCATATTCCTACTACAGAGTATGCTACATGGTCTAATACCCAAAAACTAGATGCTACTGCAAATGCAAAAGCAATGAACATGTTATTTTGTGCTTTAGACAAAAATGAATTCAATCGAGTCAGTATCTGTAAAACTGGATATGAAATTTGGAATACTCTTAAGGTTACACACGAAGGAATAAATAAAGTAAAACAAAGCAAGATCTCTATGCTCAAAAACCAGTTTCAAAACTTTAGGATGAAACAAGGAGAAAGTATTAGTGAAATGTACTCTAGATTCCAGGATATTTATCACTCACTTTTAGCTTTAGAAGTCACTTTTACTGAATCTGATGTTGTATCAAAAATCCTTAACTCTTTAACTGATGAATGGGAACGAAAAGTCATAGCTATCGAGGAAGCTAATGATATTTCAACCATAAAAACAGAAGAGTTAATAGGAAATCTAATGTCCTATGAAGTAAATTTGCAGGCAAGACGAGCACAAGCACAGGACAAGAAAACTATCGCTTTTCAAGCAGAAAAAGAAGACTCTGAATCAGAAGACGATATGGCATTTATAGCTAAGAATTTCAAAAAGTTTTTTAAATTCAAAAAGGGTAATAAATTTGGAAATAATAAGGGTTTTAATAAGCCATCAAGCTCATCTCTTGAATGCTACGAATGTCACAAGAAGGGCCACATAAAGAAAGATTGTCCTGATCGGAAGAAAGAAAATAATCTCAAAAAGGACAAATATAAAAAGAAACAAGCCTTCTCAGTTACATGGGATGATACAGAATCTTCTTCATCAGACAGTGATAATGACAGTGATTCAAAACAAGCCAACGTTTGTTTTGTGGCAACAAATGATGATGTAAGTGATCTAACTTTTGACGATTTAATAGAAATAAACTCTGAATTGTTAGATAAACTTAGAATCCTAAAGAGTAAATATAAAGATGCTTTAGGAAAATTAAATAGAACTGAAATAGAAACTGACATGTTAAAAGATGAAAAGAAAATATTAGAGGAAGAGTTAGTAAAATCTCAAGAATCTTATGTTAATATAACATCTCAATTCACTGATTTAAGCAGTGAAATAGAAAGACAGAAATATGAGAATGTTAAATTAGCAAAAGAGAATTATGATTTAAACTCTAATATTAAAAAACTTGATATAGAAGTATCAAATCTTAAAACAAAACTGGAAAATATTTCTAAAAATGTTTCTAAATTTAATAGTGGAAGAGAGAGTCTCTCTAAAATAATTGAGAATTCTCAAACTTGTTCAAATAAAAAGGGGTTAGGATATAAAAAACCAATACAAAAGCATTCTAAAAATAATGGTTCTTTATATACTAATTTTAAGAAAAAGAAATCTATATCTGCTCAAAAATCTTCTTCAAAAATTATTCATCCAAAATCAATTATGATTTGGGTTCCAAAAACTAATAATAATTTGATTAGGAAAAACTACATTAATTCTTTTATTATGTCTGTACATAAGAATGAAAATTTTATTTTTAAAGGGAACTCTAAACCCAACTGGGTTTGGCTTCCTAAGATTTAACCCTTAGGACCCTATAGAGGAAGTGGGTACCAATAGAATTTCAATATTTTTTGCAGGTACCGATTAAGAAAAGAGGAAAATGGATTCTAGACAGTGGTTGCTCAAAACACATGACAGGCAACAAAAATGTGTTAACTAACATTATCTACTCAAATGGAGGATCTATCACTTTTGGAGATAATTCCAAAGGTTACATCATCGGCAAAGGCGATGTGAGCAATGACGGTACATCTAAATTACCTCTTATTACAATTTTTTTATTGTTAAAAATCTAAAACACAACTTACTAAGTATTAGTCAATTATGTGATAAAGGTTTTAACATAGTATTTTCTGAAAATAAATGCAATAATTTTTATCATAACAAAAATATTATTTTCGAAGGAGTAAGAGATCGTAATATTTATATTTTGAATATGAAAATAAATCATAACACAAATATGTGTTTAATAGCCAAAGAAAATGATCCTTGGCTATGTCACAAGAGATTTTGTCACATTAATTTCAAAAACTATTAATAAATTATCCAAAAATTGATTTAGTAAAAGGTTTGCCTAAAATAAATTTTAAGATAAATAACATTTGTGATTTTGCCTACTAGGAATCAAAGTTTGATTAAACACTTGATTATACACAAAAATTTATGGTCAAATACGTTTTTATTTAAAAAAAAAATTAACCACATTGATTTTTTTTAAAACCAAAAATAACATGTGGTTTACATTAAATATACTTCCTATTCCTCTGGTTTCCCTAAAAACATTCTAAGATTATTCATGGCTTACATTTTCTAATTACTATCAACCATCCATTCTTTCATATATTATGGTAAAGTATCAAATATATATAGTCTTTCGACTTTTGGCTTTCAAAGACATCTTACATTTTCAATCCCTTTCAAATCTTAAACAATGGAATTCCTTCTTGCTATATTTCTTGTCATCATGGTTGGGTCACATTCCGGAGACTATTCAAATTCAGAGTATTCTCCACCAACTACATCTTCCTCCGAATTTGATACTCCTACTCCATCAAATGAACCCCGTCATAATAATGGAAAAGAACTTTCTGGACATACACCTAACCGGAAGAAAGCCAAGAAATGTCTTGACCTCTCACCACGAACTAAGGAGAAGATTTATAATATTCATCATGATCAACAAAATATTATCAATCTACAAAGGGATATGTACTATGAGCAACGGATTAACTCTAGAAAACTTAGCTTACTAGAGTCCATTGCAATAAAATTCTGTGGAAAAGATATCCCAAGAGATATTGTTGCTGAACCTATTTTATACTCTCAACCAACATCATCGGGTTGGAATTCTTGGCAACAAAGTCCTCAACAACCACCTATTTCCCCAAATTCGTGGGATCGTCAACCTCAATGGTCTCCCATTAAACAGTCTGATGAACAAAATCAACACGAATCATCCAAAGGGAAGTCTTCGAAGTCTCCAAAAACTCCAAAAACTCCTAAGTAGATAATATATATATATGACTGTATGTTGATTTGGTTATTCATATTTGCTTTGTTCTTATCAAAATAAATAAATAGTTAAATATTTTTTTACTAAGCCTAAGCAAAAATATTCATCATCAGACATACAGACGTCTACATTTTTTTTCAACAGACATCTGTAAAAACAACTACTTTTACTGTTTTCAGCCACACAGACGTCTGTATCATTTATCACAGACGTCTAAATCAAAGTATAAATTTTCTGCTTACAATTAGCCGTCTGTTTAAAAATAACAGACGTCTGTTATTCAATATAGACGTCTAAACATAAAATTTTCAGACGTCTGAATTTAGTTCAAAATGTTTTTTACTCTCTGTTTCAATTTAAACCTCCTGAGCCGTGTGTCAATATTTTTTAGATGTCTGTCATACGTCTTAGCCGTCTGTTATAAATATTTAGACGTCTAATCTTCTCGTCTTCGAGTTTACTCTACAGAACCTCAGACGTCTGTATATTTTTAGACGTCTGAAACCCTGTTAAGAAGAAAACTATATAAATCATACCAACGGTTTATTTTCTTCTTCACGTCTATTTTCTCTCAAACTCAAAACCCTAGCCTTCTTCAAATTAAAAAAAAATGGCGCCCAAATCCAGGAAACAAAAAGGAGATTCATCTCAACAACCTCCTCATATTCTTCCTTCGGAAGATCAAACTGCAGCTTGGTTATACCACAAACCCCGAAGTATGGCTCGTTACAAGCATTTATCTTCTCTACCATCTTTTCATGGTATTTTTCATGATCTTGATCATTTTCCTACGTACAAACTTAGACTCTATACTGATAGATCTCAGATTACAAGTCTTATTGATTTCAACGATAATCAAGTCAACATTTGTAGACTTAGTGTCTTATTATTTCTTGCAAATGTTAACAATCCAAAAATTAGACTTCATCGAGATAAAGGAACGCTTTGGACAAGCGTATTTGGAAACATTTTGCAAATAACTCCTTCTGACATTGGACGAGTTCTAAAATGTAGCTCGGATGGAGTCGACTTAGATGACTTTAAGTTAGAAGGAGAGGAACTTAAACAAATAGAATATTATCTTTTTGAACCTGAAAAGTCCACAGATAGATCAAATCATCTTCGTCCTCGACCTCGATTATTGCTTAGAATGCTAATAAAAACAATTTTTCCCCGGCAAGGAAGCCATGAGGTCATTTACGATGATGAAGATAAGGCGCTTCAATCAATTTTATCAAATACTCAAATCAATTGGGCTCAATACTTTTATGATGCTTTTCGTACTTATCATGACTCCAAGAAACGTTCAATTGTCTATGCTCCTTATATTACTCGAATTCTATCTGCCTTCTCTATTCAAAGTCCGTCAATTGAATTTGAAAAGATCAAGGTATCCAACATTCGCTTCTTTAGTTTGATGGGATTACCGGAATCTCCTCCGACATTTCCAACATATAATGATTATAAAGCGGAACAACTAGCTTTACAAAAAGAAAAAGGTAAAACAAAAGTAGGCAGTTCCGGAAATGTTGGAGATGAAGGAGATACTGAACAAGAAAGGGATGATGAAGAAAGGGAAGATGAAGAAGAAGAAGAAGATGAAGCTTTTGAGCAAGCTTTTATCCAAAGTTCAAACTCGGAAAATTATGAAATTGAACTAATTTCTTGTACTTCACGCACTTATACTAAAAATGAAAAGCTCAAATCCGACATCACTATCTCTAAAAATCAAAAGAAAATTTCTCAACAAATAGCACAAGGCTTTTCTTCCATCAATTCTAGATTCGATGTTTTAGATGCCAAAGTCGAAGAGAATGCACAAGAAATGAAAAATATCAAGACAATTCTTCGTCAATTATGGAAAAAGTCTCATGGATCTTCTCCTCCTTCTTCTCCAACTTGGGGAGAATGGTGAATGAAGATGGTTTTCTTTTGGTTTGTCTTTTGGTTCAAACAAATTTTCTTTCATAAATTTTTTTTTTGGTTGTGTTTAAAACTTCTAAGTTGATTGTATAATTTTATCTGTCTTTCTTAGTCAACTGTGTTGGGTAAACAAATGCTGTGTCTTAAACATTGATTTGTTATTATCATTTTGGTACATGCTTGGTTTGTTTACATTTCTTAATTATTTTGTTATTCACAGCTTTGTTACTTCTTTTTTATCTAACCAACCCCAACAATTCTTTTTTGTTAATGACAAAGGGGGAGAAATAATAACATTTCTGCTATATATTATGGTCATATTGACAGGGGGAGCAAAAGGTATGGTTATACTAATCGTTGAATTATATAGTTGTCATCATCAAAAAGGGGGAGAATGTTGGAACCTGCCTTCTTCGATTTTAATGCGACAACTATATATTTCAATCTATATACTATAATGTCAAATATTCTTGCAGGAATCTACAAAAGAAGCTATTATCATATCATCTACAAGATTAAAGTTCTCAAAATTCTATTTAGATATCTATGTACAATCTCTGATATGATGATGAAACACACACACACACAAATATACTTTTGAAAATCATGTTTTAAAATAAAATATCTTTTATTATTTAAAAGATATAAAAAAAGGTATTTTCAAAATTATATATTATCTCAAGTTCAAAAGTGCTAAAATAAAGGAAGGAACAAAACAGTACAGAATTAGACGTCTGTATATTATTTTAGACGTCTGACATCAATATCAGACGTCTAAAAGTAATATAACATACGTCTGAACTCTATGCTTTGAGTGCCTCTATTTTTATATGAAATAGACGTCTGTCAATTTAATAACAGACGTCTGTCATCCTAGACAGACGTCTGAATTAAAAGACAGACGTCTAAATTGACTGTTTTTGTCTTTCTTTTATTTTTTGAATTTCAAAATTTATTCAGACATCTTTCACTTTTATCTCAGACATCTGAACTTGACGAACTGAAGCATCTCTTCATGAAATATCAAAATCTGAAGAGTTGTCTTCTTCACCAAGAGTTGCACTTCTTCAAATAGTTGCAACTATTAAATTAAGACTATTCAATACTATAAATAGAGATGAAAATTCACTATTTCAATAACCAATTCTTTCTATCTATTCTGATCTTATATTGTTATAATATCAAGTGATTTTCAATCTATACTTCCTATCTTTGCACATTCAAATCATCATATCAAGAAGATTATAGGAAGAGTGTACTACATTGACTATATTCGTGTTATTCAAAGAACACAAAAGTCAAGAAACAATTTACCAAATTGTATTTGAAGTCCTATTCGGTTGCTTAGGCGGAAAGTCCTGTTCGGTTGCTCAGGCGGTGTAATACATGTTCCTCCGGGTTAAGTGAGGGTTGTTAGAGAAATTCCAGAAGGAGTCTGGGACTGGACGTAGAACGAGAAGTTCGAACCAGTATAAAAATCCCTGGTGTCTTTTTTACTGCTATTTACTATTATTTATAATTCTGCACTTGCTAGTCGTAGTTTAACTATATTATCAATCCATATACACTTTCAAAAATCAGATATATAAGTTTGTGTTTAAAAGATCAAAATTGGAGCATAACATATGCTGCAAGCCATTTACATACGAACTTTTAATTCACCTTAGTCTATATGTATTTATTTACACGTACAAATATGCGCCTTAGAATTAATACACCAATTAATTTCATTTAGATGAATTAGTGAGACAATTTACTTATATGTGACTTACTTATCCATAATCACTTATCTATAGACACACGTTAAGGACTGCTAACACATTTAAACTCAGTAGATCAAGTTGAATAGAAAAGCTTCTTTGCATAGTTGTGTATTGTCTAGCAAGGGATTTCAGATATGTTTATTTTACTGATGAGCTTATTCCTTAGATAGCTAGGCATGTAGGATCTAGTTTAATTTTACAAAAAATGAACAGTCTCCATCAAATTGTTTCTTGTATTTTGATAAAGGCTATAAAAAGGAGTAGAAAATAAAAAAACAAAGCCAATCAATAGGAAATAGAGGTGTCCTCATAACTATACCGTTAGAAATGAATAAGATATTGGATGAGTTTCAAAAATATTGATATACATACCTTTGGATAGTAGGTCAAGCATGAGCTGGTAGATGCTAAAATGGCACACAATTGTTACGTATACCTGCACCATTTTCATTATAGCTAATATCTTTCTAGTATAGAAGTAATCTAACTGAATTTATTGCACTTCACTCTCATCATCATGGCTGAGTTAGTATAGTATATAAAAACAACTTATCATGCTGAATGATGAATGATAACATATGCATTTAAGACGTTTTAAAAATGAATAGAACATTATGTAGATGAATATAAGGTAAACAAAAAAACATGATAATTTTTTATGTGTGCACAATTAATACATATATCAAAATTGTCTGGCATAATATTTTTCTAAGTTATAACAACTTTACCCATGCTTACAATACGGATAAAAAAATGTATTATTGCCAGATTAGAAACCACAAACTGAAATTGACACGGTAACTGAAAATAAATTGCAGTAATAGCACCCCAAAGAGATTAGTGGGAAGAGATTCAAAAGTAGCCAGTAAATAGTACTATTAATGGTTTAATCTGATAAATATATTAATAACTTAAGAAATGAATAAATGGACTCTGAATATAAGACAATTCGAGAAAACACCATCATAATCCATTATGATATTTGACTCGTATCATTTGGAAATTAACATTTCAAAAATGCACATGTGAATTTGAGGAGTCAGGAATAAAAGTAAGGGACAAAATTCCATGTTAATTTGAAACAATGTTTACATGAAAACCTACTAAAAGATGAGTGGCAATGATATGTTCTTAGAAATGCAACGATACCCAAAATTTTGTGGTAAAATCACTGTTAATTTAGCAAAAAATAGTAGTGTATAGGATAACTAATTGATGAATAAATAAAAATCAGTAGCAACACATGATAAAAAAAGAAAATGGAAGTCCCTAAATCAAATTAGTACCAAACTGACGCAGCGGATTAAACAAAACAAACTTCAATCGGTGAAAGTAGTAATCGGTGGATTGGAAGATACTGAAATGCCCAAATTCGTTGATCCGAAGATACCGAATTCTAGCTATCCCGAACTCGTTGATCGCGCACGATACCGGGTTTAAAGATCTTCAATTCTTCAAGCGTTGATCAAGCGCATTTGATTCCGCGAATCGGCTTCTACAATCGTTGAATCGAGCGCACTCGATTAACCGAAAGAGGAGATAGGAGATTACACTCAACTGCCAATTTAGATGAAAGCACACAGCAATCAAAAGAGAATTTTATTCCAAAATCAACAACCTTTACAAATGATATAACTCGCCTATTTATAGGCTACAACACGCAAAACAGAAAATTATACAAGTCTTAAGTCGGTGACGACTTATCCCCTACGACCTACGACTCATCATGAGTCGTTCACAACTTATCAGATTACAACATAACATCACGACTTACGACTTATACAAAACGACTTAACAAGATGTACAAAATAACAACTACAACCAACAACACACGACTCAACATACTCCGACTTATGACGCCTCCAAAGTATACGACTTATTACAAACAGACGACTTAAAACATAGCAGCATCTTCACGCGACTCAGGCTTGGACGACTTAGGAAATAACTTCAACGACTTAACCCAGTTTCCGACTTAAAGAATCCAGTCGACTCAACTAAGTCGTAACTCGTTGCCGACTTATCACCTTCGTAGCTGACTTAACACTTGTGTATTCTCCTCCTTGAGTCGTGGGCGACTCATCTCCCTGTTAAGTCGTAGACGAGGTATAGTTGCTTCGTTAAGTCGTAAACTCATCGCAACTTCCCCTTTGGTTTTCCCGTTGAGTCGTGGACGACTCATCACCGCCTCCTTAAGTCGCGTACGACTTACGCCTTGACGACTCATCACTGCTTCCTTAAGTCGCGTACGACTTACACCTTTATCTCGTGGCGCTCCTTTAAGTCGTGGACGACTTATCTCGACTTCCTTAAGTCAGATACGACCTATGCCTTGCGCTGCATCATCCTCCCCTGGTTGAGAAAAATTCGTCCTCGAATTTGTGCCTTCCTCCTCTACGACACAATCAACTTCCTGATACGGTATGAGATGCTTAACATTGAATACATCAGAAGTGTACACGTCTTCTGGCAACCTCAACTTATAAGCATTTTCGTTAATCCGTTTCACGACTTGTACAGGACCAATTTTTCGCGCCTTCAATTTGTTGTACGTTCCCACCGGAAAACGATCTTTTGTCAATACTGCGTAAACCAAGTCTCCTTCCTCGAAAATCACACTCCTTCGCTTCGAATCTGCAGATCGTTTATATTTCTCATTTGCCTTTTCCAATCGTTCTTGGACGATTTTATGACATTCAGTCAATCCCTCAATAAAATCAGTAGCTCTTTTAACTGTTCCCTTCGGCTTTGGAATCATTACTAAATCCAACGGTCCTTTTGGTAGGTTAGAATACACAATCCGGAATGGACTGAACCCAGTACTCCGGTTTACTGCATGATTGTGTGCAAATTCTGCTTGACATAGCTTCAGATCCCAACTCTTTAAATTGTCCTGTACAAGACATCGTAACAAATTCCCCAATGATCTGTTTACCACCTCAGTCTGTCCATCAGTCTGCGGATGATAAGCACTACTAAACTTCAGCTTCGTTCCCACCATTTTCCACAGACTCAACCAAAAATGACTCATAAATCGAGTATCTCTATCCGACACAATAGATTCTGGCAATCCATGAAGTCGATAGATCTCCTTGAAAAACAACTGAGCAACATGAACAGCATCTGCCGTCTTTTTACAAGCAATAAAATGTGCCATTTTCGAAAATCGATCAACCACCACATAAATGGAATCGTTACCATGCTGTGTCCTTGGTAATCCCAACACAAAGTCCATACTCACATCAACCCATGGTTTAGTTGGTACCGGTAACGGCATATATAATCCAGCATTAGTTGCAGTTCCTTTCGAAACCTGACAGATATGACATCGCTCCACAAACCTTTCCACCTCTTTCCTCATTGATGGCCAAAAGTAAGATTGTGAAATCAACTGTAATGTACGGTCTCTCCCAACATGTCCTTCTTCATGTAGCTCTTTTACAATCTTCATTCTCAAACTACAATCCGGTATGCACAATCGATTTCCTTTGAACAGAAAACCATCTACCATCACGAATTCATTCGTCTCCCCATTCTTGACTTTATCAACAAACTTCATAAAGTAAGGATCTTCCACAAATAATTCTGGTAACATGTCAAACCCCGTCACTTCAACCTTCATTGTTGTCAACAAATGATTCCTCCTACTCAAAGCATCAGCCACACGATTCGTCATCCCTGACTTGTGTTTAACAACAAAAGTAAATTGTTGCAGATATGCAATCCACGATGCATGTCTCGCTGAAATCTTGTCTTGCCCTTGTAAATGCTTTAATGCTTCATGATCAGTGTAAAGAACAAACTCCTTCTGAAATAGATAGTGTCTCCAGTGTTTAATAGATTGCACAACAGCATAAAATTCCACATCATATGTACTGTATCGCATCTTTGCTCCTGACAACTTCTCACTGAAATATGCAATAGGACGTCCCCTTTGACTCAACACCACTCCAATTCCAACCTTCGACGCATCAGTATGTAATTCAAACAACAATTGAAAATCAGGCAATGCTAGAATTGGTGCTGTCGTCAACAACTCCTTGATTCGTTCAAAAGCAACTCCTGCTTCCTTCGTCCATGAAAATTGTTTACCCTTCATACAGTCAGTCACAGGTGCCATCACACTACTAAAGTGTGGAATAAACCTTCGATAAAATGAAGCCAACCCATGAAAACTACGAACTTCCGTTATCGTCTCGGGCTGTGGCCAATCTCTAATCGCTTCGACTTTACTTTGGTCAACCTGTATTCCTTCTTCCGATACAACATATCCCAGAAATAAAACACTCTTCGCCATAAAAACACACTTCTTTGTAGCAGCATAGAATTGTTCTTCACGAAGAATAATTAACACTTTCTTCAAATGTTGAACATGCTCTTCTGTACTCGCACTGTAGATCAGAATATCATCAAAGTAAACCACCACAAATTTTCCAATGTACGGTCTGAAAATTTGATTCATCACCCTCATGAATGTACTCGGTGCATTCGATAGACCAAACGGCATTACCAGCCATTCATACAAGCCTTCCCTCGTCTTGAATGCTGTCTTCCATTCGTCCCCTGGTCTAATGCGAATTTGATGATAACCGCTCTTCAAGTCAATCTTAGAAAATATCACGGACCCATTGATTTGATCCAATAAATCATCAAGCCTCGACATCGGAAATCTGTATCTGACTGTGATCTTATTCAATGCTCTACTATCTGTGCACATCCTCCACGTTCCATCCTTTTTGGGTACCAATAAAGCTGGTACAGCACAAGGACTTAAACTCTCATGTACACGCCCCTGTTCAAGCAATTCCTCCACTTGCCTCCGCAACTCTTCATGTTCCTTCGGACTCATTCGATAATGTGGTCTGTGTGGCAACACAGCACCTGGAACAAGATCTATCTGATGTTGTATATCCCTTAACGGTGGCAATTCCGTTGGTAACTCCTCTGGAAATACATCGTCAAATTCTTTCAAAACTGGTTTAACTTCTTCTGGAATTTCAACTTCTTCACTGCTCTCACGCCCAATCAATAAAAATACTTCAGGCTCCTCCTCTACTTCCTTCACAAACTCCTTCAAAGATAACAAAGTTTTGAGCTCTTCAATCTCCTCCAACTTGTTTTCCTCCTGTTGTCGCTTCTTTGGAACTAGAGTAATCTTTGTGCCTTCAAACATGAAACTGTAACTGTTGGTACGCCCATCATGTTGCACCGCCCTATCATACTGCCACGGTCTCCCCAGCAACAAATGACAGACATCCATATCTACCACATCGCACCAGATTTCTTCTTTATATTTCTTTCCAATTGAAAAATTCACACGAGCCCTTCGTCCAACCTTCACCTCCCCGCCTTTCCTCAACCAAGCTAGCTTGTACGGCTTCGGATGTTTCTCAGTCTTCAATGCCAACTTCCTCACAGCCTCTGAAGAAATTATATTATCACAGCTTCCAGCATCAATAACAAATTTACAAACTTTCCCCAGAATAGTACATGTTGACTGAAAAATATTGCTCCTCAACCAACTACAATCCTCCTCTTGCTTTGGTGTTAAACAGGACCTCTTCATCATGGGATTATAACCTTCGTCTCCCGACACTTCTTCTTCCTCCTCATCAGCTGGTGAATTGGAACATTCAGCTTCTTCATCCTCATCCTCAACCTCCGATATCATAGCTCTCTTCTTCGGCTTTGGACATTCGCTACTATTTGTGGCCCATGTCTTGGCAATTATAACATTTGACACCATTATTGACTTTTGTCTTTTCAGCCTCCTTCACTACTGGTTTCGCAACAGCTTTTGAAACATTAGAACTCCCACTAACTCCCTTCACTGGATTGTTGGAATTTGTAAACACACCACCTCCTCGTCGTCCCTACTTCTCCCAAGCCAACGCTTTCTGATGTGCCTCTGCCACAGATCTTGGATCGAACATATTAACCATATCCTGAATCTGCATTCTCAATCCCCCAATGAATCTCGATGTCAGTTGTTCTTCCGTTTCCATGATATCATTCCTTGCAATAAGCTGATAAAACTCATCTGCGTAGTCATTAACAGTCTTTGTGCCCTGCCTCAAATTCTGCAAACGTTGATACATCAGTGACTGATAATTGTAAGGTAAGAACGTTGCTTTCATCAATTTCTTCATCTTCTCCCAAGATTCAACTTTTGTCTTCCCCATTCGTTCACGTGTAAGTTTGGTTTGCTGCCACCATGCCAAAGCTCTACCCCTCAACCTTGTAGCAACCAACTTCACTCTACAACGTTCTGGAACTTCTTTGAAATCAAAAATTTCTTCAATATTAGCTACCCAATCTAGAAATTCCTCCGCTTGCATACCACCTTTGAATTCAGGAATTTCAGTCTTCATCCTCGTCTCCCATTTGTGATCATACTCAGAGTAATTTCTTCCTTGTCCTCGTCCTTGTCCTCGAACACTACCACCATCATACTCCTCTTCAAAATCAGATGTATATCGTTGTCTATCTCGTCCACCCATATCTCTACTACCATTACGTCTTCCACCATCATCCCTTCTATCTACATTCCTCCGTTCACGATCATTCACGTTCCTCCCACGCCCTTGATCATTTTCAACACTTCTGTCTCGATTGGAATGTGGCGAGACTCTACTACCCCCATGGTTAGATTCAGGTGAAACCCTTCTCCGATTTTGATTCATCTCCGTCATAAGCTTCTCTAACCGGCCAATTCCTTCGTTAAGCTTTTCACTAAAGTTTTCATTGATCCTTTGCTCCATCTCATCAGCTTCTTCTCTTCGATACAAAGCTTCTACGTTTTGGTGACGATTAGCTCTCCTTGGCGGCATACTTGAAAACTTTACCAACACTTCAAATTCAAACACAATTCGAACTTTGATCCAAAATGAAATGGATCGAAAACTTCCACTTTGTTGCAATTTGCGATGAACACGATGAACACAACCTCTCCAAATGTTACGATCCGACCTCTAAACTTCAATACAAAGTCGAACAACTTCACTTGCTCACGGCACAACACTTCAAGCTTCAAAATGATTAGGCTCCAAGTCTCGATCTAGCTATGATTGGCTAGAACAAGCTCTGATACCAAAACTGACGCAGTGGATTAAACAAAACAAACTTCAATCAGTGAAAGTAGTAATCGGTGGATTGTAAGATATTGAAATGCCCAAATTCGTTGATCCAAAGATACCGAATTCTAGCTATCCGAACTCGTTGATCGCGCACGATACCGGGTTCAAAGATCTTCAATTCTTCAAGCGTTGATCCAGCGCACTTGATTCCGCGAATCGGCTTCTACAATCGTTGAATCGAGCGCACTCGATTAACCGAAAGAGGAGATAGGAGATTACACTCAACTACCAATTTAGATGAAAGCACACAGCAATCAAAAGAGAATTTTATTCCAAAATCAACAACCTTTACAAATGATATAACTTGCCTATTTATAGGCTACAACACGCAAAACAGAAAATTATACAAGTCTTAAGTCGGTGACGACTTATCCCCTACGACCTACGACTCATCATGAGTCGTTCACAACTTATCAGATTACAACATAACATCACGACTTACGACTTATACAAAACGACTTAACAAGATGTACAAAATAACAACTACAACCAACAACACACGACTCAACATACTCCGACTTATGACGCCGCCAAAGTATACGACTTATTACAAACAGACGACTTAAAACATAGCAGCATCTTTATGCGACTCATGCTTGGACGACTTAGGAAATAACTTCAACGACTTAACCCAGTTTCCGACTTAAAGAATCCAATCGACTCAACTAAGTCGTAACTCGTTGCCGACTTATCACCTTCGTAGCTGACTTAACACTTGTGTATTCTCCTCCTTGAGTCGTAGGCGACTCATCTCCCTGTTAAGTCGTAGACGAGTTATAGTTGCTTCGTTAAGTCGTAAACTCATCGCAACTTCCCCTTTGGTTTTCCCGTTGAGTCGTGGACGACTCATCACCGCCTCCTTAAGTCGCGTACGACTTACGCCTTGACGACTCATCATTGCTTCCTTAAGTCGTGTACGACTTACACCTTTATCTCGTGGCGCTCCTTTAAGTCGTGGACGACTTATCTCGACTTCCTTAAGTCGGATACGACCTATGCCTTGCACTGCATCACAAAAGCTACAAATTGTAATCATATTAACTCATTAGACGATCAACAAACTTAATTTAGAAGCAGAGATTAGTTTGGTGATTAATATTAGCACCATGGACTAATATCCACTAATAGACCTTTCAAACAGCATTTTGATAATTCCATGTTGGAGCAGTATCGTAGGAAATACAAATAGAAGTTTAATGGAAACGATAAACTAATATATCTCTAGCTTTTAGGAAAATGCGAATATCTAAATTAGCTAACCTGTATTGTGTAGTAACCTATAAAATGGCTGGCTACCTGGCGGAATCAAACTGAGCAAGTATGGGAAAGTCATCGGAAAATAGCAGGGGAGGAAAACGGAGGATGACCAAGCTTCCATCGAAGAACAGCCTTCGGAGATACCCACTCGTGACCATCAACGATCTGCCTGAGGTTTGATAAAGAAAATTTGGATCTAGGGTTAGGGTTAGGGTTAGGGTTAGGTTTAGAGAGAACAGAGAAGGAGATGTGTGGAACAGTAAAAAGAAAATGAAGCGTACGAAGAGAAGAAAATAATAAAAACGCGGCCGTTCATTTCAGAAAATTCTAAAAGGGACTCTGTGTCTTGAAATGCAACTCACTGATAATATAATAGTATAGATAATCATTTCGTTTGTAATTAACGGTTGTGCTAATAGTAATTAGTTTGTAATTAATAGGTATCATATATAATGAGACAGTCCAATAATAAAGCCGAACAATTTATAATAAAAACAATTAGAACAAATACAATAGTTTAAGAATATAAATACAGAGTTATAAATACGATAATACAAATTAAAAAAAAATATAGCGAAGTCTTTCATCAATTATTTCATTCTTTTATATTATCTCGAATCAACGTATATTATTTTCGACATTTGTTTCGACCTGTTCATTCTTTATCTTTCATCGTTTGAATATTGTGATATTCTTCAAGGTATTTTTTAAAATACACTACAAGGGAGGTAGTGCTTTCCAACGGCTCCAAGCCGTTGGCGGCCGTTGGAACGTCATTGGAAGCCGTTGGAAAGGCCGTAGGAATACACTGCAACGTCTTCCAATGCCTTCCAACGCCTCCAACGGCGTTATACCAACGTTTACCAACGGCAAATCTGGCCACGTGGCAAACTTCGTTGACCAACTTGCCGTTGGTATGCCGTTGGAAAACGTTGGTTATGGCCGTTGGTAGCCGTTGGAAGCCGTTGCCTAAGAATAACCAAATGGCCGTTGGTATCCGTTGGAAGCCGTTGGAAATCTGAAACTTTTTTTTTGCCTAGCATCTCCTACTCACCTCCGGCCACACACAATATCATAAATATCAAAACTGCTCCATTTTGAGCGTATATCCAATAACAATCACATATATATAACCAAACACAATATAATAATCAAATCATACACATAAACAACCAAACCGTCAAAACAAACTAAATTCTACATCCATCAAATTAGTTTCTACATCAAAACCAAACGTCATCCAAACCAACCGTCATCATATATACAAACAAAACACATAAAAAGCCATCACCAATCGTCATCCAAACCATCACCAAATTTCTAACACCATACAACAATATATACAAACCATCACCACTCCACACATAAGAAAACATCTCAAACATACCTCAACTCACTCACCAGCAGAGCCACCAGAGGAAGGAAACCACCCGTATTGCTCCATGAACTCCGCCACTTTATTGTTTAGCTGCTCCATTTGTTCTTCACGGCGGCGATCGCGGTCTTGAAGCATGGCGATTTGGGCTCGTAGCTGTGCGATCTCCTCCTTATCTTGAGCCCTCTGGTAGTTCTTCTGCACTACATCAACCTGTAAATATTAGTATATATGTGTAAATACGTATAAATATTTACTCTAGCTAAGCTCACATCTAAAGTGTTTATATATATGATATCGAAATGAACATGCTTCATAAAATTATTTAAATTTTAAATTAAATTACCGATTGGCTTCCAAATCCAAAGTGCCTCCCGTGGGTCGCTGGATCCATGACAGACTCAAATATTGCGTTCTCCTCATCAATGGTCAACTCTGCTCTTCTGGTGTCCTGGAGCATGAATGTCTGTGCATCCTGAAACTTTTCCTAGTATGCAAAATACAATTGAATTTAAATAATGCTATTTTAATAGGCTTAAAACTTTTAGTTCATTATCTTATACTTACATATGCGGCCCTGCTTTGTCATTACTTTCCCAGGTGTACGAATATGAGCCTGAATCGTCAATCTGAGTCACCGCATGCGTATGCGCAAATACATCCCAACGACTGACAGGACCACCGCGCTGTCTTTCCTGAAATATGCACATATAAATATATATATTAAATATTTTTATATAAATGTTTATGTTAATTAATAAATATACTAAGTCCTCGCGGTGATGCTGGAATGACTTAGAACCACCGCGATGTGTGACGGGGTTCTTGCTCCTGTTAGCAGAATTCCTAGTTGACTCTTTCTGCAAATTTAAGTTGAAAAAAAAATTGTTTTATAGTTTTAATTTAAATATTATTTGCGTAGAACAATTTAAATTAAATATATGCTAAATTTACCTGAAATTCCTCATTGGCCCACCAGCGGACAAACTGTTCCCACACAACAGCGCTCATCCAATTTGGCTTGCTTCCACTTGATTTCACAGCATTTAAAGTCTCCCTGTAGTTCTTTGCAATCTTACTCTGCCAATGACGCTGTACAACGGAAAGATCTGCATCCTGGATATCCACATGGCCCTGCATGTTTGATTACATAAGAGTTATATAGTTTTTATGCGTAGTGTAAACATGATTAGATATTTAAACCTAACAAGTAATATCACTCATACCAAAAAGTCCTGCCAAATAGCTTCCTTCACGTTCTCTGGAATCAAGGACCATTTAGGCCAACATTCATTCATCCGACTCTGGTATGCACGCTTAGATAATGAAAGAACTATATTTGATGGCTCTAACGTAAAACCACTGTGTTTAACAGGAAAAAAAAGCTTTTACTATTTTATGACTACTATACTTATAATAGACTGTACGAGAATAAAATCTAATTTTGAAACTTAATACTTACCCAGATCCGTCGGCTTTTGGCTTTAGCCAAATTGTAGTGCGTGGCATCTCCTCTGATGGACCACCGCGATCACGATCTGCAGGACGAATAGTCCCTCTCTGTGAAGAGGAGGGAGATCCAGAATGTGTAGACCCAGATCGTCTACGTGAAGACATATCTATAGAACATGTTACAGACAAACATTATATGAGAACATTAAATGACTATATGTAAAACATACATTATGGCATAACATAAGAAGAGTACGTGACACATATCATACATTAGCATAACATTTTTAATGAAAACATTATAATTTTAAATATAATTACCTTCAAAATGTAGATTATTGATCAGTCCTCGTCAATTTCGGTTTCAGACTCTGTTTCGTACTCTATATTTTGTTCCTCTGTACTCTCAAATGCTTCAATTAATGCATTTGAATCATCGTTTAGAGGTCCAAAATCTGTTTGATCATCTATTATTATTATTCCTCTACTTTCCTCGATATCTGCTTGGTAAGCTTGTTCATCGGGAATGTTCCGTCCATCAAATGTAAATCTTGCCTTTGTTTTAAAAACAGCCGACCAATTTACTTTATCTCTTCTTAGAGATGGGTAAGAAGCATAATAAACTTGAAGAGCTTGTTTGGCAAGTACAAAAGGATCGTAGTTATGATAATGCGAAGTATGTTTTATTTCTATAAGATTATATTTTGGATGCACGTTTATTCCAGAACCTGGAACGCTGCTGAACCAGTTGCATTTAAACAAAAATACTTCTTCTGCAGGTCGTGTGAAATACGACAATTGCAAAACTTGGGTTAGCACGCCATAAAAATCATGTATATGATCATTTGGATCATCACTACCTTTAACAAATACACCAGTATTGTTAGTTAATTTTTCAGCATCGTATTCTTTGGTATTAAATTTATATCCATTCACAAAGAATATTGGATAGGTCTTGACTATCCTTTTTGGTCCCAAAGCTAAATGTTTCAATCCTTCGTCTACAATACCATTTGTCGTATCAAAAACGTACTTAGAAAACCATTTAGAGAATTCTTTGCTGATATCTCCGTTCGGATGTTGTGATTCGTAAATACTGCAATTATACAAGAAATGTTATATTTTGATTAAGATACATGTGTGCATATTTGCATATTTTGATTAAGTATATTACCTAACAAATGGTGCAACTTCAGCACAGTTGAGAAGAATATATGTGTGTGCTACGTGATAATCTCTGTCATCCAACCATACTTCCACACATTTACCAGAAGGCCGACCATGCTTTTTAAAAATAGATATAGTCGATTGACAATCATCTTGATCAATGCCTTCATCATTACGCGGAGCACTTTCAAATGATATGTTCACATGGTCACTAAAATAATGAGAGAAAAAAATGAAGCTTCTTCTTCAATGTATGATTTGCAAATCGAGCCTTCAACTCGAGCTTTCTGCCACACTTTTTTCTTTAGATGATTTAAATATCTATTTCAAATTATTTTAAATCAATTTTTTTATACATATAATTAAACCAATATTTAATGAACTAAATATGAATATACCTTTCAAATGGATACATCCATCCATATTGCACAGGCCCTCGAAGACGTGCTTCAAATGGAAGATGAATAGGTAAATGCTCCATAACATTGAAAAAACCAGGAGGAAATATTTTTTCCAATTTGCATAGCAATATCGGGATTTCTTCCTCAAGTTTACGTAGACGATCAACTTTTAATGTAGTAGAACAAATCTCTTTATAAAACAGACTAAGTTCTGTTAGAACAGTCCAAACTTTTACGGGCAATAGTTCTTTAAAAGCGACGGGTAATAAATTTTCCATCATAACATGACAATCATGACTTTTCATCCCGCTAAGTTTATTGTTCTTATAATCCACACATCTACGAAGATTAGAAGATATACCATCCGGGAATCTTAATCCTTCCACCCATTTTAAAAATATTTTAACTTGATTATTGTCTAGCTCATAGCACGCTTTTGGCTTTTTTGTTTCATTTGGTTTCATATGAAGCTCAGGACGATTACATAATACTTCGATATCACGCCTTGATTTCAAATCATCTTTCGTCTTCCCCTTGACATTCAAAACTGTATTAAACACATTATCAAACACGTTTTTCTCATTGTGCATCACGTCAATATTATGACGAATCAGGAGATTTTTCTAATAAGGCAACTCCCAAAATATGCTTTTTTTGCACCAGTTATGAATCGATGATTTACCTTGAATTTCAATTTGCTTTCCGGTTTCATGTATTTTTGGATAATCCTTTACAAGTTCATAAATATCTTCGCTTGACCAAACCGTAGGTACGCTTAAAGTTTCAACTCTATTAGCTATAAAGTTTTTCTTATCTCTTCTAAATGGATGATTAACATGAAGAAAACATCGATGACAGTCAAACCACGAAATTTTTCTTCCATGAGGTAAAGGAAATGCTCTTGTTTCTTCCATGCAGTAAGGACAAGCTAGGCGACCAGCCATACTCCAACCTGAAAGAATTGCATACGCAGGAAAATCGCTGATTGTCCATAACAAAGAAGCATACATGCGAAAGTTTTTTTTTTAGAAATATCATATGTTTCTACTCCTTCGTACCACAATGTTTTTAATTCTTCAATCAAAGGTTGTAAATAAACATCGATTCCTTGTGTCGGATCATCAGGACCAGGAACAACAACTGTAAGAAACATGTATGGAGTTTTCATACACATCCAAGGAGGTAAATTATAAGGTGTGACAATTATAAGCCAGGACGAATATTTAGAACCAAATTGAGAAAATGGTGAAAATCCATCCGTACATAAACCAAGTCTAACATTACGACTCTCGGATGCAAAATCAGGATATTTCTGGTCAAAATGCTTCCATGCTTCCCCATCAACTGGGTGTGTTAACGTACCTTCCTCTCATATTCTCATACTGTGCCATCTCATATGTTGCGCAGTTATAGAAGATGCATATAACCTTTGAAGTCTAGGAGTAATTGGTAAATAATGCATACGCTTATACGGGACTTCCTTTCCCTTTTTCTTTCTTGGTTTGTACCTTTCCTGATTGCATATTTTACAATGTCTAAGATTGATATCTTCCTTCCAAAACAGCATGCAACCATTTAGACATGTATCTATTTTTTGATATGGTAAACCAAAGCCGACATTAGTTTTTTTACTTCATAATGATTTTCGCACATTAAATTATTGGGAGGCATATGCCGTTTCGCAGCTTGTACAACAGCTGTAAATCCAGATTCTGTGAGGTTGTATTTAGATTTCATCGCAATGTACTCAGCAGTCACTGACAATTGGGTTCCGCTTGTGCAACCTTCCCAAATGGGTTTCTTCGCCGCTTCTAACAAATCATATATTTATTTTGCACCAATATTTGGTTCGTCTTCAGTATTACCATCGTCATCGGCTAATTGAGAAACAGGGAACATTGAACGTGCAGCATCTTCAACCATATGTTCTACGAGATTTATCGTATCAATTTCATTACTCAATACCTCCTCAGCTTCAACACGATTAGATGCTAACGATTCTCCAAGACGATCCCAAACCAAATAGTTCGACACGAAACCGTACTGACGCAAATGAACTCTTACCATTTCTGGTATCAAATGCTTTAACAATTTGCATTTAGTACATGGACAACGGATCTTGTCGTTTCCGTTATTACTTAAAGCGAAATCAATAAATACGCGAACACCATTATTAAAATGTTCACTAATTGACGTTCCACTTTCAACTCTTTGTTTTTTGTACATCCAGCTCCGATCAGTAAAATAATTGTCTATTAACCTACGTATATAGTTAAAAAGTACGATATTAATTTGCATTGACATATTATTAAAACAGTTTACAGGTGAATTTTATAATAACTGATCATTGACTCTATGGTGATGGGTCGTCCTACCTCCCATTACAAATACAATAACGTAATTAAATCGCGTAAATTATTTCAATTTAAATGATTCAACAAAATTTCGGCAGCGCTTCGCTTTAGTTCCCTGAACAGTACACATTTGCGTGTACACAGGGAACATAAACGAAGCGCTGTCGAAATTTTGTGAACCATTTAAAATGAAATAATTTACGCGATTTAATTACGTTATTGTATTCGTAACTTGTCCAATACAGGGACAAATCCAACAAATACTGTATAAGATGAATACAGATGTCCGTTCTGTTAAAAAAACGAATATCCACATAACGATCATATACAATACTTATCAGACGGGGCCAAAAAATATTCTAAGGGTTTTCGAATATATTACATATTCTGTAACATATTATATTTATAAAAAAAATTGACGTTCGATACTATACTTACTGTCATTTTCGATATTTTTTAACCGTACATTATAAAATTAATACACTATATTACTTATTAAAAAAAATCAAAGTAACCGTATGTTATAAAATTAAATATCATTTTCGATATTTTCTAATCTAATGTCATCATTCAACTTATTGCACTGTATTTTCATACAAGCAGCATTCTACACTACGCTATACACACAATACACTATACATCATACATACAATATACTATAATATACAATTAACTTACAATACATAGGTTAATAATAAAAATTAAGCATCAATAAACTAAACTACACATACAATAGTCAATACAAACATATAAATTGCAAATCTAACACTAAATCACCTAATTGAATAAAAAAGGGATTAGGGTTTATACCTTGATTGGAGAGGATTAGGGGTTGGAGAGGGCTTCTAGATGCTACCGAGTGACGTAGGAGGTTGGAATGGAAGTGGGTGGCGAATTGGGGAGGAGGATGGAGGGTTTTGGGTTAGATTTAGGTGAAAATCGAAATGGGGGAGAAGAAGCTGCTGCTGTGAATTTTGTTTCAGGTTTCCAACGGCTACCAACGGCCGCAAACGGCATTTTCCAACGGCGTCCAACGGCTATCTTTTTTATCGCTTGATAATAATCCGGAAAATACTTGCCGTTGGAAGCCGTTGGTCAATGCCGTTGGCGGCCGTTGCCCCCCTCCGTTGGAATAAACAGTAATCCTTGTAGTGATAAAATCAAAATTATGATCAGAATTAGGGACGGATACGGAAGATTTTCATATTAATTAGAGCTCTTTCTGTTTCTTCCGACCGTTGATGGAAAGATAATGTTTTTTCGTGTTCCATCCCATCAGTTCTTGAATTCCACTAATTGAAAACCGCGAAAATAGAAAAATGTGGAATGAAACATGCAAATTCCACTTTTCCTGTGGCAGGAAAAAAATCTGCTCACAGTATATAGAACAACAATATAGAATACTAATTCTCATGTTTCTATAGAACGCAATATAGTACATCAATATAGAACAGCGATATAGAACGTATCATAGTACAGCAATTAGAATGCAATATAGAACAGCAATATAACAGCAATATAGAATGCATTATGGTACAGCAATATAGTATGCAATCTAGAACAACACTCAGTTTCAATGACAAAAACCAGCATTTACAAACCTACAAACCAGAAAAGGCAAATGCAATAAATTCTCAAACTCTGACTTAAATATACAAACAGTTTTAGAGTCTTGAACATTGTAAAATCGAAATTGCCACATTATGCATTGTTAATTACCATTAGCAAATCAACCTCCACAGACTCAAAGTTTAAAGAAAAAAGCGCAAAGAACCACCAAACAAAAGCTACCTGCAAAAGAATCACAAAGCAGCATAACTTTAGATCTTGCATGGAAGAAAAATAGAAAAAGAAGGCAAATTGAAGAAACTAAGCTATGAGCAAGAACATGGTGCATTTAATATATGCAAAGATGTCGATTTACTACTTCAATCAGTTCACACAAACTTACTCATATTGTATATAGTCTTAAAATTTTATATATGAAAAACTCTGGTTATTTTCGAATATGCATATGTTCGACAATTTTAGAGTGTGTTTGGTTTGTCATTGTTAATTTTAGATTTTCGTCCATACAAAAATACGCGAGACGCATCTGTATTGTCGAAAACGGTCAATTTAGAAAACAAAATTAACATACAAAATAAAAAATATTTTTTTTTCATTTTCCGTGTTTTAAAAAATAATATAAGCACGAGAAATAATTCATCCTTCCATTGTTCCTCCATACTCTCCGTCATCTCTCCACCTTCCTTCCACCACCTCCGTCATTGCTTCACTCTTCTCATATTTGACATATATATTTAAAAACATAAAACCCAAAATTCATTTTTAAACCAAATACTACTTTAACTTTTTAATTATACATATCTGTTTAAAAATACCATACCTATTTACTCATCTATTGCGTCATATTCTACGATTGCGTCATGTTCTTCCAATCCTCATTTTTTGGTGGATCCATTCTCTTTACAATTTTTTTTATCTTTGACCATCTCATTAAAATATGTTTTAATATATTTATCTTCTAAGAAAATTCTATCAAATACTTATCTAAATTTGTAGGCAATATCAAGCATTTTATAAGTTGCATTCCATCTTGTAGGGCAATCAAGTGGAACAATAGTCATCTTATCTTTTTTCATCAAGTTGGAAACATGTCTAATTCTATCCAGCCTTGAACAAGAAGAGTGAATGTACTTAACTAAATTTCTAATGCCTTCAATAACTTCACAATAAAACTTTAGTCCATCTTTGACTATCAAATTTAATATATGACAAACACATCTCAAATATAAATATTTTCCATTAAGCAATAAAGAATTAGAATATTCTAATCTTCTTCTTATATAACCAATCGCCGTATCGTTAGCACAAGCCGTTATCAACGGTGATGGTAATTTTTTTATCTACTCCTCATTCATTCAAACAATTTTCTAATACTCTTCCTATTTCATCCCCATTGTGGCTATTAATCTTTGTGATGCTAACTCTTTGATCTCCTATTATACTTTTTAACTTGGCTTTTCTGCCGAAAATAGATCCCAAATAGAGGAGGCACATTTTTTCCTATCAAGTATTATAAATCTTGGTTGAACTTCGGCAAATAATTCCCTAAACCCTTCACTTTCTAACATCCTAAATGATATTTCATTATTAACAATGAATTTAGCCAATGCTAACATACACCTAGTTTGATTAAAAGAACGTGGAACCAAGGATCCACCCAACCTATCTTGAGGTGGCCCCTTGTCCACATCCTTTTTTATATATATAGAAGATTCTGTACATAAATAGAAAAGATGATCTCGGAAATCAGTTGTCCCTTGCTTAGAATCGGCTGTGCACTCCATTTTGTAGTACTTACATAGTGCAATAGTCTCCATTTCTCCATTGTCCTTCTTTTTGAAAATCTTTGTCATGTGCTCCCATACTATTGACTTCGGTTGCCTTGAAGGTTCTTTATACCGCGTTTCACTTTGACTTTGCGTAACAGACGCTATTTGTTATGCTTCGTTTGCTGCATTTGCACTTGATTCACTCGACGCCATGAAAAAATCTGCAGCAAATTAGAAACTGATCATGAACAAAAACAGGAACTAACATGATAAACAAAGCAAATTATGTTGATTGGAGATGGTAATTATTCATGGTTGGCTAATGCAGTGCATTAAAACTGAAGGTAAAAGACATTGTACATAACGTTAGGAGATTAGGGGACTGCATATCAGGTTACATAACAAAAAAAACTAAGACTTCATATACAACTGTACACTCAAACAAAGGAAAACAACTTGTCAATTTAAATGTGAATTGTATAAACATGTATAATGATTTTTTATTCTTATTTTGCAAACCTGTATAAGCATGTGAATTGTCAATTTAAAAGTAAAGTGATAACGAGGGACAAATGATATCATCTTGTTAGTTTAAACACAAGCTGCACATAAACCAACATAAACCAACAGTTCTGAAACTTATTCGGGTTTGGTTCAAAATTATTCGGGTTCGGTTCAAAATAAACAAACATAAACCAACAAAATTTATTAACAGTGTTTATATATTATGGATTTTGTCCATTGACTCATTCACTGAATGAAACTTCCATTAGCCAGAATGCCATGTGGTTTTATATATTTATTAGCGCCAAAATTGGTCACTAACACCCAAATCCAGATGAAAGCACCAAATCACAGTCACAGATCATAGGTAGAATGTATGTAGAGAGTAAGAATGTGAAGAACAGTGAAAATTAATAAGAAAGCAGCAATAACACAGGATTTATAGTGGTTCGGCTAACTCCGGCCTACGTCCACTCCAGAAATTTCCTTTTTATTGATATGAGAATCAATTACAGTTACAATCCAGAGTTTTTAAAGCAATAATGGCAGAGTAGCCTTAATGGGGAAGTAGGAGGAAAACAGAATGAAGATCTCTTTTCTGAAGCCCCGCCTGCTGTATTTATAGGCAAAACCCGAGTTAATGGGTTTCTTGAGTGGTCCGGACCCATCAAGATCATAGCCGACCCCAAATCTATCATTACGACCGACCCTAAGTTCCAAGATATGCCGACCAGATATTTCCTAGGTGATGGCCCGAAGCATGCCTACCTGTGACTCGAAGCAAATGAGGCTGGGACTCGAAGTGACTCAAAGTCGATCCTCCTCCTTCAAAACACCGATCATATCCATGTGCCGACTTGATCCTCTTTTAGCCGACCCTATATCAGTTGGACCGACCCGAAGTAAATCCACCTTTTGCCTAAAGTAACAGGCTCAACGACCCAGAGTAACATGCTTCATGACTCGAAGCAACCTCATTCCCTAATTCCAAAATGCCGAACCACCGAACAGAGACCTGAATCTCACCGACCCAAAGCAACCTAAATGTGCCAATCCCAGAATGTTTCCGACCCCATTTCTATTGCCGATCCAAGGAAATAAGCTTGCCGACCCGAGGAAAAAAGCTTGCCGACCCGGAGTTTGTCCTTAACTCATGTCGACCCACTTCATTCCCATGAATCCAATCCCATTCCTTTATGCCGACCCGGAGTTTTGTTCATGCCGACCCGAGTCCATCTCAAAGCCAACCACAATTGCCGATCCACTTATGATGCCGACCCATTCATGATGCTGATCCACTCATGATGTCGACCCACTCGTGATGCCGATCCACTCCTGATGCCGACCCACTCGTGATGCCGACCCACTCCTGATGCCGACCCACTCCTGATGCTGACCCACTCATGATGCCGACCCACTCGTGATGTCGATCCACTCCTGATGCCGAACCACTTAT
The DNA here is from genome assembly GCA_030737815.1 of Allium fistulosum. Taxonomy (NCBI): domain Eukaryota; kingdom Viridiplantae; phylum Streptophyta; class Magnoliopsida; order Asparagales; family Amaryllidaceae; genus Allium; species Allium fistulosum. The sequence continues at coordinate 76,863,633 of CM060906.1, forward strand.
TATGCCGACCCACTCGTGATGCCGATCCACTCCTGTTGCCGATCCACTTATGATGCCGATCCAAAAATAACGACCCAGAAATGACGATCTAGATCACCACCTAGCCACATCTACCGACCCACTTAGGCCGAGCCATACTAGCCTTCATACCTCCAATCCTTTCCTAACTCGATACTCGCTCGAGCCCGATCACATCTTCTGCAACTATCGCCTTGTAGTCAGGTAACACTGTTGATTTTAGTTAAATCCGATGTCCACGGCCTTGTCAAAAGGCAGGTTAACATTTGCCCCCTAAAACATGCCTTGCTATTAGAAGGTGTATTTTAAATATCCTTAAATCTGATATTCGAAGTCCATGTTCCATCTATTATCAACCGATTGCATACAAATCCGATAGTCAACCCTGTGATTGTCCCATGTCGCTGCCCAATTCCAAATCCATTCCAAATCCATTAACAGAATCTACGACCCTACTAGATCGTTTTATTCAAGTCCAAGACCTCTCTGGGTCCTGCAACCCAAATCCGGGACCTTGCCGGGTCCAAATCCAAAGCCGGGACCACTTCAGTTCCTTAACCAAATTCGTAGCTGTTCAAAACTTCCACTCGAATCTATATCACATCTTGGAAGTCAGTAATCAAATCCTAGGATCTCTCTGGATCATTGACGGCCTCTCCAGACCCTTGTTAAGTTCAATCCAAACTTAACGATTGAATAGGCTGATCCTATCGCGCTTCGGTGAAGCAACCTATCCCTGGCACTCCGGTTCAGCGTCCCTGAACATTAAGCGATGCCCTGATCCTTTTGGACCGATATCAGCCTCTCCGAGCTCTTACTGGATCTCATCCTGTCACTCTCTGGTGAAGGGGAAACAGCATTGAGTGAGCCGATCCTGTCGCTCTCCAGTGAATCAACGTCACTCCCTGCACTCCAGTTCAGTATCCCTCAAAATTAAGCGGTGTCATGGCCTAAGTCCTAGACCGATTGCAGCCTCTCTGGGCTCTTGTTGAATCTCATCCTGTCACTCTCCGGTGAAGGGGAAACAACGATGAGTGAGCCGATCCTATTGCTCTCCGGCGAAGCGGCGTCGCTCCCTGCACTCCGATTCAGTGTCCTTGAATATAAAGCGATTAAATTCCAACTGACTTCCAATATCCATTCCTTAACTCTCCGGTTAGGGATTTGTTTAATAAAATCGAAATTCATTCATTAAATCCAAGTTCTAAATGTCCAACAAGAAAAACAGAAAAAACTTAGTGCTGCCTCTCCGGGCAGAGTAGCCTATTACCATCTCTAAGCATGCCTGGGGATTACTCTGGTTCCCTTACATGTGTAAGTGGCATAGTTGCTGTTTATTTTTTAAAACAAAATCAGAAAAGATTATTCGATGTCCAGAGTCCAAATCCTGAACTTAGTCCTGCCATCACGATCAGCGGATGACGAGTCATGACCCCATTCCAGGGTCGTTCCTGTTTGATCCAAGCGGTAGCTACTCGTGTTCTACTGCACTCGTTCGATCCCTCACATACTGTGGCAACCTGCCACTTCTAACATGTTCCTCCACCACCTCCTTCAAGTGGTGGCATTCATCCGTGGAATGACCTTCCAGCTCATGGAATAGGCATTACTTCCTACTCCTACGCTCCCGTTCAGTGGGATCCCTCCTTGGTGGTTTTTGATAAGGGAGCTGCCCCCGAGTGTCCAAATAAATCCGTTCCAGATTATCTGTCAAGTCCGCGTACGTCGCAAATTTGGGTTCCCGACCTCTCCTTTGTTTGTCAGAGCCACTATATCCATCGTCCTACTTGCGCTTTCCTTTATCCATCCCACGTCCTTCTCCAGACGTTCCTTCGCCTTGCATAGCGTTTATCTCTTGCCTTTCGGCATGTGAATCCTCTAACCGAATGAATCTCTCCGCCTCATGATAGAAGTCCCCATGATCCTGTGGTGGGTCCCGTGCCAATGAGTCCTTGAATTCAGTGACCTCAGTAATCCCTGCTACCGCCGCCATCAAAATCATTGATGGATCCGGGCGATCTACTGAAGCTACGGCTGCATTGAACCACATTAGAAAACCCCTCACGGACTCTTTGGTCCTCTGCTTTATTGATGCCAATGTCATCACATTCTTATGTCACGTCACGTGGAACCTGAACTGTCTCTTGAAGCGTTCCACTAGCTCGCCCCATGTCCTTATCGATTCGGTCTCTAGCTGCCTGAACCAGAGTGCAGCCAAATCCATCAAATATGGAGGGAAACACCTTGTCATCATCTCCTCAGATGCCCCCCAGCACTTCTATATGTCTGATGTATCTGCTTACATGCATATTTGGATCTGATTTTCCATCATATGCCTCTAGGGCTGGCAGTTTGAACTTTGGAGGTTTCCTTGCGTTTTTGATATTTGGAGTGAATGGACTCCGACTGACTTCCTCCAAACCTCTGTTCGGTAGTCCTCCTCTCATAATCCTTTTTATCAATCCAGCCATCCGTTCATCTCCATCCGGGGGTGGTCCCCTGTTTGCATCTCTAACCTGCCCCCCATGTCCTGGAGGGTACTCTGGGTAGTATTCTTCGTGTCGCTCATTTGCGGTTGCATTGGTCCTAGATCGTTGAGCTTCATTCACAGTCCTTTCAGCATCCAACCCCGGGGTTCTACCCCCAGGCCTTTGCTGATTTCCTTCAATCTCTCCAGTCTGGTTCTGGTTTTGACCTCTAGAAACTTCTACAGCCCTGGTTCCTTGTTCTGCATTGTCAGCAGCTGCGGTTGGTCCATTCCCTTGACTTTGTGCTCTAACTTGTCCAATCTGCTGGAGTAGGTTCTGTATCATGTCCTCCTGCCTTTTCAGCATCGTCTCCATCTCGTCTCTAGTAATATAGATTAAGGTTTGGTTAGCTCCAGAGGAAGCCTCCTGACTTCCTTCTTGCTGGCTCCTTTCCATCCTTTGTCTCCTAGTTGATTATTTTGCCATAATCTCCAGAATCTGAGTTCCTAAGCCTGTGAATCTAGAATCCAAGCTTTCCAATCCCTGAGTGCTAGCGTTCTCAGTGGAAGCACCAAAATATTAGCGCCAAAATTGGTCACTAACACCCAAATCCAGATGAAAGCACCAAATCACAGTCACTGATCACATGTAAAATGTATGTAGAGAGTAAGAATGTGAAGAACGGTGAAAATTAACAAGAAAGCGGTAATAACACAGGATTTATAGTGGTTCGGCTAACTCCGGCCTACATCCACTCCAGAAATTTCCTTTTTATTAATATGAGAATAAATTACAGTTAGTTTTTAAAGCAATAATGGCAGACTAGCCTTAATGGGGAAGTAGGAGGAAAATAGAATGAAGATCCCTTTTCTAAAGGCCCCGCATGCTGTATTTATAGGCAAAGCCCGAGTTACTGGGCTTCCTAAGTGGTCCGGACCCATCAAGACCATAGCCGACCCCAAATCTATCATTACAACCGACCCTGAGTTCTAAGATATGCCGACCAGATATTTCCTAGGTGATGGCCTGAAGCATACCTACCTGTGACTCAAAGCAAATGAGGTTGGGACTCGAAGTGACTCAAAGCCGATCCTCCTCCTTCAAAACACCGATCCTATCCATGTGCTGACTCGATCCTCCTTTAGCCGACCATATATCAGTTAGACCGACCCGAAGTAAATCCACCTTTTGCCCGAAGTAACAGGCTCAACGACCCGGAGTAACATGCTTCATGACTTGAAGCAACCTCATTCCTTCATTCCAAAATGCCAAATCACCGAACAGAGACTTGAATCTCACCGATCCAAAGCAACCTAAATGTGTCGATCCCAGAATGTTGCGGACCCCATTTCTTTTGCCGATCCGAGGAAATAAGTTTGTCGAACCAGAGTTTGTCCTTAAGTCATGTCGACCCACTTCATTCCCATGAAGTCGATCCCATTCCTTTATGCTGACCCAGAGTTTTGTTCATGCCGACCCGAGTCCATCTCGAAGCCAACCACAATTGCCAATCCACTTATGATGCCGACCCATTCGTGATGCCGATCCACTCATGATGTCGACCCACTCGTGATGCCAATCCACTCTTGATGCCGACCCATTCGTGATGCCGACCCACTCCTGATGCCGACTCACTTCTGATGGCGACCCACTCATGATGTCGACCCACTCCTGATGCCGACCCACTCATGATGTCGATCCACTCCTGATGCTGATCCACTTATGATGTTGATCCATTTATGATGTCGGGCCACTCTTGATGTCGACCCATTCGTGATGCCGACCCACTCCTGATGTCGATCCACTCCTGATGCCGACCCACTCCTGATGTCGACCCACTTATGATGGCGACCCACTCATGATGTCGACCCACTCCTGATGCCGACCCACTCATGATGCTGATCCACTCTTGATGCTGATCCACTTATGATGCTGGCCCACTCGTGATGCCGATCCACTCCTGATGTCGATCCATTTATGATGCCAATCCAAAAATGACGACCCAGAAATGACGATCTAGTTCACCCCCGAGCCACATCTACCGACCCACTCAGGCCGAGCCATACTAGCCTTCATACCTCCAATCCTTTCCTAACTCGATACTCGCTCGAGCCCGATCACATCTTCTGCAACTATCGCATTATAGCCGGGCAACACTGTTGATTCTAGTTAAATCCGCCTGTCCACGGTCTTGTCAAAAGGCGGGTTAACAATATTTTTTTTGAACAAGCCAATGTAATAATACTTTTAATGAATATTTTATTTCTATATTTGATTGAAGGCATCTACGATACATGCTAACTTTCACTAACCACATGAGAAAAAAGTATATATATTTATTTACACATTCGTAGGTTAAATTCACCTTATATCACATATTTACGTTGGACTAAATGAATTTAACGAGCTATATATATAACAAAATAATTTAGGACAAAACATTTTAAATTAATAAGGTGGGTCCACTTTCACTACTTAAAAAACTCTTCACGGTCTCAGTTAGAAAGTCTCGGTTAAAAGAAAGTAGTGAGAAACATACATATTATAGTGTTTCAATCACAACTTCCTTAAGAAATGTTATCAATAGACAAATTGTATAACATATGCATTGTATGCAACATGTTCACGTATTTGTTAACTAATGTTTTCTTTAGAATATTAGCCCATGTGGTACCAAAAGCAAAAGCAAAAGCTAAAGTTGAATATCCAATCTATCAATCCATACTATGTTAATCTATAGGTATAAGAACATATTTTGGAACATTATGTTATCTCAAAGAAAAAAATTATTCGGGATTAGTTTATCTCGACAATGTAAACCGACAGTTTGAAACTAAAAATACTTGGGTTGTTATGGTAACAGTAAATTTACCATTACCATACCATTATAGTCAATCGGTTACCATTTTAAAGTAAAGTCGGTATACCGATATAATCGGTATGGTAATAGTAAATTTACCATTTTGTACGGTAAAACATTGGTAATATTTTTTCAAAACCAACGGTAATGGTACTTTACCAATCCGTTCATAATACATTGATATTCATGTAAGATGTTGTATTACGGGCATTTAGAAGCAAGAAAATGGTTCAATTTATTTCAATAATTCAACTCAAATAATGATAAATATTCTTCTTTTCTATGTCCTTTATTAACTGATCCAATGAGATATATAATGAAGCATCGTTCAATGTAAAAATATAGCAACTTATTATTTTTCTAAACAAACAGTAATTTATCATTACCAGTGTAACGGTTACCAGTTTATCGGTATACCTATCATCGGTATACCAGTCAATCGGTAATGGTAAACAATTTTAGTTTACCAGTAAAAACGGTACGGTAACGGTATTTACAAAATGGTAATGGTAACCATTACCATAACAGCCCTAAAAATTACTAAATGATAAACTAGAGATGTATAATCGACGAGACCTACACTCAATGTAAATCTAAAAAAGAAATAAAAGAAAAAAAACTACCAGCCAATACTATGCCTATCTTTGGATTCTTTGTAGGTTAAATTTGATGTTGAATCCTTCAAGCACACTAGTTCTGAATGGAGACATAGAAGAGCTAACCTCCAGCTTTAAAACTCGAAAAACAAGATCAAAGATATTGCATTTATCAGCTATTACAACCACTTATCATATATGGAATGGGCATATAATGATAATCGATCAGAAGGAAAAGCAATGAAATAGAAACAATGGACATTATCAAATAGACCACTGGTAGTAAATTGCTAAATATTAATTATTGATTTCCTGCATCAGGTAGAAAGGAAGATGGATGTGCAATGAAATTAGAGCATGCTAAAGATAATAGATCAGAAGATGGAGATGGTGATGGTAAAAATTAACAACCTAAGAACATCAATTTGAAGATGGAGATGGTACGGACGAATGGGAAATTAATGTTAGATTTTGTGCGTGAGGTGAAATGAAACGAAGTTAGAGTTATTTTTCAGAAATAAACGTTCAAGTTTTTGGCCTAGGCCAAGTAAACGACGTATTGATAAAATTAGAAAGGAATGGAACTAGCATGAAAAACACGGAAATTTCCACTTTTTTACCAATATGTATCGGAAGGAGTTCCTTCCGATTTTTTATTTCGGAAAAACACGAAAATCAGAAATTTCGGAAATATTCGGAAGAAAAATACCGAAAAACGAAAAAATGGAAAAAAAAACTTAGCCCTAGTCGGAACAATCCACCATTGATAAGTAAAAATGGTAGAAGAGAATGCATGAAGAGGTAAGAGTGAATTGTAGTTAAGAAAGTGAAGAGGTTTGGGTTTTACAAAGGAGAAAAATTGGACTCGACATGTTAAACGATCTGGTTTCCTCGCTATTTTTGGATGGGGAAGTTTGACTTTTTTACCAATATGTATCGGAAGGAGTTCCTTTCGATTTTTTATTTCGGAAATACATGGAAATCAGAAATTTTGAAAATATTCGGAAGAAAAATATTGGAAAACGGAAAAATGAAAAAAAAACCAAAACTAGTCGAAATTGCGATCCATCATTGATGAGTAAGAATGGTAGAAGAGAATGCATGAAGAGGAAGGAGTGAATTATAGTTAAGAAAGTGAAAAGGTTTGGGTTTTACAAAGGAGAAAAATTGGACTCGACACGTTAAACGGTTTGGTTTTCTCGCTATTTTTGGATGGGGAAGTTTGACTTCCAATCCTGTTCAAATTTCCAACACATCAGAAATGTTGATAGGGCTGGAAATGACTACAATGCACCATAATAGTGCTATAGATCATGCAACTAAAGCTCAAGGCCGACCTAAGGTCCATTGGATGAAAGGGAACATTATCAAAGTTTCTATACTACATAAAGTATATATGCTACATTCTTATATATTTATCAATAGTCTTATATAGTTTGGTTGGTTGCATGCATCATGTCATTTGTGTTGGTGCAGGTTTAGTATGGTTCGTTGCACATCTTGGCCCGGCTAAAATCGTGTTGGTTTTAACTAAACTTGAGTTGTACATTGAATAGCACACAAAACCTTATGTTTAAGGTTTATGCTCAAAATTTAAACAAACACCTTGTAGAGGTGTAGTCAAGCTATCATCCCTCGATGTAGTCGATAGTTATCGTATGTAGTGGATTTTATCTCCAAGTTTATTGAATACAAGCACATGATAGAAAAAGAAATAAGTTCGTTAGATCAAAAATAAATGAATACAAACACTCAAATAGTGGTTTGGCGAATCAAAGATCTACATCCGCATTGATTTTACTGCTAATTTGGTCGAATAACGACTAATTACGATGAAAATATGAGGAAATCTTCATAGAACTCGGTAGTCTCTATGTATTTTTCCGAAATTCGATTTCCTTTGTTCTATAGATCTAGGTATTTATAGTTGATTCTACAAAGCTTAGGTTGGAGAGAAACCCTAAAAAATATCTCGTAAAGTTATGTGAGTATCCAGCTATGACGATACAAAGAAGAAGGAGAGAAAACAGGCCAAAAAAAGACTAATTCAAAAGAAGAGCAATAACAGTGGGGTCAGTAAGCCTGAATCATTTAGGGGTAGGCTCAGTAAGTTATACCGGGTCAATTATCAAAATACAAGATTGATCCTATTTTGTGGATCGGCTAGTTTGTGTTGGTTGGCTGAATCCATTCAATAACTAATTCAGTACTTGCAGACATTGTCGTAGCCGACCCAACCAAAACTGTGTATTGAACCCAAATCTCTCTCATTCTTCGTCTTTTCATATGTCATCTTCTTGTGCCTCCTTATCTCTTTGAGTTGTACCTTTATACGCCATCATTCCAATGATTTCTATGTCGGTTATATCTATGATTCATTTTTTTCAACTGATAAAGGGGTAGATAACAATTCATTTGTAACACTTGCCTCCCAAAATGTACTTTTCATGTAAACAAAATGCACTTTGTTAAGAACAGATGTCTATAAGGATCAATCCAACAAACTCACTTACAAGATTCTTCACTTCTCCATATGATTTTTTATCATAACCGCTAGCTTTCTTGGGTAGACTATCAGTAACTATCTATTATCTCAAACAAACAGTAATCATTTCAAAGTGATAAGTTTCTTACCTTATGCAAATATTGAGACAACCTGACTTCCAGTACACTTAGAATTAATTAAATTTTATTGGAATAAGTAATTTGAGTTCTATTTTGAATAAATTTAATCTTAGAAATATTTAATTGAGTAAAATTTATTGGAATATTGGAAAACTACCTCCATGATTTTATTGCTATCAAATACCGCAATTTTTAGTTTTGGTTTTATTCTGATGGTTCAAATCAATTAATTTCTTTTGGAAATAAAACGAGTTTGATAAAATTGCATGAAATACTTATATGCTGTAAATAATTTGTATATGACTGAAATAAATGGGAATGATAATTTTATTTTGAGAAATAGTAATTTATGGATAAATAAAAGGAGTTTAAAATGTAAATAAAATGTGTAAAATGGAAATTTTTATCGCGCGAGGGTGAAATGGTAAGGTTTCTTTTAATAGGATATTAAATAACATACAAACTTCTCCCCATCTCATGTTTATCAGACCCAACCAAATCCTCTCTAACCCTAACTATTGAATCGCCTTCAAAGTCCAAAAAAGAAGAAAAAATTGCTACTAAGCTAGTGGCGACCTAAAGGAGAAAATGTGACTGTGATTGAGGAGAACCTTGGCTGAAGGCGAGGCATGGAACGATGAGGTGATGCCCGTGATTGGAGCTGATGAAGCTCAGCTCATGGCGGTTGAAAGAGGTGCGTGTGAATGGTGAGATCGACGATGTAGGTGCGAGCTTTACTGTTGCACGACTAGGAAGTGGTGTGGTGGTTCTGTGGTTCAGATGGTAGGACATTGATGATCTTTAGCTTGACGGTAGCATTCTAAGTGAGTATAACATCCCCTACTTGGAGGTCCAAAACTAATGGCTACGGATGCTGCAGTCATTTATAGTTATTAATTTTCAATGACCAAATGCGATAATGTTATGTACATTGATATTACAGAAACATATAATTATGAAAAAAAATTAAAATCATAAAACAGATTTCTCATTCAACATCAAATCATGTTTCAAATTCATTACATAATCCCAATTCGTAAACCATGTTCAGAGACATATAATTATTACAAATACACCAAGAGCGACATATAAATATGCCCCTTGGATGATCAGAGTTTAAATATAAACAATTAAACAACTTTGCTATTACATCCAAACACAGCGGAATCAAACAAAAAAGAACTCCTAATAGCTAATTTGCCTCCTACATGTCTCCGGAAGCTTATTCGTCTAAAAAAGAACCTAAAATCCTTAACTCTTAAACTACTCAAAATAAATTGGGCACCCAAGAGTTTAAGGGAAACACATAAACTTTGAGTCAGACATAAAGTCTGGTATGAATAATAGCCTACCATCTCGAACCATATAGATATCTAGTGAGACCATGCCATTTAGCAGAATGGGTTTTCCCCTCACTAATATCTTAACTCAAATTTATAATAATCATATATTGTGCACTTGCATCCACAATGGTTAAAACATAACATAATAAAATGTACCATGGCGATATGCAATATATTCTGGATTTCCCATCCCCATTTATTTGACTATCTGCCTCAAGTTATAACTTTTAGGGTCACTATTAACCTATTAGTTTTCATAGGCTGACTAATAACCTGTTTAAAGCTTACGGACTATCTGCCTAGTTTCATAGTTTTCATATGTTCACTAAGAACCTATTGGTATCAACCAATAACTTCATCCAATTATAGTTTTCATGGTCTCACTATGAATCTATTGGGTTCTCTAATATCTTCTCTCATATCATAGTTTTTATGGGTTAACTATGAACCTATTGATCTTTGTTAATAACATAATCCGGATATAATTTTCATGGGATCACTAAGAAGCTATGTAAACCACTAATCCTTTGATTAGTCTTTGGGCATCCTATATTATGGTCTATCTGACCTCCTTAATACAATTCTACTCACACAGGAGTTAACTCAATATATATTCACTACTGGGTCAACCTAACGGTTATTCTGCCCTTAACACCCTAAAATGCAAATATGAGTTAATTAAAAGTGAAAATGTTTACAGAAGAAGCACACATGATAACTGATCATAACATAAAAACATAAACATCTATGGTTCAATTTCCTTGTAATTATTTTTCAAATGAAACATGGTTAATAACTTTAACCTATTATCTTTAGCAAGGAAAGCTTCCTCAAAAACTCTAAAGTTGAATGCCATTTCAAAAATAATACTACCATGGGTTTATCTTAAAAATTGAGGTTGAGTTTCTTGTTTGAAAACTAAGGCTTCAGACACCTTAGGCCATATCTTTCGAAACCATTAAATTATATCCTTCGAAAGTATTCAAACCTTCTTCTCAAAACACTTAAACATATGCCTTTCGAAACACTCAAAACATCCCTTTCGAAAGCATCAAAACCTTCCTTTCCAAACTATTAAAACATTCCTTTCGAAAGTATTAAAGCTTATCTTTCAAAACCACTTAGTTCAAGTAGGGTTTATAGAAGCATAGCTTTGAAACCATATGAAATTATCTCTTTCAAAATCATTGGTTTTAACCTTAAGAATAACTTCTGGGTCGAAGTGAACATAAGCGAAAGTAATCCTTTTGAAACTTTAATCTACAAGTAAAAGAGTTTGGGGAAATAGATGGCTTCGAAACCACCTTTCGAAAGCAATGATTTTTAAGTAAAATAATTAGGAAGAAGAATAACTTCGAAACGACCTTTCAAAATCATTGCCTTCAAAACCATTAATATAAGTGGCTACTGGGTCTTTCCAAAAGCATTGGGATGTGACTTCAATATTAAGAAAACAAAAGCATCCCTCTCGAACTCGTCATTATAAGCCTGTAAAGAAAAGCGGCCTTTAACCATTTCGAAAGGTATGGAGACGGCAACTAGGTTTCCACTAGGTTTAAAAGCAAATACCCTTTTGAAATCTCCTTTACATAACTTAATATGCAGCAATTCAATCGAAAGCTACTTTTAAAACAAAGGTAAGTGGCAAGCCCTTCGAAAGCTATTTACAAGTTACTTCAACCCTTTCGAAAGCGTCTTTTTTAAAGAAAAGGCAAGTAACATATTCGAAAGCATATAAAAATGACATCTACCCCTTCGAAAGCTAGGTTTCGACACTGTACCATCCGCCTTTCTCCAATGCATTACCTATCAATTGCTTGATATCATGTGCATTGGTTTCGAATGGGTTCTTTGGTGGAGGCATGGTGTCAAAAGCCATCAAATGGAAGTGGCGAAGTTGTAAATCCAAGAAAAACTGATTTTTAACCTTTAAAAGAAATTTCTTTTCACCTACTTGCCTTATTTGTCAAAATATGATTAGTTGCTAAATCCTTTGCCAAAATCTTTTTCTAAAAAGGCTACCAAATTCATCAATTACTAATTAAAATATTTTAGCAAGGAAGCGTTACCCTTAACAAAAAAATTAAGACATTTATGCCCTAAAACTTATTTAATTCTCATAGTAAATCACTTAGGAAAAATCCCCAAAAATCATCTTAATTCAATTTTAATCTATTTTCTTACATATATAAATTTCAGACTCAAAATACTTTGTATAATTACCGTAATTAGTTTTAAACCTAAATTATCTATTTCTTCCTTCAAAATTCATAATAAATTATCCATAGCTTGGATTATTATGAAAATTTAAAATCATCTCTAAAATAATATTTTACATAACATATTAAATCCTCATGGCATTCGAAACCCATTTTACATGATTTTAGCCTTAAAATCATGTAAAATCGAATCAAATCTTTTACAAACATATTTGTTTAAATCAAACATGGCATATAATCAAAGCATATCATCATTCAAATCATCCGAACGGTTTTAAAATCTTGAACTCGAAATTAAGATGTTCATTAAAACATATATGAGGTGGTTTAGATTATTATTCACCTTGTTCGGATAAGGAACTTGAGATTTGATCTTGCTTAGTTCATCCTTGCTTAAACCCTTGGCTTCTAGTTGATTTTGATCTCTTTTCTCCTAGGTTATGGCCGGCCTTAGATCTCCTTATCTTTTGTTTTTGGTTTATAAACGTATGAACGAAAAAATGAAGTAAAGGTTTAGGGGTTATAGGATTATGGTATACGGCTATTCCCCATATTACCATTGCCTTATTCTCTTAAGCAGTTAACTTATAAAACCATTTTATAAACCCATTTTTATGATTTCATTCAGTTAAGGTACAACCTCTATTTAGTTTTTAAATCTCAACCGCCTTATCATTTCAGTCTCTACATTATTCTATTTAATTTATCTAATTAAATCCCTTGATTAATGTTATTTAAAATTAGGGGTGCCACAGGCTCCTCTCCTTAATGATTTTCATCCTCGAAATTCAGTAAGGACTAAATACTAAACATAGCAATCATCTGTAACATCTCCTAACTACCATACTCGCCTACATGATTTATATAAAGCAAATATAGAACATACCCCTAAAGCAGATTAGGATAAGTATCTCTAATCCTGTCTTTTGTCTATCAGGTACAGTCCTTCTCGTTGTCGCTCCACTGAACTTTCACCAACTTGACTGTCTTGTTTCTTAACTTCTTCTCATCTCTTACTACAACCCGAACTGTTTGTCTAACAAAATTCAAATTCGGTTCTATTATTAAATCTTCCAATGCTATCGAAGGAATAGTAGTCTTTGGATCATGCACATACCTACAAAGATGAGACACATGAACCACGTTATGGACACTTTCCAAACTGCTCGACAATTCTACTTTGTAGGCGAGCTTTCTGATCCTCTCTATAACTGGGAGCGGACCAACATATCTCGGTGCTAGTTTTCTTGACTTTTCGAACCGTACCACACCCTTCATTGGTGATACTTTAATGAAAACCTTATCTCCAACCGAGAATTCCAGATTCTTACGTCTCTTATCTGCGTAACTCTTTTGTCTAGACCGAGCTTCCCACATCCTTCCTCGGATCAACTCAATCTTCTATGTTGCCTCTCTTACCAGATCTAGACCTAAGACTAATCTGTCTCCAGTTTCCAACCAACATGCTAGTGACTTGCATGGCCTTCCAAACAAAGCTTCGAAAGGCGTCATTCCTATACTAGTATGGTAATTATTATTATAGGAAAAGTCAACTAAGTGTTGGTGATCTTCCCAAGATCCACTAAAGTCTAGCACACAAGCTCTTAACAAATCCTCGAGTACCTTGTTGACTCTTTCTTTGTCTACCCGTCTGTTTGAGGGTGATAATAAGCACTCATCTTGAGCTTAGTACCTAGCACATCCTGTAGACTCTTCCAGAACTCACTAGTGAACAAAGCATCTCTATCACTTACTATACTACTAGGAATTCCATGCAGTCTAACTATGTTCTTCATAAACAATTTAGTTAAAACGAGTATCGTCTTGGTTGACTTAACTGGAATGAAATGGGCACTCTTGGTAAACCTGTCTACTATGATCCATATACTTTCATTTCCTTGATTCGACCTTGGCAACATGTCTATAAAATCAGTGGATATCAAATCCCATTTCCAAACTAGTATCTCCAAAGGTTGAAGCAATCAACTTGGTTCGGCCTTCACTTGTTGACAATTCACACACTGCCTCACCCACAAGCCAACATCCTTCTTCATACCTTCCTAGTAGAAACTCCTCTTCATGTTTTGATACATCTTGGTTCCCAGGATGAATAGTAAATTTGGATCGATGACATTCCCTAAGAACTTCTTTCCTTAAGTCCTCAACATTCAGAACACACAACCGTTCCTTCTTTCTTAACCATCCCCTCTGGTCAAGATTAAAACCCTTTAGATCATCAATTTCTGACCCAACCTCAAGCATTCTAATATTCTTGGCTAACAATGGGTCTTCTTTTTGCTTAGAAGCAATCCTTTCGATCGGTACTAGTCGAACTTCCAAGCAGGACAAATGGCAGTGCTTTGACTAGAACTAGCAGTCGATCTTAACTGCACACTACAAGTAGTTAAGCCTCAAGGTCTTTCCATTATGCCAACATGACTAACACCACATTTTGATGTTTTATGCTAAGAGCATCCTCTACCTTATTTCCTTTTCTAGGTGTATACTCTATACCAAAATCATAAGCTACTAAAAACTCCAGCCATATCTGATGTCTAATATTCAACTCCTTCTAAGAGAATAAATACCTTAAGGACTTATGGTCTGTGTATAACTCAAATCTCTTCCCTAAGAGATAATGTCTCCATACTTTCAATGCAAAGATCACCGCTGAAACCTCTAAATCATGAGTAGGATATCTCACTTCATTCTGTCTATGTTGTCGTGAAGTGTAGGCAATGACCTTATCCTTCTACATCAACACAACCTCTAATCCGGTTCCACATGCGTCGGTATACACAACTAATCATTGGTTTCTGTCTGGAACCACTGCTTTAAGTTATGGAATGCTTACTCACACTTATCAGACCAAATAAACTTCACGTCCTTCCTAGGTAACTTAGTCGAAGGTGCTGTTATCCACGAGAAATCCTTAATGAATCTCGGGTAATAGCCAGCGAATCCAAGAAAACTTCTAATCTTAGTCATCGTCTCTAGTCTCTTCCAACTATTAACAGTTTCGATCTTATTTGGATCAACTGACAAACCCTCCTCTAAAACCACATGACCAAGAAACTTAACTTCTTTCTTCCATAAATAACACTTTGAAAACTTCGCTTTAGGCTGATGCTGCCTTAGCATCTCAAGCATTATTCTTAGATGAATGGTCTTTTTCATCCTTAGAGTATATTAAAATGTCATCTATGAATACCAACATGAACCTATCCAAGTGTTCTCGGAAAACCAGGTTCATCAAATCCACAAAGAAAGTTGGCGCATTCATTAACCCGAATGGCATTACTAACCACTCGTATGAACCATATCTAGTCCGAAACGCCGTCAATGGAATACTATCCTCTGCCACTCTTAGCTGATGGAAACTAGTTGCCAAATCCAATTGGGAAAATACTCTAGCTCCACACAACTGATCAAATAAATCATCGATTCTCGACAAAGGGTAATTATTCTTGATTGTCTTCTCATTCAACTTACGATAGTCGATACACATCTTTAATGACCCATCTAGTTTCCTTACGAACACCACGGCCGCTCCACCAAGCGAACTGCTTGGTCTAATGAAATTCTTTCCTTCTAAATCCATTAGCTTCGCCTTCAATTCCTTCAACTCGATCGGTGTCATTTTGCTAGGAGGTCTACTTACAGGTTCTGCTCCTGGCACAAGATTTATCCGAAACTCAACGGCTCATTTCGGTGGTAGTCCTGTGACTGGGTCAAAAACATCTGCAAACTCTCTTACTACCAAAACCTGATTCAACTCTTCTTCTACTTCCATTGCATTCAACCAGGCACAAGCACTTGGGTCTAACTTCTCCACCGAGTATATAATTCGGTATGACTATTAGGATGTCTTAACGATATTCCCCTATCTTGGCAAAATATCATAGCACCATATTTATCTAACCAATCCATACCCAAAATGATTTTGTAGCCTACGAAATCAAAAACATACGAACTGCATGCAAAATTATGACCTACTAAATCAAGTTCTAACTGGTCATATCTCAACTCCAAAGTTGCATACCCTATAACGACTCTAATTTTTAGTAACATTATTTAGAACATTTAATTAGTCAAATTAAATAAAATAATGTAAATGATTAAGGGATTGAGGTTTGTTTAATTACAAGGTAACAGTGAAATTTAAACCAATGAACTAAGGGAAAATGAAATAGAATAAGTTAGGGTAGTTGATAAGGGCAATATAGAAATAAGTAACATTCTTATACCCTAAACCCTCACTCACGTTCATTATTCACATTCACAAACAAAAATCAAATATGAGAGGTCATCCATCATCAGACAAAGCTAGAAGAAGAAAGCTAAAGATCAAGAGGAAGATTAATCAAATCAAAGATCAAATCTCAACTCCTTAATCACAAAGTTAAGGTGAATAATATGTTACATCTCATGCTTTTACTATTTTCGGTTTTAGATTGAAATCCAAATTATTTTGCAAATGTTTTGCTATGTTTTTTATTATTAAAATGGATATACATGCTTGTTAATGATTTATTATATTTCATATGGATTTTATGATAAGTTTTAAATGTGAAAACCCTATTAGATGACATCCAAATGCCTTGCAATTCTGAGATAAGGTCTGAAATAATATTATAGAGATGGATTTCAAATTTCATAATTTTCTTAATTAATGTGGATTTTTTATTAAATTTCTAGTGAGGAAAATAGTTAATTGGGTTTAAAATTAATTATGGCTAATTTATATTGTTTTTGGGTAAGAAATTAATATATGTTAGAAAACATATTAAAAATGATTTATGAGAATTTTTATAGAATTTTCCTAAGTGTTTTAATAAGTATATAAAACTATTTAAGGTATGAGACTTAGATATTTTATATATTTATAAAAGGAGAAGGGGCAATTTGTAAATCTTTTAAATTATTTACTTCTGAAATTTCAGCAGCACTTTTAGAAAAGAATTTGGAAAATAAATAAGCAACCAATCATATGTTGATAAACAAAGTAGGTCAATTACTTTTTCAAGTTAAAAATCAGTTTTACCACGTTTTTTCCGTTTCGCCACTTTCAGCCGCACCTTTCGACTAGGTACTTCCGCCTCAATCGAAACCAATGCGCATGGTATCAAAGACTTGATACATAATGAATTGGAATAGGAGAAAGGTATATAGTCAAAACAGGGGTTCTAAAGGGTTCGAAGCCTTATTTTGCTTTTAAAAAGAAATGTGTCTGCTTTGCTTTCGAGAAGAATGCTTCCAACATAGATAGATTTCGACTTGGTTAAATTGTTTTAAAGAATTGTTTTGAAAGAGGTTGCACTTTTGTTTATAAATAACCTTTTGAAGGGGTCGAAAACCCTAGCTGCCGCATCTTACCTTTCGAAGCAATGCTTTCAAAAGGGATTCTTTGTTTTAAAACTTAAGTTGCTTCTCCAATGCTTTCGAAGGGATCGGTTTCGCCGCATCCACTTCTTTTACTTAGGAAATTGCTTTTGAAAGAGTGCTTTCGACTTAATTGTTTTATGACCCTTTTGTGCTATTGAAAGTTAAACCCAACTGGTTTTGAAAGGAATAGTTTTAAATGGTTTCAAAAGGTTGTTCCACATGTTTTACTTGAACCCAATGCTTTCGAAAGGTTTGTTTATAGAAAAGTATCTGAATGCTTTCGAAAGGTTTGTTTATAGAAAAGTATCTAAATGCTTTCGAAGTTTTAAATGAAGGTTTCGAAGGGGTGGTTCCTTAATGTTTTCGAAAGGTTTTAAGTGGAAGATTTTCAATGGTTTCGAAGGGTACGTTTTGGCCTTCGGCCTGGGTTATAAAGTAAAGTAGCTTCCTTGTATCGAAAGGGGTACTTTCGATGGGTTCGAAAGAGGTACTTTCAAAGCTTCGAATGTTTTCATCAATAATGTTTTGTGTAAAGTATATATATAACATACAAAAGTGATTTAAGTAAAGCATAGAGTATATTTCCTTGTTTAATTATGATTTAAAGAGTTAAATCGATTTGAAAGAGATGTTTTCAAGAAATTTTTTAAGGGAAGATGACCCTAAGTAAAAGGACTCAGATATTAGAATACCATATGGGACTGGTATGGAGTCGTGCCCTATACTTTAGTTAGTAACTCCAACCTAATATAAGTCCAAAATTCTAATGTGTAGGGCTTTGTCACAGGTAAGACTAAAATGATGTTACACACAATAAGGAATATACAGAGTGAGTATGGGTTATTGGTGAGCTCGCAAAACCATTAGGATCAGTCAACCCTAGGAGAGTAAGTTAGGGACAGACTGTCTAGGAGAGTTTCTAACAGAAGTTAGACTATTTGTTTATTTTGTCTGGTAGGCCCGAGTCAGCCAAAGGTTAGTAGTTAGCCAAATAAAACTATAATGTTCGGACAGATAGTCCATCGATTACCTGATTTATATGCTTACATGATATTAATATTATTGTTTTAACCAGTTTGGTTGCAGGGTTTTGGTCTAAAAAAGATATGTTTTAACAAGGGATATTAGTGAGGGGAAACTCGTTCTGCTAAGTGGCATGGTCTGACTTAATATAATATAACTGAGATGTATAGTATTATTCACACCGGGCTTTACGTCTGACTCGAAGTTTATGTTTTTCTCTTTAAACTCTCGGGTGCTCAAAATTTATTCGAGTAGGCTAAGGGTTAAGGATTTATAGGTTTTAGTAGGTGGACAAATAAAGCTTTCGAAGATGAGAAGGAGGCTGAAGTTAGCTATTTAGGAGTTGTTATGTTTTATTTCCGCTGTGTGTATTAAGTCTGATATGACTATTTAGTACTCTGGTCATCCAAGGAGGCATCTTCATATGTCGCTCTTGGCGTATTTATGAAATAATTATATTTGATCTGAACTTGGAAAACGATTGGAATTATGTAAGTTGGATATGAAATGTTGTTTTGAAATGTAATCAGAAAAGTGTTTTAATCTGTGATGATTTTATTTCATATTCAAGTGCTTCTGATATTATGGATACCATTAACATTACCGTATCTGATTATCGGAAGTTAATACTATGGATGACTACATCATCTATAGCGCTTAGCTTCGGGCCTCCAAATAGGGGATGTCACATACCCTCCTATCGGATTCGCAACCCTTAAGGAAGTAACAGGGTATGAGGGTTCTAAACATAAGCTATCAACCAAACAATTAGATATAAATGAATGTGATGCACTTGTATCAAACAGTACCCTAACTGGTGTACTTTGAATCAAAAGCGTACCTTCCATCATAGTCTTTCCCTTCTTAGTAGCAGTTGGCCTAGCAGACGATGGTCCTAAAGCAAAGACCTTTCCCGTGTCCACTTTGACTGATTTTGGACACTGATTCTTGTAGTGCCCAATCTGGTCACAATTGAAGCCCTTCACTCCCTTCTTATATGCAACCTTTTTTCCTTTTCCAATTCAACTTTCATGAGCGTAATGTCCCTTCTTATCACACTTAAAGAAAACTAATTAGCCTTCGCCTTCTTGGCAGCTTATTCCTTTTGGTTTCCTTTCTTCTTTAAGAATTTCCTCTTCTTGCCCTGATAACCTTGGCTCTCAACCTGCTTCTCCTTTCCATAAGTAGAAAGTATCTCTTTAATTTGGATTTCCATCTCTACAACAACAGTACTTGGATCATAGAGATGTGGCATTGTCGCCCTAGCAATCTTAGGCATTACCCCTCGAATAAACTTCTCGTTTCTTTTGATGACGGTGTCAATGGTAGTATATCCGTATCTGGATAGCTCATCAAACTTTGTAGCATACTCTATCATCGAAATCTCACCCTGCACTAAGTCCATGAACTTTCTCAGTAATGCTGACTTGGAAACTTAAGACAAAAATCTCTCTTCGAATCTCCTTCGAAATTCTGCCCAAGTCAACTACTCTTCGGGAACTCCTGCAGTAACATTATTCCACCAATGAAGTGCTGCTCCCTGCAACTGTCTAGAGGCAAGTCTCATCTTCTGCTCATCATTTAATCCCAAGTCAGAGAAGATCCTTTCACATTGCAAAAGCCAATTCTCTACTTCTATAGCACCCTCTGTTACCAAAAATGGTTTCCCACCAAGACTGGTACAATCCCTGCTCAGCTTAACATAGTTGTAGCCAATTGGGGCCATGGATTTAGCTCCTCCAACATTCCCAGCATTATCCCCAGCTAATCCTGCAGCTACTCTAACTTGCATCAGATTGACAAATAACAGATACATCATCCCTATATCTATTGGCTGAATTCCAGCACCTACATTGGGATTTGCATTTGGATTAGCATTTGCCTGTCGACCCAGGTTCCTCCTGGTATTGGGTTGAGCATTTCCATTGGTTGTGGTGCTTCCTCCACCAAGATTTCCTCTTCTGTTTCCTACTCCATATCTTCCTTTCTCATAAATCTGCATATGAGCCTTAGTAGGAAACAGAATAATGGTCTAAGAGAGAGGGGAGTATGTACTAATAGATATATACATAACAAATACAAGTACGTTACTATAGCGTTAACCCAAACACTGATCTTATTTTTGGGTTCATTGGATTATGTTTTGAAAATATTTTAGGTTTAAAATTTCTTTTTATGTTTGCATAAGCTTATGCTTTGATACCAACTTGTAACATACCCCAGTTGAAGGTCCAAAACTAACGGCTACGGATGCTGCAGTCATCCATAGTTATTAATTTTCGGTGACCAAATACGGTAATATTAGAAACATTGATATAACAGAAACATATGAATATGAAAAAAAATTAATATCATAAAACTGATTTCTCATTCAACTTCAAATCATATTTCAAATTCATTAAATAATCTCAATTTGTAAACCACGTTCAGAAATATATAATTATAATAAAATACGCCAAGAGGAACATATGAAGATGCCCCCTTGGATAATCAGAGTTTAAATATAGGCAATTAAACAACTTTGACATTACATCCAAACACAACGGAATCAAACAAAAAAGAACTCCTAATAGCTAGCTTGACTCCTGTACATCTCCGAAAGCTTATTCGTCTAAAGAAGAACCTAAAAACCTTAACTCTCAAACTACTCAAAAACAATTGAGCACCCGAGAGTTTAAGAGGAAAACATAAACTTTGAGTTAGAAAAAAAGTCTGGTATGAATAATAACCTACCATCTCGAACCATATAGATATTTAATGAGACCACGCAGCTTAGCGAAACGGGTTTTCCCCTGACTAGTATCTTAACTCAAATTTATAATAACCATATACTGTGCACCAGCATCCACAGTGGTTAAAAACATAACATAATAAAATGTATCATGGTGATATGCAATATATTCTGGATATCCCTTCTCCATTCATTTGACTATCTGCCTCAAGTTATAGCTTTTAGGGTCATTATTAACCTATTAGTTTTCATGAACTGACTAATAACCTGTTCAAAGCTTACGGATTATCTGCCCAGTTTCATAGTTTTCATGGGTTCACTAAGAACCTATTGGTATCTACCAATAACTTCATCCAATTATAGTTTTCATAGGCTCACTATGAACCTATTGGCTTCTCTAATAACTTCTCTCATATCATAGTTTTCATGGGTTAACTATGTACCTATTAATCTTTGTCAATAACTTAATCCAGATATAGTTTTCATTGGATCACTAAGAACCTATATAAACCAATAATCCTTTGATCAGTCTTTGGAATCCTATATTCTGGGCTACCAACCTCCTTAATACAATTCTACTCATACAAGAGTTAACTCAATATATATATATATATATATATATATATATATATTCGCTACTGGGTCAACCTAACTGGTTATTATGCCCTTAACACCCCCAAAATGCAGATATGGGTTAATTACAAAGTGAATATGTTTACAGAAGAAGCATACATGATAACTGATCATAACATAAAAACATAAACATCTATTATTCAATTTCCTTGTATTCAATTTTCATATAAAACATGTTTAATAACTTTAACCTATTATCTTTAGTAAGGAAAGCTTCTTCAAAAACTCCAAAGTTATTTGCCATGTCAAAAACTCTTTCAAATACCATGGGTTTATCTTAAAAATTGAGATTGAGTTTCTTGTTTAAAAACTAAGGCTTTTGAAACCTTAGGCCATATCTTTCGAAACCATTAAATCATATTCTTTGAAAGTGTTAAAACACTTAAACATATGCCTTTCGAAACACTCAAAACATCCCTTTCGAAAGCATCAAAACCTTTCTTTCAAAACCAAACATTCCTTTCAAAAGTATTAAAGCTTATCTTTCAAAACCACTTAGTTCAAGTAGGATTTGTAGAAGCATAGCTTCAAAACCATATAAAAGTATCTCTTTCAAAATCATTGGGTTTAACCTTAAGTATAACTTCTGGGTTGAAGTAAACATAAGCGAAACTAACCATTTCGAAACTTTAATCTCCAAGTAAAAGAGTTTAGGAAAACAGATGGCTTTGAAACCCCCTTTCAAAAGCAATGATTTTTAATTAAAATAATTGGAGAGAAGGATAGCTTGGAAACAACCTTTAAAAACCATTGCCTTCGAAACCTTTAATATAAGTGGCTACTGCGCCTTTTCAAAAGCATTGGGATATGACTTCAATATTTAGGAAACAAAAGCTTCCCTTTCGAACTCATCGTTGTAAGGCTGTAAAGAAAAGTGGCCTTTGACCAATTCGAAAGGTATGAAGATGACAGCTAGGTTTCGACTAAGTTCAAAAGCAACTACCCTTTTGAAAGCTCCTTTACATAACTTAATATGCAGCAACTCAATCGAAAGCTACTTTTAAAACAAAGGTAAGTGGCAATCCTTCGAAAGCTATTTTCAAGTAACTACAACCCTTTCGAAAGCGTCTTTTAAAAGCAAATGCAAGTTACATATTCGAAAGCATATAAAAATAACCTCTACCCCTTCGAAAGCTAGGTTTCGACACTGTACCTTCCCTCTTTCACCAATGCATTACGTATCAATTGCTTGATACCATCTGCATTGGTTTCGAATGGGTTGTTTGGTGGAGGCATGGTGTTGAAAGCCATCAGAAAGAAGTGGTGAAGTTGTAAATCCAAGCAAAACTAATTTTTAATCTTTAAAAGGAATTTCTTTTCACCTTCTTGCCTTATTTGTCAAAATATGATTAGTTGCCAAATCCTTTAGCAAAATCTTTTTTAGAAAGGCTACCGAATTCATCAATTAGTAATTAAAATATTTTAGCAAGGAAGCCTTCCCCTTAACAAAATAATTAAGACATTTAAGCCCTCAAACTTAATTAATAATTTCCATAGTAAATTACATAGGAAAAATCCCCAAAAATCATTTTAGTTTACTTTTAATATGTTTTCTTACATATATAAATTTCAAACCCAAAATACTTTGTATAATTACCGTAATTAGTTTTAAACCTAAATTATCTATTTCTTCCTTTCAAAATTCATAATAAATTATCCATAGCTTGGATTATCATGAAAATTTAAACCCATCTCCAAATTAATGTTTTACATAACATATTGAATCCTCATGGCATTCAAAACCCACTTTACATGATTTTAGCCTTAAAATTGAATTAAACCTTCTACAAATATACTTGTTTAAATCAAACATGGCATATAATCAAAGCATATCATCATTCAAATCATCCAAACGGTTTTAAAATCTTGAACCCGAAAGTAAGATATTCATTAAAACATATATGAGGTTGTTTAGATTATTATTCACCTTGTTTGGATAAGGAACTTGAGATTTGATCTTGCTTAATTCTTCCTTGCTTGAATCCTTAGCTTCTAGTTGATTTTGATCTCCTTTTCTCCTAGGTTTATGGTCGGCCTTAGATCTCCTTAGCTTTTGTTTTTGGTTTATGAATGCATGAATGAAAAAAATGAAGTAAGGGTTTAGGGGTTATGGGATTATGGTATACGGCTATTCCCAATAATACCCTTGCCTTATTCTCTTGAGTAGTTAACTTGTAAAACCATTTTATAAACCCATTCTTATGATTTCATTCAGTAAAGCCACGACCTCTATTTAGTTTTCAAATCTCAATCCCTATCATTCTAGTCTCTACATTATTTTATTTTATTTATCTAATTAAATCTCCCGATTAATGTTATTTAAAATTAGGATGTTAAAGTGAGTGAAATCAATATTTTTTACAACCTAGTTTCTTATATACCAACGATTATTTGAATATATCGTTCTTTTAATTTTAATGGATGCTTATTTTATGCACCTTGTATTTTGGAGTATCATAATTAGAGAAATTGAACTACTGATAAGGAATTATGAAAGGATAATTAAAAGGAATTTAATTTTAGGAATTTACCTAAGGAAAATTTATTAATTATGTATGTGATACTTTAAAAAGTTAACTAAATGGACCAAGGGTAAATAGAGCAATTTAAGTCGGCCTTATTAATGACAATGTTACACCCCTAAATGTCTAAAGATAAGCATGGTGTTATCAAAAGATGAAAGATAAAGTAATCGGAAATTGGAAAATATAGAGTATCAAATGATAACAAAGTATATCTGTCAAAAGTTAAAAATGTACCGTCGCATGCTAACCCCATGAGCCATCGAAAACTAATACTATTGACTTGTTGAATGTTGATCCTATAAGTCCACAAAGATCGAGAAACCTTAGCCATTACATGATTGATTCCTTAAGGTAATAGAAATTAAGAATTCTCAAAATATTAATAAAGGATCCATCGAAGGATGAGGAATCCAAGCTATTGAATGATGACTTCCATAACCATTAAAGGTTGAGGAATCCAAGCCATAGAATGATAACTTGCATAGCCATCAAAAGTAGAAGAATCTAAGCTTTCAAATGACGATGTCCATAGCCATCAAGGGTTGAGGAATCCATAGCCGTCGAATGATGACTTCCATAACCATCGAAGGTTGAGGAATCCAAGCTGTCGAATGATAACTTCCATAGCCAACGAAGATTAAGGAATCAAAGACCTCAAGGAATGATACCTTTGAACTATCAATTGACTCCAAAGAGCCTTCGAGCAGTGAGTTTGCAGGCTATTGTATATTAAAGAAAGGTAGCTATTGCATGTTAGAATTATGAAGCTATTAAACGATGAGTTTAAGAATCATTGAAGGTTGAGTATAAGAGATATCGAAAGGTGATAACTATAAGGATGTCACATGATGACCAAACAAGATATCAAAGGGTGATAACCTAAAGCTGTTGCATGATGATAAATTTAGCTGTCCAATGGTGACTTTTGAAGCTATTGAGGTTTGGAATATATGAGTTGTCGCATGATGATTTCTGAAGTCATTGCGGGCTAAAAATATCGCAGTGTTTTCAAGGAATCCATGTTATCGTATGATGAGCACCAAAGCTCTTGCCATGATAATAAATCTTGACCATCCATCTATTTCTAATGACATGTGTCAAACATCCAGGTGCTAGAGTTTTCTATAAATAGGCATGTACCCCATACTAGAAAGGGGTAATTTTTTGAATTGATCTTCTTCCTCCTTTTCATTTTATTCTTTTATAAATAAAAAAGCTTAAACTTAGGCTTTAATGGTCGTTTGAACTAATTTGATGCAAATGACTTTGTTGATGACTAACATACTTGAATAGGGAAACCATCCTCTCAAGAATCATTTCATTTTTTGAGTTAAAGGCATAGTAGGTCGAACCAAAATTTGGCCTAAATTCATTAGTGTTTTCATTGAGAGTTGAACTTAGGGCCTGAACCTCATAGCGCCATACTAACGAAATGGGAAGATATATTAAGAAAGTGAATGTGCAAGTCCAAGATGAAGTAGCCCACTGCACCAATTTTGAAGAGAATATAACTCCATAGTTTAATCTAGAGAATGTTGAGTTTGGACAAGCATCAACACCAAAGGAAGCATCAAAAGAAGAAAATGATATCCAAGCCATGAAGAGACAACTATAAGAAATGCATGAATTAATCGAAGCATTCCTCTCTTAGAAATCTTCAAAGATGTCATCGAAGAATGAAAGGAGTAGAAGAAGAAGTTGAATCCCTGTATAGGAAAGTTGGGGAATTTGATTTAATAAGAAAAGATATTGAGAAAAGTACTTTGAGGTCGCAAAGGAAGGAGGAGAATCATCTAGTCTGAAAGTGATATCGAGGCTTTGGATCTCCAAAGAGCACAGAGGTGTTGTTTATAGTCGAATCTACCACTGTAGAAATAGCGAACCAAGTCATGACATACAAAGTCTTGATGAAACCATCATAGCAAAAGCAAAGTTGGCTTGGGTTTCGAAGTCGGATCCAAGGGATGTGAGGCATTAAATCTTGTTGTGTTTTTGGAGTTGTACATCTGCAAATGTGAAATCTAAGGGTGTATGCACAAGTTTTTGGAAATGAAGGACATAGTGACTGAAGGAAAAAGGGAGAAGATTGTCAGTGAAAAGATGGTAGAAAATAAGACGATTTATTATAGTCTGCAATAGTGGAATTAGGCTTAGAGTAGCTATCACCATTGAAGTTATATATACTTCATTTATTGTTCTTTTAAAAAAATATTTTCACACATACTATGGTAATATATATATATATAATATAAAGTTTAACATTAAAACTTGAAATATGTATTCATAATTTAATAATGTTAGTAATTTTTAAATTTTTAATACATATAACACAAGTGTATGTTTAATATATAGTATGAATTTAAAATTTAAAATTTAAAATTTAGAACCGAAAAAAACAATTTATTTATGCATGATCGAACATAATTTAATATAAATGTAAATTTTAACATAGTATTTTTTTGCTTGCAAAACAAAATATTATTATTTTGTACAGGCAGGCCGGATTATAGTAGTAGTACACTTACATCAAATATAGCCATTGTGAGGCAGAGACGCATCAGCAACTACATATAACGGTCTTATCAAGCAATAAACGTTAATGGACATATAATGAAAGAAAAAAAACTAGGGGATATGTACATTAGGAGGAAACACTGATAGAGTTATGTGTATGACCTAGGATCAATTATGTAATTTGTTACATGCATCTAACTCGTTAACCTATCTTGCTCGAAATAAAGGAATTTTCTTTCTATTATATACTTAATATAATGTGGTTATATTAATTAATCAATTTAACAAAAAGTATATTTAATAGAAAATTCATAAATGGTATGCTTTATGATAGTAGTTACAAAGTGTTGTAATAGTGAGTAATTTATCACAAAGAAATAAATATACCATTTTAAATGTTCTTAGTCAAGATGCATCGAGACTGCATATCGATGTATTCATCGAGACTAGAGTACATAACGCTCTCCAAATGTTGGGCAATATATTACTTATGACTATTGGGGGCACCAAGGGATTATGTACTGATAGTTATTTGATAACTATGGAATGACAGACTCGATAGTTTTTATTGGTTAATATAACTAAGGTCAAGCAGAGAATATCGATGTGACTAATTTACACAGTTCTCTCGACTTGAGAATACTGTTGATCTTTAATATGGAAGCTTCACTTTGATTATAGTTAAATCATGGCACAGCGTCATCAAACGACTATAGTTGAGTCGAGTGGAAGCATTGGAAGTGAAATACTATTCAAGAGAGGATTCGTCTCCTCAGTTATATGAGGTTAGTATCATGGTCAACTGATGTCAACTCAAAATCAAAGTCTCTGGCTAGAGCAGTTTGGTTAATAATAATTATTATTATTGAACCAAGGACATTATGTTTGGACTATAAAGTTGAACGTGGATAATATTGGAATTTTGACCATTACCAAATTCCATAAGTCCTAATGTGACATAGTTTTGACGAAGAGAATTGGTGTAAATAATTGTCAATATTGGGTACCTCTTATAATAAGTAAAATTGGATTTGACAAAAAGATGTAAATGATAAACTCAGCCAAAATGTCACACCACCTGCTAAGTGACATGTAAACGTTAATATTCGAATAGTTCGATATTAATCGCTGATTGAATTTACACATTTGAGTCGCATGACCGTAATGATAAATTTATTGAAAAACCATATGATTTAATTAATTTATAAAATGTTATAATTTATTAAATTAATTAATATTTAAGAAATATTAATTATTATTTTTTGCTATTTGGAAGTTGTTTGTAATTATTTTAATGCATTTATAAAAGTTATATTTGCGCGTATTGATATACTATATCGATATAATTTAATGAAAATTGCATGAAATGATTTATGGAAATTTTATGTCATTTGATGACATGATTTATGGAGATTTTATGTTATTTGATGACATATCATGTGAAAAGTGAGGATTGGAGAGAGAGAAACAATTAAGGGAATTAATTAGAGAAGTTTTAATTAAAGAATGAGAAAGGTTCCATTCTTTCAATTAAAACTTATTTTCTAATTCATTCTGGATGTACAATTCATTTTTTCTTTATCATTCAAACAAAAAAATGAATTTCCAAAATCTTTCAACTCCATATAAAAAGATCGAATAAAACAAAACAAAAGTGATTCATCCATCTCTTACAAGGATATGATGTGGATCTCGAAGATCTGAGGAGATCATTATTCAAGGTGTGATTTCTAGGCAGCATCCTAAGGTGATTCAATCAGATCTAGGAACATTCTTGTAAGAGTCCAAAAACTCGGCCTTCGAAAATCGGCACCCGTACTCCACTTGTACTTGAATGCCGTAGATTCAAATGCTGAATCTGGCTTTCCGGAGCTTATAACACAGTAAGTATAACAACACAGCGGAATAAAGAAACAGATGATATCATATACAACTCCAATGAATACAATATCCAGAACGATATACAACAATGATATCAATATGATACAACAGTATCAGAGATAAATAATGATACAGCGGAAAATAGAAGTGATAACTCCAAATGATCCTCAAAATAGAATAAGTCCAACAAACTCCAATATCGACTCGAATCACCATCACGATTGCACCAAGCTAAACAAGTGCAGTCCATGATCTCCAAAATCTGAACTAGCTCCAGATAATCTACAAAACCTGAATATCTGAGAAACCCAACTCTAGACTGCCCGTGTGGAAAATTGTGGGCACCTAGAGTTTAGGAAGGGAACAATAAACTCCAGGTCAGTCATGGGACGGGTGTGAGCAACAAAAATAGTTTATCTTTAAACAAACAACAAAAGAGTTTTAAACATTGAAACCCGCAATGCTTTTGGAAAATGAAACTACCATAAGACCTCTCGCCACACACACAATGCAAATGCAGAATTGGAGGAGATTTCTTCTTATGATAGTCCAACATACTTACTACGCAAAATCATTGGATTATTATTATTATTAGTGCATAGTGGAAAACATTTCGAAAATACAATATTAATCTTAGCCAACATACAACCATTATCGTATGCCTACTATAGCTACTATGTTCAATAGCAGGTTACCGCTACATTCCATAGCATGTTATACAACTAAAACCGTACAGGGCGCGTACTGTTTCTTTGGATTTTCCAACAAATGGTCAGGCTAAGGAACTTCCTACTGCCACATGGGTACGCCTCTGGATGGACAACCCGAGAACTAACTAGCTCTCTGCCAACACAAGGCCGCGTTACCTCTGTCACTAGGTAACTACTACACGAATATGCCACCCCCCGGTCCTTTGGGACCTTTATCCGAGCGCTCGATAACCAACATCACACAGTAATAAATATAGTGTGTCCACATGAGTAAGTATCAGGGCTCCGTACCATGATACCACCCTTTTCCAAAAGGAAATGACATACCCTAAAGGGCGCGACCCTCATAACCTTACCGCATCATTCCTGTTTCGACCATTTCCGGTCTGTGAGGTTCGATGAGGTCACGTCCACAAAGCTATGCTTTTTCACAAAGCCATGCTTTGATCACAAATGATCAATAAATGATCAACACACAGCAACACTCAGCATGCCACATTACCAGATTGGGACTATATCGCTGATAACCTTCAACTACATAACCTCTGAGCTCGTACGTCTCAGAGAAGGGTGTTAAGCTAAGATAATAAATTCTCCGCCACCAACAAAAATGTATTTGAAAGAAATCTGATTTATATCTCAAAATGTAATGTCATACATACAACCATACAAGTCTATTCCGGGTTTAAACAGAACCGAAGGCACTTCCGAAGAAGCCCTTGCAATCCGGGTATTCACAATCCCGATCGGACTTCCCATCACTTAGGAAATCTCTATACCGGAGCAACTCAGTGCAGAGACAATTGATAGGTTATCCTATCATTCTCGCAAATACCCGGTCTTCAACACCGGTCTTCAATTGCTATCCATATACATCATATCACTTATTCGGAATGGGTTATATGACACACAGGTCCTCTCCCGACTAAACCGAATAATGAGCGCAATATTTTAAAACATATGGATATTGGGATTTCAGTTAAGTCACAACTTAAACCCAAACTTTCTTTTCAAATGGTTTAACAAATTACCATTCTAAATCTGTTAAAAATAAACAGATTCAATACACAAAGTTCACCCAGTTTCACAAAGATTCATTTACAGATTTTCCAAATCAATTTCCATTTCAATTGGATTAACTCGTTAAATCTTTAAATCAAAGATTTAACTCATAGCTTTCAAAACAATTCCATTTCGAATGGTTTAAACAAATCACCATTTTAAATCTGTTAAAAATAAATAGATTCAATTCATAGCTTTCAAAAAGGATTCACTCATAAATTGGAAAACCATTTTTTCAATTCAACTTGAAATTCTCTAACACAAATTGGAAATTCATTTCTTATATGAAAGCTTTTATCATTTGAAAACAAACAGTTTTCATTTCGGAAATCTGATTCATTAATACAAGTTAAAGTTCTTGGGTTAAATTCAAATTCTCAAAACCATACTTTAAAATGGTTCAAATTCATATAAGCACATTTATAACTTGTATCACATTTTTAAACCAAAATTTTCAATATAGAATTCAATCCCATATTTTGAATTCAAATTCAAATTGAATTATTTAAATTGGAAGCTTTACCAAGTTATTCAAAATGACTTTTATCTTAAAAACTCCTTTTCGAAAGCTTTAACATTTAACATTTAACCCAAATTCATTTCCAAAATCAATTGAAATTAAAATTTCAATTTCAAAAATATTAAATTTAAATCATCTGTGACTTAACCGATTTCCTCGTGAAATCCATATTTGTGTGTGTATGAGTGTGGTCCAGGGTTTTAACACAATAGTGCAACATCATTCAATCATCACAGATCAGAATACAGAAATATAGTTGATAAGCGGTATAAACTATAACGCTTATCGTTCATTCACAGATTCACAGATAATATACAAATGTAAATAAATAAATGAATAAAATACACACAGCTAGATCCACAGAACAAAATATCACAGATCAGATAGGACAATCAATTCAAGGCATCTCATACAATACAATTATTCATAAGTAAGGTCAAGCATTCAATAATCGTTTATAAGCAGGATTAATTAATTGTTTAATCCTAATTAATTCAATTAATTTCCAATTAAATTAATTACTTATGAATTAATTATCCAATCCTGACTTATTAATTACAAATCATTTGATATAAATTAATTAATCAATCACCTTAATTTATTAAATTATTCTTAATTAATCATATTAATTAAATTAACCTTTAAACCAATTACATAATTAATTAACCCCTTAATTGCTTTCATTAAGTAATTAACAATTTACAATTGATCATCTTAATTAATTAATCTAATTAATTATCAAAATTAATCACATTAATTTAATTACTTAATAATTCCTAGTTAATTATCTTCATTAACTAATAACATTTCTTTAATTACTTTCTTAAGAAATTATCTTAGATTAATTCATTATTAATCATTTCTAATTATAAATTAATCTAAATTATTTATTTATAAATTAAATAAATCATTCTTTAATTACCTTATTAATTTAAATCATTTTATTACCTTAATTATCTCTAAGATAATTAATTTCTTTATTAATGATTTCATTAACATTTAAGTGTATTTTAAACATTACACTTTTAAATTTAAATTCAAATTCCATTTTGAATTTAAGATTCAAAATGATTATATATTTAAACATTTACCAAATTTAAATATCCACTTATAAACCTATATAAGAAAGTTCTAACTAAAATTACTTAAATTTTTATTTAAAATTTAAGCTTTAAAATACATTACATTTTATCTTGAAAATTCAAGTTAAAACAATTTATTTAACTTTTCACTCAAAATTAAGAAAACCTTTATAAAAGAATTTTATCAAAATCAAGTTAAATATTTGTTTGAAAACAAATATACTTTTAAAAGCTATTTAATTTAAAAACTTTATTTATTCACAGACTAAGTTTACAGACAACACTTGAATTCATATTTACTTTGATTTTTAAAACTCAGTTTAAAACTTTGTTTTATAATTTGAAATTAAAATTTACAATTTCAAAACATAAAACTTAACAGATTTCTGTTCTTAAACCCTGGACAACATTTAATCGAGCCCAGGCTAATTTTTCTCGAGCATGACTTTGAGCCCGATACCAAATTTGCTCGAGTAAGCACTCGAG
This sequence comes from Allium fistulosum, assembly GCA_030737815.1. Taxonomy (NCBI): domain Eukaryota; kingdom Viridiplantae; phylum Streptophyta; class Magnoliopsida; order Asparagales; family Amaryllidaceae; genus Allium; species Allium fistulosum. Next base: position 76,896,314 of record CM060906.1, read on the forward strand.
CCACTCGAGAAAATCTCGAGTTCACCCACCAAAATTTCCAAACCATCATAACCACTCCACCGTGCACGCGCACGGCATCGCCGAGCAACATCTGGCGGCTCCACCTTGTTGAGCAAGTCGACTATCATCTTCCGATCATTTCCTGACCATCGACTCGTCGCCATCCTCTCGAATTCGAGATCGAGCATTTAAAGCGAAGCCTTGAAACAACGAGGTCACCTCAACCTAAACCTATCAACGCTACGTTCTCGCCGCTCCGACCATCTGAAGGTCTGCACCTCCGGCTACCACTTCAACTATGGCCAAGCTACCACCACACAAAAACTCGCTGCACTCGATCAACTTCACAGGCCGTGGTGATCGATTCTCGAAGCATAGTAAAAACTAGGTTTAAAAATTTAATTTATTCGCCGCCGCTTCCACATTCACCTGCCGATCACCCTATTATTTTTCTCCGACACCCCGTAGCCTCCTCCACCTCCTCGAGAAACTTCGGCCTCCCCCATTGACGTGATCACCAGAATTCCTCAAAACAAAGAAGTTCGAATAACCCAAAACTGATCTTGAATCCTTGATCTAAAAATTTTAGTTCTTGTTTTAAAAATCATGTTAAAGTGTAATAATTCCATTTATATACCTGAATTTGTAAACAAAAATGTTTGCATTTTGACAAATGTGGAGATTAACTCAGATTTCTTACTTCCCAAAGATATTTACAAACTATTTTAATTTAAATTGATTTTTAAATTTTAGTTCATGGTCAAACAAACAGTTTTTGTTTTGATCCTATGTCCAAACAGTGACTAGGTCAAGAGGGTTTGATTTTTCAAATGAATTTGTGTTCAGAGTTTTCAAACAAAGAATGAACAAAAGCCTGCACAAATACTTCCAACATTCAAATGTACACGGAGAAACCATATAAATATACATACAGGATTATTGCCAGATAAGTATTCAACAAATTCATACTTCTAAGTTTTAAAAGCTACTCACATTGATTTCCAGAAAGAAGAACAGAGCAGAGTTTGAAATGTTCAACCAGGCTTGACTTTTTACTGGCTGAAGCTCCTCTTTTGATTTCTGATTTGAATTGATTCAAGTTATTTTAAGTTGAATTTTCGTTTGAGTTTGAATGATATTTGTTTCAGTTTTACTTAGTGATAATGAACGAAACTGAAATGGAAATGATGAATATATGGGAAATGAGTTTACTGGTTTTGTACAACATGATATTATTTTGTACAGGTTGTATAATTTTTCTCTTGTGTTGTACAATGGTTAGCAGGGATTTTTTTTATTTTGGAGGCTGATAGCATTTCGAATTGACAAAAATGTTGCTAGCATTTAATGCCAAGGTACTTTATATCTACACACTTATCTTATTATTCTTGTACATGAATACACATATCTTTGCTATCTTGTTTATAAGCTTGCATATTATATTACTTATCCAATTTTGTTTGTTTACTTTATATGTTATCTCTTGTCTTGTTTTATTCTTGAATATGTTTTCTTTCTTTTTAACTTTGTCTTTAATAATATTACTTTATAATATAAATCTTAAATATGTTATTAGATTTTATTTTGACTTGTCTCGTTATTTTACAATATGAGTAAACTTCTATTTTTACTTTATTTTATTTTTCTTTTATTATTTTTGTAGTCTATTTTATTTGTATTATTTAGTATTGATTTATAAATATGATATTAAAATTTATATTTTACTTTATATTGTATAAAACTATATAATTTATTCATTTTATAATAAAGATGAATTTCTATAGTCAATATATTGTTGGAATTTGTCAAATTTATTTCTATTTTAATTTTGTTGTTAGATTTTATTCAATGTATTTACTTTATACTCTATAGCTTATATATTTTCATTTTTATTTTTAAACCATTTATTTACAATTTAAATTCAAATAAAATATATATATACACACACACATATATATATATATTTATATATTTATAATTTCAAATTTACTCATATATGCCCAAATACATATATATTCATATATATACATACATATACAATATTTTAAATTTAAATGATTTATACAAAATTTATTTGAGTTCGGGGAAACTCGCAATCAATTTATCGATTTATTTCACAAATTTTATTCAAAAATTAATTAATTATCAGTTTAAATATTTATAAAATCCGGGGTCGTTACAATTCTTCATTCAAGTTGCAAATCAAAGGCAACATCAACAAGGTATGTTTTAAGGATTGGGTAGCATGGTATGTCATTTTTGATATATAAATAGTGATTTTACAATGTTTGATGGAAATTTAATTTGACTTTCATAATTTGTATGGTGTATTACCGTTTTCCTTAATTAAAAAATTGTTTATGAAGATTGAATTATTCGTTGAATGATATGATTGAGTTTCATTTGATAGATCGAAATTAAATTTGTTTATGTTTGAAAATAAATATTTGAGTGTAGATCTATGTTTTCAAACATTTTAATTAAAGGGTAATTCTTTAGATCTGAATGTTTACATGTTCGAATTGATTAGCTACTTTTTTTTATTTTGTTAAATTGAAACTAAATCTATATATTTTAAAATAAAATATTTTATTTTAGTTCTATGTTTCAACATTTAATTTAAATTCCATTTCTTTAAATCTGGAATTTTACATTTTCATGTTGATTGATTGAATTATATTTAAAGTTAAAAATGAAATTTATATGGTATCAGTACAATGTTTCAATTGTAGATCTATATTTTAATCTTTCATATCAAAGTGTAATTTTAGTTTTGAATGTTAATATATGTATGTATGTATGTGTGCATGTGTTACTTGCACTTTTTATTACATTAGATATTTACATATGAGTAAAAGGAATTTTAACAACAAATAGAAGTTTTAAAATTGACTGTAATGACTATCTAACTTATATTATTATAAAGCTTTGATTGAATTCCACATATACATATTTTGATCTATTTGTATGTGTTCATATAAAATTTATTTTTCTTTATATATATTGTCATAGTATGAAATCATTTCTCTTTTTTAATTAAAACGATAATGTATACATACAATTCATTGATTACCTTCTATATTCTTACATTATGGTACCTATTGGTTGTCATTAATATGTTTCATTAGTTAAGTTTACTAAAAGGGAAACTGTATCAATCACCCTTATCATCCGTTATTTATCTCAATTTCAATTCCTATGTAATAACCATTCAAATTGTTTTTTTTTATTTTATGTACACATATCAATTACCACTGACTATGCACACTCCCTATATGTTGCACTTGCACAACATTTAATGTGAATATATTTACAATTCATGTCATATTTAGATTAGCCATTAATATTATTTTATTAATCAATTATTTTATTTAATTAAGAGAAGGAAATTATAAGTTTCATTCTCTAACTAAATTTATGATCCTTCATTGGTTGAATAATTTAAAAGAAAGGGAATGAAAAGTTTCATTCTCTAAATAAATTTATGCCGCATCATTAACTGAATAAGTTAAGAGAAAGGAAATGAAATATTTCCTTCTCTAAATAAATTTAAAAAGTAAACGTTAACACAGATTTGTATATAAGAGTATACTTGATATAATCTAACTTACATACACGTTAAATTAAAGTAAAACTTTATTTATGAAGTTAAATAAAATATTAATTTTATTTAAAAGAAACTTAGAAAAGCTTCAAATGAATTTAGACTTCATAGGCCCATTAAAGATCCAAAATGGTTAAATTTTTTGAAATTCACCAATTTCTTCCGTTGTAGGCTGGCCTACTTTCAACAAACATGACGAGGCAAACAAATAAAATGCCCAAAATGCTATGTGAAAATGGTGTACTCCAGGCATTTTCACTCCAATGTCTATTCACTGTAGCTATAACATTTCATAAGGTACTGTGATACATCTCCACATTCGAGGAAGACCTTTGATGGAAAATCATCTGGTTGCGTTCTGACCAAATAGCATATATGAATTTTTTTTTCAAAAGTATTATCAATATCATGTTTCCAATATTTTTCCATCTACTGTGTTCAAATATCCAACGCCATTCTTCAGACCAGCTTCTATTAAAGATAACAAATCCATCCACGCTAAAAAGCCCATACCAGATAGGATAAATTTTAGTACATTCAAAGAATATATGTTTCCAACTTTCAATATGCTGATTGCAAAAACAACAGGCGGATGATGTAACGACCAGTATTTTCGATAACTAAAAATATTATATTTAATAAGATTTTGGAATTTAATATTACGGAAAACTAAAGATTTATGATATATAAATGGAATTTTTTTAATTAGAATGTAATTTAATAATGTTGATTTAATGAAATTGACAACTATTTTAATGTAATTTCTATCAATTGAAATAATTGTAAACTTAATTTGGTTATAATGGTAGGTTAATAAGAAATAGATTAAATGTTGTATTAAAGATAGAAATAATATGTATATAATTGAAATTGGTTATTATAGAATAGGAAATCAGTTTGGGTAAGTAATTTATAACTCTTGGTTGTAAACAATAAATTAGTAGAGATGAATTACTAAGTTGAACAATTGATTTATTATCCTCTCATTAATTAAATTAGTTTGAAATTAATATGGAAATCAATAAAATTAATATAATTGAAACATTGTAATTATTATGGTAAAAGACGTTAACTGTAGAAAATGGGAATAATAAGATGGAAGCTTATGTTAAATATATTCACAAGGTATTGGATGATTTAATAATAAGAACTTAAATCGAAATAAAAGAAATTATTGGAATTTAAATTATAATAAATTAGGATTTTATTACAGTTGCAATTAATTGTTAAAATTAATGTAATATTTAAACCTTGGAATTTACATGGAAAATTGAATTTCAAAAGATTATTAAATTTCTGTGTAATCAAGAATGATGGAAAATGTTAACTTTTAATTTAGAATTTAAAAAGTGATTAAATTGATTTTAAATAATAATTCATTTAATTAACGTGAAATTAGTCTTCTTGGGCACTGTCTCGGATTTCAACGTAACCAGTTTCATCGGATCCGTAACAGTAAATTATTATAGGGTTTCAAGTTTCGTAGCGATCAGACTTATCGTTTGATCGTGCGAGCTTGGAACGCGTAGTAATTAATTAAAGGAATTTAAATGAATTTAATTTGATTTTAAAAGCTAACTTCTATATACAATGGAATTAGGGTTTGAAACTAGTTCCATTGATATTAAAAATATCGAGAACATATATTTCGATATATTTGATGACCTATTTTCGTTTTTGAAACGAAACGGGCTTTTCGGGTCATTGTTATCGTTTCGTCCCAATTCGATCTGTTCCATCTATTATTATCCATCTTTGTCTATATATAGGCTGTTATAAACCCAAGAAGCTTCTTATTTTTATTTCTGTACATACAATTTCTATTTATCTGTTCAATTATCTGTTCCTTCTCAATGGTTGACATTCCAAAACCCTAATTCCCAATTCTAAATCAAATCAAAAATCCAAACTCCTCAAACCCTATCATATAATATATCGTTGCGAAGCTATCAACAAACGTATTCTCTATTTGTAGTTTTTTTTTCAATTGAGTCCCGGTTTGGAAGAATTTGGCAAAGAAGTTTCGGCCATTCATATTAGGGTTTGCAAATCAACGGTGGATCATCGACCAATCAACGATCGAAGGTTGCTACGTGGTAGAGGATGATTAGCAGCGTTCATCCATGTGGGTCGTTCATGTCGAGGAGTGGCCACGACGTCAGGGTTGCATGTGGCTCGAGGCGTGGGAGACTTCGGTGATGGTGTATTTGGTCGATAGCGCACGTAGCGGTGGCATTTGGTCTTGGAAGCTCAACGGCAGATGCGTGCGAGGCATCGTTCGATACGTGCTGTAGTGTTTGGATGTTACTGATAATTACCATTTTTCCCTTTGTTTTAGTTTTATTTAATTTTGAATTTCAAACTTCTAACACATATAACTTTTGCATACGAACTCGGATTTGGACGCGGTTTCTTCCTTTGGGATCGTATCGAAATTCTGAACAACATGGAACTGATTTGATTGTATTTGAAGACTTTTCAAATTTTGGCTTTTATTGGATTTTTAATCGACTATAAATCAAAGGTGAGTGATTTAACCCACTCTTACAATACTAAACCTTCTTTTGTTAGTTGAATTAAATTTATAATGTGATGAGAATTTTATTGATTGATGTTTGATAGTTTAAATTGTCATTTTAATTGAAATTGAATTTTAGTGAATTAATTTGACATTTAGATTAATATGGAGGTGAATTGCTAATTAAATATCTGATATTGATAACTAGTTAAATTGTTGTGATTTATTGACTAATTTGGATGTTGACTGTGATGGATGTCTATTTGTTGACATTTTGGATGATTGGATGTTTATTTGTTTTTATATATCCCTGTTATAATCCTATATATTAATTACAAGCATATAAACTGTTATTTGAATTATTTCGAATAAATTAAGAAATGGGTTGAAATGATATATACCTACGATACTTTGATTTGGATTGAAATGATATATATCCATCCCGATAATTAAAATTGATATAAATGATCACTTGACCATAGGGTAGAAATTATATAGGAATACCGGATTGGTTAAATTAAATGATTTCAAAATATTGATTTTTGGATGTTGATTAAATAACAATGTTTTAAAGGAAATAAATTGTGGATTTATATGAATTAAATTATTTCCTAATTCAAGCTTTGAAATGTTGAAATTGAAATTTGGTAAAATAATTGTTTTAAGAATTGAATTGGAATGTAAAGTTATAATTAATATATGACTTTAATTTTGGAAATTTAATTATTTTAAGATTTGGATCTTAAAATTTAATAATAAAGTTTAATTTGATTTAAGCAATTTAAATCAGTAATTCGAAATTGGACATGAAATTGATATAAATTGAAATGGTTTAAAATAAGGATTGAATTGAAATTTTAAATCATTAAATTGAACCGTTGAATCATATTTGAAGTTAAAAATGAATGTTTCAAAAATTAAAGTTAATTCGAAGTGAAATTGAAATTAAGTTGATTTGAAATTAAATTGAAATTGACCCAATTGAATTGAAAGATTGAAAATTGAGTTTATTGATCTGAAATTGGACATGGGTCCAGATTATTGAAATGGTAAGAAATAGTTTGATTTGATATTATTTTCAAAATAAATTATTTTTAATATAAATTGTTTAAAATCTATTCTTTTAATATTCAAATTATTTAGGTTTTCCAAACTATTTTACTATATAATCCATTTTCAATACTCAAAACATTTTTATATCGAACTATTTAAACTATTCAAACTATTTTCTAAAATTTCAAACTGTGCAAGGTAGAGATGTTTATATTTAAATCCTTGTTTAAAATACGGATGTGGTTAAATGAAGTTATAACCTAAGTTGGAATTTGAAATGATATTTTCAAGTGAAAATGACATATATTGAGTAAATATGACGATTTTGAAATGAAGGATATTTTGAAGTGAATTTGATATTTGATATCAAATATGAATCGGTTTTTTAAATGTAAAAGAACCAACCGGTGTGAAAAATGACGTTTGGTTGTTAAAAAATCCGGGGCCTCTTATTGGTATACTCTATGTAAATTTTGGAACCACTTTAACAGCTGTGTACGCGGTGGATGTTTTCCAGAATGAAGTGGTTGAATTGGAGGCGTTTGCTGGATTTGAAGAAAGAGAACGATGATGGATGACCCCGACACTTGTGTCAATTGGAAATGACTAAATCGGGAGCCTATTTCTGGCCAAGGAGTTCGCAACCTTTAGGGACCATCAACCCTAGTATTATTATATTGATTTTGGACGTGATCGGTGCACCTTGATTTGATTTGGGGGTGGTGGAGTCGGTGGGCGGTCATAGCTACGATGCGTTACCACCAGCCAGAAATGGTAAACTGGTAGAATCCTACCTTGGGCATTTCCTTACGTGCCTTGTCATACTTTTATCCTTATTCGCGACCACTATGATTTTTTTTAGTGTTGTCTTATCACGGCGCCTCCCTGGCTACCAACATTACTGGCGATGCTACTAAGGCAAACTGTAGGATAATGCTTAAAAATGTGTTAAGGGGGATCAATGTAAAACCTTAACGCTATTTTAATACTTTACATTACTTATATACACTACATATATAGCGTATCTTACTACATATGAATATTTTGATGGATCTTTAGGAGATGAAAAATCATGTAACATCTCTTAAGTTATTGCACGCACGTTATACACTAGATATGAGATGTAAAATCCCGTAAACATCTCTGAAGCTATTACACTCTTACTTGTTTTGGTTTAACTTACATAAGAATTTTTAGTTCTGACTCGAGTGTTTTGTCTTTTCATTACGCTCGGGTGAGCTTGAGCATTTCAGTGTTTGAAGACATTATTTCTAGAGGACAAAGATGAAGTTTGGTATATTATATTATTGGTATTATTCCGCTGCATTATTGGTATGTTGTTGTTCGTACTCTGATTATGTTGTAAAAATAATTGTGTAATCAAATGTATATTGTAAAACAGCTTCATGAACTATTTATTTGATTATTATATTTTGTCATTCCGCTCCGAGATTCTGTATTTGTTTTCTTCTTTCCCTTATTTTTCTTATCAAACCCCATTGATAATCTACCCTTTTGAATGGTTTGAGTTAGACATGTGTGGTTTATTGTCGATTTAAACCGTCCAAAAAGGTGGGTCGCCACAGTTGGTATCAAAGCTTTGGTTTAGAGATACCATAGCCTATTTGGGTTAACTCATTGGAGATAGGGTTAGTAATACTCTAGAATGAGTCTGAGTGTATATATATGAGAGAGCGTATTTGTTAGTGTTATATAAAAATATTTTTGTATTGTGTTAATTTCTTCTATTGAGTATTTATGAATTCTGGTCGGTATATAGGACGCTATGGCATCGATAGGGATTTCTAAATACTTAATAGGGCAGACCGACACAATATTGTTTTTGAAAAATAAGTAAATGAAATAATTTTACCTACCAGTATATTTTGTATATATAAAAATATATGCATATACGATTTTACATAAATTGATCTTGTTACTTTTGTTGTGTTGGATGTTAGCAAATGATAATATTTAATTATTGTCATTTATTTTTTGGTTAGTCAAGGTTCTAAAACCATTGACTATTATATGTTATAAGAAAGTGTAAATTTACAAACAAAATAAATTTAAATTGAAAATTTGGAACTTTGGTCCCGGTGTTTGAAATTGGTTTTCGAAAGAGTTTGGAAAGTTAATATTAGTATTATTTGGAAGTATTTTGACAGAAATATTTTCAATGTGATTTGAAAGAAATGTTTTCAAAAAGAAGTAAGTTCTTTACTCCCCTCTTCTATCGTTGGAAAATAATTTCGGTGATGACCATGGCATCATCGACTTTTATTTTCGAGTTTCAAAGTGGAAAGACTACTATAGTAGCTTTGGTACATAGTTGATTTGGTGAAATGGATTTTTATTTTTATTTCCCTAAGTATGATTTGATATAAAAAGATATACGTATATGTTATTTCAAAATGATTTGAAATGAAATCCGGTATTTAGTTCTTAAGTTTTCTGTTAATTATTGATTTCAATTATTGAAATAAAAATGGAATTTTGACTATTTTAATGGTCGGAAACTTCTAAATTAAGATCTGAAATTAAAAGCTAGATGTTTAATGAATTTTTTTTTGAAGTTTGTAACTTGTAAATTTAAAAGATAATGGAAATTAAGAAGATGTTAACTATTGAACATTTTTGTTAATAAAATGAATAAGATAAAATTTGTATGACACTCAATTACATTCTAAAAACATATATAAAACTTACGAGGAATGTTTAAAAATTTGTAATGTTAAATATGAATATGTAATAGAATTTTATACAAGTAAAAGCTTAATAACAAAAATGCTTCAAAATGAACATATGTTATAAATGAAAAATTAAGATGTAAAGAAATGTTATAAACATGAGTTAATGTTTGAAATGCTTAATAATTAAATTGAATAAGAAAAGAAGTGAATACTATTTAAGTAAATGATTATAAACTTAAGAAAATGTTGAAATGATTCATAAATATATTTAGTATTAAATGATAATATATATGAAGGAATGAATGTGGATTAAAGTTTGATGAACTTAAATAATGCTTCATTAATGAAGATTAATATTAAATTGAAATCAAGTATATAAGTAAATAATAATTGTGAATTAAACTGCAATAAAATATATATAGTACTTTAATAATGTATTCATTGATTATTTTATGGAAAATAATTTATGTAAGTAAATGAATGTAAAAAAAGTAAAAGATGATTCTGTATGAATGAATGAGAATTTAAATAAATGGAAAGTCAATGATGTATTGAAGAAACTTATGTATTACCTTAAAATTTATTCATTGATGATTTTAAATATTAATTAGGAAATAAATTATGTAAGTAATGAATGTAAAAAAAGGATGACATTGTATGAATAAATTAAAATAAATGAAGAGTAAAAGATGTGTTAAAGAAACCAATAGAATAAAAAAATGTAAGTTTTGCGTAGATCATTTTATTCGCATAACAGTTCTGATTCAGATTTGAATATATGATTTGTGGAAATTCACACCAGTTTGAACTAGGATTTTTCGCTCGATTCTTAACAGCGAACAATTGATATGAATTTTAAAATTTTCTATCATAGTTTATGGCTATGCAAGGAAAACAAAATTTTCTAACCAAGAAATCGGATCAGAGTCCGCACTAGAGTAGTTGGGTTAACAATACTAGTTCGAAAGTGAAATTTGTGTATTCAAACAAGCAACCAAAATTGATATTGTGAACAAATGATATATGTACATTGTACAAATTAAAATAATATTTAATTCTTTTTTGTTTGGCTTATGGGATGTTTGGGAAATGACACTTTAAATTATTTAAGGTTGTATAAATAATTTATTAAGTAATTATCTAAGGCTGTTGAGCGTAAGGTATAGTTGGTAGTTTATTTATCACCCTTGTGCGATGAAAGTGTCTGAACCCGAACAAAACATTTGTTTTGATTGCTATGGATGTGTGATGGGTTCTTTGATTGCAATGATGGTTGTATTGTTTTGTTTCCATATGACTATTGTTATGTTGTGTTGTTTGTATTATTAATTGAAACAACTAAATATTACCTCTTTTACATCATTTTAACTCTTTTGAATTATATAAGTGAAATACTGGTTTATGGAAGCAATAGCTACTGCTTTTGGTTTCATAAATAAAGTTTGTTTGCCCAATAAATAGGTACGTTTTCAGATTACGGTTTTTGGAAAGTTATTTTACTGTTTTTCCCATGGTTTGGGATGTTTTATTATTGAAATATGATATATATACTATAATTATTGATACTATTATTTTTCCGGACCTATCCGCACAAAAGAGACTGCCGAAATTTTTTGTGAATTTAGGACTTAGAAAATTTTGTGAAATTTGAGTTATTTTCAAATTTATATTGAACTTAAATATGTAAGTTTAAGTTGTTTATAAATTAATTATTTTGAGTAAGATATATCAAATTTCTTGATTCCTTCTTGTTCCTTTTCGGGGACGAAAAGTTTTGAGTGGGGGAGATTGTAAATACCTGTATTTTTATAACTAAAAATATTAAATTTGATAAGATTTTGGAATTTAATATTATGGGAAACTAAAGATTTATGATTTATAAATGGAATTTTTTTATTAGAATGTAATTTAATAATGTTGATTTAATGTAATTGACAACTATTTTAATGTAATTTCTATCAATTGAAATAATTGTAAAGTTAATTCGGCTATAATGGTAGGTTAATAAGAAATATATTAAATGTTGTATTAAAGATAGAAATAATATGCATATAATTGAAATTGGTTATTATAGAATAGGAAATCAGCTTTGGGTTAGTAATTTATAACTCTTGGTTGTAAACAATAAATTAGTAGAGATGAATTACTAAGTTGTAACAATTGATTTATTATCATCTCATTAATTAAATTAGTCTGAAATTAATTTGGAAATCAATAAAATTAATATAATTTAAACATTGCAATTATTATGGTAAAAGACATTAACTGTAGAAAATGGGAATAATAAGATGGAAGCTTATGTTAAATATATTCCCAAGATATTGGATGATTTAACAATAAGAACTTAACTCAAAATAAAAGAAATTGTTGGAATTTAAATTATAATAAATTAGGATTTTATTACAATTGTAATTAAATTTTAAAATTAATGTAATATTTATACCATGAAATTTACATGGAAAATTGAATTTCAAAAGATTATTAAATTTCTGTGTAATCAAGAATGATGGAAAATGTTAACTCTTAATTTAGAATTTAAAAAGTGATTAAATTGATTTTAAATAATAATTCATTTAATTAAAGTGAAATTAGTCGTTTTGGACACTATCTCAGATTTCGACGAAACCAGTTTCATCGGATCCGTAATAGTAAATTATTATAGGGTTTCAACTTTCACAGCGATCGGACTGGTCATTTGATCGTGCGAGCTCATAACGAGTAGAAATCAATTAAAGGAATTTAAATAAATATAATTTGATTTTAAAAGCTAACTTCTGTATACAATGGAATTGGGGTTTGAAACTAGTTCCACTGAGTTTAAAAATATCGAAAACATATATTTCGATAATTGGATGACCTATTTTCGTTTCGGGAACGAAACGGGCTTTTCAGGTCGTCGTTATCGTTTCGATCCAATTCGATATGTTCCATCCATTCTTATCCATCTCTATCTATAAATAAGCTGTTATAAACCCTAGCAGCTTCTTATTTTCATTTATGTATGTACAATTTCTATCTATCTGTTCAATTATCTGTTCCTTCTCAATGGCAGACATTCCAAAACACTAATTCTCAATTCCAAATCAAATCAAAAATCCAAACTCTCAAACCCTATCATATAATATATTGTTACAAAGCTCTTAATGAATGATATCTCTGTCTGCAGTTCGTTTTTGCAATTGAGTCTCGATTTGGCCAGAATTTGGCGAAGAAGTTTCGGTCGTTCATATTAGGGTTTGCAAATCAACGTTGGATCGTCGACCAATCGACGATCGGAGGTTGCTGCGAGGTAGAGGATGATTAACAGCGTTCATCCATGTGGGTCATTCATGTCAGAGGTCGCCAGGATCACCAGAAGTCGATCATCTTCTCGGCAGCAGCACTAGCACGTGGGGGAGGCCGGAGTGGCCTCGACATCAGGGTTGCATGTGGCTCGAGGCTCGAGGCATGGGAGATTTCAACGATGGTGGGTCTGGTTGATAGCACACACAGCGGCGACGTTTGGTCTTGGAAGTTCGATGGCTGATGCGTGCAAGGCATCATTCGATACGTGCTGTAGGGTTTGGATGTTACTGGTAATTACTAGTTTTCCCTTTGTTTTAATTTTATTTAATTTTAAATTTTCAAACTTCCAACACATATAACTTTTGCATATGAACTCGAATTTGGACGCGGTTTCTTCTGTTGGGATCGTGTCGAAATTCCAGACAATATGGAACAAGTTTGGTTGTATTTGGAAACTACAAATTTTGGGTTTTTATTGGATTTTGAATCGACTATAAATCAAAGGTGAGTGATTTAACCCACTCACGCAATACTAAACCTTCTATGTTAGTTGAACTAAATTTATAATGTGATAAGAATTTTATTAATTATTGTTTGATAGTTTATATAGTCATTTTAATTGAAATTGAATTTTATTGAATTAAATTGACATTTAGATTAATATGGAGTTGAATTGCTAATTAAATATCTGATATTGATAACTAGTTAAATTATTGTGATTTATTGGATGATTTTGGATGTTGACTGTGATGGATGTCTATTTGTTGACATTTTGGATGATTGGATGTTTATTTATTTTTATATATCCCTGTTATCACCCTGTATATTAATTGCAAGCATATAAACTGTTATTTGAATTATTTCGAATAAATTAAGAAATGGGTTGAAATGATATATACCTACGATACTTTGATTTGGATTGAAATGATATATATCCATCCCGATAATTAAAATTGATATAAATGATCACTTGACCATAGGGTAGAAATTATATAGGAATACCGGATTGGTTAAATTAAATGATTTCAAAATATTGATTTTTGGATGTTGATTAAATAACAATGTTTTAAAGGAAATAAATTGTGGATTTATATGAATTAAATTATTTCCTAATTCAAGCTTTGAAATGTTGAAATTGAAATTTGGTAAAATAATTGTTTTAAGAATTGAATTGGAATGTAAAGTTATAATTAATATATGACTTTAATTTTGGAAATTTAATTATTTTAAGATTTGGATCTTAAAATTTAATAATAAAGTTTAATTTGATTTAAGCAATTTAAATCAGTAATTCGAAATTGGACATGAAATTGATATAAATTGAAATGGTTTAAAATTAGGATTGAATTGAAATTTTAAATCATTAAATTGAACCGTTGAATCATATTTGAAGTTAAAAATGAATGTTTCAAAATTTGAAGTTAATACGAAGTGAAATTGAAATTAAATTGATTTGAAATTAAATTGAAATTGACCCAATTGAATTGAAAGATTGAAAATTGAGTTTGTTGATCTGAAATTGGACATGGGTCCAGATTGTTGAAATAGGAAGAAATAGTTTGATTTGATATTATTTTCAAAATAAATTATTTTTAATATAAATTGTTTAAAATCTATTCTTTTAATATTCAAATTATTTAGGTTTTCCAAACTATTTTACTATATAAACCATTTTCAATACTCAAAACATTTTTATATCGAACTATATTAAACTATTTAAACTATTCAAACTATTTTCTAAAATTTCAAACTGTGCAAGGTAGAGATGTTTATATTTAAATCGTTGTTTAAAATGCGGATGTGGTTAAATGAAGTTATAACCTAAGTTGGATTTTGAAATGATATTTTCAAGTGAAAATGACATATTTTGAGTAAATATGACGATTTTGAAATGAAGGATATTTTGAAGTGAATATGATATTTGATATCAAATATGAATCGGTTTTTGAAATGTAAAAGAACCAACCGGTGTGAAAAATGACGTTTGGTTGTTAAAAAAACCGGGGCCTCTTGTTGGCATACTCTCTATCAATATTGGAACCACTTTAACAGCTGTGTACGCGGTGGATGTTTTCCAGAATGAAGTTATTAAATTGGAGGCGTTTGCTGGATTAGAAGAAAGAGAACGATGATGGATGACCCCGACACTTGTGTCAATTGGAAATGACTAAAACGGGAGCCTATTTCTGGCCAAGTTGTTCGCAACCTTTAGGGACCATCAACCCTAGTATTATTATATTGATTTTGGACGTGATCGGTGCACCTTGATTTGATTTGGGGGTAGTGGAGTCGGTGGGCGGTCATAGCTACGATGCGTTACCACCAGCCAGAAAGGGTAAACTGGTAGAATCCTACCTTGGGCATTGCCTTACATGCCTTGTCATACTTTTATCCTTATTCGCGACCACTATCATTTTGTTTTAGTGTTGTCTTATCACGGCACCTCCCTGGCTACCAACGTTACTGGCGATGCTACTAAGGCAAACTGTAGGACAATGCTTAAAAATATGTTAAGGGGGATCAATGTAAAGCCTTAATGCTATTTTAATACTTTATATTACTGATAGACACTGCATATATAGCGTATCTTACTACATATGAATATTTTGATGGATCTTTAGGAGATGAAAAATCCTATAATATCTCTTAAGTTATTGCACGCATGTTATACACTAGATATGAGATGTAAAATCCCGTAAACATCTCTAAAGCTATTATACTCTTATTTACTTGTGTTGGTTTAACTTACATAAGAATTTTTGGTTCTGAATCGAGTGTTTTGTCTTTTCATTACGCTCGGGTCAACTTGAGTATTTCAGTGTTTGAAGACATTATTTCTAGAGGACGAAGACGAAGTTTTGTATATTATAGTATTGGTATTATTCCGCTGCATTATTGGTATGTTGTTGTTCGTACTCTGATTATGTTGTAAAAAAATTGTGTAATCAAATGTATAGTGTAAAACAGCTTCATGAACTGTTTATTTGATTATTATATTTTGTCATTCGGCTCCAAGATTCTGTATTTGTTTCCTTCTTTCCCTTATTTTTTTATTAAACCCATTGATAATCTACCCTTTTGAATTGTTTGAGTTAGACATGTGTGGTTTATTGTCGATTTAAACCTTCTAAAATGGTGGGTCGTCACAGACGAGGTGATGAATCCCCTAGTTGGTAATTTATCATTGGTAAGGCAAGCATTATGTGTTATTTTCCATAGCCAATTTTTGTCCTTCTCCGATCCGTATCGATTCCATATCCTTTTGTACCATATATCATTATCCCCCTGATTCATATGTATCAATGCCTTGTATAATATTGCAATTGAATAGGTGGCTTCTTTGTTAGTCCAGACAATGTTTGTGTTAGATCCAATAGTGGGAATGTCTGACCGCGCATTCCACAAGATACAAACTAGGGTGCAGCTGGTATATGGAAAAGTTACATGACCATCATAAATGTAATCCTTAACCAAATCATTTTCAAGTATCCTATTTGCCATTTTTTGATTATATATAAGAGCATTATGTAAGATAATTCCTCTTATTGCCTAAGGAGAGTGCCAGAAATTATGATTGCTATCGGATGCCTATGCATAATGTATTGAAGGTGGAATAGTGCTTCTTAGGTTAAGCATACTCCTAAACATCCAGCTAGTAGCATTAAGGATTTTCTTAGTCCAAAAATAATGATTTTTAATATGTTACTTCCTAGTCCTAGTCCGGTCCAACCATAATGGGCTATCCCTTACTAAAAGAGTATTCACATGTTTAAATATAGTCACCTTATTCTATATACATATGTTAAGGATACCTGGTCTACCCTTTATCTTTGGACAGTTGATTTGCTTACAAGACGTAGGAATTGGTTTCTTAGATAAACAACTGTCACTCTATTTCCATGATTAAGAGTTTTGTTAATCATGGAAATAAGCTTCTTTGGTAAAATAAATGATCTGAGAAAGGATACCATAGTAGTCCCAATGGAGTTAATGATTATTAGATTAACTACTTGAGATAGTAGGTGTGCGGGCCATCAGTTTAGTCTATTAGTGATAGCCTTGAACATAGGTAAGCATTGGTTTGTTGAAATTCTAGATGTGGTGAGAGTTATACCAATATAGCTAGTATTAATAAGCATGTACTACAAGTTGGATAAGACTGTGATATTTCTTTCCTCTTCTACACTTAAGCCACTATTAAGATGTTCGATTTTGCTTTATTTATTTATAGACCTGTAGAATTTTTGAAATCATCATCGATAGCATAAATATATGATATGGATGTGATGTTGGGTTTAGTGAATAATGCCAAGTCGTTTGCAAATAGAAAGGAGATGGTTATAGGTTCCTTGCATTTACAGTGAAGGTCAGCCTGGTGTCAAGCTTTTGTTCAGCCATATTCATTTCATCCTACAAAGTTTTTTGAAGAAGCGAGGTGAAGTTGTGTTCGAGAGTCAATAGGGTATTGTTAAGTGGATTTTCCATCATATCTTTTTGAACTTTGTCCAGAAATGTAAAGAATTGATGTTTTGATGAGATGATTTTCCGTTTTGAATTGAAGAACAAAATGAAACTTTCGGATATTATTCAATATGATTGATGATTTACAAAAAAATGTTTTCACAAATGATACATTGCATATCTGTTGCTTTAATAATGCACAACTTATATTAGTTGGGCTAAAAAGTTGATGCAGCCCATGAGCACACATTCTCATACCCGAAAGTCTACATGCTTTACATTGTGGTATAATGTTCAGCTCAACCGTTACTTCTCATTTCTAACACCCTCCCTCAAACCGACATTAGGGTTAGGGTTTGGCGATTCTCCAAATCCATCTGCCGCCTTATATTTTCTTCGAGTTTTATCAAATTGAAGAGATTTCTTCAGCTCGCAGATCCTTCTTAGCTTGATTCTTCACATCTTTATCAAGCTTGTTGGTGATTTTGCTGTGCTTTAGAGATGTTGGTGATTTTACTCTTTGAAATTCAGCAGCTTCATAGATTCTTTTGTATTTATCTGGATCTCTTCAACCTTTAAGTCGCTTCTGAATCTGATGAAGTTTTGCCTCGATAGTGCCTTGGTAAGAGCATCTGCACGCTGGTAAGTAGTTAGTATGTAGTTAACTTGCAAGTTTCCTTTTTGGACTTGTTCTCTAACCAAGTAGAGATCTATTTCGATGTGTTTTGTTCTTGAATGTAATATT
Organism: Allium fistulosum; assembly: GCA_030737815.1. Taxonomy (NCBI): domain Eukaryota; kingdom Viridiplantae; phylum Streptophyta; class Magnoliopsida; order Asparagales; family Amaryllidaceae; genus Allium; species Allium fistulosum. Next base: position 76,914,673 of record CM060906.1, read on the forward strand.
CGTTTGCTGACATGTACATTGTACTCTGATTGTCACACCATAATGTCAGTTTGGTCTGTAATTTGATATTTAGCTCATGAAATAGTGACTGTATCCACATTATTTCCACTGTTGCACTTGCGACACTCCTGTATTTAGCTTCTATGCTGGATCGTGAGATAATTGATTGCTTCTTTGAGAACCATGACAGAGAATTATCACCAATATATATGTAGTATCCAGTTGTTGATTTCCTATCATCTGGGTCAATACCCCAGTCAGCATCAGAATAACCTGTTATGTTGAGATTGTTGCACTTCTTTATTGATAAACCATAGTTTGCTATTCCTTTTATATATCTTAGTACTCGTTTACTGCCTTCCAGTGATCATCTCATGGTACCTGCATGAATTGACACACTTTATTAACACTAAATGAGATGCCTGGTCTAGTAATTGTTAGATATTGTAAAGCACCAACAATACTTCTTTATTGTTTAGCGTATGTTATTCTCCCCTATTTTTAGTCAGGTGTTGATGACTTATCATTGGAGTTGGTTATGGCTTTGCATTATCCATTTTAGTCTTGATCAAAATGTCTAAAATATATTTCCTTTGATTGAGAATTATTTCTGATTTGGACTTCCTTCTAACTTCTATGTCTAGAAAATAGTTTAAGTCACCTAGATCCTTGATTGAGAATTCTCTGTCTAGATACTGAGTAAGTTGGATGATTTCAACCTCATCATTTCCTTTAATAACTAATCATCAACATATATTAGAATGTAAATACTTGATTTTTTTGTTGACTTTGATAAACAGTGAATTGTTTGATTTAGTGGATTGATAGCCCAAGTGAGAAAGAGTGGTTTTCAATTTATCAAACCAAACCCTTGGTGCTTGTTCAAGGCCATATATTGCCTTTTTAATTTGCACACAAGGTTTGAATTTTGTTTGTACCTTTGTGGATGTTCCATGCATATTTCTTCCTGCAGTATACCATTCAAAAATGCATTATTGACATCAAGTTGTCTGATGTTCCACCGATTATGCAAGGCAATACTTAAAATAAGTCTTACAGTAGTTGGCTTGACCATTGGAGAAAATGTTTCATTAAAGTCAAACCCATATTGTTGAGTGTACCCCTTAACTACTAGTCTTGCTTTGTATCTAGCCATAGTTCCATCTAGATTCTTCTTTAATTTGTAAGTCTACTTGTAACCAACTACATTTTTGTTGCCTAGTGGACACATTAAATCCCATGTTTTGTTCTTTATTAGTGCATTATATTCCTCCACCATTGTTGCTTTCCAGTGTCTATCTTTTGCAGCTTGTTCAGATGTTTCTGACTCCACTAGGACAGATGTTGATGTGTATAATTTTGGTTTAAAGGTCCCACTTTTTGATCATGTAACCATTGGATGTCCTGTTCTGACCTGTGGTGATACTTCTGTACTTACTTGATCATTATTGTTTCCTAGTTGCATTTTTGAACTAACTGAACTTTCTTTACTAATTGATTGTGTTTGATCATTTGCATGCATAGGAAATTGATTGTGTAGCTAGGCAGTTCTGGTAATTCATAACCTTGTTGATTTGACACTGTGAGTTATGGATTATGAACTCCAACAGTCCTTTCAAACTCCTTTGGTTGCAGAACATTAGTACACACAGGTATATTAGGTATTAGTACCTTTGAATTATAAATTTTCAAAGTTGTTTTTATACCTGCATTGCTGAAAGGAAAAACATGCTCATTAAATACAACATGCCTGCTTATGAAGATTTTTCCACTATCGTCAAGACATTTATAACCCTTCTGATTTTTCCCATATCCTATAAAGGTGCAAGGTCTTGACCTAAAGCTCAATTTGTTAGCATTGTATGGTCTTATGTAGGGAAATATAGACATCCAAAAATTCTTAAACTCTGATAATCTGGTTTAATTCCATATAGTTTTTCTAGTGGACTGATTCCTTTAAGAACCTTTGTGGGTAACCTATTGATTAGATATACAGTAGTGTTAAAGGAATCAAGCTAAAACTTTAATGGTAGAGATGCTTGTGCTAATAAAGTTAAGCCTACCTCCACTGAATGTCTGTGTTTTCTCTCAATCAAACCATTTTGGTATGATGTGTAGAGACATGTAGTTCTGTGAACTATTCCCCTTTTATTGAAAAAACTACTAAGTGTCTTATACTCAGTGCCACCATCAGACTGTATAATTTTGACTTCGTGACCAGTTTGCTTTTCAGCTAAAGATATGAAATGTATTACTGCATTATAAGTTTCAGACTTTGTTTTCAGAAAGTATATCCATGTATATCTAGAATATGCATCTATAAAAGATATATAATATCTATATCCATAATCTGAGCAAATTAGAGCTGGTCCCTACAGATCAGTGGCAACTAATTCTAAGGGTTTTGAATACTTGGTTAATGAAGCATTAAATACTAATTGACTTTTGCCCATTTGACAGTAGGTGCAAATAAATGGTAGAGAAATATCATCAAACACAATTTTATTTCACCAAGTACTTGTTTAACTACACTTATATTTGGATGGCCAAGTTTATAGTGCCATAGATCAAACACATTTCTATTTCTTTCAGGTTGAGCAGTTTCAACCTTGTTACAGCATTTTTGTTTTCTCCCAAAATTTCTACAGTTCCTTAGATTGAATCTATATAATCCTCTAACTGCATCACCCTGCAAGAAAATTTCCTTAGTTAGTATGTCTCTAACTAAGCAATAATTTGGACAGAATACAAAGTAGACATTATTGGCCTTTGAAAATTGTGATACACTCATGAGATTTTTTCTTATCCTTGGCACTCTTAATAAGTTGTTTAAAAATAGTTGTCTTGCACCATTAATAAATGCATTACCAATATGTGTGATATTAATTGACTCACCATTCCCCATGCATATTGACTGTTTACTTCTGTACTCTTTGTTGCCAAGGTTTAAATTGTCAAGATTGGTTGTTATGTGATTAGTTCTAGTCTTGTAATGATACTTTGATTGATTACACCATTTCCATCTACCTGAGTGCTTGATTCTTATTGTGTCTAAGCCATGTTGACACTAATAATACCACTTCTTTGATTGTTTGAATTCTGATTAGGCATATAACTAGCATTAAATCTAAAACAGCACTTCATTGCAGTATGACCAAGTTTCTCACATATCTGACATTTTGGTCTATTATTATTGTTATTCCATCTCCCTTTGCCCTTTGATCTATTGGTATAACTACCTCTTTTATATGATTGACCTTGTTTATTGGAGTTTTGACCTTTGTTCTTGGAATTGAATGTATAATTAATTGACAAATATGTATCTTATGGTTTCTTGTGATCAATTCTTGCCTCATATGCAGGTAGAGTTGCATGAACATACTGTATGTGTGGCAGAGTTGGTTGAGATGATACAAATGCAACAACAGCTTCATATTCTTCACTGAGTCCATTCAAAATACTCAATACTTGTTCAGTTTCAGACACTTTGTGCCCTGCAGCTTCCAGCATGTTGCATATGTTGTTGACTTGTGATAAGTAACCCCTCATAGTCTGATTACCTTTAATGATATTATGTAGTTGTCATTTGTAATGCATAACCTTTGCAGCAGATTAAGTATTGAAAATCCTTTCCACTGTAATCTATATGTCATTAGCAGATTTGCAACCTATTACTTGAGATAGTAGATTTGTGTTGATAGATGATAGTAGCCAAGAACTTATTAGTCTATCTTGCCTGTAATACTTTGTATATTCTTCATTACTGATCATCTTGTTTTGTGAATCAGTGATAAATCTTAGTGAGATTGGAATAGTGCCAAGGAATAATCCTTCAAGGTCATATCCTTGCATTGCTGTTTCAACTTGAAGTTTCCATAGAAGATAATTGTCTTCTTCAAGATGAATGGTGATCAACTAACTTTGTGGACTGATAACAGTCTTGATCATTTTTTATGTGGCTTCAGTGGTCTGTTGTTGAGAGTTGGCTATATTTTTGAAGGTTTCTGAAGTGTTGTCCCCTTCAGCCATGATGATGCAACACAATGACAATCAAACTTGATAATTCAGATACATTCTGATCCAAGATTGCTTCAATAGTAGTATGAACAGGTTGGTTGCAACCAAACTCATATGATGAATCTATTCTGATGAGTTCTTGGTGAGGAAATTGTTTTCTTTCTGCTTTTGATTGCTTTCTTGATATCAGTTTTCAGTTTTTTTGAACTTTTTGTTTGAGAATTTTCTTACTTCTTTGTTGAAAACTTGTTGCAACTAGAAATCAGATTAATTTCTTTGGTATGGCACCTATTTTTCATAAGAAAATTCAATAACAACCCAAATGATGAGTGCTCACCTGATGGGTTATCAAGATTTCAGATGATGACAATGTTCTGATGATGTCTTAACTTGAATATGCTTCTGTTCTTGAGGCTGGGACCTTGAATTTTTTTTGAATTCGATGTAGATATCGTTATACTTAATGCAGCTCTGATATCATGCAAAGAATTGATGTTTTGATTAGATGATTTTCAATTTTGAATTGAAGAACGAAATGAAACTTTCAGATATTATTCAATATGACTGATGATTTACAAAAAATGTTTTCACAAATGATACATTGCATATCTGTTGCTTTTATAATGCACAACTTATATTATTTAGGCTGGAGAGTTGATGCATCCCATGAGCACACATTCTCATACCTGAAAGTCTACATGCTTTACATTGTGGTATAATGTTCAGCTCAACCGTTACTTCTCATTTCTAACAAGAAAACTTCTTATTTCTCATGAAATCTTTCCACCATTGCCATATTTTTTCCTAGACCAATTCCTAAGCGCTTTATTGATCATTTTCAGTTTAGCCTGCATGATGTACATAAGGTTGTCGTACACGTTGATATTCCATGCATGCAAAGTAATATAGTTATATTCACGGCAGTTAGTCCAAGCATTAAAAAATATAAAAGGAGGCAAACTTCTCATCGTGTTCCTATCCCAAGTAAGGATAACGGGGTTGTGATCTGGAATGCCAGGGGTAAGAGTAAAGGTGGAGAGATTAGGCCATATAGTTGGCGAAAGCACGATCAAGTTTATAAAAAATCCTAGCACCATTTTTATTTCTATTATTCCAAGTATATAGACTACCATTTGGTTGAGCTCATATAAGGAACAAAGAAGTAGAGTCCGGTTAAAATGAGAGCTATTTGAATGAGAAAGAAGATCTTCACCAATTTTCTAAAAGGATTTATTCATATAATTGAAATCCCCCATACATAGACATGCGGATTGATATATATAAAGAAGAGGAATGCAATCGTGAAAAACTTGTCTAGTAGAGGTACTGTTGGTGGCATATGTAAAGGTGATGTAGAAGGAGGAGTTAGTAGGGGAGTGGTAGGCATATAAATGAACGCATTGAGAGGTGATAGAAATGGGGGTAATGAAGTGTGAGCTAGGATTCCACATGACCATAATACACCCGTATGGGGCGTGTATTAGGTTGTTAAAGAGGTAACATGATGGATTAACAACTACAGCCATTTTAGTAAGTTCGGTGTCAAATTTAGTTTTTAAGATGGCCATCATACCTAGGTTGTATAGTTATATCACATGTTTGATTTCCTATTGCTTTAATTTTAGGTGTGCTCCCTTAATGTTCCATAAAGCAATGCTATTAAGCATAATTCATATTCTTCTTTTCTTTGGCACCAATGCTCAGTCTAGTAAGTCTTCCAGTGGACATGTTAGGGTCTTTTAAAGTTGAGGGGATCATTTAATTGAATAGATGGTTTAAATCGTATTCATGATCACTATCGTAATCTATATTAGATTAGATGTTTGCCTTTTTTTAATTCTTTCTACCTTTCTTACTTTTTTATTCTTGTGTGAAATGGGAAGGATGATACACTGTTCGCCCAGGTAGGAGAAGGAGTAGAGGGTGGAGCCAGGATGGTGAAGGGGTTAGAAGATAGGTCAAAGGAAGAATGGTGGGTAGCTGACTTGGTAGATCTCACTACAAGGATTACTGTTTATTCCAACGGAGGGGAACAACGGCCGCCAACGGCATTGACCAACGGCTTCCAACGGCAAGTATTTTTCGGATTATTACCAAGAGATTAAAAAGATAGCCGTTGGACGCCGTTGGAAAATGCCGTTTGCGGCCGTTGGTAGCCGTTGGAAACCCGAACCAAAATAAACGGCAGCAGCATCTTCTCCCCCATTTCGATTTTCACCAAATTCTAACCCAAAAGCCTCCATCCTCCTCTCCAATTCGCCACCCACTTCCATTCCAACCTCCAACGTCACTCGGTAGCATCTAGAAGCCCTCTCCAACCTCTAATCCTCTCCAATCAAGGTATAAACCCTAATTCCCTTTTTTATTAAATTAGGTAATTTAGTGTTAGATTTGCAATTTATATGTTTGTATTGACTATTGTATGTGTAGTTTAGTTTATTGATGCTTAATTTTTATTATTAACCTATGTATTGTAAGTTAATTGTATATTATAGTATGTTGTATGTATGGTGTATAGTGTATTGTGTGTATAGCATAGTGTAGAATGCTGCTTGTATGAAAATATAGTGCAATAAGTTGAATGATGACATTAGATTAGAAAATATCGAAAATGATATTTAATTTTATAATATACGGTTACTTTGATTTTTTTTAATAAGTAATATAGTGTATTAATTTTATAATGTACGGTTAAAAAATATCGAAAATGACAGTAAGTATAGTATCGAACGTCAATTTTTTTTATAAATATAATATGTTACAGAATATGTAATATATTCGAAAACCCTTAGAATGTTTTTCGGCCCCGTCTGATAAGTATTGTATATGATCGTTATGTGGATATTCGTTTTTTTAACAGAACGGACATCTGTATTCATCTTATACAGTATTTGTTGGATTTGTCCCTGTATTGGACAAGTTACGAATACAATAACGTAATTAAATCGCATAAATTATTTCATTTTAAATGGTTCACAAAATTTCGACAGCGCTTCGTTTATGTTCCCTGTGTACACGGAAATGTGTACTGTTCAGGGAACTAAAGCGAAGCGCTGCCGAAATTTTGTTGAATCATTTAAATTGAAATAATTTACGCGATTTAATTACGTTATTGTATTTGTAATGGGAGGTAGGACGACCCATCACCATAGAGTCAATGATCAGTTATTATAAAATTCACCTGTAAACTGTTTTAATAATATGTCAATGCAAATTAATATCGTACTTTTTAACTATATACGTAGGTTAATGGACAATTACTTTACTGATCGGAGCTGGATGTACAAAAAACGAAGAGTTGAAAGTGGAACGTCAATTAGTGAACATTTTAATAATGGTGTTCGCGTATTTATTGATTTCGCTTTAAGTAATAACGGAAACGACAAAGAAATCTGTTGTCCATGTACTAAATGCAAATTGTTAAAGCATTTGGTACCAGAAATGGTAAGAGTTCATTTGCGTCAGTTCGGTTTCGTGTCGAACTATTTGGTTTGGGATCGTCATGGAGAACCGTTAGCATCTAATCGTGTTGAAGCTGATGAGGTATTGAGTAATGAAATTGATACGACAAATCTCGTAGAACATATGGTTGAAGATGCTGCACGTTCAATGTTCCCTGTTTCTCAATTAACCGATGACGATGGTAATACTGAAGACGAACCAAAATATTGGTGCAAAAAAAATATATGATTTGTTAGAAGCGGCGAAGAAACCCATTTGGGAAGGTTGCACAAGCGGAACCCAATTGTCAGTGACTGCTGAGTACATTGCGATGAAATCTAAATACAACCTCACAGAATCTGGATTTACAGCTGTTGTACAAGCTGCGAAACGGCATATGCCTCCCAATAATTTAATGTGCGAAAATCATTATGAAGTAAAAAAACTAATGTCGGCTTTTGGTTTACCATATCAAAAAATAGATACATGTCTAAACGGTTGCATGCTGTTTTGGAAGGAAGATATCAATCTTAGACATTGTAAAATATGCAATTAGGAAAGGTACAAACCAAGAAAGAAAAAGGGAAAGGAAGTCCCGTATAAGCGTATGCATTATTTACCAATTACTCCTAGACTTCAAAGGTTATATGCATCTTCTGTAACTGCGCAACATATGAGATGGCACAGTATGAGAATACGAGAGGAAGGTACGTTAACACATCCAGCTGATGGGGAAGCATGGAAGCATTTTGACCAAAAGTATCATGATTTTGCATCCGAGAGTCGTAATGTTAGACTTGGTTTATGTACGGATGGATTTTCACCATTTTCTCAATTTGGTTCTAAATATTCGTCCTGGCCTATAATTGTCACACCTTATAATTTACCTCCTTGGATGTGTATGAAAACTCCATACATGTTTCTTACAGTTGTTGTTCCTGGTCCTGATGATCCGACACAAGGAATCGATGTTTATTTACAACCTTTGATTGAAGAATTAAATACATTGTGGTACGAAGGAGTAGAAACATATGATATTTCTAAAAAAAAAACTTTCGCATGTATGCTTCTTTGTTATGGACAATCAGCGATTTTCCTGCGTATGCAATGCTTTCAGGTTGGAGTACGGCTGGTCGCCTAGCTTGTCCTTACTGCATGGAAGAAACAAGAGCATTTCCTTTACCTCATGGAAAAAATTTTTCATGGTTTGACTGTCATCGATGTTTTCTTCATGTTAATCATCCATTTAGAAGAGATAAGAAAAACTTTATAGCTAATAGAGTTGAAACTTTAAGCGCACCTACGGTTTGGTCAAGCGAAGATATTTATGAACTTGTAAAGGATTATCCAAAAATACATGAAACCAGAAAGCAAATTGAAATTCAAGGTAAATCATCGATTCATAACTGGTGCAAACAAAGCATATTTTGGGAGTTGCCTTATTGGAAAAATCTCCTGATTCGTCATAATATTGACGTGATGCACAATGAGAAAAACGTGTTTGATAATGTGTTTAATATAGTTTTGAATGTCAAGGGGAAGACGAAAGATGATTTGAAATCAAGGCGGGATATCGAAGTATTATGTAATCGTCCTGAGCTTCATATGAAACCAAATGAAACAAAAAAGCCAAAAGCGTGCTATGAGCTAGACAATAATCAAGTTAAAATATTTTTAAAATGGGTGGAAGGATTAAGATTCCCGGATGGTATATCTTCTAATCTTCGTAGATGTGTGGACTATAAGAACAATAAACTTAGCGGGATGAAAAGTCATGATTGTCATGTTATGATGGAAAATTTATTACCCGTCGCTTTTAAAGAACTATTGCCCGTAAAAGTTTGGACTGTTCTAACAGAACTTAGTCTATTTTATAAAGAGATTTGTTCTACTACATTAAAAGTTGATCGTCTACGTAAACTTGAGGAAGAAATCCCGATATTGCTATGCAAATTGGAAAAAAAATTTCCTCCTGGTTTTTTCAATGTTATGGAGCATTTACCTATTCATCTTCCATTTGAAGCACGTCTTCGAGGGCCTGTGCAATATGGATGGATGTATCCATTTGAAAGGTATATTCATATTTATTTCATTAAATATTGGTTTAATTATATGTATAAAAAAATTGATTTAAAATAATTTGAAATAGATATTTAAATCATCTAAAGAAAAAAGTGAGGCAGAAAGCTCGAGTTGAAGGCTCGATTTGCAAATCATACATTGAAGAAGAAGCTTCATTTTTTTTCTCTCATTATTTTAGTGACCATGTGAACATATCATTTGAAAGTGCTCCGCGTAATGATGAAGGCATTGATCAAGATGATTGTCAATCGACTATATCTATTTTTAAAAAGCATGGTCGGCCTTCTGGTAAATGTGTGGAAGTATGGTTGGATGACAGAGATTATCACGTAGCACACACATATATTCTTCTCAACTGTGCTGAAGTTGCACCATTTGTTAGGTAATATACTTATATATGTAACATTTCTTGTATCTTAATTAATAAATATACAAATATGCACACATGTATCTTAATCAAAATATAACATTTCTTGTATAATTGCAGTATTTACGAATCACAACATCCGAACGGAGATATCAGCAAAGAATTCTCTAAATGGTTTTCTAAGTACGTTTTTGATACGACAAATGGTGTTGTAGACGAAGGATTGAAACATTTAGCTTTGGGACCAAAAAGGATAGTCAAGACCTATCCAATATTCTTTGTGAATGGATATAAATTTAATACCAAATAATACGGTGCTGAAAAATTAACTAACAATACTGGTGTACGTATTTGTTAAAGGTAGTGATGATCCAAATGATCATATACATGATTTTTATGGCGTGCTAACCCAAGTTTTGCAATTGTCGTATTTCACACGACCTGCAGAAGAAGTATTTTTGTTTAAATGCAACTGGTTCAGCAACGTTCCAGGTTCTGGAATAAACGTGCATCCAAAATATAATCTTATAGAAATAAAATATACTTCGCATTATCATAACTACGATCCTTTTGTACTTGCCAAACAAGCTCTTCAAGTTTATTATGCTTCTTACCCATCTCTAAGAAGAGATAAAGTAAATTGGTCGGCTGTTTTTAAAACAAAGGCAAGATTTACATTTGATGGACGGAACATTCCCGATGAACAAGCTTACCAAGCAGATATCGAGGAAAGTAGAGGAATAATAATAACAGATGATCAAACAGATTTTGGACCTCTAAACGATGATTCAAATGCATTAATTGAAGCATTTGAGAGTACAGAGGAACAAAATATAGAGTACGAAACAGAGTCTGAAACCGAAACTGACGAGGACTGATCAATAATCTACATTTTGAAGGTAATTATATTTAACATTATAATGTTTTCATTAAAAATGTTATGCTAATGTATGATATGTGTCACGTACTCTTCTTATGTTATGCCATAATGTATGTTTTACATATAGTCATTTAATGTTCTCATATAATGTTTGTCTGTAACATGTTCTATAGATATGTCTTCACGTAGACGATCTGGGTCTACACATTCTGGGTCTCCCTCCTCTTCACAGAGAGGGACTATTCGTCCTGCAGATCGTGATCGCGGTGGTCCATCAGAGGAGATGCCATGCACTGCAATTTGGCTAAAGCCAAAAGTCGACGGATCTGGGTAAGTATTAAGTTTCAAAATTAAATTTTATTCTCGTACAGTCTATTATAATTAAGTATAGTAGTCATAAAATAGTAAATGCTTTTTTTCCTGTTAAACACAGTGGTTTTACGTTAGAGCCATCAAATATAGTTCTTTCATTATCTAAGCGTGCATACCAGAGTCGGATGAATGAATGTTGGCCCAAATGGTCCTTGATTCCAGAGAACGTGAAGGAAGCTATTTGGCAGGACTTTTTGGTATGAGTGATATTACTTGTTAGGTTTAAATATCTAATCATGTTTACACTACGCATAAAAACTATATAACTCTTATGTAATCAAACGTGCAGGGCCATGTGGACATCCAGGATGCAGATCTTTCCGTTGTACAGCGTCATTGGTAGAGTAAGATTGCAAAGAACTACAGGGAGATTTTAAATGCTGTGAAATCAAGTGGAAGCAAGCCAAATTGGATGAGCGCTGTTGTGTGGGAACAGTTTATCCGCTGGTGGGCCAATGAGGAATTTCAGGTAAATTTACTAATATTTAATTTAAATTGTTCTACGCAAATAATATTTAAATTAAAACTATAAAACAATTTTTTTTCAACTTAAATTTGCAGAAAGAGTCAACTAGGAATTCTGCTAACAGGAGCAAGAACCCCGTCACACATCGCGGTGGTTCTAAGTCATTCCAGCATCACCGCGAGGACTTGGTATATTTATTAATTAACATAAACATTTATATAAAAATATTTAATATATATATTTATATGTGCATATTTCAGGAAAGACAGCGCGGTGGTCCTGTCAGTCGTTGGGATGTATTTGCGCATACGCATGCGGTGACTCAGATTGACGATTCAGGCTCATATTCGTACACCTGGGAAAGTAATGACAAAGCAAGGACCGCATATGTAAGTATAAGATAATGAACTAAAAGTTTTAAGTCTATTAAAATAGCATTATCTAAATTCAATTATATTTTGCATACTAGGAAAAGTTTCAGGACGCACGGACATTGATGCTCCAGGACACCGGAAGAGCAGAGTTGACCATTGATGAGGAGAACGCAATATTTGAGTCTGTCATGGATCCAGCGACCCACGGAAGGCGCTTTGGATTTGGAAGCCAATCGGTAATTTAATTTAAATTTAAAATAATTTTTATGAAGCATGTTCATTTCGATATCATATATATAAACACTTTAGATGTGAGCTTAGCTAGAGTAAATATTTAAACGTATTTACACATATATTTACACATATTTACTAATATTTACAGGTTGACGTAGTGCAGAAGAACTACCAGAGGGCTCAAGATAAGGAGGAGATCGCACAGCTACGAGCCCAGATCGCCACGCTTCAAGACCGCGATCGCCGCCGTGAAGAACAAATGGAGCAGCTAAACAATAAAGTGGCGGAGTTCATGGAGCAATACGGGCGGTTTCCTTCCTCCGGTGGTTCTGCTGGCGAGTGAGTTGAGGTATGTTTGAGATGTTTTCTTATGTGTGGAGTGGTGATGGTTTGTGTATATTGTTGTATGGTGTTAGACATTTGGTGATGGTTTGGATGTGTTAGGCATTTGGTGATGTGTTTGGATGTCTTAAACATTTGGTGATGGTTTGGATGACGATTGGTGATGGCTTTTTATGTGTTTTGTTTGTATATATGATGACGGTTGGTTTGGATGACGTTTGGTTTTGATGTAGAAACTAATTTGATGGATGTAGAATTTAGTTTGTCTTGATGGTTTGGTTGTTTATGTGTATGATTTGATTATTATATTGTGTTTGGTTATATATATGTGATTGTTATTGGATATACGCTCAAAATGGAGCAGTTTTGTTATTTATGATATTGTGTGTGGCCGGAGGTGAGTAGGAGATGCTGGGTAAAAAAAAAGTTTCAGATTTCCAACGGCTTCCAACGGATACCAACGGCTATTTGGTTATTCATAGGCAACGGCTTCCAACGGCTACCAATGGCTATAACCAACGTTTTCCAACGGCGTACCAACGGCAAGTTGGTCAACGAAGTTTTCCACGTGGCCAGATGAGCCATTGGTAAACGTTGGTATAACGCCGTTGGAGGCGTTGGAAGCCATTGGAAGGCGTTGAATTGTATTCCAACGGCCTTTCCAACGGCTTCCAACGGCCGCCAACGGCTTGGAGCCGTTGGAAAGAGCTGTCTCCCTTGTAGTGTCTAGATGTAAGGTTGCATAGCACATGAGGTAAGTTGGTATTCGATGGTAGGAAATTGTTGGCTTTGAGAAGTTGAAAAATGTGTAGAGTTAATGAAATGTTAGAATATGGTAGTTTAGATGCATCAGAGTGATGCTTAGGTTGTGTGGGGGTGAATTCATTAAGAAGTGAAGTGGAAGGTAATATGGTTGCAGCATTCAAGTGGCATAAAAGGGGTAGTGTAGGTTGGTTTGGAACAACAGTAATGATGCAGGTTTGAGTATCTATATGAAGAGAACAATCTTTGATTCTGGATACGGAGGTAGGTGGTTTGCAAGGTTGAATATGAGAGGTTTCGTCAACTATGATTCCCAAAAGTGCAAATTTATTGGTTTCGTCAAAATATTACACATGTAATCATTAATAGTGTGTGTAATAAATTAAATTTATTATATTTAAAATTAATAATAAATAAAATTCATCAAATAGAATATCGAAGTTGAAAATGAAATAAAATTAAATTCAAAAACCAAACCATACTTTTACTAAATGCACATTAAATATGATTTAATATGACTATATTATTCTTAATAACACAAAACTAAGATTTAATGCAAAATTAATAATAGGAAATATTTTTTAAATTTGCCCCTTTTCCCCTGCTACCAATACACCTGTACCAATAGTCATTATAAATAAAACTATAACCGTTTTCCATCAAACTGGAAGTGAAAGTTATTCCACTTTTAAAGTTTGGTACAAAATAGCAATTATATAAAACTAAATTATGTCTACTAGCAAGCTTAAACGACAATCTCCCACTGAAATAGCAGTTATAATAGCTCTACTTACGAATTGAAATTCCATGGTCACTCTTGGTAGGAGAATTTTTTATCCTAAACGCCTATAATGAATTACCGATATGAGTTCTAGATTTGGTATCTAAAACCTAAGAAAAAACACTTATAGCTAAACATTTTTATATAAGGAAAATACACATAGGAGCGGAATTTGATTGCTTCTTTCCTTTAATTATCTTCAAATATTTTGGATAGTTCCTTTTCCAGTGTCCCTTTTTAAAGCAATGTTCAAATTCACTCTTCTCTTCCTTAGCCTTGACTTTATTTTTGTCACCCATCGACTTACATTTTCTCTTCTTCGAACTATTCACAGAAGAAGTACCCTTCATTTTGAGCTCAACATAGGGGGTGTGTATATTTAACATCTTATTTGTAAGGTATGTATATTCTTAGCATTTCATATTATATATATATAGTTAATAATTTTTATTTAATATATATAGGGTTTGTCCTATCACTAAATTTTCTAAAAGATATAATACTTATTTTAAAATGGCCTATGACTAAAAAATATTTGTTAGACCAATGATTAGGCCTAACTTATGCTTAGGTCAAGTTTGTTCACAAGTGCTTAAGAAAGAGGCTTAACACTTGGGCAAGCATGTTGAAAGTCAATTGATCAAATAGATAAATATGTAATTAGGAAAACGTTATGTTCCTTAGTCAAAAAATAAAATTTTGGATTTGACATAAAAAGCCATTGAAGTAGAAAATCAAGCTTTATTAATCTTTTGATTACAAAAAAGAATATGACGAAGAAGAGGAATTCGAAGTTCACCCCTTTTTAATAGGGGTACATGCCTATTTATAGAGAAATTATGCCCTTGGATCTTTGACACGTGGTGACTAGTGAATGTGAAAGGTTGAGATTTTGTTGACATGGCACATCATCGATTTAACATGTGGCACAACATGCTTTTTCTTTCCTCAAGATGATGTGGCAAGGCCGAATCAATCGAGGTCTCCACGTGGCTAAATGGATGCTTCTTGTACTTATTTTTAGATTTTCTGTTGTAATATTTCTTGACACTCGATAACACTATTTCTAGGCATGCATTAGCTTAAGGCTTCGATGGCTCTACGTCCAAACATGCGATAGTTTCACATCTTGACATGCAATATCTCTATACTTCAACACATGATAATCTCATTCTTTAATTAACACGCGATAACATTATTACTTCAAAATATTATAGCTTCTTACTTCAACATTGAATAGCTTTGTACTTCAAGATGTGATAACTTTTTACTTCAACATGTGATAGCTTAGCTTTTATACATCAACCTATGATAGCTTTATTCTTCAACATGCAATAGCCTTATTCTTTAGCATGTAATGGGTTTATTCTTTAAATGCGATAACTCAATACTTCAACATGCGATAGCCTTAACCTTCAACATGCGACCATGGCTCTAGACTTCAATACATGATAGCCTTGTTCTTCAATATGTAATAGCTTCTTTTTGGCACGTAATTGCTTTTGTCCTTCAATAGCCTTCTTTCTTGACCTTCGATAGCTTTCTGCCTTGAATTTCGATAGCTTGCTTTCTTGACCTTCGATATCTTTCTTTTTCGACCTTCGATAGCTTTCCATCTTAACCATTGATGGCCTTATTTGTCAACTTTTGATAGTCTTTGTTATTGCATCATGAGAGCTCCTTGTTTTGAGTTAAAAAATTTAGATTGCAACACTTGCCCCTCATAAGAAGCTTGCTTTTCCTTTAGCTTAAGTGAACATATAAACTTGCTTCTCAAATTCCTTCTATGGTAGATGTGGATTCAGACAACTTTTGATTGATTACTTCTTTTTTCATTGATGATTTTTCTTTTGATGTTTGCTTTGCCCAGGCCTGGAGATAGGACAAAAGGCTTCACTCGATCATCATTGCTTAGGTAGTAGGTTTAGCTAGTCCTTAAGGCAGGGCTAATGGCTTGATTAATCATCGCCCCTTGGATGTTGCTTTAGCCAGGCCCAGAGGCAAAACTAAAGGCTTTATTTGGCCACCACTCTATGGGTGGTTGATTTAGCCAAGACCAAAGTCAATACTGAAGGCTTCATTGACCATCTTCCCTTTAATGGTTGCTTTGGCCAGGCCCGAAGGTGGAACAAAAGGCTTTATTTGACCATCACACTTTAGATTGTTGCTTTAGTTAGGCCCTGAGGCGGGACTAAAGGCTTAAATGACCATCACTCCATGGATGGTTGCTTTGTTCGGGCATTGAGGCAGAACCAAAAGATTTATTTGATTACCACTCTTTATCTGTTCGCTTTAACAAGACCTTGAGGCATGGCTAAAAGGTTAAATGACCATCACTCCTTGAATGGTTGCATTAGCTAGACCAAGAGGTAGGACCAAAGGCTTTATTTGTCCACCATTGGATAAGATGTATACATCAACTCCAAAAACCTCGTTGAATGTTATACCGCCTTTTGGCAAGGCCGTGACACCAAGAACTTGACTAGAAACCAATGACGGTTCGTCTTGGAGATCGGTTATACGTAGGCTCACTATGGATATCGACGAATTTCATTCGAGTCCGGATCAAGCTACAATTTCCAAGACACGACGAGCGAACCCATGGAAGTCAGCATTCTGAATTTCAAGTCAATCTGAATTTGTATGCTCGAGTTACGGTCGATGCAAAATGAAGGAAACAACTCAATTTTCGTATCCATAGCTAAGCCTCTGTTCGAATCCATCAGCTTCGTATCGATCAGAAGGCCTCTGTTCGAATCCATCAGCTTCGTATCGATCAGAAGGCCCTAGTTCGAATCGATCAGGTTCGTATCCATCGGCAAGCCACAGTTCGTATCGAGCAGATAGCCCTTGTTCGTATCCTTCAAGTCTAGTTGCTTCGTATCCATCGAGAAGTCCCTGTTCGTATCGATCCATATCATCGTTATTCGTATCGATCGGGCTACCAGTGTTCGATTCCATCTGTCCACTTCAACTTCATATCGATCGACTAGAGTCATTTCCAATCGATACGAACAAGGCCACGCAGTTCACTTATTCCACATGATCACCATCGATACGAACAGGGCTCGTTGCATCGATGCGAACGAGGGTCACCTTCCATCGATTCGAACAAGACAAATGCTTCGATACGAACACGGCGAGAATCCTGGAACGACTCGGTCAACTCGGCGTAGAAAGTGGATCGATCCAAAGAGTGCTCACCACGTCATCACCTGGGCACACGCAGCCATCGATTCGAACAAGATCGAGTCGAAATGATCGAGTCGAACCAAACAGCCTGCCGAAAGTCTCCATTCTGTATCGATCATAACTCGAGATCCATAAGTCCAAATGCCACCAAATTTTCACAGGAGCTTACACACGTGCTAAAGAATGCCCATACCAAGTTTCGACTCCATTAGATGAAATCCCGATCGATACGAAATTCGTTCGTATCGATCACAGATCGAGCCGAAACTTCACGGGCTTGGTGGCGTGGGCCCGCTCACGTGCCAAAAGAAGTTTCCCGAGATATGAGGGAAATATCAGCCTCCTACACCTATAAATAGACCCCAGGGCCTATAGAAAAATGATCTTTTGACGCTCTAACGCCTAGACTCTGCCGGATTCAATTCCATACTCCATTGCTGCTGCTGCAAATGAATTTTACTACTGTAATCCATTGTAACCGGCTGTTATTTGTTGAAATCAGTTGTAAACATCAAAGAAACATCAATAAAGTGATCAATTTCATAGTGGACGTAGGCAATACGCCGAACCACTCTAATTTCCCGTGTTTCTGTGCGTTTTTATCATTTACATATCAGTTTTTTGGAGTTTTTGTTAGATAATCCTCTTTTTCCGTTTAATTTCTTCATTTTATATCTTCAAAAACTTCCGAAGAGTGTTGTGCCCAATTTTGGTACAAACACTTTAGTGCTTTCATTGAGAAAAAACCCAATTTTTCTGCTGCTCTTTGGATCTGCTATCGATACCGGATTGCATAAATCCAAGAAGAAGATCCAGATCTCAAGCCTTGAAGCCCTACCATTCTATTCAGATTTGCATCAGATCTAGGAAAGGACTTCATCAATTCATCATGGTAAGCACACGGACTGCATCTACAGCTGCTGATCAGGAAGGACGGGATAGACAAAATCCCGCACAATTGCCTCCATCCAACCAAGATGCGGCCGGACATTCAGATCCATCAGGCCCGGTCACCAGACAAGAATTCCAGATGCTGCTTCAAGAGTTGACCCAGAGTCAGCAACAACTTACTGAACAACTACGCGCCAACACAGAGTTGACCAACTAGCTGAATCGCCAAAGGCGCAGAAGATCCGAAAGAGATTAAGCTTCTTATTCTTCCACGGAGAGTTCAGCCTCATCTGATGATCATCATCGATCCACACGCCCACGGTTGGATGTAAGCTACACCCAGGCCACAGGACACCAACCTGCCTTGAATCTTGGACAACCCAGAACTGGACCATCCACCAGTCATCATACCGGACCTTCATCCCGAGGGGGAGCCGCTCCTTACCATGTCACATGCAACCTCGCTACCACCACCACTACCGAACAAGGAGTTGATGCTAGAAATCAAGCTGATCCGCATCGTAACCAACGAGATCATACCCCGGAACCTTATGTCCCTGAAAACGTTGAACCAAGGAGGCGAGGCACGGACCGTCGACCGCGTCCGGTCCAGACTCGCGCTGTGGAACCCGACCACACCTTGGCACATCATGCACCAAATATCCAGATGCCGGATATACCGAAGATGATTCGTCAGATGATCCGTGAAAGTCAGAGTCTCACTAATTACGACTGGCGAATCTCCCGGAGTCATACCCCTTTCACTAAAGACATATTATATGTTGAACCACCTTGGCGCTTCAAGATGCCAACCCTGCCAGTCTATGAAGGAAATTCTGACCCTAATCAACACATCCTGAAGTATGAATGGTTGATGAATGCTGCGAGAGCTGATGATGCAGTCAAATGCCGTAGTTTTCCCATTTCCCTCGGGGGCATTGCTACTATGTGGTTTACTCGTTTACCGCCACGATCTATTTCTAATTTCGACCAGATGGCCACCAAGTTTGTTGAACAATTCTGTATGCACGTTGCGAGACCTAAAGATGTTAATACTCTGTCTAGTGTCACTCAAGCTCCCGGAGAGACACTCAGACGTTACTTAGAGTGATTTCATGCTGCGTGTGTAGAATTAAGCAATCCCAATGATAACTCTATCCTAATGGCATTGACCAAGGGGATTGATCCTGATTCCGAGTTCGGAAATTGGTTAGCTGGGAAGCCGCCTGCATCATTGGACCGTTTCTATTCCAAGGCAGCCCAATTCTTGAGAAGGGAGGATGCGAAACAGTCTAGGAAGCAGGATGATGCAGGGCCCAACATTGAAGGAATTCAAAGTAACATCGCAGTTAAACAATCTGGGGAGAGTTCCGAAAAAGTTTAGTTGAATATACAAAATAAACAGAATCAGCAGAGGGACAGTGGAAATTAAGGTAAAAAGCGAGATCAAAGTCGTGGTCCACGACGTAGAGCTCCCATGTTTGACAATTATACTCCATTGAATACGTCGCTGGAAAATGTGTATTTGTAGACTTGTAATACCATGCAATACAAGAAACCTGCCCCGAAGCCGTCTACAGAAAGACAAGTCCAAACAGGGAAGTTCTGCAGATTCCATGAAAGTTACGGCCATAATACAAATGAGTGTCGTCATTTAAAAGATCTCATTGAGAAACTAATACGTGAACGAAAGTTGGATCAGTATGTGCGGACGCCGCAGTCAGGAGGTGCGGGCCCATCAAATCAGAATCGTGCGCCGAATCAGGAAAGGTAGGAGGAACCCACTCGTACTGGTGGGAGGTTGGTTATTAAGACGATAAGTGGTGGTCCTCATCCAGCAGACCGAAGCTGGAAGGAAATGGAGTTGTATGCCAGCTCTATCAGGCATGCGGACTTCGAGTGTTATAGTAGTTTTGATGAAGGGGCTCCGGCCAAACAACAGAAGACGATGACTGATGACATCGTATTCAGAAACAGAGAAGCTGATAAAGTCGAAGCCCCTACTATCGATCCACTGGTCATTTCAGCTCAAGTAGGTCCTGCTTGGATGAAGAGGATCTTAGTTGACAGTGGAAGTTCTGTGAATATAATATTTAAGCAAGCCTATGACCAGATGAAGAGGGAGGCCGAAGATTTGAAGCCTTGTCAATTCCGTATTCATGGCTTCAACGGGAGTGAGACCATACCCACCGGAATGGTGGAAATGCCAGTGGAGCTGGGAACTAGAGAACATTGGAGAGTCCGGACGTTGCAATTTGTTGTATTGAACATAGATTCGCCATACACCGCCTTCTTGGGCCGACCGGCCCTTGCTGAGTTTAGGGTTGTTATTGCCCTGTGGTGTTTAACTTAAAATTCCCTACCGCCAATGAAGTTGGAGTCGTTCAAGGGGATCTAGCTGATTCAAGCGCGGCCGCGTACCGAAATCAAATCCCCCGAATGCATAGTGTCAAAGTCCGACCCCAAACCTTCAGACTCGGTGATTTTGTCCACAAGAGAATATTCTCGATGTCTCCGCACGCAAAACCAACGTGGGAAGGGCCATATGTGATCAAACAAAAGCTCGAAAATGACACATTTAAGATAGCGATCGTTGGCGGACCTGCTCTGCCAAGAGCTTGGAACAGCGAGAGTCTTCATCGCTACTACACATAACAGGCTATGTTTATTCATTTAGTTTATTTTACATTTGCAATTTTTTTTTCTGCATTTCAAAATTAGAATTTGTAATAAGGCAACTGACTTTTCCATATTTTCTTATTTCAGCAATAAAATGCAATCTCTTCAAGCCAGAGCTGTGATTTACTTGAAATGCTTCATATGAACATCACCATGCATGGAGAGCTGAGTTCCACCATACGGTGGGATTTATTCAAATAGGTAGTGACTGTGATGCAACCGGTCACTCGCTAAGCGAAACCCGAGCTCGGGAACAAGCCATCACGCCAAGGTCAGAAAAGGATTGATACACGACAATCCTTCACTCAACTCCAGATTCCCAGAGTGCGAACTGGAGTATAAATTCACAAATACGTTTGCGAAGAGAGTGGATCCGTCCACCTAACGACTTCGCCCATATCCGAACCAAGTTTGAGGAGGGTGGATCCGTCCATCTAACGACCTCACTTGTTAATTCAGGGTGGATGTGATCCGACCATCCACGATCCTGATACACCTTTCGCTCCCAGAGTGCGAGCGAAATCCAAAAACATACAGCAGAATGGCTGACCATCTGCTTACCAACTCCAAATTCCCAGTGTGTGAGTTGGAGTATAAACATCAACTTCGGACTCCCAGAGTGCGAGTCGGAGTGTAAACACCAACTCCGGATTCCCAGAATGCGAGTATAAACATCAACTCCGGATTCCCAGAGTGCGAAACGGAGTATAAACATCAACTCCAAATTCCCAGAGCGCGAATTGGAGTACAAATACCAACTCCGAACCCCCAGAGTGCGAGTCGGAGTATAAATATTAACTCCAAGTCCCCAGAGTGGGGACACACAATTAAAACTTAAACCGGCGTAACCGACCGTCGGTGAACAAATGAAAATCCCCGGAGTGCGGATATGATCGCCGATAATTAAACGAGCGGGGTTGAACTGCTCAAATCTCCAATTGTCCCAAACATCCGTTCAACGACACTAGACTCAACGTGTTGTAAGTGAAATGCAATCGCTGGCTGATGTCAACAATTCATTCCCAAGTCTGGGGGGCAGGAGTCAAGCATCAACCATTGACTGAAGCGGTGCGACGTCAAAGTTCAACTCAGTTCCCGGTCGTAAACCATGTCCACAGTTTTCGGACCTAGCAAACAAAAACAAACTTGACTCGAAAGCTAAAACTTCGCAAGTGCACTTCAGATATTGAGACACTTAGGCAAATACACAATAACTGAGGAGAAGCCAAAAAATAAAAGTTTATTTCTAATGTTTGTGAGAGAAATTCATGTACAAGTTTGTTCCAAAAAATTCCTACTAGCAGGGGCCGAACCCGCATTTATACACGGCCAATAATGAGAAAATCAAAATAAAACCAAGGAAGCATGTCTACTCTTATTTCTTCCTCGGCTTCCTTTTCGGTGTAGACCCGTTGGAGCCGCCACTACCTTCCCTCTTTGAGCCTTTGCTTTTCGGTGGACGGTCTCTAGACGGGGGCATAATCTCAACGTCCACCTCCGAGCTCGAATGAATAGGGATACTGCCTGTAGGAGGAGTCAGAGGAATAGGATCAACTGTAGGAGGCGGGATGGACACACTAGTGTCGAAAACTGTACCGCCAGGCGATATCATTCTAAGCGGAGCTGGGCCAGGTGCCGCCATCCCACCTCCAAAACTGCCACCATGAGCCGCTGCTTCCATCTCGGCGTCGATCTCGGCCAATATTTCCTCTTCATTGATCGCTTGGGCCTCGCTAGGAGCATCAGTGGTTGGCATTGAAGAGCTTGTAGCAGGGGCGCCTCCACCCATAACAAATGGCAGGTCACCAAAAGGATCGCTATGATGACGAAAGAGTTCCTCCATCATCTGCTCATCAAAAACAAGTGTGCTACCCTACATTTCGTCAAGTGGGGCGGTTGTAGTTACAGTAGTCGCTTCAGTAACGATAGCCTCCTGCATGTGATGTGATTCTTAAGTGACAGAAGGCGCGACCGGTGCAGTGTCAATTACTAGACAAAAAATAAGAGAACTGTTAGAACTTAATTCGAGTGAAGGTTCCGACTTAAGACAGATATGTGGGATGTTCAGAATACCTTCCTCAGTTTGGCTTGTAGACGGCTGAACGATTTCAGCAACTTGCTTTGTAGCCGGAGACATCTGCGGCTGATCCGGATTGTAGGTAGGAACAGCTTGGGGATCGACTACAGGCAAGGATTCAGGCTGGGTTGACGCTGAAATTTCGAGACCTGCATCGTGGTGTTCAACCCCAGAGCCTTTTCCTACTTCCAGATGTTGGGTGGCGAGTCTCTCCTTCTCATAAGAAATCATAGATTCATGGATAATCTTCCGTTCATCTTCATTCAGCAGACGATTCTCGAGCTCGAACTCGTCAACAGACTCACCCAGATGCACCACCTTCTCTTCCTCAACTAATCGGCCCCAGGCATTGTATAGATGTGCGGGATAATCGTCGAGCCAGGCTGGACCCCTGTGCTTCAGCACGTTAATGTTGTAAACAACGAGAAGGTCTTCAATATCGGCTTCTAGCCTGGACTCGGCCGATTTCACCTTCTCCTCGACCTTAGTCTCCACCTCGCGAACCTTAGCCATGGCCGCATCCCGTTCACCCCGGAGCAAGACAGCTTGTTCACACGCCTCCTGGGTTGCGTTATTCGCATCATCCTTTTCCTTGGCCATGTCAGTGAATTTGACCTTAAGCTCATTGAGTTCCTTGACCGCCGCATCCCGTTCAGCGGTTACTGTAGTATTTCGGTGGTCTATCTCCTCCACCAAGGCAACGTTTGTCTGCCTCAACCTCTCCATCGCCACATTTGCTTCATCGGCTTTATTGGTGGCCTCAATTTCAGATTTCCGAGAAGACTCGGCCTCGGTATTGAGCACTTGCATGATTCGGTCCTTTTGAGCGAGTTCGGACTCCATTTTCTCAATCGCTTTGGCTCGCTCAAAGGCCACCTTGGAAGCTTTCTCTGCAGCCTTTACCCACTCTCTATACTAGGAGTATATATCATGAATGTAATCATGCATTGTATTTTCGGCTTCCGAAGGGATCCTCTTTAAATGAGGAGGAAAGACATAGCCGTCGAAGCATATCTTCGGAAATTCTTTCCTCAGCTGAGCGATTTTGATAGCCCCTTCCCTTGTGGGCTCAGTTGTGACATGCTCTGCAATTATGGGGGCCGTGGTTTCGACCCTCTGGAGATGAGTTTTGGATATAGAAGTGTGAGAAGATGGCCTGTGTCGCGGAGGCTCTGGTGGATGTGAAGTCTGAACAGGAGATGGAGATGGGATTTTAGGAGGTGGAGAGCGAGACCTAGATCGGGGTCTATATTCTCTGTCCCTATCCCGCTCGTACCTCTCTTGATTAGAGCACCCGCGATCGCGGTCTCTATTCGAATCTCTCCTGCAGGAATCATAATAAGAAGAAGAAGACTTCTGAGCCGAGCGAAGGCTCCCAAGCATTGATCCTCTCCCGGACATCGTACCTGAAAGTGTGAAACGAAAGAAAAGTTAGTGATCTCTTGGATTAGATGATTTATAGTTATGAATCATGTAGTGCACTGAAGTGTATGTATGTGCAACCCCCGACCAACCGGAAATGTTGGCCACACTCATAGCAAGTGACTCGCTCAGATCGAGAGCACTATCAAGCTCCTCCATCCCGGTGTCGTGTTGAAACGACACATAATCCAGAATCGGAATATCAGCAAGCCCTTCGAAAGGATTCTCTACTCGCGAGGGAGGAGCCTCCGAAATTCTAATCCCCGGGACGGGCAAAGACACAACCATGGATTTCAATCTCACGGATTTAGAATGCTTATGAGCAACTGCCTTGCCTTTTCTCCTTCCTCCTGAATCCTGAAAACTGGAAGAAGGCCCAGCTTGGAGTTCGCTATCAGTGGGCGTTCTCTCCGGATCAACCTCCTCAGCTATTCCGACACCGGGCGCTTTGCGTTTCACTCGCTTCTTTTAGAACACTCTAAGTGTCCCTTCCAGCCTTATGCTTTGCCTCCGTTCAATCAGCCCGACAATCCTCAAGTTTCTGTCGGTTAGAACCGAGTCAATGTTCCTCTCTTCACCCGAAACTGCTTGGAGGATCCGAACTAACTCTCTGAAATACCCACCGTTAGGTCGTGAGATTGCGGCTGTAAAAGAAGTGAAGTATGTTAGTTTTGAGAACGATTATTATTATCTCGATAATTCATGAGAAAGACTGCAATGCTTACGTCTATCCAACCATCGCCTAGCGAATCCAGGGGGGCATCGAATGTAGAACCACTCAGTTTTAAAGTAACTCAGCCTCCCCCAGGACCCAGTTACTATTTGGCAGTTCCTAACCGCTTCCAAGAATGTGAAAGAAGGGCTATCTCCACGGCTCTTAATGTTGAAAAGATACCTAATCTCGATCGGCTTTGGTGGTCGAAAGAGAATTTCCATGAAAACGATGAAAGGGCTATTCAACAAGGCATATCCGTTGGGGTGCAGTTGGGATGGAGCGATTCCAAGGAATGACAACATCTCCCTTATATACTGATTAAATGGAGGAAGTGTCTCCGCTGTGCAAGCATGACGATTGAAAGCAGTAAACCCCTCCGGGGGAAAATGCGGTCTATCATCTGGCCCTGGCAGTAGTACGTCGTCAAGCGACAAGCCATGTCTTAAGCAAATCCGTCCCAACGTATCTTCGGAAATGCCGGACGGCACAAAATCTTGTGGATGGCAAAGGAACCGGGCCCCTGGAAACTCGTCCGGAGCTGGATCTATGACTTCGGCTTCGATGGCCGGTATCTCGATTATCGGAGGGATTGAACCTTGAACTTCCTGCTGTTGTGAACTTGAAGGTTCCATGACTAACTAACATGAGAAATCATCATTAGACAAAAATAACACTCGCGCTTCCCCCAGTGTAAAGTGTGTGAATGTGTTGTGCAGTGCAGTGTTGTATATCACTTGAAAAAATTCTACAGAGTTAAGGAAAGCATGTAAACGATAAGACTTCAAAATTCAGTCGGAATGGCCGTCATCGCTGACCGTCACAACCGTGCCATTCAGATGTTAGCGATCGATCCAAGTTAGGGTTTGTTAAAGTTTAGTTAGATTACAGTGTCATCGACGAGCTTCGAAGGGAAGTCAAATATGCAGTCCAATGCTCAAGTCCAATTATGCCAAAATGAAGCTCGTCGGAGTTAGATGTTCAAATGCACAAGAGTTTTCAAGATCATTAAAGTTAGGCTCATTGTCGATCATCAAAGTTCGAGTTCGCATCGATCTGCGTAGCTGTTCATATCCATCAGGGGTACGGATTCGTATCGATCGTTTAAGCCACTTTCGTATCGATCCCATGTCACGTAGTTCGTATCGATCGGAGACAGTGGAGTTCGGAATGATAAAACGTGACTTATTCGAATCGATCGACAAATCTCAGGCCTTCGTATCAGTCATCTCGAATCGATACGAAAGCCCCATCGTCAATCGATGCGAGGAAGTGTTTCGTCAGGATCGATATGAACTCATCCTCTATCCATCCTCGATACAATGGTTCCCAAATCCCTTCTTCCCCAGATCAATTCGAACTCCATCTTCTCCTTCCTCGACCTCGCACAATATCTTCTTCCCCAAACTGTTCAAACACCATGGCAATTTTCGAACAACCGACTCTGGCCTTGGAATCACCAGAGATCGATCGTATATGTAAATAGATTGGCAATTGATTTCGAATCTCGTCACTACAATGTGGGTTAGCCATTCATTTACCTTATTTCAACGATTAGTTCGAGGGGTTACAGGTTCGAATTGATTCGAAGGCAAGAACAGTTTTCTTTTTCCTAGTCTCTGGAGCGATACGAAGGGCTGCAGAAGAAACGAGCAAGTAAAAAGTAAAAAATAACTAAGTCCACATTATTTATATGGACTCGAGTGTGAAAGGGAGAAACGATTCGCCTCCCGGTAAACTCGACCGGTTACAATGTGTCACCACTGAATCGATTCGAACGAGCTATTCGAATCCATCAACTCGAGCCTTTATCGAAACGAAATTGCCAACGAAGGCTTTTCTGAGTCACCCAAATCGAAGCCATTGTTCGTATCGATCAATTTCGACTCCATCCCTAGTGCAACGATATTAACTGTGCAGTTCGAATCCATCAATACACAACTTTCGGAGGCCAGTGTTTATCGATACAAACGCATAGTTCGTATCCATCTTTGTGATCCACATCGATTCGAAAATGAAGACCACTGCAATGGAGTCCACCGAAGTTCGTAACCATCGATACGAACAATCGTTTCGTATCCATCGAAGCTCATATCTATCGATGCGAACTGTTTACATCGATTCAGGAGAGGATCGACACGAAGGAACATTCAAAAACAACCATCAATCGTTGTTGTAACTCGAATTTCATATCGGTTCAAGAGAGGATCGATACGAGATTCGATAGAAAAGAACTGACAACGACTCGTGGACGTGCAACGTCAACGAGTATACATATATGTCGGACTAATATTCAATCTTCAACATACACAGGAATTGGATACTTATCTGATAATGATTATGATGACAGACAACTAATCACAATCAAACAGCAATCAGTTACAACAATACAGGATACAACAGTTGACAATCAACGGTTCACATTATAAGGGAGATCAGCCAAAGAGTAAAACTTTCGGCGAAAAGACGATAATTGTTCAGGATGAAGATTGCAGCTTTTCAAAGCACGTCATGTTCCACAAGACGTACTTTGGGGGGCAAATGTTATCCCGCCTTTTGGCAAGGCCGTGACACCAAGAACTTGACCAAAAACCAATGACGGTTCGTCTTGGAGATCGGTTATACGCAGGCTCACTATGGATATCGACGAATTTCGTCCGAGTCCGGATCAAGCTACAATTGACAAGTCACGACGAGCAAACCCATGGAAGTCAGCATTATGAATTTCAAGTCAATCTGAGTTCGTATGCTCGAGTTACGGTCGATGAAAAATGAAGGAAACAGCTCAATTTTCATATCCATAGCTAAGCCTATGTTCGAATCCATCAGCTTCGTATCGATCAGAAGGCCTCTGTTTGAATCCATCAGCTTCGTATCGATCAGAAGGCCCTAGTTCGAATCGATCAGGTTCGTATCCATCGGCAAGCCACAGTTCATATCGAGCAGATAGCCCTTGTTCGTATCCTTCAAGTCCAGTTGCTTCGTATCCATCGAGAAGTCCCTGTTCGTATCGATCCATATCATCGTTATTCGTATCGATCGGGCTACCAGTGTTCGAGTTCATCTGGCCACCCAACTTCGTATCGATCGACTGGAGTCATTTCCAATCGATATGAACAAGGCCACGCAGTTCACTTATTCCACGTGATCACCATCGATACGAACAGAGCTCGTTGCATCGATGCGAACGAGGGTCACCTTCCATCGATTCGAACAAGACAAATGCTTTGATACGAACATGGCGAGAATCCTAGAACGACTCGGTCAACTCGGCATAGAAAGTGGATTGATCCAAAGAGTGCTCACCACGTCATCACCTGGGCACGCACAACCATCGATTCGAACAAGATTGAGTCGAAATGATCGAGTCGAACCAAACAGCCTGCCGAAAGTCTCCATTTCATATCGATCATAACTCGAGATCCAAAAGTCCAAATGCCACCAAATTTTCACAGGAGCTTACGCACGTGCTAAAGAATGTCCACACCATGTTTTGACTCCATTGGATGAAATCCTGATCGATACGAAATTCGTTCGTATCGATCACGGATCGAGCCGAAACTTCGCGGGCTTGGTCGCGTGGGCCCGCTCACGTGCCAGAAGAAGTCTCCCGAGATCTGAGGGAAATATCAGCCTCCTCCATTGTAACCGGCTGTTATTCACTGAAATCAGTTGTAAACATCAAAGAAACATCAATAAAGTGATCAATTTCATAGTGGACGTAGGCAATACGCCGAACCACTCTAAATTCCCGTGTTTCTGCGCGTTTTTATCATTTACATATCATTTTTTTGGAGTTTTTGTTAGATAATCCTCTTTTTCCATTTAATTTCTTCATTTTATCTCTTCAAAAACTTCCGAAGAGTGTTGTTCCCAATTTTGGTACAAACATTGACCTCGTCAAGTTAGGAGCATTATTGAGCATAATGCATCTCAATCAGAGGGCTATTTGTGCAAATATTTCATTGATAAATGGTATGCAAAATTATTTTGTAAACCAATTCAAAACTTTTTACAAAATATTTATCCTTCTCAACTTTCAGGAATATGGATCGGGAAAAGCCTTTTTTTTTAAATTCACTTTTCTTGGAAATATTTTATCTCGAAGAAATTCTCTTTATGCAAAACTTTTTGTAAAACTTTGAATAATTATTTACTATAGAATGAACTTCATGAAATCTATATGTTATCCACATAATTTTCAAAGGATACAAGCAAAGGAATCAATGCTAAAGCTAAGAATTCACGTCGAAGATTAAGGTTTCAGATGTTAATGCAAGAGCATAATTGATATCAAAGGTCTATAACTGATAATGGCGCCGCACTACTTCAACGTCGTGCTCCATCAATATAAAAATAAGAGAAGGTTGTCGCACTTCATCATGGAAGCCTACAATGATACCGCATTGATCCCATGCCGAACTAAATCAAGAACACATCAATTGCATGCCGCACTCAATCAATGCCGCATTGATTCCATCGATGCTGCTTCTTATCTTATCAATGTCACCTCTTATCAACACCGCCTATAATCAATGTCGTATATATTTAATGCCTCACCTAAGCAATGTCATACTCCATCGACACCGCCCTTCACTAATGCCAGATTCTGCCGCATTTCGTCCACAACGCACTTAGTCGATGTCGTTCTTCAAGCTATATCGCGCTTCATCAATGTGATAACAAGAGTAATATAAATGCTGCATGTCATAAGCTATAAATCGGTGCTTCATTTCATGAATATCGCATGGTGACCGATGTCACATGCATCCATGCTATAGAATGTCAAAGGCCATGCAAAGAAAGAATAATAAGATCAAGTACAAGAGCAAATTCAAGAGAATTTAATACATTTTCCTTCATAAAGCTTCAAAAGCCTTCACATTCCATTACATGCTCCATGATACCATAAGTCTCACATCGTCAATGGAAGCTAGCCAACCTCCTTCCAACCACTATAAATAGAAATGCACCTTTTCATAGAAAGAGGCCCTTGATCTCTTTCTCACACTTAACACTTTTCAAATTAGGATCTTCTCCAAGTTTTCTACATTGCGATAACGAGAGTTCGAGGACAGACTAATGGAATTAAGGATAACAAGGAGGAAGATGACATATTTGAAAATAAGGGCTAGACAATTAGAAAATTGCATATTTGCACCATCTTGTAACATGTTCATAATTAAGTAAAGAACGTGACTTGAGCATATTTCCTATTAACTCTTGGATTTGCCTATTGACTTGTTTGACTTGTCTATTTTATCTTTTGGATTTATGAACTATATTTCAAACAATTCCATGAATAATCGTAAAAACCAGGGGTATTATTGGAATTTCTTAGAACATGTCTTCTTATAAACATTACCTGAATGTTGAACCAAACTTCAGTTTAACATTTTGGTGCTGGAACAAGGGCTCCGAACCTCCGTGTGTTAGAAAAATGACCAAAATACCCTAAAGAAATTTTGAATTTCGTATTTTGAAAAGTCTTCAAATTCATTTTTGGATTTAAATATGGAGACTTATCGATACCGATGTTTAAACATTTGTGGGAATATTAATAAGCATGGTCTACTCTCATAAACATGCGATATTGATTCGCTAGACTACTTTAAAGCATTCCATGATTTATGACATTAATCACATGAATCCAATACCTTAGGGCATCTCCAGCGGCTTCAGGGCTGAATATTCAACCAGTTGAATATTCATCCCTGAAGCTGGGGTGGGCTCCCAGTGGCCAGGCGCCCATTAAATGGGCGCCTGACTTCCAGGCGCCTATTTTATGGGCGCCTGAAAAGCAGGCGCCCATAAAATGGGTGCTAGCCCCCTACTTATACCCCATCCCCTCCCCATTTTCCCCTTCATTTTCATTTTAATTTTATTTTTAAATTAGAAAAGCTAAACAAAATGTCGCCGCGTCCAACCAAAATCGCCCGAAGAACGGTTCACAGACATCCAGCGGAGTAAGCTGGACTGTTACATGTTCCGCCGCCACCTGGAGTTTCACCAGACGATCTACGTGTACTACATAAGCTTCCAGATGGTTATCGGCATAGAGCCGAATCCGCTTTGATGACCGTACAGGTATAAATTGCAATTAATATATTTGGTTATTTTTATATGTACATCACATAATCATATTAAATAACTGTTACTCTATCAAAAATTATTAATTCATAAATTATCTTTAGGACCATTACATTCATTGTCGGGGTAGTTGGGCTAAGTGCATTACCCAGTTTTATGACTCTCTTCCCGGTCCTATTGTTGAGAGGCTACAGGCTAGACCTTTTGGTCTTTTTTTGTCGATTAGGCCTGTTCAATCCTTTGATCGACCTCTCATTCAGGCATTAGCTGAGAGGTGGTGGCCCACCACGCATACGTTTCATTTTTCAGATTTTGAGCTGGTATCACCCTAGTTGATTTTTACATGTTCACTGGCATTGAGATTGGACGACATGGTCTTCGACCTTTTCCATTTGATGATTTATACGAGTCCCCCAATTTGTTTACTGTTTTTCTACCATTGATAGTTGTTACCTGCATCAGTAGTGGTTCTGTTAAGTTGACTTACCTGCAGCAGTACATCACCACTTATATAGCTAGAGCCGATATGATGGATGCAGTTACTAGAGCATTTCTGCTGTACTTGTTTGGTTCGACCTTTTTTCGAACCAAAAAGGTACGGTTCGCTAGGCTATTTAGCATTTCTTGCTAGATTAGACTAGCTACATACTATTGATTAGGGCACAACGATATTAGGCACTGTTTATACCACTTTAGATTCATTTGCGCTTGGCGATGTCAAGCAGATGCATGTTTTTTTTATATTTTGTCGTTATGGTACTATGAGTACACGGCAAATATGCATCCCCGCATCCAGGACATGGCTAGTTAGGCTACTGAGCAGTACTTCCCTAGGATGAGACGATGGGAGACTATGCAGTACGTACATCATGTTCCCTTAGGTGTACGACATGACTTGATGGAGGCTAGGTCACAACTTGATATGCATAGTCAAGGTACCATCATTCGGACTCCTTGGGCCTCACATTGGACTCATCTAGCAGATGCAGGTCTTATGGTGGACGACCATCCCATGATTGTTGCGTAGTCTCTATCTAGACGTAGGGTTGCTTTGCATACACCTGCATTTATGCCTATGTGGTATTTGGGAGAGAGGTGTGCTTATCAGATTACGGGTGATCGTCATATACCATATGATCCTTTATCTTGTGAGGACATGTTTGGTAGACATAGGGTGATTGGCGATCATTACTTAGATGCTCTACGACAGGCTGGGTGGGTGGATAGCAGTACTTTCTTCATCGATGGAGACTACGATGCTTATTGGGCCAGAGTAGCACCCCGTAGATTCATCGTACCAGATTATCTTCGTGGGGTCAACTCTGATCATATAGGACCTCACATGGCAGCCGGTAGAGTTCAGGTACCGCAGGTTTCATTTGACCCAATTCCATCACAGTTCTCTCAAACTCCCATGCAGTTGGAGTCTGATACTACTTTTAGAGCATATGACGTGATAGGTACTGTGATTGAGCAGCCTTTAGTCTTTCCAGACCACCCCGACTTTCCTGGTGTGCCTTCAGTCGGGTTATATCCTCCGTATGAGGTACATTTGTTTTTTATTGCCATTTTCCCTTTATTTTATGCTTAGTTTCTTACTATGTCAAATATCATCTTTATGTAGTATGCTGCTAGATTGGACCAGGCTAGAGTTTCACTTGGTGTGTTCCGCGATATGACTCTTGCACATACACACACCATGCATGATATGTACATGCAGCATACACAGATGCTAGAGGCGCAAGTTGATCAACTATCAGCTAGACTTGCTGTATATGAGCCTTTCGGATCATAAGGCGGAGGTGATGCTGGTCCCAGTGGGTATGATGTTGGTGTTTTAGATGAGGACGATGGGGATGATGAGGACGAGGGGGAGGATGGTGATGGGGATGACGATGATGATGACGGAGATGATGATGATGGTGATGGGGATGATGATGACGTTGACGGAGATGATGATGGTGGTGATAGGGATGATGGTGATGGTGCCAACGACGACGACGACGTTGCATCCCTTTAGTTGTATACCTTTTAGTATATGCATAGTGAACGTTTTATTATATGTTGCAGTTCATATAGCTTATGTACTTATGTCATTGTCTGAGTATACTGTGTATTCTTTATGTTTATATAATTTCACTTTCTTGGATTTTGGATGATAATGTTCGAGTATACTGTGAATTCTATATGTTTGTGTATACTGTGAATTATATATGTTTGTGTATACTGTGAATTATATATGTTTGTGTATACTGTGAATTATATATGTTTGTGTATACTGTGAATTCTATATGTTTGTGTATACTTATAAGCACCAACTAGTGACATATACACATAAAAAAACTACTAGTGACATTAGAATTGAAGATATACGAACATAGAACACTGATAAAAAACGACACAGTAATAATAGAACACAAATATGAAGATACTAGACATGACGATTAAATTGCAACTCCTGTAAAGAAAGTCGAGGACATCTTATCTCCTATTCTAGTTCGTTTTCATAGGTTATGCCCCTTGGACATAAAGAATCATCCAACCATTCCGCGTAATTTCCACCATTCGGCTAGAATTGACATATTTGGATTCGACGACCAATATTTTCTCCATCCGCACGTACTACAACTTCAACTCCATACCCGCACTGACAACAAACTGGGTACGATTCAACTTCTTGCTCAGTGGGAGGTTGAACTACTTGAACCTGGTTCTCAGGTTGTTCATATGCATGAGGAACAACATGTTGTTCATATGGTGGTTCAACCACTTCCTGAAGTCTCAGCTGCTCAAGATTTGGAAACTGACCGCGGACATCTTCATAGTGTTGTTCTTGATAATTGATAAGTCAATCCTCATTAGTATGTGGACTTTCCATAGGCACGTAACCTGCATCTGAATCGATAGAAGAAGGCCAAGAAGGCATTGCGATGAAGAATTTATTGTTGTGAGTGAGGAAGAAGATGATTATGAATGATGAATAAGTAAATCAGAAAGCGCATATATAAACAAACAGGTCTATTTAATTTATGCGCTACCACTACTTTTTAAATTGTATCGACCGTCAAAAGTCGAACGTGTATAAGTAAATCAGAAAGCGCATAAGTAAATCTGACAAAAACAACAGACATTATTATTTGAAAAGACAATTCAGAAAGCTCTCCACACATTAACGACCGTTACATAACTAACTAGCAATATTGTTTTCTTAAGGCCATCCAAATCTTTCTAGCCAATTTTGGCGTATGAAGTACGCATCATGGCCAATGAATGGAGTGCGGTATTTTAAATTGTATCGACCGTCATAAGTCGAACGTGTATTCTCAAACACATTTTCCGTTATTACCTCATTAATAATCTTTGTGTAACGCATGCATGCCTTAGTAAAGTTTCCATATGCAGTCCTGACCTCTTGAGCCGTACGTCTAACTTGACAGCCCACGTCGTTGTTGTACAGTTCAGCCAGAGTGTCCCAAATATGAATTACCATTAACTCCTGATTTTCGCACATCTCATCGGTTTGTATGTAGTACTGCATAAGCAACTTCAATTCATGAGACTTAAATGTCATGTTGGACAATGTAGTTTGAATAATGTTAATTTTTTAAATGATTTAAATAGATAACGATTTGTGAATTTATATAATGGATGTTCCTTCTCTCCACTCAAGAAAGCAGAGAATCTTGACCGGCAAATGAACATGGCTACAGTACGTGATTTGATCGCACACCGAGCCACCTTCTCTCCACTTAAGAAAGCAGAGAATCTTTACCGGCAAATGAACGTGGCTACAGTATTTGATTTGACCGCACACTGAGCCACCTTCTATCCACTCAACAAAGCAGAGAATCTTGATTGGCAAATGAACGTGGCTACAGTATTTGATTTGACCGCACACTGAGCCACCTTCAATCCACTCAACAAAGCAGAGAATCTTGACCGGAAAATGAACGTGGCTACAGTATTTGATTTGACCGCACACCGAGCCACCTTTTCTCCACTCAACAAAGCAGAGAATCTTGACCGGCAAATGAACGTGGCTACAGTACGTGATTTGACCGCACACTGAGCCACCTTCTCTCCACTCAAGAATTTGTCCTATATATAACCATTTGTATCTCATACTTGTTCACCACAATTAAGTCTAACAAAACATTCAAATATCAAAAAACCATCCTCAAATATCAAACAATGTCTGGAAATTTACTAAAAGCTATATTACTATGCAATAGTGACTCTGAAGAAGAAGCGTATGCGTTAGCACATCAACAAGAGGAGGAGGAACTGGTGGAGATATACCGTGAAGAATACGGTTCAACTTCTGGAAAACATGGCGGTTCAGTTGTGGGTCGGAAATATATCAACCGTAACCAGCAAGCATTTCAAAAAACACTTATGCAAGATTACTTTGCCCGTGATCCAACTTACGGTCCAGAGATGTTTAGACGACGATTCAGAATGAGTCGTCCATTGTTTTTAAGAATTCTCGAAAGTATTCAGTAGAATAATAATTATTTTGTTTACAAGCAGGACGCTGCAAAAAAACATGGTTTAAGTGGACATCAAAAGATGACCGCAGCTTTGAGGATGTTAGCGTACGGTACACCCGCCGATGCCCTTGACGACGCATATCGTATTGCACAGAGTACGGCATTGGAAAACCTAGATCACTTCTGTCAGTCAGTTGTGGACATTTATGGGACTGAATATCTTCGTTCTCCAAACGAGGCAGATGTAACACGCTTGCGTGAAATGCATGAAAGCAAAGGCTGGCCTGGAATGCTTGGAAGTCTAGATTGTATGCATTGGGAGTGGAAGAATTGTCCAAAAACTTTTCATGGAGCATATAACGGCAAAGAAAAAAACCTACTATCATCTTAGAAGTGGTTGCCTCTAATGATTTGTGGATTTGGCATGCTTTCTTTGGAATGCCAAGTTCTCTTAACGACTTAAACGTTATCGAACGATCTCATTTATTTAATGATTTGGCGTAACGTAAGTCAACTCCCGTATCATTTACTCTTGGTCATCACACATATGAGCATGGATACTATCTTGGAGATGGAATTTATCCTAAATGGAGTACGATTGTAAAGACATTTGCAAATCCAATGACGACAAAACAGAAACAATTTGCTGCAATGCAGGAAGGACAAAGGAAGGACGTAGAAAGGGCGTTTGGGGTCCTTCAAGCAAGGTTTGCAATGGTCAGCAATCCATGTAGATTATGGAAGAGATCAAAAATGGCTACAATTATGTTCTGTTGTATAATTTTACATAACATGATCATTGAAGATGAACGCGGTATGGACTATCCCGATTTCGAGTATGATGGGGCAAGACAACCTCCCGAATTGTTTCACACAGCCACGGTACGAAATGAAGGACAGTACGCAATTCATGACTATCATCATGAAGTATATCATAATGCTTCTCTTCATAATAGACTCCAAAGGGATTTAATGGAGCATATTTGGAATTCTCATGGAAATCAGTAGTTCGGGATGGTGGATCTTTGTTTAATTACATTTGTTTATCTTTTTATTTATGTAACGAAGTGTAGAATGCTATAATTTTTATGTTTGTAATATCATTTATGTTTGGTGAAGTAAATCTTTATTGATGTCTACAGAATGCATCGAAATATATGATATCCCATTGAATATTTTAAAACTGAAAATAACACATGATTGAAAATATAAACTGAAGGTACATGGATATTTAAACTACAATAACTAAAAATATCACATGAATATTTCAACTACATATGTTTTGTTCCCGATCTACTCTCAACAATGCGTTTTTTGTACTCCATCCAATATTGCATTGTAATTGGGTCCATTCCAGTGACATCCTTTTCCATTACTAAGGTCTCTTGGTGTTACCGCTCTAGCTCAAACCGGCCCTTCTCAATCTCGGTCAATTCTTTAAACACGGCAAGCTTTTCTGCACTCCCTCTTTGACATTTTGCATTTTCTCTCGCATGTTTTTCATGCATTAGGGCTAAACGAGAATCGTTTTGAGATTGAAGAGCAATTTTCTTCTTAGCTGCTCGTTGCCCCATCGGTCTAGCATCTTCATCAAATGCGGGTTCTGCTTCTTCGTCTTCGTTATCTGGGCATACATTAGAGTCCATATGAGAAGAATTGCCTGGGCTAGAATTATAATTAGTTCGACTTGTTTTTTTCTTGCCCTTCGACTTCGTCTGGACATCTCTTAAGCTTTTTGCGGTGTTTGAGCTCTATTTTTTTGACTAACAAGCAAGTCATAGCAGTTTGCAAACTGATAGTAGTGGGGTTTCTTTGTACCATTTTCTCTTGGAAATAATTTCAAGAATTGATCGTTCGCCACTCTTCTAAAAAAACAGAAACACAAAATTATATATTAACAAAGTGATCAGAATGAATTTAAATTAAAAATGATATATTTCAAAACCCTACCAATTCAGCTTCGCCACCCATTCCTCTTGGATTTGCTGTTCTTATTTTGTGAATCTGCGACTCGTAGAATTGTGTTTGTCGATTAATCTTCCCGAAACGACCGTGATTGCAGACATTGACCTCGTCTTTTCAACATGCTTTTTATTGTACGCAGTCATGACTTTTGCCCAAAACGCCTCTCCACTTTGGTCATTCCCATTCACCGAATCGTTAGAAAAATGACAGTAAATATAACACAAATCCTTATCTTCATCGCCGGACCATGAAGCAGAAGAATGGAAGGATAGAGTGGGAGCGGTCTAGGGATGAACATTTTGAAAGGATTGGGAATCAAAATCCCAGCTATCCATATTCATCGCTTTGGTATATGATTGAAAAGGATGAGACATACTTTCAGTATTATGGAATTGAGAATATAATTGTAATAGAAGAAGAGATGTGTGAATTACAATCTGAAAAATAGTCCGATATATGTAATGAAATCACAAATATGACTGTTTATAGCCGTTGTAATTTTAAATATGACCGTTTATAGCCGTTGGGATCAAAATATGACCGTTTATAGCCGTTGGCGTTCAAAATACGGCCGTTTATAGCCGTTGCAGGTCAGAATAAGGCTCTCGGCAGGGGGGAAGGGGGACTGCATGGGGCGGGGCTTGGGCGCCCATTAAATGGTCGCCCAAGCCCAGTTCAGGATCCTGAACGGGATCCTGAACTTTCAACTGAATAATCAGTCTGAATTGGACGACTAGAGAGATTTTTTTCGTAAATTCAGTATTGAATTGGACCATTGGAGATGCCCTTATTATGGAATGAATCGTCACGTGACTCCATGTCATCTCCTTCCTTCTCTCTATATCTACCCTGCTTCCAAATCTCAATTTCTTTTGCCATCAATAAAACCACATGTACCATATCAATGTCTTCTCGATTTAACATTAATAAAAATCTCAGTACGATCAATAATTGCTTCGTTTCAACATTGATAATACCTTCTGTTTGATGTCAATCTCGTTCTCCTTATACATCAATCCTCTATTCAGTAACTCCTACAGATCTGAATAAGTTCAATGATAATTTGAATAATTTTAAAGCCGATCTACAATTCGAATCCGATCTAAATTTCAAAGACGATTTGAATTTCATCCCGAAAATCCAATTTTAGATCCGAACACTACCAAACTTATAAAATCAGGTGATAGTGGATATTCAAGTCTAGATGGTAATGAGTATATATAGGCGGAATTGATTGGCGTCGAAGTTCATAGTTGATGTCGAAGTTTATAATTGGCGCTGAAGTTCATTGTTCACATCGAAGTTCATAACTGGCGCCAAAGTTCATAGTTCATACGAAGTATATAACTAGCACTGAAGTTCATAGTTGACATCGAATTTCATAAATGGCGTCGAAGTTCATAGTTGACATCGAAGTTCATAGTTGACGTCGAAATTCATAGTTGATGTTGCTACTAGCCAATAACGAAGGTAGTAGATGCCGCCAATAGCGAAGGTAATCAATGCCACCAATAATGAGGGTAATCGATGTCGCCAACAACTCAATGGTAAAGATCATCAATGATTAGTCACATCTCAACAACATAAATCATTTGATGTTGCGAGTTAGTTAGTGTCGGCCAAAAATGATGCCGCAAATTGACATAACCAATGTCAGGAAGATAATCAATTTCGGAGCCCATCTTTATGTTATAAATCATCAGATCCATGCCAAAACAGGGGAATCCAAGTTGAGGGCTTCTTCATAAGTTAACGGTTTCATTTATAGTTCTAGAAAGTAAATTATTTTGCAAACCAAAGGTTTTGAAAAGATAAATTTTCGAATATTTCAAGTCTTGAAAAGTAACACTCCAAGCTTTGAAAATGATTTTTCATATTCTGAAAAACATACGAAGCTAATTTCAAAAGTATTGTATTTTAAAAATTTATAGCTCATTCAATGATTTCAAAAATAAGAAATTTCTAATTTATTGATTTCGAAGGGAAGGGTTTCAAGAATGAGAAATTTGATTTCATTGATCACTTGGTATCATCTCAAAATCAAGGATTTCAGTTTAAAGATGATGGATGCAAGAGCTTTTAAAAGGTATACAAGGATTCAGTTTTCAAAATATAACAGGTTCATTGTTTTATACATTTGAGATTTAAAAGACACCAATATATACATATATATATACACACACATACATACATATATATACACACACATACATACATATATATATACATACATACATATATATATATATGCATTTTGTTATATAAATATATATGCATTTTGTTATATAAATGATTTTGAGAAAAAGCTAACTCTGAAAGAAAATACTTTTAAGGTATAGAATTTCATATACCTGAAGTTTTGAAAGAGTGTCTAATATAAATTTTTGGATCAATATCAGTCCTTTATATATACAGTTTGGTATGTTCAAGCTTCAAACAGGTATATGACTTTGAAAACATATATATAGTTTGAATATATAAAATTTCAAAAGTATGAATTTGTGAATATTGAAATTCTTATATATATAACTTTACACATACAAATGTTAAATATATATTTAAGTAGCTTTGTATATATCAAGTTTCGAAGATATAGTTTCTAATGAATATCTGAGTTCAAGTGCATAGGAATTCCAAAAGCATTAATTTTTTTTTGGTTTTCAAATTCAAATGAGTATATTGTTTCAAATATATACCTTCATATGCATAAGCTTTTAGAGTAAGTGTAATTTTTTTTATAATAGTTTGAATGCTAAATTTAGAGAGTATACAATTCTTGCATGTAAACAGATTTTTAATATTGGCTTCAAATGTTTCTTATGCATTAATTAACTTTGGAACTGTATAGATTTCAAGTACAAGGAATGGCTGCCAACTCCTTATTGGGCTTTCAAATATATAGATTTTCAATATATATTAGTTTTTAAGTGCATCAGAATTTTGAAGGCAGGCAAGTTTTGAATGCATATATTAGGACATTTATGATTTCTAAAAGCATCATTGGTTATTGAAGATATGAGCTTTTATTGGATGTATGTCTTTGAGTATATAGTTCTAATATATGATAGGCTTTGGAAAATGCAAGTTCTATATACCTTATTTTGAAAATGAACAGTTGCAAGTGTTTATGGCTTCATACATGTATGCTGTAAAACATATAAATTTATTATATATATATATATATATTGGTTTCATAAATAAATCTTTTGAGCAAAAGCTTCAAATATAGGTGTCAGATTTTGGGTACATCAAAAGTTTCAAACACATCTAAGTTTCCAAGTATATAATGGTTGATATACTTTCGATTTCAAAAATAAATTATGTACAAGCTATCAACATACCACAGTTTTCAAGAATATGTGCAAGTTGTTGAACATACCAGTTTTTATGCATAAGCTTTTTGGGTATGTCAAACTTTTTTAAGGTTTCGAATATAAAACTTTGAGTGAATAAGGTTCATATATATACATACACACACACACATATATATATACATATATTAGGACATTTATGATTTCTAAAAGCATCATTGGTTATTGAAGATATGAGCTTTTATTGGATGCATGTCTTTGAGTATATAGTTCTAATATATGATAGGCTTTGGAAAATGCAAGTTCTATATACCTTATTTTGAAAATGAATAGTTGCAAGTGTTTATAGCTTCATACATGTATGCTGTAAAACATATGAATTTATTATATATATATATATATATATATACACTACACCAAATAAGTGATTTTGCAACATTTTATATCTGTCAATTGCTAACACGTATAAATGTTACAAACTGCTAATAGTAAAAAAGTGTTAGGATATCTAAAAAGTGTTAGTAAAAATAAATAGTCATCTGTTTGAACTTTGCTAACACATATAAGTGTTACAACAATCGGTAAAAATGTAAATAATTTAATAACAAGAGGAGTCTTTTGTAATTTGTAAATATATCTTTTTTTCCCACGCTAATCCATTCCTACACACATTTTGGCCGCTTAACATTTAATTTAGGGCTTTCTCTTCCTCACCAAAATCAATGTCCTAATCACTTCCCAAAATCAACAGTGTCTTCCACCACTTCCCAAAATCAATGCCGACTTCAACCAGTTCAACATCCATCCTGACTTCAACCACTTCAACATCCATCCTGACTTCAACCACTTCAACATCGACTTCAACCACTTCAACATCGACTTCAACCACTTCGTTGATAGCTCAGGCGATTAGATTGACCTCTCACGGCTGTTGTTCTTGCGGTAGTTCTCTCGGCGACTTGATCAATGGTTTAGGCTCGATGTTAACGGCGTAAATTGCTCAAAATTATGGACGGTTCAGGTGACTAGATCGCGGCATATCATTCTCAAGCTCGACATCGACAGTAAGTTTCCTTTTCTTTTTCTATGCTATTTTATTTGCTAATTTCATATTTGTGGGTACAATTTTGCTCATTACTTCAAGAGTGTGTTGTTTGTGATTTCCATTTTTTTAATGCTTGGTTACTATAAATGTTATAAATATATAAATGGTTTGATGTTTATGTAGAGATGTGTTGGATAGTGGATTGTAGCCAAGAAAAAGTAATTATTTGGGTTTGTACCCATAGCCAAAATTAACTCACATACTCTGTCTTTTCCTTTACATCCTGCATTACTTATTTGTGTTCAGTTAAATAACAACCTCACTACAAAATGATTAGAAATCCAATGCTTTATGGAATACCTGCTGATGTAGTCAACAAGGACAAGACTTTGGAAGAAAGAAGAACTGATCTGGTAAGTCTGTCATTCTGGTTTAAATTCCTACACCTGTTTTATTTTTATTTTTTTGAGCTTCCATGATTAGTTGAATGGGCAAGGCCTGAAATCACACATTTGTGTGCCAGAATCATCTACACCTTTGCAAAATATTTTTTATTTGCACACTATGCTGTCTTATCCTCTGTTTGTTCGTATGAATTTTCAAGTATTTGTGAACTCTCCGCTGCCGTTAGATGTGGTACTTGACTATATGGTTTAGTTGGTTGTAGGAGCCATTAGATGTGGTACTTGACTTTATTGTTTGGTTGGTTGTGGGAGAAAAATATCATATTCTGTCTTTCTAATTACTTGTATTAATATTTCTTTTTGATGTTACTGTATGTATGGCAATTGCAGATCCATTCTGCTGCTAGCATCTTGGATAAGAACAATTTGATCAAGTATGATAGGAAGAGTGGCTATTTCCAAGTTACCGACTGTAATATCCCGGAAATTTGGGGCAATATCAATTTAATAATCTATTTAAATAATTAAATTGATTTGATAATCTTTGATAACAAATTTGAATTGGTTTAATAATCTAATTAAATGAATATTTAATTAGTGAATTTTATACTTTAAAATTTTAATAAAATAGAATTGTTATTTTTAAATTGAATGTGTTGTTTTAATTAACTTTAAATTAGATTTTTAAAATTTAATTTGAATTTGAATTTAGAATTTGAGAGGTAATATTTAAATAGTTTTGGATTTGTATAAATATATGGATAAGCTTTTATTTATATACATAATTGGTTTTATTTTCTTTAAAATACTTTATCTATATATATAAATAAGTAATAAGTATTTATTTAATTAAAGAAAAAGAGGTTTATTCACATTTAAAATAAATATTAATTAATTAAAAGGGACATGTGTTATTTCCTAAGGCTAAGTAGTAACATGTGTTAATTGATTAACAACTCTAATGACAAATGTCAAGTTTTAAATTTTAGTTTTTCTTTTATTTTTAATAAACCACATTTTTATTTATATATACATATGTTCTTATCTTGATATTTTTTTCCTATCTCCTTCTTTTCAAAACTTAAGAACTTCAGCCTGAGACAAATTCTCAAAAACTAAATCTGTAATCAAACATTCCTCTAACAAAATTTCTCAAAAAACAAATTCTTCAAACCTGTAAAACATTTCCAAAGGCAAAGCCTGTAACCATTCTTCAACATCTTTCTGCAATCTGGAACTCCAGTCTGCATTTCTTTAAGCCTGGATACTTTCTTCCTCAAACCTGATCTAAGCAACACCTATCAACAAACAAGATAATGGCATGCATGCAAGATCCAGTAACATCAAGCAACATGCAAGTTTTAAATCGATGAAGCAAAATGCAACTCAAGTTTTAAATCAAAAGAAATTGCCAGATCAAAATTTAAAGCCTGGAAAATTTCTCTGTTCTTAAAATTGGTGAGTAACATCTGTTTTAAAATCTAAATTATATAAAATCTGGTTGCTTGGGTGATATCTGAAGTGAGTATGTTATGTGAATGTGTACAAGTGCATCCTTCCTGTATGTATTTATTGATGTATATGTGTGTTTGTTGAGTGTCTGTTCTTGCTTATTCCTGTTTTTAAGTTAAGAAATTTGTAGAAATTCCATTATCCCCTTATCTGATCTTTATTAGGATTTCAGATTCAAACAATAATCGTTTGTTTAACCATGGGTTAGTGTTTAAAATTTAATTAAGTAAAAATATATATGAATGTCTCTAAGAAACTAGAAAATAACAGTGCATGTTTAAACAAGTGAAAATTCAAGTATCTTTATTTATCAATTCAGGTTTATAAACTAATTCCTTATACAAAATAATGATTTTTGAAAGAAAAATCACGATTTTAAATTGGGTAAATCTAGAGAATTAGTAAGATGGACGTGAATTGGGTTTTGTCGAAATTTTGGTGATCGGTGGGTTTTTAGGTTTCGTGATTGGAGTAATAGCTTGCTAAGTGATTGGGGATCATCACAAAAATGCTCGATGATTTTATAAATCATTGTGGAGGATGAACGAGAGTAATTTAGGGTTTAAGGCCAGTTTTTGTCGTGGATTGTTCTCGAGAAAATTTCGAAATCAATGGTGAACCGGACTTGACTGGAGGTGGGGGAAACGGAGCTTGGGACTTCGACGAGGCTTTGATCGGATTATCAGATTTTCTGGTGACCAGAGGTGGTGAAACGAGGTGGTTTTGGATGATGGGTTCTGTTCCAGGTTTGGTCGTAATGCTCGAATTCGACTGAGAAGTTTGTTCGTGGTTCTGATGATTGGAATCGCTAGTGGGTGTCGTAGACGATGCGCCGGCGTTGGCATCGGTGGTCGAAGGCGATCGAGTCGCCTGTGCACGTGCACAAGATATCGGCAATGTTTTTGTTTGAGTTGAGGAAGAAGTAGTTGTACTC
Source organism: Allium fistulosum (assembly GCA_030737815.1). Taxonomy (NCBI): domain Eukaryota; kingdom Viridiplantae; phylum Streptophyta; class Magnoliopsida; order Asparagales; family Amaryllidaceae; genus Allium; species Allium fistulosum. The sequence continues at coordinate 76,959,515 of CM060906.1, forward strand.
GAGTAGGTGATGGGTTTGGCTCGAAGTCATGCTCGAGGAAATAGGGTTCTGGCTCGGGTTCGTTTAGCGAAAACTCGTGTGGGTTGTAGTTGTTTTTAAAAATTTAATCATAACAAAGTTTAAATAAAAAGAAGGGAAAAACTCGAAGTTGGACTCGGGGGTTTTCAACTTTTTCTTGGGTATTTTGATGTTTGGCTCGGGTCAGTTGGGAGGTTGCATATTTTAAAGCCTGATAGTGTTTTAAACTTTAAAATGTAGAGTAGGATTTAAAACAAAGTTTTAAATCAAGTTTAAAGTATGAATTCAGATTTAAATTTGTATTCTAGTTGGAAATAAATAAGTTTATAAATTATAATGTTTAAACAAATCTAAAATGTTTAAAGTATAATTTAAAAAGGTTTGAATTTTAAATGAATGGGTTTAAAATCTTATAAATTTCTTTTATAAATGTTAAATGTTCCTTTAACATTTAGATTAAAAAGGTTTTGTAAATTTGATTTAAAATTTGTTAAAGTTAAATTTGTAATTCAATTTAAAATCTTTAATTTGAAATAAATTAAAAGAAGGATTTAGAAGTAAAATGTTTTAAAATCTTTTGTTAATAATAATTTAAGTTGTTATAAAGGATTAATACTTAAATTTAAAGATTAATTAAGGGTTAATGATTAGGAGTCATTAAACGAATAAGGTAATTAAAAGGATAATTTAATAATTTAATTAATTAATGATTTAGTGTTAATTAATTAAATAATTAAGATTATAAGTTAATTAATTAAGGTTAATTAATTTGGGATTAATCATTTATTTAGATAAGTATAGATTTTTAATAAATAATTAGATAATTTAATTAATCAAGTGATTAAAGGTTTATTTAGCAATTAATTTAGTAATTAGAAATTAATTAAATGGGTAATTAAGAATTTATTAAGTTGTAATTAATAAATAATTGATTTAAGCTTAATTACTTAAGGAAAGTAATTAGAGAATTGATTAATAATTAATGAGGGTTCATTAATTAGGAATTATTAAATAATTAATTAATATGATTAATTTGATAATCAATTAGATTAATTAGTTAATATGAAATTGGTTAAGTATAATTACTTAATGGAAGTAATTAAATGAATTAATTACTTAAGGTAATTAAATAAAATAAATTTGATAAGTTTAAATTAATTAGTTAAATTAATTTAAGAAAATCATTTGGTGATTTGATAATTACTTAAATGTAATTAATGAAGTGTAATTACTTAGGAAAGTAATTAAAGGTAATTACTGGATGTAATTAAATGGAGATAATGAAAGTAAATTGAGTTTAATTACTTTGTATAATTAATCAAGGGATTAATTAAAAGATAATTAATTAAGGAGTAATTAATTTATGAAGTGGAGTAATTAAGGGAAGTTAATTACTAAATGAGATTAATCAAAGGTGATTAATAAATGTGACTAATTAATTATTAAATGTAATTAATTTAAATAAGATAATTAATTAAGAGTAATTAAGGATCATTAATTAATAAAATTAATGATGTAATTAAGAATTGATTAATTAAGATTAATTAATAAATAATAAGTGATTAAAGTAATTAATTAATTGTAATTAATTAAGGATTAAGATAATTAAGTATAATTAATTAATTAATGAAGTAATTAAAGATTAATTACTGAATGGTTTAAGATAATTAATTTGTGAAATTAATTAAGTATTAATTACTTAAAGTAATTAAAGGATTATTAATCAGGAATGATTAATTAAGATGGATACTTAGAGTAATGATTAATTAATTGGTTTAATTAATAATTAAGTAAGCAGGATTTATAGAATGAAGTAATTAGTTTAATTCACTTTAAATTAATTAGAGATGATAAATCATTACTTAAGAATGGATGAATGATATTGAATGCTTTGCATTGTTGATATCTCTGATAAGAGATGTGCTGATCTATGATATAGATGTTTGGTTGGATTGAAATGATAATATGAATTATCTGTTTGGATGATAATATGGATTATCTATTGTAAATTATCTATCTGTGTGTAGTATAGATAAGAATTGAATTGTTTTAACCTTAAAACAACTTGGCCTTAAAAGATACGTTTTGGATTTCGATGAGACCGGGATCGGGTTTCCGTATACCGGAATTCCAGGTCTGGAGACCCGAATACCACATCGATCCAAATTTACGATAGGTCGTGAATCTCAAGTGAAGATGAAGATTCAGAGTGCAAGGGTTATTGTCGTTAACTCTGAGGGTGATTCCAAAACGAGTGTAACGAGATAATGCCTTCGGTTTCGTTCGAACCCGGAACGAACTTGTATGGATTGAATGCTTTCAGCACATCGTCAGGCGGACGATGAGCATTCTAAGTGATATGTTCTGATTAAAGGTAATCGTAACCTCAAGCCTCATCAACCGGGAATGGCTAAAACAGGGGAGGTGCAGCAAGGCTTCGTGGGTAGCACCCACTGAGAGCAAGATAGATCCCTGTCTAGAGGTCCCTTTTCTTTTATTCGGCTTAGTGTGTGGTTGGTCGCGCCAACTACGGGATTGTCTTGTTCGGGATTATCCAGTAAGGGATGGTTCCGGCTTTGTGTTGCAGGGGAGCGGGCGTACTCCTCGGTACGGTGATCTAGGCCACGTACTGTGACGGGCGGTACCCCAGTAGCCCTGCCATTGTATGGAAACCCATTCTTCATACGTGCCCTTACGGTTTTGATTGTATAACCCACTTTGTGGCTAGTATGCTGGAATTTAATAATGTAACAATTTCAGCTATTTCATATTTATTTGAAAACCCTAGACCCTATTATAATATAACTGGATTTCCTATCAAATGTTTTGGTTAGCGTAAGGTAAAAACTTACCCATGTTTATTTGTGGGGAGTCTTACGTGATACCTTTTCTTTCTAAAGGTTTTGAAGTTAAGCAAGTTTAACCTGTTACTCACACCAGACCCATGTCTGACCCAAGTTGTTTATTTCTGTTTTATAAACTCTTGGGTACTCAAATTTTTACGAGTAGCCAAGGTGTGACGACCCGACTTTCCACTCCCGGAAAATCGCATCGACAGTAAGAAAGAAAGGGGTGAGAAATAGAAAAGAAAAGAAGAGAAAAGAAACAAACACAAATACTCACAGCGGAAACGAACAAAATATATTATATCACATAAATATTACATAGTATCATATACAACACTTATCAGAGTTACATAGATTACACATCATATACTAGACAGTTATAAACATCTGTCTAGTTATTACAACTCAATACAAAACAAAGATCTAAACAAGATCAACACAGCGGAAACTACTATCTATATCTACAACGCTGAAGCCTCCTGCTCCATTGCTCCTCCACAATTCGTCAAGGCTAACCTGAATCCCTTGGCTACTCGTAAAAATTTGAGTACCCAAGAGTTTATAAAACAGAAATAAACAACTTGGGTCAGACATGGGTCTGGTGTGAGTAACAGGTTAAACTTGTTTAACTTCAAAACCTTTTGAAAGAAAAGGTATCACGTAAGACTCCCCACAAATAAACATGGGTAAGTTTTTACCTTACGCTAACCAAAACATTTGATAGGAAATTCGATTGTATTATAATAGGGTCTAGGGTTTTCAAGTAAAATACAGAAATAGCTGAAATGCTTACATCTCACATTCCAACATAGTTGGGCACAACTAATACGTACGGCACTTATTGGAGTTTGGATTCCATACAATGGCAGGGCTACCGGGGTACCGCCCGTCACAGTACGTGGCCTAGATCACCGTACCGAGGATCACTCCCAATCCCCTACAACACAAGGTCGGAACATCCCTTACTGGATAATTCCCGCACAAGATACCTCACGGTTGGGATCAGCAACCGCACCACTAAGTCGAAAATAGAAAGGGACATCTAGACAGAGGTAACCTTGTCCTACTTGGGTGCTACCCACTAACCTTGCTGCACCTCCCCTGTTTTAGCCATTCCCGGTTGATGAGGCTTGAGGTCACGATTACCTTAGAAAAGAACACATCACTTAGAATGCTCATCGTCCACCTGACGATGTGCTGAAAGCATTCAATCCATACAAGTTCGTTCCGGGTTCGAACGAAACCGAAGGCATTATCTCGTTACACTCGTTTTGGAATCACCCTCAGAGTTAACGACAATAACCCTTGCACTCTGAATCTTCATCTTCACTTGATTCACGACCTATCGTTAATTTGGATCGATGTGGTATTCGGGTCTCCAGACCTGGAAATCCGGTATACGGAAACCCGATCCCGGTCTCATCGAAATCCAAAACGTATCTTTTAAGGCCAAGTTGTTTTTAAAGTTAAAACAATTCAATTATACTATCTATTTACACACAGATAGATAATTCACAGATTCACAATAGATAATCAACATTATCATTATAAGCAGATAATCCATATCATCATCACTATGCAACCAAAGCATCCAAATCATACAGTATCAATTATCTCATATTTGAGATTTCAAACCATTCAAGGTACACAATATCATCCATTAGCAATGATTTATTTATCACCATCTACAATTAATTTAAAATGAATTAAATTAATTATTTCATCTTTAATTAATTTAAAGTAAATTAAATTAATTACTACATCTATAAATCCTGCTTAAATCATTATTAATTAATTATCAATCAATTAATCAATCATCATCCAATTATTCAATTTAATTAATCATCCTTGATTAATTATTTAATTACATTCAAGTAATTAGTATTAAATTAATTATACAAATTAATTATTCTTAACCACTTATAGTAATTAACCTTTAATTACTTCATTTATTAATTAACTATAATTAATTACATTACTCCTTAATTAATTACATTAATTAATCACTTCATTTATAATTATTACTTAATTAATCAATTCTTAATTACATCATTAATTATATAAATTAATGATCCTTAATTACATTTTATCATTAATTACTTTATTTAAATTAATTAAACCATAATTATTAATCACTATTGATTAATCACATTCAGTAATTAACTATCCTAATTACTTCTTAAAATAAATTAATTATTCCTTAATTAATTTCTTAATTAATCTCTTGATTAATTCCATTAAGTAATTAACTACCTTTAATTACTTTATTAATTACATCAGTAATTATCCATTAATTACTTCCTAAATAATTATACCTCATTAAATTACATTAAGTAATTATACAAATCATTAAGTGATTATCTTAAATTAATTAAACTTAATTAATTAACTTAACTAATCAAAATAAACTCAATTAATTACAATGGGTAATTAATTTATTAATTACTTCCATTAAGTAATTTAATTAAACAATTTCACAAATGATTAACCTTAATTAATTAATCTATTTAATTACTAAAATTAATCACATTAATTAATTATTTAATAATCCTTAATTAATGATCTACGTTAACCATTAACTATTCTTTAATTATCTTTCTTAAATAATTAAACATTAATTTACCATTATTAATTACAACTTAACTCATTCTAATTATCAATAAATTAATCTCTAATTACTTAATTAATTAAGTACTTAACAATAACTTAATTAAACCTTAATTACTTTAATAATTTTATTCCTAACCATTAATTTATAGTCTTAACTTATAAAATTAATGATCCTTAATTCAAATTAATTAACCTTTAAATTAATTTAATTAATCCTTCATTAATCAATTTTAAACCCTTAATTACTAATTTATTAACCCAAGTCATAAATTAATTAAATTGATTAATTAACTTTTAATTACCTTAATAATTTATTTTATCCTAAATTATTAAATCTCAATTAACTTTAAGATAACATTTTATTCTTATTAATGATTAAAATATCATTAATAAAGTATTTAAAATAATTTACCTTTAAATTACTTTTAAATTTCATTTTAAAATTTAAGATTTAAAATGAAGACAAATTTAACTGTAACAAAGTTTTAAAAACCATTCTTTTAAATCACATGTTAAAGAAATATTTACTTAAATAAAAGAAATCTAAAACCAAATTCAATTTAAATTCAAATCAATTTAAAATATACTTAAACATTCAAATATTTTTAAATTTAAAAACTTCTTTTCATTTCAAAATTTAAATGCATCTTAACTTTGATTCCAGATAAACCTTTAGATTTAGAAACCTATTTACAATTTAAACTTCATTTTTAAAATTCAAACTTCTTAACCCCTTTTAAAATAGTTAAATCAATTCAAATTTTAAAATCATTATCTTGTTTGAAAACTGAGATTTTAAACTTATACTCCAGATTTAAAAACTAGATTTAAAACTTATTTGAACTTTACTTTTATATTTAAACTCAGCTTTTAAATTTATTTTAAAATTTAAAAACTGGAAACAGGTCTCTGGTAAAACCTGTACAATATTTAACTCGAGACTCCCCTTCAAAACCACGAGAGCTACTTCGAGTCTCCACCCAGAATTCACGAGTACCGCTTCGAGTTGCCCTTCTTCCCCAAAACACACAGCCAACCCAGACGTACGTACACGCGTGCAAGTGTACGATCAAACTACGACACTCCGACCATCAACGTTGATCTCTCCATATCGGCGATCACACTCACGTCCAAAATCGATCAACAAAAGAACCAATACGAACTTGAAAACGAAATCGAACCTTCAACCCAACCTGGAACACTGAATCCCTCTCGAACCCAAACCTGTCAACAGCTCGCCTCTGCTCCTCCGACCACCAGAGAGCCACCACCACCGGCCACGCCTTCGCCTACCATCCCTCTATGCATTCCCAAACACCCGTTGAACTCGATGCTTCATGGCATTCGAACAGACCCAAAACTCCACTCAGCCAAAACTAGGTTTCTAAACAAAAATCCACAGCTGCTATTCCCCTGATGAAATGTATCACCATCAAGTATTTTTCCCATCAACTACATTCATTCCTCCATTATTACCCAAAGTCCCGATCTCTCCTAACACTTGGATCACCAGAATTTGCTTAAAATCCATTTTCAGTTCAATATCCAACCGCAACCTTAACTTATTCCTAAAAATCCTAATTCTTGATTTAAAAATCAAGCTTTAGTTAATGCTTTTGATTTACGAAACTGAATTACAAAATTAACATGTTTGGATTTTGATAAAAATTATCATGCACTGATTGTTTTTAAATTCCAGAGATAACATATTTTATTTTGACTATCTTAAATTCTTAAAAAATTACACCAGGTTAAATCAAACAATATTTGTTTGATAATCAAGTCCTGACAAGAATTAGATCATGGGGTAAGGATTTTAAATAAAAATTGAACTTGAGAAAAATAAGACAGGACAGAGCAAATTTTTAAACAGGATGCACACAGATAACATTCACATCAAACATCCACTTATATATACATGCAATACACATTTATATTCATGCAACCAATTATATTTTAAATTTTATAGTTACTCACCAGATCTGAAGAAGACAGAGCACTGTGATTAGAAAATAGCTTTTGGACCTTAAAAATTTGTTGCTGGAAATATCTTTGATTTAAAATTGAAACTTGCATTGCCTTTTGCTTTAAAATTTGAGTTGCATCTTTGTTTTAAAACTGCATGCTTTCGATTTGCTTTTTAATTCCAGATTTGCTTGCTTCTGTTTTTTGAAGAATACATGCAGGCTTTGATTTCAAAACAGAGAAGTTTGATCTCTGCTTTGATTCCAGGTTGAAGAAGAGACAGGCTTGTTGTTCTTTATTTTTGAAAGAATTTAGTTCAGGCTTATTTCTGAGAATTTGGTTTGAGTCTGATTCATTTCAGATTTGAGGAGGATTACAGATTTTGAATTGAGGAGGTATAAACTATCAGATTTATTTAGAGGAAATGTTTTGAGGAGTTTCTTACTTTATTTGTTTTCAGGTTTTGTTGATATGAGATTTGCTTCATTTCTTTGTTTAGAAAGAAGGTTAGAAAAGAAAAGAAAATGGAGATGTATGTTTATATAAAGGCTGAAATTATCTAAAAATAAAAATAAAAGAAAAACAAGATTAAATGACACTTGTCATATACATTAGCTATTTACATTACACATGTTTTATTTAAGTTTTAATATGGTGACATTTATCTTTTAAGTAATTATTCATATTTTTATTTATTTTTAAATGTAAATAAAATGCCTTTTCTTATTATTTAAATACTTATCTATATATATAAATCACTTTTTAAAGAGAAACCAAAAACTAATTATATTTATAAATAAAAGTTTATACAACTATTATAAAATCCAAAACAATTTAAATATTTATTCTTTTGAACTTCAACTTTAAATTCAAATTTAAATAAAATTAAATCCTAAGATTCAATTTAAAAGTCAAGTTATATATATATTTACATACACTATTTATTCAATTTAAAATAACAATTCCTTTTAGTATTAAAATTCATACATATTAAAAATAATACATTATACTTGTTATTTGAAATTAACCTATTTTATAATTTAAACAAGAGATTATATAAGAGATCATATTATCAAGAAATATTTAAAAAGAAATAAAACAAACTATTTTGTAAATCTTATTTATTTAAACTTAAGTAAAAATATCTTAACAAATTTAAACATTTATCCAAAGTATATTTTAAAACTAAAATGTTATTTATTTAAATAACTTTGAAAAGTCCAGATTAAATTAAATCTAAATTTCCAATTTACCAAAGCTTCTATTTACAATATATATAAATAAATATATATATTCAAATAGAAAATATCTTATTAACTTTTAAAAGATAAAATCATCCATTAAATACTAATTTAATCAGATTATTAAATTAAATTCAAATCTTATTATCAAAGATCATCCATATCAATTTAATTATTCAACAGATTATTAAATTGATATTGTTAAAATTTCCGGGATATTACATTCCTCCCCCCTTAAAATAATTTCGTCCCCGAAATTTAAACAAAGGTAATTTAATAATCTTATTAAAGATTTAAATTCAAAACACAAGCATCTACTATCATCCATATGCTAGCAACCATAGCAACCAAATCATTCAATCAAACAATTCAACTATCTAGACTAAATTCTAGATAAAATTCCTCGAGTTTCCCCAAGTATATATATATACCGGGATACTCGCTCTACAAACAATCTAAACAATCAATACTACTAAACTATAAAGCTCCTACTCATCTATATCTACAGAACTAAACAGAATATCAGACTACAGACGAGTCTGACTCAACTACCAAACTTCCAGAACTGCTGATTCTACAACCAGAGATAGATCAAATACGTACTCCCTCAGAGATACGTAAAACTCAATGAATTCCAGTTATCCAAACTGACAATTCAACCAAGTAGACCAATTACCTATCCAAATCAGAACACAGACGAGATCCAAACATAACTCTACTTCACAACATCAGTAGATTCCAAACTTACTTCTCCCATCCAGAGATACACTCCAAACTGCTTTCGCTGCTCAACTCTGATATGAGGTAGAACACAAGCACAGACTGGACAACTCATTCCAGAAATAAGGTTCACTGATCCATAAATAAAACTCAGATACTCCAGCAAAACTTGAGTTGCTTCGCCAACTCCATCTCTAGGAAACATCCTTCCACTAGACTGAACCACCGGTATCACTCCTGGAATCCAATCGATAAGAAAACTCAACTTCCAGATGCGGACAAATCTCTAACTTCTCTGAAGACATCCAGAAAAATTCTTACAACCCAAGAGAACACTCAGACAATCGCAAGTCACTTTTGCGATCAACCCATCCTAATTCCAAACAGACTGTTCTCTCTTTACCAATCAGAACAGCTTACACTTATTTATCCAATTTATCGAAGAAATGGATCCACTCTGCTGCTTCTGAACTTCACTTCCAGAAAAACTGCTCATCCAGAAAACTTCCTGCCATCACAGAATACTCCGAGCTGCACTGCTGACACTGATGCCAAGGACTTCCTATTCCAAAGATCTTCGAGAAACTCAGATTCCAAACCAAAGCAGAAACACCATGCTGAACTCAGCGACAACACCGAAACAGACACACTTCCTTAATCTTGTTCCAAAGAAAACATCTTCAGGAACATCCATAGTCACTGCATCTCATCATACAGCTACTATTACCTGAGGTATCAAGGTACCATCACTCACTTCTGCCTCATCGACAGATCCAACTCTACTCATCCACACTTCAAAGATAAACTCTGAACCATTACAGTTTCCTTCGGAGATCGATGAAATCCTTCACCACAGCAAAGCTTACTCGAGACGGTATTGGGTTTACAGTCTCGATATATACTTCCAACCTCAAACATTCAAACTCCAACTATTGGTAATTGTGTTACACACACTACCACCTTATCTACCTTTATAACTTATATTGGAAAACCCGAACAGGTAATCCAATAAATAGGTAGAAATACATAAATATATATATTTAAAATGATATATTTTTTTATATAGAAATTATTCCTGGGTAAAATTATTTCATCTACCTCTTTAAAACAATATTGTGTCCGTTGGCCTGGTCCAAGTGTTTAGAGATCCCTATCAATAACGTTAGCTACTCGTATTGACCAGAATCCATATACCACTCAACCGATCAATTAACACAATATTAAACCATTTTTATATAACTAACAATTACGCGCTCTCAAGATAGACACCACTTCAGAGCCTAGGTATTCACTCAACCTACTGCTCTGATACCACGTGTGACGACCCGACTTTCCACTCCCGGAAAATCGCATCGACAGTAAGAAAGAAAGGGGTGAGAAATAGAAAAGAAAAGAAGAGAAAAGAAACAAACACAAATACTCACAGCGGAAACGAACAAAATATATTATATCACATAAATATTACATAGTATCATATACAACACTTATCAGAGTTACATAGATTACACATCATATACTAGACAGTTATAAACATCTGTCTAGTTATTACAACTCAATACAAAACAAAGATCTAAACAAGATCAACACAGCGGAAACTACTATCTATATCTACAACGCTGAAGCCTCCTGCTCCATTGCTCCTCCACAATTCGTCAAGGCTAACCTGAATCCCTTGGCTACTCGTAAAAATTTGAGTACCCAAGAGTTTATAAAACAGAAATAAACAACTTGGGTCAGACATGGGTCTGGTGTGAGTAACAGGTTAAACTTGTTTAACTTCAAAACCTTTTGAAAGAAAAGGTATCACGTAAGACTCCCCACAAATAAACATGGGTAAGTTTTTACCTTACGCTAACCAAAACATTTGATAGGAAATTCGATTGTATTATAATAGGGTCTAGGGTTTTCAAGTAAAATACAGAAATAGCTGAAATGCTTACATCTCACATTCCAACATAGTTGGGCACAACTAATACGTACGGCACTTATTGGAGTTTGGATTCCATACAATGGCAGGGCTACCGGGGTATCGCCCGTCACAGTACGTGGCCTAGATCACCGTACCGAGGATCACTCCCAATCCCCTGCAACACAAGGTCGGAACATCCCTTACTGGATAATTCCCGCACAAGATACCTCACGGTTGGGATCAGCAACCGCACCACTAAGTCGAAAATAGAAAGGGACATCTAGACAGAGGTAACCTTGTCCTACTTGGGTGCTACCCACTAACCTTGCTGCACCTCCCCTGTTTTAGCCATTCCCGGTTGATGAGGCTTGAGGTCACGATTACCTTAGAAAAGAACACATCACTTAGAATGCTCATCGTCCACCTGACGATGTGCTGAAAGCATTCAATCCATACAAGTTCGTTCCGGGTTCGAACGAAACCGAAGGCATTATCTCGTTACACTCGTTTTGGAATCACCCTCAGAGTTAACGACAGTAACCCTTGCACTCTGAATCTTCATCTTCACTTGATTCACGACCTATCGTTAATTTGGATCGATGTGGTATTTGGGTCTCCAGACCTGGAAATCCGGTATACGGAAACCCGATCCCGGTCTCATCGAAATCCAAAACGTATCTTTTAAGGCCAAGTTGTTTTTAAAGTTAAAACAATTCAATTATACTATCTATTTACACACAGATAGATAATTCACAGGTTCACAATAGATAATCAACATTATCATTATAAGCAGATAATCCATATCATCATCACTATGCAACCAAAGCATCCAAATCATACAGTATCAATTATCTCATATCTGAGATTTCAAACCATTCAAGGTACACAATATCATCCATTCATAAGCAATGATTTATTTATCACCATCTACAATTAATTTAAAATGAATTAAATTAATTATTTCATCTTTAATTAATTTAAAGTAAATTAAATTAATTACTACATCTATAAATCCTGCTTAAATCATTATTAATTAATTATCAATCAATTAATCAATCATCATCCAATTATTCAATTTAATTAATCATCCTTGATTAATTATTTAATTACATTCAAGTAATTAGTATTAAATTAATTATACAAATTAATTATTCTTAACCACTTATAGTAATTAACCTTTAATTACTTCATTTATTAATTAACTATAATTAATTACATTACTCCTTAATTAATTACATTAATTAATCACTTCATTTATAATTATTACTTAATTAATCAATTCTTAATTACATCATTAATTATATAAATTAATGATCCTTAATTACATTTTATCATTAATTACTTTATTTAAATTAATTAAACCATAATTATTAATCACTATTGATTAATCACATTCAGTAATTAACTATCCTAATTACTTCTTAAAATAAATTAATTATTCCTTAATTAATTTCTTAATTAATCTCTTGATTAATTCCATTAAGTAATTAACTACCTTTAATTACTTTATTAATTACATCAGTAATTATCCATTAATTACTTCCTAAATAATTATACCTCATTAAATTACATTAAGTAATTATACAAATCATTAAGTGATTATCTTAAATTAATTAAACTTAATTAATTAACTTAACTAATCAAAATAAACTCAATTAATTACAATGGGTAATTAATTTATTAATTACTTCCATTAAGTAATTTAATTAAACAATTTCACAAATGATTAACCTTAATTAATTAATCTATTTAATTACTAAAATTAATCACATTAATTAATTATTTAATAATCCTTAATTAATGATCTACGTTAACCATTAACTATTCTTTAATTATCTTTCTTAAATAATTAAACATTAATTTACCATTATTAATTACAACTTAACTCATTCTAATTATCAATAAATTAATCTCTAATTACTTAATTAATTAAGTACTTAACAATAACTTAATTAAACCTTAATTACTTTAATAATTTTATTCCTAACCATTAATTTATAGTCTTAACTTATAAAATTAATGATCCTTAATTCAAATTAATTAACCTTTAAATTAATTTAATTAATCCTTCATTAATCAATTTTAAACCCTTAATTACTAATTTATTAACCCAAGTCATAAATTAATTAAATTGATTAATTAACTTTTAATTACCTTAATAATTTATTTTATCCTAAATTATTAAATCTCAATTAACTTTAAGATAACATTTTATTCTTATTAATGATTAAAATATCATTAATAAAGTATTTAAAATAATTTACCTTTAAATTACTTTTAAATTTCATTTTAAAATTTAAGATTTAAAATGAAGACAAATTTAACTGTAACAAAGTTTTAAAAACCATTCTTTTAAATCACATGTTAAAGAAATATTTACTTAAATAAAAGAAATCTAAAACCAAATTCAATTTAAATTCAAATCAATTTAAAATATACTTAAACATTCAAATATTTTTAAATTTAAAAACTTCTTTTCATTTCAAAATTTAAATGCATCTTAACTTTGATTCCAGATAAACCTTTAGATTTAGAAACCTATTTACAATTTAAACTTCATTTTTAAAATTCAAACTTCTTAACCCCTTTTAAAATAGTTAAATCAATTCAAATTTTAAAATCATTATCTTGTTTGAAAACTGAGATTTTAAACTTATACTCCAGATTTAAAAACTAGATTTAAAACTTATTTGAACTTTACTTTTATATTTAAACTCAGCTTTTAAATTTATTTTAAAATTTAAAAACTGGAAACAGGTCTCTGGTAAAACCTGTACAATATTTAACTCGAGACTCCCCTTCAAAACCACGAGAGCTACTTCGAGTCTCCACCCAGAATTCACGAGTACCGCTTCGAGTTGCCCTTCTTCCCCAAAACACACAGCCAACCCAGACGTACGTACACGCGTGCAAGTGTACGATCAAACTACGACACTCCGACCATCAACGTTGATCTCTCCATATCGGCGATCACACTCACGTCCAAAATCGATCAACAAAAGAACCAATACGAACTTGAAAACGAAATCGAACCTTCAACCCAACCTGGAACACTGAATCCCTCTCGAACCCAAACCTGTCAACAGCTCGCCTCTGCTCCTCCGACCACCAGAGAGCCACCACCACCGGCCACGCCTTCGCCTACCATCCCTCTATGCATTCCCAAACACCCGTTGAACTCGATGCTTCGTGGCATTCGAACAGACCCAAAACTCCACTCAGCCAAAACTAGGTTTCTAAACAAAAATCCACAGCTGCTATTCCCCTGATGAAATGTATCACCATCAAGTATTTTTCCCATCAACTACATTCATTCCTCCATTATTACCCAAAGTCCCGATCTCTCCTAACACTTGGATCACCAGAATTTGCTTAAAATCCATTTTCAGTTCAATATCCAACCGCAACCTTAACTTATTCCTAAAAATCCTAATTCTTGATTTAAAAATCAAGCTTTAGTTAATGCTTTTGATTTACGAAACTGAATTACAAAATTAACATGTTTGGATTTTGATAAAAATTATCATGCACTGATTGTTTTTAAATTCCAGAGATAACAGATTTTATTTTGACTATCTTAAATTCTTAAAAAATTACACCAGGTTAAATCAAACAATATTTGTTTGATAATCAAGTCCTGACAAGAATTAGATCATGGGGTAAGGATTTTAAATAAAAATTGAACTTGAGAAAAATAAGACAGGACAGAGCAAATTTTTAAACAGGATGCACACAGATAACATTCACATCAAACATCCACTTATATATACATGCAATACACATTTATATTCATGCAACCAATTATATTTTAAATTTTATAGTTACTCACCAGATCTGAAGAAGACAGAGCACTGTGATTAGAAAATAGCTTTTGGACCTTAAAAATTTGTTGCTGGAAATATCTTTGATTTAAAATTGAAACTTGCATTGCCTTTTGCTTTAAAATTTGAGTTGCATCTTTGTTTTAAAACTGCATGCTTTCGATTTGCTTTTTAATTCCAGATTTGCTTGCTTCTGTTTTTTGAAGAATACATGCAGGCTTTGATTTCAAAACAGAGAAGTTTGATCTCTGCTTTGATTCCAGGTTGAAGAAGAGACAGGCTTGTTGTTCTTTATTTTTGAAAGAATTTAGTTCAGGCTTATTTCTAAGAATTTGGTTTGAGTCTGATTCATTTCAGATTTGAGGAGGATTACAGATTTTGAATTGAGGAGGTATAAACTATCAGATTTATTTAGAGGAAATGTTTTGAGGAGTTTCTTACTTTATTTGTTTTCAGGTTTTGTTGATATGAGATTTGCTTCATTTCTTTGTTTAGAAAGAAGGTTAGAAAAGAAAAGAAAATGGAGATGTATGTTTATATAAAGGCTGAAATTATCTAAAAATAAAAATAAAAGAAAAACAAGATTAAATGACACTTGTCATATACATTAGCTATTTACATTACACATGTTTTATTTAAGTTTTAATATGGTGACATTTGTCTTTTAAGTAATTATTCATATTTTTATTTATTTTTAAATGTAAATAAAATGCCTTTTCTTATTATTTAAATACTTATCTATATATATAAATCACTTTTTAAAGAGAAACCAAAAACTAATTATATTTATAAATAAAAGTTTATACAACTATTATAAAATCCAAAACAATTTAAATATTTATTCTTTTGAACTTCAACTTTAAATTCAAATTTAAATAAAATTAAATCCTAAGATTCAATTTAAAAGTCAAGTTATATATATTTACATACACTATTTATTCAATTTAAAATAACAATTCCTTTTAGTATTAAAATTCATACATATTAAAAATAATACATTATACTTGTTATTTGAAATTAACCTATTTTATAATTTAAACAAGAGATTATATAAGAGATCATATTATCAAGAAATATTTAAAAAGAAATAAAACAAACTATTTTGTAAATCTTATTTATTTAAACTTAAGTAAAAATATCTTAACAAATTTAAACATTTATCCAAAGTATATTTTAAAACTAAAATGTTATTTATTTAAATAACTTTGAAAAGTCCAGATTAAATTAAATCTAAATTTCCAATTTACCAAAGCTTCTATTTACAATATATATAAATAAATATATATATTCAAATAGAAAATATCTTATTAACTTTTAAAAGATAAAATCATCCATTAAATACTAATTTAATCAGATTATTAAATTAAATTCAAATCTTATTATCAAAGATCATCCATATCAATTTAATTATTCAACAGATTATTAAATTGATATTGTTAAAATTTCCGGGATATTACACAAGGGATTCAGGTTTAGCTTTGACGAATTGTGGAGGAGCAATGGAGCAGGAGGCTTCAGCGTTGTAGATATATATAGTAGTTCCGCTGTGTCTGTATCTCTGTAGTGTATTGAGTTGTAATGTCTAGACAGATGTTATAACTGTCTAGTAAGTGATGTATATGCTGTGTAACTCTGTAAAGTGTTGTATACTATGTAATAGTATATGTTATTAATATAATTTATTCGTTCCGTTGTGAGATCGTTGTTGTTGTTTCTTTCTTTCTTCTCTTCTTTTCTATTTTCTACCCCTTTCTTTCTTATTAATGATACGACTTTCTGTGGAGAAAAAGTCGGGTTATTACACCGACCTTGGTAGAATTGCAAGTAATTACAATATAACTCATGGAAAAATAGCTACATACAATGAGTACTTGAAGCCCACAACAGATGATAATGAGCTGTTGCGTATTGTCTCCCTCGGTGAAGTATTTAAGCATGTGTCGGTTGGGCAAGATGAAAAGATGGAATTGGCAAAGCTTATTGACACCGTGCCTATTCCTATGAAAGAAAGCTTGGAAGAACCAAGTGCGAAAGTAAAAAAAAGAGCGACTTTTCATTAATTTCAATTTTTTCTAGTGCATTAAACAAGGGCGAATAATCCAGACGATTTGGTCAGATGAACTAGGTAAAATGAATTCCCACTACTGCTTTTTCTTCTTCTTCTTCTTCTTCTTCCTTTTTCTTCTTTTCTGAGTAAAATGAAGTTGATTTTGGGTGCATTGAGCACCACTCGAAATGTAAGTGTTAGTTAATTTATGATTTCTTTTATGACTTATCAGTCTAAAGCCGTAAATTTTTAAAGTTACCACAGAACTATTTCATCGGTGCTTTTGATTCTTTTTACAGTATTTCGATGGTTTTCGATTGCAGGTTCCTTTAGAGGTTAACGTTGTACTAGTAGGTTTCAATGGCGATGGTGGCTACAGATATACACTAGATGCACATAAGCTGGAAGAGTTCTTAAAAAGTAGTTTTCCTACTCTTCGACCTTCAAGTCTTGAAACAGGGGAGCCAATTGACATTAAGCATCATATCATCTATAATACTATACCGGTAAACCATCTTTCAAAAATTTGCTACAAAATTTTGATGACTTTTGTTTTCTATTTTTTGATCTCTTATTTTCTCAAGTAGTGCATCAGTTGAATTTCTAATTGCTACTATGTTAAAAGTTATATAAAGAAAATAAAAGGTTCCTTCTATATCTAGCTGCCAGCATGGGTGTTTCTATATTTCATCTAGAAATAACCAATTTTCTACTTCTCTGTTTCCCCAAAATACCATAAATCGTACATTAAAACCTTTTGTGACAAGAGAGATAAGTTAATATGCTTTAGGTATAGAAGTAGGAGGAAATGACTACCTTTTCCTCTGATAATCTTCAACGTCAAACTCCATTAGTAATTGCTACTGAAACCAGTAATCTTTATTCATATCGTGTTAAGTGGTATTTTGAATAAAATTTTCCTCCAATAATCAAGAATCCTGTAACAACCCTGGTTTTGGCGATTACCTGTAAATATTAAATTATAATTATAATTTAATATTATGAATTAAAAATAAATTGGAGAGATAAAAATTTGTTAAAATTGTTTATTTCAAATAAGCAATGGATTTGGAATAAATAAAATAGAATCAAGATAGTTTGGCTAGTAATAAATTGTGAATAATGGTGATTTAAGCATTTATTTTGTAAAATGGGTTATTTGTGTAAATTAAGAGTTTTTAATAATAAAATATTTTTAAAACTAAAATTTATCTTTTTTTTATATATCGTACAATATTTTATTCAACATGTAAGTGGATTTACATGAATTATTTGTAGAGAAAACTTGTAGAAAATGTGTTGTTTACTTTAATTATATAGTGTTTATACTTGTTTAGTGCTAATTAATTTCTTCTAGGCTAATTAATTAAATAACTTTGGGTCCAAAGCCCACTTAGACTAAACCAGAAATATGAAAGGAAGCTTTCTTCTTCCTATACGTACATAACTCTTTTTACAGTAATAAAGAAAGGAAGAAACTCAACTCCTCTTCATAATCAAAAACCTAAATCCCCTAATTTAATTCAAATTCTTGACGTAACAATCAAAAATGAAGCCATTAATTCAGGTAATCAATTCAAAACTATGAACTTGTCTCAGGTTCTTTTCTATTTTGTGAAAATTGAACCACTATAGGTTGATTTCTCCTTGCATGTAGCTTAAATGGCTTCTATAAATGCTGAAGCAACAATTTGAGCCTTCAAGCCTTTATTTTGATCCGGATTCTAGCTGAAAATTTCTAATATCTTGCTGCCAATCCAAGGTGAGTTAATCACTCACACCACTAGCTTTAATCTATGACATGTTGATTGAATTGCTTTCAAGTTGGTTGTGCTTTGCTGAAAATTATTGTGAAAAAAAAAAATTGCTGCTGTAAAACAGCAATATCTTAGTGCATATTTACCCGAATTAACTCAATCTTTTTGCAGTTGAAAGAACATTCCATTAGCTACAACTTCTCTTTTAATTACTTTCTGAAATTTTATTGTTATAGGGTCGAAATTTAGTTTGAATCTGATGTATACAGTTCTGCTATGTGCAATTTGTTTTGTTGAAACCTGACCTTCAAATCACCATAACTTTTAAACGTTAAATCGAAATTGAGTGAGATTTTTTTCAGTAGGAAGGTATATTTATAAGGTACAACTTTCATGTATTGTGTTTTCTGTAATTTTGATGTTTCCTTTGTCAAAATCTAATTTTTCTATTGTTGTCCCGAGAGCAAAAGCAACATTTGCTCTGTGCTTAAGGCTGAAACTAAATTGGCCATAACTTCTTCGTTTTTGATCCGGTTTTGATAATTTTGATGTTCTGGAAAGCTTAAATCATGTTCTACAACTTTCATGCTTTGAGTTTTCTGTAGTTTAGAGGTTAGCTATGTCAAAAACTAATTTTTCTACTGCTAACCCGAGAGCAAAACCAATATGTGCTCTGTGTTTAAAACTGAAACCAATTTGACCATAACTTCTTTGTTTCTTAACCGATTTTGATAATTTTGGATGTTTTGGAAAGCTTAAATCATGTTCTACAACTTTATTGTTTTGAGTTTTCTGTAGTTTAGAGGTTAGCTATATCAAAAACTAATTTTTCTACTGCTAACCCGAGAGCAAAACCAATATGTGCTTTGTGTTTGAAACTGAAACCAATTTGACCATAACTTCTTTGTTTCTTAACCAATTTTGATAATTTTGAATGTTTCGGAAAGCCTAGATCATGTGCTATAAGTTTCGTTCATTGTGTTTTCTGGAGTTTTGAATTTTTCTTGGGAAAATTATGGTTATATATTGCTGTCCTGAGAGCAAGATGACAGCAACAACAAACATTGACCTTAGAATTGTATTAGCCCGTTTTACTCTTATTCTCTTTTGGTATTGGTGATGTTTTTGAGATTTTTTTGAGGGCTATGATGCCTATCAATAGGTTAGCTATATTTGGAGAATTTGAAATTCAAATTTAAATAGAATTTGAATTGAATTTTGGTTAAATTTGAATTGAATTCATATTGAACTCAAGTTATGGGTCTTGAGTTATTTTTCTAGTTTTTCATTGTTTTCGAGTACGGTTTTAACTAAACCATTTTTGAAGTGATTTTTGAAATAAATGGACATTTCAAATTATTATTCTATAGTATTTTAAAATTATTTTTCTAATATAAAAAACCTATTTATTCCCTATAATAAAGGGATTTCAAATATTTGTTTTATTAATCTTTTTGGGAAAAAGTTAGAAGCTTGTTTTCTCTAGTAAAATATTTTAGATATAAAACATACACTTTTTCACTATTCGAACGTATGAGAAAAAGAATTAAACGATTTAGTAAAACACGTGGTATGGGACATGTGCGTTTACTGTTTCGGTTAATTCCGGACTTGTACGATCGAAGCTATTTGAGATTATTGATTCTGAGATGTTTTGCCATTTTATGGCATATTTTGAGTTTTATAATTCCTATTTATTGGAATTATTTAAGATGGCCAATATTTGGAAAGTATTATTGTTTGAGATCTCCTATGCAGGAGTATGGTCGATGAGAACCATCACGATGTTTTGTTTACTTGCCAATGATATAAGGCAAGTCTTGAGTTTATGATTTCATATTTAGAGATTTATGGTTTATGAGGAATCATCATGATGTCTTCACTTGTCGATGAGATGAGACAAGTTACGATGCCATTTAATACTTGTCGATGAGATGAGACAAGTATGGTGTCTCTTTATCACTCGCCAATGAGACTAGGCGAGATAATTTTCTGAGTTTTATGATGTTTCTAGTGTGGCATCGACTTACGGCTAGTAAACCGCTAAGTGCGAATGTGTGGTATGGGACACACGTTAACACTTTTCGGGTTCCTATCCGTGAGTTTGTGACACATTCACGATGTTTACCTAACAGAACTGCTTTGAGAGGTGTTAGCGACCTTGTCATGATGACGAACTGCTTTGGGAGGTGTTAGCGACCTTGTTAAGGCTGACAAAATGGCTTGAAGAGGTGTCAGTGACCTTGTCATGAGGACGAACTGCTTTGGGAGGTGTTAGCGACCTTGTCTGAGGCTTCGGCCGTTTGAGTTTAGCATGTGCAGTATTGCTTCGGCATTACAATCGGGGATTTGGCCAATCCGGATTTTCTGAGTTTGCTGTTTTATTGTGATTTCACCTTTTTAAGATGTTTTATTACATCGATAGCCTAGTGCTATATGAGATGTTATATATACGGTGATTTCATTTATGATTTTTTGAACTCTTATCGAGTTCCTTGAGTTATGAGTTTGGATGATTTCATGATTTTATAGGATATTCTAGGCCTTGCCATTCTGGCGAGTTGAGATTGATATTTATATACATTTATACCGATGAGATGAGGTATAATTGAGTTTGGAGATTCTTTTATATTTGAGTTTTGGATCATCCTACTTGAGAATGTCTTATGTTTGCCTTTTTGGTGAGATTTTGTATTGATGTTTCACCTTTTGAGAAGATATGGCTCATGGAAACCATGTAGACATTTTGGGATGTCGCCGATGATATATGGCGAATGTTTATATTATTTGAGTATTATTATTGAACTTATCTCTTTTGAGGTCTTTGTATACTTAAGTGACATTATTTCACTTAAGTCATGGGTTTTATTCTTTATGTTGCCTCTTCTCATTCGAAAAGAAGTATCACCTTGTATCTTATGCTTCATATTATCGTCTATCCTCATTAACTGATTATTTTAGCTAGACTGACCCATGTACTTTGTACTCGGGTTAGACCGAGTTGTTTCAGGTTAGCTATCAGTTACGGGACTTTGCTTCGATGCATCTACTTGGATATCACCCTAGCACTTTTGTGTAGTTTATATTTCTTTCCGCTTGACTCTGATGTATTCACAATTAATTCAATGTATATGGTGTGGTCGTGTACCACCATTAATGTATTCATATTGTATTGTACTGAACATGTATCAGTGTATATGTATATATATGATATTGGTTACTGTTCTGTGATGTAATCTACATTCAGCTATTGTATTTTGTTCTGATAGATCCATTAGCTACCTATAGTTTTGGATTATGCATTTACTGGGTATGTCGATCAACTTGAGTAGAAAAGAAAAATTATATTGCATTTATCGACGTATTCAGTAGATGTTTAAGACAAAATTATAGATAGTCGCCCTTAACCAGCCCTATTCTCCGCTTTAGTAGACGGAATTACTTGTTAATTCTCTTTACTAAGGTAGGTCTCGGGGTGGGGCGTTACAAATCCTATATGTATTTCTTGAAAATATCTTTTCCAACAACATGAACAGTAACTTCTCAGAATATATAGAAGTTGTTAGTTCAAACGACATTGTCATATAGAGTTACCATAGTGCGCACTATAGCGCAAAATTATCCATAGTGCAGGATGTGCGCTATTTAACCTATAATAGTGCATATGTCATCTATAGCACAACATAACGTGCTATTTTGTCAAAGCGCAAAATAACTAATAGTCCAAGATAGCGTGCTAAGTTGTTTATTTATTTATTTTAGGTATGTTTATTGAAAAACCCAAATAAAGTCGAAATCGTTTATAAAAAAATAACCATGATCCCTTCAAATAAAATTGAATGTAAGTCTTTGGTGGACGTATCATGCTCAAAATGTCTACATGGAAAAAATACTTTTCTTTTTCTCTAACTATATATTAATAGGTGGAAATCTTTTAACCTTAAGAATTCATTTTAAATTTAGTAGCGATGTTATTTACCCATTTAATGTTTCCTCTTTAATTTTATTAATACTTTGTTGAACTTGATTGTTTGGAATATTGGATTTTGTTATCTACATCGTTTTAATACTAAAAAACAAAAATACGAATGTTGAACATTCTTTTCTTTTAAATTCTTTTGAGTAAACTACTGAAAGCGAAGTTCTT
Organism: Allium fistulosum; assembly: GCA_030737815.1. NCBI lineage: Eukaryota > Viridiplantae > Streptophyta > Magnoliopsida > Asparagales > Amaryllidaceae > Allium > Allium fistulosum. The sequence continues at coordinate 76,982,596 of CM060906.1, forward strand.
TCATTCGATAAAACATTATAAAATTCCATCGTTCATACATCAAAAGTGCTACTTGACAAATACTTTGAAATTAGCTTTATGGACTACTAGTTTATTTTAGGTGTACAAGAAAGCAAATTATTGGTACAAATACCAAATTTTGATGCATAATCAATAATGCAATTTTTAGTTTGTTTCTCATAAAAAATTAGTCATTCAACTTAGTAACAAATGTTTTAATTTATGAGCTACTGCTACCAAACATTATGATGCTGTTATCAAAAGAAGATAGAAATAGTAATAATTTTTTTCCTGAATACCGCAACAGTTATCACAACATGATTTTTCATAAACTTATTTTAAATTGTTAATAGTGGTGAAACATGAAACTACATGACAAATTTCTTACATTATGCTATATTGTTTTGTCAACTACAATTGTGAACCTTAGTGCTTTATACCGCAGTATGGTATATGCTAGATTTATTTGCTAAGAACTGCCATAAAGGAAAATACTCATGGAACTCATGCCCTGTCATTCGTTTGCATGTACAACATCCAACTACTTGTTATTTCTGTTCTAAAGTAGACTCTTCATTTATTCAGGATTCTTTTTGGTTGTTTAGTTTGGAATTATTGGACATTAAAGTAGTTCATTGAGTTCGAGTTTAAACTTGTTTTCATAGGTTGAATGTGCCAACTTTATGGCTTAATACACAGCCATAAATCTAATGGTTTTCAAAAAAAGAAACCCACAAAAAGATGCATTTTGAATTATACATATCATATTCATTATAGTACTTTAGTGTGTGTCACCTTTCACATCCTATATTCATATTATGTAGAAATTGTTTCTCTCATACTTATTTTATATTCCAGATTTGAAACTGTTGACATGACATCGAGGTTGTTGGTACCAATAATCGTCCTGCAAAATCACAATAGATACAACATCCTTAATCCAGGTCATAACTATACCATAGATATCAAGGACATCGAAAAAGAGGTATGTTATTGTTCTTAATCATCATTTGTTATTATGTCAGTCATAGTTATTTACGGCACACAACGATGCAAAATCTTCATGTCACCTTGGTGCATGGTGCGTCAAACTGCTCGCATCTTTTGGAATTACTGCACATGTATTTAAAAAGTATATTTTTATTACACATACCTTATTAAACAAGCTAATATACTCTACATATTTTAACTAAAAAATATCCAACAATGATTTTCCTTGTTTAAAATGTCATAATAAATATCATAAAACAAAATGTTATAAGCATATAATTTCAAGTATAAAAATCATTTTAAAAGCCATAATCCAAAAATAGAAGATATTACTAGTGAAAGAAAGCTTGGAAGAACCAAGTGCAAAAGACTAAACGTTCTTCTGCAGGCGTATATATCTCGGCTGAAGCTTGAAGGGCATTATTCACTCACATCTGACAAGTTGTATATCAGACAGGTATGTTTTATATCATGCCATTGCATATGTGGTTTCTTAATGCATTTCAGTTATCAAACACAGGGAAAGTTATTTATCTATGCAAAATGAACCAATAATATCTAAACTGATAGAGGTAATATGATCATGTAGATTATGTAATTATTGTCTTTTTTTAGACTATAAGCCGTGTTATATATTCTTTCGCTTGTTATGCTGGCTCTCATCACTATTCTTGAGTAATTAATCGGATGCTTACATTTGTTTGGATATGTTCTAAAGTTCTAAATGCTTCAGTGAGTAGATTACAATTTTAAATGTATTTGAAAACGTGTTTCTTTTAGCACAAGTTTCCAGTTATAGTTTAAAATAGATTATCAATTCTTTACAGTTTGAAAAATTGTTACCATGTTATTTGCAAATTTGAAAGCACAAAAGATACATAATACTAAAATAGACTTTTAAAATTTGTTTAACTAACTATGAATTTTATTTTCAAAAATACTTTATTTAGATATTTTGGTGGTTGTAAAAAAATAAACATTTGGAAGTATATATTTTACATATTAGACAAATGTACAACTCATACGTTGCACACAATAACTTGCAACATTTTAAAAAAAAGATTAATTCTTGTCATGTGCTTTTATATATATTTTTCGTTAATATTAATAAAAATACAAAAAAAAATTCTCAAAAGCTCTAATGTTGGTTCAAAGAATAAATAAACATTGACTGATTACATTTATTAACTGATCAATTCATCGATACAAACTTCAAATTTGTTCTTTATGTAAGATAAATCAATTGGGAGAACTGACGGATGGATCCGAATATAAAAAATTGTATAAGTGGACTGCTTTTTCAATAATGTGAATTACATAAGTGAGAAAAATTATATTGGAATAGATAATATTGTGAGGCTATGAAAGACTTGTGAAAATATTCATGATTCCAAAAAAAAGAGGAAGAAGAAGAAGATTGGAGCTTAAATAAAAATATTGATGAGAAGTAAACGAGAATTCTAAGATGGGAAAGACTTAAACTGAAATAAAATGACAGAACTAAAAAATGATTTGAGAATATTTTTACTGTTGTATTATATGATGTATAACATATTGAGTTTTCTTAAGCCATTTACTGGCATTATAACCATATATGCACCCAAAACATCATACAAAAGAATGAAATACAATGATGGAAACTAAATGCCAATGAACAAAGTGTACATAAATGGTCGGACTACAACTTTTAGTGGCAATAAATAGAGATAGATAAGAATAAAGAAGGAAGTGTTATTTCCAATTTATTTAGATATGATTGCAACAACTTAAATTAAGATAGATATTAATACCAGAGAAAATCATAGTTTTTGTTAGTTATTCAAATTCAATTCTATCTTACTTTCATTATCTTTCACATACCTCACTTTCTGCTTATAGATAGTTTTCTAAACTTGGAACAACTTTTTTACAGTTGTTTTTACTTCCAAGAATTAGGTTAAAGGACAGCTGAAGTTGCTTATGTAAGAGTAACCTACTAGAATTCATCTGATATAACTGAAATAATAGTAGAGTTAAGGTCTTTTGTTTAACTAATTTTGTTAACTAAATTGACTTATAAATACACTGAGCTTATTATCATGCCAACTACACGTTGGCTCAATCATTATTTGCAAAGGTCAAAAAACTTCTGATTTAACTCTGCTTCAAATAAATATTTCCCGATTTTGGTTCAATCCTCAAATGTCAATTCAAAACTCAATCCGAAAATCAGTTGAAAACATTCAATTTTATGTTGAAAATAAAAGTTTTCTCGAGATATTTACTACAATCTACAATTCATGGTTACTGTTTTTCAGGAAAATGGAACAATAGGGAAAATTAGGCTTTATGTTTAGAGATGGAAGAACTTAGAAATCAACTTAGAAAATGGAACAAAATGAAATGTGTTTGATTTCATAATCATTTTTAGTTACTGAGCATTTAGTGCTGTTTTGAGTGTGTACTGTGTGTGTTAAATTATAGGGATGAGTGGAGTATGTATGGCTATCCATGTATGTGGGTACTATGTATATTTGATCAAGCTAGTGTTTCTTTTTGACTTGGCCAAAACAGCTGCAATTTTGGTAGAGGCAACAGCTGTCATTAGAGTTCATCCCACCCACAACATGGTTTGCTCTTGCAGCATGAAAATCCAAGACATATGCAGCATACTCTATACCTTGTCAGTCATTATTTTGTATGATTAATTGTGAACCGGTATATATGCTTTTGGTCCATGGTCAGTAGCCTGTCATGGACAATAATTGGATCTAATAATGCGCTGATACCTTAGATTATATTTTAGACCTAATTATAATTGAGTAAACCAATCTATACTTTAAACTGCACATACATGAATAGTTGAGTTGGAAGTGCACCGCTGTTCTATATTTTTATACAATGAAAGATAAGTCTCAATTAATAGTAATTTTGATGTTTGAATTCTCATTTGACATATTGAATGTAGGCACTTGTGGAGGATGAGAAAGAAAATCAAACGAGGAAGCAAATGCATATGACCTTGACAATGATCCCATCTCTAAAGTTTTTGGATCCAATAGAAAGAAAAACTATTGTCGTGCAACGATAGAAAGAAAATTATTATATTGGATATTTAAAATTGGATATGAAATTGCTTTTTTGTAATTTGGATATGATATTGTGGTATTTTGAAATTGGAAAGTTTGTAGCTCATATTATAGTATTATCTAAATATGATATTGTTGGATTTGAGGTATAGAAGTATTTTAGACTTCATATTGAATTGATATGATGAATTATATATGTGATATGGACATGATCATTTATGAGATATAATATTCATTTATTTTAAGAATTTAATATTAATTGTTCATAAAATAGGGTAAAAACATAATTTCAATTAGTAACGCATATAAATGTTACCAATATTTTGGATAACAACGCTTACCTACGTTACAAACCTAAATGATAAGCTAAGCAATTTATATGTAACAACACATATATGTGTTACTAAATAATCATTTTTCAACACTTATAAACGTTATTGTATATTTCTGTACCAACACTTATAAGTGTTACCGTATATTTCTGTACCGACACTTATAAGCGTTACTGTATATTTAAGTACCAACACTTATAAGTGTTAGTAATACGTAAGTTCGTAACACTTATAAGTGTTACAAATTTGACCGCTCCATTCCTCACAGTCCATTAGTAACACTTAAAAAGTGTAACTGAAATTATTTGTAACACTTATAAATGTTAGGATATGCCTCTTTTGGTGTAGTGATATATATATATGGTTTCATAAATAAATCTTTTGAACAAAAGCTTCAAATATAGGTGTCAGATTTTGGATACATCAAAAGTTTCAAATACATCTAAGTTTCTAAGTATATAATGGTTGATATACTTGCGGTTTCAAAAATAAATTATATACAAGCTATCAGCCTTTCAACATACCACAGTTTTCAAGAATATGTGCAAGTTGTTGAACATACCAGTTTTTATGCATAAGTGTTTTGGGTATGTCAAACTTTTTTAAGGTTTCGAATATAAAACTTTGAGTGAATAAGATTCATATATACACACGTATACATACATACACATACATATACATATACATATACATATACATATACATATACATATACATATACATATACATATATATATATATGCGCTTCAAAAATATTAAGTCCTGTATGCGCCTAAGTTTCCAAATATTAAATGTTATATATACATCTCCAGGGTTCAAATATATAGAGATTTTAGGAATATAAGCTTTTGAACAGATATGTTAGAATTTTTGAATAAGATTAACTTTGTTTTGAGTTAATAAGCTTTGAATATAATGTTGTGTATAACTGTTTTTGGCTATGTCAAGTTTTAAGCATGCATGAGCCTTTAAAATAAATGAAGTATCTTATATATATGGATGTGTATATAAGTTTGATTTTGAACATATATGGCTCGATTACAAGTTAATTTTGAAATATTTATCAGGTCACCAAACATATTAGTTTAAAATATAGATTTCGGTTAATACAACTTTGCCTTTGTAACATATTAGTTTAAAATATAGATTTCAGTTAAAACAACTTTGCCTTTGTATGGCCTTTAAGCATGTGAATGATTTCAAATGTGTCGGATCTTTGGATATATATGTGTGTGTGGATTTGAAGAAAAAGTTATAAATATATATATGTTCAGTACAAGTATTGGATATGAGCAGGTGCATAGAATATTCATGCATGAATTTTCAAGTAGGAACAGTTCTATACAAATTAAAGTTCTAAATGCATACGTTTTCGAATGCAAATATCATTGAGATTTGAACCTATATGATTATATATATTTAACTTTCAAATAAATATATATTGGTTTTCGAAAGCACCAAGTCTTAAATGAATATATTAGCTCTAAATACATGCATATGATTAGAGCTTCAAAGCATGTAATTTCATAAAGACATGTTTCGAAAGTATATTAGTTTCAAATAAAAAAAAGTAGGGAATACTTTGTATATATACATATATCATCAAGATCATGGAAGTAAATGTCATCGGCTTCATAAGTATATTGCTTTGCACATTAATTTCAAAAAATGCCCATTTTCTACATATTGATTTCGAGAACCGTTAACTTTGAACATACTAGTTTCAAGAAGCATTATTTTCGTAAATATGTAGATTTGTATATATCGATTTCGAATGCAATCAATTTCATCGATATGTAATAAATGAAGTTATATATATATATATATATATATATATATAAAGCTTCTTATATGAACAGATTTCGAACATGTCGAGCTTTCGAAAGAAAATTTGTTTCAAAGAATGATTTCGAAAATTTACAGATTTTGAAAATAAAGGATGACGAAGTTAGTAATTTCAAAAATTTATGTGGGAACTTATGCTATAATAAGATGAAACAAAGACTAGTCTACTATTGATAGATATTTGAGAAGCTTTGGATTTTCAGGAATTTCCATTATTAGATAAATTTTAGATTTCCTATACCAAGAGAGTGAAGTTTAAAGAGATTCATTTTTTATGGCTAGGATTTAAATACCAAAATGGAAATTCAAGTTTTCTTATATATGTTAAGAGGTTAACTTCAGCAGCCAAGCTCATCACTTCCAATATAACAACCGATTTAAGTCCTTGGATTAAAGATGTCGTTAACCCTTTCTATTGGATCAATTTTCAAAAAGTTTATTTTATCCAATTTATTGAAAAGGCACTTTCTAAAAGTTTCACAACTTTTAAAACCTACTATCCAACCCGATTATACGGGATAAAATATTCCATCTTATTTTCATGAAATTTTATATCGTCAAACAACCCACTATTCCATGAAAATTTGTATGCCAAAAGTATCTAATCAAATAATATATAGTTTTTATCACCATGGTTTTAACCCGAGGGATATTTTGATAAATTCATTTTTAATATTTTACAAATTACTCATATTAAACAAAAAGGGAGTGATTGCTTACCAAGGAAACCTGATAAGGTGCAAGACCCAAGTTTGGAACTTTAAGCGATCGAAATAGAATCTCTAGATTCAAGCCATCAGAATATCCCAATTAATTTTTGGAATGATGGAAAGACATTCATCAAAATCACGGGTAGTTAAAAGGGAACAAATCCGTCAAACTAGAACTTACATAGAAAGGAAAATCCAAGAAATGATTTTTATGGATTTTGTTAGTCAGGTAGAGCAAAACAAATGACAAGAAATTATTGGCAAGATGATCATTACATCAAGACAAAGCAAGGAAGAAACTCAAGGACTCGGAAGTAAAATCATTATCCAAAGTTGCAATTTTCAAGCTACAAGTTTTAGACTAGATCTATAAAGATCATCTGAAAAAGGATAATAAGATTACAAAGCGGTAAAAGATATCTTGGATTATGGCTTCTTTCACGTTTTAAAGCACTTGTGATTTTTAATCATAATCAGCTAAGAATTCTAGGCACTCGTAATCATGATTTCTACTTGGGAAAAGTTATTCTATATAAACTGACTCTGAGATTATGTGGTTTCAACATGACTATACTTATAATCTCTATCGAATTCTAAAAACATTCATGATTCGTACCTTAAAATGTATTCGGCACGAGAATAATGCAAAAGTATCCTAAATAATTATGGGATTTTCATCCGCAAGATTGGGAGTATTGATTATAGGAGGCCGATCTTTGATTATCAGTGGAAACACAAAGTGTATTCAAACACAAAGTATATTGAAAAGAAAATTTACCCCTTAAAAGTATGGGTTCACTAAAGATTTACTAAGATTTTTCCATACCGAGAATAATTGGACAACACTAGGTGATTTTTACTATAAGTGAGAGAACAATGACTCACACTGTGAACTTACCAAACTACAAAAGGATGTATTTCCTAAGCATGAGAAATAATCCTCCCAGTCAGTGTTGGAATGACATTCCATCAGAGGGTTAAGCGGTAAAAGGAAATCCCCAGATTTGATCGATGAACTAAGGAGTAAGACAGTTAAGTAAGTGCCCGAATATCAACAAAGGATGGATACAATAACCTCAAATTTAGGAAAACCATTCCAAAGGGAGATTGGATATTTTGAAAGATTATGCTTGGAATAATCCCATCAAAAATTCACCAACTACGCCAATATGATGGCAACGTGATAATAAAATGAGATACCGAATATTTAAGGCCATGTTTACAACAACGGATGAATAAAGAAATTAAAATAGGTGTATCTACATGATTAAGGAGTCAGAATCTCCTAAAATAAAAGGGAATGTATAAACCACTACATAAGATGGTAGTAAGGGGAAAAAGCCATTGACGCCCGTCAAGATGGCTAGGTCAAAGCACCTTCTCTAGAGGGAGGTCAAAGTAAGTCTTTGGTATCGTCTGAAAAGACCTGACCAAAGCAAATGCAAGCCCTTGGTTTCGCCTGCATGGCCTAGCCAAGGCGCCTTCTAGAAGGAGGACGAAGTAAGCCTTTGACACCGCTTAAGATGGCCAGTTCAAAGCATCGACCCACCTTCAGTACCGCCTATAAGGCCTGACTGAAGCACTTCCTAGAGGGAGGATGGAGTAACCCTTTGACACCGCCTAAGATGACCAGGTCAGAGCACCGAACTAGCCTTTAATACCGTCTATAAGGCCTGACTGAAGCGCCTCCTAGAGAAAGGTCGGGTAAATGTTTGGTTTTGCTTAAGAATAGCAAACCAAATGCGTCGGACAAAGACCTAAATTATCACATAAAATTATGGTAAGGCGTCTGATCCAAGTATAGATCATCACCTAAAATGGTACCAAAAAAATCAGAACCAATTAGTGCTCCAAATCAATTAATCTTCTAGAGGAAGACCTATCAAAATCAAAGTCAATTAGCGCTCCAAATCAATTAATCTTCAAGAGAAAGATCAATAAAAAATGAGTCGTATTGTGCTCTGAAGCAAGAATCAAGCAACCTTCTAAAGAAAGGTCTTTCATTGTTACTAGATAAGGACTGGTCTTCTTCTATTACCAGATAGGGATTCCTGGTCTTCTATTATTATTGCCGGATAAGGATTTCGGGTCTTCTATTATTATTTCCAGATAAGGATTTCTGGTCTTCATCTATTATTATTACCAGATGAATTTTCTGATCTTCTATATTATGGATTTTATGGTCTTCTATTATTATCAGATGGATTTTCTGGTCTTCTATTATTATCTGATGGATTTTCTAGTCTTCTATTATTACCAGATGATTTTCTATCTTCTATTATTACCAAATGGGTTCCTGGTCTTCTATGTTATTATTACCAAATGGTTTTCCAGTCTTCTATTATTATTTCTAGAAGAATTTCTGATCCTCCCTCCTATGATGTTTTCATTTAGGAAATTATAATTCACAAAGGACTATATAGTTTTCAATTCATGAAAATCATATTTCCAAACAGTTTTCGAATCCTAATAGACTCAAAAAATAACATTAGGTTACATATAAAAGAAAAATAGGGTTAGAAAGAAAACCTGGCAAAAGAATGAGAAAAGATACAGAAATTCTTTGTTTTACCTTAAAGAGTAAAAAGCTTCTTTTATACAAGGATGGGGCAAATGTTGTCCATATAATTTCCAAAGGATACAAGAGAAGGAATTAATGTCGAAACTAAGAATTCACATCGAAGATTAAGGCTCCGGATGCTAATGCAAGAGAATAATTAATATTAAAGGCCTATAACTGATAATGATGCTGCACTACTTTAATGCCATGCTCCATCAATATAAAAATAGGAAAGGTTGTAGCATTTCATTAAGAAAGCCTACAATGATGTCGCATTGATCCTATGTCGTACTCAATCAATGCCACATCGATTGCATGCCGCACTCAATCAATGCCGCATTGATTCCATCGATGTCACTTCTCATCTTATCAATATCGTCGCTTGTCAACACCGCCTCTAATCAATGTTGTATATAATCAATGCCGCACCTAAGCAATGTCATACTCTATCGATGCCACCCTTCACTGATGCCAAATTCCATTAATGTCACATTTCATCCACAACGCACTTATTCGATGTCGTTCTTTAAGCCATATCGCACTTCATCAATGTGATAACAAGTGTAATATTTATGCTGCATGCCGTAAGCTATAAATTAATGCTGTATTTCATGAATATGGCATGATGGCCGATGTTACACACATCTATATTGTAGAATGCCAAGGCCATGCAAAGAAAGAAGAATAAGATCATTTACAAGAGCAAATTCAAGATGATTTGTTGCATTTTCCTTCATAAAGCTTCAAAAGCCTTCACATTCCATTACATGCTCCATGACAACATATGTCCCACATCGCCAATGGAAGCTAGCCAACCTCCTTCCAACCACTATAAATAAAGATGCACCCATTCATGGAAAGGGGCCCTTAATATCTTTTTCACTCTTATCACTTTCTCTAATTAGGATCTTCTTCAAGTTCATTTCATTGCAATAAAGAGAGCTCGAGAACAGACTAATGGAATTAAGGATAACGTGGAGGAAGATGACATATTTTTAAACAAGGGCAAGATAATTAGAAAATTGCATATTTGCACCATCTTGCAACATGTTCATAATTAAATAAAGAACATGACTTGAGCATATTGCCTATTGAATCTTGGATTTTCCTCTTAGCCTATTGACTTTTTTGACTTGTCTATTCTATCTTTTGGACTGATGAATTATATTTCAAACAATTCCACGAATAATCCTAAAACTAAGGAGTATTATCGGAATTTCTTCGAACATGCCTTCTTGTACACACTACTTGAAAGTTGAACCAAATTTTGGTTTAACACTATATCCTTTAATTTATCCAAAATAGTGAAGTATGGTCTAAAATGCTTGGTATTCCATGTTCTTGCCATCATATTTCCATCGGGTCTACATAGTAGATTGGTTCTTGGAGGTATTACTTCATGAATGACTAGAGGTCCCTCCAAATTTGGTCCTAATGAACTATCTGCTAGGTTCCTTTTATTTGTTATTGCTTTCCCTAGTACCAAATCAACCTTTTGAAATGCTTTTCCCCTCACCACTGAATTATGATACTTGAAAATTCATCATTGATACTCCACTATTCGTGATGTGACTTAATCCCTTAACTCATTGATTAAGTCCAAGGATTTCTTTTTAATTATCGGTTTGGTTCATAGGCATATGCGCGTGATGGGATCACTACATCAATTGGAAACATTGCCTCAACCCATATGTTAGAGAATATGGGGTATGCCTATTGGCCGTTTTGAAGAAGTTTTATATGATCATAAAACAATAATAAGGTATTCCACCTAGTTTCCCTTTGCCTTGTCCAACTATTTCTTTAAGATGTTCTTAAGTGTCTTATTCACATCTTTTAGTACCCCGTTAGCTTTAAGATGCACTAGAAATAATCTTTATTGCCTATTCCTTTCACAGAATTGAGTGAATTCCTCACTTCTAAATAGAGTTCCATTATCAGAAATAATTTTGTTTGGAAGTCCAAATCGAGTTATAATGCTTTTAATTATGAACTTCAAGACTTTTCCTATGGTTATATTAGACAATTGCTTGGCCTCCACTTATTTAGTAAAATAGTTAAGTGCCACTATTATAAACACCACACCTCCTTTTGAGATAGATAAGGGTCATATTAGATCAATTCCCCATACATCAAAAGGCCAAGGAATTGTAACACAAGTTAACTCATTTGGGAATAGGCATGGGATCCTTGAGAACCTTTGGCATTTATCACATTTTTTCACACAGGAATGAGCATCTTCACTCATTCAATGTTAATATCCTTGTCTTGTTTCTTTCTTTAACAATTTTATATCATCACTTTAAAAAACAGTTATGTAAAATTACTTCTTGTAAAAAATTTCCATTTTTGAAACTCACACTAAGGAGTTTGAAACATTTTTCTATCGATTAGAAAACCACCAAATTTTATCGTTATAATTACCGCCGGTGCATGGCGTACAATTTTAGTCATATGCAAGTACAGGTCGAACCACAAGAAAAACAAGAATTTCAACTTACTCAATGATATTATCCCAAATATTTTCAAAATGATTTTAATAAAAATTTTAGAAAAACTAGAGTAAAACTAGAGTAAAAGTATATGAGGCTAAAAGGCAATTTGGAGAAAATCCACTTTCACATTCACATAAGTCAACACATAATAAATTTATATTCTCTCTTTTTACCCAAGTAGAATTAGTTAATGTATTTATTTTAAATATGGTTTATTTGTGATATTAAATGAAACAACATAGACCATAAAATTTTAATACATCAACCAAACACACCTATTAAATCTTATGAAAATGATTACGAAGTTAGAAAAAGTTAGATAAAGATGTAACTTGAATTCGTTTCAACAAAAGTGGGTTTCAACATTAACAAAATGAAAGGAAATGTTAATTAAAGAGAAAGAGAACTAATTAATTTCATAAAAGTAAATCTACACTAATTTTCATAAAGGAAATCTAATCTACTTGCATGACATAAAAGAGAACAATGAAATAAAGTAACACGAAGTTAAAAGCATGAAATAAAGTTGCATAAAGTAAGAGGCTAAGAAGTCATTAAACTAAAGAAGAGAAGAGAGCTTTTTATTTATAATTTTGTGGCTACAACCATATATGCCTCTTGATAAATCATAAAAGGTTATTTATACAAGTTTAAAACCCTATTTTTATGGTGCCACCAAAACTACCATTCACTTTGTGTGGTCTCTAAGTAATCTTTAATGATTAATTAATTCCCACTAACATGTTTTTTCTTTTAATTGTGGTCCATTTGCATATGGGTAGGTGGGCTCTTCCATGAAGAATTAATTCTTTCTTTTCGTCTTTCTTGGGCTTCCAAAACATGTGCATGCATAAATCCATGATGCTTCTTCTAATTTGCACTTAATTTTCTACAAAGTAAAATAAAAATGCGCAAATAAATTTTCTCAAAATTAATGCATTCATGAAAAATTACTGTTTTTTCCAAATGTAGATGAGTGAATGATGATTTGGAAACACTTCTATATATTAGTCAAAACATGTAAAAATTCCCTAATTTATCCTTTGTTTTAATAGAAGAAGATTAAGTATGAGAGTAAAAATACACATTTTTACATGCACATCAAATACTCCATACTTATCTTCTTATTCGTCCTTGAATAAAGTAAAACTAAGATAAATCCACTTTCATATGAAACACAATTTCATTGAGCATATGTAATAAGCCGTTCAACCTCTAGGTGTCCTTAGTAGGATGAGTGTTGTCTCGTGAGGGTTTTCAGTGGATACTAACCACAAAATCCAAATGCAACATGCAAAGTTCCTAATGCAAAAGATATGAATGCAGATGTTATTTACAAAATGAGGAATTTATTTTTAAATTGACATGAGATAGTAAAATGCCAGTCTCGGTCATCATTAGGAAATTTCAGTTCTTTATTAATCAAAACTTCCAACAAATATTAAGCTTTCATTACATTTGGACTCTAGCTAGTTGTTTTGGTTAATAACGTAGTGCAACTGTGAAATAAATTCTTTAATTGATTGTCAGAATTTGCAAAGTGGTATCTCTCTTTCTTTTTGTATAACAAGTCAAATCGGTGAAGTCAAGGTAATGCTTGGTTTCAATTGTTTACTCCCTCTTTGTTAATATTAACATTATTATTATTCACATACACCTAACTTAGAATACCGAGGCCAGATATACCATCCATGCACTGCCTTAAGGGCTAACGTGAGAATAGTACAAAGCGTGGCAAGTGTACATACTTATATGTGGACACCTGACTTGTAATGGTCCGTTTTTCCGTACCCTTTGAATCGACAATAAACCACACATGTCAACTCCAATTGCACGAAAAGACGGATCATTAAGGGTAATAAAGAGAAATAGACAGAACAGAATCTCATATGAATTGAATAATATATAATGTTGAACAAGTATCTTTACATCGAAAAACTTTTAAATACATATATCAAAGTCTAACCTAAATTCAACTTGGATAGTTATAAACATCCGTCCTTACAATTGCTGACAAACATTAACCTAAAATAAACATACAACAACGGATAGTAGAATATGTCCATACGTAGATGAACATCTCTAGCTCTCCTTTGGAAACTTCAACCGTCTTCGACTAAACCTGAAACTACTCGGATCTGACTTGAGTATTGAAAATACCTGGATCAGGCTTTATAAACCAGCGTGACAAAAACTCAATAATAAATGAAAGTGTCATATATCAGCCTTGGAAATAAAATCCTTTTGAAAAGAAAGAGTATCTCGTAAGACCAGGCCTACACATAAACACGGACGGGTTTTTACCTTATGATAACTAAAACACTTTTATATATCAAAACATTTGATATTATTTCTAATGACATTCTTTGAAGACATTTGCAAATAAACTTATTAATCTTAGCCGAAATTGTTACCATTATTAAATTCCAACATACTAGGCTCTATAAGCAAAACCGTAGGTTCTTATTAGAGAATGGATTTCCATACAAATGACCAGGTGAAGGGACTACCTTCCGATGGGTACACCTCTAGATGGATGTCCCGAGGAACCATCACAAAGCTCCTCTACCAACACAAGACCGGCCTACCTCTATAACTAGATAGTACTGAATATGTCATCCCCCGGTCATTACCGACCTTTATCCAAGCGCGATCTAGCATAAATTTACATCACGAACGTCATAGCGGGAAGAAATATATCTAGAAAGGGATGATCATACCCTAATGAGAATGACTCACATAGCCTTGCTGCATCTAACACTGTTTTGGTCATTTCCGGTTGATGAGGCTCGAGGCTACGATTACCTTTTCACATAGCACATCTTCTTTCACTTTGAATGCCACATTGTCATTCCACATTCACATGACTGATTTCTACAAACGTATAACTTCCTGAACTTGTAAGGTTCCGGAAAGGGTGTTAAGCTAAGAGAAGGTGTCTTCTCCACCACCAAACCGATATAATTTTATAGAGATCACTCATTATTATTTGGAATGCAGGGTCAGACATTCTTCCATACAAGTTCATTCTAGGATCGAACGAAATCGAAGGTACTTTCCTCGGCCATTACTAGGCGAGAAGTCCTTATGGTTTTGAGGTTTTTCATAACAAAGAGACCACTGCTACAATATAGTGAATCGGGAGTTTATCCCCAATTAATCAACAAGTAGTCCCTCGTTATAATTCATCTCAATATCTCCATCTTCAAAGATCTTCATTTTCTATGAATGCGTAAATTGGTTCGAAGTGGTTTTCGGATAGGAATCACCCAAATCCGACCCCGGTTCCTTCGAAATCCAATTATCGATAAAAAAGTGAATATGAGTATACAGGATTTATTAAGTCTCTTTTCACTTTAATTCTTCTCGGATGATTTCAAAATCTCTTCCTTTTGTCTTAGAGTAAGTAATTCATTCTTTTGCTTTGGATAATACCAATCTTCTTTTATTTCGGAAAAATTAATATAATCTTTTTAAAGCATCCGGGCTTTCCTTTCGATCTGTTCCACCCCTCGCCTAAGAAGAGAAAACAGAGGCCAGGTAAGTTCATGGCACTAGTTGCTCCATCCCTAACCTTAATTAAACACCTTGTTTTATCTTTCCAGATCTCACAGGCGGGACAAATGTAGTAGTCGTTTCTGCATACTTAGTTATTAGCTTTTGTTTTGGAATTGATTATAAAGTTTCCAAATTATCTTTTAAACACTTAATTTTCCTTTTAAAAACATTCATAATTTATTGTAGAAAAATCATTACGTTTAAACTCATATCCAAAAGGTTATAAAATTCGTAGCATAAAAGTGTTGCGGAAAGTGCTATATAAGCTTATTTGATTTAAACCACTTTTTAACATCTGAAAATTCATATTTTCCACTTCAAATCTCTTCTAAACTATTTAAATAGATTTATCAAATTTATTTCATATTTTTCCATAATTAAAAACGTCTATTTAAAAAGATTTTATGTTATGGCCACTTAAGTGCACTTGCGCGATTTCTCTAGAAAATTGATTTGGACAGAATTCAAAATCTACTTGACAAAATTTTAATTTTCTTTCTTCTTTAGAATATATGGATATGGTAGTCTGGAATTTTCTTATCTCGAAGAATTCCGAGCTATATTCCATTCTATACACTCATTTGAACTTTTTGGCGCGAAATCGTGAGTTACCGTTGCGCGACGCGCCTAGTTTTAACTTATTTTTCAATACTTGAAATAATCTATTCAAATTGAATTTTATTACTTATAAAATTATTACAAATCACTTTCAATCAATATTTTCACTTTTTAAAGTATTTAAAATATATTTTCACTATTTCCATATTATAATATTATTTCATTCCTATTATTTTAATATTAAATTTTAAAATCCAATTTCAATTCAATTTCAATTCAATTTCAATTCAATTTCAATTCAATTTCAATTCTAATTTCAAATTAAACCAAATTAAAACTTAGATTTCAAATCTAATTTAAATTTCAACCTTAATCTCAATTTCAATTTTCAAAATCGATTTCGATTTCAATTTCACTATTCATCTCAATTTCAATTTAACTTTCCATTTCAAATCCAATTCAACTTATAATTTCAAATTCTCTTTAATTTTATCTTTTAATTTCAATTCCACTTTAAAAGAGACTTATTTTTCCAAAGTATACCATATCACCAAAATAAGGTCTTATAAAGAGGATACTTAATCAAAATGAGCATAACCAAGTTTAACATTTATCACTAACATAATTACGGTTCATACACAAGCTAATATGATAAATAATCACAACCATAACACTTGCAACTATTCAAACATAACATAACCTTAACCAAACATTCATAACAACATTTTAAAGGAGTGTATACTTGCATATTTCATAAGATGATTATTATAGCAATATCAAAATACGATCTTTTAAAGGCGATGAGGATTTCTCACCTTCATTTCCACTCCTTCAATTTTTTATGTAACATATGCGCCTCTCGTGCTAACGTGTTATTTCCAAATGCCTCGAATTTTGTCGTTTCCTTTCCTTCTCTTTTTTTCTCTTTTCTTTTCTTTTTCTTTTTTTATTATGTGGTCGTGGGCTTTAAATGGAGGGTACGGCCTACGGTGGCTTTGGGTAGGCGGGTAGGTGGGTTTCGAGTGCGTGTGTGGTGGTGTAGGGCTCGAGTGTGGTGTGTGTGTGGACTTTTGGGCATGTGTGTGCTTGGGTAGGTGGTTAGGAGAGGGTGCGTGTGGTATTTAAGGTGGGTTTAATGCTCAGGTGTGGTGTGTAGGTAGGGTGCGTGTGTTATAGGAGGGGGTAAAGGCGGGTAGGTGTGTGTGGGGGGGTTAAGGCGTGGGTAGGAGGAGTTTAAGGTGGTAGAAGGTGAATGACTTGGAGGAGGAGGAAGAATGGAGGAAGATAGTGGAGTTTGGAATTTTGTAGAATGAAAATGTAGTGAAAAAGGAAGGGGTTTAGGCTTGTATTTATAGGTGGAGTGTGAGTGGCTAATGTCCTAAATACCCTTGCCTATTTTTGGACTTTGATTGGTCTTGATTTGAAATGCACTTAATGTGTGGAATGATGGTTTAGGAAGAGTGTGTAAGGAGATAAAAAGGTGTCATTACTTTATGGTTTGGAAATATTTTAATACATAGGTTTTCTCTTTTTCCATGCATGCACATTCTATCTCATTAATGAGATAAGAGATGTAGTAATGGTGTTTTTTTTGTAAAATTTTAAAATAAAATTTAATTAGTCAAATCATCTTTTATTCTTTTATATATTTATATTTAAACTTTTCAAAAATATCTTCTTTTGTCTTATATGCTAAATATTTAAATGTTTAAAAATTTGTAAAGTTGTATATATATGTTAGAAAACATATCATGTTGCAACAACTTAACGACAACTTGTTTAGGTTGAAAATGATGTTTTTGTTGACATACACTACAAGAAAACTGATTTATTGTAGCGCCCAAAAACCGCCACTACGTATTTTTAGTGGCGTTCCGATAATCGTTACGAGAAAACATGCCACTAAAAATCCTCGAGTATTAGTTGCACTTTTATAAACGCCACCAAATTTGTTTTTTTGATAGCGTTTTTATAACGCCATAGAATTCCTTTTTTGTAGCGCCTATTTACCGCCACCGAAAAGGTTTTCTCCTCCATGATACCTTTTTATGGCGTTATCTAAATTTTTTGCAGCGCCTGTTTAACGCCACCGAAAGGGTTTTCTCCTCCACGTTACCTTTTCATGGCGTTATATACATTTTTGTAGCGCTTAATAAACGCCAGCATAAGTGTACTTGAGTTTTTAATCACTCTTTTGTAGCGACATTTTAACGCTACCAAAATAAATAATATCCAGTAGCGTTTGTTTCCCTCCACCTGCTACTCCAGATTTACCCCTGATCTAGCATCCAATTATATAATAACAGAATACGCAAGCACATACACTTTTGAACACAATATATTAAACAACTACAAAATACGTATACGCATTGAAGATCCACAAGATACATAGACATTCATACATCCACATACATAGGTGTCGACAAAAAGCTACCCGTACACATACACAACCAAACTACCATAAGTGTTATAACCAAACTACCATAAGTGTCATAACCGTACATATACATCTGAAATAAACGTCTGAAATAACCAAAGTACCGAGCAAAACCTGAACCACCGTAAAAACCTGAACTACCTGTCATTGCTGATGTCTTCAAAACCTGAACTACCTGTCAACAAAGAATAGAACAAAAGAGTGAGAAAACAAAACCTGAACTTAAAACTGCATCACTAACATTCCACCACAATCCATACATAACTCCTCACCATCAATTATTTTCCCTCCCTTGAACCTGAACCACCAATCACAATCATTCAATCACAATTCGAATATAACACCCCTACTTATGTACTTTTATCATTTTACCAAAAATCTATCTGCACTTTAGCTGCTAGCATTCCTAATGTATATATATAAAAAAATTATATACCTTTCATTTTGACTTAATAATGATTTTTTCCATTGGCCAAGCTATGGGAACGCCAAAGCAATCATCCACGCACGTTAGACCCGATGTTGGTCTCCATATCTCTGCATCTGGAACTATCACCAGTTCAATCCAAACTTTTACAGCATTACGTCCCAATGGACGACAATGGACCATCGTTATCGGATCAGTTGATGCAATACTTCCTTCAGCCACTACGTTTGCTCCACCCAAATCGATCAACTGGCATTTGGCATCCTTTTGCATGGTTGCAATCGGCTGAAAGAAAAGAGATTATTATGCACAATGTATACATGCACATTAAATAAACTTTCATACACAGTTAACTTCTTCAAATTTGAAAATTAATACTTACATTTTGCGATTTATTCATGACCATATGTGCGGATTTCATGGGAGAATTCACAACATTTTCAGTATCATCACGACTCGCATCTAGTTTTTCTTGATCAGCTTCTACTTTTGATCTTGGCCATGCTACTTTCCTACCAACTGCATCTCCAATGCACGACATATCAGATGTGGGTCGCCACAAATAAGCATCTTTATTTACTACTTTGTCCACCCAAATCACAACAGCAGACGGACCGAGTGGAATACCATTAACAGTATATTTTGGATCAGTGGCGTGGATTCTTCCTTCGGCAACTACACCTTCACCCTCAGTCCAACCGTAAATCTTGCAAGTGTCTTCGATGATGCTGGTACTCTAAAAATGAGAAGTGAAATTCAAGACTTTAGTATGCTATACAAAAACAACGAATATGTGTTAAATTTTTATTCAGATGGGGGGTGTGCTCGCTGCATTTTAGACATCAATAAGCTCGCAGCATATTACACTATTATACTTAACGTGAAAAAAATTACCGTACTGGCTGCACTACAGTTCAACCGTGTTCGCAGCGGGACCTTGATGCAAACTGATGGCCAAGCAACTACCTTATTCTTAGCGTCTGCTAAGACTGCCATTTCAGGTGTAGGCCTCCATAAATAAGTATCTGCTTTATCCACTGAATCTATAACAACGCTCCCAGCATTTGATCCAAGACGAATGCCATTGACAACGTCATCTGGGCCTATGGACAACAGCCTCCCATAGGCAACAACTCCAGAGGTTCCATCCCAATTCAACAGCAAACATACTTCGTCGTCGCTCTACAATTAATCAACCGAAAATTAAATCAATTACTGGATTACAAAATTAAAATATAAATTTCATTTATTGAGTAATATAAATATTATTTTTACCGAACCAGGTGAGTTCCTTCTCGAACTTTCTTTACCCTGCAGCGAAGCACGAATATAAATTAATATTTTACGAATATAAATTAATTTCCAAAAATTTACCTTCTGGTCCATCAGAGTCTGTATCATTCCCTTCAATTCTGCTATTTCCTCTCGACACCGAGACACTTGTTTATCTTTGGACTGGGCCAAAGCTAGCTTGGTTAAAGTGCAACCCCTACCCAATGCCCTTAACTGTCCCGGTTTATCTTGTCCCAGTACATGTACAAGAGCATCTTTTCCAATATCATTCTGTGTCGAGCCGGATTGGGATAGGCTACCATATTTTTTGATCTCCTCCTATATAAATAAATACACATAGATAATGTACAATGGTAAAAATATCGTAGTTTCAAAAAAAATATACCAATAAAATTAAAAACAATTTTACAATAGTATTCGCAGCTTCCATGTTCACTGGTTCACCATTTTTTTAATGTGAGATCTAATCCACACATCAGCTCTACTTATGGACGATGGATCTACACTTTCTTTTTTCTAAAAATAGAATAACATTAAATTAATAAACTGATAGGTATAAAATAATGTTAAATAATGCTATAGTTAATTAACTTACCATGTCTTCGGTCTTTCTAGCCATTCCCCTACGACCGGTTGTATGCGGAAGTTGTGTGTACCTAAGGGCTGAATATTTCTCACTTTTTTGCTGAAAATATTGAAAGATGCTAGAATTTAACAACCAAAATCATAAAAAGAAAAACTATCTAATATTTATAATGCAGGGTAAATATGTATGGTGAGGATTGCAATTTATTTGAAAATCAATTCATCATGGTCATATACTTATTTGGTATTATTAATGCTGGATAACTCAGTGACATATACAGCATTCCATATCTACTAATAATATTTATAGATTGAACTAACTTGCAAAGTGTTTTTTTACTTCATTTAAAATGTTCCTGTGCTTGTCATAATGCATTTGTATTTTGTACTGTCATAGGTTCCTACAGCTAATACCTAAACAGGAACCCTCAGCATCCACCAACACTTGGACTTCACTTCTAAAGAAATTTATCGGTTGCTAACTATGTAGATGGATTTGCAGAAACATGCCAGACGATTTCAGTAGGAATGATTTACCTTAAACTCCGGACTTGTTTTCGCCTTCACAAACTTCCTCCAATCGGTTATGCTTTTTATGTTCGTAGGTTTCAGTTTAAGTCTTTCCTCATCGTTCTCCGCTTTTTGCAAATTTCGAACCAATTTGCTTTTTGACGATCTCCAAAGTACTCCCATTTGTTGAAATATAGCTTTTCTTTGCCATTCCTCTTCCAATTTAAATCTAATCTGCAACAATACATCAAAACATGATATTAGTAAAATTTATTTAATTTAAATACGACAGATTTATTTAAATCTGAAAGGTTTTCTGAAGTTATTAGAGGGCAATTTCAATTTATAATTGGCAAGAACTATTTTTCAATTTATCCAGAAGTTATTAGATGGCAATTTCAATTTATAATTGGCAAGACCATGCAATATTAGAAGTCATTTTCAAAACATATTAGAGTCAGAATGTTAAATAATAGATGCCTGCTTCATACCAAAACCGACTGCCACAAAACTTCTTTTAAGTCATCACTAATATTCCTCCAATCATCAATGGTGTATGGAACCTGCTCCCGCACAAGCGGTCCAAGAAAAGAGGATAAATATACCGACCCTTGCCCTACTGGTATACCTAGATCATTGAACTCAACTTCAATTCGATCCTGACTGCATGACGGGAGTCTTTTTGCTTTTGCTGGACCTCTACCGCCTCTTTTCCGAGATGTACTTCCGATTTCAGATGAAAAAGATTTATACTTTTCATCCACCATTTTCCATGTCATAGAATCCACGGGATGACGCATTTTTCCATCGTTACTTTTATTATTAAAATGTCATCTTAATTCTTCAGCCATCTTTTGAGATCTATACATTCGTCTAAACCTCGGAATGATTGGGAAATATCTAAATACTTTAACTGGAACACCTTGTATAACCTCTTCAGTATCTTGATTTTTCTTCCATCTCGAGGAACCACATTTTGGACAACTTTCTAAATTTTTGTATTCTTTTCTGAAAAGGCAACAATCATTCTCACAAGCATGTATCTTTTCAAAACCCATGTCGAATGCTTTAAGAAATTTCTTGACTTCATATAAGGTTTTGGGAAGCACGTTATCCTTCGGCAGAAATAGATGTTGCACAGCTAAAAGCTTATCAAAACCACTATCGGACAAGCCAGTCTCGCATTTAAGATTATACAAGACGGTGATGGCAGATAATTTTGTGTGATCTGTGCAACCAGGATATAATGGAGTTTCTGCATCTTCCAAGTTCTTGACTAACTAATCCTCTTTTCTTCGAGAATCAACATCGTCTTTATCATCATCAAAAAAATCTTGATTCAAAAAATCTTCATCTTCATAGTGAATCATCTTGAATAGTTCATATACGTCAAACGTATTTGTTTTATTATCTACATTTATCTCTTCACCATGGTTAAACCATACACCGTCAATGTATTTAGGATCCATTCCTTTTATAATTAAATGTTCAACGATGGTTTGGTCATCATGACGACTAAGATTCCGACAATCCTTGCAAGGGCATAAAAAAATTTCTACACTTCTTACATTCCTCTTTGCAGCATGCACGAAATTCAATGCTCCTTGTCGGTATTCTATACTAGTTCTATGAAAAAAGTAAAAAAAAAAAGTGAGCTTTAGTATTAGATTATATGTTCTAATTCTCAAAATACATATTAATTTAATCATGGTTTTATCACCTGTTTAAAAAAACCCAGCCTTTTTCCATTATCGACATTTGAAGGCAAATAAGTTTCCAATCTTTGACGTATAAATTGGTTATCTGTTGTAATCAATAAAATAACTAGACGTTGAAGTACAAATACTTGTAGCACTACTGCATATAACCATGGTGGTTTAGTAGACAAAGGCAAAGAATACTTTTCCAAAAACATAAATTTTACACTTATATTTTGCATTTAACCTCAGATTTACATGTATTTATAATTAATCCATGCATGAATTCAAAGCCTAAGTCTAGCAAATTATAGAATTACTGCATATAAATTCAAAGCCTCGTAATGTACAAACCAACAGTTTCCTCTTACCAAACCAACAGTCAACTTCACCGCCTCCTCTTCACTACCTCACATCCACACAACTGGCATATTTCCAGTGCCTGCCACTCCACAAAAGACTATTTATGCTCCAACATTTACCACTCTCAACCATCGAGCCAGCCAATACCCAATCGCAAACAAACCCGCGACCTCCATCAATGCTACTTGAACCCACCAAATTCCCGAAACACGCAACCTCAACCTCCTCTCAGCAAGCAACCATTGATTCACTGAACTACTTCAACAGAACATTCATATACTCAAAGAAATCAAAGCAGATATCCCAACAGATCATTGCAATTAGAGTTAAATCAACCATTTCAGTAATAGTTTAGGAAAAAATACGAAAATAAGATGCATTCAAATTCATATAAAATCCAAATAGAATCACAAAGTCGATTTAAAAGATTCATACCTAAATATACCTAATCGATTTAAAAGATTCATACCTAAATATACCTAGATCTGCTGGCTGCCGCGACTCGATGTTGAGTAAGGAGGAAACGACGGAGTTGACGATGATACTTGAGTGCGATGAAAATTTAACACGATTAAAAGGGGGAAAAAAATTTCTGAAGAAGAAAGCAAATTAGGGACGAGAATTTTGTTAAGTACGAGAGTAAAATGATAGGTTACGTTTATTTAGTTTGCGTGGACTCTTTTTTTAGAAGCGGGAAACGTGAATTATTTTTTGCCACGTTTATATTATTTGGTAATCTATTTTTTGTTGCATTTACAATAAAATGCCACCGATTTTTGCAGCTATAAATGGTTTTTCTTGTAGTGATATTTTACAGTCAAAATTTGACGTTTTTGTTAAACTATATATTCAAGTAAACCAAAATTAAAAATGAACTTTTTTCTTTAAATAAATTAAATGTCTGTTCATATTTTAAAATTATATTTAAATAATATCACAATCTCTATTTTTACAGTGTATGTAAAACTGACAAAATGCGACAAATTTTGGTTATTTTGTAAAACGATTATTAATATATTTTTAAATCATTTAATATACTTTTATTATCTTTATTATATGTTTTTAATAAGATTTATCTTTTTAAATAAATATTTAAACCTATTTATTTAAGCCTTTATTTATTTTTAACAAAACTTAACTTTTGCTGATTTGTTCTAAAATCCAAATTTATGCTTTTTAATTATCAACTATAAGAATAAATAATTTCTCTATTATTATTTAGTATATATAACCTATTAATTTAAGTTTTAAACCCTTTTAAAAAATAAACAAAATCTTTCATTTTCGAAGTAGCGAAATTTCGAGTTGTTACATTCTCCCCTACTTAAAAGCATTTCATCCTCGAAATGAAATCAAAGATACGGAACTAGAATATATGCAAAGGAAATGCTACTAGATAGTGATCATGAAATATAGACATCGATCCCAATCTCCTAACCTGAGTGCGTACTACACACTTTAGGTAAATACATAGTCATACTTCATCAGTCATCCAAGATGTCATACTAAAAGACTAACCCCATATCTTAGCACGTACTACGTGCTTAAGATAATAACAACACAATCCCAAAATGTCAAAATATCCCTAAGTGCGTAACACTACTCATCGGATAAACCCTCCGATGGCGCCTCAAGGTCGATCTCCACTGGCTACTCTACTTCCTCCCCATCCTCCATTGGGTCCTCATCATCTATCATCATCTCTGGATCTAAATCCCAACCGGGTGGCTGCCACTGTGGACCTTCTGGAATCGACGGTAAATGCTCCTCCATAACAATATCCTCTAACCTCAGATCCTCGGCTGGCTCTGGAATGGGAGATCCCATCTTCTGAATAGGCGTACACATCTCCCAAATGATATGCTTAACACTCTCCGAATCATCATTCTCATATAACCACGCATCATAAATCCCTGAGTCCTCTGGCACCTCCGCTACAGGTTCCTCTATCAGCGGCTCGTTCTCCTCCGGCTCTTCCATGGGCTCCTCTTCTTCTGGCTCTTCTATAGGCTCTTCTTCCTCAGGCTCCTCATCCTCACTCAATGGATCCAACATCCAATCATCTGCCTCAGCGTCGGCCTTTGCCCCTGCATCAATATCTTCACCTATGGGTAACACATCCTCATCATCTGAAATGTATATCGGATCGTCAAGTGATCCTGTTACTACTCCCAAGGGCTCCCCTACTTGAAAATCTTCCTCATCACTAGAAATTGGTGTATCCAAAACTTCTAAGTCTTCGTACTTAGACAAGGCTTCCCTAAATCTCTGTCTAATCGCTAGTCTTTCTGCCTTGGTTACTTTCTACAATTTATATGAGAACTTAAAATCATTTTTCATTTCTTAACTTCATTTATTTTTATCTCATTTTATTAAGTGCTTCTTACTTTATTATCATTTTTCTTTTCATTCTTTTTAATAGGATTAAATATTAGCTTTTCTAAAAGGAGTAAATTCCAACAGAATTTGGTATTGACAAAGGAACAAAATGATAGTCTATATATATTGATTTCCCACATATACATCCATACTAAGTGACTTCTAAGAAGTACACTCAAAAAGTTTACAAAAGTCATAAGGTTAAAATACTTAGATGGTGTTTCCTAATACATGCTTAACTAACTTATGCTTCCACAATCCCTTTTCCTTTTTCTGCCATAGTTGGTGGACGAGTAAGAGTAACAAAAGGTCTAGGTTGTTCTGCCATCTTGAGCATTGGATAGTCTCTGGCAACATGTCCCATTACATGGCAGAAATAACAAACTTTTGGGGTAGTTTTCTTAACAGTCCTGGTCTTTACTCCTGGTCTACATTCTTTTGCAACGTGACCCTTTTTCCTACATCTGTAACAATGATTCTTGTTCTTTTCGTGCCCTTTTTCCTTGGCTGGTACTTCAGTAGTTGGCTGCGGAACAACATCTTCAAATTTCAGGGCATTGCTTATCATCTCCCTAAATGATCCATGGATGAAGCTTACCATGCTATGCTGGAGCTTGTCACATTCGCTTAACCAATCCTTAACTCCATGATTGTTTCTGATCCCAAAAACTTTCTTTGACTTAGGATCTCAATTCCTGACATAGTGAAGAAAAGTTAGGTAGGTTTGGTCCTTTCTGAAAAGAATGTTATTTTTCTACACATTATCATCAAATACCTCATAGTCAAATCGTGAAACTTAATTCACAAGGTATTTTTTCTTAGCCTCTTTAAATTAACTCATTCTAATATTTACCACCAAAATATTTGCATTAAAAGTGAGACAAAGACGCAATCGATTAATGGATGATAACAATAGAAATTAAGAAATGAAACTAAGATAAGAACGTAAGAGATTTATAGTGGTTCGGACAAAGTCAATAGCCTACGTCCATATTCATATTTGTTAATAATCTTCTCTTCCTTTTATAAGGTCGAGCTTACAACCCGGTTGCCTACAACTCAGGTAAGGTTCCAACAGAGTTTTGGGGTAAAATTAGATAGTATGAAAAAGTTAGAAAAAAAATCCCCTTTTATTTGCACTTCTCTTGCTATTTATAGACAAAGACTATTAAAATAAGCTTCAAGATTTGCTCATCACATTCTCCATTTCCGGCATGGAATTTTAGAAGAGAGATGATGACCAACTCAACTAACATACATAACTCGATATTAAGTTGTGTCCATGACTCGATATCGAGTTCTGAGCGCCTTTGTTTCTATGTGATTTGCTCTACTGGATAATCACTTGAACACGTGCTTTATTAACTCAACGTTGAGTTACAAAAGTCGGCACCGAGTTATGACCCTAAGTTGCGATTCCACCTTTGGCTTGATTCCACTTAAATTGTTTGGAAATCACTGAGTACTCCTCTATGTCAAGTAATGATTAACACTGATGTTATCTGGTTTCTTCACCAAACGATTTTCATGCGAATCTGGATGTCAGGATGAAGACAAAATAATTTACAGACTTGGGGACATGCTTGGAACGATGATAGGAATGGTCTTGAGAAGTTGGAGAAAAGTAAGAGCTAAGTAAAGTGATCGGTAATGACCACTTTCTAGTCGGTACCACTTTTTATACTTCCCTTTGGGGTACAGAACTATGGCACATGGATAGTTGGCTTGTGTAATCATCTCAAGGTACGTTTTGAAAGGGAAAGGTAAGCAATTCCAAGGAGGAAATAAATGAAAGAAGACGAGTATGAGTGATATCAAAACTTTTTGGAAACAACATAATTTCTAAGAAAAAGTAATCAGAGTACAATGGATCGAAGTTAGGAGACCAAGGGAAGGGAGATGGAGCATTTGACTCCATAAATTCAAGTCAATATCAAACATTTCTAGCTGCTATCGAGATGAATATTTAGCTTTATGGACTCCATCTTCCCCTCCCACCTTTTCGAATCTGAAGTAAGACATGATATATTGAGATCTGGTGATTTTGCTAGACGATTTCCCTATAAATATATCACATATGGCATTTGAAAAAGAACTTTTGGCACTTTGCTTTTTTCATCTTCTAACTTTCCTCAACCACAGTCATTAAGGAAGCTACTCTTGGTTGTTCTAGACTATTAGACTGGTCAAACCCTTGTACTAACGACTAGTAATCTATAATCAATAATAGTACAATGGACGTAGGCCATAGATTTGTTGAACCACTATAAAAACTTTAATGTTCTCTCTGTTTTACTTACAGTCCTTGCTAGATCTCCATGCTTCAATTTGTTTTTGGGTATTGTTATGTTTCTAGGCTCAACATTTTGGTGCTTTCACTAAGAAATAAGATTCTATGGCATAGATTTAACTTTCTATTTTATATTGGAGTGTCTAGAAGTTAGATTTAGAAGATTTTTATTAAGGAATTGAAGAATTTCCATACTGGAATCAATGGCACCATCAAGGAAATCAGGTAGATTTGGAGTAGTAGCTGGCAAGATAAAGAAGCTTCTCATCATATGGAGGTTAGCAACCAATAGGCAGCAGTGCTGCCACGAACATCAACTCCTTAAGAGATGGTCACAAGGGTAAAGTTTGATAAGATGATGTAGGAGCTGAATCATAGGATGGATGACAATTAGAAGGCTTTATTAGACAAGATGGATGCTATCATCATCTACTGAAACCAGCAGCCACAGGGAACTAGAAGGAGCATAAGGGAGACTTCACCTACTGGAACTGAAGAGGAGAACTCATATGCTTTTGCTTAGAATAGGTGAGATGGAAAACAAATGCAGATGGAAAAGGCTACTAGAGTAGTAGGGGAGTTGCTGGAGGAAGTAAGAAGGATCTATCTAAAGGAATTCAACTCAGTATCGACCATAATTAGTTCGATATCGAGAAGTACTTAAAGTCTTAGAGGGGCAGGAAGCCAAGGCTGTTGACTTGTCTGATTCTGAGGATAATCTGCAACATGATGGTGATGGTTATGAACTGGATACATGCAACCACTATATAGCCAATCAAGCATCAAAAATGACCTAAAGGATTGGTTCTCCCAGAGACTGGAGAACCTACACATCGATGAGAAAACTAAGACTGTTTGTATAGTCATACACTAGGCGTAGCTCTTAACAATTGACCTTCGAATTTCTAAGATAGTGAGGAGTACATAGCGAATATGATAAAGTGGTTGGTGGAAGAGAATAAATGGAGAATGAATGAGGAATGTTGTTTTGGACCCAATAGAACTCCATTAATGGAAAATATTACGAGGGAAGAGTATCCCAAGAAGTTTATGATGCCAATAATGCCATTGTATAATGGGACTACTAATCTCAAGCACCACTTGTTTAAATATGAATGGCATATGAATGATGTTCGGTGTAGATTTTTTCCCATCTTTCTGGATGGTGTTACATCGATATGGTTTACTCAGCTCATGCTGAAATCCATATCAACTTTTAATGAGTTGGAAAATAGATTTATGGAGTAATTTAGGCTTCATACCGCTCAGCCTAAGGATGTGATGTCCTTGTCAAGCCTTTCTCAAGGACCTAAAGAATCGTTGAATGGGTTATTGAATAGGTTTAACATTTTAGTTATAGAGGTTAATAATCTGAAGGATGATTTGGTGTTTATGTCTTTGGTCCGAGCATACATCCGAACATGGACTTTGGAAAATGGCTGAAGATGAAGCAACCAACTACCATGGAGGAATTCTACCAGAAAGCCAATCAATTCTTGCATTTAGAAGAAGCAAGTCGGGTCATTTGTAAGATTGTTGGTGGACGGTTAAGGTAGGTAATTCAAAGTAACATAGTGATTAAACAAACCGACGAGATCTCCAATAACGTGGAAGTAAATGTTAGTAATTCAAATAATTAGAAAAGAAATTAGGGTTTTGGTGGCATGCGAAATGAAGCTATAAATTGCTCGAGGAATATGAGGTCGGATGAGTATACACCTCTGAATGATACGTTGGAAAATATATATTTTGACATGTAAGGCATGGAAAGGTATATAAAGCTATCTAGGAAGGAGGTGACTGAGGAAGAGTGGTGCTCAGGCAAGTATTATTGTTTTCATGAAACTCATGGACACAAAACGAACGAGTGCCGACATCTTAGGGATTTTATCGAGGAATTAATAAGGAAGAAAAAGTTGCAACAATAGTGAGGGAGCCACAAGATGGCAGGTAAAATACTATATCCCAAAGGCAGATTATCCAAGGAAATCAATTAGATTGTCCAAGGAAATCAATTTGGACGCAATCGAGAAGGGCCCATGTGGACTGATGGAAGGATAGTTATCAATACTATAATAGAAGGACCTCACCAAGTAGAGAAAAGGTGAAGGGAAATGGAGAGGTATGAAGCTTGTTGAAGCACGTACCATAGAAGAGTTGCTTCGCCATCGAGGATGGAGATTTGGCTAAGCAACGAAAGATGGTAACTAATGATGTTATGTTCATGAATAAAGATTCTATTGGAGTCGACGTGCCAACTTTCAACCCCATGGTGATTACGGCTGTTATTGGACTAGCTGTGGTACAATGGGTCTTGGTGGATAGGGAAGTTCTGTAAATATTCTTTTTATTAGAATGTTCGATCAAATGAGAATAAGCATGAAGGATGTTAAGCCTTGTAAATCAAGGTTTCAAGGATTTACGAATAAGGTGAAACAACCAGGACAATTAACTTGTCCATGGAGTTAGATGATGGAGGCTGCAAGGTGGTGCAGATTCATAAGTTTGAAATAGTAAATAAATATTTAGCGTACAACACCTTTTTGGACCGATCAGCTTGGTGAATTTTAGAATAGCACGGCTCCTTGGTGCTTAATGTTGAAGTTCCCCATGGAGAATGGGGTTGGATCGGCAAAGGATACTAGAGCACAAGTAGGGAATGTTATGTTAAGGGAGGCAAAGTAATGTGAGAAAGGCAAGAGTGTAGAGAGGCCTCTGCATTAAGAACTCGAAAGCATAGCAATTAAAGCCCAAGCCATGGCTCAGGAACCATAGTCGGTTTGATAAGTCTATAGATTCGAGCAAGAAGTCAAAGGAAGTGCGAGCGGCACCATCTGAGTTGACGGTCAATGTTCTGATCGATGTGGACGATCCTGCTCGATCTCTTAAGATCGGATCTCAACCAGCTCTTGATTAAGGAAGGAATTGGTTAATTTCCTTCGAGAGAATTTGGATGCGTTTGCTTGGACACATTTTGATATGTGAGGGATATCATCGAAATTAGTGTGTCACACACTGAATGTGGGTCCAAAGTTCCCACCAGTGAAGCAGAAGAACGCGGTCTGGGTCCGGAGCGGTCCGTTGTGCTGAAGGAGGAAGTAGATAAATTAAAAGCGAAT
Organism: Allium fistulosum; assembly: GCA_030737815.1. Classification (NCBI taxonomy): domain Eukaryota; kingdom Viridiplantae; phylum Streptophyta; class Magnoliopsida; order Asparagales; family Amaryllidaceae; genus Allium; species Allium fistulosum. The sequence goes on from CM060906.1 coordinate 77,013,812, forward strand.
GTTTTATTTACGATGCCTATACCCATAATGGGTATCGAACCTCATGTAGGTCAAGAAATCTAACAGAAAGTGGTGGATGTGTGTTGACTATTCTAACTTAGATAAATCATCCCCGAAGGATAGTTTTTCCTTGCCTAGGATTGACCAGCTGGTAGTTGGGATGCAAGACATGTGTTGTTCTCTTTCATGGATGCTTATTCTAGTTATAACCAGATACCAACGCATGTGCTGGATCAAGAACATATGGGCTTGGTAACGGATTTGGGATTGTATTGTTACCAGATAATGTCATTTGGTTTGAAGAACACAGGAGCTACATACTAAAGATTAATGAATTCTATGTTCAAGAAACAAATCAGACAATTAATGGAAATATACGTGGATGATATGCTCATGAAGTCATGGCTGTCAAGGAATCACATGGACGATCTTTCAAAGATGCTCGAGGTATTGCGAAAACACAAAATGAAGTTGAATTCGTTGAAATGCTCTTTTGGAATTGCATCAAGGAAACGTCAGTGATTTATCATGAATTCAAGGGGCATTGAGGCTAATCCAGAGCAGATTAACACCTCAAGGAAAATGAGCACCCCGACTATGAAGAAGGAGTTGTAGAGCTTGAATAGGAAGGTAGTTGCATTGAGTTGGTTCACCTCAAAGGCAATGGATAAGTGCATACCTTCTTGACATCCTTTGAAAAAGGAAAAAAGAACTTCGAATGAATGACAAAATGTTAGAATGCCTTTGAAGAGGTACTAAGGCATATGGAGATGCCATCGGTTCTACCCGAATGTTGCATGGAGAGGGCTTATTTGTTTATTTGGCGGTATTTGCTCATGCACTAAGTGCGGCACTGGTGTGTGAGGAAGCGTAAATTCAAATGTCGATTTATTATATCGGCAAGCAGTTTATTAGAGCTGAAAGGAATTACCCCAAGTTGGAAAAACTTGCGTATTATTTGCTGATTGCATCGAGGCAGCTGTGACCATACTTTCAAGCTTATCTGATTATGGTGCTAATGTATTAGCCCTTGAAGCAGATGTTGTACTGACCGGAGACTTTGGGATATTTACTAAAATGGAATGTAGAACTAAGTTAGCATGATATTACTTACCATTCGAGGAGAGCGATAAACGGGCAGGTGTTGACGGACTTCATCATTGAGTTTACCGTGCGAGATGGTGAAGCAAAGATGATACAGTCATAATTCTCGTTGGAAACTGTTTATGGATGGTGGTTCAAACGAATGTAGTTTAGGTGCAGTAGTAGTGTTTGTAACTCCGGAAGAACGATCAATTTGTTATGCATTAAAGTTGGAATTTCCCACGACTAATAATGAGGTAGAGTACGAGGCGTTAATAGTAGGGCTAAGGATAACAAAGGAACCAGGGATAAGGATGCTTCATATATTTAGTGATTCTCAGTTGGTGGTTTGTTATGTGAGAAAGTAATATCAGGCTAAGGGTGCAAGACTTTCTCCTTATCAAACAAAGGCACTGGACCTATTGAATGATATAGAACATTACACGATTACAAGCATCCTCGGAGAGAAGAATGCAAATGTCGATTCATTGGCCAAGCTAGCTAGTTATGAGGAAGCACAGTTTATAAGTTTGGTTCTAGTGGAGGTTTTGACGGCTCCAAGTATCAACCATATAGATGTCGAGTGGATTTTGGAGACCGTAGAGGAATAGGAGTTGTGGATGACTCCAAGGAAAATTATTTACTCAAGGGGACTCTCCTAAGAGAAATGAATGGATGAAAGAAACTCTTTTGAAAAGCACTATTGTTCATGATGCAAGAAGGAATACTTTACATGAGAGGATTTTCCACTCCCTACTTAGGTGTGTAACCAAGGATAAGGCTAGGAAAATCATCAAGGAAATCCATGAGGGTGGCCATGGTGATAACATCGGGAGACAAACGAAATAGGTACTTCGCTATGGATATTTCTGGCCAACAATAAATCAAGATGCAGATGATTACACCAAGAGATTCGACTAGTGCTAGAGATTTGTAATGATACCAACAGCTCCATTAACGGAATTTATGCAAATGGTCAGTCCATAACCATTTGCAATTTGGGGAAATGATATTACTGATGTGCTACTAATGGCGAAAGAAGGAACTAAACACGCTACAGTAGCTGTGAACTAATTTATGATATGGGCCAAAGCCGAACCACTTGCCACAATCACAATGAAAAAATGACCAACTTCGTGACAAAGAACATCATTTGTAGGTTCGGAGTACCTTAGAAGATCATAAAGAATAATGGAACCCAGTTCGAATGTACTTAATTCAAGGATTTCTACAACCAGTACAGGACTGAGAAGAGCTTTTTGGCAGTAGCACGCCTATAAGCGAATGGATAAGTGGAGGCGATGAATAAATCATCAAGTCTACCTTGAAGAAATGGTTAACCAAAGCCAAGGGTAACTGAGTCAGTGAGTTTCCACAGACATTGTGGGCTTATAAGATGACTCATAAGCCCGCAACTGTATGTACACCGTTTGCTTTGTCCTATGGATCAAAGGTCATGATCCCGATAGAATTAAAAGTCCCTTCTCATCGTTAAAGGCATTATGATCCAAAGGTAAATAAGTAGCTCTTTCTTGAGTCCCTCGATTTGGTTGATGAGAAGAGCGAGGAAGTGGAATTAAAGGTAGCTGCCCACCAGAAAAGAATACCATGACATTTTAACACCAAGATCCAAAACTATATCTTCAAGGTATGGGATCTTGTCTTGAAATGAGTTCTCCCGGGTATGGGGGCGCTTGGTCCGAATTAGAAAGGTCCTAATGCAATCGAACAAAATGCTTGGAGATGGAACATTCAAGTTGGCCATTGTTGATGTAATCCCGATTCCACGGGTACGGAATAGCGACTTGCTTTAGCACTACTTCATTTAGTTTTATTTAATTTATTTCTACAAATAATCCACCTAAGGATTCTATGGGCAATGTAATAAGGCATGATATGCCGCATTTTCCTCTTATAAATAAAAGCTAACTTCTTGAACTAATGGAATGGCATTCTAGTAAGTAAATCCCATGCTGCATGTTTAGCAGTACATTCAGGTACTCTAAAAAGGTTTCAACTCCTTTTGTCCAGGATTGGGACCAAGGAGTACAATTATAGGGGTCGATTGGATAATTTGACTCCATCCTTCAGGTATTGATTGTTGTCCAAAGATTGGCGATGTTAGAAGGACATGCCTAGAATAAGGCGATTAAAGTGCCAGTTTCTGAAATTAGAAACAGATGTGCGGTTGAATTCAAATGACCATGCTTGTAGCCTAGCAGGATACGCTAGGTCAAGGATAAGCTAGGACGGTCAAGGGATACTCTCAGTGAACATCCAAAGGTAGGTGGGATTAGGAGCGGAAGCCCAGAGATAAGCATCCAAAGGCACTAGTTCTTGGATATTTGAACTGGTGTACAGTTAGGACCTTCATGAATGCACTTGCGATCTAGGAGCATGCATTGCCATGGATAAGTGAGAATAGTCTTTAGAGGTTGGAAACAGCAACTACCGGACTCCTTCGTCCTAGGATCAGGAATGGACGGGTATAGTCGAACTAGTGGCAATTAGATAATTTGCCCCCATATGATTAATCACCGACCAATGCCCGAAAATAGGCAAGGTCAGAGAATAATGCCCAAATTTTGAAATTTGTAGCTATGAGTCCTGGAAATAGGATCGGCCATGTGATATAACGACATAGAAGTTATGGTTTCACTTACAGCTCAGTAGGATAAGTTTTTACATGGTTAAATAGTGTAAACTTATGGATAACACTGATCATGCTTGGTTATGGGAGAGATTGGGGATGTCACGAGATAGACGTCAGAACCACTATTCCTCGGAGATATGGATTTGCATGGAACTTGGATTACTTACAAATCGTTAATGGTGGAAGGAAACTCGACCTAAAGAAAATAGAATAACCATGGAATTGGTTAAGTTATAGTTTTGTTTAGACAAATGGAGCGCTTTTGTAGCTATAAACAGAACGAAATAATGGAATATAACTAAAGAAATTGTAGGAATTTTATTTATATGCACAAAGTTGTAGTAAATAAAAGCATTGAGCAGAAACAAACATGTATAATATGGATAAATTACAGTACAAGCAATTATATTATATATGTAGGCAATTGTATATAGGTAAGTACATTATATAAAAATGTGAGAATATGAATGGAATAAAGAGATTGCAAAGGAAAAATAGTCTTTTATTACATCATCTTTTGTGTACATCGATAATCGTAGGGGTCGCTCCCATATAAACGTTGCTTATATACAGTAAAAGGAAAAACCAAAACTCCAAAACAGGCACATAGAAGCTATTCTACTATCACTAGGAGATTGGGAAGGAACTTACTTCTTATGAACCTTCTTCTTCTTCATAGCCTTGCCGCCTGAGCAATCGTCGAGCCTCTTCTAGCCCTTGGGTGTGTTGCCTCCAAAAGGGGTAGTATCGCCTTTAACGGTAATAATGTTTGGATCTTCAAGATGGTCGATAGCAGGCTTGGAAGTTTCCATCGTATTGTCGGTGCTATTGCTCTTCAAAGGATGGATAGTGATAGGGAGGATATAAGAAGAAGATTTTGGCTCTTCAGTGCTTGTGTGCTTCTCAAGACCAAGTTCAGTTTTAATCTTGACCTTCGACATATCAATTTTCCACCTCTCCACTATGGAAATTGACTCGACCGGACCCGAGGCGTACGTGATAGTAATGTCTTCCCCTAGGGATTGGAAAATGTCATCCAACCCCTCCAATGCTGTGATACTCAAAGTAAAGCTGGAGGGGAGTTGACTCAGTGGTGATAGCAGTAGTGCCCATGCCTTGAGTAATTGGCGATGGAGGAGGTGGAAGGGAAGGATGACTTGTAACTTCACAGACGGAGAAGTAGATGTTAGTTACAGTCTTAGGTGAGAACTAAAGGACTTCGAACACTGGTGAAATAAGGGATATACCTTAGCTTGGAATTGGTAACGAAACGGGAGATATAGAGATTTCCCACTCTTTGAGTGAATGCTGAGTTGGTGGATCAATGAAGTGGGGAACATAGGGTTCAACAAGAGTGATCGCCGCTGAAGCTAGAATGGTGTGGGAGGCCTCGAAGTTACCCCCCCTCGGGTATTGGTATAGTCACTATGAGCTCTTGAGATTTGAAAGTTGACGGTTCTACCTGACCTGATGCACGTCGGTCAGTATGAGCTTTAGCGATGGCTTTAGTGGTAGCATCTTCCATGACCAAGATGGTTTTTCCCACTTCAAGTTTAATGATGTCTTCAGCATAGTGGTACTTGGTCTTAAGCTCGTCTTCGATAAGGCCTACAACAAATGCTTCTGCCTATTGAAGCACTTCCTCCCAAGCAGCGACATGGGTAACAACATATGTACTCCTCAACCACTTCAGATTCTTGTACCGTATTACATGGGCAAACAATTGCTAAAGAGTAGCATCTTCCTCGGCTAAGATGGTTTTTCCCTCTTCTAGTTTAATGGTGTCTTCGGCATCGGGGTACTTAGCCTTAAGCTCATCTTTGGTGAGGCCTCACCAAATACTTCTGCATGTCAAAGCACTTCCTCCCAAGCAGCGGAAAGGGTAACAACATATGTACTTCCCAACCACTTTATATTCTTGTACCATATTACATCGGCAAAGAATTGCTGAATAGTGGTGTTGAGAGTGGTAGCATCTTCCACAGCCAAGATGGTATTTCCCTCTTCAAGTTTAATGATGTCTTCTGTAACGACCCGACTTTCCATCACTAGAAAGTCGCATCATTAATAAGAAAGAAAGGGATAGAAAAGATAAAAGATAGAGAAGAAAGAACTAAACAACATCAGAATCTCACAGAGGAAACGGAACAAAATATAAAACATCACATAACTATTACATAGTATCATATACATCAGAGATACACAGCTTATACATCACAAATTAGACAGTTATAAACACCTGTCTTTCATACAACTCAAAACATCACAGAGATACAACACAGCGGAAATACACATAAACACTAACACAGCGAAACCAATATATATCTATACGCTGAAGCCTCCTGCTCCATTGCTCCTCCAGAATTAGTCAAAGCTAACCTGATACCCTTGGCTACTCGTAAAAATTTGAGTACCCGAGAGTTTAAGAAAAACAAAAATAAACTCCGGGTCAGACATGGGTCTGGTATGAGTAAACGGTTAAAGCTGCTTAACTGTGAAAATCCTTTAAAACAAAAGGTATCACGTAAGACTTCCCACACATAAACATGGAAAAGTTTTTACCTTACGCTAACCAAAACTTTGATAGGAAATTCAGTGATATTATAATAGGTCTAGGGTTTTCAAGTAAATAAGAAATAGCTGAAATTGTTACATCTATTAAATTCCAGCATAATAGCCAAACATGTGGGTAATACAATCAAATCCGATGGCACTTATTGGAGATTGGATTCCATACAATGGCAGGGCTACTGGGGTACCGCCCGTCACAGTACGTGGCCTAGATCACCGTACCGAGGACCCACCCTAAGTGCCCTGCAGCACAAGGTCGGAACCATCCCTTACTGGATAATTCCCGCACAAGACACCCCACGGTTGTCATAACCAACCGCACACTAAGCCGAAATAATAAGGGACATATAGACAGGGGTAATCTCGTCCTACTTGGGTGCTACCCACTAACCTTGCTGCACCTCCCCTGTTTTAGCCATTCCCGGTTGATGAGGCTTGAGGCTACGATTACCTTAAGAGAACACATCTCTTAGAATGCTCATCGTCCACCTGACGATGTTCTGAAAGCATTCAATCCATACAAGTTCGTTCCGGGTTTGAACGAAACCGAAGGCATTATCTCGTTACACTCATTTTGGAATCACCCCCAGAGTTAACGACAATAACCCTTGCACTCTGAATCTTCATCTTCACTTGAGATTCACGACCTATCGTTAATTTGGATCGATGTGGTTTTCGGAAATCCAAATCTGGAAACCCGATCCCGGTCTCATCGAAATCCAAAACGTATCTTTTAAGGCCAAGTTGTTTTAAAGTTAAAACAATTTAATTCAATTATCTATATACACACAGATAGATAAATCACAATATAACGATGGATAATCACATTATCATCATAAACAGATAATCCATATTATCAACTCAAACAGATAATCAATATTATCATACTTAAACCAAGCATCCATATCACAATAGATATTATTCATCTCATATTTGAGATCACAATCAATCAATGGGATATCAATATCATTCATCCATAAGCAATGATTTATTAACTACAATCTATAATCAATTTAAAATGAATTAAATTAATTACATCTAACTCTAATTAATTTAAAGTAAATTAAATTAATTACTACATCTATAAATCCTGCTTATACAACCATTAATTAAATAAAGATCAATTTAATTAATTATTCTCTAAATATTCATCTTGTATTAAACACCTCTGATTAATCATTTTCTAATTACAATAAGTAATTAATCTTTTAATTAATTCCACAAATTTATTATCCTAAATCATTTATAGTAATTAACATATAATTACTTCATTCATTAACTAAATATAATTAATTACATTTATCCTTAATTAATTATATTAATTAATCACCTCATTATTAATTATTTCTTAATTAAGCAATTCATAATTATATCATTAATTATATTAATAAATGATCTCTAATTTATATTCAAATTAAACTACTTCGTTTAAGTTAATTACATTAAGTAATTTAATCTTTAATTAAACACAATTATTAATCCCCGTTGATTAATAATAACCCAGTAATTAACTATCCTTAATTACTTATTAAATAAATTAATTCCCATAATTAATTATCTCCCTTAATTAATCCTTCGATTAATTACAAAAGTAATTACCCAAATTACTTTACTTACAAATCATCTTGTATTAATTACATCAAGTAATTATCATCTAATTACATCCCTAAGTAATTATGCTCCATTAATTACACTAAGTAATTTCACTTCCCATTTATCAAATGACTATCTTAAATTAATTAAACTAAATTAATTAACTTAAATTAATCATATCATCAAAATTAATTACAATAAGTAATAAATCTCTTAATTACTTTTATCAAGTAGTTACATTTAACAATTTACAATAGATTATCTAAATTAATTAATCTAATTAATTATTAAAATTAATCACATTAATTTATTATTTAAATAATCCTTAGTTAATTTCCTTTATTTACTAAAACAGTCCTTTAATTACTTTTCTAAAGTAATTTATTAAGATTTATTATTAATTAAAATTTAATTTCATCTTTAATAACTCATTAATTAATCCTTAATTACTTGATTAATTAATTACTAATCATTTATTAAAATTCAAATCTTATTTAATTAATGATCCTTATTTACCCATTTATTTATCCTAAATTAATTATCTTAAACCTTAATTAACTAATTTAACTTTTAATTACTAAATTAATTAATCCAAATCATTAATTAATTAAATTAGTAAATTATTCATTTTAATTAACTTAATAATTACAAATCCTTAAACCTTCATTTATTTAAGGATAAAAACACTTTACTTATAAATGATCAAATTCTCATTTACAAATGCATTTGAAACATTTTATTTGTGAATTCACTTTTACATTCCATTTCAAATTAGATTCAAAATAAATACAAATTTAACTTAGCAAAATTTAACACACTTTAAAATATACTTTAAACATTTTTAAGTTGTTAAAACATTTTATTTTTATAAAACTTTATTTATTTAAAACTAGGAGACAAAACTTAATTTGAATCCATATCTTAAAATTTGGTTTTAAACTTTGTTTAAAACCCTGCTCTTAAATTTTAAAACTTAAAGCCTGACAGGCTTTAAAAACTGGCAACAATAAACAAAACCCGAGTCTACCCTATATCACTTCGAGTCGAACACATAAAACTTCGGGCCTCACCCTAAATTTACTCGAGATAACTCGAAGCTGCTACAACCCAAAATTGCACCGGAAAAACAAATACACCGTGCATATGCACGGTAGCTCCGGCCACCATTGATCATCGACGATGATCGCCACACATCAGAGATCGACTCTGCAACCCACCCCGATCATCAAATCGCGTCTAACACCCCGAAATCAAAATCGAGCGCCCACTTCCAAAGCCTGGAACTAACTGGACATCACCAACCCAAAAACTGAAATCACCTCGTCTTCCCAACTCCGACTACCGTAGGTTCTGAAACTCCGGCGTCGACTTCCTCTACACGTCAACTTCCATTACCCAAACCCCTGTTGAACTCGATCAACACTAGGAGCCGTGGTTGTCGACTTTACCTAGACTAGATTAACTAGGGTTCCTGACTCCAAATAACCACCACCACCTTCCCACTGGAATACACCATCATCAAACAATTTTGCCGAAGTCCCCGATCATCCTTCCCCCTCCAGAAAGAACTACAACTCCCCAGACCAACCAGATCACCAGAGAAACTCGAAAACTAAGTTTCCAGACATCACCAAACAGCACATTCAATATTACATTAAAAATTGTAAATTTGATTTTAAAAATCCTATCTTTCATAGACTATTTCAGATATATAATTAAATCAACAAACTTCAATGTTTGATTTTTAACTTATCTCAAACTCCTCTGTGTTTTCTTTTTTTCCAGATAATATTCCTGTCTATTATTCTTGCAAATATTTTTAAGGCTTAGTTTAGTTTAAAACAACAAACTTTGTTTTAAATACTTAAGCCTAAAGGAAATTTGAGTGAGAAGAATTTGAAGTTAAAACTAAGTTTAGATCTCTAAAGTTTTAAAACAGAGATGAACACTGTAATTATTTAGACCTTCTCACATGTTTCCAGAGTCTTAAAAACCATCATACCAACACATTTCAAACATACATCACAAGTTACTTCAACTATAAGTCATATGCATCCAATCTAAAGATGTCTCATGTTAACAGTTTAAAGGCAGTGACTTTACTAGATCAGAGATATTCAAAAACAACAGATATGCACACTTACATAAATTCACTAAGACTTGCACAACACATACATATAAAACAAATCATTAACACAGAAATTTACAGGTTACTTAAGATTTAGTTTAAAAGTTTACTCACCTGGTTTGTAAAACAGAAAGCTTGATTTTTTTTTGAAATAGGAAGGCTTGAAACTGGAATTTGAAAACTTGCATATTTTTGTTGTTTTGATCCTTGAAACTTTGAACTAGCTTTGAAACTTGAACATGAATTGCTGGAAATCTTGTTGTAGTTGAGATGCCTTAATTTGAATTTAAAACTGAAGTGTTTGGCTTTCTTAGTTGATTTCAGGTAATATTTGTTTAAATGAACAAAAATGAGAAGAAGCTTGCTAAATAGAACGAATATGCAAAGCTTTGATAGTTGAATTTGTACACAAATAACCTAGCTGGTACAAATGAATCAGAGATTTTTATTTTTAAAAAGAAGCTGAAATGAAAGATCTCGTGTACTAGTGGTGATGGCATTTAATGCCTTGCTCCTTATCAAGTTTACACAAGCCATTTTTTTATTCTCGTATGTACAAATCTTGCATATGTTTATATTTGTTTGACTTAAAGCTTAGCATACTTACCCTATTTATTCATATGCACTGATATGATTTTACTTGCCTTATCTTATTACCTTGTACTTAAGTGATTTTTCATGCCTGCAACATATATTTTGCTATAGTGTATATAATATTTTACTTAAGTTTTTACTTTAAAATTGTTATGGTTATTGTTATTAGGTTAGCTTGTATATTTATTTCCAATTTCTAACTTAAATATTTATTTTTAACTTACATACTTATTTTCTTGTATTCCTCCATATATGTATTTATTTATTGTTTCTTTTTTTAGAGTTTAAGTAACAAGCATTTACTCATATTTATATTTTATTTTATGCTTATTTCTAGTGTTGATAAATATGATCTAGTTTAAATATTATTATCTAGATTACATCATAACATATATATATATATATCAATAAAGTAAATAAAAATAGAGTTTATTTTAAAATATTAAAACACTCTATCTTTAAATTCCAAATCATAGTTTCTTACGTTTCAAATCATATAATTATTTATAAAATAGCTTTGAAAAGTTATATATCAAAGTTTCCTAATTTCCCAAAAATATTAGAATTATAAAATATGCCTCATTAATTAAATTTAAAACAAAGCTCATCTATTTACAATATATACAAAATTATATACATTATAAATAGAAAACAATTATCAGCTTTTAAAAGATAAATTATCAGTTAAATATTTATTTAAAAGAAAATTATTAAATCAATTCATATCTTATTAACAAAGATATCAAATCAATTAAATATTTTATATAGATTATTAAATTGATATTGCTCGAAATTCCGGGATATCACATTCCTCCCCTCTTAAAAGAATTTCGTCCCCGAAATTTAAAACAAAGGTAATTTAATAATCTCATAAATGATTTAATTTTAAAAACACAAGCATATACCATCAATATATGCTAACAACCATAGCAATCAATCATCCAATCAAACAAATCTAACTATCCAGACAAAATCCTGGATAGAATTTCCTTGAGTTTCCCCGAGTATAAATACCGGGTTACTCGCTCTATAGAATCCAAACAATCAATACTACTAAGCTACACACATCTAAAACAACATAGGATATCAGACTACAGACTAGTCTGACTCAACAACCAAAACTCCCTGAACTGTTGGTTCTAAAACCAGAGATAGAATCTTACACGTACTCCCTCAGAGATACGTGAAAACAACGAATCCCAGTTATCCACACTGGCAATTCACTCCTGAAGATCAAACACTTATCCAAAATCAAATCTCCGATTCTTATCCACAAAATTCTTCGGATGATCCTAGGCTACCTACATCTCTACTGATCAGCTCAACCATCACTGATACCTCTCGAAACAAACTGAACCAAAACAATCCAACAAAATGATCTTTCCAAGATCAACCAATCTTAGAACACAAACTCTATTCCAAAATCAGAAGACAGATCTCACTTCTCACATCCGGAAGAGATAAAACAGGTGCACTTGCCAACTGGCCTTAAGATCCTGAAAAATTTCCTGTAGAAACTCTCTAATCCAAAACACTGCAACTTCCAGTTGCTTCTACTCTAAAACAGCTGCCACCATGCTTCCACTGCGCAACTCTGACTGAGCAGATGAAAATGCTGATGATGAACACAAGAAAAGATTGGAAAACCACTTTCCAAAAATATGGTTCAACAGATCCAAAAATAAAACTTAGCAGTTCCTCCAAAACCATCCTACTACTAAGCTGAACCATCGGTACCACTTCTGGAATCCAGTCGATACCAAACTCAATCTCCAGATGCTAACAAAACTCTGACTTCCTGAAGACATCCAGAAAAACTTTGAAACACAAGAGAACACTCAGCTATCGCAAGTCACTTTTGCGATCAACTCAACCTAATTTCCAAAGAAAAACTGTTCTCTCTTTACCAAACAGAACAGCTTACACTTAACTAGCCAATCCAACGAAGAAACGGAACCACTCTGCTGCTTCTGAACTCCACTGCTAAGCTAGAAAGCTTCTTTGTCAATACACAGAACATTCTGAGTTGCATTGCTGACACCAATGCCCAAAGACTTCAAATCCAAGAACTCCTCGAGAAACTCGAACCTCAAACCAAACAGAAACACCCTGCTGCACTCAGCCACATCACCGAAGCAGACACACTTCTTTAAAACTCGTTCCAAAGAAACATCTTCGAAAACATCCATAGTCACTGTGTCTCATCACACAGCTATTAATCCCTGAGGTATCAAGATATCATGTCTAGCTTCTATCCAACCGACAGATCCAAACTCTAGCTCATCCAACTTACACTTCAAAGATGAACTCCGAACCTTAACAGGTTTTCTACGGAGATCGATGAATTCCTTACATCAACAAAGCTCACTCGAGACGGTATTAGGTCTACAGCCTCGACAAATACACTGCCAACCTCAACAAACTCCAACCATTGGTAGTCGTGTTACACACACCACTACCCTATCTACCTTTATAAATTATATTGGGAAAACCCGAACAGGTAACCCAACAAATAGGTAGAAATATAGATATATGTATATAGATAAAAATTACAAGTACGCTCTCTTAAGAAAGACACCACTCCAGAGTTAAGGTATTCGCTCAACCTATGCTCTGATACCACTATAACGACCCGACTTTCCATCAATAGAAAGTCGCATAATTAATAAGAAAGAAAGGGATAGAAAAGAGAAAAGATAGAGAAGAAAGAACTAAACAACATCAGAATCTCACAGCGGAAACGGAACAAAATATAATACTTCACATAACTATTACATAGTATCATATACATCAGAGATACACAGCTTATACATCACAAATTAGACAGTTATAAACACCTGTCTTTCATACAATTCAAAACATCACAGAGATACAACACAGCGGAAATACACACAAACACTAACACAGCGAAACCAATATATATCTATACGCTGAAGCCTCCTGCTCCATTGCTCCTCCAGAATTTGTCAAAGCTAACCTAATACCCTTGGCTACTCGTAAAAATTTGAGTACCCGAGAGTTTAAGAAAAACAGAAATAAACTCCGGGTCAGACATGGGTCTGGTATGAGTAAACGGTTAAAGCTGCTTAACTTTGAAAATCCTTTAAAACAAAAGGTATCACGTAAGACTTCCCACACATAAATATGGAAAAGTTTTTACCTTACGCTAACCAAAACTTTGATAGGAAATTCAGTGATATTATAATAGGTCTAGGGTTTTCAAGTAAATAAGAAATAGCTGAAATTGTTACATCTATTAAATTCCAGCATACTAGCCAAACATGTGGGTAATACAATCAAATCCGATGGCACTTATTGGAGATTGGATTCCATACAATGGCAGGGCTACTGGGGTACCGCCCATCACAGTACGTGGCCTAGATCACCGTACCGAGGACCCACCCTAAGTCCCCTACAACACAAGGTCGGAACCATCCCTTACTAGATAATTCCCGCATATGACACCCCACGGTTGTCATGACCAACCGCACACTAAGCCGAAATAATAAGGGACATCTAGACAAGGGTAATCTCATCCTACTTGGGTGCTACCCACTAACCTTGCTGCACCTCCCCTGTTTTAGCCATTCCCGGTTGATGAGGCTTGAGGCTACAATTACCTTAAGAGAACACATCTCTTAGAATGCTCATCGTCCACCTGACGATGTTCTGAAAGCATTCAATCCATACAAGTTCGTTTCGGGTTCGAACGAAACCGAAGGCATTATCTCGTTACACTCATTTTGGAATCACCCTCAGAGTTAACGACAATAACCCTTGCACTCTGAATCTTCATCTTCACTTGAGATTCACGACCTATCGTTAATTTGGATCGATGTGGTTTTCGGATATCCAAATCTGGAAACCCGATCCCGGTCTCATCGAAATCCAAAACGTATCTTTTAAGGCCAAGTTGTTTTAAAGTTAAAACCATTTAATTCAATTATCTATATACACACAGATAGTTAAATCACAATATAACGATGGATAATCACATTATCATCATAAACAGATAATCCATATTATCAACTCAAATAGATAATCAATATTATCATACTTAAACCAAGCATCCATATCACAATAGATATTATTCATCTCATATCTGAGATCACAATCAATCAATGGGATATCAATATCATTCATCCATAAGCAATGATTTATTAACTACAATCTATAATCAATTTAAAATGAATTAAATTAATTACATCTAACTCTAATTAATTTAAAGTAAATTAAATTAATTACTACATCTATAAATCCTGCTTATACAACCATTAATTAAATAAAGATCAATTTAATTAATTATTCTCTAAATATTCATCTTGTATTAAACACCTGTGATTAATCATTTTCTAATTACAATAAGTAATTAATCTTTTAATTAATTCCACAAATTTATTATCCTAAATCATTTATAGTAATTAACATATAATTACTTCATTCATTAACTAAATATAATTAATTACATTTATCCTTAATTAATTACATTAATTAATCACCTCATTATTAATTATTCCTTAATTAAGCAATTCATAATTATATCATTAATTATATTAATAAATGATCTCTAATTTATATTCAAATTAAACTACTTCATTTAAGTTAATTACATTAAGCAATTTAATCTTTAATTAAACACAATTATTAATCCCCCTTGATTAATAATAACCCAGTAATTAACTATCCTTAATTACTTATTAAATAAATTAATTCCCATAATTAATTATCTCCATTAATTAATCCTTTGATTAATTACAAAAGTAATTACCCAAATTACTTTACTTACAAATCATCTTGTATTAATTACATCAAGTAATTATCATCTAATTACATCCCTAAGTAATTATGCTCCATTAATTACACTAAGTAATTTCACTTCCCATTTATCAAATGACTATCTTAAATTAATTAAACTAAATTAATTAACTTAAATTAATCATATCATCAAAATTAATTAGAATAAGTAATAAATCTCTTAATTACTTTTATCAAGTAGTTACATTTAACAATTTACAATAGATGATCTAAATTAATTAATCTAATTAATTATTAAAATTAATCACATTAATTTATTATTTAAATAATCCTTAGTTAATTTCCTTTATTTACTAAAACAATCCTTTAATTACTTTTCTAAAGTAATTTATTAAGATTTATTATTAATTAAAATTTAATTTCATCTTTAATAACTCATTAATTAATCCTTAATTACTTGATTAATTAATTACTAATCATTTTAATTAATGATCGTTATTTACCCATTTATTTATCCTAAATTAATTATCTTAAACCTTAATTAACTAATTTAACTTTTAATTACTAAATTAATTAATCCAAATCATTAATTAATTAAATTAGTAAATTATTCATTTTAATTAACTTAATAATTACAAATCCTTAAACCTTCATTTATTTAAGGATAAAAACACTTTTCTTATAAATGATCAAATTCTCATTTACAAATGCATTTTAATCATTTTATTTGTGAATTCACTTTTACATTCCATTTCAAATTAGATTCAAAATAAATACAAATTTAACTTAGCAAAATTTAACACACTTTAAAATATACTTTAAACATTTTTAAGTTGTTAAAACATTTTATTTTTATAAAACTTTATTTATTTAAAACTAGAAGACAAAACTTAATTTGAATCCATATCTTAAAATTTGGTTTTAAACTTTTTTTAAAACCCCGCTCTTAAATTTTAAAACTTAAAGCCTGACAGGCTTTAAAAACTGGCAACAACAAACAAAACCCGAGTCTACCCTATATCACTTCGAGTCGAACACGTAAAACTTCGGGCCTCACCCTAAATTTACTCGAGATAACTCGAAGCTGCTACAACCCAAAATTGCACCGGAAAAACAAATACACCGTGCATATGCACGGTAGCTCCGGCCACCATTGATCATCGACGATGATCGCCACACATCAGAGATCGACTCTGCAACCCACCCCGATCATCAAATCGCGTCCAACACCCCGAAATCAAAATCGAGCGCCCACTTCCAAAGCCTGGAACTAACTGGACATCACCAACCCAAAAACTGAAATCACCTCGTCTTCCCAACTCCGACTACCGTAGGTTCTAAAACTCCGGCATCGACTTCCTCTACACGTCAACTTCCATTACCCAAACCCCTGTTGAACTCGATCAACACTAGGAGCCGTGGTTGTCGACTTTACCTAGACTAGATTAACTAGGGTTCCTGACTCCAAATAACAACCACCACCTTCCCACTGGAATACACCATCATCAAACAATTTTGCCGAAGTCCCCGATCATCCTTCCCCCTCCAGAAAGAACTACAACTCCCCAGACCAACCAGATCACCAGAGAAACTCGAAAACTAAGTTTCCAGACATCACCAAACAACACATTCAATATTACATTAAAAATTGTAAATTTGATTTTAAAAATCCTATCTTTCATAGACTATTTCAGATATATAATTAAATCAACAAACTTCAATGTTTGATTTTTAACTTATCTCAAACTCCTCTGTGTTTTCTTTTTTTCCAGATAATATTCCTGTCTATTATTCTTGCAAATATTTTTAAGGCTTAGTTTAGTTTAAAACAACAAACTTTGTTTTAAATACTTAAGCCTAAAGGAAATTTGAGTGAGAAGAATTTGAAGTTAAAACTAAGTTTAGATCTCTAAAGTTTTAAAATAGAGATGAACACTGTAATTATTTAGACCTTCTCACATGTTTCCAGAGTCTTAAAAACCATCATACCAACACATTTCAAACATACATCACAAGTTACTTCAACTATAAGTCATATGCATCCAATCTTAAGATGTCTCATGTTAACAGTTTAAAGGCAGTGACTTTACTAGATCAGAGATATTCAAAAACAACAGATATGCACACTTACATAAATTCACTAAGACTTGCACAACACATACATATAAAACAAATCATTAACACAGAAATTTACAGGTTACTTAAGATTTAGTTTAAAAGTTTACTCACCTGGTTTGTAAAACAGAAAGCTTGATTTTTTTTGAAACAGGAAGGCTTGAAACTGGAATTTGAAAACTTGCATATTTTTGTTGTTTTGATCCTTGAAACTTTGAACTAGCTTTGAAACTTGAACATGAATTGCTGGAAATCTTGTTGTAGTTGAGATGCCTTAATTTGAATTTAAAACTGAAGTGTTTGGCTTTCTTAGTTGATTTCAGGTAATATTTGTTTAAATGAACAAAAATGAGAAGAAGCTTGCTAAATAGAACGAATATGCAAAGCTTTGATAGTTGAATTTGTACACAAATAACCTAGCTGGTACAAATGAATCAGAGATTTTTATTTTTAAAAAGAAGCTGAAATGAAAGATCTCGTGTACTAGTGGTGATGGCATTTAATGCCTTGCTCCTTATCAAGTTTACACAAGCCATTTTTTTATTCTCGTATGTACAAATCTTGCATATGTTTATATTTGTTTGACTTAAAGCTTAGCATACTTACCCTATTTATTCGTATGCACTGATATGATTTTGCTTGCCTTATCTTATTACCTTGTACTTAAGTGATTTTTCATGCCTGCAACATATATTTTGCTATAGTGTATATAATATTTTACTTAAGTTTTTACTTTAAAATTTTTATGGTTATTGTTATTAGGTTAGCTTGTATATTTATTTCCAATTTCTAACTTAAATATTTAGTTTTAACTTACATACTTATTTTCTTGTATTCCTCCATATATGTATTTATTTATTGTTTCTTTTTTTAGAGTTTAAGTAACAAGCATTTACTCATATTTATATTTTATTTTATGCTTATTTCTAGTGTTGATAAATATGATCTAGTTTAAATATTATTATCTAGATTACATCATAACATATATATATATATATATATCAATAAAGTAAATAAAAATAGCGTTTATTTTAAAATATTAAAACACTCTATCTTTAAATTCCAAATCATAGTTTCTTACGTTTCAAATCATATAATTATTTATAAAATAGCTTTGAAAAGTTATATATCAAAGTTTCCAAATTTCCCAAAAATATTAGAATAATAAAATACGCCTCATTAATTAAATTTAAAACAAAGCTCATCTATTTACAATATATACAAAATTATATACATTATAAATAGAAAACAATTTATCAGCTTTTAAAAGATAAATTATCAGTTAAATATTTATTTAAAAGAAAATTATTAAATCAATTCATATCTTATTAACAAAGATATCAAATCAATTTAATATTTTATATAGATTATTAAATTGATATTGCTCGAAATTCCGGGATATCACATTCCTCCCCTCTTAAAAGAATTTCGTCCCCGAAATTTAAAACAAAGGTAATTTAATAATCTCATAAATGATTTAATTTTAAAAACACAAGCATATACCATCAATATATGCTAACAACCATAGCAATCAATCATCCAATCAAACAAATCTAACTATCCAGACAAAATACTGGATAGAATTTCCTTGAGTTTCCCCGAGTATAAATACCGGGTTACTCGCTCTATAGAATCCAAACAATCAATACTACTAAGCTACACACATCTAAAACAACATAGGATATCAGACTACAGACTAGTCTGACTCAACAACCAAAACTCCCTGAACTGCTGGTTCTAAAACCAGAGATAGAATCTTACAGGTACTCCCTCAGAGATACGTGAAAACAACGAATCCCAGTTATCCACACTGGCAATTCACTCCTGAAGATCAAACACTTATCCAAAATCAAATCTCCGATTCTTATCCACAAAATTCTTCGGATGATCCTAGGCTGCCTACATCTCTACTGATCAGCTCAACCATCACTGATACCTCTCGAAACAAACTGAACCAAAACAATCCAACAAAATGATCTTTCCAAGATCAACCAATCTTAGAACACAAACTCTATTCCAAAATCAGAAGACAGATCTCACTTCTCACATCCGGAAGAGATAAAACAGGTGCACTTGCCAACTGGCCTTAAGATCCTGAAAAATTTCCTGTTGAAACTCTCTAATCCAAAACACTGCAACTTCCAGTTGCTTCTACTCTAAAACAGCTGCCACCATGCTTCGACTGCGCAACTCTGACTAAGCAGATGAAAATGCTGATGATGAACACAAGAAAAGATTGGAAAACCACTTTCCAAAAATATAGCTCAACAGATCCAAAAATAAAACTTAGCAGTTCCTCCAAAACCATCCTACTACTAAGCTGAACCATCGGTACCACTTCTGGAATCCAGTCGATACCAAACTCAATCTCCAGATGCTAACAAAACTCTGACTTCCTGAAGACATCCAGAAAAACTCTGAAACACAAGAGAACACTCAGCTATCGCAAGTCACTTTTGCGATCAACTCAACCTAATTTCCAAAGAAAAACTGTTCTCTCTTTACCAAACAGAACAGCTTACACTTAACTAGCCAATCCAACGAAGAAACGGAACCACTCTGCTGCTTCTGAACTCCACTGCTAAGCTAGAAAGCTTCTTTGTCAATACACAGAACATTCCGAGCTGCATTGCCGACACCAATGCCCAAAGACTTCAAATCCAAGAACTCCTCGAGAAACTCGAACCTCAAACCAAACAGAAACACCCTGCTGCACTCAGCCACATCACCGAAGCAGACACACTTCTTTAAAACTCGTTCCAAAGAAACATCTTCGAAAACATCCATAGTCACTGTGTCTCATCACACAGCTACTAATCCCTGAGGTATCAAGATATCATGTCTAGCTTCTGTCCAACCGACAGATCCAAACTCTAGCTCATCCAACTTACACTTCAAAGATGAACTCCGAACCTTAACAGGTTTTCTACGGAGATCGATGAATTCTTTACATCAACAAAGCTCACTCGAGACGGTATTAGGTCTACAGCCTCGACAAATACACTGCCAACCTCAACAAACTCCAACCATTGGTAGTCGTGTTACACACACCACTACCCTATCTACCTTTATAACTTATATTGGGAAAACTCGAACAGGTAACCCAACAAATAGGTAGAAATATAGATATATGTATATAGATAAAAATTACAAGTACGCTCTCTTAAGAAAGACACCACTCCAGAGTTAAGGTATTCGCTCAACCTATGCTCTGATACCACTATAACGACCCGACTTTCCATCACTAGAAAGTCGCATCATTAATAAGAAAGAAAGGGATAGAAAAGATAAAAGATAGAGAAGAAAGAACTAAACAACATCAGAATCTCACAGAGGAAACGGAACAAAATATAAAACATCACATAACTATTACATAGTATCATATACATCAGAGATACACAGCTTATACATCACAAATTAGACAGTTATAAACACCTGTCTTTAATACAACTCAAAACATCACAGAGATACAACACAGCGGAAATACACATAAACACTAACACAGCGAAACAAATATATATCTATACGCTGAAGCCTCCTGCTCCATTGCTCCTCCAGAATTTGTCAAAGCTAACATGATACCCTTGGCTACTCGTAAAAATTTGAGTACCCGAGAGTTTAAGAAAAACAGAAATAAACTCCGGGTCAGACATGGGTCTGGTATGAGTAAACGGTTAAAGCTGCTTAACTTTGAAAATCCTTTAAAACAAAAGGTATCACGTAAGACTTCCCACACATAAACATGGAAAAGTTTTTACCTTACGCTAACCAAAACTTTGATAGGAAATTCAGTGATATTATAATAGGTCTAGGGTTTTCAAGTAAATAAGAAATAGCTGAAATTGTTACATCTATTAAATTCCAGCATACTAGCCAAACATGTGGGTAATACAATCAAATCCGATGGCACTTATTGGAGATTGGATTCCATACAATGGCAGGGCTACTGGGGTACCGCCCGTCACAGTACGTGGCCTAGATCACCGTACCGAGGACCCACCCTAAGTGCCCTGCAGCACAAGGTCGGAACCATCCCTTACTGGATAATTCCCGCACAAGACACCCCACGGTTGTCATGACCAACCGCACACTAAGCCGAAATAATAAGGGACATCTAGACAGGGGTAATCTCATCCTACTTGGGTGCTACCCACTAACCTTGCTGCACCTCCCCTATTTTAGCCATTCCCGGTTGATGAGGCTTAAGGCTACGGTTACCTTAAGAGAACACCTCTCTTAGAATGCTCATCGTCCACCTGATGATGTTCTGAAAGCATTCAATCCATACAAGTTCGTTCCGGGTTCGAACGAAACCGAAGGCATTATCTCGTTACACTCATTTTGGAATCACCCTCAGAGTTAACGACAATAACCCTTGCACTCTGAATCTTCATCTTCACTTGAGATTCCCGACCTATCGTTAATTTGGATCGATGTGGTTTTCGGATATCCAAATCTGGAAAC
The DNA here is from genome assembly GCA_030737815.1 of Allium fistulosum. NCBI lineage: Eukaryota > Viridiplantae > Streptophyta > Magnoliopsida > Asparagales > Amaryllidaceae > Allium > Allium fistulosum. The sequence continues at coordinate 77,035,768 of CM060906.1, forward strand.
CCGATCTCGGTCTCATCGAAATCCAAAACGTATCTTTTAAGGCCAAGTTGTTTTAAAGTTAAAAAAATTTAATTCAATTATCTATATACACACAGATAGATAAATCACAATATAACGATGGATAATCACATTATCATCATAAACAGATAATCTATATTTTCAACTCAAACAGATAATCAATATTATCATACTTAAACCAAGCATCCATATCACAATAGATATTATTCATCTCATATCTGAGATCACAATCAATCAATAGGATATCAATATCATTCATCCATAAGCAATGATTTATTAACTACAATCTATAATCAATTTAAAATGAATTAAATTAATTACATCTAACTCTAATTAATTTAAAGTAAATTAAATTAATTACTACATCTATATATCTTGCTTATACAACCATTAATTAAATAAAGATCAATTTAATTAATTATTCTCTAAATATTCATCTTGTATTAAACACCTCTGATTAATCATTTTCTAATTACAATAAGTAATTAATCTTTTAATTAATTCCACAAATTTATTATCCTAAATCATTTATAGTAATTAACGTATAATTACTTCATTCATTAACTAAATATAATTAATTACATTTATCCTTAATTAATTACATTAATTAATTACCTCATTATTAATTATTCCTTAATTAAGCAGTTCATAATTATATCATTAATTATATTAATAAATGATCTTTAATTTATATTCAAATTAAACTACTACATTTAAGTTAATTACATTAAGTAATTTAATCTTTAATTAAACACAATTATTAATCCCCCTTGATTAATAATAACCTAGTAATTAACTATCTTTAATTACTTATTAAATAAATTAATTCCCATAATTAATTATCTCCATTAATTAATCCTTTGATTAATTACAAAAGTAATTACCCAAATTACTTTACTTACAAATCATCTTTTATTAATTACATCAAGTAATTATCATCTAATTACATCCCTAAGTAATTATGCTCCATTAATTACACAAAGTAATTTCACTTCCCATTTATCAAATGACTATCTTAAATTAATTAAACTAAATTAATTAACTTAAATTAATCATATCATCAAAATTAATTACAATAAGTAATAAATCTCTTAATTACTTTTATCAAGTAGTTACATTTAACAATTTACAATAGATTATCTAAATTAATTAATCTAATTGATTATTAAAATTAATCACATTAATTTATTATTTAAATAATCCTTAGTTAATTTCCTTTATTTACTAAAACAATCCTTTAATTACTTTTCTAAAGTAATTTATTAAGATTTATTATTAATTAAAATTTAATTTCATCTTTAATAACTCATTAATTAATCCTTAATTACTTGATTAATTAATTACTAATCATTTATTAAAATTCAAATCTTATTTAATTAATGATCCTTATTTACCCATTTATTTATCCTAAATTAATTATCTTAAACCTTAATTAACTAATTTAACTTTTAATTACTAAATTAATTAATCCAAATCATTAATTAATTAATTAAATTAGTAAATTATTCATTTTAATTAACTTAATAATTACAAATCCTTAAACCTTCATGTATTTAAGGATAAAAACACTTTTCTTATAAATGATCAAATTCTCATTTACAAATGCATTTTAAACATTTTATTTGTGAATTCACTTTTACATTCCATTTCAAATTAGATTCAAAATAAATACAAATTTAACTTAGCAAAATTTAACACACTTTAAAATATACTTTAAACATTTTTAAGTTGTTAAAACATTTTATTTTTATAAAACTTTATTTATTTAAAACTAGGAGACAAAACTTAATTTGAATCCATATCTTAAAATTTGGTTTTAAACTTTGTTTAAAACCCTGCTCTTAAATTTTAAAACTTAAAGCCTGACAGGCTTTAAAAACTGGCAACAACAAACAAAACCCGAGTCTACCCTATATCACTTCGAGTCGAACACATAAAACTTCGGGCCTCACCCTCAATTTACTCGAGATAACTCGAAGCTGCTACAACCCAAAATTGCACCGGAAAAACAAATACACCATGCATATGCACGGTAGCTCCGGCCACCATTGATCATCGACGATGATCGCCACACATCAGAGATCGACTCTACAACCCACCCCGATCATCAAATCGCGTCCAACACCCCGAAATCAAAATCGAGCGCCCACTTCCAAAGCCTGGAACTAACTGGACATCACCAACCCAAAAACTGAAATCACCTCGTCTTCCCAACTCCGACTACCGTAGGTTCTGAAACTCCGGCATCGACTTCCTCTACACGTCAACTTCCATTACCCAAACCCCTGTAGAACTCGATCAACACTAGGAGCCGTGGTTGTCGACTTTACCTAGACTAGATTAACTAGGGTTCCTGACTCCAAATAACAACCACCACCTTCCCACTGGAATACACCATCATTAGACAATTTTGCCGAAGTCCCCGATCATCCTTCCCCCTCCAGAAAGAACTACAACTCCCCAGACCAACCAGATCACCAAAGAAACTCGAAAACTAAGTTTCCAGACATCACCAAACAACACATTCAATATTACATTAAAAATTGTAAATTTGATTTTAAAAATCCTATCTTTCATAGACTATTTCAGATATATAATTAAATCAACAAACTTCAATGTTTGATTTTTAACTTATCTCAAACTCCTCTATGTTTTCTTTTTTTCCAGATAATATTCCTGTCTATTATTCTTGCAAATATTTTTAAGGCTTAGTTTAGTTTAAAACAACAAACTTTTTTTTAAATACTTAAGCCTAAAGGAAATTTGAGTGAGAAGAATTTGAAGTTAAAACTAAGTTTAGATCTCTGAAGTTTTAAAACAGAGATGAACACTGTAATTATTTAGACCTTCTCACATGTTTCCAAAGTCTTAAAAACCATCATACCAACACATTTCAAACATACATCACAAGTTACTTCAACTATAAGTCATATGCATCCAATCTAAAGATGTCTCATGTTAACAGTTTAAAGGCAGTGACTTTACTAGATCAGAGATATTCAAAAACAACAGATATGCACACTTACATAAATTCACTAAGACTTGCACAACACATACAAATAAAACAAATCATTAACACAGAAATTTACTGGTTACTTAAGATTTAGTTTAAAAGTTTACTCACCTGGTTTGTAAAACAGAAAGCTTGATTATTTTTTTGAAACAGGAAGGCTTGAAACTGGAATTTGAAAACTTGCATATTTTTGTTGTTTTGATCCTTGAAACTTTGAACTAGCTTTGAAACTTGAACATGAATTGCTGGAAATCTTGTTGTAGTTGAGATGCCTTAATTTGAATTTAAAACTGAAGTGTTTGGCTTTCTTAGTTGATTTCAGGTAATATTTGTTTAAATGAACAAAAATGAGAAGAAGCTTGCTAAATAGAACGAATATGCAAAGCTTTGATAGTTGAATTTGTACACAAATAACCTAGCTGGTATAAATGAATCAGAGATTTTTATTTTTAAAAAGAAGCTGAAATGAAAGATCTCGTGTACTAGTGGTGATGGCATTTAATGCCTTGCTCCTTATCAAGTTTACACAAGCCATTTTTTTATTCTCGTATGTACAAATCTTGCATATGTTTATATTTGTTTGACTTAAAGCTTAGCATACTTACCCTATTTATTCGTATGCACTGATATGATTTTACTTGCCTTATATTATTACCTTGTACTTAAGTGATTTTTCATGCCTGCAACATATATTTTGCTATAGTGTATATAATATTTTACTTAAGTTTTTACTTTAAAATTGTTATGGTTATTGTTATTAGGTTAGCTTGTATATTTATTTCCAATTTCTAACTTAAATATTTATTTTTAACTTACATACTTATTTTCTTGTATTCCTCCATATATGTATTTATTTATTGTTTCTTTTTTTAGAGTTTAAGTAACAAGCATTTACTCATATTTATATTTTATTTTATGCTTATTTCTAGTGTTGATAAATATGATCTAGTTTAAATATTATTATCTAGATTACATCATAACATATATATATATATATAAATATCAATAAAGTAAATAAAAATAGAGTTTATTTTAAAATATTAAAACACTCTATCTTTAAATTCCAAATCATAGTTTCTTACGTTTCAAATCATATAATTATTTATAAAATAGCTTTGAAAAGTTATATATCAAAGTTTCCTAATTTCCCAAAAATATTAGAATTATAAAATATGCCTCATTAATTAAATTTAAAACAAAGCTCATCTATTTACAATATATACAAAATTATATACATTATAAATAGAAAACAATTTATCAGCTTTTAAAAGATAAATTATCAGTTAAATATTTATTTAAAAGAAAATTATTAAATCAATTCATATCTTATTAACAAAGATATCAAATCAATTAAATATTTTATATAGATTATTAAATTGATATTGCTCGAAATTCCGGGATATCACATTCCTCCCCTCTTAAAAGAATTTCGTCCCCGAAATTTAAAACAAAGGTAATTTAATAATCTCATAAATGATTTAATTTTAAAAACACAAGCATATACCATCAATATATGCTAACAACCATAGCAATCAATCATCCAATCAGACAAATCTAACTATCCAGACAAAATACTGGATAGAACTTCCTTGAGTTTCCCCGAGTATAAATACCGGGTTACTCGCTCTATAGAATCCAATCAATCAATACTACTAAGCTACACACATCTAAAACAACATAGGATATCAGACTACAGACTAGTCTGACTCAACAACCAAAACTCCCTGAACTGCTGGTTCTAAAACCAGAGATAGAATCTTACACATACTCCCTCAGAGATACGTGAAAACAACGAATCCCAGTTATCCAAACTGGCAATTCACTCCTGAAGATCAAACACTTAACCAAAATCAAATCTCCGATTTTTATCCACAAAATTCTTCGGACGATCCTGGGCCGCCTACATCTCTACTGATCAGCTCAACCATCGCTGATACCTCTCGAAACAACCTGAACCAATACAATCCAACAAAATGATCTTTCCAAGATCAACCAATCTTAGAACACAAACTCTATTCCAAAATCAGAAGACAGATCTCACTTCTCACATCCGGAAGAGATAAAACAGGTGCACTTGCCAACTGGCCTTAAGATCCTGAAAAATTTCCTGTAGAAACTCTCTAATCCAAAACACTGCAACTTCCAATTGCTTCTACTCTAAAAACGCTTCCACCATGCTTCCACTGCGCAACTCTGACTGAGCAGATGAAAATGCTGATGACGAACACAAGAAAAGACTGGAAAAACACTTTCCAAAAATATGGTTCAACAGATCCAAAAATAAAACTTAGCAGTTCCTCCAAAACCATCCTACTACTAAGCTGAACCATCGGTACCACATCTGGAATCCAGTCGATACCAAACTCAATCTCCAGATGCTAACAAAACTCTGACTTCCTGAAGACATCCAAAAAAACTCTGAAACACAAGAGAACACTCAGCTATCGCAAGTCACTTTTGCGATCAACTCAACCTAATTTCCAAAGAAAAACTGTTCTCTCTTTACCAAACAGAACAGCTTACACTTAACTAGCCAATCCAACGAAGAAACGGAACCACTCTGCTGCTTCTGAACTCCACTGCTAAGCTAGAAAGCTTCCTTGTCGATACACAGAACATTCCGAGCTGCACTGCTGACACCAATGCCCAAAGACTTCAAATCCAGGAACTCCTCGAGAAACTCGAACCTCAAACCAAACAGAAACACCCTGCTGCACTCAGCCACATCACCGAAGCAGACACACTTCTTTAAAACTCGTTCCAAAGAAACATCTTTGAAAACATCCATAGTCACTGTGTCTCATCACACAGCTACTAATCCCTGAGGTATCAAGATATCATGTCTAGCTTCTGTCCAACCGACAGATCCAAACTCTAGCTCATCCAACTTACACTTCAAAGATGAACTCCGAACCTTAACAGGTTTCCTTCAGAGATCGATGAAATCCTTACATCAACAAAGCTCACTCGAGACGGTATTAGGTCTACAGTCTCGACAAATACACTGCCAACCTCAACAAACTCCAACCATTGGTAGTCGTGTTACACACACCACTACCATATCTACCTTTATAAATTATATTGGGAAAACCCGAACAGGTAACCCAACAAATAGGTAGAAATATAGATATATGTATAAAGATAAAAATTACAAGTACGCTCTCTTAAGAAAGACACCACTCCAGAGTTAAGGTATTCGCTCAACCTATGCTCTGATACCACTATAACGACCCAACTTTCCATCACTAGAAAGTCGCATCATTAATAAGAAAGAAAGGGATAGAAAAGAGAAAAGGTAGAGAAGAAAGAACTAAACAACATCAGAATCTCACAGCGGAAACGGAACAAAATATAATACATCACATAACTATTACATAGTATCATATACATCAGAGATACAAAGCTTATACATCACAAATTAGACAGTTATAAACACCTGTCTTTCATACAACTCAAAACAACACAGAGATACAACACAGCGGAAATACACATAAACACTAACACAGCGAAACAAATATATATCTATACGCTGAAGCCTCCTGCTCCATTGCTCCTCCAGAATTTGTCAAAGCTAACCTGATACCCTTGGCTACTCGTAAAAATTTGAGTACCCGAGAGTTTAAGAAAAACAGAAATAAACTCCGGGTCAGACATGGGTCTGGTATGAGTAAACGGTTAAAGCTGCTTAACTTTGAAAATCCTTTAAAACAAAAGGTATCACGTAAGACTTCCCACACATAAACATGGAAAAGTTTTTAACTTACGCTAACCAAAACTTTGATAGGAAATTCAGTGATATTATAATAGGTCTAGGGTTTTCAAGTAAATAAGAAATAGCTGAAATTGTTACATCTATTAAATTCTAGCATACTAGCCAAACATGTGGGTAATACAATCAAATCCGATGGCACTTATTGGAGATTGGATTCCATACAATGGCAGGGCTACTGGGGTACCGCCCGTCACAGTACGTGGCCTAGATCACCGTACCGAGGACCCACCCTAAGTCCCCTGCAACACAAGGTCGGAACCATCCCTTACTGGATAATTCCCGCACAAGACACCCTACGGTTGTCATGACCAACCGCACACTAAGCCGAAATAATAAGGGACATCTAGACAGGGGTAATCTCGTCCTACTTGGGTGCTACCCACTAACCTTGCTGCACCTCCCCTGTTTTAGCCATTCTCGGTTGATGAGGCTTGAGGCTACGGTTACCTTAAGAGAACACATCTCTTAGAATGCTCATCGTCCACCTGACGATGTTCTGAAAGCATTCAATCCATACAAGTTCATTCCGGGTTCGAACAAAACCGAAGGCATTATCTCATTACACTCATTTTGGAATCACCCTCAGAGTTAACGACAATAACCCTTGCACTCTGAATCTTCATCTTTACTTGAGATTCACGACCTATCGTTAATTTGGATCGATGTGGTTTTCGGATATCCAAATCTGGAAACCCGATCCCGGTCTCATCGAAATCCAAAACGTATCTTTTAAGGCCAAGTTGTTTTAAAGGTAAAACAATTTAATTCAATTATCTATATACACACAGATAGATAAATCACAATATAACGATGGATAATCACATTATCATCATAAACAGATAATCCATATTATTAACTCAAGCAGATAATCAATATTATCATACTTAAACCAAGCATCCATATCACAATAGATATTATTCATCTCATATCTGAGATCACAATCAATCAATAGGATATCAATATCATTCATCCATAAGCAATGATTTATTAACTACAATCTATAATCAATTTAAAATGAATTAAATTAATTACATCTAACTCTAATTAATTTAAAGTAAATTAAATTAATTACTACATCTATAAATCCTGCTTATACAACCATTAATTAAATAAAGATCAATTTAATTAATTATTCTCTAAATATTCATCTTGTATTAAACACCTCTGATTAATCATTTTCTAATTACAATAAGTAATTAATCTTTTAATTAATTCCACAAATTTATTATCCTAAATCATTTATAGTAATTAACATATAATCATTCATTAACTAAATATAATTAATTACATTTATCCTTAATTAATTACATTAATTAATCACCTCATTATTAATTATTCCTTAATTAAGCAATTCATAATTATATCATTAATTATATTAATAAATGATCTCTAATTTATATTCAAATTAAACTACTTCATTTAAGTTAATTACATTAAGTAATTTAGTCTTTAATTAAACACAATTATTAATCCCCCTTGATTAATAATAACCCAGTAATTAACTATCCTTAATTACTTATTAAATAAATTAATTCCCATAATTAATTATCTCCATTAATTAATCCTTTGATTAATTACAAAAGTAATTACCCAAATTACTTTACTTACAAATCATCTTGTATTAATTACATCAAGTAATTATCATCTAATTACATCCCTAAGTAATTATGCTCCATTAATTACACTAAGTAATTTCACTTCCCATTTATCAAATGACTATCTTAAATTAATTAAACTAAATTAATTAACTTAAATTAATCATATCATCAAAATTAATTACAATAAGTAATAAATCTCTTAATTACTTTTATCAAGTAGTTACATTTAACAATTTACAATAGATTATCTAAATTAATTAATCTAATTAATTATTAAAATTAATCACATTAATTTATTATTTAAATAATCCTTAGTTAATTTCCTTTATTTACTAAAACAATCCTTTAATTACTTTTCTAAAGTAATTTATTAAGATTTATTATTAATTAAAATTTAATTTCATCTTTAATAACTCATTAATTAATCCTTAATTACTTGATTAATTAATTACTAATCATTTATTAAAATTCAAATCTTATTTAATTAATGATCCTTATTTACCCATTTATTTATCCTAAATTAATTATCTTAAACCTTAATTAACTAATTTAACTTTTAATTACTAAATTAATTAATCCAAATCATTAATTAATTAAATTAGTAAATTATTCATTTTAATTAACTTAATAATTACAAATCCTTAAACCTTCATTTATGTAAGGATAAAAACACTTTTCTTATAAATGATCAAATTCTCATTTACAAATGCATTTGAAACATTTTATTTGTTAATTCACTTTTACATTCCATTTCAAATTAGATTCAAAGTAAATACAAATTTAACTTAGCAAAATTTAACACACTTTAAAATATACTTTAAACATTTTTAAGTTGTTAAAACATTTTATTTTTATAAAACTTTATTTATTTAAAACTAGGAGACAAAACTTAATTTGAATCCATATCTTAAAATTTGGTTTTAAACTTTGTTTAAAACCCTACTCTTAAATTTTATAACTTAAAGCCTGACAGGCTTTAAAAACTGGCAACAACAAACAAAACCCGAGTCTACCCTATATCACTTCGAGTCGAACACATAAAACTTCGGGCCTCACCCTCAATTTACTCGAGATAACTCGAAGCTGCTACAACCCAAAATTGCACCGGAAAAACAAATACACCGTGCATATGCACGGTAGCTCCGGCCACCATTGATCATCGACGATGATCGCCACACATCAGAGATCGACTCTGCAACCCACCCCGATCATCAAATCGCGTCCAACACCCCGAAATCAAAATCGAGCGCCCACTTCCAAAGCCTGGAACTAACTGGACATCACCAACCCAAAAACTGAAATCACCTCGTCTTCCCAACTCCGACTACCGTAGGTTCTGAAACTCCGGCATCGACTTCCTCTACAAGTCAACTTCCATTACCCAAACCCCTATTGAACTCGATCAACACTAGGAGCCGTGGTTGTCGACTTTACCTAGACTAGATTAACTAGGGTTCCTGACTCCAAATAACAACCACCACCTTCCCACTGGAATACACCATCATCAGACAATTTTGCCGAAGTCCCCGATCATCCTTCCCCCTCCAGAAAGAACTACAACTCCCCAGACCAACCAGATCACCAGAGAAACTCGAAAACTAAGTTTCCAGACATCACCAAACAACACATTCAATATTACATTAAAAATTGTAAATTTGATTTTAAAAATCCTATCTTTCATAGACTATTTCAGATATATAATTAAATCAACAAACTTCAATGTTTGATTTTTAACTTATCTCAAACTCCTCTGTGTTTTCTTTTTTTCCAGATAATATTCCTGTCTATTATTCTTGCAAATATTTTTAAAGCTTAGTTTAGTTTAAAACAACAAACTTTGTTTTAAATACTTAAGCCTAAAGGAAATTTGAGTGAGAAGAATTTGAAGTTAAAACTAAGTTTAGATCTCTGAAGTTTTAAAACAGAGATGAACACTGTAATTATTTAGACCTTCTCACATGTTTCCAGAGTCTTAAAAACCATCATACCAACACATTTCAAACATACATCACAAGTTACTTCAACTATAAGTCATATGCATCCAATCTAAAGATGTCTCATGTTAACAGTTTAAAGGCAGTGACTTTACTAGATCAGAGATATTCAAAAACAACAGATATGCACACTTACATAAATTCACTAAGACTTGCATAACACATACATATAAAACAAATCATTAGCACAGAAATTTACAGGTTACTTAAGTTTTAGTTTAAAATTTTACTCACCTGGTTTTTAAAACAGAAAGCTTGATTTTTTTTGAAACAGGAAGGCTTGAAACTGGAATTTGAAAACTTGCATATTTTTGTTGTTTTGATCCTTGAAACTTTGAACTAGCTTTGAAACTTGAACATGAATTGCTGGAAATCTTGTTGTAGTTGAGATGCCTTAATTTGAATTTAAAACTGAAGTGTTTGGCTTTCTTAGTTGATTTCAGGTTATATTTGTTTAAATGAACAAAAATGAGAAGAAGCTTGCTAAATAGAACGAATATGCAAAGCTTTGATAGTTGAATTTGTACACAAATAACCTAGCTGGTACAAATGAATCAGAGATTTTTATTTTTAAAAAGAAGCTGAAATGAAAGATCTCGTGTACTAGTGGTGATGGCATTTAATTCCTTGCTCCTTATCAAGTTTACACAAGCCATTTTTTTATTCTCGTATGTACAAATCTTGCATATGTTTATATTTGTTTGACTTAAAGCTTAGCATACTTACCCTATTTATTCGTATGCACTGATATGATTTTACTTGCCTTATCTTATTACCTTGTACTTAAGTGATTTTTCATGCCTGCAACATATATTTTGCTATAGTGTATATAATATTTTACTTAAGTTTTTACTTTAAAATTGTTATGGTTATTGTTATTAGGTTAACTTGTATATTTATTTCCAATTTCTAACTTAAATATTTAGTTTTAACTTACATACTTATTTTCTTGTATTCCTCCATATATGTATTTATTTATTGTTTCTTTTTTTAGAGTTTAAGTAACAAGCATTTACTCATATTTATATTTTATTTTATGCTTATTTCTAGTGTTGATAAATATGATCTAGTTTAAATATTATTATCTAGATTACATCATAACATATATATATATATGTATATATATATAAATATTAATAAAGTAAATAAAAATAGAGTTTATTTTAAAATATTAAAACACTCTATCTTTAAATTCCAAATCATAGTTTCTTACGTTTCAAATCATATAATTATTTATAAAATAGCTTTGAAAAGTTATATATCAAAGTTTCCTAATTTCCCAAAAATATTAGAATTATAAAATATGCCTCATTAATTAAATTTAAAACAAAGCTCATCTATTTACAATATATACAAAATTATATACATTATAAATAGAAAACAATTTATCAGCTTTTAAAAGATAAATTATCAGTTAAATATTTATTTAAAAGAAAATTATTAAATCAATTCATATCTTATTAACAAAGATATCAAATCAATTAAATATTTTATATAGATTATTAAATTGATATTGCTCGAAATTCCGGGATATCACATCTTCAGCATCGAGGTACTTGGTCTTAAGCTGGTCTTCGGTGAGGCCTTCACCAAAAGTTTTTGCATATCGACGCACTTCCTCCCAAGCAACGAAAAGGGTAACAACATATGTACTCCCCAATCACTTTAGATTCTTGTAACACATTACATTGGCAAAGAATTTCTGAAGAGTGGTGTTGAGTTCTTCTCTCTCTTTAGTCCTTTGCTCTTTCAGCTCATTCAAATCATACACTAGTGCAGTATAGTCAACTTCGGCCACAGATTTCTCAGTCTTTACTAAGAGCAGTTAAGATTCAAGTTTATCTTTTCAGCATGAAGCTTTTGGGTTTTGGTTGCTCGATCCGCAATAGTTTTATCCTTGGCCAGGATAGTTTCATCCTTCGCGGTAAGGGCTAAGTCCTTGTCAATAATCTATGTCTTCAGAGTAGCATTGTCCTCATGAACAGCCTTTAACAGATCTTTTATTAGGATCTATGCTTGGTTCTGGGCTCTCTTATTTCCTTCATTAGGATTTTCGTCTTTGCTCAAATTTCAGAGTTGTGTCTCCCTCCACCCTTATCTTCTCCAAATCCCTTTATACACTTGTATGATACTGTCATAAGCCATTTTCTCCGATTCAATTGACTAGATATTTGTTTGGTTGATTCGGTTGTTATTGGAGAGGGCTTCACAAAGATTTTTCCACTCATACCCTTGATCGACCAACTCATGAACCCATCAGACCTTACGGTCTGCTTTCTCCTTAGGAATATTCTTAATGTCACGGCCAAACATGATAGTGGTCAAGTAGAGGTTGAGTACTTAAAATTAAAGAAATATTCGGCTCGAGACATGACTTAGAAAGACATAGATTTGACAAAGCTTGGGGGTTTAAAGGCTTAATTGATCATAGGTTAAAGCTATGATCACTCATCAGCTGTAGGTGATCTCAGGCTGTGAACGACGACAATTCCACCATCGCAACCTGAAAAAGACCCACCTTTTAATCTCGATTTAGATATGGAGGCAGAAAAGAGTTCAAGACCGAACTCGTTCGAGGGATCAATGATGTAAGAATTGGGTAATGAAAGGTAACGATGACGAGTACAACGTAGCAGTGATTCGAGCTGATTGGCGACATGAGCTTCGGGATTAGGAGGTAAATTCGCTGGAGTTCGATGTAGGAAATGTGGATTACGGATCTTAAGGTAGAATTAACACTAGAGGGGGGTGAATAGTGTTTAATTAATTTTATGAATCCTTTTGAAATCTTTTCAAATTAAACCCAAACATATGCAATTCACAAACATAGAGACAATCACAGAACCGGACACAGATGCAAATAGTAAATAAAAGCAGTAAAGGAAAGAACACACCGGAATTTTATACTGGTTCGGAGTTACCCTACATCAAGTCCCACACAATTTCTTGTGCAGATTTCTTTTCAAATATAATGTCGATATTACAACCTCGATTTCAAGGCCACGAGATATACCCTCCTGTCTCCGTGTCCAGGGCAAACTCTCTTGATTTAACCAGGCTACAAGATCACCTAATTGATTTCGGGCTACAATCACACCGAATTGATTTACGGGCCACAATCACACTGTTTTCAATCACACTTTGATAGAGAGAGGCTCGATACACTTCGATCTTTCGATCTATGATTACAAATGATCATATAACTCTGAATAACACTGAGATCTTTGAGAGAGAGTGGCAGAGAATCAAACTGGAGATAATCGAGTTTGATTCACTTAAGATTTCGGCGAAGTTTTGTTAAGAATGTTTAAAAATAAGAATGGAAGAGAAAGAGGAGAGAAAACAAAGAAATCTTAAGTAAAAATTCGTTGAAAACTACTGGTATATATAGGAGAATATATAACGGTCATGTCCACTTGTGAGAGGTTATAACGAACAAACACTTCTTTTGAAAATTTAAATTTTAAAATCTACGGCTACCATGTCGACATGGGGGGTATAGGCATGTCGACATCCCCTAGTATTTTTTGAAATTTGATTTTTGTTTTAAAAGAGATTTTCTTTATAAAGTTTGTCGAAACAATCTTAGAACTTTGTAAACTATTTTGAATATATTTTATGATTATAAAAACCTTTGGAAAATGATCTTACGAAATATAAAAGTAATAAAAACTAAATATATAAATATTTTGAGATTAAAGCTAAAACATTAAAACCAGGAGATAGTTTAAAAATAAGAAATGATTTTGAAATTAATATAATTAAAAATAGTTTTTGAATTAAGGGTATAATATTTAAACCGAGAGAGAAATGTCTTTTTAAAAAGATAGTTTTGAAAAAATCTAAAAATAAGTCATTTTGAAAATTTCGTGGATTTCATTCCACTAGAGAAGATCGTGGGTTCCATCCCACTAAAGAGGTTGTGGGTTCCATCCCACTATTAAAGCGAGAAGGTGGATTCCATTCAACAATTAAAATCTGAATAAAGATTTTTGTACTATTATGAAGTTTTAACATAAATCTAGACTCTATTACTTATCTTGATATCTTGAACTCTTGAACTCTTGATAATCTTGATACTCATGAGTCTTCAGTCTTGATTTCTACAATCTTGAATTCGTCAATCTCTGTACAGTCTTCATTCTCAGTACCTGCATATATATATATATATATATATATGTGTGTGTGTGTGTGTGTGTGTGTGTGTCCTGCATATACATATATCTACACAAAGATATTAGTATTTATATTTTATAACAATTCCTAAGGTTGTTGTCATCAAAACCATCATCTCAGGAACTAACAATCTTCTCCTTTTTGATGATGACAACCTATGTTTATAAAATATACTCCACCAAACTCCGATTCTACTCTGACTCCCCCTTATTCCAACAACTCCCCCTTAATCTACTAACTCCCCCTTAATCTAAGCCTAACTAATAGCCTAACTATCCGATTTTATAATTCTCCCCCTTTGTCATCAACAAAAACTAAGCCTAAACTACATAACTCCCCCTTAAACTAATACTATAGAACTAAATGCTAATAACGAAGTATAATAAGCGAAACATAAATCTAATTTTATTATATATGATGTTACATTACAAATATAGATGAAACATAGACACAAATATATACAAGTACACAAAATATAAAAACATTAATATAATAACAATCTAACGAGAGTCCTTGATAATTGGTGACTTGTGAATCGAACAATTAGGATAATGGAGACAAAAGTTTCCATGTTGTTCGACCAAATTACCATTTTTGTCAATACAGACTTCTCCAACGCAAACAACATTATCGTCCTAGTCCATTTGCGCTTCTTCCTCTTCTTCGTCGTCCTCTAATTGATTATGAATACATATGTTAGAGGAATCATCTTTAATCACAATAGGGTCCGCATGATTATCCATTAGAAATTTTTGCAAATTTCTAAGAATCTTGCCTTGTTTCTCTTGTTCCTTTGCCATCCTTATTTGCATGACTTGTAATTCAGTCAGCATTTGCAAAGAATCCTTCATAATTTCCTCGATCTTCATTACTCGAACCAATGTAGTATGTTGGAATGGACCAGAATTAGGAGAAGGGAAGAAAATGGTTGCATTTTGGTTTGATTTAGAAGAGGAGGCCATTGCTTTGTATTTTCAGAAGTTTATTACATAGAAAATGAAGTGAGAAGACAGATAAATTCGAAATATTGTGGTTATATAACCACCAAACTAATTTTAGAGAGAAAATCAAAATTTCAAATCTGACCGTTGTATGTCGACATGGGGGTAGGGGCATATCGACATCCCTTTGAAAATTTTGACAATTTTGTTTTTCTCTATTTATTTAAATATATATATATGTTACTATATCTATATTTTATATCATAGTTATAGAACAAATACCTAGTTATCTTCTTAATTTAGTAAAGGTTGATTGATTCAAGGGTTTGGTCAGAATATCAGCTATTTGATTCTCAGTGTTGATAAATTCAAGAAAAATAATCTCTTTACTTATATTATCTCTGAGAAAATGATGTCTGATATCAATATGCTTGGTTCTGGCATGATGAGTAGGATTTTTGGATAAATTTATTGCACTTGTATTGTCACAATAAATTGGTGATTTTGAAATATTTAATCCAAAATCCTTTAGGATCTATTGCATATAGATAACTTGAGAACAAGCCAAAGCAGCAGATATATATCCTGCTTCAGTTGTTGATAGTGAGACAGTATTTTGCTTTTTACTAAACCAGAAAACCGGAGAATGACCTAAAAAGTGACAAGTTCCACTTGTACTTTTTTGGTCTGATTTACAACCAGCATAGTCAGCATCACAATATGAGATTAAATCAAATGAATCATTTTTAGGGTAAAATAGGCCATAGTCTAAAGTGTGTTTAACATATCTTAGGATACGTTTAACAGCTTTTAAATGGGTTTCTTTGGGTTGAGATTGGTATCTTGCACAGAGACAGACACTATGCATAATATTAGGCCTACTCGCAGTTATATAGAGTAGCGATCCAATCATTCCCATGTATAGTTTTTAAATTGAAAACTCTGTATACTTTACTTCTATTAGAATATCCGATAAAGATTCCTTTGTCGGCTTTAGGATCAAATTTATCGAAATTGTCCTTTGTATTTAGAATAAAGCATTTACTTCCAAAAACTTTAAAATAAGATACCTTTGGTTTCTTATTGAAAAGAAGTTCATATGGTGTTTTATTGGTTAGAGGTCTAATTAAAATCCTATTCAAAATGTAATAAGCTGTAGCGACTGCATCAGCCCAAAAATTTCTCGATAATTTACTATCCGAAAGCATAGTTCTTGCACACTCTTGAATCGTCCTATATTTACGCTCTACCGCTCCATTTTGTTGTGGAGTTCTTGAAAAAGAAAAATTATGAGTTATTCCTTTTTTATTAAAGAAATTCTCAAAATTTTCATTTTCAAATTCTCCATCGTGATCGCTACGAATAGTTTTGATTTTTACAGAAAGTTGATTTTGAATTCTTTTTGCAAAAGTTTTAAATAAATCAAAAGCATCACTTTTATGTTTCAGAAAAATTGTCCATGTAAATCTAGAATAATCGTCTACAATTACAAAAACATATTTACTGTGAATTATTGACTGAATTTGAGATGGATCAAACAAATCTAAATGAAGTAACTCAAGAGGTTTTGAAGTTGAAATCATATCTTTCAATTTGAATGAACTCTTCCTAATTTTCCTAATTGACAAGCATCACATATACTATCTACTTTAAAATCCATTTTAGGAAGACCTCTTACTAGATCAAGTTTTGAAAGTCTAGATAAGAGTTTGAAATTCAAATGTCCAAACCTTTTATGCCAAATCCAAGGGTCGCTTGTATTAGCCAAAAGACATAGGTTATCATTTGAGATTTTCATACTGAGAATATAAATATTTTTCTTCCTAATTCCTTCAAAGATAATATTTGATTTATTATCTTTGATGTGACACTTATCCTTTTCAAATTTAATTTCGTAGCCCTTGTCACATAGTTGACTTATGCTGAGTAAGTTGTGTTTTAGATTCCTAACTAACAGAACATCAGAAATAGTAGGAGTTTTAGAGTTACCGACATTGCCGATGCCAATCACATATCCTTGTGAATTGTCTCCAAAGTTAACCAGTCCTCCATCTTCATAAATTATGTCATGCAGTATCTCCGGATTACCAGTCATGTGTCTTGAACATCCACTATCAAGTAGCCATTTTTTTTCTTGATTTGCACCATTTGTCCATTGAGTGTTGATTCTTCAAAAGCCATATAACACATCTGTTCCTGCACAACACACCAATTCGGTAGATAACTTGATTTTCTATAATAACAATATGCAGACTTATGAGACAATGATGATTTGGACAGTTTTGAACTAGTGTTAACAGAATCTCCAAAAATTGCCATTTTAAAAATTTTCAAAATTTAGATTATGATAACTTTGAAAACCAACGCTCTGATACCAAATGTAGGAAATGTGGATTACGGATCTTAAGGCAGAATTAACACTAGAGGGGGGGTGAATAGTGTTTAATTAATTTTATGAATCTTTTTGAAATCTTTTCAAATTAAACCCAAAAGGATGCATTTCACAAACACAGAGACAATCACAGAATCAGACATAGATGCAAATAGTAAATAAAAATAGTAAAGGAAAGAACACACCGGAATTTTATACTGGTTCGGAGTTACCCTACATCAAGTCCCACACAATTTCTTGTGCAGATTTCTTTTCAAATATAATGTCGATATTACAACCTCAATTTCAAGGCCACGAGATATACCCTCCTGTCTCCGAGTCCAGGGCAAACTCTCTTGATTTAACTAGGCTACAAGATCACCTAATTGATTGCGGGCTACAATCACACCGAATTGATTTACGGGCCACAATCACACTATTTTCAATCACACTTTGATAGAGAGAGACTCGATACACTTCGATCTTTCGATCTATGATTACAAATGATCCTATAACTCTGAATAGCACTGAGATCTTTGAGAGAGAGTGGCAGAGAATCAAACTGGAGATAATCGAGTTTGATTCACTTAGGATTTTGGCTGAGTTTTGTTAAGAATGTTTAAAAATAAGAATGGAAGAGAAAGAGGAGAGAAAACAAAGAAATCTTAAGTAAAAATTTGTTGAAAACTACTGGTATATATGGGAGAATAACGGTCATGTCCACTCGTGAAAGGTAATGTCGAACAAACACTTCTTTTGAAAATTTGAATTTTAAAATCTACGGCTACTATGTCGACATGGGGGGTATAGGCATGTCAACATCCCCTAGTATTTTTTGAAAATTGATTTTTGTTTTAAAAGAGATTTCCTTTCTAAAGTTTGTCGAAACAATCTTAGAACTTTGTAAACTATTTTGAATATACTTTATGATTATAAAAACCTTTGGAAAGTGATCTTACGAAATATAAAATTAATAAAAACTAAATATATAAATATTTTGAGATTAAAGCTAAAACATTAAAACTAGGAGATAGTTTAAAAACAAGAAATGATTTTGAAATTAATATGATTAAAAATAGTTTTTGAATTAAGGCGAAAATATTTCAACCGAGAGAGAAAGATGTCTTTTTAAAAAGATAGTTTTGAAAAAATCTAAAAATAAGTCATTTTGAAAATTTCATAGATTTCATTCCACTAGAGATGGTCGTGGGTTCCATCCCACTAATGAGGTCGTGAGTTCCATCCCACTATTAAAGCGAGAAGGTGGATTCCATTCCACAATTAAAATATGAATAAAGATTTTAGTGCTATTATGAAGTTTTAACATAAAATTAGACTCTATTACTTATCTTGATATCTTAAACTCTTGAACTCTTGATAATCTTGATACTCATGAGTCTTCAGTCTTGATTTCTATAAAATCTTGAATTCGTCAGTCTTGAATCTCTATATTGTACAGTCTTCATTCTCAGTACCTGCATATACATATATCTAGACAAAGATATTAGTATTTATATTTTATAACAAGTCCTAAGGTTGTTGTCATCAAAACCATCATCTCAGGAACTAACATTCGACACTGAGAAAGGGCTAGAGAATGAAATGATAAAACGTAGGTAAATTTTTATAAGTGTTTAATTTATATACGATTGCTGAACTGAAGAGGAATAACTCGGTACCAAAAAGTTATGTCAGTACCGAGATAAATTTTGGCAGCAAATTCAAAAAAGAAAGGAAGGAAAAGCAACTTGAAGATAGTATGTCCAGACTAAGGCGGCGAATTATCTCTAGAGTGAAGATCTTGTCATTAGCACGGAGAATGGAATTTCTACTGTATAAAGCAGTCGAATGGATATCCATGGAATAGAGATAACACTTTGAAGCAACTCTTGGGTAACCGATTGATGTATGGTGATGGTGATATATGTTTGTCTTGTTCTAGAGCACGCTTTGTTTTCAACAAAAGCATACTCTAGGGGACAAGTGTTATATGGTTTCTTAACCAAGCGGTTTTGAAGTGAATTTGAATGTCAGGATGAAGACGAAATGATTCATGGACATGGGGACATGATTGGAAAGATGATAGGAATGGACTTGAGAAATTGGAGCTAAGTAAAGTGCTCGGTGCCGACCACTTTTTAGTCAGTACCGACAACTTTTATACTTCCCTAAGGGGCACAGAGCTATGACACGTGGATAGTTGGCTTATTTGATCGTCTTGAGGTGCATTTTTGAAAGAATTGGTAAGCAACTCCAAGAAAGTACTGAAGGAAAGCAGACAAGTACAAGTGATATCGAAAACAACACGATTTTTAAGGAAAAAATGCTCGAAGTACGATGGATCAAAGATAGAAGACGAAGGGAAGGAAGATGGAGCGGTTACCTTCCAAAAATTCAGGTCGGTACCGACCACTTCTAGTAAGTAGAGAAATGAATATTTGATTTTGGAGACTCTATCTTCCCTTCCTGCTTTTTCTGATCTGAAGTAAGACTTTGTATATCGAGATCGGGTGATTCTTCTGGACGATTTACTTATAAATACAACACCTATGGTATTTGAACAAGGACTTTTGGCACTTTGCTTTCTACATCTTCTATCTCTCCTCAACCATAGTCACTAAGGAACCTACTTTTGGTTGTACTATGCTGTTAGACGGGTCAAACCATAGTGCTAGTGGCTAGTAATCTATATCACTATCAATACAGTATACGTAGGCCATAGATTTGCCGAACCACTATAAAAGCTTTGGTATTCTCTCTGTTTTGCTAACAGTTCTTACTAGATCTCTATACGTCAATTCGTTTTTGAGTGTTGTGTCATTTCTAGATTCAACAATTGATTCGACTTTATTTGAGTTCTGGAACCTGACTAGCATTTTAGACTCCTAGTTCATTCCACGATCATTCCATGGATCTGATTCGTCGGGATATTACTTCGTTCAAAAGCAGGATAACAGTATAACAGTTTTCACATCAAACAAGTTTTTGTTTTAGACCTACCAAAAAGAACTTATTTCAAGTTTAGACCCGTTTGAAAACTTATTATAAAAATATGCATGTTTTTCGCTATAAACCATTTTGCACTTAGGTATACTTAAAATGCACAAGTACAAATTTCAATTTTTTTAATAAGAAAATACGATGATCACTTTTAAAATGCGCACTTTAAAAAATACGTTTTGTTCTTTCCTTCCATTATCGTTTCCCTCCACTGCCTATTTCCTTCAATTCACCTTCTATCCCACCCTCTCTCATCATGGCTTTCTCGAACAGCTCGTGTATGCCTCCTCCCCCGAACCTGTCCTTAACAAGATATAGACAAGCTGTTAGCGCTGCATCCTTCCCGTTCAATCTTGCCATCCCTTTGCCTACTATTTTTCCATCGAACATTGATTTCCCACTACTTGGTGTGTCGAATGTAGCTCGCTTGAGTCCGCGTCTAGTTCCTCCTTTGCCAATGGAGAATGCTTTGGCTGTGCTTGAATCGACTTTAAATAGCTTCGAACCCTGTTGTTCGCCTCTATCGAGTCTGCCTACTGATGCTGTTGTGGTAGGTAAATCCCATCTCTCATCAATGTTGGTTGCTGGTAGTGAGTCATAGCAATAGATTATCTCTGATGACAGCAACGTACAAGTTGCTTTGGGTATGGTGTTGAGATCGAGAAAGTTAACGAAGTAAATGGGTCGATTGTGGCGAGTTATGATGAACGCTTGCAACTTGTTTACTTGTATGCCCAACTGAATATTGATGCTGCTCCAGCTGTAATGCATAACACGAGTGCTGGTTTTGGTTCCATAAAAGCTGACTTGATCTCGGCCCTCTTGTTATGGCCAGTAACAAGTAGTCGTCACTCTTTAGTGATATGCGGAGGAATGCGGGGGAATATGTTCCTCATTCCTTTGATATTGTAGAGGTAGATGGTGCTATGATTTATCCTACGGAGGTATTGGAGGTCGATCGAGGCTGCATATTGGTTGGAGTATTTTGTGGGTTTTTCCTCGACTCTAACCTTCCTTATCAAGTAGTTGGTGATCATTGCCATTGGCGATGGAATATTAGAGGTAGACTTCAAGTTCACTTTGATAAATGCATGTTCTTTTTCAAGTTCTCTAGAAAAGAAGAAAGGCTCTGTGTGCTTGAGGCGGATCCCTTCATTATAGTCAGTCAACTGTTCATTATTACTCTTTGGAGTCTGATGATGGACAAAGCTAAAAAACAGATTCTCTCTATTTCGGTATGAGCATTTCACTTATATTTCATCTGTGTTGCGGCCCATGATTGGGTTAAATTGGTTAGCGAGTTTTGTTGGAAAACTCAAATGTTTCTAATAATGTTGCTCGAAATAAGCTAGTGTATGCGAATGCACGTATTGAAGTAACTCCTAAAAAGCATCTTCCCTCCAAGGTATATCTATGTATTGCTGAGGGACACGTTTCAGTTGTTAATGTCCATTACAGTTGGACGTTGAATATTTGCTCGTCTTGTCACACGTTTGATCACCTTGTGTAAGCTTGTACTTTGCATTCTAACGACATTCTTGTTCCGCTTGCACTTAGGATCCCACTCCCTCATACCCCTGTTATGAAGTGGGTTCTGAAAGTTTGCCCGGCTACTGTGATTTCTACTCCTGAGATCATGCCTCTGGTATGCTCCGATGACGTTGTTGAAGACAGTTCAAAGGTTATTTCGGACGCGGCTCTTCTTCCCTCGGATGACTTCTTTTGAACCTCGTCTGAGCAGGTTTGGATTCATGAGCCTTCTAAAATGAGGTTTGATCCTAAGGGTGGAAGGTTCTATAAGTATGTAGGTGGAGATGAAGATGAAAGATGATTGTTTTATCATTTTGAGGGCAAAGATCTTACGCTACCGGTGCTAGGTCAGTTGGGTGATACAGATCGATCAGTTCTTTCATATACCTCTTGGCATAAGAAATTTCTTTACTGCACAGAATCAGTGGCTTTTGTTTCTACGTTAGATACTCTTTTCTTTGGGTGTTATCATGTTAATGGGCCTGGACGGATCTTCCTTTTTCGAGAAAGACTGGTTTTGGTTTGTTGTAGGTTAGTAGTTTGGCATATTCGCCAAACTCTAGTGCTCTATTTTTTCTTCTAAATGTTCTGGTGCATCTACCGAACATATGTTTCTTACTCATTTATACGTACGGAGGTTTCACAATAAATGCCGGCTAGCTTTGCTAAAAAAACAAAATGTTGTACAACAGAAAACATACATATTTTTACAAGGCCGAAAACAGAAATAATTTTTTCTATGGCCTAATATTGAAATTTACCTTTCACATATCATTTATGATGGAAGAAACAGCTCCAGTTTATTCACTGTTACTGTCGAAATTTCATATTCATGCAAAACTTTTCATGAAATCCTTTAACTTACCCATAAATTTAATTTAAAGTACAATTACAAGTGCAAAACTGTTGAGAGCTGAATAGCATTCGTAACTTATTACATAAACAATAGAATATAATATTTCAATGTACAGGTAATAATTGAATGGATAAAACATGATGGATTATAACCGAGGAATGCATCGGCCAATATATAAAAAACTGTTGCTTTCAAGTTTAAGCAGCAAAGTTCCAAGATTGTAAATTTTTAATTGTCCACAGCAGAAGCTTCAAGAGTATCATCACAGACAGCTGCAAGCCTGCAACAGATGGAAACAGCTTTCCAAATGAAGATTTTGTAATCATCTGCACAATGAAGATTTTGTTAATACAAATTTTACTGTCAAAATAAACTATTTTTCCCCTCTGTTGGTCGATGAACAAAGATATTTGAATATTATTATTAACATCTTCGAACATGAAGACACAGTTTCTTAATCCGGCAACATTGCTACGTCATATTAATCAATATTAGCTATCGTGTAGTATAATATAGGGAAAGCTTTTTATGCTGAATTGCTCGTGGATTTATGGGAATTTGGCAGATAAAAAATTTGTTTAAGATAATTCTATGGGAGCAATATAAAAGATTTTATTTGGAGGGGGTATTGTGGATTTAGTTTGGAGATTAGGAGCACGTAACAATTGCCACCAGGGCCGTGGTTCAGATTCATACAACTCTAAATATGATTAAAATGTCAATTTTATCAATTCTGCATACACAGTTAGTTGATATTATCATAGGATATAAGAATAAGAGCAACATATAAAGAGAATATCCACTTATTTATTATAATGTTCTGATAACAAAAAATAAGAACAGATAGGGTTATTTATTACTTGATAAAATCATAATACTGGATATTAATAACAAAATTAAACCATTCAACAACGTTTTATAGACAGTTCGTCTAGTCCAATTATTTTACTAATGTTTATTTCCTTAAATAATGTCATATATATATATATATATATATATATATATATATATATATATATATATATATTCCAATATCTGAACCTTATTCATATTTCTTTAGATAGCAGGTGTAAAAAAATATCAAAATATAATATGGATGATTTGTTTAAGAATTTACAGAATTGAAAACCCAGGCAAGGTATGTGGTACAATCAAATCTGATCCTGCATTAATCCAAAGAGACATTCTAAGATGCAAGAATCTGCAAAAGACAGACGAAAAGATTCAAAGCTGCATAGGTAAAAATACACTATTCTCAGCTACCTGTGAATAATGACATTGACATGGTCAACCAATTACAATAAAACGGTCATGTCTTAGTTTTTTCCCCTCCTTTTTGTTTTTTTATACCAATGATCAAAAATCTATTATAGAAATTGACAGGATCAGACAACAGCAAAATACAAGTTTTCACATAAATAAATACTTACAGAGACATACTTGATTCTGGATATTCGAATATACGCTCAAACCTTGATACTTAATGGAATCCATCACCACCACAGCTGCCATCTTCGTCATCGTTTTTGTTCATCAATTCTAATTTGCTAAAACATTCACTCCTCTAATTTAAATTCCTAATGTCTTCATAATCTTTAACAAATACACACATGTCGTTTTTTAAAGAAAACTTCTATTTCCCTCAAATATTTCAGTCAAGACTCCAAAGAAATTGTAAAACTATTTATTGTATACGCATATCTCTATTCAAATTTCATTTCATTTTTTAACTTTGAAGTTTGTTTTAAATTTTCTCAATAAGTTATGTTATTTCATTTTTATGCATAAATAAAGATAAGATATTTTTGGCTACAAAGAGAAACTAAAAGATTCAAAAGCACGATGTCAGAGGTGGCACAAAAGGTGGTGGTGATTCAAGATGCATCCAGAAGTATCAATTCGAGTGCAATAAAATGGGCTATCGATGGCCTTTCACTGAAACCTGGGGATGAACTCACTCTTCTTGGAGTTCTTCACCAGGTTAATACCCCAAGTACGTTATCTTTTGTTACAGCTGGGAAATTGAGTAAGTTTTGCTGCTATTTGCTTTATAAATAAAATAAATAAAGGTCAAGCAAAGAAAATTATGTAGGAGTGAAGAGGTTCATGGTAGCAGCTAGGAATAAGAATATATTTCATCATTGTAAATGGTAAATATGCATCCGGTAGGATTGGATGTTCCAAATACTATCTCAAAGTCTGTAGGATAATTTATGACTACCTTTTATTAATTGCAGTGGGATATAAAAGCAAGGTAGACAGTAATTCGATGCTAGGAGCTAATCGAAGGATTGTCCAAGATGAAGTCATGAGAAAGGAGATGGAATATCAGAACAACGCGGAGATGAATGAGATAAGAAGGCTATATGAAAAGCATAAAGTATGTTTCCTTGATTGATGTTACATCTGCTATTGAAAATAAGCTCAAAATGTCATCTTCCTACTAAATTGTTGAGCATACATGTTAAAATGTAGAAAACTCAGAATGGTTGAGAAAATGAATGGAGATAAGGGAAAGAATGCTCAATATCATAATGTATTTGATTTTCTTTCCTGTATAAAACATAGTTTATATAATAAGGTTGTAGTCATAAACAATCAACTGATGTTTCAGATAGCATTTTACAAAAGAGTTATACCGGCATCTGTACCAAAGTTTGTCGCTGTTGAAGCTTCCAGAAAACTAGGTGCGACATGGATAATACTTGACCGGTAAAATCAACTCACTAAGCTTATTCATTGTAGCACAAAACTTTTTATAGATGCATACATATAAACATCTATTAATTTGAGACGAACAATAATATAAGAATATGAATTCCAGGCAAATGAAAAAGGATAAGAAATACATTATGGAAAACCTATCATGTGGTATCTCAAGAATGAAACGAAATAACAGTGTTGAACTCTTGAGGGGGCCAAAAGATACTTTAAAAAATTCTCCACAAAACCTTGAAATCTCCACAGAAAATAGAAGCAGGTACATGTCTCAAAATGACAATACAGAGGAGGTGAAGCAAAAACAAGAATTAGAGGCAATGTTCATGGGGATTGCAGATGACGATGATGATCTTTTTAGCCTCGATGTCTTCCCCCCAAGTAAGCATTTTCATCTAAAAGATTGTTACTGACAACTTAGCCTTAAAAAAGGAAAGTCTTGCTACATAGGTTCGGTCTTATGCAGCATAAAATCTAAAACAAAATTGATCGTTTGACGTCTGTGTATCTGTATGGTATGATGTTTTCTTTTAGCATATGATAGGACTATGAATAGATATTGGAATTCCTTTTAACTTTAAGAACTAGAGCAATATGATTATGATTCTTTTGTATATTATAAAGAATTCCGTCAACATATGCGCACGCGCGCGCACCGAGTGAGGGAGAGGGGGGGTGGGTGTGGCGGAGAGGGAGGGAGGGAGACATGCATATCAACATCAGCATTCATAACTTTTCCGTTACTTAGAATACTATTATCAAATCAACAGATATACAGTGATTTTTTTCTCTATGATTCATTGCAAGTTTTATATGCTTGTACCATAATTCATAAATGGTTGTCTACCTCCCTTTGGTTATATACTCCGATTTTTTTATTCCAGTTTTTAGGAACGCATACAATATCAACTCAAAGGATGATAAAGAAATTGACAGTGTGCAAGTTGCTACACGCTGGTTATCAACATCACATGATTCCCTGTCAACAAGTTGTGTACTATCGAACCCTGAGATGATATTAGGTGTAACTTCTAATGATGAAGGCAGTTCCTCAAAAGTCCAAGACAATGAATATGAAAACATACGAAAAATGGAAGAAAGTGAGGAATATAAATCTGATAAAAACACTTTACAAGAGCATGTAACAACAGAAGATGAATTTTTGCGAAACGAGGCTCAGAATATCAACAAAGATGAAATAACAAACAAAATTGAATGTACAGACTGTACAAATGACCTAAGAGAAGTTGAGTTCAAGAACTTCTTTACATATGATGAACTGTATAGTGCCACGAATGGATTTTCTAAGGAGAATTTTATTTCTGAAGGAGGGTTTGGATATGTGTACAAAGGGAGGCTAAAAGATGGGCATAAGATTGCAGTCAAGCAACATAAACATGCAAGTTTACAAGGAGACAAGGAGTTTAGGTCCGAAGTTAATGTACTCAGAAAAGCTAGGCATAAGAATGTGGTCAGATTGTTGGGATCATGTTCAGAAGAAAGTCATCGGTTGCTCGTTTACGAATTTGTTTGCAATGGATCATTGGACAGTCATTTATCACGTAAGAGTAATCTTGATATACATTTACTTATTTTTGTTGCTAATGCCTTCATGACATTTGATCTCACCTCCTTTTGACTATTAGAACTTTGAAAGGATAAAAAAGTTACTGCAAAGAAAAATCTCTCCATCTGAGCCATAATCCCAATGAATTTGGGATGGTTATTGCAAAAATAAGAAAAAGGATAATATTGATGGTGAAACATGACATAAATAAGTTTAGTTTAAAGTTAGAGCCTCTTAGAGCATGGTGCTATGGCATCAATGTATCACAACATGTAATTCTCCTTCCAAAACGTTGAGTCTATTGACCATTAGTAAGTAATATAGGATATATCACCCAAAATTAATTTATTAATTTCAAACAGTAACTTTACTAGCTTAAATAGTAAAATATAGCATTAAGGTTTATATAGTGAAACAAATACATATCTTCAACAAATTACCTCACAGTTATAAGAAGGTATGGGTGGCTGTTGCCACAATCTTGCAAGTGATCTGCTGAGATTTCATTGCAAGTATAACATACATGGAAAAAGAAGTATGAGAAAATGATGAAACTATCACAGACATTATGCTTTGTGCTTCTGTTTCATATATAATAGCCTGCTAAACTAAGTACGTTAGGGTAGTATCACAACCATTCATGTGGAGTTCTCTACTTTAGAGATCCATAAATAACAGTCTCCAACTCCGGCCCATTAAATAAAAGGAACATTCTAATGACACAACAATGCAATCTGTTACAATAAATCAGTTCTGCTTTGCTCATACACATTTCCAAATATTGTAGTAACAAAATTAATTGAAGAACAGTCTGACACATTCTTCCAAACATCACCAAGACGTTCAGTCTGCCATTATTAGCATGTTGCCTTAACTATGTCATTATGTTGTTTCAACTTCCAAACTATTTTTCAAACGGTATTATGTCAAAGAAAGCAAGTGTTCTTACCTAAGCTATTTATGCAAATTCCATTCCTAAACAATTTCTTATATGGATGCAGAAAATAATTCTAATGTCCTTAGTTGGAGGAATAGGCTGAACATTGCACTTGGAGTTGCTAGAGGCTTAAATTATCTTCATCAGAACAATATAATACACAGAGATATGAGGCCAAACAACATCCTGATAAACCACGAGTTTGAACCTTTGGTACTATTTAAACCTTGAAATATCAGTTTGGAAGCACAAACATTCAAGTTAAGAACATCAACTAACATCCGTACTACAAATCTTTCAGTTAGGAGATTTTGGGCTTGCGAAAACCCAAAAAGAAGGGTCTGATCGGTTTTCAGAAACACTGGTTGTTGGAACAATTGGATACATGGCACCAGAATATACCAAAAGAGGGAAAGTTTCAACAAAAACAGATGTATATGCCTTTGGTGTAATTCTACTAGAATTAATTACTGGACGAACTCCTATGGACAAGAATCTAGAAGAAAAAAGTCTTGTAGGATGGGTAACAATATATAGTATGATTTAATCAACATTTTTATATCTTTGAGTGCTTTCAAATTATTAATGCATAGTTTGTTTCACAATAAAACAGGCAAAACCACTCCTGAAAGAAAAGCAGTATCCAGAATTGATAGATGAAAGAATTTTGGATTGTCATGATGTTCATGAATTGTTTTGGATAGTGCGCTTAGCTGAAACATGTCTACGAAGAGATCCAGATGGACGACCATCCATGGATACAGTAAGGATAACATAAATAATTATACTCAGATGCCATGCAAAAATGTTTTATTAAAGCTTTAAACTATTGGAAAACTGTTATTATCATTTGAGTACTCCATCCACCTTATATAAATAGGTACATTTTCGGAACCAAAAAAAGGGTCCCAACGTAGGACATTTTAAAAATGCTGGTGGGGATTAGCTTAAAAATGCGTTAAAAATTAAGATATTTGTAGTTATTTTTTTCAAAGTTGTGTTTTTTAAACACTATATACAAAACTTAACAGTGGCCTTATTTTACGGAACAGTATTTTCGCTCATCAGACTTATATCATTACCCGGCACTGTCATCAAAAATCTTAAAATCTTAAGATTTAAATCCCGTTTCAAATTGGATCTCTCCCATTTCGATTCGATTTACATTCGATTTGATTTACATTCGATTCGAACTCATTTAAAACTACAGTAAAGAAAATTGATTCAACGCATACTTATATATTTAATATGCTTATTTGAATCCACAATTCCAATCCTAATATTTTCTAGGTAAAATGAAAATAGAACATGAGAAAAAACCGAGTTTTAAGTTTAGATGTAAAAGTTCAATCATCATAATCAATTTGGAAACTGTGTACAAACATATAAATATAGACATTATGAACCTACGATTTACAATTTAAATCCTATTTCGATTTAAAATTTAAACTTAATGATTTACGATTTGAATCCTATTTTTAAAACCTTGATTACCAGGTAGAAGCTGCATTGAAATCCATAATTAGTGGGGAAACTGTGACTGGAATTGAAGAATGGTCTCCTAATCACTCATCGGATAGTAGCTTCAAAAAATCAACAGACTCGTACAGTGAACAAGATATTGAATTACACAACCAAGTGACTACAGATGCCACTCCAACCAGCACAAATCAAAATACTCTTTCACCATCTTCATCAAAAATAACTTCTTCCAAATCACTTAGTTCATTGATACAGTCTGAAAATTTAAAATCTGGAAAAGGAAAGAGCAGTAAAAAGACTGAAAAACCTAGAAGCTCACCTGTCTTGTATGATGAAATGCTTGACGACTGATTGGAATCACTATAATTAATTCAAAGCTTGTGAATACAAATAAATTCTATTCGGGAAATTCATTCCTTGCAAGCCAAGCAGTGGACAAAGGCAATTATCCCATTTCATTTTTTTCATTTCATCATCAATAAAGATGATATACTCTTCAATTTTATCTTTGCTGAAGTATTGGACATGTTAAATAACTGTGCAAAGATGATAAAAAGTCGATATTTCCGTTGTGTGTTTATAACTATACAGCTTCTAGCATATGTTATTATTTTGGCAATTATTAATTAAGAAAACAAAAGTAATAATAAGATGTATTGCCAATAACCACAGGTTTTATGGTAAGACATTTGTTTTAAGTTGCTAGAGATCTTGGGTTCAAATCCCAAGCAATACATGCTAGCAACATTTCGAAAATTAAAAAATAAATAAATATTCTTGTTACAGGAAAATAGATATAAGGACAAAATTAGAAAAATAAATTAAGCTGAAGGACGACAAGTTTTTATTTTAGCCCGAAGGACAATGCTAGTTATAACTAGAATTTTACATAGTGTAACACTAAATATAATGTTAGTTATAACTAGCATTTTGTATATTGTAAAAGTTGAATGTATTGTTAATTATAACTTGCATTTGTCCTTCAACCAAAAAATAAAACTTGATGTCCTTCAGCCTAATTTTTTTTCAAAGTTTGTCAATTTTCCTAATTCCTACTTCTGGTTAAGTATCAAAATATTATAGCATAGCTATTGCTGCCATAAAATTATTTTAAAAGACATATTTATATGTATAGAAACCATTGGCTTAAGAATATTCATGTTGTGTTCATGGACAAGTTCAACATTTATATAAAGCCATATTTTATTCGATAAGGCACACATGCACGGACACACACACATAAGGATCCGCCACATCCTCTTATGCTACACCATTACGGTTTTCAAAGCTATATAATTCAAAATCAAATGAAACTTTTAGAATATTCAATCTACACTATAAACAACATGTACACAAAAAATTAAACCATTTCAAAATTTCTAGCATGTTCAAATGTTATATCAAATACTAATCGCTAAAACACTTATCTTGATTTGAAGTATTTTTTTGGGTGTGGAAATGATCTCGAGGTATGTAAGAATATATCTATAACTTTTTGTTTGTTTTCAAATTGTGTAGCTCCAAAAACGGAGTCATTCCATAAATATATAATTATACGAAATCATGATTTTACGGTGGTTAACTTTGAAATTTTATTCGCAGTGACTTTTGTTATTTAAGGTAAAATATTTTCTATAATTAAGGTAAATTGCAATTTTTTTTTGAGGCAGATTATTATTTCAAGTTTCAATCCATAGTCTAGTCGATTTTATTGTATGTGAATATTAAATATAAAACATATAAGATTTTGTCTCCTTTAATATTCCTTTTGTAGTACCGGAGTGGGTTATGAATTTACGTTCTAAGTGACATAATCGATAGCTCAACCATTAGTAATCACTCAGAAGCAATCGAAGAAATTTCAAAGACGAGTTCATCAGAATGAGCGAGCTCATTGTTTTAATTGACAATTGAAAATTTCAATGGAAACAATTTTGATGAACATGCATAATCAATCGAGCAAATAGTTTATGGTAAAGGGAAACTAGGGTACCGGACTGGAGGAAGAAAACGACCAAGCACGACAAATCTCATAGCCTTTCAAAGGAAGTTAGAGAACTCAATGGTGACAACGTGACTCGTCAATGCTGTGAAGCCCTTGATTGACAAAGCCTATCTCTTCCTCCCGACAAGAAAAGTGGGTTATACTCGAGATATTCTCACAGATTAAAAATATTATTCGCAAATTTTTGGCACAAAAATAGGGATTCTTTGTGATTCCGGCCACTTTTGTGAATTAATCACAAAATTAGACCAGTTTCTAAACTTATTACAAAAATAGACCGCTATTTAGAATCTGATTTAGAAAAACATAAGTGCCTTCTTTATACGATAGTCGACCTTTAAAAAGTCGTCAACTACGGTATTAGTTAAAAACATGTGGACGGCTTTTGAAAAGTCGCCATCATGTTTATTTTATACGATAGTTGGCGACTTTTGAAAAGTCTTCTATTACGTGTTTACTTAAAAACAAGTTGAAAAATCGTTAATCGGCGATATTTCAAAAGTCATCTACTTTCTTGGTCCTTTATAATAATAGCTCATCTTCCTCTCTTCATCCTCATTCTACTTTTATCAAACTCAAAACCCAAAAATCTTCATCTCTTCTCTTCCACGATTCTATTTCCTTTCTCTTTTAAATTGTCTAATTTTAGTAGATTTGCTTCACAATCTAAGGTTTTTTACAATGATTAAAATTGATTTTCATTTTTTTTGTTACTAAAAGTTGTTTTTGTTTAGTTGCTATGGATAATTCGGAAATTGATGATGAGATTTTGATGAAATATTGTGGTAATTTGGAGTTTGGTTCTACTGTCAATGTGGATGATGTTGAATTTGTAACCAAAATCCAATTATCACAACATTCTCAACATTATGGCGTTGTACCCGAATCTCAAATAAATATTGTGCCAATTGAGCATAGGTCGGATAAAGAAGTTTGCATTGATTCTGAAGCAGTTGTTCGTTGACCTGCCATGGTATGTGGTAATGAAACACGACACGTCAACGAAGAAGAGCCTTGCGTGGATAGGTCGATGAAGCGGAAGAAAGAATTAGCTATTGAAGAGCATCCCCCGCTGAACTAGTGTTACTGGGGAGTTACGTGTGATGTTATCGTGTGTAGAAATAAAAAGAATGCAAAGTCATAGGTACGGACTACCAAAGCTTTAACAGGTAACGATGGTGCACTTCTAAGCACACCGTTAAAAACTTTCAGATGCATTAGTAGACATAACGTGAAATCGACCATCAGCATCCTTACATAATGCCCAATTTTCCTCTTTTCCACCCAAACTTCTCTCAATCCAGTTGTGCGCTCTAATGTTGATGGATTTAATTTCCTCTCGGATTTTTATATACTCAACTTCCTCCGAAGCACAAGCTATAAGGCATAAAATAAACTCGTCAATCGTTTGTCTCTAAAGTCTACCACTTGAAAATTTGCTTTCAAATGTCTGGCAAAGAATCTATGCATATGAGGTAACCCCAGTGGCTCTCCAATGATTCTAACTCAACAACTGCGTATGCCAAAGGGTAAAGCTGATCATTCGCATCTGCTACAGTTGCAACAAGTAAGGTACATTTGTATTTACCATACAAAGGTGTGTCATCGATGCAAAGCAAAGACCAACAATGTACAAAACCTTCAATGCAAGGCCCAAAATCCAAAATGCACGATCAAAAACTCCATACTCATCAGTTGTTACGTGTCCAACACTAGTTGGATTCATTCTAGCAATTTCAGCAAAATATTATCATGGGTTGGTATAGGATTCTGCCCAATCACTGTATATCTGTTCAATTTCCTTGCTCAATGCTATCCACGCTTTCATATAACTAACTTTAATAGTTCTTTCATTAACACCTGCACCGTTCCAACATGTGCAGTTAATGCCTCGCTATTACCCCGCTATAACCCCGCTATATCTCATAGCGGGTTTCTACCGCTACGATATTTCCATATAGCCTCATAATATAGCCTTTCCGCTTTAATCCCCGCTATTTCCGCTATATCCCGTTATTTCCGCTATATTCCGCTATTCCCGCTATATCTTCTTTAATAAAGTGAATTGAAAAATTCAATTTATACATTATAAAAATTATGAAACTAATTTATTTGATTTAATTTTTAATATATTTTCAGAAATGAAAATACTCTAATATTCTACTAAATTCAATTATGTTATATAACAGTTTTACGTTTATTTAAAGTATATTCGCACATGTTTTTATTTAAAAATTATTTATGTAATAGTTATAATTCAATTGAATGATAATTTTTCATTTAATTACCTTTTATATATTCGTAAAAACATTAAGTACGAGTTTTATATGCTATTTTAAAGCCATCCGTTATATCCTGCTATATCCTCGATGTATCCCCGCTATGACTTTTTGCACCTCCACCGCTTTGAATCTGCCGAGCGCTTTAACTGCACAGGTTCCAACATAATAAATATCATGTTGGTCTATGTATCAATATCACGTGTCAGAAACCTGCAATAAAAATATACAATATTTTTAATACAGTTACAAAATGCAACACAATTAATTAGCATTACAAAACAAAACATACTCTTGGCTCATATGATATACTTCAAAGGGCGCAGGCTGCATTGGACAAGGCCTACGGCTATTTGATGGTCTACCACTATTTTGTCTGGCACGTTGTTGTGGAATAAAGCTACAGATAAAAATTTAAATTTAGCATCAACTCTAATACAATGAATTTAATATGATATAAGAAGATTACCAAATATGCATTACCTTTGACTCATACGTGCAAAACTATCCCGCGTCGGATATAGATAGCTAAAGTGTATGCTTTGCTGATAATTCATGAAAAGAGGATATCCGAAGAACATTTGTTGTTGCCTATGGTTCGCTAAATTCATAAGCGGATCACTGTAACTAGGAGAGACAATTCTTTGAGTAGTGTTAATAATTCCACCTATCTAGAATAATCTTCAATACCATAGTTAACTACAGGTGCCGGTACAGATTGTTCTACTGTCAGCCTTCTACTTTTTCAATAAACAACTCTATAGATTGAAAACAGCTGAAAACATTAGTTCAACGTTGTCATCGTCAACAATTTTTATTACTCTGGATCCCGAGTCAGTTGGCCAATTGCAAACTAAATTAATATCAAACTCCTTTGGTTTTATCTTCGTTGCTTTGTAAACCGATTCTTTTAATTGTTCTAAGTTAAAGCCTTTACAAAATTTTACCGGTTTGTAAGAACTACCGATATACTTTCCACACATTTGATCGTCAATAACTAATCCACCATCAAAATTGCAAATAGTTGGAACAAAATTAGAAGCCATTCTATAATAACAATGGATACAACATTACATAATTTTCATTCACAAATTGACAAAAATGTTTATTTATTTGAAATGTTTGGTAGTTGAAAGATTGATTGCAGAGACGAGAAACTATTATTTGGTAAAAATGTATAATTCTTGTTTGTATCCAATAGTGTATAAATATGTTTAAATTACTATTAGATAGGAAATAATTGTTCTATTTCTCATTACATTTATTTTGTCCATTTTGAAATACACCTTTGTAAACAATTAAAATTAATGTAATTGAATAATTTCAATTAATGGTAGAGAGGACACCAAATTTTAAATTAATAGGTGTAATTGAACATAGCTTATGTTTTGTGAAAACATAAGGAAAGTTGATTTAATGAAAAGAAATTTATATCAAATAAAATGAATGTTTCATTTGCGAATATAGGTTTAATTTCATTAAAATAAAGAATAGAATGATTGATTTAAAGGAAGAAATATATGTATATTTGAACTGTATTTTAACATACAGATGGATTACAAGAGTAGGAAAATAATTTATTTAAGTAAGTTATTTATTACTGCTGTATAAACAACAAATTTATAAACATGTTTAAATGACTAAAGAAAACAATTATTCTATTTTTCGTCCATTTTAGTTGTCTGTTTTGAAATTTAATTTTGTAAGTAATTGCAATTAATGTTATTGAAATATTTCAATTAGAAGGGAAGAAAATGTTGATTACAGTTAATAGATTTAATAAAAGAAACACACCTTTTGTGTTAAACAGAAATGATGTTTTAATGGAATAAAAGATCATTTTTGGAAAACCAAATTGAACGTTTTCATTTTAAGGTAAGTAATTTTATTTATTATGCATAGATAAAAAAACTAAATGCGTACAAATTTGAATATTATTTGAGTTAATGAAGTTAATTTGGTTACGTTTCACAAATTGAATTTCAAAAAGGTTGTGCGATGTACATGGTCCCTTCATTTCTTTTGTTATTAATTGCTGCATGTACGTTTTGAAATAGTTATCACATTATTAATACTTGATCTGTTCATTTCTCCTTCTGTTTAATACCTGGGCCTAGACTTTTAGGTTGTATTTAATTCTTGCCACCTCATTTTCGCGTATACAAAATTTCACTTTCCCTTGGTTTGCAAACTTTTCCATTCCTACATACATTTCTTTATGCGTTACTAATGCCTAAAGCTTTCAAAATAAAACGTGACATTTATTTTTATCTCTCCACCTTCATTTCCTAACTATTAAATAACCTGCAGCT
This sequence comes from Allium fistulosum, assembly GCA_030737815.1. Lineage (NCBI taxonomy): Eukaryota > Viridiplantae > Streptophyta > Magnoliopsida > Asparagales > Amaryllidaceae > Allium > Allium fistulosum. The sequence continues at coordinate 77,072,337 of CM060906.1, forward strand.
TAATTCTTTCATTTACAGTGTATATTTGTGTTCTTTTTTTGGCTAAGTCTTATTGGGTTTGTTTTAGACTAATGGGCTCCTTAGTAAACCAAGAGACCCTAGGAACCCTAAGAGACTTTGGACCTTTCCTTTTCCTACCCATTGACCTTCTATTACTTATCTGACTAAAATCATTTGAGAAACTTTTTGCGTACTCTTCTTCTTGCTCAAATCTACAAAAAAAAACTCCAAACCACAAAACTCTTAAATCTCCAAATCAAATTCCATCCTTCCTCCTTCAAAACCCAAGCCTACCTCTCTCCTCTTGCCACCATCCACCTCCATCACCACCCACAACCCACTGCAGTAACCCATGGCCAAATCCCCACCATCCCTCTCCTCTTCTTTCTTTTTTTCCCTTCTTTTTCCTTCCCTTTTTTCCTTTTTCTTCCCCTTATTTACATGGCTTCTATATTCCACTAAATTACTTCAAATCAAATAATTATTTTTTTGAAACCATCTATAATTTCAATGGAAACAACTTTGTTGTTGAACCCTTCTTCCCATTCCGAATATTTCTATATCAAAACTCCATTTTTCAAGTCCTTTCTTGGGTCCAGTGTTGGCCGAAAATACCCCATATTTTATCAGTCATATCTCCTTCAGGAAAGAACCAAATTATATGATTATTTTTTCAAACCATTTATTTTTCCAGTGACTTCAATTTTCTTTTATATCAGTTCTTCAAATTCCTTAATTTGCTATGCCAAAAACTCAAATCTTTTCGAAGTATTTTTTAACTCAGATTTTCAAGTCAGAAAACACCTCTGTTTGTTTTGACCATAACTTCCTCAAGACAGAAGCTTTTTAAGTGATTCTTTTTTAAAAGTGGAGTGAAAAGAATTTGCAACAACTTTCTAGTTAGTCACTTTTATAGATTCAGTAATATTCTAGTCTTAATATTTTCTTAATGATGACCTAATTTTAGGTTTGTCCATAGTTTGGATCTTGGGTTGTTTGGAAGTTGGAAGTAGTTGAAACTTGTTTATTGATTCGTGTTCGTATCTAGGCTTTTTTAGATTTGCCTTGTATTTGGATCTTTGCTAGGAATCTCCATATTGCTCCATTTTATTCATCACCTTCGTAGCCACGAAAGGTGAGAAAACACTCACAACTACTAGATTTTCTTATGTTAGTTAAATTGAATTTATGATGTGGATAGAAATTGATTGGTTGTTGTTTGGTATATTTTAAATTTCTATTCAAGTTAAATCTGACTTTTATTGAATTTAATTGCCATTTAATTTTATATTGAAATTTAAATTGCCAGTTAAATAACTATTAATGATAACCAATAAATTGTTGGTTGTTATTGGTTGATTTCAATGATGATTGTGTTGTATGTTCAATTTTTGATATTTGGGTGATTGGATGGATGTTATTGGTTGACATTTTGGATGATTGGATGTTATTTATGTCTATATCTCTGTTATCTCTATGGGTTGAAATGATACATACCCGAACGATTATATAGATTAGGAGAAAATCGTTATGGGTTGAAATGATAAACCCGAGCGGTTTTCATTGATTTGGAAATGTTGATTTTTGATTGGTTGAAATGACATATACCCATATAATTTCTTGAATTTGGACTTTTATTTGGAATTGAATTATTTGAAGGGTTTAAGTTAATTCGAACTTCAGATTTGTTTTAATTAGATGATTAAGATTGATATTTCGAATTATTTGAAACCCTTTAAATGATTATATTCATGTTGTACACTTGATAGGAGATGAAATCTCGTAACATCTATGAAACCATTGCACTAATATTTCTATTTTACTTGTTTTGATTTGACTTATGTAAGATCTTTTAGTTCTGACTTGAGTGTTTTGTCTTTTCATTAAGCTCGGATCAGTCTGAGCTTTTCAGTGTATTGAAGACTATTTTCTGGAGGACGAAGACGAGGATTCAATATATTATTGCTATTTATTATTCCACTGCATTCTGTGTTCCGCTGCATTATTTGTTTATTTCTGATGTATGTATAACTCTGATTTGAATTGTAAAAGTGTAATCAAATGTTATTTGTAAAACAGCTTCATGAACTATTTATTTGATTATTATATTTTGTCGTTCCGCTGCGAGATTCTGTGTTTTTTTTTCTTTTGTTTACTTTTTTTCTTATTTACCCCATTAACAATCCTCCCTTTTGAATGGTTTGAGTCTGACATGTGTGGTTTATTGTCGATTTGAACCGTCCAAAAAGGTGGGTTGTTACATATCGTTTGAAAGTGCTACGCGTAATGATGAAGGCATTGATCAAGATGATTGTCAAGCGAGTTTATCTATTTTCTAAAAACATGGCCGACCTATTGGTAAATGTGTGGAATTATGGTTGGACGATATAGATTACCATGTAGCACACACATATATTCTTCTCAATTGTGCTGAAGTTGCACCATTTGTTCCATTTGTTAGGTAATGCACATATATTCTTTTTAATGCATTATATCATCTACATATGCGTATATATACATATGCACACGTGTGTGTTAATTATAATGCAATATTTTGTCTATTATTGCAGTGTTTACGAATCACAACATCCAAATGGCGATATCGGCAAAGATTTCGCTACTTGGTTTTCAATCACGTTTACGATTCGACAAACTGTGTGGTCGACGAAGGATTGAAACATTTAGTTATGGGACCAAAAAGGAAAGTCAAGACCTATCCAATATTCTTCGTTAATGGATATAAATTTAACACCAAAGAATACGGTGCTGAAAAATTAACTAACAATACCGGTGTATTTGTTAAAGGTAGTGATGATCCAAATGGACATGTAAAATATTTTTATGGCGTGTTAACTCAGGTTTTGCAATTGACATATTTCACAAGACCTGCAGAAGAAGTTTTTTTTGTTTAAATGCAACTGGTTCAGCAACGTTCCAAGTTCTGGAATCAACGTGCACCCAAAGTATAATCTTGTAGAAATAAAGCATACCTTGCGTTATTATACATACGATCCTTTTATACTTTCCAAACAAGCTCTTCAAGTTTATTACGCTTCGTACCCATCTCTACGAAGAGATAAAGCAAATTGGTCGGCTGTTTTTAAAACAAAGGCAAGATTTACATTTGATGGACAGAATATTCCAAACGAACAAGCTTATCAAGCAGATATCGAAAAAAATACTGAAATAATAATAACCGACGATCAAACCAATTTTGGACCTCTAAACGATGAATCAAATGCATTAACATAAGCATTTGAGACTACAGAGGAACAGAACATAGAGTACGAAACGGAGTCTGAATTAGAAAACGACGAGTACTGATTAATAATCTACATATCGGGAGAAGGTAATTTCTGTGTTTATTTATGTTACATTTTCTCATTAAAAATGATGTGTTCTGCTAATGATATGTTTAGTCATAATCTGTTTCACATAATCGTTTTATGTTTCTGCCATAATGTATGTTTCATTTAATTAAATGATATATTTCTCAAATATGATATGTCTGTAACAGATATTGTATATACATGTCGTTTTTCCCATAGACGCAGCTCGTCCCATACAGGATCTCCCTCTTCTTCTCAGAGAGGGACGGGTGCGCCTCCACCTGATGATGTCCCCGGCCCATCATAGGAGTCAGCTCTTCCTGCGGTTTGGTTGCGGGCCAAAGTCGATAGATCGTAAGTATTAAATTTATTTCAGTATTAACAATATTTTTCTACATGATCTATTATATATTAGTCTTGTTTCATTAAATATTTGTTTCTTTTTGACATAGTGGCTTTGAGCTCGAGCCATCAGCCATAGTGCTCTCCATATCCAGACAGGCATATAAATGCAGGATGACTGCCTACTGGCCTAAATGGAGCAAGATACCGGATAATGTCCGGGAGAGCATTTGGCAGGATTTTCTGGTATGTGTAAATTTATATTTCACACTTTCTCTTTGATCATAGATCGCTTTATATGTTGTAGACTATCTATAAAAATGTATAACTTCCATTTTCTAAACGTGTAGGGTTCGGTCGACCTACAAGAGACCGATGTATCCCTGGTGCAGCGGCATTGGAATAGCAAAATCACCAAAAATTATAGGGATACAGTGTCCGCTATGAGATGAGCGGGGAAAAAACCCAACTGGATGAGTGCTAGCGTTTGGGAGGCCTGGGTCGCATGGTGGGGCAATGAGGAGTTCCAGGTAAGTTTACCACATATTAATTACTTTAAATTGCTGCATGTATTTAATATATAATTTAGAATTGTAATGTTACTTCCAATTGAAATTTGCAGAGGGAGTCAGATAGGAACTCCGCAAATAGAAATAAGAATCCCGTCACTCAACGCGGTGGTTCCAAGTCGTTCCAGCATCATCGCGAGGATTTGGTAAATTTTTATATTCACATTTTTATATTTTAAGTTATAAGTTGTTAATGGATAGTTAATAAAACAATATAATATATATATATTCATATTTCAGGAAAGAGCGCGAGGAGGTGCTGTTTCGTATTGGGATGTTTTTGCTCACACTCATGCCCTGAAACGGACCGACAATTCGGGCTCAGTCGTATACTCATGGGAGCATATGATAAAGCGATTGTTGCCTATGTAAGTATATTATAATTAGGTTAAAAGTTATCGGTTAATTAATTAAGTACACATTTCAACTTTTTGTCAATTAGTATAGCGATTAATCTACTAAATTCTATTCAGTATTTTGCATTACAGCAAAAGTTTCAGGAAGCACGGGCACATCTGCTGGCTGAGACAGGACGGGATGAGTTGACAGCTGATGAGGAGGACGTTATTTTCAAGTCTGTCATGGATTCACCATCCCGCAACAAGCACTATGGATTTGGGAACCAAGCGGTAATTTTCAAAAAAATAAACTAAATTCAAATATTGCATATTTTTCAATTAAAGTTATGTAAATTACGTTTATGATGTTGGAGGAAGTTTAACAATTTATTTATATTCGCAGGCTAGGATATCGTAGAAGGCGTGTAAGATGGCTCAAGACAAAGAAGAAATTACAGAGCTACGAGCTGAGATCGCCGAGCTGCGGGTGCATGATAGTCGTCGTGTTGCGCAGATGGAGCAGCTGAACCAGCGCTTGGCGGAGTATATGGAGCAACATGGGAGGTTTCCTTCGTCGGGTGGTTCTGTAGGGGATGATGATCAGTGATGTTCGGTATGTTCTATTATGTTTTTTTGTATGTATATATACGTTTCAAGTAGGTGAGGATGTGTTTGATATATTTTGATGGATTGTACATTGTTTTATGTGGATTTGGATGTTGAGTTTGTGGATTTGGATGTTGATTTTATGGATTATGTTGGATTTGAATATGGATTTTATGGATGGAATATTATGTATGCTTCTCTATATGATTATTGGTTTATATATGCTCGAAAATGAGCTGTTACTGATATTGATGGATGTGGGGTGGCTGGAAGGCAACAGGTTCAAATGCATAAAAAAGTCACCTAGATTGTCGACGGCTTGCAACGGCTTCCAATGGCATATTGGTCATATTTTCCAACAGCTTCCAACGGCATTTTCCGACCATTATCGACGGCTTCGGACGTCTATTTGGTTATTCAGGATTACCACATGTTTTTTTTGCCGTTTGAAACCGTTGAAATTGCCGTTGGAGGTTGTCGGAAAGCTGTCGTTGGTGCTGTTGGAAATTGTTACAAAATGAGATTCGTATTCCAATGGCTGTCCCTACGGTTTCCGACGGGCTTCCAACGGCAGCCGATGGCTCTGGACCGTCGGAAACCAGGGTTGTTCTTGTAGTGGTAAAGTTTGTTTATTAAAGAAGTGGTATGGCAGATGTTTTTATATAGCTCATTTTAGAAAGAATTTTAAAAAATAAGGACGATCTTTGATATACATAATTGATGTGCAAGTTTTATTTTTCCTTTTGTTGAAAAATGGCATAATTTACTTTTCATTAAATCGTGATTCCTCCAAAATTTAGTTCATAATAAAGCAAATTAACATCGACAACTTCTTGCATTCTTTAAAACTATTATTTTACTAAATATCATTTAAATATTTCTTGCTTTCTATGCATAGATACACATTTTATAAATTACTCTTTTATGTTCTATTATATAGCCTACTACAGTAAATTCATTCCAGTAGTAATAACCAATCTTTAGTAGTTTAATTCATTATAATAGTAATTATCAATCTTTATTAGTCTAATTCATTGACTGCACTAATCTTACTATCGCCTTCGGTGAAATGTCATCCAAGGTATTTTTTATATGCAGTCATAAGTATTTTTTGTTATGGTAATATACTATATCATTTTGAATTATTCTAAAAAATTCGATGTTTAAGTTATTGTATCTGCATGAATAATTGATGTAGACAAAAGAAATAGTTTGAATTTTTAAAAATCAACTACACGATGTTTATTATGTATGTTCCCCATATCGTTTTATCTTAGATTTATTTGAAAACTTGATGATTCAAAGGTAATATAATTTTTCGAAGCCAATTAGTAATAGACGATGTTAAGAAATGTACCGATATAATTTTTGGTACTTATTCTTTTAAAATACGCTTTGACTATTTCACTTTTAGAATAGTTATTTGTACAAGATTTGAAATTCTATTATCATAGAGAAACATGTATTTATTCAGATTTATACGTTAAATGTATGATAAACTATTTTGAACATATGTCTCTTGCATTCCTAAATTAATAGACATGCTTAGTATATAATTCTTATCTAGTTAGGAACACTGATAGTTGATGTTGGTATTTGTTGTACAAAAATATTGTCCTCTGAAAAATTTATTTATACTTTGTGTGGTTCGTGATTACATAAGCATATGTTTGAGTATGAAATGTTTTAAATCATTTTTTGAAAACCCCGTGTGCGTAGCACAGGTTCGTGCTAGTATTTATTTGTAGGTCAATATTAGCTGCTAATTATTAATTGACTAAATAAATTATCAACAGACAACTAATTACAGAATTAAAAATGGGGTAAAAACTCCTTTGCACACTATTGACAATAGTTTATCAATGAAATGGAATATCAACGTTTATAAAATAGTTTATCAACTGTATACATAGCAGCATTTGCACTAGTTTTAATATAATAGAGTAACAAAGTGATCTCTATTTCAGCATAGCAGGATCCAAATCTCATGTATCAGATGCATAATCTATATGCCAATGTTATCCAAAAAAAGACATTGTTAAACAATTGTTCAAGAAAAAATACATTTTTTGTGGATATAATATATCATTCTATCTTCTATACAATATATGTCTAATATACAACATCATTTAAATAGATCATTGGCGATAATGCTGATAATCAAAGAAGCATTTAAACCCATCACTTTTAAGTATTGTAGCAACTCACAATATCTCTTCCATGCCTAAGAACAATTTGACCACTGACGAGTGAACCAATATTTCCATTTAAAACTGAATTCAGATTATGGATGTGAATGCCTGTCCACTAGTCTTGTACCAGCTTATACGGCCTAAAACACATACTTCCTCGCTTCATTTTTCCATTCACTTTCCCTATCTTCCCCTTCCAATTTACCAATGTTTAAAACATCATGTCCCTTTGCATGCAACAAAAGCTTAGCTTTTAAACGGTTCATTACCATCAATTTATTTGGAAACTGGCTCCTTTCGCCTGCATAAATAATTTCAATCAAGTTGGCAAAATGTTTGTCTTCAGAAGTTTGTCTACTTAAATTCAAAATTAAATCAGGGAAATGTTACGTGAACACTGAAAAGTAATGATGTAAAATTAAATGATATTTTAACCGTTATTTGAAAAAAGTATAGGTTGAAGTCTGAAATGCAGTATATTGTCAATATTTCTTGATGTTAGTTATGTGTCATATCTTAAAGTCCTTTTTATTTTGATATCATATGCTGAATAACTTAATCGATATCTCATGTGCAATTCCAGGGAAATGCCAAACTGAACCAATAAGCATCCAAAAGTGGGACCAACTGCTTGGCTTTTTAATAGTTTTTTTATCTTATCCAAACTCTCATGTCATAGCTTTTGTTTAGGTCTGTCAACGGATGCTTTCGGATGCAGATAGTGTCATATCCACGTCCGAAATCATTTTTGCATATCGGATATCCGCATCCGTGGATACGGACGGATATCGGATAATTATCCTATCCGCTAACGACCGATAAATCAAGAATTATAAAAAATAAATTTTAGTATAACATATATATTTTCAATCCCATTGATTATAGAAGTGTTAAAAATTAACAAATATGATGATAATAAATAGTTTCAAGCAATTAAAAGGCATTAAGTGCATATAATATAAACTACTAACTTAATAAAATAATAAACAAATATCTTTCACTGCACTAAAATACACATAATTTGAACTATAATCTTGACAAAAACCGGATGGATAATTTTCGGATGCGGATGTCTTCGTATCCGCATCCGTTTTTCGGATATCGGATATTTATCCGTTTTTCGGATGCGGATGCAGACGGATTTCGGATTTTTCGGGTATCCATTAATAGCCCTACTTTTGTTCTCACGATTATTGTTTCTTTCATAGTATTGTATTGGCTAAAAGTATGAAGTGGTTGTATTACCTTGTGAAGCGATGCTATGAAATGAAAGAACCTATTCTTTTTATTGGGTGAAACTGGAGGTGGGAAAACAACGAATGGTTGTTAGTGAGTGAAGGTAAATATAGACAACTTTTTGAGATGTACTTAAGACATTTGATGCTACTTTTTGGCATGTGTTGAAACATACATAATGGATATTATGTATATGTTTGATTATGTCCAATACGATGTCTATGGATATTTGGTATTTTTTATATAATACGTTATATTTTCTATTTTTCTTCGACACTTACATTGTTCATATTTTATGTGTTTAAAGAAAGTTCATTTTTGATATACTATTACTAAACCGTAATATATAGCGCTCTTGTATCTACACAATTTATAACGGCATATACACGTTGTAAACCGATTTAGAATATAGTATAACATGTCAATATATAGTGTTTATATAAGTGCTATAAATGTTGTTTATAACGGAATTGCATCGTTATGCCTAATTAAAATTTATAGAGGCCTATATGCACTATGAAAGCTTACTATTTTATAGCGGTTCTTTTTGTTATAAATACACCACTATTTTTTATCACGTGTCGATGTACAGCGTTTATCAAACTGCTATAGTTTTGTTTTATAGCGGTTGTATGCCGCCATTAATGACTCTTTTTGTTGTAATGAGGGATAAAACCCATTGGCTGCAAATGAATTTTGAAAAAAAAAAGCAAAACGCTAATGGACAAGTGAAGACTTATAAAGCAAGACTAGTTGCGAAAGGATTTCGTCAAATTCAATGTGTTGATTATGACGAGACCTGCAAGTTGTTAAGATCCATTTATGGAGTTGCACAAGCTTCAAGAAGTTGGAACAAGTGTTTTGATAAAGTAATCAAACTGTTTGGTTTTTATCAGAATGTTGAGGAAGTGTATCTATAACAAAAGGAATAGGCAAATGTTATCATATTCTTAGTGTTATATGTTGATGATCTTTTATTGATTGGCAGTGACATTTCATTTTTTAAATCGGTGAAAGATTGGCTTTCTAAGAAATTTTCTATGAAGGATTCGGGAGAAGTAGCCTATATATGCTAGGTATAAAGTTCTATAGAGATAGATCAAAAAGGCTATTAAGATTGTCTCAATCCCTATACATAGATGCCATATGAAAAAAGATCAATATGGAGAATTCCAAGCGTGGAAATATTCCAATGTAATCTGGAATTATCTTTTTTAAGAAAGATGTTCCTCAGACGGATGAGGAGAAAGAGTATATGAAGATGGTACCATATGCTTCAACGATTGATTTCATAATATATGCTTTGTACTAGACCGAATGTGGCATACGCATTAGGATGCATAAGTCGATACCATTCTAATCTGGGAGAAAAGAATTGGACGGCTATAAAACGTGTACTTAAGTATTTAAAAATGCTAAGGACTTATTCCTGATATATGGGAATCTAAGTATTTAATATCTGTATCGAGTATGTATTGGACAAGTACCGATATAAGATATTTTAAAATATCATGATAATATCGATAAAATATTGGACATGCCTAGAACATGTTATATATGACACTATACTATGTTATAATGTTACAATGATGTAAACTTTCTGAATTTTTGGATCCGTATTGCCAAATTACTACTGAACACCAAGTGCACATATTTTACAAATTGCATTATGTCTACTAGGATATTCTCTCTATAGATAACCTATTAAATACAAGTAATCAAATAAGTTCATAAAAACCGAGAAATATGTATAATGTTCTTCTTTATTATTTTCTTCATTTTTATATTGTATTCTTATTTCTTTAATAATCTTTATTAGTTTTTTCATTTTTTTTATATTTATAGTCTCTTCGTGTTCGTTTTTACTTAAATTATTCAACAAGTAAAGATTATTTAATACCGATTACTACTTTTAGCCCAATTTTTAGTGATATGTCAAATATAAAGATTTATTACTCTTGAACTTTTTGTTCCTAGTACATAAAAATGACTAAAACTAAAAAATGTATTTTCATAAGCTAATTCACAAACTAAAGATAGTGAACAAAGAAAATAACTAAATGAAAAGTAGGTCTTGCACTATCTTGTTTTTAATGCAACAATGTTCACACAAAATAAAACATGTAAAACAGTGGAATATGTAGGGTTTTTTATTATTGAAAGAACAATGAAAAAGACTAAAAAAATATGGTTAGAGCTAAAAAAATTAGTGCATTAAGAGTTCTAATATGGTTTACATATTGTCATTCACCATATCCTAAAAAAAGCATTGAGAACGTGAAAATATTTATTTTATTTTCTACAGCACTTAGAAAATAATTTATATTCTTAAAAAATATCGGTCGGTCTATATGAAATATCAGAGCGATATATCGATAAATATCATCTGTTATATAAGTAACGATATTTTAAGTGATATATTTGAAAAAAAATTATCGACTAAGGAGCAATTTGAGATATATTGGCAGTATGTCAACAATATACATAATATTAACTACATAGATGGGAATGGAAACCTCCTTATGAAAGGGTATACTAACTCTAGATTTTAGAGTGATATGGACGATAGTAAGTCACTATCGGGTTATGTCTTTACTATTAATAGTGGGGTTGTCATTGGAATAGTTCCAAACAAGAAACAGTAGCTGATTCCACGATGGAGGTTGAGTACATCACCATCAATGAAGCAGCTAAAGAAGCGTTCTGGATGCGCAGATATTTAAGTGAGATTGGAGTGCTTCCCAACATGGAGAATCCAATGGCATTGTTTCATGACAATAGTGCAATGATGCATATCATAAAGGAGCCTAGAGCATGCAAGAAATCACGACATATTCTTTGAAATTTCCACCTTATTAGAGAATTCTTTAAGAATAAAAAGATCATGATGCAAAGGGTAGATACCAAGGACCACATAATAGATCCATTCACGAAGGGACTAGCTCATTCAATTCTTGTTAAGATGATCGGACGGATGGGAATGAGATTCCATAATTAGCCCCAAGTGCAAATGGAAGATTAATAGAATTAGAGGTATGACCTAGGGGCAATTCTAAAATTTATTTTAAATTATATATTCTTTAATAAAATCTTGTTTGAAGTAAAAGATATTTTTCTTTTTGTTAAATACTTATTGTAAAGTTGTAACAACCCACTCCCTACTGTGCCTAGATTTTTGCTAAATCGAAAACCCAAGTACACCAAAGTACAAATCGTTGGTTTGGTATCCTGCAAATAAACAAATGAATACATATCAGAGCACTATTGATATAACTTACAGCGGAAAAATAGAATATAATAAGTCACAAAGTCGCTGACCAAGATTTGACACTTCTAATATCTAATGTCTTTGTCAGTGTCGAGCATGGATAATGAACATGATCATTCACTATTCCCGCCTTGTACCAGTTGTTGTTCGTCTAAGCTATCCGGTGGTTTTATGAGGAGTAGGTCAGAACAACGTTCCAGTAATTGGTAAACTATATACTTTATACATAACATTAAATAATGTTGATTGTCTTTTATTTCATGTTATGTCTTTTAGTTTTACTTAGTCGCTTCGACTCCACATAAGCGTGTGATATATCCTATCTACTCGTAGTAGATTATAACTATGTATGTATGTACAAATATAAGTACCATGATCCCCCATTGGACCTAGATACTATCCCCTCCTAGTATCTCTATATCAGCACACCAGTAGGATCCATCATCCTTGCTGCATCACAATCTCATCGCCGTGCATACCGACGAACTCTCGTAGTGTCTACTAACAATTTTACAATAGTTTAGCCGTACTGAAACTTGCATTTTTGGGGATTTTTTTATCTGTTTCTCGATTGTAGACTCAGCTCTACAAACTATAAATATGGTGGATTCGGCCCCACCGACTATGGACTCAGCTCCACATACTACCTTATGCACGATTTAAAAGGTCTCCTTAATATGGCTAATTAGCCTTGCCTCCTAACAAACAAACTAGTAGACAACGTGACGATGCATGCCCTACAGTGGTCCGTACATTAGTAGGCAGTGTAGCCCATAGGTGTAACCCTTGTCTTTCTTGTTGATCGCTAAGGACTAATGACATTCTCGATCTATGTATAGCCCTAGTCCTTTATTTGGTACCAACACATGCCGACATAATGTCGTTCTTCGCTCATCATCCGATTTAGATTTCCTATGGAAATCAGGGCAATATCCCCTTCGCTATTATTGAAGCAGACTCCTCTATCTATTGAGGTATTCTATCATATATACACAAGCTTATACTCTCTCTAGATCATATAGTTGGTTATGTCTTACATCAGTATAATGTACACACAACTGCTTGTAGCCCCTTGGAGTGGGCCGACTTCTATTGTGTAACACTACTAACCTCGCATTCCAACTCATACTAATGATTAGTGTCATTCTATTCATACAATCATTTAGTAACTGCAATATTACACAGCCGTCATAAACGCAAACTTAAGGCTACGAATATATATAACATATACATTTATATATCCATTCATCATTTCTTTATCATTTTGCCTCTACAGTTTATTATTTACCACAAGCCTTTACTTTATTATGCGTTTATATCTTGCTTGCTTTAGGGTTATTGATTGGTTCCTTTTTAAAAGATTTATAATGTCTTTTCTATCCATTTACCCTTTTTCACCATTTTCTATTTTTATTCTCTTTTTACCCTTTTATTTGTTCTAGCCTAAGCTTACATATCTTTTTATTTAATTCCTACCTTTATTATATCGCACATCTTTTCTTTTAGAATGTTCTTGTCACATTTGTATCTCGTTATATAACACTTGGGAGTTTTTTGCATTTTAATGCATTGGAATTACGTCTCTGCCATGGAAATGTTAACACTATATATTTCTATATCTTATCCAAATGGAAAGTTTGTGTAGTGTGTGGAATTACAAAGTATTATGTTTTTGTAGTTATTGAATTAGACAGTACAAAATACGGTAAAATTCTTATTTTTTGCATCTCTTTCTTTTTAGGTGTGTGCCTCGTCAATTTAAAAGATGCACTTTTATTTATTTTAAAATTGATAATGTATAGAAATTCAAATTGCAACATCTTAGATTCCAAAGAATTAAAATACCACTTAAACCCCTAATATTTTATTGTGATTTCCTTATTTTTTCTTATTTTTCAATATCCATTTTAAGTAACAAACCTGGAATTATTACATCATTTATAAATTTATGGACTATTGTTATTCGATAATAAATTTAAAGATTCTTAATACCTAAATCTTTTCTGGATTTACATCCATATAACATATAGATATATCAAGTTAATAATTACAGTATATATAGGCAGAGTTTATAATTTCACTGCGTGTGTATAGGTCTAGCCTATAACTCCAATTTACATTTCAGACATATAGGAATAGATCTGCATCGATATAAATCTAATATTATACAAAAGTGTATAATTATTCTCGCTCATCTTTTTAGCTTTTCAAATCTCCAGATCTAATCCTTGTCATTCCACTTTGACTTCATTTTCACCCTATTTGGATTTATACACCACAAGCGTATATAGATTTATTAGAGATTTAGACTAGAAAAGAGATTTGGAATTTGATTTGTATTTTAGATTCGAAATTACAATTTACCTTGGCTTCGACGATTTGATTTGCAACTATTCTCCTTCTCCGTCATCTTCTACAATTCTCCAATTGTGTATAGTGAAAGTGACTAAGGATCGTATAATATGAAATATTAACTAAGTTATCTAGTAGTGCGGAATATAAATAAAAAGTAAATAATATAGTAAATGACACCAGAGATTTTTGTATTGGTTCGAACTTTCCGTTCTACGTCCAATCCTAGACTACTTCTAGAATTCAACTATAAACCCTCACTTAACCCAGAAGAACATGTATTATACCGCCTGAGCAATCGAACAAGATTTTAATCGCTTAAGGACCATAATAGGACTTCAACCGCCTGAGCAACCAAACAGGACTTGCTAATACAAACAGTAAAATTACTTCTGACTGAATATGCTCTTGAGTAGCACTGATAAGTCAATAATGTACACCTTTCCTATAATCTTCTTCTTTGTGGTATATAGTGTAATTCGTGAAGATAGGAAATTTATTTAATCACTAGTGAAGTTTTTCTTGAATAAACAAGTGATTAGAATGAGAGTATTGAATGCCAATGGCAAGATAGACAATAAGAATGAGAAAATAGAATCAGAATTAGGTGATTAAAACAAGTGATTTTATGGCTATATATAGTGTTTAAGAGTTGCAACCGATGGTGAAAAGTAGTCATGAAAGAATATGGATGCAACTCTTGAATCAAGAGTTGTTTCTCTTTATTGAAATGAAGTGTCTTTTCAGAATATAACCATTATGAAGATTTAGCCGTCTGAATAGAACAAATCAGCTAGATGAATGGATTAAAATTTGATCCAGCAAAGAAACGGTTCAAAAATGACCCAATTTAGCCAGCTGAAATAGCATGGTCAGCCGTTTGAATATTAAATTTAACTTGTGCACATGCATAGTTTCAGCCGGTTGAATTATGTTGTTCAGTCGGCTAAATTCTGTTGATAAATAAAAGTTATCTTTGCTCATTTGATTAGAGCACTTGCTTTCTGAACTAGTGACCCGGGTTCAAGCCTTGCTCCATGCATTTTTTGAAAACTTGATTTTCATTTAAAATATGATTTCACCAATGCCTCGAGTTCGACTTGCTTCATATATTATTATATATATATATTTATTTATTTTTTAAACTTTTATTGCTTTTATAAAATGTTTCGAATGTGTATGAATATGTGTGTATACCACTTTGGAACGATTTTAACATCTGTAACTCTAGACATGACACTCTATGACTAATAATACTTTGTTTGTCACCTTCGTCTTGTCTCTATCGTATATATCTCTTCTTGTATCTCCGTATATACACTTTTATCCTCTTTTGTTTTGTGTATCTTCATCTTGAACTTATTTGTTTGTCTCTTTTCAACAGTCATGTACCTCCAAGTTAGCTTAGAGGTTCTTTGGCATAACTGTACAGTTGTTGTCATTAAAATCCAGCAATAGAGGTTCGAACGTATATATGTATAAGCTGGAACTAATTTAAGAATTTAGAAATTTGTGGAGAAGAGAAAATGGCAGAGCTCCAATATCACTTTGAAATATAAGTTTAGAAGTGAGGGTCTAGGTCTATATTTATAGGGTTTCAAATCAATGCATGTTGTTCGATAAAACTGAATTAAATTCGGGCCATTTTGGCCATAGTTTACTGTTGTTTTTAATCTGGCAACGGTCGATCGTTCATGACCTAGGGTTGACTGCTACCAATCGACCTGGGTGCATCTTTAGTCTATTAGCCATTTATTTAAGCGGTGATTAATTGGCCTGCGTGATTTTTTTAATTTTTTTGTTTGTTTTGAACGATTATGTTTGTTTCATTCCTATTAAATCTGATTGCAATAATTTGTTTCCATACACACATACACATGTGTGTGTGTATTCTACATATATATATTCTTAGATTTGATTTAACATTAACCTTTCTAACGTCCAAATTTCCATTATCGTTATTAATTAACTTTTATTACCATAATTACATATATAATAATTTCTAATTAAAAAACTTCAAACAATAATAACTTTTTCATTTAAACTCTGATCGTAAAACATTATATATATGAAATTTGATCAGAAAATTGCCACGAACCCAATGATGCAAGTTTTATGGCCAAATTCTGACGTTTGTAAAAATTTCATTTTTCGACGTTATTATTTATTAATAATTGTCGTGAAATCACGGGGTGGTACATTACCCCCCCTAAAAGAATTTCGTCCCAAAAATTCCTTAAGGGCTCAATCCTGTAACATAATGTACATCCATTCTAAGCAATAAATCAATTAGTGTGCAAACAACTTTGCAATCAATTGTGTACCAATGCATGGTATATCATAATATATATGATATGTATGAAGAATAATTCGAATCGACGCCTCTTATATGAATGCATTATTTTAAATCAATTTTGAAAATATGATACAAATATCCTAAGTATACTGGCAGTTCTATATGTATGAAAATTTTTAAAATCAAAAACCTATTTTTGCATCTAAATTTTTCCATACATCTACGAATAGAAGTATAGTTTAACCAATTTTTCATCCAATTCCTATCATCCAAAATCTTAGAACACATCCAGATTTTAGAAAATCCTGTTTTTTTAAACCTATTTTTCATTATGCCAGAAAAAGGGTTTAGATGGAAAATTCCATATTTTCAACTTTTTTCTCCTAGGTATCCAACTTCCCACTGTACTTTAAAACTTTCTCTTTTACCCTTAATTTTTTTCCAACTCTTCCAAGCACAATTTTCATAGTTAGCTTTTATCTTGAAATTTTAAAACATGGTTTATTTCAAAAGTCAACTTTTTGTTCACATATCGAAATGGCATACTGGAAAAGATTCCATAGTTAAAACAGCTTCCTCGTCACTAATCGTATTTTATTTTAGTGCCATTTTTTCGCATAGTAAAACTCATACTAGCTAACCCATCAATTATTCCCCATGCTAAGTATATGGCATTCCGAAAACTGAAATTTTCTTCTTTTCATCTCAAAAATCCTTTTATATAACTTATTTGAAATATCGATACAAATTTTAAACTTTTCATCACAAAAAATTTCAAAACTTTTCATTAAGGTATTTTATTTTCCAAAACCTAGAATTTTGAACAGAAATTTTCAAAAGTATACACATTTCAAAATAAATTATGCCATATCTCACGAAATCGGGGTTTAGTTAATAGCTTAACATCCATAATGGACTTCACCTAATTACGCGATAAAATTTTTAATTCCAAAACTTTTCTTTTATTTATAATAACAACCAGCACAAAAGTTCATTTATAAATTTTAGCTTTTAAGGTACAGGAACATTGACTCGTGGCTACGCAACATTCTCTCCTTGTCCTCCATGTGATGAAATTTATTTCATGAATTTTTTTGGGGACTTAAAATCATATTTCATTTTTATCTTAGTAGCTAATTAAATAAATTTTTAATTTATTTTATGCTTCCAGCCTTTTAGTATTTTTTTGCATTAGTTAAGTGTTTTTCCTGAAATTTCTTTGTCTTATTGTTTTCTCATAATATTATGGTCCACACAAAAAACACATATAAAAGGAAACATATCGATAACATCGTACGTGTTTTATATTATCAAAGATAATTAATGCTTACAACCCAAACCTTAAAGAAATAACTGCTAGAAACTGTCCTTCAATATCAACAGACACTAAGGATGTTGTGGCTCTATCGCTACATACTTAAATTAAATGGACATTTCTAGCATGTCATCCTTCTACAACCCACATATCTTAACTTCTTCTATGACTCCTGATGAATAAGGTCTATTCATTACTTCCATCACCACACCAATTATGGAATAAATTATGCATCTCTACACCGTGGTGGATAGAAAATACAAACTATGCACAATTCGAATAACTCATTGGCAACTGGCTTAATGGAATAACTTCTCCACATATTGCCTTCCTTAACTTGAGTCTACCAATGCCCTCTATGTATGTTTTCCATCTTATTACCCTTTGTTACTATCTTCCCTTAATTCCAATCTCTTGATAGTATTCTCAAATCTTGGTATTTACTTCATTTACTGTTGATCTTTCCTAAAGCATACTCTTGAACACATAGAAGTATACTTTAATATCATTTATCGTTCCTTTGCGGGTTCTTTTATGGCTTACACACATGTCTAACAAAACATTCATAGGTTCTCATCAATTTTCCTTGCACTCTAGAGAATTCCTTATTGCTACTCTATGAGCAGTCTTCGCTATTTTCTTCATAACCTTACCTTTTACCACGTCTTACCTAGGCAATCATTGATATCTACTCCATATTTAAAATTTTGGTTGGTCTTTGCTGATTTTTCTACAAAATTAAAAATTAAAAATTTTAAAGTATTTTAATCCTAAAACTTTTATCTTTAAAAGTACAACTTAAAAAGTTTTAGCAAATTCAAAAATAACTTAGGGTCTTAACTTTTAAAACTATTTTTTTAAGTTCTTTCCTTTTAGTGACCTTTTTCAATTTTTACTTCTTAAAAATTGGGATTTTTACTCAAACCATTTATTAAGTTTTCCTTTCTAAAACTCATTTGTTACATCAAAGCATATTTTCAAGAATGCACTTTACGATACTTCTAAAACAAATTTTATAATTTTAAACAATAAAAGCCAGAGTAGATAAAAACAACTCTCATTTTATCATTTTCTTATTACTCAAACTATCTCCACTTCCAATTCATGGCGAAGTCTCTAATATCATGTGAGGGGGACTTTTAAAAGATACTTGCAGTAAATGTGCACAATAATGGAAAATGTCCATTTTTCTTTGTTTTGCCTTTAATTTCCTATGTTGCTTCTACTTAGATTACTAGCATTATTTTTAACGTAATCTCTTACCATTATTTCTAATCACCAAAATTATTTTATATAATTTCCTAATATTGTTTTTATTTATATTTTATAATGTTATCCCTATTAATTTTTTTTTACCTAAACTACACTTATTTAAATTGTTTATCATTCTATAGCTTTCCTCTCAATTAACTATCATTCTTATCGATTATTGCAGTGCATTCGCCTACTACTTTGTCTTTGGGTTCTAATCTTCTTTGTCGTTCTTTTTACCCCTTCAACTTAAACCACTTCAGATTGTCCACCCCTAAAAATAATTTATCTACTTAAAAAGGTTTCATCTTAGAAAAGTCAACGAACTACATACGCTTTACTATATTTATTTTTCAAAAGAATTAAACTTTATAACCATTTATTGTTATTTTTGGTTAAACAAATTTTAAATGTTCTACTAAAACTTTTTATTTAACATTACATGGTTATTTATATATTTTTTTTGAAAATTTAATATTTATTAAGTTTTCAAAAATAGAGCTTTTCTACCTTCAAATAATTCCTTTGAAAATCAATCCAAACATATTATATATACATTCTCAAAATTTTATATTAAAATCATTTCATATGGGATCAGACTCAGAGTGGATTTTATTCGTCCATTCTTTTGGACTTCTTTCTTTCAACTTGTTGACTTACCTTCTTTCAAATATTAAAAATCCCACTATCATCTTGAATTGAGATTACTTCACACCTTCGAAATATATTGCTTTCAGATTTCTACAACATATGCATCCTTATAATTACCTTATTTGGATATGTTGTACATCATCAATCGGCATCATATGAGGATCTATGTGTAGCATCGTTTTTACCCTAGAGGGAGGGTGATAGGGTGATACTAATAATAATAAAATTAATGCAGAAATAAAAATCAATAGCTGAAAATAATGTAGAAGAGATCACACACAAATTTACCCAGCTTCGGCAAAATCCTGCCTACGTGTTGCCCCTAAGGTTTCTACTAGAAATTAAGTAGTCAGACGCTTACACACATAAATTTGCGACACCCGCTAATGACTAACCTAACTCTACGCTCAAAACCCTGCCACAACTTAGCCACTGAGTTGCGAATTCTCGAACTACACCACCGTAGTTCGTAACCTAGTCACACGACTAGAGAGTTACACAACTTTAAAAAGGAAAATTACAAAATAAATAAAACAAACTAAACAAAACCCTATTTTAATACTCAAGCCCAAAATAAAATTAGAGTCGGTCCAATTGTAATTAAAAGAAGACTTCTTCTTTTTATATTTCTCGTGTAATCTTATGGCCGATTCCTTCTTCATTCCTCTTTCACAAGCAAGGGTTTTGCTGTAAAACTGAAGTCGCCACCTTTTTGTTATGATCAATCGAAGTACGCTTCTGCTTCTGGTTGCTTCGTCAATCGATTTGCTTGAGTTGCTCTCGGTAGCTTCAATTTGATTCGAGTTCGAATGACACGAAATTGGTATGTGCTTTATGCTTTTGTTTTACTTATTGATTTGCTTAAACTCGAATGATTCTATTGCCGATGATGATGTAGGAATTTATAGGGATTAAAACCCTATTTTATCGTTCGTATAATTTGGTTTGAATTCTTCAAAAAAATTGTTCGGCCATTCGATTTTGCTTGAATGCTTGTGATGTTTCTGACTTCGTTCTATCTCTGATATTGTTTGATTTTCTCTGAGTTGGTTTCGATCTTTTCTCCTATGATTTCGGCATCGTGAATTTTGAGATAAACTTGACTTCGACTTGTTCAATTCCTTTCTGCTTTGACTTGTTCATGTGTTAGTATACATACGAATTTGAAATGTCTTAGAATATGTTTAACCCCTGTTGATTTTTATCTCGGCCTTGACTCATCGAACTGCTTCTTTTTTGTTACTTTGACTTCATATATATTTTTTGAATATATTCACTGGTTGACAAGTTCAAAACTACTGCTGTTAATAACTAGACATGGTAGCCTTGCATTCCACTCTATTGCATATGTATATACATGTTGCTTCACTATTTTGAAACATTTAAACTGTATATATTTGTCACTGCATATAAACTTGTACATGTGTAGAGCTGTTGTCCTGTTTCATATGAATGTAGTCTTCATTGGTCTTGTCTTCATGTTGCTCTGAGTCTGCACTCTGGTTGTTCATGCCTCTGACCTGAAATATGTGTATGTACTTATATGCATATGTGCATACATATGTCACTTTGCTTGCTGCTTCACTGATCTGGTGCATTGTGGTTTGGCATTTCATTTTGATCTTTGACTGGTTGCATGTGTGGATTTGCATTCATGTTGAATTCCATTGCTATGTTGGTTGAAGTCTGATTCAATATGTTTTGCTGTTTTATTACATGTAGTTGCATATACACATGTCTGCACTTGGTTCGAGCATACTGGTGTGTTCTTGTTATTATGTTCTGGTTTGGTTCATCTGAGTATTGTATGCAGCCTTGTTAGCCTTGCATGTTTGTGTGAGTTTTGCATTCACCACTTTGAGTCACTTCGAGCCCCTGTGCATTGAACTTGTATATGTCTTATGTAGATTGATCTATGTACTCTGGCATCATTGCGAAGTCTTGTTGCATTTTGGTGTTGAGGCTTTGTTTTTGAATATTTTAAGTGGTTGCACTTTAGTGTACAGTCATTGTTGTATGTGGTTCCAGAGTTGCTTCAAGTTAATCTTGAAACTGTTGTCACCTATGTATATATGTATGTTGGTCTGCTTCGAGTTAGGCCTGTCAATGGATACCCGAAAAATCCGAAATCCGTCCGAGTCCGTATCCAAAAATACGGATATTATCCGATATCTGAAAAGCGGATGCGGATATCCGATATCCGAAAGAGATTTCGGATGCGGATACGGATATAAGTATATCCGTATCCGAAAAACATCCGTCCGATCTGAAATTAATTATAATAAAAATTGTTATTATTATTGATTTATTATTTAAAGATACCCATAAGTTATGGTTAAAATTTATTTGGAAATTAAAGGCCAATGGCCCAAGCCCAACAAACAAACCCTAAGTAGGCAGGCGGTAGCACTACTTCAGTATTCACTTCAAACCCTCAATTAAGTCAATTCATTTTCGTTTATTCTTATTTCATCTCAATTCTTATAGCCGCTAATAAAAGAAATATCAAACCCTAAATCGCAATAGCCCTAAATCGACGAAACAACCCATCACTCTAACGTCGCTCCGCCTCGTAGCTTCTGCTTCGGTTCGAAACTCCTCACCTCGCCGCTCCGCCTCGCAACAATTAGGTGAATATTCAATCATGTCTTATTTCTATATTAAGGTTCACTGTAATAAATAATGCATACCAAAGATACTAATATTCACTTAACCATTTTATGTAGAAAGATGTTAATCAGTACACACCTGTGAAATCTGAATTATTACAATTTGCTTGAGATAACTTTTGTTTGTCTAGTAATTGTCTTCGCCACTTCTTTTGGTCTTAAATTCCATGTATATGGTGTTTGCTACATCCTATCAAACTATGTTTGGAATATTTAACTGTAGAGACTGGTAAATCTATGGAGTATGAACTAGCATAATAGCGGTCTACAATAAAATCTGTATTCTATTAGATTTAGAGACAGTTGAAATTGCAATACCCGAGTCTTTTGATAGCTCTGCTTTTAGTGACTGCATACGAATATACAATAAAATTATTTTGCTTATGTATTTCATACACTTGGGTTTATACGTAAGAGTTTGAGATGTGCTTGGTATGTAGGTTACTTTAAATCATTTATATTAAGCATATCCTTGTTTACTTTTTTTCGCTAATTAAATATGAATGTGTACATGTAGAATCTAAATATTGAATTCTAAGTTACATGAGAATCGTGCCATGTAAGTTGACACTGAAAAACCATCTCACAATGGCTAATAATTTGATCGATAGTGTCAATGATGTTTCGGTAGAAACGTCTATCTGATGACAATGAAACATAACATGAGAGTTAAATTGGACATGATTCTAAGAGTTATTAAAGATAGATGTTTCTGGAACTTTTCGAGATGTATTCCAACTCCATGCTCGTAATTTTTAGGTGGCACATTAAGAAACTTGGTGCTTGTATTATGTATAGGAATTATTTATCACAATTTAATACTTGCTTGTTTCACTAAGTAGGCAAAGAGGTTGACTGAATTCCTCTCATTAGTTATTTAAGCTATAGAAAATCAAGAGTGCATAACAGATATGGAATACATTTTACTTCCTTTATTCAAGTTTTGATATCTGTTAATTTGGTGAACCAGTGGCATTATTAAATTGATGTATGAGTTACTAATATACTCAAGCTACTTATTATGATAACACGTGATGGAAAACTGTTGAACTAGGCACATAAGACCTATGTTTTTTTATTTGATGCTACAAAGTATCGAAATTAATCTGTTTAATCTTCCTTATAATTGTTCTATGAATATTTACAGACTTTTAAAAATGGAAAACACCTCGTCAAGTTGTAGCAGTAAATCTGTTGCATGTGCTGCATCAAATGCTTGTGTCAAAGTCAAAGATAACATAGTTGTGCTAGAAACCACGGACTCTAGTGCGCCACCAACTCAAATTATTCCAGCTAATGAAGAAATATCTGCACCTTTGAATAAAAAACCCTTGAAATCCGAGGTATGGAAAGATTTTGATAGAGAAGTGTTAGAGGGTAGTAATTATGTTAAGGCAACTTGTAAACATTGTTTAAGGATATTCAATGGAGCCACTTCACTGGGAACAACACATTTGAAAAATCATATAAAAGTTTGTCCCAAAAATATGACCAATAAAATATTATCTGAACAACAACTTTTGACTACTAAAAAGTCTCCCAATAAACCATTCAAATTAGCTAGTTGGAAGTTTGATCAAAATAGGACTCGAATGTGTTTTGCTCGTATGATTGCCAAACATGATTATCCATTCAATATGACTAAACATGTTTACTTCCAAGAATTTGTTAAGAGTATTAATCCAACCGTTAAGCTCTATTCTAGAAATACAGTCCGTTGTGATGTGTTGAAACTTTATGCTGATATGCGAACTGAATTACAGTAAATGTTTGATAGTTTGTCTACTCGTGTTAGTCTTACTACTGATTTATGGACATCTGAACATCAGAATATAGGTTATTGTTGTATAACTTGTCATTACATTGATGATGAATGGAAATTGCAAAAAAAGATAATTGCTTATCATGAAATGCCTTCTCCACACACTGGAGTTGCACTTAGTGCTGCTCTTAAAACAAAACTATTGCATTGCAATTTAGATAAGAAATTATTTTCAATTACTGTCGATAACGCATCTAATAATGATGTTATGATAAGAGATCTCAAGGCATGGTTAGATGGTAAAGGGGTCTTGATTTCAAATGGTGATTTGTTTCATATGCGTTGTTGCACTCATGTCTTGAATTTAATTGTGCAAGATGGGTTAAAAGCCGTACATGGTCTTATTATGAAGATAAGAGAAAGTGTTAATTTCACAAAGTCTTCACAGTCTAGAAAACAAAATTGGGAAAACGCATTGGCACAAACTAGATTAGTTGGAAAAGGTGTTTCTTATGATGTTCCAACGCAATGGAACTCAACATACCTTATGCTTGAAAGTCCGTTTGAAGTGCGTCTCGCGTTTGAGCGATTAGTTGAGTTAACTTCACATTATATAAGTTTGCCTTCTAGAGAAGAATGGGAGATAGGAAAAGAAATTTGTGAATGTTTGAAAATCTTTTATGATGTAACTCTCAAATTTTCGGGTGTTAAATATCCAACAGCGAATTTGTATTTTAAAAGCGTGTGTGATATTTATGAAAGTATTACTAGTTGGGAGCTAAGTGAGCATGATTATATTTGTTCCCTGGCACAAATGACGAGAGTTAAATTTGAGAAATATTGGAAGACTTGCAATTTAATGATGAGTATTGGAATGGTTTTCAATCCTCGTTATAGAATGGCTTACATTGAATTTTTCTATGATTTGATTTATGGGGAAGATGCACAAGTTCATGTTAGGAAAATCAATGATTATTTGAAATCTCTTTTCTATTTATATGAAGAAGAAAGTGCATCCTATAAAAATGAATCTTCTTCTTGTGCATTGGATGATAATGTTAATCATGGTTTAAAAAAGAGAACAAAAATGGATCTTAAGTGGAAGAATTATAGAGAACAAAAAATTGGAAGTTTGCAAATTTCAAAGACCGAGCTTGACAGGTATTTGGAAGATGAATTATTGCCGATGGATGAGGATGACGACAACTTTGATATTTTAATGTGGTGGAAAACAAATTGCCCTACATTTCCTACTCTCGCAAATATTGCTCATGATATTTTAGCCGTTCCCGTTTCTACCATAGCATCTGAATCATCGTTTAGTAGTGGTGGTAGATTGATTACCGAAAATAGATCCTCATTATCTCCTGACATAGTGGAAGCATTGAGTTGTATTAAGGATTGGTTACCATCGGACATAGGTTAGTTATTATTTACATACTAAAATTATTTTAGAATTTTAACCATTTAATATAATTAGTCTTTTTACTTAACAAGTAAAGATATAGAGCTTGTAGATGAAGCATCAGCCCTACCATAAACTATCCATCGCACAAGGTAAAAATGTAGAGCTTTTTTTCATCTATGTGCTGCTGCCGCAACAACATAAAGTGCTTGGTGCTGCTGTTGGCAGCAGCACTTGGTGCTGCTGCTGCTGCAGCACCAAGTGCAGCAGCACTTGCACCAAGTGCAGTAGCACTTTCTGACAACAGCACTTGGTGTTGCTGCTGCAGTACGTCCAGTGCAAAATACAATATGAGTTTGAAGTTTGATTTATTGGATCATATTTTTGCTATGTTTTGTTTTATAGGATCGTGTGGAAAGCTCATGAGTTTGAAGATAGAGCAAAGAATTGGATGTTTATCCTTCACTTTTGCAAATAAATCGAATGCTTATTCGTCACCTTAGCTATGTTTATTTAGGTTTTATGGTGAATTATTTAAATTGTATAAGCTAATTATATGCATTTTATAACTCTATTATGATTTTGTGTGGATTGTTTGTTGTTAACTTGGAAACTGAAATATATTAGTTTGTCGATTGATTGTTATTTGAATGCTATGAATTGTAATTTTTTTGATCAAAATTTTCATTATATCATAATTCTAAATCTGGTTTTCGGATGCGGATTTTCGGATATTCAGAAATATCCGCATCCTCTTTTCGGATGCGGATATTTACGGATATCTGAAAATATCCACGGATGCGGATACAGATGTTAATTTTTGAATATCCGTGGATATCGGATGCGGATGCGGATGTAGATTTTAATTTTTGGATACGGATGCGGATATAGCCATATCCGCATCCATTTGCATCCGTTGATAGGCCTACTTCGAGTTATGTTGATCTGCACTATATCTTGGTTGAGACTTCACTCGTGCACTGGTCTTGTCTGGTTTCCACTACATATATATATATATATCTGTGTGTGTGTGTGTGTGTGTCTACTTGTGTGTTCACGCATGTATATATGTATGTTGTGATGCCTTGTTCTGCTTAATGCTCTGTTGTCACCTCTGTTGCATTGTCTCTTCATATGTTTGCTGAGTCCTTTATATACACTTTGTCATTGTGAAGTTTGAAGTGATCTTGTTATTGCATTGTAACTTGCATTCTCTGACTTGCTGGTTCACTGGAAATCTGGTTTTCATGTTGTACTGGCCTCCTGTAGACTTGAACTATAGCTCTTACATTTGTCTTGTACTTGATTCCATTTAACATGTATGGTGGTCTTCATGTTGCATTGCTAATTGGAGTCTGATGTTGCATTTCATTTTCATATGATAGTCTGAAGTGATTCATGTCTCTTGTTCTCGTAGTCTTGGTTCTGTTTGAAGTTGAAGTTTTCATATCACCACTGCTACTTGAATTTCATAAACATGTCTGGTTGTATTGAGTCCAAACATTTCTGTGTATTGAACATGTTCATTTAAGTCTGCACTTTGTTCCGATTTGGTTTGGATTTGAATCTTTGTACATGTCTGAAATTATTCACTTGTGTCTGGTTTCATATGCAATTTTGGTCTGGTACACTTTATGTTGAGTTGCCTTACATGTACATCATGTATGGTGGCAAGTTGTTTTCATTTGAATATGTCTAGTCTTTATGTTGTACATGTTGAAAGTGAATACTTGCATATGAACTTGGTTTGAGTTCCGAACCTTGTTTTCACTCTAAGTATTGTGAACTGCTTTGATCTAAGTTATTTTCTTCGGGATAAGCTTGGTGTTTTCATGTTTTGAACTGGTGTGGTTTTCTTTGTTTCATGTGCAATGCCCTAGTGCCATATGTATTGTCATGAATTTGGATGCCTCTGTTGTGTGCTTTGTTGAAATTCAAGATGCTACGGTAGTGCACATGTGTACATGTACACATGTGTATATGCAGGCTCTTGTGCATTTAAAACTTTGTGACTTGTTTTCGTATTGCACCTGAGTTGAATCCAGCCTAGGCTCGTGTTTGACCTGTGCTCACCTTCCCTACAATTTTAACAAGCAAGTGTATATCGGTGTGCAAGTCCTTGTGGCATGTACAGTGATACACCATGCATGTCACAAGTTGTCCATGTAGGATGAATTCAAAAGAAAATAAATTACGAACAACCCAAATAACTGAGGCAAATAACATTTTCAAAACACACACTTCATTTTGAACTGCAAAATATTTCTTTTTCAATTTTACTGAGTTAGTGTTTATTTTGCAGATAGTTCAGATGCTGGATTTAGGCTGGAACAAAGTTGAAGATCAAATAGAGTGTTGAGTGACTTATGTAGTGAGGTGAACCATGTATGAAAAAATTGTATATTGAAAATTGTGTTATAATAGAAGTTGTATTGTAATTGAAAATGTATAAATGTAGTGAGAGCTCAAATTTTTACTATTTGAATTTGTAATAAAATATTTATTTGAATAAAATATCTGTTTGAATTTGAATACTGAGTTATTTATTTTATTCAACAAATATTTATTTAATTATGTGAAAAAAATAAAATAGTACAACAACAAATACATTTAAACGAATATATCTATGTTTATTATCATCAAACAAAAATCATATACTAGCATATTCTACAATCTCCCCCTTTTGATGATAACAAACATATATTAAGATTTTGACTCTATTAAATGTATTTGGTTTTGATAGATTCTATTAACTCTCCCTATTTGAATGCTCCCCCTACAATAAAGCTCCCCCTACATAGATGCGTGTAGTTAAAACTAAAATTTTTATTAAAAATAACTTTGAATAAAAACACTCTCGAATATTAGTAAGGATATCGCTCAAAAATCAAAATCTTAACCTCTCTCCCCCTTTTGTTATCATCAAAAATAATAATAGTAATTGAAATAGCTACGATTTTGATTAAAAGTATAAAATCAAATCAAGAGGGAAATATTAATTCCAAATTCCAATTAATCAAACAAAAATCATAATATTTTATTAATTAGAAACAAACTCCACTTTAGAGAAATGGTAGGATTATGGAAAATTTTATATAGTGACAAGAGTTTGATATTTCGATAAAGGAATAATTTGTTCATTTTCCCTTTTCAAATATTATACAAAAAAAATGTAAAGCACTTACTAAACATGCATAACCGTTAGGACTTTTAAATTAGGTTAGTAGTTACCCTTTTAAAAAAAAACAAATATGTCAAGTATTTTCTAACCATGCATAACCGTGAGGACTTTTAAATGAGATTAGAATATACTTGATATTTATCCATTACTTATATGCGTCCCATCCATGCATAACCGTGAAGACTTTTAAATGAAAATGGAAGTCCATATATAGGAATTCAAGTAATTCACCCATGCATAACCGCGAGGACTTTTAAATGAGAGTGAATATTTTATGTAACGCTTCGATTTTTCGACGCTCGAAAATCGACATTAATACGTCCACTGTATCAACTACTGAGCAATCGAATACCGGAAAACCGAATTGTTATGGAGAAAAAGAAGAGGTAAAAGAAGATAGAAGAAAAAGAAAGAGGAACAACAGAAAAACACAGAACAATATCAGAATCTCACATTCTCAGCGGAACAACATATAATAGATAAATGAATAATCTTTAAATCAAAGAACTATATCATTTTATACTTTACATTATCATCAGAGTTTACAACAACGATATACAACACAACTGGACAGTTATATAAACTTGTCCTCATACAAAATACACAGCGGAATAAATAATATCATATACAAGTGATACGTCTCGCTATCCAGCTCGCCACTAAGCTCCACAGCATCTCCTGAATCCAGAATGACCTGATAACCTGACTCTAGACTGCCCGTGTGGAAATTGGTGGGCACCCAGAGTTTAGGAAGGAAACAATAAACTCCAGGTCAGTCATGGGACTGGTGTGAGAACTTAAAACAGTTTATCTTCACAAAGAAAATAAAACAATTTCGCAATGCTTTTGAAAAATAAAACTACCATAAGACCTCCCGCCACACACACAATGCAAATGCAGAATTGGAGGAGATTTCTTCTTATGATAGTCAAAAATGCTTACTACGCAAAACAAATCCTTTTGATATTATTATTAGTGCATAGTACAGAAAACATTTCGAAATTATAATATTAATCTTAACCAGCATACAACCATTATTGTATGCCTACTATAGCTACCATCTAAACAGTGGTGACCACCATAAGTAAATGGCAGGTTCTACAACTAATACCGTACAAGGTTCGTACTGAGATTTGGATTTCCAACAAATGGTCAGGCAAAGTAACTTCCTTACACCGAAATGGAAACGCCTTTGGAAAGACGTCCCCGAGAACCTAACTGGATCTCTGCAAACACAATGCCGACGCTACCTCACGCTATACAGCTGTAACTAGGTAGCTAACACACAAGCTATGCCATCCCCCGGTCATTACCGACCTTTATCTGAGGATCCTCAAAGCAACAACCACAAAGTATAATAAATTTGCAGCATCAACATAGGTAAAATATCTGGGCTCCATACCATGATATCACCTTTTATCCAGAAGGAAATGACATACTCCAGAGGTGCTACCCCCAAATACCTTTGCCACAACATTCCTGTTTCAACCATTACCGGGTTGTGAGGCTCGACGAAGTCTTTTTCACAAAGCCACGCTTTGATCAACAAATAATCAACAGCACTTCGTATGCCACATTACCAAATTGGGAGTGTATCACTAGTAACCATCAACTACATAACCTCTGAGCTCGTACGTCTCAGAGAAGGGTGTTAAGCTAAGAGAATAAATTCTCCGCCACCAACAGAAATGTATTTGATAGAAACCAGCTTTACATCTCAAAGTGTAATGTCCGACACACATCCATACAAGTCCGTTCCAGGTTCGAACAGAACCGAAGGCACTTCCAAAGAAGCCCTTGCAATCCGAATATTCACTAATCACGTCCGGACTTCCCATCACAAGAATAGTGATATAAATCTCTATACCGGATCAACTCGATGCAGAGACATTCGACAGGTTGTCCTTCCATTTTCGAAAATATCCGGTCTTCACCACCGGTCTTCAATACGATCCATATCGTCGTATCACTAATTCGGAATGGGTTATATGACACAAAGGTCTTTTCCCGGCTAACCCGAATAGTGAGCGTTTGTTATAAAAACAAATCAAGTGTCTTATCAAAGGCAAATATTGATAGTCGGTTATTTAACTATCAAACAACATTCACAACAAACATCCAATTTAAATAATTTTTCCCAAATTATTTATTTTCAAAATATCTTCACAAGATATATATTTTTCCACACTTTAACATTTGAAAACCAATTTCAAATCACATTGTCACACTTCATCACAAAATGGTCCATTTAAACCAATTAAATAAATCCTTATCGATTTATTTTAAATTTACGTTCCAAATCTGTAAATTTATCCCCACGCTTAAAAAATAAATCAATGTTTATTTTTAAAACAAATTTCCCTTTCCTTTATAAATTCCATTGTGAATTTAAATTTTCTAATATTCCCTTATACACGATTTTCAAGTCGTTTTCCAAATATCCACTTTCAAACACCAAATCAATTACAAATTGATTTCCAAATTTATTTCAAATCCCAAATCATTTTACAAATCGATTTCCAAATTTATTTCAACACCAAATCCATTTTAATTGAACACCAAATAACTTTTCATATCGATTTCCCAAAGATCTATTTTCAAATACCAAATCAATTATTAATTGGATTTCAATAAATTCATCACCTTTTTTTAAAATAAATTCATTTATCTCCTCCAAACCATTTAAAATTCCATTTTTAATAAATTTTCCAACTTTCGAATAATACTATTCAAAATCCATTTATAAAAATCTTTTACCATATTTTAGAAATAATTCAATAAGATTTCGAAAATCAACTCTATGCTTTTAAAATTCCTTCTTTTAAATTCACCCAATTCTTTCAAAAGAATTTACTTAAAATTTCAACTTTAATTTCAAAAATCCAATTTATTCATTTCTGGTATCCAACGATACCAAAAATATATTCGGCTAAATTATAGCCTTCAACGAATTCAATCATAGATATAATCATTCACAGATTATAAATAAATAATCACACGGCGATTATAAATAAATCAACACACAACATTCAAATAAATTCAAATGTTTGAGGAATCCAGTTGGATCCCTCCAACCTGTTTCCCTGCATCCACAGATGTTAGCACAATACCAATTCCACTTCAATGTGGAATATCGCGGTATATGGGATTTATAAATACTGTCCGCTATTATGCGGCTCAATAAGGTCTCATCCGCTATATAATGCGGGAAATCAACTCCAAATACATATATAATACCAATTCCACTTCACGGTGGAATTATCGCGGTATATGTTTTTAATAAATAACCTCCGCTTAATATACGGCGTATAGGGTCTATTCAACACAATATACAACAATTTATCATCCAATCATCACAATCAACACTATCAACAATTTTAAATCTAACAATTTAAAATTTAAATCGAAACACAATTATTCGATTGAGTGAGGAGTTCTCACCTTGAGTTTGTCGAATGTTTAAATTTTTAAATTAAACCGAACCGTTCGATTTAATCAAAAATTCTCGCTTGCCCGGAATAATCCTAGAATATCTTCACTGCGTAATACTCATTGCTGCGATTCCAGCGCTTCTGGTTTCGTCGAATTCTGACAATGTATGACAAAGATATTGCATTTCAAAGTTTATACGATTTAAAATAAATCAATTTACATTTTATATTTTTATTTTTACAAACCCTAACTCTATTGACCGTTGATTTTTCTAGATGGGATCCTGGGCATGCACTGCTTCTTCCCTCCCATTAGTTTCGAACGCGTTCAACAACCCAATTGCCGCCATCCATGCCCTAATTGTCGCGATCCATACGAACACCTTCACGTTGATCAGGCAACGCCACCACGAAGGCCACGACAAACCCCACAATCGGCCAGAATCCCATGGAGTTCGGCCTCCATCTCATCGTGATAAACGTGTGCAAAACCCAGGTGTTTGAACGAGATTTGCCATCGATTCAGTTTGTTTTAAGCGATCTTGCCCGTTGGATCTCGAGATCTCGTCATCCTCTACGATCTTCTAGTTGGAGGAAATTGCTAAAAGTTAAGGGATTGATCGAAAATTGGAGAAGAACGCCGATGTTTTTCGGCCATTAATAGTTATAGTGGCGGCCACGAGACTGTCTTTAGGGTTTGTGCAAACGTGTATATATATATATATACGTATTAAATTAATATTAAATTCACTTTAAAACGACGTTTTCAAACGATCTCCAAATCACACGTGCCGCCTGGCGCTCGTAAGGTTTTACCCGCGTTCCAAACACAATGGAATGTGTTTCGGGAGCTAATTCGATCGTATGTGAGAGTTACGGAAATAAACGATCAAATTTAAATCAAATCGATTTAAACCGATTTCGATGCGTTTTGGCTTGCCCCGGACAAACCGTACATCCGATTGACACGAAATTTTAAATCTTACAATAATATAACATTACAGATCCGATGAAACTGGTTTCGTCGAAATCCGAGACTGTTTGAAAATGACTATTTTCACTAGTCAATTAAATATTAAAATATTCAATTTTCACAAATTAACTTTTAATTCAATTTTAAAAGTTTACAAACATCATTCTAATTATATGATTTAATATAACTTTATAAATCATTTTTAATCACATTTAATTCAGATTTCAATTATTACCCAATTTCAAGTATTAAATTAATAATTTAATCGCCCAATTAAATCACTATATCGAAATTAAACTAATTCGACTTCCAAATCTTACTTATTAATATTTAAAATCAGTTAAATATACGAATTTCAAATGACAGAAATTCTTGGTCGTTACAAACTTCCCCCCTTAAAAGAATTTCGTCCTCGAAATTGCAAAGTAAGAAAAATGCCCCAAATTCATTGACTTTCCAAAAATCCACTTTGTGAAAATTTTATATTCACTTTTTCCAAAACCTATAACTTCAACCAAAACAGTGGTTTTCACTTTCTAGTTCAATTCCTATATTTTCATTACAATTTAGAAATTGACTTTTCATTAACAAATATTTTCCAAAAAAAAAATTTCAAATTTTTTTCTAACGCCTTAAATTTTCAGAAAAATTCGCCAGCATCTCCTTTGCGCGGTTCGATCGTAGTAGGATCACAATAGACATAAATATATATACATCGACTCACACGGTCGGAAAAGCAGAAAAACAGTTCATATTTCCTATTTTTATTGCGTAGGCGTACCTTTTTAGCATTTTTAAGCAAAGTAGTTATTAATTAAGCATATTTGCGCAACCAATCAACCGAACGGCAGCCACGGCACCTGTACTTACTCAGTTTAAACACGTAAGTGACATATATATAAAATTCATTTACATTTCATTAATTTTCAATAACAAATACAAAGTTTCCATAAGCAATGCAATCAAATAATTCCCATAAGCAATTTATAAGGTTTCGATACACATTTTAATTGCTTACTGCCAATTCACATTAATTCACTTTCAATTCAAATTAAATTACATAGCTTCCATTTATCAACTCAATTTCATTAACACTTAATGAATTATACTATATACAATCAACTAACAATCATATTACAACCAATGTCATTCAACACAACCAAATTTATTAAATTTACTTTACTTTACATTCAATTTGGTTCAACACATTTAATTTTCCAATTGGTTTAATATTAAATTGGCTTCCATTCGATTCATTCAAATTCCAATTTACATTGGCTTTAAGGAATTAACACTTACATTCATTATTCCATATCAATTTACTTACATTAGATTGATTAACATTAGTTCAATTCAATTGCTAATTCATTTAACAAATAAGGTTGAATTTTATTTATATAACTCAAGTTCAAATCCATCACTTCGGTTCATTAATTCACTTTATTAATTTACTTCGATATCAAAATCAACTTCATTCATCATTACTTAAGTTATATTCCAATTAAATTTCCACTTATAAATCCAATTCTAAAGTAAATTCTATTTAACTTTTACCAAAGTCAAATTCATATCACATTTTGCTTAACAAAATTGTTTTAACCACTTTAACGATTGATTTCATTTTTATCTTCTCATTTTATAAGTTACACAACTTATTTATTTAACTTCCAAATCAAATTATAAGTATAAAACTCATTTCACTTATAATTATCAATTACAACTTGGATTTAAATTTAAATTTTGTTTATCACAACAAAACTTTATTTTTCAATTTACTATGGTAGCAAATCCATCGCATAGAAACTCGAAAATGATACTGATGATGCTGCAGTCATCACCCTTATTATTTCCGAGTAACAATAGTGAATTCAGTGCTTAAATTCTTTTAAAAAATTTCCTTTATATTTATAAATCACATTTATAAATCTTTTTCTCATATAATTTCACTATTTAACTTTACTTATACAAGATTGTTTCACAATTGTAAGTCACATTAATTATAATTCCATACTTATAATTCATTCGCTTCTATAAGTTATTCTTTCATAATTATTGTTCTTATTTAGATTATTCAAACAACTTTTATTAACTCATATATATTCTTACATTTTCAACAACCAAACAATCAATTTATATGCACTTTAATAATTTCTGAAAAATTATTTCCTTTATATGTAAAATAATACCAAGGTAAAATTATTCCATTTACCCAATTTAAAATGATACTATATCGACTTGTCTCGTTTAAGTGTTTAGAAACCCCTATCGATAATATGGCGTCCCACATACCGACCAGAATTCACAAACATCTCAACGGATAAGCAAACACAATATAAAACAATTTTATATTCACTAACAAATACGCGCTCATATCTATTATTACACTCACACTCATTCTAGAGTACTAATGACTTTATCTCTAATGAGTAACATCCAACAGAGCCAAGGTTATCGCTTAACCATATGCTCTGATACCAAATGTAACGATTCGATTTTTCGACGCTCGAAAATCGACATTAATACGTCCACTGTATCAACTGCCGAGCAATCGAATGCCGGAAAACCGAATTGTTATGGAGAAAAAGAAGAGGCAGAAAAATACAGAAGAAAAAGAAAGAGGAACAACAAAAAAACACAAAACAATATCAGAATCTCACATTCGCAACGGAACAACATATAATAGATAAATGAATAATCTTTAAATCAAAGAACTATATCATTTTATACATTACATTATCATCAGAGTTTACAACAACGATATACAACACAACTGGACAGTTATATAAACTTGTCCTCATACAGAATACACAGCGGAATAAATAATATCATATACAAGTGATACGTCTCGCTATCCAGCTCGCCACTGAGCTCCACAGCATCTCCTGAATCCAGAATGACCTGATAACCTGACTCTAGACTGCCCGTGTGGAAATTGGTGGGCACCCAGAGTTTAGGAAGGAAACAATAAACTCCAGGTCAGTCATGGGACTGGTGTGAGAACTTAAAACAGTTTATCTTCACAAAGAAAATAAAACAATTTCACAATGCTTTTGGAAAATGAAACTACCATAAGACCTCCCGCCACACACACAATGCAAACGCAGAATTGGAGGAGATTTCTTCTTATGATAGTCAAAAATGCTTACTACGCAAAACAAATCCTTGATATTATTATTAGTGCATAGTGCAGAAAACATTTCGAAAGTATAATATTAATCTTAGCCAGCATACAACCATTATTGTATGCCTACTATAGCTACCATCTAAACAGTGGTGACCACCATAAGTAAATGGCAGGTTCTACAACTAATACCGTACAAGGTTCGTACTGAGATTTGGATTTCCAACAAATGGTTAGGCAAAGGAACTTCCTTACACCGAAATGGAAACGCCTTTGGAAAGACGTCCCCGAGAACCTAACTGGATCTCTGCAAACACAAGGCCGACGCTACCTCACGCTATACAGCTGTAACTAGGTAGCTAACCACAAGCTATGCCATCCCCCGGTCGTTACCGACCTTTATCTGAGGATCCTCAAAGCAACAACCACAAAGTATAATAAATTTGCAGCATCAACATAGGTAAAATATCTGGGCTCCATACCATGATATCACCTTTTATCTAGAAGGAAATGACATACTCTAGGGGCGCTACCCCTAAAAACCTTTGCCGCAACATTCCTGTTTCGACTTTTACCGGGTTGTGAGGCTCGACGAAGTCTTGTCCACATAGCTACGCTTTTTCACAAAGCCATGCTTTTTCACAAAGCCACGCTTTGATCAACAAATGATCAACAGCACTTCGTATGCCACATTACCAAATTGGAAATGTATCACTAGTAACCATCAACTACATAACCTCTGAGCTCGTACGTCTCAGAGAAGGGTGTTAAGCTAAGAGAATAAATTCTTCGCCACCAATAGAAATGTATTTGATAGAAACCAGCTTTACATCTCAAAGTGTAATGTCAGACACACATCCATACAAGTCCGTTCCGGGTTCGAACAGAACCGAAGGCACTTCCAAAGAAGCCCTTGCAATCTGGATATTCACTAATCACGTCCGGACTTCCCATCACAAGAAGAGTGATATAAATCTCTATACCGGAGCAACTCGGTACAGAGACATTCGACAGGTTGTCCTTCCATTTTCGAAAATATCCAGTCTTCACCACCGGTCTTCAATATGATCCATATCATCGTATCACTAATTCGGAATGGGTTATATGACACAAAGGTCTTTTCCCGACTAACCCGAATAGTGAGCGTTTGTTTTAAAAACAAATCAAGTGCCATTTCAAAGGCAAATATTGATAGTCGGTTATTTAACTATCAAACAACATTCACAACAAACATCCAATTTAAATAATTTTTCCCAAATTATTTATTTTCAAAATATCGTCACAAGATATAAATTTTTCCACACTTTAACATTTGAAAACCAATTTCAAATCACATTTTCACACTTCATCACAAAATGGTCCATTTAAACCAATTAAATAAATCCTTATCGATTTATTTCAAATTTACGTTCCAAATCCGTAAATTTATTCCCACACTTAAAAAATAAATCAATGTTTATTTTTAAAACAAATTTCCCTTTCCTTTATAAATTCCATTGTGAATTTAAATTTCCATATATTCACTTATACACAATTTTCAAGTCCTTTTCCAAATATCCACTTTCAAACACCAAATCAATTACAAATTGATTTCCAAATTTATTTCAAATCCCAAATCATTTTACAAATCGATTTCCAAATTTATTTCAACACCAAATCCATTTTAATTCAACACCAAATAACTTTTCATATCGATTTCCCAAAGATCTATTTTCAAATACCAAATCAATTATTAATTGGATTTCAAGAAATTCATCACCTTTTTTTAAAATAAATTCATTTATCTCCTCCAAAGCATTTAAAATTCCATTTTTAATAAATTTTCCAACTTTCGAATAATACTATTCAAAATCCATTTATAAAAATCTTTTACCATATTTTAGAAATAATCCGATAAGATTTCGAAAATCAACTCTATGCTTTTAAAATTCCTTCTTTTAAATTCACCCATTCTTTCAAAAGAATTTACTTAAAATTTCAACTTTAATTTCAAAAATCCAATTTATTCATTTCTGGTATCCAACGATACCAAAAATATATTCGGCTAAATTATAGCCTTCATCAAATTCAATCACATATATAATCATTCACAGATTATAAATAAATAATCACACGGCGATTATAAATAAATCAACACACAACATTGAAATAAATTCAAATGTTTGAGGAATCCAGTTGGATCCCTCCAACCTGTTTCCCTGCATCCACAGATGTTAGCACAATACCAATTCCACTTCAATGTAGAATATCGTGGTATATGGGATTTATAAATACTATCCGCTATTATGTGATGCAATAGGGTCTCATCCGCTATATAATGCGGGAAATCAACTCCAAATACATATATAATACCAATTCCACTTCACGGTGGAATTATCGCGGTATATGTTTTTAATAAATAACCTCCGCTTAATATACGGCGTATAGGGTCTATTCAACACAATAGATAACAATTTATCATCCAATCATCACAATCAACACTATCAACAATTTTAAATCTAACAATTTAAAATTTAAATCGAAACACAATTATTCGATTGAGTGAGGAGTTCTCACCTTGAGTTTGTCGAACGTTTAAAATTTTAAATTAAACCGAACTGTTCGATTTAATCAAAAATTCTCGCTTGCCCAGAATAATCCTAGAATATCTTCACTGCGTAATACTCGTCGCTGCGATTCCAGCGCTTCTGGTTTCGTCGAATTCTGACAATGTATGACAAAGATATTGCATTTCAAAGTTTATACGATTTAAAATAAATCAATTTACATTTTATATTTTTATTTTTACAAACCCTAACTCTAATGTCCGTTGATTTTTCTAGATGGGATCCTGGGCGTGCACTGATTCTTCCCTCCCATTAGTTTCGAACGCGTTCAACAACCCAATCGCCACCATCCATGCCCTAATTGTCGCGATCCATACGAACACCTTCACGTTGATCAGGCAACGCCACCACGAAGGCCACGACAAACCCCACCATCGGCCTGAATCCCATGGAGCTCGGCCTCCATCTCATCGTGATAAACGTGCGCAAAACCCAGGCGTTTGAACGAGATTTGCCATCGATTCTGTTTGTTTTAAGCGATCTTGCCCGTTGGATCTCGAGATCTCGTCATCCTCTACGATCTTCTAGTTGGAGGAATTTGCTAAAAGTTAAGGGATTGATCGAAAATTGGAGAAGAACACCGATGTTTTTCGGCCATTAATAGTTATAGTGGCGGCCACGAGACTGTCTTTAGGGTTTGTGCAAACGTGTATATATATATATACGTATTAAATTAATATTAAATTCACTTTAAAACGACGTTTTCAAACGATCTCCAAATCACACGTGCCGCCTGACGTTCGAAAGGTTTTACCCACGTTCCGAACACAATGGAACGTGTTTCAGGAGCTAATTCGATCGTATGTGAGAGTTACGGAAATAAACGATCAAATTTAAATCAAATCGATTTAAACCGATTTCGATGCATTTTGGCTTGCCCCGGGACAAACCGTACATCCGATTGACACAAAATTTGAAATCTTACAATAATATAACATTACGGATCCGATGAAATTGGTTTCGTCAAAATCCGAGACTGTTTGAAAAATGACTATTTTTACTAGTCAATTAAATATTAAAATATTCAATTTTCACAAATTAACTTTTAATTCAATTTTAAAAGTTTACAAACATCATTCTAATTCCAATATGATTTAATATAACTTTATAAATCATTTTTAATCACATTTAATTCATATTTCAATTATTTACCCAATTTCAAGTATTAAATTAAAAATTTAATCGCCCAATTAAATCACTATATCAAAATTAAATTAATTCGACTTCCAAATCTTACTTATTAATATTTAAAATCAATTAAATATACGAATTTCAAATGACAGAAATTCCGGGTCGTTACATTTTAGGATATAATTATTTTACAAAAAATATTTCCTTATTTTTAAATACCAAATTCCGCACACTATATTATGGTGTATGGATTGACTGAAAGGTGGAAGTGATAGAAATGATCATGGAATAAGTACTAACCTAAAAAATATTATAAAATTTGTTTAATTTTCATGAAATTATAAAATTATACTTCCTCTTGTTATGAAATATAATTTAATCACTATCCATCACTTTTCAAGCACTATAATAATTTTGATAAGTTCCAAAAGATTCAATTAGTCAATGGTTATCTTTTTTTTAAAGTAAATCTCTTACCGAAATAAACTAGAGTATTTTTATCATGATAAAAACCCAAGTTTCAAAACTTAAAATGAGTGAAAATCAATTTTCTATAAGGAGGGTTTTGTGAAAATGACTTCTAGTTGAAAATCAATATAAATAATTAAATAAAAAATGATTTCAACATGAGACGATATCCGATACCGCTTGTATTTGAAATATTCATGGTGATATATAGTGGTATATAAGTTAAATGTGTACTCCTCAACGCTTGAATTGATTTTTTTTTCTGAAAATTTTCGGCACGTCCATTTATATCGAGCACAAGTAAAGTAATCTATATTGAGAAAAAACACACATTCAAAAAATTCGTCAAAGTAGTTTTTCATGACATTCCAAAGTTAATCAATAAAAACTAAAAACAGAAAAGTTATAGCCTTATCGATTAGCTTTCCAGAACTTCAAGAATTTAAAAAATCAAAGTTGAGATGTTCAAGATATGTCAGAAATACTTCAACAATGTCGATGAAAACATAATTAACAAGATGTGAACTAAATTGAGTTAAGAGATCATACCTCACTTTCCTTCGATTCCGTGATATCCAAAATGTGATGATCTCCATGTAATCTTTATAGGCTAAAGAACATTTAAATTTTAGTTTATCAATCACCTAGAACAACTAAAAATCTATCTCCATCAAATTTGTTCCTTAGCCCACTTATGTGTCTAAAATTTGGAGAAGGCAAGTGGTCTAACTAAAGATGTAGGACCACTATTATTATCTATTGAAATCTTTGGTATCCAAATTTGTTTATATAACAAACCGTTAGCATTTACAATTGTACCCCTAGGAATCCAAATTTGTTTAAATTTCAAACCATTTATATTCGTACCTTTTGGAATCCAAATTTGTTTAACGGTTTTGTGTTTGTATATATTTTGACAATTATACTTGCCATGACTCATATTTCCACGCTTTACGCATTTGGGTATCACACTTTTCCCCTTGACAGTGTTATTAGTTGTTTGTTCATATTTTGACACTTTTGCAAATCCAAGTCCTTTCCTTTTATTCACGAAGAGTTGATTTTCTAAGAGCATATTAAATGATTTTTCTCTAGGGAAAAAATTTCGAGTAATCAACTCAAGTTTATTAACTTTGGATTTTAAAAGTTTATTTTCATTTATTAGCTTCGAACAACAACTAATGGTACTATCTCTCTTTTCAAAATTATTCATTTTCAAGCCTATATTTTCATTTCAAACTCTCTATTTTAGTCTCAATTTCTAGCATCTCAGTTTCAAAGAGTTGGAATTTTTTAAATTCAATTTTTTCAAAATCCTTGATTTTTGCAATCTCCTTTTCAAACTCGTGATTTAATCGAATAATTTCAGATTTGCTCAAAATCACGTTTTCTTTTTCAAGAGTTTTGAAATTTTCATTGACCTCATTTAATTTCTTTTCAAAAATCGCACATTTAGAACTTTTCGACCTCTTAAAACTATCCAACTCTTTTTGCAAAATATTATTTTTATAAATCAACTCACCTTTGTTCTTCTTCCGAATTAAAATTCTGTTTTCTAACTGTTGAAAGTTTTCATGAAAAAAGGCAAATTCTTTTTCATAGTCCAAACACATTTTGCAATTAGAATTTTTATTTTCCTTAATATTTTTAAGCTCATTTTCCAATTCATTATTTTTCCGACGCAGTTTAGATTATTCCCTTTTCAACTTATTATTTTTCATCTCAAGAGCTTCATTATTTTCGATTAATTTTCGGCACAAGAGAACTAAATCATTGAATGAAAGATCACTTATCTCATCGGCTATTGAATCTTCATCACTGCTGTCTTTTGCAAATCCAGTTAAGCACGTTTCTTCAACTGAGTCGATTGGGGAGGATTTCTCACCATTGTTGACTTTTGCACCATATATTGCATCAAAAGTATTCCAGATTTCCTGTGCACTTTCATAATGAGAAATATGGTTAAAATTATCTCGATTAATATGAGAATATAGTATATGCATAGCAAGAGCATTAATCGAAGTATTTTTCTTGTCTACTATATCACACCCATTTTCAATAATATCCCAACATTTAGAATTAACAGATTTTAAATAGAATTCCATTTTTAATTTCCAATTTAAAAAATATGTTCCATCAAAAATAGAGGGAAAATTACTGGACTGACACTCGCTAGATTAACAACTAGGGTTA
Source organism: Allium fistulosum (assembly GCA_030737815.1). NCBI lineage: Eukaryota > Viridiplantae > Streptophyta > Magnoliopsida > Asparagales > Amaryllidaceae > Allium > Allium fistulosum. Next base: position 77,115,022 of record CM060906.1, read on the forward strand.
AACATCCTTGCTATGAACCTGGCTCCAATGCCACTTCTAGGATCGTTTTTACCCTTGGGGGGTGAATAGGGTGATACTAATAATAATAAAAATTAATACGGAAACAAAAATCAATAGCAGAAAATAATGCAAAAGAGATCACACACAAATTTACCCAGCTTCGGCAAAACCCTGCCTACGTGCTGCCTCCAAGGTTTCTACTAGAAATTAAATAGTCAGACGCTTACACACGTAAACTTGCGACACCCGCTAATGACTAACCTAACTCTATGCTCAAAACCCTACCACAACTCAGCCACCGAGTTGCGAATTCTCGAACTACACCACCGTAGTTCGTAACCTAGTCACACGACTAGAGAGTTACACAATTTTAAAAAGGACAATTACAAAATAAATAAAACAAACTAAATAAAATCCTATTTTAATACTCAAGCCCAAAATAAAATTAGAGTTAGCCCAGTTGTATTAAAAGAAGACTTCTTCTTTTTATATTTCTCGTGTAATCTTATGGTCGATTCCTTCTTCGTTCTTCTTTCACAAGCTAGGGTTTTAATGTAAAATTGAAATCGCCGCCTTTTTGTTATGATCAATTGAAGTATACTTCTGCTTCTGGTTGCTTCATCAATCGATTTTCTTGAGTTGCTCTCGGTAGCTTCAATTTGATTCGAGTTCGAATGACACGAAATTAGTATGTGATTTATGCATTTGTTTTACTTGTTTTGATTTGCTTGAACTCGAATGATTCTATTGTCGATGATGATGTGGAAATTTATAGTGATTAAAACCCAATTTTATCGTTTGTATAATTTGGTTTGAATTCTTCAAAAAAATTGTTCGGCCATTCGATTTTGCTTGAATGCTTGTGATGTTTCTAACTTCGTTCTATCTCTGATATTGTTTGATTTTCTCTGAGTCGGTTTCGATCTTTTCTCCTATGACTTCGGCATCGTGAATTTTGAGATAAACTTGACTTCGACTTGTTCAATTCCTTTCTGTTCTGACTTGTTCATCGTGTAATATACATACGAATTTGAAATGTATTCGAATATGTTTGACCCATGCTGATTTTTATCTCGGCCTTGACTCATCGAACTGCTTCTGTTTTGTTACTTCGACTGCATATATATATATTTCGAGTATATTCACTGGTTGACAAGTTCAAAACTGCTGTTGTTAATAACTGGACTTGGTAGCCTTGCATTCCACTCTGTTGCATATGTATATACATGTTGATTCACTGTTTTGAAAATTTTAAACTGTATATATTTGTCACTGCATATAAACTTGTACATGTGTAGAGCTGCTATCCTGTTTCATATGATGTAGTCTTCATTGGTCTTGTCTTCATGTTGCTTTGAGTCTGCACTCTGGTTGTTCATGCCTCTGACCTGATATATGTGTATGTACTTATATGCATATGTGCATACATATGCCACTTTGCTTGCTGCTTCACTGATCTGGTGCATTGTGGTTTGGCATTTCATTTTGATCTTTGTATGGTTGCATGTGTGGATTTGCATTCATGTTGAATTCCATTGCTATGTTGATTGAAGTTTGATTCAATATGTTTTGCTGTTTTATTGCTTGTAGTTGCACATATACACATGTCTGCACTTGGTTCGAGCATACTGGTGTGTTCTTGTTATTGTGTTCTGGTTTGGTTCAACTGAGTGTTGTATGCAGTCTTGTTAGCCTTACATGTTTGTGTGAGTTTTGCATTCACCACTTTGAGTCAATTGCTTCGAGCCTCATTGCATTGAACTTGTATATGTCTTGTGTACATTGATCTATGTACTCTGGCATCATTGCGAAGTCTTGTTGCATTTTGGTGTTGAGGCTTTGTTGTTGAATATTTTAATTGGTTGCACTTCAGTGTACAGTCATTGTTGTATGTGGTTCCTGAGTTGCTTCGAGTTAATTTTGAAACTGTAGTCACCTATGTATATATGTATGTTGGTCTACTTCGAGTTATGTTGATCTGCACTATATCTTGGTTGAGACTTCACTTGTGCACTGGTATTGTCTGGTTTCCACTACATATATATATATATATGTCTACATGTGTGTTCACGCATGCATATATGTATGTTGTGACGCCTTGTTTTGCTTGATGCTCTGTTATCACCTCTGTTGCATTGTGTCTTCATGTGTTTGCTGAGTCCTTTATATACACTTTGTCATTGTGAAGTTTGAAGTGATCTTGTTGTTGCATTGTAACTTGCATTCTCTGACTTGCTTGGTTCACTGGAAATCTGGTTTTCATGTTGTACTGGCCTGCTGTGGACTTGAACTGTAGCTCTTACATTTGTCTTGTACTTGATTCCATTTAACATGTATGGTGGTCTTCATGTTGCACTGCTATTTGGAATCTGATGTTGCATTTCATTTTCATATGATAGTCTGAAGTGATTCATGTCTCTTGTTCTCATAGTCTTGGTTCTGTTTGAAGTTGAAGTTTTCATATTACCACTGCAACTTGAATTTCATAAACATGTCTGGTTGTATTGAGTCCAAACATTTATGTGTATTGAATATGTTCATTTAATTCTGCACTTTGTTCTAATTTGGTTTGGATTTGAATCTTTGTACATGTTAGAAATTATTCACTTGTGTCTGGTTTCATATGCAATTTTGGTCTGGTACACTTTATGTTGAGTTGCCTTACATGTACATCATGTATCGTGGCATGTTGTTTTCATTTGAATATGTCTGGTCTTTATGTTGTACATGTTGAAAGTGAATACTTGCATATGAACTTGGTTTGAGTTCTGAACCTTGATTTCACTCTAAGTATTGTGAACTGCTTTGATCTAAGTTTTTTGCTTCGGGATAAGCTTGGTGTTTTCATGTTTTGAACTGGTGTGGTTTTCTTTGTTTCATGTGCAATGCCCTAGTGCCATATGTATTGTCATGAATTTGTATGCCTCTGTTGTGTGCTTGCTGAAATTCAAGATGATGCGGCAGTGCACATGTGTACATGTACACATGTGTACATGTACACTTGTGTATATGTAGGCTCTTGTCCATTTGAAAATTTATGACTTGTTTTCGTATTGCACCTGAGTTGAATCCAGCCTAGGCTCGGGTTTGAACTGTGCTCACCTGTCCCTACAATGTTAATAGGCAAGTGTATATCGCTGTGCATGGCCTTGTGGCATGTACAGTGATACACTGTGTGTGACGACCCGGAATTTTTGAGCATTTGAAATAGGAATATTTAATTAATTTTAAATATTCAAAAGATAATTATTAACTTTAATTTCAAATATACAGTATTTATTTGGATAATTAATTATTAAATTTAATTATCGGGATTGGGTAAAATATGGAATCTCGATTTTAAGCCTGTTAAAAATAGTTCAAAGGTTTAGAAAATTTATATTGTTAATACTGAAGATGATAGAACTTTTAAAATGGAATTTTAAAGAGTTTTGTTCAGTTTTAAAAATATATCGTTGAAATTGAATTTAAAAATAGCCGTCCGAGGCACAGTCTCGGAATCCGACGAAACTAGTTCCATTGGGTCCGTAATATTGAATTATTACCGGATTTCAAATTTTGTAGCTTTCGGAATTAACATGTGATCGTACGAGGTATAAACGCTTAAACGATAATTATCGATTTAATTTAAATATCATAATCTGAAGGAAAATCTAATCACAGCCAAAATTTATTTCACATCTATCGTTTCTTTTCATCAGCTACGAGCCTTCTGGATCACGCTGTCTGTCCACACGTGTTCAACTGGGTAAACACGCGTCTCCTTCTCCTTTAAACTTTTCAGCCGAGCATTTCCACTTTCGTTCTTTTGAAATCAGTTCGACCTCTAAAAGAATGAAGGCCGATGCTCCTTTTCCTCTCAAAGCCTTATCTTCTTCTATACGCCCAAAAGAAATTTCATTCAGAGAAAAATGTTGTCCTCCTTTTCTTCCTTTCTGAAACCTTCAGTTCGAATTAAAAATCAAACCTTGCCCTAATCAAATCGAATGCTCGTCTTCAAGCTTTCGTATCGCGGCCTCGATCTGAGTTGAATCTCGCGTGCAGTGGTATTCGATGCTCAAGCAGGGTGGCGGCGCTCGCAATAGCTGAGGAGTGGACGAATCGAGAGGCGCGGTGGGTACGTATGGGGAGGCTCGAAGTGGCGAAGGGAGGTGGTTCATCTCGAACTGGGTTTGGGTTTCGCGGGGCACTGGGTTCGCGCATCAGAGGTCGCGATGACTTGGCGATCGACGATGAAGCTTCGCGAGGCAGCGTTTCGCGAGATTGTCTGAGCTAGGGTCGAACGCGCGAGTCTAGACGGTTGGCTATCGATTGGCGGCAACGACCATGGGTTCGTCGACGACAGTATTGAGGGGATGCTCGGCGTTCATTTCGTCTGGGGTTTGGAGACAGTTGGGCGATGATTTCTATGGGGAGGCCTGGGTTGAATTGTGGGGCGCGGAAGCTCGGTTAAGGATTGCGAACTGGTGGTCGAAATGGAGGTTTAATCGATTTAAGGAAGGAGGCAGTAAAGGTATTCCCTTAATTAATTTTAGCTTATGGATTAGGGGAAGTTAGTTTTATTTTAAACAAAAGTTCTAAACTGTTTTGATTTACAAGAGAGAAAAATTTATAGTAAAGCAAATCCTTATTTTTATTATTTACTAAAGGGAAATACCAGTTAAGAATATGTGCACACCTTTGTTCATTTAAAACAATATATACATTAAATTGAAATTTGTTTAGTTGGTGAAAATATTTTAATGAAATAGAAGTAGTTCACATTTAAATTTATCTGTTTAGCTTTTTAAGTCAAACTCTAAGTCATTTTTCCTAGTATAGGAAGTTGTTAAGGAAATAAATAAAATAGTAAATTTAAATTATTGGTTAATTAAATCTATTAAATGATAATTGATCATTCGATTTATGTAAATATTAATAAGCCGTATAATGTGTGTACAAGGTTATAAACTGGGAAACCGAGACGGGTTGGATCGGGTTGCAAAACAGATCAAAGGTGAGTTAATCTCACTCAGTTAAATTATAATTTAATTTAATTGGTTAAATTTGAATGTCTGGTTAAATGATTGATTTGGTTGATATGATATATATAGTAGTATATAGCAATATATACATATTGGCATATGTATATATTGGAGTTGTTGATATTCCCGCATTATATAGCGGATGAGACCCTATGCGCCGCATAATAGCGGATGATATTTTATAAACCCATATACCGCGATATTCCACCTCGAAGTGGAATTGGTATTGTGCTAACGTCTGTGGATGCAGGGAAACAGGTTGGAGGGATCCAACTGGATTCCTCAAAATATTTAATTTTTGTTTAAATATTCTGTGATATGATTGTTGTTATCCTGTGATAATTTATATTGGATAATCTGGTTGGATTGAATTTCCCAGTATAATGAGTTATCAAAAGCAATTGAATTGGATTTTTGGAAAATATAAAAGAGTAAAAATTAAGTTAAGTAATTCTAGTGAATTCGAATAAATTAAATATGGAAAAGAGGAATTTTGAATAAATAGAGAAATGTTGAATTTAAAGAAGACTTATGTGATGTTATTTAAAGGGATAAAAATTTATTTTAATTCAATGTTTAAATGTAATTAAAAAGAGAAGGAATTTGGGAAAACTGAAACTTGTGTTTCGGTTTAAAGATTTTAAATCATAATGAGAAATAAAATCTGGAAGTTAATGAATTTGGAGATAAATGGATTAAGTAAGAAAATTTATTTCAAAGTAAAATAAATTGGGAAATCAATTATAAATTGATTTAAATACTTTGGAATTTGAATTTTTAAAGAGAAATGAGATTTGGAGAGATAAACTGGGTTTGTAAAGTAAAATAAAATATCAGTGGATATTAGAAAATATAAATTCAAGGTGGGAATTTATAAAGGGATATGAATTGGTTTAAAATAAATGTTGGTTTATTTTTTTTAGATGGGAATGAGAAGTGTATTTCTCTGGATAGCCAAGTACGTTTTCAAGGTAGTTTTAAATATAAGTTAAAAGTTTTAATATGTTTTAAAAAAGCATGTTTTGGAAAATTGATTATTTTTAAATGTTAACTTTTTAAAGTAAGTATTTTCAAAAATATATTATTGTAGTAATTATATAAAAGTGATTTGCTATTATGTTTTAAAAGGAGAAATTTAGTTTATATTTATAAAGTGGTTTATTTTAAGGTATATATTTTTAATAAAGTATTAAAGTAGTTTAAATTTCAATGTTATAAGATATATTTAAAATAAAGTGTTTTTAAATTATTTTAAAATTAAAAGTATTTTGTACTTGGTGATTCAGTGGAAATAATTATTTGGGAAATGTTTTCCGTAAGCGGAAACTGTTTTGAAATTGTTTCAAATGAGCTTTGAAAATTTGAAAATATATCTTGGAAAGATATTTGGGCAAATAAATAATGTGGGAAATTATTTATTGTGTGATGGTTGCTTGTGGATGTTAATTGATAGTTAAATAACCGACTATCAATATTGGCCGAATGCGCTGATCGTTTCGAAGAGACCGGGATCGAGTTTCCGTATACCGGGATTCTAGGTCTGGAGACTCGAATACCACTTCGATCCGGTTTGTACGTTTCGTGTAACGATTTCGTAGTCGAAGATGGAGCAGTGAAGTGCAAGGGCTAGTCGCTACTAATCCTGAGGATATTTCCAAAATGGATGTAGTAGGAATAGTGCCTTCGGTTCCGTTCAAACCCAGGACGGACTTGTATGGACGAATGCTTGCGAAACATCGTCAGCGGACGATGGGCATTCTAAGGGATATGTTCTCTAAAAGGTATCGTTTAGCCTCGAACCTCATCAACCGGGAATGACTGAAAATCAGGGGTTATGCAGCAAGGCTTCGTGGGTAGCTCCCACTGGAGGGTAAGGTCATCCCTGTCTAGATGTCCCTTTTTATTTCGGCTTAGTGGTGCGGTTGCTGATCCCAACCGTGGGGTGATTTTATTCGGGATCATCCAGTAAGGGATGGTTCCGGCCTTGTGTTGCAGAGGAGCGGGCGTACTCCTCGGTACGGTGATCTAGGCCACGTACTGTGATAGGTGGTACCCCAGTGCCTAGTCATTCGTTGGAAATCCATTTTTCCTACGTGCCTTGTACGGTATTTGTTTGTATTACCCACTTTTGTGGCTAGTATGCTGGAATTTAATAATGTAACAATTTCAGCTATTTTAATAAGTATTTGTATATAGACACTATTATAATATCAAAGGAATTTGATAAAAAGTGTTTTAGCTATCGTAAGGTAAAAACCCGACATGTTTATTTGTGGCGTGGTCTTACGAGATGCTTTTGTTTTCAAAGGATTTTTGAAACTTTAATAATCAATTGAGTGTGATTTTCTCACGCTGGTATTCCAGACTGACTCGGGTATTGTTTTATATGATGCTCGGGTCAGACCGAGTATTATAAATTACAGGAAATGATGCTGTGGAGCTGGATGGCGATACGTACTTTCGTATTTGAGTTATATATTCCGCTGTGTATTCAGATTGTGAGGACAAGTTATGATTACTGTCCAGTTGTATGATATTGATGTGATGTACTCTGATGATGTATTGGGATGATGTATATATAAACAGATATAGATTTCTTTTTGTGTAAAGATATGTTATTACCTATTATAGTTTATTCCGCTGCGTATGAGAGATTCTATTGTTGTTTTCTATTTTTCTTCTTCTTCTACCTCTTCTTCTTAACTCAAATGGTCCGATTTTTCGTGTAGGAAAAACCCGGGTCGTTACAGTGGTATCAGAGCTTAGGCTAGCGATAACCTTGGCTCTGGTGGGAATTTTGAGAGTACTAATAGATATGAGCGCGTATTTGTTAGTGGATATAAAAATGGTTTTATATTGTGTTGGTTGATTTATTGAGTGGCATATGAACCTTCGTCGGCACAGTCTGGACAACTGTATCGAAGGGGTTTCTAAACACTTGAATAGAACAGTTCAACACAATATTGTTTTAAATAGGGTGAATGAAATAATTTTGCCCAAATTATTTTTGTATATAAAGGAATAACTTTGTAAATTATTATAGTATTTGGTTGCTTTGTTGTTAGGAAGTGATAATATTAAATTATTACCACTATTGTGTAGAAATTGAACAAGTAATTGAATTATAACCAAAGTTGAGAAATAATTTATATAATAAGTGGAATTTGAGAATGTAGTTTATAAATGGAAATAAACTCCATATACAAATGAAATTTGTAAATGTAAATTGTAAATGTGACTTATAACTTGAAATAAAACGTGATAGAATTCCAGAGAAATGTTTGAATATAAAATTGAATGGACTTTGAATTTGAAGTTTTGGGAAAGATTTAAATTCCTTTGGATTAAAAAAATAGTTTTTAAAGGTTTTGGGGAAATAATAGTGATATTATTTCATTAATATTTTTGAAAATTGAATTGAAATCTGGTGAGATTTGGGATTTAAAAATGTTTGAAATGTTTAGAGTGATAAAAGCATTAAATTCTCTTTTGGTCGCTGGAAAATAATTTCGGTGATGACTGCAGCATCATCGATGTCTATTTTCGAGTTTCCAAAGAGAAATTGCTACCAAACTGTTTTAAATTGGAAATGATTGTGAATTGGGTTGGTTTTGAAATTCAAAGGGAAAATTGTTTGGTAAAAGCAGATTATTTTGGAAATTGGGGTTTGATGTGATATACCAGATGTGTATGAGTTATTTATGGATTCAAAATGGTTTTGAAATAAAACCGAGCAATTGAATTCTGGGAATTCTATTTAAAATATAAATGTGGAAATTTAAATGAATCAACAATATAAAGTATAGAATGAAGTTGATTGAAATAAGAAGGGAATGAAAGTTAAATTCTGGGATTATAATTATGAGATGAAAATAACTAAATGAGTAATATAAGTTGGTAGATAAAAGAGTTAGAGGATATGAAGGTGAATGAATTGTAAAACTTGTATAAAATTGTATCCTAGAATTAAAATTTAATTCGAGTATATGAAGGTGAATAAAATATATTTGAATTTAACTTAAGATGAGTTAAATAAAATTGAGAATTGGAATTGAATTAAATGTAAGTAAGTTGAAGTTGAATTGAATTGGATATAAAGGTAATGTAAAATGCTTATAATTGTGTAAAGAAATTCATATTCTTAAGTTCTTAAGTATAATAAATTGAACTTAAGATAATTAAGTGAAGTGATATTTGGAATTAAAAAGCAAGTATTTAATTTTAACCAGCGGAGGAACTAATTTGATAATAAATTAGTTAATGAAATTGAATTGTGAATTAATGAAATTAAATTAAAATAGTGATGGTTTGGATTTCGAATGGGATTCGAATAAGTGAAAATAAATAAATGGATGGAATTTGATTAAATAAGAATCAAATGAAAAGATGGAAATAAAATTTTAAAGGGTTGGTTAAATGGAAAATAAACTTAAGCTATTGACTTAAGTAAATGTTGAATGGAAACTGAACTCAAACAGAGGAGTAGTTTAAATAAGTTGAGAAATAGTTATTGAATGAATTAACTTGGATTTTTCGAGCTAAATAAAATTCAATTTTTGGAAGTTGGAGATGAATTGAATTTAAGGAAAAAAATTGGAAATGAAGTAGTAAATTGAAGTAAGTTAGAATTCATATGAAATGGGAGTTCAATTTGAATATATACACTTCAATGGTGAAGTAGCAAATGAATATAAGAAAAATTTATATTGAACTTAAGAATTGAAGAATGAAATTCTTAAGAAAATTTGTATTGGAGGTATACTTAGTAATTTTGGAATGGAAATATATATATATACTAAGTGAATAGTTGAATGAAGACTAAAACTGAAGTTGTGAAATGGGATAGTTGTGAATAAGGGGATAACAATCAAAAAGGAATGTGAATAAAAGAGAATTGATATAACTGATAATCAATTGGAATTTATACGTAAGATGTACGTATATTATTTTATTCGCATAGCTATTTGATCCGGATTCGAACACAGAATTTCGAGATAGTTTTATCGATCCGAATCAGGATTTTTCACTCGATTTTCAATGGCGAACCTGGATATGGATTGTTGATTGATTCTGGATATTCTCTATCATAGTTTATGGCTATGCAAGGAGAATGACGGTTTCTGATCAAGAAACCAGATCTGAGTCCGCACTAGGAAGTCGGGTGGACGATACTAGTTCGGAAGTGAGATTGTGTGATCGATTGAGCGATCGAATGTGATATTGCGTACGGATGATATATGTGCATCGTACGGGCTTAAGTAAAGCAAATATTGAAAATTTGTAAAGAAAAGTATAAAATGACTTTGGGATTGTGATTGAATATTATTGCTTAGTAGGATATACAGGTGTATAAAAGCAATGGATAAATTGGGATTTTTGATTTAGAAGATAAAATTTAATGGCCCGACAAAAAGGTATGTATTTGAATTTTTATATGAAATTTGATTGGGTTTTGGATCCAGCCACTTGGCTTTTTGTTTTCTTTTTGAGATTGGGAGGCCGTAGAGCCATTTTGTAGTAGTACCGAGCTAGCCGCGCAAAGGAGACGCTGGCGAAATTTTTCGGAAATTTAGGGAGTTAGAAAAATTTTGAGAAATTTTGATAAGTTAAAATTTGAATTCAAATTTAAAATTTGAATTGATAAGTAGGTGGTATGGGTTGAACTTATGAATAAGTTTGGGAAGTTAAAAGATGATTAGTGTATCATTAATAAAAGATTGTTTGGGTATTGTTAAAACTGTTTGATTTTGGGAAATAGTTAACGGGGATTGAAACATTCTTCTTAATTGGTAATTTCGGGGACGAAATTCTTTTAAGGGGGAAGGAATGTGACGACCCGGAATTTTTGAGCATTTGAAATAGGAATATTTAATTAATTTTAAATATTCAAAAGATAATTATTAACTTTAATTTCAAATATACAGTATTTATTTGGATAATTAATTATTAAATTTAATTATCGGGATTGGGTAAAATATGGAATCTCGATTTTAAGCCTGTTAAAAATAGTTCAAAGGTTCAGAAAATTTATATTGTTAATACTGAAGATGATAGAACTTTTAAAATGGAATTTTAAAGAGTTTTGTTCAGTTTTAAAAATATATCGTTGAAATTGAATTTAAAAATAGCCGTCCGAGGCACAGTCTCGGAATCCGACGAAACCAGTTCCATTGGGTCCGTAATATTGAATTATTACCGGATTTCAAATTTTGTAGCTTTCGGAATTAACATGTGATCGTACGAGGTATAAACGCTTAAACGATAATTATCGATTTAATTTAAATATCATAATCTGAAGGAAAATCTAATCACAGCCAAAATTTATTTCACATCTATCGTTTCTTTTCATCAGCTACGAGCCTTCTGGATCACGCTGTCTGTCCACACGTGTTCAACTGGGTAAACACGCGTCTCCTTCTCCTTTAAACTTTTCAGCCGAGCATTTCCACTTTCGTTCTTTTGAAATCAGTTCGACCTCTAAAAGAATGAAGGCCGATGCTCCTTTTCCTCTCAAAGCCTTATCTTCTTCTATACGCCCAAAAGAAATTTCATTCAGAGAAAAATGTTGTCCTCCTTTTCTTCCTTTCTGAAACCTTCAGTTCGAATTAAAAATCAAACCTTGCCCTAATCAAATCGAATGCTCGTCTTCAAGCTTTCGTATCGCGGCCTCGATCTGAGTTGAATCTCGCGTGCAGTGGTATTCGATGCTCAAGCAGGGTGGCGGCGCTCGCAATAGCTGAGGAGTGGACGAATCGAGAGGCGCGGTGGGTACGTATGGGGAGGCTCGAAGTGGCGAAGGGAGGTGGTTCATCTCGAACTGGGTTTGGGTTTCGCGGGGCACTGGGTTCGCGCATCAGAGGTCGCGATGACTTGGCGATCGACGATGAAGCTTCGCGAGGCAGCGTTTCGCGAGATTGTCTGAGCTAGGGTCGAACGCGCGAGTCTAGACGGTTGGCTATCGATTGGCGGCAACGACCATGGGTTCGTCGACGACAGTATTGAGGGGATGCTCGGCGTTCATTTCGTCTGGGGTTTGGAGACAGTTGGGCGATGATTTCTATGGGGAGGCCTGGGTTGAATTGTGGGGCGCGGAAGCTCGGTTAAGGATTGCGAACTGGTGGTCGAAATGGAGGTTTAATCGATTTAAGGAAGGAGGCAGTAAAGGTATTCCCTTAATTAATTTTAGCTTATGGATTAGGGGAAGTTAGTTTTATTTTAAACAAAAGTTCTAAACTGTTTTGATTTACAAGAGAGAAAAATTTATAGTAAAGCAAATCCTTATTTTTATTATTTACTAAAGGGAAATACCAGTTAAGAATATGTGCACACCTTTGTTCATTTAAAACAATATATACATTAAATTGAAATTTGTTTAGTTGGTGAAAATATTTTAATGAAATAGAAGTAGTTCACATTTAAATTTATCTGTTTAGCTTTTTAAGTCAAACTCTAAGTCATTTTTCCTAGTATAGGAAGTTGTTAAGGAAATAAATAAAATAGTAAATTTAAATTATTGGTTAATTAAATCTATTAAATGATAATTGATCATTCGATTTATGTAAATATTAATAAGCCGTATAATGTGTGTACAAGGTTATAAACTGGGAAACCGAGACGGGTTGGATCGGGTTGCAAAACAGATCAAAGGTGAGTTAATCTCACTCAGTTAAATTATAATTTAATTTAATTGGTTAAATTTGAATGTCTGGTTAAATGATTGATTTGGTTGATATGATATATATAGTAGTATATAGCAATATATACATATTGGCATATGTATATATTGGAGTTGTTGATATTCCCGCATTATATAGCGGATGAGACCCTATGCGCCGCATAATAGCGGATGATATTTTATAAACCCATATACCGCGATATTCCACCTCGAAGTGGAATTGGTATTGTGCTAACGTCTGTGGATGCAGGGAAACAGGTTGGAGGGATCCAACTGGATTCCTCAAAATATTTAATTTTTGTTTAAATATTCTGTGATATGATTGTTGTTATCCTGTGATAATTTATATTGGATAATCTGGTTGGATTGAATTTCCCAGTATAATGAGTTATCAAAAGCAATTGAATTGGATTTTTGGAAAATATAAAAGAGTAAAAATTAAGTTAAGTAATTCTAGTGAATTCGAATAAATTAAATATGGAAAAGAGGAATTTTGAATAAATAGAGAAATGTTGAATTTAAAGAAGACTTATGTGATGTTATTTAAAGGGATAAAAATTTATTTTAATTCAATGTTTAAATGTAATTAAAAAGAGAAGGAATTTGGGAAAACTGAAACTTGTGTTTCGGTTTAAAGATTTTAAATCATAATGAGAAATAAAATCTGGAAGTTAATGAATTTGGAGATAAATGGATTAAGTAAGAAAATTTATTTCAAAGTAAAATAAATTGGGAAATCAATTATAAATTGATTTAAATACTTTGGAATTTGAATTTTTAAAGAGAAATGAGATTTGGAGAGATAAACTGGGTTTGTAAAGTAAAATAAAATATCAGTGGATATTAGAAAATATAAATTCAAGGTGGGAATTTATAAAGGGATATGAATTGGTTTAAAATAAATGTTGGTTTATTTTTTTTAGATGGGAATGAGAAGTGTATTTCTCTGGATAGCCAAGTACGTTTTCAAGGTAGTTTTAAATATAAGTTAAAAGTTTTAATATGTTTTAAAAAAGCATGTTTTGGAAAATTGATTATTTTTAAATGTTAACTTTTTAAAGTAAGTATTTTCAAAAATATATTATTGTAGTAATTATATAAAAGTGATTTGCTATTATGTTTTAAAAGGAGAAATTTAGTTTATATTTATAAAGTGGTTTATTTTAAGGTATATATTTTTAATAAAGTATTAAAGTAGTTTAAATTTCAATGTTATAAGATATATTTAAAATAAAGTGTTTTTAAATTATTTTAAAATTAAAAGTATTTTGTACTTGGTGATTCAGTGGAAATAATTATTTGGGAAATGTTTTCCGTAAGCGGAAACTGTTTTGAAATTGTTTCAAATGAGCTTTGAAAATTTGAAAATATATCTTGGAAAGATATTTGGGCAAATAAATAATGTGGGAAATTATTTATTGTGTGATGGTTGCTTGTGGATGTTAATTGATAGTTAAATAACCGACTATCAATATTGGCCGAATGCGCTGATCGTTTCGAAGAGACCGGGATCGAGTTTCCGTATACCGGGATTCTAGGTCTGGAGACTCGAATACCACTTCGATCCGGTTTGTACGTTTCGTGTAACGATTTCGGAGTCGAAGATGGAGCAGTGAAGTGCAAGGGCTAGTCGCTACTAATCCTGAGGATATTTCCAAAATGGATGTAGTAGGAATAGTGCCTTCGGTTCCGTTCAAACCCAGGACGGACTTGTATGGACGAATGCTTGCGAAACATCGTCAGCGGACGATGGGCATTCTAAGGGATATGTTCTCTAAAAGGTATCGTTTAGCCTCGAACCTCATCAACCGGGAATGACTGAAAATCAGGGGTTATGCAGCAAGGCTTCGTGGGTAGCTCCCACTGGAGGGTAAGGTCATCCCTGTCTAGATGTCCCTTTTTATTTCGGCTTAGTGGTGCGGTTGCTGATCCCAACCGTGGGGTGATTTTATTCGGGATCATCCAGTAAGGGATGGTTCCGGCCTTGTGTTGTAGAGGAGCGGGCGTACTCCTCGGTACGGTGATCTAGGCCACGTACTGTGATAGGTGGTACCCCAGTGCCTAGTCATTCGTTGGAAATCCATTTTTCCTACGTGCCTTGTACGGTATTTGTTTGTATTACCCACTTTTGTGGCTAGTATGCTGGAATTTAATAATGTAACAATTTCAGCTATTTTAATAAGTATTTGTATATAGACACTATTATAATATCAAAGGAATTTGATAAAAAGTGTTTTAGCTATCGTAAGGTAAAAACCCGACATGTTTATTTGTGGCGTGGTCTTACGAGATGCTTTTGTTTTCAAAGGATTTTTGAAACTTTAATAATCAATTGAGTGTGATTTTCTCACGCTGGTATTCCAGACTGACTCGGGTATTGTTTTATATGATGCTCGGGTCAGACCGAGTATTATAAATTACAGGAAATGATGCTGTGGAGCTGGATGGCGATACGTACTTTCGTATTTGAGTTATATATTCCGCTGTGTATTCAGATTGTGAGGACAAGTTATGATTACTGTCCAGTTGTATGATATTGATGTGATGTACTCTGATGATGTATTGGGATGATGTATATATAAACAGATATAGATTTCTTTTTGTGTAAAGATCTGTTATTACCTATTATAGTTTATTCCGCTGCGTATGAGAGATTCTGTTGTTGTTTTCTATTTTTCTTCTTCTTCTACCTCTTCTTCTTAACTCAAATGGTCCGGTTTTTCGTGTAGGAAAAACCCGGGTCGTTACACTGTGCTTGTCACAAGTTGTTCTTGTAGGATGAATTCAAAAGAAAATAATGACGAACAACCCAAATAACTAAGGCAAATAACATTTTCAAAACACGCACTTAATTTTGAACTGCAAAATATTTCTTTTTCAATTTTACTGCGTTAATGTTTATTTTGCAAATAGTTCAGATGCTGGATTCAGGTTGGAACAAAGTTTAAGATCAAATAGAGTGTTGAGTGACTTATGTAGTGAGGTGAACCATGTATGAAAAAATTGTATATTGAAAATTGTGTTGTAATAGAAGTTGTATTGTAATTGAAAATGTATAAATGTAGTGAGAGCTCAAATTTGTACTATTTGAATTTGTAATAAAATATTTGTTTGAATAAAATATTTGTTTCAATATGAATTCTGAGTTATTTATTTTATTCAACAAATATTTATTTAATTGTGTGAAAAATAATATAGTACAAAAACAAATACATTTAAACGAATATATATATATATATATATGTTTATTATCATCAAACAAAAATCATATACTAGCGTATTCTACACTACGATCATTGGGCTGTCGAAGGCCCAACTAGGGAATCATGTACTATTCAGCTTCAAGGGCCTTTCATATACTACATTTATGCTCTTTTAAGTCAATTCCTTTCCATATGAACTATTTCTCATGTGGTAATCGGGGTAGGTATATATCTTCAACTTCTTCTATTATTCAGACTCACAATCAACTTATCCATATTTCAGCATATGGTTGCAATTACTCTATAGTCAGAATTCTTAGGATATGGCATATAATATATCTATATTTATAGAAAAAATACAAATACTTTTACTCAACGTCTCCTAATTTTGTTTCAAGATCAGCTAACTTAAGCTCTGATACCAAATGTAACAGCCCACTCCCCAATGGGCCTAGATTTTTGCAAAATCGAAAACCCAAGTCCACAAAGTATGGACAGTTAGGCATCCTATGAATAAACAAATGAATGAATATCAAAGCACTAATGATAACTTACAGCGGAATAATAAGATATAATAAGTCACATAGTCATTGACCAAGATTTGACACTTCAAATGTCTAATGTCCTTGTCAGCGTCGAATATGGATAAGGAACATAACTATTCACTGTTCTTACCTTGTACCAGTACCTGTCCATCTAAGTTATCCTGTGGATTGTATTGAGGAGGGGGTCAGTACAACGTCATGTTGACTGGTAAATTATACACTTCACACATAATACTAGTTTATGCCGATTCCATTTCATGTTATGTCTTTTAGTTTTACTTAGTCGCTTCAACTCCATATACGCGTACTATACATCCCATCTACCTGTATGGATTATAACTATGTACATATATATAAATATATAAATATCATGGTCCCTCGTTGGACATAGATACTGTCCCCACAAGTATCTCTGTATCAGTACCCCGTATCACGATCTTGTCGCCATGCATATCGAGGAACTCCCATAGTGCCTACAAATAACTTTACTTATCCATACTCTAACTTGCATTTTTGAAGATTTTCTTGTCTGCTTTCTAGTTGTAGACTCGGCTCTACGAACTACGAATATGGTGGATTTAGCTCTACGAACTACAAATAGCTTTATATTCCCCTTATTTCTACCCTATGCACGATTTGAAAGATCTCCGTAGTAAGGCTAACTAGACTTGCCTCCTAACAAACAAACTAGCAAACAATGTGGTGATACATGCCCCAATGTGGGACGTACACTAGTAGGAAGTGTAGCCCATTAGGTGTAACCTTTGTCTTTCCTTTTGGCTGCTAAGGACTAATGACGTTTTCGACCTATCTACAGCCCTACTCCTTTATTTGGTACCAACACATTGCAGACATAGTGTCGTTCTTCGCTTATCATCTGATTTAGATTGCCTATTGCAATTAAGGCAATACCCACCTTCTCTATTATTGAAGAAAACTCCTCTACCTATTGGGGTATTCCTCTATATATACGCAAGTGTGTACTCTCCATGGATCATATGGTTGGTTATGTCTTACGTCAGTATAATGTACACACAACTGCTTGGAGCCCCTTATAGTGGGCAGACTTCTATTGTGAACACTACTGACCTTGCATTTCAACCCATACTAATGATTAATGTCATTCTATTCATATAATCGTTTAGTAACTTCAATAGTTCACACCCGTCGTAAACGCATACTTGAGGCTATGTATATATCTATCACATATATATTCATTCATCTTTCCTTAATCATTTATATTTGTTTATTATGTCATTCTTGCACTATTAGATTGTATGTATATTATCGCAAATCCATATATACATGTGCTATCAACATTGGATGAATACACATACACACACAAATATGTGTGTAAATGTGTGTGTGTGTGTGTGTGTAATTTTATGTATATATTCATGCATATTGCTCACAACCATAGTAGAAAATTAAATAAAAAAAATTGAATTAAATAATAAATAAAAAAGATTTTTATAAATAATTTGATTTATAATGTGTATTTGTGTGTGTGTGTGTGTTTCATCCAAATTTTGTTAAAATATGTTCATAATAATATTTGAAAAAGATATGTATATATTTATAAAACCGTGTGTATATATATATGTATTTAAAATAATACATTTTACATATTTTGGTGTGTATATATATATATACAGAATTAATTTATATATACATGTGCGTGTATTTAATTAATATAAAATTTTAATTGCAGCAAAATTAAACTTTCAAAAAAAATTATATGTAATTTTTAACAATTTCCATATGGAAATTATTAAATAAAAATACCATATTAAATATATTAAAATCGTAAGTTATAAAAAATTCGGTCGAGAGTATATGAACATATATATATATATATATATATATATATATATATGTATGTATGTATGTATGTATCTGTGTGTGTGTGTGTGTGTTTATATGTATATATGTATGTATAATTGTATTTATATCATTTTACATTTGTTTTAAATATTAATTTTAATGTGTATGTGTATGTATATATATATATATTTACATTATACATACTTTCATTTAATATATATAGTCTTCGTATGTATAAAAATATGTATATTTACTTTTATTAACTACTATATATTATAAAATAGTTTTATATTTGAATTATAAGACATTTCAAAGTTGAGATCAGATATGAAATTTGAAATTCGAATTTTGAATTTAAATTTTAAATTACTTATATCTATGTTTATAAATATTATAATTATATAAAGTGACATACACACACATATATATATATATGTTTATACAAATTTTACATATTATAAATATAATTCTATATCACATTAAACTCTATGTGTGTGTATTAGACATCATATATGTATATGAAGGGGCTAACATGTTTGTTGCGGTATAAATTTCAACACTTATATACAGGCATGTTAAACCATATACAATGTATATGTTGCACATGCACATACACATACATATGTATATGATATGCATGATGTATTATATAATACAAATATAACGTTAAAATAAAAAATTATTTACAAATTAAATAAAATGTTGATTTTAACTAAAATTAATTAGATCAGGTCTAAATAAATTTAGACTTCATAGCCCGCATAAGATCCAAAATGGTATAATATTTTTTGAAATTTACCCATTTAACTCCCTGCACGTTGGCCCAAATCCTACGTCTGAGAGATGGGAATTAAACTTTCACCCAAATCCTTAGAGCCTAATTTGTAAAGGACCCCAGCAGGCACCTGAGCAGAACTAGAGTCCTTAGAAGCTTGTATCACCTGGCCCATGACAAGAGCACCTAAATCTTCGTTATCTAAGAGGTTGGCCTTTTAGCTCATCTTTGTCCACCCCGCTTGAGTATTCTCTTTCCCGTCTAAGGATTTTTTTTCTAGGCTATGGAAAGTGCTTTGGGATATTTATCACCAAACTTGATAATGTTGCATAGAAACGAACTAGAGCAGGCTCAGTGTCGAACTTGACCTTTTCCTCTATGTTGGTCGTGCGGGTTTATGCATCCCTTTGTGCTTGTTTGGCATCGAACACATTACCTATATTTTTTTCGGCCATGGTCAAATCATCACTCTTTTCTTTCTTCCCAGCCTCCAGCACAGTCTCCAGATTTAAAATCTTGAGAGTTTGTTCATCGATTACGGTCTGGAGAGCAACTTTTGATGTGATGAGAGTGTGACTTCTATTATATGCAGCCTCAAGCCACTCTTATTCAATCTTAATTGTGTCCTCAAAGGCTTTTCTCTCATCCAATAACTTCTTTTCCGCAGCCGCAAGGGATTTCTTGGTGTCCTCTAAGTCTTAATCACAATTAGCGATGATCTGCTCATTATCCTTTTTCTCAATCTTCTTCTCCTAAAGGAGTAATTGGTAGCTCTGCTAATGTCAGATAAAGCTTTGCCAAACTTCCTCCATATATAACATTGATCATAAGTATTCTTCACATAAGCTTTGATGTTGTTAGCCACGTCGAGAGGAATATACTTCAGGGGATATGCAAACTTAACCACTTCAAAGCAGAATGTAGGGAAGGTTCTTTGCAGTGCAATGAGTTCTGGATTTTAGGTAACTCTGTAACTGCCATAGAAAAATGTGAGCGGAAGTATGCTCTTTACCAAGCCTCTGCTTGGTAGACACGAAGGTGGTAGAACTAGATGGTTGAACAACTTGTTTGGATTTATGAGAGGACACCATAGGTTGTGTAGAAAACACCATTGAAGTGGAGACGATTGGAGCTTTAGAAAAGGGGACATGATTAGGCTCTGAAGAAGACAAATCCAAACTTTTTAGGAGAGGGGAACGAGTACGATATTGAGAGGGAGATATCCTACCTGATCTAGAGCGACCGAGAGACTCCCGCTCATGATCTTCATGATGCTTACGTTCCTCCTCTTCTTGCCTTTCTTGATCTTTCCTCCAACGCCTTGCGAAGTCAAATTCATAAAATGATTTATGATATCGGCGCGAAGGGTTGTGCCTGCTATAACCAGTAGATTGGCTATGGAAATCGTCGAAAAGATCAGGACATCTTATTGTACCTAAAAAGGAAACACGACTAAGTTAATATTTATAAGTCAAGGAAAAACACATGTACTGTAAACATGAGGTGACTTTGGATGTCATGTAAAGTGTCAATTTTCCCTAGTGACCCCCACGGTCCATGCTCATTAAGTCGACTGAGTGGAGTGGTCTCCCCTGCAGCAGTTGAAGGTATACCTACAGCCATGCAAATACGAGAACCAATATCGGGCAGATTGAAATTAACAATTTCATAAGGAATATTATCTAGAATGCTCCCAAAACAGCCATGGATATCATCAGTTAGAGGAGCCAAATTTGCCTCTCCGACTGGTGTCTACTAGAGCTGTGGGACAAGATGAGGTGATATAATCTTTAACATTGGATGACGGGGATAGGAGATACTTGTCCATCACCATCCATCTCCTATAGACTTGTGAACGAGATTCACCTTTTTGCCGTCACCCCAGTCCTCATTATCTTTATCTTCATCGTCATCATTATCTTTATTGTTACCTTTGTTGTCATTACCACCCTCATCCTTCCTTTGATCAATGGGAGGATCTTTGTAACACCCTACCTCCATACCCTACCATTGAATAGTACTACTATGTAACACTATCAGATAATACAGAGAATGTTGCTATATAGGGTACGCACGTGAATATTCCCTTAGGCTAACACTGGTACATATTTAAACATTAAATAAATAACTCACCTATACGTACACAGTATCGGCATAAAACAATAAATAAGTGCATCTCCAGGATAAAACAATACACAACGTATAATAAATGTCAGAGAATGCAGAGTCAGCGGCATAATGAAAAGATATAATATGAAATATATAAGAGACAATGGGAATACAAAGCATATCAAATATTACTATCTCGATATAATACAATTTATATAAGATATATACATTCAATGACATGCATATAATTTGTCTACAATATACGAATAATATACAACAAATCCTAAGTATCATGTCTCCACTGAGCTTACATAACACACGCTAGACTACATCATCCATACACTTGAAATGTCTCGGTCTAGCTCGAGTATTACATAAATAACAGAAGGGTCAGACTATGTCTAATCAAGGGTCAAAACATGTATATATAGAATGTGCATGTTAAATAATGATGTTACTAGTAACATGAGTATATCAAATGACAACTACCAGAAATCCATTCAAAAAGATGTCATCACCCAGATAAAACACATCAATCAAGAAATCAAAGTGTCAATAATGAATAGGTGAACCATTCATACTATAATCATCATCAAATTTAGAAATCATCGATAAATCAGATATCCTCAAGTATATTCAGGCTAACAGGCAGCAATGCCCAAATATAACTCTCAATCTCAATAATAAGAACATCATTATCAATGATAAGAGTCTGCGGTATAGTGGATTCTCATATCTCATATTATATAGAAAGTATAATCTCATCACCTCATATAGAGTAATTCTAAATAAATCATGATGGGAAAATGACTTTACGACAGATGCAAAGTCCTAAGTAGAGTCATATCTAAACTACGTGAGGTGTATCAACAGTATATGTCAATCTACCATTCTGTTAGAACCAGAAGAGAGATTGATAGCACACAGCATGCTCCAGAGTCACATAGACTCTACAGTCATTTGCTACCTCGATGATCATCATGACATGTATCCATTAATATGCTCATCAATGCAAGGACTCTCAGTCACGACCCTGTATTTGCCTTTATAGGTAATAGACCACTGGCCTAGGTGACACAAGGGCGAATGCGCATATCAAAAGCATACAACTATATAAATATAGGGTGTCATAGATCTGTGGCGCTACCTCGCGATCCAGCTGCTAAGGTGGATTCTAGCCATCCGGTCGTCTCCAACGCTAATAAAATAAGTACATCATGATAGTGAAACATAATATCAATAAATATAGGCAAGAAGCATTACTCATTGAATATAGGCATGAATCCTTGCTTATCCCTATGAGTATCACCTCGTACCTATATCACTATTCCCATCACATATGTGTCTTCTACTCACAATGAATAAATAAATAAATATCACATCGGCGTGCGCCCCATACCACCATGTATTACTCAATCATTTATTCACTCTTATAAACTACACTCAATCCTTACAATATTCTATATAACGAGTCTAAAGAATAACCGAAGAAATATTACCAAAAGTCTCATACTAAATGATATTATAACTCCATTTATTCAGATTCCTCATCATATAGAATTATAATATCATAAAATCATGTTGAAGGATGTCATCACCGTATTGTACCAAAATCATCGATTAAATTAATATCGATCGTGAATCATTCATAACTATGTAATCAGTATAGAAGAGATGAGAAATCATAATAGCATAAATAAATTTCATTAATCAAATATATAAATCATATTCTTATTTAAAATTATTAATTACAAAATATTCTGTAACATACTTAGAATATTATTTAGAAAACACTTCATATTTTTCCAGAATTTATATAAATTTTTCAAATAATTATTTTCAACCCAAAATGAATTTCCTTTTAATAAATTATAACTTTACTATATATAAATACTTAATTTAAATAAAAACATTTCTTCATAAATCATAAACCCAATTCTCAATTTTATTTCCCATAAATCATTTTGTATTTATATATTTTGTATTTTATTATTATTTTTTTTTATTTTTTTAAAAGTTAACAACACTGGGTGGTGGCACCACTGGTCTGCCGTTAGCTGTCGATCAATCGGGATCGACTAGTTGCCCCACCGATGTTGTAAATCTGAAGCATTATTTTCATCCCTTTTAAATTCAAATTCAAACCATTTCAGTTCGAATCTCTTGTATACTCAAAGCTCAAGGAGCATGCACATAAGAGCAAGTCATAAACATCCAAATTGATGTATTTAGATGTATTTAAATATAGATTCGTGAGTCAAAACACTCTCCTTAAGCTTGCTTCCTTCTTCTTCCTCTACTTTTCCACTGTGTTTGCACATTTTAGATTTCAAATGATCAACCAATACCTTAACTTCTTCATATGCTTAAATGAAAAGTAGTGTTAAGATGCACATGCTTAGATTTGGAAATTTATAATGTTTTATTTAGTTTTACTTTATTTCCCGAAATAAGGTATCATAATGTTTCGAGGAAGTATCTAAGAATGATAAGAGAGAATTACACGTAACTAAATTTTTTAGTGAACTAAAAGAAATGCGTGGAATTAAGAAAATAGTGGAATGGAGAAATCAGGATAATGGATGGGTATTGGGTTCTTATGCTCGGACTTAACTAAATAAGTATTTATTAATATATTTGTTCTATTCTTTTCTAATATAAAACTAATTTCCATTTAATTCAATTACAGTAAAATTCCAATTAAAAACTATGCTTATATTTCTCAAGTAATTATACAATATTATGGAATTTTCTGAAATTTATTTCCTACAAACTCTTCTTATTTTAATTATTATTTACTCAAACTTGCTATATTTAACCCAATATATTAAGATTCATTTATTAACCCAAATAAGTTTAAATTTCCATTCAAAATCATTTCTTCCCCAAACCAATATTATTCATTCATTATATAACTTTTATAAAATATTACTTCCATATTTTAACTTATTTTAATTTAAATCTCTCATATTCACCATCTAAGCCCATTTACTAAATAATTTCCAAAATAATTTATTCAATATTCTTTTAAATAAACAATTATCTCCAAAACAATTTAATTTTTTCACTATTTACTATGTTATCAAATTTCAATATGCCCAAATGAAATTCCAAAATTATTCTTATTTAGTATTTAAAAATCCATTTTAATCAATTAAATCGCTATTATTAACTTTAATTTATCACAACTCAACACCGGGTTGTTACAATCTTAAACTACGGGAGGAACTTGTTAATTTTCAATCATTGTAAGCTCGACTTAGTCTCTTGAGTAGGTCGAGACCTCTACAAGCAATAAGAATGTCACAAAACTGCAATCGTTGTGTAAAAACTGAAATTGTCGCATCTAAGGATCTATCAAAAGGAATTTCATTTTCGTTTTTAGCAGGGATATTTGTAGAGTTGGAAAGTGTGTGCTAGAGCTACACTACCAGGTCTCCTTGGAATATCTGTAAATTTATGAGATGATAGAGTTAATGATATGAGTAGAGCGAGCTCCACCAAGGTAAAGTGTGATAACAGAACTTACGTCCTGATGTTGCTTTTGAACGAAGCCGGTTGGATAAAGCACAAAGAAATATTCATCTTTAAAGTGGCTAAGCTTGTTCTAGAGGCCAATAATAACATAGCATCTCTTGGATGATTCCAGATAAATCAAAGAAGGTCTATAATTCTGCTTCTTGAAACTAAATAAATATCTAATCTTCTCCAGTGTAGGTACCTTACTAAGATGGTGAAGACAAACCATGTAAATGCAATTCAGTGAAGCATGGCCATTCGGGGAAAGCTGAGCAGAAGCAAGCTTTATAAACTAAAGGAAGAATTGATTAAAGTGATTAAATAGAGGGACTCCTCCAGAAAGGCACATATAGCGATTGCAGGTTGTATATCCTTCAAGAAGATCATGGACCCACTGAAAGGGCTATAGAACCAGGATATCCTCAAAAGAAATGATATGCCTGTCGCAAATTCTCTTGATATCTGCCTCATCCAATGTAGATGTCGGAGAGTCCAGAGGGTTGTCAAGAATCAGCATCCTCGAGGTTAATATCGGGGGCAACCACTACATAGGCTTTGCCTTCCATCACAAAGGAAACTATTTGTAGAGACTGTCCAGCTTGACGATGGATTGGTTGAGGTTACGGAGAAGAAGAAGTAGACAACGAAATAAACGTCGAGGCAGGAGTCGAAGATGTTGTTGGTAGGATGAACTCTGAAGTCGATAGACCCGCATCGATAGCAAAGAGACGTGAGGAGCATCTATGGTTTAGAACTACTAAAAAACTTGATAGATAAACAAAGTTGGGTAAGATTTAACTCTGATCTTCGTGTTGCAGTTAAGTCATGTATAACCAATCTGTGAGACCCAATGAATGTCGATGTGTATTGACCAACCGGATCTCATATATTAACGAGGGAAGTGATATGCAATTCAGTCTATGTAGTGTGTACCATGTGTATAGAGCACAGTGAACGTGAACACTACTTGTAGATAGCTTGCTCATGTTGGCAAACAAGCACTGCTACACTATCAAACCGTGTCTCGCATTTTACCCTTTATCGTACGATTTACGCTGACAAAACCATCTTTCGGAGCAACATCTGAACATTCCTTTGTAGGGACTTCGCTGTAACGACCCATAATTTAGTCACTTTAAATGTGAATATGTATTTTTAAATGACTTAATAATGGATTTTATAACTCAAATGAACCCCTATAACTAATGACAGTAAAGTTTTTTTAAAATTTGGTTTACAAAAATAATTGGTTTGGAGGAAAATTGAAAATGTGATCGAAAATTGTTTTTGGATTTTTGTTTTCATCGTTCAAAAGTTGTCGAAATGTGTTGTGCACACCAGTATATATATGTACACATATATGCAAAAAACAAATACTTTGCCAATGGAATAGTTAGATAAAAACAAGTTAAAAGAGATACTTAATTAATAAAGTAAAGGTGGACTTTTCTTTTATAACTTAAAAAGAAATAAAGCACAAAATCTAATACAAAAGTACATTAGAAAAGAGAAGATATGTTGGATGGGTGACATAAGGGGGGACACACATAGCATGAGGTGGAGAGGTGTGTTGTCAAATTTTGAATGGAGGGTAGTTGCTTTTATTAAGGAGGGGTAGTTTAGTAATCAGCCACTTTCCATTTTCTATAAAAAGAACACTATCTTTCCACTTTACTTCATTATTTTCATTTCAAAACCCTCTTTCTCTACACTTTCTTCGCTTCTTTTCTTCCATGGCTTCCTAAAAGAAATAGTTTTAAAGTTGCTTATTTACTCTTTAAATCCTTAAATTAGTTCTTAAAACCATTTATATTCCTATCTACATCACTTATCTTCGAAAAACAAACCTAAAACCCCTCCATATAAGTCAAGGCCATACCCCCTAGCCTAAGATAGAGCCTATTTGACCTCCCCAGGGTCTTGTGAAGCAAAATTTTCAAGCGGAAGCTAGGTTCGTGTATTGTTTGCAAGGTAGCGGTAGTTTGAGTGAAAGTTTGTGTTTTTAAGTGAGTAAAGCTCGCTTAAAAGCAATCTTATAATTTAATTATTTTTTTATAATAATTTATGTTGTTTGCTTATGTGTATAAGTGTATATAATCATTATTGTTTAATTTGGTTCCCACTTGAAAGTGGATGACATGGAACTTAGACAGGGGACTTGAATTAAAGTCGAGGTGATTGTAGTGAATAGGTCGCGACGATCCACTTTGAAGTGCATATGAAATGATTTACAGGGGACTTTGTGTATACGGACTCAACATAGTTCCTCGCCTTTGTGGTTTTTATATATGTGCTTGTGTATGTAAATGTTGTGAATGTTGCTTAGCATAGTTAACATGCTTGAGTTGGTTTTTATTTGACAAAGAGATCCCATATTTTCTTTAAACTAGTTTACTACTTCATTTTCCAATAAAGTTTTTAAAATATTTTCTTTCCCGAACTCGATTCTTGTTTTCAAAACTCTTTACAAAGAGGTTAGAAAGTGTTGTTTGGAATTTATTAAAAATGTGTTTACATTTATAAAGGAAAATGTTATTTTGTGTAAAAATCAAGCTTTAGTTTTAAACAAAGGATTTTGGAAAAGGTTTAAATTACTGGTTTGAAACCAAAAACTAGAATTAAGTTTCAAAGATGATATTTCAATGATTTTTAAAGGTCTTTGTTTTTAAAACAAGGGATTTTTGGTTTGTACCATTATGTAACATAAAAAAATATGATAAGTAGTGGTAAAATGTTGACACATTTATGGAAAGTAAGTCATTTTATATTTAGTACCAAAAGCCGATGAGTCCTCTATCTGTGAGATCTAGAACTAAGGCAAGATGGGGTGCAACCAGTACCCTAACTTATCTGACTTTGATTCTGAGCAAGGACAGAAAAATCGAAATGTTGAAAACGTGATAAGTATAAGAGGGTTAATTTCGATAAATGGGTCATGATTAATTAAGTACATGGAAGGTATTTCATCTTATACTTGATGCTTAATTTCAAGGTATGGAAGCCCATTTCTATCTGTGAGAGTTTAAGAATGTATGTCGAGCCAAGGTGTAACGCCCCACTCTGAGACCCACTGTAACAAAGAGTATTACGGGAGTAATACTGTCTGTTAAAGTGGAGAATAGAGTATAGTGGAAGCAGTCATTTGTAATCAAGCTATAACTATCTACTGAATACGTCGAAAGGATGGTATCTATATATTTTTTCAAGTGGTTCGATGTATTCAATAAATATTTATAACGAAATTACAATGGCTAAAGACCTATCAGAACAAGCATAGTAATAAATGATAAATACATCACAGAACAGTATCACATAACAGCACAGAATCTCAGAACAATACATCGTCAATACAGATCCAAATACTATAAGTGGGTACAAAGCCACTGCCCACACATGTGAGTCAAAAATATGTACATATCAAAGTCTGAATAATAACAGAGTAGCGTAATAGTGGACAAATAAAAGCGCTATCTATAAGCATAGCAGATAATGTCAAAGCGAAAGCACAGAAGCTAAGTCCAGAGACCTAACCTGAAACAACTCGGTCTGACCCGAGCGAAAACACTCGGGTCAGGCTAGCTAAACAATCAGTAATAACTGAGATATATAATAATGCGGTACATAAATAAAACGGTACTTTTCCTAAGAGAAGAGTATTTTGGACCACATGAATATAATGACGGTCCCTAATCATCAATCAACAGTAAAAATCTCCAAAGAGAATATCAGCACCAAAGTGTTGAATAAATAAAATCACCTCATATCATCGGCGTAGCCAAAGTTATATAAAGTTGCCCATAGGCAATAATCCCATGTGTGACCAGAGTCTGTAATCAATGCCCAAGCAAAGATCGATGCTCCAAAGAGCAATGGGGATATACTGAAAAATCAATGAAATCAAACACAGAAAAGCAGTGTCCAGAGACACTGTGAATCCACAAGGTAATCGCACTTACATCGTATGGTTCCATAGAACCAGCACCGAATGGCGGTACTCGAATGGATATAAAAATCATCAGATAATACAAGTATAGCACGTGCACCGACCAGAGTTGTTATTGCCAAGTACTGTAGAGTTGTGATCGATCACTCGCACAGATGCGGAACGCGCGAGACGGCGAGATCCTTCCCAGAAGGATAAAGACCTAGAGGCACACACCGAAAAAGTAACTTCTCCATAGAACAGGTGTCCAGAGACGGTTGCCCAGAGGCGTGGTGACCCAGAGGTCCAGTACTGGCTGCCTAGAGGCTAATGTGTCACAAACTTCTTGGAGAGGAACCCGTAAAGTGTTAACAATGAGTCCCATAGCCCACGTTCGCACTAAACGGTTTACTAACCAATAGCAAGCTCACATTCCAAACAATAAAATGTCCACCTCGTATCATCGGTAAACTAGACCCAAAGGTCAAAACGATCAATCGAATAGGTCGGGGATTAACCGGAAAGAAAATACACACGGTTCCATAGGCCAGAGATTTCCAAACCGTTTAACCACCTTTCCACTTCGCTCGACGTGCTAAAAGTGAGTGTGAGATTTTTATTATAGAAAATAATGGTTCGAAACGGATTTATAATTGATTTTGAGAACACTTTAAAACGGCTTTTGAAAACTCTCCTATTATGGAGTAAATAGTTTACTAATTAAAAATAATATTATATAATAATTTCGAAAGCCATTTCGAAGTGAAAAATCCTTTTAAAACCTTTTTATAAGGCCCGTGTATGAAATCCAGAGACAAATCTCAAAGAAATCGATAAAACCAGAAAATCACTGAAAATATTCCAAGTGTTGGAAAATAGTCCAAAACTTACGCGAACCCAAGTTCGGAAAATTATTCGGACCAGCAAACTGAATCCGAATGGCATGAAATTTTTTAGGAACGTAGTCCGACATTCCTACTTCAGAACGCAAAAAGAATTACTCGATTCCGACTTGAAACGAAGAAACGGCGTCGTCTCAAAGTCGGACAAAAATCACAAAACTCTACTGTGTCAAAACAGTGCAAAGGTTCCACTTCGACGACATGGTCGAAGGGTCACATGAACTCAGATCTTGATAAAAATTTGCAGGAGCGTAGAAAAGTACTCCTACTTTGATATGCAACAAGAATCGTTCGGTTCCGACTTAAAACGAAGAAATGACAATGTTTCAAAGTTGGTCCGACGATAACTGAAAATGATCACTATTGTAAAACAATTTCTGGGTGCTACTTCGGCAATAGAAACAAGTATCTAATGCACCCAGATCTAAACCAAACTTTGCATGGTTGAAGATCTCGACCTCATATTTTTAACGAGACCAAAAACAATGAAATCCGACAAAGGACGAGCCCTGTATGGCGTTGCAAAGTCGGGTTCTGCGCTGAAAACAACGGGAGCAAAGAGACTAAGGCCTGTAGCTATGCACTAACAGACCAGAGATGAAAAACCACAATTTTGGCATAGTAAACTTCCAATTCTGACAAAATGAATAAAATAAAAGTTGTAGCTTAGTTTCTAAGCTTTCCGGAATGACCAAGATCGTCAAATTCCGATCGGGGATGAAAATTCTATGACTAAAACAATTCTCAGATCTAAATTCTATATCACTGTCGTTGTGCTCTCGGGACAGTGGTAAGAATGCATGAAACTCAAAACATGAAACTTTTAGCCCTAAATCTAAGCTTTTCAGAACATCCAAAATTATTAGATTTGGATAAGAAACGAGTAACTTATGGCCAAATCAATTTCAGGTTTTTATTTTCTCAACCCTGTAGTTTGTTGTCAGGTCAGCGACAAACAAACGTGATTCGACCATTCAAACCTCAAAATTAGGCAAAGCACAAAACATAAAAGTTATAGGCTATAGAATAAGCTTTCCAGAACATCAAGAAAATCTTAATTCCGATTTAAGATGAATGAGATATGCCTAATTTACTAACAGCAATAAACTAATTATAATTTCATCTAGCATATACTACAAGTACCTTATGTGCACACCCCAAAATGAAAGCAAAGATGATCAAAGAGCTATGATTCACATGTTACATAATAAAACATGTGTCACTAACTGATTACCGAAATCAAAAGATGATTAAACACATATTAGAAGAGGTTTTTAGCAATATACCTCTCTAGAAAGCAACAAAGACCACTATAGCATCAACCCAAGTTAGCAAAAGATGATTAGAAGGCTATAAGATAAAAAAACACATAAAACATGTGTTACCAATCAAATTTCAGAAATTAGAGAGATATAAAAACGGATTTGAGGTGGGTATTTGCATTACCTTTTCATAGAATGACTTGCATAAGCTAAAACTAGAAGGAGATGAAGATAGAGGCCATTTTTGTTAGGGAAGCTTTAGGAAATGATTAGGGTTTTGATTAGGGATGAATGAATGAGGTTTGGAGAGTTTGAGATAATTTATAGAGGAGGTTTAGGGTGGGTTATTGGGCTAGGTTAAGTAACCCAATAAGAAGAGAGTTATTTACATGTTTCCAAAAATTAGTCTAAGTGTTCATATATGTTTATAAAACTCATTTTTTCTTATCCAAACCCATTTTAAAATCTCTCCTAAAATATTTAACTTTCCAAAAATAACATTTTATCCTCATTTTAAAATCCCATATTTCCCATTTAATTAAAGTAGCCTTTTTCAAATAAATTTTTGTTATTCCAAATCCTTTTATGCTTCATTAAAATAAATAAAAATCCTAACTTTTATTTATTAATTGGTAATGCAAATCCCGGGTTGTTACAGACTCCCCCCCCCCCTTAAGAAAATTACGTCCCCGCAATTCCTTAAGATAGATGTCGTCTATAACGTCACATCCCCAAAAGAAGTGATAGAGATAAAATAGAGAATTCCCACCCGCAGAAGAAGATGGGAGAAAGCCAGGATAAGAGCGTTCGATAGATTCTCTGGTCTCCCAAGTGCAGTCCTTAGGATTCGGTGACCATTGAATCTTCACGAGTGGAACCTCTTTATTGCGAAGGCGTCTAACCTCCGAATCAAGCACACGAAGAGGTTGCTGCTCCAAAGATAAATCAGGTAAGATCTCTAAATCAGGCACAACATGCGGCTCAATGATAGAATCAGGGTCGCGGACACACATGCGAGGCTGGGAAACATGGAACACGTCGTGCATTCCAGAGAAGTGAGCAGGTAGAGCCACACGATAAGCCACGGGGCCAATGCGTTCTGTAATAGGAAATGGTCCAACATAGCGAGGAGCCAACTTCCCTGTAGAGCTGAAACGCACAACCCCTTTCATAGGAGATATCCGAATAAAGACATGATCACCAATGGAGAACTCAAGAGGCTTTCTATGGTTGTCCGCATAGGATTTCTGACGGTTCTGCACCTCTTTCATTCTCTGACGAATAAGAATAATCTTCTCAGAAGATTCCCGAACTGAATCTGGACCAAGAAGGAGCTTCTCGCCAGATTCTAACCAACACGAAGGAGAACGACATGGCCTCCGTAAAGAGCCTCGAAAGGAGCCATGCCAATACTAGACTGAAAGCTGTTGTTGTAGGAGAACTCTACAAGCGGTAAGTGATCCTCCCAAATACCTCCGAAATCCAGAATACAACATCGCAAAAGATCCTCTAAAACACGATTCACCCTCTCCGTCTGACCGTTGGTCTGAGGATGATAAGCAGTCGAGAAATTCAGCTTTGAGCCCAAAGCTGACTATAGGCACTTCCAGAAGTGACTAGTAAAGATAGTGTCTCGATCACAGACGATAGAGCTAGGAATACCATGAAGTCGAACGACTTCCTTCACATATAGCTTGGCAAGCTGAGGAGCAGTCCGAGTGGACTTAATAGGAATGAAATGAGCTGATTTGGTCAAGCGATCGACGATGACCCAAATAGAAGTATGGCCTGACCTCGATCGAGGCAGACCGTCAATAAAATCCATGGATATCTGATCCCATTTCCACAATGGAATCTCTAGCGGCTGAAGAAGACCAGATGGACGCTGATGCTCAGCTTTGATTTGTTGACAAGTCATGCAACGGCTTACATAACTTGCAACATCACTCTTCATGCCCTCCCAATAAAATAGGCGACACATGTCGGCATACATCTTACTCGACCCGGGATGTATAGTGTACTTAGTACGATGACACTCGTCTAGAATGTCACGCCTAAGTGATAAATC
Source organism: Allium fistulosum (assembly GCA_030737815.1). Classification (NCBI taxonomy): domain Eukaryota; kingdom Viridiplantae; phylum Streptophyta; class Magnoliopsida; order Asparagales; family Amaryllidaceae; genus Allium; species Allium fistulosum. Next base: position 77,147,850 of record CM060906.1, read on the forward strand.
AGAAGGTACCAAAATACGATTCTTCCTGCGAAGACATCGATGAGAATCAATAGAATAATCCGACAATGTCTCATCACTGGATCTCGACTCGAGAAGATGAATAAGATGTAATAAGTCTGGATACTGCCGCTGAGCATGGGCAATGTGATCCAATAAGATAGGACAAGCTTCCAAGCTGAATAATAAGACCGGAGAATCAAAAGATTGAGCTCGATCTCTAATATCACACAAAGATAGGGTCTCAAGAATATCACACTCGGCAATCATCATAGAAACTACCACCGAGTGCTTGCGACTGAGCGCATCTGCAACACGATTACCCTTGCCAGGGGTATACTGAATATCTAAATCATATGAGGCGAGAAACTCAAGCCATCGCTGCTGCCTCATATTGAGATCCCTCTGACTGAATAGATACTTCAACGACTTGTGATCGGTGTAAAGAATGAAGCGTTCACCTAATAGAAAGTGATGCCACGTCTTCAAGGCAAAGACGATAGCTGCTAACTCAAGATCATGAGTAGGATAGCGAACCTCATTCGGACGCAGTTTCCTGGAAGCATAAGCAACTACCCGATCCTTCTGCATAAGCACAGCACCGAGCCCGCTACCACAAGCATCGGTGTAAACAACAAGATCATGGTTACTCTCTGGAACCACTAGAATAGGAGCATGAGTGAGAAGTTCCTTCAGTCGCTGAAAGGAAGCTTCACACTTATCAGACCAAATAAAGCGAACACCCTTACGAGTCAGCGTCGTAAGGGGAAGTGCAACTCGAGAGAAATCCTTGATAAACCGACGGTAATAACCCGCCAGACCAAGGAAGCTGCGAATATCATGAACGTTCTCGGGCTGCTTCCAATTCTGAATAGCTTCGATCTTGGCAGGATCGACAGAAATACCCTCAGATGATACAATATGGCCCAAGAACTTGACCTTTCTCATCCAAAAATGGAACTTGGAGAGCTTGACCTTAAGCTGATGCTGACGAAGAGTATCCAAGACGATCCGCAATTGATGAGCATGCTCTGCCTCGGATCTAGAATAAATAAGAATATCGTCGATGAAAACCAGAACGAATCTATCGATGTATTCCCGGAATACTCGATTCATAAGATCGACGAAGAAAGCCGGTGCATTCGTCAAGCCGCGGTGCATTCGTCAAGCCGAATGGCATGACCAACCACTCAAAAGAACCATAACGAGTGCGGAAAGCGGTAAGAGGAATGCTATCTTCCGCAACTCGGAGCTGATGAAATCCGGTGGCAAGGTCGAGCTGGGAAAAGACCTTCGCACCGCTCAACTGATCAAACGTATCGTCTATCCATGGAAATGGATAACGATTTCTGATGGTCAACTCATTAAGCTTGCGATAGTCAATGCAAAGCCTAAGAGAGCCATCGGGCTTCTTAACGAAGACCACAGCAGCACCCCATGGCGAAGAACTGGACCGAATGAACTGCTTCGCCTCAAGCTCTACTAACTGCTTCCTGAGTTCCTCATTCTCTTTAGTAGACATCCTCGTGGGAGGACGCCCAACTGGGTGGGAGCCTGGAATGAGATCGATGCGGAACTCAATGGCCCACTTTGGCGGCAGGCCTGATACTGGCTCGAATATATCGGGGAAATCCCGAACAACAGGAATACGAGATATGTCCACATCCTCATCTCGTGAATCAAGAGAAAATAAAGTAATATTAGAAATCCCAACATCCTGAAGAGCAATAGCTAACGGAGCGGACGAGTCAGGATGACGAAGAAATAATATCCGCTCCGAACAAATGATTTTGGCGTCGTACTGAGCAAGCCAATCCATGCCAAGAATCATGTCAAAGCCCAAATACTCCATAACGTGCAGATTCATATGGAAAGAAAATCCACAAAGATCAATATCTATATCCTCACAAAGCAAGCTAAGGGTCGTGGATCCGCCGATGGGATTCACAATCCTTAGTGAAGAAACCAAACAAGTAACATCCAAAGATAAAGTATTAACTAGTTCCTTTGATACGAATGAGTGAGAGGCACCCGTATCAAAGAGAACTCTACAAGATCTACCATGAAATAAAATAGAACCTTCGAGAACGGAAGGAAGCGTACCTCGAGGCTGAGCTGAAGATTTAGGAGCCTTGGCAGCATTAAGCTGCCAGATCTAGGAGGTGCAGTAGGACAAGTGGAATAATGATGACCCTCCTTCTTACAATAGCGGCAGAAAAGAGGCTTGGGACACTCTTTAAACATATGATCGGTAGATTTAGTTAAGCACGATTCAAAGATAGATAATTCATTAAGGAATATTACGGAATATAATAGATTCCTACACATATTCCTAACTTATTTATCTAAAGGTGGATATGTTCAATTTGGATCGTATTATAACGTATTGTACTACGTGTCTATTCTGTGTTTGTTATGATTAATTCTGAACCTTGGCTCTGATACCAAACTGTAACGCCTCACTCTGAGACCCACTGTAACAAAGAGTATTACGGGAGTAATACTGTCTGTTAAAGCGGAGAATAGAGTATAGTGGAAGCGGCCATTAGTAATCAAGCTATAACTATCTACTGAATACGTCGAAAGGATGGTATCTATATATTTTTTCAAGTGGTTCGACATATTCAATAAATATTTATAACGAAATTACAATGGCTAAAGACCTATCAGAACAAGCATAGTAATAAATGATAAATACATCACAGAACAGTATCACATAACAGCACAGAATCTCAGAACAATACATCGTCAATACAGATCCAAATACTATAAGTGGGTACAAAGCCACTGCCCACACATGTGAGTCAAAAATATGTACATATCAAAGTCTGAATAATAACAGAGTAGCGTAATAGTGGACAAATAAAAGCGCTATCTATAAGCATAGCAGATAATGTCAAAGCGGAAGCACAGAAGCTAAGTCCAGAGACCTAACCTGAAACAACTCGGTCTGACCCGAGCGAAAACACTCGGGTCAGGCTAGCTAAACAATCAGTAATAACTGAGATATATAATAATGCGGTACATAAATAAAACAGTACTTTTCCTAAGAGAAGAGTATTTTGGACCACATGAATATAATGACGGTCCCTAATCATCAATCAACAGTAAAAATCTCCAAAGAGAATATCAGCACCAAAGTGTTGAATAAATAAAATCACCTCATATCATCGGCGTAGCCAAAGCTATATAAAGTTGCCCATAGGCAATAATCCCATGTGTGACCAGAGTCTGTAATCAATGCCCAAGCAAAGATCGATGCTCCAAAGAGCAATGGGGATATACTGAAAAGTCAATGAAATCAAACACTGAAAAGCAGTGTCCAGAGACACTGTGAATCCACAAGGTAATCGCACTTACATCGTATGGTTCCATAGAACCAGCACCGAATGGCGGTACTCGAATGGATATAAAAATTATTAGATAATACAAGTATAGCACGTGCACCGACCGGAGTCGTTATTGCCAAGTACTGTAGAGTTGTGATCGATCACTCGCACAGATGCGGAACGCTCGAGACGGCGAGATCCTTCCCAGAAGGATAAAGGCCCAGAGGTACACGCCGAAAAAGTAACAGCTCCATAGAACAGGTGTCCAGAGACGGTTGCCCAGAGGCGTGGTGACCCAGAGGTCCAGTACTGGCTGCCCAGAGGCTAATGTGTCACAAACTTCTTGGAGAGGAACCCGTAAAGTGTTAACAATGAGTCCCATACCCCACGTTCGCACTAAATGGTTTACTAACCAATAGCAAGCTCACATTCCAAACAATAAAAGGTCCACCTCGTATCATCGGTAAACTAGACCCAAAGGTCAAAACGATCAATCGAATAGGTCGGGGATTAACCGGAAAGAAAATACACACGGTTCCATAGGCCGGAGATTTCCTAACCGTTTAAGCACCTTTCCACTTCGCTCGACGTGTTAAAAGTGAGTGTGAGATTTTTATTATAGAAAATAATGGTTCAAAACGGATTTATAATTGATTTTGAGAACACTTATAAACGGCTTTTGAAAACTCTCCTATTATGGAGTAAATAGTTTACTAATTAAAAATAATATTATATAATAATTTCGAAAGCCATTTCGGAGTGAAAAATCCTTTTAAAACCTTTTTATAAGGCCCGTGTATGAAATCCAGAGATAAATCTCAAAGAAATCGATAAAACCAGAAAATCACTGAAAATATTCAGAGTGTTGGAAAATAGTCCAAAACTGACGCGAACCCAAGTTCGGAAAATTATTCGGACCAGCAAACTGAATCCGAATGGCATGAAATTTTTTAGGAATGTAGTCCGACATTCCTACTTCAGAACGCAAAAAGAATTACTCGATTCCGACTTGAAACGAAGAAACGGCGTCGTCTCAAAGTCAGACAAAAATCACAAAACTCTACTGTGTCAAAACAGTGCAAAGGTCCCACTTCGACGACATGGTCGAAGGGTCACATGAACTCAGATCTTGATAAAAATTTGCAGGAGCGTAGAAAAATACTCCTACTTTGATATGAAACAAGATTAGTTCGGTTCCGACTTAAAACGAAGAAATGACAATGTTTCAAAGTTGGTCCGACGATAACTGAAAATGATCACTATTGTAAAACAATTTCTGGGTGCTACTTCGGCAATACAAACAAAGTATCTAATGCACCCAGATCTAAACCAAACTTTGCATGGTTGAAGATCTCGACCTCATATTTTTAACGAGACCAAAAAAAATGAAATCCGACAAAAGACGAGCCCGGTATTGCGTCGCAAAGTCGGGGTTCTGCGCTGAAAACAACGGAAGCAAAGAGACTAAAGCCTGTAGCTATGCACTAACAGACCAGAGATGAAAACCCACAATTTTGGCATAGTAAACTTCCAATTCTGATAAGATGAATAAAATAAAAGTTGTAGCTTAGTTTCTAAGCTTTCCGGAATGACCAAGATCGTCATATTCCGATCGGGGATGAAAATTCTATGACTAAAACAATTCTCAGATCTAAATTCTATATCACTGTCGTTGTGCTCTTGGGACAGTGGTAAGAATGCACAGTTTTGACGAAATTAACTTCGAAATTTCATGAAACTCAAAACATGAAACTTTTAGCCATAAATCTAAGCTTTCCAGAACATCCAAAATTATTAGATTTGGATAAGAAACGAGTAACTTATGGCCAAATCAATTTCAGGTTTTTATTTTCTCAACCCTGTAGTTTGTTGTCAGGTCAGCGACAAACAAACGTGATTCGACCATTCAAACCTCAAAATTATGCAAAGCACAAAACATAAAAGTTATAGGCTATAGAATAAGCTTTCCAGAACATCAAGAAAATCTTAATTCTGATTTAAGATGAATGAGATATGCCTAATTTACTAACAGCAATAAACTAATTATAATTTCAGCTAGCATATATTACAAGTACCTTATGTGCACACCCCAAAATGAAAGCAAAGATGATCAAAGAGCAATGATTCACATGTTACATAATAAAACATTTGTTACTAACTGATTACCGAAATCAAAAGATGATTAAACACATATTAGAAGAGGTTTTTAGCAATATATCTCTCTAGAAAGCAACAAAGACCACTATAGCATCAACCCAAGTTAGCAAAAGATGATTAGGAGGCTATAAGATCAAAAAAAACACATAAAACATGTGTTACCAATCAAATTTCAGAAATTAGAGAGATATAAAAACGGATTTGAGGTGGGTATTTGCATTACCTTTTCATAGAATGACTTGCATAAGCTAAAACTAGAAGAAGATGAAGATAGAGGCCATTTTTGTTAGGGAAGCTTTAGGAAATGATTAGGGTTTTGATTAGGGATGAATGAATGTGGTTTGGAGAGTTTGAGATAATTTATAGAGGAGGTTTAGGATGGGTTATTGGGCTAGGTTTAGTAACCCAATAAGAAGAGAGTTATTTACATGTTTCCAAAAATTAGTCTATGTGTTCATATATGTTTATAAAACTAATTTTTTCTTATCCAAACCCGTTTTAAAATCTCTCCTAAAATATTTAACTTCCAAAAATAACATTTTATCCTCATTTTAAAATCCCATATTTTCCATTTAATTAAAATAGCCTTTTTCAAATAAATTTTTGTTATTCCAAATCCTTTTATGCTTCATTAAAATAAATAAAAATCCTAACTTTTATTTATTAATTGGTAATGCAAATCTCGGGTTGTTACACAAGGGTGGTTCTCTAAATTGTCCGACTTCATTGTTAATCGAGGGATAGTACGACGTTGAAATCGTAAAGTGATGATAAGTATATAATGTCTTATTTTCCATATACAAACTATTTACTTACACCAGATAGTGGTTTGTCCACTATCAATAACTTGACCTATTTTGATTTGAGAAGTATATAAAAGCTTCATGATTTCATACAATTCGAGATTCTCCAGGGAGGACTCATTTCTATGAAACAGGTTCGTCTTTAAGAATTTATTTTCGAGACCCGGCAGAGACTCTTATATTTGTTCGCATACTCCTAAAAGAATCAAAATTAAGTCAGCCGGGAGTTCATCGCTTTAGTTTGGAGACACCGATTTCAGATAAGTATAGTTTATCCAAACCACTTCAAACTAACAAACGCTTCGTATTTTGAATAATTCTGAAGTACGCTATGGAGTTGTTCTACCTATCCCGAGGATGATTCCAAAATAGAAGGTAGTAAGTTTGTGAGTTTGTTCGATCCCAGAACAACATGTATGGATGAATGCTGGCATTGCATTGTTGTCTGGAGGGCAGTGTTAGCATTCCAAGATGAGTTTGCTAAAAATGGTAATTGTTGCCTCGAATCTCACACTGGAGAATGACTAAAACATGAGATATGTCACAAGGCTATGTGGTTCTCTACCATTAGGGTATGATCATTACCGATTTAGATCAATATTTCTTTGAATGTTTGCTTCAAGCCCACAACTAAGGGATGATTATATTCGGTACTATCCAGAAATGGGTAGGTCGGTCTTGCCATGCAGGGGGTCTATGTTAGGCCCGCGGTACATTTTCTCTAGAGATGTACTATGACAGGTGGTACCCCAGTGTTACAACCCCTATCTAGAGGCCCAAAACTAAGCGCTGCAGATGCTGCAATCATCTATAGTATTAGCTTCCGGCGACTAAATACGGCTATGTTAATGGTATCAATAGTATCAGAAGCACTTGAATATGAAACAAAATACACATTTCAAAACAACATTGCTTTATTAAATTTCATAACAGATGTTCCATATCCTTAATACATAATCCCAATACATTCCCGAGCATAGATAAAATATACGTATTACAAAATACGCCAAGAGCGGTATATGAAGATACCCCCTTGTAAGTTCAGAGTCATATAGTCATAACTGACTTAATACAAACACAGCGGAAATTCAACAAAACCTAAAGCTGCAACTCCTAAATAGCTATTCGTTAGCCTCATGCTTGCCTCTGGTAGCCTTATTCGTCATCCTATTAAGACTTGAAAAGGACCTTAACCCCTCAACCTACTCAAATCAATTTTGAGCACCCAAGAGTTTAAGGGTAAACATAAACTTCGAGTCAGACATAAAGCCTTGTGTGAATAATACTATACATCCCGGTTTAATATGTTAAGTGAGACCACACCACTTAGTGGAACGGGTTTCCCTTCACCAACATCCTTTTAAAACATATCTTTTGCAAAACCTTTTCCTGCAACCAAACTGGTTAAATACTGTAAAGCATCATTATGTAAACATACATAAACATAAGGTAATAATGAACTATCTGTTCAAAAACATAAGTTTTGTTTGGCTAACTTTTAACCTTTGGCTGGGCCTACCAGACAATATATATATAAACAAAATTAATCTAACACCTGTTAGATACTCCTCTTCTGGACGGTTTGTCCTTAACTATCTGTTAAATACTTCTCTTCTGGACGGTTTATCCCTAATTTAATCATCTCCCGGGTCTTCCTGATCCTAATGGTTTTTCGGGCTTACCAATAACCTATCTGTATACAAACATATATTCCTTTCAGTATGTAATCATAATTTTAGTCTACCTGTAACCAAACCCTACACACTAGAATTTTGAACAACAATTAGCTGGGCCAATAGCTAATGTATAGGGCATGACCCAATACCAGTCCCATCTGGTATTCTAATATCTGAGTCATTTTCACTTAGGGATCCCTTCCCATAATTTTCCTTGAAAAACCTTTTCAAAATAATTTAAAACCTTTAAATCAAACTAACACACGGAAAATATATAATCTTTATGCTTTACTCATAATCACATTACCATGTTATATATATACTTTACTCAAATCTTTAGTTAATGAAAACATTTAAGGGTTTGAAAGTACCACTTTCGATTCCATTGAAAGTACCCCTTTCTAAATCTTTGAAAGCATCTCTTTTGAAACCAGGTAAAACCATTTATTTATCTAGGCCAAAAGGCCAAAACCTTTCCTTTCGAAAACCATATTTCAAACCCTTTCAAAACCATTGAAAACCTTCCTTTCAAAAGCTTTAAAACCTTAGACATCTTACTTTAAAACACTTTAAAACATTGCCTTAGAAAACCTTAGGAAAACCTTCCATTTTAACCCTTTCGAAACCATCAGAAAATAAGACCTTTCGACTTCTTCAAAACCTACCTTTCGACTCCTTCGAAAGCGACCTTTCGCTCCTTCGAAAGCATTCGAAAAATAGTACCTTTTGAAAGCATTAAACTTTTAAAACTTAAACTTTTCAAAACCTCTTTGGGTTCAATTTAAAACATGTGGTAAAGCCTCTTTTAAAACCTTTCGACTCCTTCGGAAGCTTCGCTTTGACCCCATCGAAAGCTTAGCTTCCGACCCCTTTGAAAGCTTTGCTTTCGACCCCTTCGAAAGCTTAAAACATAACTTTTAAAACAATAGGCTCCAGCCTTATTAATACTTTTAAAACACCTCTTTTGAAACATTGGGTTATACTTCAATTAGAATAAAAAAGGTAAAACATCTAAATTGAAAGCTTCCTTCTGAAACCTTTTCCTAAACAAAAAGCAATGGTGTCGAAACAATCCCTTCGAAAACATGGGAGAAGCGGCTGGTTTTAAAAGACAAGTTTACCTTTCGACCTTGTCGAAAGACAATGACTTCGAAAGGTAGAAAGGCGACAGCTAGGGGTTTCAACCCCTTCGAAAGCTTTAAACCTTTATTTTAACTAATTGGCCCAGTCGAAAGCTTCTTTTCGAAAGCAAATTAGGCGTTACATTTGGTTTATAAAACAAACATACCCCAACCTCTTTGGAACCTAAGGTTTCGACCAAGTACCCTTCGACCTTGTCCAATATGTTATGTACCAAGTTGCTTCAAACCATATGCATTGCCTTCGAAAGCAATGATGTCGAAAGGTCTAGGTCGAAAGCTTTAATGCCGAAAGTGGCTGAACAAACTAAAAGAGTTATTTTCTTGTTTTTAACTTAAAAAAGAAAACTTTTCAGCTAACCTGCCTTTGTTTGTCAAATTCTTATTGGTTACCAAATACTTTTCAGAAAAGTGTTCCCAATAATTTTCAGAAATAAACAATGATTTTATTTTATAAAATGCCATTTCTCCTTAATTAAATATACAAAACATTTAAGTCCCATACCTTAAATAATTTTATATATTCATTTAAACACTTAGGAAAAATCTGGAAAAATTCCAGAAAATCTATTTTAATATGTTTTCCAAAATATAAAAATTCCAAACCCAAATAATTATTTATTTAGCCGTAAATAATTTATAACCCAATAAATCATTTTCTTTAGTAGAAAATTAATATAAAATCCACATTAATTTAAAAAATTATGAAAATTAAAACTCATCCCTAAAATATCATTTTTGATCTACATTTAAATTTTCAAGGCATTTGGATGTCATTTGATAGGGTTTTCATATCAAACATATCATAAAAACTAACATGAACATATATAATTCATCGACAAGCATATATATAACTTTAATCATCTAAAACTTGGCACAAACTTGCAAAAACATTTTGGATATTACTTAAAACCGAAAACCATAAGAAAATGGGATGTAGTATCATTCACCATAGCGTTGAGATTAAAAGATGTGAGATTTGATGTTGAATATATGTTGATTAACTTCTTTCTCTTGAATCCTAGCTTTATCTTCCCATGAGAATAAAAATGGTTGCCGGCCTTGATGTATTTTAGTTTGATAGAATAAAAATGAACGTGCGTTTCATTTCCTAAGGGTTTATAGTATAAGTCACTCTTATTTTCCATTTTGCCCTTCCTTATTTCCTAACACATTAGTTTATGTTGTTTCATTTTGATTTACATTTAACATGGTACGGCTACCCTTAGTTAAATCAAATATCAACTTATTAATCTTTACATTATTTTATTTAATTTAACCAATTAAATATCCTAAATAATGTTATAAAAATATGGGGTGTTAGAGGCTCCCTTCCTTAAAGAATTTCGTCCTTGAAATTACGATAAGGTACGCAATAAAACAATCTAAGGTAAAACATACCATCAAACAAATCAGGATAAGAGTCTCTAATCCTGCTCTCTGTTCCCAAGTACAGTCTCTAGGATCGCCACTCCACTGGACCTTTACTAATCTGACTGTCTTGTTCCTCAACTTCTTCTCATCTCTCTCGACTATCTGAATTGGCTTCCTAACAATAGTCAAATTCGGCTCTACTGCTAAATCCTCTAACACTGTCGGTGTTATAGTAGCCTTCGGGCCTCTAACACATTTTCCAAGATGAGAAATATGGAAAACATCATGGACTCCTGCCAAACTACTCGGTAACTCTACTCTATAAGCGAGTTTCCCGATTCTCTTAACAATACAAAAAGGTCCAACGAATCTAGGTGCTAACTTTGCTGACTTCCCGAATCTAATCACACCTTTCATCGGTGGAACCTTAATAAACACATAGTAACAAAGAATTCCAAGTCTTTCCTTCTTCTATCTGCATAACTTTTCTGCCTAGACTGAGCTTCCTTCATCCTAGCTCGGATCAACTCAATCTTCTCTACGGCTTCTTCCACCAAATCCGGACCAAGAACTAATCTATTCTCGATCTCTAACCAACATACGGGAGATTTGCATGGCCTTCCACACAAAGCTTTGAATGGTGCCATCCTAATACTAGTCCGGTAGCTATTGTTATACGAGAACTCGACTAAATGAAGATGGTCTTCCCATAATCCCCCGAAATCCAATACACAAGCTCTTAATAAATCCTCCAAGACTTTGTTAACTATTTCTGTTTTCCCATCAGTCTGTGGATGGTAAGCGGTACTCATGTTGATCTTGGTTCCTAAAGCTTCCTGTAAACTCTTCCAGAACTCACTAGTAAACAAAGAATCTCTATCACTGATAATACTACTAGGAATTCCATGCAGTCTAACCACATTCTTCGTAAACAACTTCGCCAAAATAGGTGCCGTCCTATACCGGAATGAAATGGGCACTCTTGGTTAGTCTATCCACTATGACCCATATGCTTTCATTTCCTCTACTAGATCTTGGCAACCCATTAATAAAATCCATTAAGATAGAATCCTACTTCCACATTGGAACATCCAACGGTTGAAGCAATCCACTTGGCTTTCGGTGTTCAGTCTTTGCCAGCTGGCAATTCAAGCACTGCTTAACACATAAACCAATGTCCCATTTCATACCTTCCCAGAAGAAACTTCTCTTCATATCTTGATACATCTTCAGTCCTCCTGGATGGATAGTGAACTTCGAACGATGACATTCCTCATGAACTTCCTTTCTCATGTCTCTTATATTTGGAACACACAACCTTCCTTTCTTTCTCAACCACCCCTTCTGGTCAAGACTGAAATTAAGTCATCGCTCTTTGTTCCTTCCCTTAACTTTCTGATTCGTTCAGCCAAAACTGGATCCTCCTCCTATTTAGAAGCTATCTTCTCTATCATTACCGGTCGAACTTCTAAACAAGACAATACAACACTTCCTGTACTAGAACCTGTCTTAGATCTATACTGCACTCTACAAGCTGATAATGCTTCCAAGTCTTTCCACTCAGCAATCATTGCCAATACTACATTCTGATGTTTCCTACTAAGTGCATCTACTACCTTGTTTCCTTTTCCAAGTGTGTACTCAATTCCAAAATCATAAGCGGCAATAAACTCCAACCATATCTGCTGTCTCATGTTCAGTTCCTTCTGAGAGAACAAGTACTTCAACGACTAATGATCTTTATAAAGATCAAATCGCTCTCCCAAAAGATAATGCCTCCACACCTTCAAATCAAATATTACGGCAGCTAATTCCAAATCATGCGTTGGATACCTAACTTCATGCGGTCTGAGCTGTCTAGAAGCATAAGCAATCACTTTACCTCTTTGCATCAACATAACTCCCAATCCAGTTCCACACGCATCAGTATAAACAACTAAATCTCGATTCCCCTCTGGATCCACCAACACCGGTGCATGGGTCAATAAGTGTTTCAAGCTCTGGAATGCATCCTCATACTTATCAGTCCATACAAACATCACATCCTTTCGCGTAAGTTTAGTCATCGGTGCAGCTATCCATGAAAAATCCTATATAAACCTTCGGTAATATCCAGCCAATCCAAGAAAACCCTTTATCTCGGTCACCATCTCAGGTTTCTTCCAATTATTCACCGCCTCAATCTTAATCGGATCTACAGGCAACCCTTTTTTTGAGACTACATGACCAAGGAATTTCACTTCCTTTTTCTAAAAATAGCACTTCAAAAACTTAGCCTTCAACTGATGCTCCCTTATCATCTCAAGCACAACTCTAAGATGAACTTCGTGCTTCTTCTCATCCTTAGAGTATATCAGAATATTGTCTATGAAGACCAACACAAATCTGTCCAAGGACTCTCGGAAAATTCGATTCATTATATCCACAAAGAATGCCGGCGCATTAGTTAGTTCGAACGGCATAACTAACCATTCGTACGATCCATATCTTGTCCTAAATGTCGTTAAAGAAATATTATCCTCTGCCACTCTAAGCCGATGAAATCCCATCACTAAATCCAACTGAGAGAATACCTTGGCTCCACTTAACTGATCGAACAAATCGTCAATTCTCAGCAATGAATATCGGTTCTTTATTGTCTTCTCATTCAACTTACGATAATCAATACATTGCCTAAACGATCCGTCCGGCTTCTTAGAAAACACTAGGGCTGCACCCCAAGGTGAACTACTCGGTCGGATAAAACGCTTGCTTCCAAATCCACCAACTGCACCTTTAACTCTTTCATCTCTGTAGGTGTCATTTTACTTGGCAGCCTATTCACTGGTTCTGCTCCAAGCACCAAATCAATTCGAAAATCAATGGCTCGTTTCGGTGGTAATCCAATTACCGGCTCAAACACATCAGCAAATTCTCTAACCACAAAGACTCGACGCAACTCATCCTCCAACTCCATGATACCCAATAAAGTATTCACCTCACAACTAGGGTTTTCTATGGTATAAACTATCCGATCACTACACTCCGGGCGTCTAAGTGATATTTTCCTATAATAGCAAAATATCCAGCATCATACTTACTTAACCAATCCATCCCAAGGATAATACCAAACCCCACAAAATCAAATACATGCAAACAGCAATCAAAAGTATGACCTAGCAAATCAAACTCTAAATGGTCACACCTCATCCCAAGTGTCTCATAACCTCCTATCGAATTTGCAACCCTTAAGGAAGTAACTAAATATGAGTGTTCTAGGTTAAGCTTATCTACCAAACATCAAGAAATAAAAGAATGTGATGCACCATTATCAAACAGAATGCTAACAGACATACCGTGAATCTGTAGCGAGCCTCCCAGAACAGCCTTCCCTTTCTCCTGCACAACGGGCCTTGAAGTTGCGGGTTTCAATGCGTACACTCCCCTTTCCATCTCTAGCAGGCTCCTTGCATTGGTTCTTATAATGGATGATCTGATCACAATTAAAGCATCTGATATTCTTCTTTCCAACTGCTTCTTTCCCTTTTCCTTTTCCAGTGCGACACTCATGAGCATAGTGTCCTTTCTTATCACATTTATAACAAACCACCTTAGATTTTCGCTTCTTCTGCGCTCTTCCCTTCTAAGCATTCTTCTTATGAAAAAACTTTCTTTTCAGGCCTTGTCCCACCTGGACTTCCTTCTCTTTCTTCTTCTCCAAACAAACTAATGCCTCTTCCTGCCTCAACGCCATTTCTACCACTACATCATTTGGATCTCTTAAGTGCGGTAAAGTAGCTCTTGCCAACTCCGGCTTCAGACCTCTTTTGAACTTCTCATTTCTCTTTATCACTGTATCAACCATAGTATACCCATATCAGGCTAACTCTTCGAATCTTCTAGCATACTCTAGAACAGACGTCTCTCCTTGTTCTAGTTCAGCAAACTTCCTAACCAACAATGACTGCGCCATCGCTGACATAAATCTTTCTTGAAACCTTCTCTTAAACTCTGCCCAAGTCATAGTTTCCTCATCAACACCAGCTGCAACGGTATTCCACCAAAACAGAGCAGCTCCCTGAAGCTACCTTGAAGCTAGTCTCCTTTTCTGCTCATCATTCAGCCTTAAGTCAGCAAAAATCCTCTCGCAATGCAACAACCAGTTTTCTACCTCAATCGCATCTTCAGTCCCAATGAACGGCTCCCCTCCAAGCCTGATATAGTCTCTGCTCAAGTTAGCATAGTGGTTGACTATTGGAGCTTCCTGAACTCCTCCTCCAGCAGCATTCCCTCCAGCAGCACCAGCTGCAATTCCAGCTTGCATCATCTTTACGAAAAATAGATACATGGCTCCCATATCCACTTGGGGAACCCCAGCACCAATATCTTCAGCTTGAGCGTGAACTGGACCTCTTCTAGCATTTGGTCGGGCATTTCCATTAGTGGTGGTGCTCTCTCTTCTAAGATTAGTTCTGCCTCTTCTTCCTTCCATATATGTATTTAAGCCTCGTGAGATACAGATGAATAGCCTAAAAAAGATAGAAGTCTATAGATATAGCGTATACTTATATATAACAAATACAAGTACGTTACTATAGCGTTATCTCATATCTCAATCTTAACTCTAATTACTAAGGATTATATTTTCAAAAACCATTTTTACTTAAAGTATTTCATAAACCACGCTCTGATACCAAGCTGTTACATCCCCTATCTAGAGGCCCAAAACTAAGCGCTACAGATGTTACAGTCATCTATAGTATTAGCTTCTGGCAACTAAATACGGCTATGTTAATGGTATCTATAATATCAGAAGCACTTGAATATGAAACAAAACATAGATTTCAAAACAACATTTCTTCATTAAATTCCAAAACAGATGTTCCATATTCTTAATACATAATCCTAATACGTTCCCAGGCATAGATAAAATATACTTATTACAAAATACGCTAAGATCGATATATGAAGATACCCCCTTGGATGATCAGAGTCATATAGCCATAACTGACTTAATACAAATATAGCGGAAATTCAACAAAACATAAAACTGTAACTCCTAAATAGCCATCCATTAGCCTTATGCTTGCCTCCGGTAGCCTTATTCGTTATACTACTAAGACCTGAAAAAGACCTTAACCCCTTAGCCTACTCAAATCAATTTTGAGCACCCGAGAGTTTAAGGGGAAACATAAACTTCGAGTCAAACATAAATCTTGGTGTGAATAATACCATACATCCCGATTTAATATGTTAAGTGAGACCACGCCGCTTAGCGGAACGGGTTTCCCCTCACTAACATCCTTTTAAAACATATATTTTGCATAACCTTTTCCTGCAACCAAACTAGTTAAATACTGTAAAACATCATTATGTAAGCATACATAAATATTAGGTAATAATGAACTATCTGTTCAAACACGTAAGTTGTATTTGGCTAACTTTTAACCTTTGGCTGACTTGGACCTACCAGACAATATAAACAAAATTGATCTAACACATGTTAGATACTCCATTTCTGGACGATCTGTCCTTAACTGTCTGTTAAATACTTCTCTTTTGGACGGTCTGTCCCTAACTTAATCATCTCCCAGGTCTTCTAGATCTTAATGGTTTTTCGGGCTCACCAATAACCTATCTATATATAAACATATATTCCTTTCGGTGTGTAATCATAATTTTAGTCTACATATGACCAAGCCCTACACTAGAATTTTGGAAAACAATTAGCTGGGGCTAATAGCTAATGTATAGGGCGCGACCCTATACCAGTCTCGTTTGGTATTCTGATATCTGAGTCATTTTCACTTAGGGATCCCTTCCCATAATTTTCCTTGAAAAACCTTTTCAAAATGATTTAAAACCTTTAAATCAAACTAACACAAGGAAAATATATAATCTTTATGCTTTACTCAAATCACATTGCCATGTTATATATATAATTTACTCAAATCTTTAGTTGATGAAAACATATAAGCATTTGAAAGTACCCCTTTCGATTCTATTGAAAGTACCCATTCCTAAACCTTTGAAAACATCTCTTTCGAAACCAAGTAAAACCCTTTATTTATCTAGGCGAAAGGCCAAAACCTTTCCTTTCGAAACCATACTTCAAACCCTTTCAAAACCATGCATTGACCTTCATTTCGAAAGCATTAAAACCTTAGACATCTTACTTTAAAACACTTTAAAACATTTCCTTAGAAAACCTTAGGAAAACCTTCCATTTCAACCCTTTCGAAACCATTAGAAAATATGACCTTTCGACTTCTTCAAAACCTACCTTTCGACTCCTTCGAAAGCATTTAGAAAATAGTACCTTTCGAAAGCATTAAACTTTTAAAACTTAAACTTTTCGAAAGTTCTTTGGGTACAATTTAAAACATGTGGTAAAGCCTCTTTTAAAACCTTTCGACTACTTCGGAAGCTTTGCTATCGACCCCTTCGAAAGCTTTGCTTCCAACCCCTTCAAAAGCTTTGCTTCCGACCCCTTCGAAAGCTTAAAACATAACTTTTAAAACAATAGGCTCCAGCCTTATTAATACTTTTAAAACACCTCTTTGGAAATATTGGGTTATACTTCAATTAGAATAAAAAGGGTAAAACATCTAAGTTGAACTCTTCCTTTCGAAACCTTTTCCTAAACAAGAAAGCAATGGTGTTGAAACAATCCCTTCGAAAGCATGGAAGAAGCGACTGATTTTAAAAGACAAGTTTACCTTTCGACCTTGTCGAAAGCCAATGACTTCGAAAGGTAGAAAGGCGACAGCTAGGGGTTTCGACCCCTTCAAAAGCTTTAAACCTTTATTTTAAATATTTGACCCAGTCAAAAGCTCTGAGTCGAAAGCTTCTTTTCGAAAGCAAATCAGGCGTTACATTTGGTTTATAAAACAAACATACCCCAACCTCTTTGGAACCTAAGGTTTCGACCAAGTACCCTTCGACCTTGTCCAATACGTTATGTACCAGATTGCTTGATACCATACGCATTGGCTTCGAAATCAATGATGTCGAAAGGTTTGGGTCAAAAGCTTTAATGTCGAAAGTGGCTGAACATGCTAAAAGAGAGTGATTTTCTTGTTTTTAACTTAAAAGAGAAAACTTTCAACTAACCTGCCTTTGTTTGTTAAATTCTTATTGGTTACTAAATACTTTTCAAAAAAGTGCTGCCAATAATTTTCAAAAATAAACAATGATTTTATTTTATAAAAAGCTCATTTTCCTTAATTAAATATATAAAACATTTAAGTCCCAAACCTTAAATAATTTTATATATTCATCAAATCACTTAGGAAAATTCTGAAAAAAATCCATAAAATCTATTTTAATATGTTTTCCAACATATAAACATTCTAAACCAAAATAATTGTTTATTTTGCCGTAAATAATTTATAACCCAATAAATCATTTTCTTCACTAGAAAATTAATATAACATCAATTAATTCAGAAAATTATAAAAATTGAAACCCATCTCTAAAATATCATTTCTGACCTACATTTAAATTTTCAAGGCATTTGAATGTCATTTGATAGGGTTTTCATATCAAACATATCATAAAAACTAACATGAACATGTATAATTCATCAACAAGCATATATATAACTTTAATCATCTAAAACATGGCACAAACTTGCAAAAACATTTCGAATATTACTTAAAACCAAAAATCATAAGAAAATGGGATGTAGTAATCATTCACCTTAGTTTTGAGATTAAAAGATGTGAGATTTGATATTGAATATGTTGATTAACTTCTTTCTCTTGAATCCTAGCTTTATCTTCCCATGAGAATAAAAATGGTGGCCGACCTTGATGTGTTTTAGTTTGATAGAATGAAAATGAACGTTTGTTTCATTTCTTATGGGTTTAGGGTATAAGTCTCTCTTATTTCCCATTTGCTCTTCCTTATTTCCTAACACATTAGTTCATGTTGTTTCATTTTGATTACATTTAACATGGCATGGCTACGTTTTGGTTAAATCAAATCTCTGCTTATTAATCTTTACATTATTTATTTAATTTAACAAATTAAATATCCTAAATAATGTTATAAAAATATGGGGTGTTACACCTAGTAGCCTTACCATTGTCGGAATCCATTTTCCACTACGTACATGCTTTACGGACTTGAATGTATTCTAAATATGCTGGAATGTAATTAATGTAACCATTTCGGCTATACTATATACTTATTTAAAACCCTATACATTATGATAATATTACAGAATTTCTTATAGAAATGTTTTGGTCATCGCAAGATAAAAAATCATTCGTGTTTTTGTGCGACGTGGTCTTACGAAATAATTTTATTTTTGAAAGGTTTTATAAGTATAAAAATTAATATGTTTTGAGTTCTCACACTAGACCCACATCTGATCCAGTGTTTTTCTTTCTTTCCCTTAAACTCTTGAGTACTCTAATTTTAGAGTGGCCAAATAGTCCAGGTTCTTATGGATGTATTTTGGAGGAGCATGGAGCAGGAGGCTTCACCGTTATCTAGTCATCTATTTATTTCCGCTGTTTTTATGTAGTCATGTATCAACATTGTGGGGGAAGGAAATTATAACTGTCCCTAACTGAAGTCGGATCTTATTATAAATCTGATATTTCATTTTAGAAGTGACTGGATGTACTATTTTATGTTCTATTATATATGATTTACAAGGGTTGTGAGATTCTACGTTTCTTTCTTCTTGTCTTTACTTTTCTTTTACCCTAACAACCCATTTTTCGGACGCCTAGATAATCGACATATGAATATGGTGGATGTATTGAGTGTCGTATTTATGAGTAAGAAAGGTGGATCGTTACAATCGGGGTGAAGTGTTTAACTCAAAGCAGCAATGAATGGAAACATTGGATGCTAGAGTATGTTCGATGCGACCGTTATCTAAAACCGTCTCACCGAAACCAAGCCGTCGACCCTTACTCGATCAAAGGTTCTTAAAAGTTGAACACATTCATCCTTGAATTTGAAAAACTTAGTTGAAATATTGAAGAAACCACGACCATACAAAAAACTCGAAGCGAGGCTTGGAAAACTCGAAGCCAACCCCAAACATTTAAAGGCAAGAGAAAATTTGAGTCACGCGAAGGAAATTTGCAAGAAAAACTCGGGTCAGTTTTGAGTGTTCAAAGTCCCTCGGATTGAGTCCTTTGCCAGCCATGACGAAGTTCAATAGGGAAGATGGAATGTGAAGCCCAGGCCGAGTGAGGATATAGGTTGGTAGCTGACGTTGGCATCCCCAAAGTGGTGGCTGCCACCTACCTTGATTTAAAGATAAGGAAAATGGCTGCGTCAAGCAAAGAGATTCGAGATGAAATTCAATCGAATTAGGGGCAAGTTCTAATGACTCGGAGGTGGAACCAATGAAGTAGACGCTGGCAGTGGCTGATGATAGGCGGTAGCGGGACTAAGGTTAGCAGATGAGCTCAATATTCCTTGGGTCGAAAATTGAATGGGGGCTAGAAGATAAATTCCCTAACGTTGCTGAAGGAGTAAAATAAAAGTGGTATAAAAATAAAATAAAAGTTAATTAAGCAGAAATATGCAAAAAATTCAATTCTGAGTTAAGACTCATGACTCGATACAAAGTTATAAAAATGAAAAAGAAAGGAAAAACAAAGGTTGGCAATGAAAATAGAAATGAAAAACAAACGAAATGGAAAGACGAAATCCTACCTGACCGAATAAATTGAAAGACTTTCAGAACTTTCAAAACCGAATGATGAACCCAAGTGGGATATATCAACTTCTATACCGTCCAAAGAATATGAACTCGCAACTATCCAAAGCAACATATTGATCCAAAAAGAGAGCATTTCCTTATGAAAACTGTTCAAAAGATGAAGAAATCCTTTAAGATCGGATTTTGAAGTCTATAGCTTGTCTTGATCCAACACATGCATTTTAATACAATGCGTGCTTTGAGAGGCAAATGTTACCATTTTTGAACCAAGTAACATCTCGACGAATCAATGTCATTGAATGGTCATTTAATGAACCATAAGTCTAGAATGCTAGTCGAGTGCCAGAATTCAGATTAAGTCCCAAGAATCAGTGTTGATCATTGCTTGAAACGGAGGAGTACTTAGTGATTTTCCAAACAAATCAAGTGAAAAGAAGCAAAAGGTGGGATCTCAACCAAGTGTCATAACTTGGTGCCGACTTGCATAACTCAACATTGAGTTATGCCGACTTGCATAACTCAACATTGAGTTAGTGAAGCACGTGCTCAAGAGATCAAAAAACATAGCAAAGCACATAGAAACAAAGACGCTCATAACTTGGTACCAAGTTCTCGGTACCAAGTTATCTATGTTAGCTGAGTTTGCCACGATCTCTATTTTGAAGCTTCATGTCGGACGTGGAGAACGCGATGAGCAAATCTTGAAGCTTATTTCGATGGTCTTCATCTATAAATAGTAGGAGAAGTGCAAATGAAATGGGATCATTTTTTTTTTAATTTTCCTTACTATCTAATTTTATCCTGAACTCTATTAAATCCTTACCCGAGTTGTAGGCAACCAAGTTTTAAGACCTACCTTGTAAGAGAAAGAGAAACTTATTAACAAAGTTGGCAATGGACGTAGCTATTAACTTTGGTTGAACCATCATAAATCTCGTGTGTTCTTATCTTGTTTTCATTTCTTAATTTCTATAGTTATCAAATTGATTGGATGTTTGTCCACTTTTGATGTAAACGTATGCTAAATATTTGCAACAAGTAGATCATATATCAACACAGAAGTATAATGTGCAAGATTACTTTATCATTGCAGTTAATCCACATTACCTCATAGTTTTCAAAGTTAAGCAAGACTCACATAAATATTATTCTAAACAAAAGCAATTATCAGACAAATCAATTTATTTAAATTCCAGCATAATCTTCAGAGCCATAAGGCACAAACCAGTCTGCTAAGAACCCTTTCTTCCTTTTAGGGTTCAGTCCCATGTCTTTGCAAAGTATATCATTGTACCATATATTACTTGTGCCGGCGCATCCATATTTCACCCTTTCTTTAACATTTTCTTCCATTTTTCGTATGCTAGGAAGTCGAAAAGCTCCATCAAGAAAATATGCCACCCACATCGATCTTAACTCGAACGTGTAAAGATTTGCAAGGCTTCCTGTAAAACCAATCAGTGCTAGCTGTGGAATCCTTGGAAATAAACTATCCCTGTCATCCCCAAAATTCAAATTGTCAAACACGATTGTGCATGAGTATAAACGTGCGCGCGTGCGCAGGTGTGCGCAGAACTTTGTTTTTTAGAACAAAAATGATACTTTATCATAAAAGAGCACTTATTTTGATATTTTAGGGGTTTGAACTAAAGACTTCTAAAACTTTGTGTTTTACCACTTATTTATACTCAATTAAAACACTTTCAACATTGTATTTTAATTAATATTTAAACCAATCTGATAACCGTTAATAAAAACATACCAGCTTGCTTATATGTAGCAAAAAGTGATATTCTTGCTTTGGAAATGTTTGAAGCAAACAATATACTTTGCTTTGATGTAAAATAAACTTTTGCTGTTTGAAACGACTCCAGTATAAATGCCATTTCACCACAGAGAAAATGATAATTTTTCTAAGATTATTCTTTATCATTATGGATCACATTTTCAAACTAATAGTAGAAACAGAGCAGTTTAAAATTAATTAGAAATATAGAACTGTTTCGACCACCTGGTTGACACAACCTGTGTATTCCTCTTTAAATTTTATTAAGTTTATACCCACGTTGTCTCAAATAGCATTAATGTATTTTCATTTTTATTTTAAGTTATATACCGGTGCCACTTGAAATAGCATGAACACATTTTGATCCTTTTCCATATGGTCATAAAATGATCTATATTTGTAAATAGTTTTCAAAGTGGTTTGAAACAGAATTTTTTTTGACAAATATGGTACAAATTGTGTAATTTGTTTTTATTTTTTAGAGAAAAAACTGTCTTTAGTTAAAATTTGTATATAAAAGGATGAAAATACCTGTAGAGTGGAGTAGTCGTAGTTGGAGTAGAAGAAACAATCTTCTGAAAATATTGTGACTTAAACAAGTTAACAAGTTTCTTATCACCCAAATATCCAGTGGCATAAATGACCAGATCAGTCTCTATAGGCTCAGTTTCTCCATCCACAATCACACCGTTCTCGCAGTAACGGAAGTTCTGAGATTTTTTAATGATGATAGTCCCATTCCCAACTCGTTCATAGAATTTTTCAGGCAGTTTCGAAAGCGAGCAGGTAGAGAAAGCTTCTGAAAAGCTGCAGTCTGGCACCATTTTGTACTTCTTCATCGGAGTTACATACCTATAGTAGCTCTCTATGAACTTGGTGATCAGCCATCTCTACAATCATCATAAGTAATCAGGACAATGTTCAATAGAGCTGAATTGCCCAAAGCAGGAATAACACCAGCCATTAGACAAAGATTTGATTAGGGCGAAAATTTCGTATAAACCTTCTCAAAATCTTATTACAAGGATAGGAATGGGTTGAAGGAAACTAACTACAAATATAGACCTTATTCCAGAGGTTTAGAGAATTTATGCATGCACATTTCATAAATAGGTATGTACAAATTTTGAAATAACACAGGTATTTCATGATGCTCCTGCGTTAATTCATTAATTTTAAACCAAAGCCTGTACTTCAAAAAACATCAATCCTTTTTTTAAATATGATAAAAAAGTGCCAATGGGACTTGATCTCAGGTCTTCTAGATCAACAGTCTGAAACCTTAACACTGAGCTAGAGGCAAATGGAAAACGGAAAAGAAAGAACATCAAACTTGAATATGTATATTTTATACGCATGAACACATTTCAAAATAGTATATGTGCACTCCATGCATAAATGTACATATATTATGTTTTGAATCTAAAAATGAGGTTATAGAACAAGTCTGTTTGTGCAATAAGTTTTGCAAAGCTTCTATGTGAAGAATCTGTACATTTGGTAATAGCGCACTTTAACAGAAGGGTAAATGTTAATATTAAGTTTGAGAGAAAAACTTGTTTCAACTTTAGACTTCGTTGAGAACTTATTACAAAAAAGGTCTAAAGTTAAAATAAGTTTTTCTCCTGAGTATAATATTAAAAGGGAAATTTTCAATTTAGATCTATTAGAAAAACTTATTTCAAGTTTAGATCAATTTGAAAACTTATTATGAAAATAAACATGTTTTTCACTATTCATCATTTTTGTACTTGCTGAAAATGCATAAGCACAAATTTTTTAAAAAAAAGAAAAAATGGCTGTGCATTTGTAGAATGTGCAAGCATAAATTGTTATATAGTGAAAATCAGACCTATTTTCATAATAAGTTTGGATGGGGCCTAAACTTGAAATAAGTTTTTTTTTATTATGTCTAAAATGAAATTTTGTCCTATTAAAATTGATCTTAACAGAATTGACTAGATCAATACCAATGGGAAGAGAATAGTGGCAAGGAACCAGAGCAGAAACCCTTCTTCAGGTTTATGGAACAACAGTTCAGAGATTCTATTGTAGTAAAAGAATCTGATAGGGATGCCCCATGGATTGAAGTCTGGGATGATCCATCCTGTGCTTCGACATATCATTGTGCATGGGTAGTCTAGGCCTGCAAATTTAATTAACCATATGAAATGACTATGTATTATGTGTTAGTTATAAGGTAGGCAAAGGGTTAGGGGAATCATGCATATATAATACCATTTACATTGGCACATTCGGTAGCAATATCGAGGCCAGACTTCTTGCAGCCGACAACAGTGACACGCTTTCCTTTGACGAGTTGGAGAGCTTTTTCGCTGCCCATGTCGGAGTAGTCGAGAGAGTGGATTACTTGGCCTTTGAAGACTTCAGGGCCTGAGTTTAAGGGGAAGGTGGGGATGTTTGGGTAGCCGCTGAAGCGGCCAATGCATAGGATCAAGAAGTCTGTTTCATGTACCTGCAGTTCATGATATAAGAGTTTAGTAAAGCTTTATCTACTACCTCAAAATTAATCTCAGCTGTACATAATAAAGAAATTTTTTTTGAATGTACATCATATGTCAACTAGATATCCAAAATTTGGTTCACAGCACCCTTGAATTATATCGAATGCTATAATGTACTGTTGCTTTGAACCATTGGATATTTGTTGTCAGTTACATGTGGACCATCTGTGTACATGTAGCATCCACTTTTTTATTTGATATCATATCTATGCTTGGATAAAACCAAGTGTTTGTGAACTTCCAGACAAAATTTGGAACTTGGTGATCAGTTTAAAGAATTATTATTAGTTGAAGAGAGTGTTAAATATATTTAATACAAACCATAGTATTTTTATTTTTATTTTGATAACAAGAATGGTATTTTGTTTAAATAGAGCACTCACTGTTGTATTTTTATTTTGGAATGTGTCAAAAATTTATCATCTATCATATTTTTATTTTGAAATGTGTCAAAAATTTATCATAATAGAAAGGTTATTTCTCATATGTTACAGTTTCTAATAATTAAATTTGATTTACAAGATTATGGTTATTTGATTAAATATCATAAATATAGCATGATCGTACAATTATATTATGTAAATTAGTTTCATGTCCATACTTGCCCAACTTTTCCTTGAAATATCTGTTGCATTATATATACATCCATTTTACAAGTGCTTAGAATTAAACAAGTGCTTAGAAATAAATCGTTCTCTACTCTGATACTCTTCATCATTTAATCGCCAGTTTTCATCCCTATAATTATCTGTAGAAACCTCTATCGAACATTCTTTCGAAAACTGCATCAAAAATAACCCACCTAAAGTCATGTTTGGCTCATGCAGTCATGTGAATTAGCTTTTGAGGTCAAGCAATCCGAGTTAAAGTTTTATATTTTGTGTTTTTAACATGTGACTCAAATGTCGTGGGAAAGAAGAAGAGTTGTAAAATCTTAGTTATCACAACAAAGGAGAAAAAAGAGAAGGGAGAAAATAGTTTTTGATACCAAACAGCGGAAAACAAAAATAAATTATTTTCAATTTTATATGTTATAACTTATAACCAATTTCCAAACTAATTGTTTCTCACTTCTTTTGGTTAGTAATCCTTTTTTCAAATACACATTGAAAACTTAAAATACAAAACTCATTTTCAAACCAAACGAAATCTAAGAATCTAATGGATCTTTTGGTTTCATTTTAAATTTTATATTTTGCGTTTTCAATATACATTACAAAAACATGAGAAAAGCGGAGAAGACTTAAAAATCTAAATTATTACGATGATGGAGGAACGACGGAGGGAATTGATTGTTTTCATGCTTTTGTTATTCCTTGAAATAACGAAAACAAAATAAATTTATTTTCTATTTGTATGTTAATTTTATTTTTCAAATTTGTTGTCTTCAAAAAATAGAGGTGGCATGCGCATTGTTATTTGAATAGAAACTCAATACTAATAAAAGAAAACAAACAGACCTAAGCTTTTTCGATCATCCATTTTGAATGGCCTCATCACCGACCGAAATGAAATCTAACCATCAAAGATGATGTTACATAAGTTATCATTGCTAATCGACTCTACAATGTGAATCACACATAGGAACTATTAGGTTTGTGGCTCGCATCAATGGAGTTGGATGTGTGGATTGAACGGAACTAGTTAATGGATGAAATCGGATTTTATTAACAATTTTCATAATGTAAAATTTTACGCTAAAAATATTTTTCGTGAAAATTTTAGTGCCATTATATTCCAACACCGTATCTTTTGCATTTACAGGAATTTCTGTATATTTGAGCTGAACATAAAAAATGCACAACAAACATGGACAATACAAGTAATTTTTGATGCATTGCACTTATATTGTGTTTCAGTTAATTTTTCATATATGGCACTACTTCTTAAGGCGAAAATGGTTTTTACACTCAAACTTAATAGTTAAAACCTTACTCAAATTTGAATCTTGGGCATAGTAATTGTTTATGGTGTTTTATGTAATAGATTTTATTTAATAATGATAATGACTTGGTGGAAAAATCAATATTTAAGTACGTAACGTATCAATCATATAGGACTTGAAAAGATTCTTGATGCATTTATGGTGAAGGACTTTGGTCCTAAAACACTCTATCTATGAAATCAATCCTGGCCAAATTTGTACCGAGATTCTGGTTTAATGAATCCAGACTACTTTCAAGGGATATTCCGGTACAATGAATCAAGACGCAATAATGCACCTGGACAACTTTACAGGAATATGGCAGCAAACGCCACCATCTCATTCCAATTCATTCAACATATTAAAATACAAACGCATATTTTGTCATTGATGTAAAAATCATACCTCGATGTTGTCACCGTCCCCACGTTGGACGCTAACGTGCCAAACGCCCTTACCACCCCCAAACGCCTCTCCGTCCCCGCCCCACTCCCCCCACCTTTTAATCTCCTCCTCGTCGACGCCCACATACTCAATCCCTACAACCCTACACCCAAAATTTATAAACTCATACAACCCAAATCTATTCGCGTACGAGTCCAGGTACTCCATCACCTGATCGTGCGTCGGAAACATCGTCCCCACCTTGGATTCATCCCACGGATGGTCGGAGAACTGGTACGAGTCCCTCGGGACCTGCAGGCACGTTATCGAGAACGTCTTCACCCATATCCCTCCTATCGACTCGCTCGCTTCGTACACCGTCGGGCTGAAGCCCTTCGCCGCCACGTGCTTGCAGGCCAGCAGCCCGCTCAGGCCCGCTCCCACTATGCACACTCTTTTCTTCGAGTTCATGCTGGACTGTGCCGAGGAGGGAAGAAAATGAAAAGGATTTGTGGTTAAGGGAAGTTTGATACGATTCAATGACTAGGACAAGTGTGATATATAACCACTGGTCGTTTTCTTATTGTTTGTCAATTTTCATCCTTTTGTGATTATTGACTGCCCCACTTGGCTGTCTGTTTCTTTCGTCGTCTTCTCGTACTGTGCATTTATTGATTGCATGGTTGTCCTTTTTTAATCTGCAACGGATCATATCACATGTGTTTATTGTTACTTTGTGTGTCAAGTGTTGCGTCGAAATGTTTCGTTTTTCCCCGGGGCTTTTGAGGTGTGGTGCATTGAACGCTCACGTTTTCAAGTGTTAATAAGCTGCCTAAGATTTAATCTTGCGTCTTTGTTAATTTTTTAACTTTTACAAAGATGGAACATGACAGAAGAAGATAATATAATATAAGAATGGTATTTTCACTCAAAAGATTTTTTTTGTTTGCATTGTAATAAGTTTTAATGACAGCACTTCTGAAGAATTAGTTTTAAGGATAATTTACAGAAAAATGATAAATGAAGTTATCATTTTCAGTTATACAGAAATAATGATAAATGAATTTATTATTTTTCTGTATAACTTTAAAAGATAAATGAATTTAACGTTTTAATGTAAATTATCCTTAAAACTAATTATTCAGAAGTGTTGTCCTTAAAACTTATTACCCTGAAATGAGAAGTCCTTCAACCTAATTTCCACATATAAGAAATAATTGTCTTATTCATCGTTATCTTAAAACCATTAGATTTTATATCAATTCATATTCAAATTCAAGTATTAGTTTTGTAATTAGACATTTTCAAATGAAATGTGGAAATGGAAATAGTTAGCTATAAAATTAATCTTTATCCTTATGATAATTAATGCACAATCAATGCTATGTTAATACTCCCCCTCAAACTGGAGAGTGAACGCTGTAAAGTCTCAACTTGTTACGCAATGTGATAAATTAGTCATTTACTAAAGCTTGTGTAAAAATATTGAGATAGATTGTCATATTGTGCGTGAAAAGCTACTTTAGTAATCACGAGAACTTAACCAAAATGTTCCATACCGCTTGATTAAATTCAAGTATTTACTAGAAGCTAGTAAATCTCACTCGTTAAGAATACCACTCGAAAACCTGTACTCTCTTAAACATCTATCATCCCATACAAATGCCCAATACCGAAAGAGAGTACGACCCTAAAGTGTTAAATACTTTTCTAAAAGCAATCGCAAGAATTTAACCAAAGCATCCCATATTACATAGTGCAATTCAAGTAATAGCTAATGGATTAGTAAATTCCACCCAAACATTCTAGTCAATGAGTTATACCATATTCGATGAAGCGTTACTTGAAAGCATTTAAACCAATCAATAATACTAAGCCAATTATTAGTACTCCTCATATTATAGAATTATGACTCTTAAAATATTTAATCTCCAAAATCCAAAAGTCACATGAAAATGCCCAAATGGCATAAAATGCAAAAAGATTTTATAGTTTGAAAGCAAATAATATAATTTTATCATATATGAAATGATTTCTAAAATAATCTATTTATAAGTTACTTTCCAACTTCTCATTTCAAAAACCATAAACTCATTTAATATTCAACTATACACACACACACACGCATATATATATATATATATATATATATATATATATATATATATATGTTCCAAATTCCTATTTAAAAGAAATCCATAGTTCAAAATTCATATTTTAAAGACCATATATATAAGTCCATTTATTTTATAAAATCACAAATACTCATATCCTAAACCCAGATAGGTATTCAAACATTCGTTTGAAATTGACATAAATTTATATTTCCAAAACCATATTCCAAAATCCATAATCGTTTTTACTAGCACTACTTAATATATGTGTATATATATATATTCACTTTATAAAATCATTTTTAAAAAGAAATTGTATTAATATGAAAATTTAGTTAGAAATCGATATATTACAATAAACTTTCTTTTATAAAATTACTTATTTTAAGCCTATACATATTAAGTAATTAAATTTCAAAACTCAATCCAATTTAATCCGTCAATTAGAGAATCCAAATCCCAAAAAATTGAGAAGCATTCAAAAGCATCAAGATACTCAAAACAAGCTTCAAACAAAACAACAAGAGACAAACCAAGTTGGAGGCAAAAGTCGGATAAAATGGAAATTTCGTTCCATTAAAACTCAAAACATGAAAGTTGTAGATAAAAGGCTAATATTTCGAACAACAAAAGGATCATCTAATTAGGAATTATGGTTCAAAAGTTATGACCGAAACAATTCTCAGGTTCAAAATTCAAAATCCCTGTTGTTCATTCTCAGGGCAGCGGCGAAGAAGTGCAATTTAAACCATTTTAACCTTAAAATTTTATAAAACCCAAAACATAAAACTTATAGAACAAAGTCTATGCTTTCCAGAACATTAAAAAATATCAAATTCTAACAAGAAATGAGGAAGATATGTTCAAATTACCAACAATGTTTAGCTTAGAAATTGCAAATTTTACAGAAGCATGATAACGAGTTTGCAATAGGTTTTTGATCGAGCTATACTCAAAATTTTTAAAGTGTTCAACATGAAAGTTGACATACACGATGTAAGCTTTATAGAACATTAAAAATTATCGAATTTTGATGAAAAACGAAAAAGATATAACAAAATAGTAACTATGATTAGCCCAGGAAATAAATTTAACAACTGTTAACCGGGTTTTTAACCCAGCAGAATCCAGAAGGATTTAGAACATTCAAACCGAGCCAGAACGACTCAAAACTTGACAGGAAGACCTAAAAGTACATTACAAAGAAACCCAGGGAGTTTGAACCAAAAATACATTAAGTATTTGGATCGGCACCGATCCGATCCAATTGGATCGGCACCGATCCGATCCAATTGGATCGGCACCGATCCGATCCAATTGGATCGGTACCGACCCAAAATATTGACTTGTGGATTCTCCAATCCACATGCATTATGTTCCTACATCTCTTCTAAACTTATCTACCAAATTTGATAACATTCCGAGCATCCAAGTTAAAGAAGTCAAGACTTATTCGATTCGGATTACAGTTCAGTCTAATTTATAGGTGAACCATAGTCAAAACAAGTCAACAAGCTATGAAATCACATGAGAAACCTCGCATGCAAGAAAGGAAGCCAACGAAGTAGGAGTTGTGAAAAAATTGCACAATATTTTGGATCGATACCGATCCAAAAAATTAGTTCAAAATTACCCCAAATTTTACGTGCCTCATCCTATGGATAACTACAGGCTTCTGGTACTCTAGTTCCGATCCAAGTGCTATCTAAATCCTATAAATATCATCCTATCTTCAACAGAAGAGGGGCTGGCTGCTCTGATCACTGGGTAAACTCTGCTACTAAGATTCTTCAACTTTCTTCCTCCTCACAATGGCTGCCATAGGACAATTGAGATCCTTCCTTTTGTCTCCATCAATGGTGGTCTGATCTTTCTTCGTTCAATCATTAGAATTGTAAACGACTTGTACTTGTGATCAACAGTCAATCCATCAATAAAATCTATAAAGTGGACGTAAGCTTCGTTAACAGCTGAACCACTATAAAAATCTTGTGTTTCTCTACTTTATTCTGTTTTTCTACAATTTGGAGAGTGTGCTCTACTTTGTTTGTCCTAATAAACAGGGCTGGTGCTTTCACAATCATATCAGGATGTTGATCCACTTTTTGGGTTAACATTTTGTTTCTTTCACTGAGAATTGAACTCAAGCTTAGATGTAGCTATCTAATTTGGGTCAGATAGGTTCGAAAGTTAGATCCTCAATCTCTGCTCAAAAGATATGCTGCTGAGAATCAATGGCACCAGGAAGAAGGAGAACTGATTCCAGAAGATCCATAGGAGCTGTAATTGCTGCATAAGAGATCAATCCTCAGCAAATTGAAGTCAATGGCGCCAACACAGAAGATCAAGTCCCAGGATCCTCTATTCAGCATGAGGTTTGTCACTAGAGATGAATTAAATAAAATGGTTAATGAAATTAATCAGAAGATGAAAAATAGCCAAAGAGCTCTTATGGACAAATTGAATGCACTATTGACCTTACAGTCACATGATGCTCCAAGGACCATGACAGAGCCCACGGCTACCATGGAACAAGAAAATTCTTCTGTCTCAAGCCTAAACAAGAGAAACGAGAAACGGCAGCAGAAAGGAGTGGTAGGTGGAACCGTAGGAATTAATATGGAAGGAAATGCAAGCACTACACCAACTGCGAGGCAACCAACTACAAACTTGAATCTAGGGTGAAAACCTCACGGGAAGATATAGCAATGGATCTCTCCGACTCAGAAGATGGTGGGCGACTTGACGACGACAATTTGGAAGTAAGTACCAATGCATTTAATAACGCCAGGGAGTTCCAAACTTCCCCTAACCAACCAAATGCAAGCCAAGGAAACTCTGAGGGAGTGGCTCTCCCGAAGACAGGAGAGCATAGGCTTCAATCCACTTAGCAAGACCGTTTGCAAAATCAAACACTTGGTGTAGTTGACTGCCAACCCGCAGATTACTGGACATCTGAGGCATACATCGCGGACATAGTCAAGCAACTAATGGATGAAAGTAAGGATAGAAAGGATGATGAATGGGGACCTGCTTCAAGTCGGACTCCTTTCACTGATGAATTGAATAAACGGTATCCTGAAAAGTTCACTATGCCAACTATTCCATCTTACGATGAAACGAGAGACCCGAAACCCCACTTGTATAAGTAAAATTGGTACATGAGTGGAGCAAATGCTTTGAATTCCGTTCAATGTAGATGTTTCTCGATTTTCCTAGAGAGAATTTCTTCCATGTGGTTCACCAGGTTTCCGCCAAGATCCATCTCCACCTTCAATCAACTAGCAACAAGATTCCTTGATCAATTTAGGCTTCAGACGGTAAAAGTTGTGATGTCCTTATCCGGCATATTCCAGGGACCAAATGAATCTTTGAAGTCCTTCGTGAATTGGTTCAACCCCGCGGTGACTGAAGTAAGTAATCCAAATGAGGATATGGTTTTCTGGCCTTAGTCCGCGCTATCCACCCCGAAACTAAATTTGGAAAATGGATCAAACTAAAACAACCTACCATTAGGAAGGACTTCAACCGAAAGGCGAGCCAGTATTTGAGATTGGAAGAGGCATAGGAATTAGAAAGGAAATCTGCTAACTTACAACCAACCAACATAGGACAGAGCGGTATGGCGACAAACCAAGACAAATACCTCCGGGACCGCTGAAGGAAATGCAAGAAAAGATGAAAATCAGAAAAGGAAGAACCAGAATTCCAATAAGCAAAACGAAAGTAAAAAGCGACTTAAAGGTTTAAGGCCCGAAGAATACACCCTACTCAACGATACTCCAAAAAACATCTATCTCACGACAAATGGGATGGAAGAGTACAAGAAGCCGCCTAAAATGGAAGCAACCGAACAGCAAAAGCATTCCGGAAAGTACTGTCGCTTCCATAAAACACATGGTCATAATACAAATGACTGTCGTTACCTGATGAACTTGACCGAGGAGCTGATTCGGGCTATATGTGAGGAAACCATAAAATCATGACCAACCCACAGCGCCCCAAGCTCCTGGAGATCGAGGGAATCAAGCTGGAACCAGCGAAGAGGGACATAAATGGATTGACCAGAGACTCATCATTGGAACAATATCTGGAGGACCCCATCCCCCACGGAAGAGTTGGGGAGAAATGGAATCGTATGCAAGCTCACTAAAGCACGCTCCGAAAGATTCGTGCTTTGTGATCGAAGATGGAACCCTTGCCAAGCAGTAGAGAACCCTGAACGATGACATAGTATTCTAGAATTGAGACATTGAAGGAATAGAAGCTCCAACTCTTGACCCCATGGTCGTGACAGGTGGAATCGGACCAGCCATGGTCCGACGAGTATTGGTAGACAGTGGCAATTCTGTGAATATCCTTTTCAAACGCACCTATAATCAGATGAAGATCGGTATGAAAGATGTATCCGCTTGTCAAATAGAGATCCAAGGATTCACCGGTGAACCCAAATAACCTATCGGAACAATTGATTTACTCGTAGAACTTAGGGAAGACGGCCGAAGAGTCACCCTCATCCAAACCTTTATGATTATGGATGAAATTTCCGCCTACAATACCTTCCTGGAGTGGCTTGCCTTGGTAGATTTTAGAATTGCTTTAGCTCAATGGTGTCTAACTATGAAATTTCCAACAGAGAATGGAATCGGGGCGATCAAAGGAGACCAAAGTGCCACTAGAGAATGCTATATCGTGGAACTATGCGAGTCTAAAAGAAGGGAAAGGGGGAAGTATGTGGGGAGAGCTCTCCACATTCATGAGCGTACCGAATAGCAACTATGAAGCCTCCTAGCTTAGGGACTGATTCGATAGGGCTTTGGACCATAGAAAGAAGAGTTCAGGGGAGGATCTGGAAGCACTGGCAGAATTGACGGCGTCTGTCCCTGTCGATATGGATGATCCGACACGGGTACTGAAAATTGGATCGCATCTTGGAAACAAGATGCGATTGGAACTTATCAAATTTCTTCATGTCAACCTGGACGTATTCGCTTGGACGCACTCCGATATGTGCAGGGTGTCGCTGAAGATTGCATGCCACGCACTCAATATCGATCCTAAGTATACACCAGTAAAGCAGAAGTGGTGCGGCCTAGGACTCGAACGGTCCAAAACTCTAGGAGAAGAAGTAGACAAGCTGATGACGAATGG
This sequence comes from Allium fistulosum, assembly GCA_030737815.1. Taxonomy (NCBI): domain Eukaryota; kingdom Viridiplantae; phylum Streptophyta; class Magnoliopsida; order Asparagales; family Amaryllidaceae; genus Allium; species Allium fistulosum. Next base: position 77,181,879 of record CM060906.1, read on the forward strand.
TTTTATCCATTTTGCAACCTACCCCGAATGGGTATCTAACCCGGTCTTGGCCAAGAAGTCCAATAGGAAATGGAAAACTTGTATCGACAACTCAGATTTAAACAAAGCCTGCCAAAAGACAGCTTTTCTCTACCCGGAATCGATCAACTTGTGGACGGGACGGCTGGACATGAATTGCTATCATTTATGGACGCATACTAAGGATACAACTAGATTATGATGCACGAACCTGATCAGGAAAACACCAGTTTCATTATCGATATGGGATTATACTGTTATAAAGTGATGCCATTTGGCTTAAAGAACATTGAGGCAACCTACCAATGACTAGTGAACGCCATGTTCAAGAGTTAAATCAGAAAAACTATGGAAGTCTATGTGGATGACATGTTGGTTAAATCGCGTATAGCTGCAAATCAGTTGGATAATCTCACTGAAATGTTTGAAATACTCTGTAAATGTGGAATGAAATTCAATCCACTTAAATGTCACTTCGGAGTAGCCTTTGGAAAGTTCTTGGAATTCATCGTAAGCGCCAGAGGCATCGAAACAAATCCAAAACAAATTACTGATCTACGAGAAGTCGAGGCCCCAAATAACAAGAAGAAGTTACAAAGCTTGAAAGGAAAAGTTGCAGTACTAAGCCGATTCATCTCAAAAGCAATCGACAAATGTATATCGTTCTTTGAGGCATGAAAGAAGAACTTCGAATGGAATCAGGATTGTCAAACTGCATTTGAAGAGTTACTGCGACATATGGAAACCCCGCCAATCCTATCCAAGCCGGTGGACGGAGAAGACTTATTCATCTACTTACCATACTCACCTCATGCGTTAAGTGCCACACTTGTACGTGAAGAAGCTAGGATCCAGCGACCCGTCTACCATATCAGTAAATAGTTCACTGGAGTCGAGAATAACTACCCGAAATTGGAAAAGCTAGCATATTGCCTCTTGATCGCATCCAGAAAGTTACGACTATATTTCCAAGTGCACCCGATCAAAGTATTAACAGATCAACCATTGAAGCAAGTGTTGTACCACCCCGAGATCTCTGGGCGGCTTATCAAATAGAACATCGAATTGAGTCAATATGAAATCACTTACCATCCTCGAAGGGCGATCAATGGGCAAGCATTGGTAGATTTCATTGCCAAATTTACTATACGAGATAATGAAGAAGAAATTACTCTGGAAATGGAAACACGCTTAAGCTGTTCGTTGATGGTGCATCTAACAACTTCCACTCAGGAGCAGGGGTGGTGCTTGAGACTCCCGAAGGACGATCCGTTTGCTATGCCTTACGCTTGGAATTCCCTGCAACAAATAACGAAGAAGAATCTAAAGCATTGATAGCTAGGATAAAGATTATGAAGGAATTTGAGATAAAATCCATACACATCTATAGCAACTCTTAGCTAGTTGTTTATTAGGTGAAAGGAGAATACCATGCTCGGGGGGAGAACTTTGCCTCGTACCTATCTAAAGTGCAGGAACTACTGAACGACATCGAGCATTACACCATAACTCAAATCCCGAGGGAACAAAACACGAAGGTGGATTATCTAGCCAAACTGGCCAGTTCTAGAGAAGCTCAATCATTGGGGCTAGTCCCGGTTGAAACCCTGACCACCCCAAGCATTAGCGAAATGGATATCAACTGGATTTTTGAGATTACCAAAGAACCAGAAACATGGATGACGCTAATCAAGAACTACATGCACACAGAAACTCTCCCTGTAGACAGGAATCAGCGGAAAAAGCTTCTCCGGAAAGTGCCATGATTTGTAATACAGGATGGGATACTCTACTGAAGGGCATTCTCTACCCCCTTGCTCAGATGTGTGACCAACGGCGAAGCTTGAAGGATCCTAAGAGAAGTTCATGAAGGCGACTGCGGAGATCATACCGATGGGCAAACCCTTGCAAATAAAGTTCTCTAGTATGGGTATTTTTTTGCCAACATTAAACCGCGATGCAGCAAATTACGCTAGATGGTGCGACCAATGCCAAAGATACAATAAGATCAAAAGAACTCCTTCATCGGAGATAACATAGATGGTCTGCCCATGACCATTCGCAATCTGAGGAATCTATCTGATGTGTGTATTACCAATGGCTAAAGGAGGAGCAAAAGAAAGTTATTAACTTTATTAGTAAAAACATTATTTGCAGGTTTGGTGTGACATAGAAAATCATCACGAATAACTAGACTCAATTCGAAAGTGTTGAGTTTAAAAACTTTTGCAAATACTTCCGAATCGAGAAAAGCTTTTCCGATGTCGCATATCCACAAGTAAACGGGCAAGTGGAAGCAGTAAACAAGATCATCAAGTCCACTATCAAAAAGCGGCTAACTAAAGCGAAAGGAAATTGGGTTGATGAACTTCCACTCGCACTACAGGACAACGTACAAATCTGCAACTAGGCACTCTCCGTTCGCTCTGGCATATGATTCAGAAGCAATGATCCTAGTTGAGCTAGAAGTCCCTTCTCATCGAAGGCAAAACTTCGATCAAAGGCAGAACGAGCAGCTCCTACTCAAGTCGCTTGATATGGTCGATGAAAAGAGGGAAGAAGCCGAATTAAGGACCACCGCTCACCTAAAAATGGTTGCATGGTACTTCAACTCCAAAGTTCATAACCGCACCTTCAAAGTGGGAGACCTTGTCCTCAAGGGGGTCTACCCTATACCAGGAGCATTCAGACCAAACTGGGAAGGACCCTATGTGATCGATCAGAAGCTAGGTGATGACACATTCAAACTAACAACCGTTGATGGAGCCCAATTCTAAGAGCATGGAACAGTGAATCACTGCGTCATTACTTTATCTAAGACTATCTTATGTATTTCCTATTTCTTGCGAATAAGCCATCCCAGAATACCGAGGGCATTGTAAATAGGCAGAACTTGCCCAACTTTTAAATCGCTTTGCTTTCTAAACCAATAAAACCGTGTTCATAAAAGTAACTTGCTAGGTCGACGGGGTCAAATCGACTCAAAACCATCCAATCGCTTGTTGAGATAGTGGAACCATGCTCAAGTATGCCCTACCTACCCGCCGGGTCAATGGAAGCAAATCGACTCAAACCATTGGATCGGCGGAACCCGATCCCTGCATTCTAAGAACCGGCGTTGCTTCGGCGACACCGGGAAGGCCTAAATCAAAGCCACACATTTTGTAAGCCGTGCACCGCTTCTTTGATTGTAGAGTCACATCCAAGCAAGCAAAACTACCTAAGCCGTGCATCTCATAAGCCGCGCATCGCTTCGTGGTTCGTTAAACTACGACCATGCAAGCTCCAATCTCATTATGCACATTTCGTAAGATGCACACTACTACTTGGATCAGCAAAATTGCACCTAAAGACAAGGAATTCACACACTGCAAAAATTGCATGTTGCCTCAGGAGCCAAGAAAATAGCGCTCCAAGTAGTGATATGCATGCGCGATAGCCTGAATTTTAGCATCGTGATGAAGTAACTTAAACAAATAATTAAGAAACTGGTGTTGTCGCGGCGCCGCCGATCACTTAAGTACACAAATCACTAGAGTGTGTAAAATGTTCGCCATGAGGCCGCTAAAAGGGCTTCATGAATATCTCAAACCAGAAATTCCCAAAGATAGGAGTTGCAATATAGATTTGACTAAGGGCATCCGAAAGGCCATAGAAAGTACCCAGTCTTATGTCAAATGTTTTAAGTAAAGAGCTCCATGAACTGGAGGGCGCACACACCAATACTCAATCAAAAAACCAAAAAACCAAATACTTCATGGTTCTGTTACTCCAAACAATGAATTTTGGCAGTGCTTATAGGAATAAATAAAATAGTGATAAATAAAATTGGCATAAGTGCATGAAAAATTAAATATGTAGACAAATAACTTTACAATAAAAATGTCAACATTTTATTACTTATAACGTTTTCAATGTACAACAACAAACAACGGGTGCCATGCCCACACAATATCGGCCAAAAAATAGAGAAATACAAGATATCACTGTAGCAACAACAAGAAAAATGCTAAGTGCGGACTCTGCACTTGTACAAAAGGTGCTAAAAACAACAAAAGGAGGAAAAGACAAATCAAGACGTCTTCTCACCGCTTCCCAGTTGTCTTTCCGCCTCTAATTTGCAATTTCTCGGACTTATCCTATCCCGGGGCAATCTTACTCTCCAAAGCTTGGCCGTTGGCAGACACTCCTTTCCCTTTATGCTTGCGGGATCGATGAGATCTCTTCGATGACCTCTTCTATTCTTCAACCTTCTCCTTTTTCACCGCGATCATCCGCTGCTCAGTCTTCGGCTGCTCGGCCTCTGCTCTGTTAGGTTTTCGTCCTTGGTATGCTTGCTCTCGTGTATCACCAGCTGCCAAGCTCTCCTCTTGAGAAACAAAGGAGTCATCCAAGCTATGTAGCGCTGCAATTTTCTTAGAATGCGAACCAGGCTACGAGCTAGAAGTAGGGACGACGGTTGACGCAGTTAAAATAGATGCGGACCCGGCATCATGATGAGAAGGCAATTCAGCGGAAAGAGAAGGTTGATCTACAATATCAGAATAAAGGGCGGTTATCTTGGCAATTTCATCAAGCGTGAATTGAAAATCTTCAAGCACGGGAGAGATAAGAAAGTTACCTGCTGTGGGGTTTGTTCATGTGCAATGACTTCGAAGCCTTCGCCATTGCCTTCCTTTGACGACTACACAACTACAGGAGAAGTGGCAACGATCCCCTCGCCGGTAAAAAGAAGTGAAGACGGCTCGCCCAAGCGTAGAGGAAAATGTTCAGTAGCAGCCACGGTGGTGGCTGTGACATTAATAGTTTCACGATCCCTCTCCAGCTTTAAGATTTCCTGGCCTTCCACTAGAGCCAGGCAGGATTCTTCGTTCAAGTAGGCCTGCACTAGCTCCACTTTGGTGTAACCAACGCCCATGTCTCGAAACCGGGCCAGAACCTCTTTCCAAACTACAACGAGTGTGTGAGTGAACAATGGACCCACGTAACTGAGGATACCCTGATGAATTACGAAATTAACATAGAAGCCTAAAATGGTAGCATCCAAGCCTTCCATTTTCTTTGCGAAAGTATCTTGGAGCTCTAAAAAGATGGCTGCCTTGCTAGCCTTCTCTACTGCTAATTGATTTTTCTCAGCATCCAAAGTCAAAATTTGCACACATAAAGAGGCAATTTCTTGAAATTGTTCGGTGACAACTTTCTTCTACGCCTCGACCATCGTCTCGCTTCCCTTTAATTTCTCTTTCAGAGCCACCTCATCGGTGTGGCACTTCTTTATTTCATCTCTAAATATAAGTGTAGCTCGGTCGGTAGACTCCTTCAGCTCCTTGAATAAAGAAGCACTCTTACTTTCTGTCTTTAGGGTGTCATCCCTCTCCTTCTTCAATCTCTCAATCTTCGAGTCACAGTCCACAAGCTGCTTTTCGCATTCATCTTTTTCGGACTTGAATGAGAGAATCTCCTGGTAATTGTTTCGATTAACGGTAGAAAGCTGCATGCACAATTTCTCCCACTTCTTTGGTTTGCTCCAAGCCGCTTTGAAGCGGATGGAGATGGGGTGAATAAGGTTCTACATGAACCGACTTCAAGTTGGGTTTATAAAAAACTATCCCCCTTAAGAACAAGTTGGAAAATATAGCCTGTAGGAGTAGCGGATCAGTAGAGAGAATGAAAGGGGCTCGCCTTGAAATTGGGAGATAAGTGACCACAGCAATGTGGGTGGAGGAGTTCACGACTGCGGAAGCGGGAATGACGATACCAGTAGAAGTAGGAATCTGTACATCGGGGACATGTTCTTGATCTTTCTTCAACTTCTTTGATGGGTCTTCCCATTCAATCGGGCTTTTCCTTTTCTCATGGCCACTTCCTCTGTCGTGGACTTGGTCCTTCTTAGCTCGATGATGCTCTTCTGCCTCCCTATCTTTTCTTCTCCTTCTCTCTTCGTCGGTTTCATGGGAGGCATAGTATCTGGATGAATGTCTTCGCGAATGCTGAGACTCAAGTACTCGGTTAAGATCGTTGTAGAAGCCATAAGACATGATCCCTGTAGCAAATAACAAAACGACTTCAGAAAAAAGGCATTTGATGGATTAAAATATCCTAAGAGAATAACAATGAAATGCATGATCCTAGTGAAGTGCGTGATACAGTTTAATGACCCCAGCAGAATACACAAGCCAGATCGATTGCCAACTAACGTCGGGACATTCATTTTTGTAGGAATAATTTGGATAGGCTAGGAAGGAAACCCTTCTGAAGTGAAGTCAACCATCAGGTCATCCATATTTACAAAAATGTTGCTCGCATCTCCCAAGTCAAAATCAACACCCTTCGGCAAAGGGCTGGGAACGGGTTCGTTCTTGGGAGGAGCTTCTTCAAAATATTCTATCGAAGGAGGCAAGGGAGTATGTTCAAGACTCAACTCTGGGGCCTTGTCACCTAATTCGACATCACCTTTGTCGGTATCTGTATCCCAATCTATTTCTTCTTCGATTAAAGGGAGCCCCTCACCGACCTATCCTTTCTACTTTCCCTCAATCAACGGAGTTTTTCCCATCCAATGAACAAACTCTTCTTCTTTCTCCTTCGGGATTGAAGGCATCTTGGGAGGACTGTCAACCCCAACTTGAACATGGGCCTCTTCAGAAGTTTTCTCTGGCCTGCCGGATGAGTCACTTTCTTCCTCCTCATCAACGTCACCTTCCTCAGAATCATGGGAAGAGGAAATTGAGCGAGTCCGGTTTTGGAGCAAGAAGGGGCACTAACGAATTCGATAGACCTTTCGGGATGTAAGAGCCCACACTGGTGAAGATTTTTGTTTGTAAGCAGAAACCTGATCGTGCACTCCCGATCATTAACCACTTTCAGGATGTTGAGAACAGGGCCGAGAGTCAGATCATTGTTAATCTTCGGGAAACTACAAAAGAGTAGACGATCGTTCAGAAGACTTTTTTGCGGCTAAAAGAAATTCCATGCATGGTGAAAAAACTTACCCCATGTAGTCCACAGACGGGTGAATCCCTCTGGACACTTGGCAAAAAAGAACTGATTTTTGAATAAGGGAACCTTGCTAGGAAGATCAAGTATAAGCTTTCGGTTGTGTTGCGCCTCAATATAAACAAGTGACGGGTTAGCCTCCCTCTTTTTAAATAATAGCAGATACTGCAGCTCGGCAAAGCTTGGGGCACGGTTAAGTGTTCACATGAATAGAATATACAAGAAAGTTAGCATGGCGTAACCATTCAGGAGGATTTGGAATGGAGCCAACCTCATGTTCTGAATAGTCGCCATAAGAAAGTGATTAAATGGGGGCACCGCACCATACATACACATGTAGCGATGGCAAGCCACGTATGTGAATGGTGGCCTATGTGCGAATTCCCCTCTTGACGGCAGAAGCACGTCGTCCTAAGGATGCCGTATTGCGAGAAAATGCTTCGCAGTGCCCAGTGTGTAAGGATCGAAGAGGCTTTCTCCGAAGGATCAAGCAAAACCCTAAAGTTGGGGGAGTGCAGTTGACGGTGGGGCCAGCTAGGATCAGACGGCCATATTGCCTTGAAGCTGTGGAAGTAGCAGGTCTTACCGGGATTGACGAAGACTCCGCTTCAAAAATAGGTGAGCTTCCTTCAACTGACTTGCACTTGAAGGATTTGCACATCATTCTATATAAGAAAGCTTGTGTTCAAAACGGTCAGGTACGCCAAATCCTTAAACTATAAAGACCTAACATGGCTGATACTTGGAATTCGGAAGGTAATTGATGTGTACCAATCACCAATCGAATTCTAAATGTTAACCGTGAGTGTGTTTGATGTGTAATCTATATGAGAACGGGCTCGGCATCCTAAACGCTGTGAACAGACCATTCCATGTGGATGGCTCACTCACACCGAAAAAGCGATCCATATCAGCTATTAATGTCTTTTCTTCTACATTTATCCGTTATCGATCGACGATCAATAACGGATCCGTTGTCCGGAGCGAAATGGAAAACTCTTCCTATTCCAGGTACACTGACTGTGCAATGACAAGATCAAACCAATGCGAGCAACTATAGACCGATGAGTCCGAATCGGGAAGAAAATTATCAGCATAAGTCGATTTTAGTTTCTTGGAAAATGATAACAACCTAAGCTACATGCAAGATGCAATCCTAAGTTATTATCACCTCCCAGTAAAACCAAAATCAATCTGCAATCCACAAGATGTCATGCCGAAATAGACTGTGAAACTTGGTATGGGTTAATTTTGATTATGTGGATGAAGATAGAAAAACATGTCGAGCACCGGAGCAAAACCCTGGCTTCGTTCCGTGAAGAACTTCGGACTCAATTTACTATCTTCTTCCACAAAATCACAATCATCTCGAATCTTCCACTACATCCGTCATCAACATAACCTCACCATCGATCGATAATGTAATATCACGTCAAAATCCACTTCATCGACCTTCGTAATTAAGGAAAGCGATGAGGTCTTCAATTCAAGATGGCTCGAACTAGGGTGCTTTGGATTGGCAGCGCTTCAAGGTAGGAAAAATCATGGCAGCGGGTGGAGCTAGGAGTGAGGATCGACGGCAGCAGCGCTCCGGTGATGGCAGAAGGTGGATCGATGAAGGTTCGGTTTCCTTTGGATCAGCTCGGCTTGAAAATGTAAAATGAGAGAATGGAGATCAGATCCCACTTACTAAAAAAAAGAGGAAGGCAAAAAATTTTCCTATGTACCTGGATTGGTGGCGATCCAATCCAATTGGATCGGTACCAACCAATTTATTTCCCCCAAATGACCTTAGACTTTCCTTTTGTTTGCCCAATTCGATGTTCGTATTCATTCTGAAAGTTATCAAGTCAAGATCATTCTGTAATTACGGCTAATGAAGATTTCCACTAAGGACTGGATAGTTAGACGGAACGTCATAGGCAGCTACTCAAGGAAGATAGATACGACCAATAAAGCACCATGAAATGGAAACCGGAAGATAAACAATTCCAGAGCAAGCCTTGTTTCCAACGAAAGCATGCTCTAGGGGGCAAATGTTAACTGGATTTTTAACCCAGCAAAATTCAGAAGGAGTTAGAACATTCAAACTGAGCCAGAACGACTCGAAACTTGACTGGAAGACCTAAAAGTACATGACAAAGAAACCCCCGGAATTTGAACCAAAAATACACCAAGTATTTGGATCGACACCGATCCAATCCAATTGGATCGGTACCGATCCAAAATATTGATTTGTGGATTCTCCAATCCACATGCATTATGTTCCTACATCTCTCCTAAACATATCTACCAAGTTTGATAACATTCTTAGCATCCGAGTTGAAGAAGTCAAGACTTATCCGATTTGGATTACATTTTAATCTAATTTACAGGTGAACCATCGTCAAAACAAGTCAACAAGCTATGAAATCACATGGGGAACCTCGCATGCAAGAAACAAAGCTAACGAAGTAGGAGTTGTGCAAAAATTGCACAACATTTTGGATCGGTACCAATTCGATCCAATTGGATCGGTACCAATCCGATCCAATTGGATCGATACCGATCCAAAAGGTTAGTTAGAAATTACCCCAAATTTTGCGTGCCTCCTCCTATGGATAACTACAGGCTTCTGGTATTCTGGTTCTGATCCGAGTGCTATCTAAATTCTATAAAAACCATCCTATCTTCAACAGAAGAGGGACTAGCTGCTTTGATAACTGGGGAAACTCTGCTACTAAGATTCTTCAACCTTCCTCCTCCTCACAATGGCTGCCATAGGACAATTGAGTTCCTTTCTTTTGTCTCCATCAATGGTGGTCTTATCTTTCTTCATTTAATTATTAGAATTGTAAACGACTTGTACTTGTAATCAATGGTTAATCCATCAATAAAATTTATAAAGTGGACGTAGGCTTCGCTAACAGCCGAACCACTATAAAACTCTTGTGTTCTCTTCTTTATTCTGTATGTTCTATAATTTGGAGATGTTTTGCTCTACTTTATTTGTCCTGATATACAGGGCTAGTGCTTTCACAATCATATCAGGGTGTTGATATACTTTTTGTGTTAACGACAACCATAATTCAATTAGCAATGAATTCCTGAGATAAGTACTTGCAATCTCAAGTAACCAAGCACCCAAATCAATCATTCCGTTATAAAATCACAAGCAAGCAATAAGAATATTTAGAGATAGGTCTTGTGAGGTTTTAACACATCTTATAACCTTATTACAACTCTATTTTGCCTTCATCTTCAAGCTAGAATGCTATTTTCTCAATTTGAAAGCGTAAAACCGAAATTACACAAATACACAAAACTGAAAATATACTCAACAATAAACCAAACGAATTTAGATATAGGTGTAATTAGGGTAGAGAATCTATCTTGATTTTACCGGACTTTCAAGAAATTTATTTGAATTAAAATTTGAGATTTTGCTGAGGTAGGGTTTTAAAGTTAAGGAGGAAGATGATTTATGTTTACGGTTAGAAGAAAATGAACGTGGTGTTTAATTTGTTAAGGAAGAGAACAATTCTCTCTTCAACACATAAATGGGCTGAATCAAATTTAAGCCTAAACTCAATATTGATTAAAAATACTCTTTTACACCTATTCTCTCGCTTTTTAAAATACTTTTCCAAATTGATTTCACCTCTAAAAAATTTCACAAAAATACTAAATTATATTTCAATCTCTTAACATTTAAGTAAAAACGAAAAAACGTATTTTAGATAATTATTATAACCTTCTTTTCAATATTTAAAACATAACATTGTTTCATTTTCACTAAGAGGGCAAATACACCCTTTTTAATGTTTTTAACACCACTAAAATCAAATTTCTCAATTTCAAAATGACTTAGAATTAATCATTTTAAAACAAGTTATACTTTATAAAAGAATACAAATTCTCCAATTTAAATCATTATTTATTTTATTTAATTAACCCAAAAATCTAGGTTGTTGCAATCACAGAATGCTTTAAGATCAAATTTTTTTCAAAAGGAACAACAAACCTTGACTAGGTGTACCATTAATATTTCTAAGAACCCTTAGAGTATCATCCCAATGTGGTTTTCTAGTTTCATACATGAATTGGTTTAGAGTGCGAACTGCATAGACTGTTTCTAGTCTTGTGATTGTAAGATAAATTAATCTTCCCACCAATCTTCTATATTTGGTTGGGTCGCTAAATGTTGAGCCATATGTGAGAGTGAGTTATAAATTTTTTTTCCATTGGAAATTTTTTTGGTCATGCACCAGTGAGAATTGAATCTTCCACGTATCCAAAGTATATTTTCTTCGAGTCGTGTAAATTCCCTTTTTAGATCTTGAAAATTCAATACCTAGGAAATATTTTAAATCACTAAGATCTTTCATGTTAAAGTGTTTAAAAAGAAATCTTTTAAGACCTTTCATTTCTTGAAGGTTATTGCTTGTTTGAAGGATATCATCAACATAAATGAGAACGGCAGTAGAAGAAGTATTTTTCACTTTGGTGAAAAGATAATAATCAGTCTTTGATTGGGAATAGTCAACCTTTTGTATAGTGTCTTAAAAGGCTGAAAACCAATTTTATGATGCCTGTTTGAGACGATGAAGAGGCTTATTGAGTCGACATACAAGATTCTCCTCCTGTTGATGAAGACTAGGTGGAGGTTCCATGTGGACCCATGTAAAGCTCATGAAGAAAAGCATTTTGCACATCAAGTTAGTGAACAAACCAATTATGAAAAGTTGCTATAGTAAGAAGGCATCATATAATAGTAAGCTTGTCTATGGCAGAAAATGTCTCATGAATGTCAACACCTTCAACTTAAGTATAACCCTTAGCAACAAGACGAGCTTTGTATCGTTCGATAGAACCATCAGATTGATAATTTATTTTTTAAACCCATTTACAACCAATAGGTTTGTGGCTAGGGAGAAGGGACACGACACTCAATGTGTTATTCATCTCTAATGCTACTAATTTAGTTTTCGTCCCCTTTTGCCAATGCAGACCAAGAACGGCTTGGGAATAGGATTGAGGTTCTTTAAGGGCTGTTATGTTTGCTAAAAAGGAACAATGTGTAGATGAAAAATTGGAATATGAAAGAAACTGAGGAAGAGGGTAACAAATACCTTTTGTTGAACTTGCCAATGGAAGAGGATGATGGACTTGACAAACATAATGTAGTCTCTATGCCATGTTGGAGGTTGTTTGGTTCTTATCGAGTGGTGTAGTAAGGTGTTAGATGTTTCTCAAGAGTCTTGTGAGGATGTATCAGAAATAGAGATGTCTGGTTCTGTAGTGTTGGATGTTTCTGGTAAATTTGACAATGATGTATTGGGAATAGGGATGCTTGATTCCTTAGTCGGGATGATAGGCTTATTAAGGAATAAATGATTGAGTGATGCATTTCGTTTGATTCGAGTGAATCATAATGGCTTGTAGTTCATGTTGTGTTGTTTAGGGTAGGTTAATTGATAATTGCTATATGTTCATTTAAGATCTAGAAATTTATGTGGAGAATTTTGAGGAAATGAAGAATCATTTGACTTGGGACTTATGGATGAGGAAAATGGAAAAGCGAACTCGTGAAAATGGACATCTTGCGTAACAGTGAACTTTTGTGTTTCTAGATCATAGAACATATACCCTTTCTGATCAGTCGGGTACCCTAAAAAAAATATTTTTTAGCTCGAGAATCAAATTTAATTGAAGGATGAACATTTATGGCATAACACAAACAACCAAAAACTCTCAAATGATCAAGGGATGGAGGACGATGGTAAAGTATTTCAAAATGTGAATTGGTTGATAATAATGGTGATAGAAGGCGATTTATAAGATAAACTGCTATTAAAACACATGCTCCCCAAAAAATTAGAGCCAAATGGGATTGAAAAAGAAGAGCACGAGTAATAGAAAAGATATGTCGATGCTTGCATTCAATAACCCCATTTTGTTGTAGAGTGTAAATGCAAGTTCATTGGTATTCAATTTCATGTGATTGAAAATACTCTTTCATTGCAAAAAATTCTAACCCATTATCAACATGAATAGCTTTAATAGATGCATGAATTTGACTTTTTACAAATATAATAAAGGATTGAAGGATTTTTTTAAGTTTTTGATTTATGTTGCATGAAATAAACCCAAGTGCACCTTCTAAAATCATCATCAAGTGTAAGAAAAAATGAGCACTAGAATATGTTTCAATTTTTGGAGGACCCCATGTATTATAATGTAGCAAGTCAAAACAGTACTTTGTTGTTATTGACCTTTGAAGTAAAAGGTAATATAGTTGGTTTGGCCATAGGAAAAATGGTCCAACCATTATCAAATGGAATTATTTTTGAGGATATCAAAGAAGAATTAATTTCAAACGGTTTGAAGATGGATGCCCAAGACGCATGTGCCATAAATTTTGAAATTGAGAGACCTGATAAGATATTGGTATTTGTTGTATGGGAGACATGTAATAGAGACCAACTTGTTGTTTGCCTAAACCAATCATCCTTCCAAAGGCCAAGTACTATAAGACACAAAAGTAAGGGAAAAGATAACACAACAATTTAAGGTTGTGGTAATTTTACTAATAGACATCAAGTTCAAGCAAAATGAAGGAACACATAAAACATCATTGATAGAAGCTAATGAACTTGTAGGTAAGTCGACACTTGGTATAGAGGATGATTTTGATGTAGACAATAAATTAGAACCAAAAGTGATATGATCTGTTGCACCACTATCTAAAATCCAAGACTTATTGGAAACTAAATTGATTAAGACATTAGAGAGTGAAGATGAACCTATGGCATTTGAAAAAATATCATTTTCACCTCAATTGTCTAAAGGATGAAGATAATGTGGGTTAGATTAGATGGATCCCTTGTAGTTGAACCATAAAAGATGATAAACTTCATTGTTGAGATAAGACTTAGGTTAATTGAATCGAATGATATTTTTCTCTGATACCATGTTAATTTTTATGAAGAAAGAACAAGACAATTTTGAGGAAGAAAGAAGAAGATAATATAATATGAGAAATAGTGACTTATTCATTCTTTCGTTATTACTCTATGTACGTATATATAAGGATCCTAAAACCATTAGATCCTAAATCAACACATATTCAAATTCAAGTATTAATTTTTTTTAATTAAATATTTTCATGCTAATGAAAGATGGAAAGGGAAATAGTTAGTTACAAAATTAATTATTATCATTATAACAATTAGCACAATTAATGTCTATCTTCATAGTCTTGGATCAAACATATTAATATTTTGCGCCTGTATAAATAATTGGATATTATTTATGGTATTGGTATGAAATGGAAATAATGATAAAGTAGTGGAACATGTGCAATATTTTACTATAAGGTGTGTTCCGAAAAGGTTTCATAAAAAAGTATTTGTCCATGAAGTAATTTGACTAGAAAAATTGAGTGCATTGGGTTGAACCAAATTCATTTTTATATACAATATACTTAAAAGCTTTATATATATAATCGAATTCATTTGCATTAAAAACAAAAGTATCCTTGGGAAATTGACCTAGTAGTCTACAATGGTACAACCCTAATCATTTTATAAACTAAAGAAATAAGACGAATGAAGAACCTATCTCTTCATTGTGTTCCATTCTCTGAATAAAATAATAAATCATCTGTTATTTGTAAAAATATTAATTATTATGGACCACGCTCAAATGAATGACGTAGATTTCACGAGACAAAAAGTACATCAATTTGAGAGAGAAAAAATCAATGTGAATAATAGAGCAAAATAATTAAGAGTGTTTAGGAATTTTCTGGTGCTTTTCATAGAAGTGGAGATCTATATAATGCACAATGAATGCTTGCAATGAAGAAAAGCAAACTTTGGTGAAAAAGGGTCCAAAAATGATTATTATGTACAAAAATATGCTTCAAATGTTCGAGGTCATAATTGTAATTACGTTTATGCAATCTAACAATCAATTGCTATAAATAGGCGATCCACTTTCTAACTTTTCTGATCTTTTCAATATAGATTTTTGACCGAAAAGTCAATCGAGTCTTCTTATTTTTTATCCATAAGTAGAGGTTGTACAGATCCATCACTTCAGACTCAGGCTTATCGGATGACTTCGAGTCTAATCAAGCTAAAATTTGTATTTGCGTTTTAAAATCTAAACTCGATGGGAGCAAATTAAGCTTGATAATAATAATAATTTTTTGAGTCAAATTCATTGCAGTATTTTTTTGATGAAAGAATGGTCCTCCAATTGAGGAGAGCACTTATTATTATTATTATTGTGTTAAAAAGAAGAACCAAAATCCATCAACAAATCTGATGGGTGACTATACATGATAAAGGTAAATAATAAAGAGATAAATGATCATCACATAGATGATTGCCTAGGTACATAAACAAAAGAGGTAACTATACAACCAATTAGATGAAAAAATTGTGCATCGTATGAGAATGGACAACAGAGGTGAAATGTCTGGGTACCGATAAGAGGAAGCATATGATGAAAAGTGCACCGACGACTATGAAATAGTGATAGGAAGGCCTAATGAAATATCCTGCTGATGGCACGGACTACTAAAGAAGCAGATAAGCTAGCACATCAAGAAGTGCAGAAGCAAAAAGCCTTCTAAGCGAACATGGAATAAGACAAGTCTCCCCTAATCTTTGAGTTGGTATTCAAGTAGAAGAGGAGGAAGAACGTCTTGAGATGGAATGTCATATGTGATGCAATCAAGAGATGGTCTCCAATCGGTATGTCTTCTACTTACCCCTGTTTAAAAAGAGTTATACCGGACAGTAAAATATAAAATAACAGAAGGATTTCTATACGAATTGTTGAACAATATTTGATTTCTTTTATTCCAAAGATCTCAACTTGATATAGAATATATTACATCTAAAAATTTCCTAAGCGAACAGTTATAGTTAAACCTGAAATGGGTCCAAAATTCTTGTGGGGATGGGATAATAGTACCCGTGTAAGGTTAAAAATAGCAAATACATTATTGATTATATGTTGAGTGAAATGATATTCGAAGAACAAGTGTGTGATGGTTTCGGGAGTAGTGTTACAGAAGTAGCATGGATTATTATTAGGGTTATTTATTAGTTTAGTATTTGGTGTAGTAATGGTGTTAAGTTTATCGTGTAATACAATTCACATATGAATTTTAGCTTTAGGAGGAGCATCAATTTTCTAAATAGGTTTGAAATACCATAGGGTCGAGTTTCCGGAGAAAATTAAGCATCTATACATAGATTTTGAAGTGTATTTTTTCTTTTTTTCTCTGCACCATACCAGCTAGTCAAGATGTTCGTCTATGTCAATAGTATCAATAATATTAATAAGTCTTTTGTATTTCCTAAGCACATTCCCTGTTAAAATTCTGGTCAAGATGTTCGTCTATGTCAATAGTATCAATAATATTAATAAGTCTTTTGTATTGCCTAAGCACATTCCCTGTTAAATTCTGGTTAGAAGAGATATTCCATTTAAATATATCATAGGGCCTAGATACGTTCATAACGAGATCATTCTTGTTGTTGAATGCCAAAAAGAGTTCCAGAAATTCATGCTTTAAAGCAATTTGGGAAGCCCAAGGATCATTCTAGAAGGATGTTTTGTTTCCTGAGTGTGTATTAAATCGAAGGCCGAGTTTAAATACATGGAACAAACTGGAAATATTTTTCCAAAAGGAGGAAATAAAATGCATATTTGGTTTATATAACGTTTTAGATCCATTGTAGTAGAATTTGGTAATTATCTCTTTCCATGTTGTCGTATTGTCGTCTAGGAATTTCCAAATCCATTTACCTAGAAAGAAAATGTTAAGAACTTTTAGGTTTGTAATACTTAGACCACCTTGTGTTTTGGGCTCGCAAACAATATCCCATTTAACGGGGTAAATTAAGTTGGAGGAATCTGACCCCCGTTCCCATAAGAATTTCCTTCTTATGTTATCAATTTTGTTAATCATCCAGAAAGGGAAACGGTAAAAGGACAACCAATATATCAAAATTGCCATCAGAACCGAGTTAATAAGAACTGCTCCGCCTTCCCTTGATAAACAGCTAACTTTCCAAGAAGGCAGTCTTTTGTTAACTTTATCAATAATGGTGTTCTAGTCTTCTCTTTTCAGCTTAGTTTTTCTAATCAATATACCTAGGTTGTTAATAGGATAGTTCATGGTCTTACAATTAATGTATTAGCCACCGCAAGTGCATCATTTGAAGGGTCGTTCATGACTAATACTTAGCTTTTATGAAAATTAATTTTAAGGCATGAGAGAAATTCAAAATTATATGCTATAAGTTTAAGGGACAGTACATGATGAGGGAGATAGGAGAAAAATAAGAGAGTGTCATCAGTGTATTATAGAGTAGAAACTTCATCAAAGGTAATGTCTTTCGTAATCTCGGTAAAATGTTGTTATTAAGCAGCAACTTTATTATTTTCATAATGACATCTGCCACTAGGTTAAAAGAAAAGGTGATAGGGGATCGCCTTGACGAATACCCCTTTTGGATTGGATTTTGTTACCCTTAACCCAATTAATTGAAATGAAAGACATACTAGATTTCCAGATGAGCTCAATCTAGGAAATCCACTTTTCCATGAATCATCTAGCTTTCAGAGTGTCAAGTAGAAAGCCCCGGTCAATCAAGTCAAAAGCTTTGGTGAAGTCTAATTTAAGGGGAGTGCATGTGATATTTTCCATTTAACAATAGTTAATAAATTCTTAAGCAGTAGCTACCCAGTCTAAAATATGTCTTTCTCGAATAAAAGCCATTTGAGTTTTATCAATTAAATAATCCATTTATTCCTCGGCCTATCTGCAAGAATTTTGGTTATTATTTTGACCGAGCAATTAACTAGGGATATCGGTCTGAAAACCATAAGTTCTTCTAGACTTTCATTTTTAGGTATTAGCATGACATCTGTAAAATTAAACCTATCAAACTGAAGGCTACCTGAGTAGAGTTCATCAAATATTTTCATTATGTCATACTTTATTATATGCCAATAACTAAATTCTTCTACGTCAACATAAACGCTGTGACGACCGCCCTGCACCACTGGCGCCCAATAACTAAATAGTGAGCTACTGTGGTGTCCGCCCAAAGTAGGATGAAGGGTTAAAAACAAAAAAAAACATCTCAGATCCTGTCGTATATCTCACAGCGCATGGAATGAAATATAATATATACCACATATATATAGCAGGAGAGACAGTAATAACTAAGTGATCAAATATCAGAGTACAGATTCACAGAGTTATGCAACATGTAAATAGAGTTTATACAACTAAATAAACCCAAATACCATCTCATAACAAATAGCAAACACTTTCAAGGCTCCATAGTATTGCACAACGGAATAAGCATAATATCCATATATAATACTAGAAAATTCAATCCTTCCCATCCTCTACACTATCACTGCGTACACCTAGACCTGCTATCTAGTATACTCATTTAGGAGCAACTGAGATAATAAGAAACAAAACATAAAACCTCGAGTCAGACAACAGTTTGGTATGAGCGATAAATGAATCTCAAAATACTATACAAGTCGATATAGTAAGGAACAAAGGTATAAGAGTCATACCTGACATGTCCCTGCATCCAAAGAGTTAGCACATAACATTTATAATATGCTAATCTACTATCATCATAAAAAGTATTACGTCCTAAGTATAGTATCAGGTGTCTAGTTATCCATGTCCAAAATACCTATATCAGGTGGCATCCTTAGGGTGATAGACTATGGGGAAAACAATCAAAGCAAACGTAACAT
Organism: Allium fistulosum; assembly: GCA_030737815.1. Classification (NCBI taxonomy): domain Eukaryota; kingdom Viridiplantae; phylum Streptophyta; class Magnoliopsida; order Asparagales; family Amaryllidaceae; genus Allium; species Allium fistulosum. The sequence goes on from CM060906.1 coordinate 77,200,683, forward strand.
CCATCAAACAATCCTCGCAATCACTCAATGTGTTTGGATATAAGACAAGTTATATGGCATATCATAAGCCAGAGACCCAATCAAATCTCGGTTCCATGATGATAAATCCATGCTACTACGTAAGGCGAGGAAATAGACCCACAATCATAAGTCCAGGGTAATCCACGGTCATAAGATCTGGACACAGTCATCATTCAGGTGGACGTCCCCACGTATCCCATTTACATAAGCACACAAGAAACCTCCGAGAGTCTATGATCCCTTCACAGATGCATTCATAATGGAACAGAGTCATAGTTCCACTATACTCATATCCATAGTGGAATACAGTTGTAATTCTACCCATGAGCTCTCCTCATTGAACCCGCCCTTTGGATCAACGGTTCGGCTCTAGTCATTGAGCCACTATCATTGGAACCGAACTCCATTCACTGTCAAGTTACCATCATCGCAGTTCCGAAGCCATCACAATGAAGCACTCCAATATCACTTCGTTTCTTAACCACCAGTCTTCGTCGTGCTTTCATATCACCATCGAATGACAAATGAACGAACGAACACCTTTAGCACAACCCAGAGACCACGTACTTCACCCCTTAAAAGTTTCACCCCAACCTGATCAAAACTTACAAGTCGGTGCTGAACTCATCTACTCAATCCCGAGTTGAATACTTCACCAATTTTAGGTCAATCTACTTCCATGTAGCCCCTTTCCTTAACTTTCAAGTCACCGGACACTCTTTATCACCTAGCAAAGTACTCAGTACCGAGTCCTCTACTTAGCCAAATTTTAGCTTTTAGCTTCTGAAATCTCTCTCCCTTCCAACCCAAGGCTCTACTTGAGGCATCACTTTGTTTTCCCTAAGCATGTCCGAAGCACAACTCAAATCCTAAATCCACCAAGCTGATTTCCATTGACCAAAATCTACTCGTCACGACAAGAATCCACCGAGCCAATTTTGATGTGACTTGAACCGTAAGCTCCTCCTTTACTCTAGAGCCCCTCCTTTAAGTTTCATCCAATTTCGACCATGTTTGCCTTCAATTAGCCCAATTTGGCAACCCTTTTCCTAACTAACTAAAAGCACTAGTAAACCATATCAAAGCACAATATACAAATCTAAAATATCATTCATATGTGTCCATACACACATGCAATTCATTAAAACATGATAATCATACAAGTTCTAACCTAGATCTAACTTATTCGCTATCATGTAAATTTGATCAAAGGGGGTTGTCAAAGGGGTTGTAAAATCATTTAAAAACTATTTTAAATCATTTAGTTTCGTCCATAGACATGTATAGAAGTGTGATTAAAGTTAGAAAATGTTTTATCATCAAAATCTTGTTAAAAACATCAAATTTAACTATATTAACATGTATAGGATAGTGAGATGTCAAGAACCACTCACCAAATACCTAAAATAGCAATCTTTCCTCCTAGATCCCAAATGAACAACAAAGATCCTGATCCCAATGCAAGAAAAATGATGGATCTAAATTCTCTTTTGCTAATTACCCTTTTAATGATGATTTAGGCCAAGATTAGTTAGAAAAGAAGAAGCTTTTTGATAGAATTATGAATAATGGAGGTTTGGATTGTATTGGGAAGAGGGAAATGTGATTGGAAATGTCAAATCAGCCCCAATTAGGTGAAAATCCTGAAATTAGTTAGTAGGCTTAGAGTCGGGCCTACTTAATTGTCCACTATTATTGGCCAGCAGCAGCCAAAACTTAAAATAGTCATAACTTTCAAATGGTAAGTCCGGTTTCCTCCTGACCACTCTACGGAATGGGAAACCATCATTTGAAAGTAGTAAAAGTGGTTTTAGACCCTAACTCGGTTTTTATCAAAAGTCGTATTCCATACAAGGTTTTCAGGGTCAAAATGGTGACATAAAAATTCGAATAAAATCATAGATGTGTAAAATGTCTCTAAGAGTCATTTCCTAAAATTTTAAAGTCACACAACCGTATATGAATAAAATAAAAATATTCCGATACATAAAACATGGGTCGTTACACTCTCGTCCTCTTTAGAAATTTCATCTTCGAAATCCCTAAACAAGTCAATGAATAGTCAACCATACTTAGCCCACATGCCTAACAATCATATACAACCACCAACATACCAAACAAGCAACCATGTAATAAATAGTATATATAAACTTATCCTTGTATGCGAGATACTAAACTATATCAAAACGAAAGCAAATACGATAAACAATAGGCCTTACCATGCAAAGAGCTTCGTATATGCGGCCCTTATGGTCTTCTCGATTTCCCACATGCAATCACCTTCACTTTTTCCCCATTGAACCTTCACTAACTCTATTGTCTTCCTTCTAAGCTGTTTCATATCATGTCTGACAATACGAACAGGCCTACAAGGTCTTAAAGATTTTGGTTCAATCTCGATATCATCAAGTTGATCCAATGCAATCATCACATCCGAGTCATGCACAAACTTCCGCAAGTGAGAGACATAGATGATGTTATGCACACCCGCCATCTTTTGAGGTAAGTTGACTCTATATGCTAGGTTTCCAATCCTCTCTACTATTGGAAAAGGACCCACGAATCTTGGTGGCAACTTCCCTTACTATCGAATTTAATAACATTCTTCGGTGGAGAATTATTCACAAACACCATGTTACCGACAAAGAACTCTAAATCTCGATGTCTTTTATCAGTGTAGTTTTTCTGCCTATCTTGAGCATCTTTCATTCATTGACGAATGATCCCAATCTTCTTCAAGGTTTCTCTAATCATATCTAGTCCGAGTATCGGTTTCTCACCCGCTTCCCACTAACATGAAGGAGCATTACATGGACGGCTATACAATGCTTCATACGATGCCATACTGATAGCTATTATTGTATGTGAACTCCACCAAGTGCAGGTGATCATCCCACGAGCTTTCGAAATTGAGAATGCAAGTGCGTAAGAGATCCTCTAATATATGGTTCACTCTCTCGGTCCGCCCATCCGTTTGCAGGTGATAAGTTGTACTGAGATGCAGCTTGGTCCCAAAGCCTCTTGTAAGCTTTTCCAAAACCCACTAGTGAATAAAGGGTCTCGGTCATTCATAGTGCTCTTCGGTACACTATAGAATCGCACAACCCATTTTACATACAACTTGGCCAATTTGGATGTCGTTCTTGTAGACATAACAGATATAAATGAGGCACTCCTTGCTAATTTATCAACTATGACCTAAATGTTATCGTACCCTTCTATGGTCCTCGACCATTCCTCAATGAAATCCATCGATACTTGCTCCCATTTCCGCTTGGGAAAGTAATTACATCAACCCACTTAGCTTCTTTTGCTCTGCCCTTACAAACTGGTAGTTCATACACATCGAGATAAATGCCCCAACGTCCTTCTTCATCTCTTCCCAATAATAGGACTGCTTCATGTCATGGTACATCTTATTACTGTCGGGATGTATAGTCAATCTCGAATGATGGCACTCTCATAGCACCTCATCCCTCAACCCATCGACATCAGGCACAAATAATCTCCCACCCTTATAGAGCCAATCATCTCGGTCGATTCTATATTGCTCATCGCTAGTCTAAAGTCTCACTTTTGACTAGTACTGATCCGCTCAATAAAAGTAGGTCTGATGGTCAAACTCACCAACATCTCTGGCTCTAACTCGTTGTGAGATCTGTAGTCATAACCAATAATATACTTCAACTGCCTCTACTTTAGGAACATCGCTTCCAAACTGGCATATCTTCTACTAAAAGCATCGGTGACTGCATTTCCCTTACCGAGCGTATAGGAAATGTCAAAGTCGTAGGAGACCAAGAATTCCAACCATTGCTGCTAACGAAGGTTGAGATCTTTCTGGGAGAAAATGTACTTCAACGACTTATGGTCAGTGAATAGCTTAAACATCTCTCCTAGTAAATAATGCATCCAAATCTTTAAAGCGAACATTATCACCCCCAATTCCAAGTTTTGAGTCAGATACTTCTTCTCATGCGGTTTCAGTTGTTGCCTAGTGCAGACAACGGCTTTTTCCCTCTACATCAACGCTGCTTCTATTCCAGCACCATAGGCATTAGTGTATACTGTCATGTCCTCATTCTCACTTGGAACAGTCAATACTGGTGCACTCGTCAACCTCTCTTTCAGACTTACAACTACGTGCTTGCACTTCGTATCCCAAACAAAAGTCCAATTCTTCTTCGTCAAATAGGTCAACAACGCTGCTACCTTCGAGAAGTACTCGGTAAAACGTCTATAATATCCCACCAATCCTAGGAAACCTCTCACATTAGTATTGATCTTAATTTGGTTGTAGTCTTGAACCGCTGTCACCTTGGATGGATCGACAGCGATGCCCTGCTTAGGGACAACATTACCTAAGAATCTAACTTCCCTCCTCCAGAAGTGACGTTTCAAAAACTTCTCCCTTAACCCGTGCTTCCTCAACACTTCAAGTACGTTCTTCAAGTGCATCTTGTGTTCCTCCTATATTATAGAGTTGACTAGAATATCATCCACGAACACAAGTACGAACTTGTTCAACTGATCCCTAAAGACATGGTTCATGAGATCAATAAAGTATGTCGGTGCATTGGTTAGCCGAACGACATAACCAACCACTCATAGAAACCAAACGGAGTACAAAATGCGGTGATTGGCACACTCTCCTTCATTACTCTCAGTTGGTGAAAACCCATCGCTAGATCAAACTAAGAGAACACCTTCACACTATGGAGCTGATCGAATAAGTAAGAACCACCTTCGGAACATGCATAATTTTCGACCCAATAGAAGCCCATCAAACCTTACGCTCATTCCAAAACTGGCCGTTGATTTGTAAAATTGATACAATAAATGGTATATGGATCTATCTATCTATACTTTCAGAATATCACAGCGGAAGAGATAAAATATAATAACAAAATAAGTACCCATATCATAATGACCAAATCTCAAAAACACAACATCACAAAATATCCATAATACAATGTCTCAACATAACATGTTTGAAATCTAGTTACATTTGAATATCAAAAACATAAATAAATAACTAAACCACCTCAAATCTTCATCGCCACCTCCACCTTCTCCATTAGCATCGTTCCCCTTAACATGTGAGTTGTAATGAGGAGGAAGTCAGAATAACAATGTCCGGTGAATGAAATATAAACTCTTGCCATAATAGTATTTGGGAACTATCATTTACATACATATGCATCCTATACTTTAACCTACAAAGTATACCTCCACTATAAAGCAAGGGCCAGTCCAGCTCCATAACGTACCTTTAACTATAGGACAAGGGTCCTTTCCAGTCCAACTTTATGACTCTAACGTGGATATAATGCAACTACCATCAATCATGCCCTAACGATGTGAGAGAAAGCACCTAAGCCACTTAATACATCTTTAATGAGAATTAGGTAGACTTTGACCATTTAATACCTATACCCTAAGTAGATCCCATCATTTAATACCTAAACCCAAGACGAACCCCTCCCTAGTACTTCCTAACTGACATCATATGAAATCTCATCAGGTAACTTAATACTTCTTTTATGGGAAAAGGCGGACCCTACAATAGCCACTTAATACCTCAACCCCGAAGCGGACCCCCTCCATATATTTCTCACTACAGCACCTAAAAGATAATCCCGACCACTTAATGATTCTTATGTGGGAAGGTGGCAGGCCCTACAATAGCCACTTAGTACCTTCAACCAAGAGGCAGGCATGTATGAGGATATCTGTTTTATGACGCATTACCCAACTGTGACATCTCATATTATTCCGACTATTCGTAGGTGTTGGTAGCCAGATTAGCTGGGCAGGCTTAAATTGGGACTAATCTTGCATTAACTATGGGTACTTATTATAGGTGATGTCTCACATCAGTCTCAAAGTCACACTGTTGGTAGTCAGATTAGCTGGGCTGACTTTTATGTGCTTTTGACTAACCTTGCATCCCTATAACTTGGTTATACTTCCACTCTCCTAACACACTGCCACACACACACACACCTCACTCGCATTTACTCATTAAGGCCATATAAGGAAAACTCATTATTTTGTCTTCAATTACCAATTAATTTACATAATTTTCCATAACTTCCTTCCTATAGGATTCGATGTTATTTATTACCTATTTATTCTATACGATATGATTTATACTTTACTACTTATACACTATTAATATATTTATATGTATGTAAATTTTAGGTTAACTAAATATTCCTTAGCGTGCATAGAAATCTTCATATTCTAAGATTTTCACTTCCTATATTAATTGTTAAAATGTCAAAACTTCTATATTAGTACAAGCTTAAGTACCATATAATAGTTTACAAAATAGCAAATACCCTTAGCCAAACAAAACATACTTGTATAAAAAATGGAACCAAACAAACTTATTATAAATTAATATAATAGAATCAACGCCTTAATTTTAAAAGAATAAAACCTTACAATTTAAACCCTTTATATTCTATTCGACTTTTACATATACAAACCTGAAGCGGAAAAATGATTCATATTTGTCTAAATTATGAAAATAGATGGTGTAGACTCCAAATAGAAAAATTCATACTTTGCACCAAGGTTTCAAATCTCGGATTTTGGCCAATATCTCGGGCAAATATCTCGGCTGTCTCGGGCGATATTTAAAAGACTTATAACTAACCAAGCTGCCAAATCTCGGATTTTGGCTAATATCTCGGATTTTCATCTCGGTTGATCTCGGGGAGATTTAAAACCTTGCTTTGCACACCAATTCCTAAGAATTTCCTTTTGGAACCCTTTTTATCGCAACAACCAAAATTAGAAGGGGAAGTTGAATATAACATAAATTATTTAAATTTTAAACAACAAATTAATTCATACTATATTAATATAAAATAATTAAGATTCCATCTATCCAAGAATTGATATTTTATTAGGGGAATTTAGGGGTTTTAGGGTTTTCGTCTACAAAATTCCCTAACACATAAAAGAAATCACAATTTAACCACAAAATTTACTAAAATTAAAAAAAGATTTCCACTCATAGATAGTTTCTTTGCTTTCCCTTGGATTCGATTCATGCTTATGCCTAACTCTTCCTTTAGATTTCTTCTTTTTGGAATATACAACAATTCAACTATGTATAAATTAGATTCAGAATTTAGAGATTAGGGAAGAATATAAAAACGTGTATATACACACACACCCCTTATTATCTTTTTCCCTTAGATTTGAAACCTTGAATCTAATCGAAGAATAGAGAAAGAAGATTGACGGAGTTTCGCTAACGTTCCAATTTTCTTATGAATAAAAATGATGGGGTTGACCTCTTATTTATAGTGGTTAGGATGCTCCTAGACTATCAGATTTAAGTCGGTTTAATATAATAAAATCCGGGCCATTCTTGGTCTAACCTAACCTTCCTGCCTTAACCGTTCGATCGCTCACCCTCGGGCTAGTAGTCGACCAGCCCAATGGAGGGAGTCGACCGGTCTCCTGCTGCCATGATTTATTCTTTGCCGTTTAATTTTTATTTCTTTGCCACTTTCCTATATACCATTAACGTTTGCTTAAATGTTAAAATTCCATTAATGTTAAAAATATTTACTACCGTTTTAATTTCAACGCTAATAGTTATAAAATTTGAATTTGTTTGAATTATTTTAAATTCAAAAACTTCAAGTGTCAATAACTTTTCCGTCTGCGCTCTGATTGCAAAATTTTATGTATGAAAGTTGATTAGAAAATCGCTACGAACACAACGGTGTATCTTTCGTGGCCAAATTCTGATGTTTGCAAAATTTTCATTTTTAGTCTTATTATTAATTAATTAATTTCTTATTAATTTTTATGGCGTGTAATACACTCCCCCTTTAAAAGGATTTCATCACGGAAATCCTAAAGGATGGGTAGTGTAACATGCACTCTATAACCATGTTATACAATCAAGTTCTCTACACAACTATATACTCAATCAAAAATGCAACGTGATTACGTATGCAACATATTATAGGTGAGCTCAATCCTAGCATAAATGCAAGATCGTGACATATAGGAATGTATGCATGCATCCTAAATATGCATAAGATTCTATATGAGTGCAAAAATAATAGTAAAAAGACTAGCAACCATTCCCTACCATCCATCTAACAACCATGATGCAACCAAACCTATACAGTACTAAATTCCGAAGAGAGAATGTTTACCGGAGAAATGCTCAGGATAAGAAGCCTTCATTATCATTTTGGTTTCCCATGTGCTTTCCGTTGGATTATCTCCCCATTGCACTCGGACCAGCCTAATTTCTTTGTTACATAGCTTCCTAACTTTGTGCTCCACTATGCGTGCAGTGGCATGGGGTGCTATCGGCTTCGTTTTTATATCTGCTAACTTATCAGGCTCGACTATGATGTCGGTGTCGTGCATACATTTTCTTAAATGCGATACATGGGAAACGTCATGGACTCCAGCTAACTTGGTCGGAAGCTCTACTCGATATGCTAGTTTCCCTTCCCTTTCCAAAATGGGGAAAAGCCCAACAAATCTCAACACCAACTTTCCCAATGTCCCAAACCTCATATCCTTCCTAAGAGGGGAAATCTTAACAAATACCATATCCCGTATTGAAAAATCCAAATCTTTTTTTTGCCTATCAACATAGGAATTCTGATAGTCTTGTACGGCCTTCATTCGCCGCCTAATCATCTCTACCTTATCCGAGGTTTTGTGGATCAAATCTAGTCCAAGTAGAGTTTTTTCGGTAGTTTCCCGCCAACAATTAGGTAACTTACATGGCCTCCTATATAAGGCTTCAAAGGGTAACATGCCAATCATCGTTTGGTAACTATTATTATATGCAAACTATACCAATGGTAAATGCTGCTCCCAATGTTCTCCAAAATCCATGATGCAAGCTCACAACAGATCTTTCAAAATCCTAATCACCCATTCCATTTAACCGTCGGTCTATGCGTGGTAAGTGGTGCTAAGATTCAATGTTGTTCCTAAGGATGATCGCAAACTCCTTCAAAATTCACTAGTAAATAAGTGGTCCATAACACTAACATTGCTAACCGAAACTCCATGCAGTTGTACCGCTTCTTTGATATAGATTTGCGCTAGAGATGCTGCAATCCTATTACTCCTTACGGGAATAAAGTGGGCACTTTTAACAAGCCTATCCAATATAACCCAAATAGCATCATTGCCTCTTTTACTCCTTGGCTAGCCATCTATAAAGTTCATTGATATGTACTCCCATTTCCAAGTTGGTACCTCCAACGGTAACATTAGTCCTCCAGGCTTCCCTTGTTCCACTTTTATCTTCTAACACGTCAAACACCTAAAAACATACTTCGCTACCCTCTTCTTTGTCCATGGCCAAAAGAAAATCCTCGTCATATTCCTATACATTTTATCTCCACCGGGGTGAATAGTCACCTTAGAATGGTAACATTTAGCCAAAATGTCCTTTACTATTGGAATACATAGGTGTCAATCTCTCCTCAGCTATCCTCATTTGTCTATTGCATATCAACCGATATTGGGGAAATGTTCTCCTCTACTTAGCATACCCAAAATATCTACTATTGTCTCATCCTTCTTCTGTTCTTGTTCGATACAGTCTAGTAGTGCTGGCCTAACTTCTATTACTGTCAGATAATCTAGAGTGGGTTCTGATGGCAGTTGGAATTAAAATTCGACAGGAACCCTAATTGCCTCCACTCATATATAGCACGAAGAGTAGTATGCCTTCGGCTAAGGGCATCGACAACAACATTCCCTTTTCTAGGTGTGTATTGTATCTCAAAGTCATATGATGTTATAAACTCCATCTACTGTTGCTGCCAAAGATTTAAATCTTTTGGGAAAATAGGTATTTAAAGGATTTGTGGTCGGTGAATAACTCAAACCTTTCTCCCAAAAGATAGTGCCTCCTCGTCATCAAAGCAAAAATGATAGCCGCTAATTCTAAGTCATGAGTGGGGTACCTTTTCTCATGGCCCTTCAACTGCCTACTTGCATAGGTTATCACTTTGCCTTCTTGCATAAGAACAGCTCCTAGCCCCATACTGCATGCATCAGTGTAAATAGTGAAAGGCTTTGTCCCATATAAAATAATAGTAAGTACGACACACTACTCAACGGCTCCTTTAGCTTCTCGAATGCTTCTATGCATTTCCCTTCCCATTCAAAAACTAAAATTTTCTCTGCTAAGCGAGTTGGTTGGACTGCTAACTTTGCAAAGTATTTGATGAACTTTCTATAGTAACCCGCTAACCCAAGAAAACTCATCACTTCTGTATCGTTGTTCAAAATCTTTCAGTCATGAATAGCTTCCACCTTTGCATAATCAACAGATAATCCCGTTTCGGAAACAATATGATCGATAAATCTTACCACCTTCTTCCAAAAATGGCACTTTGAGAATTTGGCTTTTAGTTTATGCCTTCTCAAGGCCCCTAGTACCTCCCTTAAGAGATTTTTGTGCTCACCTTCACTTTGGAGAATACAAGAATATCGTCTACAAACACTACGACAAACTTATTTAGCTGTCCCTTAAAAACTCTACTCATCAAATATACAAAGTATGCGGAGGAATTCGTCAACCGAAAAGGCATTACCTCCCATTCACAAAGTCCGTTTGAAATGCGAAAAGCGGTCTTCTGCTTGCTATTATAAGTTATTCTTAATTGGTGGAATCCAGTGGCTAAGTCCAACTGAGAAAAGTTTTTGGCTCAATAAGCTGGTCAAATAAGTCATATATTCTAGGTAAGAGATACATATTTTTCTTAGTCAGCTTGTTAAGCTCTCTATAGTCAACGTGCAGCCTTAAAGAGCCGTCTGCCTTAGTGGTGAAGACAATAGGTGCTCCCTATTCTGAAGTACTATGGTGAATAAATCTCTTCTGCAATAGCTCCGAAATCTACTTATCCAACTTTCGTCTTTCTTTGAGGGCTATATGCCTTAGTGGCAGCACCATAGGTCTAGCGACCTTCTCCAAATCAATCCTAAATTCGATTTCCCTTTGGGGTGGGAGACCGGAGGCTTCTCAAAAACGTCTGGAAAGTCTCGGACTACGGGGATAGATGAGAGCATATCTTATGATAGGCTAAGAGAATATAAATAGCTTAACTCAACCGAGTCTTTAGGGTGCACATAGAATATCAATATCTCACCCCTTGCAACTCTTTAACCAAATGATCCTCCTAGCACGGTCTAAGGTAGCCCGTTGTAAGATCACCAGTCTATCCCTAGGATAAGTCCATACCCCTCAAAACCTAGAACATACGCATTACATGGAAAATCAACGTTACATATATCCTTACTAGGTCTTTATATATCAAAGAAAGATGTGTTGACCCCCCTAATAGGATTTGATACGACTATTGGGTTGGTGGCAACTTGGGTTCTTAGACTTAAGGAGTTGACTACATTTATAGCTATGAATGAGTGTGATGCTCCTGAGTCAAATAAGGTACGCATAGTATTTTTAGAAATAATAGTTGCACCTCCCAATGCATCTTTTCTCTTGTCTTTGGGAGAAGGTCTACTTGAGACATGTACAGCTTTAATGGCATAAGCATGCCCACCTTATCCCTCATTTGCTACCTTCGGGCATCGATTCTTATAGTGTCCTTCTTCATAGCAGTGATAACATTTCCCCTTGAACTCTTCCCTCATCAAATTCACTTTGCAGTCCTTAGCAATGTGCCCTTTATTCTAACATCTATGACATGTCAATCCTCATTTCTTAATCTTTCCCTTGGCTTTCTTATCAGCCCAGAATCCCTCTTTCTTCTTTCCAACTTGATGTTGTGCTCGTAGTACCTTATCTTTTTCCTCAATACCAATTGTCTGAAGCGTAACCATTTCAAATCATCTCATAAGTGGCGCTTGTGGGTACATGGATCAAAAGAAACTCCCTATGTGGAGAATTTAGGCCTTTAACAAACTTCATGGCCTTCTTTGTAGGGGTGTCAATCAGACTCAATCCAAACTTATCTAATTCTATGAACTTATTAATATACTCCTTCAAAGTGGAATCTTCTTTCCTTAGTTGTATAAACTACTTTAATTATAAGCTTACTTCAGATTTGGACATGAATTGAGACTCAAAGCAAGCCCTGAATTTAGCCCAAGTAATTCCTTCCTCAGTATTCTCTTCAACTACTATTATCCACCATTCCAACACATCCCTCTTTAAATGCCATGCAGCCATCCTCCTCTTGATCTAGTCTTCCCATCCCAGCTCCTGGAATATACGTTCATGGTTGTTAATCCAAGCCTTTGTTTCAACAAAATATTCAGTCCCCGTATATCCATGTCCTCCATATTTTGAAAGTCTTTACATGTTTGGGGAAGCCTAGTGGGAGGGGTGTTGCTTCAACGGGCGGAGCAATAGGGGCTGGTGGTGCAGCTTGTTGAGGAATCAGAACTTGCCCTACATGCCTTAGGAATCGCTTGAACCATTCTGGCATGGGTATTTATTAGGTGGAGGGCTTCCTAGCCTCCGAACAATTGCTTTCAGCAATAATCAACTATATGTAGGTTTGAGCTTTTAGTTACAACTTCCCAATATATTATTATTTTCTTAAATAAAGATTTGCCTAGTGTGTTTGCGTATGTTTATAGAAGTGTGTATATATATAATAGGGTTTTGAAAAATACTTTCAAAAATAACAAATACGCACTCTTACGCATACCTATTCCCTTAATCGGGTAACCTAAGCTTTGACACCAAATGTAACAACCCTCTCTAGAATGGACCTAATTTTTTACCTAATAGAAGCCCACCGAACCATAGGTCTATTCCAAACCTAGCTGTTGGTGGGTAAAATTGATACAATGAATGATATACAGAGCTATTTATCCATGATTTCAAATTCTCACAGCAGACATGATAAAATATAAAACAAAATATGTACCCTACATAAAGACTAAATCTCATAAATACAACGTCTAAAATATCCATAATACAATGTCTCAATATAAAATTTCTGAAATTTGGGTACATTTGTATATATCAAAAACATAGATAAATAACCAAACTGCCGCAAATCTTCGCCGCGGCCTACGCCTTCTCCATCAGCATCATTCCCCTTAACCTATGGGTTGTAATGAGGTGGAACTCAGAACAACAATAGCTGGTGAACGAAAATCTCAAGTCCTACTATAATAGTATTTGGGCGATATCATTTAGATAAATAATATTTATTGCGCATCCTATATTTTAACCTACTAAGTATACCTCTGCTGTAAGCAATGGATTTTTCCAGTCCAGCTCCATAATGTACCTTTAACTGTAGACCAAGGCCCTTTACAGTCCAACTTTATAACTCTACTGCGGGTATAACGCAACTACCGTCAATCATGCCCTAACGATGTGAGAGAAAGCACTTGAGCCACTTAATACATCTTTAATGGGAATTAGGCAGACTTTGACCATTTCATACTTATAACCTGGGTAGATCCCCATCATTTAATGCCTAAACCCAAGGAGAACCCCTCCCTAGTACTTCCTAACAGACATCGTAAGAAATCTCATCAGGCCACTTAATACTTCTTTTATGGAAAGAGGTGGATCCTACAATAGCCAATTAATACCTCAACCCCGAAGAAGACCCCTTCTATAGATTTTTCCATATCGCACCTAAAGGATAATCCCAACCATTTAATACTTCTTGAGTGGGAAGGAGGGGGATCCTACAACAACCACTTAATACCTTCAACCCAGCAACAAGCCCGTACTGGATGTCCACCTTATGACCCGTAACCCAACCGTGACGTCTCACATTAGTCCAACTATTCGTAGGTACTGATAGCCAGATTAGGTGGGCATGCTTAGTTATAGAATTGGAACTAACCTTGCGTCCACCATGGCTACTTATTATAGGCGATGTATCACATCAATCCCAAAGTCACACTGGTGGTAGCCAGATTAGCTAGGCAGGCTTCTGCGTGCTTTTAAAACCACACATTCCTATAACTTAGTCATATTTCCGCTCTTCTAACATACTGCTATATATATATATTACCTCGCTCGCATTTACGGATTAAGGCCATATATGGAAAACTCCTTATTTTGCTTTTAATTATGGATTAATTTCCAGAATTTTCCTTAACTACCTTCCTATAGGATTTAATGCTATTTATTAAACTTTTTATTATATACAATATGATTTATATGTTACTACTTATATGCTATTAATACATTTATATATATGTAAACTTTAGGTTAACTAAATATTCCTAAGCGTGCGTAAAAATATTCCAATTCTAAGATTTTCGCTTCTTATACTAATTGTTAAAATGTCAAAAAATTCCATATTCATACATGCCTAAGTTCCATACAATAGTGTAAAAAAATAGCTAATATCCTTAGCCCGACAAAATAGACTTGTATAGAAAAAATGGAATCAAAGTATCAACTTATTTTATATAATAATATAATAGAATTGATGCCTCTATTTCAAGGGAACAAAACTTTACAATTGAAACCATTTATATTCTATTCAACTTTTACATGTACAAACTTAAAGCGGAAAAAAGGGATTTATATTTCTAAATTATGGAAATAGATGTGCAAACTACAAATAGTAAATTCATATTTTGCACACCATTTTCTAATAATTTCCTTTTTGAACCCTTTTATCGCAACAACCGAAATTAGAAGGGGACGTTGAATAGAACATAAATTATTTGAATTGCAAAAAAATTAAATCCTACAATATTAATATAAAATAACTGAGATTTCAGCTATCCAAGAATTAGCATTTTATTGGGGGTAATTTTGAGGTTTTTAGGGTTTAGGTTTTTTGTATACAAAATTTCCAAAGGCATAAAACAGATCCAAACTTTTGCTACACAATTTACTAAAATGTGAAAAACTAAGATTTCCACATACAGATAGTTTCCTTGCTTTCCCTTGGATTCAATTCATGTCTACGCCTAACTCTTCCTTCAAATTTCATTTTTTGGAATATACAACAATTCAATTGTGTATAAATTAGATTCAGAATTTAGAGATTAAGGAAGAATAGAAAAATGTGTGTGTCTATATATAAACCTCTTACCTTTTTCCCTTGAATTTGAAATCTTAAATCTATTCGAAGAATCAAGGAAGAATACCGACAAAGTTTTACAACGTTCCAATTTTCTTATGAATAAAAGTGAGGGGGCTAACCTCTTATTTACAGTGTTGAAGCGTCTGAACCATAGGATATAAGTCGGTTAAATATAATAAAATCCAAATCATTGCTGGCCTAACTTAACCCTAGCCGTCATGCCTTAACCGGTCGACCACTCACCCTTGGGCGGTGGATCGCTAGCGGTCCACCGACCCAATGGAGGGGATCGACCGGCCTCCTACTATTGGCCGTGATTTATTCATTGCCATTTAATTTTTATTTCTTTCCCACTTTGCTATGTCCGGTTAACGTTTGCTTAAACGTTAAACTTCCATTAACGTTAAAAATATTTATTACCATTTTAATTTCAACGTTATCGTTTACAAAATTTTAAATTTGAATTCATTCGAATTATTTTAAATTTGAATTCTTCCGAATTATTTTAAATTTGAAAACTTGAAACATTAACAACCTTTTCATTGAAGCTCCAATGCAAAATTTTATATATGAAAGTTGATTAGAAAATCGCCACGAACACAATGGTGTAACTTTCGTGGCCAAATTCCAACATTTGCAAAACTTCCATTTTTATCCTAGTTACTAATTTATTAATTTATTTTTTATTTTTACGGTGAGTTACAGAACAAGTCATCAATGTGCTGGAGTGGATACTTGTTCTTCTTCGTTAACTAATTCAGCTCATGGTAATCTACACATAACCTTAGAGATCTATCCACCTTAGTGGTGGATACTGCAAGTGCGCTCTACTCATATTTGCTCCTATGAATGAATCCTCGCTTCAATAGATCATTCACTTGCATCCCTAACTCCTTTTGCTCTCTGGGTGCCATACGCCTCAAAGGCATAACTATCGGTCTAGCATCCTTTACTAAATCTATTCGATCTCTCTATGTGGTGGTAATATGATCACCTCATTAAATATGTTCAAATACTCCATCGCTATAGGCATAGATGAAAACTCGTCATGTGGGATCTCGAGCGAGTACAAAAAACTAACCATTACCTCATTATCGGGCACGCAGCCTATCTCTAACCTACGCCCATCATATATCCCTATCGTCATCGACGGCTCTCACAATCTACCACCACTTTGTATTTCTGCAGCCATTCCATCCCCAATATAATCCTGAATCCAAAGAAACTTAAAACAAAGGATTCACAAACAAAAGAACATCCATGACTCGATAAGGCCAAACCACGACAAACCATACACAGGCTAATGGAGCCTCCAATGGGGTTCGTCACAATCAAAGGTCGGTCAACAGTCTTATGTTTCAATTCAAACCTATCTACCATGTCATTAGATATGAAGGAATGTAAAGCCTCGTTATCAAACAAAACACGTATAGGAACATCATAAATGGAAAGCATACCTTTAATAACAACGCTCTTCCTCTTCTCCTTCGTCGAGGGAGCACTCGACGAGGTCGGGATGGCATCCAAAGCGTACGCCTTCTACACCTGTTTCTGCTTCACCGGTTCAGGACAATTCTTTTGAATATGCCCCCACCTTGTTATAGTTGTAACATTTCCTTCCTTCATCCTTACAATCTTTAATAAGGCGACCCTTTTCCCCACAGTTGTAGCAAGTAGGCTCCCACTTGCACTTCTTCTGGCCACCCTTATCGTGTAGATGTTTTCTCTTTCCATTCTGCTTTTTCTTGCCTCCACCACCTTATTATGGTTTTGGCTCTTCTTTAACCATAACAATTGCTTTAGACTTAGGGTACAAACTCTCCTGACGAAGAGCTTTGTCAATAAGTCTCTCAAATGGTTTATCGATGTGACTCGCTGACTTCTCCCTTAGATAATCGTCAAAACCCATAAGAAATTTCTCATTCTTCCTCAACGGAGTGTGGATCAAGGATATCCCATACTTTGAAAAGGCATCGAACTTAGCAACATACTCGGAGACAAACATGTCTCTCTACTTCAAATCAGCGAACTTTCTGAATAGCACTGACTTCTGAGCACCCGAAATGAACTTCTCCTCGAATCGGGTTTTGAACTGGTCCCAAGTAAATTGATCCTCGGGTGTAGCAACTCTAACAGCGTTCCACCAATTCATAGCTCTCCCTTGAAGCTATCGAGAAGCAACCTCCTCTTCATAGGATCATCCAACTCAAGGTCATCATAGATTCTTTCGTAGATGTCCAACCAATACTACACTTCCATAGCCGATTCCATTCATTGGAATGGTTTGCCACCAAGGTTGGCAAAATCCTTATTCAGCTTAGTTAAATCAACTATGGGTGCTTGTACTTGAGCACCACCACCAACAGCAACATTCGAAGCTGCCGCTTGGGCATTTTGCAACATGTTCGCCATCATAGCGTTGAACGTCGCCTGCATGTCGAGGTTAGTAGCCCTCGAACCTGCTTCTTCTTCAACTCCGGAGATGGAGTTCCTTATTATGTTTCTTGTATGTCAGCTCATTCTTGATCTGTAAAAAAATAATCGGTCTCTCATAAAAGAAAATATATCAATGGTACTCATGTATGCATGCAACTTATATACTATATATACTGCTATATAATTTCAAAAATCAAATTATAAACAAGTACGCTCTCTTGTGTATATATATACTCTCAATATAGTCTAGGATGATAACTCCTTCCTTATCTCTACTTGACAATGGTGTCAACTAAGGTTAATCGTGTAACCAAAGCTTTAATATCAAATATGTGACCGCCCTACACTAGGAGCACCCAATATAACTAAATAGTGTGCTGTTGTGGTGCTCGATCGATGTAGGATGATGGTCAGGGATTTAAAAGAAATAAAACATCATAAAACCAATCGCATATCTAACAGCACATGGAATAAAATATAATATACATTACAGATATAAAGCAGGAGAGACAGTAATGACTAAGTGATCAAATATCAGAGTACAGATTCATAGAGTTATACAACATGGAAATAAAGTTTATATAATTGAATAAACCCAATTACTATCTCATAACAAATAGAAAACACTTGGATCTACTAACTAGTCAACTCATTTAAGAGTACCTGAGATAATAAGAACCAAAGCATAAAACCTTGAGTCATACAACAGTCTGGTGTGAGAGATAAATGAATCTCAAAAAACTATGCAAGTCAATATAGTAAGGAATAAAAAGTATAAGAGTCATACCTAACTCGTCCCTGCATCCAAAGAGTTATCACATAACATCTATATATAATATCCATAATATGTTGCTCTATTATCATCATCAAATCGCAGTACATCCAAAATATAGTATCGAGTGTTTAGGTATCCACGACCTATATACCTATACCAGGTGACATCCCTAAAGTGATAGATTATGAGGGAATAATCAAAGCAAACATAACATCCATCAAACAATCCTCACTATCACTCTATGTGCTTGGATAAGACAACTCGTATGGCACGATCATAAGCCAGAGACCTAATCAAATATCGGTTCCTTGGTCCTCAATCTATGCTACTTCGTAAGGCTAGGAAATAGATCCACAATCATAAGGTCCAGGGTAATCTATAGTCATAAGATCTTGACCCAATTATAATCCATATAGGCGTCCCTACGTACCCTTTTACATGAGCACATAGGAAACCTTTGAGTGTCTACGATCCCTTCGCACATGCCTTTATAATGAAACACAATAATAGTTCCACTCTACTCATATCCATAGTGGAATACGGTCATAATTCCACTCATGAGCTCTCCTCATTGAACTCTTCCTTTGGATCATCACGTCGGCTCCAATCATTGAGCCACTACCATCGGAACCTAATTCTATTCACTATCGAGTTACCATTATCGCAGCTCCGAAGCCATCACATTGAAGCGCTCCAATATCGCTTCGTTTTTTAACCATCAATTTTCATCATGCTTTCACATCACCATCAAATGATGAACGAATGAACAAACACCTCCAGCTTGACCCAGAGAGCACGTACTTCACCCACCCTTCCCTCAAAGTTTCACCTTGACCTAATCAAAACTTATAGGTCGGTGCCGAGTTGAATACTTCATCTATTTTGGTTCAATCTACTTCCATTAAACCCCTTTCCTTTAATGCTTCAACTTCCAAGTCACCAGACCCTCTTCATCACCTAGGAAAGTACTCGGTACCGAGTCCTCTACTTAGCTAAATTTTGGCTTTTAAAATCTCTCTCCCTTGCCAACCCAAGGCTCGACTCGAAGCATCCCTCTATTTTCCCTAAGCATGCCCAAAGCACAACTTGAAGCCTGACTCCACCGAGTTGATTTCCACCGACCAAAATCTACTCGTCGCAATAAGAATCTACCAAGCCAATTTTCATGCGACTTGGACCATGAGCTCCTCCTTACTCCAGAGCCCCTACTCCAAGTTTCATCCAATTCTGACCACTTTTTCCTTCGATTAGCCCAATTCGACAAACCCTTTCCTAACTACCTAAAAGCACTAGCAAGCCATATCAGAGAACAACATACAAGTCTAAATTATCATCCATATGCATCTACACACATGCAACTCATTAAAACAAAGTAATCATACAAGTTCTAAACTACATCTAACTTGTACACTAGCATGTAAATATGATTAAAAAGAGTTATAAAACCATTTTAAATCCATTTTAAATAATTTTAATTTCGGCCATAAACATGTATAGAAGTATGATTAAAGTTAAAAAATGTTTTATCATTAAAATTATGTTAAAAACATCAAATTTAACTATATTAACATGTATATGATAGTAAGAGGTCAAGAACCACTCACTAAATACTTAAAGTACCGATCTTTCCTCCTAGATTCGAGATTAACAACAAATATCTGGATCGCAATACAAGAAAAATGATGGATCTAAAATCTCCTTTGCTAATTACCTTTCTAATGATGATTTATGCCAAGATTAGTAAGAAAAGTATAAGCTTATTCGTAGAATTAGCTTTAATGGAAGTTTTGGATTGTATTAGGAACTGAGAAATGTGATTGGAGATGTTTCATCAGCCCCAATTAGGTGAAAATCCAAAAATTAATTAGTTAGCTTAGGGTTGGGCTTAACTAATTCCCCACTAGTACTGGTCAACAGAAATCAAAACTTAAAAACAGACATAACTTTTAAACGGTAAGTCAGTTTTACCATAATGACCGCTTTAGGGAATAAGAAACCATCATCCTAAAGCAATGTAAGTAGTTTCAAACCCTAACTCGGCTCATATCAAAAGTATAGTCCATACAATATTTTTAAGTTCAAAATGGTCACATAAAAATCTAAAACAAATCATAGATATGAAAAACCCCAAGAGTCATTTCTAAAATTTTTAGAGTCATACAACCTTATATTAATAAAATAAAAATATTTTACGATCCTCCGATACATAAAATACGGGTCATTATAAACACCCACTCTAGGCAGTGCTCTCCAATGTGCCTAATTACATTGAAATCGCCTCATATGATCCAAGGATCATAAAAGCGGTTTTTAAAGTCGAAACATTCAATCCAAAGCAACTATCTAAGAGTTTTGTTGGTAAGCGCATAAACATTAGTAATATTTATTATTTGTTTGCCATCAAATTCTTGAAGAATTACATGTAAAGAATGACAATTACGATTGATTGAAGGGGTTTTAATTTGTCTTCCCACCACAGCTTTATTATTCGTCCCAAGCTGCTAATAGCTGGGATGAATACCCATTCAGTTAAATAATTACCTCTAATTGATCTAATGAAACTTAGATTTGGGCGTTGAATTTTGGTTTCTTGAACTAGCACAAGATCTACCTTGTTGTCTTTAAGAATTTTTTTTATTCTAGAGTGTTTTAAAGGTAGTCCTAATCCTCTAACATTCCAACTTATTACTTACACCTTCATCTAGTGTTAGCTCTCTCCAGTTCCTTGTTCTTGATATAGTTCAAATCGTTGCTAATTTGATTATAAATAAAACCCATGTTCATAGCTATGTGATATGCTTGACTAGGTGTTAAAAGTGTTTAAAACAATAAGAGTAAAGGTACTTCCTTAGATAATGTGTTCAAATAATGAAGATGATTCATGGACCGAGTCAGAAGCAAGAATTCTAGCACTCCTACGCACACAATCCCTGGATTTACTTCTAAATTTATATATCCTTCTAGTGTTACTTTTCCATCGAGAGTGTCTTCGTGTCAGACTGGATGGACATGGCTCCTGCACCTTCGGGAGCTTTATTATTGGATACGGGCTCTTGCAATGCAAATAGAGTTCCATTGCTCTCATCTTCAACAATTTCATGCACGACAACAATTTCATGCAAAGCAACAATTTCAGTTGCAGATCAATCATTCCTCATGTGAGTGCTTACATAAGCACTTTCATTAAGTTCAGGCATAAGTGAACTTTCCTACATATCATTGGAGGCACCAGAAACACGTGTGCAGTCAGTATCGTCTGCTGGTGAGACTGTATCAACTGCAGCCACTTCGTCGGGGATGATGACTTTGTTGACATGATCTGCACCATTAACATCCGCAACTTCAATATCTACGTCTACTTTAAGTCCTATAATACCAGCACCTGAACCCAAGCGTGAGACAATAACATGAACATCTACATCCATTTCTTCTTGCACATCTCAAGTTCTTGAATCCAAACTAGGAACCACACCATCGATTCCTTTTTCAATATATGTATCATCCTCTTGAGCAACTGAATCTATAGAAACTTCAGTAGCACATATATTTTCATTAACTTCACGAGCAACTGCATCTATAACCACTTTAGCACTGCATATATAATCATTATTTTCTAAGCAGCTAGATCTATAATCACTTCATCAACACCTATATTATCATTAATTTTGTGAGCAAATACATCTACAACCTCATCAGCAGCACATATATTATTAAGACCAATAATAGCAGCTGCATTTGGAATAAGTCTACTGGCTTCCTGTTTTTCAGTTGAGTCAGCAAAGCACCTATCATTGACATGAGTGGGCGACATTCCATAGTGAAATTCCTTATGACATCTACATGAGTGAACATCCGGATCGCATAACCGAGAGTCACTCCCCCTACCACTAGCTTGACAAACATCTACATATTCACCTACATTTCTCTGTTTCCACTCTTCAACATCAATGAGATCCCGCGTTCTTTCCTTAGCAGTTGTGGCCATACTACTATTGGAGTTAGATGCAAAGCAGGAACATTTGCTTCAACAACAGGTGGTGGACACTAAGGTGGACCACTGCCCGAAGTATCCATTAAAGTGTTAAAGGCATAAAGAAGATGATCTGACATTTTCAAAAGCTCATCAGATATCGGTGACCCTACTACTTGACGTATCCTTGCCTTCAACTTACGGAAACAGATACTGAAGTTAAACCGAGGATTAGAATTAGATGTGGGCAGTAGTTCAGTATTTGATTTGTTGTTGATTCTTGATTGAGTTTTTCATAAAAATATTGAGATGAATTTGAATGAAAGAAGTGCAGAAATAATTTACTGATACACTGAATATCTTGTACATGGTTTGCTGTTGTATTTATAACAGCTAATACAAGTAATATGTGGTTTTGGGCTAAAACACAGTAGGGCCAATTAAATGCCTAACCTAACTGCTTTGCAATGTTATAATATTGAGTAACTCATTGTTACAACCGAGACTTTACATTTCTTACATCTCCCTCAAAGCGATTAAGGTTAGGGTTCCCAAATTGGCGCCGCCTCTTGATTTTATCGATTTTTGATCAAAAAATTCTTCAAAACCTTTTGAGCTTAAAATCTGATATCATAGGTGAGGCTTTGCAGACTTTGATCAGTCTTGTTGTTGAATCTGTCACTTAGAACTTCCTCAGGTTTGATGATACTTTGCTCGACTTTTAATTCCTTTCGAAAGCGAATGAAGTTCCTTGCTGTAAGTGCCTTTGTTAGTACATTTGCAACTTGGTAAGTGGAAGGTATGTGGTTAATTTTTAGCTTTCCTTTTAAGATCTGTTCTCTTACAAAATATAAATTGATCTCTATGTATTTCGTTCTCGAACAAAGCACTGGATTTGCAGATAAGTAAACTGTTCTTAGATTATCACACCACACTGTTGATTTGCTGTCTGTGTTCATTCGTAGTTTATACATCAGTGATTGTATCCACATAACTTCTGTAGTTGCACTTGCTACACTTCGATACTCTTACTTTGTACTTGATCTAGATATTGTGCACTGTTTTTTTTAGCACCATGACACTGGGTTATCACCAATATAAATGCAGTAGCCTGTAGTTGATCTTCTGTCATCAGGATCTGTAGCCCAGTCTACATCTGCATAGCTAGTTATATTGAGGTGTTTGCTTTTCTTTAATAGTATTCCATAATCTGTTGTTCCTTTTATATATCTTTGTATCCTCTTGTCTGTTTTCCAATGTTGATCTAGTGGTCCCTGCATGAATTGAAAAATCTTGTTAACACTGAATGAAACATCAGGTCTAGTTATGATAACATATTGTAATGCACCAACTAGACTTCTATACTGTTTGTCATTAAATATGGCATCTCCCATGCTTTTAGATAGATGTTGGCTGCTTATCATTGGTGTTGGTTGAGGATTAGCATCGGACATCTTTGACTTGTTTAATAGTTCTCTGATATATTTGGTCTAACACAACATGATCTCTCTGTCTGATCTCCTTTTAACTTTAATTCCTAAGAAGTAGTTTATATGACTAAGGTCTTTGATTGAGAATTGCTTGTCTAAATACTGAATGATTCTGTTGATCTCTGTCTCACTGTTACCTGTTACAATCAGATCGTCAACATATATTAGTATATAAATGGTAACAATATCATTAATTTTTGTGAACAGTGGGTTATCTGATTTTGTGGATTGAAAACCCATGTTGCATAAGGTGGTTTTTAATTTGACAAACCACACTCTTGGTGCTTGTTTGAGACCATATATAGATTTATTCAATTTGCACACATAGTTTTTGTCTTGTTGATATTTTGGTGGTTGTTGCATGTACACTTCCTCCTTTAACTCCCCATTAAGGAAGGCATTGTTCACATCTAGTTGCCTGATTTTCCAGTCTTTGTATAGTGCAATTGTAAGAATAACTTTGATAGTTGTTGGTTTAACCACTGGTGAGAATGTTTCATTAAAGTCAACTCCATGTTCATGTGTATATCCCTTTGCCACCAACTTTGCTTTATATTTGGCAATTGTACCATCTGGGTTCTTCTTTAACTTATATGTCCATTTGCACCACACTATATTTTTGTTCTCAGGTGGTAGAACCAGACTCCATGTATTGTTTTTAATAAGTGCATTATATTCATCATCCATTGCAGCTTTCCTATTTTTGTCTTTGAGTGCTTGATCTAATGTCTCAGGTTCATATAATATGATTGATGTATATATCTTTGGTTTGAATATACCACTTTTTGATTTAGTGATCATATGATGTCCTGTTCTGACTTGAGCTTCATAATGTGATGATTCATTGTCTTGATCTGAACTGTCTTCTGATTCATAGTGTTGAGTATTTGATTCATGTTCACTCATACTCTGTATTGGATTTGATGTATTTTCAGGTGAACCAGATGACTCTGCCTGACCTTGTTCAATAAGCACTGTGTGTTGTGGAGCAGAGTTCATTGTGTTCCTCTCCGCCATCACCTGAGTCCATTCTGATGGATGCATAGGTATGGGAGGTATTGAGACCTTTGGATTGTATATTTTCCTTGTTATTTTGATGCTGAGGTTAGAGTAAGGAAAAATATGTTCATTGAACACTACATGTCTACTTATCAATATTTTTCCATTACCATCAATACACTTATAGCCTTTTTGACTTGAGGCATACCCAAGAAAAGTGCATGGTATTGATCTAAAATAATTTTGTGAGTGTTGTATGGTCTAGTATAGGGAAAACATAGATAGCCAAATGTTTTCAAACCTTGATATTCAGGTTTTGTTTCAAATAACTTTTCTATTAGGCTTTTATTCTTTAGTACTTTAGTTGGTAACCTATTTATCAAGTAAACTGCTGTACTAAAGAAATATGGCCAAAATTTCAAAGGTAAATTTTCTTCAGCAAGTAGTGTTAAGCCTGATTCAACAACATGTCTATGTTTTCTTTCTACTGGACCATTTTGCTCAGAAATATAAGGACATGTTGTTCTATGAACTATTCCTTTCCCACTAAAATAATTGTTGAGTGTTTTAAACTCTGTACCACCATCAGTTTGAATGATTTTAACTTGATGATTGGTTTGTTTTTCAACTTGTGTAATGAAGTGTACAACAGTGTGATGTGTTTCAGTTTTTATCTTCAAAAAATATATCCAGGTATACCTGAAATATACATCTACAAATGATATGTAGTACTTATATCCATAGTTTGAACTAATTGGGGCAGAGCCCCAAAGATCAGTTGCTATGAACTGTAATGGTTTATCATATTTGGTTAAGGAGTCAGTAAATGCTAACTTATGACTCTTACCCATTTGACAAAAAGTGCAGATGTAGGGAAGTGTAACATTATCAAAAAGAATTTTATTTTCAGATAAAACCTTTTTTATAATATTACCACTAGGATGACCCGGTTTGTAATGCCATACATCAAAGTTGCTCAGTTTCTTTTCTGTTTGAGCTAGTTCAGAGAAATTACAACTTTCACCACTTTTACTAAAATTTGAATTTCTTGAATAACAAGATTAAACCTATAAAGACCCTTCACAGCTTCACCCTGTAATAAATTTTCCTTAGTTAGAATATCTCTAACTAGACAGTATTTTGGATAAACTTCAAAGTACACATTGTTATCACTTGCAAATTGTGATATACCTAGAAGATTTTTCTTTATTTGTGGAACCATCAGTAAATTATTAAGATACGGTTTTCTTTCACCTTTGATGCAAGCAATTCCAGTGTGTGTAATCTTTATTGCCTCACCATTTCCTATGTGTATGAATTTATTACCTCTGTACTCCTTGTTTCCAAGATTTAGATTGTCCAGATTGTTGGTAATATGATTAGTTGCTCCAAAATCCGGATGCCAGTTTTCATTAAATGCTTGTTCTGATCTGTTAGCATCACTTTGACTGCTTTCTTTACTATTATTCATATGATTGCCTATTTCTTGTTGTATTTGAGCCATATTTGCACTGTAGTTGCCATTTCTCTGATTATTGAATTCTGACCTGGAGTGTAGTTCGTGTTGAGTCTGAAATAACATTTTGGAGTAGTGTGTCCAATTTTCTCACATATTTGGCACTTTGGTCTGTTATTCTTGTTCCACCTTCCTCTGCCTCTGCCTCTTACAGGTGGATTTCCTCTACTGTTATATTGATTCTTGCCTTTATAACTTGCTGCATAATTGATAGACATATCAATATCTATAGGTTTCTTGGGCTAGTAGTATAGCATGTACATCCTCAAGTGATGGTGTTACTCTTTGTGATGATATAACAGCTACAACAGCTTCATAGTCTTCACTTAAACCACTCAATATGATTAACACATGTTCTGATGCTAGCACTTTGTGTGCAGCTGCTTCAAGCAAATCACATGTTGTTTTAATCTTTGCAAGATATTCACCCATAGTGTGATTTTCTTTCCTGAAACTGTGTAGTTGTCTTTTATGATACATTACTTTGGCTGCAAATTGGAAATTAAAGATCCTTTCAACTATTGACCAAACCCCATTTGTTGTTTTACTGCCAATTACTTATGGCAATAATTTGACACTTATTGATGATAGTAACCAAGAACAGATCAAACTATCTTGTCTTTGATACTTTATGAATTCTGGGCTACTAACTGTTTTGTTTTCTTTATTAGTGATGAAGCTTGGTGGAATTATAATGGTGCCAGTGAGGAAATCTTCAAGTCCATAACCCTTGACTCCTATTTCAACCTGTACTTTCCAAAGAAGATAATTATCTTCTTCTATATGGGCTGTAATCAATTGACTCTGTGGGCTAATGATGGTTTTAATGAGGCTCTCTGTTGTAGTTTGATCAAAGTCAAAGGTGGCTGAAGTTTTAGAGCTATTGGCCATGATGCAAATTCAAAATCCGAGAGAGAGTAAAAAAAGAGGAGAGGCAATTCTGATTCAAGAACTGCTTCTGTGGGTCCAAGATGAACAAGAATTGATTTGAAGAACTCCAAAACTCAGATATGTGCAGCCACTAACCCATATGATTGGTTTTTGATGATGGGTTTTTCAAGCAAGGCACAATTCTTGACGTTTTGATGAGTTTTCTGATGATTTTCTTGAATTTAATTTGATTTTGCTTCCTTGTATGGAAGGCGTGCAACCAGTATCAATGTGATACTCAGGCAGGGCACTTTCTTCCCTCCTGAACAAGCACTTTCAAATTCTTAAATCTCAAATGATGAAAGTTTTCCTGATGATATTCTTTAACTCATGAAATGACAAATGATGAAGATATGATGGTATTCAGATTGTGATTTTACCGTTAGGCCTTAGCTCTGATACCATAGTCGATTTTTTGTTGATTCTTGATTGAGTTTTTCAGAAAAATATTGAGATGAATTTGAATGAAAGAAGTGCAGAAATGATTTATTGATACACTGAATATCTTGTACATGGTTTGTTGTTGTATTTATAACAGCTAATACAAGTAATATGCGGTTTTGGGCTAAAACATAGTAGGCCCAATTAAATGCCTAACCTAACTGCTTCGCAATGTTATAATATTAAGTAACTCATTGTTACAACCGACACTTTACATTTCCTACATTTAGATTGAAGGCAGTTGGTGGATCTAATAGGCGGTGATGTCAGTTGAGACTGCATCTATATCGGCCTACCACGAACGTACCGAATTCTTGATCTTCTTAAAGCACAAGATTTTTGCCTATGCCAGAATTTTTCACAATAAAAACATCGGACAGGATTGCGGTAGGTAGCAGCTAGATGATGT
The DNA here is from genome assembly GCA_030737815.1 of Allium fistulosum. Classification (NCBI taxonomy): domain Eukaryota; kingdom Viridiplantae; phylum Streptophyta; class Magnoliopsida; order Asparagales; family Amaryllidaceae; genus Allium; species Allium fistulosum. Next base: position 77,228,720 of record CM060906.1, read on the forward strand.
CCGTCCCCACACTGAAAGTACATAGATTTGGTAATTCGACGCTGAATCTAAGGTATTGAGGATCTTATAAGGGCAGGCGGAGTTGTTTTGAGATATTAGTGTGGATGGATATTACTGTGAAGTACTTTAGCATATGATCTCTGATATGGTGGAGGAAAGGAGAAGAGCAGCTAGTCGTCGATAGAGAGCGTTGATGATTCGGGTTGAAGGTGAGTGGATAAGTTGGAGTAATTTAGAGAAGAAGGATTGGGAAAGTAAGACCGGTACGCCATTGTTGACCGTTGAAAGTTATTTATTGCGGTATTTTTTTTCTCTCTATATATTATACCTATGACCTCTTAAATTTGGATTTGGTTTAAATCTCGATTCTAATTGCTAACTCCACTCAGTAATTTTGAAACTAGTACGAAGATTGACACAAGTCAACATGGCATGAAAGGACAATGATTGCAATGCGTGTGTTTATGTTAACTTATGCATATAACAATTAGTGGTTTAACATATATTTAGTGAAATATTAAATTGTTAAAAACTATAAATACAATTATAAGTGTAACTTTTGATAAGATAGAAACCTTGATATGAAAATAACTTTATATAAATCGATAATAAATATGTTAAAATTGGTATTACAAATGGGAAGCTATGGTCAAAATTATACAACGGTTTATTTTAAAATAGTTAAACAAATACAACAAAAAAATCTATTAAAACCTAACAAGCCAAATTACGATATAAGGGATGTGATTAGGGTTGGAAATTGTCACTTCCGTTATTCTATGGGTTTTCATCTTCACAAACCATTTTAAACCTTCATTAATCACGCTAGGCCAAAATACACACAAGTAAAATGAAATAAAATGTCGATATATAAGAAAATGGCTAGAGAATCAAAGGCAGACATCCAAATGAGAATTCTTTGATGCTATATTTTGATTTATAGAAAGAGGGAGTTTACTTTGCTATTCTTATCATAAAACAAACGATGGTATTTGCTTGTTTTTAGCGAGTGGATGCAATACCTCTATGTATTTGTTTGTTTTGTTGCCTTTAAAATGGCCATACCTTGAAAAATCTTATTTTCCTAGTTGTAACGATGAATTAAGACCTAAAATATGTTGTTATAATGTTAAGTGAATGATAAAAATACATATTCGTACCTTACGATCCCTTAACACCGTGATTTTAATTTGTATTTTAGTTCAGTTTATATTGATATGACTTGATTTTTGGTCTGTTATGTGTTGTGATTTCACAAATTGGATGACTGCTCATCTGCAATGTATAAGCACATTAATGAGTGTTGAAGGGAATAGTTTTTACCTGTTGGAAATCAAGTTATGGATCTTCACTGTGTGTCAAAGACGTTTGCTGATATGACAAAGTGAAAGAGCAAGTTCAAAATAGTGATTTTACATATAAGGTTTGGTATTGAAGGTTCGACATGGATGGTTCATCAAGGACAAGTCATATGCTATGTCGATGTGGGTTCAGTAAGAGAAACCATGGAAAAGTCTGGTATGTGAGGTAGTTTGATGCAAACATATGAAGTAGAGACGAATTCATTCCAATACGGGAGAACTTCAAGGATTTCCAATGTACAAAATAGTTTGGTGCCAATGTGCGAGGAAAGGTTCTTACGTCATGTCGTTGTAGAGCCACCAATGTAGAGTCTTTCGACATGAATTCTACATGCTAAGTGGAGTTTGGGTAGCTTAGCATAGGGAAAGACTCGGGAAAGGCATAAGGTCGACATGGGAGAAGAATCAGTGAATCAACTGGAGCTATGGGTTATAAAGGTTCGAACATGGGAGTAGTTCATGTTGGATCAGATGGATTGACAACGAGGGTAAAAAAGGTGAATTTCAAAAAAGGAATATTTTTATTAAATTGCACAAGATCTTATTTTGTGTTTATGTGAACAAATTTTACTTATATTAAGTCAAATTTAGTATAGAATTAATAAAAGTGTTTGAATAATATTTTGATTTACTTTATTTAAAATATTTCTTTGTTTGCTAGTGTATAAAATAATATTTATTAATAATTTAATTTAAATTAATTTATTTTAATTTTATGCTTTAGTGTTTTATTGTATGCATATTCATAATACGAACATCACGACAATATACATGTATAAACCATCCTTGGGGTATAATGTGAAAAACGACAGTTGTGTCCAATGTTCAATAAAATGTCGATGTGATGAATATATAAATACAGTGTTAATGGGGATAATATAAATGCCATAATTATTTTATACTTCTATATAAAAAGATATTATTTTTTCAACCATTATAAATTATATTTAAAATAAATTAATAATAATATATATTTATAATACATAATTAATTATATATATATATAAAATAATTTATATAGAAATACATTTAATTATATATATGTGTGTGTAGACAATTATATATATATTATAATTTATATTGACTTTTCAAATTTGAAATATATAACACTAATTCAAATTACAATATCTAATATAAAAGTAAATTATTTCGAGCAGCAAAAGAATAAGTATTAAAAAAATTATTTTCATTTTGGCCGAAAAAAATTATTTGCAAATTCAAAATTTTATTTTAAACTTATTTGGGATTTAAAGAATATATTTTAAAAAAAATTATCAGACCCGAAAAGAAAAAATTATTATTTTTATTTATTTTTAAACCGTACGGAAATATCTCTCTTTACACACTTACATACATATATATATACATATAAACTGAAAACAATGAATGATAAAATGATGATTGAATTAAACAAGTATTGCATTTAGATTTAGAATTTTTATTAGCTTGCCAAAAATAATTTTAATATATATATATATGCATGTATGTATAAGTATATAAATATATTTAATTGATAATTAAATTATCATAATAATATTAATGTGAGTGTATTTTGATTTTTTTTATGCAAAATATTGCCAAAGATAATGTGAAGACGACATGTGATTTTTAAGCATATATGTATGTGAAATATTAAATCTAAAACAATACCTTTCATCGTTAGTGTCTTGCCGAAAATCGAACACGTTGTTTGCTAGTATTTCCTCTTTGAACCTCATGTTCTCCTCCTTAGTTTCATTTTGCAAGTCTGTGACCTTGGCTTCACCAATGGGATAATGGGTTAGAGTGCAATCAGGAAGTCTTATGAAAAAGGAGTGGAGGCTATACAATTTATAGTTGAGGAATCACGCCTATTTCTCCTCCTTTTTCTTTAGCCCTAGAAGACCTTGCTTAGTCTCCCCATTTGAGTTAATATGGTCATCCTAGGCATTGACTTAGCATGGTCAATGGACCCTTTGACTCTTATTTGAATTATTGTTTCGATTATGTAATACAAGCTCCTTAACCAATTAAATCGACGTATAACTTTTATAATCATTCAGACCAATATTAAGCTTTAAATAAATAGTTAAAGGTTCCGCAAAATATTAATACAACGGTTATATCAATTTATTATAAATTGATAACATTTATAAATTAATTTTCCCATGGGTCGAATTCAGAAATAACTAATAACGGAGTTGTGTTGACTCTTTAGTGTTAACTCGGTCCTTAGTCAATATTAAAATAATTTAAATACCGAAGCCTATATGGACTTTGTTGATGTACAGTATTTGATGCAAGTTCAACACTTACGGATCATTAGGTGAAATCCAATTTTTAATTTAAGTAGGATCACCTAGTAACGACATTTTGTACACATATTTTTTTTTGTCGTGACTATATCACTTAGATATCCAGAGTTTGGTCTAAGATCTAAAACTTTATTAATATCCATATTTAATTATGCTAGTCACTTTTAAGTCCTTAGTTTGATCCAATAACATTTACATATAAGATTTACTCTGGATAGAGGTTTTGACTTTAAATTTACTTACCAATTATGGTGATACCGTTATAACCAAATTTTCAACTGTCTCGAAACAAACTCAAATAGATTAAATAGATTGTAAATGGATGAAAGAATGAGTCGAGGAGCTTGGAAGATGTTACGATTGAAGAAACCAAAGATTTGGCTAAGTTTCTAAAATGCAAATCAGGTTGGTATCGACATGATTATCACCGACATGATTCACTCCAACATGATTAGAACTATCTAAAATAACGATACAAAGAAACTCATGAAGTTTGATGGAATTTTGAAGAGCCAAATCAGGTCGGTATCGACCTAATGTGATTGGCATCGATTTGATTTTAGAGACTTGGAATGGCAATAGATGGATGAAACGAGCTTAAACTTGAAGAGAAAGTGAGCTTTGGGTGTAAAATTTTAGGTGGGCACCGACCTAATTCAGGTTGGTATCGACCACTTTTGATGACCACTGACCTGAAATGAAAAATGGATTTGGTAGGAGATCGAGGAGAGCTAAAAAAGGAGAAAAACTTAAAGAATGATGGAAAAATCAAATTGGTATCGACTAGAAGTGGTCGGTACCGAGTTGATTTTCTACTTGAAGATCATGTGGATGACTCGGTCTTCGTGCTTGGATATTTGGATCTTGGAGTTGTGACATTTTCAAACTTGGATTGTGAGATTACAGTAGGGATTTTCCTATAAATAACAAGCTACCTATAGCTAGTAGAGGACTTTGGATGCTTTGATTTCTATCTTCTTCTTTCCTAAAACTCCCAAATCTATGATCTACTAGATCATGGTCGGATTTGATTTGTAATCATTGTATTCTACAGAAAATCAATCAAATAATAAAATTAAAGCAGACGTAGGTTGGAGTACTTGCCGAACCACTATAAAAAGTGCTTGCATGTTCTTATTTTCTTCTGTTTTTTGCTTGTTTGATTTGGATATGTTCATTGGAGAATTATATCATTTTTTGACTGAAATGGTGCTTTCACCGAGAAAGAGCTTGATTTGACCACCTAAAGCTTGGAAGAGATGAAGAGGCCTTGTACAAAATAATCACAAAACTAAGTCAACCAGAGCGTAGGGACAGACATGAGGTATCCTTTACTTCAAATCCTTCCATCTACATAACAGAGAAGAGATGGAGAGGATGACGATGGAGATGCAATATGGAATAATAGCTCTACAGTAGGAGATGATAGATGGACTTTTCAAAAGGATGATCAACAGAGAACAGCAGGAGCAGCTGAAATTCCAAACCTAAGGCCAGAAACCAATGTAGGAGCATTTGGAGTTAGACTAGAGAAAACTAGAACAATGCCCCACTGACTAGAACAGGTCGGCACTGACCTGAATAAGGTCAGTACCGAGATGAATTTACTTGGGGGTAATATTGATTTGGGCTTAGGGTGAGCTGGGATGCCGAGAGTGGATGATGCTAGAGTCAAAAACGCCAATTAGAACACGAATGCACATCAACCGGAGGAGTATGTGCCAAAGTTCCTCCATAGGAATGGGGGGCAGAATGAAGCTAGAGGCACGGATCAGAAAGCAAATGTGTAGCCATAAGAATATGTGTCGGAGTTTCCCCGTATGAACGGGGGGGCAAAATGTAGCTATGGATCAAGGACCTGCATTAGACGACTCAACAACCGAGTAGCTGAGATGATCAGAAGAATTGTGAGAGGTGAACCTCCTAATCTAAGGTTGGAGGGCATAAATTGGAATCATTCACCCCTAACATCTGGTATGCAAGGAATCCATCTGATTTCAAGCTTCCGACGCTGAAATTGTACGATGGAAGGACAGGTCTGTAACGATCCACCTTTTTTACCCTTAAATGTCGATACTAATACATCCATGATCTTGTGCCAAACATCCAAGTGCCGAAAAGACAGATTGTTACTAGTGAAGGAACCTAATCGGAGTCTGCACTAAAGAGGCCTAGTAATTTATACTAGTTTGGAAGTGAAATTTATGCGATCGGGCAAGTGATCAGATCAGATATTGCGTACGAATGATCCATGTGCATCGTATGGGATTTAATATATGCATACTATATTTTGTTGGCTTATGGAGATTTTAAGGAATGACTCTTCGATTTGTTCTGGGGTAGCATGAATAATCGACTAAGTAATGATATGAGGCTGTTGAGCGTAAGGTACACTTAGTAGATTGTTTATCGTCCTTGTGTGATAAGAGGATTTTTGAACTTGAGCAAACCGTGGGCTTTTTTGCTAGTAATTTTGAACATTGTTGAGTAGTACTACGTGATTGCTTCCTTTTATTGCTCGTACCGCAATTTCAAGGATGAAATATTCTAAGTTGGGGAGAATGTAACGACCAAAAATTTCAGGCACTTCGTATTTAAATTCTAAATTATTTAAATATTTTAATCTTGGATTAAATGTGATTAAATTGATTTAATAACCTTGTTAACCCATTTTTTGTAATAACAAATGATGGTAAACTTGTTTTGGAAAAATATTAAAGTTTAATTCATTCATTAACTTGTGAGGATGGGCTGTTATAACTGTCCAGGCTAATGATAGTATTTAGAATTGTAATTCTGAAATGCTATGTATCTTAAAGTCATGGTTTTTGTACTGTCTTTTGATATTATATGTTATCGTTCCACTGTGAGATTCTAATATTATCTTTCTTATTTCTTGTTCTGTTTCTTTTTGTTTTTCTTTTTATTTTACCATAACAATTTGTCTTTCCAATACTTGTATGCTTTGCACAAGAATACCATAGATGTATTAATGTCGATATTTGGGGGTCGATAAGGCAAATCGTTACTAAAACGATCCACCTTTTCGATCCTCATAAGTAGACATTAATACATCCACGGCATTCACGTGTCGAGCATCCAAGTACCGAAAAGATGAATTATTTAGGAAAAAGAAAGAAAAGACAAAACAAAATCTCACATCGTGATGAGTAACATATAGTATGAAACAGATCTTTACAAGAGAAAGAAAACTTTATATACATAACACAATCAGAGTACCAACCTATCACCAGCTTGGATAGTTATAACGGCATGTCTTTATAATTGCTGATAAATACAAATAAGAAATTTGCAGCGGAATAAAATACGTGAATATGTCTTGGAGGCATCTGGCTCGTCTTTTGAAGCTCCAAAGCATCCAGAACTAAATCTGAAACATACTCGGGCTGACCTGAGCATCATAAGGAAATAATGCCCGGATCAGTTTGGTAAACCAGCATGAGATAACTCAATCAAAAATATTGATTTCTATATTTATAAAACCCTTTCAAAATAAAAGAAATGTCGTAAGACCACGTCACACATAAACACGGATGGATTTTTATCTTATGGTAACCAAAAGATTTTATAGAAAATCCAGTGATATCATAACAATGTCTAGGATTTAAAGTAAATTATGAATATGGCTGGAATGCTTGCATCTCACATTCTAGAATAGTTGGAACAACTAAGTCCATAAAGCACGTATTGGAGAATGGATTCCAACAATGGGAAGGTAAGGGACTACCTTCCGTACAGTACATCTCTAGATAAAATGTACCGAAGGCTACAAATGCATTTGCCCCTCTACCAACACAGGATTGGCCTATCTCTTATTAGATAGTATCTAATATGTCATCACCCTGGTTGTTTTCCAACGTTAATCGAGAGCTCTCATGCATGACCAAATCCATAATATAATGATCTAGAAAGGTGATGACATACCCTAATGGGTGCGACCCATATAGCCCTGCCGCATCTACCCTGTTTAAGCCATTACCTGAGTTATGAGGCTTGAGGCAGTGCTTTACCTATTTTATAGCAATCCCACTTGGAATTCTTACACTGCCCTCTAGGCAGCAATACAATGCAAGCATTCGTCCATACAAGTTTGCTCTAGGTCTAAACAAAACCGAAGGCACTACTTCCACTACATCTATTTTGGAAAATTAGTAGCAAGTAGCCATTGCACTTTAAAGAACTCCATCTTCAATCATCTTCAAAGTATCTATAATTCGAACACTTATACCGGTTCGAAGTGGTTTTTGGATAATATATCCGATCCCAGTCTCTCCGAACCGACAATGATAGTTTTAAAACCTATAAGGTTTGATAGTCAGTTATTTAACTATTAATAAAAACAACAATCAAATCAGGGATTTATTTCCATAGGGAAAACAACATTGGTTAAGCACATAAGCAACCACCAACCTCTTTAATTAATCCCTTCATTAATTAAAATCACTTTGCAAATACTTGTATGAAAATACTTATACAAAGATATATTTACAAACCCTTTATACTCCTTTCAATACTTGGAGAAATATCCATATACTTATCTCAACGGTATAAGTATATTCACAAAACAATACAAAAGGTTTCATATTCCAAAATCATATTAAAAGGATCTAAACAGATGTTATTTAAAATAAAGATAAGGATAAACCCAAACACTATTCCTTCGGTGTTAAGCATAGAACAAATGTCCACAATACCAAAATTAAGAAGGTCAATTTCGAGAAATCCAATCTCATTTCCTTTTATAAATTACTTTTATAAATCCCTTTTCAATAAATCTCTTTTATTCATAAAAGTCTCTTTTATAAATTCCCAAACCTATTTATAAAACTATTTCACAAATCTCCAAGTCTGTTAATAAATTCTATTATAAATATCTAAAATCATTTATAAAACTCCTTTCCAAATTTTCAAGATCTCTTCCTAATTTATAAAGTTCCTTTTATAAACAATTTATTCTAAAAACTTTTTATACAACTCAGAAATCATTTATAAAAATTCCTTTTATAAATCCCTTAAAACATTTATAAAACTCTTTTATAAATCTCTAAATCCATTTATAAAACTCTTTTCTAAATTTCTAAAATCATTTATAAAACTCTATTTATTTGTAAAACTCCTTTATAAAAAACCTTCTAAAATCCCTTTATAAAAATCCTTTATACATCCAAAACTCCATTTTCATCTATAAACTCTTTTATTAAATGAAAAATCTCTTTTGTAAATCAATTTATTATTTATAAATACAATTAATCAGATAAATTAATTAACTTTAAATGTCATAAATGAATAATAAATTAACTTTTCAACCACACTAATAACATAATTAATTTTCCTTTAGAACATCGTGAATGAAAAAATTAATTTACTCCAAACACATTATTAATATAATAATTAGTAACTCCAAAATATTATTTATAAATAATAATTATTAACTTCAAAACATTATTATATAATAATAATTATTAGCAACGAACATTATAAATAAATAATTATTATTTAATTCAAAACATTATTAAATAATAATTAATATTTAAATTACTTTAAACAATATTAACCATATAAATAAATAATTTTAAACAATATTAAAATATAAATAAATAACCTTAAAACATTATTTAATAATAATAAAACAACTTTAAAACATTATTAAACAATGATAAAATAATTTTAAAACATTTCTAAATACATTAGAGAAGACAAGTAAAAAGGTTGAAGTAAAATGGAAAAGTTCAAAAATCCATTTCAAATAGAATATCATAGAGTAACCTAATAAACAGATTTAAAATCATTCTTTGAAATCAAAAACTAATTCCAAGCCAAATGACAATTAATAGTATTTCAAAATACTAAATTGAGACTAATAGCCACCAAAGCACTTAACCAATATTGTTACTTATTTTTAACACTACAGGGGTTAAGTTTTTAAAATATAACAATGTCACAACCAACAGGGCCAAACAAACCAAGTTTAGTATTCAATAAATCATATATATGGATATAATTGGAATTAAATTAGCAGTAGCGAGGAATCCCGTTGGATCCCTCTACAAATTCCCTGTACTTAAATAAATTCTCTGCAAATGATTTCATACATTGACCGCTTTCAAAAGCGACAAGTCATCAAAACCAAACAACCAACATAATCCAGGCATGCAATCAACAATTTTATATCCACTATACAACATTATAGTATTCATTCAGAGGTAGGTTAAGATGCCGAAATTCTAGCTATCACTAAAGCGTTCCTTTTCGGTCTATTTTAGCACAAAATTCTATAAGCTCTGATCTCGACCAATCCAATTCCAAATCGTCGATACTAGTCCAACGTGACTTTCCGCGTCTGATTTGGACTTTCTATGGAGAAGATATACATTTTATAAGTTATCGATCTGTAAAATTAAAATTAAACACACTAACTACATAATTAAACACTAATTACCCATATCAAATCCTAATCCTCCTTCTTCCACAAAATATCCCGCCTATACCTCCCTGTAGCCGACCCATGCCCGATCCTCTCTCCACCACATCCTCCCTCATCCTTGCACTAAATCACCCGAAACCAATACCGAACTCCTTCTCTTCGCGCGAGAAACTCCATCCACCAACTCCATCCACCCTATCACCTTCGACTTGGCCATCCCTGACGGTCGTGACACCGCGACCTGCTCTCGCCCCTCACTAAGTCATGTGACCCAAATTCACATCGAACCCCACCAAAAACTCCTTCGCAGATGCTATTTGACCTCAAGAACTCCAATCCAACAACTAATTTGCAAATCATTGACCATAAGCCCTAATATCCTAAACCCTAGGTTACCTATCACCGACCCAAATTTTCGAGCATCCAAACTCTCCACCCCATACTTCAAAACTCGAGTCAAAATGTAGATCTCCTCACTCCGATTCTAAAGATATTTGGTTTACATTTTTTGTGATTTATTGGAATTGACTTTGATTTTAAAATAAGTGGATATAAATTTCCTTTTACTGTTAAACTAAAACGTGAAGATGAAATAGAGGAACCAACATTGAATTAGTTTAAGGGTTGGGTTTGAGATAAGTTATACTGGAATTTTCGATACCTCGCCGCACAGTTCGTTCTCGTAAGACCTCCAAATGATAAAACAAAAATACGGTCATGCTTAAAACAGCTTCGCGAGCTCAAAAATAATAATAATACACAATGGTTATTCTATTTTGTAAAATCAAAAAAACACCGTCATTTGTTGAACAATCATAAATGAAAATTTAAATATTTTTCAAATTAAAAATTATGGAAAAATCAAATAAATTAAATTAAATATACTACAATAAAAATCAATTCGTTAAAATAAAAATAAACTTTCTTATTATTTATCCGAACTATTTATTGTTGCAAATAAATTTACAAAATGAATTCACTATTATTATTTATTAATTTCAAGGATTAAATAAGACCATTAAATCAGTTAAATTAATATTCAATTTAAAGTCCAAATATTTAATTTACTATTCAAAGATTTTAAATAATCCATATATTTGGATTCAAGTCTTAACTTTAAAAACCAATTATTTCAATATTTAAAATTGATTAAATATTCCTAAAATCAAATTACAAAATTCCGAGTTGTTAAAGTTACAAAATCCGACCGTTTATCTAATGAGATACATCCGACACATAAAACTGTTGGGTACTTCTGAGGAAGTAATGAGACTCTACTTCCCATTGTACTTGAGTTAGTTAGTTGCTATGTGGTTCAAGCAGTTAGAGAATTAGTCCATAAGCACGTGGGCCATATTAGTGGATAGGTTCCTTAAATAGTTAGAGTTCGCATTTCTCGACTGAAGAATGTGATAATGCTTTCAAGCGTCCCTGAGGAGTTATCTAACAAGATTTAACGTAGTGGCCACCGTAGTCGATAAGCTGGTTCCATCTATAGACCTAATGGCGGCAGTGTTTGGAGTTGCAAGCAAGGAATTCAAAGTCGCATTGGGAAGGTATCCGCCAATGGATCTCATGGAGTATTATCATGAAGTCGAGAGATATTTATGCCAAGGGGATGCCGAAGCTGCTAATGCTGAGGTTAATGTTGTGGATGACGGAGGACCATCCTGAGCAGGATATGGCAGAGACAAAGGAAAATGAAAAACCGATGACAGTTTCGGAGGACTGAAGCGACAAAGGAGGGAACATAAATTCTCTTCTTATACTGATCTAATGAAACCCTGAAGAGGATTTATCTTAATACTAGGGGGCAAATCCCCTAATGAAAGCCAGCTAAGAGGGAACCCATGGATCAAGAGAAAAGGTTTGGAAGATTTTTCCTTTCCACAAGATGGATGGGCATGAGATGAATGAGTGCCGACACCTTTGAGATTTGACAGATGAGCTGGTTCGAAGTAACCGACTAGAATAGTATGTAAGGAACCAAACTGCAGTAGTGCTGCCGGAGAAACCATTGTCTACAGCGAATACATCAAGACACGATCATGGATCTTGGTTGAGATTGGTAATCCCATGATCAGGATGGATGAGATTTAGGTTCGATTCCTATGTTTTGCCTTTTTGTTTTGCATAAATAAGACACCAATAACCCCGGGCCTCTTATACGTATATGGGACCTCGATTGGTCTCTAGGCACGCTCCGAGTTGGATGTTTGAGATGACTGTTTAGGATCTTTGTTTGTTCCTTTGATTTGAATATTTGATTTTTGAAAATCACTAGAATGTGATGATTGATATTGATTGAACATTGTAATCCTATCTGGAGAGACGGAGCGATGACTATAAGATGCAAATTCCCTTTTCGAAGAGTGAATGGATTGGACTTGTATAAAGAGCCAGTCCCCTCTCTGGAGAGTGAGTGAATGGGTTAGCTAGGAAAGTAAGCCTCCTCGCCCGAGAGTGAGTGAATGGGTTAGCTAGGAAAGTAAGCACCCTCGCCCGAGAGTGAGTGGATGGGTTAGCTAGGAAAGTAAGCACCTTTTAAGAGAGTAATTGAATGGGTTAGCTAGGAAAGTTAGCTTGGAAGATGCCAAGATTGAAGAAATCGAATATTTGACTATGTTTCAGAAATGCAAATCAGGTTGGTACTGACATGTTCACCAACATGATTCACTCCAACATGATTAAAACTATATAGAATGATGATATGAAGAAACTCAGGAAATTTGATGGAATTCTAAAGAGCCAAACCAGGTCGGTACCGACCTGATTTGATTTGCACTGATCTGATTCAAAGACTTAGAATGGCAATAGATTGATGAAAGGAGCCTAAATATGAAGAGAAAATGAGCTTTGGGTGTAAAGATTCAAGTCGGTACTGACCTGATTTAGGTTGGTACCGTCCACTTTTGATGACCATCGACCCAAAATGAAGACTTGATTTGGCAGAAGAACGACTAGGAGAGCTAAAAAAAGGAGAAAAACTTGAAGAATAATGGAAAAATCAGATTGGTACTGACTAGAAGTGGTCAATATCGAGTTGATTTTCTACTTAGAGATCATGTTGGATGACTCGATCTTTGTGTTTGGATCTTGGAGTTGTGACATTTTCAAACCTGGATGGTGAGATTGCAGCTAGGATTTGCCTATAAATAGCAAGCTACCTACGACTAGGAGAGGACTTTGGACCCTTTGATTCTTTTTTATCTTCTTCTTCTTCCCTAAAAACTCCCAAATCCGAGATCTACTAGATTGTGGTTGGATTTGAGTGGTAATTATTATATTCCAAAGAAAATCAGTCAAATAGTAAGATTAAAGTGGACGTAGGCTGGAGAACATGCTGAACCACTATTGAAAATGCTTATATATTCTTATTTTCTTCTGGTTTTTGCTTATTTGATTTGGATTTATATATTATGTGGTGTTGTGCCATTATTTGGCATAACAGATACTGACCTTCTACAACGTAATAGACGAATCCTCTCTCGGGTAGTGTTACACTTCAAGTAGTTCAACGTATACCCAACTATGGTCGTAACAAGGTTGCTATGCAAAGTATTTAACTATAATCAAAGTATAGCTTAGCTACTCAAGATCAACAATACCCTCAAGTCAAAAATTACCGTATGTCATTACCATGAGATCTTCTATTTTGACATAGTTATATTAATCTATAGAAAACTCTCTACGAGTCATTCTGTTATCATTCCAAACTATCATGAGTATGTAACCCCATGTTTTCTCCAACGGTCATGAGTTAATCATCGTCCATTGTATGGAGAGCGTTACGTACACTAGTCTCAATAGATGTATCTATACCCTTTTCTCCATACATCTTAACTAGGAACATTTAAGGAGTAAGTATATATATATATACACACATATATGCGTATGTATGTGTGCGTGTGTGTGCATCTGTGTGTGTATTTATGTATGTATGATTCAATACTAATGGTTAGGAACACTTTCATAACCGCAATCGAGAAAATACTTCTCCTAATGATTTTCCACTTATATATGTTTAATGTATTTAATTCATTATTTATATCTCTGTATAACAACATATAAAAAAATAAACTAGATTCATACATCATTTCAAATAAGTTTTTTTATAAGAGTTGAGTTATGTAATAAATTACATAATTTCCTAAAGGGCACACCCTTAACCCTATCAATCTTCTAATTGTGCTTAGGGTCAATTACGATGCCTCAACTAGACCGTGAAGGGCATTTGTGAATGGATCGATGTTATTATTATTTTCTACCCACTTTTTCGATTATGCTTCCCCTTTATCGATAAACTCTTTTACCGTGCATTCATTATGGTGAATATATCTCAATTTCTTATCAAACTATTGGTTCCCATTGCAAACTATATTGCATTGTTGAAATCATAACACATTATTGGATTTTCGCTAGTGGGTATTATAACGATCAGCCTTTTTGACCCTCAAATGTCGACACTAATACATCTATAGTATTCACATGCCGAGCATGTAGGTACTAGAAAGATGGATTGCTAGGGTAGAAAGAAAAGGCAGAAAGAAAAGGAACTAGAAAAAAGAGAATAAAACATTTGAATCTCACGATGAAAGATAATATATGATATTAAAATATAGTACAAAGTGCTACTCTAAGATACATAGCATTTAAGAGTTACAAACCTAAGTGCTGTTATTAGCCTGGACGATTATAATAGCATGTCCTCACAATTGCTGATATATACAGATACTAGTAGTGCAGTGGAAATAAAATACAACTATAGGCGAACGGAAGCATCTAGCACAGTCTCTTGAAGCTCCAAAGAATATGAACGAAAACCTGCCATTTTCAGACTACTCAAAATAGCACCCATGGAATTAAGAGAGAGATAATAACTACGAGTTAGACAGAAGCCTAGTATGAGAAACTCAAGAAATATACGATCAGCATATAACAGTACCTTTCGAGACCAACCGATTCACCCGAATTGTTTTCCCCTTGAAAGAACCTAACACATCTAATAAGTACATATGACAATATAATAAATAATGACTAACGTATAGAATATAAATCATAAAATAGCTATGCTGCTTGCATCTCATAACACAACTGTTGTAACCGAGCCAGTTGGAAGTGGGGTAATTGGGTAAATTTCAAAAAAAGTTCCTTTTGGATCTTTACTGGGCCTATGTCGTCTAAATTCATTGAGAACATTTAAAAAAATTTAAATGAAATGTTCATCTTATTATAATTATTTAAATTAGTATGATTTAATTTTAAATTGTTTGTGTTATTTTATTTATTTATTTGATGAGCGCATAAAATGCGCTCTTGTGTAAATTTGTATGTGTTATGTATAGAATATGTATAGCAAATGTGAATGTTTTAGGTGTTGGGATTTACACCACAATGATCACATATCCTCTCCATATATGACTTTGTCGTCCAAAGAAAAAAAAATTATTTTTTTATTTGTCTACATGCGCATATGTATACAGATGTAAATATATGTATATGTAAGATATAAGGCAATCTAAAATTGGCTTTGATTAAAAAAGGTAGTTCAAACATCATTACATTATTTTTGAAGCTAATTTTGCAAACTTTAAAATTTATATCTCCGTGAGTGTGTGTGCACACACACAGACACACACACATATTCACAAACATTCATGTATGTATATGTATACGAATTAAAATAATATTTTAACATAAAACAATAAAAAATTATACTTAACTAATTTGCTATTCAAAATCATATTTTTAGCTTACCGTAATCCAAATATTAAATTAAGAAACAAATCAAGGGAAATATAAAGGTTTCCCTTTCTTTGGAAACAACATATGAAATTTAAATTCAATTAATTTACATGTAAACAATACTCAAAAAATTTCAAAATATTTGTAAAACGTCATTCGATCCATACATCTGTAATATGTAATATTATCTATTAATATAATGATTCCAAAATTTTATTCAAACAATGTTTTCTGAATTAAAAGAATTAGATGAATTAGGCATACATGAATTTGTGACAATCAGTTCTAGATCTAAATTACATGTAACATAATGATCAAATAAAAGAGAGCATAAGAGAATCTATGGTTGATATTATTAATATAACATAGTTAACAGATAAAAGGGAAATCAAATTCAAGAACATGGCAAAATAAATGATTCAAAAATAGAACTTTGATAATCATACATAACCCAAAAACATAAAGGAGAAGAAATAGAAGATGTGGAGAATTATAGGCATCTGAACATGATAATTTACATAAATGTAAATAAAACAAAATTACCTTTCAGATGAAGCCTAGAGAATGCACCTTCAATCTCCAGATTTGCAATTATCTAGAGACAACCATCCTTTTCTCTTATGTTTTTTTTTGAAATTTTTAGAACCTCCTCCCTATAGAAATTTTGGCCTTAAGAATATGAGAATGAAAGAGGCAAATGATAGAGAGAAAATTTTATTAAAAGAGGAAATAAATGTGGCATTCAATATATGTTGATTCCTCTCCTTTTAATAAAATTTCTTTTCATTTCAAAATAAAAAACCCCTCTTATTCCTTAAAGTATGGCCAGCCATTTTATGGGCTATTTGAACTCCAAAACATTCCAAAAACCAATTAGTATTACTCTCATTCAAATCCAATTTAAATTCTCTAACGCATACTGATACACCCGCCTATAACTGTTATTCACGCACTTTATTAAATACTAATGGAAATCAAACAAATCAAATGAAATAATTTTAACAATTAATATTTCACAAATATTAACTAATTTATTTAAAGCTTTTTTGGTATTTATTCTGTTTAAATCAAATTAAACATTCTATCAATATCGTATATCGAAACGCGCATTTATAACTTTTATATATGCACTTTACTAAATGCTAATGGCATTCAAATAAATTTAATAAAATTTAATAATTAATATTTTATAAATATTAATTAATTTAATTAATTCTCAACTATTAAAAATCAATTAAATCATTCGGACCTTCCTCATTATGGTTGCGTGACTCATAGGTGTAAATTCAATTAGCGATTAATATTAAACAATTCAAATATTAACGTTTACACATCACCTTAGCTAGTGGTGTAACATTTTAGCTGAATTTATCGCTTACATGTCTATTGGTAAAATCTAATTTTATTTATTATAAGCATTACCCTTTAGTAACAATTATTTACACCAATTCTCTTCGTCAAAACTATATCACTTTGGACATATGGAATTTGGTAATGGTCAAAATTCAAATATCATCCATCTTCAACTCTATAGTACAAACACAAAGTCCTTGGTTCAATAGTAACAATTATTATTGACCGAACTACTCCGGCCAAAGATTTTGACTTTTTGTTAACTTCGATTGACCGTGATACTAACCCCATATAACTGAAGACGAATCGTCTCTTGAATAGTATTTCACTTCCAATACTTCCATTCAACCCAACTATAGTCATTCGATGGACTCCGTGCGATGATTTGAGTATAATAAAAGTGAAGCTTAAATATAGAAGATCAACAGTATTTTCAAGTCAAGAGAACTATATAAATTAGTCAAATCGATATTTTTTGTTTGACCTTAGTTGTATTAACCAACAGAAAACTATCGAGTGAGTCATTCCATAGTTATCCAATAACTATCAGTACGCAACCCCTTGGTGTCGCTAGTAGTCATCAGTAATACACTACCTAACATTTGGAGAGCGTTATATACTCTAGTCTCAACAGATGTACCGACATCCAGTCTCGATACATCTTGACTGCAAATATTTAAAGCGATATATTTATTTTATTATGACAAATCACTCATGATTACAACACATTGTAAATATTATCACAAAACATGTCATTTATGGACTTTCTATTAAATATACTTTTAATTTAATTAATTAATTAATATAACACATTATATCAAGTATATAATAGAATGAAAACGCCTTTTATTTCAAATAAGAATTGTTATCAAGTTAGATATACGTAAAAAATTACCTAATTGCCCCTAGGGCATACCTCTAACTCTATCAAACTCTCACTTGCACTTGAGGCCAATTATGGAATCTTTATCTCATTCCTTCAATCATTTTGATAAGAACTAATCCAGTTAAGACCCTTCTTGAATGGATCTGCTATATTGTTTTAATTATCAATTCTGTCAATCAACTCTCTCTGATGCTGATAAATTACCTTTGTCGTATGGAACTAGTCATAGTATATTTCTTGACTTCTAGTGAGATCATATCATTTCATTTTTATCATATAACAGTAATGTAGTATTCTCAATATTTGGAAACACCACTTGCTCAATTATAAATTTGTGCATTTATATTTATAATTGCTTTTATTGTGTCGCTATTCAAGGCAACGTACTTAGCATTTCCATTGAATCAACCACAATGTTCCATTCCAAACATTTCCAACTTAAAGTTACTTAACTAAGGTTTGAAAATTAATTTAATATTGACATATTATACTCCATATTACTTATGAAGTTCGAGTCCAAGCATCCCTTCATAAGGAGTTTGTTGTTTCTGTAAATAATTCTCTAGTTTTTTGTAAATACTCGAGAATACTCTAAACTACCATTTAGTGATTGTAACGACCCTAGATTTTAATTTAATTTAAATTGATAATTAAATTAATTTTTGAATAAAAATTGTAAAATCAATTTGATAAATTGATTCGAGTTTCCCCAAAACCAAATTCCAATATATTAAATCATTTAAATTTAAATATTTGTATATATGTGAATATATATGTATATAAATATATGAGTTATAAAAAATAAATAAAAATTGATGTTAAGTTTAAAAAGACATATATATAACTATAACCATCTTAACTTAAGCATAAGGAAAAGAACTTATTATAAACAAGAAATTATTTAGAACAATATGATAAAATATGTATGAACTGGAAAACAAGCAAGCAAGCTAGGCAAAGTAAATAAAGTACACCCTAACATATATATTATCTCAGCCGAGACTTACAAATGAAGCAAACAAAAGAAAGTACATAAACATCCATAAGCTTGCAAATAGAACATAAGGTACCAGAGCAATTAATGCTATACTCCTTAGTACACTACAAAACATATCTATCAGCCGAACCAAAGGAAAATATATGAATATAAGAAGAAGAAAAACAATATTGTACATGTTAATAAATGCAGCCTCCCATTTGTATACAATATCCCTGTACAACTCATTTCTATATCTCCAACTCCTTCATTTCAGTTTCGAAAATCCTTAGCAAAGAAAAACTGAGATATCACTTTGTAAACAAATAAACCAAAACAAAACTCCAACAAAACAAGGACCTGATCAATTCTAAACAACAAAAACAAAGCAAGAGAATTGCAGTTTCAAACAAGAAGTGTCCTCTGTTTAATTTCTTTTTCCAGGTGAGCAACTCCCTCTTTAAAGTCTAATTTTATTGATTCATTGAAATGTTGGTGAGTAACTACACCTTTACATCTTTAAGTAGGATTTATGTGGATATAGATAAGCAAGTTGTATATTTATATGTGAAATATCTGTGAATGTTTGGATAAAAGTGTGCATGCCTGCTTCAAATAAGAAAAATATAAATATAAGTATATATACCTCTGTTCTCTGTTTTTTTTGGAACCAGTTTACAAACAAAATCCTTATCTTTTGATCTAAGCTCTGTTAGAACTTAGAATATAAACAAATATTGTTTGTTTGATTATGAAGTAAGTTCTAAAATTTAATTCAAGTAAAATAACCTGTTAAAATTTCTAGGAACTTTGTTTACAGGCAACCAAGTACTAAATTGATAGATTCGAGTGTTACTAAAAGCTAATTCAAGTTTATATCGTGAATGCTTACTGTAATTTGTGATTTTTAAAACAAAAACGAATATTTTTAGTTTAGTATTCTCAGAGCAATTGGTATATGAACAAAAAATGCATTTTTACGAATTTTTGACGATCGAATCAATAATAAATGTTGAGATTTGTTTTGGAGCAAGCTTGATGATCTACGAAAATTGGAAAAATGTTAAAAGAATTTCCTACTGCGTGAATTAAAGGGACGAGTTAGATTTAGGGTTTTAGGTGCTGATGGGTTTATCTGTTTTCGCGAGTCCTGTGCGACATCGTTGGAGTTAGAGACTCGATCGGTCGTGGGGATTTGGGTTCGAGGTTTCATGGTGAAGCAGGGGCAGGAGTCTCGAGGCGTCAGGCGATCGGAGACGTAGGGACGAGGAAAATTTGTAGATAATGGTTCCTGTGCAGCTTCATCCCTTGGGACGTGATCGTGTTCGAATTTGATGCCGTGGTCAATGGAGTTGCCGGAGTGGTCAGATGGATGGAGAAGGTTGAAAGCAACTTGCTCGATGGTGAGACGACGCCTGGAAGTGAATGACGGCGACGTGCACGTGCACCGTGCACGAGCCTGGTGGTCTGTACTCTCGTGAGTTAACTCGAAGCATTGCCGAGTATTCCTAGTGTTGGACTCGAAGTATATATAGGAATGGCTCGGGTAAAAGTTTGGGTTCAGATTTCTCAAATCTGTTTGTTTTCTGGAATTTTAAACTGGAAAAAAAGAAGAAGAGAAGAAACAGGGACGAGTAGAGGAGAGGAAGAAGAGAACACGGGGAAGAAGGGAGAGTGGCACGGGAAAGAACAGAGAAAGTCGCGAGTATTACTCGGGGAAATGAATGGAGAGGCTCGAGTTTAACTCAAGTAAACCGGGAATATTTCTCGGGTTGGTATTCAAAGTACTAGCTGAATAAAATCTATGTTATTTCATCTTAAACAAAGTTTAAGCACTGATGACCGAAATTTATGAATTCATTTAAGTTTTAATTAACTGACTGAATACTTAAGAATGTAGTAAATCTTAATTAATATTTTAATTAAGTAATTAATGTAAAATAAGTTTTAAATTTAATTAACATTAAAGCCTTTTAAGTTAGTAACTAGTTTATTTAAAGTAATTGAGGAAGATTTTAAAATGTTAATTAAAATAAATAATTATTATTAATTAATTGTTTAAAAAGAGTTAGGGATAATCGCTTATGGTAATTAATTAAGAATAATTAATTTAATGGTAATAAATTAAGGGTTGATTAATTTATAAATGAATTAATTAAGGGGGATTTATTTAAAGGATAATTGGAAAATTAAAGGTTAATTACTTAATAAAATAAGAGTTGATGAATTACCATTAAAGGTTATTTATTTATTATAAATGGATAGTTAATAAATGATTAAAGAAAAAAAAATTAATCAAAATAATTTATAAAGTATTGGAGTTAATTAACCAGGATTAGAAATTTATTCTTAAGAAATTAATCTGATTTGAATTAATCAGATATTAACTGGCCTTACTTATGAATATTTGGATTCTATTGATTTGATTGTTTGATATCCCTGATTGTGATACTTTGTGATATATCCTGATTATGTTATGATCTGTAATTTACTTATCTGTGATGTATATATTGTTATATGAATATGCAAACCCATTGACCCGAAAAACGACACTTGAATTTCGATGCGATAGGGAGTCGGATTCCAGTTGGTTATCCGAAACCCACATCGAATTATAATTGTGAATCTTTGTGACCGATAAGTTTATTATATCTGTGATCTGTGAATGAAGATAAGCGTTATCGATTATATCGCTTATCGATATATCTGTGATGATTGATGTTGCACTATTGTGTGTGAAACCCCTGGACTACACTTTTACACACACAAATATGGATTTCACGTGGAAATGGATTAAGTCACAGATAATTTAAAGTTAATATTTTTGAAATTGAAATTTTAATTTCAATTGATTTTGAAATTAGAAATTTGGGGTTTAAAGTGAAAAGCTTTTGAAATGGAATTTCAAATATAAAAGTTATTTTGAATAACTTAATCGAGTTTTGAAATTTAAATAATTTGATTTAAATTTGAATTCAAGTTTGAAATTGAATCCTATGATTTGAAATTACGGTTAAAAATGTTATAAATGTGTTCGTATGAATTTAAACCATTTTAAAAGTATAATTTTGGGAATTTGGATTTAACCTAAAGATTTCAACTAGTATGAATGAATCAGATTTCCAAAATGAAACTGTTTGTTTAAAAGTTTTCATATAAGAAATGAAATTCCAATTTAATTAAAGGAATTTCAAGAATGAATTGAAAAATGGTTTCCAAATTATGAATAAATTCTTTTTGAAAGCTATGAATTAAATCTGTTTATTTTTAACAGATTTAAAATGATGATTTGTTTAACCCATTCGAAATGAAATTGTTTTGAAAGCTATTAGTTAAATCTTTGATTTAAAGATTTAACGAATTAATTTAATTGAAATGGAAATCGATTTGGAAAATCTGTAAATGAATCTGTGAAATTAAGTGAACTTTGTGAATTAAATCTTTTTGTTTAAAAGAATTAAAATGGTAATTTTTTAAACCATTTGAAAAAAGAAGTTTGGGTTTAAAATTGTGACTTAATTGAAATCCCAATATCCGTATGTTTTTAAATATTTCGCTCACTATTCGGGTTAGCCGGGAAAGGACCTTTGGGTCGTATAACTCATTCCGAATAGTGATACGTCGTATATGGATAGCATTTGAAGACCGGTGTTGAAGACCGGATATTTTTCGAAAATGAAAGGACAACCTGTCGAATGTCTCTGCACTGAGTCGCGCCGGTATAGAGATTTATATCACTCTTTTGTGACGGGAAGTCCGGACGTGATTGAAAGTTATCCGGAATTGCAAGGGCTTCGTGAGAAGTGCCTTCGGTTCTATTCGAACCCGGAACAGACTTGTATGGATACATGTCTAACATTACACTTTGAGATATAAAGCCGATTTCTTTCAAATACATTTCTGTTTGGTGGCGGAGAATTTATTCTCTTAGCTTAACACCCTTCTCTGAGACGTACGAGCTCAGAGGTTATGTAGTTGAAATTTATCAGCGATATATCCCAATTTGGTAATGTGGCATGCTGAGTGTTGTTGTGTGATGATCAGTGTTTGATCATTTGCGATATGATCATTTGTTTGATCTTATATCTCTGTGATCATAGGTTGATCATTTGTTTGACCCGAAGCATGGCTTTGTGACAAAGCGTAGCTTTGTGGACGAGACTTCGTCGGACCTCACACCCCGGAAATGGTCAAAACAGGAAAGATGCAGCAAGGTTCTAGGGAGTAGCGCCCCTTAGTGTATGTCATTCCTTCTGGATAAAGGTGGTATCATGGTATGGAGCCCAGATACTTAACCTCTGTGGTTGCTGCAAGTTTATTACTTTGTGGTTGTTGCGAATCGGGGATCCTCGGGAAGATCGGTGACGATCGGGGGATGGCATACGCGTGTCAGTAGTTACCTACTTTTGTAGAGGTAACCCGGCCTTGTGTTGGCAGAGATCTAACCGTAATGTTAGGTTATTTCTCGGGTCGTCTATTCCAGGGACGTACCCATCGTGGAAAAGGAAGTTCCTTAGCCTGACCATTTGTTGGAAATCCATCTTCCAATACGAACTGTGTACGGTATTAGTTGTAGAACCTGCCATCTAATATGGTAGCTATAGTAGGCATAGTATAATGGTACCTATGCTGGCTAAGATTGATATTATACTTTCGAAATGTTTTCTACACTATGCACTAATAATAATATCAAAAATGATTTGATTTTGCGTAGTAAGCATCTTTGACTAACATAAGAAGAAATCTCCTCCAAGTCTGCGTTTGCATTGTGTGTGTGGTGGGAGGTCTTATGGTAGTTTCATTTTCCAAAAGCATTGCGGATTTCAATGTTTAAAATTCTTTTGCTATTTGTTTTTAAAGATAAACTGTTTTTGTTGCTCACACCAGTCCCATGACTGATCCGGAGTTTATTGTTCCCTTCCTAAACTCTGGGTGCCCACTATTTTCCACACGGGCAGTCTAGAGTTGGGTTTTTCAACTATTCAGGTTGAGTAGATTATCTGGAGCTAGTTCAGTTCTTGGAGTTCATGGACTGACGTTGCTTATCTTGGAGCATTCTATTGGAGACATTCTATCCGCTGTTGGTGTTATCTATTTTCTTTTCCGCTGCTATTTGTTGTATCATATCTCTGATGTATATAGATATTCATTGTATCATCATTGTATCTGGATATTGTATCAGATGTTGTATATCTGTATTATTCTTTTTCTTCCGCTGTGTTGTTATACTTAATGGTGTTATAAGCTCCCGAGAACCAGATTCGGCATTTGAATCTACGGCATTTTGAGTACAAGTGAAGTACGGGTGCCGATTTTCGAACGCCGATTTTTGGGTCTTGACAGTGATCTTAATCTGGATTTGATATTTGCTTCTTGCATCAAATACATAAGCAAACTATGATAACGTAGATAATACAACATGTATGATAATTCGTATTGTCAATACATAAGGAATCCATCTTATCTGTTCGATATTAAACATTTTAATAAGATGTCTTTAGATATCGTTTGAGACATTCCCAACATCCTTTATACTAATTATAAAAGATATAATTTACAAATCCAATAACGAGTATTAAACAACCTAATTATTGTTGGATTTAACGTAAGTACATCGTTAACAATCAGTATTACGTTGTTTACCATTTTAGAAATATTTTAGTATCATCAATAATTCTTTCTTATGGACACAAGCTTCCTCTGCATTTTGATTGAAAATCAAACAATTTGACATTTCTATCAAAATCTTACTCAATTCTGATGCTTATAGAATGATACTTTCGTATCATTTATCGGATCATATCCGAAAAATCCACAAACTCAACATCGCTTCCACTAACTTTGAGACACTTTGGCTGTTATGTGCAAAGTCTAATCTAAATCATTACTTAGAATGTTGCATTTTAACACATATGTACCAAACACAAGTCGCACCAAACAATAATTTTATGGGTAAATCCGATTTAACTTGAGCACGTTGAATAACGAATCTATTACGCTAATTTCAATAATTGAAATTTACATTGTTATTCTTATCAACATTGCTCTTGAAGATATATTCGTGCTCGATGGATTATATCCCTTTTACAACTATCAAAATCATATTTTGATAATTTACTTGGAATCCGGTTTGAATTTTCACATCATACCATATCGTAGAGTCAATACTCTTAATGGTTTAATTAATAGCTGATGATTATCATTTTCGAATTGATAAGAAACTCATAATTTCTCTTCAATATGTGAGGATATTTATTAGACATTCTAATGCGTTGTGTTCATTTTAGGTTTGGTTAATTTCATTTGATCCCTCATAGTCGGTTTTATCCTTAGGTCGTGTCCAATCCATTTTACTACCAATGATATCTAAAAGAAAATCCTTCATTACGAAGTTGGTATTTCTTGAAATAATAATTGTTTCTCAATGCAACGAAATAAGTATTCATAAACACTGAAAAATAATTATTATTTCATAAATAATGTTTGGTATGTTTTATGAAAACAATTTTTCGTAACTTGATGCGATTAATAAGTGTTATATGGCTTGCTCCCACTATTTCCGCCATTACTATAATAGCATATGAAATACAAAGCTTCATTCAACCACTTAATTTTGGTTATTTATTTCATTTACTGTAATTGGTTTATAGTCGAGAATTTTCAGATTAAATATCTTAAATTCAAAGAAATAAATTTCATGGAAAATAATTTTTCTATTTGTAAGTACATTTTGGAATATAAATCATATTTCTCATTCCAATGTTAATTATCATTTTGTCATTTTATAATTCTTGTTTCTTATGTTTCTTTATGAAGCAGAAGGAACCATTCACTCTCTTCAACCCAACCGTGTCTTAGGTTACTGTAACAACCCGCCTCGAAACAGACCTAAATTCCAACCCAAAAAAGGCCCATCGAAACTTAGCCCCATTCCAAAGCTGACTGTTGGTTAGTAAAAAGAAAAACAATATAGAGTATCTATCTATTCTTTTAGAACTCATAGTGAAAGGAATAAAATATAATAACAATAACAGTACCCATTTATTTCAAATCGTTTCAAATGCACAATACATAACAACAACCGTTACAACATTTTGTTCGAAAATACATTTTATGGGTATAATAGAAAATAACTTGAAAGGATAGATAACAACTACCACAAGATTCACTCCCGCCATCTTCAAGCATCATTAAATCCTTCACTAACCTATGTTGTAATGAGGAGGGAGTCAGAACAACAAGTGTCCGGTGAATAAAAACCTCGAGCATTACTATTTCAGTACTTAGGCAATATAATTTAAAGTAAAAATATGTCACATATTTTGAAACAATTTAATACTTCAAATAAGGAAAGGAGGTAGGCCCTCAATCAACCACTTAATACCTTCAATTCCTGAAGCAGGTTACCCAATCTCATAACACATAACCAGTGCCATAAATGTCTAACAATGCGAGAGATAGAACCGAAGCCACTTAATACCTTTTAATGGAAAATAGGCAGACTCTGACGATTTAAGACCTTAATTGAGGTAGGTCCCCATCATTTAATACATATTTCCAAGGCAGACTCCATATAGGTATCTATCTAGCGACATTGCACAGAAATCTCTCGGACACTTAATACTTCCTATTGAAGCGGATCTTTCCAAGATATCCTTAACCGTGCCTAAACCCAATTCTGACCATTTAATACTTCACTTGGGGAAGAAGGCAGACCCTCAAACAACCACTTAGTACCTTCAAAACCCCAAGATAGGTCCTTCGTCTTATAACCTGTACCCATGGTGACGTCTCATATTAGCCCAACTATTCGTAGGTACTGGTAGCTAGATTAACTGGGCAGAGTTACTCTATAGAATTGGGACTAACCCCATGTCATCGTAGTTATTTATCATAGGTGATGTCTTACATCAGCCCCAAAGCCACACTGCTAGTAGCCAGGTTAGCTGGACAAACTTCCGTGTGTCTTTTGATTGACCTCGCAACACTTATGACTTAGTCATATTTTACAACACTCTTAATATATTATCACACACTTCACCATGTCCATTAATTAGGCTATATAAGAATTCCTTCTTATTATTCCTTAACAATTCAATTACTATCCTAAGGGGGATTTAATGACAATTATTACCTAATTAACTCCGCAATTATACGTTATAATTGTACGCTATTTACGGTAATTAATGTATAAATAAATACGTGCTTATTATTTTCTACGCGTGCGGAGATTACGCCGTCACTAACTTAAATGTCAATTCTTTTTTAACAACAATAATACAAGTTCTTTTCCATATTATCAATGGTGCCAAATTTCCAATATCCATAACAAAGGATTTCAATATTCTTAACAAAGAATTTAATATTCATATACAAATATTGCAATAAATTGACTTGTATATAATAAAAAAATTCAACTTGATCTATCACATTAAATCAATGGAATAATCTCAAAAATAGAAACTGCAATTCTAGTTTCAACTTCTATTTAACCCCTCTTTTACAATGAATTAAACGATGGAATTTCTCTTTTATTTTCATATGGAATTAACAGTGTAAACTACAAATAAGTTCATACTTTACACTATATTCCTTAATTGAAACTTCATAATCAAATTAGAATTAAAGAGGAGTAGAATAGAAATTGAAATCACCAAAAACTGTAAAAATTAGATATTCCCACAATTTAATGTAAACAATTGAGAATTCCAACAAGAATTGACATTTCGAATCATAGAAATTTTGGGGGTTTTATTTTGTTTTATTTTCATAAACCCAAAACCCCTCAAGCATATTCAAATCCATAATATACTAATCAATTACTAAAATAAAAATGTTAAGATTTCCATTCACAGTTGGTCCTTAGCTTTGCTTCTCTTTGGATTTGAAACGCCCTAATCTCCTCCAGATCTCTTCTTATTAATATATACAACATGGATTTGTATATATATTAGATTGAGAAAGGTTGGGGAAGAAGAGGATTAGAAATTAAATAATAAACAAAGATAGGTATATAGGATTTCTTACCTGAAACCCTAATGGAGTTTGCTGAATCTAAGAAGAGAGAGCTAATAGAGCCTCGCTGATGCTCCCAAAATATTTGTGAATAGAAGTGAGGGGTCTATAGTCTTATTTATAGAAGTTGAAACGTACTAGAACCATAGGATGAAAGTATGTTAAAAAATAGAAAAATCTGGTACGTTCATCAACTCAAAACCCTAGCCGCCACCCCTGGTTAGCAGTTGACCGGTTGGTTTACATGGTTAAATGCTCCTCCTTATTTTGGAGAGTTTGTTTTATTTACCATTTCTTAATTAATTTTAACATTAGTTATTAACTTTAACGTTACTTAACACCTAAGTCTAATCTCGGTTAACATTTTGAAATTTAAAATTCAAATTTATTCATTTGAATTCGATTTGAATTATTTTAAACCTAAAAACTTCAAATGCTCGTACCTTCTTCGTTCGAGCTCCGTTTTCAACATATTATATATGGGAATAGATTAGAATTTCACCATGAACGCAACGGTACAACTTTCGTAGCCAAATTCCAACTTTAAAAAAAATCTATTTTTACCCATACTTAATTTGATTTACTTATTTAATTCGTACTGATTTTATGGGGTGTTACATTCTCCTTCTTTTAAAAAGGATTTCGTCCCGAAATCTTTTTAAGGGGTGAACTGCGTAACGTGCAATAACATTCATGTTATACAACCAAGTTATCTACCCAACCATGTACTCAACCAAAGTGCAATGTGATTATGTACTGCAGACATGCTATAATTGAGCTCAATCCTAGCATGATGGTGTGACCGTGTCATGCAAGTATGCATGAAAATACCCTAAACATGCATTAAACTTCTATATGTGTGTAAAGTGATAGTGAAAAAGTGTAGCAGCCTTCTCCTACAATCCAATTTAGCAACCACGATGCAACTAAAATCCTAATTCTGGAGAGAAAAGTTTACCGGTGAGAAGCTTAAGATAAGAAGTTCTCATGACTTCCACCGGATTTTCTCCCCATTGTACATAGACCAATCTAATTTCTTTATTGTGGAGCTTCCTAGTTCCATGCCTCACAATGCATGTAGTGGCACGAGATGCTATTGGCTCTATCTTTATATCCTTTAATTGATTAGGCTCTACCACAAATGTGATGCTATGAAGGTATTTCATCAAATGCAAGACGTGAAAAATGTCATGGACTCCAGCCAACTTACAAGTTTTCTTATTTTTCCCAATATTGGGAAAAGGTCCGATAAATCTTTGTATCAACTTTTATAACTTTCCAAACCTTACAACCTTCACACGCCGCCTAACAACCTCTATCTTTTCGAGGTCTCTTAATTCAAATCTGGTCCGAGTAGAATTTTGTCGGTGGTTTCCCACCCATAATTTTTTGATTTGTATGGCCTCCCATAAAGTGCTTTTAGGGTGCCAATACCAATCATCTATTGATGACTACTATTATACGCAAATTCTACTAAAGGTAAGTGCTACTCCTAATGTCCTTCAAAGTCCATGATGCAAGCTCTTAACAAATCCTCCAAGTTCCCATTCACTATTTCAGTTTGTCCGTTGATCTTTGGTTGGTAAACAGTGCTAAGATTTAACGAAGTTTCTAAAACTAACGAAGTTTCCAAGGCTCTCAATAAATCCAAAACTTGCTTGCAATTAAGGGTCCCTATTACTAATGATGCTAGCCGAAATTCCATGAAGTAGAACCGCCTCCTTGATATGAATCTACGCTAGAGACACTGTAGTCCTATTGCCCAATTGGGAATAAAAGGGTATTTTTCCCTTCTTGTCCAATAGAAAATTCTCTTCACATGTCTATAGATTTTATCTCTTTTTTGAACGGTGACATTCCGTGAGCTAAATTTTTTTCCCCAAAATTCCAAAGTTTCAGGATTGAAACATTTATTTACTTTGGGTTGCTAACCTAATTTCCTCATTGACTTCTAGTCTTACCTATGGTTTATCGCCAATTAAGTGTTCCAAAATTTCCTTACTTACATTGCTTCTCAATATGTATATATTTATCACGTGGTTTAATCCCATTAATAAAATCAACAAAGGAATAAAATAGGGATATCTCTGATACCACATCATACACCTCTCCAATAACTATGGAAGACAAGTGGTGATTACAACCCAAAAACTTTAAAGGAAAATTTTGCTAATTTTTCTGGAAGCTGCCATTTATTATCAAGTGATACAAATGGTGTTGATGTCCTAACACTCCCAACTAAATAAAGATGGATATTTCTTAATATGTCATTCCATTATTACCCATTTTCTTAATTTTCCTTTCTGATTTCTTATAAATGTGGTCCACTGAAGTGACCCTCTACTTATTC
Organism: Allium fistulosum; assembly: GCA_030737815.1. Lineage (NCBI taxonomy): Eukaryota > Viridiplantae > Streptophyta > Magnoliopsida > Asparagales > Amaryllidaceae > Allium > Allium fistulosum. The sequence continues at coordinate 77,259,145 of CM060906.1, forward strand.
AATTATTTTTAATGAATTTTCAGTTGAGTTTTTTTTTTCATATGTATATAACTTTATACATATATAAATACTTCACTGGATCACTTCCCATTTAATCATTTTTCCCAAGATTCCTTGTTCTACCAATATAAAAATATCAGTATATAAAATCAGATTAGATCATTTATATATATGAAGATATATAGATGACTCTTTGCCTATCAGAGTAATTGAAGTTGGCAAAGGAATTTAATCACACCTTATTTCTCATGTTTCAGAGTTTTTGGTGTCACATAGCCCTTCTTTTCTTGATTTTCTACTTAAAACTCAGGCTTTATTATAAGATCAAGTAATAACATTTTTTTTCCTAACTTTCTTGCTTTTCTTCTCAGTTGTTTACTTCCCGGATTTAAATCCACATATAATTAGATTCTGGGGTTTTCTAATTTGATACTTATAGTTCTATGCTAAATGAGAGGGTGTTTAAAATAGCTCATTCCTTCTAGTTTGGCCCGGGGTTCCTAATTCATACTTAAACAAATTGAGTAGAAGACCAAGCAGAGAAAACACAATCCATTTAGACCGGGTACAAGTACAACACACATAATGCCTTAAGACTTAGCATATATTTGGAGACAAAATGATTTAAGCTAAGTTACAAACTAAATTAATACAAATTCTCAGGTGGACTCATCTGGTAGACAACTAATGTTCTTTTTAATATTGATTGGTAATAGCTAAGGTGTTGTTAAGTGATGGGCATGCCTATTGCAAACAGAGCTACTAGTTACTTAATCAGCCTCAAGTTGATCATGACCCAATGCATCCAGACTTGAGTCATGTACTTAGATTATGAGATATGTTGAACATAGTGCTGTGAGAACTACAGGTAATACAAAAATGCATATGGATTTAATTCACAAATCAATGCAAACTTCTACTGTAATTTAAGTACCTAAACCAGGAATTTGAGGTTCCATTATCAGGTTTGACATGTACTTATATCAATTATAAGCCATGATCATGCATTTCTGATTAACTCAGTTTTGGTTCAACTCAGTCTTTAAAATATTTACTGAATGTCTATATTCCTCTCTTTCTATAATTATTTCTACTTTACCATTTTGAAAGATAATCAGACATTGCCAAGGGAGACATGGTCACATATCAAATTATATGACATGATCCCTTATATCATACCTCACCAGAGGTTGTCCAAGTCAGTCATTTTTAAAACAGAAACCAATAACACATATATGTAATACAAAAGTTTCTACATATTCTTTACTCAGAAAGATAAGCACATATCAATCCAGAAAATACTAAAACATAATGAAGTTTTGCTTGGCCTAATTATTACAATATTTCTGCCAGATTCCTTAAGCATTCTAAGTGCAAGTAGGTCTTCAAGTATCCATGCTAACAAGATTCTTATGCTTCCTTTCCTGCAGCAACATCCAGAGCTGCCTCAACAAAAATGAGACACCCCAAATGTTACAAAGCAACAGATAGGGTCAGAAATAAATTTCTGGTATGAGTGAAATCACATGTTAAACATTTTGTAAATTCTTAATGCTACATAGAAAACATATCAATTTAATGAGAACTAAATTCATCCTAAAATCTGAGTATTGGTAAACTTGTCTATCAATCATACACTCAAACAACCATGCACTCATTCCATCCAGATTTTCATATACATACTCCTATGAAATTATTTCCAATTCCATAGCCTGACTGATCAATCTCACTTCATTTCTCTTTACATTTTCTGTTTGGTCTAACTCCTTGCCATTGAACACTATGTGTGCATTGAAGAGGGGCTCAGTTCTGTTATCCCTTTTCACAGAGGCCTACAGGACTTTAGCAAGTCATGCACATACCCATCATCCTCTTGATGATGAGCAGATCAAGGCACCATTCCTAAATTATTTTTATAATTTAGAGACCATACTTATTTATCTTCTGAGGATTTTATTATCACTTGAAATGCTTTGCATTCTTTTCCTTTTCTCTCATGAATCAATAGTTTAAGAAACTCCATCAGGGGTTTTAATTAGACATAACAAGCTTTCATGCACAAATACCAAATCCCATCCCAAGGTTAACTTATTCAAATCATGTTTCTGAAATTTATATATATATATATATATATATATATATATATATATATATAGAAGTTTTCCTTTATCTCACATAAATATGATGAAACCATATCCTATCTATTTATTTTTATTGAGAACATAGGACATGATTTTTCTTTAAGATAAACTCATAAAACATAATAACTTATTGTAGGAACAACTCATCGCCTATACATGATACTGCATTGTTCATGTCATTTTAATATAGACTAGGCATAAGCATAAATCTCATTACTCATGCTGCCTGCTATTTTTTTCTTTGATATCCCATTTCTCAGTGTAATATTCAGTTTATTTCTTATATAAAACTGGATCATTAAATCTACTTCTATGATCTTAGTACATGTTTGATTACTTATATTTTAAAACAAAAGACTGAAACCATCTTAACAAACAAAGACAGATCAAAACTCCAACCAAAAGTTCAATCAAAACATCACCTATAATTAGCATGCATTTATTCAGAGAATAAAATCAAACTAAAATCATAATAAATTTTATACATGAAAATAACTTGGCTGCCCTTAATATGGGTCTTAGTGCCATAAATCTCAAAGTGATTACCACTCACCTTCCTTTGCTTCTCTCCGGGAGTGCTCAGGTCTGAGGACAATGTAAGTTTATTTTATTTTAATTCTGTTTTCTCCCCCTGGACAACTATGGTTCCTCCCCTGATTTAAATCATTCTGTTAGGGTTTTAAATGGAGGAAAAACACATTCTGTCCTTACCTTACTCAGGGATTAATGTATGCATTTCTATGGCTATAAGTGCCATTTTCTCTTGGTTTCCATTTTCAGTAAAACAGTTGCCTCATTACTTTTCTGTGCACATGCTATTTGCATGATTTCCTTGCACATCATTTTTATGTGACTCAGCCCTATATTTCTTTTTCTCTTTTCTTTTGTAAGCTTGATTTTTGGCTAACAAATTTTTGTCATCTATCTTGATTTATTTTTAAAAATACATTCATACCTATAAATGTTACCAGACTGGTTGGTATGCATTTCAATTATTAAAAGGAATTATTTCACTACCCAAATACTTTTCTGGTCATATAAATTTATAGTATTCATAAGGTATGTGTATTTAAAACTCATTCATACCTTAGTTAATTTTTCCTTCCTTCTCATTATTTGTTGAAATATTTTATTCCCTTTTGATATTCATTTTCAAATCATTTTATTCTTCAATTATTTTCTGTTAACCAATTTATCATATATATATATATTATTTAATTTTTATCTCAAAATTTTTGGGTCTCCACATACTCTCCTCCTAAAAGGAATTGTTTCCCACAATTATAAATATATCTCTCTTTTCCACTGTGCAAGAGTTTTAATCTTTATCTAAGCAATTTAAAAACTTATGCATCCAGAACTAATCAAATATATATATGTTTAAATAGTACTTAAATTTATTATAGTTTCAGGCATACCTTTATGCAGAAAATAGACTAGGATATTTATCCTTCATCCTATCTTCAGCCTCCCAAGTGCAATCATTTCCATCTAGACTCCACTGTATTTTAACCAACTTTATTATTTTGTTTCTCAATTTCTTCTCCTCTCTAGCCACTATGCCTACTGGTTCCTTCTTATAAACCAGGTTTTCTTGAATTTCAACATGTGTAGGGGATTCAAGAATAGTTTCCTTGTTATGCACCCATTTTCTTAATTGAGATACATGAAATACATCATGTATGTTGCTCAATTCCTCTGGCAACTTTAATTTATAAGCCAAAGTTCCTATCCTTTGAACAATTTCATATGGGCCTATATACCTTGGTGATAGCTTTCCAGCTTTGCCAAACCTTAGTATTTTCCTCATGGGTGAAACTTTGAGAAACACATAATCCCCCACTTCAAACTCTACTGGCCTCCTTCTTTTGTCTGCATATGCTTTCTGTCTTTCTTGTGCCACTCTCATTCTTTGCCTCACTAATTCAATTCTTGCAGAGGTTTCCTTCACATGTTCTGGTCCAAGCAATACTCTTTCACCTGCCTCCATCCAACATGAAGGAGATAAGCAAGGCCTTCCATACAAAGCCTCAAATGGAGCCATACCTATGGTGGTCTGGTAGCTGTTATTATAAGCAAACTCAGCTAGATAAAGGTGATCTTCCCAGTTGCCACCAAAATCAAGTATGCATGCTCTAAGTAAGTCTTCTAAAACTTTATTAACAATTTCAGTTTGCCCATCAGTTTGTGGGTGGTAGGCTGTGCTTAGACTTAGTTCTGTTCCCATGGCTTCTTGAAAGCTACTCCAAAATCTTGAGGTAAATAGGGTGTCTCTGTCACTAATGATAGTCTTAGGAATACCATGTAATCTCACTATCTCTTTTACAAATAATTGAGCTAGCTTATGAGCATTTCTGCTGGAACTTATAGGGATGAAGTGTGCTGTCTTTGTAAGCCTATCAACCACCACCCAAACACTATCATTGCCTCTTCTTGTTCTTGGCAAACCATCCACAAAATCCATTGAAATGCTTTCCCACTTCCAGGTAGGCACTTCCAAAGGCTGCAGTAAGCCTGAGGGTCTTTGATAATCTGCTTTAACTAGTTGGCATGTTAAACAATTTGCCACATATTTTGCCACTGCTCCTTTCATCCCTGGCCACCAGTAATTTCTCTTGAGATCATGGTACATTTTTGTACCACCTGGGTGTATTGTATATTTTGTTTTGTGATGTTCATCCATAATTTCTTGCTTCAATTCCTCCATGTTTGGTATGCAGAGTTTCCCCTTTTTCCTTAAATAACCTTTTTCATCCACTTCATAATTTTCCACTGTCATGCCTTGTGACATCATATCTTTCTTCTCCTTTAAATCTGTGTCTTGATCCTGCATTTGTCCTATTTTATCAACCAGAGTTGACCTTAAAGAAATGAGGCTTAGTCTTCCATATTCGGTCATATCATTGTGTGCTTCATCTGATACCCCCATTCCTTCTTTTACTTCTGCTTCACTAAGGATGGTCAAACTCCTGAATTCAGTCATCATTAAGTTTTCCAATTTTGCTTGATGCCTACTCAATGCATCTGCCACTTTGTTAGCTTTTCCAGGGGTATATAATATATCAAGATCATAGGCAGCTAGGAATTCCACCCACCTATGTTGCCTCATGTTCAAGTCTTTTTGAGAAAATAAGTATTTAAGTGACTTATGATCAGTAAACAATTCAAACTTAGCACCTAATAAATAGTGTCTCCATAGTTTCAATGCATATACTACAGCAGCTAGTTCTAAATCATGTGTAGCATACCTGGTTTCATTTGGCTTGAGTTGCCTTGATGCATATGCTATGACTTTACCATGTTGCATGAGCACTGCCCCTAATCCAGATCCACTAGCATCTGTATAAACCACTAGCCCTTCATTACCCTCTGGCACTTGCAAAACTGGAGCTTCCACCAGTGCTTTCTTTAGTGATGAAAAAGCTTGTTCACACTTCTCTGTCCACACATAGGGTTGCTCCTTTTTAGTTAACTTGGTCAATGGAATGGCTATTCTTGCAAAGTCTTTTATAAACCTTCTATAGTAGCATGCCATTCCTAAAAATGATCTCACCTCAGTCACTGATTTGGGTCTATCCCATGACTGCACTGCTATCACCTTAGTTGGATCTACACTAACTCCTTGTTGTGATACAATATGCCCCAAAAACTTTACTTCATTTTGCCAAAATGTACATTTAGAGAATTTGGCCTTTAAATCATGTGTCCTCAGTCTAGACAAAACCAGATGCAAGTGTTTCACATGATCCTCTTCTGATTTTGAAAACACTAATATGTCATCAATGAAAACAACCACAAATTTGTCTAGAAAGTCTCTAAATGTCCTATTCATTAAATCTACAAAATAGGATGGTGCATTTGTCAATCCAAAAGGCATTACCAAGAATTCATATAAGCCATACCTTGTATTGAAAGCAGTGTATTTAATGCTCTCCTCTTCAACCTTCATTTGGTGAAATCCAGAGGCTAAATCCAGTCTTGAGAAAATCCTTGCTCCATTCAATTGATCGAATAGATCATCAATTCTGGGGAGTGGGTATTTGTTCTTGATGGTGACTTTATTTAGTTCTCTATAATCAATACACATTCTTAGTGTACCATCATGCTTTTTCACAAATACAACTGGAGAACCCCAGTTTGAACTACTAGGCCTTATGAAGCCTTTTTGCTCTAATTCCTCCAACTGTTGCTTTAATTCTACTAATTCCTTTGGACCCATTCTAGTAGGCTTTTTGATGATAGGACTTGATCCTGGGATCAGCCTTATCTGAAATTCCACTGGTCTATTTTTTGGAATTCCCACAACTTCCCCAAAAACATCTGGATATTCATTCACTACTTTTTGGTCTTTTAAGGTCAATTCCTTTTCAGTCATACTCCATATTTGATTAAGACAATTTGTTTTGGCTACTTCACTCATGACTATGATGTTTTTACCATTTTCTGTTTTCAAAGAAATTGTAAAATTTTCTAAATTCAAAATTGCTTTGAATTTATTCAACCAATCTACTCCTAGAATAATTCCTATTCCAGGATATTTTAACACAAACAAGTCAGATTTAAACATATTTCCTCCTATGTTTAATTCTACTCCCAAACATTTTAATCCTAGCAGACAAGAGCTACCTAGTGGGCTTTGAATAAACAAGGGTTTTTCAACTGTATTGTATGTGAGAGCTAATTTATCCACTATGTCTTGTGATATCAGAGAATGTGTAGCTCCAGTGTCATATATAACTGTGATTGGGTGATTTTTAATTAGAAGTATACCTTCCAATTGTCCAAAGTTTCCCACTGCATTTGCCTTAGCCTTGGCTTCCAGTGCTCCTACCCTTGCCCCTTTCTTGAATTCTGGGCAGTTCCTCTTAATGTGACCTTCTTTCCCACAGTTGTAGCAGCTGAATGGTGCTTTCTTAGCTGCTTGACACCTATTTCTCATGTGTCCTTCCTTGCCACAATTGTAGCAGGTCACCTTCTTCTTAACCTCCCCAGTGGCTGCTCCTTCAACTTTCTTGTCTACATTCTTCTTGTCATAAGGATGTGCTCTATTCTTCCCTTTCTTTTGATTGTTAGTTCTCATGTTTCTGAACTTTTCCCTTGCATTGTCATGTTGTTCAAAAGAAAGAGTGAGATCTATGACTTGATCAAATGTTCTGTCTTTATATGGTAGCATTGCTCTACTCAAACCAGCATTGAGTCCCTGAATGAACCTTGAATTCTTTGATTCTTCATTCCCTATGAGCATAGTTCCATACTTGGACAAACTCTCAAATTTTTGAGTGTATTCAGTCACACTCATTGGTCCTTGCCTCAACCTTATAAATTCCTCAAGCAATGTTGCCTTAGCTGTTGCTGGAACAAACCTTGCCTCAAGCATCTCCTTGAATTGATTCCATGTTATCTCATCTTCTGGCCTTCCTGTAATAATTACTTCCCACCAATCTAGTGCTGCTCCTTTGAGCCTTCTTGAAGCTATCTGCCTTTTCCTTTGATCATTAATTTGCATGTCTGCAAATATTCTTTCTAAAGTTCTCAACCATGTTTGCACACCCATAACCCCTTCAGTGCCTTCAAAGTCCTTGCCTCCTAGGTTTGAGAATGTCTTCAATAGCTTAGATAATTCCTCATGAGGATTCTCTTCCCTGTGCACTGCTCCTTCTCTAAAGGCCCTCACCAAATCTTGCAAATTAACCATTGGTGTTGTATTGGAGGGTCCTGCTCCATGACTTGGTGGTCTTCCTACCATGATTTGCTATACAATTTTTACATAACTAGTTAGTTTAATTTGTAACTTAATTATTTCAGTAATCTCATTTGTACTGAAAATTGTGTGATGTATTTAGTCTCATATGAATTTTATTTTGATAAGAGAATCTGATCTTTATTTCTGCTATGTTTAATAACATAGCTCTGATACCAACTGAAGTGACCCTCTACTTATTCAATTATTTTTAATGAATTTTCAGTTGAGTTTTTTTTTTCATATGTATATAACTCTATACATATATAAATACTTCACTGGATCACTTCCCATTTAATCATTTTTCCCAAGATTCCTTGTTCTACCAATATAAAAATATCAGTATATAAAATCAGATTAGATCATTTATATATATGAAGATATATAGATGACTCTTTGCCTATCAGAGTAATTGAAGTTGGCAAAGGAATTTAATCACACCTTATTTCTCATGTTTCAGAGTTTTTGGTGTCACATAGCCCTTCTTTTCTTGATTTTCTACTTAAAACTCAGGCTTTATTATAAGATCAAGTAATAACATTTTTTTCCTAACTTTCTTGCTTTTCTTCTCAGTTGTTTACTTCCCGGATTTAAAGCCACATATAATTAGATTCTGGGGTTTTCTAATTTGATACTTATAGTTCTATGCTAAATGAGAGGGTGTTTAAAATAGCTCATTCCTTCTAGTTTGGCCCGGGGTTCCTAATTCATACTTAAACAAATTGAGTAGAAGACCAAGCAGAGAAAACACAATCCATTTAGACCGGGTACAAGTACAACACACATAATGCCTTAAGACTTAGCATATATTTGGAGACAAAATGATTTAAGCTAAGTTACAAACTAAATTAATACAAATTCTCAGGTGGACTCATCTGGTAGACAACTAATGTTCTTTTTAATATTGATTGGTAATAGCTAAGGTGTTGTTAAGTGATGGGCATGCCTATTGCAAACAGAGCTACTAGTTACTTAATCAGCCTCAAGTTGATCATGACCCAATGCATCCAGACTTGAGTCATGTACTTAGATTATGAGATATGTTGAACATAGTGCTGTGAGAACTACAGGTAATACAAAAATGCATATGGATTTAATTCACAAATCAATGCAAACTTCTACTGTAATTTAAGTACCTAAACCAGGAATTTGAGGTTCCATTATCAGGTTTGACATGTACTTATATCAATTATAAGCCATGATCATGCATTTCTGATTAACTCAGTTTTGGTTCAACTCAGTCTTTAAAATATTTACTGAATGTCTATATTCCTCTCTTTCTATAATTATTTCTACTTTACCATTTTGAAAGATAATCAGACATTGCCAAGGGAGACATGGTCACATATCAAATTATATGACATGATCCCTTATACCATACCTCACCAGAGGTTGTCCAGGTCAGTCATTTTTAAAACAAAAACCAATAACACATATATGTAATACAAAAGTTTCTACATATTCTTTACTCAGAAAGATAAGCACATATCAATCCAGAAAATACTAAAACATAATGAAGTTTTGCTTGGCCTAATTATTACAATATTTCTGCCAGATTCCTTAAGCATTCTAAGTGCAAGTAGGTCTTCAAGTATCCATGCTAACAAGATTCTTATGCTTCCTTTCCTGCAGCAACATCCAGAGCTGCCTCAACAAAAATAAGACACCCCAAATGTTACAAAGCAACAGATAGGGTCAGAAATAAATTTCTGGTATGAGTGAAATCACATGTTAAACATTTTGTAAATTCTTAATGCTACATAGAAAACATATCAATTTAATGAGAACTAAATTCATCCTAAAATCTGAGTATTGGTAAACTTGTCTATCAATCATACACTCAAACAACCATGAACTCATTCCATCCAGATTTTCATATACATACTCCTATGAAATTATTTCCAATTCCATAGCCTGACTGATCAATCTCACTTCATTTCTCTTTACATTTTGTGTTTGGTCTAACTCCTTGCCATTGAACACTATGTGTGCATTGAAGAGGGGCTCAGTTCTGTTATCCCTTTTCACAGAGGCCTACAGGACTTTAGCAAGTCATGCACATACCCATCATCCTCCTGATGATGAGCAGATCAAGGCACCATTCCTAAATTATTTTTATAATTTAGAGACCATACTTATTTATTTTCTGAGGATTTTATTATCACTTGAAATGCTTTGCATTCTTTTCCTTTTCTCTCAAGAATCAATAGTTTAAGAAACTCCATCAGGGGTTTTAATTAGACATAACAAGCTTTCATGTACAAATACCAAATCCCATCCCAAGGTTAATTTATTCAAATCATGTTTCTGAAATTTATATATATATATATATATATATATATATATATATCTATAGAAGTTTTCCTTTATCTCACATAAATATGATGAAACCATATCCTATATATTTATTTTTATTGAGAACATAGGACATGATTTTTCTTTAAGATAAACTCATAAAACATAATAACTTATTGTAGGAACAACTCATCACCTATACATGATACTGCATTGTTCATGTCATTTTAATATAGACTAGGCATAAGCATAAATCTCATTACTCATGCTGCCTGCTATTTTTTTCTTTGATATCCCATTTCTCAGTGTAATATTCAGTTTATTTCTTATATAAAACTGGATCATTAAATCTACTTCTATGATCTAAGTACATGTTTGATTACTTATATTTTAAAACAAAAGACTGAAACCATCTTAACAAACAAAGACAGATCAAAACTCCAACCAAAAGTTCAATCAAAACATCATCCATAATTAGCATGCATTTATTCAGAGAATAAAATCAAACTAAAATCATAATAAATTTTATACATGAAAATAACTTGGCTGCCCTTAATATGGGTCTTAGTGCCATAAATCTCAAAGTGATTACCACTCACCTTCCTTTGCTTCTCTCCGGGAGTGCTCAGGTCTGAGGACAATGTAAGTTTATTTTATTTTAATTCTGTTTTCTCCCCCTGGACAACTATGGTTCCTCCCCTGATTTAAATCATTCTGTTAGGGTTTTAAATGGAGGAAAAACCCATTCTGTCCTTACCTTACTCAGGGATTAATGTATGCATTTCTATGGCTATAAGTGCCATTTTCTCTTGGTTTCCATTTTCAGTAAAACAGTTGCCTCATTATTTTCTGTGCACATGCTATTTGCATGATTTCCTTGCACATCATTTTTATGTGACTCAGCCCTATATTTCTTTTTCTCTTTTCTTTTGTAAGCTTGATTTTTGGCTAACAAATTTTTGTCATCTATCTTGATTTATTTTTAAAAATACATTCATACCTATAAATGTTACCAGACTGGTTGGTATGCATTTCAATTATTAAAAGGAATTATTTCACTACCCAAATACTTTTCTGGTCATATAAATTTATAGTATTCATAAGGTATGTGTATTTAAAACTCATTCATACCTTAGTTAATTTTTCCTTCCTTCTCATTATTTGTTGAAATATTTTATTCCCTTTTGATATTCATTTTCAAATCATTTTATTCTTCAATTATTTTCTGTTAACCAATTTATCATATATATATATATTATTTAATTTTTATCTCTTTTTAAAACTTTCTTCATTAAAGATTTATTCCTTTAAAAGTTGGACTCTTAATTCATAGTATTCAAAAATTGCTTGGTTTTCAAAAAAAAGGAACTATGAAAAACTTCCCTTTTTAGTAACTTACTATATAGAAAAGACTTACTTCTTTTGAAAATAGGGTTTTTAACCCAAAACATTCAAAAGCTCAACTACCATTCCAAAATAATATATTAGACATTTATCATTTTAAAGTTTTTTCTAGTTACAGGGCAATTATATTATTTCAAAATATACATCAATATATATTGCTTTATTAATAAATATATACTGTCATTTAACCAAATACTTTTAATAACTTTGTTTTAAACTTCCATAATTTTTCTCAATCCTTTTCTTTATCAAATCCAATGTACTTAATTGCAATTTTGAATCCAATAATATTCTTATTCGAACAGACCAAAATTCAAATAGGAGAAATGAATATATAAAATTCTTATCTTTACATAAATGCTTTACAAAAATATTCAATTCATTAATTACCATCATTTAATTCCATTCGATTGTTAAAAACACTTTATATAGCTTTAAATAATTTAAAATGAAGCAGACAAAGATAACTTTCTATCTTATTCCTATTACTCCTTTCCTATATTATTTATCATTGGATTAAAATTTCAAATTCTATTCTACCCAAATTTCAGCTATTATTCTCTGTATTCCCTTATACGAGAATGTCTCTCCTACCTATCTTGTCGAACATTCTTATCCTTTTATTTTCTACTTCACTATTCCAATCAAGTGTCATTTCCATTTTTATATCCTTTTTTAAAAAAGAACTTTAAGGAAAATAACATCCAAATTTATATAGTAGAAGCAATCATAAAAAAATAGAAGAATCCAAAACTGAAGAATCCAAAAGTTGAAAACTTTTAATTCAACAAATTTTAAATTGAGAAGTTAACAGATGAAAACCTTCTCTTTTTTTCAACTTTTCAAGTCATTAAATTTACAATTAAAAATCATCCACCACTTTGTTTTTAAAATGTTTTACCACCATCCTCTTTCCAAACTTTTTACAGACGGTAGTATATTTCCAAAGCTGTCTTAAATCATTTTCTATCAAAAAAATTCAACTTATAATAAATAAGATCTTCACTTAATATCTTTTGAAAAGCTCTTCCAAAACATTCAACTAACTTTGAAAACCCTTTTTATCAAGTTCTTTCTCGTAGGGTAGGGTTTAAAAATTGGCTTTAATTGTTATTCCCTTTGAACTTTCCTACTCAATCCTCTTTAGAAAGATATCGTTATTTTCTTGTGGTGATTAGTGTACACCTTCTTATGGAAGCTTGTTTCATTCCTTCTTTATATCTCACTTCCAATCTTTTTACCAATATTTTGCCTTATACTATTTAATTGATATTTAACATTTTATTCATTACCTCCATAATATCACATTGTCCGTATTAAATGGTTGTTAACTTAACGGATGTTTCCTATAGACATTTACTTTCTTATCCAAATCTTACCTATTCAACTTCTTCCTTATCTTCCCATAACTACCTTAATGGTCTCATTAATCTATTTAATTTCTTGTAACTCATCAATTATTGCACATTCATTGTTTATTAAATTTTGGAGTTACAACCATTTCATCTACGTTTTCTACCCGTATTATTTAATTTGCTTATTAGGTACACAATTAAAAGGAAATTTAGGTCTAAATAGGAGTTAAGTACTATTTAGCTTTTAGTGTGCTTCCATATGCTGTAGTCATGCTCTTTCCAGTCCACTTTTTACGATACGATCTCCACTCGATGAGTAATTGAAGTAGGAGTATAAATTTAACTCTATTTAGCTATTCCAACCGATAGTCATATGTCCATCCTTTCGAAATATGGTCGCAACTACTTCTATAGTCGGAATTTATAGAGTTAGATGTATATTCAAAATACATATATATATATATATATTTATAGTAAAACCTTATGAAAACCTTTTCAAAATAACAAGTATGCCACTCATATGTATGTTTTCCTCGTTGATCGGGTAACCTAAGCTCTGATACAAAATGTAACAACCCGCCTCGAAACAGACCTAAATTCTGATCTAGAAAAGGCCCATCAAAACTTAGACTCATTCCAAAGCTGGCTGTTGGTTGGTAAAAAGAAAAAAAGTATAGAGCTATCTATCTATCCTTTTAGAACTCACAGTGAAAGTAATAAAATATAATAACAATAATAGTGCCTATTTATTTCAAATCGTTCCAAATGTCACAATACATAACAACAACCGTCACAACATTTTATTTGAAAATACATTTTGTGGATACAATAGAAAATAACTTAAAAAGGTAGATAACAAATGCCATAGCTTCACTTCCGCCATCTTCAAGCATCATTAACTCCTTCTCTAACCTGTGTTATAATGAAAAGGGAGTCGGAACAACAAGTGTCTGGTGAATAAAACCTCGACACTTACTATTTCAGTACTTGGGCAGTATAATTTAAAATAAGAATGTCTTACGTATTTTGAAACCATTTAATACTTTATATAAGGAAAGGAGGAGGACCCTCAATCAACCACTTTATACCTTCTATTCTCGAAGCAGGTTTCCCAATCCCATAACCTGTAACCAACGCCATAAATGTCTAATAATGCGAGAGATAGAACCCTAGCCACTTAATAGCTTTTAATGGAAAATAGGCGAACTCTGACCATTTAAGACCTCAATTGAGGTAGGCCCCATCATTTAATACCTATTCACAAGGCGGACTCCACATAGGTATTTATCTAGTTGACATTGCACAATATGATAAGTAAGTGTATGATAGTATGGATCACACAATATGATAAAGCGGATAAAAATAGAAGTAATCACACTAGAAATTTTATATTGGTTCGGACCTCCCATCCTACGTCCAGTCCCGAAGCTCCCTTTCAGAATTTCACTAACCAATTGCCCTCGCTTCGCCCGGAGGAATAGGCTTGTTATAATAGAATCTTTCGTCAATAATGTGCTCTGATTAACACTGATATTGACGATACCTACAAGTCTTCCTATAATCTCTACTGAATATGTATAGATATGAATATGTGTGCGCTTTGGAAATATGGAAGAAAACTGAACCAAAGTTAATGATCTTTGGTTGAAATATTGATAGCAAATATGAGTAACTTGAATTTGAGTGCAAAGTAGATATAGAGAATAGAAATCAGAAATTAGTTACTTTAATCATAGAAACACTGATGTATTTATAGTTGTGAAAAGATTGATTTGAAGTGTTGCTACCATTTCTTTTTATTTCTAGAGTTGCTTCTGTTTGGGATAGAACCGATTTGAAGAAGAGAAGCAAAAGCAACCTTTCAGATTTTGACAGTTGAATATTTTAAAAAATTCCCCGAGCCAAATCCAGACATCTGGATTGTGATGACCAGACGTCTGGTCATGTATTACTGGAAAATTTCCAAAGGCTGGGACTAGACGTCTCGGGGCACAGTATCAGATGTTTGAATTTTGTAAAATATGTTTTCTGTGTAAATGTGTGTGTATTTTATACGATATACAAAACCCAGGGAGATTTTACATATTATTTCTAAGATTTGTATACAATATTTATCTCTCTACTGTTGTGATCCATGCTTCATGCTTCGATTTGTATCCTTGAGTCTCTGCAAGAATAAGATACGAGATATATATGTACAATTATAATTATATGGTTTGTCGTCATCAAAACTTGTAGATAGGAGTTCCTAACATAAACGGCCTCCATAATCTCCTTCAGATCCATTCTTATTGATATATACAACAAGGGATTTGTGTGTATATATATATATATATTAGATTCAGAAAGGTTGGAGGAAAAGAGGATTAGAAATTAAATAATAAACAAAGATAGGTAGGATTTCTTACCTGAAACCCTAATGGAGTTTTCTGAATCTAAAAGGAGATGAACTGATAGAGCTTCATTGATGCTCCCAAAATATTTGTCAATAAAAGTAAAGGGTCTAGGGTCTTATTTATAGAGGTTGAAACGTACCAAAACCGTAGGTTTAAGTAGATTAAAAATAGAAAAATCTGATACATTCATAACACCAAAACCCTAACTGCCACCCCTTGGTAGCGGTCGACTGCCTTATGTGCACTGGTCGATCGCTAGCAGTCGACTAGTTGGGTCGCATGGTCGACTGCTCCCCCTTATTTTGGGGCGTTTATTTTATTTACCGTTTCTTAACTAATTTTACTGTTAATTGTTAACTTTAATGTTACATAACCCCCAAGTCTGACCTCAGTTAAATTTTTGAAATTTAAAATTCAAATTTATTTATTTGAATTCGAATTCGAATTGAATTATTTTAAACCTAAAAAGTTCAAACGATCATAATTTCTTCATTCGAGCTCCATTTTCATCATATTATATATGGAACCATATCAGAATTTCACCACGAATGATACAACTTTCATGGCCAAATTCCAACTATTACAAAATTTCCATTTTTACCCCTTCTTAATTTAATTTAATTTAATTTACTTATTTAATTCTTACTGATTTTACGAGGTGTTACAGTTACATCCACTCTTATACATTCGATTTCCTTTTAAACAATCGAACCATTCAAAGGAAATCCTTACTGTAATATCATAATGAAATCCTTACAAAAGTGCATTTATTTATCCTTTAGTTTTAAGGATATCAAATAAATTTCACTTTATGTAAACCGATGAAAATGTCATTTTAGTAATCAAGTTCTTAGATCTATCTTGTTGCCTTTGGTCTGGTGTTACACTTAACACAACAAGATCATTATTGTAATTGAATACACGATCCCACACTATGCTTTACTTGCTTATTTTGAATGAGCTAATTTCACTGAAGTTTCATACATTACAAGTGGTGAACACTCACCGTATAACATTTATATGTGATTGGAAATGAATCTAATATACATATCCTTATATTGCTTTTAGAGTTTGAAACTTATTGAAGACAATACACAGTTTCGAATAAGTAAACACATAAGTGACAAAGTTATAAACATATTTAGTAGTTGTATAATTAGGCACTTGTATGGGTCAACATGCAAAAATATTTATTGGTAAGTATACATTATATTTCTATTTTTCAATATTAATTCATTTCATTTGTATATTTTAATTGATAAACATTTTATCAATTTTATTAGTTGCACAAATTTATCGATGTAGATTTTTTTAACTTTACATATAGTAGATGTTCTTACAATATTAGAAAGGCTCAACACTAGTATATACATTAATGATACTACACATAACATCTCTAGCTTAATGAAAGCTCAACACTAGAGAGTATGCAAGTAATGTGTTAATGTATAAATGGTAGAGGACAACACTCATATTAAAAACTCATAATCTTCAGCACATTTAAATGGGTGATATCGGTGTACACTACAACAAAATATCCTTTTTACAACGGAAAATACTCATTGCAATAGGGGTTACGCTACGAGCCTGCGCCCGTCATCTTATACGAAGTTGTAATAAACCCAAAAGATTTTAAAACGTTTTAAAACCACTGTAAAAGCTCGTTGTAGTATATATTTTTTTACAACAATCCAAAGTCATTGCAGTAGGGTCTTTTGCAATGGTAACTGCCAATTGTAAATCTATAACATTTCTTTGCAAAGCATGATATTGCAACGCGTACTTACCGTTGTAATATACCTTTACAACTATTTTTGCCCATTGTTAAAAAATGCAAAAAAAAATTAAATTTTTTTGCAACATTGATGCAGCATGCATAACGTACTTACAATTAATAAAAGGTCAAAATGAATTATACACTCACATCATGCTCCAAACAAAAATAGTAACCATTTATGTAGAAACAAACTTATGCTCCAAATCGCTAAGCAGCTAAACAATACATTACAGTAAAATATTTCCACTTCAGATTTTTCATAAATAATGTGACATAAATAAAACTCAGGAACCATAACCATTATTATATGAAAACAAAGCATCTCTTTATTTGGCGCTGGACAACTCCTCCTGAGTTGCTTGGCTGCTTGTACTTGATGGTGAGAGCTAGGTTGACTTCACTGTACTTTCTAGTCTTCAGCCCACAGTCTGGGTTCACCCACAAAATATTGGACTCAAGAACAGCAAGCATTTTGTTAATGTGATCTGCAATTTCCTCGGTAGATGGGATTCTTCACTACAACAAAAACACCCTTTAATAGCGTTGAAAAAACGCTATTATAGACTACTATAGCGTGTTTTGGTACGCTGTATATTAACATGTTGTTATAGGTCAGTGACCTATAATAGCAACATAAAAAACGCTATAAGAGACGCTATGGACAAGGACTTTTCATAGCGGTTTAAAAGTGCTATAAACATAATTTGTAATAGCCTTGAAAAATCGCTATGAAGTAAAACTATAGCGTTTTTATGAATGCTATATAACAATAAGTTGCCATACATACGAAATATACAATAGCGTCCAAAAACGCTATACAAAACAAAATTCAACAGCGTTTTGGGCTGCAATCGTAAATTGTATGCATAGATACAACTACTTTTTATAGCGTTTAGCTGTCTTTTATAGCATTGTTTATTTGCTATGAAAACTGTTTATAGCACTATCATAATGCTGTAGTATATTAAAACTAGGAAAAACCATCTTCCAATAGCACAATTAAAACGCTATAAGTTTTTATCATTGCTGCTACATACATTCCAACTTACAATTCTACGAATATATTATAAAATTTCAAAAAAACACAATTATCACATTGTGATGTCCGTAATCAAATGGAGACATAAGCCAAACCACAATATATATATATATATATCCATAATATTTCGTAAACAAAGTTTCAAACATTAAATATTTGTGATCTCAAAAAAAACAATAACAACCGTAGCTAACCAAAACGATACATACTAAAAGCAAAGATATACGTTAATACAAAATACATTAATCCAAGCTTTAGACCGATTTGAAAGAGAATGAATGCAGCAAAATAATTTTTTCTCCCTTGCAACTTGTAGTAACCCCGGTATCATCATACAGCACCTGTCAAAACGAAGCACATAGGTTATTTTTCAACCTAAACATCATCCACAAGTTATATAATTTTTCATAACAAAAAAAATAAGGACTGTATATGAGCTGATTGAGCTCATGAACTCAACCTACTAAATGAACTAGTATATGAGCTAAGAATACTTTAGTCGAAAAAAAGAAAGAAAAATCAAAATCAAAATTTTGATCATGCAAATAGAAGAATAATATGACTCTCCTAACAAGCAATACAAAACAGGATCGAAAGAAATGGGTATGGATTTCCAGCGTGGCTCAACTCGCTTCCTGCTGGAAAAAGCTTTGAATTCGTTTACATTCACTCGGTTTGATAAAAGCAATGTCATCTAACCAAATAATTACATTTTAACCCATATAATTACATTTAACCAAATATGCAACTGTATATTTCCACCCAGTTTGATAAAAGCAATGTCATCTAACCAAATATACAACTATACATTTTATTAACATTGCTCCTACATGACAGTAACAATTTTATTTATTTCATGCACTAAATAAATGACTAAGCGTTATCATTCAGATAATATTGCCATATGATACAGTTCAAACAAAACAAAAGTTCAGACTATACTTGTGTATTAAACGCAAACAGTTTATCAATATAATGAATCAATAATAGTAAGTAAGAAAGTTAACAATATATTATGCCATAAGAACCATAAAATATTACTAGTAATACTAAGTGTATCATGTGAAATCTTCATTTTAACATGAACATGACTATATAAGTAGTAGATTAAGTTTCTGTTGAAAGGAGATATCACATGACAATTTGTAATGCACCATTTACAGTGCTATCAAGTTTATCTATCACAATTTGCTACACTA
Organism: Allium fistulosum; assembly: GCA_030737815.1. Classification (NCBI taxonomy): domain Eukaryota; kingdom Viridiplantae; phylum Streptophyta; class Magnoliopsida; order Asparagales; family Amaryllidaceae; genus Allium; species Allium fistulosum. Next base: position 77,278,491 of record CM060906.1, read on the forward strand.
TAACTTCCTATGCTATCGGTTATTTGTGTATAAAAGCTGGGAACCTGTTTGTAAGTAACTTAGATTATACATATAGTTAACATTCGTCTTGAGAAATATTAAACATTAAAATATAAAAGTGGTTAGATGAACAAGTTGAGATATAAAACATCTAAAGTTGCAAAACGGTTGAAAGATGTCATATAGCTGTTGTTTATAACGTATCAAGAATCAACTTTTCTTAGCAACGTATTTTATCTTTAAATAATAAGTTAAGTATAACTACATATAAATAGCTGTCAAACATGCGTGCTCTGATAGTTACTGAAAAGCATATCAACTATTCTAGCTAAAATCAAAGTATGCACTATGGCAAACACTCATGCTCCTATATCAACTATTACTATTAGATAGTGGTCTGTAACTTTGTGAACCAATATTATAACTGGCTAACCAAAGTTGGAATACGCTCATGCTCCTATAAAAAGGAACCTTCCTCCACACCCATTACTCGCAACCTTTCATAAACACTCACTTGAAGACATTCTTTCAAATAATAAAATGACAAAGTTTGGTGCAAAGAAGTTAAGCAAGCTGAAGTCAATTCTCAAACGCCTACCATCGGTATCCGGTCAGACAACCACGACATCAACCATGGAGAACGAAGTAAATGACATGTCCTACGGGCTACAACAGGTGTATGTAGGGAAGTCGAGGCGTAGGTACATGATATCACCTAAACTTGTAGGGCACCCTTTGATACAAGGACTCTTGCAAAACGAAGGAAGGGATACTTGTTGAGGGTAGATCTACGAATATGCAGAGAAGATTGACTAAAATGCTCTACTCTATGAGATAGAAGATGGCAATGAAAATCACGCTGCCACTAAGGAATGTAAGAAGAGCGAAACGGAAACTGGATCACCGCCTAGAAATAGAAGAAGACCATTGGAACTGGAGAAAAGTTGAGAAAATCGAAGATATCAAACAGAACTGGAAGGGCAGGATCGAGAGAAGAATTCTTTAGTGTTGGGCTTTCAATATTAGGACTGAGAGAAGATTTCTTCAAAGTTTCATCATTTTTGAGGTGGGGGAATGAAGGTACTTGGAACGGAAATAGGAAGAATAAAAACCGTTGAAATAAAAAAAAATTAGCGGCCTCCTAAAATTTTGCGAGGGAAACAAAAAAATAGCGTTTACTTATTTTATTCTTTTTTAGAAAATGATTAAAAATAGCATATAGCATTGAAACGCTATATTTAACGATATTTTAGTGTATAATTGAAAACTTTTCTTGTAGTGTGAGTTAAGCTCTTCTAAATCCTCGTTAAGTCCTTCAAGTGCTTTGATTGCCTGCACTTGGTAACGTTCTACTTATGGTATATGAATAAACTGGTATGAATAAATATGCACTCTAGGTTATAACATAAATTCATATATGAAAGTAATGATAGTAAAAGATTTGAATAAAATAAATCCTTTGCATTAGAATTTGGAAGATCATAATCCTGCTAACTAATCACAAAGACTCGACATGCTGCATACAAGGTTTAGTAGATTTGTTTCCCTTTGTTTATTCACAAAAAAGTACTTAGTATAGTCTCCAAATACATATAAACCAACTTGATTTATATCCTATGTAGTTTAATCAATGACTGTACCTAAAAACACTTAAAATACTGCCTAGCCTATCATCGAACACTTTAGACTGAAAACGGATGCAATTAGTTGCATTTTAAAGCTGAGCATGCATCACATAGCACATGAGCTTGGTCTAATCGACAGCAAGGATAGTACCAACGTTTTTTCTTTAATCGATCAAAAACTACGGGTTCACCAATTAGAAATATTTACTAATAAACATAAGTATAGTTTAATTGAAAGCAAGAAGAATCCAATGACCAACGTAATTATTTAACACCACAAATCATCGGTAAAGTTATTCATATTTTATATTGACTAAAGGCTCTGCTAACTCTATTAGCTAACAAGATAGCCTTTTTCTCCAATAAGCCGGTCAACTACCATTTACAACCCTTGCACTTTTGGTCGGACCCAAAACACTTTTCTAAGTAGAAAACCACCCTAAGCCTTTCTACTAACAATTATCACGTACATGGTAATTTATTAACGTTTTAAGGGTAAGCTTATCCCAACTAAATATTGTTTCAGTGCAAATACATTGGATTAAATTTGTTTGACTACCAATTGGCCTTGCTTAAGATATAACATGCCTCAGAAAAAATGGAGGGAAAAAATAATGATTGGGCATATGACTTAGCATACTTAAGCAATATTTGACAGTGGATTTTGATATGGTTATGATTAAACAACAACAAATAATGATGGATGCATACATAATTTAGGAATTTTGTACCAAAACATAATGATTAACTCACTTTAGACAATGGCGTGACATGAAAATCAATACTGACAACTATTCCAGAAGTGTGTCTAGCAGAATACAAAGCTAAAATTGCCTGCACAAATGTAAATAAATGATTAGATTGGAGCCTTTCATATGCAAGATTGCAGACGTTTCACGTCATGTGATAAACAAGATTTTTAAAGCATCTGGCTTTGTATTTGAATCTAATAATAACAATGAAAAGCCTAAAACTTTCATGCTAATTAATACGTGATATTCTATACTAATTACAGTTTTGCTCATGCAAAAATATGATACACGATACTGTCCAGAATAACGAGTATTGTGCGAAAATATGAAAGGCAAGTCGAGATGAATTATGAAAACTCGTGAATTTATCAACTTACAGCTATAATGACCAACTGTTATTCAAAACTAGTGCAATATCATAGACTAAATTATTAACATAATGTTTGCAATTGCTTTTTACCGTAAGGATCATACCACATGGTCCTAATTTTCTCTAGTTCCTTGTAAACTTGTGCAACAGTTATAGGCAAATCAAGATTTTTGATATGAACAGAATAACCTTCCACAGTTTGACTAGTAAGGAATAAAAAAATAACTATATTAAAAAATATTTATCAAGTACATAACAAAACTCATATGTTTTTCAAAATTTGAACTTGCCATCTATAAAGTTACGATCTCCATTAACTTGAGCTTTCAGTGCACTCTTGGTTGTCACAGCTGGGCTTTTAGCATAAGTAGGCAGCAGATTTTGCCTTAACTTTAGCAATAGTCTTAAATGCCCCATCTCCCAATCTATTGACCTATCATAATTTAGGAAAAACAAAAATGCTAAAAAAAATATACGAGAAAATCAACAAATCCTATTTATTTTTAGGTGTGACTTGAGAAAGCATATTGAATACTTCATTAAATACTAACAAAGATTTGATATAAAGCTCTATCTTTTAAAGATATAATCTTAATAGTTAGAAAACTCCATATGCATGTGAATATTTCAATAATTATTCACATTAACACTTTTTACATTGACAAATAAAACGTTTCAGTAATGATATATGATATGTAACTTGTATATGTGTGTGTTTGTACACACACATCCAAAAAAAGATTTCTAACTCCATGCCATGTATCTTTCCATATTATTTTGAATGTAACATGGCCAATATGACTTTCTTATTCTTTCTTAACCTCCCTAGAATAATAACCAAAATTAGCAGTCAAACCCCATATTTATTCTAATCTCTATCAAGCAAACTCAAAGGTATCAATTTAAAGCCCTTCTTGCTTTTATATCTAGTTCTTCAGGTATAACGTGGTTTTTTCTGGAAAAGAAACTTAAAATTCCTAAAATTGCACTTTACTGACATCATGAACTTATATATTAAAATAAAGTTGTCAGTGAGGTTTGTTTGATTTCCCTACAAATATACTGCTTTCACCTACAATGAATATACTACTTTCACCTAAAATTCAACTTTTATAAATAACCATAGTCGGGTCCAAATATAAACAAAAAATTAACTTTTTATATCCATAAGGATACATATAGATCATTATCTACCAGAAAACGAAGTAATACAATCAATGATGGCAAAATACATGCTTAAAATTTAAAACGTAGCACAAAATCGCAGTACCTCTGTCGAGCGATTCAAATTGAAGAGGCGTTGGATCTATTATTCTTGAATTAGGGACGATGTGATTTAGGGTTATAAAATAAGGAGATAAAGCAGTGTGATTTAGCGTTTTTTAAGAGAAGCTGGGTTTTTTTGTTTTGCGGCTGCTCGTTTTTTGTTTTGAGGAGACGAAGTGAAAAGAGGAAGAGGGAAACGAAAAAAACGCAAGGTCACCACCTAAATAATTTGTTGCCGCCTTTTACCGTACATAGTGTTGAAAATTATATGTTTATTTATTTCATATGCGTTTAATAGCATACAAAGCGGAAACGCTTTGGAGCAGTGCTATAGATGATACATTTTGTTGTAGTGCTTGGAGGGTGGATGTGGTACATGTCTGGGTCAATACCAGCTCCATACTTTACTCCTTCACAGAATACGGAAATGAGCTTCTCATCCGATATGGAGTTCTCTATTGTGATCACATCAGCATCCATGTCAATGATGGAGTTGATAATGTCATTTAAGTTGGAGTAGCACATGTGGGTATGAATCTGCAAAACATGCACATTACTCATTTGCCTTTGCGACATTTGTGCCGCCTTATACTAAATTATAATAACGAAAACAACTGGAATCCAATTCAGAAGACTGTATAGGTGAATTAGAAAATGATGGCATGATGCAAACCTAAGAAGTGTCCTTAATGCCGACATTAGTGATATGGAAAGAGTGTACAGTCCAGTCCAGATAGAATGCATGCTCCAACTTGCAAAGAGGTAATCCCTCTCTAAGAGCAGCCTCGTCAATTTGAATAACCTGCAATTATTGCGTTATCAAACTATTAATGTGAACTAAAGCAAGATTTGAACTATGATCAACCATAAAAGAAAATGCATGCAAGCTTATAGTAATTCCAGCTACTTCAAAGTCTTCTACTCTTTCTTGATGGCTAGAGCAATCTGGTAGCATGTCTCATATCAGCATAAGGCATAACATAGATTGAGATAGATAAAGAGACTCAACTGCACATCTATATCCATACAATTCAATGTTTTCTGACACGGCTGTCTCAGATCAAAATGGGGGCACTAGACAAACTTAATTATAAAACAACAAATAAGACTATTATTTTCGTTGCAACTCACTTTGTGAAATAACCTTTTCAAAAATGAATTTATTTCAAACTTAAATTGTTAACAATAAACCATCATTCCATCACTAATCACATGCGGTTCTTCTGTTTGATAATTTTCTAGTATTTTTTTCCATTGCAATATAATTGATGTCTAAAAAAACTACCATACTTTGTCTTACTGTTGGAGAGGCAAAAGGAATGTGCATGGTTAATATATTTTAATAGTGATGTTGTCATACTTGATTAATATAGTAGATTAATTTTCCTATTTTATATAGCTTTAAAAAAGTATTAAAATAAAACCTTTAAGAAAATTACGAAAGGGATTAAAAAAAATCATGAATGCTTCTTCAATGCTAATAAAAGTTTTTCTTTTGTTTGTTCATTTGCAACACATCTTACTCATATGACACAACAGATTAACAAAGTACCTCCTCCATCAACATAGTATACAAATCATCGAGACAACCAATTTACATCTATGATCAAGTCCAAACTCACAACCACGACAGCCCATTTAGCAACAAAACATCATCGTTCAGGTCAAAAAACTCTACCATCTCTTCAACAACAACCACTTGATCATCCCAACTCAAAAGAGGAATATGAACATCAAAATGTGAAAAGGAAAATACCTGACTACTTCAAGAATCACAAACATCTAATCGAGCACTCCATGACACCGGGATAATCCTTGCTACATCTAGTTTCAATAAACGAAAGGCAACCTTACTATAGTCATACATCTCGACGACGGTGTGCAAGGCAGAGCAAGCTTCAGATCCCACTCAATTTAATGCTCTAGTGGGTCATTGATCTTTGTCATGATCTGGATATTTAGATCAAATATTTATTATTTCAAATAATTCGGTGAATTTTTTGAACTTTTCATAAATAATAAAATGACTAAGGTGTAGCAATCAATATGGATATTATAGATGGATCGATGTTTTATTTGAAGAAAACAAGCGAATTGTATATCACTGATTGTAATCACTAGTGTAATTAATGAATTTGATATGTATAACATCACTATTGTATCCTCTTCTGTGGCACATTGTATATCACTAGTGGTAATTAATGAATTTGATCAAAACATGTAGCCATTGTATTTCACATAACTGACTTGAAAACGTTTCTATACAGTAAGGTCATTGATTAATTTGGTAAATATTTGCAATGTGAGAGTTATAGTTTTAGTTGCTTTGTGGGTAAGCTCTTGATTTACTTGATGTTATATCCAAATAGCTTCTCCATTTGTTTGAAATATATGCCTCGTGGAACAGTTAGTTTGAGTTCATTTCAATCATAGCATGGACGAAACAATTATTGTTAAATAAAAGAGTATACAACGGTCAAGTTCAACTATGAACGGACTTTAGTCAAGTCACAAATTAGAACACATATCTATTCTAAAGTCATGTTAAATAAAAGTGTATACGATGATTATGCCAATATTTATATGAACTTAATAAGCTAACGAGTATTGTGCTCATATGCGGAAGCAAGCCAAATATTATACAGGGCAAATTCTATTTCAACACGAGTATTTGTTGGAATTCCCTTTTAGATGGTGAATGGGATATATCCCACATCACCAAAAATATGTCCATTTTCTTGTATATGTTATATACTCTCATCCCCTATATTGGCCCTTAGGGTCAAGTATATTTTGTGCGAGGGGAAGGACCTATATGGCCATGGACTAACACGCGCGCCGCCGCCCGTCCGACCGAACCGGGCCGGGTGCGGGTCCAATAAGAGCGGACTCGACCCGGTTATATTTTTGGTAAATAAAAATGAACAGTTTTACTGTTTGAATATGAATAGATGCGATGAAGAGACGCGACGTTACGGTTCTGGAGCGAGATTATTCTCTGTTTTGGTATACTAGACGTATAACAGTATTTACTTAGTAGCCCTCCAAAAATTAAAAAAAAATTGTAAACTCAAACAATAACTTAGTAGCTCCCTACCATTTCCAGAACCACCCTTCCCATCACGCAAAACGTGAAAATTGAATTTTTTTCTTCACAGATTTAGAAACCTAATAGTGAAAAATTGAATTTTTTCTTAGTAAAGTCTGTAAACCCCAAAAAATAACTTAGCAGTGAAAAATTAAATTTTTTCTTCACTGATTTAGAAACTCAATTCATATTCTCTTCAGAACTACAATTGAAAAAGTCTGTAAACTCAAAAAATAACTTAGTGGTGAAAAATTGAATTTTTCTTCACTAATTTAGAAACTATGTTTTGAAGAAGCGGTGGTTTAGACATTAAAAAACTAACGTAAGAAGATAATGGAATTAAGAAGAAAGAAAGTACACAACTTTCTAAGGGTATTTTAGTTTTTAAAATTTTATTTATTTTAGGGGCTACTAAGTAATTATTTATGTTGAAATAGAATTTGCCATTATACAGATCTAAATGATAAACTAATCAAGGGAAAAAATCAATAGATAAAACAACAAATATATAAAACTAAAATCATACTTTGCAAGCATCATATTTTCCAGCATCCTTCCCAACAACATCCAAAACCGAATCAATTAGATCTGCATCCTCCGTGTGATAACAATTTGTTACCAGTTCCACTCTAACCGAAAACGAAGAGTTATCGGGTCTGACAATCTTCCCGTGTGGACCTGTTCTAATGCATCCATAGTACCAGGCTCTAGATCCATAAGCACCGCCCGTGGCACATATCTGCTCGAATGAGCTTCGTTGTAGCAAATATTGCCCATAGGTTAATTTCGTTGTAAGTGGATTAGGGTTCGGGCTTGGATTCGGAGCAGAGGGAGAGGAGGGTGGAGCGAAAGGAGGGGAGGGCGGAGAGAGCTCGTGATGGAGGAAATTATTTACAGGGACTTGGATTTAGATTAGGTTTTGTCGATTTTGGGTTTGGGAAAGCATGATGTTTGATTTTCATCGAATGAGTGGCGGAAACTTTGGAGGGATGTAAAAAAATTTAACAATTAGTGAAGCAAACAATGAAAATACAAAGTGGCACAACTTATTAACTGTAAATTAGGTTTCAAAAGTCATTTCTAAATGTCAACTACACTCCATTATTTATGGATATTAATTATTAACTATTATGTATATATTATTAATTATTAATAATAGTAATAATTAATTATTATGTATTAATATTAATTATTATAGGTTATTTATTAATTATTAGTTATTTATTGAAAATGAATGTTTTCAAAAAAAAAGTCTTAACTAAATAACGTAGTAATATCAAATTTTCAACTTTTTTGCAACATAATATTTATATTTTTCAAATTTTAATTTTTTTTTAACATTTATGAATTTTCTAAAATATGAATATTTATAAAGTTTTAAATTTGCCCAAAGTTTTAATTTTTTAACTTTTGAATTTAATATTAATGTTAATCATTGGTTATTTAACACTACAACAAAATACCCTTTTTACAATGGGCAATCCCCGTTATAATAGGTGTTTAACAACGTGCCTGCAACCGTCGTATTATGCGAAGTTATTTCATTGTATTTTATTTTGATAACTTTGTATATAGTTACGTACTAATAACTGGAAAGTAAAATTAAATCTGTTACGTCTAAAATAATCGAAGATAACGATGATCGGTTAAAAGTTGTTAAAAATTAGCATCTATTACAACTGTTAAACTTAAAAGGTTGCAGTATGTATCTATTACAGCTAGCAAAAAAATAGTTGTTAAAATTGGTATCTATTACAATGAGCAAAAGAAAATGGTTGTAATAGGCATCTGTTACAACGGGATGAAAATTGGTATCTATTACAACGGGCATATAACAGTTGTAACAGACATATATTACAATGGGCAAATAAAAAAATGTTGTAATAGGTATCTATTATAATGTGGAAAGAAAAAGTTATTGAAAAGTGGCATCTATTACAACAGGCCAGACAAACCCATTGTAACAGGTTTCTATTACAACGAGTTACAACGAGCATTTACAGACCATAATTGTAATAGGGAGTTATTGTTGTAGTGTTATAGAATAATGTATTTCTTATAAAAATACCCTTGTGATTCAACTGTTGGACACATTAGAAATTACGGTTTATGTAATTTTATGTACGTATTTATTCTTTAGGTCTATTTTGGGTTTCTTTAATGCTCCACCTTGAGTTCACAAATTTATATTATATAAGTTATATTATTATATAATTTTTATACTGTATTTAACTTATATAATATTTTATGCACAACATTATATTAATTAAATCTTATTTCATTAATTTGATTAATTAACACTTTAATTAATTATTATATTATTCAATTTTAACATATTATATTAATATTTATATACAATAACTTTTTTAGTAACATACATTTGTATTTTAATTTATTAATTAAATTTTAATTAATTCATTTTATTAAACAATTTTAATTAAATTTTATTAATTTCAGAAAATTATTTTACATACATACATGTATACTCATATTGTCTTGAACATTTCGAGACAACATAACATATATCAATATATGTTATACATGCATACGCATATATTAGTTAATTAACTCATTTTATTAATTGAATTCTTTTATCAATCTTATTAATAAAATTTATTTCAAAATTAAGTTACATTGATTTTCAAACATTTCGAAAATTTCATTATATTATAAATAAAAAATTAGCAGGGCTAGCGGGATTTACCCGTCTCTTACCTGTTTATTGCATAGAAAATAAAGAAATGAGTTATAACAAGCTATGATCCACGAAACAAAAAATAAAGAAAGAAGAAAGGAGGAAATAAGAAGGAAATATAACAACTAACACCAGTAGATAAGGGTAGACTCATCGTAATCATAAGTGCTAGTATTAATGCCATGTTTGATAGCATGCAAGATCTCAACCCATAGCTGCAAACCAGATTTACTTTTCCCATTAAAAAGTCTCGCATTTTATTCTTTCCAAACAGCATTAATGAATTTCTTAAGGACTAGTAGAATAACAAAGCTTTCGTTGTTCCTCCATTCATAGCCTTGTAGATAAGGTCCCATTGAATTGCACTGTCTCGTTACTTCACCGGCTCTGATCATAAGCTTGTGCCATATAGGAAAAATGATAGGATAGTTAAAAAAACAGATGTAGGTTGTCCTCCTCTTCAGTTTTACAAAATAAGCTGGTACCATCACAAGCATACCCTTATGACGAAGTTTGGCTTTGGTATGTATGCCATTTCTCATAACCTTCCATTAAAGCATATTATCACTTTCTCTACATTGATTATTCCAAATTCTTTTGTTCCAATAAAATATTTAGAAATCAGAGTACTTAGAAATACATTTATAGATAATGGCAATAGTGTGTCCCCTACGTAGTGTAGACCAGACCACTATTTCTTTATCAGAAATAGGATAAGGAGCATGTTGAATTTCATTCCATAACCTTCTTAAAATCTGATTACTCAAGTAAGGCAGGGAAACTATACCATCATTTATAAACTTTATGGCATATGTATTAGGGTTTACCCTAGTCTGAACCATCTGATGATAGGTCACAATATTTTTTTGAATTAAGCCTTACTGAGCCCAACGATCGTCCCAGAATTTAGATTGCCCATTAGCAGCAAGTAGGATTAGAATGTGAGGAAGCATGGATGGTATAATATTGAGTATGACCCAGCTATAGTTTTAAGGAGCTTCCATAGTCCAGAAGTTGACTAGTGAACCCAAATATTGTTCTTTTTATTAATCAGTTGTCAAAGTGATTGCTAAAGGCAGCTTTGTTCAAATTAAACAAGTTGTTAATACCAAGCCCACCATAGTTTATTTGCATTTCAATTTTGTAGAAGGCTATAAGAATAAGTTTGGTAGAGTGCATGTTTCTAGACCATAGAAAATAATTCATAGCCCTCCTAATCAATAGAATTTGCTTTGTAGGGAGGATGAAAGTCCTACACAAGTAATTGGAGAGCAAAAATGATGGAATTAATTAAGACCAAATGACTAGCTTGAGACAATAATTTATTTGACCAATTATTCATAGACTTCGTAATTTTGCATATAGGCTAAGGCATTGAGTAGTGGTAATTTTGGAAGTAGCCAGAGGGAATTCTAAGGTACTAAGAAGTGTCAGGATTAGGCTAAAGGCATGACAGATCTAATGTTGATAGCATAATCATTAGAGACACTAGCCATTAAGATGTTAGACTTTCAAGTATTTATTCAAAGCCCAGAAAATTTGTAAAATTCCAATAGTACATCAAGAATGCATTGCATAGAGCCAAACAAGATAATATCATCAGCAAACATCAAAGCTGTAATGATAGGGACTATACATTTAGGGTGGAGCAAATATATCTTTCTGGTTACACAATGAGTGATCATTCTTGTAAGCACCTCCATCACCAGAATAAAAAGGTAAGAAGACATCGGATCGCCTTGCCTGATACCCTGTCTACTTTTGAAGTAACCCATAGACTTACCATTGTAGCATATAGAGAAGGTTACAGAGGACAAACATGCATAAATCCAAGCTACAAAATGTTTGGGAAATATCATTTTAGCTAACTTTTATAATATATATATATATATATCTTTATTTTAAATTTAACTATTAAATTTAAAATCTATATTTTAAATTTTTAAAACAATTTTGAAAATTAGCCCAAGGCCCAATTCAAATTAGGCCTTTTCTATTATGGCAACCTTTGGGCTCACTTCACCTTTCCAACCCGATAATAAGGTAGGACGGGGTACTTGATTATCCATTTTTAATCCTAGACATTACCTTTCTAGACACCGTACTAAGTGGGAAAATTTAATTAGTTAGACTTAACATGACTAATTTAGACCGCATAGACTATTGGGCTTCGATACCACTATTGGAACCGAGCCAGTCGAAAGCGGGTAATTGGGTAAATTTCAAAAAATACTCTGTTGGATCTTTATTGGGCCTATGTAGTCAAAATTCATTTGTAACTTTTATGAATTTTCTTTTAAATAAAATTTTCATCTTATTATAATTATTTAAAATTAGTTTGATTTAATTTTAAGTTGTTTGTGTTATTATCTTGATTTATTTGATGAGCGCATTAAACACGCTCATGTGTGAATGTGTAAGTGTTACATATAGAATGTGTGCATAGCAAACGTGAACGTTTTAGGTGTTGGTATTTACACCACAATAGTCACACATCCCTTGCATATATGCCTTTTTCGTCCAAAGAAAGAAAAAAAATTCTTTTTATTATTTGTTTACATGTGCATATGTATATAGATGTAAACATATGTGTATGTAAGATATAGAAGGCAATCTAAAATTAGCTTTAATTGAAAAAGGTAGTTCAAACATCACTACATTACTTTGGAAGCTAATTTTGTAAACTTTAAAATTTATATGTATGTGTGTGTGTGTGAGTGTACACACACATATTCACATACATTCGTATACGTATATGTATAAGAATTAGAATAATATTTTAAAATAAAACAACATAAAATTATACTTAACTAATTTGCAATTCAAAATCATATTTTCAAAACAAAATAGCTTACCGTAAGTCCAAACATTAAATTAAGAAGCAAATCAAGGAAAATATATAGGTTTCCCTTTTTCCCTTTTTTTGGGTAACAACATATGGAATTTAAATTCAATTAATTTTCATCTAAACAATACTAAAAAAAATTGAAATATCTGTATGACATCCTTCAATCCATAAATTTGTAATATGTAATATTATTTATTAATATAATGATTCCAAAATTTTATTCAAATAATGTTTTTTGAATTAAAAGGATCAAACGAATTAGGCATATATTAATTCGTGACAATCAATTTGAGATCTACATTACATGTATACATGATGATCAAACAAAAGAGAGAAGAAGAGAATCTATGATTGATATTATTAATACACATGAGTAAAAGATAAAAGGGAAATCAAATTCAACATATGATAAAATAAATGATTCGAACGTAGAACTTTGATAATCATACTTAACCCAAGAAGATACAAAGAGAAGAAATAGAAGATGTGGAGAATTATAGGCATGTGAACATGAAAATTTATTAAATAAAACAAAATTACCTTTCAAATGAAGCCTGAAGAATACACCTTGAATGAAAAAGAATTTACAAATTCTACAAATCAATCTTCAGATCTGCAATTATCTAGAGACGACCACCCTTTTTCTCTTTTGTTTTATTTGAATTTTGTTTCTGAAATTTTTAGAACCTCTTCTCCATGGAGATTTCGCTTAAGAAGATGATAACGAGAAAGGCAAATAACAGAGAGAAAACTTTATTAAAGCAGGAAACAAATATGGCATTTAATATATGCATTCTTCAAGATTTACTTTTCATTTTAAAATAAAAGACCCCTCTTATTCGTTAAAGTATGGTCAGCCATTACATGGGCTATTTGGACTCCAAAACATTCCAAAAACCAATTAGTATTATTTCCATTTAAATTTAATTAAATTTCCTATAGATATTGTATACCAATACTCGCAGTTATTACTATAATATATGCACTTTATTAAATAATAATGGAAATCAAACAGATAAAATAAGAAATTTTTAACAATTAATATTTCATTAATATTAATTAATTTGATTTACTTAAGGTTCTATTTAGTATTTACTCTGTTTAAATCAAATTTAAACACTCTATCGATATAGTATATCGATACATGCGTTTATAGCTATTATATATGCATTAAATGCTAATGAAATTCAAATAAATTAAAAAAAATTAATGATTAATATTTCATAAATATTAATTAATTTAATCAATTTTCAACTAATACGAATCAATTTAATCGTGTGGTTCATTAGGAATCTTCATCATTTTGGTTGTGTGACTCATAGGTGTAAACTTAGTCAATGATTAAATTAAGTAACTCAAATATTAATGTTCATACATCACCGTAGCTAGTGGTGTGATATTTTGACTGAATTTATCATTTATAAATCTATTGGTAAAATCCAGTTTTATTTATTATAAGCATTACCCACTATTAACTATTATTTACACCAATTCTCTTCATCAAAACTATATCACTTTAGACTTATGGAATTTGGTAATGGTCAAAATCTCAATATCATCCATATTCAAAACTATAGTCTAAACACAAAGTCCTTGGTTAAATAATAACAATTATTATTGACCGAACTACTCCGGCCAAAGATTTTGACTTTGTGTTAACTTCAATTGACCGTGATACTAACCCCATATAACTATGGAGACAAATCATCCCTTCAACAGTGTTTCACTTCCAATACTTCCACTCAAACCAACTATAGTCATTCGATGGACTCTATACCATGGTTTGACTATAATTAAAGTGGATCATTCATATTAAAGATCGATAATATTCGAAAATCATGAGAACTATGTAAACTAGTCATATAAATTTTTTATGTTTCACCTTGGTTGTATTAACCAACAGAAAACTATCGAATGAATTATTCCGTGGTTATTCAATAACTATCAGTGTGTAACCCATTGGCGTTCCCAGCAATCATGAGTAATACACTGCCCAATATTTGAAGAGCGTTACTTATTCTAGTCTTAATGGATGTATTGATATCTGGTCTCAATACATCTTGAATAGGAACTGAAACAATATATTTATGATAAATCATTTATGATTACAACACATTGTAACTACTATAACAAAACATACCATTTATGAACTTTCTATTAAATATACTTTTAATTAATTAATTAACTAACATAACACATCATTTCAAAGTATATAATAGAAAGGAAACGCCTTTTATTTCGAACAAGGTTGGTTATCGAGTTAAATATATGTAACAAATTACATAATTACCCCTAGTGCATACCCCTAACTCCATCGACAACAATATTAAAAGTACAACTAAAACAACTAAGGTTTGTTCACATATGGATTTTTGTTGGAGATGCCCTTAGTGCATCGAGGCGGATCTCTTGACAAGGATCAAAAAGTACCTTCTAAAACCACGTATATCTCTAGATAAAATATATCACAAAGGTAAACATAGCCGGACCATGCCCGAACACGCGATATCGAATACCATCAATTTCTGACACCAATCGAAAGCATCTCTAGATATTTGGAGTTGATGTGCCCTTTTGGGTTATCTAAACCACCGGCTATGTATCCTACTCTATTTTCTGTCATTGCCGATGATGAAGTCACATTCTGCATCTCTCACATGAGTCTTCATCATTCGAATAGATCTTGACTCTCTCTATGGATTCTAGCATCTCAAACAATTCACGAACCTTGCCATGGATTCTAGCATAAGTCATCCGATGAATGTTAATGTTGATCTCTCCCTTGGACTTAACCTTAGGATAGACAGTTTAACTCTATAACATTTGTTCAAAATGTTAACGCTAACCTCTCCATTGGACTTAACCTTAGGATAAACAGTTCAACTCTATGACATTTCACACCATAACCGCTTCCAAAACATAGAACTTGCATATTAGTTTTGAAGTGGATTTTGGTCAAGTTCGATAACAATGAAAACGATTGCATATGGAAATCAGGTCTCGTATACTTATCACGTTTTGACCATTTCAACTCGCGATATCCCTTAGTCAAGTGTGAAGTCGGTAGGTAAGAGCATTGTTTGCTTCTAAGCCCTACTCGAACATCATTTTTAACTCTCACAAATAGGATAAATCTACTTTGTCGTAGTGCTAAGTATAAGAGTAAATACTTTTCATAACCAAGTAAACACACAAAGCACAATTAAGTCACATAAGCGACTTCTAATCATCTTTTTATTTAATGAATTCTTTTATTAATTAAAACTTCTTCGTAAATACTTGTCTATATATTTAAATACCTTTCCAAAAGATATATACATGTATACTACTATTTCACTATTCATTTCTACTCTTTACACTCTTACAGATGCATTTATATTCTTATCTTCAAGGTATAAGAATATACACAAATCTCTTAACAAAATTTCACATTTTTTAAAATATATTCAAATCAGTTAAAACAAATGTTATTAAAACATTGTTAGTATAAACCCAAAATCATTATATACTTGTCATTCTCCTTAAAAAATTCTTTTAAAGACCTACATACATCTACACTTATTTAACAAGTTAATGTACTTTTAATTGACTTCTCAATAACCATTCACCATAACTTAAGGTTATAAAAAAACCACTTTTATCCTTTTATGAATTACTTAACTTACTTTTCCAAACTTTAATATATATAAATACTTATAAATATGTTTTAAATATCTATGTAAAATATTATTTAAAAATAACAAATTGGGAATTTTAACAAACATTAATAAAAAAGCATGTTTTACATTTAAAAACCCTATACTTTAAAAATTCATAAATAACTATTAAAAATATATTTAAACATGAAATCACTTTAAAACACTATAACTAATATTACTAAACATCCCTAGAAATATCATTGAAAAATACTTTATTTAAATAACACTTATAAACTTTTTAAAGTCTCAAACAACATACTACATCATTTACAGAAGTGTTGTCGAAAGTTTAGAAACACCCACAAAGTGTTTCATTTAGAAAGTGTTGCAGTTTCATACTTTGCCACAAAACCAGTTTTCAACTAGCTATTAATTGGTTTAAAGTCCAATTTTTTTTCAATAAGTACTTTACTTATATTACTTAATAACTATGTAAAGAAATTCCTAAGGATGTTTTCAAAATAATATTAAAAATCATCGAACATAAGACATTTTCCAGGTGCATCTTAGCGACTATTTTGCTTCTAACCTTTACAACTTTATCCTATCATTTCTATAATTTTCCAAACTATTTTCTTGCTGTCCCATACAGTATTATAAGTGTAAAGAACGACTAAGATATATTCTTCCAAAATATATTTGCAATATAACCATTTAACACAAGTTAAAACACAAGGGATTCAAAGTGTACTTATAGCGACTTTTCTCACTTCAAACACATTCAAACACACTTCAACGCCACGCACAACCAAACCAAACATGTAAACACAAAGTCACGGCCATGTTACATGTTGTAGAGGGTAATAGAAGTGATAATATACAATATAGAGTTGTCATTTGTTTTTAAAAGCAGGTATGGTCTAAGATTATAACTTCATTAGTTAATTTCTTAACTTTATATTTATACACAACATACACTACACCAAAACAGTCATTTGGCAACACTTTTTTTTCATTTGGCGACACTTATATGGGTTGCATTTTAGTCTCGCTAATAAGTGTCGCTATCCAATATAAATGTTACTGAAAATAAAAATTTACACTTTTAAATACGGCGACACTTATTTTCGTTGTAAGCCTTGGTTTAATTGAAGTTAATTGAAATATACTAGGGCAAAATTGTAATTGAATAACATATCACGCTTAACCCTATCCACACTTATCCCTGGCCGCATTTTCCCCAAATCGTTTCCCTACTCTCCGTCTGCAACTTAACCCTAAATCTAACTATTTTGCCACTTTTTCCTATCTCGTTCCAAAAATTATCGGATCTACAAATTTCCTCATTCCCTAATCATTCTAAAAAAAACTCAGATCGCCAATTTGCAGCGCCTCCCTAACCGTCGATAACCTAGGTGCCGGTGGTTGGTTCTGCACACGATGAGAAAATAGTGCCGGTGGTTGGTTCGTTGCTTGTTGCACTCTATGCTTGGGAAGCTCGCTGCTTGTGTCAGATCCACGAGGTTGCCTTAGCTATCGATATAGACTATGATGACTAGCAGCGTTGACGACGTCGATATTCGAGCCGTGCTGTCGATTGGAAAGATGGGAGATGCTGATTGTCGGCTTTGTTTGAGATGCCTGCTGCGGACAAAGGTTATCCGTGATCTATATTATTATCGCCTACTCTTTTACTATGCGAGATTGGTCTGGATGGATGAGATTAGATTGCATCTTAATCTAGTGATGTAGATATGCTACAAAGATCTCAGTTGATATGTTAACTTGAAACTGCGAGTTGCCTGAGAGGATGAGGGAACACCGAGTTGAATTGAGTATGCATGATACTGATTCTAATTCCACAACGATAAAATTTGAACGTAGGCAGACGAAAAATACTGATAAAATTAAACATTTGCTAGGCTTCTATCTATTTTGGTATGTGTATTTATAAGTTTATCCCACCTCTCCAAGTATAATAATTACCTGTGTAGTGCAACTCCTTTAAACCAGTAGTTAATATCGTATTAAAAAATTGTGCATCAACATTGATTGAATTATTACTAGGACCAACACTATCAGAATTATATAGGACACAGTTAAAATCCCTACTAAGTAACCAAGGAAGTTTTTGTTATGAGTAATGTTACATTTTCATATGACCGAGTCCCAAAAAATAAGTATTCTTCTTTTGTTATTATCAACCACGTTGAACGAGTATCCCTAGTTGTTTATATTCTACTATTATTTGTAATTTATGTTCAATCAACCCAACATAACTTGGATGTTGTTTGTTTAAATGGTCGTACACATCTTACTACTGCATCTGGAAAGTATCTTTGGTGCTTGCTTTGGCTTGAAGGAGTTGTCTTGTTAGAAATTTTTTGTATGTTGTAACATTAAAATCACACTTTTCTCCAAAGCTGTTCTTATTGTCTTGTTTGGTAGCTTCATACACTATGAACTCTTTCTTGTTATTATTATTATTGTCATGCTGTACTAATGGGGACTATGCATTCATATAAACTTCTGCTACATTGTCTTTACATGTGGGAATATGCTCTAATTGTAAATTTTGTTCAGTTTGCATCTGATAAATAACACCATAGCGTATTAATGTGGGCCGTTGATTGGTGTACATATTCTGTACTTTCTCTAAGTGCATTTCCTCTGTCTGCGAGACTGGATTGGTGGTGCCTATGCGAGAGCATATCTTATACCTTCACTAGTACCTTTTATCCTTCCGTATTTTGCATCCGATAAAGGTAAAAATGAATATACAAATTTCTCATCATCAAATATCAACGTCTGCTGATTGTAGTTGTAACAGGATTGCCGCTACATTATGGGGCATCAAACCTCCTTGATCGATCAATCTACACTGGATGACAACACAAAGACTTTTATTTGGACGTCAATCACCACCAGGAGATACCTGGGTACTCCTGACATCTAGAACTGTCCAATAAGCACCCATTCCTCTATTACTCACCATTATGTTCAAAATTTGTCCAGTGATTTTGACATGGTTTTGCCGATTTGTCGTACGTGTGCCAGCTTCTGCAAAAGGAAATTGCCAGCATTCAATGATGAAGAGGTTCAGTCCGAAAGAAAAGCTGCCATGTCGATGGTAAAAGCCTCTCTGAAATATTTAGCCCAGATTTTTCCCTGGAGTATGAGGTAACCCTATGCTTTAGTATCACACATGTATAGTTTGTACGACAGAACACTACCAATAGCATATTTCTCACTTGCATGATCGATTATTTAACAACACCGATCAATTATTAGAACAAAGCTATGACACTTTCAGATAAATTGCATTTTTTCCTTCATGTATTTGGATCTATCCCTCTTAAACCAAACTTAGGGCCCTAACGTTGGTCCCTGACATCGATTATGGTGTCATTAATCATGGTGTCATTAAGCATAACTTAATTAGTATTTCAATAGAAGTCTGTACAAACTACTATTAACGAATTGTTAACACCATGATAAATTAAATTAGTGGTCAAATACTATACTTTTGCTAACAACATTGTGATTCTATTTTTGTAGAGTTTGAGTAAACAACGAGTGCACAAAACAAGAGAAGAATTGCTTCAAAGAACAGAGAATCTGGGATCGATCCTGGTCTAATCGCGTTGATTAGCAATGGAGAAGATTTGGGCCCAATTGTAAGACATGCATTTGAATCAGGGAAACCCGAAGCTCTTTTACATCAGTTGAGAAACATTGCGAAAAGGAAAGAAACTGAAATTGAAGAATTATGCAAGCTTCATTATGAAGAATTCATACATGCCGTAGATGAGCTCCGTGGCGTGCTAGTAGATGCTGAAGAACTCAAAATCATGCTCTCAAGTGAAAATTTTAAACTACAAGAAGTAGCTAGCTCGCTTCTGTTTAAGTTAGACGAGCTTCTTGAGTTACATACTGTCAAGAAAAATGTCACCCAAGCCTTGCAAAGGTTGAAAATTTGTTTTCAGGTTTCCAATCTATGCCTTAAGTGCAACAAACAAATTTTGGAGGCGAGGTTTCATCCAGCGGTAAAGGCATTACATCTCATAGAGACAGATTATCTAAATAATATACCCGTTAAAGCATTGAAAAAAGTGATTGGGAAACAAATACCAGTTATCAAATCCCATATTGAGAAAAAAGTTACCAATGAGTTCCATGACTGGCTTGTTAGAGTAAGAAGTGCAGCAAGAGACATTGGACAGATGTCCATAGGACAAGCTGCCTCAGCGCGCCAAAAAGATGAGGAAATGCATGCGAAGCAAAGAGAAATGGAGGAGGAGAGTAGGTCTAAAGGTGGAGAAGGCATGTATACTTTAGATATTGAGAAAATCGATGAGGATTCGATTTTAGATTTTGATCTTACTCCTGTTTATCGTGCTCATCATATACATACTATTCTTGGCATCGAAGAAAAATTCCGAGAGTATTATTATACAAATCGGTTAAATCAACTTAATTTAGACCTGCGAATTTCATCAACACAACCTTTTTTGGAATCGCATCAGCCTTTCTTTGCGCAGATAGCTGGATTTTTCATAATAGAGGATCGTGTATTAAGAACAGCTGGTGGATTATTAACTGAAAGTCAAGTAGAGGCTATATGGGATACTGCCGTATCAGAAATGTCATCTACTTTAAAAGATCAATTTTCTCATATGGATACTGCAAGCCATTTACTTTTGATTAAGGATTTTGTTACTCTTTTATGTGCTACTTTGAGGCGATATGGCTATCAAGTTGCCCCTTTGCTTGAAGTTTTAGATGACGACAGAGGTAAATATCATGAATTACTTCTAAATGATTGCAGAAAACAAATATCCGATGTGCTTTCTCATGATTCGTTCGAACAGATGGTAATAAGAAAGGAATATGAATATAACATGAATGTATTGTCTTTTCATCTGCAGTCTTCAGATGAAACACCCATATTTCCATATGTTGCTACTTTCTCTTCTTCGGTGCCTGATTCTTGCCGCATTATAAGATCTTTTATTGATGATTCGGTTAGTTATTTATCTTATGGTGGTCAAATGAATTTTTATGAAGTTGTTATGAAGTATCTAGACAAGCTGTTGATTGATGTTTTGAATGCTTCACTTATGAGCATGATTCACAGTAATGGCATTAATGTTGATCAAGCTATGCAAATTGCAGCAAATATATCCGTTTTCGAGCGTGCATGCGATCTCTTTCTTTGGCAAGTTGCCCAAAGATGTGGTGTTCCGTTACGTTTAGTTGAAAAGGCTAATACAGGTTTAACTGCTAAAGCTGTACTCAAAGCATCACAAAATGCTGCATATAACGCTTTGTTAGACTTGGTAAACACTAAGCTGGATGAAATTATGGTGCACATAAATAATATAAATTGGATAGCAGATGAAGCACCAGAAAATGGAAATGATTATATCAGTGAAGTAGTTAGATTTCTTGATATGCTACTTTCTTCTGCTCCGCAGACTTTACCTTTAGAAGCATTATTTAAACTCATCGCTGGTGCACTTGAGCATGTTTCTGATTCTGTTGTGCTGGCTTTTCTTAACGAGAACGTGAAGAGGTTCATATCAATGGCACTGCAATTTTTAACTTGTAAATGGGAATTTAAATTTGCAGCTGCGCATGGATGATGTGCCAAAGCTATTGAACGAGTACCAACAGCTAATCTCAAGCTCAAGCTGAAGAAGTGTGTTTAAAACAAATACTACCATGTGCCGCGGAAAAATATGTAAGTGTCAGTTTAAAACAAATTTCAACTTATTCCATTGTGTGTTTAGTTTAAATTTGAACTAAACAAATGAAAATTAGGAACATTTCTGATAATGGAATGGTGGGGGATGGCAAAACAAATTATGGGAGCAGTACTGTGAATGGTCGGTGAGTGGTACGTGATACTGTGATGTTGAAGTGGAAGCAGCAGTGGTGGTTCGGAAGTGATGCAGGCTGTGGGTATTTGATGTAGAGAAGAGGGGAATGTTTGATGTTGAATGTTCACTGCAGTGGAGTTTTGTGAAGAAGCAATGGTACAGAGCACTGTCAGTAGGTGGTTGAAGGTGATCAGAGCAGGAATAGGCAGTTGCGTCGAAGACAGTACTATTGTTTGCGGCAGAAGTGGATTGGAGCTATAGTGGTTTGCAAGATGAAGAAGGAAATTGTTCGTTGTAGTTTTGCAGTTTTGCATGTTGAGGAAGATGGGTTGACGTGGGTTGTTTAAATGATAGAAGATGTAGGGGATTGTTGTGTTGAAGTCTGCTTGTTAGAGGAGGTAAGTTGTTAAAGCAGGTGATGGGATCGTTGAAGTTTGATGAGGCTGGAATGGGGTGAGGCAGTATGGACTGGTGGATGTTGGTTTGTGGTTGAAGTGGGTTTGGGGAATTGTGTAACTATGGTGGAAGAAAGTTGCAGTATATAGTGATACAGGAAGAAATGTGGTAGTAAGATGAAATTGGAGGTGAATGAGTGTGTTATGTGCACTGGTATGTAAGTAAGGTAATATGTTAACTGAAATGGATGCTTGTGATATGAAGTGATATGTGCATAGGTGGGTGGTTATGGAAAATTTTGGTTTGATAGCGAGTGGGTTGTGATGTAGATTGAAGTGAATGGCAATTCAGGTGTGAAGTTTGGGAGGAAGAAGCACTGTGGTATGTGGATGAAGTTCGTGAAGAGGCTGCAGGGTGATGGTTTGTTAGTTACTGGAATGGTAACAGAGGCAAGTTTATGTGATTCTTCAGATGGAGGTTTCGTTATATGGCCGGAGTTTCGTATTCGGTATTTGTAGAATTTCACTATGAAATTTACGTTGTCTTTTGTATTCCAATTTGACATTGTTATGAAGTAGTTGATTATGTATTGAATTAACCAACTTAATTATGTATTGTACTTGTTATGTAGTTGACATTGTTATGAAGTAGTTGATTATGAAATTTATGTTGTTATTTGATCATGAATATTGTAAATTTTGGGTTCCTATTGAATGTAGTATAATAATGCATATCATATTAGTTATTAATTGTTTATTAATGTTAAAATAATTGACTATATTGAGAATGAAAATATTTTAGCGTTATAAGCGTTGGCAAATAAAATTTACCAACGCTTATAAGCGTCAGCATAGAAAATTAAACAATGTTGGATGGTTAATTTGCCAACGTTTATAAGCGTTGCTAACTAATATACACCAACGTTTATAAGCGTTGGCGAATACAAACTTCCAACGCTTATAAGCGTTGGGAAACTAAACTCGCCAACGCTTATAAGCGTTGGTAATAAATTGCGATGCCCCTACAGCGACGCTAATAAGCGTTGCTGAAACTGTTTGCGATAGTTATACTCGTTGGGAATCACCTGTTTTGGTGTAGTGATATACCGCAATATGTACAATCAAATAGTGAGTAAAATCACCCCAAAAAAAAGCTAACACAAGCACAAGCCACTTAAAATCACATGAACACTTCCTATCATCATCAACTAGCCAAAGCTTCTATCTTCATCTCAAAAAACCCCTTGGCCATGCTTTCTCCTCCACCTAATGCTCATGGCCCAAACTATGATGCAAATTTTTTCTAACTTCCTTCAACTTTGAGTTGCTTTTCCTAACTCCTAGATCGTTCTAAGACCTTTGCCTAAGTTTGAGAGGGATTGGAGTTCATTTGCTATATTTCCTAGAATTTAAAGAGAGGAAGAAGGAGTATGAAGACTTAAGCTTTTTAAGTTATTTTTGGTAAATGAACTTGTGAACACATGAAGGCTACTTGAATTTAATAGGAGGTTACCAACTCTCTTACCCACCTCCTATAACCTTTCCACCTCATCTTTGACCAAAATTCCTTCTCACCTCTAAAATATCTTCTTCTAATCACTCCACCGATCTTTTTACTATTCAAATTTAGTTAGCCGTAACATAGAAATATTTTTAGTTACTAATTAAGTGCACATTAGTATATTAAGTAGGCACAACAAGCTCGAACAACTTTTACCGAGCAAGAATTCGTTAATGATTTTTGGTCACATTATTGGTATTTCTTCAAACTATTTATTTTTGTAAACATTTTTCAAAAACAAGTTTACCATCATTGGTTATTAATTAAAAGGGGGTTAACAAGGTTATAAAATATATTTAATCATATTAAATTCAAGATTCGAATATTTGAATAATTCAAATAATTAAATATGGAGGGTTCGAAATTTCAAGTCGTTACAGGTATAGCCCTAGCTCTCTTACAAATTTGGGCACATATATTGCCTTCATTGCACTAATACTCAAGGAGATGTACTTAGCCTCTATAGTTGAGTCTGCCATAACTTCTCGTTTGGAACATTTCCAACTTAAAGCTGCTTAATTAAGGTTGAATATGAATTTAAGGTTGACTTACTATATTCAATGTCACTTATGAAGTTTGAGTCCGAACATCCCATCATAAGAGGTTCTTTGTTTCCCAAAACAATTCTCCAATATTTCATAAATACTCGAGAATACTCTTAATCACTATTTAATGGTTTTAACATAGCCTTGATATTCACTTGGTACACCTGGTGTATAATCAAGATCTAATAAATGCCCCATTACTTTAAACATATAAAATTAGTGACAAACACCGTCAAAATTCACTTACATTCAAATATAAGATACTAGAAATGGTGTATCGTTGTTAATATAAACTTAAAAGTCTAAAAGTATAAATAAGAAAGGAAAACTCGTAACAGAATTAAAAAACAATACTTACATTCTTGACAATTAAATATTATGCAAGGTCTAATACATTAAATAACATCATAGTTTTCGATACATTAGCCATCATTAAATCTATAAATAATGTAACCATGATGCAAGAAAAAATTATTGAGTCAACATAAGCTCAAACACTATATCTTCAATCCATCAATCATAAACACAAGCATTATATCAAATTAAAATATGATAACATACATATAATTCAAATATAAAATATGAGTTTAAGTCAGTTGTGGTCAATTGAGTGGTTTTTTAGTGAGAATTACTCACAAATCTCGCTTCCTAAACCACCATCAGAAGGCACCATTCTTGATCCCTCTATCCTAGACCAACGTCTACACTACCTTTGTTGCTTCGCTACACTCACCTTCGTCTTATTCTTTGACCACTCCTTCGTGCTAGTTATTTCCCTCTCTTTTCTACTTGTTGGTTTGGTTTACTTTGGAATTTGAATTTTCTGTTGCAAACCAAAGTGTATGATAGGTTGGTTTTAATATTCTCTACTATTTTTTACCCTATTATGGAATTCATATTTCCCATCCTTATTTCATTTTTTTGCTCAAACCAAATACCGGATCCGCACTTTCTTACCACACTTAATGTAATAACAGGTACCTTAACGGGCCCAATTTCGACAAAAATCGAAACCCAAGTCCATCGAAGCACGGATCGTTGGATTTGGTTCCTTCAAATAAGCATGAGCATTATCAGAGATTGATAGAAGTCTAAACTCATAACGGAAACAATAATAGAATAAGAATACTGACTATGACTACTACCTTGGAATTAATGGTATTTCTTGGATAGAAGATTGTCACATCAGCATCGAGCATGAGAAAAAAGAAGACTCTCCAACAACAAAGCACATCCAGCTCCAGTGACTTGTTCCACTAAATCAATCATGTAGGTTGTAATGAGGAGAGGGTCGGAACAACCTTCTGGTGATTGGAAATATTAACTGTCCATAATATAAACTATACCAATTGGTTTCCATTTAATTGTTATGTCCATTAAGGTTAGCAATTCTAATCTAACCTTGCATCACACACACGATTACTTACTTACCCCTTTCCAAGGTTCAAAATACTAATTAAGCCTTATAACCACCCAATACATCCAAACCCATTTGCCACTTAATACTTCTAAATATGAAGCGGGCTTCTACAAACACTTTTAAAAAGAGAAATGGGCGACTCTGCCATTTAAGACTTTAATCAAGGAAGATCCCATCATTTAAGACCTATTCTCAATGTGGTTTCCTAACAATGTTGTCAGTGGGTCCTAGCTATAAGACCTCTAACCACTATTCAAGGCTTTCGACATTTAATATTCAACTATTACCACATCTATCACCGATAAAATTGTAGTCATGTAATAAAAGTACGCGGGTTACTTAATACCTTTTATTGAAAAGTAGGCAGACACTGGTCATTTAAGATCTTAATTAAGACAGACCCTGCCATTTAAGGCCTATCCACAAGGTGTACTCCTAAATGGTACTATTGTTATTACAGCCTTAGAAATGTGAGAGATTGTACCCAAACACTTAATACTTCCAAGTGGAAAGTAGGCAGACTCTAGTCATTTAAGACCTTAATTAAGGCAGACCCCATCATTTAAGACTTATTTCCAGAAGCATGCTCCTCAATGGTACTATCTAGTTGTCATTGCTTGGAAATCTCATTGGGCGACTTAATACTTCTTTTATAGGAAAGAGGAGGACCCTACATCCACTTAAGACCTCAAACATGAAGCGAATTCTTCCTAAGATATCCACTATCATTCTTAATTATAAATATGGAATCTCGTTAGGTTACTTCTTTTGGTAGGAAGGTGGATCCTTCAGCCACTTAAGACCTCAACACCGAAGTAAACCCTTTTTAGAGACATCCTTGTTTATTTATCTGGAATCCCACTAAGTTACTTAATACTTCCATTTAAGAGAGAGGCGGATCCTTCAGCCACTTAAGACCTATAACCAGAAGAGAACCCTCATGGAGATATCTCTCACCGCTTCTAATTCCAAATTTGGACCATTTAATACTTTCCAATTAATAAAGTAGGCCCAATCTCTCATGTCGTCACGGGTCCTAGGATTAGTGATATCTCACATCAGTAGTAAGTACACCTGACTGCTGGTAGCCTCAAAGTGAAGGGCGGTCTTCCGTCGAGTGAATCTACTGACCTCGCATCACTAACCTACTAAGTCCAATTAACCATCCTAAGTCTTTACTTATATCATCTTAGGTAGAGATCGGACTTAGCTTATTAATTCTATTTTTATTTAAGGCAATAAAATTTATCTTAAATATTTATCTACCCATAAATCCCCGTTTAATGCTCATAAATGTCAATTTGTCCATAAAATCCTAACGAACATTTCCTAAGACATTTATGTATGATTGCTAATTTCAAATCAGTATAATATTCTACATCTATTTCATTTTTATCAGTCCCATTAATCCATTTACCCTAATAAATTATTATTGCAACTCCCATATTTATTACCAATTATTGGAGACAACCTTTTAAATTCTTTTCCCATTAGTTAATTATCCTAATTGCGAATATTATGTGCAAGCATCGTTATTATCTTTTCATTTAATTATTATAAGCGTAACAAATTACGTACAAATATTTACTTTTGTCATATATGTTCCAGTTATATATATCTTCACTTGAATATCCTTTTCCATGTTAAATTGTTGAAATCATATCTAAAAAGATTATCCACTATAATTTTCATAAATTAGTCCAAAAAAAAAATATTTAAATTTAAAAGGTTACATCGTTTGAAATTACAAGGAATAATCATTTATTTTTATTACTGAAATAGATAGTGTAAATTATAATGAATTTATACTTTACACGTATCTATCTCTTTTTATTTGCATCTATTCCTTGTTAAATCAAATGCTGTATTTTTCTTAAAAGGGAAAGAAATCAACTAATTTACAAATATTAAACGAATCTAAATTCCAACAATTCCAAACATAGGAAAGTTTATATTCCATTAAGATTAGGCTAATAATCCAAATTCATAAAATTATTATAAAACCTATTTAAGATCCGGAATAAATTTCATTCAAATCAATATTCAAAATTCATACTTTTGGTACTGATTTCCAAATCAGGTTGTAAACAATTCTAAATCAATTCATAAACAAGAATATATAGACGATATTAATTATATTCAGATTATATACAATTTGTTGCCTACAACTCATATAATATTATTCAATTAGGCATAAAAATCAAATAAACTCCAACGGGATAATTTTCATATTATAACAATCTATAAAGCGATCCAAATCTCCAAATCTGAAGTAGAACCTTTAATTCATCTCCAAATCCTTTTTAATTCAAGAGATATGCATTAAAGGGTATATGCATACATTAAAATTACAGATCTGAGAAGAGAATTGAGATAAAGAGAGAAAATAGATATATATATATATATATATATTACCACAAATACGCATGTGGTTGATTCTCCTCTCTTCTCCTTTTTATTAGATTCCTACTCTTCTCTGATTTGTATGAATATAGATATAAATATCTTATCTTTATAATTTAGAGAGAAAGTGGAGAAGAAGAAATGACAGTGTTTCGCTACTATCTCCTTAAAAATATGAGAAGAGAAGGGAGGGTTGGGATTGAATTTATATGGGCTAGAATCAACCGGAACTGTTAGATTGAAATATATTAAATCCGGACCGTTGCGGCCTAGGTTTATTGTAGCCTCCAAGTTGCCATCGGTCGACCGCCTATGGGTCACCGATCGACCACTGAGGGTCGACTATCCCCAATAATGGGTCGGCCTGTGGGCCCGTGCAATTAATGTAAAAACATTAATTTTTCTTATTTGATTATTTTCGTTTCGAATTCATTTTTCGTTTGGACTTCGATCGCAAAAATCCAAATATGAAAGTTTCTTAGAATTTCACCACGAACGCAATTGTGCAAGTTTCGTGGTCAAATTCTATCGTTTGCACAAATTTCATTTTCGAAGCCTGACTAATTAACTAACTAACCAATTAAATAACTAACGACAAATTACGGGATGTTACATTTTTCCTCCTTTAAAATGAATTTCCTCCCTGAAATTTCACCAATGACTAAGTCATGGTTTTGACTCCTAATTACCCTAAACTACACAACAAATGAGTGTACATCCAATTTTGCAACCAAATGTGCATAAATGCATAGTGTATTACCACATAGAAAATATGTATGCAAAATGATTCTAAATCGGATCCTCCTATATGAATGCATTTCTTTTGAAAAACCTTTGAAATACATGATGCAAACAACCTACATATATACTGGCAGTTCTATATGTATGCAGCTTTTTGAAAAATCTTATCAATAAATATCTCATACTCCTACAAATAGAAGTATGAAGCAACTAATTTTGAATCCACTTCATACCATCCAATAATCTAACGCATCGAAAAGTCACTTCCTAAACTTTACTCCTATGTCGAAAAAAGGAATTTGGATGGAGAATTTAACATTCTTACCATACTATAATCTTCCTATTTCCGTGGTACAATGGAAGTTTCCTCGCTGCCCCAGATTTACTTAAAATTTTCCACGTACAAAGCTCATAAGGAGACTTATTTTCAAGCTCTAAAATGGAATTAAGTCTAAAAATAGAAATGTGTGCATCTCGACAAGGTATGGAAAAAGAAATTCCAAGGCTTAAATAGCTTTTCCCTTATTATTGCTTGCATTTATCGCACCATCGATCCTAATACACCGCTAAATTCGCAAATTCTAACTCTATTTGTCTTCCCTATGCCTAACACGTATTCCTCAAAATTAAAGTTTTCACAAAAATCTTTCTCACTTTTCAAATTTGTACGTCATTTGAAAAATAAAATCCCAAATTATTTAGACGCACATTTTCCCTTGAAATCAAATTTTGAACAAAAACTCTAAAAATAATTTAAAAGCCAAAATAACTAAAACACAAAACACTTTATTTTCTTTTTTTTCGAAAAGTGAACTATTCAAATCAAGGGGAAAATTTTCAAAATATTCTCCTTCTTAAAAATTTTGATAAATCAAGCTGTAATTTGAGCATAGTCGGAAGTCGGTTATGCGCTAAACGCATTAACCAAATTCCAAAATTCTACAACTAACCTATACCCAAAAATTTGACATTTTATTTAAAAACGTCTACACATTTGTTATTAAAAATATTAGCTTTTAAGGAACATGAGCGATGACCCGTGATATCAAAACAGCTTTATCATGTTCTTCGCTAAAATTTTCCAACTATTCTAAACTTCTAGTCTTATATTGCATTTACTGTTAGTTAAGTGTCTTTTTGAGATTCCCATATTTATATTCCTTCTCTACTAAGCATATATAAAGGAGCAGTTTGCATATCCAGAAACAATAACACAAAAATGAATATAAACTCAAAATATCGTCCGTGCCTTTTATAAGAGACAACGAACAGTTTTGCAACCCAACAACCAAAAGGAAAAGGACAAATGCTAGAAACAAAAAGATACAACAATCCTAAATAAAGCACCGCCTACGAACTATGAGAAGGTCTCGCTCCATGGCTGGAGCTTGAGCCATTGCCACGACCGAGGAATGGTCATAGCATGGTGGTTATGCACCCAATCTCACGTCCCTGGTGTTGTTACTTCGTCCTAATCTCTCGGAGCTCTACCTGAACCTGACGGATAACAACAAGCTTAGGACTCAAGTATCCCTCAGCGCCCTGTGTTATCCCTTGCTGTTAGTGCTGCTGCTCAGATGCTAGTACAGGTGGTGCGGCAAGCAGTAAGGGAATATTCATCCTCTTAATGGTGGTCCGGTCGATGGCGGGAGGGACCTTCCTCATTATTGGCTCTCCGCTCAAATATACCTCGTAATGCCTAAACACTCGAGTGAGCAAGTGGAAAAATGGAAAGTGAGTCCTCGGGGTACCAATTCCCTTATCGACCATATGAAGCATCAAAACACGAGCCCAACTAACGGCTACACCACCAATTATAGCATAGGTGACTCTTCACACTAAGCCATAGATAAGGTCAAGGCTTCCCGTCTTCGGAATAATGTTGTGCCGAATGATGAGCATGACGAGGCGGGCAACCAGTCGCAGATTGTCGGTTCTCCAATCACCGACATTTCCAGAAAAGATCCGTTGTAGAATCTCAAGATCAGTCATCTCTATGTCATCCAAATCTGCACCTACTGCAGATATCTCCAAAATCCCAATGAGATCATCATTTGTCATCTCGATCCGAACTCCCTTAACCTCGGACTCAATATAGTTGTTACCATCATCAAAACTCTACGCCATCCGTGCATCGAAAAGACGGACGCAGTGCGGGTAATATTCATGCTCATAAATCTTGAAGCAGGGGATTAGTGCAAGTTCTGCCATGACGAAAAGCTCTTCAAGCCCAAGAGCGGTGAAATATCTAAATTTCACTGATCGGCCATGGAGAAAAATCAAAGTCCTCCATTCCGAGGTAAGTGGCAATCTTCCGCTCGCTCCGGTCAAGCCAAGTGGCTTCTTGCGGAGTGAGGCCGGGATGACGAGAGGAAGAGCCCGCGGTGTGTGGTGGTGCCATAGGCTAAGAGGCGGTTGGAAAAAGGGAGAAAATGGTTTAGATCTGGAGTAGTGCTAGGGCAAGATCTGACGCGCAAGAATTTAGGTGTCGATTGGTGGAGGAATGTAGGAGAGAGGCTTTGATTAAGTGGAGGAAGGAGGAGGTGGAAATGAGTTCGGCTAAAAAAATGAAGAGGAGGAAGAGAGTGAGAGAGGGCACATCGGCTAATGGTTTGGATGTGACTTATAGCCGTGTTCTAGGTTCGAGTGCGGTCCGAATCCACCAGCGGTCGATCGCTATTAGGTCAACCGGTCATCCACTACAGTCGACCGCTAGCCTAGATTTGGGCACAACCTAAACCAGGACCCAATAGGGCCGGCTAAATTAATTAATATTCTAATGACCGTTCTGCACACCATCTTCAGCTTAACCTATCCAAAAAAATTCTGCCTTCCATATGACGGTATCTACCTTACCGTGTAGACCCTTACCTTTGTAAGATTGTGATAGCCTTAGAAAAACTGTTGCGACCAACAACACTTCCAAAAACCCAAAAATATTCCAATTGTATTTCATGCCTACTTCGCATGGAAATATTTCTTCCAATAGCTGGTGGGTACAACAACACTTCAAACTACATACCCCAATAAAGTTGATATCATTTCTATTTTGTCCGTACCTTAAAGAGAAAATATAAAACCCTCGATTTTATAAAGCGAAAAATCAGTGAGCTAAATATTTGCTCCTTTAAACCTGTTTCTAAATAATAGAAACCATTTCATACAAAAACTTCCTTAAAAGTCAAACTTATATATAAATATTTCAGGGTTTCCAAAAACCTTTTTAAAACTCAAATTTCCCAAATTGGAAAACTATTTCCTTACCAAAAAACAAAATCAAGCCTTTACTGATATACATAAATATTTAAGGGTTTAAAGAATTAATCCTTTATAAACAAAAAGTTTCTTAACACGACCAACTTAGTGGTATACGTGTTTCTTTGAAAATTAAAATTTCAAAACTTTCCCAAAACAAAATTTCCAAAATAAATCTTTTGGGAAAAGAAATCCTTTGAAAACCCTTTTTCCAAAATCTAAGGTATTTCCAAAATATTCTTTATAAAAATTCTCTCATGGGTTTTAGACTAAGGAATTGACATTAATTATTCAAATAAAATCCAGTTTGCCATCAAAGTGGTGATCAATGAATGCACCCAAGCGCAAACTTGCCTCCGGACAATTGCGACATACAGACTCTAATTTCCCGCCCATCCGAAATAAATGTGTGTCTCCGACTGGAACTCAAAATCCAAATCACAAGGTAGTTAGAATCTTAACCATCAAGTCAAACACCTCCAGTCTTCGGGATTCAGCCATATGTGATACTCATGCTCTTTATCAACAGCGCTTTACGCATCGCTAGCACTCCGTGGGGTACTTCGGAGTCGGAGTAAAAATCTTAATTCTAAGATATTTCCAACCCATAGTTGCTTTATCCATTCCTTCGGAGCGGGACTGTAACTACTTCTATAATCGGAACTCTTAGAATCTAGCGTAAGAATATAATATTACTAGATAGGAAGGTACAAATACTTTCTCTCAATTTATCCTAATTCCTCTGATCTACTAACCTAGGCTCTGATACCAAATGTAACAACCCGTACCTTAATGGGCCCAAATTTCGACAAAAATCGAAAACCAAGTCCATTAAAGCACAGATCGTTGGATTTGTACCTGCAAATAAGCATGAGCATTATCAAAGATTGATAACTCACAGCGGAAACAACAATCGGATAAGAATACTGACTATGACTACTACCTTGGAATTGATGGTCTTCCTTGAATAACAGATTGTCACATCGGCATCGAGCATGAGAGAAAAGAAGACTCTCCAGTAATAAAGCACATCCAGCTCTAGTGACCTACTCCTCTAAATCTATCCCATAGGTTGTAATGAGGAGGGGGTTAGAACAATGTTCTGGTGACTGAAAATATAAACTGTCCATAACATAAACTCATACCGATTTGTTTCCACTTGATTGTTATGTCCATTAAGGTTAGCAATTCTAATCTAACCTTGCATCGCACACGATTACTTACTTACCCCTTCCCAATGTACAAAATACCAATGAAGCTTATCAACCACCCAATACTTCCAAACCCATTTGCCACTTAATACTTCTAAATATGAAGCGGGCTTCTATAATATTTTTAAAAAGAGAAATAGATGACTCTGCCATTTAAGACCTTAATCAAGGTAGACCATGTCATTTAAGGCATATTCTCGAGGTGGTTTTCTAACAATGTTGTCGATGGTCGGTGGGTCCTAGCTACAAGACCTCTAACACTATTTAGGATTCCGACATTTAATGTCCAACTATTAGTGCATCTACTGCCGATAAAATCGTATTCATGTAATACACAGTAACCAAGCCACATAATACCTTTAATTGGAAAGTAGGCAGACTCTGGTCATTTAAGACCTTAATTAAGGTAGACCCCATTATTTAAGACCTGTCCCCAAGGCATGCACCTAAATGGTACTAGCGTTATTATGGCCTTAGCAATGCGAGTGACTGTACCCAAGCCACTTAATACTTCAAAGTGAAAAATAGGCAAACTTTAGTCATTTAAGACCTTAATTAAGGCATACCTTATTATTTAAGACCTATTTCAGAAGCATGCTCCTCAATGATACTATCTAGCTGTCATTGCTTGGAAATCTCATCGGGCTACTTAATACTTCTTTTATAGGAAAAAGGAGGACCCTACAGTCACTTAAGACCCCAAACCTGAAGCTAACCCTTCCCGAGATATCCACTGTCATTCTTAATTATAAGTATGGAATCTTATTAGTTTACTTCTTTCGGTAGGGAGACGGACCCTTCAGCCACTTAAGACCACAACATTGAAGTAAACCCTTTTTAGAGACATCATCATTTATTTATCTGGAATCTCACTATGTTACTTAATACTTCCATTTAGGAGAGTGGCCGGCCCTTCAACTGCTTAAGACCTCAAACCAGAAGCGAACCCCTATGGAGATACCCCTCATCGCTCCTAATTTCAAATTTGAACCATTTAATACTTTCCAATTAGAAAGCAGGCCCAATCTCTCAGGTCGTCATGGGTCCAAGGATTAGTGATATCTCACATAAGTAGTAAGTACACCCAACTGGTGGTAGCCTCAAAGTAAAGGGCAGTCTTCCGTCGAGTGACTCTATTGACCTCGCATCACTAACCTACTGAGTACACTTAAGCATCCTAAGTCTTTACATATATTATCTTAGGTAGACATTCAACTTAGCTTACTAGTTCCCTTTTTTATTTAAGGCAATAAAATTTACTTTAAATATTTATCTACCCATAAATCCCCATTTAATGCTCATAAATGTAAATTTATCCATAAAATCCTAACGGAGATTTCCTAAGACATTTATGTATGATTAATAATTTAAAATTAGTCACCTTTTATATCTATTCCATTTTTATCAGTCTCATTAATCCATTTACCCTATCAAATTATTGCAACTCCCATATTTATTACCATTTATTGGAGTTACAGTCTTTTAAATTCTTTTCCCACCATTTAATTATCCTAAATGTGAATATTATGTGCAAGCATTGTTATTAGCTTTTTATTTCATTATTATAAGCGCAGTAAATTACGTACAAATATTTACTTTTATCAAATATGTTCTAGTTATATATCTTCACTAGAATATCATTTTCTGTAACGACCCGTATTTTTTACTATTTTAAATTATTAAATTTAATATAATTATTGAACAAAAATGGTTAGAAATAAAAATTTAATGATTTATTAATGTAATTTATTGGATAATTGAATTGTTTAAATTTAATATCGGAAATTGTTTAAATAATTGAATCTTGAATTTAATGCAAATGAAATGATGTCAAAGTTGATTTAAATTTTATTTAAAGAAGAACGAAGATTTTTAACGTTTAAAATTGAATTTAAGATGAATAACTTTATTTTGGAAAATAACTTGTTTTAACTAACGTGTAAAAATAGTCTTTTTGGGCACTGTCATGGATTTCGACGAAACCAGTTTCATCAAATCCGTAATAGTGAATTATTATAAGATTTCAAGTTTCGTAGCGGTCAGACTTATCATTTGGTCGTGCAAGCTTGAAACGCGTAGAAATCAATTAAAGGAATTTAATTAGTATAATTTGATTTTGAAAAGCTACTTTCTGAATATGATAGAATTGGCTTTCGATATATGTTCCATTGTGTTCGGAATAGGGGTATAGCATATAAAACGTCAGGCGGCACGCTTCATTTGGAGTTCGAAAATTTCACGGATGAATAGTGCCGCGGAAATTTTCTATAAATAGCCTTAGATTTCCTTCATTCGGCTAAACCTAACCCTATTACTTCAGCTACCTCCATTTAACGTTTTAATGGCTAAAAATTGCCCATCTTCTCCTCTTGATATCTTCCAATCCACTCAACGAAATCGAATGACTCCAAAAGCAAAGATGGAGAGCACGACGAGCTCTACATGATGTACGGTCGGATCGTCAAATTTATCACGTGGTGGCCGAAATTGACCTCCGTTCGCGTAGATTTTTTTGGGTTTCGCGACTTTGTCGCATGATGTGCGCACGGCGGCGCGTGGAGGCGAGGCGCAGGCGAGAGGCGGTCGACATGGCGAGGTTGGATGGGACTCCGGTCCTCCATGGTGGCGCGCGCATAGGGGAGTTGGTCGCATTCTGGGTTCGTGCGCGACTGAGCGAGCACGCGGCGGCGCTGCGGCGCAATGGTTGGAGGGGCGGCAGCAGCAGTGTGCGGTGGCGGCGGTTCGCCTGGAGCGGCAATGGGCTGGAGGAGATCGGACGTGGGTCCGGTCGAGCGCGCCTGGGGATTTCGTGAACGAGAGGAAGGGAGGTAAAATAATTTTAAAAGTTTAAGTTAATTATTTCGTTAATTAATTTTTAATTATATTCAAATGTTTAAAAACTCATAACTTTTTCATACGGGGTCCGATTCAAGCGAAACAAATCGCGTTGGATTGGTATCGACATCGGTTATGACATGGAGTTGGATTGGAATTTATTTGAAGCTAAAAAAATTCAATTTTAAATAAAGGTGAGTGGTTAATCCCGCTCACGAATACTAAAATATTTTTTATGATAGTTAAATTGAAATCGTGAAGTGATTTATTTTTACTAACTGTTGTTTGGTAATTTAACTGACATTTAAATTGACATATGAATTGAACTGATAGGAATTTAAATTGACGGTTAAATTTAAAATTGAAATTGAATTGCTAGTTAAACACCCAATATCGCTAACTAGTTAACTGTCATGATTTATTGGCTGATTTGGATGTTGTTTATGATGGATGTCTATTTGTTGATGTATTGGATGATTTGTGTGTTTATTTATTTTATATATCCCTGTTATCACCCTGTATATTATTGACAGTATATAAAACTGTAAATTGAATTATTCCAAATAAATTAAGAAATAGGTTGAAATGATATATGCCTATGACACTTTGATTTTGGATTGAAATGGTATATATCTATCCCTGCAATTAAAATTGTAATAAATGATCACTTAGCCATAGGATAGAAAATTATATACGGAGACCGGATTGGTTAAATTTAATGATTTTAAATTCTTAGATTGAATTTATTCAATTTATTTTGTTTTATAAAAATAAAATTGAATTAAAACATGGGAATTAGATTATGTTCGAACTCAAGCTTGAAGTGTTGAAATTGAAATTTGTTTACAGAAATTGTTTAAAGAATTGAATTTGGGAGTTTGAAGTTATAATTGAAACATGATTTGAATTATGGGATTGAATTATTTTAAAGATTTGAATTGTAAATTGAACAATGAGGTTTAATTTGATTTAATTGATTTAAATCGGTAAATTGAAATTGGACTTGAAATTTATATAAATTGAAATGGTTTAAAATAAGATTTGATTTGAAATTTGAACCATTGATTCGAATCGTTGACTTCAATTTGAAGTTGAAATGAAACATTTCGAAATTTAAGTTAATTCGAATTGAAATCGAAATTGAGTTGATTTGAATTTAAATCGAAATTGAGTCCATTGAATTGAAAGATTTGAAATTGAATCCGTTTGATTTGAAATTTGGACTTGAGTCCAGATTTATTGGAAATGGAAAGAAACAGTTTAAATTTGAAACTATTTTCATTATAAACTATTTTACTATAAACTGTTTTAAAATTCATCTTTTTAAAATTTTAAATTATTTAAATTTCCAAATCATTTAATATATAACCTATTTTAATATCTAAACTATTTTACCTATCTTAATTTTTCAAACTATTTTCAAAAATTCAAACTGTTCAAGTTGGGAACTGTTTATATTTAATTCATGGATTAAATACGAATGTGGTAAAAATGAAGTTATAACCTAAGTTTAAATTCGAAATGGAAATTCGAATGAGGTGAGATTTTCATGTGAAAATGGCATATGAAGTAAATATGGTGATTTTGAAATGAAGGATATTTTGAAGTGAATATGATATTTTGATATCAAATATGAATAGTTTTTGAAATGTAAAAGAACCGACCAGTGTGTAAAATGATGTTTGGTTGTTAAAGAGACCGGGGCCTCTTATTGGCATACTCTCTGTCAATATTGGAACCACTTTAACAACTGTGTACGCAGAGGAGACTCCAAAATGAAGTGGTTGGATTTGGTGTACGTTGCTGGATTTGAAGAAAGAGAACGATGATGGATAGCCCCGACACTTGTGTCAATTTGAATTGACTAAAACAGAACGGCTTGATAGGGCCAATGAGGGTAGCAACCTCTAGCAGACATCTGTTCTTCGATTTTATTTTTGGACTCGGTCCATACTATTACTTTTGATGTTGGGTTTGATTGGTGCACCTTGATTTGGGATGACCTACCTTTGACTCGATATGGGATGGATGGACGTGGTGGGCGGTCGTGGCTACGATGCGTTACCACTAGCCCTGCGACCCGAACTGGTAGTATCCTACCTTGGGCATTACCTCACGTGCCTTGTCATACTTTTATCCTTATACGAGACCACTACGAATTTGGTTTAGTGTTGTCGTATCACGACACATCCCTATCCCTTGATGTGCTACTGGAGTGTTATATGCAAACTGTACGTCAATGCTTAAAAACGCATTAAGGGAGATTAATGTAAAGCCTTAACGCTAGGAAAACTATTTATTTTATTGATAAGACATTACATATATAGTGTATTCTACTATATATAGATATTTTGATGGATCCTTAAGAGATGGAAAATCCTATAACATCTCTTAAGTTATTGCACGCACGTTATACACTGGATAGGAGATGTAAAACCCCGTGAACATATCTGACGCTATTACACTCCTGTAATATGTGATATTGATTTGACTTACATAAGAATATTTTAGTTCTGACTCGAGTGTATTGTTTTACTTTATGCTTGGGTCAGCCCTGAGTTTTCAGTGCATTGAAGATCATTTATTCTGGAGAACGAAGATGAAGATTTGGTATATTATATTACTAGTATTATTCCCCTGCGTCATGTTATTCTGTTGCATTGTTTTATTTTGTCTCTGTTGTATGTATAACTCTGATAGATGTTGTAAAATTTTAATCAAATGTGTAGTATAAACAGCTTCATGAACTGTTTATTTGATAATTATATTTTGTCATTCCGCTGTGAGATTCTATGTTTGTTTTTTTTTCTTATTCTTCTTAATTAACCCCATTGATAATCCATGTTTCAGATTGTTTTGAGTTGGACATGTGTGGTTTATTGTCGACTTGAACCTTCCAAAATGTGGGTCATCACATTTTCCATATTAAATTGTTGGAATCATATCTAAAAAGATTATCCGCTATAATTTCCATAAATTAGTCCAAAACAAAAGATTTAACTTTGAAAGGTTACATCGTTTGAAATTACAAGGATAATCATTTCTTTTTATTACTGAAATAGATAGTGTAAATTGTAATGAATTCATACTTTACACGTCTCTTTCTCTTTTTATTTGCATCTATTCCTTGTTAGATCAAACGTTGTATTTTTCTTAAAAGGGGAAGAAATCAACTAATTTACAAATATTAAACGGATCTAAATTCCAACAATTCCAAACATAGAAATGTTTATATTACAATAAAATTAGATTAATAATCCAAATTCATAAAATTATTATACAGCTATTTCAGATCTGGAATAAATTTCATTCAAATCAATATTCTAAATTCATACTTTTGGGACTGATTTTCAGATCATGTTGTAAACAATTCTAAAATCAATTCATGAATAAGAATATGTAGGCAATATTTATTATATTCGGATTATATTCAATTTGTTGCCTACAACTCATATACAATTATCCAATTAGGCATAAAAATCAAATAAACACCAACGGAATAATTTTCATATTATAATAATCTATAAAATTTCCCACTCACCTTTTAAAAGCAATCCAAATCTCTAGATTTGAAGTAGAACCTTTAATTCATCTCCAAATCATTTTTAATCCAAGATATATGTATAAAAGGGTATATACATACATTAGAATTACAGATCTGAGAAGATTTGGGATATGAAGAGAAAATAGATACAAGCATATATAAATATATAAATTACCTCAAATACGCATATGGTTGATTCTCTTCTCATTTTTATTAGATTCTACTCTTCTCCGATTTGTGTGGATATAGATACAAATATCTTATCTTTATAATTTAGAAAGAAAGTAGAGAAGAAGAAATGACAGAGCTTTGCCACTATCTCCATAAAAATTTGAGAAAAGAAGGGAGAGCTAGGCTTGAATTTATAGGCACTAGAATCAAGGAAAACCGTTGGATCAAAATATATTAAATCCGGGTCATTGCGACCCAGGTTTATTGCAACCGCCAGATCGCCACTGGTCGACCATCTATGGGTCACCGGTCAACAGCTGGGGGTCGACCGTCCCCAATAATAGGTCGGACTGTGGGCCCGGGCAATTAGTATAAAAACGTTAATATTTCTTATTTAATTATTTTTGTTCCGAATTTGTTTTTCGTCCGTAACTTCTTCGTTTGGACTCCAATCGCAAAACTCCAAATATGAAAGTTGCTCAGAATTTCATCACTCATGCAACGGTGCAAGTTTCATAGTCAAATTCCATCGTTTGCACAAATTCTTTTTTCAGAGCCTAAATAATTAACTAACTAATTAAATAACTAACGCCAAATTACGAGGTGTTACACTTAACCTGCTTTCTCCTTCCCTAACCCACTCTAATAAGGTTTTGGCATGTTGGTTTCAACTCACATATTCTTGTACTCGACCCAATAGCTTTGTTAAGCCCCTTCTTAAGCTTATGTCTTGCTAGACAACTGTGGTCATTTATTAATTATATATTGCATGTTCCATGGTTATTATACTAGTTCAGCCTCATACTCCTGTTTAAACTTCCATTTCTAGTCACCTATAGATCGTCGAACATGTCTATCAAGTTTTGATCCACCTCTTAACTAGCTCTATTTGTCTCTAAACTTCCTGTTTGCCACCATATTCTTGCTCAGCTCATCTTTTCCTTACAAGCTTAAAAATTCTACTCTTTGTCCACCAAGGCAACCTTGCTCCTACATAGTGGACTTTAGGGCAATTGTTGTGCACATTTTCCTTCTAAAAAGTACTCTACATTGAGGTTCGAAAAATCGAAATTCAAGCCTCACCAAGGAGATCACAGAACCCATTCCCTAAATTCCCAAAGCCTTTATAGAACTAGCACATTCTATTATATCGATTCCATTCTAGGGAGGACATCATAATCCTTCCCCGCTCCTCACTGGAACTAGCCCTACACCACCTTCAAGAAATCCAAAGAACTCATATGTTTAAGTACTTAACGACCAATGGCTAAAATCCACACTCAATAGCTCTCTAACAATTCCAATCTTTTGCCAATCCGAAGCCTTTCCCGACCAAAGGCTTGCCTCACTTTTCTACACTCCTCAAATCATATTCTATCACTTACTTTCTCCTAGTATTCATATTTATTTCCTCCTTTCTTCTTCTCCAAATATTGTCTTCTTCTTAAA
This sequence comes from Allium fistulosum, assembly GCA_030737815.1. Classification (NCBI taxonomy): domain Eukaryota; kingdom Viridiplantae; phylum Streptophyta; class Magnoliopsida; order Asparagales; family Amaryllidaceae; genus Allium; species Allium fistulosum. The sequence goes on from CM060906.1 coordinate 77,320,185, forward strand.
GACTTTGCTTATCTACAATTGCACTAGAAGACAACATACGTTAAATCCTACTCCTCGTCATAGCTATCCTGCAACTATTACAGAGTTGGTAAACTACTTTTCATGCTACTCTATACACTATATCACTACTTTATCATTTGTAGCAAACTGCTTACTCGCTTTGGCGAAGCTTTCCTCATTCTAAGTAGGGAGCGTACTACCTCAATGTAGATAGTTGCTCTCTACATTGGTTATCCCCTGTACTTTCAACTTTAACTTCCATGTCATCGCATCTATTTATTTGGTTTGCATATAAAAGCCTCAATGCAACATGGAGAGGAATTTCACTTTTTAGTCCTTTTATCTCATTTGCACCCTTACCCTACCATCTTACATCTTCATTCTTCTTCCTCCTAACAAAGGATTTAAGCACTATTAATGGTAGAAATTGTGAAAATGGCATTTTATGTAGCAACTCTTGCACTTCTCCATTATAAAGTAGCAGAATACAATAACTTGATGACATAGGCATGCTAGCCTGAGAAAATTTCTTTATTTTTGTGTATTTACTTTTATGCGCTTCTTTTACTGGTATTTACATGTTATATTCTATTGTATTATCTTCACCGTCTTAATTTTTTGTACTTCCTACTGCTGTTTCGTATCGATCTTATTAATTTTGTTAGTAACATCTTGTTATTTCTTTTACTCATCGGTAACTCCATGCTAATCCATTTAGAAACAACCCCAATTCCAAATTGATCAAATATCCTTTTTATGCACTCCCACTTACAAGGTTCTTCAAACTTCTATCCCATATTTTGGGTTGCTGGTGTGAAATCTTCATCCAACAATAAACATATGCTCTTTCCACCTCCATTGTCCTCACAATCCATATTTATTTCCCATCAATATTGTAGTATTAAGAAGTTCTAGATTAAACGAATTTTTTTGGAGATGACATTCTTATATTATAGATCATCTTTATAAAATTTTGTATCATTAGAAAAAATTAACACTTTTAAGACCATAACTGAACTTGAGCACGCAAAACTATCTTTTCAAAAAGTTAGCCCATATTAATATTTCTTGATACCAAGTACTCGATGGAAGGATTTCGAAAAAAAAGAAAGAGGAAAATCGCCTTGTATACATACATGGGTGTATATAACATAGCCCTACATGGTAACCTAGTGGTAAGATGTGAAATTTGACGATGAGAGATTTTGCTAAAAATTTAGGCTTCAAGTTTCAAGGTGGCTATATCGATAACTCATAAGGGGTATAAATCCTTACCTTAAATATATACATGTAAAATCAATTTAATTTTATGGAAATTAGTCGCACATTGTTATTGTTACAAAAACTGTTAGAGGTAAATTTTGATGCAAAGTCAACCTTATTAAATGAAGGTAGTAATTATGAGTATTGCAACAATGGAGTCCAATCAAAGATGAAACTTGGAAGGTAGTGCAATTATTTATGGTCGAGGATCACACAAGGTCACCATCAAAGAAAAATGCTTTGACGTTGGGCCACCCGTGGATGTAAGCTATATTTATTTCAATAGAAGAAACTAAAAATATATTGTAGCGATAGCTAAATTAACAACCGCATACGCAACTAAATGGTCAAACATGTGTGCAAACCTTAGAAGTGCATTCCATGGAAAAAGAGTCGAAGGTTGAACAAATGTACGCCAAGAATACTTGGTTACGTCGCAACTTTTTTAATTTTTCTTATCTTTTTTTTTTTTTACATTTTTGGTTTTATCGTAAAACAACGATCGCGTATTTTACAATGCAATTTGTTATGCATGTATTTCAACTTTAATAGTGTTGCCGAAAAAGAAAAGAAGGTTTATTGACGGTGTAAATATTTTGCAATACAACAACAAATATTTATGCTACAACTGCAAATAATTGCACTAAAGAAAAATAGTAACATTCAATCACATAACAATTCGAGTGTATTTGATTCAACATTTGACATTTATTATATGTTCAAAGTATATTAGATTTAATAATGGTCAAAGGGAAAGCTGCAAATTCTAATTTAGCATCATTTTGAAAAAAATTATAAGTATACTAAAATGAACTTTGGCTTTCATTATTTTATGAAAATGTACGGTTAGGTTTATATTATTATTTTTGTTTTAAATCTTATGCAACTGTCATTATTAATTTCCAACCATGGAGAAAATCAAAATCCAACCAAAATCTCCTCAAAACTTCCCGAAACATCAAATTTAGTTAGACTGCCTGATCCTCAAATCAGTAAACTGTCAGGAGGTGTCATCATAGATGATGAAGGTTTTCAGTTAGTCCAAAGCAAAGTCGGCAATAAGAGGAATATTAAGAAATGAAATCAGGAAGTGCCGCTGACTCAGTTCAGCAAAATGTCTTAGAATTCAGAAACAATACTCCACGCAGTACTGAAATGCGAAAGAATGAAATCATTGTCAAAAGGAGTGCACCGGTCATTTCACTGAACTGTATGCAGGGTAAGAAAACGTGGGTTGACATTGTTGTAGAGGAGCCAATTGAAGATGATTGCAATCTTGAATACATTGCACCGATCAAGATAAATGGCACAAAGTATGGTATTGTTAAAGAAGAAATCTGTAAAAGAACTAAAGAGTATTGGAACAATTTAGTTCTGGCTAATGTTGTGGGTGCAAAGCCATATTTTGTGTATTTTAAAACGTATATCCAAAGAGTATGGAAACCAATCGGTGAATTTGGAATGTATCCAAGGGAGAACAGTTTTTTTGTTATCATTTTTAATGAATCCAAAGTTATCGACAACGTTATCAAAAATGGACCATACTTTTATGACGGTAGGCTCATTATCTTGAGGAGGCGGTCTAGTTCTTTAAAGTTGGACAAGGTCCTACTAACAACAATGCCGATATGGATAAGATTACCCAGTGTAAATCCGATGTTATGGGACAAAGAGGCATTCAGCGTCATGGCTAGTATCAGCGGAAAACCCATAAAACTTGATGCACCTATAGCCTCAAAAACGAGATTGAATTATGCTTGCATTCTAGTGGAGTTGACTGCAGAATCAAAATTGCCAAATAAATCATTCTTAACAATGTATGATGGCGAAAACATAACTCAAAGGGTCGAGTGTGAATGAATCCCTCCAAAATGTGATGTTTGTATATGTTTTAAACACACAAAGGAACAATGCAGCACGAAGAAAGCTTGGGTACCAAAAAGCAATAACCAAAACAATCAAGAAACTGCGAAGAATAGTAGTAAATCTGGTGAAGAGGATCCAGCATACTGCAAAGTAACCAAGAAACAAATGAAAGTGGTCAATTCAATAAAGAAGAAATCATCACTAATAACACAAACTATCAGAAGGGTAATAATAAAAATCAAGACAATTCTGAAAACCAACTCCCTGAAGCAAATGTTCAGATTATTGTTAAAGAAATAATGCAAGATGTTGAGGAAAACAATCAAGAAGCACAAAAAACGGTAACTCAGGGCAGAGAAAAGGGGTTTAAAAATAATAATACGGGTCTTTGAATCTGGAAAACCCCAAATTCCATATCCATGTTTAGATACAGATACAGATTACACAAATGATGACGTTACAAATGTGAATGTTAGTGCTAATGAAGCAGTAATCATGGAAATTGTTCCTCAATCTGAAAATGCTACAAGATCTGAGGACGTGTCAGGCATCAACTCAGAACTGCCTCGCAATTCAGATTAAAGAGCGAATAGTGCCGATGAAGCAGAAACCATGGACATTGTGCCTCAAACTGAAAATGCTGCAAGATCTGAGGATAGGTCAGGCATCAACTCAGAACTGCTTCGCAATTTAGATCAAAGGGTGAATAATCCACTACAGAATACAAGAAGCAGAGGGGTTAGAGACAAAGCCAAAACAAACAAAAATATATTGTAGTAAACCCAGAGTGGGATGATCTTGCAAGTAAGCTTAAAGATAAAGGGGTGGCATTCAAAAGGAGAGGTAAGAATACTTCAGGATCGGGTATGAGTAAAAGTTTGTCTTTTTAATTCATCATTATTAGATTGTCCATTACTGCATGGAATGTAAGGGGAATGAATTCCCGATCTAGACAATCCGACATCCTAGAGTAATTAAGAGAATATAAACCAACTATAGTAACTCTAATTGAAGATAAGATGAATGATTTAAATACTGAAAGGTTTTGTTATAAATTAGCTAGGAATTGGAAATATATACACAATAACGAGTGTGGGGGTAATAGAAGAATATTACTGTTATGAGACTCGGATATTTGGACAGTTAATTATATAGATAAAAACATTCACTTTATTGATAGCAATTTCAATAATGTAGGTGGGCTGTTAATTCAAATAACTAGTATATATGGAAGTAATTTTGAGAAGGAGAGAGAAGAATTGTGGAACAAACTTAAAAATATGAATAGAAAATATAATATACCATGGTTATTAATGGGGGATTTCAACACTGTAATGCATTTCAATAAAAATAGTAAGGGTAAGAGTATTCCACAAAGTAAATTGGATAAGGTTAATAAATTTTTGGTTGAATCAGGTTTAATAGTGTAACGACCCGATATTTTCAACCATTCGCATCCATTATAAGTGTATAGGTAGACACTCATGCCGGAGTTGAATTGCTCAAAATACCGCGTTGTAATTAAAATTTGGCAAATCTCAGAATATACAGTAAATAAATATAATCACAGATCACAGACATAGAGTAAAATAATGCAGCGGAAGTAAAAGAAATAGTAGTTCATGAAGCTACTATCTAAATATGTCAGAGTTACATAAGATACAACAGAAGAAATAGAGTACAACAAAAGTCTCAATAAAATAACCAAGTACAAGCTGAGTAGAACAACGGAACTGAAATAGATAGGACAAGACAAGCAGATAATCTCCAGCGATTCAAATCTCCAAGCGAGTGGAAATCCAAATCTGTGAATAACTCAGGCTGACCCGAGCGTAAAGCAAAACACAAAACACTCGAGTCAGGACAATATATACTTATATAATGTAAACCAACTCAAGCGAACTGTAATAAGGGTACAAGTAACTTAGAAGATGCTTGGGACCGCCCATCCTCTAAGGATCCGTTAAAATATCTACTATGTAGTAATATTCAATACTATAATAGTGTCTAAATAAGTAAAGTATAATCATATAGAAAATAGCGTTAAGGGGATGGAGAACCTTAACGCAGTCGGATCTTAAAATCATAATCGTAGTAAAGCTCGATATGGTAGGTGACACGGCACAACTAGGCAATGCCATGGTAGATATACCAATTACGCACACGGACTGATGGATACGCATAGCAGCCACTACCGTTCCACCTCGAACAACACTCCCAAATCGGAGGATGGCCATCTAATCAATCACAAGTAAGAGTATAATATCGAAGAAATGTGTTCGAGAAGAGGTGCTACCTCACTGGTCCGAGATCGCTCCTGTTTTAGCCACCTTATGCCAACTCACGGGAGTTGGGTCCACGTAACATACCTTAAGAACGTCGCCACCATCCTACTTCATTCTGGAATCTCCACCGCGTACACGGTTGCCAAAGTGGTTTTCGGTAAGACAGAGAGTATGTCCATATCTGATCCCGGTCTCTTTAACAACCCAACGTTATTATAACCCGTGGTTATAAGTTTAAAAACAGTTTATACTTCAAAGTAGAATATCATTTCAAATCCAAATCTTTATCAAAATAAAGATTAAATCAATTCCAAACCATTTCCATATTTTTAAAATATCATATCATTTCAAAACTTCATTTCAAATCATTTTAATATTCCAAATATCATTTGAGTTCAAATCTAAATATTCAACTTTAAATACCTTTTAAATTTAAAGGTATACTTCATTTATTATCATTTCAAATCACCTTTTAAATAGTTTATATTCCAATCAAATAATTCATTTAAACCTTTTAAAAGTGTAATTATTATATTTTCAAATCAAGTATTCAATTTCCAAAGTTTCAAACCATTCTGAGTTCGTTTACTAAGTCAAAAACCCTAATTATTAAAATTTCAGCATTTCACAGCATTTAAAAACAACTGCTATAGGTTATATTTGAAAACATTTTTAATTCAACAAAGACAGCACTTAAAACTGCTGTTAAAACTCAGTTTTAGTTGAATTATAGTTCAAAACAGAAAAGACAGCATTTCAGAAGTGCTGCGGTAGTTCAGATTTCAAAACAAGGGTTAAATTTGGTTTCAGCAAAGACTGCAGACCATTATAGCATTTCCAGAGAATGCTATAATAGGCCTGAGTTCAATATTAGCCTATAAGTTCAATTACAGCAACTACAGCATTTCAGAAATGCTGTAATAGCTCTTTTTACACAATTTTAGTTCAAAACAGAATCTATAGCATTTCTGAATGCTATTAAAAGTAAATTTCAGGTGTTAGTGTATTTCCAGCAATTAAATAACTTTAATTTAAAACACATAAACATTTTAAAAATCATATTTTAACATTTAAAATGTTCATTTACATATCATTTAACATATATCTTTTTCACAATAAATTTCTTATAATTAAATCCAATTTTCAACAATTTACTTAATAAGTTTAAGTGTAAAAGTTCCAATTCTTCACATTTCAACAAATAGACTTAACACTTCAAATTTAAATTACCATTTCACAATTTAACAAAATTTCCAATTTTATTTAATTAACTTAAACCTTTAATTAAAACCAAATTTCACATTTCTTAGTCAAGTTATATTTTAAAAGATCACTTTTAAACATTCATTTATTTAACCACTTAAATTCATAGAAAAATTAATAATACTTTAATAAATCACTTAAATTCAAATTTAATCAAATTATCATATTTACCATTTCCAAATAAAATTTAATATCCATTTTATTTATATAACTTAAATATCATTTTTAACCAAAATTCCAAATTTCCAACTTAAGTTATATTTCAAAAATCCAGTTAAACCTTCATTAATTACATTTTTAACATATAGAAAAATCATAATTTCTTTATTTTAAAACATTTCAAAATCAATCTAAATCAAATTTCATAAATTTATAATTTTTAAATTACTTAAAAATATCCAAAGCACTTTATAAAATAACCACGGGTCTGTATATAATTTTCTAACCTAGGTCAAGTGATACGGATATGTATCATTTCAATCCGCAGTTAAAAAAAGAAAAATCCGGGTTCTATCATTTCAAACCCGCAATCCCAAGTTAAAATAAATTAAATAAAAATCGTTCAGGCCTATCATTTCAGCCCATAACGATTTTTCCCTATTCTAAAGTCCGTTCGGGTATGTATCATTTCAACCCATAGTGATTCTAGTCTACAGGGAACTTGCAATGGTGATAACAGATATAAATAACAGAATAACATTAAATAACAGTAACATATGATATAACAGGTGTAATAACAGGTGTGAACATCATATGATAATAATATAAGCATATATAACATGATAATATATTTCTACAGATTCGCAGGGTGTCAATTTACTTGTTATATAGGTACATATTGTCAAATAACTGTAACGACCCGATATTTTCAACCATTCGCATCCATTATAAGTGTATAGGTAGACACTCATGCCGGAGTTGAATTGCTCAAAATACCGCGTTGTAATTAAAATTTAGCAAATCTCAGAATATACAGTAAATAAATATAATCACAGATCACAGACAGAGGTGGGGAGGGGTGTGTTGTGGTCAGGTCAGGGAGGTGGTGGTGGCTATGGTGGTGGTTTGGGTGGTGGTTGAGGTGGGTGAGCATGTAGAGGTCAATAAACATGGTTTTTAGGCATCTAGGTTGAAATTTGGGGGGTTTTACCATCAAAATGGTTCGGCTATGGTCAGATCTGGTGGAGTGGGGGCTGGTGGTGGTCGGGAAGAGATGGAAGGAGGTGGTGGCAGAGGAATAGGGGTAGAGGCCGATCTCAATCAGGGAAGAAGGCAAGCAAAATAGCATAGAAAAAGAAGAAAAGTAGGAAGAAAGAGATGGAGGTCATTACCTAATTTTCTCTAGCCGTGAGAAACAATTGAAGATGGGATATTTTTTTTTTTACGTGAATGCCAAATGAGATGACGGCTACACTAGGGTTTTACATGGCTAGGCAATTAATTTTGAGGAGTTAAAGGAATTAAAGGATTTGGTAAATAAAAGGGCTTCCGTTTCAAAGCGTTACACAACCCTTCACATTTCTTTCCTTATAAATCTTTATATAAACAAAATATTTCAGAAAAATACTATACAAACCGAAACTAAGTAAAGATATAAGAAAATAAATAATAAAATTTAAAGAAATTAGAAAAAATAATAAAAGAAATTGCTTAAAATACAAAACAGTGTCCAGAAATTACAAATAAATCACCATTGACTTTGGAAAATTATTAACTTTAATTTAAAAATATTCTAAAACAAAATTTGAAATAAAAATGACTTTTAAAACATTTTCAAATTGAAATAAATAATTAAATTCAGAGAAAATAGCAAAAGAATTGAAGAAATTGTTTAAAAATAGCAGACAGGACATGAAAATTTCACATAAATTACCATTGACTCTAGAAAAATGTCTACTTCACTTTAAAAATAATAAAAGACAAAAATATACATAAAATAACATATTAACACATATTAAAATAAAATATGACAAAGAAAATAAAATTTATAAAATTTAAAATAGGCAAAAATGCACAATAAAACAAATTATACTAAAAATTGAAATGTACATAACTTTTACATTTTAACTCCGTTTTCAACGAAACGAAAAGTAGTGTTCAAGTTATTAAATCTATTTTCATAATAAAAGATAAAATTTATAATTTCAAACTATTTAAAATTTAAACTTAAAAGTCAAAGTTTGACTATTGACCAAAATTAACATTTTCAGGAAATATTAAATTTAGTCATATTTGGAATTCTAATCCACATCAAAGTCAAAGTTTATATTTAAAATAACAAAATTTATTCTTTTTCATAAATAAAGCTTTTGAATCTGGAAAAAATCAATTTAAGAATAATTAGTAAAATATAGGGTTGTTACAAATAGAGTCAATTATTAATGGAAACAAATACACTTGGAGATCATGATTAGGTAGAAACACACATTGTAAATTGGATAGGTTACTAATAAATAGAGCATTTGATAATAAATTTCCTAATTTTATCTGTAAAACTTTAGAGCAAAATACTAGTGATCATACCCCATTTTGATAAAATTGTTTCAAAATGAAGAGATAGAAAATGAGAATATTGGTATACCTTTCAGATTCAAAAATAGTTAGGCCGTTGATAAAGAATACAAAGAAATTTTTGAAAACCATTTAAAATTTTCATGTAAAGGAACTGAACAATTTCAATTTAATAAATTTTTGAAAAATAAAAAATAGTATCTCAAACTGGAATAAGAATAAAAGAGCAAACAAAGAGTATATAAATGAACTAAGAAAAGAAGAAAAATATTTACAAGACTTAATAGATAATAACCCAAATGATGTAGATAATGTTAAAAATTTGTTGGCAATCAAAACGAATTATCAAAAGAATTGTACATAAATGCAATGAATTTAAAACAGAAAGCAAAAATAGATTGGTTAGTGCAAGGGATGATTGTACAAAAATGCGAGAATGAATAGTAGAAAACATATTAATAATATTGGAAATATTTTTGATAAAGATGGTAAATCTACTAATAGATATAAAGAAATAACTACGGAAGCAATAAATTACTTCACAGGGTTATATAATGCTGAAGTAGGTGATATTCAAATGCCTAAAGTAATATGCAAAGCAAAACTAAAGCCTAATGTGGAAGAAGTATTATAAGCACCCATAGAAGAGAATGAAATTAAATTTATTGTTTTCAATTCTGGGATAATAAAAGTCTAGGACCAGATGATTTCAATGCCAAACTTTATAAAACACATTGGGAGAAAATTAAAGACAGAATTTCAAAAATAGTAAATGAATTCATTGGGGAAGGGAAAATCCTTAAAAGTATAAATCATACCTTCGTCATTTTAATACCAAAGAAAAGAAATCCTTCAAATTTAGGGGATTATAGACCTATCTCATGTTGTAATTTTATTTATAAAATCATTGCAGCAGTTTTGAGTAATAGAATGAAAGACTTTTACCATTTTTAATTTCTAAAAATCAAAGTGCCTTCAAACCTGGAAGATTAATATACGAGAATTCATTACTATGAAAAGGTGAGAAATTTCAATAGCAAATCAGGGAACAATGTATGTTTAAAAATAGATTTACAAAAAGCATATAATGGGGTGAATAGAAAATTTATACATTATATGATGAATTAATATGGGTTTTCCCAAAAAATTGTGATCTTATTTAAGAATGTATTAATACACCGACTTTCTCCATATTAATACAAGGAAAACCAATGGGATTCATTCAAAGTACTAGGGGTAAGGCAAGGTGATCCATTGTCACCTTATTTGTTTACAATGGTAATGGAATATTTTACTATCTTATTTGACATAGAGATATTAAAAGGCAATATAAATCCAATGAGTAAAATTCAACCAACTATTACTCATTTAATATATGTCGATGACTTGATGTTGTTTATCAAGTCAGATTATTTCAATGCCTATGCTACTAAAAGTGTTTTTGAGTGTTTAAATAAGTATGCAGGACTGCAGATAAATAAATTCAAAAGTGAAGCATACTTTAGCAAGCAAAGCAGAGATAGAGAAGTAATACTGCAAACATTAAGCATATCAAAAGGAACATTACCAATCAAATATCCGGGGTATCACCATCAGTGAATCAGATAAAAGACAATGACTGTGCGGTGCTGATGAAAAAATACAAGAGAAGATGGAAACATGGTCAACCAAATTACTCTCTATAGAAGGAAGAGCAGAGTTCTTAAAGACTGTCATATATGCAATTATTTTGTATTGGCTTCAGACTTATCATATTCCTGCAGCAGCAGTAAAAAATATAGAGAGGAGATGCGCAGAATTTTTATGGAAGGGAAATTATCATGAGATGTCATGAGTAAAAGTATGCAAACCCAAAAAAGAAGATGGAATTGGGTTAAGAAACATTGCAAATTTAAGTCAAACATGTCTTTTAAACTTTTTTGGAGATTTTTAGATAGTGAGTCTACGTGGGAGAGATGGATGAAAAATAAATATCTTAAAAAGACCAACTTTTAGAATTCCATGTTAAAAAGCAGTCAGTCCAATGCTTGGAAGCAAATTCTGAATTGTAGAAATATGGGTAGCGGTTTTTAGAAATACATTTCAAAAATGGAAGAGAAACAAGTCTATAGTTCGACCAATGGTATAATCATCAAAAAGAGTGGATTGGAATAATTTAATAAGTTTGGGAAACATTGATGCTACCGTTTCAGCAGTTATCAACAATGAAGAATGACAACCATGGCTACATCCAATTACCAGTCCACATAAAGATGAAATTAGTAATATACCATTAGAAATTAATTCAGACAAGGACTATTGGAAGTAGTTAGCTAGCGGTAATTGTTAAGTTCTCTTTTTAAAAAAAACATGAGAGATTATCAAAGATAAGTGTCAAGCAGCAGAGTGGCATGAATGTATTTGGAATAAATCAAACCATCCTAAGATGACATTCTGCACTTACTTTGCAATTGACAATAAACTTCCAACAAGGGACATAACAAGTAAATGGGGTAAAACAGATATTACTACTTGCCCTTTATGTGAAGTATTTCCATAATCAAGTGAGCATCTATTTTTTGAATGTATATATTCTCAATATCTTTCAAATGCGGCAAAAACTAAGTTGGGGTTAAAGCAAAGCAACATCATGTCATTAAAGGAAGCATCAAACTACATCAATAAAGCTTTTAGTTCTAAATCAAAGGGAAGAGAATATGCAAGCACTATCACGACAACAGTAACCTACCATATATGAAAAGAGCGTCATAGTAGAGTTCATAACAGTAAAGCAACTGCTAAAGAGCAGAAGTGGATACTGGTTGAAACAGAAAGCAACATTCTATTTAGCAGATCGAAAAAGAGGAAGAAAGAGCAAAACAGAGTTGTTCACTTATATAAACTGGGATATTGAAGCTGGCAACAAGCAGGTTGAAAGATACCTTCATCAACCGAGAGCCTCTTATCATACAAAAAGCAATGTTAACAGCATGATTGTTGATGAATTTGAGGCGGATAGTAACCGTAGTGACTTAGGTTAATTGTAACAACCGCAATCCAATGACGACAAATAATCATCTCAAAGATGGCCAGAATGAGCTAAGATTACCAAATCTAGATCGTAATGACTCTAGATCTGATAATATTCTTATATTTGGAAAAACAGTGGACAACTATGGGATTTAGGTGGAGGATTCAATGATTGTCTCTCATACTAGAAAAGAAAGTAGACGAGCAAAAGTCGAAGTAAGATGAACCGAGGAACAACAGAAGTTAGCGACGGTAGAATGAAAGAAACCCAGGGTTGAATGCATTTTGTTGTAATAAAAAACGGGTCTGGTAATGTATACCCGTTTGTTTGAGGTAGATGGGCTTGGGCATTGTAATTTTAAATTAATTTCAAAAAAATAAAAGAACTTATTTTTGTTTTATTTATTCAATAGAGACCTAAACCAAAATACTGTAAACGTCTATCGCCATCACGATGAAGTTTGAGTGATAGTTGTATCAACACCGTTAGTGATGAATTCAACTTGTTTACTAGGCGACAAACAAAACTACGTAAAGTAAACATCTATTTCCATAATAACAGGATAGTGGTGTAGAAAAGACCAAACAGATAATACTATAACGAATGTTTTTTAAACATGTTCCTTACGCCAGATAACCCTAATTTTACACTCTGGAACGTCAGCTAAACATCAAACAAGATAGCATTGTCTTCGGTATTTAAAATTGCTTGTCAAATTTCTGCTGAACAAACACAATCAGCCCAGACTTAGCTAAAGGATTGGTGATAATTATGAAAGGGAAGTTGTTAGGAGATGCAGCTATAACTAAGCTCTACAGTTTCAGTTACTCCTTATAAATAATAGACTCGTTGATATCTTCAGTATGATAAACCACAACACTACTCAGTGCTAGCAGATTGATCGCCAGAGAATGCACTTCCGGTATTCCCAGATGTTGCTGAGCCAGTTTGTTGTGAGCCTGTGGGCCCACCTCTCGTTCTATGAATCTGCCTCATTCTGAACACATCTTTCGGCATGGGCCGACTTTGTACACTTTTCAGATCATCCTCTTCTTGCTCTGTTATATTATATATTCATTGCATCAATCAAAAAGAGAGTACATATTTCAAAAAAATTCAAAAGTTGAAAATTTAGGGGATTTTTAAAGAAACTCCAGTTTTGGAAAAGGAGGTATAACTTCAAGGGAACTCCATCCTAAACTAAAATTGTTAGGGAAGAAACATGATAAATGAAACCAAATAAGACAATTTACTGATTTACCCTCGTTTAAAGCAAATTCAGTCATACCCCGCCGAAAAAATAAAAAGAAAAACAATGAATGGTCCACCGAAAACTAAATTCAGAGGGGTTTGACCGAAAAGAAAATCATAACATGGTAGAACTACACAAAAAAGTTGCATAACAGGTTTATAACGGAATCATATTTTATTTTGTTACAAGTAAACTAAGGTAGCGTTCGGTTTGAAAATAAGTTGTGTTTTGCGTTTTCAGCCTTCTACGTTAAAATGCATGGAAGAGGCGTAGGGATGGAAAACGGTCGATTTAGAAAATGGTTTTAACATATAAGATTGAAAATGATTTTTTCTTTGTTTTCCGCTTTTTAGGAAATATCAACGCCTATCTTCCCTCTTACCATTTCTCCCTTCGTTGGAATGATTAGCATTCTCCAACTCCTCTCCATGTCATTTGACATGTACTTTTTAAACTCAAAACACAAAATGCATTTTCTATCTAAACACTACCTATTTTTTTTGGTACTCTCATAACAATTTTAAAAATGTTTTTAAAAAATGCATGCATGTGTATGAAAGAGAGAGAAAGCATACTGTCTAATTCTTTTCTTTTTCGGGCAGATACATTTGGGTTTGACCAGTTCCTACTAGATCCAGAATGATCACTACTAGCTGATGCCTGGTGATTAGAAGCCGCTTTTCCAGGTTGCCCAGTTTGTATGTTGCTTTGCAGTAGAACAGACATTACAAGTTCCACATCAGGTGATGGACCTGATGTTACAGAAATTTTTTATATATAACAAGTTCTCTAGATATAATGCTTTCTCAAACAATTATACCAAAATATAATGTGGTACCTTCAACAGCAGGCAACTGTGTGACAAAAGTCACAAATGTTGGTGACATAGACTTCAATATTTCATTAACCGCCTTTGTTAGTTTGTTGCCAATGGCAGTAGTATTTGAAGCAAGATTATTGGGATTAGAATTAATTGGAAGCTCGGGTCCTGTGACGAAGTATTCAACATACAAACTGAGTTAAACCATATCAGTGCTAAATAAGGACTCATTTCAAATGTTGGTCTCTCCAAAAAGGTTGTTTCAATAATAGACATCATCAAAAAACTTATTACAAAAATAAGTTTGTTTCTCGTTATCATACATGCGCATTTTCAAAATGTGCATGTTTAAGTACGTGCGCATTTCAAAAACGCTCATGTGTAATCAGAAATGAGACCTATCTTTGTAATAACTCTCAGACGGTCTATTTGTGAAATAAGTTTTGTACTGAGGCTTAGTATTGTAATTTACTCGCTAAAAACTGAACAGCAAAAAGGAAAACTGGTCGACCAAAAAGTTCAGAATATCGTCATATTGATCGTCTAATGACAGTCCAATATCTTGAATCCAAGATTGCTATTAACTGTCTCAAAGGTAAGGATATTTCATTCATTAGTAAGTCCCATTATGTCCACTAAATGTAGGCAATACAAAAACAAAAGAGTTCTGGTAAGATTTTTTTTTTTTACCAACTCCACTTAGAAATGTCTCATTAGTGACAAATGTAACTGTGTCACCTACCATTTACTTGCCTAGGGTTATGTGTAGCCATCTTGGAAGTATCTGGATAAACAACTGTTGAAGTTGGGCCAGCTAATTCGGAAGAACCTGCATATGCACCAAGTTAAATCACTTAACTATTTGCGCCAAATTTGAGATTGTCGCTACTAAGCAGTACCTAGTTGAGGCCCATTCACTTGAGTCAAGTTCTCAGGTCTGTTTGTATTATTTTTTGTAATCCTCTGTAAACAAAAACACAACAATTTTCAACTACATTATAAACACAAATCACATGCAAGATGTTGAATATGTTACAATAGAAAACAAAATGTACATATTATATTTGTTAACCATGTGGAAGTAGCAAAAGCACAACAAAACACTTTCTGCAAGCATCTGAAATTAAAAAGATATAAAAATAATCTAAGCACGTTTAATCTGTGTTCAGCTTTTTGTTGGATCCCTATTAACACATTATTTTGCACTTAGGTACTTTATTGTTGCTGCTAGATGCTGCACATACTTCCAACTGCAAGGGTCGGGATGGGAAATCTATTTAATTGTACCGGGAGCTATGAACTGGAAGGTCTTAAACCAGGCTGAACATCTTCAAACGGTTAATCAGTTTATCCGTTAACTTATTAATGCAGGTTTTCATTTCATTTTCAAACTGTTAACTCTGTCTGGAATTAGCTTCATTTTAGCCCATTTCAAAAAAATTGTATTGATATTTGATACCTTGTTACTTGAAGAAATTTTGCCGAATATAATACATACAGGAGGGACCCTCATCCCATCCTTTTTGTATTCCAGATTTGAGCTCAATTCAATTTTTTTTATATCTATGCTTATCAGAATTCAATAATTTTTTGCACATGTGATCCACGTATCACCAATGCAAAAAATTACTGTGTTCTGATATCTCTTGCCACCTAAAAGTTGATATGTTTGAATCAATTATCATAATAAATATTTTAAATATATCACATATTTCATAATCGATTTTGATGGGCAAAAAGTATCGGACTGCGAAGATGATGCTATGATAATAGGTATATCACATATGCAAAAAATTATCAAATTCCTATAATCATGGATAACAAAAATAAATCAACCACAAATCAGAATTAAAAAAAATTAAGATGCAAATTCATACACACACATATACACAAACACACATGGAGATCCAAACAACCAACCTATTGCTTGTTAACTATGGGAAGTATGCATCATGCCCCAAAACATACTTCGGGTAAATTACATGGCTGATGTAGCCTGACTTCCTCAACCAACCGCACAACCGTGAGGGGCTATACACACACATGTATGTGCATATGCGTGAAGTTTGTGTATGCGTATAAACGTGCATGAGTAAAGATACCTCTTGTCTTGCCAAGTGATCTAAGTCTTTAGGTGAGCAAGGGCAAAGATTCTTGAAACTATAACGTGAGATAACATCATTCAAAGTAGCATCTAATAAGGATGGGTCATCCTCACTTGTTCTTGATAAAGCTTCCTTTCTCCTTTGTTCTACCTGTTTAGAGTAGATTAACGGCATAAGCAGTGAATTAGCTACTATGTCAATCTATGATGATAGAGTTGATGAAAATAAAGCCAAACTTTATATGATGTCATGACTAAATGAAGGTCGGCGCATTGTTAGTCTGTGATCAAAATAGCCAGCTCAGTTCTGGCAAATGTTAGAATACAGTTAATGAGTCAGATTGCAAACCATGTCACCAGTTTCTTAGTTTGATATATAATATATCTATACATGCTTCAAAAGGACTCGGTCCTAGTTTACAATCTGATACGGATTTTAAACGTTAGTTACTACAAACTATGTTATGTAACAAACAAACAAAAAATTGTGTTTCAACCTCAATATAGGATATATATATATATGGAAGAATTTATTAAATTTTAAGTAATTAATACAGATTAATTGAAGAAGAAAATTAATTATATGAAACAAGAAAAATAATCGATTAAGTTTTCACTCGGAGATCTATAGGAGTAGGAGAATAAAACCTTTAGCATGCTCGACAAATCACCGTATGTCTGTTCAAATTCTGAAAACCGTTTCCAGACCTGCATTAAAAAACTGTAATGAAATGCCAGCAACCATAACAAGTTCCAAACATGTGATAGTATGGTACTGAAGGAAAAATTAAAACAAAGGTAATTGTTGTAAATATATAGAATCGTGCATGATATAAACTAAGCTCTGACGTCTCTAATAGTAAACTGCATTTGCATTTATATGAAATTCAACTAGTCTACCCAAAATAATTATTTAACAAACCAAATTCATATTAATAAATAACCGCAAGTATCTATCATTTGCGCTGGTAATCTGATCAGAGTAAATACTAAACATAAAAGTACTCAATTGAACAAGTTGAAAATATGGTGTGCTATGTTCTTACTTTTTATCAGTAAACGTCAACTACTTTTTGTTGAACAGTAAGCAAACACTTGAAACTCTAGATGGCAATACCAAATGATTATATCACTGTGATTATCCTATGTGATTCAATGCTATGAAAACTGAATATAGATATGTACCACGGTACATGTTTGTGTATACACACACAGGTACCCCCGCAAAGTTATTGGTACATTGGAGACCAGTATCCCACTAGTATGGTCTTTTGGACCGTAGACCCGTAGGTCATATGATCAATCCTCTATACATTATTAACCAACTATGAAAATAAAATTTGAAAAATAAAGCGACTGGCATGATAAAGGGTTATAATGGGTAATAATGGATAATTTTGGAAGGCAATGTAAAATGAAGCAAGATGCATATTCAAATTGCTAATCTATTTTCCTTCAGTTTTGTCGATAATCTTCAATTTCCAGCTACTAAGCATAAACTAAATTACGAACCACTTCCAGTCTTTATAGCATAAAATCATACATGCACAAAGTCATAAACCTATGTTGGTTTTGAATATGGTATCTAACATAGAAAACGTACATACGCAAAACAATAGTTGAAGTTTAACGTCCTAAATCATGGTTGGCTATGAATAAAGTAAACTGTAAAGAACAATGCAAAATATATTACAAATACAGTAACAGTGGAAAATTATAAGCTCTCAGGATAATAATTGAAACACCTCTTCGGATTCTGAAGGAGGAAGTAAGCTTAATGCTCTTTCAAATAAAGCGCGTACATTTCTATCATCATTTAAGCGGCACAGGAAATCTGTGTACCTATAATAATACAAAAGAAGATTGGCAGAAGAAGCATTGACTACATGATGAGTAATAGGTGTATTGCAAAGGTTTATTTCAAGAAAACAAATATAGGTAAAAAGCCAAATATTATCGCCTACACGTTGTGTTTGGCAAAATACAAATATGAACAGAAGGGGAGGATCTTAGAGCATCTGCTATGGAGATGTTACAAGTAGTGTATTTATCAAGAAATTAAGTAGGAAGCCAATTTATGTCTGTATTAGACATGCTGTGCAAGCTTTGTCACTTCACATTGGCAGAGGTTAAAATTTGTGGTAATTGTGGCTAGCAAATTTACCCAGCATGTGTTGATGAAATTTAAATACATATAAAAAAAATACGTTTTAGGGTAGAAAGAAGCTTCTTTTTAAATGGTGTGAAAACAAATTAATATGATTGCCTAGTCAAATTTAGCCTGTCCAATGTAGTGGTAAAATACTAGCTAAACTTAACAAATGGGCATTTAAGTTCATAATCATGACATTGCTGGCAGGAACATGTTTAGCTAGTGTAAGTTAGTATGTGCATTGTATATGCTCTTAGGAGCTGAAAAGAGCTGACAGAAAAAATTAGTGTTTCTGAAAATGTGGATCAACATTTGTTCACCGATTTTGAAACAACATTATAAATTTACATATTCTTCTTAAATTTCATGCACCTGCCAAGGTTTATAAATTTATACCATTTAGTGGTGAAATGTTATAATCTTTCAAAAACAAGGAAGTGTTTACACGATCCAATTAAAATAGATACAATACTATTTTCTTTTTCAAATCTGAGGTATCATGTTCACTCTATCTGCAAAGACATATTGTAAATACAATGATTTTGCTCATAACCTTTATTTGAAATGTTAAAGACGCAACGCAGTAAACTGGAATTCCAAATGAAAAGAAGACATGATGTGTTGACCAAGGTTCGAGAAGTCGGTTTCACTCATTTAAATTTTTAGTAATTTCGGTTAATTTCGAAAGTTTAGGAAGTTTCGGTTTTGGTTTCGCTTTGATCTCGGGTTTACATATTTTTCTAATAGAAATGAGTTAATAAAGGATTAAACTAAAATTAAGTTGAAATAAACTAAACTAAAGTTAATTTAAAAGGTAATATCCTACTTGATTAAGTCAAACAATTCAAAACCCTAATCAAATTACTCCAAGTCTCCAAAGCCATTAATAAATTACAATACCCAGTTAAGCCTGTGTAGGCCCAACCCAAATTAGTAAAACCCAGTCCCAAATTAGTAAAACCTAATGCTCTCTTTGTCATATCGATTGCCTCCAGCCACCTCATTTCATTATAGTGGAAGACTAGGGTTCAAAAAGTTACAGCAGTGGAAAAAAAAAAGAATCGATTTCACTATATCTGACTAGATTAAGTTCGATTCACTTACTGGGATTATATGAGAGGCTCGACTTTCAATCGGGGTAAGTTCTCAGAGAATTTTCGAATTTCTTTTTGATTTTTAGTACCTTTTCCTTCGAAACCGGATTTTATGCCTAGCTTCGGATCAGGGTTCACCGGTACCGGTACGGTACGACCGAAATTTGGGCGTTCCGAACGATACCTTGAACCTTGGTGTTGACATCAATGACAAGTGAACTGAAGTTCACGTATTGCTTATTACTTTCTTTTAAATCTTTTGAAGAAACATCTCCCTTCCTTAATATAATCTAGACCATGGTATTAGGTTTCGACCGGTACCCTAAAATTTCGGTGGTATCAGAACGCTACGGTCCGAAACCGACAGAAGAAATCCGGTTTCGAACTAGGGCAGTGAAAAAAATCTTTTTTTTTTGAAAAAATCGAGTATAACAAGCATGTGGAGAAAGAGTGAAATCAAACACACAAAAATATCAAGAAAAATCAGTTACCTACATCGTGAAATCGATCTCTACTTCGACTCGGCCAACTCGATTTGCACTCTTACTTCAAATCACGCTCGATTCAATCTCGATTTTTTTCTGTATTTTTTATATACCAAGTTGAAGGTTGCGACTGATTTGGAGAGGTAGGGCTGCTTTCAGACTTTGATTTGGAGGGAGGGTTGGAGTAGAATTGAACGAATGTTTGGATGGGGTGGATCTATGGGGGGCTGGATTTAACTTGGATGGGCTGGAGTTTTGCTTTTAGTTTTAATTTAGGTTTTGTTATTAGGCTGGCTTAGGATTTGTGGATCCTAATATTTTGAGAGTTAGTTTTTTGGGTTTTGCAACAAAATAAATATTGGCTTTTTATTATTCTAGTTTAGTGTAATTTAATTTACTATAATTAAGTTTATTTAAAAGGATTACTATTACATTTTCATTAACAAACCATTCAAAACCAAAACCGAAACTTCTGAAATCGTCTGAAACTAAGAAAATTACAAATGACCGAAACCGAGACCAAAACCAATAAAATCCAGCCCACCCAATGATTTGTTCTATTTTGAATACTTTTAAAGGTTACGATACGATTTGAATTTTCATCAGAAACCAATGAAAATTTTAACCTTTTATTTTTCATAAAAGAGTTTCTTCAAAATATTGATCTCTTACTGAATTTGGAATATTAAATTTAGTAAACTAAAGTGAATAGAATGACATGTCGGAGCCGGTCACAAAATGAGTACACTAAAACCAAATTATTACAACGGTTCCATGCAATAATTTATGTAGTGGTTTTTCGTTTGGAAGTTTTTCAAAGAAGCATGAAATATTCTTGTTCAAGTGTAAAGAAAACACTTAAGCCATGGTTTAAAATGATACACTTAAAACAATATTAATTACCTTGATGTTAATTATGAAACTGTAATTAGTTCAGATAGAATATATTTTGGATAATAAGTTATAAATTTTGGTGATTGTTAAAGAAACAACATTTATAAACAAGGAATGGACAATTTAAGGGTACTCCAACCGAAATTTAAATTGTTACGATGGAACAATTTTAGGGACATTCAAGTTACTTTTTTACCCTTACTCTTTGATGGTCTGGGGAAGAAATCTGTGTCAATATGGAATTCTGGCAGTTTCATGTCGAAAAAATAAATAATGAAACGACTTGTCACCGAAAATACTTAACCGACATGGTGTCGGTAATTGAAAAAAAATCCAGCACCAACCTATCGAGAATTGAAAATCTATTCGGTTCACCACAATTGTTTATTGAAATTCGATGAGTTGTTATCGGAACAAAAGGCGTACACGACTATGTTTGTCGAAAAACTCAACAAAACACCATGAGAGCCTTGCCAAAATTTGATTTCGAAAAATAAAGGGTTCAAACCCCTAAATCGATATTGGTGTAGAGAGAAGGTAATAAGGTTAGAAAGTAATTGCGCTTCCCTTCTGCATAGACATTCCCTTCTGCATAGACATTCCCTTGATATTTATCAAATTTTTAAAAACATATCAATCATTGGAGTCCCTTTAACAATCCACTAAATCTAAAGAGGTTTCAAATGAAAAACAACAAAAATCAAAGTTAATGCTTGGATCTAATTATACCTTTCTTAAGTGGGAGAAATAATAAGGAAACTTATGGATCTCGTCATTTAATAAAACATGAAGAACTACATTATGTTTACAAAGGATTACTTATCTCTCATTTGTTTAATTATAGCGATTGCTTTATGGACCATAGTTTGTGGGTGTGAGCTGTGGAGTATGAAGTTATGTTTTGTGGGTTGAAACTTCTTATTAGTCATTTTGGATCATAATTTTGTAAACCCCAAAAGACATGTATGAAACTGGCATTTCATGTGTAAAATTTGTGTAACCTCTATTTAGAAATTGCTCTGTTATACTGTTATCCTTATTTTTATCATAGATATATAAAAAAGTCATTTAATGTATCATGATCAATGACACGTTCCTATTTTTAAGATTTAATAACATTGGCATACATTAACTTCTATTCGTTTATTTTTCTCACATTCAATGTGATCTTTTTCACTTTTCATTTTCGTTTTTCTCTCTCTCTTCAACAATTTTTTTTTCTAGAATCAAATAATTCTTTTTCGTAATAAATCAAAGTTCTTTTAATATGCGATCTTTGTGCATATTTTTTCTGAAATTAGATATGATAATCTTGAACTAAAATTGAACTTGGATCATTTATTATTTTGTTTCTTATATAATTTTAATCGATTTCTCTCTTGACATGTTTATGGTTTGAAATTAAACATATTCATGTGGTTCATGATATTGAGCATTCTTTATGCAACAATTTTCAATCTAACATCAAAAGATGCAAAGCCATATTAGCACTTTAAGAAACTTGGACTTTCAAACATATTTTCAGTCTATAAATTATATAAATGTTTCTTTCTGCAAACTTGTTTATGGATGATCATGGAACCGGTGTGACCAAAAAATATTGTAAAATAGCGAATATTGGAGTCATTAGGATAGTGTTTTAGTCAAACAAGGATCCAAATTCGAAAGCCACTTATATTCAATAAAAGGAATTGTTGAAGAAGTGTTCTGCTATTGTGAGGAGGTAGTAAAGGATAGGTCCCAAACTCAATGTTAAGATGGTTTTAAATTTCATGATAAAATTTACTTCCAGACATGACAAGAAAACAAAAATTATATAGTTATACCATCTGATTAAGTCATGACTTGTATGGTTCATGGAGTACTAAAATAAAATGGAAATTAAAAATATCTTTTAGTCATGAAACGAACAAATCTAAACCTCATACCACAATTGAAAAGAATAATTATTCATTTCCATCATGAAATAGATTATTATATGTGCACCTTGTTATTCATTCAAAATTGATTTACAAGTTTATAGCTTTTCAGGTATTTTGATGTTTTCGATAAACACAATTTCACATGTAAACCTAGTTTTGTAATTTATTTATTTTACTCTATTATACATTTATTGTTACTTGTTCACATGTATGGTTATTGTTCGTGTCAAAAAAGACCAAACAGCTCAGAATCTCAGAATAGAGATCGAGCAGAGCCTAGGAATCTGAATATTATGGGCCGTTGTGGTAATGTAAGACAATTGATAATCAATATTGACTTACATCGGTATATCAGTGTTATCGGTGTGATAACGGTAAATTTACTATTTTTAACGGTAAAGGAATGTCAAATCTACCATATCATATCTAAATATTAGGGGTTGTTATGGTAATGTTAAATTTCTCATATCATATTAATATCAAACAATTGATAACCAATATTGAATTACATCGATATATCAGTGCTATCGGTATGATAACGGTAAATTTACCACTTTTAATGGTAAATGCAATAGTAAAAAAATGTCAAAACCAATGATAATGGTAATTTACCAGTCATACTAATTTTATTTTTTCACTATTTTAATTAACCCTAATCATAAAAAGTTCTGAAAAAATTTTAAGTAGACGTTTGTATTATTATGTATAATGACGTTTCTTTTTGGCTTTATTGACTTCGAAGTTTAAGAGTGACGAAATTATTATTTCACGGCGCTGTAAATAATTTTAGTGAATCAAGAAAGTTTTCTATGTCAACTAAACAAGGCGAAATGTTTATATAAACATTAATGGAGTTAGAATCGTTAGCAAAATATTTATTTTTTATCATTACCAAAATTTTGAAGTAAAAAAATTTGAGTGGCTTTATGTATTGGTAAATTTCCCATCACCAGTCAACGATTTACCAATTTATCAATATACGAACGAGCGTATTATCAGCAGTAATGGTAAAGCATCGGTAGTCATTTTTTATTTAACAATAGTATCGGTGGTCATTTTTGACTTAACGTTGGTATCGGTACGGTAACGGGTTTCTCGTATCGATAACAATTACTATCACCATAACTTCACTACTAAAAACCCTGTTGTTTATTTCTAGGAGGGTTGTGATCTTTTCTTAACAAATTAGTTGAGTTCTTACTCTAGTTTCAAATCACAAATCACAAAAACAATAATTAGAAAGCAAGAATATATCAAACAAATACTAAAAAGTAGATAACACGGAGAATTTTTATACCTGTTCAACGAAATTCCAACCTATGTTCTTTGTAATTGATTTACAAATGTCACAACACTTCTTAGATCTCTCTAAACAATTGCAAATGTGTAGTTCTCTAGATCGAAAAAAATTGATGGTTTACAGTCAGATCTAATGGCTTATAGTCAAAATTTTGGTGGCTTACAATCAGAATTCGAGTGTAGGTAACAAACCAGGTAGCCTCTGTTTTTTCTAAATGATCACTTGCGGTCTAGAAGTGTCCAAATGTTTTCCTATTCAATTCGACGTAGCATAGATGTACTAGAGGTTTTCAAAATCAATCCTTGTAATGGTGATATTTGTTGGTATTTATAGGTATTGACGTATTGTAAGATATTTACAAGGCTTGGAACACATAAGATTATAATTTGTTCAAATCCGAATATTGCTCCAAATCCTTTAAAATAGCCAGAAGCATAAATTGGAATCAACTTAGTTGCCACTTTAGAAAAACATTTAGACAATTTTTGTTCGGCCAATTCTATCCGACATCTAACGGAATACTCTATCTGACGCCTATCGGAATATTCTGTTCGGATCTAAACTGATTCGGACCCACCAAACCGTTTTCACGATCTAATAAGGAGCTCCAAACGAACTAGTTCGACGTCTAACATAATCGATTCAAGCATCTAACAAAATCGATTCGGCGCCTAATAGAACTGGTTAGGCACCTAACAGCATCAGTTCATCAAGGTTGAATCAATTTTCTTAGTTCTACAACTTCTTCGTTTTAAGTCAAAGTTCAGTAGCGCTTGGACCGAATCACCAATAGCTGTGTACCATTGGGTAGAACATTACAAACTTGCTTTACCTTTGGATGTTCTACTTGAGCATAATAGTTGGTAGCTCCCAAAGGCGGTTCGTAATCGCTTAAGTGGAAAATCAATTTCAAATGACCAAATCTTTTACGTCGTAAGTTGTAATGGGATGAAACTTAGATCAATAGTTTTGAACGTGGAGTAAAGCATTACAACGCCTTCGGATGTTTCATTTCAGGAAAATGGATCGCGGATCTCCAAGATGGATCCAAATAGGTTAGGTGGAGAACCGATTTTAACACAATCGTCTTTTGATCTATAGCTCGGATTGTAACACGATTTCGACATGTGTGCATTTTTTGATCCCGTGTATTTTTTCCAACTAGTTTGAGTCTGTAACGTGACTCCGCCAAATTTGCCTCAAATAGTTATATTACATCCAAAGCCCTTAATTTTTTCTCATTCACAAAAGATTGACATTCCAATGTATACTCCGTCCTCTTTACTGTCATCTTACCCTTCAGCCAAAAATGTTTGGAGAGCTTTCACTCTTCAAATACAATAAAATAACTAACCTCCATTGAAATAATTTTCAACGGAATAGTGAAGTGCAGTAGAATTAATAGTAAATATATTTTATTTTTATTTCCATCTTACACTTGCTGTTGCTTTTTCACGTGTATAATTGTTTTACATCAAAAATCACTAATATTTTCTTATCGACAAGAGATTGATCCCCCAACATACGGTCCATACTGCTTGAAAACCCTGGTATTTTCTTATCCACAAGAGATTGACCTACCAAGATTCTGTCCATACTGTTTATTGTTATCACACTCTAGAGCCTAAAATGTTTGGAGAGCTTTCACTCTCCAAGTTTAAAGAAATAATCTTAATCAACATAATGAGCTGCAGTGGTAATTGTTAGTAAATATAATCAACTTAAATTAACTTATATTTGTCAATTAGGTAATTCAGATAATAATGAACATTGATGTCTTGCTTGTACATGATAATAATGACTAATGATGAAATATCAAGGGCATATGTCAACATAAATATATGAATTTGCATATAAAGTGCTAGAAGATATGGATATACGTGTGGACCATAGTTGTCAAGGCGAAAAAGCTCCCAAAAAAACCCCAGGCCCTCGCCTAGGGCTTTTTTGCACCTAGGGCTTTTTTTGATGCCTTGAATGATATTTTTTCTGTACTTTAGCCAAAAAAACTTCACTTGGAAAATGCATCAAAACTCAATTTTTAGCTTAAAAAGGACATATAAATGCAATATTGAGAACAAAACATCATACAATTAGCATAAATCAAACTAAGAGCGGCGGCGGCAACAGTGGAGCGGCGGCGGAAAAAATTGAGCAATGGCAGTCAACGAAACTAGGGTTTTGTTTGTTCGAGTGTTCGACGTTGAAAAAGGAAACTAGGGTTTTTTTCGAGAATACGCTCCAAATCGACAATAAACGAGCCCTTTTTTTCTTCCCCTGCTGGATTTCAGGCTGCTATTGGGCCAAATGCTGAAATTTTCAATTTCCCCTCAAATGTTGCACAAGGCACGCTTTTTTGCCGCTTCACAAGTCGAGTGCCTTTGGAGCTTTTTTAGCGCCTCACGCACCGTAGGCGCTTCAAAAGGTAAAAAAGCCCGAGGCTAGCGCCTAGGGCTTTTTGGCGCCTAGGCGAGGGCTTTGATAACATATATGTGGACACAATTCTCTGTCCTAAAGCATGCATATCTAATTAAATTAGATTAGGTTGTACATAATTTTAGCACTATATGCTATGTAAGGAAATAGAACGAACTTACTCAAGGATGTAACCAGGCTCATGCATGAATTTTTTCATTCCTGCTTCAAAAATATTGTGAGCTACCTGTACCATAAGCAACAGCATGGTCTTGGTAAGGCAATGTATCTAAAGTGCTGATTGTGCATGATTATTTATGTACACACACGCGCGCGTGTATCTAAAGTGTGTGTGTGTGTGTGTGTTGGTGATTGGTGCCTCAAGATATTGAAACCAAGACTTTTTATCATGTGCCAAAGGGCTTACCACTTGCCAAGTGGTTACTGGCAAAGAAAATGAGTTAACACCAATGAAATGGTAAGAAATTAACTAATCCCCAGCAATGCATTGTATAAACTCTTCACCTTTGGATCTTTGTCAAGACAGAATGTCATCATAGCATAGGCAACGTACAAATGATATGTGCAGTTTGGTGACTTCCGAGCTTCCAGAAAATACTTTCGAGCTGCTTCTGCACCTTCTGATCTCCTCAAAAATCGAATGTACTAAGAAATTCAAACTATCGATAAATAGGATATATGATAATCAAATTTTCGCTCTCATATAGAAATTTGAACTTTCGAACCTGAATAAGAGCAAGAGATGGCGCAGTCCCATTACTAGCTAATAGACTTTCATACACTTTTTTTGCAGGCTGCACAAACCATAACACCATGTTGAGAATCTCAAAAACAATGTTTAAAAGATAAAAGAAATAAATTATTATAAAACCTGAATTGCTCCACGGGATTCCTCAAATTCCGCATAAGCATATTTTAACATGTCAGAATCTGATTATAAAATAATTGCAAGTCATGTTTCTATTAAAATTCTAACACTGCATAGGCTATAAAAGTTAATAATGTTATATAAACAAATGTTAGACAGAATCTTCAGAGGAAGTAACAGAACGGCAAGGATGCAAGCCTTTACTGCTTTACATAATTGAAACTACGGAATTTAACAAAGACTTTAACTTGTTTTAATCTGGTGATCCAGTTCATGTGTGGTTCCCATGTAAGATTAATTAAACAAGTCATATGCAGTAGAGTCCTAAAACTATAAAGAGAAGTATGGTAATTCAATATTGAAATACCATTATCTATTAGCTGAAAATGCATGTGAAATTACTGATTACCAGGAAGAACCTTTAATGCACGCATGTACACTTCAACTGCCGAATCAAAAGAACCATTCTTTGCATGCCATGTAGCATAATCAAACCAAATATCAGGGTAATGACACAAATACATCAAGCACTGCATGGTAAAACAGCATAAAACATAAGAAAAGATACAAGGAGAATGACATGAGTTGAAACAGATAGGGTTCCCTCTGAGTGTAGGGTGTGTGAGCACACACGTGTGTTTTGGAAGAAATTATACAATACAAATATTGTAGTATAGATAAAAGCATAGCACGCAGTTATGTAATACCTGCTCATAAGTGAAGATAATGCGCCTATTAGCAAATGCACTATCAATCCTTTGTGGGTTCCCTCTGAAAGAATGAGAATGCCTTAGCTTATAAGGAGTAAAACCACGAGTTTGTTAAACAACTATTACATAAAGCATATGTTCTAGCCAAATATCTGTGAGAACCTCATTTAAAAAAACCCTATCAAGAACAATTACAGCCAACCTTTTCAATTAACATGGAACATGGAGTAAGAATCATGTTATTTAAAATTACTACACCGAGCAACAAATATCGGCGTAATATCCAACACTCAAGAGTGTAAAAAGTGTACCAAATGTTGCAAAGGTAAATCAATTCAATGCAACTTGATTGTTGATCCATATATTTTAAAATGGGAATGAAGTGGATCATTGATGGAAAAATGCTCTAATCGAAGAACTCTGTGGATCAGTCACCTTATGGATAATTTGTTCCAGTTACGTTGATCTATATTTCCCTAGCGTATGAAATTGATTGGGGCCGCGTTCTAACTATGAACACATGGTACATGAGTTGGCATGGGTAAAACAATTCAAATTAATTGATTGTTTATCCATACCTCGAATATTGTAAATCAACTTCAATGGAGTGTATCATCCATAAAGTGACTGATCTGTGAGAATTAGTTTCTGCTAGAGCACTCCCCTACACATGCATGAAAAGAAACATGCATGTATTATGCACATAAGAACTATTAATATTTCAACTATTGAATTATATAAAGAAAAAAATCATCAAGTGGGAACAATTTAATTTTCTTCCAGATGTCCAAATATAATTTACCACTGGCTATTCATTACAAAATAATACGCCGGCTGCAAAAGGTTAGACCACATATATGCGGAACATATTATGTCAGTTTCGACCACTAAACTCCATTTACACATGAAGAATTATGATAGTGCATAGAAGATCCGTAAAACAAACAAACAGATAAAAGAAAATGAAAAAGGAGTATTCTCTCTATACCTCATATTTATACCTCCTTTTTTTACAGAAAAAAAAAATGAGCTATATGAGCTATATGTCCTCATATTTGTAGCTTCTTTTTTGGGGGTTATAGCTTACTATCTAAATAATAAATAGTTGCATCAACACATAAAACCAGACTTTACCGGAGAAAAAGTAGATAACTAAAAAATGTTTTCATGAAACCAGTCAAACGCCAATCAATGAATTTGAAGCTTATAAGTTTAGTATAGTGTTCCTAAAGTAAAAGAAAAAGTGAGAATTCCGTGCATAAGGCTCTCGTTTGAGAGAGGGTCTTGCACAAATCGCCAAAGAAAACAAACTGCAAGTATTTAACATGTTTCTGGAAGCCTACTATACAGGTAAAAACACACAAGTTCATAATACTATGACGAGCATTACGGCACACGCTTCGCGCGTGATGAAGGCACCTAAATTATTTTTGTACAAATTGTATTTGTTTAATACATTTAAAAGAAAATGTTTTTCACAAATATTTAGTCATATGTTTGTGTTGAATCATACGTAGTTAATTTGAATTTTTATTTTTAAGTCGCAATATCTAATTTTTTGTTAGTTTAAAATTTTATTTATATTATTAATTTATGAAAAAAAAATTGTAAAGTAGTTTATTAGTTAGATCATATTTTTAAGTAATATGAAGACTTGGTATATTTATAGAGGAAAATTTGAATTGCGAAGGAAGCTTAATTGTCAGATTCTATTTTTGAGTTATGATAAATCTTGATAATATTTGTAGAGAGACATTTTTAGTATTTCACGCTAACATCAAAAGAGCGTGACGTCAAATGTATTACAACCTTTAATAAAGAAATACATATAAGGACAATTTTGGAAGTTCGCGGTCGGACCAAAAGTTTGCGTTTCCAAGCCAACTATTAATAAAGATGTCGAGTTATTACTTTAGATGCAAACGAGATGAAAGGAAAAAAAAAAGTTGTCTATAGTAGCAGCTTCTAATATATGGGTTATTCATTACACAGCTACATTTGATTCTAAGAAAACACTTAAAATAATCGTCTACAGCTGAGTAGTTCATAACTTGGTTAATATGAAGGTCCGCCAAAAATCAAAATTTCCAAGCATCAAGTAAATTGATTTATAATAAATAAATGTTTGTCGTTTTGAATCATACTAAACAATCAAACTTGCTTGATTGAACTAGAACATGTGTAGATCTAAGTTTAAAACAGATAAATAAAATAAAAATAACAACACTTCCTTACTTCTCAAATGTCAGGTATTTCTTCCATGCTATCCATTGCTGCTCTTCCTATATATATTAAATAGTGTAAATAACTATGAGTAATGGCTGAAACATGAGATAACATACATTCCTAAAATCAAACCCACTAATACCTAAACATATGTTTCACAATTTTTGACTCAGTGGCATACTCTCAGTACTTTCAAAAGAAGCTGGCTGATGTGCTTCTGTGCATTTATTATATTTCTGGACAAACTTAAGTGCATAAATAAAACATGGATACAAGCTAAGTTATTCTCAAAGACGATATGAGACATGAGTGAATGTTTTGTTGCCCTCAAATTAACTTTGTAAACAAATTCCCCTTAAATAATACTGATCCCTATTCATTGATTCCAGTATCCAATATAGAATATCCTATTCCACATATTCCATGTTCAAAATCAAAGCATATGAAAAGTCATATACAAATATAAATAAAAGTGGGTATTCTACAGCTTCCACCGACGTTTTGACTTCATCGTTTTTATTTGCATATGCATAAAATGTATGAATTCATGTACCTTGTTTGATCCTGTAGGTGGTATAGCCAGCATATTCCAGTCAATATCATCCACGTATTTCTTCAATTCTCTGTAGACAGCTCTTGCACTGTTATATTTTGGCTGCCATTCCGAAATTAATCCTTTTGCCTGAGAATGAAACATCAATTTCCAGAATTAACCACATAATGCTAATAGGTATGCACATCTCATTTGGCTAATGTAAATTTTGTGCACTAAAAGATAATATTTAAATAGAAAAAATAGAAGATAATTTGTAGCTAAAACCAAAGTTAATGCATTCTCCAGAATATGAATGATGAAGAGTCAATACCAGGGCACGACTAACTGAGTTCTCAAAATTTTCGTATTCTTTCCAAAGCTGTTCGATGTGATGAGTAGGAGTCACAATTGCTTTCTGGTATGCCTTTCTAACAGAAGTCATCCGGTGTGATTCTTCTTGAGCTGTTGAGACCTGCAAAAATTTACTCAAGTACTTAAAATTACAAATAAAGATTTCACACACGGTGCACTTTCATTGGTGCAGAACGAAATTAGTGTACCAATATATTTGGTATAAGAAGGTATCAACATACTGGCATTGACTTCAGAAATGCAATATACTCTATCCAGACTGGGCCAGATGAAATGTCAGTGCCTGATAAGCATAAGAAATAACGTGACTAACTAACTGTAGAATAATGAATGTGTAAGATATAATTCTAATAAGCTTTTGCCTTCGAGAATCCAAATTATTAATACCAGGACATGCGCATGTGCATGGAACATGTATAGGGAAAACAAAAGAGCATCTTCTTTGCTGGTTATAATTTTAGTAACAAACAATAAAAAGCAAAAAGATTGAAAGAATTACATATTATAAAAGGTGAAGGTGAGCTTGAAAATTGTAATTTTCGTATGCAATGTGAAGAGCGAAATGAAAAATAACAACCCACTCTTTTTTTTCCAAAGGCGAAAATAACCACCAAATGTTGTAATATGATTCCATGTAACAAAAACGGTCATAAGTAGGTTAGGAAAGGACAGAAGGGTTTGTCATGGAGATGTAATTTCTTTTTATTTCTATATAAAGAATATATTAAAAAATAAATATTATGAATAGTCTTGAAATTTATGGAAAGACCTGAATTCTCACCCCAAAAAAAATGAAAAATCTTTTACTTTTCATAAAGTACTTTTTTTAAATCATTGTAATACTTCCGATACGTACGCAAGTCCATGGCAAGTGTATAAAAAAAATAAAGAACATCTTCTTTGTTGTTTTAAAAATAAACATTAAAATAGCAAAGATTGAGAGAAGATTTACAGATTATAGGAAAAGGTAGAGCCAGAAATTTGTATATTCATATAGAATTTGAGAAGAGGAACAAAAATTATTTACTAACTCTTGGTGTCAAGAGATAAAAATAACCAACAACTGTTGATATCTTAATTCCATATAACAATAACAATCACGGGTAGTTCAGGAAAGGAAAACAGGTTTTTGCCGTGGAAATGTATTTGCTTTATATATAAAGATATATATGATTTTCCAGGGGAAGAATGATAAGCAGGACTCCACTGAATGGGCTAACCTATAAAGTGGTTCATATGTGATCATTATAACAAGGCTTAAGTGTGGGTCGTAACTTGTAACATATAAATCCTAAATAAATCATGCAACACTTGCATGCAGATATACCTATTCGCAAAAAGGTTGAGCAACAGCAGTTACATTAATTGTCTTTGACTGATACACAAATGTATCAAATTCCATCTTAAAAAAAGGGCTTCTCTTGAAGTTTAGAAGCAAAAACAAATTAAGTATTTATGTTTAGGTGTTTGTACTCACCAACATACCCTAGCATAAAATCATACGCCTTTTTTGTTTCCTCCAGACCTTCAGCTCCTTTCATATCATTGCTTTTCCTTACGATACGAATGTAACAGCGCCTACCAGTTGAACCAAAGAAAACATCACAACAAATAGAATATAAATCGGTAAACTAATAGTTCTCTACAATTTTGAGCATAATAGTAAGGGGTACAGAAAAGAACCAGCGGAAGTAAATTGTAACAGCATATTTATTTGGCTCTAGAGATAAAACAGTCATATACCTAGCACTGGTTCTCGTATATCTTTTGCCAATTCAAATGGATAGATAGTGACTGATATTAGGGAAGAAGAAAAGATCTTACCAGAGAGGAATCTGAAGACAGCTCAGTAGGCACCGGCCAAAAATCTGTTTTGCGGCTTCATCATTGTTTGCAGCCATGACTGCTTCAACGTATTGCTTCCAGTATTTTGCCTGTGGAACATAAAATACAAATCAATATGCAACTTTAACATCAATAAAGTGAAACTTCACAACTTGTGTTTAAAAGAGGTAAATGTATGCGAGACAAGCCTTTTATTATAGATTAAGACCCCATTTGTTAACTCCTGTAGGTGTCACTTATAAGTTATAATAACTGACCGCTTAATTGTCACTTCTAATAACATCATTGTATATGCTCTCAGGTATGGATCAATAAAGTTTACATGACTTTGATTTACATTGGCCATTTGCTCTAATGATACCAAAAAAAATGTATTACTGGGAAAACTTTAATTGTCGGAACACAGATCCAGAAAAAATAAATGTTTAAATATAGTGTGCAAATATTTTTCTATCTTGTACATCAATATAATCACAGTGATCATCCATCCAAGTAATCAAAATGTTAAAGCGCCGTTTGGTTTGTCATTTTTAGTTATGGGTTTTCGTCCAAACAGAAAAGCGCACAATGTATGTATTTTTTGGAAAACAACCAATTTGAAAAATGAGATTAACTTACAAAATGGAAAACAAATTCCGTGTTTTGGAAAATAATAAA
This sequence comes from Allium fistulosum, assembly GCA_030737815.1. NCBI lineage: Eukaryota > Viridiplantae > Streptophyta > Magnoliopsida > Asparagales > Amaryllidaceae > Allium > Allium fistulosum. The sequence continues at coordinate 77,354,055 of CM060906.1, forward strand.
AACACGGAGAACAATCCATCCCTCCGTCGTCCCTCGATCACCTCCGTCGTCTCTCCATCATCGTCATGATTGCTTAAAATTTTAATTATTTTTCTCCTCTCTTCTCGTATTTTGTAATAAATTTTGAAAACACAAAACTCAAAATGAAACCAAACAGGTGCCCAGAGTTTCAAGAAGCCCTCAGGTTTGAGTTGTGTGAGATGACTTCTCAGAAACCCTTTTTTTGCAATTTAAAATCAAAATAAGTATTTGTCAAGTGTCAATATTAGCCAAACCAATATCCTGAACAATCTACATGTACTAACAAACAGAATTAAAACTAAATAAATAAGCATACACCACAAATTGCACAATGCTAATCCAATCATAAAAATAAACTTACCGCTGTGGGGAAAGTAGAAACAAGCTGCTCGTATATCGGCATTGCCTCAGATAAAGACAATATCTGCACACAAAAAAAAAAAAAAAAAAAAAAAAAAACCGAAAAAGGGTAAACGTTGAAAGTTTGCATTGTGTGTGCGGTGAAAAGGTATAAAAGTTACCTGGGCTTCGCTTGCAAGAATCTCTGCAGCTTCTACATTGTATATATCGTGGTTTCGAGGGACATCATCCCCTTTATTCTGCAAAAAAAAAAAAAGATTAGGTCAATACTGCAATATCGTAGTTTTGATGCTCGTCAAAAATTTTGATTAATTATCAACAGAATACCTACTTTCGAATCGTCTGGCATAATTTTTCTTTGATATTCCAATAAGGAATTGGAGTAGGATTTGATTTCAAACGATATTCTGGAGGATTTTGTTGGAACTGAAATGGCCTTGTTTACTGTTTGCTACATAAGAAATCTGGCTGATTAGGGATTTTACGGAAATGTTGTTTCCGTCTATAAACCGTATGTCCCCGTTTGCTTGTTTGCCGGTTGAAGTTGGATTTCATCATCCTATACAAGCCTGTATGATACCCGTCACCCGTGTGCAAGTTTGACTGGTATAAACTTATAAAAGTACTTGCATATGAATGAAATGTACTAGTTTATTATATAATGGAAAATCGATCGTTTTTGGGCTACCTAATTTCCACATAAAAATATATAGTTTAATTTTTCGTTGACATAAAATGAAACAGCAACAGCATTTGAAAAAAAAAATACATGCATTATTAGTTACCAAACATTATTTTGGATAATTGAGTAGAAAACAATGAAATTATTAGTAAACTACAATGCTATATTTTTAATCATTATTTCTAAGTTAAACAAACACGCATATATATCTTATATATAAAGCAAATACCTTAGTAGGTGGGGCCTTTTTGGACTTGCCAAAAATGTCCTTATTTAAATCATTTCATTATATATCAGACGAGGATATATGTGTCTTTCCACAGTCCACCACGTTCCTACATCAGTCTGCCGCCACGATTTCCCATCACGTCTGCAAATAAAGTATTTTGCGCAGGTTCAAAAATTTCCCCAAAAAGCCTTTCTCTAATTACCTAAATTCTCCTTTTTATTTCCTCATGATAGTAAAAAAAATTGTGGTATTTTTGTCTTTCTCATATCCACTATGTTTCTAAATCAGTTTTCGAGATCCATTTCAGCATGATATCACTTCTCAACAGCTTCTTCCTCCCAAAACAAAAAAAAATCAAAAGAGAAAAAAGACGAAACATCAATTCACCTAATAATTTCGATGTTTATTTTAGAAAAGGTAGCTCAATAGATGTTTTGATTCGTAATGGAAGATGATTTGCCTTAGATCTTCCTCTTTGTCGACTCAATAAGGAAATTTATTTATATTTCATGGTCTTTCCATAGAGCACAGTTCAAAAGGTAGTGTTTTTGATTAATTTTTTGTTTCTATTTTTTCTTTTTAATTGTTAACTATAGCATGAATGAGAACATGATATACCTATGGTAATGGCAGTGTAGCCAATGTCGATTTAAGGTAATCATGTGCATTCTAACAAAATAAAGTTGGGAATTCGAACAAGCTTAGTGAAGGGTTGTTTAAATTTCGATTGAGCCATTCTAACCTTTTTTCAGAATTTTAGAAAGACATACGTTAGTGATCAAGAAGTACATTAATCAAAGGTAAAAAAAATTGTCATGTGTAGTATAATTCATTTTACCATTTACAATCTCTTATGACATAGCTTTCTTGCAGTAATTATATTCAAGGTTGTCTGAACTTCCTGCCATCCATGATCATTTAGTCCTCCTCGATATCATTGTTGGAAAAATTGCTACGAACTTGAAGTACTATACAGATGTGATTGTTCAATTCTGTTACATGTAGTTCCCCTTACATTTTTCTTAATAATATATTTTACTGATAATTTAATTTTGCAGTGTGAGGAGTTTATTATGCAGACCCTATCCCTAATCCAGAGGTTAGCATCTAGGTTAGTTTATTATTCTGTACAAACTAATGGCTAGCCCATTCTTCATTACTTTACTGACATTTTTGAGTTCTTTGTAGTTACATGACTGGCAAACCGATGCTTAGGTTGGATACTGTCAAATTCATCATTGCAAATCACACGTAATTTTTAAGAATTTTAAAAAGTCCAATTTCATTTTGAGTCATAGCTGTCAACCGAATAAAGTAAATTCTGCAAATTAGAGGGAAAATTTTCCAATGTTGGAAAAGTTTAGGCGTTCCCGCTGCAGGACAACCTTTTACTATTGTCTTTTGTTCTTGAGTGCTAATATGATCCACTTTAGCTTCTATTTTTGTCTCATTTTTAAAGAACACGGGTATAAGGCCTGGTGTGTGGGTCCTTTGTGTTTAGCTCAGAGAAAAAATATCTATTTAGAAATCAGAAGTGATAGAATGGCTAGATGCACAAACGTGGGTGGTATACTTGAATTTGAGTCCCACGCAAGCAATAATATCACCAGAGCAGTTACAGGAAATTGCAGTTGGACTAGAACGTTCAGGAGTGGAATTTTTATAGGCATTAAGAGGTGATGCAAAATTAGAACTAAAGAGATGAAGGATGGAGGGGTAGTGGGTAGACCAGCTGGAGATATTAAGACATGAGAGTGTGAAGGTGTTCGTGAGTCGCTGCGGATGGAACTCAGGGCTGGAGAGCATATGTGCCAGAGTTCCGATAATAGCATGGTCGATGGTGGTAGAGCAGCATCTGAACGAACTTATTCATGGATAAACTCGAGATCGGCGTTAGAGTTTATGACGATGATGTGACTAAGTTTATGAGGATGATGGGACATGGTTGGAGTAGCAGCTTCTTTTCAGTGCAACAACTAGCATCCTAGAGCTGTAAGTTGATAAGAATGATAATTTAGTAGTAGAAGTAAACTATAGGCAGAAGAGCTCGACAGTAGTCGTGAGGGTAGCAAGCAGGAACTATAGGAATAAGGGTAGTATGTAGAATGCTGAAACAACGAGTTTGCAGTCTCAGGAAGTAGTACACATAACTGAGCAGTTGGCAGGAAATGAAGTTATATACATGAAGTGGAAGATATGCCACTAGCTTCACATGAAGCGGTACACATGAAGCTATATACAAGATGTTGATTACAAGCACGTAGGCCAAAGGGGACTGGCACGTGAAAAACGATGACATGTATCTTCAGCTAGGAATAGAGTGGGTGAGATGAGCGGTTGCTAAAGGTAGAAAATTCTGCTAAAGGTATATAAGAAGAATTTAAAATTATCGTCTACAACTTTTGTTTCTTATAATTAATTTTTATTTATTTTGTTACCTCTACTACAGCTTTATCTTTCTGAAATTTTGAGTATTTCAAGGCTATGAGTTCAGATTGAGCAGCTAAAAGCTTTCCCCTTCGCTGCAAATTTAAATGCAAGCCATTGGTATGAACTAGAGAGAGTGGTTAATCCTCGGGTAATTTTTCTTTTTTTAGTTTCATCTACTTATTCATTGTATATTAGATTATTTTGATATCGGTGTCAACATTGGTATATCCATTTATATCAACCGTAAGGGTTTTAGTCCAAGTAAGTTTCTTACAACTACCATGCACGTAATATCATGCATTGTATGTACTAATATTGTAATAGTATGTCTATCTATTTTGAAGTTAAGATGTATACATACAGTAATGGGTTATATACTCCTTATTTTGAAACACGTTTGTTAAAAAATAAGCCAAGAAAGCTCTGATTCATATATGTAAATTTTTGAGAACTCCGTATGTAACTTCTGCAAAATAGAATGATATTATTAGTAGATCCTTTCGCTCACTAACCTTTTTATTTATTTATTATTGAAATCGGTTTTTCCAATTTCATAGTTGACCCAGTTCTATACATCATTTTTTAGACAAGACACGCCTATGCTGGCAGCTCTAATTTTTGTTACTCCATGTCTAATAAGATTTCAGTGGTATGGTAAATGACTCAGCTTTGAGAGAGATGAGGATATATCCAGTATTTTCTTAAATGAAGTCTTAATAGTGAATGGATCAGTTCCTTTAAGAATGCACAACACTCCCAAGGTTACGACATTGCATATGTCAGTTTCTTTGTAGCTTTAGATGCTTTTTTCCTTTTGACACAAAATTTTGATAACAATATGTCAACATCCATGACAACATTTTGATTCCCATTCTTTAATTGAACTGCCAAGAAGTATTTGATGCATGACTTCGTCGGTTTCTTTGCCAATATTGTTGTTGTGCTATTGATTTGTGAATCATACCGTCACTTTTATCCGCTTTAGTGAGTAACATCCAAGAATGGACATTTACTGAATTTGGTCATGTTTTATCCTATCAACCAGGCTACATAGTAACCACAGAACTTCAATCAAATCAATATAAGCTTATCTCCTCTTTGTAAGTTCACATTATCCATGGTCGCGCTAAAGGCAAATGTTCAACTTAATCTTGGGTAGGTAAGGCGATTGCATGTCAACCAATAGGGAGCTGTCGATTTCTGAAAGTAGGTCAATTGCTTGCAAAGATTATGTTTTCATGTATCATATTTCGTTTCTACTCAGTTGCTTTGGTAGTCATCAAAGGTCAAACTATGTATCGCCTCCAAAGTATTATCTATTCCATTTTTTTCTTTTCGTTTCCCCATTTGCTAGAGACTGTAGCAAAAATAATATGATGATAAAATTACTTACCATATCATGTAAGTTAATAAATTGTGTGTGTTGCATATAATTATATGTTAATTTGTCGCCGACAACCGATTACAAATAAATGCATGCATGTGCTTCATGTTTTGAAGTGTTGTAATTCCTTTCTATATATGGGTCTACGAGATATGCTCTCACTCCAATAAAGACACATGTAATATACATAATTGTCTTCTTCACATAATTCAACTTCATCTGTTTCATTAAAATTACTTCCATTCATTATTCATAATGTATAAATTAAGAGCAGTATTTTATTTGATATGTTACAACCCGTGGAAATATAGCACTGCTCAAATTCTTTAGGTTTCCCTGGAGATGAGTATTTTTCCCCAGGATAAGGTCTAATGATCCATCACAAGTAATTTGTCTACAACTATAGCTTGCATCCCAAATTTTCTGAAGCTTTATTCTTTAGCCCACACATTTCATTTACAAGCAGATGACTAATTTTTCTTTTCTAAGTAAATGATCAAGTGATTCATTATAGTGGAAATTAGGTTGAAGGGTTTATTATTCCAAAATAATAAGTTTTAAGGACAACACTTCTGAATAATTAGTTTCAAGGACAATTTATAGAAATATAATAAATTAATTTATCCTTTTTAATTATACAGGAAAATGATAAATTCATATATCATTCTTGCTGTATAATTGAAAATGATAATTTCGTCTATCATTTTCCTTTGAAACTAATTTATCAAAAGTGTCGTCATTAAAACTCATTACTCTGGACTGAGACGCCCTTCGAATGAAAATCCCCTTCATCATAAGTGGTTACTTCCCTATAATTGTGGAATGCACCACTTTTAAGATCTTTTTCCAGCCCTTATGCATATATATTCTTAGATCATAAAAGTTAAAACAAATGGAGATTCTGTACAACTATGAAACTTAAATACCTTCATACAAGTGAAAACTGATTAATACAAAAATGACCACATAAAAATACTAGAAACTAATATAATAATAATAATAAAACACCTAATTACTGTTATATTTTGATGCTTTACATCGACTATACTTTACAATATACTGGATCTAAGTTCGAAATTCTACTTTTAAGTCATCAAACTTTCACTCTTCATATTCTCTATTCAAACTCAAGCAACATTCAAATGCTTCATTGTTAAAATGATCTAAATTTTAATGGATGCAAAATTACGAGCATATAATGAATATATCAAAACCAAATGCATTACAAAAAAAAATTGCATTACTTATTCCTATTCTTTGTAGTAGACATCAAACATACACATATACACATACACACACAGAGTGTGTGCACGTTCAAACATATATTTAAGCATTTTGCATTTTGATACACATAATATTTACAAATTATGTACACGGTGATTGTTATAATTCATGATGATCAATCTCCATATGTTATGCTTCTTCATATTTTTACTGTACTACAAATTTTACATCGATCAAACTTTGATATTTCTCAAACTTTGTATCCGTGTAACCGGCACGGGTTCAACATTACTTACAAGTCAAAGTCATTTTGTAAGATCCAAAAAATCTTACAAACGGTGTTTTTTAATAGTGGTCCCTCCTGCGCACGTGCTAAAGTACTCGTGTATATAACATAAATTCTAATTGAGCTACAAATTTCTTTTATTGGTAATCAATATATTTTTGAAAATGAAATAATAAAATACATCATTTTGAACCTTTAAATGGTACTATTTGAAAATTTAATTTTTTTTTTCAAAAGAACAAATGCAGATAAATGTCAACACCAACATCCATACAACATCCACACAAAAACTGTACATACTGTGTATTACACACAATTCTCAAGATACAGGAAGCAATAAATCATACACATAGTTGTTAACAATACATTACAGAAGTGTTGCGAAACTGTTATGATTACGTTACAAAATTGCAACAACTACAGAACTGTTATAAGTACAGAACCATTACAAATATGTTGCAAAACTGTTACGATTATGTTGTAAAATTGCAACAGCAACAAAACTGTCACGACTATATTGCAAAAACTGTTAAGAATAGAATTGTGTAGTAAACAGATTATGCAGTAGATATAATACCGATTAGATTGTCCGAGTTCAGCGAAAAACTGTTTTCTTGAAAAAATATTGCTCCCTCTACGGTGCTTAAGGATATCGAGCAATTGTTTCCCAAGATGAAACGGACATGTCTTTGTGGGTGCCTCTAACCTGTCGTAAAAACCGTTTGAGTTTGAATGGACAAAAACAAAAATTGTTCGGTCTGAACAGCCAAGCCAAGCCAATTGCCAACTGCAAAGTGCTAAGTGCCTCTAATATGCCTTAAACGTCCATTCGCCTGCGCTGGGGATGTAGGTGCGGGGTGTTGCATTGCACCACCCGTCATGGTTATGCTTTGTCTCATGGTAACTATAATAGTGTCAACACCTTAATATATAAACACAAAGTATGTATTTTATTCTAAGACGTGTGACTATTCATTTTCCAAGGTATTTAATGTCTTCACATTTCCCAATGAAATGCTCATTCATTTCTAACAATAACAATTTTATAAATAAAATAACTACCAATAGATCTAACTTCAACTAATGCAAACTTGTATAACCCTCAAAGTCGAATTTATGATTATAGAGAGCAAATATTTCAATTACAAAAAAGAGGCAAAGTGTTACAAGATTGTTTCAACATGCAAAAATCATAAATCTTTCATTATATCATTAAGCAAAGAAGTATGACATACCAGATTCAAAAGAGAGAGAAAATTAAATCAGATGAAGCCGAGAGTTAAAAATTAGACAATAAAGCAAACAATCTTCAAGAACGATTATTATCATACCTAAAAATAAAGAACTCCACGGACTATGAAAATTAAGATCAGTGAATAAAAATACAAATCTTTCATAAACCTACTAAAAACAACATTACATATTAGTATTGTCACCTTATATTGTTTTGTGTTATATTGCTTTGTGCCATTTAACGCAAAATAGTGAAATCTCTCTCAATAATCGAAGATTCATATGACTCGATCCTATTGAACAACAAAGTTAAGCCAACCAATACGGATATTGATATATCAATACCAAACAATGTATCACATGCTACAAGTCCTACAAGAAATACGGCACAACAAAAGTTGCTTTAATTAATTTCTCTTTTCTTCACATGGTTTGTTACAAATAACTGGTCCACAATAATTTGCTAATTACCCACATGTATGAAATTAGTTACAATATGCATGTAAGCTTCTATATATAGTAAAGTAAATGTAGTGTGCGGGCAGGCTGAAAAATATTACTTTATTTGATACGGTAGAGGAAGAATATGCAAAAAACGAATAAAGCAATAATTTTCAACCTGCCTGCACACTACATTTCCTTTACTATATACGTTTGAACCAAAAATAGCACAAACACTCAATAGATTGAGTAGAGAATAAAAAGTGAAGAAAATAAATGAAAACGAGTAAAAAATAGAACATACAAGATTTATAGTGGTTCGGCGTACTCCGGCCTACGTCCACTTCAAGTTTCATTTTATTATACTGTTATTTTTCAAGTATAGTTCTTATGGATCACTATAAATTCGTGAGTATAAGAGATTAGAGAAAAGTTATAGAAAAGCAAAAAAAACCCTTTAAAATGAGTCATGTCCCTCAATCTCATCTCCATGATCTCCACCTCATTCTCGATGCCCAAGACTAGTTCCCCTGAAAAAATAGTGGACACATCATTAATCATTAGAGATCGATATCGATCCATAAGTTCAACATATGGGTCGGCCTGAATTTCTTGGATAGATGTGTCTAATCGTGGCCTTCGTGATTCCAAACTTGTTTGCATGACTAAAAATGGGTTGTAAGGGGCATGGTTTTGGAGTGTAGAAAGTTGGAGGCCAAATGGGCAAAATATCGATCGGCACTGATCTAGGAGTTGGATCGGCACCGATCCAACACATATTGGATTTTCAGGTCCTCATTTTTTTGAATGGCCTTGTATTTGCTTTGTCATATTGGTTGCACTTGAGTTTTGGGCTTCGTAGCCATCTCTCCGAGCTTCTTGTCTTGATGACTTTGAAGTTTGACTCGTTGAGTTCGTCCATAGATTACCTGATCAAAAGGCGGGATAACACTTGCCCCCAAAGCATGCCTTGTGAATGGAAGGTGTTCTTTGCTTAAGAACAAATGTTGAAGTCGATTGAAAATTAGTAATTGAATCTTATGGTTATCAACCGATCAAGCTGCTGTGAATTATCCTGTTCTTTTATATTCACCTATAAATCAAAGGTCGTTTCGGACCATGATAGCTAAGGACTCGAGTTCTTGCTTGAATATCAACCATAGATAATCATTCTGTATTCCCTTGAAACTATTCTTTCGTTCATACCATAATCAGAATCATCTAGTGTTCATCTGGGAGTTAGCAGTCGTACATTGAAATCTCGATCTCTTCGAATCGTTAGTGAATTCGTGGTCATTCAAGGCCGATAGTTAATTCTTTGGTCTCTCCAGATCGTTAATCAAATCCATGGTCGCTCAGCGCCAATAATTAAATCATGGTCTCTTTGGACTGTTAATCAAATCCATGGTCGTTTAAGGTCGATAATCAAATACATGGTCTCTCTGGACCCTTGTTGAGCTCAATCCGCTCGCTCTCCGACGAGGGGACTCAACGACAAGCAAGCACATCCGCTTGCGCTCTGGTAAGGTGACTTACTTTCTGCACTCTAGTCCCATCTCTCTGGACAAGACATAAAGCGATCAATATCGTACAAGTCAAACAACTCGTTCTTCGATGAGGGGCCTTGCACCTTGCACTCTTATCCCAACTCTCCAATCGGGACTTAAAGCGGTCAATATCAGTCATTACATTCAATCTGGTTTTTCCAAAATCCAAATATTCAAATCAAAGCAAAGCAAAGCAAACAAGCAGAAATCTTAAGCGTTCATCCCAAACATCCCGACTCGGAGCATGCCTATAGACCAATCTAGGTCTCGCACACGTGTAAGCGGTCTGAGGTTATTATCGTCCTAAGTAGTCATCTCAGGCATCCGACTTAGAACATGCATAGGGACCATTTGGGATCTCATACACGTGGCACCCTGAGATTATTCCTGTCTTTATTGCTTAATACAAAAAGAAAAATGCAAGAAAAGAAACGAAAAAGCAATGTGTGGAAATCGAATTCCACTTCGATCCATCCCAATCATGTGATGACTATCCTCGACCTCGATCTAAGGCCATTTCCATTCGCTGTGGATGATGGCTGCTCTTGTTCCACCACTACAGCTCGGTTTCTCACATATTGCTGCACTTGGTTGTTTTTGACATGTTCCTCGATCAGATCGTGCAGGTGTCTGCAATCATTTGTGTTATGCCCATCCAGCTCATGAAATAGACAATATTTTCCAGACATTCTTTCACCGTCTGTGGGCTCTCTCCTTGCTGGTTTCCGATAAGGGATATGTCCCCTAGTATCCAGGTAATCCGCTCTGGGGTCTCGTTCAAATTTGTATAAGAAGAGAATTTTGGTTCCCTTCTTTGTCACTTTAATCCTTCATAGCCATTATCCATCTTTCATTTGCCTTTATTTTTACTGGATCCTGCTCCAGACAGTTCTCCATCATCTGGAGCATTGACTTCCTTGGTTTTAGTGTCCTCCTGATGCAAGAATCTCCTGACCTCATGATAAAATTCTATGAGATCCATCAGTGGATCTCGTTCCAAAGCAACTTTGAATCTATTTTGCTAGCCACTCTTGAAAATTCTACCACCGATGGATCTGCCCTATCTACCGCAGCAGCCGCTGCGTTGAATCTCGTCAAAAAACACCCGAGAGACTCTCCGGCCCTCTACTCACACTTGACAATGTCATTACATTCTTAGGTCGTGACATATGGACCCAAAACTGTCTCGTAAATCTATCCACTACTCAGTCCACGTACTTACAGAACCATTTTCCAACTGCCTAAACCATAATGCTGCCACATCTATCAAATTTAGTAGGAAGCATCATCCTATTACTTCTTCAGATGCACCCAACACCTCCATTTGCCGGATGTACCTCATTAAATGAACTGTCGGATTCCTAGTATACTGAATATTCGGAGTGAATGGACTTCTTTTTACATCCTCTAGGCTCCGGTTGGGCAATCCACCTCTCATTACTCGTCTCACTATCTCAGCAAGTAAGTCATTATTATCTAAAGGAATTCTCAAATATACATTCCCGGCCTGCTCCCCATTTCAACAAGGGAATTCCGGCACATACTCCTCCGCTCGTGCTTTTACATTCTGATTTACATAGGCCTGTCAATGAGTACCCGAAATATCCGAAATCCGTCCGCATCCGTATCCGAAAACATGAAAAATATCCGATATCCGAAAAGCGGATGCGAATATACGATATCCGAAACATATTTCGGATACGGATACAGATATGGCTGTATCCGTATCCGATAAATATCCACCCGATTTGAAATTAAATATATATATTAATATGTTATTTTATATCCATAAATTTAATATAAATACACTTCATTTTACAAAAATACAACCCATGGTATTTTGCAGGGTAATCTTTTGGTTTTGGAGCATTAACCACTTCATGGAAAAAGAATGCAATATTTTAGGCTATATGTATGTTATGAAGATGATTTTTATTTTTTGGTATTTGTTACAATTAAGAAGATGTGTGATGCATGTTTGCTTTTATGATTTGCTGTGATTGAATTAGCCTATGGATTTTTCGTATGGATTATATTTATATATGCAATATTATTGTATGGATTTTTTGTGATTGGATTAGCTATTGTTAATTTGATGTAATTTATATATTACAAGGTTTTTTCATCTTTTTTTCAGTCCAAAAAAATGAAATATGCATTATATTGATTAATTTTCGGATATTTTCGGATATATTTTGAGGTTCAAATACGGATATTTTCGGATATCCGAAAATATTCACGGATACAGATACGGATAATATTCAACGGGTATTCGCGGATATCGGATACGGATTCGGATATGGATTTTCATTTTTGGATACGGATACGGATACAGCACTATCCGTATCTGATTGCATCCGTTTACAGGCCTAGATTCACATTCATAGCTTAGCATCATTTCCTCGACATGCATCATTTCTGCCCAAGTCAAAATTGGCCATACCTCTGTGTCATTGTAGATCGGTACTGATCCGTATATGTAGGTCGGTACCGATCCGTGCAGCTTGCTCGAGGTTTGCTCTAGCTTGCTCCACTTTACTTCCAAGTGCCTACGCTCCGGCATCAGGTCTTTTGTTCTGGTTTGCAGCAACTCCAGCTGTTCATGTTTGTACCATTCTCCAGAAGAAATTCTCCATCATCTCTTCCTGGCAAGTAATCATCCTTTCTTGTAACCCATTCATCATAGTCTCCATCTCATCCCTGGTTATGTAGAATGGATGGGCAGTTAGCTCCTGAGAATGTCTCTTGGCTACCCTCTTGTTGGTTTCCTCCAATAACGGCCTTCCTAGTTGATTGTCTTGTCACTTTGAATCTTTTCAAGCCTCAAATAAATAGATTCTGGTGTTTCTTAGTGAAAGCACCAAAAATTTTGAACCAAATATGGCACAAACACCCAATAAATTGAGTAGAGAATAAAAAGTGAAGAAAATAAATGAAAACGGGTAAGAAATAGAACACGCAAGATTAATAGTGGTTCGGCATACTCTAGCCTACGTCCACTTCAAGTTTCCTTTTATTATACCGTTGTTTTTATGTGCAATTCTTATAGATCAGTATAAATCCGTGAGTGATCATAAGAGATTAGAGAAAAGTTGTAGAGAAGCAAAAAGATCCTAAAAAATGAGTCATGCCCCTTAGCTGTAGAAAGCCTAAAATCTCGCCCCCACGATCTCCACCTAATTCTCCATGCCCAAGACTAGTTCCTCTAAAAAAATGGTGGATACCTCATCAATCATTAGAGATCGGTACCAGTACATGGTCTTGGATTGGTACCGATCCATAAGATCAACTTATGGATTGGTTTAAATTTCTTGGTAGATGCATCTAGTCGTAAGTTTCGTGATTCCAAACTTTTTTGCATTATTTTCTTGTCTTTGAGTCCAAATGATGGATCTATAGATAAATGGAGTTGTTGATTTCTAGAGTTCAAGGATTTCAATCGCTGATGCACACGAACGATCATAGGAGGCTAGAAATGGGTTGTAGGCAGCATGATTTTGGAGTATGGAAAGTTGGAGGCCCGATCCAACACATGTTGGATTTTTAGGACCTCGTCTTTTTTGAATGGCCTTGTATTTGCTTTATGATCTTGATTGTACTTGAATTTTGGGCTTCGCGGTCATCTCTCCGGGCTTCTTGCCTTGATAACTTTGAAGTTTGACTCGTCGAGTTCATGCGTATATTGTCTCGTTAAAAGGCGGGATAACGATATATATAGAAGCTTACATGCATATTGTAACTAATTTAATACCGCTGGATAATTAGCAAATCATTGTGGACCACTTATTTGTAACAAACCATGTGATGCAAAGAGAAATTAATAGGAGCAACTTTTGTTATGCCTTGCTTCAAATTAACCCCTGTAGCAGTTTAGTATTTTAATATTTCTTGTAGGATTTGTAGTATGTGATGCATTGTTTGGTATTGATATATCAGAGATGACTTATATTTGAACCAAAACTGCATATAAATACTATATTGTGAGAATAACATAGAACTTTATTATGAGAAATTGTTAGCAAGAAGTAAAATCTCTGATAGATAAATGGTCATAAGCTTGTGTGATCATAAAATTGTGTAATGAAGAACAATAGTAATATGAAAGTGTTATGAACTTATCCCAATGGTTCAAATGCATGGTACATGAGCATCTAAAAATAATATCACTATATTAAGTGCTTCAATATGTACTTTTGATAATGATTTACTGGCGATAAATGTTTGTACTTTAATTTTACTATAATAAAAAAGCACAATATATGCGAGCGTTTCAATATTTAACAAAACAAATTTACTACATTAGATTTATCATTAAGGAATAGCTCAGACCATTTACACATGAGATAACAATAGTTATAGTACAGACACATGATACATTGAAAATGGAAAATATGACATCTTTCAAAGTTCCCTACCACTATATTAAAATGAATTTAAGTATATATTAATTTCAATTATTCAGAAGTTGAAAATATAAGTTGATACACCAATACCTTATTCTTTTAGGTTTTTTGGTTGGTAATATCCGACATAGAGTTTTCATCTTGAAAATTTGCATTTAAAGTGTGATATGAGAATAGTATCATTGCAGATTTACTAAAACTATGCTTAAGTTGTGTTCCCAAAATTTGTTTATAACATGTGTGAACATGAATAGAATGTTTCATACGACATTAAGAACCTTATAGTATCAAAAAATTTGTAGAACCGAATGACCAATGACCATAGTAAGTGGAAAACATGGAAACTAGAGTACTAAAAGTGGCACTAACCTCAAAGATAGCAACCACTGAAATGAAGGAATATAAAACAAACGGAATACTAAAATAAACATTTAAATTAGAATTAGATAGTAAAATTCATAGACTAAATAAATTATTACCCAAAAAAAATGTGAATTTCAATTCACAGTTTTCAAAAAAAAGTGCAAACATCCAAGAAAAAATTGTTAGTTAAACTTCATTGCTTCAGTGATTTATTCCAACACCTAGCAACTAATCCAAAATAACATATTGAAAAAAAATATCAATAGTACTAATTTAATATAAAAAGATACAATTTATCATTACCAGAGATAGAGAGAAGGACGATGATCTTATGAGAAACTCTAGAGAGGAGTGCGACGTTTGGAAAGACTACGATCGCGGTGCAACGAGAGTAATGGCCCAAGTAGAAGGAGGTTATGAAATACCTAATTTGTCCAAACCCCTAAATTTGATTTTGTTTTGAATATGGGGTTTGATTTATATAAGCTAGGTTAAACATGATTAGACAAAGAACTTATATCGAAAGGGTTCTATTACGATTAGAGCTACGGAGAACACATGGCAAACGAGAGAATTGGAGAAAGCAACCGGAGATATGTTTATTTATATTTTATTTTTTATTTTGGTTTCTTGCTATTTTATTTCGACTCCTAAATATTTCTAGTGGTCGGTTTGATCCTAATGATCGATTTGATAAATCCAAGTTGTGATATACCATGTGTAAATACATTAATCCTTGTTTTAATTTTTTTATTGTCATGTTGAGTAACAAATTATGTATTCGTGCACTTATATACATACATACAATAATTACAAAACTTAACAAGCACCATTGTTCCAATGGTTAAGTGATTCGACTTTGGTGCGAGAGGTCACAAGTTCGAAACTTGCATAACATGATTTGAACATTTATTGACACATGATTTGTGGTTTGTTGTCCCAGTGACATTTTGTATCTAAGTATCATTTCAAAAAAAAATTACAAAACTTGCAGACGAATGATTTAGATCATGATTTGGCATGGATCTAATATTCAATGAAAGCACAACCCATAAAAATGATATGATTTAATATGATATGGAACTATCAATGCCCAAAACTAAATTGTGATATCAAATTGGAAACATCGAGATTGTTCTCTCAAAAACTAAATAGCCTATTTCTTGAAAATTGAGAAAAAAAATCATTAAATCATTGAAGATGAAGCATCACAACCATTGAAACATGAGAAAATTCTCCAAAAAAGTCAACTACAATGACATAAAAAGCATTGATTAAGTGAGCATCATCAAAAAAATTCAAGGTAGAAAAAAAATATACCACGTTGAAGCCGTTGATGTAAATTTCATTTATTTTTCCTTCCATGTCCTCTGACTTTTTCCTCTTTCTATTTGTGTTTTTTTCCAACTTTGAACTATTGAGGAAGATGATTTAAGTTAGGTTTACTAATAAGCTTGCTACAATACTATGTATACTTTAACTTACTATGAATATTGAATTTTGACGTTTGTTGAATTAAACCTAGTATTTTTATAATTTATCTTAACTTTGCTAATTACCTATAGTAAATGTTCAATTTGGTTTATCTTTATTGATTGGCTTAAAATGCTATTTTGTAGCATATGTAACTAGTTAATTTTTTAAGATTATTCTCAAATTTTCACTCTTATGTTCTTACTGTTTTTAAATCTTGTTGTGTGTAGATGTTTAGGGAAGTAACCATCACGTCGGATTAAGGTAAACCGCTAACAAAGGAAACAAAAGAGTTAATAGATGGAATTATTGTTCAAATGCAACAAGCTATGGTATTTTCTAGGTTATACATCATTGGCTCAAATATTTAATCATGCGAGAGCATGTGATGTGTCGAAAGAAGTGGCCATAATTTCTATATAAACATGTTTCAAAGGAATAAACTAGACAACGATGACGACGTGTTGATGAACTTGATGGTAATGAAGATTACAATAGAAAAAAGTGATAAAATGCTTTGCTTAATATGAGTTTAAGAAACAAAGAACTCTAAATGTTACATGGAAAAGAAAAAAACAAAGAAGATTCTTGTTTGAAAATTTGTCGCTCAAAATAATGCATATGTGTTACCTATACCCATAGTGAAAAGTATTTATTTTAGTACCATGGTGGATAACATCGCCGCCTAGCTTTAAAACTCCTTGGTTATCATCAGGTTTGAAACAATTGTTCACTAAAGAAGTTGATGATGTGAAAGAGAAATTGGAGAAATAAACTATAATAGAGACATACTAGTAATTTTATATATTTTTAGAAATATAATCTCCTTTTCATTCTAAAATATACAATTTTAAGTGATTATATCTTTTGTTATAAGTTGCACAATCATGTCGGATGAATGGGTATATAGAAGTATAGAAGCATCTTTAATCTCTTAGTTGGTGGTCCTAAAGGAACCGCATTTTTTGAAGTCTATTGACACTTCATCGACTGTTGGAAATTAAAAGCATTTCTGAAACATTTTCAACATGCTTAAGTATATATTTGAATAAGTTTAATAGAAATGGTCCAACTGGTCACCAATAGTGTTGTAGCTCATATAAAAGTAGGAGAAATGTCAATGATAAGGAAAAAGCAATCATCTTAGTCTTCTTATGCCACTCATTGCTTAGACCTAATATCGATAGATGTTAGTGGGTCGCCCACTCATTTTGATATTGTGAATTGCACAAAAAGGAAAAAAGTAACAAGAATCATAGTTAGCTTCTAAATCTTGTGAGAAAGTGAACAAAAATAACAGATTTGACAGAGCCAACTAATGCACAAATTCTTCATGCAACAAAATTAGAAGCTCTTTACCTTGAAGCTTTCTATTAGTGACCATATTTAAAAAGAAATCCTTTTTCCAACCATAAGAAGCCCAAAAGAAAAGCCCTTCAAGGGTTGACAACTTCAGACAACGGATCCAAACTATATCATCAATGAAGCTTAGGATGTGTCATAAGAGCCATTATGTAATTAGAATATGTAACTAATCTATTGTAAATAATCTTATTTTAAATTAAGTAACCATTTGGTTTCTGTTTTCTATCTACATGTTTATTACACTAAATATTTTGAGAACATTAGTTTTATACATTTAAAATCTCTATATGAAGTGCTTAACTGATTGCATTTACAAAATAGTTTGTGAACATGAGAATTGGACTGAAAATTAAATAAACAATTAACCTTAAATATTCCTAATTGTTTGGTGTTTCAAGAACGAGATATTGATACACCTGAAAGACAAGGGTACGTAATGTTATCCATACAATGGACAATGAAACAAACTGCCCTTCGTAAAACTTGAAAATCAACGTCGAATGACAACGTTCGACTCCCGAATATCACAAAGAAAGTTTATTAGAGTAAAATTAAAAATAAACACTATACCAAGGCATAATGATATAATCTCACAACGGAATGATAATGTATAATATATTGAATATGCATGAGTAGAATACGATGAATGATATATAAGAGACTATACTGGTAGAAGTAACTGATAAGTAAATATAAGTACAGAAAGTTAGAATAGAATATCTAATATAACAAGTCTCGTATACAAATAACATATCTATCATGTACTACTACAATATCAAGTGCGTGTTCGCGTGTATCCAAGTATCATCTTCACCTCTAAAGCTTCACCATGCCACTACAATAGCGTATCCCTAAAAGCACTAGCTTCTGAACTACTCAATCGAATATCCGAGAGTTGTCATTACATAAACAAACAAAGGCAAAATTCGGGTCAGACATAAAGCATGGTGGAAGGGGAACTATCTCAAAATAATGTATACTAATTAAAACCATATACATATATAAAATAGAGGGCTACTTAGGCACATCTAGTCCTCCCCACAAAGGTGGCTCAGCGATAGTCCAGACAAACCATAAACAAGTAAAGTAAACTCATCACAAAAGTAGGGGATCATGTCATAACATGTTATTCTTCTGTAATCAACGAATCAACACAATTAATATAATTTAACTAATACGTAACGACATAACATGACAAGGTAACCCATTATACAAATGCAGAGACAATATAAATATCACAGTATAAGCATATCGTAGAATACACAAAAATATTATCAATCAACTAATACAACACACAATATAGCGATAGGCATAGAGTATAAGTTGATGCTCATCATTGCTGATGAGTAGGGTCCACTGTTGACTCGTGTCTAAGGTAAATAGAGTTAGTACCTAAGTATACCTTAGACTTCGAGCAACATCCTTAGCGATGGATCTTATGTAGATCTCACCATACCCCTATATGAGCTTTGGTGATATATATGACCTACTATAGATATCTAAGACCTAAGTCTGCGTTGGGCACCTATTTATAATACAAATTATTATTATCCAATGATCCTCGTTGAGAGTCCAAAATAAATAAAGTTAGTACTTAGATGTACCTTAGACCCCGAGCTCCATCCCTAGTGATGGGTCTCTTGTGTAGATCGCACAGTACCCCCTCAGTAAGCTTTGGTGATATATGACCTACTCTATTTACTTAAAACCTACGTGGATCTCACCTCACTCCTATATGAACTTAGGTGATATATGATTCACTCGTAAATGATCGTCATCATCTTCCCCTCAGCCATCATGGATTTCTTGTCAAATTCGCACATCGCTATAAAAGAAAACAACGAGCGTATCCCATATAATATGCCCTTAGGACCACAAAAGAACACTGATGTCATATATATATATCAAATATAACTTCACATAATCAAATATGCATATCACGAACGAAGACCAATGTCTTGTCATCATATATCTGTACGATTGGCCTCTACTATAAGACCAATATTATGCATGGCCACTACTAATATAAGGCCAATACAATGTATGATCACTAATATAAGAACAATACATGGTATGACCACAAACATAAGACTGATACCATTCATCAAACATATATACTCAAGGTCGAAACCAAGAGGTATAGAACAACTTCGCTTAATCATACACGCTCACCAAACATGACAGTGCGATTAATCAATGCACTGATATCGTTTCCAATAATTATTGATCGCACACATATCACTATACATTACATCAGAATCCCGAGCTTCGCCTTGCATTCTACTTTCGCGAGTAGTCTAAAGCCACTCCAAACTCGTGCCAAAGTTTCACACAAACCTGCATCTGGGAATGGGGAAGAAACCCCTGTCGATTTGCACATTGCCTGGGCTTACTACCCAGGCATGTGACCCACCGATGCACTGATGGTAGCCTATCCCAGGTAATAAGCCTGGGGCAGGTACAAACCACGCCTCACGATCATCGATTTGAGCTCCGTTCATTCCGTGTTTTTCCTGATGAGTCGCTAGCTCCTCTAGCCTGCCTCTACCACATCGGACCTCTTTCGGAATCCATTGGTTGATATTTTGGAAGTGGTTTCTTATGTATTCAAAAACTAATTTCAACACGAATCCCACTCTTTTTCGTGTGGAGTTTCCCCCGGGCGATTCCAACGACCCGACCTCCTCTAATGCACCAACATGAACTCACCGACTTTCTTGCCTCACGTGATGCTCACATGTGTGTTGACACACCTACTTGTGCACGCAAATCACACACGTATATGCAAACATGTAAAAACTTCACAAATCGTGTTTCGAGGTTTACCTAAGCGATTACTCGACCCGATACTCTCTCAAGCAACTTAACGCACCTGATAGTCGCTGTGACTATATGAAATTGCCCACAACTTGATGATATACACATATGGATGTTTCCATACACATATACAATTATTCACATAAATAAACAATCATTATCAATAATCCAACCATTCAACAATTTTAATTACAATACAAGAATTGTATTGATTATCATATAACTTCGAATACACGTATGTGTATACTTACCCATATATATACATACATGTATATTTAAATAATAATTTAATTATTTAATAATCAAATATTTTCTATAAAACTTCAATATCTTTTTTCTACTATTTTATATAAAATCATTCCACTATTTTATAAAATACAAAACTAGCTTATAAATCATTTTAAGCCTTTATGATACTTAACTTCTTTATTAAAATCAAGTATTCATCTTATAATTATTTCACAAAACCTTATAACAATTTTTATAAAATACTCCCTTCATACTATTTTATAAATTCTTACACTTTTATAAGATACCTCTTTTATATTATTTTATAGAATCTCATTCCATTTTATAAAATGTCATTTATATTATTTTATAAAATCCCTTATATGTTAGAAAATATATCATTATTACTATTTTATAAAATCTCATTCTATTTTATAAAATATCATTATTACTATTTTATAAAATATCATTTTATTTTATAAAATATATCTTTATTGTTATTTTATAAAATCTCATTCTATTTTCTAAGATATATCTTTCACTTATAAAATTATTTTTTACTTAAACAATATTTATAAGTACTAAATAAGCTTCATTAGGATTCTAATCACTTTAATAATAAGTGTAGAGCTCTTATCTCGCTTAATTAGCTTACTAGCTTCATTTTATAAAATATTCTATTATTTTATAAAATCATTTCTTCTCTTAAATGATATTGATAAATACTAATTAATTATTCTTTAGTAGGCCTCTAATCACTTTACTAATAAGTTTAGAGTATCTAAATCAATTTATTAGCTTACTAACTTTTCCAAAATCAATTCAAACGATTAGTTAATGCTCTTCAATGACATGCACACGACCTTATCACTAAATTAGCCCCAAATCAATCATAACATCACAAAACATAACTTAAGTAACCCAAAATTCATTTTAGGGCTTTCTAACTTTTTCAAAAGCTGTAACTAAAGTCTCTAATTGATAATGAGATGATATAACCATGTTTATAACATGAATACAACCTAAACCATAACATAACGATATCTAGATCATTTCATAATACTTCATAATCATATATAAACAAAGTAATGAATAACAAGTAAATTAAGTAGGAAAATCATCCAACTCGCCTCCTTTCTCCAAACCAAACTCAATATCACCAAAATCCAAATCCAAGCTCTCTTTAAAGTTGAGATCGAGCTCCAAACTCCACTTCATGTTAATTCATTCGTGGGTTATGTCAAGAATCAATATAGAGGAATTATATGGTGATTTTAGTTCGAATTTATGAATTTCATTTAAGCTTGTATCGGTGGATTAAAGAAATGGGATTAAGAGAGTAATTAGGAAAAAACTAGAGAAGTGGAAGAGGAAAATAACGTGGAATGAAAAGTGAAATAAAATAACGAAGAGGGTCTTATAGGCAAGTAATAGGCTTTAACACAATTTATTCAATTTCATTCCTTTCTATAAATCATTATTCACTACAAAAACACATTGGCTTCAAACGAAGCTTGTTTATACTCATTTTTCTTGTGATGGAATTACAGCTCAATGGCGGATGCCTTAAGTCCCAATCCATCCGTCTTTGAAACATCGAGTATAATGAGCGTTCCGTTAATTGACGATTAAATATTTAAATTAATCATTTAAATATTCAGTCGTTAAAATTGCGGGTTGTTACATTCTCCCCTCCTTAAAAGAATCGTTCCCAAAATTCCTATGGGTACGAGAAAGTAACAAAACTCCAAGTCTAAACCTTGGAAAATTTAAGTAGTATTCCCTTATGCTATAAGCTTTACGGAAACTCCCAAATTAAAATACATCTCGCATCTAGGAAATACGCGATAACCTACATTATCCCACATCTTCCAAAAAAATACATATCTCTTTTCAAGAAAACTTCTCACCATTTAAATGCAAATCTAAATAAATAAGCCTTTAAATAGCTATATTTCTGCTCCCTAGTACTTAATTGTATTATACAAAGAGGATTATGCATAATACAACAACAACGTAGAGTTAAAAAATGTATAATTTTAGTGTAGCAACCAATACTACCACAATCATACATGACTAAAAATTGGAGAGCAAACTCAAATAAGTCGGTATCTAAGTATACCATAGACTCCAAGTCACATTAACACGCATCGACTCATATTGATCTCACATCGACCACTAAAATGGCTATGGATGATATGTGATCTATCCTATATAGTTATTATTATTTCTCTCTGAACATGCTATAGTAGGTAAATATAACTAGCATACAAGTAATCAGACACATAAAACAAGCAACAATAAGTAAAACAATCAACAATCGGTTAAAAGCAATACAGGCAATGATAATCAACAATAATCAATCAATCAAGCAGGCAAGCAACAATAAGAAATCAATCAGCAACAATAAGTAATGTAAAACAATAAAAATCAACAATAAGCGACAACAATCAATAAAAATTAATCAACAGTCAACCAAAAAGCAACATAAACAACATAATCAACAATCAATCAATCAATCAACAAGCAAGAACAATAAATCATCAAGCAGGAACATGTAATATCAAACAATACAAGCAAAAATAACTAGCACACAAAAAGAGTCTATATCAACACACACGGTAACCGCAGCATGCATGTCAAACTATAAACTGTCATGAGCCTATTCGGCTTTCAAAATGGACAAAATGCTTAAGTGGTGTAACTCCTTTCATAAATATAATGTATGAAAGACTATTACACCTCCTGTTATGAAAAGAAAAACGTATATGATATGTTGGATCACCGATCCTCAATATACTCGAATAAACCCAGCAACTTAAGTCTTAATTTTCATTTCCTTCTGAATAGAACTCATTCTCTAAAGGAGAAAACTTTATCAATTAAATCATTTTTTAATAACAATCTATGAATGCTTATTTCTGCTCGAGTTCAAACTCACTTCAACTGCACAATGTTGATAAGGATAATATACTAAGTGTATCATGATGCTCAATTAGGCAAGTATCATATGCTACTTAAAAGATTATTCGAATTTTCATAAAGCTAGTCGAGAGGTCCTTTCTCAAACTATCATAAGCTACCTTAACTAACTACACCATAAATAATTTTACAATGAATAAAGATCATCCAAAATAATATATGATGCCTGATATAATCATTTGTCTGCTTATACGATTTCTTTGTTAAACTAGGGTCGACCACCTAACTCCTCTTATGCGAACTCTGATCTGGTTCATTGATCAGACCACTGAAATTTCCTCGCACAACTAGAATCATGCTTTGAAAATCTTCTATTCACTTCAAGAATCTGACTCAAGTGCTCGCCTTTAAAATTCAAGTGAAAAACCATTGCCTAATTGGTGTAAGTCACTTAGAAAACTACGCTCGAACTAGTGATTAGGAACTGGCACGTGAATCGATTGATCCCTAAAAAATATCTCTTCAGCACATGGGACTAACCCCACCAACAAAGGTTTATTAACACAAAGGCAAATACTTCTAATGGGAATGACCCTGCAAAATGCATATAAGTCATCTACTTGGTCTTCCCTCATTACTGGGCATCCACGGGATCCTACTTGGATGCAAATCCAGGTCACGGTTCATCAACCAATCCTACTCAACTTGAAAGCTCGTGCATCGAGTCTGAATGGTAGTACTCTCGGTCGCTGCACCCCTCAGAACCTACTATGGCTGCACGTGTATCCCATCCCCTCATACTGATAGCTTGAATGAAGACACCTTAGCAACTAGTGATAGAAATAAATCAGAGATCAGAAGACAAGTGGTGTAAGCAATATCATACAGTAGAAAAATACAAGTACACTATATCAACGTATCTCCTTCTACTAGGTTGTTTTAACTCAAACAAGTCTACTTGGTCCTAAGTGTTGAACCTAAACTCAGATACCAAATATAACAAACCGCCCTCCGTAAAACCTAGAATTTAACATCGAATGATAACGTCTGACTTCCAAATACCACAAAGAACAGTTTATCGGGGTAAAATTAGAAACAAATATTATACCAAGGCGTAATGATATGATCTCATAGTGGAATGATAAACATATAATATACTAAATATACATGATTAGAATATGATGAACAATATATAAGAGACTATACTGGTGGAAATAACTAATAAGTATATATAAATACAAAAAGTCAGAATAGAATATCTGATATAACAAGTCTCATATATAAATAACTTATCTGTCATGTACTGCTATAATGTCAAGTGTGTGTCTATATATATGTATCCAAGTATCGTCTTTGCCTACAAAGCTTCAACTACGCCACTCTGCTAGCATATCCCCAAAAGCAGCCGGCTTCCAAACTACTCAATGAGTACTCAAGAATTGTCATGATATAAACAAACAAAGACAAAACGCAGGTCAGACATAAAGCCTGCTGTAAGGGGAACTATCTCAAAATATTATATATCAAAACTATATGCATGTATAAAACAAGAAGCTACTAAGGCATATCTAGTCCTCTCCATAAATGTGGCTTAGGGGTAGTCCGGACTACCTATAAATAAGTAAATTAAACCCATCACAAAAGTAGGAGGATCATCCCTTAACTTGCTCTTCTCCTATAATCAACGAATTAGAACAGCTAACATAATGTGATTGATACGTAACAACATACCATGATAAGGTAACCCAATATTCAAATGCAAAGAGAATATAAGTTGATTTTCATCATTGCTAATAAGTGGGGTCTTCGGTAGACTCATGCCCCAGATAAATAGAGTTAGTACCTAATTATACCTTAGATCCCGAGTCGCATCCTCGGGGATGGGTCTAGTGTAGATCTCACCAAATCCTTATATGAGCTTTGGTGATATATGACCAACTCTAGATATCTGAAACCTAAGTCCATGTTAGAAAGCTATCTTTAATTCAAATTATCATTATCCGATGATTCCTATTGAAGGTCCAAAATAACAAAGTCAGTACCTAAATGTACCTTAGACCGAGCCGCATCCTCAATGATGGGTCTCGTGTAGATCTCACTGTACCTACTCAACGAGCTTTGGTAATATATAACCTACTATATTTACTTAAATATTACGTAGATCTCACCATACTCCTATATAAGCTTAGGTGATATATGATCCACTCGTAGATGATCGTCATTATCTCCACATCAACCATCATGGATTTCTTAAAAAAGTCGTATAGCGTCTCTATAAAAAAGAACGACATGCTTATCCCATATAATATGCCTTTACGATCACAAACAAACACTGATGTTGTATATATATATATATGTGTGTGTATATATATATCAAATACAACATCACATAATCAAATATGCATATCACAAACGAAGACCGATATCTCATAATCATCTATCTATATGGATGACCTCTATTATAAGACTAATAATATGCATGACCACTAATACAAGGCTGATATGATGTATGATCATTAATATAAGACTAATACATGTACGATCACAAACATAAGACCGATAACATTTATCAAACATATATACTCAAGGTCAAAACTAAGGGGTACTGAATAACTCCACATAATCGTACACACTCACCATAAGTGACCGTGCAACTATTCATTGCACCGATATCATATTCGATCATTATTGATCGAATACGTAACGTTGTACATTGCATCCAAATCTCAAGCTTCGCCTTGCATTCCACTTTCCCGAGCAGCCCAAAGCCTCCTCGAACGCTAAAGTTTCTCATAAACCCGCATCCGTAAGCGAGGAAGAAACCTCCATCGATTTGCACACCGCCTGGGCTTACTGCCTATGCCTATGCTCCACAGGTGCACTGGTGTTATAACCACCAGTGGACCGGTGGTAACCTATTCATGGACGCTTGGGGTAGGTACAAATGCGCCATACGATCGTCGATTCGAGCTCCATTGCTTTTGTCGTTTTAACCGATGAGTTGCCTACCTCCTCTAGCCTACTTCCACCACATCAGAATTCTTTTGAAGTCCATTGGTTGATATTTTGAAAGTGGTTTCTTATGTATTTGAAAACCGAATTTGATATGAATCCCACTCTTTTTCACATAGAGTTTCCCTAGACAATTCCAATGGCCCAACCTCTTACAACACGCTAAAATGAACTCAACCGACCTTCTCGCCTCACGTGATGCTCACATGTGTGTCGATGCACCTACTGTGCACACATATGACACACATAAAAGCAAACACGTAAAATCCTTCACAAATCATGTTTCGAGGTTCATTGGAGCGATCACTCAATCTGATACTCTCTCATGCAACTCACACTACAAAAAATTATGGTTTTAGTTGCACTTATTAGCAGCGTTCAAACATAAGTGCAACTATTATCAATTTTACGCTCTAATTTCATCAGCACCAAAAGTTACCGCTCACCCCGCCTTTACTAAAATCTAAAACAGTAGTTATGCTTTTTTAATTTTAGTTTTCGCTTCTTCATTTTTCCTCACTTTGAAAACCAACTTGTCCTAATTCCTCATTGTCATCGTCTACTTCATTTTCCCCCTTGTCCTCTTCACAGTCGATCCAATCCTCTCCGACATGCTACTCCGCTTAACAGTCGATCGAATCCTCTCCGACGCGCTAATCCTCTCCATCGATCGAAGATTTATGCATACTACTCTTCGTCGATATGGATTCCTCCACAGTGGCTTTCTTCTAAGACCTAATTTTGTATTAAGCCAAGAAAATTATAATTTACCAAGTCATTCTGTGAATCATAAAATGGATAAGGTGTTGTCTTCGGTTTGAGCTCTGATCGTTTCATTGCCACCGTCGCAGTCAGTCTCAAATTCACGATCAAATCGATTGAGTTTTATCAGTAAAACAAGCGCTAATCGTAGGTTTAATCAACTTAGGGTTTCTTTGAAGGACTCGGAAGCTGAGGAGATTGCCTAACTAAAACTGGTTAGATGCTTTTTTTATTTATTAAAGCTAACTTTTTATGGTGTTGAGCAAAGCTCTGCATTTCAGTTCATATATTTATTTACTAAAGGTTTATTTATTTGTTGTATAATTTTGCAAGTTTTTGTTTGTGGAATTTAGATGAACAAGTGTTTTAATCTTAGCAGGGAGTAATTTCAAAGAAACTATCATAAGAAAGAACTTAGTGTATGATTATTTATGTTATTATAATGAAAATATGTATAGAACATGGTTTAATTTGATATTATGTATTTCACATTCAATCTTATGTAGTTTGTTGCATTAATTTCAGTTAATGAATCATCAAATTTGTTTGTGCAACTTTCGATATTTAGATGGAGCCCAGAATTCCTTAAGGCCTTGGAGACCAAGACAACATTATGGCTTTATCACGTTTAGATTGCAGATAAATTCAATTTGTGAAGGAACTACATCCATTCTTCCATGAATTTGGTTTAATCGGATATCGAGTTACAGTTGAGGTACTATTGTTATTATATAGGTTTAATACAATTCACTAGTTAATAAACATTACCATATACCGACCTGCAGGGGTATTAGTTTGTCAGCACTATATTCTGGATTAATTTAAATTAATTGCTAGCTAATCAGTATTTAGTAAAACCATGTTATTCAATCATTTTTTCTTAAATGTTTGCAGTTTTGACATTCTAGCTTATGAACAACTTTATAGTTGGAACATATTCATCTTTTTTCATTGTTATTGCAAACATGTTTTACTTGGTACATGGATAAGTGGATAATTTTCAATATACTTGTGAATGACTGATGCCATAATTTAGTTGCTTGCCATAGCACTAAAGATCTGTTTTTAATGACTTCAAACTTCAATTGTAAATTTAGAAATTATATTTTAATATGATAATATGGTATGGTAAAGGAAAATCAATATATGATATACCAAAATTGTTTCTTTGAAAGATAAGAATACATGAATTTTAAATATATACTTGCTTGTCATAGAATTAATAAAGAACTATAAAAACGATTCTAAATTATTTTTAGGAATGGAAAGCCGGGTCAGTTTATTGCACAATCAAATGCAAGTTCAAAGTTTAGTTTTTGTCGATTTGATAGGTTGTCAGGTTATGATGGCTGATAACAATGGTGAAACTCAGTTGTGCAAATTATAACAGACAGATCAAGTAGCCAATATATTAGTTTATCCTTTTATATACTAAATCACCTATGGTTTAATCTGCCAGTAATGGAAAACGATAATATTTATAGGTGATTAATGTCAAACTACGTCTAATGAATCTATTTATGCTGGGAGTCTAACTTAACCGTTAAATTTCAAGAAATACGGAAAATCATGTCATTCGTTTTTCTAGTAATAATTTAAATTAAAATTGTGTGTGTTTGTTTTGATTATGTAGATCAAATGGCTTATAAAACTATCAGAAATTTCTGAAATTAAGGAAGTTTCAAAATTTAGTAACGATGCTCTATCTTATTTAGAAAATATTATTAGCGACTTTGATCAAAATGATGCATTGGAAGTTAAAAATTTGAAATGGCGACAAACCATGATGTTAAGGCAGTGGAGTATTTTTTAAAGCAGAAGTGCAAATCCAATACCGAGATATGCAAAGTGAGTTTTTGGCTATTCTTCCTGGTTCGGTTTTCTTTTCCTTATTATTATGAAATAAGGCGTTTTTCGTATAATTTTTCAAGTACTTGAATTTTATCATTTTGCTTGTACATCAGAGGATATAAATAATTCGGCTTATGCATTGAAGCTAAAAGAAGCATGCAATTTTGTAATATTTCCTTTAATGTCTGAATTATTGAAAGTAACATGTGAATTGGCAAAGGACAATGCATATATTCTTATGTTGTCTCGCTCATGGACACATATTCTATAACATTCAAGCAGGCATGTTTTTTTATAACATAAATAATTGAATAGTATTCATAAAATTGCAACACCAATTGCTATTTAAGTGCGATTATTTTGTCATGATATATATGCGACTTATATGGCTTATATTATTACCACTCCCTAACTATTTAAGAGTATATTGTTTGGCTTTGCTGTTCTTTTTCAAGACTATATGGAAAGATCAAAGTATTAAAGCTTCCAAATCATTTGAAAACACACAGAAGTGTGTTGTGGTACAAAAGGTAATCTCTTTATTGTGAACTGAAGTTATTCGTAGAAGCTTGTATTTCTATGTTTGCTTGCACAAAACTCTGCACCATATTATAACATGCATATTTATGTTGCAAGAACCTTTTATTGCCAACTGAAGAAGAGGGAGAGTCATGTAGGGTATGTTGGAGAGGTTGATGATGAGGAATAAGACATCGCAAAGGGATGGGCTAACTTGCAGGTATATTTTTGCTGTGTTCTGAAATTATGACATGCGTAGTTTTTTGTGTTTTTGTTTTTTTATAGTTACTATGACAAAATCATCAGGATCTGCACTGTTTTCTGACACAATCATTACTATAATTTTGTATCATTCATCCATTGTATCATGCTTCTAAATTGTGAAGTAAACTACATAGATTAAAATATACACCAATTCATAGAGGTTTAATTCATCCATATACACAACACAAGTAAATCAAGCTATTTCGGTACACTACAATTGAAGTATACGTAGCAAGTTTTTGTAGTATTCTTGTAGAGTGAGTACTTGTACATAGGAGCAGCAGTTTTTGTGGTATATTTTGCGCAATTGAAATGGGAAAGCATGATAAACCCCATAATTTTGAGCCTCAAATATATAACATGGAAAGTAAAGCTTGTGACAAGCTAATAGTTGATTACAATTCAATGGATATTTGGGAATTCAATGACAAGTATGGCTAGCGAGTTATGGGATTTTACAGTTAACCCTAAATGGTTAGGAAAACATAATTGTGTTTACATAAAAAACAAGTAAATCAAAATTTATCTTAACATATAGTAAAAAACATGTTTACACATGATGTATGGTTAACTTCATTCACTTTTTCTTAATGTTCATATGTGTGTGTATTGGCGTAAAAAAAACATAAAATATGTAAATTGCAAAAATTCCTGTAATATTTTTAGAGAAAGAGCAAGTCATAATGTAGGATCCTGTTATAAGTTGTCATCATGGATTCCTTAAAATAATATTTTTGTCAGCTAAAAGACTTGGTCAAACATGATTTTAGATCATCCATCAATACTATCTTATTTACTATTTTCTAATCAAAAGCATGGCTTTGTCAAACACTTTTAATAATGGTTACAAGGAGGCCACTATTTAGAAAGCAGATTTTGTATCCCATTTGTTGTGGAATTGTGTTCATTCACCTTGTATCTACCATTTAAATTATTCGTTTGATTAATAAATAAAGGAATATGAATTATGATGGTAGAAGACCCTATATTCATTCATGTATATCCGTTGTATGTCATATATCAATTACTCTTTTGATTTTAAAACAATTATTTATGGTGCACTGCAGATTGTATAGGAAACTGAGGTATGTGAATAGGCTAGAGTTTCTGTGGGAACACATGAAGAGAAAGGAGCTTGAGATACCGGAATTTGTGTACGACCATGACGAGGAGCTCGAGCACCGTCCATTGATGGATTATGGCCTGGAGAGCGATCACCACTATTCGTATGAGGCATCGACGATGGACACTGCATCTTCTATGTACTCACTACGATGCATCTCATAGACAAAATCAAGCTTATGTTTATATTATTTATCATTTATTTGAGCATTTAGCTAAATTTACCTTCTTTCCTAGATGAAACCAAGCTCCTTCAAAAGGAAAGAAGTACACCCTGGAGAATTTCAGGTAGCCTTTGTATATAATGTGAATGGTCGGTAGATTAGGTTAGCTTCCTTGTACGGTCATTAGATTAGTTTCAACAATCAACTTTTCCCAAGCACCATCAAGCTATTGAATTGACCCTATGCTTTTGTTTTTAATGCCAATCTGCACTAAACTATAATTTTAAATTACTTAATGGAATAGTGTTCTGTACATTCTTGAATTTTGGTGTGTAAAAAACTAGTATTTGAACTTAATTAGTTGCAGAATCATGTTACTATAAGCTATATTTAAATGGTAATTGATATTCTTTGATCGTAATATTTTATCTTCTTATTGAGTGACACACGAGATTAAATATAGTTAGTAGGATGATAGTGACCTTTGGCACTGAACCTTATGAATAGCGGGTCCTTGTTGGCAAGACATCTGAAAATTGAAAAACCAAAATACTCATAAAATTTATTACACCATGAAACTTCTAAGTGTATTGTTGGCTTTTCATATTGAGCATGTTTACGTGATTCAGTTAAATGCTTCACATCTACTAAGATTGTCCAAACTTACATTTTTTGTGCATTTGTTATAGTTTTATGTTTCTCAAATTGCCTATAATCCTTATGATAATTTATCTCACTGGTGCTATGATGATGTCTAGTCAGTTTAATCCATTTATCTTTGCAGACTATTGATCTTGATTTTCCAAATACCACAGAAAGCTACAAGCTTTATTCTCAGGTTGGTCACTTCATGCATGTTTCACACCATTGTTTAAATATAGTAATCAGCCTATGTGATGCAGAGAGTAATAGCTAGTGACGTCGGGGGAGTGTTTGTAGGGTCCCAGATACTCCATATGATGGTATGTTTTGAACTTGCAGAACTTACTGTTAGATAACCTATATATCTACATATATAGTAATAATAATAATAATAATAATAATAATAACTTAACTAAGTTTACAGAAAATTTGTAAGTTTGAGATAACTATAACAATTAACTAAGTTAATAAAGTTTAAGTCTGAGATAATTTATAAGTTTAAGTTAATTAAAATATAAATTATGACATTTTAAGTTTTAGCAATTGAGATAATTTATAAGTTTGAGTTAATATAAATAAAGTTATAAAATGGTGATCAGTTTCCATTAGTTTATAAATAAACAGGCATTGTCTACTAACACCATGTTAAAACTGCGGTCAAAAGCAATCAAATGGCAGACAATTACTTTGTTAAAACTATGGTCAGAAGCAATCAAATGGCAGACACAATAAATCTTATATTCATTGCTATTGGAACTGCTATGGTTCTATGACAGTTTTTCTATAACAAGTATCATATAGGCTAATGTCTGGCTTAATTTACATCCTCCAACTATATAATAAATCGAATAAAGATCATCTAAATGTAACATAAATGCAGTAACCGTGTAGCTTTGGCGGTTGAATACAGACCATTGGTACTGAAGAAAAATAAAAAAGTCAAATGAAATGATAAATAAAATTAGAAAAACATCTGAATTTTATTAGCTCTTTACTATCTCCTATAGTTGTAATAGAACCCATATTATTTTATAATACATCTTCAGTACTATTTTATCATTACACAACATATAACATATTTCATTTTATATCGATTATTAGGCAGTGTGTAGTATTGTTCTTGGAAACCGTCACTGGTATCTAGAGGTGGTTAGAAATTTAGAGTGTATGTACATTCAAATGTTAATTCTTACCAACTACTCGAGAGCACATAAGAAATCGTTTAGGTATGTCTCTGCAATCGTTTACAGTTACAATATGTTTTTTTCATAGTTCTTTTACTCGTTTAATTTTTTATTTTACTTGCCACAATTAAACATGATCTTGTTTTTTTTTACTTTCCATAGTTCTTTTCCATAATGGTACATTTTTTGTAAAGGTCTACTTATTTTTTTTCCTTTTTCTTTTTTTTTTGGAAAAATTTAAAATTCGTTTGGTATAACGATTTTATCTATAACATTTAAAGACTTTTTTTTTCTCCATATCATGTATATGCAGGATATATCTGGTATGTAATCAACTTATGATATACTAGTATATACATGGTTAGGTGTGCAGATTGTTCATCTTTGGTTACGCTATCAGTCCCTCTCAGTTCTTAGATTTTGCTTGGTAAGTTAACAAGTTCGATGTAGTTAGAAACCTAAATTTTATTGCTATGTCAAACAATAATTTAAAAATGTCACTCGCTTTAGTCAGAAACCTGAATTTTGTTGCTATTTTAAATAATAACATAAAATTGACATCCTACAAAGCATTCAGGGAGGCTACTATCTGAGTATTTACTCTCAATTCCATTATTTTCCCATTTGCCAGATAAATCTAAAGCGTGCCCGAGTGCTTGTGAAATCACATGTGTTGTATAATGTGGTTCCGGGTGTGTTACTTCATTTTTTAAATAAATTATGTTTACAAAGCAATGACAAAAATTTTGTGTCAATTCAAGTTATGTCGAGTGTAACAAAAATAAAAACATACTGACATGGGAAAGATTCATGCATCCTCGAGTTACCTTTGCTGTATCCATGAATAAAATGATTCCTAGTGAATGCTCCATCCATATGGTAATACTTTTTAAAATATGATTAAGAATATAAGGTTATGATTGAAATTTTCATGTTTGATACTTTAACAGAAATTTTCATGTTCGATTTAACAGGTGAAGGCACCAGTTGAGGTCTATGCAAAGCAGAAGTATTAAATTTTTTACAGTTGGTGTGTTATGTATTGTAGGCAAGACCATTGCTGCAGAAGGCTATGGAGCATGATGATTATGATGAGCTCATTGATAGAAGGCTAGGAGATAAATACAACCATGACGAAATGGCACGGATGGTTGCATGTGCTGCATCTTGTGTACATCACTCTGCACGACGCAGGCCAAAGATGAGTCAGGTAACTGTACTTTTCGCTTTACACCTTATTATTACGCTCTCTGTTGAATTAGCTGAAGTAGGAAAATTCATGCTTAGATTGAACTAAGTCTTAAACAAATGCCATTTGACCTGTTTTGAAGAAGGATCCTACTTTCTAGCCTTATTTTTTTGCGTCTACCCTGACTTCCCTGACGTTGTTCATTTGGACTTCATAGCATAGTTCTTTGAAGAATGATTCAAGAATAAGTTATGGGTTAGTTATGAAACTGTGGTGTTTTAATATTTAAAGTCAGAGCAGTTGCAAGATGTATATTTGAATACCAGATAAATTTGACGCTGTGTGTAAATTTCCAAAGAAGCATGAACTGAATTCACAACACAGTGCTTTTGTTATGTATACCATCATTGTTTGTTTGTATGAATATGGACTTTTATATGAACAGGTAGTACGTGCCTTAGAGGGACATGTTTCTCTAGAAGCTCTGAATGAAGGCATCAGACCTGGTCATAGCACAGCTGATGGCTCTACATATGGCAGCTCTGATTATGACACCATGCAATATAATGAAGACTTGAAGAAATTCAGAAACATTGCACATAGAATGAAATCCAGTCAGACTTCTAACCCAGTTTTGATCTGAATATCTGTGTAAATTGAAAATTGTGTATTCGTTGGGGAACTATATAGGATGCATATAAAAATAGAACAATTTTTTTTAATATGTGTTAATATAGAATATCGAGTTATAGATTACATGATTTTCATATATACATATATATATACACACACACACACATATATATATATACACATATATATATATACACATATATATATATATATATATTGTTGATTGTTAAACTCGTTTGTAGGTAATTAGCTATTTCGAAGCGAAGACTGTCGACAACAAAGAACTATTGGTAATCAAGCAACGAACATGAATTTAATTGTTATATATGTTGTCGTATTTTGTTAGTACCATTTGTGGAAACTTGTCTGTGAATGCTTGTAGTATGTGACTTATTTTGTTGAAAAACTACTATCGAATTGATTATGGATATTATATTTGATTGTGAGATTAGCATGTTTTTGCAATTATTTGAATATGATGATCATATGATTGATTGTTTGTATATGCTAATTATGTGATTTAATTGTTTGTTTGAATATATGAAAATTATGCGATTGATCGTTCGTTTTAATATGAATAGTATATAAACGATTATTGGAAATGATATAAACCGTCAACCGTAAATAGTAGCATTTAAAATATGCTACCAAACAACCAATAACTTTTAGCAGCATTTCAGAAATGCTATAGAAACAAATGTAAACTAATATAAAAATTATACAGTTGCATTTTAAAAACGCTACTGAAAATCAAAAAAAGCATATAAACAAAAAATGCAACCAAAAAATAAGACTTATGGTAGCATTTTTTAACCCTACAGAAAAAACCAATAGCTGCATTTAAAAGTGACTTTTGGTAGCGTTTTTTAAATCCTACAGAAAATACCTATAGTTGCATTTAAAAGTGACTTTTGGTAGCGTTTACTACAACGCAACAAAAAGTTTTAGACTTTTAGTTGCATGTCGTATAGCAGCGTTCTCTAAAACGCTACCATAAGTTATGGTAGCGTTTTTTCAACGCTACCAAAAGTCTTTTCTGGTGTAGTGTCAACGCACCCGGTAACCGCTATGGCTACATCAGATTGCTCGCAACTTGATGATATACAAATATGGATATTTCCATACACTATAAAATTATACATACAAATAAACAATCATGATTAACAACCCAAACCATTCAACAATTCTAATTGCAATACAAGAATTGTATTGATTATTATATACTTCAAACACACATAAATGCATACTTACCCATATACATATACATATGCATGTTGAACCAAAAAATGGCATAACACCCCAAAATGAACTAAAACAGAGAGATCTAGCAAAAGAAATAAGAAACATAAGAAATTTTGAAGAGGTTCGGCAAATATGTGCCCTACGTCCACTGTAGTGTTATCGCTTATAGATTTTAGTCACAAGTTCAAAGGACTTTGAGTTCTAACAGCCTAGAACAAGAAAAAGCCTTTGTGACTAGGGTTGTGTAGAGAAAGAGAGTGAAGAAGATGAACTACTACAAGTCCTTTTCCAAATGTTCTAAGTCTTGTATTTATAGGGAAACCGTTCTACAAAATCAACAGATCTCGATATACCAAGTCTAATTCTAGATCTGAGAATGTAGGAGAGGAAGATGAAGTCCCTAAAGTAAAAAATTCATCTCGATACTAATCAGAAGTGATAGGTACCAACTTGATTTTATGATGGGGAGTTGTTCCATCTTCCTCCCCTTGGTCTTCTATCTTCGATCCATTGCTCCAAGCACTTTCCCTTAAAAATCATTTTGTTTCTGAGAGGATCTAATATCTCTAGTATTTGTCTTCTCTCCTTCAAGATTTTCTTAGAGTTGTCCACCTACTCCTTTATAAATGCACCCTAAGACGATCACTTAGCCAAAGATCCCCATGCTTAAGCTCCAAAATCAAATAAGCTGACCAAAAAGTGATCGATACCGACCTAAAGAGGTCAGCACCGACATGTTTCCTTGACTCCTCTTGTAGAATCAACTCTTGATTCTACTTCCTATTGCTCTTCCAAGCATATTCCTAAGCCCTTGAATCATTTCGTCTTCGTCCTGACGTTTGGATTCGATTGAAAGCCATTTGGTCAAATAGCCGGATAACACATGCCCCCAAAATATGATTCTGTTGGAAACAATGCATGCTTTGGAATAACATAAGCGTGTATCTTTGTCTATACAAATCTATTGGTTATCCAAGAGTTGCTTCAAAGTGTTGTCTCTATTCCATGGGTAACTATTCGATTGCTTGATATACTAGAAATTCCATTCTTCGTGCTAAAGACAAGATCTATACACTGGAGGTCATTCCATGCTTTAGCTAGTATGTACTACCTTACTTTTACTTCACTCTCCTTTCCTTTTCATATCAAACTAGTATTTCTTTTCGGTACCGAGTTGTTCTTCTCCATACCGAGATAATCCTATCATGAATCCGGTAGTATAAATAGTTAGAGACTTAGAATGTTTCTCTTTACTCATCACTTTCGTCTTTTTTCCTTTTTGGTGCCGATTTACTCCTCTATTGCCAACCTCTTACGACAGAACTCCTTGCTTCAAACCATTCGCGGCCAACTTCTTAGAGTTGCGCCAACCACCTGAAGACGCCGTCGCCACCTAATACCCATCTCGACCATTGCTTTGTCATCTAGAGATCTCGTCACCGACCTCCTTAAACCCTAGCAAGAATTCTGATCCATATTGGCATAAAGGCGGGATATCTGCGAATGTTAGCATGGCAATGGTTGTCTGATTGCTTCTGGCCTTGTCGTCGTTCATCCTTGGCCTATGAATGACCGAGGCTTAGAGTTCATGAGCTAACCACGTCCTTGCCCTTGGTAATTGCAATCAAGAGAATCTCCTCATAGCGGACCTGAGTCAATCCCGAAGTCATCATTGCATTTCCCCGAGTCATATTGACTTTGTGCTTCCATGGTGCTGACTTTGTACTTTCCTTGGCCTTGCTCCAGGCCACTACTAACCTTGCTCTGAATCTCCTTTTTGCAATGGCCTTAAACCCCTTGTACCTTTCAAACGCAAATGCATGTTCCAATAGTTTGCGGTCTATCATAAATTACCATTTTAAAGTCTTATAATACGGTTCTCTTCCAAAGAACAACCATATTGAACACATTTCCGCATTCGAAGAAATCCATTGCATTACACTTCTGTTCAATGTACTTCCCATGTTCTTGCAAAAGAAAGTTCTGTGTTGCTCCAGATGGCTTCTGTTATCGATTATCCAGTGATAATGGGTAAGATCCAATGCATAGTTCTATTGTGCGACGTGGTTAGATTGACACTTCCAATTATCCCGGTCGACGTTTAGAATCTGATTGGTCAACACACGTTGAAACCTATTTGGTTATGGGCACTGGTCATACAAGTTCATAGTTAAAATAGATGAACATTCGGTTTTCCTGTCCAGAATGACACATCATTCTTCTATATCCAACATTAGCATTGGGCCGTCGCCTCCTCCTAAAGCTGGGTCTACCACAACTCAGGCTTCAACTCCTGCATCTATCGATCCTAAATGCTTGTTAACTACCAAGTTACGCATAATGATCATACCAGTAGAACCAATCCAGAACCAGCCCCCTCCTTTAAATTAACAAATTGGCTTAAGAGTTTCGGATGATCCGCCCGAATAGATGCCGACAGTTCTAATTTCCAAATCACTTCAGACCATCTATCGACAACATAGGATCCCTGAAAGTGATGTCTTGCTTCAAATACAAGGCCAATGGGCGCACAATCCTCTGATATGCTATACGGATTACAACAAATACATGTGCTTAGGCGGTGATGTCCTGCCCTTTAGTCCATTCCTCTGTACATTCATTCAAGAGCTTGGGCTTGCTCCAACTCAAGTTCACAATAACAGATATGCCTTGCTAAGTTCTCTGTATGTCCTGTTTATGAACCAATTCCAACGACCTCCAACCTTTAGAGAGCTTACATACGTCCTTAGCATTAAGCAACATAGGGTGCCTCCTTCTTACATGATCATTGAAGCCTAGTGCCGGTGCAAGGGCATCGAAGCGCTCCACAAAAAAGTATGTATTTCAAGAATGAACATTTCTTTGTTCGATGCCTTTATGGCTTCAATAGGCTCTGGCTTTACAGAAGTAAGATCCCTTCTTTTCCATTCTTCTCCATGCTTGGACTTTCACCATCTAAGTGTTTAACATGTTATCTCCTTTCTTCATAGATATTCCTACTCGAGACACGAGCGCAGAGCATTCTGACACTCTTAAAACCTTCAGGGGTATTTACATCTAATATCGCTTTACCACCTATCTATCGACGAATGAGAATCTTCGTCGATGCAACCTTCTATACCCGATTGCTTTTTTTGTTCTTACCTAGACTCCTCCAAGTGGTTACATGATGTCAACCAGGTCTTTTGCCCCCATTCACAGTTCTGGTAATGACACCAAGAAGGCATTAAAGGTCCATCTGGGACTATAAACATTAGTGGGTTTGTGGGTAAAGCAGCGGAAACACACGTTGTTGGCGAAGTGCAAGTGGAAGGAGAGGAAAGAGCTGAAATGGAAACAATCCATGAGGAGGGAAAAAGAAGGCAAAGAGGGATAAGGAGAAGATGAAGGAAATGACGACGACGAGGATCCTAATCAAGAAGGAGACAAGTCGCATGGAGAGATATCTTCAAAAGGCACTAATCTTCCTATCTCATCACGCCTGACATGAATAATCATTAAGACTTCTCAGAAAACTAAAGAATATGGCACAATGCCAGTAACCAAGGCAATCCCTTCGGCTGGTTCTTCAAACAATATTTTCGTCTCGCTGAGTGAATTCGATATTCTAATATCTGATCTCCTTAAGGAAGGCTCTCCTAGCTTCAGCTTCCCCATCCGAGGGCATCCTTGCTAATGGAGGCAAGACTCATCCTTACATCCTTCTAAATACGGTCTATAGAGTACTTAGGAGGACACCGGCACTCCATACGCTTCTAGGATCATGAAAACACATTCCTTGCATTCGTTAGCATTTTAATATTCCCAAGCTAATGCGATCCTTTTCTCATTTTAGGTAAGATGGGTAAAGACTGATTCGGTTATGTTCATAATAGTGTTTCTGAGGAAAGAAAAAGCATCCCTAATTCATACTCGCCTTACTCCAGCTATTGCAGAGAGCGGAAAACAGATGAAGAGAGATCTCGGAAAAATGAAAGTCAGTGAGAGATGTGAAAAAAGACTGCCAGGCCGAGAGAGGTAGAAAGAAAAGACAGGTACAGGATAGAGGATCCAATGATCAAGGGAAAAGGCTTAAGGATTCATGTGACCGCCGCAGTTCCTCCTCTTTGGTCGTGATTCTATTTTGAGATGCATTATGAGGATGGAACGACAAAAGATGATGTTTTATCATATGTTCTATATATTAGTTATGTTCTGTCATGATGTAGTTTATGTTATTGTCGTCTGTGGTTTCATCAGACTTGTTTTTTCCCTTTTTTGCTCAGTGATGATGTAGCTAATATACCAGAGTTTGTATATATGTCATTTTAGGCTGTTTGATGTTATTAGACATGTGTGTGTATATATATATCTGTATTTTAAGATGTCCCTATATTATGACATCTGCTATGTATATATCATATTTTGATCGTTTCCGTCGTGTTATCATATTATGATATCTTTTATCATTTTCTATGTTATGTTTTAAGATGTATGTATTTTAAGATATATGGGAACTCGTGTATGTTTCCGCCGTGTTATATTTTAAGATGTATGTATTTACTCGATCTTGGTAACTCGTGTACATTGTTTTTTATCAAGACCAGATACATGCTATTTTGATGTATTATGGTATTGAGACATATCCATGATGGCCCAAGAGAATATATACAAAAGATCGTTCATATCGTGTCCTTTACTCCATACTATCGAACAATTATTACTCTCTGGTGCTATGGATACTGGGTCGGGGAGTCATACCTCCACTACTGTAAAATAGCCCCGACATCCTAAGATCAAATACAAACCCCCAAGCACTTCCACTGATTTATCTTATGTTATCTAATCTTCGTTGCTTCTCTTATTCAATCATTTCCATATCTCTTTTAGAAACAATGTGCATATCGACGATAATTCAATTGCACTACACTAAGATTCGAGTCATTTATTTTTAAAACCTCTATACATCCACTCAAACATCATTATGAATGTTATAGGAATTTGTATTTCAAAGTTGATTAATCGATGTGCCGAAGGCATGGTTGACAATCAAGCTTTTTGTTTGTAAAAAGAAAAGTCGAAGTTCTATTATGGAGTCTTCGTTTGGAGTCTTTAGGAAGGTAGCGTTGAAGTTCGATTACGTAGTCTTCAGGCTGCTAGTATTGAAGTCATGTTGCAGAGTCCTTAAAAAGTCAATTTTGAACTCATGTTCGATTGTTCAAATAATTGTAATACATCTATTTCTTCGGGGTGAAGTGAGAACTGTTTAGATGTTATGTTTTCATTTATCAAAATTTCCCAAGGCATACATCAAATCCAATAAATATTATTCAATTACAAAAATGTGAAAAACTTTATATTTCCACTCATAGAGAATTGTTTGCTTCCTAACTAGATTTGATTCCACTCCGCCTAATCCCTTTTAGATCTCCCTATTTTGGAATATACATCAAAGTGAATTGTATAAAGCAATTAGATTTAGAATCAGAAACTATAGAGGAATAGAATTAGAAATCAAAAGAACTAAACATCTAAACCTCTTACCTAAAAATCCAAACTGATTGAAGATGGGATCTGATTTATACTGCTCCTAATTCTCTGTTAGATCTTCCTCTTTTCAAATATACAACAAATAGATTATGTGTGTGTATTAGATTTCAAAAATTAGAAGATAGAGAGGAGAAGGATTAATTTAAATTAGAGATTAGAATTACTTACCATAAAGCTTACTGTTTCTGAAACCTGAGAGAAAAGAATTTGACAAAGCTTTGTCGTTGCTATAGAATTTTTACGAGGAAAAGTGGGAGGTTTAAGGGTCTATTTATATAGGTAAAAAGGAACGTGAATCGTTGGATTTAAACAATAAATTTTGGGTCGTTTAAAATAATAAAAACCCTAGCCGCCACCTTCAAAACTGATCGACCGCTGACTACAAGCGGTCGCTTGCACATAGGCGGTCGACTGGTCTACAATTTTGAACTATTTTTTATTTAATTTTTTAGTTACCGTACTTATTTACTAATTACTCAATTAATTCTTATGTTAACCAGGTTAGCTCAAACGTTAAGTATCCCTTAATGTTGTAGAATTTTTTTTGATATAAAGGATGTATGATCCAAAGATCATACAACCATAATATATATATATTTATTTAATTAATAGAAATAAAAGAAGTACAGGAGTCCCGAGCAGCGTGCCCACATCAATACAAACTACCAACATGCCTGGCAAGTACAAGAATAATAAAAGATAAGTGCAAATTAACTCACCAGGTAGAACATAACTAGCAAAACAGTATACATCCAAATGAGTAATATAAATGTAGAATACAACTAGTAAGAAGTCCATCTAGGACCCATCACACCTCCGAAACTAGCCAATAAGCTCAGGGTAATATCCAGGAGTACGAGGGGAGAATATGAATTTCCGATTCAATCCAGAGCCGCCAAAATCGCCCTATTGTTAGCCCAAAATTCACCATCATTGCAGATGACAAGCTCGTCACCCATAATCTTAAATTCAAATATTTAAATTTTAAACTTAAACTCGCTTGAATTATTTTAAATTTGGAAACTTCAAACGTCCATAAAATTTACATTTTTAACCTTATTTTAATTATTTGATTTCTTATTAAATTTTATAGGGTGTTACACTTTCCCCTTAAAAAGGATTTTGCCCCCGAAATCACCAAGGGAAGATAATGTAACGCACACTCAACAACCATATTGTACAACCAATTTATTTACAATAATCTACATAATCATCTACTCAACCAAAAATACAACGTGATTATGTATGCAAACATACTATAGGTGAGCTCAATCCTAACCTAAATGCAAGATCGTGACATATAGGCATGTATGCAAACATTCTAAATATACATAAAATTCTATATGAGTGCAAAAATAATATTAAAAAGTGTGGCAATCATCTCCTATCATCCAATCTAACAACCGCGATTCAACCAAATACCTATATTTTTGAAGAGAAAATTTTACTAAAGAAAAGCTCTGGATGAGAAACATTCGTCTTTTCTTCGGTTTCCCATGCGCTTTCCGCTGGGTTATCTCCCCATCTACTCGAACCAACCTAATTTACTTTATTACGAAGGCTCATTACACCGTGCTCCAATGTGTGCAGTGACATGGGAAGGCGATAGACTCCCTTTAAACATCAATTAAATGATCAGGTTTATTACTAAGGCAATGTCGTGCAGACATTTCCTCAAGTGCAGAACATGAAAGACATCATAGACTCTCGCTAACTAGTCCGAAAGCTCTACCTAAGAAGCAAGTTTCCCCCACCCTCTCTAAAAGGCCCAACAAACCTTAACGCCAACTTCCCAGCTGTATAACCTTTCTAAAAGGGGAAAGCTGAATAAATACCATGTCCCTAACTATAAACTCCAATCCCTTCCTTCGCCTGTCAGCATAATGCCCCTAACGGTCCTGTGCGGTCTTCGTTCGTTCCCTAAACACCT
Organism: Allium fistulosum; assembly: GCA_030737815.1. Lineage (NCBI taxonomy): Eukaryota > Viridiplantae > Streptophyta > Magnoliopsida > Asparagales > Amaryllidaceae > Allium > Allium fistulosum. Next base: position 77,397,506 of record CM060906.1, read on the forward strand.
CTACCTTCTCCAAGGTCCTCCAAAAATCCATGATGCAAGCTTTCAAAAAATCTTCTAAAATTCAAATTCATTCCCACAGCCGATTGCAAACTCCTCCAAATTCGACAAAGTGCCAACTGGAACTCCATGTAGTCGCACCACTTCCTTAACATAATCTGTGCTGGAGATGTTGAAATCAAACTACCCCTAATGGGAATAAAATGAGCCAATTTATTATAACCTAAATAGCATCATTGCCTCTAGGAAACCCATCTATAAAGTCCATCGATATATACACCCATATCCAAGTCAAAACCTCCACCGGATTTTCCTTCTTTAGTCTTTAATCCTTTGACACGTTAAACATCTAGAAAATAATTCAGCGACTCTCCCTTCATCCTTGACCAATTAGAAACTTCTCTTCATATCCTTATACATCTTATCACTTTTGCAGTAAATGGTGACACTCCACAAGTTTTGGGTTTGAAGCATTCTAACATGATTTCCTTACTACCTTCCAGTCTTATCTTCGGTTTATCGCTAGTTAAGTGTCCTTATAAAATTTCCTTATTTACGATGTTCCTCAATATATATATTTATTTAGCGGTCTAGTCCCATCACTAAAATCAACACAGTGATAAAATAGGAAGATGCCTTATACCATATCAAAACACTTTTCCTAAAGCAAATAACTAGCGATTTCAACCCTAAAACTCTAAAAGAAATTTTTATTGGAAGCCGCCCTTAATCATTAGCTGGTGTTAATGATGGTGGGGTTTTTAAGATGGACATTCTTAGAATGTCATTCCACTATTACCACCTTCCTTAATCTATTTTCTTAGTTCTAATAAATACTCATTACCCATAATAACTAGTCATTAATGTCAAAATTGACAGTTTTTAATAAATCCTCATTTAATCTCTTTCAGTATCTTACCAATAACAAAACATACTTGATATAGCTTCCTTAATCAGTCTCTTATTTAATTCCTTTTTATTCTCTATTAATTACAAATATATTGCCCATTAAATCTATAATTAGTGTCTATAAATCCTTGTACTATAATTGCTATGCTATTTACAATTACTACGAATATCATTATAAATTAATTTATTTATATATTTCTTATTTCTAATTATTAATTTCTAAACTCGAACATTCCTTTTCATATTTTATTTTATTAGAGCTATCCTCCCAAAAAGAACTACCGCCAAAATTTTCCATAAATTAACCACAAATGATATTTTTGTTTTGTTCGAAATTATAGGGAATTGTTTCTTTTTTTTTATTGAAATAGACAGTGTGAACTATGGAAAAAATATCGATATCTTACATCTCTTTCCATTTTTGGTATATTCCTTATCAATTCAAATAACACATCTTTATACATATTTTAGGATTAGATAATTAGTGGAAATTACATGGAACCTGCTCTTAGTAAATCAAAATATAGAAGTTCACATTCTAAGGGAAACCTAACTTACAACACAATCATAGATCCAGAATACCTTCACAACATCACCAACATCCGAAAAACAAATGCCTGTGACCGAATTCAAATTTCCAGATCATTATTATACATACTATTCCTATTTTATTCATATCCTGAAACCTTTAACCTTTCTCTCTTAGATAGCAATCTCTATCTATTCCATAAAATATAAACTTAGAAATCCACGTTACGCTAATATGATACATTTGAAATTCAAACTAATAAAAGAATTTTCACATCTCGAAAGAAAACTTTTAAACATAGCTTCAAAAGAATTTACAACTTTCAAAAACAGTTTAGGGAATTGAATTCTTAAAATCATCTAGACATCATATTTTATATTATTCCATATATCTATTCCATTTTTATTAAACATATAAACAAAACTTCCAAAAATATTCGGACCCAACTTTTCACAAATTTCAAAAATTTACCGCTTCATTCTTAACCCAAAATTCAAAGGTCCTAAAATTGATTAGTAAAACAATTTTCCCTTCTCAAATACTTTTACCTCAAAAACTTACTTCTTTAGAACTAGGGTCTTTAATCCAAAACATACAAAAACTTATTTATTAAACCAAACTATCAAAATTTCAAAAGGATTGCTTTGTCCCAAAACGAAGCAAAATAATTTTCCTTTTTCAAAACTTTCTACATCAAAGATTTATTCTTTTAAAAGTTAGTCTTTTAGTTCAAAATATTCGATCTTCTTTAACTTTAAATAATAAAAAGTGGATTGGACAAGGTAAACTCTTATCATATCATTTTCCTATCCCATTCTCATCACTTCTCTCCTATTTTATCTCTGACTAGATTAATAATCCTATTTTATAAGTCCCAAGCGCTAATCTTATCCAAAACTCCCAATATTGCCTCATTTTATATTTTTCCTACTTAACTTGCTTCTACATCATTTTAATAAAGTTCCATTTCTATTTAAAAAAAGAATTTTAAAGAACTTCCAAATTTATGCAATAGGAAAAATCACCAAGTCTCAATTATGCTATATTTTACATTTGTTACAAAAAGAAAAACCCCTTTATCAAAAATCTTTAAACCGAAAACTTTTTGACCCAACAAATTTTTAGACTTCGAAAATGAAAATTCATTTTGTCAAAAGCCTTTTAATCAAAACTTTTGACTCCACAACATCCTTCTAAATTGATTTTCCAAATTTTCTTACTTTTTCAAAACAACAAATTCTTAATAAATATTTTGAAAAATCCATTCAAAGCATTTTAAGGAAGTTTCTAAAGAAAATCTTTTTATCAGATTCTTTCACATGAGATTGTGTTTTAGAAATTGACTTTAATTGTCCTCCCTATTGAATTTTCTTCTCATGTCATCCCTTACTTTCGGATGTTTACAACTATACTACATCGTAATATTTAATTACTACCTAACATGCTTATTTGCTATCCTTATAAATGCCGATTGTCTAAAATAAATGATTATTATTCTAACTGGAAAATTTCTAAAGACATTTGTTTATTGATCTAGCTTTTTCTGTTAAAACTCCTTTGCCTCTCCATACTTACCCTAATAATCTCTATAATTAGTCCATTTATATTCCTATTAAATCAATATAACTCCCTATTTATTGCATAATTATTTCCCTACTATTTTGGAGTTAAAATCTTTTCCATTTACATTTCTTACGATACGACCTCTGTTGCACATTCCTTACTCTATTTACTTTTCCAAACCAAAGTTTCCTCGCCCATCCTTTCGAAATATGGTACTTCTATAGTCGGGATTTGTAGGGTAAATTCAAATTAAGTACACATACGTATTTTAATATATAGTAGGATTTTTGAAGATACTTTCAAAAACACGAATACGCCACTTATACGTATACCTATCCCCGTTGATTGAGTAGCCTAAGCTTTGATACCAAATGCAACAACCCACCCCAAAACGGACCTAATTTCGACTAAACAAAAGCCCGTCGAACCTTAAGCCCATCTCAAGGCGAGTTTTTAAGTTGATAAAATCAAAACAATACATAGTACACAGAGCTATATATACACTTTCATAGTCTCATAGAGGAATGAATAAAATATAATATCCAAAACAAGTACCCATTTCATAAAGAAAACCTTTTAAGAAACATAACATGTTAAATATTGCAACATGTCTACATAAAGCCTCTATAGTACAATATTCCAAAATAACATAACTGCCTGAACTGGTACAATAAAATATTTAAAAAGCATAAATAGATAGATAGACACCACAAGTGTTCATCTCCATCTTCATCTCCTAAATTAGCATTGCCTCCTCTAACTTCTGTGTTGTAATGAAGAGTCGGTCAAAACAACAAATGTCTAGTAAAATGTAAATCTCAAACTTTACCATAATTGTACTTAGGCGGTATTATTTAGATAAGAAATATGTCTTATGTACTTTAAAACTATACCGTACTAATAACTTTAGCTATAAGCCCAAAGGCCTTTCCATTCCAATTCCAAAACTCCAACGAAACTAACATCAATGATGCAAGTGAAAGCACCCAAACCAATAAATTCCCTTTATTGGAGGTTAGGCAGACTCTAACCATTTAATACCTATAAAATAGGCAGGTCCCCGTCATTTATTACCTAACCCCTTCCCAAATTCTAACGCAACTATCATCACCGGTGCGAGAGAGAACCTCCAAACCACTTAATACACTTTTATTAGGGATTAGGCAGACCCTGCCCATTTAAGACCTATAAAAATGGGCAGGTCCCCATCATTTAAGACCGAACCTGAGGCAAGCGTCTACATGATTCTTACTAGTTGATATTGTAAGAAATCCTATTAGCTCACTTAATACTACTCCTAAGAAAGAGGGGAATCCTACCATAGCCACTTAATACCTCTAACCCGAAGCTGACCCCTTCTAAAGATTTATTCCTATCGTATTAACAACGTAACGTATGACCCATAACCCAACTGTGACATCTCAGATTAACCCGACTATTCATAGGTACGGTAGCCAGATTAGCTGGACAGATTTACCCTATAGAATTGGAACTAACCTCGCGTCCATCGAGGTTATTATCATAAGCGATGTCCACATCAGTTTCCAACGCCACAATGTTGGCAGTAAGATTTAACCGGGCAGACTTCTATGTAACTTTAGACTGACCTCGCATCCCTATAAATTAGTCATACTTTATATGTATAACCATTGTATACATATACCACCCTACAAAATTAATAATTAAGGCCATATAAGGTATCCCCTTATTACGCCTTTAATTATGGATTAATTTCCATAATTATCATTAACTACCTTCCTAAGAAATTAATTCTATTTAGTACCCTATTAATTCTAATCAATACGTTCAATACACTATAATTATTACGTTATTATTAACTTTAATAATCAATACTTAATATTATATATATATGTATGGGATTCAAATAAAATATTTCTAATCACATGTAAAGAACATGCTAATTAACTTAAATGTTAAAACTCATATAAGTCCCAAACTCTAAACAAAAGAACCGCTAATATCCTTATGCAACTACTTGACTTGTAAACAAAAAGGAATAATACCAAACTTATCTCATATTAATATAATAAAATCTAACTCCTCTATTCAAGGAACAAACTTTCTAATTTAAACCTTTTATATTCTATCCTACTGTTGCAATTACCACCTTGGAATGAAAAAAAGGATTCATATTTATTTTAATTTACAGAAATAGGCAGTGCATACTACAAATAATCAAAAATCATACATTGCACATCATTTCTAACTTTATTTATTTTTAGACTTCTTTAACACTACAAGAGAAAAGAAAGGAGATGAAGTGGGATAGATTATAAATTACTTAAATCTCAATACAAATCCGATTCTACTATATTAATATAAAACAATTAAAATTCCAACATGTTCAAAGATTTGACATTTAGTTAAGGAAATTCTGGGGGTTTTAGATATTATGTTTTTGTTTACCAAATTTTTTTAAGGCATACAACAAATATAAATAAATACTATACAATTATAAAAATATGAAAAACTTAATATTTCCACTCACAGAGAATTGTTTGCTTCCTATTTGGATTTGATTCCACTCTGCCTAATTCCCTTTTAGATCTCCCTCTTTTGTAATATATATCAAAGTGAATTGTATACAGAAATTAGATTTGAAATCAGAAACTAGAGAGAAACAGAATTAGAAAATCAAAAGAATTAAACATCTAAACCTCTTACCTAAATATCCCAACTGATTATGGAATCTAAAGAAGAAGAAGATGGGATCTGATTTATTCCACCTCTAATTCTCTCTTAGATCTTCCCCTTTTCCAATATACAACAAATAGATATATATATATATATATATATATATATGTATGTATGTATGTATGTGTATGTATGTATGTTAGGTTTTAGAAATTAGAAGATAAAGAGGAGAAGGATTAATTTAAATTAGAGATTAGAGATTAGAATTACTTACTAGAAAGTTTTCTGTTTCTAAAAACCTAAGGGGAAAGAATTTGATAGAGCTTCGTTGTTGCTATAGAATTTTTATAAGGAAAAGCGGGGGGTCTATTTATATAGGTAAGAAGGAGTCAAACTTGTCAGATTTAAATAATAGAATCCAGGCTGTTTAAAATAATCAAAACCCTAGCCGCCTCTTCAGAACCGGTCGACCGCTTGCACTTGGGCGGTCGACCAGTCTACAATTTTGGACCGTTTATTCATTTCCATTTAATTTTTAGTATTATAGTATTTAATTTATTAATTACTCAATTAATTCTTACGTTCAACAGGTTAGCTCAAATGTTAAGTATCCCTTAACATTGCAGAATTTCAAATTCAAATATTTAAATTTTAAACTTAAACTCATTTAAATTATTTTAAAATTTAAAATTTCAAACCTCCATAACTTCTTTGTTTTAACTCCGATTTCAACATATTATATATTGAAACTGGTCGAAAAATCACCAAGGACGCAATAATGTACTTTCGTGGTCCAATTCCGACATTTAAAATTTTTCTAGTTTTAACCTTATTTTAATTATTTAATTTCTTATTAAATTTTACGGGTTGTTATAAGTAGACTATGAGTCATATTGATGGGATTGTCGAAGGAAGGTTACGGGATGCATGATGAGATTCTATGACTAATGATGGTTGTTTAAAGTACTCGACTGCGGTGACTTCATGATGAGAGTTGTACGGACAGTCCAGGATGAGCTCTACTATTGATGACGTGCGCAAAGGGATTGTTGATACTCAAGATGACAAGGCATACTCTTGAGATAAGGATACATGAGAAGATTAGAGTCCTTTGACATTAGGACCCGATCTGGTTGGACCTTAAGTTTGTTGACGTTGAGACCTGGTTATGGTTATATACTATAGTCCGTTGACGTGAGAACATAGTGATGATATGACAAAGTTCCTTGACGTTAGAACCTGTCTGTACCCTGATGGATTGAGTGGTCGAGGATGTTGAGTAGTCCTTGATGATGGGATAGAGTATAGGAGTATCATATATCCAACACACTGAGTGAGTAAATGTGAGGATGAATGATGGATGCATGTTTGTTTGATTGCTTATAACCTTATCACTAAAGGGATGTCACATGAGACCGATATTATTGACATAGATATCTAGACACCCCTTAGTACGTTGATGTATAGTACACACATGATAACTATGATTTAGAGTAGTGTATATCTCGTATATGTTCTAACTCTATGGATGCAGGGACACGTCAGGTATGATTTTCCATACCATTTGTCCTAGTATATTGACTTTAAAATATTTGAGGTTTATATCGCTCATACTAGACTGTTGTTTGATACAAGGTTTTATGCTTTGTTTCCTATTACTCTAGGTACTATTAATTGAGTAGATTAGGGATATCAGGTCTGGTAAGCACGTAGAGCTGGACAGATGGCGAGCAGGAGGCTATTCTCTCATATTATTATATATACTCATTTTCTATTCTACTATACAACACTATGGAGCTTGTTAGTGCCTTACTATTTAGAGACAGTTTATGAGTTATTATTTGATGTATAACTCTATTACTTATGTTGTTTACTGTATGGATCTATGTACTCAGATGTTGTGATTCATTTAATTATATATTTTCTTGCCTGTTTTATATCTGAGATGCTGTGACTATTTATTTATTTTACAACCATTAATGATCGCCCCGCATCGGTTGGGCACTACTACAGTGCATTATACAAACATATTGGATGTCGACAGTGTAAGGCGGTCGTCCTAGAGACGATCCAGGAAAGAGTATATGGGAGTCTGAGGAGAAGATATTAGCTACCCACCCATAACTCTTTTCTTGTACATATCCCATTAAAGTTTAATAAGTAGAGGTTACTTAGGCATTAGGAGTTAGCTTGGTATACCCTTAAGTAGAGACCATTGGATGGTAGGAATGGTTGTAAACGTGTCATTAGGACTTGTTGTGGATGATGGATGCCAGTGGACGTATTAGTTGGAGTGTTTTTGTTACACGTTTAGAAAAGTATATCCTCTAAATAGTGCGCACACACTCACATTTTCTTTTGTTTGATGTTTGTCTTATTGAGCATTATGCATACAAATGTTGAATATGGATTGAATGGTTGTGCATACATGTAGAATTGCAAGTATACTTACTTATGGTGTTGCATACATTTTGGATTCATGGCATGAGCACTTGCATGATAGGTGGTCAACTAGATCAGGAGACCACCTACTCTTTGCACTAGTATAGGTTCACGTGCATCTCACGCTACATATATACATACTACATTAGAAAGTTAATAAGGACAATAATTGCCTGTAGATGATGGTGAGTAGATGATTGTAACTATTGTTTGAGCTACATTTTTCCATCCTTTCAGATTTCGAGGATGAAATCCTTTTAAAGGGAGAGAATGTAACACCTTGGAAATTTTAGTGGAAAATTTAATAAGGAAATTTAATTTAAATAAAATAAGGTCTAAAATGAAATTTTAACAAATGTCTGAATTGGCTACGAAACATGCACCATTGCATTTATAGCGATTTTCCATATAATTTTCATGTAAAACACTTTTAAATCAGAGTTAGTACTGGGAAGTTATGGACGTTTTAAAATTTGAAGACATAAAAAAATAAAAAATAAAACCTTTATTTTAAAAACAATGTCATCAATCGACACCATAGGGTGTGCCGGTAGACATGAAGCGATCGACCAGTCTACTCTAGTGGTCAACCGTTGATATGTATTTTCATGGAACTAGAGTGTGCAATCGGATGGAGACGATTAAACCATATATTTTCTTCGGTGCTATGTTTCTGATGTGCATCTATGACGAAAGCAAAGATTCTCTAGGGCTAATCCAATGCTCCATATCAATCTCTAACCCGTATAAACAAACACCTAACCTAACCCTAATTTCATTAGAAAACTTACAACATACTGAAACTCCGTCAAAATTTCTCCTCTCCACTTATAAAACTTCTTTCAAAAACAAATTAAGAACAAAGTAAAAGAGCACTAGTAAATCGAATCAAGAAGGAGGCAAGCTAACAGATGACAATTCTCCGATGAAGTTTAGAGTTAGAGCTTGAATCCGAGGTGAGTGGGAACAAGTTTAATAAGTTGATTATATACAGTTAATTTTAACCTATTTTTTCTGATCTAGGATGTTAGTAGTTAAACTGTAAACCCTAATTGTTGAACCTAAAATTTGAATTAGAGATTTAAGTTGGTATAAATTGATTAATCTTATTTTTGTTTTAACCTAATTTAAACCTTTCTGTTATTGAATTAAAACCATAAAAATTGGTTAACCCTAAATTAAACAAGTATAATTAATCTGGCATAAATCTATGAAATTGAAATGTAAAATTTTCAAAGGCAGGTTAGTATAAATTAACGCAGAGGGTTTATTATGTAAGTTGAATTGATAGAAATAACAAATAATTAAAATTAAATCATGAAAATCAGAAAACCTAAAAAATTACATAACGATCGGTCGACCGTTCACCTTGAGCGGTCAACCAATAGGGTATAGCGGTCGATCGGTTAAAGGCTGAAATGCAAAATCTAAACCTCGGCCTAAGGCACAGGTTAAAATACGAAGTATTAATTGCATTTATAAGTGTATTGTATACATATGTGTGGAAGTTATGGATAGTAGGGAAGCTAGTACTTTATAAGATGACGCTAGGACATTCCAGGGTTGGGTAAATATGCTTTACCCCATATAGGCGATTCTATTACAAATGGCACTCAAGGAGGTTCTACGGTGGAAGCGTAGCACTGACTGATGCCTGATAAAGTGTGTGAGTCCGGCACAATGGGACTCCTAGTTATTCACGATTCTGACGCGGCATGATACTGTGTTATTAATGGATCCCAGGGCATGCATAAAAGAGGTGTGTACTACGACCGAGAGGTGGACACAGATGCAGACGATGAAACATACCGACGAGTCAACATTGTGGGCTCCCCATTTATGCATAGTTGGATTACTTGTAGTCGTAGTTATGGGAAATTTACCCTCATGTAGCTCTCGTGTTGGTGTTCCTATATTGAGTAGCTCTAGTAGTGGTGTTCCTATGTTGAGTGCTAGTAGTGGTGTTCCTATATTGAGTAGCTTTAGTAGTGGTGTTCCTATGTTTAGTAGCTCTAGTAGTAGTGTCTCCATATCGAGTAGCTCTAGAAGCGATGTTCAATATTGAGTAGCTCTAGGAGTGGTGGTCGATTGTTAGTTGTTGAGGTTCGATCCCTGTAGTAGCCTACACAATTTGTAGTATAGGTGTGTGTTAGATAAAAACCCTTAAGTAATGGACCCTAGAAATACACAAACACTTGTAGGACACACTAGGACACTTATAATAGAATTAAAATCAACTACACATGATCACCATGTATTAGACCTATACTCATTCACCAAACTTTTGTTTGAGCCACCTTTTTCCTTTTTTTCCCTACTATAAGAGGATTAGACCTGTACTTATTCACCATTTTTTTTGACCCACCTTTTTTTATTTTCCTCACCACAAGCGACCAGGGCAGTAGGTGATTTGGCCCGATTTCAGTGCGCGGAGAGGTGAGCTCATCATAGGAGTTGTTTATCCTTCACTTACTCTCCATGTAACTTTTTATCTTATCAGTACTTAGTATTTCTTTTATAAGACTATGATTGGTATTTTATATACTCTGTATTTGACAGCGTACTATTTCTCAACATTAACAATTCTAATTTAACCACTTGATTGGTATTTTATCTTATCAGCTACTTGATTTTTTGAATTAACAATTCTAATTTAACTATATGTTTCTCAACATTGTATCATGAAAAATAATGTCTAATATCTGTATGTTTTGTACAAGAATGATTAATGGGATTTTTCAATAAATTAATAGAACTTGTATAATCACAATATAATAAGAGAAATTTCAAAATCCTGAAGCATTTGTTGCATACATATGACTTGTACACATGCCAAGGCTGTAGAGATTTATTAGGCTTCACACATAGCGAGTAAAACACAACTCTGCTTTTTTACCAAACCATGATACCAGGGGTTAACCAATAAGTAACATGTGTCACTAGTAATTTTGTGAGCTATTTTACATTCACTGAAATGTGCATCACTATATGACACAAGCTCAAAAGGACATTCTTTCGGGTAAAAAAGTCCATAATCTCTTATAGTAGATAAGTAATTAGAATTCATTTTACTGCTCGCAAGTGTGATTCTTTTGGATTTGCTTGGAATCATGCACACAAACATATGCTCATCATAATATCGGGTTGGCTGGCCGTTAAATACAATAGAGAGCCGATCATATTTCTATATAATTTTTGTTCAACTTCTTTACAATTTCATCCTTATCAAGATGAAGACTAGTACTCATCGGCGTTGGCTTATTAGAAACATTATCCATTCCAAATCTTTTGAATAAGTCATTACAATATTTTTCTTAATAAATAAAGATTTCATTATTTAATTTTAACTAAAGAAAGATTTATCTCTTCCATATGTGACATTTCAAACACTTTTGTCATAATATTAGAAAATTCATTACATAAGCTTTTGATTATAGAACCAAAAATAATATCATCTACTTATATTTGTATTATTAAAATATCATCTTGATTTTTAATAAATAAAGTAGAATCTACTTTACCAATTTTAAAATCGGATTCCAAAAGATAATTTTTCAATCGATCGTACCAAGCACATGGTGCTTGTTTAAGACCAACTTGATTTAGAATAATTTCTAGCTCAAAAGGAGGTGGTTACCCTACGAACACATTTTCCTTTATAAATCCATTTTAAACTGCACTTTTAACATCCATTTGAAAAGGTTTAAAATTATGATGACATGCAAAAGTTAAAAGAATTATAATAGCTTCTAATCGAATGACTGGGGGAAAAGTTTCTTCATAACCTTTTCCTACTTTTTGATTATATCCACGAGCTACTAATGTAACTTTATTGCATATTATGTCACTGTTTTCATCTACTTTATTTTTAAATGCCCATTTGCTACCGATTATGGTTTGATCATTTGGTCTTGGAACCAATTCTCAAACATCATTGTGTTTGAATCGATATAATTTCTCTTGCATGGCTAAAATCCAAAAATCATCTTTAGATGCTTTTTAATATTTTTGGGTTCAATATTAGATATAAACGCAATGTGTCCCATTTGATTTAATTAATTTCTTGTTCTTACTGTAGTGCTAAATTCACCTATTACATTATCAAGTGGATGATCTCTTAGTATACAAGGTGGAGATTTTAGTGAAGTATATATATTTTCATTTTGAGGAAGATTTATAAACTAGTTTGTTGGTTTATTAAAACAACTTCATCTTCATTGTTACTTGTCTTATAATTTTCATCAAAAGATACATGCAAAATTTCTTTTATAGTATTTGATTTTTTTTAATTAAATATCCTATAAGCTTTACCCGTTTTCGAATATCCAACAAAAATACCTTCATCAACTTTCAGATCAAATTTTCCTTGATTATCTTTTGTATTAATATAAAATATTTTGAACCAAAAATTCTAAAATATGAAACGTTTGAATTTCTACCATTAAATAATCCATATGGTGTGTATTTAGTTAATGGTCTTAAAGAGACAAGATTTAGAACGTAAAAAGCCGTAGCCACAGCTTCAGCCTAAAAATTCTTTGGTACTTGGCTACTACTCAGTAAAGCTCTTACATGCTCTTGTAGTGTCCTATTTTTCCATTCTACAACACCATTTTATTGAGGTGTTGTTGAAAAGGAAAATTTCTGACTTTTTCCTTCCTTATTACAAAAATCATTAAAACATTCATTCTCAAATTCACCACTATGATCACTTCTAATCTTTTTAATTTTCAAATTCATTAAGTTTTGAATTCATTTTTTGCAAAAAATTTAAAAACCTCAAATGTATCACTTTTATGTTTTAAAAATAGAGTCCAAGTAAACATGGAAAAATCATCTACAATAACGAATACATATTTGTTATGGTTAAGAGATCATACTTGAGTAGGACCAAAAAGTTATAAGTATATAGTTCTAGAGGTTGTAAGGTAGAAATAACTTTCTTCAACTTAAAGGAAGCTTTTGTTAGTTTTCCTAATTGACAAGCGTCACATAGATTATTAAATTTAAAACTCATTTTCGATAATCCTTTAACCAATCCATTTTTAGCTAATTTGTTAATATATTTAAAATTTATCTAACAAATCTCTTGTGTCATAGCCATGGACCAAGGCACAAATTATTATCATTATTAATTTCATATTTAAAATATAAATATTTCTTTTTCTTATTACTTCAAAAATAAATTTTTTGTTTTGGTCAAACTATTGCACTTATCTTTTTCAAAAGATATTGTAACTCCTTTTGTCCCAAAGTTGACTAATGCTTAATAAGTTATATTTCAAATTTTCTACTAGTAGGACATTTGTGATCAAAAGAAAATTAGATATACCCTCGTTGCAAACGTCTCCAATGCCAATGACATAACCTTTAGAATTATCTCCAAAGGAGACAATGCCTCCATCATTGTATTTTATATTTGTAAGCATGTGTAAATTTCCCGTCATGTGTTTGGAATATCCACTACCGTTAATGCATCTCTCCTTTTTCTTGTCGAGTATATATAAAAAAATATAAATTCAAATTAGCACCCACTTCCTACGTTAGGTCCTAAAAGTTAGATCTTAGGAAATACCCAAGAGGGTTTGGTTTTTCCTTTGAAAACAAAATCTTCATTATTATGAACATTACATAAGAATTCCTTTATATAATTATTTTTGAATTTTATATCACTAGATTTAGGTACTCATATTATAGTCGTATTATCTTAGCCTTTTAATGTAGGTTTTTCAACACTATTTACCTTTTTAAATCTAGTATCTAGAGAACTAATTTAAGAAGATTTCATTTTCTTATTACCATTGAATCCTAAATCGGTTTTTTTGAGGATGGTTTTAAAAACTTTATGAATTTCTATAAATTTTCACTTCCTTTACATTTGAAGAGAGTTTTTCAAAGTTGTTTTTGATATTTTAATTTCACTACTAAGAGAATTTTTGGAAGAAATCAATTCACAATACTCTTTTGCTAACTTGACATTTTCATTTTTATAAAGTTGAAGTTCATCTTTTAAATATAGTAATTTGAGAAGTCAGATTTTCATAAGAGGCTTGAGATTCATCCTCTAAATAATTTTTTCATCTTTTAGCGTATTTATTTCCAATTCACCTCTATTTAGTTTTCTTATAGTTTCTTTATTTATTTTCTTAAGTGATTTTAACTTTTCAAGAAGTTCCAAATTTATTTCAAATAAATCATCATAAGAAATATCAGCACTTACATTATTGCTTGTTGTGGTGAAGCATACGTTGGCTTGTTCTATATCGCTTTCACTATTTGACGAAGATGTGGACAAGTCCGAATCATCCCATATTACTTGTAAAGTTTGTTTCTTCTTTCTAAATATTTGTCATTCTTGTTTTTGAAGTTATGGTTTTTTATGAAGATTTGGGCAATCCTTTTTCATATGGCCAGCTTTATTGCATTCATAGCACTTCAAGGAGGACGGGTTGTTACTTTTACCAATCGTTTGTTTTTACCTAGAATTGCTTGAATTTTTTGGCGAGAAAAGAAAAATCATCTTCTTCTATATCGGAGTCATCTTCGGCTTGAAATGCTATGGTTTTCGTTTCTGAGCTTATGTCCATTTTTACTGCAAATTTAGCTCATAGGATATTAGATTTCCAATCAACTCTTCCAATTTGAGTGTTGAAAGATCATTGGCTACTTCGATAGCCAATACTTTTATTTCCAACTCATCCATTAAAGGGTTGAGTATTTTTGATACTATATCAAAATCTGAATAGTTTTCACCTGATGTTATTAAAGCATGAGTAATGGCTTGAAACCTTGAATACATATCAGCAATTGTTTCATTTGGTTTCATTCTAAAATATAGAACTGATTCTTAAGCATGGAAATTTTACTTTCTTTAACTTATTTGTCCCTTCATGAGTAATTTGCAAAGTATGCCATATCTCATATGCAGTTTTGCACATACTAACTCTATTAAATTCATACGTATTTAATGAACAAAATAATATATTCATAGCTTTGGCATTATTAGTAGCATCGGTTTTTTAGGGAATTGTCCAAGTACTATATTCAATAGTAGTTGTAGTATATTCGACTTGTGTGATATTCCATATTTCACAACCACTAGCTTGCATATATATTCTCACCCTAATAGACCAATATGCATAGTTTTAACCTATGAATAGTAGTGGTCGTGCAGTGGATTGACCTTTAGAAAATGTGGCAACACTATTATCCATATTATTTCAAGGGGTCACGAACTTTGTTACGGTTTATTGATGATCTTGCTATAATACCAAATGAAATTATATATAGGATCTAGTATAATATGGATTATATTATAACAATTGATAAGTCAAGAAGTAAGCAGATAAAGTAAATATATTAAAGAAACAGTTACACTAGGATTTTTACACTGGTTCAGACATCTCGTCCTACGTATAGTTCCTAAGCTCCACTTAGGAATTTCACTATCAACAATCCTCACTTCACCTGGGGAACAGGTTTACAATCGCCTAAAAGCAGAATAGGATTTCAACCAACTTCAAAGCAAAAACTTTTCTTTTTGACTTCAATTTGTTCTTAACAACACGAATAAGTCACTCTTTGGTACACCCTTCCTATAATATCCTTTGATGCTATGTGAGTTGAACGTGCAGTGCTATAGGAAGTACAAAGTAGACTGATTGCATTTTTATTTCAAATGATAGTAAATGGAAAGAGAGTTGAAAGTAAGAGAATTAGTTGAAATCAAAAAAGAAATAGGGAAATTTTTAGTGTTGAAGAGATTTGCTTAAGAGTAATGATTATTCAAGAAATTGCAACTCTTCGAAACTAGATGCTTCATTTCAGAAAGATGGCGTCCGTTCAAAAATATAGTCATTAATCCTTCTCAAATGTCTGAGTTAAAGAACCGGTCATTTGGACCTTTTATTACAAAAACTATTTTAAACTAGGTGAGGCGTCCTTTGGGTCAGACATTTGACTCTAAATAGAAAGAAATACGTCTATTTTAGAACAATTTCAAAAATATGGAATGCACAATAAGATGTCCGAGTTGTTTTATTAAAAACCTTGATTCTGCAATGCCAGACGTTTGAATGGATCGAACAGACGTCTGATACCCTCATCAGAATCTGGTCAATTTATTTAGACGTCTGACTTGTTATAGAATATAAAATATAAAGTGCTTCAGACATCTGAATATTTAGGTCAGACATTTGAATTTTACAAGGACTTTTCTCGAGATATTTAAGTCCAATTTTTTTTATTTCAAACATCCAAATTATTAATTTAGACTTTTGGACCCTTAAAATTTGATGGTTTTGTTTTACTCAGACGTTTGAAATAATAATTCAGATGTTTGAGTTCTGTCAATTCTAAGAACTTGAAATTAGACTTGTATAGTATAATTTTGATTGTTTTAAAACATTTTAAGTGAGTATAACCATCAAAGGATATTGTACATCATATCCTATTAGGTACTTAAGAGCTGAAGCATGGACATATAAGTGCTTATTTTTTATATTTGCATTGATATAGTGAGAAACTTTCTTAAAAAGATGTATGTATTTTTAGGAAACGTGCCAAAGTATTGCTGAAATTTTCTAAAATTAAGCTTCGAGAATTTTTGCAAGTCTTATTCTTTCTCGCATTCATAGGAATTTCGATGACGAAATTCTTTTACATAGGGGAGAATGTAACACCTCATAATTGTAACGATCGAATATTTAAATATTTAATCGTTAATTAATGGAACTCCCATTATACTTGATTTTTCAAAGATGGATGAATTGGAATTTGAGAAACCCGTAGTTTGATTGCTTTTTCATCATGAGAAAAATGAGTATAAACTCGACTATGTTTGGAGTCGGTAAATTTTTTGAGTGAATAGTGTTTTTAGTTAGATGAAATGAATTTTGGCTAAGCCCATTAGCTTACCATAAGTCAGCTTATATGTAGCTAACTCCCTATTCATTTTCATTTCAACAGTACTTTTCATTTCCATTCCCTAATCTTTTTCCTTAATCACTCTCTTAAGCTTAGCCCTAAATCGACCAAATCATGCTTAAATAAAATTCTATAAATCCCGATAAAATAACTAAAATTCCTCACTACTCATTCCTCACATAACCCATGAAGGAATTAGCTTAAGGTGGAGTTCAGAGCAAGATTCGAACTTTAAAGATAGCATGGAATAGATTTTTGGTAATTAGAGCTTGATTTGGGGAAGAAGAAGGTAAGTAGAATGATTCTTCATACACACACACACACACACACACACACACCCGTTAATATCCTTTATTTTGTTTATTGATGATTATGGGATTATATGAAGTAATTTGGAGGCTGTTTGGGTTGAATTAGGCTTGTATTCATGTTTTGAACATGATTATATCATCTCATTTGTTTAAGACCTTAATTACTATTTTTGAAATAGCTAGTAAGTTTAGAAAAGGATTTTTGGCTAATTGAGTGATTATATATGAAGTTGTAATGGATTAGAGACTAATTAGATAACATAATTAAGTGCATGTCATTTTTTAGTATTACTAATTTAAATGGTTTTAGAAAAGTTAGTAAGCCAATTAATTAATTAATAAAGCTTAGTCGGTACTTATGAATATTATTTAAAAGTAAAGAAATGAACTTCACTAATAAATGATTTATTTATAAATGTTATTTATGTAAAGGAATAATTTTATAGATAAATAAAAGTTATATTTTATAAAACAATGATTTTATAAAATAGCATGAAAGTGATATATTATAAATAAAGTGATTTTATAAAATAGTAAGAAAGTTGGTGAGATCTATTCTACATACTCTATGATCACTAGATATGTTAAAAATCATGTTTTAATGCTAATGTTGGTTAGGGCTTGACTAATGAACTTAATTTGGGATTTTAGAGATGAGAATCTTGTTAAATAAATGTTTTTAAGTATAAATCGTATAATTTGATGTGTTAGGATGTTTGGTATGAACTGAATGTTGATTGATATGAAAGTGTAGTCGATTGTTGATTGTATTGTTGGTAGAATGGTAGGATTGCATTGAGTTGTTATAGAAATTGTCATTGGATGATGGGGTTTATAAACCATTCGAGTTTCGGGACAATTCTTCAAATTTCCTTCAAGTGGTAATCATCCCATAGCGGATCGTCGATGATATGAACTCGAGTGCGAGATATAGAATTGAAATGGTTGATCAAGTTGTTAAACTCAAATGGTTACGAAATTGGTTTATTGCCTCAAATTCATTCATCAGATATGAAGAAGCACTCATATAAATATTAAATGATTTATAATAAGGACATGAATTTAAGTTGGACAATGGTTGGCAACATATCTTGGTGATACAGAGCCAAACATCGAAAGCGCTCAAGGAAAGGAGACAACTTCAAAAGTGTGTAAATTCATGATTTGATGACTTTAGGTTGAAGATAATTTCTCCATGATCGCAATGGAATAAATAACAAGTCATTTGGAGCTAGGGATCAAAAGTTATAGACATTTGAAGTTCACAATTTGGCGCATCGGCTTATTCAGACGTCTGAAAATTTTATTCAGACTTCTGAATTTCAGGGAATTTTTCCTGAAACCTCCCAGTGTATTTTCTAAGGGTTTTAGATGTCTAAAAATTAATTTAGATGTCTGATAATTAATTTCATATATTTGAATGCGGATCCGATTGAAGCTTCAAAACGCGATAACTTTCGTATATGAACTCGGATTGAGAGGAGGATTGGATCAATGTTCATAATTTTTCAAGGTCTACAACCCATGAAGATTTTGTAGGATTTGAAGCAATTTTTATTTTGCGGCCCACGTTACATATTCCAAATATCGTAGATTTTGAGATAGATCGGAAGGATGAATAAGTGAAGTAAGATGTTGTAGAGGCCATAATAGATGATTGATGATACTTCGGATTTGTATCGTAACTTTTATAGAGCCATCTGATGATTTTGAGAAATGACGACTAGGGTATTGCTATATACGATTCTATACGATATTGCGTATATAGTGTAAGTATGTTTTCCACAGCCTTGGCCTTGGGATTTGATAGTTATAGACCATTTGCAGCATGGGTGGTTGTTGTTTCATTTGCACGTCTTTGTGCGATGGCGATCCGAGGATAGAATGTGTTCTATCTCGGTACTATAGTTATAGACCTCGAGCTATGCTGTAGCAAGGGTTATAGGCTGGGACATACTTGTCATTAGTTCTCATGATAAACAAATGGTACTGGTTAGGCACGTGTATATATTGATTCAGGTTTGATACAATTGTTAGATGGTGGATGATTCGTTGGGAGCATCGTATGTATTGGTCTTATATTAGTGGCTATACTTTGTGGGTTTTGGCCTTACCGGGAGAACTGTGTGTTAGTCCATAGGATAGTGGTTTTGATGACAACAACTATAGAAGTGTTATAAAATATATATGTGCAGGAAATCTATATGCAGGTATCAACAAAAGAAGACTGTACAGTAAAGAAAACAAAATTGATGAAGACAAAGATCAAGAGTTCAAGATTGAAGACTCATGAGATTCAAGATATTCAAGAGTTCAAGACAAATAATATAGTTAGGTTAGATATTTGTTAAAACTCCTTGAAAGCACTATCATTCATTTTTATCCAATTTACTCGTGGAATGGAATCCACTTCGTTCTTGTTAAAGGGATGGAACCCTAGTGAGATGGAACTCACGAAATATCTAGTGGAACGGATAGTAGCCCTATTTTGTTATCCACTAATTTTGATTCAAAATGATTTTCAAAATTATCTCTTGTTTTATAAAATGATTTTCAAATATTCCTTTTCAAAAGAAAAACTTTCGTTCACATTTCCAAAAATGTTTTAGCCTCAAAATCATATTTATCATTTTGTTATATTTTGATTTCAAAATTGTCCTTGATATTTTAGCCTCAAAATCTATTTTAATATTATATTTACTTTAGTTTATTTACTTTGATTTTAAATATATTTTAGTATATATACATATATACATTCATAAGTATTTCTCATCACTTTTTACTAGACCATGTCGACATCCTATTTACCTGTCATGTCGACATACTTCCCGTTACAGCAAAGGTTGTTTTCAAAAGAACTGTCTATTCATTTAAACCTCTTCGAATGGACACATCCATTCATTCTCTATAAATAGAGACTGTTATGGACGTTTTCAAAAAAAACTACTTTCTTCATTTTCTCTCCTCTTTACTCTCTTATCTTATTTTCTAATCATCCTATCCATATTCTGCCGAAATCTTAAGTGAATCAAACCAGAATATCTCTAGTTTGATTCTCTGCCACTCTCTCCAAAGAATCTCAGTGCTTATCAGAGTTATAGATATATTTGTACTCAAAGAAACTTGTGTGGGGTTATAAAGGTGTGATCGTGTCCTTGGAAATCGATCGGGTGAACTTGTGTCCTGTGAATCAAGTGGTTCTACCCAGAGACCTGAGAATCTGGAGGGTGTACCTCGTTGCCTTGGAATCGAGGGATTGTAATCTAGATTATTGTTGAATAGAAAGCCGTACGGGTTGTGCGGGACTGGATGTAGGGTAACACCGAACCAGTATAAAATTCCTGGTGTGTTCTTTCCTTTACTTGCTTTTTATTTATATTTGCATTTGTTTGTGATTCTGTGATTTGATCTGTGATTGTGTATTTGCATTAAGTTAGTTAATTCAATTTAAATCAAAGAAGTTTTAAAGAAATTCTTAAAACACTATTCACCCCCCCTCTAGTGTTAAATAGCCTTAAGATCATCTTCCGCGTCCCTTTCACTGTGGCCTACTAGCCTACTGTATGTGATGGTTGAGTCACGATTGGTGCTGTGTTGTTTTGTATATGATAGTTTTATCATATAATTTAGTAAGATATTAGAAATGTGCCAACTTGTTGTATGTAGGAGAAGATTTCTATCATTTTGAGATATGTTTACTTTACTGGTTTATGGACAGCCCGGATTATCCTAGAGCTACATTTGTAGAGAGGACCGACCGAGCCTTAGTAGTTTCCTATTTATTTGTACATAGTTTTGGTATGTAGTGTTTTGAGATAGTTCCCCTCACACTAGGCTTTAAGTCTGGCCCATGTATTGTCTTTGCCTATTTATGTCATGACAACTCTTAGGTACTCGATTGAGTAGTTTGGGAGTCAATGCTTTTGGGGATACGCTATCAGAATGCACAGTCGGGGATACTGGAGGCATGGCATCGATGTTTTAGGTAGGTATACTTGATATTTTAGTAGTACATGGCAGGCTTGTTATTTGTATATGAGACCAGTTGTATCAGATATTTCCTCAGAACTCGTGTTTTGGGAGTTGATGTATTATGGCTTCCTGTATTGATATTTATTTATCAGTTGCTTCCACTAGTGAGGTCTCTTATATATTGTCATCTTGTTCTATTCATGTATATTCAACATATTATATGTTATAATTCCATTGTGATAGTTTATCGATGTCTTAGTTTAGTGTTTCATTCTAATTTTACCCCGACAATCTGTCTTTTGTGGTATTTGAAAGTCAGTCGTCGATATGAGACAATGACTTTTGGGTATTACGAAGGATGGGTTGTTACATACCATTACATAAGTGGCAATCAATGGCAGATTAATAAATCCAACTCCTCTATAGGATTAATAGATCTTACTATGATGAATTTCTTTGCCCACTCTTTCTAATTTCCACCAATAGGTGGCTAGGACTGGCTATGAATAATAAGAGCTTCTAATTGCGATGTACTATGTTGACTGTCACGTTTAACAACTTTATAAGTGAGAGCCTAGGATGTCACCGAGTATGATACTTTTATGGCTTGTTGCATGACACTATTCAGCTGCATGAACTCCTAAAAAACAAGGAAGTAGGAACAAGTTTCCCCAATCCAACCTACTTGGCCTGTACCATGTCAAGTTCAACCTGGGCTTGCTGCATTAATTCAGGCATATGAATTTTAATTCAGATGTCTGCTTTCCCTATACTTAAATTTATTACAGGCATTAAAAGATTTGATTCCTTATTCGGACCTCTGACTTTGATTCCAGATGTTTGAATAAGGATCCAGATGTCTGAGTCAGGTCAGATTTGAACTCTTTCTTCTCTATTTCGTGTTCTTTGAAATTTAGACTTTTGGATATAATTTCACATGTCTAACTTTGAATTTCTAGGCCTGGTAATTTGTTTACTTTACTTATTTTTTCTTCTTCTACGCGTATTCAAGTATACATGTTAGATTCATTTTTACCAAGTATTTATCTATAATTTTCATTGGCCGTATATAGCACTTCAGTAACTTTTCTATATATTTTCAATTGATTATCTATATGTATTTAAATCAATTATCTATATGTATTTAAAAATATAGAATCAATCTCGGAACTTCAAAAGAATATATCTGTTCACTTTTTATTTACCATAATTTATCCAAACTAGTTATACAAAATAAAACTTATAGAATTAGGGATATATTTAATCCAATTTAGCCTTCCCTCCAAAATTATAATGATTATTCTATTAATTCATTACAAAGAGTTTTTTAGTCATTTCGATTCATAAGAATTTTGAATAATAATATTGATTCAAGGATAAAAGGTCATATTTGTAGTTTTAAGAAAGTATATAATTAAAATTAACTACTTACCTTCATAATAGACATTCCATAGGTACACTCGCTTACCTTGAAGATTCGTTTGGAGAAATTCCTCTTCTTATTTGACTTGAATCCCTTACTACCCTTCTTTGCCTAGTTTGTGGATCGTGTTTCTCCTTCCTTCAATTTGAATCCTCCACCCTTCGATTCGTTGTTTCTCTCTCTTTAATTTGATTTAGTTTTGTTTTATTTTAGAAATTGCAGAATAGATTTAAGAAAATGAAGTTTAGGTTAAGATGTTTTGAGGAGGAAGAGGAGAAAAGAACATACAGAATTAGAGAGGCGGTGGCTAGGGTTTAGAATGTAGGAGAGTAAGGGTTAGTGCTTTATTTATAGTTAAAACTAGGGCTATTAGGAAAAATTCTGAAACTAGTATTTACGGAGATGCTACTAGGTCTAATTTCCACTTATTTTGATTTGTTTTTATCAATTTTAACAACTTACATATGTTTTCTAACTATAAACAACATTCTGAAAGCAATGGAATTGGTTCCGAGGCCTAATTCCAATATTTGTGAAAATTTATTATTTTGTCATTTTATGTTAAATTACATTTTCACTTATTTGTATTTTAATTTATTTATTAAAATTCCTGGGGTATAGCACACTATAACCCAAGAATAAAGCTGTGACAATTCATTATCGGTGACTTAGTCCTATGCTAGTGTTTGCCAAGACAAAGAACTCGGCTGCTTGGCCCAAACTGGGTAGGTTCGTATGTCATAAGCGTTGTCTTAACAAATGGTGCTTGTCGCTTCCCTTACTCGGATGGAACCCACATTTCCTTCACTTGGAACCCCATGCACCTCTGTGTCTATTGCATATAAGAGTCGGCCACAATTATAAGGCTGTGTAATACATCTTTTGTGAAGAATACTTCAAAGAATCCAAAGCCAACATTTTTCAACACTTTCACCAAGCCTATCCAATGAGGATGAGTTACTATGTGCTTATTACATTGTTTAGGGACTGTAGACCTCTACCACCAAGGACTATGCGTGCCATGCTCCCTTCCTTGCTTGTTATCTATCTAGCAAGGGCAGATTACTATGTATTTACTTCCTTGTTTAGGGACTGCCACCTTGCATTCTTGTCTGAGTCGGGCCCATCTACCACTCTAAACTGGAAGCATATCACCCTGGAGAACTTTTGAACAGCCTATCCTGAGTTATCATGTACTAATTACCTTGTTGGGCACTATTAACCTTTCCCACTAAGGACTGTGCGAGTATGCTCCCTTCCCTGCTGCAGGCTATCCACGAGAGCGAATTACCGTGCATTCGCTTCCTTATTGCGTACCACCAAGCTATCCAGCAAGATTAAATCATCATGCATTCACATCCCTTTCCCATGATGCCACTCATCCCTTTTGCAAGATGAGGCATTGTTTTCGAGACCAGTAGTAATGCCAAAGTTCGGCATCCGTAGTGCATCAGCATATTAGAATAATCCTAGCCATCCTTCTGCTGGTAGTTTATCACGCGAGAATAACCTTCAAGCCACTTAATGCTTAGTTTTGATCGGGACCGCCTGCCATTTTATCTTGCAGTGTGTCATCCGAGAGTTTCCTTCAAGCCACTCAACACTTAGGTTCGAGCTAGGACCGTTTGCCAATCCTTGCAGCATGTCACCTAGGATAACCTTCAAGCCACTCACTGCTTAGGTTTGAGCCAGGACCGCCTGCCCTCCATGCTTGTAGCGCATCACCTAGGAGAACCTCAGCCACTCAATGCTAAGGTTCATGCCAGGACCGCCCAACAGTAGAGCAATACAAAGAAGCCCGACTATTATATATCCATGTTAACGCTTGACAAGCAATCTGGTTGCATGGTGAATACTCGCTTCTGAGTCCATTAACCAAACTGGCCTATCAGCCACATTAAGTTGGTTAATTCAACACAAGAGACTGCCAGCCACTCAGAGTATGCTACCTATGAGCTATGCATAGATAAAGCAGAGCATAAAGCAACAAAGTACCTAGACAAATTTCAACAAAATAATGCATTCACAAAAGTAAGAGGTTACATAGCCTATTAACCCTCCTTCCCTCGGATATGCTTATAAGAGTAGGAAAGAAAAAGTATCCATAGGCCTGGCTTATCAACTAGCCAGGTCAAGGAGTCCTATTGTTCCTTGGTCAACACGATTGACACTGGAATTCCAACCGACCTCATCTCCTCCGCCACCTCTGCCGTAGCCTTTTAAAAAGAAGTGGCATCAAACTTGCTAATGGAAATAAAAAATGGAAATTATCCTTAAGCAGGGTCATAATCATGTCCCTCAATCGGTTTTGCCACTTAGCCTCCTCCTCTTTCTTGGCGAAAGTTACATTACTAACCTTTCAACACTCGGCCGTATGCTTGATCAGGTCGACCTGTATCTGGTCAACCTCCTTTTCCAACTTCTCCAACCTCTCCCTAAGGTCTGCCTCTGCCTTGTCTATTTATTCCACCCCAGCCCTTGCGTAGGCCAACTCCTGTATCAACTTTTTGGATGCCTCCTTGCTCGCCCTCTCGGCGGCCTCCATCGCCTCTCAGGCCTTGGTGGCCTTCGTCTCTACCGCCTACCGAGCCGTTGCCTCAGCCATTAAGTCATTCTAAAGCTTCTCCATATCCCTCGGGATGCGAACATAGTGGTACCCGGCCTAAAGAAGAGAAAGCATTAGAATAACCAAGTAAAAAGGTAAAAAAAGTTCAGAGTCAATAACTCACCGGTAGGGAATTTTGGGTAGGAAGTCTATCACATCTTCCAAGGAATGTTTGTTTAAGCCGGATCGGATACGGTGGTGGTAAGCGAGGGCCTCCATCGACATAAGTTGGAAGGCTGAAATCATCTGCTCCATATCAGTGACATTCTTGACATGGTGGAGGTCCAGGGTAACCAGCCCCAATAGCGTAGTATCTTCATCAACATCTGGCTCCTCCATGTCATAAATATGGACGAACTTCTTAAAAGGCATGGCCACCTCAACTGCTGATGGGCTAACCACATCCCTCTTCCTTTGCTTCCTCTCAATGGACCAATGGAGCAACTTTGTGGGGGCTAAAAGACACCGCGATAGCCTTTTCATATATGTTCGGGCATAGGAGGGGCCTGATGCATAGCAGACATAGCAAGCATAACGGGATGGTGGCGACTTGAGGCATGATGTGATGGTGATAACTTGAGGCATGACAGTCTTGATGATCCCCTCATCAAAAGCACAAAAGTCTAAGCCGTCTGCCACTTTAACAATAAAGAAGAAACAAGAGTTAGTCAAGATTCAAAGTAAAAGAAGATAAGTGCAAGTAAACTATCATTTATACCAACCTTACACTTATCCCTTACAATGGTTGGGCATGATGGGGTTGAGCCGCTAACACTAGTTTGGTCTATCCCTACACGAGGCTCGCCCAAAGACCCCCCTTCGTATCCAGGATACAAGGGGTCATATGTAGGAATTTTCTTAAAGAAGAGACCTTCGTCCCTACCGAAGCTTGGCTCTTGAACCCCACCACTAAAGCTGCTTCCCTTATAACTCACCTTAGTATCCCACTTGTTAGGCAACATCTCACGGCAAGAGACTGGGATGTTAACTAATTTTTGTGGGACAAATTCTTCCCACTGCGAGTTGGCACAACATCAAGCAATTTTTTAAGATCAACGTGTTGCCACACTCTAGGCTCCTCACTCATGACAATGCAACAAATCCCTGGTTCTAGCTCATGATTGTCCCGGAGTCGAGATTCAAGAATCGGACTTGGGAATAGTCCTGCTTCGTTGTGGCCACCTTCTTCTATGGGGTAGCCGATCTTTGGCCATCGTTGAACCGATCTCATTAAACCCACCTAGTGAAGGTTAGCATTAGTCACTAAGAGTCTCAAGTCCCGGTGCTCGGCGATGGCCGTATTCAACCAATTTAGACTCTCATTTAACGTCGTGAAAGAAACATCGGTGTAAGTAAGCGATTCCCCTGTTAATAGGTAAATTAAGAAAAGGAAAGCAGAGAAAAAGATGAAGGGAAAAGAAAAGAAGCGGAGATTGCTAGGGGTCTGGAAATTGAGGCGCTCAAACCAGGGATTGAGCTAGTGAGGAACAAAAAAGTATCTCATCGTCCAATCGGGGTCGGGTTTGCTAAGAACATCGAAGAATATCGCGGGCTTAGTATTAGCCTGGAAGTGGTAGTAAGTGATGATTGGATACCCAGCTTCTTTCTATAGCTAGGGGATCATCTCAATAAATTTAGCATTCAGCTAAGGAAGGGCGAGCATCACGCAAGCGGCATAGACGTCACACAAGAACCTGTAGTTATTGGGAGTTGGTTGACAAAGGGAAAGCATGTATGCATTTAGGATAGAAATAAAATAAGGGTGGAGGGGCAGCATAACCCCCCACCTTGTGGTGGCCCGAAAAGAGGGAAAAGTAGCATGGAGAAGGGTAACTAAGATGGTCGGCGGCAGAGGGATATCGAACCATCCTTATTTAAATTCTTGTCCAACCAAAAGCTGGGCCAGGTCGATCTTTCCGGTCTCCAGCTTGGAAGGTTTAAGGCCAGCGGCAACAGCGGTAGTCGATCTATCAGTGGATGTTGATCTTGAGAGGGCCATCTGAAACATAAGCAATATAAGTTAGTTAATATATCCGCATCATTACCCGACAACATATCAAGGTAAAAGCTCGACGGTCGTCTCGATGGCGTGCCCAGGCTAGGCACCCCATAAAGGCTAGCTCACAACTCTAACTCCCAAGCTAAGTAACAGGCTTTATGGGCCCATATCTATTACTCCATTTTCATTACTTAAAGCCCATAGGCAAGGAATTGGGCCTATTCCATGGCACATCACCTAAATTATTATCGATATCACTATCTAACGTTTGTAGGCCCACTGGAATTCATCAACATCGATCGACCACAATGACATGGCAATGATGATCGATTGATGTTCGAAGAGGGCCAGCAAAAAGCAGATTCTGACCAAGATGAACATAAGCGTTGCAAATCATCAATGGCACTACTAGAATACAAGGTAACAACAAAATCAAAAGGAAAATTACAGTAAGATGGAGTGTTCGTCAAACCAAATGACATTACTAGCCATTCGAGCCATATTTGGTCCTGAATGCGGTCTTCAATAATTCTTAGCTGTTGGAATCCTATAGCTAAGTCCAATTGTGAGAAGATCTTAGCTCCACTCAGCTGATCAAACATATCATCGATCCTAGGAAGGGTATACTTGTTCTTAATAGTCAACTCATTCGAATTTCTATAGTCAATACATAACATGAGGGATCCATCTAACTTCTTTACAAAAACAGTTGCAAGTCCCCAGGGTGAACTACTCGATTTAATAAATACTTCAACTCTAGTTCAGACAGCTGCTTCTTAACTTCTTCATTTTCTTTTCGACATTCTAGTCGGAGGTTGACTGACAGGTTAAGCTTCGGGAATAAGATCTATTCAGAACTTAATAGCCCGCTTCGGAGGAAGATCTGTTATAGTTTCAAAGATATAAGGGTATTCCTTAACCACTTGAATTCGAACAATCTCATCCTCATCTTGAGCTTCTATTGCAAAAGGAGATCCACCCGAATCTTCACTAACTCTCCCAAAAGCTATACTAACTCTTGCTTCAAAATATGTATGGTGAGGGTCATAATCCTTTTAGGGCATAGTAGGTGTGCCTTATATCGATCTAGCCAATCCATCCCAAGGATGATACCAAAACTCAAGTATTCAAATACGTGCAAGCCATAGTAAAAGGAGTAATTACCAAAAAGCAATTTAACATCTTTACATAACATCTTGAGAGTTACATATCCTCCAATAGGATTCGCAATCCTCAAAGATGAGGCTAAATATACCACATCAAGATGGAATTTATTCACAATTCTTTCGATACGCATGAGTGTGACGCACTCGTATCGAATAAAACTCTAATAGGAAATCCTCTAAATAGAATCATACCTTCAAGAACTACCAGTGCCTTTTCTTTAGCTTGAGTAATACTGCCAACTATCTCTATAGCATTCAACTTTCATGTCTTCTTCTCTGCTATAGACAAGTGTAGCTAAGATGCCCCTCCTTGTTGCAGGTCCAACATTTCTTCTGAAATGGAACTCGACGAGGTTAGGAACACTTTCTAAAGAATTGTCCTCTCTCCCCACAGTCTTAGAACTTAAAAGTCTCCCTTCCATAACTCTTAAACTCTAATGTTCTAGCTTTCACTGGCTTCTTACTCTGAAATTTGGGCTTTTTCTTCCTGAAGGAAATCTTCGCCTCTGTCCGGTAACTACCTTGGTCTTTGAATCATCATCACTACTTTCTTTCTCTTCTTCTTTCGGCCTCAGCGCTGAGCCTACAAGCTTCTCAAAAGTAATTTCCACCTGAGGTAAAAGTGCCTTCCTTAAAGATTTCTTTGACCCATATACGAACTTCTGATTCTTCTTCAATGGTGTGTTAATGAGCTCAATGTCATACTTACATAAGACTTTGAATGTAGAGACATACTGGTCTATGGACATGTTGTGTTGCTTCGGATCTATAAACTTACGAATTATACCTGCCTTCTTAGCTTTTGGAAGAAACTTTCTCTCAAATCAACCCTTGAAATCATCCCTAGTCAGCTCTTACTCGTTGGTCTTTGCTACGAGAAGCTCATAACAATCCAATGATATTTCTTGAAGCTGGCTGGAAGCAACCTGGAATTTCTATTGGTCGGTAATGCCAATACGTATGAAGATACATTCACACATCTTCAACTAAGCTTACGCTCTTATCACCCCCTCTGTGCCATTGACGTTTTTCCCTCCTAGTTTAGCAAAATCACTGCACGGTCTGGAAAAATTAAATCGAGGTGTGGGAGGATTTGGAGTGGTGGAAGAGCTCAATTGCTAGATACTCCTTACTAATTCCATGAGCTGCTCTATGGTTATATAAACTCCCCTGGATCCACTAGACCGACCTGGGTTGCATGACCAACATGAGTACTAGCCATTCCTCACTTCAGCACTTAAATGAGATATAGGTTAAAGATATTAAAAATATTAGTAATATATCAAATCACACAAATAACAAGCACACAACCAGATGACTGCACCTTGTAATCACCATGTATACCTAGATAATATATTTAGATTATCTACCCAAAACCCAAGGGACAAGGTCTCCTAAGTCCATCTAGGCCAATGACCCGTGTCTCCTTATGACATGTATTGTTCTAGACCTGCACTGATACCAAATGTGAACACCCCTACCTCTATACCCATACTATCTAAATGCATTACAAAGCCATACTATTAGATAATACAGAGTATGAGGTGATATGGGATACACATGTGAACATTCCCTTGGACTAACACATGTACATTTCATATATCATATAATACTTTCCCTAAATGTACATGGTCATAGTATAAAACAATAAACACATGTGCTACCAGGACATAACAACACATAATCATATAGTAATATCAAAGTACATAAAGTCACAATGCAAAAATTAAAGTATAATACATAACATAATGCATAGTCCAAGGACACAAAATGATAGTCTCTAACCCACTATAAAGTACATCATCAAATACAACTACTAGTACATCAATGAGGCTACAAAAACATATAGGGAATATATCATCCTATAACTACTACTTGCCTCCCCAAAATGCCAAGGAGAGTCCTGCTATCTACATAGTACCTATACCTGCAATGTTTCTGACTAACCCGAGTATAAAAACACACGAGTCAGACTATGTCTGAATCAAATTAAGTGTAACATAATGACTATAATATAATATATTACCATGTATGCAAGTGATCCAAATATCTCACATAAACGTATCATCAAATCAACATACAATATGAAATATCATGCTAACAAACAAATATGGATAATACGGGGACTGACCATACTTTAGATACACAATATATAGCATAGTCATACTCATCATCAAAAGAATGTAAATAGAATATGTTTATCTATCACACACACCGGAACAAGACGAGAGACTGACAAACACACTTGCTCCAGGAGACTACACACATATGGAAAATATGATACATGTATTCCACCAACACGTCTCCGACAGTCTTAGTTTCCTCGACGGCCACTGTGACTCATATCCATTAATGTACTCGACTACGCGAGGAATCAGTCATGACCCTACACGTGTCCCCCTAAATTGTAATAGACTGCTGGCTTAGGTGACAATAAAGGGCTATACATCACCAACACACGGTTCTTTACATTGCTGACACATAGCTATATGAATAAGATGTCGTAAATCCGAGGCATGACCACCACGATCAGGCCATTAGGATGGATACTAGCCAATCTGGATTAAGTTCCGTAACATAAAGGAAGTCAGATAGTGATAGACAAACGCATCATATTTATAAACTATATCTTACACACAACACCATGTATGTATGTATATTGACACATAGCACTTTATACACATACCGACGCATGGTTATAACCATTTTTAGTCACCGTAGTGAGTACTATCCAATTGGTTTTTTATATATATATATATATATATATATATATCCTTGCATGAGTGACGTTTACGTACAATGGATAACCAAACAAATATCATTACGATGTTCCATACCATCGCATGTTACTTGAATGTTTATTCAATGCCTATAAACTCCACTCGATCTAGACTAAGAATTTCTTTGCAATGAGTCCAATGAGCAACCGAAAAAGTGTTACCGAAAGTCTCATCCAAGATGGTATCACTAAACTGTTTATTCAAATTTCTCATCACATATAAATAACAAAAACATAAATAACAATTATTATTTAATATACGATAATATCTAATTAAATATATATAAACGCCTGTAAATTCCTTTTTAAATCTATAATATAGATTATATATCTTCATCAACATTTATATTCACATTTGATAACTTATAAGTATGTATTTACTAACCTTTTTAATTTTCTAATTAAATAGTATTGTTAAATTCATTTCATTTAATTATTAAACATTTTTAAATAATATTCATTTACATGTTTAAGTATAATTTATATTGTATGCTGGTGTATGTGTGTATATATTATATATATTATAGTTTAATTTATTTATATATTTTGATTTTTTTAATATGTGTTGACCGATCGCTCCATGGTCGACAGCTAGCAGCCGACCATTAGGCGGTCGACCAGTCAAGCAACAGGTGACACGGTTCCTATGCACCTTCTTCCACACTTTTCGAACTTCTCTGCTTTCCTTCCATCTCCATTCAATTTCAAGTGCATTCATACATGCACATTCATTTTATGATTACCATCTTATCGGTCAATACCAATACCAAACACAATCAAAATCAAATCAAATAATGAAAGAAGGAATGTTGACATACGAATGTGTATAAGTGATTATACAAGGATATACACATATCTACCCCAATAAATGCATAGTTGTGAGTTAGGGTACTCACCTTGAGTTGAAGCAAGTCAATTTCTCTTCGATCTTCTTCCATCTTCTCTCCTTGCACCACTTCTATCACCTACTTTAAATTCTCTTGTTAATTTTAAATAAAAGCAACTTGAGTCTTGGCTCTAGGTGAAGTAGAGTTTTGTTTGATTTTTAGAGTGATGGAATTTAGGGGTAATTTTGATTTTCTAAAAGTGAAGAATGTTTACATTTAGGTTGTATTTATAATTGAAAGTGATAAATCTCGATAAGGAAATCTCTAGAGATGAGAATTATCAGTAAACATAGTTTTAGTGCTTGGGCTTGAGATGTTGGGCCTTGGTTCAATTTCTCTTTCTTCTTTTTTTCTTTTCTTTGGTTTAATTTATGAAACAACTTATAGTTCCAACCCCATTCAAAACAATTCTTCTCCACTAAAGTCCTGTCTAATAAATCATATTATTAACTATTTCACAAAAACTATTTTATATAATTTATTTATTTAATTAAATCATTTTATTTAAATTTATTTACTAGTTAATTCCAAACTTTATTATTAAAATATATTTTATCATCAAAATAAATCTTGAATTCAATTTAATATTTTATTCCAGTTAATTAATTTACATTTACATATTTCAAAATTATTAAATAGATTATTAAATCATTTTTCTTTCCATATCCAATTCTTATCATTTTATTTCTTATCTAATTCCAAACCATTTCCAAAAAATCATATTAATTAATTCTAATCCCATTTAATACATTAATTTTTTTCAATTATTAATTAATTTCTTCTTAACTATGAGTTCTTACAGACTCCTCCCTTAAGAAAATTACGTCCTCGCAATTCCTTATTAGGGAAAATCTATAACTAGCTAGTTAAAATTTAGCTCCCTACCTCACTAATTAATAATAACCAAAGAATTAATTACATACCAAACTCATGCACATCTGAGAATAACTCAGGACAAGATCGTTCCATGAGTTCCTATGTCTCCCAAGTGCAATCTAACAGTTTGTTGGGCCATTGTACTTTCACTAGTGGAACTCTCTTACTCCTAAGTTATTGGATTTCAGAGTCAACTATCTGAATTAGATGCTGCAAGTAATTTAGATTTGGGGATAACTCAAGCTTCAGAGTGTCTTGAGGCTCGATAATAATCTCTGTATCCCTTAAGCACTTCCTCGGTTAAGATACATGAAAGACATTATGAATCCCAAAGAAACGATCAGGCAATGCAACTCCGCAGGCCACTCTTCCAACATGCGAAATAACTAAGTACGATCCCACATAGCATGGTGTTAACTTCCTCGACTTATTTAATCTTATAACTCCCTTCATTGGAGGAATCTTCACATGTACCAAATCTTCAACCGCAAACTCCATATCTTTTCTCCTGCGATCGACATACGACTTCTTTCGATCCTGGGCCTTCTTCATTCTTTGTCTAATCAGGTCAACCTATATATTGCTTCCATAACAGAATTTGGACCCAAGACGAACTTGTTTCCAATATTCGGGATGGCGATCGAAACGGTCTGCCATATAAAGCTTCAAATAGAGCCATGTCGATTCTTGCTTGATAACTGTTATTATAAGCAAACTTAACCAAGTATAGATGGTCTTCCTAATTACCACTCGAATCTTGTATACATGCATGAAGAAAATCCTTAAGGACCTAGTTCACCTGCTCTGTTTGTCTTTCTATTTGCGGATGATATGCTATACTAAAATTAAGCTTCATTCCTAATGCTTCCTAGAAACTTTTCTAGAATCTGCTAGTAAACGGTGGATCATGTTCATAAACTATTGAGCTAGAAACTCCATAAAATCTCACCACTTCCTTCACATATTACTTAGCTAAATAAGGTATTGTTTAGTTCGACTTCACAGGTATGAAATGTGCCGACTTAGTCTACCAATCCAATACAACCTAAATGCTATCGTGTCCACTTCTAGGTTGTGGTAAACCATCCATGAAATCCAGCGGCACTTGAAGCAACAATATGTCAAAACCATTCTAATAGGATTTATACAAGTGAATCATTGATTGCTAATCCACTCGTACCTGGTTCCATTTTCATTGAGGGATTTCTAAAGGCTGTAGGAGACTACTGGATCTCTGGTGTTTCGCCTTCACTAACCGGCATGTTAAGCATCAATGAGAGTTTTCTAATACATTTTGCTATTGCCTGGGTGAACGGTGTATCGCGATCTGTGGTAGTATTCCAATAGTTCTCTATGAAGATCATTAACATCTGGTACTACTAACCTGTTCCTTCTCCATAAGCGTCCATAAGAGTCAAGAGAATAGCTAGCTAAGTCTTCACCTTCATCTCCAGATGCCAGTTTCTAAATTAGAGCTAAAGTAGTCGGATCTTTCTTCAGTGTTACTACGATCCAATCGATCAGAGATGGTCTTGCTACAAGGCTCGCCAGCACCACATCTGAACAAGCTATTGAGTTCTTATATCGAATCTCACACATAGATAATGTCTCGAGATTCTTCCACTTAGCTATCATAATGGAGACTACAGCTTGATGCTTCTAACATTATATCGGCAACTATATTGCATTTACCAGGTGTGTATTGGATCTCGAAATCGTAAGCTTCTAAAAACTCTAACCATCGCTGTTGTCTCATGTTAAGATCCTTTTATGCAAATAAATACCTCAGTGACTTGTGATCAATGTATAACACAAATCACTCTTCAAGTAAGTAGTGTCACCAAATTTTTCATAGCAAAGACAATAGCTACAGGTTCCAAATCATGTGTAGCATAGTTAGTCTTATTTGGTCTTAACCGTCTCGATGCATATCCCACAACTCTTCCCTTCTACATTAGTACTGCACTTAATATGGAACCACATGCATCTGTATAAACATTCAGGTCCTGGTTTCCTTGAGGTACTATAAGCATAGGTGAATTCGTAAGAAACTCCTTCAACTACAAATAAGCTTCCTTACACTTACTCGTCCATTGAAATTTCACTCCTTTTATAGTAAGGTTGGTCAAAGGCTGTGCTATCTTTAAAAAATCTTTGATGAATCACCAATAATATCTAGCTGATTCCAAGAAGCTTCTGATCTCTGCAAGTATCTCCGACCATTTACAATTTTGTATCGCTTCTACCATTGCTAGGTCTACGGAGATACCTTCTTATAAAATAATATGGCCTAAGAATTTAACTTACTTCTGCCAAATGACATTTGGAGAACTTGGCTTTTTACGTTTTCTACCGTAACATCTTTAATAACATCCGAAGGTGCTTCATATTCCTCCTCAGATTTAGAGTATACCTGCAAATCATCAAAAAAAACTAGGATGAATTTTTCCAAGTAATCTCTAAAGACTCTATTCAACAAATCCACAAAGTAAGATGGAGCATTCGTCAAACCAAATGGCATTATTATCCATTCATATGAGCCATATTTAGTTCTAAATGTGGTCAGCGGAATGTTGTCTTTAGCAATTCTAAGTTGATGAAATCCCATAGCTAAGTCCAATTGTGAGAAGATCTTAGCTCCACTCAGCTGATCAAACGTATCATCAATCCTGGAAAGGGAATATTTGTTCTTAATAGTCAGCTCATTCAACTTTTTGTAGTCATTACATAACCTGGGTGATCCATCTAACATCTTTACAAACACAGGTGCGGCTCCCCTAGGTGAACTGCTCAATCTAATAAAATGCTTTGACTCTAGTTTAGATAGATGCTTCATAAGTTCTTCATTCTCTTTAGCTGACATTCTAATCGAAGGGTGACTGATAGGTTGAGCTCCGGGAGCAAGATCTATTCAGAACTCTATAATCTGCTTCGAAGAAAGATCTGTTACAAGTTCAAAGATATCTGGGTATTCCTTAACCATGGGAATTCGAGCAATCTTATCCTCATCTCGAGCTTCAATTGTAAAAAGAGATCCGCCCAAACCTTTACTAACTTTCCCAAGAGTTATACTAACTCTTGCTTCAGAATCTGTATGGCTAAGAGTCACAATCCTTTCAGGGCATAGTAGGTGTGCCTCATATCGATCCAACCAATCCATCCCAAGGAATTCAAATACGTGCAAGTCGCAGTAAAAAGAGTCATAACCTAAAAGTAATTCAACATCTTTACATAATATCTTAAGAGTTGCATATTATAATTCGCAGTCCTCAAAGATGAGACTAAATATACCACATCAAAATGGAATTTATCCACCAATTCTTATGATGTGAATGAGTGTAACACACCCGTATCGAATAGAACTCTGATAGAAAATCCTCTAAATAAAATCGTACCTTCAAGAACCATTGGTGTATTTCCTTTAGCTTAAGTAGTACTACCAACTATCTCTATAGCATTCAGCTTTCCTGTCTTCTTTGCTACTGTAGGACAAATGTAGCTAAGATGCCCCTCCTTGTTGCATATTCTACACTTCTTCTGAAATGGAACTCGATGAGGTTTGGAACAATCTCTAGATAAATTTCCCATCTCTCTATAGTTATAGCACATAATTAAGATATAGGTTAAAAATATTCAAAAATAGTAGTAACATATCAAATCACACAAATAACAAGTAAGCACTCATATGACTACACCCTGTAGTTATCATAGATGCCTAGATAATATATTTAGATTATCTACCGAATACCCAAAGGAAAAGATCATCTAAGTCCATCTAAACCAATGACTCATATCTCCTTATGACATGTATTGTTCTAGACCTGCTCTAATATCATATGTGAACAACCCCACCTCTATATCTATACTATCCAAGATCATAACAAAGTAATACTATTGGATAATATGAAGAATGATGCGATATGGAGTTCATACGTGAACATTCCCTTGGACTAACACTAGTACATTTTATATATCATATAATACTTACCTTAAATGCACACCATCTCGATACAAAGCAATAAACATGTGTACTACCAGGACAAAAAAATATATAATCACAGAGTAATATCAGACTACACAAAGTCACAACGCAACAAATAAAGTATAATACATAAAATTATACATATCCAGGGCTACAAAATGATAGTCTCTAGCCCACTATACAAACATCATCAAATAAATCTACTAGTACATCAATGAGGCTATAAAAATGTATAGGGAATGTATCATCCTATAACTACTAGCTTCCCCAAAATGCTAAGGCGAGTCATGTTATCTATATATTACATATGCCTGCATTGTCTCAGACTAACCCGAGGATAAAAACACACTGGTAGACTATGTCTGAATCAAATTAAGTGCGATATACTATAATATAATCTATTGCATAAGTGATCCAAATATCTCACATATACATATCATCAAATCAATACACAATATGAAATATCATGCTAACAAAAAAGTAGGGATAATACGAGGACTGACTATACTTTAGATACACAATCTCTAGCATAGTCATACTCATCGTCAAAAGAATATAAATAGCATATGTATATCTATCACACGCACCAGAACCGGATGAGTGACTAACAAACACACTTGCTCCAGGCGACTACACACGTGTTTGGAAAATATGATACACATATTCCACTAACACGGCTCCTACAATCTTAGTTACCTCGACGGCCATCGTGACCCATATCCATCAATGTACTCGACTACGCGAGGACTCAATCACAACCTTACACACGCCCTCCTAAATGGCAACAGACTATTGATCTAGGTGTCAAAAAGGGCTATATATCACCGATACATGGTTCTTTACATTATTGAACATGGCTACATGAATAAGATGGCACAGATCCGGAGTGCTACCACCACGATCAGGCTGTAAGGATGGACACTAGACTATCTGGTTCAACTTCCATACCATAAAGGATGTCGGACAATGATAGACAAACACATCGTATTTATAAACTATTATTGACAAATAGCACCATGTGAAAATATATACCGACACTGTAATAACTCTGCTTTCTACTTCGTAATAATAATTCAATTTAATGTCTGAAATTGATTTTAATAACTATTATTTATTAAAATAAAATTTTACTTAAATAAATTCTATTTAATAAGAGATTTTGTTTTCATAAATTTAATTAAATTAATAAATCCTTTTTGAATAAAATATTGGAATCAAATAAAATGTTTTAATTAAATTATATGTTTTAAAGTGTAAATAAATTTGTTCTACTTTAATATTACGAATAATTAAATTAAAAAAATTGATTTCAACTAGAGCTCGATTAGCCCTACATACTTTCTCTACTTTTCTAGATCTTTGGTTTTATCCAAATAAAAACTCAATCCCCTGATATTCGAATGGAGCCCTAAGCCTAAGTCGAACTCATGCAAATCAATTACTGGAAAAAAAAATTCAACTTGTGGAAGCGTTCAAGCCTGGGTGAACACCTTTGAAGTCGAAGGTGGGCCGCGATGTAGCGGCGACGGCTGATGCGGTTTGGTGCCGCTTTGAGGCACATGAGTGATGTGCAACATGCGATGTTGCAATCGCAATGCATGATTGATGGAGCAATATGAGCGATCGATTGAGGAGGTGCGGTTGACGGCTGTTGGTTGGCTGCAATGTGGTGGAAGTATGTGGTAGGTGCTATTTTAATAAGGATGAGGTTGGTGAAGGCTGCCGCGTTGGAGAACCGTGGGAATAGACACCAGCTATGTGCGGATTACTGGCCATGAGATGGTCTGTGACATGGTGGAAGTAAGGATGTTGTATGCTGCAGTTGAGGCGGTTCGACGGAGGTAGCTATGAGATGGTGCTGACAGCGATAAGTACGTGTTCTCCAATTCTGCAAATCAGTGAGTTTTATACTCACAACTATTTCTATAATCCGTTCTTATATATATATATATATTATCCCCAATTATTGCTTAAATTACATAGTTGAATGAAATCGCATCACATATATTATTGAATTGATTGGTTGAATAATTTGGTTTAATTAATTGTTTTGGATTGCTTGTGTTTGGATTATTGACATATATTAATTTGAAATTGGAAGATATTGAGATAATTGTTGGATTATGTTGATTGGATGTGTTAATTTGCAAATGGAACTATATCCGTTTGCGAATTAAGCTTTATATTTTTATTTGTATATGGAAATTGATATTTTATAAACGACCAGAGTTTGACGAAACTCGACTTGAGTCATGCGATATAGATAGTGATGTTCGTTGATATGTTTGTAAAGTAATTTCACTACATAATTTATATATATATTTATTTATTTCCTGTTTTAAAGAATGTTTGAAAGGCTTAGTTGTATTATTTAAGGGTTTTAGAATCTTATATAAGTATAAATAATATAATACTAAAGAGATTGTATTCCAAAGATTATTCAAATTTATTAATCTATCGAACAAGAAGTTATAATTAGTTTTAAATAATTATTTAAAGATTGTATAAATTTCTGGAAATAAAAGCATGTTTTATTTCTAATTATTTTGTGTGTAAAGTAGAGATGTTGGATTAAAATTTTAGATCTGAAATGGAAAGAAATTATTTTGAAGTATTGTTTAGTTATAGAAAATTTAAAATATCTTCTATAATTATTTTTAATCTGTAAAATGATTTTGGAAAATATGTACAAAAAGGATTTGGTAATGAATTTTAGCAATTGAATTTTATATCAAGTTAAATTTCAAATATTTATTTATTTATTATCTATTTTTAAGTATTAGATATAAGAAGGTATATATATTGATTGATTTATTATTATTATTATTATTGGCAAAGCCAGCCGACTTTATAGTGGGTCGTGCTACTATGTGTGTGTGTGTGTGTGTGTATATATATATATATATATATATATATATGAAGAAAAGGTGTTCTACAGATGCATAGAAACAGATATATGGTTTTATAGTGGCCATTCCTGTAACGACCCGGATTTTTCAGCGATTAATTTGGAATATTTAAATGGTTTTAAATATTGAATTTGGGATTTATAATCGAGTTAGTAAGTTTTTAAAACTGAAATTTCAAGCGATTTCGAAATTTTTGTAATCGTCGATTTAATCGACGATTTAAAATAGCGATCCAGGGCAGTCTTGGAATTCGACAAAACTAGTTCCATTGGATCCGTAATAGTGTATTATTATTGGATTTCAAATTTCGTAGTGTTTGGAGTTATCGTTTGACCGTACGGGATAGAAACGCGTTGAAATTAATATTGAAAATTCAGTATAATAATTGGGTTCGAAAAGCTATCTTCTCCATACGATTGAATTAGGACTCGAAACATTTTTCATTACGTTCGGAATAGAGGTATAACATTATGAACTCCTAGCGGTACGCCTCGATAGGGGTTCGAGATTTTAGGGTTACGAAAATCAAGATATTTTAAAATTTTAATTAAATAATGTTTAGTCAGACTTCCTTTCAGCTGCTATTACATCCCTTCACTGTACCCATTCCCCCTTCAACATGACAACATCACGCCCCCTCCTTTTTATACTTCACGTAACCGCTCCTTTTCTTTTCTTTTAAAAAAAACGCAACCTCCTCTTTTTTTTTCTTTCTTCCTCAATGCCGAGAAATCAATCTACAGGAAAAAAAATCCGGTCGCCTCCACCGTTTTAAATCGCAAATTCGTTCTCCCTCTTCTGTTATTAACGAAAATCAATTCAACATCAAAAAAATAAAATTCGAATGCAGAACAAAAAAAAGATTTCGCGAGGAAATCGTGAGCGAATGTGGGGTGCTCACTTACGATGGCTGCAGGCGAGGGTAGGTTGTCGCGATCGAATCGCGACTGTGGAAGCACGCGATGAGAAGGGGAGGCCGCGATGGGTGAGTTCGGTTTGGGATTTGCGCGTGTATGGGAAGTAGAGATTTTTAGCGAGGTTGGGTGTCGATTTGGGGAGGTGAGCATGGCAAGTTCGTCGAGGCGTCTGGGCGGTAGGGTTTGTGTGCGCGCGAGTTGCTGTGTGGCGATTTATGGTGGGGAAGCGATGGCAGTGGAGGGATGGAGGCATGACATGCGATGATGTGGGGCGCGGCGCATGTGCGTGGCGATGGTGGTGGCGCGCGTCTCGAGGTGATGGTCGCAAATCAAAAGGGCAGTGGATGTCGCGAGTTGGTGGTCGCGATCGATTACTGTCGGGTGTTCATAGCTAGATTCTTTGGGATGAGGGTTTAACTGAGAAGGTAATTAACATTTTTTTTAAATTAACTGATTGAATCAATCGATAATTAATTGTTTTAATAAATTGAATTTGATAAAATTCGTAAATGGCTTATACGAGGTGGAATTCGGGTTTGGACCTTTTTTTCATTGGATTCATGATGACATAGGATACAAAATAAATTTGGAATGGATTGCGAATTTAAAATCAAGGTGAGAATTTCTCACTCTTTTGGATTGCCGCATTTAAATTTAAATGTTTAAATTTAAATTATTTGATGCTTGATTGGATGGATAAATTATAATTATTTGTTGAATGATTATATATATATAGTATTATATATATTAGTAGTTGGAGTGATATTTTGGCACACTATAGCGGATGAGACCCTATGCATCCCGCATAATAGCGGATGACCCTATATACCGCGATATCCCCCTCGAAGTGAGATTTGTATTTTTATTATTGTCTAACATCTGTGGATGTAGGGAAAACAGGTTGGAGGGATCCAACTGGATTCCTTAAATATATTAGTGTTTTTCATATATATAAAAATATATGACGTGATTGAATAATCTGCTGGATTATTATGTGTCGTAAATTTTTAAATGTTAAATAGCATGGAAATTAACTTGGAATATTAAATACCATAAATATTACTTTTTAATTTTTAAGGAATTAAAAAGAGATTTTAAATATAAAAATATGTATATCGAAAATTTGGATTATTTAAAAGAGATTGATTTGAATAAGCAATAATGGATGTTTGATCGTATTAAATAATGCGGGAAAATATTTTAAATAGAGATTTTAAAATAAATTATATAAAGGGATTTTTAAGATTTGATTTTAAAATGATATTCAGAAAATATAGAAAGAAGTTGAAATCGATAGTTAAAATAGATTGACAAAAATAAATGGAATTTATAAGAAATTGAATTTATAAAATGGAATTATTATAAATGAGATTATTTTTAGTGAAACTCAAGGGAGTAATAAAATTTTATAAACGGTGTTTATAGGAAAAGGAAATTGACATCAGATGATAAATTGGAAATATAAATTTACAGGGATAATTTATATTTGAAAATGGAAATAGGGTGAGAAAAATAGTGGATACTATTTTTGAAGTGAAAATGGTTAAGGAGACCGAAAAGGAAGTGATGTGGTGGAAATCGAGAGGGATTTATAAATTTAAAATTTGGTTATTGAGATTTAAAAATATATTTTTATTTATAAGTTAAGTTTTATTTTTAAAATGGAAAATCTTATTTATTAAACTATGTAATTTAAAGTTAGTTAGTTTTGAATACTTCAGAAGTGAATTTTTCAAATACTTAATATATATTTTAATAAATCCTAAAATTTTAAGCCTGCTTTGAAAGGTGATGTATAAAGAAATATTTCAATATTTTAGATAATTATTTGAACCTGCCTTAAAAATAAATTATTATTATTCTTTTAAATACTTATTATATATATATATATTGAGTTTTGAAATGTTTTAAATTTATTATAAACCTTCTCGTAAGGCTGGAAATGGAGTTATTCAGTATATGAGATTTATAAGAAATCCTTAAAATGGAATTGGGAAGAAAAGTAAGGAAATTTCCGAAGTAGTTAAATAAAAGTGAACTTCTAAAAAATGAAATAGAATTCATAAAGAAGTACAAAGGGAAATTGAAATTATAAGCAAGTATAATTGGCTCTGGAAATATTAAAGGGAATTAATTAAGGAATTCCGGAATTGATAGGATTCGTTATAAACCAATCATGGAATTTACAAATAAAATTGTAAAAGATTTCGAGAAATAGGAAGTAAGGAAATAGATGGAATACTTCCTAGGTGTGAATATAAATGAAGTGGGGAAAAATATTCTAAGTATTGGAATGGGTGGGAATATTCCGTTAAGAATATAAAAATTTGAAACTGTTTTCAAATGTTGAAGTACTGAACGTATATCTTTGTAAGATATTTTGAAATGAGTAATTTGGAAGAAATTACAAAAAAATGGCTTATCGATTGCTTATGGATGTTATATTGATAGTTAAATAACCGACTATCAATTTTGGTCAATTTCGTTAATCATTTCGAAGAGGCCGGGATCAGGTTTAATTATCCGAAAACCACTTCGATCCGGTTTGAACATTACGAATGAATACTGTGAAGGCAGAGAAGACGGTGATTCGGTTTGTCTAGACCCAGGACAACTTGCATGGATGAATGCTATCA
Source organism: Allium fistulosum (assembly GCA_030737815.1). Taxonomy (NCBI): domain Eukaryota; kingdom Viridiplantae; phylum Streptophyta; class Magnoliopsida; order Asparagales; family Amaryllidaceae; genus Allium; species Allium fistulosum. The sequence goes on from CM060906.1 coordinate 77,440,988, forward strand.
GAACATTGTCATCGGAGGACGATGAGCATTCTAAGTGAAATTATTCTTGAAAAGTAATCGTAGCCTCTAGCCTCATCAACCAGAATGGCTGAAAATCAAGGGGTATGCAGCAAGGCTAAGTGGGTCATACCCAATTAGGGTATGTTATCACCCTTCTAGATAACCTTAGATATATTATATTATGTGGACACGGTGCATGCGAAAGAGCTCTCGATAAGGGTGGGAACACCTGGGGTGATAACATATTCGGTTTTATCCAGGTTAGGGATAGGGCCAGTCTTGTGTTGCAGGGGATCCCGTCAACGTCCTCGGTACATGCTTCTAGAAGTGTACCATGATAGTTGGTGCCCCAGTGCCTAGTTATTGTATGGAATCCAATCTTCAATAAGCGTCGTACTGTTTTGATTGTGCCCAACTATGCTGAAACGTGAGATGCAAGCATTTTAGCTATTTTCTATTTACTTGGTTTAGACACTATTATAAAATCGGATGGATTCGATAAAAGTGGTTTGGTTATCGTAAGGAAAAAACCCGTCGTGTTTATGTGTGACGCGGTCTTACGAGACACCTTTGTTTTCAAAGGATTTTGATAAAAGTTAATAATTCAAATTGAGTGTATTTTCTCACGCTGGTTTTCCACACTGACTCGGGTGTTATTTTATTATAATGCTCGGGTCAGACCGAGTATTACAGATTCAGATTAATGCTATGGAGCTCAGGAGACGAGCTGGAGGAGTTCAGACGTATATCACGTACTTGGTTATTTCCGCTGTGAGAGTTATGTATATCAAGGCAGGTTATTATAACTGTCCAGATCGATGTATTGATTGTTGTACTCTGATGGTTGTAAGAAATAAATAGTTATAGATTCTTTTTTATAAAAATTTGTTATTATATATTATATTTTGTTCCGTTGCGATTGTGAGATTCTGTATTGTTGTGTTCTATTCTCTTCTACCTTTTTCTTCTTCACCCCTAATGAACTTGGTATTTCCGGCACTCGGCTACTCACCATCTATAGAGTAGTGCAAACACCTAGATTCACCATCATCATCACTAACAAAAATATGGAAATCATGTCTAGCCGGGTCGTATCTCATTTTAGATTGTACATGAATCCAAGCCATCTCAGCATAGTGCCACATAACACCAGAATCTCCAGCATCCGTAATAACAGAAGGAACAGAGTAATCCATATCAGCATCAGATGGTGGAGGAACAATAGGAGGCACTGAAGGCTCAACAGGGGGAACGGAGGGTACCACAGGAGGAGGAACATCACACACTTTCGGGATCCATTTCATTTTCGGGGGCCTAGGAAGAGGGGTACGAACCGAGAGAGGACCAACAAAAGACGAATGAGAGCATGCAGATGATGTATGAACAAAAGACTGACAGGACGTACAAATGTTTAGCTTCCAACCATAACGAACTACAATCTCTGCTACCTGATCCTCAGTCACTCTAACTTTGATAATATCTGGTGGAGGCTTATCCGGGGAAATCTCAATCAAAGCTTTTGCATAGACTAGTTTATCCCTAGCCACGGTGTTAGCATTAAAACATTTTACTTTACCTACCGCACTAGCTAACCAGTTTAGACCTAACATAGGTTGTAAAACGGAGGAGATATGAGAGAAGTAAGTCCAAACAGGGATAGATAGTACCTACTCTCTGGCACAGTCAATAGACGGACTCCAAGGAGTGATATAAAAGGCTTTCCTCTGATAAATATAGGATCTTGACTAAAAATTCGAAGACGCTCCTCCGGTCTTAAGAACTTGAAGAAGAACATAGAGTTGTCCATGTGAACTAAGAGGCTACCCTTTGGTTGCCGAGCTTTGAAGCAATGATCCTTAACCACTAGATATGGTGGGTTATTGTCCAAAAAGAACCCAACAAGATAGTCCTTCCAATAATCAATACTTGCTTGAATTACCTCCGGAGGTGGGGTCAAAATGCCAGCTTTGTTAACCATATCGAAAGAACAGGGCACAAAATCTCCCGCATTTTTGGCAATGTAGTGAATGAGGATGTCCATTTAAAGCCTATTTTCAGCTCACTAGACTAGAGAGCTATTGTAGGAGGATTACTATCCTGAGAGGGAGCAGTAGCTAAATTCATATTAGAAGGAACTTCAAGGGGAAGCTGCTGTTGATGAGCAGAAGGTATAAGTGAACTATTTCGAGCAAAAACTGGAATGTTGATACCCACATCAGTAATTTCCATTCTTGATCTATCAGTCACGGGGTTATTGAATCAAAAGGTCTATTACTAAATCCAATAGTTTCATATTCCAGTACAACAGTCAATGGAGCATTTTTGTGATTATCTATAGGCATAGAAGATGCATTCATCAATTTATTCACATCAACACAATAATTTGCGGACTCAAAAACTTCAACAGAAGCAGAATTAAATTTCAATTCAGCTGGGATACTTTCACTAATATCATAACGCAGGGCATCACAACTAGAATTACCCATGACAGCACCAATCCATGCTCTGTCAATATGATGAAGTTTTGTAGCTATGTCAGAGTATGTAGAAGGGATCGAAATACCTGAAAAAGGACCTATGGACGGAGAATATCTTTGACAGTCATAAGCTAGGGCATTCATAGAAATCAGCATCACAATGGAGACAGATTCAGATCCAGATGCAGCGGCAACATCGAGTATACTCGGCCATATCTGGTAATCAAATGATTTGCGTTGGAGGTAGTGAATCGCGCTTTGCCTTTTCGATTCTTTGCCATAGACGAGAGAATAAGGAGATGAGGCGAGGCAGAAATATAAGAGAGAGACAGAGCAATGTTGTACTGGGAAAATTCAGAAGAACGCAAAAGGAAATCGCCAATTAGAAGAGGAAGCCGCCATTCTTTAATAAAACTTTTAATATATATATTTACTAGTGTGTAACCCGTGCGTTGCACACGGTAATGTTGTTAAAAAGTATTATTTATATTTTAATTGTTGCTAAAATATATTTTTATTATGCAATATATGATAAATTTGTTGTGATATATTAATCATAAATTAAAGTGATTTGTGAGGTTCAGATATAAGATTGAGGGCTCAATACTCGATAACTACATATCTTTGTAAAAAATAATGTCCTAACTCAAAAAAATTATAGTTAAAATTGTTCATACTGAATATAAATAATTTATGTTATGTGATATACTATATATTATATGTATATATATAAGCGAATAAGTAACTTCACCATTTTATTAATATGATTGTTGTATATATATTGAATTATCATCTTTTTTGAAGGATTTATAAATGGATTAATGAACATTAAACAAATTGAATTTACCTGAATAATTTGAATTAATGATCGACATAACTAATTAAATATAAGGAGTTAAATGTAAAAAAAATTAAAATTGGGAAGAGCTTTTTACAAATTTTTAATTGAGAAGAGCGTAGACCTTATGGTTAGGTTATCTGCATGTGAACTTTTTTTTGAATCAGACGTGAACTTTTATTCATTTTTAAACAATTTAACCATTGATTTCATGTTCTTGTAGAAGGGTCATGCTTACAACTTTGATGGTTGCAAAATAATGTTATGTAGCATTTAGTTGAGTTATGAGTTGGGTATGGTTTGGTAACATGTTGAAGGTGAAAATGTTTGTATAATCTAATCTTTATCGGTTTAACCTGTGCGTTCACATCATAATGTTGTAAAATATAAATTTATTTTTTAAAGCTTGTTAAAATTGAAATTATGTTATGTAATGTATGATATTTTTTTGGGATAAATGAATTATAATAAAAGAGTTTATTATTTATGTATATACATTTATTTTATGTGATTTATATATCTTCATATATCCGAAATAAAGAATAAATAATTTTATTATTTTTCTCATATACATGAATATTGTATATATTGAAATCCTTTTATTTTTAGGATTTATTAGATGGATTAATAAATATTAGTTAATCATATTTATTTCAATAGTTTAAATTTTAGATTACACAATTAGTTAAATATATAGACTTAAATGTAAAAACTAAAAGATAATTGAGAAAGGTTTCTAATTAACAGTAAAAAAAATTAAATTTTTAGGTATTTGAAGTTAATAGAATTTTACAGTGAAATGTATGATAAATTAATTTAGTAAATAAATTAGAGAATAAATTTGTTATTGATGTGTATGATTTTTATTATGTAATTTATATATATTTGCATTTAAATGAATTTTTTTTACCAATTTTTTATGCACCTATAATATACATATTGTCATCTTTTATGATTTAATAATAAATATTAGTTGATTAAGTTTATCAATTAGTTTAAATTTTACGTTATGTAATTAATTTAAATGTATGGACTATATTGTAAAATTTTGATAAAGAACCATGAAATATTTGCAAATAATTGTAGATTCTTTTAATAATAGATATTCAAATGTAAAATAGTGTGAAAAGTTTTGTAGAATAATTGTAAAGTGGTAAATCATAGGATTTTGAAAATAAAATATCCATTAGAGAGAATTAAGGAGAACACAAAAAACTCCTGAAATTAAGGAGAGAACTTCAAATTCTTCTGCTTTACTATTATTTAATAGATTATTGAATAGTGATTTGTTGGTTTATGTACGTATATATATGAGTGTGTGTGTAATTTGATTAATATATTTTATCTTATTTTCAGATTCCTACTTTTATATACATATTAAATGACATTATATGAATGATTCATCGTTGATATTGATTTGAGTTATATTTAAGATGATATGGTAATGACATTCTTCTATTTGATTTGTGAGATTTCATTTCTGTATGACGAGAAATTTGAATAAATGGATTAGTGGTACCGTTTGGTATGAGACTTTCGGTAACACTTTTCCAGTTATTCATAAGACTTGTCATATAGAAATATTTAGTGCGGATCAAGTGTAGTTTATTAACATTGAATAATTATTCGAATAACATGCGGTGGTATAGGACGCTGTTATGTTATTTGTTTAATCATTCTTTGTAAGTAAATGTCACTCAAACAAGATTACATTCATCGGTCCATGTAATACTCGCTGAGGAGTATCTTATTGATAGATATTGGTATGAAAGCTTATTATTAGAGATATGAATAGCGATAAGGTATGAGTACAATATGACGACCCATGTTGTGTCCAACTTCCTTTATTTTCCAAGAGTGAACCAGATTGGCCAATATCCACCCTAGCGGCCTGATCGTGGGGTCGTGCCCTAGATCCACGACACCGTAGTTATTTGTACCTTTGATGCACATCATAGTATTAGTAGTAGTATTAGATGAGCTGTTGTCCATAGCCCATTGTGTTACTTTGGCTAGCAGTCTGTTACCATTAGGGGCAAACCAGGGTCGTGACTGGGCTATGCGTAGACAAGCCATTGGTGGATGGGGTCACGATCTCCATTGAGGTAACTGAAGACTGTAGGTATAGACGGTACTCTGCGGTAGGCGAGTAGACCTGGGTTCCTGGAGTAGGCTTGTGCTAGGTGGCTGTCAATCTCCCTATCTGGTTCAGGGTATGTGCGTGTAGTAGATTGGCATATACCTTGAAGACTATAGGAATAGACGGTTACTCTACGGTTGGTGAGTAAACCTGTGTTCCTACAGCAGGCTTGCGGTAGGCGGCTGCTAATCTCTTGTTAGATTCAAGGTATATATGTGTGTAGTGGATTGACATATATGTCTCTTTCCTATAATAAGTTGACTAGACTAGAGACTGGTTGAGTCTAAAGTGTAGTCAGTCCCCGTATATTCATGCTTTTCTGAATTGATATTTTAGAGATAGCCTTTATTTATTGATGTGATTTGGTATGTGATTGATTCATATTTGTGATTTTATGATGTTGAATTTGATAGTATAATATTATAGGCTATCTCACCTTATATCTCGTGATGATTTTTGGATATGTATGATTCACATATTTAAGTTGATTTTGTGGATTCTGATTTGATGAGTTTTTATATTGGTGATGACATTTTTATACATAGTTCTATGATATTTGAGATTATGAGATGCATTTGTGATTGTCTATGATATTATAATTATACAATATACACACACACACATCATGCATACACTACTGCGTACTTTTGATCTTATGCATGTTATCATATTATTTTACTCCTGATTTAGATATAGTCTGACCCGTGTGTTAATTATATAACACTCGGGTTAGTCCGAGACATTCCAGATACAGGGACGATATGACCGACATTTGTTTACTTTGGGCTTAGAGGAGTATTATACTAGGATGACTACCTGGTATTTGCATGACATTGATTCACTGTATATGTATATATATGTGTGCGTGTATATATATATATAGTTGACATTTGAGTTGTATTGTATTCTTGTAATGTTACATATATATTATATGTTATCATTGCGACCAACTTTTTGTTCTCTTTTACTCACTGTATATTGCATATTGTTCTATCCTGAAGGCATACGTGTTCATTACTTTGTGTTAATACTGTGTACATTTGTTGGAAAGTTGTAACGACCCGCTATTTTGGATCATTCGCATCCGCACATGTCGGACTTGAATAATTCAAAATACCGCGTTGTTAATTTAAATTTGGCAAAACTGAACATATACAGTAAATAAATTAATCATAGACACAGAGTAATAATTGCAGCGGAAATAAAAGAGATAGTAGTTCATGAAGCTACTATATAAATATATAAGTTACATCAGAGTTAAACCAGATACAACGGAAGAGTAATACGATACATCAGATACAAATCAGAATACATCACAGGAATCATCGAATACTGAAAGCAGAATAGATGGCTGGATCTTCAAGCAAAGCTCCAACTTCAAAGGTGAGTCTCGAATACTGGTACACTCAGTCTGACCCGAGCGTAAAGCAAAACACAAAACACTCGAGTCAGGATTAACATTCTTATATCAATAAATCCAACTCAAGTGAAATAGCAACTGAAATACAAGTAACTCAAAGGATGTTTGGAATAACCATCCTTTAAGGATCCGTTAAACTATCTACTAGGTAGTAATGTACGCTAAGTAGATAATGTCTATCAGTAATATAAAATATCAAAATAGTGTTAAGGCGTTACCATTATCCCCCTTAACACATTTTATATAAGCGTTATAGTCTATACAGCACTGTAAACTCCACCGTAAACTAGTGGGCTATCAGGGAGTACTCCATAGGTATAACACAAAACAAATCGTAGTGGTCGCGTATAAAGGGATACAAGTATGACAAGGCACATGAGGCAATACCCAAGGTAGTGAAACTACCGTTTGCCTGATCTGGACTGGTGAGAACGCATCGCCGCAGCGATCGCAACACCGCGAAACAACACTCCCAAAATCAAGGGTGCACCAATCGACAACAAGTAATGAGTAGTTCGAAGAAGTGTGTTCGCTCGAGGTAGCTAGCCCCCATTTGGCCCGACATGGCCCCTGTTTTAGTCATTTCCAATTTGACACAAGTGTCAAGGCTATCCATTATCATTCTCTTTCTTCAGTCATCTCGTTCATCATTCCAACCACTTCATTTTGGATCACCCTCCGCGCATAGTTATTAAAGTGGTTTTCGGTTTAGACAGTGAGTATGTCCCTAACCGATTCCGGTCTCTTTAATAACTTTCGTGATTATTACACCGATTGGTCGTTTAATATATTTCAAAACCAAATCAAATTCAATTTTAAAAAGAATTTGTAAACCAATATTTCATTTCTCTTTATAAATCAATTTCCAAAATTTACGTTTCAAAACTTCCAAATTACCATTTCAAAATCTTATAATACAATTTCAATTTTTATTTAAAACAATTCAAATATTGATTCAAGTTCGTATAAAAGTTTCATTCCGAAATCATTTAAATTAATTTAATTTAACATTCAAATCAATTTAAATCCATTTATCGATTTCATTCAATATTCGTTAAGTAAATTTGTCATTCAAAAGAATTTCTATTTAATTTCAAATTCATTAAATCAATTACTTAAGTTCAACTTCATTACAACAAAACATCAAATTAAATTGGATTAAATTTGTCAAATCAATTCTTTAAATTCCCAGTCTTTCATTAATTCAATAAATCCCATTTTAATTCTTGTTAAAGAAATTTAATTTCACTTATTCATTTACTTAGTTACAATTTCAAAACTCAATTAATAAAGAAACTTAATTTCACTTATTCAAGAAGTCCATATTCACTTAACAAAGAATTCAATTTTATTTAATTATTAAATAATTCAATCTCATTAAATTATTAAATAATTTCAAAACTTAATTCAATCATTTTTTAAATTAAACAACATTCTTTCATCAATTTCTTATTAATATTTTGTTTCAGATTATTAAATATTCACATTTAAATTTCATCAAAATTCAATTTCCAACTTCGTTTTAAAACCATATTATTTATTCAAATAAAATCTTCATTTTGTTTTTAAATCAAATTATTGACCAATCGGGTTTTATTTAATTCTCCATCCTAGGTCAAAGTTCAATTTGGGTATTTATCATTTCAACCCGATTCCATTTCAATTCAAGATCAAAGCATAACAAAGGGAACTTGCAGTGTGATAACTGGGATGGTGTCAAAGTAAATAAACAAACAATAACAACAACCAATATCAATCCAACAATCAATTCAAATAATCCCGAAACAATCGTATTAATTCACATTGTTGTTTGTGCAAATTTATAAAATTATTTCTAGAATCTACACTATCATTTCATGTAGATTAAAGATTATTACATTACGGTTCTTCACTAGTCATCCATTTAAAATTTTATACATCATCAATTTAAACAACATACATTCAATGGTTCAAGGTGTAATTAACCAAATCCTACGTGTCAATTAATTTAACATTTAAAGGGGGTCATATTATACAATGTCATTTAACCAAATTTACACATGTGTCATTTCAAATTTTAACTATCCTACGTCAAATTTAATTTCAAATTATTTATCACTTACAACATCAACAATCAATCATTTAACAACCAAACTGGATTATCATTGCATATATATAACAGATAATGGTGTCAGATGTCACAGGTGGACTGATACATGTAATAGCATATAAAACAGTGTGAATAACTAACTGCAGCATATTTCAATTGTCGTTTCAATTGAAATCAAATTTAAATAAAATAAAAGAACGTTAATCGTGAGTGATTGCTCACCTTTCGAGGCTAGATAGATTTGACGAAGAAATGAGCTACGAGTTCCAAAGCAATGCTAGATGGACACGAATATGATGGATATAGCTGATAACAGAAATCGAATGAGAACAAATCAAAATTTGTTTAACATAAAGCAAACAAATAAATATTATATATATATATATAATTTTTGAAATTAATAAAAATTAAAACCCAAATTTATGAATACTCATATATATAAATTAATATACACAAACATATACAAACTCACATACATTAAAATCAACATATATACATATTATATTTTGAAATAAATACTTATATACTTATTTAAAATCAACATATTTAAAACATATATCCATATACCCAAATACCCATGTTTATCACTTTGGTATACATATACTTTAACAAACTAGTACGGCTGCTTTGTAGTATAATATTTATTTCAAATAAATAGTTAATCCAAACTTACTATATCTATATAAAATTGAAACTCAAGCTACTGTATACCAGTATATATCAACATATATATGTTTTATACTTACATACATATTATACTAAATCTCCTTTCAACAAACCCACAACATCGCTACTATATACTTATATTTAAAAATCCAACAGCCACTTCAAACTTTATATACTCAAAACATATTTACACTACAAATATGAACCTACTTTATAAAGATTATATGCTTTGTATATATGAAAATACCCACGCAACTGTTGAAATATATATATATACTGCTTTATATAACACATTCGAACACATGGCCTAGACTTTATAAAATTTATACTATATTTATATAAACCAAAAGCAACATATATTTACAAACTATATAAATTGTATACTAACGGATAAAATAATTGTTTATATATGTATATTACTACCATAACTTTATGTTTAACTAACATAGTTTATAATTCATATAACTTACATATACAGAACAATTTATTATAATATACTATCTGTTATATTTTATACTCATAACATCTTAAAATCAATAAAAAAATTTATTATAACATATAACACTTAAACAGTAACCGAAAGTACTACATGTAACGGCTATATGACTTTATAAATCAATATTCGTAACTGAACTTTTATATAAATTTACTTATATATAAACTACAGAGTACATCCAACTTACATAACAAAAATATAAACAACAGATGCTATCCCGAAGGATAAGTATAATATATACAGACAAAAGAGAACTCGTATAAATGCCTGCCCAAAGAAGCAATATATATACAGCGAATAAAATATAAATAATTATATACATATATTCATAAGCTAACGTTATTATATATGTAAACTATATTTTAAAACAAATAAACAATATAATATATACCTATATCATACGGCCATGGTTGAGGTGGAAGCTGGAAGTTCGGCTGAGGCAACTTAAGTGGATCGGGAAAAGTGATAGGCTCGGCTTGCTACAGCAGAGGGGGAGGCGAGGTTCGTGGAAGGTGGTCGAAGTCAGGTCGTACGGTGGAGGGTGCAGGCGGAGCAAGGTGGAGATGCTCGAGGTTACGGGTTGTGTTGGGTGGTCAGGCGACTGAAGTGGATGGGTGGAGGCCGGTGACGTGGGTCGGGCCCTGGTGGCTGAGGGGAGAAGAAGGGTTTTGGAGCGGAAGGCGCGTAAGGGAAAGACGTTGTGGCGGAGATGTGGGGACGCTCGGTTGTTGCCATGGGTTTGTGTGCTCGGAAGACAGCGGTGGCCGGTGGTTTGGCGTGGCAGATGTGGAAAAAGAAGGGGCTGTGGCATTGAATCTCGGGTTGAGGTCAGTGGGTTCGGTAATGAAGGGGTGGGCTTGCTTGGAAGAAGCACAGGGCGGAGGTGGATCGGTTGAAGGCCGATGGCTATGCCTAACAACAATATTTCCCCATTTTTTATCATTAACCATGGCCGAAAGAGAAAAAATAAATGAAGAGCAAGGGTTTTCAAGAAGGAGGAAAATGAGTAGCATATGAATACGAGATCTAAAATATGCTGATACATATTTCGTTCATAATGATAATGAAACGAGCCAAGTTCCCAAACCAATTAAAACCAAAGGTCATGACTTTAATTTTCGGTATAATAAAAGCAAGTGAACATGTATGTGGAGAAAGCTTGATGGCAGTTTCAAGGGAAGAAGGCAGTAACATATACATTCAATGTGTTCTTTTTTTTTCATTGAAGTCAGAGCACAAACAAGTGAGGCAACCAGTTTGAATTTGAAAAGGTGGATAGTAATGGTCAGATACAAACTTTAAAAAAAATATTTATAACAAATGGCTTGATGTTGAACGGTAGAATATAGAAAGATCACAAGACCAAAAGACACGAAAAACTGGTACCGATACGGAAACGTTTTCACGAATTCCGCTGCGTATCTGGCTTCAAAACACGGAATTTGAATATACCATAGAGATCAGCACAACGAGACGATCAAAATGGTATACAGATATTAGCGGTACGATTGAACTATAAAAATTTCAAATTTTCTACTACGGAAAATGCAAGAAAAACGCGGAAGAATAAGATCGATGGAGCTAAAGAAGTCCGAATTTAAAAAAATGAAAAATGGCGTCTTGCTCAGAAGACGGTTTAGAATTTTCTAAGTAAAATATTTGGGTTCTGAAAACATTTTATTTTCATCGCTTTTTAACTGATTAAATTGAAGTAAATTTACGCGCGAAATAAACTTTCATATTTTCGGACGAAAATTTACCAGTTGCTATGTTTAACTAGACGCATTCCAAATATCAAATTTCATTTCAAAATTTTATTGTTTAAAATTTCACAAAATTTTAACTAATTACGTTATTAAAACAGTTAAAATTTACGGGTCGTTACACTCTCCCCCACTCAAAACTTTTCGTCCTCGAAAAGGAAGGACGTAGGAGAATAGAACCAACCAGAAAGAAAATGGCTTTGGAAATAAAATAAACAACTAATTTAAAGCCATATAAATTTCAACTTAAATTAATTAATATTCAATAATTTGATTTAATCCATTCTTAATTATTTCTAAATTTTATTATCCTATTATCCAATTATGTTTAATTAACAAATTTCTAAAATCTTAAATTAGAATAGTCATTTAATAAAATCATATTTATTCAACAAATTTAATTCTTCTTTATTCCAAATTATTATTAAGTTTATTTCACTTAATATATCTTATTACATATATTTAAATCATATAAATTAATTTAAACCATATAAATTTCAATATAAATTAATTTATATTTTTCAATTTGGTTAAATCCATTTATATTAAATCAATAAATAGTCATTAGATTTAAATTTGTTAGTTCAACTGTTAATTCTAATCATATAAATTTCATTTTAAATCAATTAATATTCAATAATTGATCTTAATTCAAGGTATTTCATTAAGCTGATTCAATTCAATTTGTTAATTCTTTCAGAACAAAATTTGCTTATATATCTCATTCAATTAACTTATTATTCTATCATCTTTATTAGCATCTTTTTATAATTAAAATCTAAGTGCATAACATTTATTATAAACACTCAAATTTTACTTATAAAATTATTTTATATTGTATATTATCCAATTACATTTTAACTTATGAATAATTTAGGTAAGTTATATTGAAATGCAATTTAGTACTATACAAATAAAATTTTCAATTTCAATTATTCCAAGTTTAAATACTTATTCAAAATTTAGCTTTATTTAAAATTGAAAACATCTTTTAACATGATTTTTAAGAATTAAATTTTCGTTTAATTTCAAACCCTTTAGAAATAATTATGTATATACTATATATATTAAATCAAATTTAATTTAAAATAATATACCCATATATATATAAATCGAGTCATACTTAAGAAATTCTAATTAAAATATTTTTCCAAACAAAACCGTAACAAAGCTACAGAATGGTTTCTCCACTTCGAAACTCAAAAATGAATGTCGATGATGCGGCCGCCATCACCGAAATTATTTTCCAGCGACAAAGAGAAGAGCACTGGTTTCAACATTTTAAAATTCTTTGAAAACGATTTATATTCGAAAATATTTTAAATACTATACACTTTAAAACTTTCAAATCAAAGTTTGAAATTACCAAAAATTAAATTCTCAAATTATTTATTTAAATTCCTTTCAAATCCCAAATCAAATTATAACCAAGTTCCATAAATTCATTTATTTATATGTTGGTAAATCAATGGTTTGCAAAACAATAAATGATAATAAAATATTATCATTTTTGACAACAAATTCATTAATAATTTAATTTCGGAAAACTTATATTTATATATAATATAATCATACAAAACTATTTTGTTTACCAATTTTGAAAACAATATTGTGTCAGTTTGTTCTGTTCAAGTGTTTTGGAAATCCTATCGATAGCGTTGATCAGACGAATCGATCGGAAACCCAAATCAGCATCAACAACTCAAACAACAAAATATATATTAAAACATTTTTAAATATTAATTTGCAAATACACTTCCTCGCTCGACGATACAAGAATTGATTTCAAAGCAAGGATAGAGATCCAAATTTTGATAGACTCAAATCAAGGAGAATTCTGATTCGAAGATAAGTTCGAAACAGAAGAAAGGATGATTAAATAACGAAATAAGAAGATGGATAGGTTTATGTAAATCGCGGGCAACCTTAACCGGGTCGACCGGGACTTCAAGAATAAGGTCGATGCAGAATTCCAAGGCAAATCTACATTCGATCTCAAGAAATAGAATTTAGGTATAGCAGGACATAGATTTCATCGTAAATCGAGGATACAGAAATTTCCGGTAAATCGATGCTACTGTGAAGGAGTTTTCACTCCTTTTACAAAAATTTCGAAGATTGGCGAGACCGCCGATTCATCGTAAAGATCATTCGAAGTGGAGTTATGAGATACTCCGGAATTAAAAGAAGACGAATAGTGAGGGACCCGAATGAATTTCGAAACCGAGGGAACGTTCCAAAATTCAAAGGAATCGAGTCAAAAGGAAGAGATTGAAACTCGAATGAGAGTGATTCTGTAAATACATTTACCTTATATGCTTAGTTTTGCCTAGAGCTACCAAAGCTCTGATACCAACTGTAACGACCCGCTATTTTGGACTATTCGCATCCGCACATGTCGGACTTGAATAATTCAAAATACCGCGTTGTTAATTTAAATTTGGCAAAACTGAACATATACAGTAAATAAATTAATCACAGACACAGAGTAATAATTGCAGCGGAAATAAAAGAGATAGTAGTTCATGAAGCTACTATATAAATATATAAGTTACATCAGAGTTAAACCAGATACAACGGAAGAGTAATACGATACATCAGATACAAATCAGAATACATCACAGGAATCATCGAATACTGAAAGCAGAATAGATGGCTGGATCTTCAAGCAAAGCTCCAACTTCAAAGGTGAGTCTCGAATACTGGTACACTCAGTCTGACCCGAGCGTAAAGCAAAACACAAAACACTCGAGTCAGGATTAACATTCTTATATCAATAAATCCAACTCAAGTGAAATAGCAACTGAAATACAAGTAACTCAAAGGATATTTGGAATAACCATCCTTTAAGGATCCGTTAAACTATCTACTAGGTAGTAATGTACGCTAAGTAGATAATGTCTATCAGTAATATAAAATATCAAAATAGTGTTAAGGCGTTACCATTATCCCCCTTAACACATTTTATATAAGCGTTATAGTCTATACAGCACTGTAAACTCCACCGTAAACTAGTGGGCTATCAGGGAGTACTCCATAGGTATAACACAAAACAAATCGTAGTGGTCGCGTATAAAGGGATACAAGTATGACAAGGCACATGAGGCAATACCCAAGGTAGTGAAACTACCGTTTGCCTGATCTGGACTGGTGAGAACGCATCGCCGCAGCGATCGCAACACCGCAAAACAACACTCCCAAAATCAAGGGTGCACCAATCGACAACAAGTAATGAGTAGTTCGAAGAAGTGTGTTCGCTCGAGGTAGCTAGCCCCCATTTGGCCCGGCATGGCTCCTGTTTTAGTCATTTCCAATTTGACACAAGTGTCAAGGCTATCCATTATCATTCTCTTTCTTCAGTCATCTCGTTCATCATTCCAACCACTTCATTCTGGATCACCCTCCGCGCATAGTTATTAAAGTGGTTTTCGGTTTAGACAGTGAGTATGTCCCTAACCGATTCCGGTCTCTTTAATAACTTTCGTGATTATTACACCGATTGGTCGTTTAATATATTTCAAAACCAAATCAAATTCAATTTTAAAAAGAATTTGTAAACCAATATTTCATTTCTCTTTATAAATCAATTTCCAAAATTTACGTTTCAAAACTTCCAAATTACCATTTCAAAATCTTATAATACAATTTCAAATTTTATTTAAAACAATTCAAATATTGATTCAAGTTCGTATAAAAGTTTCATTCCGAAATCATTTAAATTAATTTAATTTAACATTCAAATCAATTTAAATCCATTTATCGATTTCATTCAATATTCGTTAAGTAAATTTGTCATTCAAAAGAATTTCTATTTAATTTCAAATTCATTAAATCAATTACTTAAGTTCAACTTCATTACAACAAAACATCAAATTAAATTGGATTAAATTTGTCAAATCAATTCTTTAAATTCCCAGTCTTTCATTAATTCAATAAATCCCATTTTAATTCTTGTTAAAGAAATTTAATTTCACTTATTCATTTACTTAGTTACAATTTCAAAACTCAATTAATAAAGAAACTTATTTTCACTTATTCAAGAAGTCCATATTCACTTAACAAAGAATTCAATTTTATTTAATTATTAAATAATTCAATCTCATTAAATTATTAAATAATTTCAAAACTTAATTCAATCATTTTTTAAATTAAACAACATTCTTTCATCAATTTCTTATTAATATTTTGTTTCAGATTATTAAATATTCACATTTAAATTTCATCAAAATTCAATTTCCAACTTCGTTTCAAAACCATATTATTTATTCAAATAAAATCTTCATTTTGTTTTTAAATCAAATTATTGACCAATCGGGTTTTATTTAATTCTCTATCCTAGGTCAAAGTTCAATTTGGGTATTTATCATTTCAACCCGATTCCATTTCAATTCAAGATCAAAGCATAACAAAGGGAACTTGCAGTGTGATAACTGGGATGGTGTCAAAGTAAATAAACAAACAATAACAACAACCAATATCAATCCAACAATCAATTCAAATAATCCCGAAATAATCGTATTAATTCACATTGTTGTTTGTGCAAATTTATAAAATTATTTCTAGAATCTACACTATCATTTCATGTAGATTAAAGATTATTACATTACGGTTCTTCACTAGTCATCCATTTAAAATTTTATACATCATCAATTTAAACAACATACATTCAATGGTTCAAGGTGTAATTAACCAAATCCTACGTGTCAATTAATTTAACATTTAAAGGGGGTCATATTATACAATGTCATTTAACCAAATTTACACATGTGTCATTTCAAATTTTAACTATCCTACGTCAAATTTAATTTCAAATTATTTATCACTTACAACATCAACAATCAATCATTTAACAACCAAACTGGATTATCATTGCATATATATAACAGATAATGGTGTCAGATGTCACAGGTGGACTGATACATGTAATAGCATATAAAACAGTGTGAATAACTAACTGCAGCGTATTTCAATTGTCGTTTCAATTGAAATCAAATTTAAATAAAATAAAAGAACGTTAATCGTGAGTGATTGCTCACCTTTCGAGGCTAGATAGATTTGACGAAGAAATGAGCTACGAGTTCCAAAGCAATGCTAGATGGACACGAATATGATGGATATAGCTGATAACAAAAATCGAATGAGAACAAATCAAAATTTGTTTAACATAAAGCAAACAAATAAATATTATATATATATATATAATTTTTGAAATTAATAAAAATTAAAACCCAAATTTATGAATACTCATATATATAAATTAATATACACAAACATATACAAACTCACATACATTAAAATCAACATATATACATATTATATTTTGAAATAAATACTTATATACTTATTTAAAATCAACATATTTAAAACATATATCCATATACCCAAATACCCATGTTTATCACTTTGGTATACATATACTTTAACAAACTAGTACGGCTGCTTTGTAGTATAATATTTATTTCAAATAAATAGTTAATCCAAACTTACTATATCTATATAAAATTGAAACTCAAGCTACTGTATACCAGTATATATCAACATATATATGTTTTATACTTACATACATATTATACTAAATCTCCTTTCAACAAACCCACAACATCACTACTATATACTTATATTTAAAAATCCAACAGCCACTTCACACTTTATATACTCAAAACATATTTACACTACAAATATGAACCTACTTTATAAAGATTATATGCTTTGTATATATGAAAATACCCACGCAACTGTTGAAATATATATATATACTGCTTTATATAACACATTCGAACACATGGCCTAGACTTTATAAAATTTATACTATATTTATATAAACCAAAAGCAACATATATTTACAAACTATATAAATTGTATACTAACAGATAAAATAATTGTTTATATATGTATATTACTACCATAACTTTATGTTTAACTAACATAGTTTATAATTCATATAACTTACATATACAGAACAATTTATTATAATATACTATCTGTTATATTTTATACTCATAACATCTTAAAATCAATAAAAAAATTTATTATAACATATAACACTTAAACAGTAACCGAAAGTACTACATGTAACGGCTATATGACTTTATAAATCAATATTCGTAACTGAACTTTTATATAAATTTACTTATATATAAACTACAGAGTACATCCAACTTACATAACAAAAATATAAACAACAGATGCTATCCCGAAGGATAAGTATAATATATACAGACAAAAGAGAACTCGTATAAATGCCTGCCCAGAGAAGCAATATATATACAGCGAATAAAATATAAATAATTATATACATATATTCATAAGCTAACGTTATTATATATGTAAACTATATTTTAAAACAAATAAACAATATAATATATACCTATATCATACGGCCATGGTTGAGGTGGAAGCTGGAAGTTCGGCTGAGGCAACTTAAGTGGATCGGGAAAAGTGATAGGCTCGGCTTGCTACAGCAGAGGGGGAGGTGAGGTTCGTGGAAGGTGGTCGAAGTCAGGTCGTACGGTGGAGGGTGCAGGCGGAGCAAGGTGGAGATGCTCGAGGTTACGGGTTGTGTTGGGTGGTCAGGCGACTGAAGTGGATGGGTGGAGGCCGGTGACGTGGGTCGGGCCCTGGTGGCTGAGGGGAGAAGAAGGGTTTTGGAGCGGAAGGCGCGTAAGGGAAAGACGTTGTGGCGGAGATGTGGGGACGCTCGGTTGTTGCCATGGGTTTGTGTGCTCGGAAGACAGCGGTGGCCGGTGGTTTGGCGTGGCAGATGTGGAAAAAGAAGGGGCTGTGGCATTGAATCTCGGGTTGAGGTCAGTGGGTTCGGTAATGAAGGGGTGGGCTTGCTTGGAAGAAGCACAGGGCGGAGGTGGATCGGTTGAAGGCCGATGGCTATGCCTAACAACAATATTTCCCCATTTTTTATCATTAACCATGGCCGAAAGGGAAAAAATAAATGAAGAGCAAGGGTTTTCAAGAAGGAGGAAAATGAGTAGCATATGAATACGAGATCTAAAATATGCTGATACATATTTCGTTCATAATGATAATGAAACGAGCCAAGTTCCCAAACCAATTAAAACCAAAGGTCACGACTTTAATTTTCGGTATAATAAAAGCAAGTGAACATGTATGTGGAGAAAGCTTGATGGCAGTTTCAAGGGAAGAAGGCAGTAACATATACATTCAATGTGTTCTTTTTTTTTCATTGAAGTCAGAGCACAAACAAGTGAGGCAACCAGTTTGAATTTGAAAAGGTGGATAGTAATGGTCAGATACAAACTTTAAAAAAATATTTATAACAAATGGCTTGATGTTGAACGGTAGAATATAGAAAGATCACAAGACCAAAAGACACGAAAAACTGGTACCGATACGGAAACGTTTTCACGAATTCCGCTGCGTATCTGGCTTCAAAACACGGAATTTGAATATACCATAGAGATCAGCACAACGAGACGATCAAAATGGTATACAGATATTAGCGGTACGATTGAACTATAAAAATTTCAAATTTTCTACTACGGAAAATGCAAGAAAAACGCGGAAGAATAAGATCGATGGAGCTAAAGAAGTCCGAATTTAAAAAAATGAAAAATGGCGTCTTGCTCAGAAGACGGTTTAGAATTTTCTAAGTAAAATATTTGGGTTCTGAAAACATTTTATTTTCATCGCTTTTTAACCGATTAAATTGAAGTAAATTTACGCGCGAAATAAACTTTCATATTTTCGGACGAAAATTTACCAATTGCTATGTTTAACTAGACGCATTCCAAATATCAAATTTCATTTCAAAATTTTATTGTTTAAAATTTCACAAAATTTTAACTAATTACGTTATTAAAACAGTTAAAATTTACGGGTCGTTACACTCTCCCCCACTCAAAACTTTTCGTCCTCGAAAAGGAAGGACGTAGGAGAATAGAACCAACCAGAAAGAAAATGGCTTTGGAAATAAAATAAACAACTAATTTAAAGCCATATAAATTTCAACTTAAATTAATTAATATTCAATAATTTGATTTAATCCATTCTTAATTATTTCTAAATTTTATTATCCTATTATCCAATTATGTTTAATTAACAAATTTCTAAAATCTTAAATTAGAATAGTCATTTAATAAAATCATATTTATTCAACAAATTTAATTCTTCTTTATTCCAAATTATTATTAAGTTTATTTCACTTAATATATCTTATTACATATATTTAAATCATATAAATTAATTTAAACCATATAAATTTCAATATAAATTAATTTATATTTTTCAATTTGGTTAAATCCATTTATATTAAATCAATAAATAGTCATTAGATTTAAATTTGTTAGTTCAACTGTTAATTCTAATCATATAAATTTCATTTTAAATCAATTAATATTCAATAATTGATCTTAATTCAAGGTATTTCATTAAGCTGATTCAATTCAATTTGTTAATTCTTTCAGAACAAAATTTGCTTATATATCTCATTCAATTAACTTATTATTCTATCATCTTTATTAGCATCTTTTTATAATTAAAATCTAAGTGCATAACATTTATTATAAACACTCAAATTTTACTTATAAAATTATTTTATATTGTATATTATCCAATTACATTTTAACTTATGAATAATTTAGGTAAGTTATATTGAAATGCAATTTAGTACTATACAAATAAAATTTTCAATTTCAATTATTCCAAGTTTAAATACTTATTCAAAATTTAGCTTTATTTAAAATTGAAAACATCTTTTAACATGATTTTTAAGAATTAAATTTTCGTTTAATTTCAAACCCTTTAGAAATAATTATGTATATACTATATATATTAAATCAAATTTAATTTAAAATAATATACCCATATATATATAAATCGAGTCATACTTAAGAAATTCTAATTAAAATATTTTTCCAAACAAAACCGTAACAAAGCTACAGAATGGTTTCTCCACTTCGAAACTCAAAAATGAATGTCGATGATGCGGCCGCCATCACCGAAATTATTTTCCAGCGACAAAGAGAAGAGAACTGGTTTCAACATTTTAAAATTCTTTGAAAACGATTTATATTCGAAAATATTTTAAATACTATACACTTTAAAACTTTCAAATCAAAGTTTGAAATTACCAAAAATTAAATTCTCAAATTATTTATTTAAATTCCTTTCAAATCCCAAATCAAATTATAACCAAGTTCCATAAATTCATTTATTTATATGTTGGTAAATCAATGGTTTGCAAAACAATAAATGATAATAAAATATTATCATTTTTGACAACAAATTCATTAATAATTTAATTTCGGAAAACTTATATTTATATATAATATAATCATACAAAACTATTTTGTTTACCAATTTTGAAAACAATATTGTGTCAGTTTGTTCTGTTCAAGTGTTTTGGAAATCCTATCGATAGCGTTGATCAGACGAATCGATCGGAAACCCAAATCAGCATCAACAACTCAAACAACAAAATATATATTAAAACATTTTTAAATATTAATTTGCAAATACACTTCCTCGCTCGACGATACAAGAATTGATTTCAAAGCAAGGATAGAGATCCAAATTTTGATAGACTCAAATCAAGGAGAATTCTGATTCGAAGATAAGTTCGAAACAGAAGAAAGGATGATTAAATAACGAAATAAGAAGATGGATAGGTTTATGTAAATCGCGGGCAACCTTAACCGGGTCGACCGGGACTTCAAGAATAAGGTCGATGCAGAATTCCAAGGCAAATCTACATTCGATCTCAAGAAATAGAATTTAGGTATAGCAGGACATAGATTTCATCGTAAATCGAGGATACAGAAATTTCCGGTAAATCGATGCTACTGTGAAGGAGTTTTCACTCCTTTTACAAAAATTTCGAAGATTGGCGAGACCGCCGATTCATCGTAAAGATCATTCGAAGTGGAGTTATGAGATACTCCGGAATTAAAAGAAGACGAATAGTGAGGGACCCGAATGAATTTCGAAACCGAGGGAACGTTCCAAAATTCAAAGGAATCGAGTCAAAAGGAAGAGATTGAAACTCGAATGAGAGTGATTCTGTAAATACATTTACCTTATATGCTTAGTTTTGCCTAGAGCTACCAAAGCTCTGATACCAACTGTAACGACCCGCTATTTTGGACTATTCGCATCCGCACATGTCGGACTTGAATAATTCAAAATACCGCGTTGTTAATTTAAATTTGGCAAAACTGAACATATACAGTAAATAAATTAATCACAGACACAGAGTAATAATTGCAGCGGAAATAAAAGAGATAGTAGTTCATGAAGCTACTATATAAATATATAAGTTACATCAGAGTTAAACCAGATACAACGGAAGAGTAATACGATACATCAGATACAAATCAGAATACATCACAGGAATCATCGAATACTGAAAGCAGAATAGATGGCTGGATCTTCAAGCAAAGCTCCAACTTCAAAGGTGAGTCTCGAATACTGGTACACTCAGTCTGACCCGAGCGTAAAGCAAAACACAAAACACTCGAGTCAGGATTAACATTCTTATATCAATAAATCCAACTCAAGTGAAATAGCAACTGAAATACAAGTAACTCAAAGGATATTTGGAATAACCATCCTTTAAGGATCCGTTAAACTATCTACTAGGTAGTAATGTACGCTAAGTAGATAATGTCTATCAGTAATATAAAATATCAAAATAGTGTTAAGGCGTTACCATTATCCCCCTTAACACATTTTATATAAGCGTTATAGTCTATACAGCACTGTAAACTCCACCGTAAACTAGTGGGCTATCAGGGAGTACTCCATAGGTATAACACAAAACAAATCGTAGTGGTCGCGTATAAAGGGATACAAGTATGACAAGGCACATGAGGCAATACCCAAGGTAGTGAAACTACCGTTTGCCTGATCTGGACTGGTGAGAACGCATCGCCGCAGCGATCGCAACACCGCAAAACAACACTCCCAAAATCAAGGGTGCACCAATCGACAACAAGTAATGAGTAGTTCGAAGAAGTGTGTTCGCTCGAGGTAGCTAGCCCCCATTTGGCCCGGCATGGCTCCTGTTTTAGTCATTTCCAATTTGACACAAGTGTCAAGGCTATCCATTATCATTCTCTTTCTTCAGTCATCTCGTTCATCATTCCAACCACTTCATTCTGGATCACCCTCCGCGCATAGTTATTAAAGTGGTTTTCGGTTTAGACAGTGAGTATGTCCCTAACCGATTCCGGTCTCTTTAATAACTTTCGTGATTATTACACCGATTGGTCGTTTAATATATTTCAAAACCAAATCAAATTCAATTTTAAAAAGAATTTGTAAACCAATATTTCATTTCTCTTTATAAATCAATTTCCAAAATTTACGTTTCAAAACTTCCAAATTACCATTTCAAAATCTTATAATACAATTTCAAATTTTATTTAAAACAATTCAAATATTGATTCAAGTTCGTATAAAAGTTTCATTCCGAAATCATTTAAATTAATTTAATTTAACATTCAAATCAATTTAAATCCATTTATCGATTTCATTCAATATTCGTTAAGTAAATTTGTCATTCAAAAGAATTTCTATTTAATTTCAAATTCATTAAATCAATTACTTAAGTTCAACTTCATTACAACAAAACATCAAATTAAATTGGATTAAATTTGTCAAATCAATTCTTTAAATTCCCAGTCTTTCATTAATTCAATAAATCCCATTTTAATTCTTGTTAAAGAAATTTAATTTCACTTATTCATTTACTTAGTTACAATTTCAAAACTCAATTAATAAAGAAACTTATTTTCACTTATTCAAGAAGTCCATATTCACTTAACAAAGAATTCAATTTTATTTAATTATTAAATAATTCAATCTCATTAAATTATTAAATAATTTCAAAACTTAATTCAATCATTTTTTAAATTAAACAACATTCTTTCATCAATTTCTTATTAATATTTTGTTTCAGATTATTAAATATTCACATTTAAATTTCATCAAAATTCAATTTCCAACTTCGTTTCAAAACCATATTATTTATTCAAATAAAATCTTCATTTTGTTTTTAAATCAAATTATTGACCAATCGGGTTTTATTTAATTCTCTATCCTAGGTCAAAGTTCAATTTGGGTATTTATCATTTCAACCCGATTCCATTTCAATTCAAGATCAAAGCATAACAAAGGGAACTTGCAGTGTGATAACTGGGATGGTGTCAAAGTAAATAAACAAACAATAACAACAACCAATATCAATCCAACAATCAATTCAAATAATCCCGAAATAATCGTATTAATTCACATTGTTGTTTGTGCAAATTTATAAAATTATTTCTAGA
Organism: Allium fistulosum; assembly: GCA_030737815.1. Classification (NCBI taxonomy): domain Eukaryota; kingdom Viridiplantae; phylum Streptophyta; class Magnoliopsida; order Asparagales; family Amaryllidaceae; genus Allium; species Allium fistulosum. The sequence goes on from CM060906.1 coordinate 77,465,179, forward strand.
ATCTACACTATCATTTCATGTAGATTAAAGATTATTACATTACGGTTCTTCACTAGTCATCCATTTAAAATTTTATACATCATCAATTTAAACAACATACATTCAATGGTTCAAGGTGTAATTAACCAAATCCTACGTGTCAATTAATTTAACATTTAAAGGGGGTCATATTATACAATGTCATTTAACCAAATTTACACATGTGTCATTTCAAATTTTAACTATCCTACGTCAAATTTAATTTCAAATTATTTATCACTTACAACATCAACAATCAATCATTTAACAACCAAACTGGATTATCATTGCATATATATAACAGATAATGGTGTCAGATGTCACAGGTGGACTGATACATGTAATAGCATATAAAACAGTGTGAATAACTAACTGCAGCGTATTTCAATTGTCGTTTCAATTGAAATCAAATTTAAATAAAATAAAAGAACGTTAATCGTGAGTGATTGCTCACCTTTCGAGGCTAGATAGATTTGACGAAGAAATGAGCTACGAGTTCCAAAGCAATGCTAGATGGACACGAATATGATGGATATAGCTGATAACAAAAATCGAATGAGAACAAATCAAAATTTGTTTAACATAAAGCAAACAAATAAATATTATATATATATATATAATTTTTGAAATTAATAAAAATTAAAACCCAAATTTATGAATACTCATATATATAAATTAATATACACAAACATATACAAACTCACATACATTAAAATCAACATATATACATATTATATTTTGAAATAAATACTTATATACTTATTTAAAATCAACATATTTAAAACATATATCCATATACCCAAATACCCATGTTTATCACTTTGGTATACATATACTTTAACAAACTAGTACGGCTGCTTTGTAGTATAATATTTATTTCAAATAAATAGTTAATCCAAACTTACTATATCTATATAAAATTGAAACTCAAGCTACTGTATACCAGTATATATCAACATATATATGTTTTATACTTACATACATATTATACTAAATCTCCTTTCAACAAACCCACAACATCACTACTATATACTTATATTTAAAAATCCAACAGCCACTTCACACTTTATATACTCAAAACATATTTACACTACAAATATGAACCTACTTTATAAAGATTATATGCTTTGTATATATGAAAATACCCACGCAACTGTTGAAATATATATATATACTGCTTTATATAACACATTCGAACACATGGCCTAGACTTTATAAAATTTATACTATATTTATATAAACCAAAAGCAACATATATTTACAAACTATATAAATTGTATACTAACAGATAAAATAATTGTTTATATATGTATATTACTACCATAACTTTATGTTTAACTAACATAGTTTATAATTCATATAACTTACATATACAGAACAATTTATTATAATATACTATCTGTTATATTTTATACTCATAACATCTTAAAATCAATAAAAAAATTTATTATAACATATAACACTTAAACAGTAACCGAAAGTACTACATGTAACGGCTATATGACTTTATAAATCAATATTCGTAACTGAACTTTTATATAAATTTACTTATATATAAACTACAGAGTACATCCAACTTACATAACAAAAATATAAACAACAGATGCTATCCCGAAGGATAAGTATAATATATACAGACAAAAGAGAACTCGTATAAATGCCTGCCCAGAGAAGCAATATATATACAGCGAATAAAATATAAATAATTATATACATATATTCATAAGCTAACGTTATTATATATGTAAACTATATTTTAAAACAAATAAACAATATAATATATACCTATATCATACGGCCATGGTTGAGGTGGAAGCTGGAAGTTCGGCTGAGGCAACTTAAGTGGATCGGGAAAAGTGATAGGCTCGGCTTGCTACAGCAGAGGGGGAGGTGAGGTTCGTGGAAGGTGGTCGAAGTCAGGTCGTACGGTGGAGGGTGCAGGCGGAGCAAGGTGGAGATGCTCGAGGTTACGGGTTGTGTTGGGTGGTCAGGCGACTGTTTTCTAGGTTACGGGTTGTGCCTGGTTTCTAGGCGCCTGTTTAACAGACGCCTGGTAATTCCCCCCCAACGGCTCGTTAATCCCCCCAACGACTCTCTCCAACGGCCATATTCCACCTTCAAATACAACTCCCCTCATCTTCTTTCCTTCACAACCAATTTCCTTCATCCATCCTAATTTTTTACTCTCACTTGTCGCAACTGAACATGTACTCCGATTTCGACGTCGATGCTGCAAGGTCCAGTTTTCAAGACTACGACTTACAAGACGTTACGGTTCCGATTGGGGGAGAGGTAGCCAATGCAAGTTGGAGCGCTGCGGAGACTACGATCTTTGCTACATTTACTGTGCACTCTCAGTCGATCCTATTTGAGGGGCCGATCAAAGTGGTGAGACTTTTTAGGGCAAAATTACTAATTGCTACAATCGGAAGAACATCGATCGGAAAAGAACGTTTTCTTCAATCAAAGGTCATTATGGAAAAATCAATCGTCAAACGCAAACATTCGATTCTCAAATTTTCAAGCTAAAGCAAACGAATCCTAGTGGATTTGGAAATGAAACGCATTTGGTAAGATTTAATATAATTTCATTGTTCTACTTTTTATCATAGTTCTCTAATTATACTAGTGTTTTTTTGACAGAGAATGGCCGCAAACAAGTTGTTCAGACAAATCTATAAACCTGATAGTAAACAAGCACCACATTTTTATCAGTTCATGTATGTTTATGACATGTTGGTCGAGCATGTTAAATGGAAATCATCGCTTCAGAAAACCATTCAACAAGTCCAATCAAACAGTGGTCGTGATAAAACTCCTAGAGTTGGAGAAAGCTCTAGTCCTAGGGAATCGCTAGGAAGCTACGGTTTAGGATCAGAAGAAGACCTAACCCCTACCGAAGATCATTTTGTTAGGCCACAAGGAGCAAAAGCGGCCAAAAAGAAGCAGGCTGCTGGAGCGGATCGGATAGAAATTAAAAAACTCCTACTTGAATCTGAAGATGGATTTAACCGGGCAATGAAAACTCGAGCAATTCAACACTAAGAAAAGTTGTCAAGAATGGATCAACGTCATGCTGGAAACCGACAAAGAGATGAAGATGCAATAATGTTCATGGATACGTCGCACATGTCTGCAGAACAACTGGAGTATATGGAGCATAGAAGGAGAGAAATTATGAGACGTAGACTTGAAGAGGGTCATTAACTGTTTCTGTTTTTCTACAACCTTTGTATCTTTGAATTACCGTTAGTTGTATTGTACTATGAATGCAAACAATTATTAATATAAGTATTTTCATTGAAATTCACTACACCAAACAGGGCCTTTTGTAACACTTTTTTCGTTTCGATTTGTAACGGATATAACCATTATCAATTTCTAACAGAAATTTCTGTTACAAGCGTTTACAACAATTATTCCTGTTACCAAATTTGTTAATTTTGTAAATAGGCACAAGTGGCTTGGATTGGATTGTTATTTTATCTATTATTGTTTCTCATCCCATCTCTCACGCTTCTAGCTATATTTTCTACATGTAAATCAAAATTCGTTCTAGGGTTTTCGGCCGCTCCGTTATCGCCACCTCTGCCTTTACCGCCCTTTCTGCCTCCTTTGCCTCGTTATCATTCTAGGGTTTTCCTTATTCTCTTATCGGTTTCTTTTTGACTGATTCTTCAATATTTTTGTCTTTATCTCGTTCAGATATAAAATTTTCTATTTTTTCTTCCGTAAAAAGAAATCCTTTCTCCCCCTCAATAAAATAAATGCTACCGTCTCTCAAGTTCCTCGTTACAATTACTTGCGGTGCTCTTAGATCAGTGCCTCGTTATTCTTGCGTTTGCTACCACCTATTGTCGAGGTGATGTATTCACCAGCACTTATGGGATCTCGGCGCTGCTGAGAAACTCATGTCGCTCTCGTCTGGAATTGAAGCCAGATCTTGATTTATCGTTGCTTGGTGATAGACTTGTACCACTGATTCAGATATTCCGCTTGAAATTGCTGCATGACGTCGGAGTGCTTACCGCTGATGCTTGTAGTGATCTAGAAATGTTAACTGCTTAAAGCCTGCATCGTCGCCAAGGACCAGAGTTCACCTAAGTTTATTGATGCTTCAGATTTGAAAACTTGTTGAGGTCGACCCGTCTTCTAGGTTTCATGTTTTCTGTTTTTTTTTTCAATTATTAGTTTCACTGATCATGAACATGATCGTTAATTATTACTAAAACCTGTTATTGCAAATCCATTAATTTATTTTCTCATTTCTTAAAATCATTTTGAAGTAGCAACTTTTGGATATTCATTAACGGTTAGTGGGAATAATTACAAATTAGTACATGAACAAATATTGGAGTCATTTGGCGATATAGATATGAATTACTGCGTGTTTATGAGGTTAGCTTGTATCTGTCATGTAGAGTTTTGGCAATATAGATATGAACATATACTTATTTTTTTTGGAAAGAAGTATTCTTAATTTTTATCTTGTATCTGTCATGTAGAGTTTCAAGGGACTGGTTCCTTTGATATATTTGAAAATTCAATTGAGAACCTAAATAAATTTTGATATGGAAGTTGCAAACAACTTGCATTTTGTCTTTCTATCATGTCTTACCCTCTAGCTTTGTTACATTTTTGTTTTTTGTTTTACTGTCAATATATTGTTTTATTTTTTTGGCCTTCGTTCTACTATGGTGGTATAGTCTGATGCAAACGGTTTTATAGGGTTACAATCCAAATGCTGGTAATTTTTTTTAATCATAACAGCTTTATTTCTATAATTGCATCTGGCGTCTGCTGACTGTATATGCTTGTTTATTAGACATTTAGATTCACGCATCTATCGAACTAGCTTGTATAGGCTTTGTGTTAAATTGGTGCATAGGAATCTTATTTTAACTGATGTTCATGTTTTCGGTGTAAATTAACAATAAGCTTCCATTGGCTTTTGTGGAAATTTACAGAACATTTCCAACAGTTTACAAATTAAGATTACGCAATTTCTTGATTCCGTTTGGTTCTTCAAACATCAATAAATGTCATCCAATTTTCATTTTTATATAATTTAATTCAATTTAAAATTTAAAATTGAATCAAAATGCATTTGGGATCAATTAAATTCATCAAACGAAAAGTACGTATGTTGATGTCGGTCTAGCACATGCTAGATTCTACATTGTCCATTGACGATTTTCGTATATTGTGTCAGACTATCAGTTGCTAGAGGGTGATACTTGCCGCTGCAATTGATTTTTAGATTCTTAGGTATATTCATGTTTGTTTTTATCATATATACGTTTATTTGCAAATACATTATAGGGTAGTGATGAATATTATATATAATTTAATATAAAGGCTTCACATGTAGCTATAATGTGTAGTTAGCATAAGCGTATCGATGTTTACTTTATCGCACTACCTTAACCGATTAGAGATTTATTTGTTGCTATAAATTTCGGTCAGTTTATTTCAATTCTACATTGTACATATATCGATCGTTGTTTTGTGGAGGCATTTACAGAGCGATGGTGATTACTACTCGTATTTTTATTTTGTTGATTTTGAGTTTGTATTTACAAATATGATTTTTACATGTTTGACTTGAATCGAAATAGGACGGGCTGATCATATGTTTGGATGAGGAGGATGTAGTATTAAGAGTTGTTACACTTACATGCTTACATTAGAGATCATACAAATGATCCTAATAGAACGAAGTATTGGTACAAATGATCCCATATTCACCTAAGTTTATTGATGCTTCAGATTTGAAAACTTGTTGAGGTCGACCCGTCTTCTAGGTTTCATGTTTTCTGTTTTTTTTTTCAATTGTTAGTTTCACTGATCATGAACATGATCGTTAATTATTACTAAAACCTGCTATTGCATATCCATTAATTTATTTTCTCATTTCTTAAAATCATTTTGACAACTTTTGGATACTCATTAACGGTTAGCAAGAATAATTACAAATTAGTACATGAACAAATATTGGAGTCGTTTTGGCGATATAGATATGAATTACAGCGTGTTTATGAGGTTAGCTTGTATCTGTCATGTAGAGTTTTGGCGATATAGATATGAACATATACTTAATTTTTTATCCTATATACATCTAATATACGCACAGGCGCACACTAATAACTACATCAAGGTATTTTATTTATCCTTATACATCTAATATACGCACACGTGCACACACATATATGCATACACACACATACACACACACGTCTAACACACACACATGTGTGTGTATGTAACATTAACTACGTTATAAAGAGCATACTTTAGAGTCACATATGCAACTTGCGTTCTCCATACCTTCAATGATTTATCTTTTATGTTATGATTATTATTATGCAAATTGACGCATAAGAGTGCGTAGACATTGCTTACTATTGCTTTATTATATTTAGACATGGACTACATAAGTTATATATTTGCTGTGTTCGTATGTTCAGTATAAATAATTCTAATTTAAGTAAAACTTACAAATGCATGGTTTGCAATATCCAAACTGAAAACAATTTCAAATTGATCTATATGCTTGAGCTGCGTATATTATGAATTTGTTGTAATAAACATACCTTTTGATTAAAACCTTGACATATATGTCTATAACAAGAATGTTGATGGGTCCTTTTATCTATGGTTAGGGTGATGGGTTTATTGGCTGGCATATATGTAAGGGCGTGTGATGTAGCGCTTATGTTCATAAATCTTAGCACTACTTTAGTGCATGTACCCTCTATGAAGTCCCACTCTTTTTAACCTAAGTATATACAAGCAAAATTGGGGAATTTAAATTAGAAAAAAAAATACAAAAAAGAAACAGAAAGACATAAAATATAATAAATAATAACCAGTATAGCTATTTTTTCGTATAAAATAAGGCATCAGAATATGATAATTGTGTTGTTTCTGTGTGGTTTCGCGCAATGCAACCATTCACTTCTGTATTGCTACATTTATATCCTGAAAATTAAAACTCATCCTATTCCATCTAAAGTTATTACTTTCTTGCTAGGTCTGCTTCGATCTTTGGTTTTAAATTTATCTACGTGCTAATTTAGTTCATACATGCACTAATATTATCTGCTTATCTAGTATCAGCAGGCTTGCATTACTAAATCAGAAGCTAAATAATGTTTTTTTCCATGTATACAGGAAAATGGTAAGAGACGCAAGTTAGAAGCATATTATGCTGGTAAAAATCAATACAACAAGAAGGTAAAATCCATTTTAATAAATCACCGTGTACATTAATACATGTATTTAAGTCATCATAGATTTCAGTATTTTCTATGACATTAACACTATATTTTTTCTTTGTTTTCCCAAAGACATTTGATTCAAGCTCAAACATGAATAGACAAGTGGCGAACCTTAGAATCACTGCACCATCTTCTCAGACGACGCATCAGGGAAACCAGTACGATCAATTTGCTTTTCAAGGTTGGTAATAAGATACCATAATTGTATCAAATCTTTTCTTATGTGCTATGATGAATTGATTCATGACTAATGATCTCTGTATGCTGAATATCATATTGTGTTTTTCACTTAAAATTTGGTACATGCTTTATGTTTGCTCATTCCATGAACAAATACGAAGAAATAATATTATCTACTACCTTTCGTAGCTACAGGTTTACTCATATGATTATTATATGATAAGTGTATCTTGTAAAAAGTAACTTTAATTTGGAGGATTTTGGTTGAAGTGGTGAAATTTGAATTATTTATGAAGGATGCCAAAGTATTGATGTTAACTATCCAAATTTGGTCCCTGTAAGGTTTCTTCAAGTATTTTAGTGAATAAATCATCCTAATGCCAAGTAACACAATTAGTTATGGCCACTAATGATGCTATTAAAGGCATATAATGCAACGATTATAAGAATAACATATAAAAGCTACCTTAGCTTGACAGAATAAATCGTGGTGGTGTTCATGGAGACAGTTCCATGTAAGACTTAAGTTAAATTTTAGAAAATAAACACGCGTTTATTGTTGTTACTATTAATGTTATTAAAGGTATACAATGCAATGATTATAAGAATAACAATACAAGAGCTACCTTAGTTTGAAAGAATAAAATCATGGCGGTGTTCGTGGAGACAGTTCCATTTAAGACTTAAATTAAATTTTAGAAAGTAAACATGCACCTTAGTTTGATAAATAAAATTATGGTGGTGTTCATGGAGACAGCTCCATTTAAGAATTAAGTTAAATTTTAAAAAGTAAACACGCGTCCATTGCCGTTACCAATATCAAACCTCCAACTCATAACCCAGGTATATACACAAAATATTATATACCCATTGTTGTTACCAGGATTCAAACTCAAGACATTTTATCATCCACTAGTTGCTCCTTTACCACTAAGTCATCCTGTTATATGCATCAAAAGACGTATATACTGTAATATCATTTTATTTAAATGTTTATTTATGCTTCACATGAACGATAATTCTTGCATATTCTATTTGATGATGAGGCAACAAACCTTATTTGATATATTTCAAGTATATTGATATTGTGAAAGTTAATCAGAGATCAGTGTATTTGATTTCTTGTATCACTGATTGTTCAATATAAGCTATCTCTAATGTCAAATTCAGTTTCAAAGTTGAAAAATAGATCTTAGTCACTTGTATGCTAACAAGCTCATTCTCGAATTTATTTTATAATATCCAAAGTCATTATGGATCTTGAGCATTTTCACTTAAGATGTTCTCTTTTAGTAAAACTCTCATTACTTTTCTTTTTTGTGTCTACAGTCCCACCTTTGGATGTCGCAACACAACAACTAATGGATGAAAATAGCCATGTACTTCATCAAATCCTAAATAATCTGGCTGCATATAAGATATGTAGCTTTTATTGTCGATATAACCATGATAGAGTTTTTTTTTAGAATATTAAGGTGTGTAAATCTCCTTTACATTTGATATCAACCTACATTAATAATACCTCTATATTTTACATAGATTTCACTATAAATAAATAGACAAAGAATTTATCAGTGTAACTAACGCTGCTGACATCGACAATAAATTAAATGTATTAATTGCAGATACAATAAAATGTTGATTTATTCTGTCATGCGAGCAATAACATCTGAATCATTCAAACAAAGTATGCTGCATTTCAAATCTTTTTGATTATGCCAAAGAATTCCTCCCTCTTTATTTATTTATTTATTATTTTTTATGTAATATGATTCTTTTTCTTCTAATGCAGCATGAGTAATACGCCTGGCATCATGAGTCAGATGCCGCCATTACCAGAGTTAGCTAAAGAGGACTTTCTCAATGTCCTTTTATCCTCTCAAAATCAAGTAAGCATTTGATATTTGAAAATTTTAAAGTTCATATTAATTTTGTTCACATGAATATATTTCGCTTAAATTACATAGTGTTCTTTCTTGCTTTAGTCTAATTTGACGGTTTAATTGTTATTCATGTGTACAAAATTGCTGGTGTTGTGTCAAATTAACATATCAAAATCCAAAACTATCGTCTTATTTATGCCGTTGATTATATTTACTAGTTTTAGTACCAAAATAATTTTGTACCTTAGTTTGAAAGCTGGTACTTAAGTAGGAGCTGTTTGCTCTATCTGCATATGGTGTATGTTGCAAAATGTCACTTTGTTTTTTTAGAAGCTGCACTTCAACCGCTATTTTGCTTCTAGTGGCCACTTAATAAAATTCACTACATGAATATAGGAAAGACTTGGCATTTTGATTACAGCATTTTAGTGTAAATGTATCATTACCCGAAATTCATTTCTTATTATACATGTTTCCATGCAATATATGTGCAAAAATATAATTATTATTTAAAGCACGGTTTCCAAATATGCAGGCTTTAATAGAAGCTGCAGAAGAAAAGCAAAAATCAAAAGCGAGTGTTAATGGTACTGAAGAAGTCAAAAGTTTTGTACTAGTAAAATTTGAAGTTATCATGCAGTCAACTTTGTAGAATTTGGTATAAAGCATTTAGTATGTTTGATGTTTGTCTTGAAATTTGATGATACGTTGGTTTTGGAATTTTTTCATATGTTTTTTGTTACTATAAATTTGAATTTGTATTGTTGAATGAAATAACATTTGATAGTAAGATGTTGAATGAAATAACATTTGATAGCAAGATGTTGAATGATATGGTTTGCAACACTTATAATTGTTACTGTTTACCAACGGTTATAACTGTTGGTAAATGATGTATTTTAGTAACATACTTACCAACGGTTATAGCTGTTGGTAAATAAATTATTTTCCTACGGTATGTATTTTAGAAATATATTTACCAACGGTTATAACCGTTGGGAAATTCCATATTTCCAACGGTTATAACTGTTGGTAATATAGACATTCCCAACTGTTATAACCGTTGGAAAATATATTATAGATTTTGTCACATACCTATTTGTAACGGTTATAACTATTACAAATTAGATTTATAACGGTTATAACCATGACAAAATGACAAGTGTTGTGATTGCATTACATTGAGAAAAGATTATAACAACATTACGTTAATTAAACATAAATAGATTACAATAACAATAATAAGTAACAACCACATAAACAACAGTAGGAAAAGTAACAACAGAAATATAGTTTCACTGATTTCCAGAAAAGTTCAAAAGATGATCTATGAGATCATTTTACAATCTTTGATGCAGTTGAACACTACGGTAGGACATTTGTCTTTCTACATGAAACTCGAGTTCTAGTGCGCTTCCAATCATATCGTTGCGCCAAACAGACGGTGGTGTTGGAGCACCCTCGTAAAAGTAATCTTCTTCCATGTCTCTTTCATCCTCTATAATCATATTATGTAAAATAACACAAGTGTATATTATTTTGGTCATTTTAACTGGTGACCAAAGTCCGCATGGATTACTGACTATGACAAATCTAGATTGAAGAACCTCAAATGCTCTTTCAACGTCTGTTAACGCTAAAAAAAGTATAACGTTAACAGCCCGATGTCTGGAGTAATCTAGTGAAAGCACCACCCGTCTACACGAGAACTAAAAGTAAACAGAAAAAGGGAAAAACAGTAAAAGAGACAGCAAATTTTATAGTGGTTCGGCCTAAAGTTAAGCCTACATCCACTTTACATCCTTCATTATGTTCTTTGAGCACACTTTTACAAGATTACAACACTTTTACAACACGATTTCTTAGTTACAACACTTTTACAACACCTTTCAATTATTACAACACAATCGAAGCAAGAGATTAGCACTTTGATGACGGATTGCTCTTTGGATCCATGCTGAATGAAGTAGAACTGTTGATGAAGAATCTTTGATGATTGAAGTGTTGGAGGAGTCCAAAAAATAGCAGAGTATCGATGCCCTTGAAATCTGGAAAAAACCTCCTCCCTTTGAATGCGGAGTAGGCGAAGTATTTATAGGGAGTTGCTGGACTTAGGTCGGCCAAGTTATAGGTCGTGGGCGACCTAAGGGATAGGTCGTAGGTCGTAGGTCGTTAGCGACCTAAGGGGTAGCAGGAGAGGAAGTGGTGACCTAAAGAGCAAAGGCACAGGGAGTGGTAGGTCGTTAGCGACCTAAGGAGATGTGGTCTAAATGTGTCGAGGTATAAAGCGGAGCGACCTAAGGGTAGGTCGTAGGTCGTAGGCGACCTAGTGGGAATGGTGAGCGACCTAGGAAAAAGTGGCATAAGGAGTTATCTCAGCTTGTATAAACTGGGTAGTAAGTTTTAGGTCGTGGACGACCTAAGATAGGTCGTAGGTCGTGAACGACCTAGGGTAGGTCGCTGGGTGTTCTAAGTCGCTAGGTTACTTTGTAAAGCTAGGTCGCTGGAGCTTTGTGATGTTAGGTCGCTAGAGGCTTTAGGTCGTTAGGTCGCGAAGTCTGCTAGGTCGCAAAGTCTGTTAGGTCGCGAAGTCTGTTAGGTCGCGAAGTCTGTTAGGTCGGAGGTCTGTTAGGTCGCGAAGTCTGTTAGGTCGGAGGTCTGTTAAGTCGGAGGGATTTTAGGTCGGAGAGTTTTTAGGTCGGAGGGATTTTAGGTCGAAGAGTTTTTAGGTCGGAGGGTCTCAAAGTAGTAGGTCGCTCTTCAGTAGTAAATAAAACGTACCATTTCGGACGAGGCGCTGCCCCGCACCCCGCCAGGGGCGCTGCCCCCTGGACCCCTGCGACCTGATCGGGCAGGTCGAACCCCGTCCTGGACCCCCCTCCGTAGGGGATCTTATTTGAACAAACAGTCAGCAGGACTTGCTCTGTTGAGATGTTGAATTGACCATTCTTCGAGATGAATTGTCTTTGGCTTCTCGGTCGATTTTATGGTATTACGGCTTTGCTAAAAGGCGGGATAACAACGTCCTTCCTCTGGCCTTCTTGCATCGCTGCAAACTTTGATTGTTTATTGTTTTTTGGGTTAGGAATTGTCTTGACAATGGTACTCCATTTAGGATATATACCATCGCCAAGATAATATCCATGATCGTACGTGTTACCTCCTAAAGTAAAGGTACAAGGAGTTGATCTACTGTTTGCTAAATCATTGAACAACGTAGAACGTTCGACTACGTTAAGATCATTGTTAAAACCTGGCATTCCAAAAAATGCATGCCATATCCATAAGTCATACGATGCTACAGCTTCAAGAATAATAGTGGACCTACGAGACTTACCCTGATAAGCTCCAGCATACGCCTTTGGACAATTCTTCCACTCCCAATGCATGTAGTCTATACTGCCTAACATTCCAGGCCAACCTCCACTACCATGCATATTTAATAACATTGCTATATCCGCCTCGTTCGGTCTGCGTAAGTATTGATCACCGTAAATGTCCACGATAGCTTGACAGAAATGCTCCAAACACTCTAATACCGTGCTTTCCGCTACTTTCAAATTTTCATCAAGCGCGTCTGCCGGTCCTGCATATGCAAACATTCTTAGTGCAGCTGTCATTTTTTGAATTGCAGTTAATCCCATTGTACGAGATGCATTGGGTTTGAAGATAAAATATTTGTCATGCTGCTTGATACATTGTAGGATTCTAAGAAACAGAGGTCGCCGCATGTGGAATCTTCTTCTAAAATCAGCATCTGTGTAAGTAGGATTTGGAACAAAGTAGTCTTCCATCAGTCTGTCATTATTCCATGAATGTCTACGATTTTTATACCGACGACCAACAACTGATCCACCATGTTGCCCGCTCGATTGACCAACCTGTAGTGCAGCCATACTTATTAGTTCCTTTTCACAACGAAAATGATCTTCCATCATTTCATCAAATTTGTCGTCGCTATCATCGAAAAATATATAATCTTCGGCAGCCATTTGTTATCTTTGAAATTGTACGAAATAAGAATGAGCAATAATACTTCTAGCATCTAACAAGCTTTTTATAGCTTAAATCACATGCTGGCTTTCATAACAAAACAAACAACCATGACTAGTTGCCGGGTAGCATTAATTCAATTCAACCACTATGTATAAAGTAGATTCCATTTATGTCACGTCTGTAGTGTCCCGTCCAATCTACACACAGTTGACTATCGGTGCAGTGTCTCGTCCCATCTAAACACTATAGCCACGTCCTCACAAGCCAACAAGGAGATTTGACTGGTGTAGTATCTTGTCCCATCTACATACTGTTGCCTGTTGGTCCAGTGTCACGTCCCCTCCATACGCTATTGACTGTTGATGTAGTGTCTCGTCCCATCATACAACTGTAGCCATGTTCTTAACAACTTTATGACACCACCAAATAATAGTACAGTTAAAAAAATTTACGGTAATAATACAGAAAGAAACAAGACAATGTTACTGAAACACCCAAACATTAATACAGTCAATGATAATACATAAACAAACAAAAATATAGTCAACAATAATACACTCCACAATAATACAACCAACAAAAATACTCTGACTAGGACTTAGAACTAACACTAAGAAACTACCGGTTACGGTCAAATTGTAAGTTTTGCAGGACATTTCGAAGACGTCTTATTTCTCGTTCCAGCTCGTTGGCATATGTTATGGCCCTTGGGCACAGCTGTTCATCAACCCATTCTGCATAATTGCACCCTTCAGGCCAAAAGGGACACAACTGGATTCGACGACCAATATCTTCACCATCATCTCTAACCAAAACTTCAACCTTATAACCACAATGGCAACATACTGCGTAAGAGTCAACCTCTTGTTCAACCGAAGGTTGCAAATTTGGTACTTGATCAACCTCCTGTTCTTGTGGTCGTTGATGAACCAACTGTTCGTGTAGAGGTTGGACAACCGTACGTTCATACAGCGGTTGAACATCTTCTTGAAGTGTGAGTTGGTCAAGATTTGGGAATTCACGAGCAACGTCCTCATAATGCTGGTCTTGGTAATTGATATTCCAATCTTCATCGGTGTGTTCGCTTTCTGTTGGAACGTAGTCGAAATCAGAGTCAATAGATGATGACCCGGAAGGCATTGATATGAGGAATATAAGAATGAAGGAGCGGAGAACTGAATTGTGTGTTTGAGAAGAAAATCTCTTATGTATATATTGAAGCATGTGAATGCTAACAGTTATTTATGTTTAAATATAAGCATTGTATTTTGATTTGACAGTACAGTAGAATGTGAAATTACTCACAAACAAGACAATAATAAATATGCATACACAGAAACAATAATACACTCAACAATAATACACTCAAATTATGGATATCCAAATCGTTCTAGCCAATTTTGACGTATGGTATAAGCCTCGTGTCTAGTGAATGTGCTATGATATTTGAGAAAGTAACGACCTTCAAATGTGGAACGGGTTAGTTCGAACAAATTTTCAAATATAACCTCATTGATAACCGTACTGTACTACGTACAGGCGTTGCAGAAGTTTCCATAAGCAGTCCTCAACTCTACCTTCGTACGTCTACTGGTACACTCAACATTGCTATTGTAAAGTTCAGCAATAGTGTCCCAAAATTGAGTTGCCATTATCTCCTTATCGTCGCACATCTGATCAGTTTGTATAAAAAAATTTACTAGCAGTTTCAATTCTGTAGCTGAAAATATTATGTTAGACATTGATTGAATTTACCGAACTTTTAAATGTTGTGACATTTGAATATAACACTATCTTAAATAAAGAGGTCGTAATCCGCATCAAAAAATGAAGCATGAGATTAACGCCCACGTGTCAAACATCCATAAACATTTTGACAAACAAACACAATTGTGTTTGTTACTTCAACATTTTTACTTCATATACGCTTAATAATAAACAAACATAAATTATAATCAACACAATGCCATACTCAACATAAAATATAATCGACATACTGCAATAACATATAGACAATCACAGACAATAATAGCATCATCACCAACATAATATGCAACCAACTATCGTAATGTGTGAATAATAATAACATAAACTGAAACATCTATATACAGCACATCAGTCTATTTGATCGGAACCGCTATCAATCTCCTCATCGTCTCCACTATCGTCGTCATTGTCATCGTTGACGTCATCAAAGTCATGAGGCTTAGGTCCGGCATGGAGCTGCTCTTAAAGCTGCTGAATCTGGGTCTGTAATCCCTGTATCTGCGCATCCTACTGAGTCTGCTACTGCTGGACCGCAGTCTGGTAACTCTGATACATCATCTATGTATATTTTTCGAGCATCATATGCTCAAATGCAGCAATCATCCATCTATCATAATCCATGTACTAAGAAAACTGATATGTGCACAAGAAAAATTATACATAGGTGGAGAATATAATGACAAGTAATTTAAAGAAAATTTAAAATTCGTACAAACCTGATGGGGCTAATACAATCCGACGGATGGTACACCCATAATAGCGTCATCTGTAGGATAGTGCAAGTGATACTCTACCACCTGACCATGTACATCATACGCTCTAAACGAATGAGGAGAGGGGGTCGAAAATAGGAGGCTGCGTGTACTGAGACGATGTAGGCTCAAAGGTGGCAGGCGATAGTGAAACTTTACCAGTAGAGGTACGCAGACCAATATGATCGGAGTTCAAACCCCGAATATAATCAGGCAACGCGTAAGCACATGGGGCTACTCGAGCCCAATATGAATCAAAGTCTCCCGGAACTGTAAAAGGCTCACCATCCACCCATCTCGCACCCCTCATCGCAAGAATATAAGCTGGTCCAACCCTAATATCACCATTCATATCATCCCATGGTAGCGGATCTGATGGAATGCGAACTATACCGTACAATTGTAGCCAACACTGCTTCCCTAAATACCATATTAATGGACATGTAAGAACCTGAAAGCAAACCCTGCGTCGCGACATGGAAAACTAAAAAGTGAGTGGATGGTTAGGACCGGGCTCTAGGAACTGTAAGTACTGATCCCATGGACGAAAGATAATGTTACCGCGCCGCCTCATATCCATCTACTGTCTAGCCTCCATCAGCTCATTGTGCACCCCTTGTGCAACATGAGACAAATGCATAGGAGGACCCCACCGACACAATCTAGGAAAGTAAATATAAGGTGTGACATTCGCCTCTACAATAAGTCGGGGGTGCATATTGGCAGTATACTCGTAGTATCAAAATGGAAGAATGTACCAAAATCCATACATCTTTCTAGACTACTGAAGTGCATAAGTATCCAATGCTACGTACAAATAACCAATAATAGCAGTACCATAATCATATATATGCAGTCCATCCACATCTACTAATCCAGCCAAAAAGCCAAGTCTAATAGTACCCTTATTGTTACTAAAAAATGTAGATCTAAAAAGGTATAATATGAAGGCACGGATAACCGGAGTGTGCATATCCTCAACGGCCATGTACTCTACTATATATCGCTGCTGACAAGTGAGAGTAACAGCCCCTCCTCTAACCTCCCCATCGGCCAAAGCCGGTAAATAAGCTGAATATGACTCGATCTCCTCAAATGAACTATCAAATGGAACATGAAGACGTTCCAGTCGACCAACCTCTATGCCAATGAGCATATAAAAATCTAGAGGAGTCAGCCCTAGCTCAAAATCAGGAAAATGAAATGTGTGAGTGGTAGGCCACCATCTCTCAGTGAGGGCCTCTACCAGGCAGCGATCTACGTGTGCAAATCTAGCTAAATCTAGAAATTCACCAAAAGATGACGCATGTAGCCTATCCAAAATCGGCTGTGGTAACTGATCAAAATACTCAGATATACACCTATACCAATTACCTCGCATCGCTACGTGACGAACCTAAATATATGATTATTTAATGTTAAAATAAATAAACAATTATCATACATATACAGTTACACGGTTGTTCATCAAACAATAGAGAAATAAACGTAAACATGTGGCGTCGCTATAGCTGCAGTAAGTCGATGCGAAACAGTAGGGGGCAAGTCGTGCAAGGATCAAAGATCGTCTGGAGTCACGGTAGCATCATGAGGGACATGAGCATGTCCGATATTGGCATCTGTCGCATATCGAACGGTCTGTCTACCAGTTTTAACCGGACGGGGCGACATTTCGACGCAAAGTAAAATAAAAAAATTAACTAAAAGGCGGGTGAAAGAGGAGAAAATGAAAGGGAAGGGGGATTTGCGCCTGATATAGACGCCTGCATCAGGCGCCTGTTGAACGGGCGCCTGGCCTCATTTCTATTGGAGAAATGAGGCCTCCAACATTTCGGAGTGTGGAAAATCCAATTTTCGCACTCCGAACTGTTGGAGATGCTCTTAGTTTGATAAATACTCAAGTGATTTCATGCCATACTCCCTTGAAAAATAATTCTTATCCATTAAGTAGAACCACTGAAGAAATTAATCATGGGAATGTAGAAGCAACTGAAAGCATGAAAGTTGGAAACAAAATATGAACTTGTTTGTTTAAATTGAATACATCTTGGATGGATAATACTTCCTAACAGGCGTGATATATATATTGTAGAAAATGACAAGCATAACGATATATAAATCTTTTTTAATGATGAAACTGTTTTACTAATGTAGGTAAAAGATATATATGCTTTATCAATTTAGAAAATATAGTAAATCAAGTAAGGGTAAACTCCTAAAGTTGGTTTAATCAACATAGAAAATGTCATATATATGATGTTGGTTTCTTCCTTTATTTGGAGTTTGGGGTTTGGATTGATGTATGAATAACAAATGAGATGTATGTCCACAACATGAGTTATAAATGTAAGGTTAATCCTTTCAGATCACTATACATTTGTAAAATTTACAATCTTGAAAAAAATGGAATGGAAAGAAAAATGAAAATAAAAAGAAACTAAATTGAATGCTTTGCTAGTGATAGATTATTAGGTTATTATCATAATTACCATTAAAATGTAAATTAATAATTAAAAAAACATATGATTTTGATAAAGTAAGGAATTAATTATATATTAAAATACTTAAGAGGTTTTTATAATTAGATTTGTGTTGATTTGTCCGTTGAGTGCTTTAAAAATTCCGATCAATGCGTCTGGCCAACATTATCGATAGAAATTTCTAAACACAACATTTCTTTGCAAAGATAATTTCAGTTAAAATATAGGTGGCATTTTTCAAGTTGCCTCAGCCTACAATGTTCATGATAATAGTGGTCGTAGTCCGCTTCAAAATAGATATACAAATGTACCTCCTGTTCATGGCATAGTTGATGAACGTCATGCACTTAATGAAACAAATGCTCATAATACAAATCCTAACCAAGATACAACGCCTTAACATAATTCAAGTGCTGCAGATGCTATTCATGAACAAAATAAAACGCAAGAACATGAATACAAATGAAAATATTGAACTGCGTGCTCACATTATTACTGTTGGAAATATTGGAACTCGCTCTTACATATAAGGTGAACATAAAAGCACTGCCACAGTTATAACAATTTTAGATATTCCTGTCGCACTACAAGTGATGCATTCACAACAAAATTCAGGTGCCACTGTCCAAAATGACTTCCAGATTTCATTCTGTAGGTACATGTGATCATTGAGATGGGTATGAGTCAAACATGTAACATAATTCTCAGCCCATTTCACCTGCAATAATTACAAATGATGATGTCAGTAAAGAATAAAACGCTTTGAAAAAAAAATGGAAAATGCTGAGAGAAGGAAAGAAAAATAATACCTTTAAAATACATCAAAAAACATGCTGGTTTAATGATGTGCGCATGCATGTTTATTTGTTGAGGTTGGGTCCGATCATAAACTGATTTGAGCTACAAATGGGAAATTTATATTGCAATCCTATTTTTTTTTTTTTTTTATGTTGTTTATTATCACTGGTATTTTTACCCAGTTCCCATATCACCAAAAAGATTAGCAGCATATCAACAAAAGGTTTGTATCTAAACTTCTTGCTGTTTTGTTAGGCTTTGCCATGGATTCCAAAAAAAAAAAGGTTTCCTAGTCATGTGAGTCAAATTTAAATTTTAGTTATGATTATTGAATGTGAAGATTGTTATGCTGAAATGTTGATAAATGATGACATATTGAAAACTGAGCTGCATCATCAGTATTGTTATATAAAAGAAAAATATTATTACTGTTAACTTCCTCTTTCAAAAACATGTTTTATAATAAGAATTTTCTTCTATATCTCCTACAACTGTTGATTACTCGTTTGTTTCCTTTCAGTGTCTTAAAATTAGTCAATCTGTTAATACCATGTAGTTTGTTAACTTCTAAAGAGCAAATTTCATGTTAGATGTCCTGTAACTGTTTGATAACTTGAGAAATGTTTATCAAGTCTTGTGAATAAGACTGTTAGTTTGTGAACAAGAGTTATTAGGTTTTGATATTAAAAAGTTCATGTTAGTTTGTGAATGGGAATTAAGACCTGAATGAAAACTCATGTTAGCTGTTTGTCTTTTTGAAACATGCATGTGATCCCTTTGGTTGTATTTAGTTTATTTCATTTTATTTTTTCCTTAAAAAAAATGGTGCAAGTGTTAGGTAAGCCTAAGGACACGACTTCAGTATTTTAACTACAAAAACAAACATTCTTCTAGTAATTAATTGTAGAGACAAACATTCTTTCAAAATTATTCATAACGACAAACATTTTTTCAAAACTGCTACCGAACTAAAAAAATGATATCTAAATACTGCTACCGATAACTACAAACTGACATCTAAAAACTGATATCAATAATTAAAAACTGATATCTAAAGATAGTTGTCCTTCAGGCTAAAATACTGAAGATCTGTCATTGAAACTAGAACGCTGAGATTTAGCAAAAATAAAAAAATAATAAAAATAATAAAAAATTACCATTGTTAGGTTTTCATCGCCAGAGGCACAAGTGCAAGTGTTTGGATCACACGCACAAGTAATTGTTCAAATTATGTATTGAAATTTTAAAATGCATACAGGCTGTAATCACCACCACATTACAAACGTGGGAAAGGAAAAAAAAAAGTGGCTACCTGCATGAGTCAAGCTTCAATGTAGAAAAGATATTCTCTCCTCTTTTAGCAAATTATACAACTTTTCCAAATGTAATTTGAATGGCGAGAACAAACTATAAAAGTACAACTTTTATGTCAGCATGCTGTTTGGAATGAGATGTTATTAAACTTTATATGCATGAGATTTATGTTTTGCTGGAGTTGAGTACAGATGCATGAAGATCTTAGCATATATATATATATATATATATATATATATATATATATATATATATATATAAATTAAGCGAACTCGCTTAAAAACGCTAAATAAGGAATGTTTTTACTTAAAATTGTATATACTATGAATTACATGTCGTGTGGCAAGTTTTTGATGTATAAATTGTTTTCGACCATGTTTTGGTCAATGTATATCTTATTTACCATATTGTCATCTTTCAAAAGTATCTCCGTACAAAAGTGACTTTGCAAAATTTCGTAAGTTAGAAAATTTTCATAGGACTATATTTTATGTGGAAAAAAAGGCGTTAAAATGAAGCTATTTAAATTCTTAAGCATAAGATAAGATGAGATAGATGTAAGAACTACATGGAGGATTAGATAGTTATGTTTGATAGATGATTATAGGATATAAGGAAAGTCGAGGTATAAGTTGTATGATGCCCCCCTATTAGAAATTGCGATGATGCAATTTTGTTAAGACGGGAAGTTTGTAACAACCCTGCTTTCTACTTCGTATTAATAATTCAATTTAATGTTTGAATTCGATTTTAATAACTATTATTTATGAAAATAAAATTTTACCTAAATAAATTCTATTTAATAAAAGATTTTGTTTTCATAAATTGAATTAAATTAATAAATCCTTTTTGAATAAAATATTGGAATCGAATAAAATGTTTTAACTAAATTATATGTTTTAAAGTGTAAATAAATTTGTTCTGCGTTAATATTGTTAGCACTAGAATTGGTCACTAATACCCTAGAATAGATTTGTGTAGAGAGATTAATGAAGATAGTAAGTTAAAACAGGGGAATATCATAGTAGAATGCAAAAACAACAACAGAAGCAAGAACACTAGATTTATAGTGGTTCAGCGTAACTGCCTATGTCCACTTTGAATGCAATCTTTATTGCTTTTTCAATCACTTGAATTCATATACAATCCGTAAACAAACAGCTTGAATACAAGTTTAAGCAGAAATAAAGTAAGTACAAAAAATGGCAGAGTCTCTCTGGAGTTCTCGAAAAAAATGTCCTTTTAACTGGACCCCTGCCCCTCTATTTATAGACGAAGATAGGTTGGTTCTCCCGTCCATGCCAATGACTAAGATAGCTCAGCCCATAGCTGATAGGTTAGGTAGAGCGAACCAGACATGTCGAACCCTTCATGACTGATCCACCTATTGCCAACCCGGGGTTTCCTTGTAGATGACTCGAAGCAAACTCTCAAGCGACTCGTGGCAGTTAGTGGTGTGACTCGAAGTAACCTGGTCCTTGCTCCGAATTAACTCATACTCATGCTCGTGTCAGTCCACTCTTCCATTCTTAACTTCCAGTCATGTTGACCAACCCCATATGGCCGATCCACCTGAAACAATCCCTCCGAGGCCGAACCACTAAAGGCCGACCCACATGAACTAATTCCTCTAAGGCCGATCCACTAAATGCCGAACCACATGAACTAATTCCTCTGAGGCCGATCCACTAAAAGCCGAACCACCTTAGCCGATCGTAGCAAACAACATCACAAAGTCCACGGTCGACCCATCTATACCGACCCACCTTGACCGATCCACCTTGGTCGAGCCACCTTGGCTTATCTTCTTGGCCAAACCACCATCTAACACCGAACCACCATGTCTATACTCCAATACCGACACACCTTCAATTCTTGTACTTCACAAGCATGCCGTTCCAGTGTCAAATATACCGAACCACATATATAGGCCGACCCAATCAAGTTACACCGATCCTTTATACTCCCAATTCTTTCTTGGCTTGAGTTCCATCTATGTTCAACCATAGCCTCTGCGACTATCGCCTTGTAGCCGGGCCAAAGTGTCGGGTAACATTTGCTCCCCAAAGCGTGTCTTGTGAATCAACACGGCGCGCTTTGAATTAGCGAGTAATTCCTGTTTCCAGTGGCTAGTTCGTTCAAAATGATAACTGATTGTCGCTTTTTCATTGGCCTTTGACGAAGCTTCGCGTCGTCTGAATGTATTAGTTCAGTCTCAAAGAGATTCTTGAAATCCTGTTTTAACTTTTTCAAAGCTAAATGTATGCAACCTTTTGAAGGCTGAACCACAGTAGGCTTTCTAAACCCACACTTCTCCACTTATCCGGTAGTATCTGTCTCTTTATCACACTACCATCCTCAATTATTATCATATGTGTGTATATTTATATATATACATTTTATTCTATTATCATTTATATTTATATATATATATTATATTTTTTTCAGGAACAAGGGGTGGATCGGCATACGAAGGCTGACCCACACGGTCGATTTACTTGGGCTGGGGTCGGCATGTCTACTAGCCGACCCCCTAAAGCATGATGACCGGGTCTATAGGAGAACGCCCGTTCATCTCCCCATCCTCCATATAAAAAATCACGCTCTCATTTCTTTCTTCTCACTTCTACTTCATTCTCACAAGTCTGCTAACCTACTTCCCTCCAAGCCTCATTTGCCACTCAGCCCTTCCTTCTCCCTCTCAAACCCAACCTGCCTACCTTGCAACTCCAGCTGCCAACGAACCCGAATAAACCTCAATCCGAAATCCTACAGCTTACATAAGCCTTAAACTCTCCATATAGGTACGAATCTCTCCCTTAATTCATCTCCATAAACTCGAAATCTTGTGTGAATCTCGAGTGCATGGGTAAATGGCCTGTTGGATAGGAACCAATAGGGGATGTGAGGAAGAGAGATAGACAAGTTAGGAGTAGGAGCATGCCTTAGGTTAGGGATTCGACTCGGCCTCGATGGACTAAAACATGGGTCACTAGGAGAAGTAATCACTGGTATCGTAATTTTGAGGTCGATGTTTTGGAGAAGAAGAGAGTTTGGCATTTGGTGGAATAGAGGGGTTATGTAGGATTTTAGTAGTGGAGTGGGTCGGTAGGGTTCTAGCAGTGGAGTGGATCGGTAAGAATATAGCCGTGGAGTGGATCGGTAAGAATATAGCAGTGGAATGGGTCGGTAACTTGAGTGGAAGTTGTTCGGTAGGTTGTCTAGGGAAGTCTGGGTAGGTGATTTTCGAGAGAGTGGGTCAGCGTTCTATAGGAGGGCGGATCGGTCATCTCTGTTTAGAGGAGAGATCGGTATAGGTGGTTAAGTGTTTGGATTGGCATTAAGTGTTGAGGGTCGGCATTGGCAATCAGGACCATCTCAATTTGAACATCACATACATCAGGACTACACATTTCCACGCCCGAGCATAAAATAGTGAACAATGACAAGGACCAAAGCATATAAGCCTATGGACTTAATTCGAACTAATAACTCCACAGCTTAAGTAATTTTAAATGCATAACTAACCCAACAAATGCAAGTAGCCTCCACATTCTATGATGCCAATGCTCGATTCCAAGATTCCGCCATTGATCATATGACAAACCGCTGGAGACGGTCAACGATGATGGTCTCCAAAGACGACAGCTTAAAGCTTTATCATGCCACACTTGTCTTTAAAACTTTAATTTCTTTGTACTCATGTTTGAGTCGTCGCACTAGTTCACACATAACATGGGGGAATATATTGTCGTTATCTAATATCGATTATCTGTCGAGTATAGCTTAAACAGGTATCCATTCACACCGAGCCTCTTCTCGAAATGTCTAAGAAGTCAAGCTCCGCCACTATATCTGACAAGCCTGGACCAAGTTCACGGCAAGAGGTGGTAGGGACGTCAAGCCCGCCATTTGCCCCCATTCCTAACATTTCAGATCTTCATGCTGAGGTTATAAATCTGGCTCCCGATGCCGTAGACGAAGCTATTATTTTAGGTAACCCCATTGATTCACAAGCCTCAAAAATCGATGAAGCCGCTCTTCGTCGATTGTGCTCAATCCACGGGATCCCCTTTAAAGACGTTTTGGTTCCGTTAGAACAAGATCGGCCCTATCTGCCCCCAGCGGGATATACCGCATGCAATAAATTCATGTGTTGGGCCGGATGCGTGCCACCTTTCAATCCGTTCATCCATGAAGTGTTATAGTACATAGGGATTGCTCCTACACAACTGCATCCCAATAGCCATGCATTCATTCACTGTACCTACATCCTTTTGATGAGTTTCCTATTCAGACCTCCAACTCCTGAGGATATCCGCTACATTTATCGTTTCAAGAGACGTGCTGATAGCCCATCTTATACATTCCTTGAGTCATACCCTAAATGCCAAGTTCTGATGAGCGCGTGGAACAAGCTCTCCCAATTCAAACAGGAGTGGTTCTACGTAAGCTATCCTCCCGGCTTTGCGAGGAGATGGCTGGAAGGAAGTAAGTTTCATTCTTGTCTCACCCTTCATCCTAGGACTTAAGTCGCATCTTTTCTAAAGTTTGAACGTTTTAATCCTTCGCGGTACCCGCCCACGGCCCGAAGGCACCAAATACTCCGAGGCAGTCGTAGCCATTCGAGCCACTCTAGTAGAAGAGCGGGACATCAAATTGATTGTTACCGATAAGTTGCTCTCACTGTTAGGATTATTAGAAGAGGGTCGCAGGATTGGCCTTCTGAGTAACACCACGACCGTAAGAACAACTGCTGAAATGAGTCGAGTACAAGTTGGTCCTTCAGTGCCCCCTGCCGAAGGGGCTCATGATACAACCGAGGAAGGCGAGATTAAAGAAACGGAGGATCCAGTGTCGGTTGGCGAGAATATAAGCCCTGGACAAGCGCTGATAGCCAATGTTCCCGGCACCAACCAACCACCGCCTTCTTCGAAAAAGAAAAGGAGGTTAGCGTATAAGCTGAAGAACAGTAAAGTCAGTGGAACTTCAAAGGTCACGATAACCTCTATCGAGAAAGGATCGTCTTCTCAAAAAATGGAAAGCTTGTTGAAGGGACAATCCGACTTAACCATCCCTGGTGATTTATTGAATTATGACTTCAATAATCCAGCGCTATGGGATTTAACTCGCCTACGAGAAGTGATAAAGGTGCACAACTTCATGATCAGGGAGAGAAAACTCCAATGAGTAAAGCAAAAAACACTGGTCCGTTGGAGGATGCACTAGGACACACACAACACTTATACTCCACCACGCACTTGAATTCAGTTCATTGTGTGACTTATACTAATTTGTTCTCGTTTAATCTTACGTACATGTGAAATGGGGCACATATATGGCATTAACCATCTTCGAGGATCCTCCATTTTCCATCACTCTGGTCGAGACTCAGGATCGGGCAAACGAAGAGATATGGACGGAGGTGGAGATAGAGACTATTGTTCCAGAGAATCGTCCTCATCCTCCAGAAGGAGAACCAACGACCACTCTTCATATCCAAATGAACCTTCCAATCTTCCGGCGCGTAGTGGAGACAAGTCTGCCCAGAAAGGCTCCCAGTCTGAAGTCCCTCGCGATCAACATTCTGGTTCTTCGAGCACCAAGCAATCTCGCGAGCCTCAGAAGAAATCGGTGACTCCGGCAAGGTAGACTCCCCAACTTCCCGCTTACGATCCGTCCACGGTAGAAAAATTAGCTAAGCTTAAATCTACGTTCCCAAAGATCTGTTTTGACAGGCTGAAATTCCTTCCCGCAATTCATCCTATTCCTAGGAACGTTAAACAGAGCGCTATTGCCTACAACAATGATGTGTATTTCCAACATGACGCATTCATACACTTAGTGGAAAAAGTCTCTGAAGTCTCTATTGAGTGACAACACAAGATTGACCACCTTAAACTCGAAGCCATTCACGATAGAGATATTATAAAGGGCCAGGATGAAGAAATACTCTCATACAAATCTCAACTCGAGACCACCCAAAAGAATGCCAAGGAGACAGCCGAAGCGGTCAAAAGCTTAGAGGCTAGTCATAAAAAAGAGTTAAACGAGGCAGTTCAATGCAGCGGCGCTCTAGCTCTGGAAAAAGACTCTCTGCAAAAAGGGAAAGATATCCTCTCCCACCAAGTCAAAGAGTTGGAGGAGCCGCTTTCCAAAGAAAAGGAAGAAAAAATAGCAGCGTAGGAAGAATCACAAAAATACTGCGATGAAATCATCGAGATGAGGAATTTGAAAACAAAAATCGACGAAGAACTACACAAGATTGAAGCGCTAAAAGATGCAACTCGTAAAGAAGGCAAAAATGTGGTGATTTCAGAGGTAGACTCCTGAATCGAAGAAGCGACCGAGGCTGGTAGAGAAGAGATTAAGTGTTCATTTGACCCACTCATTAGCAAGTACAATGCAAGAGTTCTCATGCACCACGACCTATCTTTCTTGGGCGGTGGTTATCTTGAATCGCTAGCTGAAGCATGGGGTGTTGAAGAGGTTGATGAAGAGGCCCTTGTGAGGGAAGTGCTCCGAGGAAATGAGCCTTCAGACTTATCTACGGTAAAAGCCCTCTTTGGAAGAGACTCGCCGACATCAAAGGGTAAGGAAGATATTGCTGGCCCGTCTGGCACGGAGTCTCAAGTTCCTCCTCCCGTTCAATCGGCCGAGACTTTGTCACTTGGGCCTCCCGAGCAGCATGTCGGTTATGACCTGGAGAAGCTCGGACTTGGCATTCACATTTTATCACCAATCCCTAAAGGTGATACTCTGAGGACCACTGAAAGTCAATTGGAAGCTAGTACGTAAGTTCACCTTCTATAATTCAGGAAGTCATCGCTTTTGGCGAGTAACGGATGTGTTCTAACATTTGCTTTTCATGAATTCACATAGGTCAATATGGTCCTAAGCCGACTTCAAGGAGCGATGCCGCCACAGAGCTGGAAGAAAAAGAGTCCGAGGCACCTCACACCGGAGATACCCCTAGTCCTGATGTTCAAGTGATTGGTGTGCTAAATAAGGATAAACCTTCGAGCACACTTCCAAGGTTAGCATGAAGGAGCAACTCGAGGAGGAGGAGAAAGAGGGAATCAAAGTTAAGACAGAACCCAAGGTGGTGGAGCTCGATGATCCCCTAAATAGGCCGTTGAAGGTCATTCTCCCCGATGGACCCACACCCTTGGAAGTTCCTCCTCCTTCCTCTGGTACCACGTTGCTGGGAAGCAAAGGGTCCAGGAAAAGATGCTCAGATGAGGAGACTTTGGAGAAGCTGAAAAGGGAAAGAAAACCTAAGAAGTAGCCGTCATCTTGCAACATTATGCTTAGCTTAAATAATTTAGAACCATGTAGTTGCTTTCCTTTCCTTTTTATTTTCTTTTAACAGTAGTCGTTGTAGATAGACTTGGCCTTCGAACTTACGGGGAAGTTGTAAGGAAATATTTTGAGAAGTAAATAAAATTTTGTTTCTTTGCATTCACAGATTCTCATCGCATAACTTATAATTTAGTCTGAAACTGAAATTCACAGTTTTGCAGGTCATTTATACTCCAGTCTGCTTTCAAAAGACTTAGAGATTTTTGAAATCATTTATACTCTAGTCCGCGCTCTGTGGACCCAGAGTACTCTAATCCGCACTCTAGGGACTTAGAGATTTTTGAATTGTTTATACTCTAGTCCGTGCTTTGGGGACCCAGAGTACTCTAGTCCGCACTCTGGGAACTTAGAGATTTTTTAGTCATTTATACTCTAGCCCGCGCTCTGGGGACTCAGAGTACTCTAGTCCGTACTCTGGGGACTTAGATATTTTTTACGTCGTTTATACTCTAGTCCACGCTCTGGGGACTCAGAGTACTCTAATCCACATTATATGGACTTAGAGATTTTTTAGTTGTTTATACTCTAGTCTGCGCTTTGGGGACTCAAAGTACTCTAGTCCTCTCTCTGGAGACTTAGAGATTTTTGAATCGTTTATACTCTAGTCCGCGCTCTGGGGACCCAGAGTACTCTAGTCCGCACTCTGAGGACTTAGAGATTTTTGAATCGTTTATACTCTAGTCCACGCTCTGGGGACCCAGAGTACTCTAGTCTGCACTCTGGGGACTTCGAGATTTTTTAGTCGTTTATACTCCAGTTCACGCTTTGGGGACTCAGAGTACTCTAATCCGCACTTTTGAGACTTAGAGATATTTGAAATCATAGCGGGTCAACTTTTCGTTTTATGTGTGCATTCACACGCCATACAAATTAATGAAAATTAATCCTGTCATAAAATTATAAAACAAAGAACACCAACAATTCACAAAAAAATAGCTTCAAGCTTTTATTGATTGTAGAAAATAGGGACATACTGAACTGTATTATTATATGCCGAAAACAAAGAACAAGAAAAGAAACATGTACCATAAAAAATTGCTACTAAAACGCAAAAGAAATAAACTAAGCATAATAACGACGCAAATGATCGCTATTCCAAGCTCGAGGGAGTGTCACGCCATCGACAGTTGCCAGCTTGAAGATTCCTTCTCCAAGCTTTTGTTGACGTAAGGACCTTCCCATGTGGGATTCATATGTGATGGGACCGGAAAAACTCGTTTCAAAACAAGGTCGCCAACATCAAAAGCTCTTGGTCGAAATTTTTCATTATAATATCGGGCGACTCGGTGTCGGTGTGCGGCCACCCTTAAATCAGCTTCTTCGCGCTTCTCGTCGAAAAAATCCAATGACTCTAGTAAATGATCTTGGTTTTTTCTAGGATCATAATAAGTCACCCGGTGGGAAGGAACTTCAAGTTCCATGGGTATAACTGCTTCGGTGCCATATGCCAATGCGAAGGGAGTATGGTCAGTCGTGGACTTGTGGGTGGTTCTGTACGCCTATAGTGCCATTGGAAGCTCATCCACCCACTTGCATCTAACCTTCTCCAGACGTTTTTTCAAGATGGACTTGATTATCTTATTGATGGCTTCAACTTGCCCATTCACCTTAGGGTGAGCGACTACGGCAAACCTTTTCTCAATGCAATACTTTTGACAAAACTCTTTGAATTCTCTGCTCTCAAATTGAGTTCCATTGTCAGTAATGATAGTCCGTAGGAGACCAAAGCGACATATAATGTTTTGCATAACAAAGTTAATGACCTTTTTTGGTGGTGATCGTAGCTAATGGCTCTGCTTCTTCCCATTTGGTGAAGTAATCAATTGTGACAATTGCGTATTTTGCACCACCTTTGGAGATTGGCAAGGAACCAATAATATCGATCCCCCATATCGCAAATGGCCATGGACTAACCATTTGCATGAGTTCCGTCGGCGGCGCTCTCGGGATCTTGCGTACTTTTGACATTTGTCGCATCTCCTTACATAGTCCGCGGTGTCCCGGTTCACGGTCGGCCAATAGTATACATAGTGGAGTATCTTTTTGGCTAGTGTCTGCCCCCAATATGGTCTCTACATTCTCCTTCATGGACTTCCCTTAAAACTCGCTTTATCTCGTCATGTGCGATGCACCTAAGGAAGGGAACGGAGAATCCCTTCCGATACATTATTCCATCCTGCATTATATACTGCGAGGCCTTGCGAACGAGTTGTCATCTCTCGTCCCTTCTCTTGGGCAAGGTTCCGTGTAACAAGTATTCTTTGAACGGGGTCATCCATGACTCCCTTTCAGTTTCCGTCTCTGTCACAAAATCAACTTCTATCTCATTTATACTCGAGGCATGTAGAGTTTCAATGGGAACCAAACCCATCTGCTGCGCATCACCAGTGCTTGCAAATTTCGCCAGGCAATCGGCTTCCCCGTTCCGTTCGCATGGAATATGTGAAATATCATAGTATTCGAGGTCTGCCAACAATTCTTGGACCTGAGTGAGGTTTGGAGCAAGCCTCTATCCCCTTGCCTGGTAGTCTCCCCGGACTTGGTACACCACCAGTTGTGAGTCACAAAAGATTTCCACCGATTTTACTCCAAGTTCTTTGGCAAGCTTCAGTCCAGCGATCAACGCTTCATACTCGACTTCGTTGTTCGTAGCGGGGAAATTAAGTTTCAAAGCATAACAAATCGATCGGTTCTTGGGAGTTACAAGAATGACACCAGCCCAAGAACAATGGTCATTAGATGCTCCATTGGTATACAGCTTCCATCGTACAGCGGGAATCGCATCATTTCCATTCGGTTCGTCCTATATAGTGAACTCTGCAATAAAATCCGCCAATGCTTGTCCCTGGATAGCCCTCCGAGGGAGGTAGGTGATGTCGAACTGACTAAGTTCAATGTTCAATTTAAGTAACCTTCGAAAAGTCTCTGGTCGTTAGAGCACCTGCCGTAAAGGCTGATCGGTATAGATATTGACAGGATGTGCCTGGAAATACGGGCGGAGTTTGCGTGATGCGATTACCAAACAGTAAGCCATTTTCTCAATCTTGGGATACTTGATCTCTACCCCCGTTAAACGCTTACTAACATAGTACACCGGCTTTTGTATTCGGTCCTCATCCGGAATAAAAGCCGCGTTGATGCCGTGCAGGGATACGACCAAGTAAATATACAACTCCTCATGGTCCATGGATTTCGACAGAAAAGGGGGGCTCTCCAAGTGGCTCACCATAGCTCGGAACGCATCTTCACAATCTGGTGTCCATTCGAGATTTCTTTTCCCTTTCTTTATCAAATCAAAGAAGGATACATTTGTCGGTTGCTCTGGATATGAATCGACTCAATGCTGCGACCTTCCCATTCAGGCTCTGCACTTACTTTATAGTTCTAGGTGCTCGTTTGTCCCGAATAGCTTGATTCATTTTCGAGTTCACTTCAATCCCTCATGCGTTGACAATGAAGCCCAAAAATTTCCCTGATGCAACGCTAAAGGAGCATTTCAATGGATTGATTTTCATCCCATAAAATATGAGTATATCAAACATCTTTGCCAAGTCTCTAATGTGGTCCTTTTAATGCCGTGACTTCACGAGCATATCATCCACATAGACTTCCATCGTTCTACCAATCTTATTTTTAAACATCTGATTCACCAGTCGTTGATAAGTTGCCCCTGCATTCTTCAACTTGAAAGGCATCACTACATAACAACACAGTCCAACATCTGTAATAAAACTGGTATGCTCTTGATCCGGGATGTGCATCGGTATTTGATTGTATCCCGAATATGCATCCATAAATGACAACAACTCGTGTCCTGCCGTCGAGTCGACCAGCTGATCAATTCTGGGCAATGGAAAACTATCCTTAGGGCATGCCTTGTTCAGGTCCGAGTAATCAACACAGGTCCTCCACTTCCCATTTTCCTTCCTCATCAGTACGGGATTAAATATCCATTCAGGATAGAGGGCATCGCGGATGAACCCATTGGCTTTGAGTTTATCCACCTCCTCTTTAAGAGCAGCAGACCTCTCCGGGTCCATGCCTCCCCTCTTTTGTTTCACTGACACATACTTCCGATCAATGTTCAACATATGACTTGCGATGGTGGGAGAAATCCCACACATATCATAATGGGTCCAAGCGAAAACATCGAGATTCGCTCGGAGGAAATCAGTAAGATCCCTCATCATCGAGGGGTCGGTCTGTGATCTAATCTTCAGCACCCATGACGGGTCATCATGGCTGACTGGAATGTCAATCGTCAGTTCAGCCAACGCCGCCTTAGCCTCCTTGGGTTCTCCATCGTCATCTCTCGGATCTATGTCTCTATAGATCGGAATGTGTTGCCCAAGCCAAGGCTCAGGCGCTATTTGTCAATTTTCAACAACATGGATGCGGACAGGCTTATCCACACCCTTTCCCTTCTCTCTTCGTTGGGCCTCTCTCAGCTCAGCCACATAACAAGCACGACCAATCACTTCGCTTGATCACTATGCACTACACCAACTCCATTGTCCGTCGAAAATTTCAAGGTCAAACACCACGGGGCCAAAGCTACCCTAAACTCCGCCAGGGCCGATCGGCCAAGAAAAAAATTATATAGGGAATCAACATCCAATATAATGAACGGTAGGATCCATATCCTCCCACGTTCACCTTCTCCTAATTCAACTAGTAATTCGACAAAACCTACTGCATCAGTAGCTGCACCATTAAAGCCGTGAATGCGGGCTTTAGATGGTTTCAGATCCTTCGCCTCCATCTTCATTTGGTCATACGCCTTCTTGAAGATAATATTAACAGAACTCCCAAAATCAATTAGTATTCTTCTCACAAGCGCCGGTCCGATCGTAGCTGAGATAACCATCGGGTTAATGGTAGGTGCCTCCACCTGATCGGCATCCCAACTCCTAAATACTATATCGTCCGTCATCGTTCGATGTTGTTTCGCCGGAGTCCTGTCTTCTGTGTTCGAGCAGCACTCGAAGTCTGCATGCTTCAAGTAACTAGCATAGCGTTCCATTTCTTGCCAACTCTTGTCTATAGGATGAGGCCCACCGATTATAGTGTTTATGACCAGCCTTCCTCCAAGTCTGAGCGGGCTCCTCAGGTCGGCCTGAAGCTTGCCCGTGATTGGGGTTGGATGCCCCTGTCCGCCTTCCTGCGGATTCTTAACAAATTTTTGCAACTTCTTCTAGCGAATCAGCTTTTCTATAGCATCATGGAGGTGTCTGCACTCTTTAGTATTGTGCCAATAGGTCTCGGAAAACCGACAATACTTCCCAGTCTACTTTTGTTCCTCAGTCGATTCCTTTGGGCGCGGCTTTCGGTATTGAAAGGTATTACAAGTTGATAGATAAATATTCTCCAAAGATGTGTTCAGGGGCGTATATTCATTATAGGTCGGGATCCTTGGTTTCCACTTTCCTGCTTCCCTCTTCCATATGGAATTTCCTCCTCCGATTCCTTTTGACTGCTCTGGCTTATTCTGAACATTAACTTGGACCTTACTAGAGCTCTCGCCTGATTGCTTCACCGCGATGTTGCTTTGCACCGCTTCCTTATTGGGTCCTGGCGCACTACTCCGTCTTGACCACATAGCCTCTTCCTTTCTCATGAATTGGTTCGCCTTCGAATAAAAGCATTCTAGTGTAGTCGGTGGTTTGCCTGCCAGCCAATCACCAAACTCAGACTCCAGATCCACTCCCCGCATGACGGCCATAAGGATGGCGTGGTCATTCAGATTACTAACTTCGGTAGCAGCAATGTGGAATCTCTGTAAATAGTCTTTCAACGACTCCACCAAGAGCCCGAATCATACTGGATAGCGACATCACGTCTTTTGGACGAGTAGCATGGATCCTGAACTGCCCAACAAACTTTGTTGCTAGCTCATCATATCTAGAGATTGAACATGGAGGAAGTCTCGTGAACCACATGGTAGCGATCCTAGACAGAGTTATTGGGAAGCACCTGCACTTAGTCGCATCGTTTGCCCTAGCTGAGTCCATCATCCACTCATATCTCATTATGTGCTGTCGAGGGTCAGTCTTCCCTTCGTAAGTGGGCACAGTAGGCATGCTAAACTTTTTGGGGTACTCAGCTTGTAGAATGTTATCTTTAAACGGAGCATGACTCCTTGATATGCCCCAATCGTCATTAGTCAAGCCCTGATTCTCCCTCATCAGCTACATGACCATGGCTGATAAATCCGGAATTTGAATAGGGGTTGCCAAGTCGGTATTCGCCCTGCGCGATTGCTCCGACTGGTGCCTCCTCGGTCGGCGATCATCTAAGTGTGCATCTAAGGACCAACTTCATTACGATCCTGGTGAGCTGGTTGACCAGCTCCCATGCGTGCTCCAGATCCTAAGTTTCTCACTCTAGGTTGGGTGTGACTCCCCAGGTGTAGTTGAGGGGCCACGGTTCCAGCTAAGGAATCTGGATCATTTCTGTTGGTTTGTCCTTGGCGACTTATCACCAATTGCTCTGTTGCTCCGGTTTGTGCCATTTCAATTCTACGGCGTCTACGCTTGGGGTGCTCATCTAACGAAGCAGAGCTGTCGGATGACAAGTAGGAAGCAGGGCTTCCTCCAGCGTTCCGACGCTTCTGCTGAGCAATCTGGGTCATCAGGTTGGCATTTGCTTGAATCTGATCGTTAAGCTGTCTCCTGCTTTCCACGAGCTCCCTCGTCAGCTCATTGAACTCCCCCTGGTGATAGCTTCTGCTTGGTTTGGGATGGTGGCGGTTTCTGCACCTGCATTAGCTTGCTGATTGCTGGGTCCTACTTGCTGGATGCTAGCGGTCTCATTAGCATCGGCGTTGTGGGAGGCGAATCTGGTACGTGGCCTTGTCAACTTAGAGTTATCTGTAGGAACTCTGAATAGAATCTGTGAACTTCTGAGAATAAACTTGGATCTCCTTCGGGGGATTTCCTCAATCCAGTAGCAAAAAAGCAGATCCTAACGGCCTGATAATGAATTTTCTTAGTGAAAGCACCAAAATGTTAGCACCAGAATTGGTCACTGACACCACAGAATAGATTTGTGTAGAGAGATTAATGAAAATAGTAAGTTAAAATAGGGGAATATCACAGTAGAATGCAAAAACAACAACAAAAGCAAGAACACTAGATTTATAGTGGTTCGGCGTAACTTCCTACGTCCACTTTGAATGTAATCTTTATTGCTTTTTCAATCACTTTAATGCAGATACAATCCGTAAACAAACAGCTTGAATACAAGTTTGAGCAGAAAGAAAGTTTGTACATAAAATGGCAGAGTCTCTCTGGAGTTCTCGAAAAAAAGGTCCTTTTAACTGGACCCCTGCCCCTCTATTTATAGACGAAGATAGGCTGGTTTGCCCATCCAGGCCCATGACTAAGATAGCTCGGCCCATAGCTAATAGGTTAGGTAGACCGAACCAGACATGTCGAACCCTTCATGCCGATCCACCTGTTGCCGACCCGGGGTTTCCTTATAGATGACTCGAAGCAAACTCTCAAGCGACTCGGGGCAGTTAATGGTGTGACTCGAAGTAACCCAGTCCTTGCTCCGAATTGACTCATACTCATGCTCGTGTCAGTCCACTCTTCCATTCTTAACTTCAAGTCATGTTGACCAACACCATATGGCCGACCCACTAAAGGCCGATCCACCTAAAACAATCCCTCCGAGGCCGAACCACTAAGGGCCGACCCACATGAACTAATTCCTCTAAGGCCGATCCATTAAAAGCCGAACCACATGAACTAATTCCTCTGAGGCCTATCCACTAAAAGCCGATCCACCTACGCCGATCGTAGCAAACAACATTACATAGTCCACAGTCGACCCAACTATACCGACCCACCTTGACCGATCCACCTTGGCCGAGCCACCTTGGCTTATCTATCTTGGCCGAACCACCATCTAACACCGAACCACCATGTCTATACTCCAACAACGACCCACCTTAAATTCTTGTACTTCACAAGCATGCCGATCCAATGTCAAATATACCAAACCATATATATAGGCCGACCTAATCAAGTTACACCGATCCCTTATACTCCCGATCTTTTCTTGCTTGAGTCCCATCTATGTTCAACCATAGCCTGTGCGACTATCGCCTTGCAGCCGGGCCAAAGTGTCGGGTAACAAATATAATGAATAATTAAATAAATAAAAAAGAAATTGATTTAGACTAGAGCCCAATTGGCCCTAGCCCGTTAGTCACGTACTTTCTCTACTTTTCTAGATCTCTGTTTTTACCCAAATAAAAACCCAATCCCCTAATCTTCTAATGGAGCCCCAAGTTTAAGTTGAACTCACGCAAATCAATCACTGGAAAAAAAAGTTAACTTGCAGAAGCGTTCAAGCCTGGGTGAACGTCTTTGAAGGCGAAGGTGGATAGCGATGTAGCGGCGATGGCTGATGCGGTTTGGTGCCTCTTCGAGGCACATGAGTGATGTGCGACATGCGAAGTTGCAATCGCGACACGTGATTGATTGAGCAATATGAGCGATCGAATGAGGAGGTGTGGTTGATGGTTGTTGGTTGGCCACGATGTGGCGGTAGTAGGTGGTAGGTGCTATTTTAATGAAGATGAGGTTGGTGAAGGCTGCCGCGTTGGAGAACCATGGGATTATACAGCAGCTATATGCGGATTACTGGCGATGAAATAGTCTACGATGTGGTGGAAGTAAGGATTTTGTATGTTGCAGTTATGGCAGTTCGACGGAGGCAGCTATGGGATGGTGCTGACAGCGATAAGAATGTGTTCTCCAATTCTGCAAATTGGTGAGTTTTATACTCACAACTATTTCTATAATCTGTTCTTTTATATATATGTTATCCCCAATTATTGCTTAAATTACATAGTTGAATGAAATCGCATCACATATATTATTGAATTGATTGGTTGAATCATTTGGTTTAATTGATTATTTTGGATTGCTTGTGTTTTGATTATTGATATATATATATATATATTAGTTTGAAATTGAATGATATTGAGATAATTGTTGGATTGTGTTGATTGGATGTGTTAGTTTGCAAACGGAACTCTGTCCATTTGCGAATTAAACTTTATATATTTATTTGTATATGGCAATAGATATTTTATAGATGACCGGAGTTTGATGGAACTCGACTCGGATCATGCGATATAGATAGCGATGTTCGTTGATATGTTTGTAAAGTAATTCACTACAAAATTTATATTTATATAGATACTTATTTACTTCATGTTTTAAAGAACGTTTGACAGGCTTAGTAGTATTATTTATGGGTATTAGAATCTTATTTAAGTACTTTATAAATAATATTATACTAAAGAGATTTTATTCCAAAGATTATTCAAATTTATTAATCTATCGAAAAGGAAGTTATAATTAGTTTTAAATAATTATTTAAAGATTGTATAAATTTCTGGAAATAAAAGAATGTTTTATTTCTAATTATTTTGTGTGTAAAGTAATGATGTTGGATTAAAATTTTAGATCTGGTATGGTTAGAAATTATTTTGAAGTATTGTTCAGTTATAGAAATTATAAAATATCTTCTATAATTATTTTTGATGTGTAAAGTGAATTTGGAAAATATGTACAAAAAGGATTTGGTAATGAATTTCAGTAATTGAATTTTACATTGGATATTAGTTGATTATCTAGTTAAATTTTAAATATTTATTTATTTATTATATATTTTTAAGTATTGGATATAAGAAGGTATATATTGTCACATACCGAAATTTTTGACTTTCGAAAATTCGACATCGATACTCACTTTATCGACTGCCGAGCAATCGAGTGCCGGAAACTCCAATAGTGAGGGTTTTAGAAAGAAAGAAAAGGTAGAAGAAGAAGAAGATAGAAGAAAAAGAGAAGAAAGAAAGAAAAAGAACAACAACAAAACAAGAGCAGAAACAAAAACAATATCAGAATCTTACACATCGCAGCGGAACAATATACAATAGATAATTACTAGTCTTTTAAAACAAAGAACTATATCATTTTATACATACATCAATCATCAGAGTCAATATACAACAATGGACAATTATATAAACTTGTCCTCATACAGAATACACAGCGGAATAAATATATCAGATACAAATACTACGTCTCGCCATCCAGCTTGCTTCCAAAGCTCCAGAATACCCAGAATATCCTGATAATCTAACTCTAGGCTGCCCGTGTGGAAAATTTGTGGGCACCCAGAGTTTAGAAGGGAACAATAAACTCCGAGTCAGTCATGGTGACTGGTGTGAGATCGTAAAACAGTTTATCTTTAAAATAAACAGAGGAAAATTTTAAAGTCAATTCGAAATGCATTTGGGAAAATGAAACTACCATAAGACCTCCCACCACACACACAATGCAAACGCAGACTTGGAGGAGATTTCTTCTTATGATAGTCAAAGATGCTTACTACGCAAAATCAAATCATTTTTGATATTATTATTAGTGCATAGTGTAGAAAACATTTCAAAAGTATAATATAAATCTTAGCCAGCATATGTACCATTATATTATGCCTGCTATAGCTGCCTCCTGAGGAGACAGGTTATACAATTGAAATCGTAAAGGCTCGTATTGTTTCTTTGGATTTCCAACAAATGGTCAGGCTAAGGAACTTCCTATCCACGATGGGTACGTCCCTGGAATAGACGACCCGAGAACCTAACCGGATCTCTGCCAACACAAGGCCGGGTTACCTCTGCAAAAATAGGTAACTACTGACACGCGTATGCCATCCCCCGATCGTCACCGATCTTCCCGAGGATCCCCGATTCGCAACAACCACAAAGAAATAAATTTTGCAGCAACCACAGAGGTTAAGTATCTGGGCTCCATACCATGATACCACCTTTATCCAGAAGGAATGACATACGCTAAGGGGCGCTACTCCCTAGAACCTTGCCGCATTCGTCCTGTTTCGACCATTTCCGGGGTGTGAGGCTCGACGAAGTCTCGTCCACAAAGCTACGCTTTCTCAAAAAGCCCTGCTTCGGGTCAAACAAAATGATCAACCTATGATCACAAAGATATAAGATCAAACAAATGATCATATCACAAATGATCAAACACTGATCATTTCACAGCAACACTCAGTATGTCACGTTACCAAATTGGGATATATCACTGATAAATTTCAACTACATAACCTCTGAGCTCGTACGTCTCAGAGAAGGGTGTTAAGCTAAGAGAATAAATTCTCCGCCACCAACAGAAATGTATTTGAAAGAAATCAGCTTTATATCTCAAATTGTAACGTCAGACACACAATCCATACAAGTCTGTTCCGGGATCGAACAGAACCGAAGGCACTTCTCACGAAGCCCTTGCACTTCAGGATAATTTTCAAATCACGTCCGGACTTCCCGTCACTAAGGGTGATAAAACCTCTAAACCGGAGATCAGCCGATGTAGAGTAACTCGACGGTAATCCTTCCGTTTTCAAAAATATCCGGTCTTCAACACCAGTCCTTAAATGCAATTCATAACGACGTATCACATATTCGGAATGGGTTATACGACCCCATGGTCCTTTCCCGGCTAACCCGAATAGTGAGCGCTTATTCAAAAATAAGTGTGGCATTCAAATTCATCCAATTCACAACAAATACCTATCTAAAGGTAATTATTGATAGTCGGTTATTTAACTATCAAATAAAGATGCGCAACATCATCAGATTCCAATAATTTTCCCAAATTATTTTATCTTCCAAAATATCTTTACTAGATATAAAATTTCCACACTTCAAAAATAAATCAACGTTTATTTTTAAACAACTTCCCT
The DNA here is from genome assembly GCA_030737815.1 of Allium fistulosum. Classification (NCBI taxonomy): domain Eukaryota; kingdom Viridiplantae; phylum Streptophyta; class Magnoliopsida; order Asparagales; family Amaryllidaceae; genus Allium; species Allium fistulosum. The sequence goes on from CM060906.1 coordinate 77,504,793, forward strand.
TTTCTTTTATAAATTCCATAGTGAATTTATATTTCAAAAATATCTACTGATATACGATTCTCAAATCGATTTCAAATATTCAATTTCGATTTATCTTTAAGAAGATAAATCTCAAAAACGTTCATTTCATATTGGAAAACATTCCATACTTATTTAATAATAAGTGTTTCACAAATCTTTTATTTTCAACATTTGAAAATATTCGATATACTTAAATCAAAATTAAGTATATATTCATTCTTTAAGGAAATCATTTACTATAACAACATTTATTTGAGTCAAAACGAATGTTACGTAAAACATCGTTACGACGACTCAAAATCACTAGTATAGGGATTCAGATTTAGATAGATATATAAATCCCAATACTACATTAAAAACATTTCCTTTCGGAAATCATTTACTATAACAACAGTGTTATAGTCCATCATTTCCTTATTTCTCGAAAACGTCTATTTCAACAATAAATGTTGAAATCTATGATTTCGATATTCAATATATTTTTAAAACATCGTTTAAAACAATTAACTTCATTTCAAATATCACTTTTCCAAAACCATATCCATTTTACTTAACACTATATTCACTATCCAAAAACGTGAATATACTTCATTTAACCCAATTCCAATCATTTTTACACATTTTCATTTCAATAGAAATTCGCTATCCAAAATCGCGAATATATCTACTTTAATAACCTTCTATATTTAAATTTATCAAATTCAATTGATTTCGAATTTATAAACACGGTTATAAATTCTATTTCTATTTTAATAACAACTTCGACTTATAAATCTTCTTTTTATCAACTTCTATATTCTACTTATCAAAATAAGTGATTTCGGATTTATAACCAACTTTTATAAATTCCAATTCCATTTATTAAAACTTCAATACCAAATCAATTTCAATATTGATTTCCAAATTTATTTTCAACTTTAAATAAAAGATTCCATCCTGATTTCTCAAAGTTCTTCTCCAAATACTAAATCAATTACAGCTTGATTTCTAATTTTACTTATCACTACTAAATAAATTCCTTATTTTTCTCAAATTACTCAACATCCTGTTTTTAAATGGATTCTTTAAATTGAAATCATTTTACATTGATTTCCCAAATCGTTCAACTTACCAATTAAATTTCTAATTGGATTTCCAACTTATCTCCTTTTTAATAAATTCCTTTTAAAGAAAATATATTTCAATTGTTTCTTTCAGTCTATTTAAAAATCCAAATTCTTAAATTAAATTCTTCAATTTAAAATCACTATTTTACGAAATCCATTTATTTAACATTTTCACTTGATTCTGGAATTAATTCGATAAGATTATAAAAATTAACTTTTTATACTTTAAAATTTTCTTTCTTCAAAATTTATTCAATTTCAAAAATTGCTTCACTTAGAAATTTTCTACTTGAATTTCAAAAATTCAATTTCGTTTATTTTTGGAATCCAATGATGTCAAAACATCCATTCAGCTAAATTTTAGCTTTTCAAACAATTTCCAGATATCAATTCAACAACAACAATAATCATTCACAGATTATCACATCACAGTAGAAATAAATTCAATCAATGTGAGGGGTCCAGTTGGATCCCTCCAACCTGTTTCCCTGCATCCAAAGATGTTAGCACAATACCAATTCCGCTCCAGTACGGAATTATCGCGGTATATGGGTTTTATAAAAATCCGCTTACTAACGGCGCAATAGGGTCTCATCCGCTATACGAGGCGGGAAATCATCAATCCAATATATACATATGCCAATATGTATATATTGCTATATATATAGATATATCCTACTATATCTAATATCAACAGCAATCAATCAGTCAAACAAATCAAATTAATAACTGTAAAATCCACTTTTCGATCGAGTGAGAAAAATCTCACCTTTGCTTTTAATTTTGTAATCCCATTTTCCATTCCAGCTTGATTTTCTTGATTTATACCTTGTATAACCATTATACAATTTATTAATACCTTGAAATAAATTGAACAATTTATTTCCATTTTATAAATTTAGTCAACCAATGATTTTTTTTTATTTTAAACTAATAATTTCAGTTTGAACTGCTGATAAGTACTTTATATAGGTTTTCTTAAGAAAATTCAATTTTATATAACTCTTATATCAACATAATCTCATATACATATCACCGTATACATATTATTCTGATTTCTTGTAAATGACAAAGATTCATTTTACTGAAATTTTGATTTTTAATATTTCTACCTGAAGAAAGAAAAAAATATAAAACTTTACCATACTATAAATTTACTTCCTAATATATATATACTTTTTTTTTTCAAACATAATTAATCTTTAATAGAAAAGCAGAATAGACAGTACCTTACTGCCTCGACTACCGACCACCGCTGCCCCAGCATCGCACCCCCAAACCAGCTCGACGAACCCACAGCACACCGCGACGCAACCCTCGCCGTCGAGCAACAACCCTGCTGTGAAGGCGCGAACACATCTGACCCCAGTCGAATGCCTACTCGAGCGCGCTCCTCTAGCCGAATCGGTGGAACCCTAGGTCACCCCGCTCTCACCAGGGTGTTCACGCGTGCATCGATCTATTTATCGTGACCGTTTTTCGAAGTAGCTCGAAGATGAGCTCACGATTTCCTCATCGTCGATCTCGGCTGGGAGCTGTGGCGATAGATGATGTAGGGATTAGGGTTTTGTAGAGCTAGAGGAAAGGAGACGCGAATGATAACAGGCGAGGAGGATTACGTGATTTAGGTTTATTATTATATTTTTTCTTTCTCGTTTTGATTTTTAACTAAAGGGAGGAGAAGAAGTTTGCGTGAGTTAATAAAACAAGGACAAGGGGACAGGATGAAATGTTGCGTACGAAGGAAGGCTTCAGTGGTGTGAAAAGAAAGTAAAAGATCTGATGTTGATATAGTTTTGACTGGACAATGAATATATTGTACTTTATCTTCAAATTGTCTATAATAATTATTTTTCAAGGTGTTTATATACCGTACGCTCACACATTAACTCCGTTCCCTACGAAATTTGGAATCCGATAATAATACAATATTACAGATCCAATGGAACTAGTTTCGTCGAATTCCGAGACTGTGCCTCGGAACGCTATTTTTAAATATCGATTCGAGCGATTTAATTTCAAACTGAACAATTCGATTTCAAATTCGATTCTGAAGCTTCTATTATCTTCAGTATTATCAAAATGAATTTTAAAAGCTTTCGAAATATTTCCCTTCAACTTTAAATTGAATATTCAAATTTTTATCTAGTTTCAATAGATTAAATCTTATAATTTAATCGTCAAATTCAAAGTTATATCGGGGATTCAAATTAAATTATCGTTCAAATATTTAAAATTAATTAAATATTTTCAATTTAATTCGTTCAAAATTCTGGGTCGTTACAAACTTCCCTCCTTAAAAGAATTTCGTCCTCGAAATTACAAGTTAGGAAAAAATGTCCTTAACTCGTCTACTATTTTTCACAATTCAATAGTTTTATCAATTTTTCAAAACAAATCTTTCTACTAAAGATTCGTTATTAATTCAATTAACTTTCTAAACATTTTCATAATTTTCTAACATCATTGTTTTCCTTAACAATTCAAATTTAAATTCAAATTCAAATTTAAACTTTCAAAAATTTCTCAAAAATTTTCTAACGCCCTAAATTTTCGAAAAATTTCGCCAGCGTCTCCTTTGCGCGGCTAATACGGTACGACTACAAAACGTCCCTACGGACTCTCAGATTTCAAAAAGAAAAAGAAAAAGCCAAACGGCTAGACAAGAAATCATCAAAAACTCATATTATAATTCAAATACGTACCTTTTGTCGAGCAATTCAAATTCTCTTCAAAATTAAAATCCCAATTTCCTTTTTAACACCTGTATATCCTACTAGCCATAATATCTAGTTACATATCCAAACCATTTTGCAAATTCCATTACGAATTTTTTTCAATATGAACTGCTTATACATTTTTACTTCACTATTGAAGTTATATATCTATTTCATTCAATTTTGCATTTCAATTTTCATTTGAATTCAATTCACAATTACAATTCAATTTGAATTCTATTTAACTTCTGAATATTGAATTTATCAGTTATCTTTCATTCATAACCGCACTATTTTAAATTAGTTTCATCTACTAATTCATTCGTCTTCAATTTGAATTTCATTCCAATCAGATTTCAAATATTCTATAAGTTATCAACTTATTTACATCTTGATTTATATAATCATTTATACATTCACATTCACAATTCCATTTCATTAAGGGATTTTATTTTCAATTATCTTCTTGGAATTCTATTTTCATTTATAAATTCATTTACAATTTATATTCACCATTTTATTCATATATGAATTCATCTCTTTATATTTCAATTCACATTTATAAATTTCATTCGTTAAATGGATTTTTATTTAAACTTTACAAGTTATCAACTTCATAATATTTCATAAATATGTTATTCCAGAGTCTTACCAACATTTCAAAAATCATTTTTTTTAAAACAAGTCAAATTATCTTTTGAATTTCAAAACAAAACCCAAATTTTTCAAACAACTTTCATTTAAAACAATTTGGCAGCAATTCCTCTTTTGGAAACCCGAAAATGAACACCAACGATGCCGCGGTCATCATCAAAGTTATTTTCTAGTGACTGAAAAGAGTTTAGAGCTTTTATCTCTCCAAAATATTTTTCAAAACCTTTGAAATTCATTTTCAAACCAAAAAGAATTTAAACTTTCCAAATCCCCAAAATTTTCAAATTCTTTTCAAAACATTTCCAAATACTTCTTTGGAATTCTACTTCCAATTATAAGTCACATTTATAATTTACATTCTCAAATTTCATTTATATGTGAATTTATTTCTTAACTTTGGAGTTACGATTTCAATTTCTTATTTAATTTCATATAAAAATGATAACATTTCAATATTATCACTTTCCTAACAACCATGCAACCATATATTACAGAAAATCATTTCTTTTATATACAAAAATAGTTTCGGGCAAAATTATTTCATTCACCCTATTTAAAACAATACTGTGTCGTCTTGCCTCGTTTAAGTGTTTAGAAATCCCTATCGATAATATGGCGTCCCACATACCGACCAAAATTCATAAACATCTCAACGGATAAGCAAACACAATATAAAACATTTTTATATTCACTAACAAATACGCGCTCATATCTATTATTACACTCAACTCATTCTAGAGTACTACTGACTCTATCTCTAATGGGTAACACCCAACAGAGCAGGGTTGTCGCTTAACCATATGCTCTGATACCACTTTGTCACATACCGAAATTTTTGACTTTCGAAAATTCGACATCGATACTCACTTTATCGACTGCCGAGCAATCGAGTGCCGGAAACTCCAATAGTGAGGGTTTTAGAAAGAAATAAAAGGTAGAAGAAGAAGAAGATAGAAGAAAAAGAGAAGAAAGAAAAAGAACAACAACAAAACAAGAGCAGAAACAGAAACAATATCAGAATCTTACACATCGCAGCGGAACAATATACAATAGATAATTACTAGTCTTTTAAAACAAAGAACTATATCATTTTATACATATATCAATCATCAGAGTCAATATACAACAATGGATAGTTATATAAACTTGTCCTCATACAGAATACACAGCAGAATAAATATATCAGATACAAATACTACGTCTCGCCATCCAGCTTGCTTCCAAAGCTCCAGAATACCCAGAATATCCTGATAATCTAACTCTAGGCTGCCCGTGTGGAAAATTTGTGGGCACCCAGAGTTTAGAAGGGAACAATAAACTCCGAGTCAGTCATGGTGACTGGTGTGAGATCGTAAAACAGTTTATCTTTAAAATAAACAGAGGAAAATTTTAAAGTCAATTCGAAATGCTTTTGGAAAAATGAAACTACCATAAGACCTCCCACCACACACACAATGCAAACGCAGACTTGGAGGAGATTTCTTCTTATGATAGTCAAAGATGCTTACTACGCAAAATCAAATCATTTTTAATATTATTATTAGTGCATAGTGTAGAAAACATTTCAAAAGTATAATATAAATCTTAGCCAGCATAGGTACCATTATATTATGCCTGCTATAGCTGCCTCCTGAGGAGACAGGTTATACAATTGAAATCGTAAAGGCTCGTATTGTTTCTTTGGATTTCCAACAAATGGTCAGGCTAAGGAACTTCCTATCCACGATGGGTACGTCCCTGGAATAGACGACCCGAGAACCTAACCGGATCTCTGCCAACACAAGGCCGGGTTACCTCTGCAAAAATAGGTAACTACTGACACGCGTATGCCATCCCCCGATCGTCACCGATCTTCCCGAGGATCCCCGATTCGCAACAACCACAAAGAAATAAATTTTGCAGCAACCACAGAGGTTAAGTATCTGGGCTCCATACCATGATACCACCTTTATCCAGAAGGAATGACATACGCTAAGGGGCGCTACTCCCTAGAACCTTGCCGCATTCGTCCTGTTTCGACCATTTCCGGGGTGTGAGGCTCGACGAAGTCTCGTCCACAAAGCTACGCTTTCTCAAAAAGCCCTGCTTCGGGTCAAACAAAATGATCAACCTATGATCACAAAGATATAAGATCAAACAAATGATCATATCACAAATGATCAAACACTGATCATTTCACAGCAACACTCAGTATGTCACGTTACCAAATTGGGATATATCACTGATAAATTTCAACTACATAACCTCTGAGCTCGTACGTCTCAGAGAAGGGTGTTAAGCTAAGAGAATAAATTCTCCGCCACCAACAGAAATGTATTTGAAAGAAATCAGCTTTATATCTCAAATTGTAACGTCAGACACACAATCCATACAAGTCTGTTCCGGGATCGAACAGAACCGAAGGCACTTCTCACGAAGCCCTTGCACTTCCGGATAATTTTCAAATCACGTCCGGACTTCCCGTCACTAAGGGTGATAAAACCTCTAAACCGGAGATCAGCCGATGTAGAGTAACTCGACGGTAATCCTTCCGTTTTCAAAAATATCCGGTCTTCAACACCGGTCTTCAAATGCAATTCATAACGACGTATCACATATTCGGAATGGGTTATACGACCCCATGGTCCTTTCCCGGCTAACCCGAATAGTGAGCGCTTATTCAAAAATAAGTGTGGCATTCAAATTCATCCAATTCACAACAAATACCTATCTAAAGGTAATTATTGATAGTCGGTTATTTAACTATCAAATAAAGATGCGCAACATCATCAGATTCCAATAATTTTCCCAAATTATTTTATCTTCCAAAATATCTTTACTAGATATAAAATTTCCACACTTCAAAAATAAATCAACGTTTATTTTTAAACAACTTCCCTTTTCTTTTATAAATTCCATAGTGAATTTATATTTCAAAAATATCTACTGATATACGATTCTCAAATCGATTTCAAATATTCAATTTCGATTTATCTTTAAGAAGATAAATCTCAAAAACATTCATTTCATATTGGAAAACATTCCATACTTATTTAATAATAAGTGTTTCACAAATCTTTTATTTTCAACATTTGAAAATATTCGATATACTTAAATCAAAATTAAGTATATATTCATTCTTTAAGGAAATCATTTACTATAACAACATTTATTTGAGTCAAAACGAATGTTACGTAAAACATCGTTACGACGACTCAAAATCACTAGTATAGGGATTCGGATTTAGATAGATATATAAATCCCAATACTACATTAAAAACATTTCCTTTCGGAAATCATTTACTATAACAACAGTGTTATAGTCCATCATTTCCTTATTTCTCGAAAACGTCTATTTCAACAATAAATGTTGAAATCTATGATTTCGATATTCAATATATTTTTAAAACATCGTTTAAAACAATTAACTTCATTTCAAATATCACTTTTCCAAAACCATATCCATTTTACTTAACACTATATTCACTATCCAAAAACGTGAATATACTTCATTTAACCCAATTCCAATCATTTTTACACATTTTCATTTCAATAGAAATTCGCTATCCAAAATCGCGAATATATCTACTTTAATAACCTTCTATATTTAAATTTATCAAATTCAATTGATTTCGAATTTATAAACACGGTTATAAATTCTATTTCTATTTTAATAACAACTTCGACTTATAAATCTTCTTTTTATCAACTTCTATATTCTACTTATCAAAATAAGTGATTTCGGATTTATAACCAACTTTTATAAATTCCAATTCCATTTATTAAAACTTCAATACCAAATCAATTTCAATATTGATTTCCAAATTTATTTTCAACTTTAAATAAAAGATTCCATCCTGATTTCTCAAAGTTCTTCTCCAAATACTAAATCAATTACAGCTTGATTTCTAATTTTATTTATCACTACTAAATAAATTCCTTATTTTTCTCAAATTACTCAACATTCTGTTTTTAAATGGATTCTTTAAATTGAAATCATTTTACATTGATTTCCCAAATCGTTCAACTTACCAATTAAATTTCTAATTGGATTTCCAACTTATCTCCTTTTAAATAAATTCCTTTTAAAGAAAATATATTTCAATTGTTTCTTTCAGTCTATTTAAAAATCCAAATTCTTAAATTAAATTCTTCAATTTAAAATCACTATTTTACGAAATCCATTTATTTAACATTTTCACTTGATTCTGGAATTAATTCGATAAGATTATAAAAATTAACTTTTTATACTTTAAAATTTTCTTTCTTCAAAATTTATTCAATTTCAAAAATTGCTTCACTTAGAAATTTTCTACTTGAATTTCAAAAATTCAATTTCGTTTATTTTTGGAATCCAATGATGTCAAAACATCCATTCAGCTAAATTTTAGCTTTTCAAACAATTTCCAAATATCAATTCAATAACAACAATAATCATTCACAGATTATCACATCACAGTAGAAATAAATTCAATCAATGTGAGGGGTCCAGTTGGATCCCTCCAACCTGTTTCCCTGCATCCAAAGATGTTAGCACAATACCAATTCCGCTCCAGTACGGAATTATCGCGGTATATGGGTTTTATAAAAATCCGCTTACTAACGGCGCAATAGGGTCTCATCCGCTATACGAGGCGGGAAATCATCAATCCAATATATACATATGCCAATATGTATATATTGCTATATATATAGATATATCCTACTATATCTAATATCAACAGCAATCAATCAGTCAAACAAATCAAATTAATAACTGTAAAATCCACTTTTCGATCGAGTGAGAAAAATCTCACCTTTGCTTTTAATTTTGTAATCCCATTTTCCATTCCAGCTTGATTTTCTTGATTTATACCTTGTATAACCATTATACAATTTATTAATACCTTGAAATAAATTGAACAATTTATTTCCATTTTATAAATTTAGTCAACCAATGATTTTTTTTATTTTAAACTAATAATTTCAGTTTGAACTGCTGATAAGTACTTTATATAGGTTTTCTTAAGAAAATTCAATTTTATATAACTCTTATATCAACATAATCTCATATACATATCACCGTATACATATTATTCTGATTTCTTGTAAATGACAAAGATTCATTTTACTGAAATTTTGTTTTTTAATATTTCTACCTGAAGAAAGAAAAAAATATAAAACTTTACCATACTATAAATTTACTTCCTAATATATATATACTTTTTTTTTTCAAACATAATTAATCTTTAATAGAAAAGCAGAATAGACAGTACCTTACTGCCTCGACTACCGACCACCGCTGCCCCAGCATCGCACCCCCAAACCAGCTCGACGAACCCACAGCACACCGCGACGCAACCCTCACCGTCGAGCAACAACCCTGCTGTGAAGGCGCGAACACATCTGACCCCAGTCGAATGCCTACTCGAGCGCGCTCCTCTAGCCGAATCGGTGGAACCCTAGGTCACCCCGCTCTCACCAGGGTGTTCACGCGTGCATCGATCTATTTATCGTGATCGTTTTTCGAAGTAGCTCGAAGATGAGCTCACGATTCCCTCATCGTCGATCTCGGCTGGGAGCTGTGGCGATAGATGATGTAGGGATTAGGGTTTTGTAGAGCTAGAGGAAAGGAGACGCGAATGATAACAGGCGAGGAGGATTACGTGATTTAGGTTTATTATTATATTTTTTCTTTCTCGTTTTGATTTTTAACTGAAGGGAGGAGAAGAAGTTTGCGTGAGTTAATAAAACAAGGACAAGGGGACAGGATGAAATGTTGCGTACGAAGGAAGGCTTCAGTGGTGTGAAAAGAAAGTAAAAGATCTGATGTTGATATAGTTTTGACTGGACAATGAATATATTGTACTTTATCTTCAAATTGTCTATAATAATTATTTTTCAAGGTGTTTATATACCGTACGCTCACACATTAACTCCGTTCCCTACGAAATTTGGAATCCGATAATAATACAATATTACAGATCCAATGGAACTGGTTTCGTCGAATTCCGAGACTGTGCCTCGGAACGCTATTTTTAAATATCGATTCGAGCGATTTAATTTCAAACTGAACAATTCGATTTCAAATTCGATTCTGAAGCTTCTATTATCTTCAGTATTATCAAAATGAATTTTAAAAGCTTTCGAAATATTTCCCTTCAACTTTAAATTGAATATTCAAATTTTTATCTAGTTTCAATAGATTAAATCTTATAATTTAATCGTCAAATTCAAAGTTATATCGGGGATTCAAATTAAATTATCGTTCAAATATTTGAAATTAATTAAATATTTTCAATTTAATTCGTTCAAAATTCTGGGTCGTTACAGTATATATATTGATTGATTTATTATTAAATAGTGATTTATTGGTTTATATATGTATGTATATGAGTGTGTGGGTGTGTGATTTGATAATATATTTTATCTTATTTTCAGATTCCTACTTTTATATACATATTGAATGAGATTATATGAATGATTCACCATTGGTATTGATTGAGTTATATTTAAGATGATATGGTAATGACATTCTTCTATTTGATTTGTGAGATTTCATTTCTGTGTGACGAGAAATTTGAATAAATGGATTAGTGATACTGTCTGGTATGGGACTTTCGGTAACACTTTCCAATTATTCATCAGACTTGTCATATAGAGATATTTAGTGTGAATCAAGTGTAGTTTATGAACATTGAATAATTATTCGAATAACATGTGGTGGTATGAGACTTCGTTATGTTATTTGTTTGATCATTCTTTGTAAGTAAATGTCACTCAAACAGATTACATTCATAAGTCCATGTGATACTCGGTGAGGAGTATCTTACTGATAGATATTGGTATAAGAGCTGTATATCGGCTTATTATTAGAGATATGAATAGCGATTAGATATGAGTACAGTATGACCATCCACATTGTGTCCAACTTTCTTTATTTTTCGGGAGTGAACCAGATTGGTCGGTATCCACCCTGGCGGGATAATCGTGGGGTCGCGCCCTAGATCTGCGACACCATAGTTATTTGTCCCTTTGATGCGCATCACAGTATTAGTAGTAGTAGATGAGTTTTTGTCTATAGCCCCTTGTGTTGCTTTGGCCAGCAGTTTGTTACCATTAGGGGCAAAGCAGGGTTGTGACCGGGCTACGCGTAGACGAGCCACTGGTGGATGGGTCACGATGTCCATCGAGGTAACTGAAGATTGTAGGAATAGACGGTACTCTACGGTAGGCGAGTAGACCTGGGTTCCTGCAGCAGGCTTGGGGTAGACAGTTGTTAGTCTCCCTATCTAGTTCAGGGTATGCGAGTGTTGTAGATTGGCATATACCTTGAAGACTATAGGAATAAACGGTTGCTCTGTGATTGGCGAGTAAACCTGTGTTCCTAGAGCAGGCTTGTGGTAAGCGGCTGTCAGTCAATCTCTCATTAGATTCAAGGTATATATGTGTATAGAGGATTGGCTTATGTGTCTCTTTCCTATAATGAGTTGATAGGACTAGAGACTAGTTGAGTCTAAAGTCTAGTCAGTCCTCGTATATCCATGCTTTTCTGAAATGGTATTTTTAGTGATAGCCTTTATTTATTGATGTGATTTGGTATGTGATTGATTCATATTTGTGATTTTATGATGTTGAATTTGATGGCATAATACTATAGGTTATCTCACCTTATATCTCGTGATGATTTCTGGATATGTATGATTCACCCATTTAAGTTGATTTTGTGGATTCTGATTTAATGAGTTTTTATATGGATGATGACATTTTTATACATGGTTCTATGATATTTGAGATTATGAGATGCATTTATGATTGTCTATGATATTATAATTATATGTGTATACACACACACACACCATGCATACACTACTGTGTACTTTTGATCTCATGCATGTTATCATATTATTTTACTTTTGATTTAGATATAGTTTGACCCCTGTGTTATTTATATAACACTCAGGTTAGTCTGAGACATTCCAAGTACAGGGACGATATGACCGACATTTGTTTACTTTGGGCTTAGAGGAGTATTGTATTAGGATGACTACCTAATATTTGTATGATATTGATTCACTGTATATGTGTATGTGTATATATATATATAGTTGACATTTGAGTTGTATTGTATTCTTGTATATATTATATGTTATCGTTGCGACCGACTCCGTGTTCTCTTTCACTCATTGTATATTATGTATTGTTCTATCCTGAAGGCACACGTGTTCATTACTTTGAGTTGGCACTGTGTACGTTTATTGGATAGTTATATACAATGTTTTAATACGTACCAGTGTTAGCTCAAAGGAATATTCACGTGTGTACCCCATATCGCCTCATTCTCTGTATTACTTGACAGTATTACCTACTCTTGGTGGGTATAGAGTTGGGGGCTTTACAGACACACTGCTCTTTATACACATACTGACACATGATTATAACCATCTTTACTCATCGTAGTGAGTACTATACCATTATGTGTATATATCCCCATATGAGTGACTTTTTATTATAGTGAATAACCAAACAAATATCATCACAATGTCCCATACCATCGCATGTTACGTGAATGTGTATTCGAAGCTTGTAACTCCACTTAATGCACACTAAGTATTCTATGCAACGAGTCCAATGAATAACCGAAAAAGTGTTATCGAAAGTCTTATGCTAGACGATTTCACTAACAATGTATTCGAATTTCTCATCACACAAAAATGAAAACACATAAATAATTATTAGTATTTAATATATGGTAATTCTAATTAAATATATGCCTTTAAATTCCTTTTTAAATCCATAATATAGATTATATAATGTTCATCAACATTTATATTTACATTTGATAACTTATAAGCAAGTATTTACTAACCTTTTGAATTTTCAATTTAAATAATATCATTAAATTCACTTCATTTAATTATTAAACAATTTTAAATAATATTCATTTACATGTATAAATATAATTTATATTTTATATTGGTATGTATATATTATAATTTATTTATTTATTATTATGTGCTGACTGATCGCTCTATTGGTCGATCGCTAGCGGTCAACTGGTTGGCGATCGACCAGTCAATTAGCAGGTGACATGATTCTTGTGCACCTTCTTCCACATTTTCTGACCTTCTTCTCTGCTTTCCTTCCATCTCCTTTCAATTTCAAGTGTATTCATACATGCACATTCATTCTATGATTATCCATCTAATCGATCAACACTAATACCAAACACAATCGAAATCAAATCAAATGATGAAAGCTAGAGTACCGACACAGGAATCTATATAAGTGATTATTAAGAGATATACACCATATCAATCTCCAATACAATAATAGTTGTGAGTTAGGGTACTCGCCTTAGGTTAAAGCAAGTCAATTCTCGTCGACCTACTTCTTGCTTCTCTCCTTGCACCACTTCCATCACCTACTGTAGGTTCTCTTGTTCAATTTAAATGAAAGCAACTTGAATTCTTGTCTCTAGGCGATGTAGAGTTTTATTTGATTTTTAGAGTGATGGAGTTTGGGGTAATTTTTATTTTCTAAAAGTTAAGAATGTTTATGTTTAGGTTGTATATATAATTGAAGGTGATAAATCTAAATAAGGAAATCTTTGGAGATGAGAATTATAAGGACACTTAGTTTTAGGGCTTGGGCTTGAGATGTTGGGCCTTGGTTCAATTTCTTTTTCTTTTCTTTCTTTCCTTTTCTTTAGTTTAATTTATGAAACAACTTACACTTCCATGCCTATTCAAAATTCTCTACTAAATTCCTTACTAGTAAATCATATTATTAACTATTTCATAAAACCTATTTTCGATACTTTATTTATTTAATTAAATCGGTTAATTTAAATTAATTTACTAATTAATTCCAAACTTCATTGATAAAATATATTCTATTATCAAAATAAAAATCAAATTTAATTTAATATTTTATTCAAACTAATTAATTTACACTTACATATTTCAAAATTATTAAATAGATTATTAAATCATTTTTTCATATCCTATTCTGATCATATTAATAATATATTTCTTATCTATTTCCAAACCATTTCCAAAGATTCATATTAATTAATTCTAATCCCATTTAATATATTAATTTTTATTATTTAATTGTTAATTAGTTGCTTCTTAACTACGGGCTGTTATAGCCATGTATACATTAGTCTAATTTCGAGGTTGGCTAATACTTTGGTCAACAAAAATATTATATGATTGCAATTGCAACTAGTTGCAATCTTGAGTAATTAGTCATAATATAATATAGCATTTTATTTTAAATATTCCTGGTTAAAATGTTTTGAGATATGATATCGACACATTCGTTGAGACCATAGTATGCAATGCTCTCCAATGTTGGAAAATGTACTACTTATGGTTGTCAGAGGCATCAAGAGGTTACATACTCATAGTTATTTGATAACTATGGAATTGTAACACCCCGTAATTTGGCGTTAGTTATTTAATTAGTTAGTTAGTTAACTAATTTGGCTCCAAAACTGGAATTTATACAAACGATGGAATTTGACCATGAAACTTACACTGGTGCGTTCGTGGCAAAATTCTGAGCAATTTTCATATTTAGAGTTTTACGAACGGAGTCCAAACGAAGAAGATACAGACGAAAAACGAATTCGAAACAGAATTAATCCGTGTACGAAAATAAACATTTTATATTAATTCCCCGAGCCCACAGGCCAATCCGTTATTGGGGCAGGTCGACCCCCAGCAGTCAATCGATAACACATAGGCGATCGAACGGTAGTGACCTGGCAACTATAATAAACCTAAGCCACAATGGCATGGACGTAAAATTTTAAATTGAACGGCTGTGGTTGATTCTAGCGCCTATAAATTCAGGCCTAACCCTCTCTTCTCTTCTTATATTTTTCTGAAAGCAGCAACAAAGCTCTGACATTTTCTCTTCTCCACTATTTTCTAAATTATAAAATAAAATATTCATATTTGTACAAATTGGAGAAAAATAAAAATCAAGTAAGAGAAGAAGCAAAGCGAATCAACACTACGTGATAACGAGGTAATATATATTTGTAATTATATATTTATATTTTCCTTCAATCCCAAATCTCTTCTCATATATGTAATTCTACTGTATGTATATACCCTTTTATACATATTTCTTGGATTAAAAAGGATTTGAAGATGAATTCAACTTTCTACTTCAAATCTACAGATTTGGATCGCTTTTAAAAGGTGAGTGAGAAATTTTATATTGTTTATTATTTTAAATCTATTCTGTTGACATACATTTGATTTTTATGCCTAAATCAATTTTAATTATGAATTATAGGCTTAAATTAGGGTAGAAAACTATTGCATGCATATTCTTATTTTAGGTCTAATTTGGAATGTGTTTACACCTAGATCTGGAAATCGGTCCCAAAGATTTTAGAATTTGAATGTTGTATATTTTTATTCCAGATCTGTATTTGGTATAAAATAAGACTTTTGGATTACTGCCCAATTTGTGCTAGGTTGTAGATTTTTGCATAGTTTAATTTGTGGGAAGAACATCCATTTGATTTTTATTTGTTTACATTTTCCACTTTTGATTCAAAAGGGCGACATTTGATTTAACAAGAAATACCCACAAAAAGAAGGAAAAAGATGTGTAAAGTACACATTTATTCTCCATAATTAACATAGTCTATTCCAATTTAAAAGAAGTTACTCATTCCTTGTAATTTCAAACGGAGTCAATCTTTCTTCTTTGCGTTAAACCAATTTATGGAAATCATAACAGAAAATCTTCCTAAGGAATCTAATTCCATCAAATTAAGTATGAAAAGTATATTCTAGTTAAATATTTATGACTAGAATATATTTGGATAAGAATAGATAATATTATTATGTAGTTTATACATATTTATTACATTAATAAATATGAACAGCGTTTATTCATGCGTTATTTATGCATAATGTTCGTTAGTCATTATTATATTCAGAGAAGTGAATGGGTAGAATTAGAAAGGACAGTAATCCTATTAATGGGAAATAAATTAGGTATTGCCAATAATTAATAGGAAATAAAAGATTGTAACTCCAATTAATGGGCAATTAATGGAAATGAGTTAGGAGTTACAACTAATAGTTATAAGTGGATTGATGGGATTGATAAAAATGAAACAGATATAAAAAGGTTACTAATTTTAAATCAGTAATCATACATAAATGTCTTAGAAAATGTCCATTAGTATTTTATGAACAAATTGACATTTATGAGCATTGAAAAGGGATTTATGGGTAGATAAGTATTTAAAGTAAATCTTACTGCCTCAAATAAAAAGGGAATTAGTAAGCTAAGTCCAGTCTCAAAATAAGATAGTATAAGTAAAGACTTAGGATAGTTAATTGGACTTAGTAGGTTAGTGATGTGAGGTCAGTATAGTCACTCAACGGAAGACGACCCTTCACTATAAAGCTACCAGCAATTGGGTGCAGTTACTACTGATGTGTAATATCACTAATCATAGGACCCATGACTTTATGAGAGATAGGACCTGCTTTAGGGGCAGAGGTATTAAGTTGTTGTTTGAGGGCCTGGCTCTTTTCTAATTAAAAAGTATATGGTCCAAATTTGTAAATAGGAGCGATGAGGGATATCTCCATAGGAGTTCGTTTCTGGGTTAAGGTATTAAGTGGTTGCAGGGTCTGTCTCTCTCTTAAAAGGAGTATTAAGTAACCTAGTGAGATTCCAAATAAATAAGGATGTCTCTAAAAAGGTTTACTTCGGTATTGAGGTATTAAGTGACTATCTTAGAGCCTACCTCCCCACCGAAAGAAGTAACCTAATGATATTCCATATTTATAATTAAGAGTGATGGTGGATATCTCGGGAAGCATACGCTTCGGGTTTGAGGTACTAAGTGACTGATCTAGGGTTTGTCTCTCTCCTATAAAAGAAGTATTAAGTAGCCCAATGAAATTTCCAAGCAATGTCAGCTAGATAGTACCAGTGAGGAGTCCACCTTGGGGTTAGGTATTAAATGGCAAAGACCTACCTATAAATAGGTATTAAATGGTCAGACGCATGCCTAGTCATTGTTAATAAGGTATTAAATGGCTTGGGTATAGTTTCTCACATTGCTAAGACTTTAATAACGATAGATGCATTAGTGATATGGCTATTATGAATTATAAGGCCATAGATAGTGGTTAAAGGTCTCTGTAGCTAGGACTAATAGACCAATAATAATGATGCTAGAAGTCCACCTTGGGTATAGGTCTTAAATGATAGGGTCTACCTCGATTGATGTTTTAAATGGCAGAGACTGCCTATTTCCCTTTTAAAAGTATTATGTGGTGATAGTAGAAGCCTGCTTCATATTTATGAGTATTAAGTGGCAAATGGGTATGGAAGTATTAGGTGGTTGATAATATTTCGTCAGTATTTTGTTTCTTGGGAATGGGTAGGAAGTAATATTGTGTGCAATGTAAGATTAGGATATAATGGCTAACCTTAATAGACATAACAATTAAATGGAAACCAATCGGTATAAAATTATGTTATGGACAGTTTATTGATTTTCCGGCCACTAGAACGTTGTTCTGACCCCCATCTCATTACAACCTACAGGATAGATCTAGAGGAACATGTCACTGGAGCTGGAAGTGTTTAGTTGTTAGAGAAGTCTTCTTTTCTCTCATGCTCGATGCTGATGTGAAAATCTGCTATCCAAGGAATACCATTAATTCCAAGGTAGTAATCATAATCAGTATTCTTATCCTATTACTGTTTCTGCTGTGAGTTTATATTTCTATAAACCTCTATTAATGCTTATGCTTATTTGCAGGTACCAAATCCAATGATCTACGTGGCTTGGGTTTTGATTTTTGTCAAAATTTAGACCCATTTGGGTTGTTATAGGAATGACTCATCTGAGAGTTTCTTCTTAGTTGGATATGTATATAAAACTTATATATTTTCATATCGATACACGATACCAAAATACATTTAAACAAGAATTTAAATGCTATTAATCGCATCGGGCTTTGAAGTATATTAGGTCCATTAAGGGAACAATAGTGGTCGGCCATAGAGATGGACGAAGGGTTCTCGAATTCAGCTTAGCAAGAGAGAAAAGTGGGAGATATTTTCCACCTATCTCTCTATATAAGCAACTCAAGCCTCATTTATTTATGCCTTCTTGCTCTTCCAACATTGGTCCCCTTGTACATCAGCCTCACCTCCTTATATCGAAGCCCTATTTATTCCCAAGGTATCAAATAACAAATTGAAGTGGTGATATGCTAAAGCTAACCACTTTTGGTAGAGATCTAGGAGATCTACGAGGTTGTTTGGATTGACATGTGTCAACCAAGCTCGTCGGGTGTAATCTTAGTTTATATATTATTACTATAAGTTCTTTTATTATAGCCTTGCTATATTTCATAACTTTTTTAATAATTTAATAATTAACTAATTAAATGTTCTTGATTCAATTTAAATCCAATATTTTAAACAAAAAATAATAATTTTGTTTCAGCTATGCGATTATTTTTAAAACATGTAAAATAATTTTCTAACCATATAACATAATTTTTAATAATTATTTACTAATTATAACCATTTTTGACAGAGTTAGGGGTATGCCCTTGGAGCAATTCTGCAATATTGATTATTAAATCTGTGATAAAATCTCATTCAAAATGAAAGATGTTTTTCTTTCTATTATATAATTTTTATAATGTGTTATGTCAATTAGTTATTTGAGTATATTTAATAGAAAATCTATAAATGGATGTTTTGTGATAGTAGTTACAGTGCGTTGTAACCATGACAAATTTATCATAATGAAAATAAACATATCCATTAAGACTAAAGTATATAACACTCTCCAAATGTTGGGTGGTGTATCACTCATGGCTGTTGGACACATGTAACAACCCACAAGTTTATCACTTTGATAAATTTGATTTTTAAAATATTCAAATAAAAGATTAATAATACAAATAATATTGTGTTGAGTAATAATAAATAATAATAATAATAATGGTAATCTTATTTTAAATGGATATTTACAAAAATATCTTCCTTGGGATTTAAATCGATAAAATAGCCGAAAATTATTTTATCTATAAATGGCTCTATAATTATCCAAAGTCACAAATGGCACTGGATACATACACTCATTTTATATTTTAACAAGAATATGAAATAAAATAATTTATTTTATTTCTAAAAATAAAATATATTTATAACATCATCAATAATGTCATTAATAATTAAATAATGATTTAAAAATTAAGGTTAAATGATTTAATAACTATTATAATTATCCAGAAAATTGTTTTAGAATGATAATAATTCATTTGTAATAGTGTGATAAAAAATCAAATGTGATAGTTTTATAAATTTATAAATAAGATTTGAAAATATTAGGAAAATCAATATCGGTTTATTGATATAATAACACTATTAGTAAACAATCGTTTATTGTTGATTTATATGGTTTTATAATAATATGAGAACATTTTAATTCATGAATAATAATAAGAAAATAGTTTCAAAGTTTTTTTACAAATATATATACGTTAATTAATAAATGAAAATATGATCGAAGATCAGAATCCGAATTCGTAATTGTTTAACGTATACAAGTTATAAGACGCTATTCAAATGACTTATACACATTTGTGACATGCACATACACACATTATCATTTACATATACACATGATAAGAGTAGAAAGTAAATATATATTTACTAATGGTAAAAGAATGAGTTATCTAAAGTAATAATTACTTTAAAAAGCAAACGTCAAATCAATCTTACACCACATCACCACCTCCACCATCATCACCACCATCACCTATACCTCATCACCACATGAGGGGGCCTGCCATGCATCACAAGGTGGAGAGGGGGAGGTTTTTGCATGGGTAGGTAAGGGTATGGTGGTAATTTCACTTCGAAGATATTTTATGATTTTTCCCTATTAATACCACCCCTCCTTCTCACTTATTCTTCACACTCTTCTTCTTCTTCTTCATTCTTGAGCTTTATTATGCTCTTTAATATCTTCCATGGAATTCTCTCTTCTTTCTAAAAACTTGAGAAAAAGTAGGATGGTTAAAAATAGTGGAGGTGATTAAGTACTAATCCACTAATTACTCTCTAACTTTTTCAAAAGTTAACCAAATCTTCTCTAATGTCTTCTAAACTCTAGTATTAAGCCTAAGTCATCATGGCAAGCATGATTAGCAAGTGGAAGGAGGCATCGCCATGAGATTTGGGTGTTTAGGAGATGTTTAGTGAAGCGTAGATTTGTTTGAATGTTGGTAGGAAGTATCGGTTTGGATTATGGTGAGAAACTCTATATTTATATATTTATGTATATTAAATATAGGATGATATAATATGTTTTACTATGTTTGGTTGTGATGATTGCTAATCATGTTTGGTTGCCTGTTTATACTTTGATCATCAAGTATTTATTGTTTAATATGGTTGTTTTAGCAAGCCACGTTTAATACACGTCAATATTACAGAAGGAAATCACTTTCCGAATCAGATTATCAAAGTAATATGGAATCATTACAACTCTTTAAAAAGTTTTTTAAAATGATTTTAAAATGTTTTATAAACTCCAAAAACAAATTTGGCGAAGTTTGAATAAGAAATGAAAAACAAGTCAAAACCAGGCGCGTCGCGTAACGGTAGTTCGCGATTTCGCGCCGCAACAGTTAAATGAGTATATAAAGTGGAATATAGCTCGGAACTCTTTGTAATAAGAATTTTACGAACTATTATATCCATAATTTTCAAAAAAGGAAAAATCAAGATTTCCTCTTGTAGATTTTGAAATATAAGTAAAACAAGTTTTCGAAATAATCGCGGTTTTGCAGTTTGGAATCCAAAAAAGGATTTCTTAAAATTTAATATTTTTAAATGTTTTACAAATTGAAAAAATCTTTATAAATCTACAAAAATGTTTTAAAAGAGATTTGAGTTATACAAATAAATCAAATGATGGAAAAGTAGTTTTGGTCAATATAACTTTTAAAACACTATTCGCAGCACTTTTTGCAGCGGTTTTTAATAACTTTTGAAATATAACTTTAAAAGTAACAATTCTTTTCCAAATCTTTTATAAATGTTTTTGAATGAATAATTAAGTGTTTTAAAGATGATTTGAAGATTTTATAATTTATTTAAAAGAGTTTAAAATAAATGATTTATTTAAAAGTTGTTATAAGCAATTGTTTTAATCTTGGTTTTAATAAGCCGACGAGTACACCTAATTTTTCTATTCGTGAGATCTAGTTACGGTGCTTAAACTAAGGAGATGTTCAGGAGAAATCAGTGGCCCGACTCACCTAACCTCACTTAGGAGAGGGATAGGTAAGGTCGAAATGTTGGAAACGAGTTAAGTATAAAAGGTTAAAATTTTCAAATTTAAACAATTCGGATTTACCATCTTAGATAACATGGTTTCAACTTATTAAAAATTTACTTTTGGGATTGATAGACCTTTTTTAAAATTTAAGTAAAACGATTTGCAATTGTTCTAAGTTTTAAAAAGCGTTTAATTAACCGAAGAATATAGAAAAGAGAGTTTTAATGAATTCCGTATATATATTGAAAAGAAATGGTTTTCAAAAAATAGAAATCTCTAGAATATATTTTGGATAAAAAGATATTAATTAATGGAAAATTAATCACCTATTTATAAACCATCTATTTATCGATGATTGGTTTGAAGGAACCGGGGTCGGATTTGGATAATTCCTATCCGAAAACCACTTTGAACCAATTTACATTTGAAAAGTGAAGAAAATATATATTGAAGACCTGGATTTTGAAGGCAGGGATCTTCATAACGGAAGGACTGCTTATTGACAATATTTGGATTTTCTCTCGAGATAAATAAATAGTAGTGGTCCCTTCGTTCTGGGATCTTCGTATGCAAGGACTAACTCGCAACTAATCCTAGTGCCCGGCAGGATATGGTAGGATAGTGCCTTCGGTTTGTCCTATTCCTGGATATCTTGTATGAACAAATGTCTGACGTTGCATTTATAGATCATACTGATTGATCTCTATGAATGTATCATCTGTTTTGTGGTAGAGAAGGCAACTTCTCTTAGCTTAACACCCTTTCCTGGGACGTACGAGCTCAGGAGTTATATGTTTGTAGAAATCAGTTGTGTGATTGTGAAATGGAAAAGTGGCAATCAAAGTAGAAGATGTGCTAGGTAATAAGGTAATCATTACCTCAAAGCCTCACACCCAGGAATAGTGAAACAGGGAAAGCTTTTAAGGCTAAAGTGGGTTGCAACCAATCAGCGTATGAAATCATCTTCTAGATGGATAAAATTTCTACCCAATATAATGCCGGGTTTAAATTTAGTGGTGTATGCTATGAGACGTCTTGGATAGGTCGGGAACGGCCAGTTGATGTAATACTTGGTGCTATTCGTATATTATATTTTTGGATAGGTCGGTCTTAATTCCAATGAGGACCAACATAGAGGCCTCTGGTGCATTCCTCTAGAAATGCACTGTATGGGAGGTAGTCCTTTACCTCGATATTCAGTTGGAAATCCAATATCCAATAAGTGTCATAAGGACTTAGTTGTGCAAAGTAATTAAATGTGAGATGAAAGCATTTCCTCTAAGATTTATAAGTTTATTTGCAAATGTTTTCAAAATAATGTCATAAAAATAATATTACCAAATTTCCACGTAAAAAATGTTTTGGTTATCGTAAGGTAAAAACTCGTTCCGTATTTATATGCAGCGTGGTCTTATGAGATACCTTGTGTTTTCAAACACTCGTATTTTGAGTTTCTCGCACCAGTCGCATGACTGACCCGGAGTTTATTTCCTTTTCCTTAAACTCTAGGTGCCCTATTTTTCCAGGCAGCCTAGTAGTCAGGTTTGGTTAGAAGAAATCTGAAAGAGCTCGGAGCATGGAGTTAGAAGATTCTTCAATAGACTATTACCTCTTTTTCCACCACACTTGTGTACTATTATGTTCCGCATTTGTATGGACAAAGATTTATAACTATCTATGTTTAACTCTGATAAATGTATTTAAAATTTCCACTATAAAGATTTTATATATTGAAATAATATATGTTTTTCCATTCGTGTAAGATTATGTTCTATCTTCTTTTCCTTTTACCGTTAACGAATTGCCGGTTCATCATATTTGGTATAAGAGCTTTGGTTGAGCAAACACCTAAGCCTGATCAGGATAAAGACTCATCAGAGATAGGGTTAGTAATACCTTCAGATGAGTAACTCATTAGAGATAAGGTTAGTAACAGCCTAGGATGAGTTGAGACTATTATATACATGAGTGTGTATTTGTTAATGATATATAAAAAGGATTTTTGGAAAATATGGTAAAAATAATAATTTTACCTAGAATTATATTTTATATATAAAGAATATTTTTTTTAAAGGATATATAGTTAGATATATTATAACTTGGATGATTTTTAGTCAAGATTTGTAAAATCTAAGTATAAACATCTTCTGATTAGAATTTCACGGTTTGACTATAAGATGTTTAACAAATAATGCTAAGAATATTAAGGGATATAAATAATAAATAAAACCTGATAAGTTGAAAATGGTTATGAATGAGGATTTTAATCTAAAAGGTTTTTGAGAAAAAGTTTTCAAAGAATTGAGAAAGTTGATAATAATAAATATTCAGTTATTATCATTGGTTAGTCAATCGTTTGGTCAAAAGTTTAAGTACAAACACCTCGTGAATTTAGTTTCATAATTTGACTATGTGGCATTTGATAAATAACATTGGGTTAAGGAATTTGATTAAGATAAATATATGGATGTATTTTATATGAATGTGTTTTATAAAAACAAAGTAATTTTGAAATAACAATAAAACTAGTTCACTTCAATCTAATGAATTGTTTGATTTAAAAATTAAAGCATGAACATCCCATGAATTCAGTTTCACAATTTGACTATGGGGTGTTTGATAAATAATAAGTTAAAAACAAATTTGTAATTCATAAAATATTAAGGTTAAGTAAAGTAAATTGAAAATTTTATACTGTAAAAGAGTGTGAAATAAATATAAACTTAAGTTGTAAAGTGATTATATGACCATAAGTTGTAATCATATAACGTGAATAAACTTAAGTAAGGATTTATAAAATTTAAGTAAATAAGTTTGTATAACTTATGAATTTAAGGAAATGGAAAGTAAAACCAAACTATAAAAATGGTTAAACATTTTGGTTAAGTAAAAAACAAAATTTGTAATTGCACTATGAAATGAAAATTTAACTTAAGTGAAGTTAAATGAAATAATATTATAAATATAAACTTAACTAATGATTTTATAGAATGGTTCATAGAGTATTATTAGTATTTCAGAAAACATACTAAGTAATAAATGAATATGAATAAATAGAATCTAAAGATTAACTAGTTCGAGTGGCTCGAAAGTAACTAAAAATGGGTAGGAGTTGTATTCGAATGGTAAACACTTCTCTTAAGTATTACCCCTCCGGTTAAGTGGATATGTGATACTATTAGTAGTACCGAGTTCCTTGGTATTATTTTAGAGTTATGCGATCTAGATAATTTTCTAAAGTTAAAATGGAATATATTATAATAAGAGAAGTTTATTGTAAATTTGGAAAATAAAGATAAATTACCTATTGAATTTAAATGGTTTCTTTTGGAAAAGAGATAGAAATATTTTGTAAATAAATATTTCGAAGTAATAAATTTATAAACAAAGTTTTATAAATAAAGGGATATATTTATAAATGACACTTTTATAAATAAAAGTAATAAGTTCCATAAAGGAGATTTTATAAAGAAGTAGATTTTTGAGTGAAATTTAATGAATGAAAGGTTTTCATAAAGAGTTTAGGAAGTTAATAAGTACGTATGTTATGCATAGATTACTTCATCGCATAATTTCGATCTAAGATTCAAGTATGGAACTTTGAGGTGTTTACACCAGTCCGTAAAAGGGTTTATCACTCGATTCTTGACAATGAACATTGATGATGGTTTATGATTGCATACTTGAGTTATCTATCATAGTTGAGTGCTTTGTATGGAAGACTAAAGTTCTCATCGGAAAGCCCAATCAGGGTCCACACTAGAGGATCGGGGAATCAATACTAGTTTGGAAGTAAAGTTGTGGCTTCGAATAGTAGATCAAATTAAATAATGCGTACGAATGATCGATATAAATCGTACAAGTGTAAGTTTAAAAATAAATATTTTTGGCAAACGCCTTCGGATTTTTGTTTTGGTGTAATTTCGGGGATGAAATTCTTTTAAGGGGGATGTCTGCAACAACCCGCAAATTTATCACTTTGATAAATTTGATTTATTTTTAAAATATTCAAATAAAAGGTTAATAATACAAATAATATTATTTCGAGTAATAATAAATAATAATAATCTTGTTTTGAACAATTAATAATAATGGTAATCTTATTTTAAATGGATATTTACAAAAATATCTTCCTCGGGATTTAAATCGATAAAATAGCCGAAAATCATTTTATCGATAAATAGCTCTATAATTATCCAAAGTTGCAAACGGGACTGGATACTTACACTCATTTTTATATTTAGACAAGAAAATGAAATAAAGTAATTTATTTTATTTTTAAAAATAAAATGTATTTATAACATCATCATAATGTCATTAATAATTAAATTAATGATTTTAAAATTGAGATTAAATGATTTAATAATTATTATAATTATCCAGATAATTGTTTTAAAATGATAATAATTCATTTGTAATAGTAATGAAGTGATAATAAACCAAATGTGATAGTTTTATAAATTTATAAATAAGATTTGAAAATATAAGGAAAATCGATATCAGTTTATCGATATAATAACACTTTTAATAAACAATCATTTAATATTGATTTATATGGTTTTATAATTAAAATGAGATCATTTTAATTCATGAATAATAATAAGAAAATGGTTTTCAATTTTTTTTACAAATATATATACGTTAATTAATAAATGAAAATATGATCAAAGATCGGAATCCGAATTCATCATGGTTTAACGTATATAAGTTATATGACGTTGTTCAGATGACTTGTACACATTTGTGACATGCACATACACACATTATCATGTAAATATACACATGATAAGAGTAGAAAGTAAATATATATTTACTAATGGTAAAAGAATAAAATATCCGAAGTAATAAATACTTTAAAAAGCAAACATCAAATCAATCTTACATCACATCACATCACCACCTCCACCATCAAATATCCAAAGTAGATAAGAGTCTGGTGGTAATTTCACTTTGAAGATATTTTCTCATTTTTTCCTATAAATATCACCCCTCCTTCTCACTTATTCTTTACCTTCTTCTTCTTCTTCTTCTTCATTCTTGAGCTTTCTTATGCTCTTTAATGACTTTTATAGAAGTCTCTCTTCTTTCTCAAAACTTAAGAAAAAGTAGAAGGGTTAAAAATAGTGGAAGTGCTTAAGAACTAATCCACTGATTACTCTCTAACTTTATCAAAAGTTAACCAAATCCTCTTTAATCTCTTCTAAACTCTAGTATTAAACCCAAGTCATCATGAGAAGCATGATTAGGAAGTGGAAGGAGGCATAGCCGTGAGATTTGGGTGTTTAGGAGATGTTTAGTGAAGCATTGATTTGTTTTAAATGTTGGTAGGAAGTATTGATTTGGATTATGGTGAGAAACTCTATATTTATATATATTATATATTGGATGATATAATATGGTTTGCTATGTTTGGTTGTGATGATTGTTAATCATGTTTGGTTGCTTTTTTATACTTTGATCATCAAGTATTGATTGTTTAATATGGTTGTTTTAACAAGTACGTTAAATACACGTCGATATTGCACAAGGAAATCACTTTCCGAATCAAATTATAAAAGTAATATGGAATCATTAAAACTCCTTAAAATTGTTTTTAAAATGATTAAAAATGTTTTATAAACTCTAAAAATAAGCTTGGTAAAGTTTGAATAATAAATGAAAAACGAGTCAAAACTAGGCGCGCCGTGTAACGGTTGTTCGCGATTTCGTGTCGCAAAAGTTAAATGAGTATATAAAGTGGAATATTACTCGGAATTCTTTGTAATAAGAATTTTCCAAACTATTATATCCATAATTTTTTTTAAAAATAAGAAAATCAAGATTTCATTTTGTAAGTTTTGAAATATAAGTAAAACAAGTTTTCGAAATAATCGCGGTTTTGCAATTCGGAATCCAAAAAAGGATTTCTTAAAATTTATTATTTTTAAATGTCTAAAAAATATGAAAAAATCTTTATAAATGTTTTAAAAGATATTTGAGTTATATAAATAAATTTTCAAATGATAGAAAAGTCGTTTTGTTCAATATGACTTTCAAAACATCATTCGCAACACTTTTTGCAGCGGTTTTTAATAGCTTTTGAAATATAACTTAAAATGTAACAATTCTTTTCCAAATCTTTTATAAATGTTTTTAAATGAATAATTAAGTGTATTAAAGATGATTTGAAGATTTTATAATTTATTTAAAAGAGTTTAAAATAAATGATTTAGAGAAAAGCTGTTATAAGCAATTGTTTTTATCTTGGCTTTAATAAGTCGACGGGTACACCTGATTTTTCTATTCATGAGATCTAGTTGAGGCACTTAAACTAAGGACATGTTCAGGAGCAACTAGTGCCCTGGCTCACCTGGCCTCACTTAGGCGAGGGATAGATAAGGTCGAAATGTCGGAAACGAGTTAAGTATAAAAGATTAAATTTTCCAAATTTAAACAATTCGGATTTACCATCTTAGATAACATGGTTTCAACCTATTAAAATCTATATTTGGGACTGAGAAATCATTGTTAAAATTTAAGTAAAACGATTTGGAAAGTTTTAAAAAGGGTTTAATTAACAGGAAATTATTGTCAAGGACAAAATTTCTCAGCGTTTTTGCCTCAAGGACAGACCTTCAATATTTTATCCTGAAGGACAAATTTCTTTAGGTATCAGTTTTTGGTCATTGATAACAGTTTTTAGGTATCAGTTTGCAGTTATCGATAGCAGTTTTTAGGTATCAGTTTTTAGCTTGGTAGCAGTTTTGTTGTCCTTATGAATAATTTTGGAAAATGTTTGTCCTTATGAATAATTTTTAGGAGAATGTTTGTCCTTGTGGTAAAAATATTGAGGTTGTGTCCTTGAGGCAAAAAATATACAAATCTTTGTCCTTTAAATTAATTCCCCCTTTAATTAAACTAAAGAATTTAACAAAGAGAGTTTTAATGAATTCTATATATACTGAAAAGAAATGGTTTTCAAAAAATAGATATCTCAAGAAGATATTTTGGATAAAAACATATTAGTTAATGGAAAATGAATCACCTATTTATAAACCATCTTTTTATCGATGATTTGTTTCAAGAAACCGTGGTCAGATTTGGGTAATTCCTATTCGAAAACCACTTCAACTAATTTACGTTTCAAAAGTGAAGAAAATATATATTGAAGACCTTGATTTTGAAGGCGGGGATCTTCATAATGGAAGGATTGTTTGTTAACAATATTCGGGTTTGCTCCCAAGATAAATAAATAATAGTGATCCCTTCGTTCTGGGAGCTTCGTATGCAAGGACTAACTCGCTACTAATCCTAAGGGTAATGCCCGATGGGATGTTGTAGGAGAGTGCCTTCGGTTTGTCCCGTTCTTGGACAATTTGTATGGACGAATGCCTGACGTTACATTTCTAGATCATATTGATTGATCTCTAAGAACATATCATCTGTTTGGTGGTGGAGAAGGAAACTCCTCTTAGCTTAACACCCTTTCCTGAGACGTACGAACTCAGGAGTTATATGTTTGTAGAAATCAGTTGTATGATTGTGAAATGGCAAAGTGGCATTCAAAGTAAGAGATGTGCTACGTAAGAAAGGTAATTGTTACCTCAAAGCCTCACACTAGAGAATAATGTAACAGGGGATGCTTTTGAGGCTAAAGTGGGTCGCAGCCAATTAGGGTATGAAATCACCTTCAAGATGGTTAAAATTTCTACCCACTATAATGTCGAGTTTAAATTTAGTGGCATATGCTATGAGACATCTTGGATTGGTCGTAAACGGCCGGGTGATGTAATACTCGGTGTTATTTGTGTATTATATTTTCGGATAGGCTGGTCTTAATTCACATGAGGACCAACATAGGGCCTCGGGTGAATTCCTTTCGAAATGCACTGTATGGGAGGTAGTCCCATACCTCGTTATTCAGTTGGAAATCCAATATCCAATGAGTGCCATACGGACTTAGTTTTGCAAAGTACTGAAATGTGAGATGCAAGCATTTCAGCTAAGATTTATAAGTTTATTTGCAATGTTTTCAAAAGAGTATCATTAAAAATAATATTACCAAATTTCCATGTAAAATTGTTTTGGTTATCAGAGGGTAAAAACCCATTCCGTGTTTATGTGCGGCGTGGTCTTATGAGATACCTTTCGTTTTCAAACACTTGTATTTTGAGTTTCTTACACCAGTCACATGACTGATCCGGAGTTTATTTCCTTTTCCTTAAACCCTGGGTGCCCTATTTTTTCGAGAAGCCTAGTAGTCAGGTTTAGTTAGTAGAAATCTGGAAGAGATCGGAGCAGGGAGTTAGAAGATTCTTCAGTAGACTATTGCCTCCTTTTCCACCACACTTGTGTACTATTACATTCTACATTTGTAAGGACAGAGATTTATAACTATCCATGTTTAACTCTGATAAATGTGTTTAAAATTTCCACTGTTGAAATAATATATGTTATTACGTTCGTGTAAGATTCTGTTATGTCTTTCTTTTCCTTTAACCTTAACGAACAACCGGTTTGTCACAGCGCACCAAGTGCTTACGTACTGATAGTTATTATATAACGATGGAAAGAATCACTCTTCTGTTCATTAATATAACTAAGATCAAATAGAGATTATTGAAGTGACTTTGATTATAATTAAATCATTGCATTGCGTCCATCAAACAAATATAGTTGGGTCTGATTTGAAGCATTGGAAGTGAAATACTATTCAATAGAGAATTCGTCTCCTCGGTTTTATGAGGTTAGCATCACGGTCAACTATAGTCAACTCAAAGTCATAATCTCTTACTAGAGTAGTTCGGTTAATTATTATTATTGTGGAACCAAGGACTTTATGTTTGGACTATACAAGCTGAATGTGGACAATATTGAAATTTTGACCAATTCCATAAGTCCTAATGTGATATAGTTTTGAAGAAGAGAATTGGTGTAAATAATCGACGCTACTGGGGACCGCTTAATGTAGTAAAATTGGATTTCCCTAAAACTTTGTAAGTGATAATTTGGCAAAACAGTTACACCAATAGCTAAGGTGACATGTGAAAGTTAATATTCAAATTGTTCGATATTAATCGCGAATTAAATTTACACCTATGAGTCCCACGACCAAAATCTGAATACTACATGATTTAATTAAATTATAATTGTTATAAATTAATTAATATTTGTGAAATATTAATTATTAAAAAAAAATTATTTGATTTATTCTGATCGGTATTGAATATAGTGTGTATACAAAAGTTATATATGTATGTTGTGATATACGATATTGATGTACATTTGAATTAAATATAAAATGTTTAATTATTGATCGAGTTTGGAAATGGGTGTAGGCCCATAAGCCAACTAAAGATGGCTAGCCGTGATGGGGTAGGAGTGGGTGTGTTATTTTTGAAAAAGGGTTTGAATTGGTGGAGAAAGTAAAGGTAAAGGTGAGATCTAGATCTCCTTCATTTTAAGATGTGCTCTCTACAGCCTCTATAACCTTATCTTGGTCAAAAATACTAGGCCCTTCCCACTTTTCATTTTCAACCAAAATCAAATCAAATCGAATTAAACTAAAAATGTGGTGATCGCTTCGGCTAGTAGCTTTTGTGGAAGGGATTGGGTCTCATTCAAGGATGTTCTTCGATTCAACATTAAGTGTGTTACATCAAGGCCACAGTTTATTCCATCGTATGTGAATAGGTTAGAATTATATCATGAATTTATATATTTATTTGCTGTCAAATATATATGTGTATATGTACGTATTGAAAAAATGTTTTGCATATCCACATTTATATGTTTGGCTAAAAAAATTATTTCTTCCCAAAGTAATAATATCTTTAAACCAAATTTTAGATTTAATTTGAATTTGAAATTGATGCTGTATCCATTATAAATATATATAATTTATTTGATAAATTTTCATGTACATATATTTTCAATATATATGTATGTATAATAAACCAAAATAAGTATATATCTGTGTATGTTTATATATATTTTAAGTTTTAATTATAATATATTAATATATATAAATATATATTTATGTATATATTATGGATAATAAAACTGGATTCGGAAATATATATAAAATCCGTATG
Organism: Allium fistulosum; assembly: GCA_030737815.1. Classification (NCBI taxonomy): domain Eukaryota; kingdom Viridiplantae; phylum Streptophyta; class Magnoliopsida; order Asparagales; family Amaryllidaceae; genus Allium; species Allium fistulosum. The sequence goes on from CM060906.1 coordinate 77,536,684, forward strand.
GGAATTAAATTTTTAAAAAACTTTTTAGAAAACTACATAGATTTAAAATAAAAAATAAATTTTTAGGCCGAAAACAAAAAAAAATTGAATCTAGATCCGATTTTAAATTTGACTATTTCCTTAGCTATTTCAAGTAATTTATTTTGGATTGGGTTTTGTGTTTAAAAAAATATTGTTATACATAGTTATTTTAGTATATATATATACATATTTATTTGTATGTATATATAAATGTATATAAGCTAATACTGCAGCTGATGGGGAAGCTAATTTCTAGTCAAATCCTTGGGCTAAGCATTGCATTATTTAAAAGAGTATCCTATCATATAACCAAGTGTCCCGGTCTGATATTCCTCTCAATGCAAAGGCTAAGGATTATATACATGATGGTGTTGTGATCCTTCCTTACACAAAGTAATCAGGTAATAAGAAGTATGTGGAATGTAATACAGAAAAATCATTGTCATTTATCTCAGGTCGAAAGTGTTTTTTGGTCCCACAAATGTTCTGTTCATTGCATCTCCATTGTCTATAATTGTATTTCTAGAAGCTTTGATTTTCATCCTTTTGCTTGGAACAAAAGAATTTGGAACTTATAATGCGAGGAAAGTGACAATTTTTGATGTGGAAAGTTATAAGGAATGCCCTGCACACCAAGGTTGGACTAAAGCAGAAGGGAATGGATGTGGATAGTGCATGTATCTTCTGTTTTGATGAAGATGAGAGTAACTTGCATCTGCATTTCAATTGTTCTATTATGTATCCTATATGGCATTGTTTAATGGTCAGAGCCGGCAGAAACAACATAAACAGGGTAATTGTAATTGAATGGGACCTTATTTACAAAGCAACAAAGTGGAAAGATGGATCGAACTATTTGCTCCTGCTAATTCTAAAAAATTTCATTCAGGTAGTGTGGAAAGAAAGAAATGAAAGAGTATTTAATGGAAAGAGAAATTATAAAATGCAAATTTGGTGTGATATTATTCAAGCAATCAAGTATGGTATTGCTGCTAGAAGGTTTGGATATGATGTGCATATTCTAAACTGTTGGAGTTAGGGCTTTTGTTTAGTCCTTGTTTTTTTCTTTCTTTTCTTCCTTTGTTTTTGTCTTTGTTTATTTTCCTCTTGGATCATAGCATATTATGATTCTTTTTTTATTATGTTTGCAATAAACTGGTAGGGGACCTGTCAACCCCGCTAGCCTTGCTAAATAAATGTGTATATATAAGTATACTTTAAATTATATTAATTTTTAAATAATATTAGATAGTAAACGCGCATATAAGGGGCTAATGTGTTTGTAGCGGTGTAAATCCCAACACTTATATACAGGCGTATCAAACGATGTACATATTATATGTTCTACATGCACATACAAGTATATGTGTGTTCAATACACATGTATACATTATATATCATATATATTAATAAATCGAATCTTCATATTAATCAATTAAAAAGTAAATATTTTATTTAAATTTTATTCAAATTAGATCTAAACTAATTTGGATTTCATAGGCACAATAAGTTCTAAAATTATAGAATAAAAAAATAAATTCACCAATTTAACCTGTTGTGTGCTGGCCCAGTTCCAACAATGGTATCAAAGCCTAATAGCCTATGCGGTCTAAATTAGCAATATTATGGTTAACTTAATAGGCCGACCCATTTAGTAGGATGTCTAGAAAGTAATGGCTAGGTTATATTGTTGAGTAATCAAGTACCTAGCCTTACCTGGCTATTGGCTGGCCCGAAAGGTTAAGTAAACCCAAGGTTATCACCAATATAAAGGCCTAATTTGAATTTGGGGCCTGGGCTAATTTTTCATAATCAATTTCAAAACTAAACTAAAATTTAAAATGTTAAATTTAAAAAAGTAAAAATTTATAAATATTGTAAAATAATATTTAATTTTTTTGGAAATTTAATATTAGTTTCAAAAATTATTTATAATTAATTAGATTAATAAACTAATTAATTAATTAGTTAATTAATTAACACATATATTGATATATGTTACATTATCTTCAAATGTTAACGGTGATATATGCTTATATAATTTTCAAAATAAATTATAATTAATTAAAATTGTTTAATTAAATAAATTAATTAAATTCTAATCAATAAATAATATACTATATATATATATTAAAATATATGTATATAACTATAAATGTTATAGTATACAAATTCAATTTAAAATGTTCAAATGAATAAAATAAAATTAATTAAAATGCTAATTAATTAATAAATTAATTAAGATTTATTTAATAAAACTAATATGAGATTATACATAAGATTATTATATATGTTGATTAAATTATAAGATGTGATACAATAATTAATCTTATATACTATGAATCTATAATAAGAGGTGGAAAAGTAAAAAAATCCTAATTGTTAAAGAATAAATGCATACATATAGTATGTATATCGTGATTTCAGATGTGTTTGGCACTTGAATTAATAGGGTGTTACATAGGAAATACATTATTCCATAAGTTGATATCACTCAATTAAATATATTCAAGATTATGAATCTTCAATATAAACGATGTCCACTACCATTTATATATCTTAATAAATTACTTGCATACTCTCTACTTGTTGAGCAAACTCAAGCTAGAGATGTTATGTGTAGTATTATTAATATATAGACTAGACGAGGTAAAATATCTATATTTATTTATTGAGCAAAGTAAAGGTACATACACTATACTTAGACCATTGTGAAATGATGTGTATCGACCCATATTTTTCATATCGAAGGATCGTAAAATATTATTTTTAAATTCATACAAGGTTGCATGACTCTATAACTTTGGAAAATGTCAACTGATAACATTTTTCATCCACATATTTTTTATCAGACAGTTTTGACCATGGAAATTATGTAAGGCTAATAACTTTTGGTCATAATAGGATTTTGGATTTATCGTTTAAAAGTTGTGGTAGTTTGAAGTTCTTACCTATTTTAAGCAGATTAGCACCTAATTAGTGGATAATTAGCTAAGTCCATTAGCCCAATTTGAGATTATAGTTAATACAATTTCCTCATAGCCATTATTAGTCATTCCTCTTCATTTCTGATCACCTCTTAACCTTCAGTAATAAAAAATTGACCTAAATCCATCATTCATTCGAATTAATTTGCGTGATTATGTTATTTAAGTGAGATTGGCAAAGGGAAATTATAGATCTACTATTCTTGCACCTAAGGATTCGTTCATCTACTTATCTACTTTATATTTGCTTTGGGATTCATGTATTGTAGCCCAAGGTGAGTGATTTTACCTCTCTCACTATAATATACTTATGTGTGTGTATAAAATAAAAATGTCATTTTTTTATATGAATATTAAAGCTTAAATTTTTTAAAACTTAGATCAGGTATTAATAAGACCCTATAACCGGGTTTAAAAAGACAAATTGCGATTTTTGTTAATTTTACACCATTAACCCGTCACATTTGCTATAAATCAGATCTAGGAAGACATATGCTTTCAAATCATGTTCTAATTGATTGTATGTGTTGTTTGGATATTATGTGATGATATATGATGGTTGTATGAATTGTTTTGATGTGTTTGTTAGCCGTTTTGCATAATTAGAAAGATGCTTATCATTTGATGCAAAATGGCATCAAAAATATTTGAAACGTGACGTGATTGGAACATGATATCATTTGAAGTCCCAGGAGTCCCAAAATAAGTCGCAAGTAGTTTGGACTTACTTTGATTGCTCAAATTATGGTTGAAAAACTATCGTCGGTGGTGGTGAAATATGGTAGGTGGTAACCAAAATATGGTTAGCGGTGTCGTGCTTTGAATCGTAGCATGCTAAACTATGAGTTTTAAGGGCTAATGCTTTGGGTCAGCTTGGAGAACGAAGTGAAGGGGTGTTATGTACTTAGAAAATTTTGATGTTAAATATGCTCGACATTGGAAGATTTACTTCCAGTCCAAAAAAGCTTAGCTTCGAGTCACGTGAAGGGGTGCTTCGGGTTGAACTAGGGAGTGAAGTAGAGGAAAAGTATTTGGACACAGCCAAATTTGCGTGCATTTTCACATTGTCGGTACTCATCATGTCAGATCCGAGGTTTTTGAGCTGTGCTTCGAATTTTTGAGGGGATCGTTTCAGGTTTGTTTGGGAAACATGAGGTGAAGTAGGGCATCGACGCTTAGCCACTTTGGCCATGTTTTGATCTGCCTACAGGTCGATGATGACCATATATGGTCAGTGCCGACCATGTTAGAGTCCATTGAATGGAGGCGAAACTTTTGGGGAGCACAAGTGATGCCTAGGGGATCTTGTCGCATCTTCCCATTCATTTGTTTAGTGTTAGATTTTGACAATTGTGGCGCAATGAGGAATGATGATAAATGGCGAGGAGAAGATTTGGCACTTCGACATGATGACTTCGGCAGTGTGATGAGATGACTCTATGACATGAGATGAAAGAATAGAGATGTTCCAAACATCGACAATGAGAGGCATCTGATCGAGTACTTCTAGTGGTAAGTAAATGCTTGGGACTAAGGTAATCCAAGGAGGCATGTTCGATAAGATGAAGCAATATAGTGGAGCATGGGATATTCTAGATTGAGTCGTGTGCTGGAGGGATCATTGATAACTCTGGATGTGTTATGCGTTCCATGGGGCAAGAGTATATGAGGATGCTTACCTATGTACCATGGACTATAGGATGGTCTAGCCTGTCTTAGAAGGGATATGCATATGGGATAGGTATGCAAACGAACACCAAATCTAATTACAACACGGGGTATTGCTGGCCTAGGAAGTCGTCGGATGAGTTATCATGTATCCAAGGGACTTAAGTGGTGGTCAAGATGAAGCGGGGCTTCGATGATGATCGTGGACGCAAGACTTTGGGAAAGTCATGTCATGCATGACTTTGGGAAGTCATAGTGGAGTAGGGCTTCTATAATGATCATAGAAGTGAGGCTTTGGAAAAGTCATGCGATGTAAGATCTTGGTGATGATCATGGTGATACATGGTGACGTGAGATCTTGGTGATAGACGTAGTGATATGAAACCTAAACGATGGTTTACGTTGTCATTGTACGTTATATTATGTTCGTCTGATTGCTATGATTGGTATGATTGCTGTGTGGCATATCGATGTCATGTGATGTAAGTATGCTTGAGATAGGTACCCCGATGCTCATAATATACTTAGTGTAGTAAGCCTACATGACAATAACAGTAGTGTAGTGTAACATTCCCCTACTTGGAGGCCCAAAACTAACGGTTACGGATGCTGCAGTCATCCATAGTTATTAATCCTCGGCGACCAAATACAGCGGTGTTAGATTCATTGATAAACAGAAACACATGAATATGGAAAAAATTTAAACTTCAAACAAAATCACATTTCATTTCAAAATATTTCCAATTCATTACATAATCCCATATTCGCAAATCACGTTCATAGAAAATATATTTATTACAACATACGACAAGAGTGACATATGAAGATGCCCCCTTGGATGATCAGAGTATATACATGCAATATAACAACTTTGTCATTACAAATAATATAGCGGAATCAAAGTAAAAGAGAACTCCAAATAGCTATCATGCCTCCTGCACGTCTCCGAAAACTTATTCGTCTTAAGAGGTACCTAAAAAGCTCAACTCTCAAACTACCCAAAATCAATTGAGTACCCGAGAGTTTAAGGGGAAAACATAAACTTCGAGTCAGACATAAAGCCTGGTATGAATAATAATCTACCATCTCAAATCATTAGCCGCTTAGCAGAACGGGTTTTCCCCTCACGAATATCCTAAAACCTTTATAAAACCATATACTGCGCTCCTGCATCCACAATGGTTAAAACAATTTAAAACAGTATAATATGATGATAAGAAAAGCAAATGAATCAATTCAAGATTACCCATCCCCATTCATTCTATCTGTCTCAATTATGGTTTCTTGGATTACAATTAACCTATTAGTTTTCATGGGCTGACTAATAAACGGTAAAACCTTTAAGTACTCCCTGTCCAATTACATAGTTTTCATGGGTACTCTTATCCTAGTTTTCATGGGTTGACTAGGAACCTATTGGTGGCCCCAAATATTCTTTCTTCTTACCCTAGTTTTCATGGGGTGACTAGGAACCTATTGACATCTGCCAATATCTTAATCCGGATATAGTTTTCATGGGCTAACTACTAACCTACTAGCCCCTGCCAGTATCAAATCATGGTTTTCATGGGCTTACTATGAACCTGTCTTTCTGACATCTTCCTGTATACATAGTTTTCATAGGCTAACTATGAACCTATTGGTCCCTGCCAATACCTTATCCTATACACAGTTTCCATGGGCTTACTGAGAACCTATTAACCCTACCAATATCTTTCTTTTATTTTTTATTTTTTTAACATCCTATATTTTGGTCTTCTTGACCTCCTGGATGCAATTCTACTCATTCAGGAGTTTAATCAATTTATATTCACTACTGGGTTAACCTAGCTGGTTCTTCTACCCTTTACTCCCAAATTGCAGTTATGGGTCCATTATAAAGTGAATATATTTATATTTGAAGAAGCAAACATAACAACATAGCAATACCAATCCTGTGGGTTTAATATAAAACATGGTTAACCCCTTTAACCTATTATTTTATCAAAGAAAGCTTCTTCTCAAAACCATTATAAAAACTACTTTAATTTAGCGATGGGTTTTTCGTTTTAAAAAAATAGAGTTTGGTTTACAAAATCTTTCGACACTTTTGAAACCTAACTTTCGACTTCATAGGTTGACCTCTTTTGAAAGCATTAAATTCTATCTTCAAAACATTAGGCTCATGCCTTTTAATACTTTAAAATCTTCCTTTCGAAATCTTTCGATTATGTTAAAGTATTAACATTTAACTTTAAAAACATAGCTTCGAAACCAGTTGAAAGTACCCCTTTCGACACCATTGGAAGTAACCTTTCCAAAATCATTGAAAGTCCCCCTTTCGAAAGCATTGGGTTTATACTTAAAACATTATTTGGGTCAAAGTGGATATAGGCAAAAGCATCCCTTTCGAAACCATACTTTACCATTTATAAAAACAGTGGGGAAAACATGATGGCGTCGGCACCATCTCTTTCGAAAGCATAAATCATCTGGGTAAAATAATGGAAGGTTGGCGTCAAAACACCTTTGAAACCATTGTCTTCGAAACCCCTAACCCCTTTCGAAATCTACAATAAGTGGCTTAAACTTATAAAACAAAGTACCTTTCGATAGCATTGATATCTTCAATACCATCGAAAGGCTAAAGAACGGCAGCAGGGCTTCGACTAGGTCGGAACCCCTTCTTTCAAAACATTCTTTCATAACCCATTCGAAAGCAAACTTATGTTATGGCAACCCTTTTGAAACCTTTTAAAATCTCTTTCGAAACCATATGCTTCGACTCCGTCGAAGACTAAAAAAAGCAAAGGCAGGCGCTTTTCTTTTAAAAACAAACCAAGGTTTCGACTCCTTCGAAAGCCATGCTTTCGACACTTAACCTTTCGCATGTCTCCAATCCACTGCGTACCATCATCGTGATACCTTGTGTATTGGTTTCGGCATTGTAGGTTTCAAATAGGTTGAAGGCGGAGCTTTTGTGTCAAAAGGAACTACCCAAAGTAGGCGGAACCCTCTTTTCTGAGTAAACCTGGGTTAATACTACTTAAAGCAAACTTTTCTCTTACTAACCTGCCTTGTGTCAACACCAGATTGGTTGCCTTAACTTTTTCAAATTCTTTACCCAAAATAACTGCCGCTAATTTCAGATCTAAACCATGGTTAAGTTAATCAAATAAGCCCTTCCCTTAAGCAAAACCAATTTTGCAAAGAAGTCTCTCTTCTAAAATAATTTATTTTGCACAGAAAATCACTTTGGAAAAATCCTTAAAAATTCCAAAAATTCACTTTAATCATGTTATCTAACATATCAAAATTCCAGACCCAAATTCTCAATATATTTTCCAAATAAATTTATAAACCCAAATAACCATATTTTCCTTTGAAAATTCATAATTCCCCACGGCTTGTAAAATTATAAAAATTGAAACCCAACTCCAAAATCATGTTTCTTATAACATAAAATTTTCCCATGGCATTTAAACATCAATAAATCTCGGTTTTGCCCTAAAACCGTGCATAACCTCTTTTAAACAATCTTGTTTAAACCATATAAATTATAAATCAAGCATATCATCATCCAATATATCATAAAAACGAATTTACCCTTAAATCCAAAAATATATGATTCAAAACAAAGTTGAGATGGAATTATTGTTCACCTTGATTTAGATAAGGAGATTGGATTGAGATTGGTTTCCCCAAAGCTTGATTCTCTAGCTTTTAATTTGAATTCTTCTTGTTAATGGTTGGCCTCTCTATTGCATTTAGTTTTCAAAATGAGGTGAATGAGAAGTAAAATGGTAGGAATGAAAAAATATAAGGGTAAGGGTTATGGGCAGAAAATCTCCTAATATACCCTTATGTAATTTGATTAACCCAAAACCATTCTTTAGCCCATTAATATTATATTAGGCTCGGCCTTAATTAAATTAATTCAAGTCTCAATCCTCTTATCACTTAACATTTATATTATTCTATTTAATTTATCCAATTAAATCTCTTGAATAATGTTACCAAAAATAAGGGGTGTTACAGGCTCCCCTCCTTAAAGAATTTCATCCTCGAAATTCAGTAAGGACTAAATACTAAACATAGCAATCATCTATAATGACTCCTAACAACCAGACTAATCTACCTGACTAGAAACTATCTATATAAATCTAATATAGACATACCCTCAAAGCAGATCAGTATAAGTATCTCGAATCCTGTCCTCTGTCTCCCAAGTACAGTCCTTCTCGTTGTTGATCCACTGAACTTTCACCAACTTAACTGTCTTGTTCCTCAATCTTTTCTCATCTCTCGCTACAACCCGAACTGGTTGTCTAACAAAAGTCAAATTAGGCTCTATTACTAGATGTTCCAACCCTGTCGGAGGAATAGTAGCCTCTAGATCATGCACATACTTGTGAAGATGAGACGCATGAAATACATTATGGAAACTTTCCATACTGTTCGGAAACTCTACTCTACATGCTAGCTTTCCAATCCTTTCTATAATCTGGAATGGATCAACATATCTCAGGGCCAGTTTCCCTGACTTCCCAAATAGTACCACACCCTTCATCGGTGATAGCTTAATGAAAACCCTGTCTCCCACTAAGAACTCTAGGTCTTTACACCTCTTATCTGCGTAACTCTTCTGTCTAGATTGAGCTTCCTTTGTCTGTTCTCGGATTAACTCAATCTTTTCTGACGCCTCCCTAACCAAATCTGGACCTAAGACTAATCATTCTCCAGTCTCTAACCAACATACAAGGGATTTTCATGGCCTTCTATACAAAGCTTCAAAAGGCGTCATTCCTATACTAGTCTAATAACTATTGTTATAGGAAAACTCAACCAAATATAGGTGATCCTCCCAAAATCCACCAAAGTCCAACAAACAAGCTCTCAACAAATCCTCGTGTACCTTATTGACTCTCTCTGTCTGCCCATCCATCTGTGGGTGATATGCGGTACTCATCTTGAGCTTAGTGTCTAACACATCCTGCAGGCTCTTTCAGAATTCGCTAGTAAATAAAGCATCTATGTCGCTGACTATGCTACTAGGAACACCATGAAGTCTAACTATGTTCTTCATGAACAACTTCGCCAAAACAGATGTCGTCCTGATCGACTTTACCGGAATGAAATGGGCACTCTTGGTCAACCCATCCATAATAATCCATATACTCTCATTTCCTCTTCTTGACCTTGGCAACCCATCTATAAAATCCAAGGATATCGAATCCCATTTCCAATTTATTTTGCATAGCAAATCACTTTGGAAAAATCCCTAAAAATTCCAGAAATTAACTTTAATAATGTTATCTAACATATCAATATTCGAGACCCAAATTCTTAATATATTTTCCAAAATAAATTTATAAACCCAAATAACCATATTTTCCTTTGAAAATTCATAAGTAATTCCCTACGGCTTGGAAAATTATAAAAATTGAAACCCTACTCCAAAATCATGTTTCTCATAACATAAATTTTCCCATGGCATTTAAACATCATTAAATCTCTATTTTTTCCTAAAACCGTGCATAACCTCTTTGAAACAATCTTGTTTAAACCATATAAATTATAAATCAAGCATATCATCATCCAATATATCATAAAAACAAATTTACCCTTAAATCTGAAAATATATGATTCAAAACAAAGTAGAGATGGAATTATTATTCACCTTGATTTAGATAAGGAGATTGGATTGAGATTGATTTCCCATAAGCTTGATTCTCTAGCTTTTAATTTGAATTCTTCTTGTTAATGACCGGTCTCTCTCTTGCGTTTAGTTTTTAAAATGACATGAATGAGAAGTAAAATGGTAGGAATGAAAATATATAAGGGTAAGGGTTATGGGCGGCAAATCTCCTAATATACCCTTATGTAATTTGATTAACCTAAAACCATTCTTTAGCCCATTAATTATTATATTAGGCTTGCCTTAATTAAATTAATTCAAGTCTCAATCCCCTTATCACTTAACATTTACATTATTCTAATTAATTTATCTAATTAAATCTCCTGAATAATGTTATCAAAAATTAGAGGTGTTACATGTAGCATGTATAGTGTTATGTGCTAACTCTTTAGATGTAGAGACAAGTCAAGTATGATTGTCCATACCCTATGTCCTATAATATATCAGTTTTCGTAGCATATTGAGATTTTTATCACTCACACCATACTCTTGTCTGACTCGAGGTTTTATTTTTGACTTCTTATTTTCTCGAGTACTCTTAAATGAGTAGACTAGATAACAGGTTTGAGATTAGTGCATGGAGCTGTTCAGAGGACGAGCATGATGTTGATGCTATTATATTTACTACTAGGGTTTGTTGTTTATTCCATTGAGTGGCAGTTTAGAGCTTTATCAACGCTTTACTTTATTTAGAGATAGTTTCCTTTGAGTTTATTTCAATGATGTACAAACTCTATTCAATTTGCCTTGTATGACTACTATGAACCTCATGCTCTGATATTTGTTATAGTTTATTTAGTAATACTTATTTGTCTTGCATGTTTTATAACTATATTTATATTATATTTTTTGGATGCGCTATGAGATATACAACAGGTTATGGTTAGAGTTTTAGTTATCTCACCCTTAACAATCATCCTACTTTGGTTAGGTACCATTACAACTTACTCTATAAGTGTATTGGATGGTAGAGGCGTAAGATGGTCATCATACATGGTATTAGAGCTTAGGTTGAGTGATTGACCTAAGTTGGTACATGGATCCATTAGAGATAAGGTAATTGGAACATCTTAGAATGGATCAAACGATATACGAGAAAGCATGCTTGTTATATACTTTGGTTTCAAAGCTATATATTAGTGGCACATATAGTAAATAAGTCACATTGCATACTTAAACACTATAGATGCAGTTTTCCTTTATGAGAGACTAACCATTCTTATTACAGAGTTTAAGAATGAGCCAACATATAAAGAACATTGCTAGGAATTCTATGTCGGGAGTAGAAGAAAAGGCAGCGGGTTTGGGGGTAGCTAACCCCAATATGTAGGCCATGTTCACAAAGATGATGAGGAACATGTTGCCGAACACCTAAGATGTTGTTCCAGTTGCAGCTAGTGATGGTGCTCTAGGACAAGCGCCAAGAGCGGACTTTGCTAAGTTAAACAAGGACTATTCTAGCCTTGGAGGCAAACCGTTCCATGAAACGAAATCGGCTATGGAAGTGCAGGATTGGTTGGAGACCTACAAGCATATCTTTAAAGACTTAGAGCTGGAAGATGCAATGAAGAGGAAGTTAGCCTCAAGGCAACTTCAAGATCACATCATAGGATGGTGAATGCTGTTAAGATTGTTATTTCTGAATATCTATTCACTTAGGAGCAATTTAAGTCCAAATTCGAGGAGAAGTTCATACCAGATGCCTAGAATTTGGTATTGTCTAAAAAAAATCAGAGTTGAAACGGGAAGAGAACCATTTAGAAATACATAGTTGAGTTCGAAATTTGGTTTGTCCTTTATCGATACTTCATTGAAGAAGAATGAAAAGTTTATAGTTGCCCTGAATGAATATTCAGGAGAAAGGATAATTGGTCATATTAATGAGACCTCAAAAGGACTTGAGGCATGAGAGTACGTACTCAAAACACAAAGCTAAAGTTGATGTTTCAAAAGAAGAGCCAAAGCCGCAAGTGGGTGGCGGAGGCAAGAGGAAATTAAATTACAAGGGAAAGAAGTAATCTTAAGAAGAGGATAACCAGAAGAAAAGCAAGTGGGAGCTAAAGTGCTTTAATTACAATAAGATGGGTTATCTTAGCAAGGACTGCATGTCCTCGAGGAATGGGGAGAGGAAGTGCTTCGTCTGTGATAAGACTGGGAACATAAAGAATGCAACTGCTTATGCATTGGATGTCGCTCCTACTTCGTCGGCTGCTCCACCGACGAAGAAGAAAGGAAAGGGTATTCTCATATGAGGTATTCCTTTTATTTATGCTATACCTATGCATATTTTTATTTGATATCGATACATTAGACCCTTCATATATCTTGTGACTTAGTGAGTAAGTTAGAATAGGCAGACCTTTAGTTGTTTCAAACTTGGTGATGATTTAACCGACTTAGCGACAGTTTGTTGAGACATAATGCGTCGAGTCATGGATGCTTAATTGCTTGTGATTGCTCTGTTTGTGTTTTAAGGGGTTCGGTACCACTTGTGATGGAATGGCCAATGGGATATGGAGCTGTAGAAAAATGGTGAGGTGCAGTAGATGATGAACAAGGCATAGGGAGGGTAAATTATAGTTAGCTTAGTGTATTCGCTTGGGATCCCACATGAAGAGTTGTCATCATTTCTCGTAGTGAGGGAACATCCGGTGGTAGTCGGACGATCGATATACAAAGAGATGAAGTTTGTATCGACCCAATGACCAATGTTATATCTTTGAGAAAGATGGTACTCGAAGAGTTGGAGGTGCAAGAGAGTATCCCATAGAAGAGGTTAGTTTATGATATATCCGGATGAGGAGTGCTTGTAATATTCATATGGCGAGCGAATGATTCTTGGAGATGGTGAGGAATGCAGGGAGCTTGAGAAGCTTATGCTGGTATTCATATATGTTTGACGGCCAAATCTCTATCAGATTAGAGAATAGTCGATCAAATTTAAATTAAATAACCGCAAGTGCACGACGTATAATTTTAATATGTGGCGAGTACGGGTCGATCCACATGGAATTTTTTAGATTTTAAAATTTCTATTATTCAATCAAATTAAACTAAGAATTTGAAGTTTTTTGAAGCTAAAAATTTCTAGAAAGTAACAAAACATAAAGTGGATAAAAATATGAGATTAGAAGGCAATTTAGAGATAAATCCACTCTCTTGATCGCATAAATCAACACAACATGATATTATGACCATTTTTTGTCATTGGTGAATTTAATTGATGTGTTATCATAAGTATGGAATATTTGTGCTATTAATTAGCCTAATATAAACCATCAAACTATAACACACTCATTAAACCACTTCTTAGCTCTCATGAAAATTGCAATGAAATTGAAAATAAAATCTATTTTAAGCATGGCCTATTAACTATTGATTAGAAATATAGACCATCAAATTTTGATCTAAATCCACTTCCATTACCGAAATCAATTAATTAGATGATGATGTAAATTGTGTTTATTTGAGTAAGAATAGCCTATATGTGATTAACATCATAGATTATCAAATTCATTAATAAACTTACATCAACATGCAACTTCCATTCAGCAAAAAAAGAGAACATAAGTTATCAAAATGTTGAATCTACATGATAAGAGAGCTTCATTACTCCTAAATTGAAGGGGTTTAGCCTCTCATATTTGTTATCACTTCAACAAATGTACATTGCGACATGAAACAAAAACAAGAAGAAAATGCAAGCTAATTAAAAAGAGAGCTAATTAAAATAAAATAAAAGCTAATCTACTTGCATAAGAAATATAACTACGCTACTAACATAAGAGGAAAGAGAGCATGTAAATAGAAAAGAGCATGAATAAAAATTTGCATATAAGAAAATTACATGAAAGAAGAAAATGGATAAGTAGCCATGAAAAAGAAAGAGAGCTTATGTTTAATTTTTGAGCCTCAAACTAAACTAACTAAATGGAGGCTAAGGAGGCTAAGAGATCATTACATGAAACATAAGGGTTATTTATACAAGTCTGGAACCCTAATCAATATTTTTAGGAAATACCCAAACTACCCCTCTAGGAAGTGTGGCCACCAAGTTATCATTAGCATGAGATAATCATCCATTTAAATGTACATGAAACTTTAAGCTTCATTAGCATGTGCATTAGCTCCTAAGTAGGTGATTATGGTAAGTGGGTAGGTGGGATCCTCCATGATTCATGAAATGAATTATTTCCATCTTCATTCCTTTGTATCCTCTTGTGCATGCATATTTTCCATGAAGCCTCTTGTAATTTGATTTCAAATTCCTACAAAATAACATAAAAATTTCCAAGTAAATTTCCTCAAATTAATATATGCACAAAAATGACCATTTTGCCCCTATATGAAGATGAATAAATGATGATTTAAAAATAATTTGAATTTTGGTTTAAATATGTTAAAACACCTTATATGCTCATTATTTAATTAAATTAGATTAAATATGGAAGTAAAAATATGCATATTTACGTGCACATCAAATAACCCCACACTTATCTTTTTATTCATCCTCGAATAAACTGAAACTAAGATTTGCATTGAGCGTATACAACAAGCCATTAAACCTCTAGGTGTCCCTAGTAGGATGAGTGTCATTTCGTAAGGGTTTTCAGTGGATACTACCCACAAAATCCAAATGCAAAATAAAAAATTCCTAAATGCAAGATTTATTTACAAAGATATGGATGCAAGTTTTTGAAAATATTTACAAATGAAGGATTTACTTTTAAATTGACACGAATAAGTTAAATATAAGTTTTGATCATCATAATGAAATTTTAGTCATTTTACTTGTCAAAATTTCCAACAATAATTAAGTTATCATAACAAATAGACTCTAGTTGGCTAGTTGTTTCGGTTGATATCATAGTGCAACTATGAAATGGATCCTTAGTTGATTATCAAAGTTTGCAAAGTGGTATTTCTATTTCTTTTGAATAACAAATCGAATCAAATAAGTTAAAATAGTCCTTGAACTTCAATTGCTTACTCTCTCTTTATTTTTGAAAATTTTATTGATATTAACAATATTTGCATATGCCTAACTCAGAAAACTAAGGCCAGATATATCACCCATGCACTGCCTTTCGGGCTTACGTGAGGGGAATACAGAGCGTGGCGAGTGAACGCACAAGTGTGAACAACTATCAACTGTAGGTATTATTAATGAAAGAATTTTTATATACATACACCATACTCAGATAAACTGAGGCTAGATATACCGATCGCACTGCCTTTCGGGCTTACGTGAGAAGGGTACAGAGCATGGCAAGTGAACATACTTGTGTGTGTACACATGACTCTAGGTGTTAAAAATATGTACATATATACAAATATTTTTTTTGTTTTTTTTTATATATATATATTGAAGAGATATTTTTGCAAAATTATCTTAGCACCATTTAACTTAGCAGATCAAAAATGTAATATTTTTACTTTAAATCTACCATTTTTTTAAACAAAGATTTTCAATTAGGATATACTTCATAATTATCACCTATGAATCTTTCTATATACTATTTAAACCATAGTTACTTGTAATCAAACTTTATTTTTATTTTTGTTGAGACAAATAAATTTTCAAAAATTTCAATTTAATAACCAAAATCTTATACTTATCATATAATGTTTCTTTAAAAATAAATCAAAATGCTTTAAAAAATTGTTTTTTAGGAAACTTTTTTTGTTTTTTTAAAATTTTTAAATTTTTTGAGTTTTGGTAAGAAAATGAAAAAATAAAAAAGAAGATGAGGCTCCCCGCACGCTTGATTTTGACTGTGTCCCCACAGTCAACCCAAGTGAATGGAGAAACATAAAAATAAAATAAAATTATGACCTATATTTACAAGAAACAGTTATTATTTACACAACGTCAGAAAGTAGATCGTCAAAGAGTAAATGAAACGGTCTTCCAAAGACCAATTCATTCGTCTCGTCAAGTATGAGAGACACAGCTTAAGCGCAGAAAACAAAACCATAAAAGATTTCGAAATTGAATGTTATTTGGAAAAACGAATGTCGTTTTATTAAAATCGTATGAGTTATTTTATTTTCAATGATTTTTGGGGTTGATAAAACAGTTGATTGAAGTTCAAGTTTATTTTCACCAAATTGAAATTCAAGCTCATCATTGACAAATTCTTCAAAATTATTGATTTAAAAATCAATATGGTGATCTAAATCTTCCCCATTAGAATTTAACAACTCATTTTCGAAAAGTCCGAAGAATTCGTATTCATTAAATTCGTCTTCCTTTGTTGGATTATCAACAACTCCATTGCATGTATCAATTTCAAAATCCAAAGTCGTTGTATTCAAACTTTCAAAATCGGGAAAAGGAAGATCAAATTTAAAATCGAGTTTCTTTCCCTCAAAATAATTGAAATCCAACTCAATTACCGTATTTTCAACAACTTCATTAAGATTGTCTTTTTCAGTTTCAAAAGTTGTTATTTGAAAATCGTCAATTTTGGTAAAAGATGGATTATTGTTTGACTCGTCAAAAGTTGGGATTTGATTTTGTTTCTCATGTTTTTTCATATATGTTTCAAACAACAAATTCGTGTAATCATTCTAAATTTCGTTCATTTGCTCAACAAAATCCAATTTATAATTATTAACTTGATAATTTTCAGTTTGCACTTGTTGATAATGAAAATTATCAATCGCATCATAGTCGAGTTTATTTCCATTGCCAAGATTATTTGAAAAGTTGTTTCCATTTTTGTTTCGATTTTGAAATTCATTTTGAAGTTCGAAATTGAATTGGCATGGGTTATACTCGAAATCATTTGAATTTTGAAGTGAATTCAAATTTTAAAAACTTTGACTTGAATCATTGCATATGTTATCCCGTCTTTTGGCAAGGCCGTGACACCAAGAACTCGACTAGAAACCAAAGACAGTTCGTCTAGAAAATCGGTTATACGCAGGCTCACTATGGATATCGACGAATCAGACCGAAACTTCGTAGGCTTGGGCGCGCGGGCCTGGTCACGTGCCAGAAGGAGCCTCCCGAGATCTGAGCGAAATATCAGCCTCATACACCTATAAATAGAGCCCCAGGGCATACAGAAAAGGGGCTTCTTCTTCTTTGAATTCTTCAATGCCCAGACTCTGCCGGATCCAGATCTAAACTCCCTTGCTGCTGCCAATAACAAAATTCACTACTGCAAATCTTAATTATCTGCCGTAGTTCATTGAATTCACTTGTAATCTTCAAAGAAAGATCAATAAAGCTATCAACTTCTTAGTGGATGTAGGCGACACGCCGAACCACTCTAAATTCTTGTGTCTCCTTGCATTTTAATTAGTTTCATATCTGAGATTTGGAGTTTTTGTTAGATAATCCTCTTTTTACATTTAATTTCTTCACTTTATCTCTTCAAAAACTTTCGAAGAGTGTTGTGCCCAATTTTGGTACAAACACTTTGGTGCTTTCACTTAGAAAACCCAATTTTTCTCCTGCTCTTTGGATCTCCTATCTATATCGGATTGCATAAATCCAAGAAGAAGATCCAGATCTAGAACTTTGAAGCCCTTCCATTCTATTTAGATTTGCATCAGATCTAGGAAAGGACTTTCACCAATTCACCATGGTAAGTACACGGACTACTTCTACATCTGCTGATCAGGGAGGATGGGACAAGCAGAATCCCGCGCAATTGCCTCCATCGAACCAAGATGCCGCCGGACCTTCAGATCCAACAGGCCTGGTTACCAGACAAGAGTTTCAGATGATGTTCCAAGAAATAACCCGGAGTCGACAACAGCTAACTGAACAACTACGCGCTAACGCAGAGTTGACCAACCAGTTAAATCGCAAAGGCACAGAAGATCCAGAAGAGACCAAGGTTCTTATTCTTCCACAGAGAGTTTAGCCTCATCTGACAGTCATCACCGATCCACGCGCCCACGGTTGGATGTAAGCTACACCCAGGCCACATGGCACCAGCCTGCTTTGGATCTCGGACAAGCCATCACGTCAAAGTCAAAAACGGACTGGTACACGACAATCCCTCACTTAACTCCCAGTTCCCAGAGTGCGAACAGGAGTATTAAAAATACGTCTATGAAGAGGGTGGATCCATCCGCCTAACGACTTCGTCCGTATCTGAACCAAGTTCGAGGAGTGTGGACCCGTCCATCTAACGACCTCACTTGTTAACTCAGGGTGGATGTGATCCGACCATCCATGATCCTGATACAACTCCGAACTCCCAAAGTGCGAGTCGGAGTATAAACATCAACTTCGGATTCCCAGAATGCGAAACGGAGTATAAACAACAACTCCAAACTCCCAGAGTGCGAGTCGGAGTATAAACGTCAACTCCGAACTCCCAAAGTGCGAGTCGGAGTATAAACATCAACTCTGGATTCCCAGAGTGCGAAACGGAGTATAAACGACAACTCTGGACTCCCAGAGTGCGAGTCGGAGTATAAACATCAACTACGGATTCCCAAAGTGCGAAACGAAGTATAAATGACAACTCCAGACTCCCAGAGTGCGAGTCGGAGCATAAACATCAACTCCGGATTCCCAGAATGCGAAACGGAGTATAAAGAACAACTCCGAATTCCCAGAGCGCGAGTCGGAGTTTAAACATCAACTTCGAAATCCCAGAGTACGAGTCGGAGTATAAACATCAACTCCGGATTCCCAGAATGCAAAACGCATTATAAAAAACAACTCCAAACTCCCAGAGTGCGAGTCAGAGTATAAAAATCAATTCCGAACTCCCAGAGTGTGAGTCGGAGTATAAACATCAACTCCGGATTCCCAGAGTGCGAAACGGAGTATAAACGACAACTCCGAACTCCCAGAGTGCGAGTCGGAGTATAAACATGAACTCCAGATTCCTAGAGTGCGACACGGAGTATAAACAACAACTCCGAACTCCTAGAGTGCGAGTCGGAGTATAAACATCGACTCTGGATTCCCCAGAGTGCGACACGGAGTATAAACGTCAACTTCAAGTTCCCAGAGCGTGAATCGAAGTACAAATATCAACTCCGAACTCCCAGAGTGCGAGTCAGAGTACAAATGTCGATTCCAAGTCCCCAGAGCGTGGACGTATGATTTAAACTAAAGTCGGCGTGACCAACCACCAACAAACAAATGAGGATCCCTGGAGTGCGGATATGATCATCGACAATCGGACAAGCGTGAATAAACCGCCTAACCTCCGCTTGTCTCAAACATCCATTCAGTGGCACTAGACTCAACATGTTATAAGTGAGAAGCAATCGCTGACCGATGTTCCACAACTCATCCCCGAGACTGGGTGGCAGGATTTAAGCATCAACCATTGACTGAAGCGATGCAACGTCAAAATTCAACTCGCTTCCCGGTCGCAAACCATGTCCACAGTTTCCGAACTTGGCGAACAAAAACAAACTTTATTCGAAAGCTGAAACTTCACAAGCACACTTCAGATATTGAAACACTTAGGCAAATACACAAAGACAGAAAAGAAGTCAAAAAAGAGAAGTTTCATTTCTATTATTTATAAAAGAAGTTCGTGTACAAGTTTGTTCCAAAAAATTCCTACTAGCAGGGGCCGAACCCGCATCTATACACGGCCAACAAAATGAAAGTCAGAATTACACCAAGGAAGCATGTCTAATCTTTCTTCTTCCACGGCTTCCTTTTTGGTGTGGGTCCACTGGAGCCACCACTATCCTTCCTCTTTGAGCCTTTGCCTTTCGGTGGCTGATCTCCAGGTAGGAGCATTATCTCAACATCTTCCTCCGAGCTCGTATGAATAGGAATGCTTCCTGCGGGCGGAGTCGGAGGAACAAGATCAAGTGCAGAAGGTGGAATAGGTATGCTGGCGATGAAAACCGTGCCACCAGGAGATATCATTCTGAGCGGGGCTGGATCGGGCACCGCCATCCCACCTCGGAGACTGCCACCGTGAGCCGCTGCTACCATTTCAGCGTCGATTTGTGAAAACATCTCCTCTTTAGTAACCGCTCGAGCCTCGCTAGGGGCATCGGTGGTTGGCATTGTAGAACTAGTAGTAGGAGCACCTCCACCCATGACGAATGGCAGGTCAGCTAAAGGATCGCCATGACGGCGAAAGAGTTCTTCCATCAACTGCTCATCAAATACAAGTGTGCTTCCCTGTGCATCGTCGAGTGGGGCAGTTGTAGTTACGGTGATCGCTTCGGTCACGATAGCCTCCTTCGTCTGATATGATTCTTGAGTAGCAGGAGGCATGGCCGGTGCAGCATCGATCACTGGACAAAGAATAAGAGAACTGTTAGAACTTAACTCGAGCGAAGATTTCGACTTAAGAAAGATATGTGGAATGTTTAGAATACCTTTCTCAGTTTGACTCGTAAGCGGTAGAGTGGTTTCAGTAACTTGTGCTGCAGTCGGAGACATCTACGGCTGATCCGGATTGTAGGCAGGAACAGCTTGGGGATCGACCACAGACGAGGATTCGGGCTGGGTTGACGCTGGAACTTCAAGACTCGCCTCATGATGTTCAACCCCCTAACCCTCTCATACTTCGAAGTGTTGGGCGCCGAGTCTTTCCTTTTCATGTAGAATCATTGACTCGTGAAGAATCTTCCTTTCATCTTCATTCAGAATGCGATTCTCGAGTTCAAATTCATCCACAGACTCACCCAGATGCGCCTCCTTCTCTTCCTTAACCAGTCGGCCCCAAGCGTTGTAAAGATGCGCTGGATAATCATCGAGCCAGGCTAGACCCCTGTGCCTCAGCATGTTAGCGTTGTAAACAACGAGAAGGTCTTCGATGTCAGCCTCTAGCCTGGACTCGGCCGACTTCACTTTCTCCTCGACCTCAGTCTCCACCTTGTGGACTTTAGCCACAGCTGCATCCCGCTCACCCCTAAGCAGAACAGTTTATTCGCACGCCTCCTGGGCTGCGTTGTTTGCGTCATCCCTTTCCTTGGCCATGTTAGAAAATTTAGCCTTGAGCTCGTTAAGTTCCTTGACCGCCGCATCCCTCTCGGCGGTAACTGTGGTATTCCGATGGCCCATCTCCTCCACCAAGGCGACATGTGTCTGCCTCAACCTCTCCATGGCCACATTCGCTTCATTAGCTTTTTTGGTGGCCTCGATTTCAGATTTCCGAGAAGACTCGGCCTCAGCAGTGAGCACTTGAATGATCTGATCCCTTTGAGCGAGTTCGGTCTCCATTTTCTCAAGCGCTTTGGCTCGCTCAAAGGCCACCTTAGAAGCTTTCTCTGCGGTCTTTACCTACTTTCTGTACTGGGTGTAGATGTCATGAACGTAATCATGCATCGTGCTTTCCACCCCTGATGGAATTCTTTTTAAGTGTGGTGGGAAGACATAGCCATCGAAGCAAATGTTCAGAAAATCCTTCCTCATCTGAGCCAATTTAATAGCCCCTTCTCTTGTGGGCTTAGCGGGGACCTGCTCTGTAATTATGGAGGCCGTGGTCTCAACTCTCTGGAGATGAGTTTCGGATCGAGAAGTATGAGAAGATGGCCTGTGGCGAGGAGGCTCTGGCGGGTGCGGAACAATAACGGGAGGTGGAGATGGAAGTCTAAGAGGAGGAGAGCGTGATCTAGACCGATGTCTATATTCTTTATCCATATCACGCCCATACCTATCTTGGTTAGAATACTCGCGATCGCGATCTCTATCTGTGTCCCTCCTGCGGGAATCATAATAGGAAGAAGCCTTTCGGGCCGGGCGGAGATTCCCGAGTATCGATCCTTTCCCAGACATGGTACCTGAAAATGAGAAACGAAGGAAGAGTTAGTGATTTCTTAGGTTGGACGATTTATAGTTATGAATCATGTAGTGCAGTGGAGTGTATGCATGTGCAACCTCCCGACCAACCGGAAATGTCGGCCGCACTCATAGCAAGCGACCCGCTCAGTTCAAGAGAATTATCAAGGTCCTTCATCCCGGCGTCATGTTGAGACGACACATAATCCGGAATCGGAATATCAGCAAGCCCTTCAAAAGGATTCTCTACTGGTGAGGGAGGAGCCTCCGAAATTCTAATCCCCGGGACGGGCAAGGACATGACCACGGATTTAAATCTCTCGGATTTAGAACGCTTGTGAGCAACAACCTTGCCTTTTCTCTTTCCTCCTGAATCCTGGACATCGGAAGA
This sequence comes from Allium fistulosum, assembly GCA_030737815.1. Lineage (NCBI taxonomy): Eukaryota > Viridiplantae > Streptophyta > Magnoliopsida > Asparagales > Amaryllidaceae > Allium > Allium fistulosum. The sequence goes on from CM060906.1 coordinate 77,559,159, forward strand.
AGGCCCAGCTTGGATCTCGGTATCGGTAGGCGTTCTCTCCGGATCAACTTCTTCGGTTATTACGACTCCGGGCGCTTTGCGCTTCACCCGTTTCTTCAAGACCACTCTAAGTGTCCCTTCCAGCCGTATGCTCTGCCTCCGTTCAATCAGCCCGACAGTCCTCAAGTTTCTGTCGGTCAGAACCAAGTCGATATGCCTCTCTTCGCCCGGAACCGCTTGGAGGATCCGAACTAGCTCTCTGAAAGTATGCACCGTCAGGCCGAGAAATTGCGGCTGTAAAAGAAGAGAAGTGTGTCAGTTTTGAAATCGGTTATTATTATCTCGATAATTCAAGAGAAATATTGCAGCGCTTACGTCTATCCAACCATCGCCTAGCAAATCCAGGGGGGCACCGGACGTAGAACCATTCAGTCTTAAAGTAACTTAGCCTTCCTCAGGAGCCCATTACAATGTGGAAGTTCTTGACCGCTTCCAAGAAGGTGAAAGAAGGGCTGTCTCCATGACTCTTGACGTTAAATAGATATCTAATCTCGATCGGCTTTGGTGGTCGAAAGAGAATCTCCATAAACAGAATGAAGGCGCTATTCAACAGAGCATACCCGTTTGGGTGTAGCTGGGATGGAGCTATTCCAAGGAATGATAACATATCCCTTATATATTTATTGAAAGGAGGGAGTGTCCCCGCTGTACAAGCATGACGGTTGAAAGCAGTAAACCCCTCCGGGGGATCATGTGGCCTGTCATTCGGCCCAGGCAGTAACACGTCGTCAAGCGACAAGCCGTGCCTTAAACAATTCCGTCCCAGCATATCCTCGGAGATACCCGACGGCACAGAATATTGCGGACGACAAATGAACCGGGCACCTGGACACTCGTCCGGAGCTGGATCTATAACTTCGGCTTCAATGATCGGTATCTCGATGGTTGAAGGAATTGAACTCGGGAGTTCCTGCTGTTGTGAACTTGAAGGTTCCATGACTGACTAGCTTATGAAAAATCATTGTTAAACAGACAATAAGGCTCGTGCATCCCTCAGTGTAATGTGTGTGAGTGTGTTGTGAAGTGCAGTACTATATATCACTTGAGAAGTTCTACAGAATTGGAGAAAGCGTGAAAACGATAAGACTTCAAAATTCAGTCGGAACGACCATCATCGCTGACCGTCACAACCGTGCCATCCAGTTTTTAGTGATCGATCTAAGTTAAAGTTTGTTAAAGTTATGTTAAGGTTGTAGTTCCATCGACGAGCTTCGATAGGCAATCAGATATGCGGTGAAACGATTAAGTCCAATTATGCAAGTTTGAAGCTCGTCGAAGTCAGTTGTTCGCATGTGCAGGATATTACAAGTCCTTTAAGGTTCAGTTCCTGTCGATCACAAAAGTCCAGTTCGTAGCAGCAATTCATATTCATTCGTGCAGGAGTTCGAATCGGTTAAGGTTAAGGACTTCGAATCGAACCAAGGCCACCGCTTCGAATCGATCCAAGGCCGCCACTTTGAATCGATCCAAGGCCGCCACTTCGAATCGATCCAAGGCCGCCACTTCGAATCGATCCAAGGCCGCCACTTTGTATCGATCCAAGGCCACCATTTCGAACCGATCCGAGGCCACCATTTCGAATCGATCAGACGCAACCCCTTCGTATCGGTCCATATATTCGAAGTACTCGATTCGATGCAAAGCTCAACCATCGATCGATACGAAGGCCTCCGTCTCATCATCTCGAAGCCCCTACTCTATATCTACGCGAAGCTAAGGCCGAGGAATCTTCGATCGACCACGACTTTGGGTGATTTGGTGTTAAAGATCGAGTCTCATCGTTTATGCGTTGGATTCGCTTAGTGGATTACCTAAATCTGGTAGTTAGTTCGAGTAATTAAGGATCTGAATCGATTAGGCAAGAACAGTTTCTTCTTTTCCCAAGTCTCCGAGCGATACGAAAGAAAAAGCGCAAGAATAGAAAAGTGAAAAGTGAAAAAATGGCTAAGTACGGAGTATTTATATGGGCCTAAAGGTGAATGGAATAAACGATTCGCCTTCCAATGGATTCGACCGGTTACAAAGCGTCACCACGGGATCGATGCGAACAAGCTGTTCGACTCCATGGACTCGAGTCTGCATCGATGCGAAGCCCTTCTTCGTATCGACCATCTTCGACTCCATCCCCAGAGCATCGATACGAACGAAGAGTTCGAATCCATCAGATCGCAGCTCCCAGAAGCCAATGCCTATCGATACGAATGATCGCTTCGTATCCATCAAACCCAACATCCATCGATTCGAAATACTCATTTCGTATCGATCAATGCAACGAATACTGATGCAACAGCAATGTTTTAACCTTCTACACCGATTTAGGAGAGGATCGATACAAAGGAACATTCGAAAACGACCATCGAGCGTTGTTAAAATTCGAATTTCACGTCGGTTCAAGAGAGGATCGATACGGAATTCGATATAAGATAAATTGACAACAACTCGTGAATGTCAGCGAGGGTCAGATTAACATATATGCATATATGACGGACTAATATTCAATATTCCAGATTTACAGGAATTGGAAACTCGTCTGATAACAATTACAACAAAAAACGGCTAATCACTAACGTACATCAATCAGTTACAACAATACAGGGTACAGCAGTTGACACTCAACAGTTTACATTATCAAGAAAATCAGTCGAAGGTTACAGCTTTCATCGAAAAGACGATAACTATTCAGAATAAAGATTGCAGCATTTCAAAGCACATCATGTTTCCACAAGACGTACTTTGGGGGCAAATGTTATCCCGCCTTTTGGCAAGGCCGTGACACCAAGAACTCGACTAGAAACCAAAGACAGTTTGTCTAGAAAATCGGTTATACGCAGGCTCACTATGGATATCGACGAATTTTTTCCGAGTCCGGATCGAGCTAAAATTGATATTGACACGACAAGCGAAGCTATGAGAGCCAACGTTCCAAATTTCAAGTCAATCCGAGTTCGTATGCTCAAGTCACGATCGATGCAAGATTGATGAAAACCCAGCCACTATTCGAATCGGTCGCCATTCACTACTTCGACTCGATCGACTGGCCGCTATTCGACTCGCTCGAGTTCGAGTCCATCGGAAAGCCTCTGCTCGACTCACTCCACTTCGCATCCATCAGAGAGCATCTGTTCGACTCGCTCCGCTTCGCATCCATCAGAGAGTATCTGTTCGACTCCATCTAGTTCGACTCCATCTCAGAGCCGCTATGTCGAATCCATATAGTTCGACTCCATCACAGAACCACTGTTCGACTCCGTCTAGTTTGACTCCATCTCAGAGTCGCTGTTCGAATCCATCTAGGTGGGTCACTCTTATCGATGCGAAATAGGCCACCTCACATCGATTCGAACAGGACAAGTGCCTGATACGAAGGGGACTGCTGCTAATCGATTCGAACTGGGCAACAAACTTCGATTCGAACAAGGCGAGGTCCAAGAATGACTCGGCCAACTCAGTAAAGAAAGTGGATCAACATGAGGAAGGCTCGCCACGTCACCACCAGATTACGCGCGCCCATCGATTCGAATTGATCGAGTCGAACAGGACCGAGTCGAAATAAGGGAGTCGAACGAAACAGCCAACCGAAGACCCTAATTCGTATCGATCATATCTCCTAATCTACAAGTCCAAATGCTATGAAATTTTCATAGAAGACTACATGCATGCTAAAGAATGTCCACGCTAAATTTCGACTCCATCGGATGCAATCTTGATCGATACGAAATCCGTTCATATCGATCACGGATCGGACCGAAACTTCGCGGGCTTGGGCGCGCGGGCCTGGTCACGTTCCAGAAGGAGCCTCTCGAGATCTGAGCGAAATATCAGCCTCATACACCTATAAATAGAGCCCCAGGGCATACAGAAAAGGGGCTTCTTCTTCTTTGAATTCTTCAATGCCCAGACTCTGCCGGATCCAGATCTAAACTCCCTTGCTACTGCCAATAACGAAATTCACTGCTGCAAATCTTAATTATCTGCCGTAGTTCATTGAATTCACTTGTAATCTTTAAAGAAAGATCAATAAAGCTATCAACTTCATAGTGGACGTAGGCGACACGCCGAACCACTCTAAATTCTTGTGTCTCCTTGCATTTTAATTAGTTTCATATCTGAGATTTGGAGTTTTTGTTAGATAATCTTCTTTTTACATTTAATTTCTTCACTTTATCTCTTCAAAAACTTTCGAAGAATGTTGTGCCCAATTTTGGTACAAACAGCATAAATATGAATTACACAAATCATTTATCCTTCGATTTTGTTGTCTAGAGAGTTCAAGTAAAGACAAAATCGTTTCCATGCTTTTTTCACGAGTTGAGGGTTGGTCATCGTTTTGAAAATTTGGCACAAAATATAAATTGTTTGTACAAAAGTTGTCATTAAAATTTCCATATGAGTTTGATGTGAAACTATATGGATTATATTGATTTTCACAACTATTGTAAAATTTCGGTGAGAAGGGAAATTCAGACTTTTTCAAAAGGTTTTTTTTCTTTTTTTTTGGATTTTTTATAAAGGAAAACTATTTACCAAAAGGAATTTATTTTTCAAAAGGGAACTTTGATTTTTGTTTTGTTTTTTGGATTTTCAATTTTTTTTTGTTTTTGAAAAGGTTTTTAATTTTTTTGGATTTTTGATTTTGATTGGAAAATTTCAAAGAAAAAGATTAAAAAAATTAAGTTAAGAAATATTTACCATTTTTAGTTTTGTTTTGGATTTTGAATTTTTTTTTAAATATGCATGAACTAATGCAACTAAATGAATGCAAGGGTTTAATTACAAATTTTCTATCCTAAGTAGCTCCTAACCCAAAATTGTATAATCAAACTTTGTCTTAATCCAACAAGATAGTTCTCGGCCAGGTAACGGACAGGAGTTATCGGTGCACCACGAATCACCGTAGCAATGTAGCCGAAGGTTTTAAGTACCTTCAGAGAAACAACCACTATAATATTTATGAATCACCGTAATATTTATAAATGGTCATTGCTCTACTGTAGCCTAGACACCAAGAAATTAAATTTTCGAAAGAGGACCACTTGTCAATATACAATTAAGCCCTAGGTGAACTTGCGACTCCCTTAAAATGTCTAGCCATTATTATTAATCAAGTTCTAAGATGAAAATGCAAAACTGAAATTAAACGTGTATTAACAATGCAACTACGATGAAATTTGTTTTTGTTTTTGTTTTTGAATTTTTTTTATAAAATGCAAGCAACCAAAATTGCAATGCAAATAAAAATAAGATATGAGGGCACAATACTAGAGCTTGTAGAATTATTAGCAATTTATTTTAAAGCGGCAATTTTTTTTTATAAGCAAGCAAGTAGCTTTTTTTAAGCAAGCACTTTTTTTTTTCGATTTTCTGCTTTGGCAACCTGAAATTTCAAATAAAATATATACAATTGTTTTTTTTCACACTAAATACAAAGAGGAGCAATTGGTAAAATTAACTTCCTAAAACAAAACAAAACAAAATTACTTCCTAAACAAAACACAAAACAGAATATTTTCTCTTTTTAAAAAAAATGAAAGGTAGAAAACTTAAAACATGATAAATAAATAGAAAGACAAAAGGACTCAAAAGATAGACCACACAAATCTTAGCTCGGCCCAAAGTAATAACACTCACTCCCAAATAAAAAATATATTTCAAATTAACCCAGACAAAAATGAAAACATGCAAAGACAAAAACAGTTAACTCAAATCACCAGGTTAAAATTTTCTAACACACAGACATCCAAAACTTCGAACTTCCGCAAATTCCAAAGCTAATTTGATTCAAGCAGAAGATTGCGAGCGAAATATGGGTAACACATAAAGGTCGGTGAATGGATGACGTCAATTGCGTTTATTTTTTGGTTGTCGCGGTTGTTGATTTGGGGGACTTCAAGTCGAGTTCGATTCGATCGTGGCCGTTACGGTGAAGGTGGTATTGTCGGCGTTGAAGTTTGTTTGAGTTTTGGTTCTCGATTTTAGGCATTCAGTGAAGGAGATTGCAGTCGCGAATTGGATGAGGTCGCGAACTCGATGGTTTGGGGTGTTGTTCGATTGCTGTGGGAGGTGGTTGGTGATAGTTGCGGGTGTTGCAAGTGGGTTGATGTAGTTTTGGTGGTATGGTGGCACGGTTGTGAGGAGTGATGGTTTTGAATGGGTGATGGAAGAATGTGCAGAGGCGGTTATCAGGCAGTTTACTAATGCAAGTGAGTTGGAGGCAGTAATGTGGTGTGAAGTGGTATGTAGTTGTAGCAGTTTGTATGTATGAATTAAAAGCGGTGTGCAGAGGAGAGGGTGGTGTGGTGGATGGATGTAGATGAGAGTGGATTATTGTTGGCAATTGAATGTGGTATGTTCAATGATGTGGCTGAATGCTTTGGTATATGCTGTTGATAAGTGGTATTGTACTGCAGAGATCAGTATGTATAGTAGAGGCAGTGACAGTTTGATGTGGCTGACTGTGGTTAGCAAGGAAGTAAAGAAGTAAGGATGAAATTGTAGAGAAGGTTGTGAATGTTGATGGCTAATGGTTTTAATGAACTGTATAGGTAAGTGTGGCAGTGAGTTTATGTTGTATGCAGAGAGAAGGATGTTGGCAGTGTGTTGTAGCAATGGCAAGTTGTTTTTTGGAGTGTGCTGTGATGTTTTGCCGTGAATGGTTCGTACAGAGGGGTGATGTAAGTGGTGGATGCAATGGTATGGTGAGATATGCACGGCAGTTTTGAAGTATGGTTTGTATGCAGGGTAACTGTTGGTGCAGGGGTGCTGTGAGATGTGGGGATTATGGCAGAAATGTATGGTTTGATGGCGAGTTTTGTATCAGTGAAGTGATAGTGAAGTTTTGTGCACAGAGCAGTGGATGGATATGTTGACAGTAAAGTGGTGTTGTGGAGCTGCAGTAGTAGTTGTTGCTTAATGGTATCTGATGGATGCAAGCTTGTTGTGGTTGGTATGAAGAGACAGTAGTGAGGCGGTTGAAGTAAGGAAGTAAGACGTAGTGAGACAGTAGTGAAAAAGGAAGTAAGGGTTGTAGGGGCAGTGACAGGTATGAAGTAATGTGATGAGAAATGTGTTGAAATGCAAAAGTGTATGATATGATTTAGCAGTTGCTTAGTTGACAGAGGATATAAAGGTGATATTGTTGTATGACAAGGTTGAAGTGTGTTGATGTGGATATGTAGGGGATGGTTTGTGTGGATGGAATTGTGACTGTGGAGATGCACAGAGACGATGAAGTGAAGCGGTTTGAGGCAGATTGTAATTGTTGTGGGTAGTTGCTGATATGTAAACGAGATTTTTGCAGTTGTATAATTGAAGCAATAGGCAGTGGTGAAGTATGGTGAGGGTATGTTGTAGTGCACTATTTTGTATATCAACTGAAGTGTATGTTGTGGATGTAAGTGTGTCTCTGGTTTGCTGGAAAAATGGTGACAGTAGGGGATTTGCAGCCAGAAATAGGTAAAGAGGGTTGTGGATGTGATATGCAGGTGATAATTCAGCTGATAGGCAGAGGAAGTGAAACACAGAAGATGCACAGCAGTTTGAAATGGATGATGCAAGTGTGTGGCACTGACAGTTGGAGTTGAACAGTGGTTACTGAAATTGACTGGGTAATGGTCTTGGCGGGGGGAGTTAATGGTAAGATGAGGGAAGTGGTAGCAGGGGTTATGGGGTATTGTTTGTTGTGGATTGTGGAGTGTTTCAGTAAGGCAATGGAGTGTTGTAACAGTGGTTCAGGGTGGTTATGGTGGTGATAGGGGGAGCAAGACTGTGACAGTAAATGTAAATGAAAAAACAGAGAAATGTAAACTGTAAAATGTAAACTGAAAAGCAAAAAGAAAAATGGAATGAATTTTTTTTATGTTTTGCAATGTTAATGTTTTTTTTATATATGAAAATGCAAATGGAAAAAGAAAAACAACAAGCACCAAATCAAATGAAAACAAAAATCACACACACACAAAAAAAATTCTTTTTTTAATGTAACACACATAAAATGAAACACAAAAAAATCAAAAAATAATAATTCGAAGAATAGAAATTAAAATCAAGTTAAATTCTCTGGAAATGGCGTCAAAAACTTGTTTGCGGCTAAATCTCTATCGGATTAGAAAATAGCCGATCAAATTTTAATTAAAAATAACCGCAAGCACACGACGTATGATTGTAGCAAATATGCAAGTACGGGTCGGTCCGGGGGGAATTGTTTAGATTTTAGAATTCTATTCAATCAAATTAACTAAGATTTGAAGTGGTGTTAAGCTAAAAAAATGTAAAAACTAACAAAAGCTAGAATGAGTAAAAATATGAGAGTCTGAAGACAATTTAGAGATAATTTCCTTCTCATGATCACATAAATCAAAAAAATGAAATTATGATCTCTCTTTTGGTCATTAGTGAATTTAGTTGATATGTTTATTATAAGTATGGAATATTTGTGCTATTAATTAGCCCAATATATACCATTAAACTTTAACATATTCACTAAACCACTTCTTAACTCTCATGAAAACGACAATGAACTTGAAAATAAAATCTATTATAAGCATGATCTATTAACTATTGATTAGAAATATAGACCATCAAATTTTGATTTTAAAATTCATTTCACCATAATTAGATGTAGATGAAGAGGTAAATTGTGTTTTTGTTTCTTTAAGCATTGTCTATTTGGTGTCAACAACATAGGCTATCAAATTCAAAGCTAAAACAACAAAGTTTAACCCATTCAACCATTTCCATTAAGCACAAAAAGAGAACATAAGTTATCAAAATGTTGAATCTACATAATTAGAGAGCTTCATTACCCCTAAGTTGAAGGGGTTTAGCCTCTCATATTTGTTATCATTTCAACAAATGTAGATTGTAACATTAAATAAAAAAGAAGAAGAAAATGCAAGCTAATTAAAAAGAGAGCTAATTAAAATAAAATAAAATCTAATCTACTTGCATAAATAAAAAGATCTACATTACTAACATAAAATAAACAACAAAGATAAGAGCATGTATTATAATTGCATAAAAAGAAATTACATGAAAGAAAATGGCTAAGTAGCGATGAAAAAGAAGTGATTTTTTTTAATTTGTGAGCCTAAAACTAAACTAACTAAAATGGAGGCTAATGAGGCTAAGAGATCATTACATGAAACATAAGTGGTATTTATACAAGTTTGAAACTCTAATCCATATTTTTGGGAACTACTCAAACTACCCCTTTAAGAAGTGTGGCCACCAAGTTTTCATTAGCATGAGGTGATCCTCCATTTAAATATGCATGAAACTTTAAGCTTCATTAGCATGTGCATTAGCTCCTAAGTAGGTGATCATGGTAAGTGGGTAGGTGGGGTCCTCCATGATTCATGAAATGAATTATTTTCATCTTCATTCCTTTGTATTCTCTTGTGCATGCATATTTTCCATAAAGCCTCTTGTAATTTGATTTCAAATTCCTACAAAATAACATAAAAATTTTCAAGTAAATTTTCTCATATTAATATATGCACAAAAATGATCATTTTGCACCTATATGAAGATGAATAAATGATAATCAGAAAATAATTTGAATTTTGGTTTAAACATGTTAAAACACCCAATTTTCTCATTTATTTAATTAAATTAGATTAAATATGGAAGTAAAAATATGCACATTTACGTGCACACCAATATATAATATCCTTGTCTTCTATTAAAGGAGAACAACAAGTTATGCTTGAGGACGTTGCCTAAGGTATTAAGGAGACATGTCAACCAAGGAGCATAATTCTTAAGTGCAGGTACGGTTTGGGGTAGAGCCAAGGATGTTGGCAAGTGATATGATAGACCTACTCCCATAGAGATCGGACTAGTGCCGGTGTAGATGTGGTAGTATGGACTCAACCAAGTTAGTTGGCTCCGTATGGAGGATAGATCACACGTGTTTGGCACCGATGGACTTAATGATGAGGTGAGGTACTAGGAGAGTGTCGTCGTTCGAGGTTAATTATACATTTCGATGGTAATAAAATGTATTGGATAGACACCTTATTAAGAAGATGAAGGAGGATGTTAACATTTTAATATATGGAAAAGCTAACAAAAGGATTGTGGAAAACGACACCGGGTTAATTGGATGGTACCAAGGTTGAACTAACAACTGCATATGAGGAAGGCATTGAAGTTGGTAAAAGTTCATAGGAGTGAAAGCTAGAGCAACAGTATGTAGGAGACCTATGGGAACACGGGATTAATGATACAGAGTGCTTTACTTGGTAGATTTTTCTGTTTACCGCATGCACTTTCACTTACGATATCACATTGGATTCTGTAGACTCTGCTTTCATACTTGTGTATATGTACGATGGTTTTTGTTTTTGTTTATGTTTGATAGTCATATGGGGTAACTTAATTATTTGACTTCACTTTGTTGGAGGTGAAATTCCTAAAAGGGGAGGGAGTAATAACCCATATATCATGTATACGAGGATCGTAAAATATTATTTTTAAATTCATATGAGGTTGTATGACTCCATAAGTTTGGGAAGTGTCAACTAGTGACATTATTCATCCTTAGAATTTTTTGTCATAAAGTTTTGACCTTAAAAATCTTGTAATACATATAACTTTTGATAGGAGCAGATCTAGGGTTTGAAACTACTTTAAAAGGAAAGATACGATGGTTTCTCTTCCATATAGTGGTCATAATAGGATTTTGGACTTACAGTTTAGAAATCATGGCAGTTTAAAATTTTGACCTATTTTAAGTTCATTAGTGGGTAACTAATGAGTGATTAGTGCAGCCCAATTCGGGATTAGAATTAACACCACTTCCTCTGAACCGTCATCAGACATTCCCCTTCATTTCTAATTGCCTCCAGACCTCCGTTGATCTGAAATTGACCTAAATCATCATTCTTTTAAATTAATTAGCTTAATTAGTTGATTTAAGCGAGATTAGCAAAGGGAAATTGTAGATCTAATATTCTTGCACCTAGGGACCCATACATCTACTTCAAATTTTCTTTGAGATTCGTGTATTTTGGCACATGGTGGGTGATTTTACCTCTCTCACTATACTATGCCTATCTATGTAGTAAAAATGTGATCTTTGATATGAACAATAAAGTTTAAATGTTTTAAAACTTAGATTTGATATTAATAACATCCTGGAACCAGATTTAAAAAGATAGATTATGGTTTTTATTTGTTTTACACCATTTACAACCATACCGTCATGTTTGCTATAACCCATAGCTAGGAAGACATGCTTTTAAATCATAAATTGACTGATTGTATGTATTGTTTTGTCATTATGTGATGATATATGATGGTTGTATGAATTGCTTTGATATGTTTGCTAGTCATCTTGCATAGTTAGAAATATGGACATAATTTAGTTCAAAGTGACATAAAAAATGTTCGAAACACGACGCAACTGAAATTTGATGTTGTTTAAAGTCCTAAGAAATCCTAAAACAAGTCATAAGAAGTTTGGCGTTGGTTTGATGACCCAAATTATGGTCATCTAAATATGGTCGGTGGTGGAGAAATATGGTTGATGGTGACCAAAATATGATCGATGGTGGTGTACTCGAATCCCAGCATGCTAAACTATAGGATTTGAGGGCAAATGCTTCGGGTCGAGCTTGGAGATTGAAGTGAAGGGGTGTTATGTACTTATAAAATTTTGGTTTTAAAAATATGGTCGGCATTGGAAGATTTGCTTTGAGTCAAAAGGAGCTTGGTTTTGGATCACATGAAGGGGCGCTTCGGGTCAAACTAGGGAGTGAAGTGGAGGAACAATATTTGGACTTAGCCAAATTTGGGTGTATGGTCAGATGGTCGGTACCGACCATGTAAAATATGATATTTTTGCATCTTGCTTCATGTTTTTAAGGGAACTGCTTTGGGTTAGTTTGGGCAAGACGAGGTGAAGTAAGGCGCCGACACATGGCCACTTTAGCCAAGTTTAGACAGCCTACATGGCCAGTGACAACCACATATGGTCGGTACTGACCATGTCAGAGGTCATAAGTTGGAGGCAAAACTTTTGAGAGTGTGAGTGATGCCTGGGAGATCATACCGCATGCGCCCATTCATTCGTTTAGCGTTCATTTTCGACAATTGCGGCATGATAAAAAACGATAATAAATTGTGAGACAAAGGTGTAAGGATTTGATGACTTTGGGACTGCGACGAGATGACTCTACGACATGAGATGGAAGTACAAAGATGTTCCAAACTTTGATGATGCAAGGCGTGAATCTAGCACTTCTAGTGGGAAGTGAATATACGGGACTAGGGTAGTCCGAGGAGGCACATTCAACTAGATGAAGCGATATGGTGGTTCCTGTGTTGTTCTGTATCGAGTCATGTGCTAGAGAGATGATCGATAATATTGGGTGTGATGTGTGTTTCGTGGGACAAGGGTATGTGAGGACACTCACTTGTGTACCCTAGAGTGTTAGACGGTCTGCCTATCCTGAAAGGGCAATATTTAAGGGATATTTTCAAACAAACACATAATCCAATTACGACACATGATGTTGCCGACTTGGGAGGTCGTCAGATGAGTTATAATGTATCCAAGGGACCTTGGTGTTAGTCTAGATGATGCAGGGTTTCGATGATGATCACGGACGCAAGATTTTAGGAAAGTCATAGTGGTTCATGACTTTGGGAATTCATAGTAGAGCGGGGAATCTATAACGATCGTAGATGTGAGATTTTGGAAATGTCAGGGCGATGCAAGATCTTGGTGATTGTTAGCACCAAAATTGGTCACTAACTCCCTAGAGTAGATTTTTGTAGCGAGATAAATGAAGAATGTAAATGGAAAAAGAGGAATAACACAATATAATGTAGAAAGAATAGTAAAAGACAAGAACAACAGAATTATAGTGGTTCGGCGTAATTGCCTACGTCCACTTTGAAGGTAATCTTTATTGCTTTATCAACTGTTTGAGTACAGATATAATCCGCAAAGAATAGCTTAATTCAATTTGGAACAAAAAGGAAATGAGTACAAAAAATGGCAGAGTCTCCTTTCCGTTCTCCAAAAAGATCCCTAAAAATGGACCACTACCCCTCTATTTATAGATGGAGGCAGGCTGGCGTCCCAGAGCTCGAACTTCTCTCCAGTCACTCAGACCCATCACTAAGAAACGCAGCCCAATAACAATACCAAACTAACAATGTCGAACTGAAGTTGCCGACCCGAACCTGCCTAACCCACAAGGCCAATTCATGATGCCGACCTGAACTCCAAACTCACCGAACACACCAAACATGCCAACCTGTGTCTCTTACTGACTTCACATCTTCACTCCATCGACCCGAAGCAACACCGAGCCCATGGATATAAGGCGAACTGATATAAATGCACCAACCCAGATATGAGTGCTACCCCTAAATAGTTATGCCAACCCGTAGTTCCAAGCAATGCCGACCTCTCTTTCATGGCGAACCCTTGCAAATACACCGACCTGATGACATACAAGCTCTAGACCCAAAGCTATACCGATCCCCTCAAGTGCCGACCCGAGGATCCCTTATATGCTGACCTGACCTCATCCACCCCTTTGCCGACCCGTAGCCTTTGCTATGCTGACTGGGGTTAGTGTGATGCCGACCCGAAGCATGTCGACCCCATCAAGCTCCACTTCTTTCTTTGCCGACCCCTAGTAGGTGATCCATACCGACTCGAAGTTGGCGTTGGGACAACTCAAAGTAAACACTCCTTTGACTTGAAGCAACCTCCTCAACGACCCAAAGTAGATCAATCCTTGACCCTACTTCCATCAACGTTCAGCCATAGCTTTTGCAACTACCGTTTTGTAGCCGAGCGAAGGTACCGGGTAACATTTTCCCCCCAAAGTACGTCTTGTTACATACGTGACGTGCTTTGAATCGAAGCAAGTTAGAGTCACCAAAAAGAAATCCATCATGTTTCCTAAATAGTCGTTATCCTTCAATTTTATCCCCTCAAAGTGTCATATCCTTCTTTGGTTGTCATGACGCTTAGTCGATTTCCAATAGTATAAATTCAGGATTGTATTCCATCAGTAGCCATATGTGTCTGGTTCTATAGGACTAGTAACTTCGACTATCTGATCCAGTCTTTTCTCTAATAACTCCAAGTGAAAATTCAATTCCTGTCGATTTCAAGAAGTCGAATTTTTTTTGAATATACATGTGCACGTTCAGGTACATGTTCTTGCCATTGGCTCCCGGATGCGTTTTATATGCTCACCGAGTCATCACCAATTCCTTCTAGTTTAATTGCAATTCAATTGCAATTCCTTGTTTATACTTTTTTCATGAAATAGGGGTTGTAATCAGCCACTTGATGAGAGGGGGCTTCAAGCTCTACAGGGATGATGGTCTCAGAGCCGTAAGCAGGGCGAATGGAGTATGGCCAGTCGCGGACTCATGGGTGGTTCTGTAAGCCCATAATGTTGGGAGTTCATTCACCCATTACCTCTTGCCTTTTCCAAACGTCTCTTTATGATGGAATTTATGATTTTATTCACAGCTTCAACTTGTCCATTTGCTTGAGGGCGAGCAACTACCGCAAATCCCTTTTCAATATGATGCCCTGGGTAGGAGTTTTCAAATTTAGCACTGTCGAATTGGGCTTCATTACCAGTTATAATGGTTCATGGAAGGTCATAACGATAGATGATGTTTCGGACAATGAAGTCGATTATTTTCTTCATCTGGGTTGCGGTTAAAAGTTCCGCTTCTGCCTATTCGGTGAAGTAATCAACTGCAATGATGGAGTATTTCGCACCACCTTTAGGATCGGCTAGAAGACGATGATGTCGATGCCCCCAAGTGTAAAACGGCTATGGACTAGCCATTTGAGTAATTTCCATCAGTAGGGCTCTTGGAATTTTTGCAGACATCTTGTACTCTTCACATTGTCTACCATGATTAGTTGCATCTCGATTGATAGTTGGCCAGCAATACCCGTAGTAGAGTATTTTCTTTGTCGGGGTTTGCCCTCTGGTGTGATCGATGCATTCTTCTTCATGGACTTCTCTCAAGACTCGTTTGATTTCATCATGAGTGGTAATCCAAAGCAGGGGAATGGAGAAAGCCCTTTCTATACATGACTCCTTTTTGGATAATGTAGCATGAAGCTTTGAGGAGGATCTGTCATTCTCCATCGGTTGGACAGTTCTCCACTGCTCTTCGGATAGTCGTCTGATGCAGTGAATTCAGATATGAAGTATGCTAATGTTTGACCATGGATAGCTCTTCGAGGGAGATAAGTGATGTCGAATTGGCTTAGCTCGATATTCCACTTGAGTAACCTTCCAGACATCTAAGGTTGCTATAGGACCTGTCGTAACGGCTAGTCGGTATAGACGTTAATGCGGTGACCCTGTCAATAGCTTGCTTACATCATATAATGGTCTTTGGATCCGTTTCTCGTAGCATTGCGATGTTTATGGCATGTATCGACATAGCTATATAGATGTATAAGTCTTCATGATCCAGTGGCTTGGATAGGACGGGAGGTCTCTCTAAGTGATCTACCAGAGCTTAAAATGCATCGGTAGCCCTGTAGATGAATCAACATTGGACGGTGACCCTCCCATTTAGGCTCTATGCCTACTTGATGGTCTTTGGTACTTGAATGTTTCGAATTGCTTGAATCTTCTCAGGATTGGCTTCGATTCTGCGAGAGCCGACGATGAAACCTTGAAATTTCCTTAACGCAGTGTCGAAAGAGCATTTCAAGGGATTCAATTTCACTTCATATTTTCATAGAATATTGAATATCTCCGCTAAGTCATCGATGTGGTCATTTGATCGTTGTGACTTCACAAGCATATCATCCACATATACTTCCGTCGATTTCCTGATCTGGTCTTTGAACATCCTATTGACCAGTCTCTGGTGAGTAGCTTCAGCATTATTTAGTTAAATGGCATCACATCATAATGATAAAATCCTGGACTAGTAATGAATTTGGTGTGCTCCTGGTCGAGGATGTGCACCCGGATCTGGTTGTACTCGAAGTACACATCCATAAATGAAAGTAGTCCATATCCAGCGGTTAAGTCTACCAGCTGGTCGATCCTCGAAAGTAGAAAGCTGTCTTTTTGGCATGCCTTGTTCAGGTCTGAGTAGTTGATGCATGACCGCTACTTTCCATTAGCTTTTCTCATAAGAACTAGATTTGATACCCATTTCGAGCAGAGGGTGTCATTAGTAAACCTATTGTTTTTGAATTTATCCACCTACTCTTTAAGTGCAGCGAATCCCTATGGATCCATGTCGCATCACTTTTGCCTCACCAGGACATGCCTCAGGTCGATATTCAATGCGCAGCTCACGATAGTTGGTGAGATCATACGCATTTATGAATGGGTCCAATCGAACACATCAAGATTCATTCGGAGAAAACCAACTAATTCCTTCATCCTCGTTGCACTGAGCTGTGATTCGATCTTCAGTACCTATGATGGATCACCATGATTTTCTGTAATGTCGATTGTCAACTTAACGGGTGTAGCCTTGGATTCCTTGAGTTCAAATGTAACTATTTCTCATAAAAACCAACGTGAAATCTAGTTGGGACGGTCAATGATGACGGTTACTCCGGTCGAGTCCCAGAGTCTTGTCATGAGTTATTAAGTCTGATAGAAAAAGGCTGCAAATACTGCGAGCGATTGTCTTCAAATGGCCAAAGATCAGGCTTAGAAGCAAGTTAAAGAAAATGTCAAGTATGGGTCAGCCTCAAGTTGTGTGCAGCTGCATAGCTGGCTCTTGCTTTGAACTTGAATCTACTTGTGTATTCGAGTAATGTGCTTTCCATTCACTATACTGGCGAACTATCGCTCGTCGTTCAGGTTGGAATGATAGTCAGTTGCCCATGAGCTTGGGCATCGATTTAATGATTCTATCTCTAGGCATCCTTTCGGTCGTAGCCTCGAGTGGTTGTAAACACTATATATAAGTTACAATATTGAGCTATTACAGCTAGTGTTTGGATGATCACACTTCTGCTCCTAGTCTCGGGTTGATAAATGTACTGCATGGACGGTCGAGTCACGTCCTAGTTATTTTTATACTCCCACCAAAGCTCCAAATATATAGAGTTGATCGTTGAATGGTTGGCTCGCATTCATCTTGTTTGTTGCTCCTGCCCCCAAGCCTGGGGCATACATCGATAAGTAGGAAGGCAAATCATGTTCACTTTAGCTTTACACTCTTTCCCGTTGAACCGTGCGATCAGGTTAGTTGATGGAAGGCTGAGTCTCACCTATCCTAGATTATATTCTGGTTTTTCCTTCCAGGGGGAATACTTCAATGTTTCGTCGGATTCCGGGCATAAGTATAGTACTAGTCGGTCAACCATGTCCACTTTGATTCATGTTATGTAATCAGATCTATGGGTAAAGTTGGCTCAAGTGTAGTCGGGTCATGCTCGTCTAGTTTCATACTCCTCCTAACGGATCGAAGGAGGGAGCTAGAGAATTAATGGTCAAGACTTTGTCATTTATTTTCCTTTCCACACTCTGGTGGTCATATGTTTTCGAGGGACATCCTGGTCACATCTGTTTGTGTTTGGTGTGGATCGATATTGACTCTCGATCTGATAGTACGATATAGTCGTCCACCCATAACTTTGGATGTCGTTTTGATCGGTTTTGTATTGAGACTTCCTTGTAGTCGTTGCCTTAAGTTGTAAAGAATGCCAAGCCAGAGCTATGATGAGCTGTCGTATTCAACTTTCAGTAGTTAGTACTCCTGCCCCTAGTCTTGGGTTAGCAGATTTAGTTCGTGGATGGTCGAATTCAATCCATAGTGAGTTTATACTCCTTTTTTGAGTCCAAGTTGGAGTTTATGGAATAGTGATTGATCGAACCACTCTCATCTATTTGTTTATGCTCATTTTCGCACTTTGGGATAAGAGTTTGTTGGCACGTGGCCGAATTGCACCCAATTTGTGTTTATACTTCGGTCTGTGCTACGGGGACTTAGAGATTTTTTTGAATCGTTTATACTCTAGTCCATGCTCCGGGGAATTAGAGATTTTTGTCAAGTCGTTTTTACTCTAGTCCATGCTTTGGGGACTCAGAGTACTTTAATTCACACTACGGGGACTTAGAGATTTTTATCAATTCGTTTATACTCCTGTCCGCTTCAGGGACATAGAGTCTCTATTTCGCTTCAAAGACTTAGTGATTTTTGTCAAGTCATTTATACTCTAGTCTGCTTTAGGGACATAGAGTACTCTAGTCCGCTTCAGGGACTTAGAGATTTTTCTCAAGTTGCTTATACTCTAGTCCGCTTCAGGGACATAGAGTACGCTAGTCTGCTTCAGAGACTTAGATATTTTTCTCAATTCGTTTATACTCTAGTCTGCGCTTTCGGGACTCAAAGTACTCCAGTCCGCTTCAGGGACATAGAGATTTTTCTCAAGTCGTTTATACTCTAGTCCGCACT
Organism: Allium fistulosum; assembly: GCA_030737815.1. NCBI lineage: Eukaryota > Viridiplantae > Streptophyta > Magnoliopsida > Asparagales > Amaryllidaceae > Allium > Allium fistulosum. Next base: position 77,577,630 of record CM060906.1, read on the forward strand.
CTAGGGACTCAGAGTACTCCAGTCCGCTTCAGGGACTTAGAGATTTTTGTTAAGTTGTTTATACTCTAGTCCGCGCTTTGGGGGCTCAGAGTACTCCAGTCCGCTTCAGGGACTTAGAGATTTTTGTTAAGTCGTTTATACTCTAGTATTCTTCAGGGACTTAGAGTACTCCATCCTTTTCAGGGACTTAGAGATTTTTCTCAAGTCGTTTATACTCTAGTCCGCGCTCTGGGGACTCAGAGTACTCCAGTCTGCTTCAGGGACTTAGAGATTTTTGTTAAGTCGTTTATACTCTAGTCCGCTTCAGGGACATAGAGTACTCTAGTCTGCTTCAGGGACTTAGAGATTTTTCTCAAGTCGTTTATAATCTAATCCGTGCTCCGGTGACTCAGAGTACTCCAGTCCGCTTCAGGGACTTAGAGATTTTTATTAAGTCATTTATACTCTAGTCCGCTTCAAGGACTTAGAGATTTTTCTCAAGTCATTTATACTCCAGTCTACTTCAGGGACATAGAGTACTCTAGTCCGCTTCAGGGACTTAGAGATTTTTCTCAAGTCATTTATACTCTAGTCCACGCTCTGCGAACTCGGAGTACTCCAGTCCGCTTCAGGGACATAAAGATTTTTCTCAAGTAGTTTATACTGTAGTCCACGCTATGGGGACTCAGAGTACTCCAGTCCACTTCAGGGACTTAGATATTTTTGTTAATTCGTTTATACTCTATTCTGCGCTCTAGGGACTCAGAGTACTCCGGTCCGCTTCAGGGACTTAGAGATTTTTGTTAACAGCAGTCGTATCTCCACCCGTCTGACTTGTACTTCATTTACCGTGTCGAGGCGAAAGTTGTCGAATGAACGGTCAAACCATGTTTTCTCATGGAGTGGGATTCTTCCCCAGCATAAAGGATGAAACTTGACAAATGGATAGTCGATTCTCGTTTGCTTGGTGATTGTATCTCTTCCAATCAAATCAAGGAAGAAGGTATATGATGGATGTTAGGATCACATCCATGCTGGGGTTGGATAATCAAGTCTTGCACAATTTTCTTCGTACTTCTTTCTAGCAAATGAGGATAACGGATTATTGAGAAGACGAATTAAGTCGCATACGTTTCAGTGTGCAACCATCTCCATGTATTGAGAGCGATGGTTGAAGAGTAGGCAGTCCATCACAGCTACTTCAAGTCGAGCTTTCGGACTGCCTCTTATGTTCAGGGCAGGAGTTGATGTGTAGATGATCAAATCACATCCACTCTAGTTAGATCCCGACATCACTGAGCTTCAGGAAAGGAATATGTATTTTGTCAAACTTTAATTTATGACTCGAGGAGTGGATGATCGTGCTACATTCATTCCATTCCTTGCTTAGGTCTCCAAGTTAAATATGGAGGTCGGTGAATGGACGGTCAGTCATGTCCGCATTATATTGGGTTCTGGCCGTGACAAGCTTTTCCATCTCTAGTCCTTAGCCCCAAATCAGAGGTATATGGTTGCTGATCAATGGTCAAATCATGCTCGTCTTAATGAAACTCCACGGGTCTGATCAAGGCCTACGAGGATTGGATGACAGCCAACTCTGAGTACTTGGTCACCTACATCGTTTTGAAAGTAGTTTTAGTTCAAGTTGGTCATAGTTCACAACACAATTGAAATAGAAATAGAAATAATTCAAAGAATATTGGAATAAATCTCAGTGGTAAACGAAGCAGCATCGTGTGCTCGCTATTCAACTTTGGCCCTAGCTCCTTTCAATGGGATGTCGACTGTCAGCGGTCCAATTGTAATCAGAGTTATTGATAGGCATCGGACATTCCATACCCGCCATTCTACAGGGCTTGGACATACTATTGAAGCTTTCCTTTCCGAATTAACTTTTTGATCACATCGCAGAGGTGTTTGTAATCGCCAGTGTTAGGAACGTGTGCACCTTGGGATATACAACATTCCCCATATTTTCTATGGGTTTGGTGGACTCTCTCGATGATGGATTTCAATACAACTCTGAGTCATGAGTCTCCAAGCATAGGCTATCGATTGAATCTTTCAAAGGAGCATATGAGTCGAATTTTGAGATCCTGGGCCGTCTCGTGGAATCTGGGTCCTTAACTAATAGGCCCGTATTTTTCGTTCTCCTAGTCTTCTCTACCTCCTCCTTGCTTAGCTTCTGATTCACTTTGTAACAGAGACGATCCAAGGTCGTAGGAGGCTCTCAAGCTAACCAGCTGCCAAAATCTATCTAGGGGTCGATTCCCCTCATCAGCGCCATCAATATGATATCCTCGCTGGGGTTGCTCGCTTTAGTGACGACGACGACATTGAATCTTTATAGGAAGTCTTTGAGTGGCTCACCTAGAATCTAGAATAAATTAGATAATGACATCAAATCTTTGGTGTGGGTCGCAAGCATTCTAAACTGCTCGACAAACTTCTAATCTGGTTGATTAAACGAGGAGATGGATATGGGCGATAATCACATGATTGATACACCTTCGACGAATATAGGAATTCATGAGATGTAGTCTAGGGTCGGTTTTCCCTAAGTAAACAGATATGATTGGTACATTGAATCTCCTCAGATATATTACATATTGAACAACCTCAATGAATAGGCTTCGACTGGGGGAGATGCTCCAATCATCGTCAATCCAGTTCGTTTTTAAGTTATAGCTACTTATCATGCTTGTGAATGATATATGCATGCCTAAGATATCAGCAAAGCAAGATGGACTAGTATTTACGGATCAGTGGTAAGTTACTTGGATTTGGACCCGAGAAAATATGCTATTTGCTTAGAGTCAGCATTTGGTTTACTTGGAGTAACTGAATTCAAAGTGTTGGGTCAGTAATGAATGGTGCTTGGAGTCATCTTGGTGTTTTCTTGGAGAAAATCTTGGTTTTACCCGAGTTTGGCTTTAAGCCAAAATTTCTTGGGTTTGCTTAGAGTCACATCACCTATGTTCTCTAACCTTTGGGAGTATCGTTTGAGTAGCGGTTGCTTGTCCATTTCCTAGTTGCAATTCAAAAGTTGTTGCTTGATCCTCTATGCCTCGGTCACTCCCAGGATGCAAGGGAAGTGGATAGAATGCACTATGTTTAAGTTGAGTTTCAAATGCAGCATGTGGGGGGCACTGTGTTTACCCGATCCATATTTTTCCTTGGGAATATGGACCGGTTAAATAAGGGTTCGAGTCTAGAAGAATATGACATAGGGATCAGTAGTATAGGGATCGGTTGAATTGCCTTGGTGATGGATCGGTAGACATATTTGGGAGGGGTTGGTATATACCCCTTGGAGAGGGGTTGGCATAAATCCCTTGGAGAGGGGTCGGCATATACCCCTTGGAGAGGGGTTGTTATATACCCCTTAGAGAGGGATTGATATAATACTGAAGAGGGGTCGGTATATACCCCTTGGAGAGGGGTCGACATATACCCCTTGGAGAGGGGTCGATATATACCCCTGGAGAGGGATCAGTATAATACTTAAGAGGGTTCGGTATATACCCCTTAGAGAGGGATCGGTATACATGCTATCTGGAGGGATCGGTATACATGCGTAGCAGAGGGGTCGGCATATACATCTAGAAGAGGTATCGGCATATATACTTTTGTGGAGCGATCGGTATACGAAGTATGTGGAGGGATCGGCATAGCTGTTTTTTAAGGGATCAGTGTATATGCTTTCTGGAGCGATCGGCGTATATACTTTCTGGATGGATCGGTATATATGTTACCTGGAGGGATCAGTATACATGCCACCTGGAGGGATCGGTATACATGCCACCTAGAGGGATCGGTATACAAGCTTATTTGGACGGATCGGTATACAAGCTTATTTGGACGGATCGATATGTAAGCTTTTCTAGAGCGATCGGTATACAAGCTTCTTGGAGCGATCGGTATACGAGTTTTTTAGAGGGACGGTATGTAAGCTTTCTGGTGAGGGGTCAGCTATCGGCCTTGAGTGAGGGATAGCTGTTAGCATTGAGTGAGGGGTCGACTATCGCTTAACTTTAGTACAAACTCCAACATCCGATCCCAAGGTTTTGCATACGTAAGTGGATCTGATCCCTTCCAAATGGGCATGAACACATGAACAACTCCAAGCAAGAACTCTAGCATAATCAAATCCTCCAAAAACACAAGAAGTAGACAGTTCCTCTAACCATAGCTATTAGCTTCCTTTAGATCTTCTTCAAATCTGAGCAGAATAGGAAGTTTATCATTTGAAAGCTGGATCTATCTCGTGAATATGGGAATCTACTAGTAGACGATGAGATCCAATCAAGCGAGAATTCATTTCTCAGTGAAAGCACCAAAATGTCAGCACCAAAATTGGTCACTAACACCCTAGAGTAGATTTGTGTAGCGAGATAAATGAAGAAAGTAAATGGAAAAGGAGGAATAACACAATATAATGCAGAAAGAACAGTAAAAGACAAGAACAACAGAATTATAGTGGTTCAGCGTAATTGCCTACGTCCACTTTGAAGGTAATCTTTATTGCTTTATCAACTGTTTAAGTACAGATACAATCTGTAAAGAACAGCTTGAATTCAATTTGAAACAAAAAGGAAATGAGTACAAAAAATGGCAGAGTCTCCTCTCCGTTCTCCAAAAAGATCCCCAAAAATGGACCCCTGCCCCTCTATTTCTAGATGGAGGCAGGCTGGCGTCCCAGAGCTCGAACTTTTCTCCAGTCACTCAGGCCCATCACCAAGAAACTCGGCCCAATAACAATACCGAACTGACAATGCCGAACTGAAGTTGCCGACCCGAACCTGCCTAACCCACAAGGCCAATTCATGATGCCGACCTGAACTCCAAACTCACCGAACGCACCAAACATGCTGACCTGTGTCTCTTGCCGACTTCATGTCTTCACTCCATCGACCCGAAGCAACACCGAGCCCATGGATATAAGCCGAACCGATATAAATGCACCGATTAGGATATGAGTGCTACCCCTAAACAGTTATGCCGACCGGGAGTTCCAAGCAATGCCGACCTCTCTTTCATGTTGAACCCTTGCAAATACACTAACCTGATGTCATACAAGCCCTAGACCCAAAGCTATACCGATCCCCTCAAGTGCCGACCCGAGGATCCCTTATATGCTGATCTATCCTCATGCACCCCTTTGCCGACCCGAAGCCATTGCTATGCTAACCTGGAGTTAGTGTGATGCCGACTCGAAGCATGCCGACCCCATCATGCTCCACTTCTTTCTTTGCCGACCCCTAGTAGGTGATCCACACTGACTCGAAGTTGGCATTGAGACGACTCGAAGTAACAATGATGATCATGGTGATGCATGCTGACGCAAGATCCTGATGATAAATGTAGATTATGAGACCAAGATGATGGTTGTCGTATTACGTTATCTTATGTTGGTTTGATTGGTGTGATTATTGTGTAATATATGGATGTCCTATAATGTTAGTATTCTTGAGATAGGTACTTTGACACTCATATTATACTTAGTGTAGTATGCCCACATGACAATAATGATAGTGTAGCATATATACTGTTATGTGCTGACTCTTTGGATGCAGGGATAGGTCGGGTATGATTGTCCATACCCTATGTCATATATTATATTGGTGTTTATAGCATTTTGAAATTGTGTATTGTTCATACTAAAATTTTGTCTGACTCAAGCTTTATGCTTTGCTTCTTATTATCTTGAGTACTCTTAAATGAGTAGACTAGATAACATGTTTGAGATTAGCATATAGAGCTATTCAGAGGACGAACAGGATGCTATCGCTATTATATTTATTACTAGAGTTTGTTGCTTATTCCACTAGGCAGCACTGTGGAGCTTTATCGCTGCTTTACTTTATTTAGGGACATGATTCCTTTGAGTTTATTTTGATGATGTATAAATTATATTCCATTTGTCTTGTATAGCTATTATGAACCTCGCACTATCATATTTTTTGGTTCATTTAATTATAATTATTTGTCTCGCTTGTTTTATATCTATGTTGATATTATATTTTATTCGATGCATTGTGAGATATATGATAGTTTATGTTTAAATTTTATTTATCTCACCCTTGATAATCATCCTACATCATCCAGGTACCATTATTGTGCACTCTATATGTACTGGGTGTCGGAGGTGTAGGGCAGTCGTCATATGGGAAGTATAAGTTAATAATCTCTTTCAATTTGTTGAGCAAATTTAAGGTCGAAATGAGATTAGGACAAAGACCATGGGTTAGGAGTTGTATAAAATACAACCGATAAAGTGTTATCTATCGTTTGTGGGCCTAGGATTTGTTGAGAAAACTCAAGGTTAGAATCCCAAAATAAATGAGTCCTAACATCCACTAGAGAAGTAAAAAGATTTTTCTGTTTCGTCTTAGGGTTTTAATAAACATAAAAGTCTTATAGGAGCTTTTTAGTAAAATGAAATGTAATGTTTAACCTTACTAATTTTCTCAGAACATCTATTATAATTAGTTTTCTAATCTACTAACTAAATTTGCAGAAAATATCTATACCATAGTTATTTTTTGAAAACAACAAACTCACTGGACCTAACTGCATAGACTGGTTAAGGTCAATTAAGATAGCACTTACGTACGAACATCTATGGTTATTAATAAGTGAACTTCCAAGGGAAAACCTACTGATAATGAGGACCTCAAACTAATTTTAGCTTATAACATGGGTTTCAACCAAGAGATCGCCAAAGTCTATATGTTGTCTACGTTAGACAGACCATTGTAGAGACAGTACCAAAACTTGAATGTCCATCGGATCTTTGATAGCCTCAAAGCTTTGTTTGCGAGACAATTTCGTTCAACAAGGTACGAACTTATGAAGAAACTATTTAACATAAAGATGTCGTAGGGCATGAAGGTGGATGATTACTTCTTAATGTTGAAGGGTTATATTGATAGACTTTCTCAATTATATGTTACGATAAACAAGCTGAAAGTGGATCTGATCGTAGGTCTCTTACTCCACAGTTTGAGCTATTGATGTTAAACTATAATATGAATCGGTTGGATGTAATCCTTGTGGGGCTGCTCAATATGTTATTATCACCCGAGTCTTCATCCAAGGATCAGGGCACAATGCTCACGGTTAAGTGTGAAGCATCATCTTTGAATAGTTCAAAGAAGAAGAAATGGATTAATAAGAAGAATAAGAAGATTGATCCAGCTGACAAGGGTGAGTGTCATCATTGTCGCAAGAAGGTTCACTGGAAATGGAACTATCCATATTACTTGAAGATTGTCAAAGAGATGAAAAAGAATAGTTCTGCTGCTCCTATATGTATATTTTAAAATTTTATTTGCAATCAATAAGTTCACTTGTGGATCTGGAACTCATAGCTTCAACTCGATTTGAGGACTTAGGTACAAACGTCATATGTCAAAGAGAGAAATGAGACTTCAAGTTACTAATGATATTATCATTTAGCTTTACTAAATGGATTGGTTTTTATTTTAAATAATTACTATTACGTGAAAATAATAATTTATGGAATAATTTATGTATCCATCTGAGACTGGATATAGTTTTCATTGTATTGATAATGTTATGAACATTATGTTGAATGGAAATGAAGTCTGCAATGTTGTTTTGTATAATGACATTTATGATATTAGTGCTAATTATGTTTGTGCCGTGAATAACTCTTCTAATGTTGACATAAAAAATAACTATCTATAGCATTGTAGGCTATGTCATATAAGTGATAAACGATTGCACAAATTGAAAACCAAAAGTTATCTACCATCATGTGATTCTGAATCGTTTGATACGGGTAAGTCACGTATTAAATAAAGAATGACCAAGCACCCCTTTAGTGGCAGCAATGAAGGAGTTAATGAATTCTTAGGTCTCATACATACTAATGTATGTGGCCCAGTGCCTATAGTTACCAAAGATAATTCTTCTTATTTTGTAACATTTACATATGATTTCTCAAAATTATATATATATGTATGTATTTATTTATTTATCTTATCAAAAACAAATCCTATGTCTATGAGAAATTTATTGAATATAAAAATGAGATCGAAAATTAACAAACCATAAGATCAAAATACTTCAATCTAATCGAGGAGCAAGTATGCTAGAAAAGAGCTCCAATGATAGTTAAAACATAATGGGATTATCTCACTTCGTCCTATACTCTGCAACACAACGGTGTTTTAGAGTGAAAGAATCAAACATGATTAGATATGGTTCATTCCATGATGAGTAGAGTTGAGTTATTGATAAACATAGATATATGTTTATTTTATGCACTTATATTTTATCTTTTTGTATATAAATAAATATTACATTGGGTATTATTTTGTCAATTTCACAGATTGCCAACCAATCCTCTTGCACTCTAAAAGGTGAAGAACATGCAAAAATAAAGATCAACTGCCACATTTATGAAGACTTGCAGATGAAGATCTCACATCATGGTGTGTGTTCATATTTATGAAGAGGAGTTTAGCCTTAGAATTGGTAGAAGAAATCCTAGGAAATCTCATCATAAATCAATTAAGACACATGTCGAAGAGGGAAGAGATTAGGAACTTTCCTAATTGAGAGGCCAATATATTCTCAAGATATTCCTTAGGATATTCCTAGATATTCCAAGATTTGATTAGGGTTTTAGGGTTGGAAAAATCTACTCTATAAATACTCATGTAATCCATTGTAAAAAGGGATTCCCATTGAGAATTGCTTTCTTCTAGCTTTTATTTTCTTCTCTTTGCTTACCAATGGCTGTCGATTAGGTTTGTCAGAAATTACCACTTATTATTTGTTTTCATTTTTCTTGCAATTTTCTCTCTCTTTGTTTTTCTTACTAATTGAATTTGCTATAGATCTGATTAAGTTCAAATCTGTACAAATTCAATAGTAATTTTTACTTGCTTTTCTATGTTTTGTTTTTCTTGCTTTTGTTAACTAATTGAATTTGATATAGATCTGATTAGGTTCAAATCTATAGAAAAATCAATAGGGATTTTTAATTTCTTTTCTCTGTTTTTCTTTTCTTAGCCAATTTATTGGAATTGATATAGATCCGATTAGGTTCGAACCTATAGCAATTTCAGTAGTAATTTTATTGTTAACTAATTGATATAATTCTCTTCCACAAATTCGTCTAACTCGCCCACGAAATTGAATAAGCAATAAAAATTAATTTTCCTCCCTGTGTTCGACCTGCATACTACACACCTGTATACTTGCAGTATTTTAATTTTACTTTCAAGTTTTTGGCGCCGTTGCCGGGGAGGCAACAATTAAATTGTATTGTTTATTTAATTTTTGATTCGTGTTAGTTTTTCTTGTATTTTGTTTCCCTTTCTCATCTAAATTTTTGTTTTTGTGTATCTAATCAAAGAAAGAAAGAAAAAAAGAAACAGATAAATATCAATCTGTTTACAGATTTCATAATTTTCCTTCTTTTTATATTACAAAATCTCGTCTTATTCTTTTTTTCTTTCCCTTTTTCCCTTTTTGCCTATTTTAGGCCACATATATCGCAGTATCTTTGCTGCAACCAAAAAATACCTTTTTATGCTTATTTCTCTTTTGCAACTTTTTCTCTTTTTAGATTTTCTTGTATTCTTCTTTTCATATTTTTCTCTTTTTAGTTTTTATTTTTTCTTGTTTTTCTTTTCAAAAAAAAGTGAGAGATTTTGCCATTTGTTTTCTATTTCTTTTCTCTTTTTAGAATTTGTTCCATTTTTTCTCCGATTTCATTCGCAATTTTCAAAAAAAGAAAAAAAAAAGAAGAAGAATCAGGTTTCGTGTTTTGTTTTCTGATTTGTTTTTTTAGTTGCTTTGCGTTCATTGCTAATTCACCGTGTTCTTTTGTTCTTTTTAATTTGTGTCTTTTGTTCTTTTTTTAGTTGCATTTTAATTTGCATCTTAGTTTGTGTCAAATAAAAGAAACATCTCTTGAAATTCAAATTGAACTCACACGTGACGATAAAGGATCCAGGGGTCGAGTGATTGCAAATAGTGGAGTTTGAATCACTAGCGCTACTCAAATGCTCTGGACGGACTGCCATACCTCACTGTAAGTTGTTCTTTCACTACAGATGCCCACTCTGACATATAAAACTTGCCTGTAAAAATTTTCTACAGGTGCCGCGACTTGCTTGTACAATTTTAATTTCTGCAATTATTATTGTCTGATTGTGTTTGGCTGCAAATTTATGAATCAATCTAGTTAGGAGCAAGTTCCCATAACAAACATAAGGTGGGGGAAGTAATTACCCTTTCCTTGGCTCCAAAATAACTAAAATCATCATCCTCGTCTTTTCCAACTTTAAAAGACATTAGACGTTGGCCCTAGGACAAAAACGAGCTTATAGGAGAAAATAGTATAATTGAAAAGGGGTGTTTTTGTGAAATTGATTGTCTTGTACAATTAGATCGTGGATATATAGTAGTTTAATTTTTTGAACTATTAGCAAAAGAGATTGCATACTACTCGTAAAAAATTGGTCGTATCCTTTAGTATTTATACTATACGTGAACGGCCATAAGACCCTCTTCCCCCTTCTAATTGAGACTGTCAACTAATAAAGCACAACTTAGTATTTTATACTATTTTGTAATAGGAGCCACTTCTAAAAAGTTTTCAAAATGAGTAAAAGCAACCATAATTCACCAAGGGAGTCTCGAATAAATCAAAACTTTTCACACGAGCTTGATCCATAAATTTTGATGAATCAAAACTTTCCAAATCTCAACGTCAGAGTAGATAGACCCTTATCTCTTTGGGAACTATGCTATCCAACAAGAACTGTCCAACCTTCGACCATTCTCTTTCCACCGGCCGAAGGAAATAATTTCAAATTGAAAAGTTCTTTCATCCAAGGATTTCCATAATTCACGGGTTCGGAAAACGTGTACGAATTTCTTTATGATATCCAATTCTACACTTCCACACTGAAAATTGAACAATTGTCTGACGAGTCCATACTACTTTGATTGATTCCATTTGCACTACAAGCTAGTGCAAAATGATGGCTGAATTCTCTACCACCACACTCTATTCGAAGTTGGAATTATTTCAATGATATCTTTGTGAAAAAAAATTCCCTTTTCACAAAACTCTTAAAATCAGAAATGAAATCAATCAATTCATATAGAATGAAGAAGAAACTTTTTCACAATATTTTGAACAATTCAAATAACTCTTATATAGTTGCCCTCATCATGAATATCCAAAATGATTTTAAGCCAAGTTGTGTATGAAGGACTCAATTTTCCAACTCGAATCCAACTTGAAACCATTTGTCAAAATGATTTTATGAGCAAATCTACTGATGAGGCTTGGGCCTTTCATGAAGATTTTGCCGAAAAGGACCAACAATGGAAATCGATTCATGTCCCATCCCATACGACAGTGGTACACGCAATTAACCCCTCATTGTTTCCCGTTGACGATTCCTAGGCCGAAGGAGGAATACCCTAGGTGTACCCTACGGAACAGGCCATGTCCTAGCCCACAATAATACACTTCTTCATACCCCTCCAACTGGCGAAACCATCCAAAACTGTCATGGTCAAACCCTAATAATTTTGTGAACCCTTCGCATTTTTATCCCATGAACTAAAACACTCAACCTTCTCAAACTGCACCTCGATTTAACCTTTGAATCAACCATATAGGCATCCTAACTCTTCAGCTCAACCATCTAAAACTCCTTCACATTCTCAGTCTCCTCAACCTTCACAAGAAATTGTTCGACTAGAAAAACAAATAAGCAACCAGGATGCTAAAATTGAACAAATGATGAGCATGATGAAGGAACTAATGAAAAATAACGAGAAAGGAAAATTGCCTGGTCAACCCGAAGAAAACCCAAAGTATAATTATCAAGGAGTGCACTCTTGTGAGGATGGAAATGTAAATCCAGTTAAGGCTGTCAGCACATTGAGTTCTGGAAAGAAGGTAAACAACTAATTCGGCAACCACGACATTCCTCCAAAGTCTACCCATGCTTCAAATTCTGAAACTCATTCGACACCCACACTTGTTGATCCAAACGATCCTCTTTCTTCGTCCAAGGTCGGCAATCCCGACCAGTCTTCATCTTTGGATGTTGGCAACCCCAACATTCCAGCTCATATAGCTTTGTCGCCTTCACCTCGTCATGCAACATCCTCTTCCTCAATCGGAAAAAATCCTGAAAGAGTCTATAAACCCAAGGCTCCTTTTCCTCATAGACTCAACACAAAGAAGAAGTCCACCAATTTTGATAACATTCTTGAAATTTTCAAACAAGTTCGAGTGAATATACCACTCCTTCATACCATTGAGAAGATTCCCCGATACGTGAAATGTCTCAAAGAGCTTTGTACTCGAAAACGTGCCCCCAATGTCCCAAAAACCACATTTCTAACTGCAAATACTAGCTCTGTCCTTGCGAATTGTGCCCCAACAAGTATAAGTACCCCGGTTGTCCTATAGTCGGCTGTCGAATAGGCAACACTCACATTAGCCATGCCTTGGTTGATCTTGGTGCTAGTGTCAATCTTTTGCCTTACACTGTTTACTGTCAACTAGGACTTGGAGAATTGAAACCCACGAACATCACGATTCAACTAGCTAATCGATCTGTCAAAAAGCCCTTGGGCACTATTGAAGATATGCTAATCCAAATTGAACAATTCTATTTCCCCGTGGATTTCATAGTCCTAGAGACCGAACCTGTTTCAAATCCTAGCGCTCAAATCCATCTGATATTAGGTCGTCCCTTCTTAGCAACTTCAAACGCTATCATAAATTGTAGGAATGGTCAACTCGGACTTTGCTTTGGACACCTAACCATCGATCTAAACATTTTCAATCTTAATAAACAACCAAGATATTTTGAAATAGATGAAGTTGATATGATCCAAATGCTTGTGGATGGAAATCTTGGTGACACATCTGACCCTCTGGCGATGTGTCTCGATCACTTTAATTCTGACTTCAATATCGACGAATACACCTCTGAACTGAATGATTTGCTAGACCTCTCTTACAATTCACAAAAATTCGACCAACTAATGTCAACTGAAGTTGCAACAGAATAACCCCTAAATTGGACCTCAAACCCCTTCCACACAATCTTAAATACGCATTCTTGGACCCACCTGAAAATATCCCTGTGATTTTGGCCTCTGATCTCATGGAGGACCAAGTAAAACAACTTTTGAAAATCCTAAGGGAAAATAAAGAGGTGTTTGGGTTATCATGGACATTAAGGAATAAGCCCCTCAATCATTGAACACCGGATTCACCTAACTAAGGAGACCAAACCCACTCGCCAAGCTCAAAGGCGTTTAAATCCCAACTTATGAGAAGTCGTGAAGGAGGAGATCATTAAATGTTTGGATAATGACATCATCTACCCAATATCAGATAGTATGCGGGTAAGTCCGGTACAAGTTGTACCAAAGAAATCGGGGATAACTGTGGTCACGAACGATAATAACAAACTTGTTCCCACAAAAATCAAAACCAAATGGCGAGTCTGTATTGATTATCGAAAACTCAATTCAGCCACCAGAAAAGATCACTTTCCCCTTCCTTTCATTAATCAAATGCTTGAACGTTTGGCTGGCCACGAGTATTACTGTTTCCTTGACGGTTACTCTAGCTATAACCAAATCCCTATTGCTCTAGAAGACCAACACAAAACCACTTTCACTTGTCCTTTTGGAACTTTCGCTTGTCGTCGCATGCCCTTCGGTCTTTGTAACGCTCCTGCCACTTTCCAAAGATGTATGATGAGTATATTCTCTGATATGGTGGAAGATTTTCTTGAAATATTCATGGACGATTTTTCTATCTATGGGTCATCCTTTGACCAATGCCTCCATCGTTTAGAACGTGTCTTAAAATGATGCAAGGAAACGTCACTCATGCTTAATTGGGAAAAATGCCATTTCATGGTGAAGAGAGGAGTAGTCTTAGGCCATGTTGTTTCAAAAGATGGTTTAGAGTTGATAAATCCAAAGTCGACTTTATTGCTAACCTACCTCCGCCTAGGTCGGTAAAGGATATTCGCTCATTTCTCAGAAATGCTGGATTTTATAGGAGATTCATCAAATATTTTTCAAAAATTTAAAAACCACTTTCAAATCTACTTGCTAAAGACATTAAATTTGACTCTTTCGATGAATGCAAAACGTCTTTTGAAACCTTGAAATCGACCTTGACCTCAGCACTTATAATCCAACCCCCGAATTGGACTCTGCCTTTCAAACTAATATGTGACGCTTCTGACTATACCGTTGGAGCCATCTTAGGCCAATGTGTTGATAAACTTCCTTGTGTCATCTATTATGCTAGCAAACCCTAAACGATGCTCAGTTGAATTACTCAACCACTGAGAAAGAGTTTCTAGCAATTTTCTTCACTCGTGAAAAATTCAGATCCTATCTCGTAGGTTCTAAGGTCATAGTTTACACCAATCATGTCGCATTGTGCTATCTTCTTTCGAAAAAAGATGCCAAAGCCCGCTTAATCTTTTGGATACTCCTCCTTCAAGAATTTGACCTAGAGATACGAGATAAAAAGGGATCTGAAAATGTCGTAGCAGATCATCTCTCTCGTATTGTGCATGAGAATGCCAGTGACACTCAAACCAATGATCACTTTTCGAATGAATAGATACTTTCCATTTTTAGTACACCTTGGTACGCCGACATCGTAAATTATCTTTTCACAAACGAAATGCCTTCCCATTGGTCGAAACAAGACAAACAAAAATTTCTATCCAATGTTCGAAACTTTTATTGGGATGATCCTTATCTCTTTAAATACTATCCTGATCAAATCATTTGTAGGTGTGTCCCCGATCATAAATAATAACATTCTCTCCTTTTCACATGACCAAGCATGTGGGGGACACTTTGGAGCAAGGAAAACCATTGCAAATATTTTGCGGTGCGGATTCTATTGCCCTACTCTCTTTTGTGATGCATACGAAATTTGTGCTAAATGTGCTCGATGCCAACAAATGGGCTGAATCTCCAAGCGATACATGATGCCTCTAAACCCAATCCTTGTCATTGAAATTTTCTATGTTTGGGGCATCGATTTCTTCGGTCCATTTCCTAATTCGTTTGGAAATCTTTACATCTTACTTGCCGTGGACTATGTCTCTAAATGGGTTGAGGCCATCCCTACCAAAATGAATGACAATAAAGCTGTCAAATTTCTAAAGGAAAACATATTTTCTCGTTTTGGTACACCTCGTGCTATTATAAGTGACAATGGTACTCATTTCTTTAATCGTGCCTTCAAATCTCTTTAATAAATACTCGATCACTCATAGACTGTCTACCCTGTATCATCCACAAACTAGTGGTCAAGTCGAAATTTCCAACAGGCAAATCAAATAGATTCTTGAAAAGACTGTCAATTCCAATAGAAAAGATTGGTCATCTAAATTAGTAGATGCCCTTTGGGCATTTCGCATAGCTTATAAGACCAAACTTAGAATGTCACCATATCGCTTTATCTTTGGAAAAGCATGTCACCTCCCTGCCGAACTGGAACATCGAGCACTTTGGGCAATCAAATACCTTAATTTTGACTTGGAAAAGGTAGGATCACATCGAAAGCTGCAGCTGCCAGAAGTTGAAGAACTGAGAAACGAAGCCTACGAAAATGCAAAGATTTATAAAGAGAGAACAAAAATATATCATGATAAATCCATACTTCGAAAGACATTTGAAGTAGGCCAAAAGGTTCTCTTATATGATTCTAGGCTTCATTTATTTCCAAGCAAACTAAGATTGGACTGGACCATATGTTGTAAAGACAGTGTACCCATATGGCATGATCAAAATTGAAAATCCAATGGATGGCTCTATTTCAAAGGTCAATAGGCAGCGATTGAAACCATTCCTAGAATTTGAACAATACGATGAAGACGAATTTGTGGACCTCCATGAACCCAATCATGCTTCTTAAGACACCTTGATCATGTCAGGTTGTATATATTCTGTTTCCTTTTCAGTATTTGCATGATTTAGACAGTAGGGACAATTTTTCATCGAAGTACGGAGGGGTAACATTCATATTTCATTTTTTTGCATCAAAAAAAATCATCATCGCGACTTATTTCAAACTAGTACAATAAAGTAGTTAACGGTTTTAGTCATTTGATGGAATTTTTTTTGTGAATCACTAAGATCGAATTGAAAATATAATGAAAAGATGAATTACGAGAGATAATAATGTAACTAGTATATAGAGAGACTCATAGGTGATGGTTATGAATTCTATTCTAAATTGTAGTCTTTGTTTAAAAAGTGGTTGCTTTAAAGTACTTGTGTTGACACTGGTTTTTTTCAATAGAGTTAATAAGTGCTAAGATGATTTTGCATAACTCTCTCTTTAAAAAAAAATTCCAAGGGTATCCAACATTGCTAGTACATCTAGCGTTGGTGTGCAAACCCGCCAAGCTCTTTACAACTCTCACATAAGCCCGTAAGGCAGTGCATGGGTGGTATACCTTGGTCTCATTTTATGAGTTGGACACCTAAGGATTACCGACACCATGTTGATATAGTAAGCGTCGGTCTGCACAATCCGCCAAGCTCTGTCCTGACTCACACGTAAGTCCGCGAGGCAGTGCGCGGGTGGTATACCTTGGTCTTTTAAGTTAGGTGTATAGATTTTTATTTTTGCAAATAAAGAGAGAGTAAGCAATTGAAACCCAAGCACCTTCTTGACTTTATTGATTTGACTAGTTATTCAAAAGGAAATAACAATACCACTTTGCAAACTATGACAAGCAAACAAACAATCTATTTCATGGCTGCACTATGTTGTCAATCGAACCAACTAGCCAAACTAGAGTTTAACATATGAAATTTTGAATTATGTTGGAAATTGTGACTAGTTGAGGAACAAAAATTTCTAGAAAATGACTTAGACTTGTATACATTACTGTGTTGCAACTATTCTAAATAAGTCATCTTGTCATTTGTATATATGTTGTCATTCATGTAGATGCGTTAGAATCATCACATATTGCATTTGGATTTTATGGGTAGTATCCGTTGAAAACACTTACAATAAACCACTCGTTCTACTAGGGACACCTAGAGGTTTAACGGCTTGTTGCATATGCTCAATGCAATCGTGATTCCTACGAAAGTGTGACCTACCTAGTTTAGTTTTTCATTTTTGTTTTACTCGAGGACAAGTAAAAGATAAGTATGAGGGTATTTGATAAACATAGATATATGTTTATTTTATGCACTTTTATTTTATCTTTTTGTATATAAATAAATATTACATTGGGTATTATTTTGTCAATTTCACAGATTGCCAACCAATCCTCTTGCACTCTAAAAGGTGAAGAACATGCAAAAATAAAGATCAACTGCCACATTTATGAAGACTTGCAGATAAAGATCTCACATCATGGTGTGTGTTCATATTTATGAAGAGGAGTTTAGCCTTAGAATTGGTAGAAGAAATCCTAGGAAATCTCATCATAAATCAATTAAGACACATGTCGAAGAGGGAAGAGATTAGGAACTTTCCTAATTGAGAGGCCAATATATTCTCAAGATATTCCTTAGGATATTCCTAGATATTCCAAGATTTGATTAGGGTTTTAGGGTTGGAAAAATCTACTCTATAAATACTCATGTAATCCATTGTAAAAAGGGATTCCCATTGAGAATTGCTTTCTTCTAGCTTTTATTTTCTTCTCTTTTGGATCTGGTAAGCCGGTAATGGCTGTCAATTAGGTTTGTCAGAAATTACCACTTATTATTTGTTTTCATTTTTCTTGCAATTTTTATTTCTCTTTGTTTTTCTTACTAATTGAATTTGCTATAGATCTGATTAAGTTCAGATCTGTACAAATTCAATAGTAATTTTTACTTGCTTTTCTCTGTTTTGTTTTTCTTGCTTTTGTTAAATAATTGAATTTGATATAGATCTGATTAGGTTCAAATCTATAGCAAATTCAATAGGGATTTTTATTTTCTTTTCTCTGTTTTACTTTTCTTAGCCAATTTATTGGAATTCATATAGATCCGATTAGGTTCGAACCTATAGCAATTTCAATAGTAATTTTATTGTTAACTAATTGATATAAATCTCTTCCACAAATTCGTCTAACTCGCCCACGAAATTGAATAAGCAATAAAAATTAATTTTCCTCCCTGTGTTCGACCTACATACTACACGCCTGTATGCTTGCAGTATTTTAATTTTACCTTCAGTTACCTCTTTCCAATTGAGGATAAGCATTAGAAACCACAGCGTATATGTTGAATTTGATCCCTACTAAATCTATGCCTAAGATCCCATATGAGATGTGGTGTGGGAAAACCCGAACTAAAATATTTGAAGGTGTGGCATTTTCCAGCCTATGCTAAGGATGTTGGTACCAGGAAACTCGAGGAAACATCAATGTTGCGGAAATTTATAGATATCCTAAGAACTCGATAGGATGTATTTTCACAATATCGAGGAACAAAAGTTATTATTTTTCAGCATGTTTTCTTTTTAGAAATGAATTTCTATCAAAAGAAATTAACAATGAAGTTGTAGACTTGGATGAGATCTGAGAAATTAACACAAAAGCCGAACCAATAGAAGAATCAAATTCACCAGGATACGAAAACATGCAACCTATTAGAAGATCTAACAAAGAATATCTTACACTAAAGAGATACTACAATTTTCTCACATATAGCGAGAAAGAGGACTACATCTTAGACGATGACACTCCACTCTCGTTCTAACAAGCACTATAGAGTAAAGACTCTATATTATGGCTTAGAGATATGAAATCTGAAATGGATTCCATGTATGAAAATAAAGTATGGAATTTGGCTAACATACCCATAGGGATATAAATCATTGACAGCAAAAGGGTTTTTAAGAAAATCCTAAATGCATATGGACAAGTAGAGACTTACAAGGCAATGTTAGTTGCGAAAGGATTTTGTCAAATACAAGGTGTTGATTATGACGAAACATTTTTGCCTGTGATAATACTTAAGTCCGTTCGAATAATGTTAGCTATTGCTGCATTCTACAAACTAGGAAATATGGCAAATGGATGTAAAGATGGCATTTCTAAATAGTGATTTAGAATAAATCGTCTATATGTCATAGTCCAAGGGTTTCGAGTGAGGGCAAGGCTTACAAGTTGTTAAGATTCATTTATAGACTTAAGCAAGCTTCATGGAGTTAGAATAAGTGTTTTGATAAGGTAATCATACAGTTTGGTTTTTATCAGAACACGGAGAGAGCATGCATGTAATGAATGTAATAAGAAACTACTATTGTGTTCTTGGTATTATACACTGATAATTTATTATTGATTAGAAATTACATTTCATTATTTCAATTAATGAAAGCTTGGATATCCAAGAATTTCTCCATGAAGGATTTGGGAGAAGCAGCCTATATACTAGGTTTAAAGATCTATAGAAATATATCTAAGAGGCTGCTGAGATTTTCTTAATCCCTGTACATATATACCATACTACAAAAGGTTTGGTATGGATAATTCAAAGTGCAAAAATGTTATGATGCAATCTGGAATCGTTCTTTCTAAGAAGAATGCTCCTTAAAACGATGAGGAGAAATAGCATATGAAGGGTATACCGTATGCATTAACAACGGTTCCATAATTTGTGTTATGCTATATACTAGACCTAATGTGGCCTACACATTAGGATGCGAAAGCCAATTCTAGTCTAATCCTATAGAAAGCACTGGACTGCTGTAAAATGTATACTTAAGTATTTAATAAATACAAAGGACTTATTCCTTATATATGGAAAAGGAGACCTCCTTATCCAGGGGTATACGAACTCTAGTTGTTATAGTGATATTGTAGTAAGTCGATGTTAGGTTACGTCTTTATTTTAAATGGTGGGATAGTTAGTTGGAAAAGTTCCAATCAAGAAATACTAGCTGTTCCATGATAGAGGCAGAGTACATCGCCCTTAACAAAGAAGCTAAAGAAGCGGCCTGGATATGAAAATTTATGAGTGAGCTAGGGATGATTCTCGACACGGAGAATCCATTGGCATTGTTTTGTGACAACAATGCAATGATGCAGATTGCTAAGAGTCTAGAGCACATAAGAAATTGAAACACATTCTCTGAAAGTTCCACCTAATTAGAGAATTTATTGAGAAGAAAGAGGTCATGATTCAAAGAGTAGAAACAAAGGACAACATAGCAGATCCATTCATGATGGGACTAGCTCAGCCAGTTCCCATTAAATTTGTCGAAGGAATGGGATTGAGATTCCATAATTGGCCGCAAGTACAAGTGGGAGATTGATAGGGTTAGGGGTATAACCTAAGGGAAATTCTAAAATTTACTAAAAATTATTAACACTAATAAAATCTCGTCGAAATAAAAGGTGTCTTCTTTCTATTATATATTGTCTATAATGTGTATATTAATATTTATTTAATTTAAGTATATTTACAAAAAAATCCATAATTAATATGTTTTGTGATAGTAGTTACAATGTGTTGTAACCATGATAAATTTATCATAATGAAAATAAAAATATCATTTTAAATATTCCAAGTCAAGATGTCAATACATTCGTTGAGACTAGAGTACGTAATGCTCTCGAAACATTAGGCAGTGTATTACTTGTTGCTACCGGAGGCACCTAGGGGTTATATACTGATAGTTATGCATAACTATGAAACGACTCACTAGATAGTTTTTTATTGGTTCATATAACTAAGATTAAACAGAGAATATCGAAATGATAATATTACACAATTCTCTCTACTTGTGAATATTGTTGAACTTCAATGTGGACACTCCACTTTGGTTATAGTCAAAATTGAAAGGGGGTGCGGATTAAGGATCTTAAGGTTAATTTAACACTAGAGGGAGGGTGAATAGTGTTTAATGGATTCTAAGACTTATATGGACTAAATTAAAATTATGACACAAACAAATGCAGAACTTAATCACAGAACAATCATAGAATCAAACACAGATGCAGAAAGTAAATAAAAAGTAGTAAAAGGAAAGAACACACCGAATTTTATACTAGTTCAGAGTTACCCTACGTCCAGTCCTGCACCAAGGTAAACACCTCGTACAGATTTTTATTATACCAATGTCGAGATTACAATCCTCAATTTATAAAGGCCTTGAGGTACCCTCCTGTCTTCAAGTCCGGGGCAAACTCTCTTGATTTACGGGACACAAGATCACCCAATTGATTTCCAGGCACAACCACACCTTATAGAGAGTCTCGATAAACTTTTAATTACAAATTGATCCTATAACTCTGAATACACTTTGATCTTTGAGAGAGGGCAGAGAATCAAACAAGAATGAGATTCTAATTTGATTCACTTGAGAGTTCGGCAGAATTTCGGCACGATCTTAAAAATATGAAAATTTTAGAATATGGATTTGTGGAGAAGGAGTGAAGAAAATAAGAAAAAATAGTTAGTTAAAAAATTCGTGTGAAGGCTATTTATAGACCAGTAACGGTCATAACCATTCATGAAGAGATTTAAACGAATAGACACTTCTTTTGAAAATTGAAACTTTTGAATTTAATGGCCACCATGTCGACATCACTTAGTTAAAAACAATGTAAAATTTGTTTTGAAAATGGTATTGAAAGGAAAACAAGATAAAATGATTCTGGAGTAAAATAAACTAATTTTCCTATGATTTAAAATAAAGAAGAGTAGAAAAATATATTTTTAGAATGTATATATAAATTTGATTTTAAATCTCAAGTATATATATATTATAAAAGAATTTTTAAAAATCAGAAGATAGTTTAAAAACAAACGAAGTTTAAAACAAGAGTTTATTTAAAAAAACAAAGAATATTTTAGGGCTAAAACATCTTTTTGAAAATCATTTGAAAAGATAATTTTTAAGGCTAAAACATTTTGAAAAGCAGTTTTGAAAAACCATTTTGAAGTAGTTTTGCAAGTTTCTTCCTGTAGAATATTTCATCACATCAGGACTCGAGAACTTGTACAAAACCAGGATGTTTGTGGGTTTGTAAGCCACTTGTCGTAGGTTTGTAAGCTACTTGTCATGGGTTTGTAAGCCACTAAGAAGGTAGAAATGGGTTCCATCCCAAATGAAATTTGGAATGAAGATTTCCATGCTATTATGAAGTTTTAACAAAACTAGACACTTATCTTGAATTCTTGATCTTGATACTCATGAGTCTTCAAACTTGATTTCTTCATTCTTGATCTTTAAACTGTAAAGTCTTTAATAATCAGTACCTGCCTTATATATATCATGCATAATAACATTCATATATATCTAGACAATAGTGTTAGTATATAAGTTATAATAAAATAAGTTACAAAGGTTGTTGTCATCAAAACCACTATCTCCAGTTCCTAACAAAATTGTGGCATGACATCCGTCGAATGACTATAGTTGGGTCTGAGTTAAAGCATTGAAAGTGAAACACTATTCAATAGAGGATTTATCTCTTTAGTTATATGAGTTTAGTACCAAGGTCAACTGTAGTCAATTCAAAATCAAAGTCCTTGGCAAGAGCATTTTATTTACAAGTATTATTAAAACATGGACTTTATGTTTAGACTATATAAGTTGCATATGGACAATGTTGGAATATTAACCAATATCAAAATTCTATAAGTTCCATGTGATATAGTTTTGACGAAGAGAATTGGTGTATATAATCATCACTATCGGAGACCACCTATAATAGTAAAATTAGATTTTAAAAAACTATATAAGCGATAAATTCAATCAAATTGTCACACCTCTAACTAAAGTGACGTGTGAACATTAATATTTGAATTGTTTGATATTAATCACTGATTGAATTTACACTTATGAGTCACACAGCCGCAATGTTGAATACTCTAAACACCACATGATTTAATCTAATTATAATTTTTATATATTAATTAAATTAATATTTATGAAATATTAAATATAAAAATATTTATCTGATCTACTAGAACCGGTATTGAATATGGTGCATATATAAAAGTTATATATGTATATCGATATACGAAATCGATGTACATTTGAATTGGATTTAAAATGTGCAATTGCAGATTAGGTATGCGACCCATAAGCCTACCAAGGATGGCCAACCATGATGGGTAGGAGAGGGTGTGTAAATTTTGAAATGGGGGTTTGAATTGGTGGAGAAAGAATAGGTAAAGGTAAGATCTAGGTCTCCTCCTTTCTCTCCTTTTCTTTTCATAAATAAAACCAACACCTCCATCATTTTAAGGTGTATTTTCCCTAGCCTCCATAACCCTATCTTGGTCGAAAATGCTAGGATCTTCCCTTTTTTCATTTTCAACCAAAATCAAATCAAATGGAATTTAAATTAAAAGTGTGGTGATCCCATCGGTTAGTAGCTTTTATGGTTGGGTCTGATTCAAGTAGGTTCTTTGATACAACATTCAAGGTGTTACATCGATGGCACAGTTAGGTAATATCCAATTTATGTCAATTCATATATGTATTCATTTATGCCATCGTATGTGAATATGTTAAAATTATATCATGAATTTGTATATTTGTTTGCTGTCAAATCTATATGTGTGTGTGTGTTAAAAAAATTAATGTTTTGCATATCCGTATTTTTGATTTTGCCAAAAAACACACATTTTACTCGAAAGTAGTCATATATTTAAAATAAAATTTAAATCTAATATGAATTTTGAATTACTATTGTATTCATTATATATAATGTAATTATTAAATTTTCATGTACATATACTTTCAATACATATACATAGATATATATATATATATATATATATAATAAACTAAAATCAAATATATATGTTTATATATATATATATATATATATATATGTGTGTGTGTGTGTTTATATATATATAACAATATATATATATGTTTATATATGTTTTATATATATATATATCTTTATAAATATATATATGTTTATATATATATATGTATGTGTTTATATATATATATATGTTTATATATATATATATATGTTTATATACGTATATATATATATATATGTTTATATATATGTATGTCTATATATTTTTGAGTTTTAGTTCTAATGTATTAATATATTAAATAAATATATGTATATATTCGATATAATAAAAATACATTCAAAATAAAAAATCCACACATAAATTAAATTAAAAACCATTTTTTTAAACCGCATGAAATTTTTAAAAAATTGGATTTGTCAAAAGAAAATTCAGGCCGAAAATAAAAAAATTACATTTTGTTTTACATTTAAAATATGTAATTTTAAATTTATATATTAGACTTTTATAAGATTTAAAATATACAAATATATGTGTATAGATTTGCAAAATAATAAATATTATATAATTCATATATATATAATATAATATTTGAATTTGAATTTCAAATAAGGTATTATTTTGAGTCCAAATCTGATTTTAAATTTGATTATTTCTTTAGATTTTTTAAATATTGTATTTTAAATTGGTTTATATATAAATTATATTTATACATAATAATTTTAGTACGTATACACACATATATCTATTTGTATGTATATATAAATGTGTATATATAAGTATACTTTAAATTATATTAATTTTAAATTAATATTAGACATCAAACACGTATATAAAGGGGATAATGTGTTCATTGTGGTGTAAATCCCAACATATATATATATATAGGCATATTACACTACAACAAAACAACCATATTACAACTTTTCCTTTACAACCAACATAAACAGACAGTTGTAATAGCTATTCTATAACAACTGTTTATCCTAGCAGTTGTAACAAAAGCACTTTTAACAACTTTATTTGTGCAGCAGTTGTAATATGTGATCGGTAACAACTGCTTAATTTGTGTCAGTTGTAGAAATATATTTATAACAACTGTTTTCTGCGGTTGTCTCCCTACTTTATTTTTTCGCCATAAAATTTTCGTTTCCCTCCCTCCATTTCATTGACCACTCATTTTATGTTAAATTAAAGTAAAATGGCCGCAAAATTTGCTATTCCTATTTCTAAACCTAAACCCTAACCTCGTCTGCTACCCTCCGTCGTTTCCATCTAGGAAACTAAAATGCACTCGCTCGCCTCCGTTGGCACTCGCCTCCGTTGCTGCTCGTCGCTTTTTCCGCTCCCGACCATTGCTCTGGCTGCCCTTTGTTCATGGAATCAGAATCTCTCTCTGCCAAATCTGGACCATGGCAGGTAATTTAGTTTTATATTTCTCAATTTCTATTGTAGATTGGATCTACTATTTCAGCTTTCCGTCTCTTTGTTCGTGTTTTGCAAAAAAAAAATCATCTAAATTGAAGTTTTCCCTAAATTTTCCCCAAATTTTGTTCGTGACTTGACATTGTGGTTGGAAAGCAACAGACTCTACTGGTAGGTTTTTTGCTATTATTTGGAAATGTTACATTTCTATATTTCTTCTTTTCCTATAAATAATAATTTGATTTTCAAATATATTAATGTTGTTCCTGCCTATTTATGTCAGATTCCATGTTCTACATTTTAATATATAATAGAGCAATATATGCATTTGTTGTAAAATATCCATGGATTTACAAAGATAGAATATTGAATGTTCCTTGGATTTACAAGGAAAAATTATTTAAAAATTAGCTTTTTTCATGTTTGTCAGACTAAGCAGGCACATGGAAGTTGGACTGCGTTCTTTTAAAACATAGAGTTATCAATTGTTAGTACTCTTGAACATACAATGAGTTTTTTACAGGCTATTAGGTTTTCCTTGCATTTTATGCAAAATTTGTAGTCAGGTAGTTCGTATGCATGTGTATCTTATCATTCCATGCTTATAAAATACGAATTTGTCATTTTGTGCAATTGACTCATATAAACGTTACTGTAGCTTATTAGATATGTGTAATTTCATGTAGTTTGGTATTCTTTTGTTCTAAATATAAATCATATTGCTTCATTAGCATGTTTAAATTTTCGAAATCAAGTCAGATGTTCAACAAATGATTACATGGTAGAGGCAGGTTCTTACATATCTGAATGGTTATGATCTATTAATATTTTTTAAATAATACTAAATTTCAATTCACACACAGCAATATACATTATATTTAGTTCATGGTTGAACCATAAATAAGCTCAAAATTTTTCATTGCATTGCAAACAGAAATTGCTCTCTACCTGCATTGCTTTTCAATGAAATTAAAATAATCAAAAACAGATCGGTAGTTTGTGAAAACCATTTTATGTGAACACTTTCTGTGCTGTACATTATTTTATCATTCTTTAAATTATTTTTTTATTTCATATTATTATTATTATTGCTTTTTTTAAATCATTGATAACATTGATCATGAAAGTATAATCAATTTGGTACACGATAATTCCAGTATTGAATTTAATTTCCACGTAGATTATACAATTTAATAATAGTTACGCCTTACAACATCAGGCTGTACATTTTCTGCTTTGCACTATATAGAGCAATCTGTGTTCAAAAAAAAATACATCTTGAGGTGTTAGAAGTCCAAAGCCTACTCTGTTGATTGGGTTTTACTAAGTAGCCCCAGGATATGTCTCTTACCTTGGATTATTAATCTAAAAATTAGTTCACTGCTTCTAGACCCAGGGAAGAATTCAAGCTTCTCTCTATGTTACACATTTCTTTTTTGTGTGGAAAAATCTTAAAAGGAAGGTTTTGTGCACAACACTGAAATGTTATGTTACCTTGTTAGCTTGATGTGTACATCTTTTTACAGAGTTTATGTCAAATTTTGTTTTGGTTCCATGTATGTAGTTTGTTAAGGTAAGGTCTATGAAAAATGGGTAACTAGAACTGGAAATAAAGCTGTTTTTATATAATTCAAAGAACGGTGAACTGGTGACAAAAATGAGAGTGGGTCTCCTCTTATACATTCATAGAAGGCCAAAAAAAAGTGATGCATATTAATTTTCCCAAACTTCCACGATGGTACACATTTAAAAAACTGAACGCAGCAGCTGAAATGCCTAATGCTTGTAACGATGAAATTAAAATAAAAAACAAAGCAAAACATGAAGAGAAGAAAAAAGTCATTGACCGAATATTGACAAACAAACTACATTACTTGTAATTTAGTAAACCAAAGAGAAAACGTTAACGTATCCCATACATGAGATGGTCCCCCTGTAGCTAATGCTTTACAGAAAGTAAACTGCCACATGCCTCAGGTTCTGTCGTAGACAATAATCTTTTATGTACCTTTAATATCTTAACACATCAAATTTTTCATGGTAGCTATACCTTAGCAAATCTTCTCTTAGATGAAAGGTCTAGATGCCATTAGATGTTAAAATAATTGTGCATGCAGGTCTAGGGTGGCATGAAGTAGGATGGTTGGAATTGGGAGGGCCAAACTCTCTGCCATCTGATTTGCTCGCCGTTGCCGCTGATATAGGTATGGTATCTTACTTCATATTTTTTATTATCATTTTTTATATCTATTTATTAGTATGCGCCAGGTGATTGCTGGTTGAGTTGTGTTTGGATTGTTTCACTACTTTTGTTTTTAGCTGTTTTATTATTGTGTGAACATATGAGAAAACTAGGAATATTTCTTTATTGATTGGGTGGTTTCATTTGGTATAAGTTATGTTTGATTTAATTAATTATTTGTTCATCATTGAAATGGACAAGAAGATGCCTTTGAGTGTAGCTAATTCAGCATTGACATATCTGAATGGTTAATATTTTTTATCTGTTAATATTTTTTTTCTTTTACTGCAAGTCTACAGGTCGTATCACTATTAATCGTTGATGCAAATTCTATGACTACTGTATTTCAGCTTTGAGTGGTAGAGATCAATTCCTAACCCAGACGGCCATCTAAAGGTATACTGATGTTAACACTTGAAACTTTATTAATTCCATTTGAAATGTCACCAATCTTATTCTATAATCCTAATATGATAGAGTGATTTGTTGTATTGGTTTCTGGTAGCTTGGTTTTTGAATTTTTGTATGCAAATATATATTTTTTAAATGTATAATATAGTGCATGGTAGTTGGTACATAAATTTTACCTTTTAATGATATGTAATGGTGAAAAAAATCATAAAGTGATCTCTTTCTAAATTCTGGGCAAATCGCCATGTTGTTTCATATTTTATTGAACCAACTGCAACTGCGAGATGTTAAGCAAATTCTAGCCATTATTTTCTATGTACACCTTATGTGCTTCGCGATAGCCATGAAAAACTCAATACAACCAGCATTGTATTTTCTGCTTTCCTTAGTAGCCTAATTGGAAGAATATTGAATTTAATTACCTCGGTAGAAGTTAATTTGTCAATCAGTTTAGTCCTATATGATTCCTAACTACTTGAATTTAAAAAAATGAATTTCATCATCTTATGAGATTATACTGATATATTCTATGCTAGTGCCATGAATTTGGACTTGAAAGAATTTGATGATGCGAGATGTTATATTCTTTACATACTAGCACATATTAAGTATGACTCAGTTTTTATAAACAAACTTTTGGCACGCAACTTGTGGAGTTTTATGACATATTTGTATCACTTGATTATTACTGTCTATATAAATCTCTCAACTCAATTGTTGGCCCGAATCTGAGTTTTTTTATTACTCTTTTCAAGCAAGTGGACGATATTGGTTTTCTGAAGCATTTGACATGGTTCATGTTTACCTACCTTGATACGACTTCTAATCAATTGTATTTTTGATTAGGCAATTTTAATTATACATACTATGACTTATAACGTTAAAAATGACAACAGTGGCTATTGGCTTATACCTATTTTAGTAGTAGTGAGACTATAGCAGTGAAACATAGATCAAGCATTAGTATAATGATCTCTCATGCTAAACTCCAAAACGCAACAAAACTTAAAGCTAGATTAAAGTGATCACTAAAAAAAGCAGCAAGCTAGATATCCACATTGTGTAATTGACTTACATATTAGGAGGTGGCATGTTAGGTGGAGGCGGCATGGGCCTGAACTGCTGAGGTGGCGGTGGCATGGCAGGTGGAGGGAACTGCTGATTGGGAGGTTGAGACAACTAGAACTGCTGGCGTGGAATAGTGAATAGATTGGTTTACAATGTTGTGTTGTTTAAGTTCAAAGAGCGAAATAGGTGTATCATTCCTTTGACATTGGGTAAGAGAGTTGGATTCTTTTGGTGCTGCTTGGATTTTGGTGAGCTCCCTTTGAATTTCAGCTTGTTCGTGCTTGTCTCTAACAATTTGAATGCATATGTGGACCTGAAATTCAATGATTATAAGTTTATGTACGGTCAACGTGATGAAAGTTTGATAACATGACTGTTAAATTTCTATTAGTACACCCTGAACTAAACATATAACTGCTGCTACTAATTCTCATCTTCAAACTTCCAACACTGCACAGATCCAAGCAACAATATATAAACAAACAGCTGCACTTTTTTGTAAATAGGAGATTATGCTTTCATAATGCTTTTTTTTCCAACCATAATGCTTTATATTTGCAGTCTCATTAGAGTAGCAACAACGTCACAACTGGTGTTAATATACAATTTCAACATCAGCCTAGAAAGTGCAAATTATTGAGTTGGCAAAGGAATGTTGTCGTAGAAGCAACAATCGCATCTACCGACCCTACTGTTTTAGTGCATCATGTACCAGTAGGAGTAGATACTTGGAAAGTTTGGGTCGATGCGGTGGTGGATCCTGGAGCTCTTCTATTTAGGCCTACTTCAGATTACGATTGGATAAGCGGTTAGGACGCCTATTGCTTGGTAGAAGTTAATTTATCTTTTTTGATTAGTACGTATATGTACTTTTACTGATTTAAGTTATGGTTTAGTTATGTTTTGAAACGGAGTTATGAATTCATAAATGATGTAAACTTGAACTGATTTTGAATGTGAAAAGTTCGTATTGTTTCAAGTATTTGAACGATTGTGGTTATTATTAACGAAATATTGGTTTTAATTATATATCATGAAATTTATGGTTAATAGCAATTGTGAAAAGACGAATTATAGCAGTTTGTAGCAGTTTTAAAACTATTTGTTGCAACTGTCATCCCTAGTTGTAGTAGATCCTACTACAACTATTACAAACTATTGTAAATTGTTAATGCAATAGGCGAAAACAGTTGTTAAAATATTTATTACAACTGTCGTAAACAGTTGTAAATAAGTCTTTTACAACTGCTTTTTGCAGTTGTAAAAAGACTTTTTACAACTGCTTTTGCAACTATAGGTACCCCTTGTAAAATAATCCCGCTCTATTACAACTGCGGATATAAAGACTGGCGGGTGCCAGTTGTAATAGACCTATTACAACTGTTTTTGGCAGTTGTGAAATGGTATTTTTGTTGTAGTGTTAAATCATGTACATATTATATGTTGCACAAGCACGTACACGTATATGTATATTTGATATATGCGCTATATATCACATATATTAACAAATAAAATCTTTGTGTTAGTCAATAAAATAAAATAAAGATTTTATTTAAAATTTATTCAGATTGGATTTAAATTAGTTTAGACCTCATAAACCCAATAAGATCTAAATTGGTAAAAAATTGAAACTCACCCATTTATCCTGCTACGTGCTAGCCTAGTTCCATCAATTTTAAACTATAACATATATTAATTTCAAATTTACAATTAAATATATAAAATATTTCTAGACAAAAATTTCATTCGACTATTTTAAATAAATAAAAAATTACCGAATGATATTATATATATATATATATATTATAAATAAATATAATAATTTTAAATTTAATGTTTATATATATATATTGCAAAAAATACTCTTGGCTTTTGTTTTTTAAAGTATTTAGTTGAAAGAATACACACACACACACACATATATATATATATGATTTAGTCGAAAGTATTTAGCCAATAGGATATATATATATATATATTAATTTATTTTCAAAACATATTAGATTCAATATATATATAATTAAAAATTAATTTTTCAACTATATTATATCTAATATTAATATATATGTTTTATAATAATAGTACTTATTCAAATTTAATTATTTAATAATTTTGGATTAATATCTTAATTCTAGATCTAAATTTAAAAATATGTTTACCAAATCAAAATTAGATATTTTAATTTTAAAATTTGAATTTGAAAACTTTGACTCGGTCAAATTGAAAGTGATATTTTATAAAATCATATTTAATATTTTAATAAATATAAATTTTGAAATTTATATATTAAACAATTTAAATAAGCCAATTACTATATACACACACATTTATATACATATATACATACATGCATACATATGTACATGCATGCATACATACATACATATATGTATGTATGTACGTACATATATGCTAAGTATATACATGGTAGATATAAATCACAATATCTTTACATGTATATATTTGACCATATTCATATCACTTATGTTGTATATTTCATATGTATGTCGTCTCACTTGCATATGAATGTATTAGATATATTCA
This sequence comes from Allium fistulosum, assembly GCA_030737815.1. Classification (NCBI taxonomy): domain Eukaryota; kingdom Viridiplantae; phylum Streptophyta; class Magnoliopsida; order Asparagales; family Amaryllidaceae; genus Allium; species Allium fistulosum. The sequence goes on from CM060906.1 coordinate 77,609,104, forward strand.
TACTCCTACATACATTAAATTTTATTAATACAGATTAATTAACTGGAAAAAAACAATTGAAATAAAATATATTTTTATTAAATAATTATATTGGATCAAATGTTAAATACTAAATCACATAGGCACGTTAAGATGCAAACAGAATTATTATTTTTTGAAATTTACCCATTTCATCTCCTGCCAATCGGGCCAGTTCCTACAATATCTTTGGTCTTCATGCAGTCTTTAGATCTTTTCTCGTTACACAAAATACATATAACAGAAGCATCACTTCCCCTATAGCATGAGAGATTCCGGTGAGTTGAAAAATATCATAAAAAATGTGCCTTAAGGTAAGAGTTCCCATAATACAGGTTCATGGTTAATAGCATGAAATTATAAGGGGAACATGACATCAGAATATTAGTTGTAAACGAGGTCATATTTTCATTACCTGAGCCAGAATTTCTCTCTTCAACGCATAGCATGTCCTTTCTATTTCATCACTGGAGAGGAATGGACTTGTGTGATGAGTTGTTTCAGAAAAGGCATCTTAATAGTGAAGGAACCATGCCGGTCAGAAGCGGTCAAATGAGTGAATTTCAAAATTTACCTATTTTTGATATTCGTTAAGTCTATGAAGCCTAAATGGGTTTTAGATCCAATCTAAAATAATCTAAATAAAATATTCTTTTATTTAGATTGTTGAACTGGAGTTTTAAATGTAATTTGAATTCACATATATTATGATGAATGTATCTAATACATTCATATCTATAATGTGTAAGTGCAACACACAAGAAATTTGTGAGTGTGTGACAGTAACCTGCAAAAATAATATAGAAAAAGAAACCTTTTGTTTCTCTCTCAACTTATACAGTTAATTGTAGGAATATATGACGTTATATATATATATAAACCTTTCATTTCTCTCTCTATAATTAGACTAATTAATTTATTAAATGACATTTATCACCAAATTTACACATGCCCTTGTTGTCCAAGGTTTAATAAAATATATGCGTGTGTGTGTGTATATATAATATTAAGGAAGGGTAGTTGTACATAAATGTCTATTTAAATACAGATCTAAAAATATGATACACATACACGTGTTTATTTTAAACAATGTTTTGATATAAACCAACATATGTATTTGAAAATTGCAATTTAATACATGCATATATGAATCAAAAGTTGATAAATTTAAATCCAACTCTCAATTTTGGAAAGAAATCGATTAAATTAAGATTTATATAAAAATAACTTGTGTGTTTTAAATTAAAATAACTCTTACACTTATGCATATAATAATTAAACAAAATTGTTCAAACAACAACTACATGTAATACATGTTTTCATTTTAAAATAAGTTTAAGTAGTTAAAGTTGATACTATAATGACCCATATTTTTAACAATTTAAAAGTATTAAATTAAATAAGATTTTTAAATAAAGTTGTTAGAAAAAAAAGAATTTAAGATTGTATTGATACAAATTAAATTATAATATAAAGTATGAACTTAATTTAAATTTCTATTAATGAGATATTTTTGCAATAATGTAAGAATGATAACATATGTCAATCAGTATTTTAATGACATTGGTTTGAATGGAATAGACGACCGTCTGAATGTAAATTTCCAATTGATTGGGATAATAAATGTTAATAAATAATAATAAATATTCCTTTATTAAAGAAGAAATCACATGTTTATTTATTTGGAATGTTTGGTAGCTGAAAGATTTATTATATGAATAAAAAATCAATTATTATGAATAAGTGTTAATTTAATAAAAAATAAAATGAATAAGTTTAGTAAAGGAGTAAACATATGTTTATTTGTTTGAAATGTATTTTAGCTTACAGATTGATTATAGGGATGGGACACTATTATTTAGTATGAAATGTATAACTCCTGTTTGTATCCAATAATAAATGAATATGTTTAAATTACTATTAGATAGGAAATAATTGTTCTATTTCTCTTTACATTTATTTAGTCCAGTTTGATATTCACCTTTGTAATCAATTGAAATTAATGTAATTGAATAATTTCAATTAATAAGAGAGATAACACTAAATTATAAATTAATAGATGTAATTAAACATAGCTTAGGTTTTGTAAAAACAAAAGGAAAGTTTGATTTAATGAAAAGAACATTTTTATCAAATAAAGTGAATGTTTCATTTGTGAATATAAGTTTAGTTTCACTAAAATAAAGAATTGAATTTTTTTGCACATTTCTAGTTGGAATATTCGATTTATTTAAATATTCAAACTTGATTTGAATTTAATTTATAAAAAATCTGGTAAGAAAATAACTTGAAGGTTAGGTTAAAATTTTGATTTGGAATAATTAGCATGTTTACATAGCAAATTTATTTCGTTCCAAATTTGAATTTGGAGTCCCGATTCATCTTTTATTGTGTGTAGCGGCGATCCCCATTACATCAATTGCAGTGTTTAATGTTATTTACTCTGTACTAAATAAAGATATATAAAGGTGTAACTTTGAGTGTATTGGGGACAATATAATAGGTTAAAATGAACATTTTTAAATTTGAGTATTTTAGAGTTTAGCTTTCCATGCACAATCTACCTTCTCAAATTTAAATCATTGCTCTCATTTATTTTATTTTATTGCTTTCTTTTATTAAATACATGCCTCTTTTGGTTTTCTATTAAGTTTTATTTATTTACACGTGAGCCTTGCCTTGAAACATTTCCTGTATGTTAATGAAATTAATTGAGGTAGTGCACGTTTAAAAATTTTATACCAAAAGATTTGCTTGCCATATAACCACGTCTTTTCAAATTCCAACGTGTGTCTTTCATCCTTTGTTAATTACATGCATGTTAGTCTCTTTTCATTTTGCAAATTTACATCTTCTTGTATCCTTCCCTTTCATATTCCAATTTCCAAACGTGCTTACCCTTATACATTTCCTGTTTCATAAATCTCTTCCTCTAACTTTCCATTTCCAAAACGTGCTGCCATTATTTCTTTTGCCTAAAGATTGTCTTTCTCTTCTAAAAAAATGTGAGCAACTTCTTTTCATGAAGCCAATCTTTTCCATTTGTTTGCAAATCCATTTCCTAAAGCCTCCTTCCTTCATTCATGAGCCATCAAGTCATTTTTTCTGTTGATTCTCCAGGCTTTAAAAACATGAGTAGGCTTCAAAAATTTTAACGTGAGTAACTAGTTTGTTTTGTTTTATTATTAAAATGTGTGTACATGTTTTATATTTAATTTTCATAATATTCTTATAACTTGAATATCTTCCGCATATGAACTCTGATTGATGCGCGGTTTCTTCTGTTGGACTCGTATTGAAATTCTGAACAACAAGAAAAAGGTTTGGTTGAATTTGGAGATAGTTGAAATTTTAGGCTTTTATTTGATTTTTAATGAGCAGTAAATCAAAGGTGAGTGATTAAACCCGCTCACAAATACTAAAATGATTCTGATGTTAGTTAAATTAAATCGTGAAGTTATTTATTTTTATTGACTGTTGTTTGGTAATTTAAATGACATTTAAATTGACATATGGTTTGAACTGATAAGAATTTAAATTGACAGTTAAATTTAAAATTGAAACTAAATTGCTAGTTAAATACCTGATATTGATAACTAGTTAATTGTTGTGATTTATTGGCTAATTTGGATGTTGACTGTGATGGATGTCTATTTGTTGACATTTTGGATGATTGGATGTTTATTTATTTTTATATATCTATGTTATCACTTTGTATAGTAAGTGACAGCATATAAACTGTTATTTAAATTATTTCGAATAAAATAAGAAATACGTTGAAATGATATATACCTATGACACTTTGATTTGGATTTAAATGATATATATCCATCCATGTAATTAAAATTGAAATACCTGATCACGTGGCCATAGAGTAGAAAATTATATACGGAGACGGGATTAGTTAAATTAAATGGTTTTAAAATCATGAATTTGGATTTTGTTTAATGATATTGTTTTAAAGGAAATAAATTATGGATTTATATGAATTGAATTATTTCCAATTCAAGCCTTGAAATGTTGAAATTTAAATTGGTTAAAAGAAATTGTTTTAAAGAATTAAATTGGAATGTGAAGTTATAATCGATATATGACTTCAATTTTGAAAATTGAATTATTTTAAAGATTCGAACCTTAAAATTGAACAATGGAGTTTAATTTGATTTTAGTGCTTTAAATCCGTAAATTGAAATTGGACTTGAAATCAATATGGATTGAAATGGTTTAAAATACGAATTGGACTGAAATTTAAATCATTGAATTGAATTGTTGAATCGAATTTGAGGTTAAAAATGAACGTTTCAAAATTGAAGTTAATTTGAATTGAAATTGAAATCAAATTGATTTAAAACTAAATCAAAATTGAGTCAATTGATTTGAAAGATTCGAAATTGAGTTTTGTTGATTTGAAATTTGGACATGGGTCCAGATTCGTTGAAATGGAAAGAAACGGTTTGATCTGAAAGTTGAAGTGTTTATATTTAAATCATTGATTTAAATGAGAATGTGGTTAAATGAGGTTATAACCTAAGTTGTAATTTGAAATGATATTTTAAGTGAAAATGACATATTTTGAGTAAATATGGTATTTTAAAATGAAGTGTTATTTTGAAGTGAATATGATATTTTGATATCAAATATGAATCGGTTTCGAAATGTAAAAGAACCAACCGGTGTGAAAAATGACGTTTGGTTGTTAAAGAGACCGAGGCCTCTTATTGGCATACACTCTGCTAATATTGGAACCACTTTAACAACTGTGTACGTGGTGGATGATCTAGAATGAAGTGGTTGGATTTGGTGAACGTTTGCTGGATTTGAAGAAAGAGAACGATGCTGGATGACCCCGGCACTTGTGCCAATTTGAAATGATTAAAACAGGATGGCTTGTCAGGGCCAAGTGGGCTAGCTACCCCTAGCGGACACACCTCTTCATATTCCTATATTGATTTTGACTTGTTCGGTGCACCTTGATTTGATTTTGGAGGTGTTGGACGCGGTGGGCGGTCGTGGCTACAATGCGTTACCACCATCCCTACGACCCGAACTGGTAGTATCCTACCTTGAGCATTGCCTCACGTGCCTTTTCATACTTTTATCCCTATACGCGACCACTATGAATTTGTTTTAGTGTTGTCTTATCACGGCGCCTCCCTAGCTACCGACGTTACTGTTGATACTACTAAGGCAAATTGTAGGACAATGCTTAAAAATGTGTTAAGAGGGATCAATGTAAAGCCTTAACGCTGTTTTAATACTTTACTTTACTGATAGACATTACATATATAGCGTATCTTTCTACATATAGATAGTTTAACGGATCCTTGGGAGATGGAAAATCCTGTAACATCTCTTAAGTTATTGCACTTACGTTATACACTGGATAGAAGATGTAAAATCCCGTAAACATCTATGAAGCTATTACACTTATATTTACTTGTTATTGAATTAACTTACATAAGAACTTTTAGTTCCGACTTGAGTGTTTTGTCTTTTCATTACGCTCGGGTCAGCCTGAGTATTTCAGTATTGAAGATATTATTCCTTGAAGATGAAGATGGAGTTTGCTAGACCGTATTTACTATTATTTTTCCACCGCATCGTTATTGGTATGCTGTTGTTTGTACTCTGATTATGTTGTAAAAATTGTGTAATCAAATGTATATTGTAAAACAGCTTCATGAACTGTTTATTTGATTATTATATTTTGTCATTCCACTGCGAGATTCTATGTTTTTTGCTTTACTTCTTTTATCTTATTTTCTTATTAAACCCCATTGACAATCCTCCCTTTTAAATGGTTTGAGTTAGACATGTGTGGTTTATTGTCGACTTAAATCGTCCAAAAAGGTGGGTCGTCACAGTATCAAAAATTAAATGAAAGTTAATCAAAATTATATTCAAGCAAAAATTAAAAGAACCATGTAACATGCTTACGCATAATTAAAGGGAATTCAATCAAATGATTTCAAAACAATCAACTAAATTAGATCTTACAACTAAGGCACATATAAAAAATCATTATAAATGATTCAATGCCAAGCTATATTCATATAAATAAATAATCATATGAGATAAAGGATATAAACTGATTAACATATATATTCGATATATATTTAATTGAGGAATAGCAAAAGGCTGTATCCAAATTATATTAACAATAATTAATTTAGATATAAAAAGGGGATCTGAAATTATGCTACAATATGAATATACAAGCATTCGACGTACAATATAATGTAAGGGATTCAAAACATGTTAAAATGGTTAATATATATAAATAAGTAGAATTGAAGAATAACCTTGGATGTTACCTATAAATCACAACTTTAATGAAGATATTCCCTTAGATCTCCAAGATCCACACAAAATCCTTGCAAGAGATGGATTAACAACTTATGTTTCATTACTTTAATGTTCGCATTTGATTTGAAGTCAATAAAATTTTGAAAATCTTTATTTTGTTTTTCAGCCATCAAAAGTTAGGAGGAGAGAAGAGAAAAGTAAATGAAAAAAATGAATGTCGGTAGGAAATGAATCGATTGTTTTAATTGAAAGAATGTTTTTTCTCATTCTTTAATTAAAACTTCCCTAATCAATTTCCTTAATTATATCTCTTTCTCCACTCCTCTCTACTCATAAGGTATGGTTCAAATTACATGTTGTTAAATAGCCAAAAATTTCCATAAATTCCTTCACGCAATTATCTTTTGTTTAAATCTGTTCAAAATTACACCAATATCATATATTAATGTGTGCAAACATAACTTTTACAAATGCATTAAAATAATTACAGACAACTCCCAAACATCAACTAAGTTAAATAATAATTAGTACTTCTTAAATAAATTGTTTATTTACAACATTTTATAAGCTAATTAAATCATGTGGTTTTTGGGAGAATTCATTGTTGTGGTGTACAACTCAAAGGTGTAAATTTAGTCAGCCGGTAATATCGAGCAATTGGAATATTAATGTTCAGACATCGCATTAGCTAATGGTTTGACGTTTGGCTGAATTTATTGCTTACATCTTTTGGTAAAATCCAATTTTACTTATTATAATCGGTACTTGGTAGTAACAATTATTTACACCAATTCTCTTCTTCAAAACTATATCAAATTAGAACTTATGGAATTTGATATTGGTTAAAGTTCCAACAACATTGTATGTGCCAAAAGTTGGAAAAACACACAATCAAATTATAAGTAGAGACTAATGAAGAAATAAATATAAAATGTGGTAAATAACATAAGAGAATTTATAGTGGTTCAGCAAATACTCTAACCTACATCCACTTAAGCTTGTTAATGATTTCTAACATTCTTTACAATTGTGATTTAACAACTCGGTTGCTTACCACTTGGGTAAGGACACAATGTAGTGTCAGGGATAAAATCAATTAATTCAAAAAAAATCCCTTTTTATGCCTCTCTCCCTATATTTATAGATGAAGATCGGTGAAATAAGCTTCTAAAACTTCTCCCCATGTTCTCCACATCCTACAGGAGGCTCCAGAAAGAGATCGTGGCCAATTCAGCACTTGACTTCTCAACTCAATACAGATTTGAGGCTTACAAAAGTCGGCACTGACTTGTAGCTTATTTGGCTTCATACTTTTCTTTGCATTTGGGCTTCAACTACTTGTAGTGTGTAGGCTGAGTCAGCATCATGACTTAGTATCAAGTCGAGGGCCACAACTCGATACTGGTTTGAGACTTAGTCATTGTAATTTCCAACTTTGTTCTTCGCATTTGACCATCCGAATTGTCTAATGAATAGCTAAGTATTTTCCAATGGATAATAGGGTTCTGCAGCAATCCTTTGGGTTTTACTTGAATTCTGGTTTCCAAACTTATGTTTAAGGACTTCTAACTTATTTTACGACCATTTCATCGATTTTATTTGTGCAGATATTGCTTAGTTCAAAAGCAAGATAACACTTGCCCCTCAAAGTATAACTTGTATTAACAAGGTATGCTTTGAATCATGACATGTTATTGACTTCAAACTTTGATCCGAATGAGCTTCCTCATCCTTTGAGCCATTTTTACAAAGTAGTGCATCTTCTTTGGATCATCGTGTCACTTTGAATGGTTACAGATTCATATCCTTTTGATGATATAAGAGCCGAAGTGTGTTATTCAAATTCATCATATGGATTTTGGAACTTTTGGAAGTCCTTCCTTTTGATTGGTCAGGTAGGATCACTTTACTCTGATTGCCCCTATTTTCATTGTCCATTTCCTTCAATTCCATTTCTTTCTTCTTCCTCTTTTTATAAATTTCAGCTCACTACTGAGTTGTGAAGTGCAAGTCGACACTGCCTTTTAATATGACTTTAGGTTTTTTGGAATTAAGTAATTTTCTTTCTCCACTACCTCGCTTTTACTTCTACTTTATTATTTTCACTTCCGACTTCAAGTTCTCAGCGCTCTCAACTTTCGATTCAAGGGCTAACCTCCACTGCCTCGCTTTATAACTTTGTCACCGACTATATGTTTCGCCATTATATGATTATATAGTTGATTCTTTACTGAGTTGAATTATTTTTCCTCGGTGCAACTTGAGATCAAACTCGAGTTCCTCAACTTTATTGCCGACTCTTACACCACTTGCCATCATACACCATTGATTTCCACAAATGTACAACCTTTGATCTCGTACATCTCAAAGAAGGGTGTTAAGTGTAAGAAAGTTACTTACTGCACCACCAAATAGATGTACATTCGTAAAAATCAAATACGTGCATTTTCGAAATGCAATGTCAGACATTCGTCCATATAAGTTGTCTAGGAACAAGACAAACCAAAGGAACTCTTCTACCACATCCTGTCGGGAATCATCCCTAGGATTAGTAGTTAGCAGCCCTTGCATTGAAGATCAAATGAAGATACTATTGCCACATATATATATGATATGGAAAATTTCCCTCGAGGGTCAGTGACAAGTAGCCCTTCATTCCATTTATTATCATTCCACATCTTCACTTCGAATACGCAAATTGGTTCAAAGTGGTTTTTCGGATAAGAATCACTCAAATCCGATCCCGGTTCTTTCGAACCAATCAACGATAAAAAGATGTTAAATAAATAGGTGCTTATCATTTGATTAATTGCTTTCTTTTTATCAAAAATATCTTCTAGATATATATATATATATAAATATATATATATATATCTTTAAAACATTTCTTTCTGGTATATACGGAATCATTAAACCTCTCTTTGACTTTGGAAATACAAAATCATTTCATTTCTCATAAATCATATTTCAAAACCTTATTAAGTAAAAAAAGGTCGATAGAAATTATACTAATTCTTCTCAACATCAATTTTCGTATTTAACCTTTACTATCCGTCGAATAACGGTGAAATCACCTTTTAAATTCACACGGATAGTATAGGTTCCCTCCTTGAAATTTAATACCAAGTATAAGAAGATTATTTCTATACAATTCAAGTTGCATTAAATCTGGAAAAATATATACTTGCCTTGTTTTCAACATTTTTGACCTTATCTACTCCTCATCCAGGAAAAAGGCCAGGTGAGCCAGGGCACTGGTTGCTCTTGAACATCTCCTTAGTTTAAGCACCTCACATCTGGATCTCACGAATAGAAAAATCCAGTCTACTCATCGGCTTTTAGAGCCAAGATTAAATCACTTGATTTTAACAGCTTTTCTTTAAACCATTTATTTAAATTTTTTAAAATAAATTATAAAACCTCTAAATCGTCTTTAAAATACTTAATTATTTATTTAAAAACATTTATAAAATATTTGGGAAAGAATACTTAAGTTTAAAGGCATATTTCAAAAGTTATTATAAGTGCTGCAAAAAGTGTTGTGAATAGTACTTTTAAGGCTTATTTGATCAAAACGATTTTACTATCATTTAGAAATCCATTTTTATAACTCAAATATCTTTTAAAATATTTTAAAATATTTATAGAGTTTATTACATATTTTTAAAGAATTAAAAATATCAATTTTAAAGAATTTATCACTTTGGTTTCTGAACTGCCAAACCGTGACTATTTTGAAAACTTGTTTTGCTCATATTTCAAAATCTACTAAAATAAATCTCGATCTTTTTCTTTTGTTTGAAAACTATGATTATAAGAGTTCGAAAAATTCTTATTACAAAGAATTCTGACTCTGAATCCATCGTATAAATGGATTTAGCTTTCTACGGCGCGAAATCATGAATTATCGTCATGCGATGTGTCTATTTTTGACTCAATTTTCATAACTTGTTAAAACTTTACCAAACTGGATTTTAGTGTTTGTAAAACATTTATAAATCATTTTAAAGAGGTTTAATAATCTCATATATACCATTTCATTTATTAAAGGAAAGTGATTTTTTTTGTGGTATTCGACATGTATTAAACGTGAATTGTTTACATATCAAAATAATCATATAATCAACATCCAAACTTGATGATCAAACATAGTGAACAACCATACAATTCATATCACATCGTCATATTTATAAAATAAATCTGGAAGAGTTTCTCACTTGTTTTTCGATCGGACTAACTTTAAAACGGTTATAGCTTCGCTCCGATCACACTGGAGCCTATGGAATCGAGCCTTGGATCTTTAAGAAGGCTCACCATATGCTTGCTAATGGAGGTGGGCTCGGCCTTTGGTGGTGGATGGTGTGGCCTTGGATTTAGAGGTGAGAAAGGAGTGGATTTGCTTTGGTTTTGAAAAGTTTTGATAATATATACTTACTATATAGTTTTAATTTCTTTTGCCATACATTTTGACATAACTTTCTTTAGGCAAGAAGCCATTAATGTAAAGTTTAAGAAGCGAAGAAGCTTAGGAATTTTATGAAGAAGAAGTGTGAATGAAGTGAAGAGAGGTGGGTGTTATTTATAGGCAAAGGTAAGGAGGAAAATATCATGATATTTCCACACAAACACATCATCATTTCATCACCACTATACCTCACCCACCCACCCACCCCCCTCCCACATCATGTTTGGCCATGTGGTCCCCCCATGTATGTGTACCAATGTGCTTGTACCTAATGTGTAAGAGTTTGACTTTGAATTTACTTAAGGGTTAAATTTTGGAAAATATCTTGGATATCTTGTAATGTGTGTGTGTGTCTGTATGCATGAGTATATTTATATGTATATATGTGTGTTCATGTGCATGTGAATGTGTTCATGTATATGTACATGTATGTGTGCATATGTATATCATAAATGATTCACAACGTTGCACAACTTTTCTACGTTGAATCGTTATAGATTCCGATTTCGATTTCCGGTCATATTTTCACTTTTTATTTAATATATATATGTAAACAAAGTTTGATAGTAATATTTATATCATTATATAAGTATTAAATGGGCTTATTTAATAATTAAAATAATTATTAAATCATTTAAACTCAATTTAAATTCAAAAATCATTTATTTCAAAATAGTGATATCATTGATGATGTCATAAAGAGATTTTATTTTTAAAAAATAAAAATAATTTTATTACATATCCTCACTCATATATATAAATGAGTGTATAAATTCAGCTCTGTGCACGATGTCGGATGGTCCAAGAGCTGTTTATTGATAAAATGATTTTCGGTCATTTTATCGATATATCTTCCAAAATATATATTTTTTGTTAATATTTATTCAAAATAAGATTATCAATATTATTTATTGTTCAAAACATTATCATTTATGTTAAAAAATCTTATATTTAAATATTTTAAAATCTTTCTGAAATGATGAATTTACGAGTTGTTACGGACACATAGTTAAACAATACTTGAATTGAACTAAGAAAACATATCATTTAATTATAGAACATCAACCAAACATGTTTTTATGAGATATAATAGGCAGTATAAACTACAAAAAAAATAAGTATATTTCTTTCTTATAATGTAGACTAAGTTGGACGAAAAACCAAGTGGTTATGTTTTCAAAAGATCATATTTTACCTGGTTAATCATTCTCCACATCTCCGGCTGAAGCATCTTGTTAACCATTGTCAAAAATTAAAAAATATCAATTTATCAGAGAGAATACTATATTGCAAACAAAGTAAGATCACAAAAAACCTGGAATTATTACACATAATTTAATCTAAATTGTAATGATGAAACTGTATACAAATTGTGTGAAACATGCAATTATATCTTACACATATTGAGCTATATATATGAATAATACTAAAAATATATTAAGAGAAGGTTATAGGATTTTTCGTTATGCAGTTGCTTGTAGCATAGGAATTGCACAATAATAAAGTCAGAAATTCTAAGATCATAAATTAATGGTTTAGACAATCCACCCAAATAACTCTACTTACCTCACATTAAAATTTTTGATTATGAACTATCATAGAGACAATATGTTCACTTGTTGACATAAAATTAGTTCATATTTAACAATTGAATGTATATTGCAAGTGGCCTTCACCTACATCTCTTGCTTTTTCTAGAAAACATGAATAAAATGGTACAATAATGGTCCATATATCATCCTAAAACTAAACAAAACCTTACATGGCTAATAATCAGATTGTATTACGAAATGTATCAAAAATTATATGTGGAGTATTATAGTACCAATTAAATTTTTTAATCCCTATATTCAAAAAGTTAATCAAAAGTAGACTATGAGTTTAGAAATTCACACAGTAGCATAAAGAATTAAAAACCTAAACCGAAAAAAATACCGTTACCAATACCTTTGTAAAGATGGAGCTTCCAAACAAATGGGAAGCGGTAACAAAGCCAGTAAAGTAGATACCCATTATCAAAAAATAGTCGGTTACATTTTCAAATCTGGAGCAATATGCATTTAGCTTCCACCTTCAACGTCTGATGTAGTTCTGATGCAATGCATGTTGATTGTAGTTGTTGTGGATCATTGAGTACCCACAGTTCTGATCCTGCTATATGCGCTATAATTCTAATTGAAGTGGGGGTTATATCAGTAAATTCAAAAGCTTTAAATAGAGGTTTTCACTTCCGGGGGCGTTTGGCATACAACCCTGTTAAGGTTTGAAAATACACAAAACATCCCTCTGTTTTTTTTAATAAATTTATGGTCCCTATTTTCAAATTCACGCGCGCACAAAGACCCAAATACCCTTTACGTTTTTAACATTTCAAACGCGTATAACTTTATGTAGAAACATCGGATCAGCATACCATTTTCAACAAAAAATCAAAAAATTTATGATCTTCAAAATGAGATCCATTGTTGATACCAAAAAATCATATTTGCAATAAAGGTGCAATTATTTCATATATTTGCAGACAATTCTGCAAATTTTAAACACCTTCAATTTTTCTTCAAATCTGCAACTATTGCATATAACTGCAAACATTTCTGCAATTATTGCGTACAGTTGCAATTATTGCACTGCAATTATATAGTATAATTGTAGACATTTCTGCAATTATACCATATAATTGCAGACATGTCTACCGTTATTGCATATAATTGCAGACATGTCTGCAATCATACCATATAATTATAGAAATTTGAAAAACATCAAGTTGGTTCAGTTTGAAAACAGATCATTCACTCAAAGATATCTGCTATCCATCAAGTTTCCACAAATAATACTTGATTGCTCAAATATAATAAAGAGATAAACAGTTCAGAAAACAAGTCAAACAAAACATATCCTGGCTTCTTATTATTGGTGACCGATTTCAAATTGACGTAGAAGGTTCAGGACACAAAACTGCTCAAAATTACAGATTTGACCATGACATAGGTCACCCCATTACAACCTCTTCTAAGATGGGATGAGTGAACAAAAATCTATAAATAAAAATGAAAAATTAATTAATTAATTAATTATTGTTGGCTTGACAATGCTAGAAATACAACAGCAGATGAAATTTGCGCTTGAAGGTCGGCAATATCAACGTCATGACCACCCTCGACTAAGCCCCATCTGTCAACCTGAAATGACATAATTGCCACGAAAATACAGGAATCAATTAATAAAACATGTAATCTAATGATTTTGTGCGTTACACATGGTGATATTGTAAATGCATAATGATTGTATCAGAGATACGTTGATAGAAAATAGAATATGTGGTGTATGGTACAAGCATTGTTAGGCGAATGAATTGTAATGTGTGTGTGCACGCGCATGTGTGTGTATGTATGCATGTGTGTGTGTGTGTGAGAGAGAGAGATTTACATATTTTTATATATGGACGATAATTAAAATTTTATTTTTGTTAATATGAATGCGGTATATCATATGTTAGGCAAATAGTGAATGTTATTAACTGAATTTATGTTATTAGTTCACAGTTTAAGGTTTATTTCTTTAAAAAAATATAGTTGGATAACTTTTGAATTCGATATTTAATGTTTCAAACAGTTGATTAGATAAATGCTGTTTAATATTTTTTTGATTAGGTAGATGTACACTAATTTCCCATAAAAAGAAAAGAAAAAAAAAAAAGAATGGAGCAAAAGAAGAAAGAATGAAAGAAAGAGAAGAAAAAAAGAGTTCAACATAAAATAGCATGAAAAAATTAAAGAAAGCTTTGAAAATAATTGCAAGTAAATGTAAAAGTTATAAACAGGGATTTGAGTGTAATTTAGTACAGGAAAATTAAGAAGTGATTTGGAAATTCTAAATATTAATGAGACATTTCTTTTCTATTATTTAATAGATTAGAAACATTTCTTTATATTTGAGAATATCATACTACAAAATAAAAAATGATTTTCTGCTATAAGACAAGAAGTGTGTAAATTCCATGAAGGTTGTACCTGTACATCTTCTTCAAGTCTTACTAACTCAATGGCCTCTTCGATTCCAATTCGTCCACGAAAAATGGCAAGAGGAATGATTAAAGAATGTGAAGCAGAAACCATTGCATCGACGGATGCTAACTCACAATCTGTGGTGTTTTTAAGGCAGTTTTCTACAGCTTTCACAAGGTCTTCTTCCTGCTTGCATCCGAAAAGGCTATCATGCACCACTGGCTTAAACCCGAATTCGGATTCTACCCAGTCCAGTATGGGGTCAATTTTCTCCTTTTGCTTTTCTGTGACATTTTAAGAGAGACTAACATGTAAGTAACAAACACCGAATTAACATTAATATCTTTAATCAAGTCAGCATAACAATTCAAGAATCATAGTGTTTGTGACTAAGAGTACGAACGCAACTTATGGGTAAGAAAAAAAGTTATGTCTGGAAGCACATAATTAATACTGTAATGGGTATAACTAATACCGTAATGGGTATGTTGGTGAGAAGCTTTTCTGACTTTTTGCAAAAATACTCGTGTTTAAGTCATGTTCTGTCCCAGCAAAAATATTTGTCTTTTCAATAAAATCGGTTGTTATGAAAACTTCACCAACAATTAACCAAATTTATGGAAAGGTGACAACAGTTAACCAAAATTTACGGAAAGGTCACATTTCATATATTTCAACAATACTGCGAGTATGCCTACATAAGAAAGCAGCAGATTGACCAAGATTGCAACAAAAGCAACAAACTCGAAAGAAACTAAGAAGGAAATAGTCCTTAAGGTGAAAAGAAATGATGCTCATAAAATTGAGTGTAATAAAAAAAAATTTGAGCGAGAGAAGATGGAGAGAGGATGGGCAAGAGCACGAGAGAGCATGCAAGTCTGTTATACACAAGCAATGATGTGCATTAGACGAGAACCAACCAATAGACTTTTTCACAATTCAGTTTATTGCATCAGAAGTGTCAAAAATATTATTCTCAGGGGTTTACAGAAAAATTGAGTTTATTTCTAATTAGATTTTTCAATAATTTTAAATTTTATTGACAAAAAATACTATTTTTTTTTATTTGTCAAAAAATAGAAAAGAATTGCATAATTCTCAATTTCTCAAATGTTTACTTTCGATGGACAAATTTAAATTTTATTGAAATTACTTTTAAAATTTTATTTTCGATTTTTTTCAAAATGTTTCAAACACTTTTTGAAGAAAAATATTTTTATTTTGACAAATTTGATTTTAATTTTTTCTTAATTAACACTTCTTTCAGAAATAATCATTCTAAAATATTTGGTTTTTGTAAAAAGAATTGACTTCTTGAAAAAGAAATCAAATCTGTTTGAAGAAAATTGGTTCTTTATTATACTCATTCTGCTTGACTTTAGCCTTACAAAATGAATCCTATCAAAGATTTTTATCCTTTGAATTACTCATGGAATTTCATTTCGCACCGGAAACTCTTCTAGGAGAAGTTCGAATCCGTTCCGTTCATATTGATCGGTCTTGGTTTGACATGGTTTAAGCGTTACTGGTTCCCGGAGAGTGCATTTCTCTATTAGCTAAACCCTTTCTTACCCTACCTTTACCTTTGGACTCGTATTTTGTTCTAGGAATCTCCGGATCTATGCTTATTTTCAACTTCCCGAAGCATTTCGTCGCTTGCTACGCCCTTCCTCGTCTCTGCCTAGGTATCCACCGTAAGCCTTTCCACGTTTGAACCTCGCCATTAATGTTAAGGCTATGCCATCTTAAGGTGCTGCTAAATAGAAGGATCTTATCAACGTCCATGAATGAAAAATAATAGATCGAACTGCCGAATTGAAAAAATTGGGTGTTGTCATAGTAGGACCCCATTAACCCCCCTTTCCACCCTTTCCCCCCGGTCAAACGTGAGCGAGCCCTGGAAGGCAAACATCTCATTTTCATTGTGGAAGTTTTACTTTGGGGCCTCGATGATTTCATCAATGAATTGGCAAGGAAGCACAAGTAATAAGAGTAAAAGGAAGCCCGAAAGGATAAAGTCAGATACAAAGGGCAAGGAAGGCCTCCTAACGTGGGTCAACCCCACTTAACCCTCGGCAGGTAATGAATCTATTGATCGATTAGTGGTTGTATTTAAAAACCTTTACGCCTAAAAAAAGTCGTGGTTGGGCCACGCAAATCAATTAAACAGTGTGGCATGCATATAATATAGCAAGACGGATAACAAGGGAATAAGAACATTGCATTCAGTAGTATTCTTATGAATCTATCCAATAGACAAGTGGGCGGAAACCACTTTAGGATAAGCTATCTGAAATGCTTTCTTAAATACAGGCATCTTCCAATTTGATCCAAAAGGCTATCTTGGAAGAAAGGCCTTTTTTAGCTGAGGCGCCAGTATATTAATTGGGGAGGTATATTAATTCGGAAGGGCCCTATCATCGGTCAAGTTCGGTCCCCTTCGGGCGAATATCAAAATTAGTATAGAAAATATGATTTAAGATATTCATGGAAAAAATCAAGCAGATAATTTTAGAGACATTTTAAAGACAGTATTTTTTGCCCCTTGATATTCTGGTTTCGAAGAGTTCCATTTTGCATCATTGTGGTAACACAGACCACCACATATGCCGGTTTGATAAGATATTCCTTATCATTTTGTTGAAAACTGGTCGCTAAAATGCATAGTGCAAGCTGAGCCTAATATACATGGAATATTCCAACAAATATTAAAATTCATATGTTCATTATATCTGCATCCATTGTAATATGATTTCTAAATTTTCATTTTAATGCCACTCAATAAGTTTACTTTTGACAATTTGCAGTTCATTTATATACTTGATTAATTTTGATATGCATGTGTATAAATGCAGAAGTACTAGTAAGCATATTAATACAATGGATAAAAATTTAAGGTGTGTGTATATAAAATCTGTATCTAACTGATTTTATATGTCAGTGAGCAAATTATATCCACAGATATTAACATTTAACTAAGAAATAGCTGGTTCAGTTCACTAGCAGTTATTTCAATAGAAGAAATGCAAGAAGCCATAAGAATATTCACTGCTCACCGGACAGAAATAATGAACTCAATAAAAAGAAAAACATTATTGACAAGTTATCTCAGTATAGGATACATTTATTCAAAAGCTACTCCTATATCATATATGCAATGTAAATTTTCTTATTTGATTCCCTTCAAAGGTAATCGTGGTTAAGATAGGGGAAAAAACTCTTAACATGTGATTTTCCCCAAGAAACTTGCTTCTTTCATGTAGCTAATATGGTGACTGAACAACAAAACGAAGTACTTAACTGAGAAAGTGAGAAGCTGACAAAATAGTGAGAGAAAACAATATATTTTACCATATTGCTTTTCGACCAAAAATAACTTGGAACCATTAAAATATACAGAATGACATTTGCACAAAATGTATTATCTAAGATAACAGGTCGTAGGCACTTACCAAGAACACTTTTTGTCATATCAGTATCACCGGGGGAGCGACAAAAAACTAGATCTTGATGGAACTTCTTGATGAGATGGTCGATAATTTTTGCCCGTGTGAGAGGAACCCTTTCTAGTGCAGTACAAGATAGCTTCATGAGAGGCATTGTGAAAGGTCTGATTCCATCTTCTTGCTGATAACATTAAAGACCAAATTGTCGTCTGAGTATTACGTTTCCAGTGACATGAAAAGAAGAAGAATATGTATAGCACTATCCACATTAAATCGGTAATAAATGAAAAAAATGACACGAGTGGCAAAAAATAGAATATATTTGCTTATTGCAGAAAAGATTCCAGCAGATGTTGATAGCTAAAATCAATCAACAATTTTTTTTACCAAGTTAACAAAACTCACATGTATCTTTGTTAATTATACAAGAAACTTTCTTGAGCCAGATGATATACTCACAAATCTAATATTGCAGACTGTTTCCAAAACTTGATCAACAAACCAAGCGCTCACAAAAACTGAGTCCAATGATGCGTGAATAAATTAACAGTAGGCTTACATATTTAAAGCAAACTATACCATATATAATATGTATTTTTACTATATATAATGAAGAAACCCTCATTTGAAGCTTTTAAAGTTACATAAATGCCCTTCATTACTGCTTAATAATTAGGGAAATTTAGGTCATTTAACTTGCAACACGTAGTCCTCAACTAACCGTATTTTTCTTTCTGTATTCTTCATGTTACCTTATTTCCTCAGAGCGTTCTTTTCATACATTTAATTACCCAACTTACTCAGTTTCTCACAATGCTTCCTAGAAAATTCAAACTCAAAATCAAAAATCGAATGTCGATGAGAAAACTTAATGGCAACCAATCTTTATCCCTCTCCCAAGCTAAAGGAATTTATTATTGTTTGGATTTTTGCGTGCTTTTTCATGTTTTATCCTTTGTTTAACATCAAATTCTTCTATCACTTTGTGTCTAATCTATTATTTATTTCATGAAAAGAAATCTTAATCTCGTTTGCCACCAGGCCGCTGTACTGAGGTTAGGGCTGCACACAACCCATATCCAACCCGACCCAACCCACCAACCCGACCCAACCCACATAAACCCAACCCAACCCATCCTAGTTCGGGTCGGATATGGGTTACAATTTGTAACCCATACTATATATGGGTCGGGTGTGTTATTTTGTTCAACCCAACCCTACTTTAACCCAACCCAACCCTATATTAAAAACCTAATTTAATATCAATACACTTAAAATTAGAATAGTCTAATCCTAGAATAATGTTTATGTATTCTACAGTAAATATACGAAAAAGCATATTTTATGCCAACCCAAACAAGATAGAATTTGGCAAAGATATTCCAAAGGGCATTTTAATGTATTTTAAAATGAAACACTTGTTCTACTATGTAGTGAACTAATTTCATATGATGTGTTTTACAATGAAATTTCAATAAAATATATGTTATAATGAATTAGTTAGTTTAAGTGCGTTATGCTAGCTAAAATCTAATATATTATGTTGAACATTTTAATGTTATTTTTTGAAAATATTCCCTTATATTCTCATTTTTTATTAGATTCATGCAACCCAACCCAACCCTACTAAACCCGACCCAACCCATACTTCGACCCAACCCATATCCAACCTCATATAGGGTCGGATACGGGTTGAGCTACCTTAAACCCATACCTATGCGGGTCGGATGAAATATTTGGTCTGACCCGACCCAACCCATACTTTGTGCAGCCCTAACTGAGGTACTTTTAATTTAAAGTTTAGTATGTTTTATCCATAAATAAGATCATCATGTCGCGTATATACAAGTTTTGTCCAATTTGCCTACGATATTTTGATCTTTGATTACAATAGATTTTGATTTGGTCCAATTTAATGCTACGATAACTGTGAACGTCATACACTAAGTCATGACACTGTAAAGTGTAAACTAAGAAATTAATAAACTATGAGCTACTGTGATAAAAATAATATCATCTAATTTAATTAGTTTTCCCTGATTAGTATTGAAACGAAATTGGTCCAATTTGCATATCGTTTCACTCGTTGTTGTTGTTTTGTTACTGTTCCTTTATCTTAAAAAACAATTTTGTCTTTGATTTTTGCAGCTTCTGCAATAATAGATCAAAATATGATTTTTGGTATGCTGCTCTAATTTGCGTAGATCTTATAATGTATATGAAATCCCTACTTTTACAAATTAGATTTCAGTCTTTCCTTTTGCTAGATCTTTTATGGCATGTATAATATTTTCTTCGGTATTAATTCTAAAATATATCTCTAAAAAGAAAGTATCGTGGGTTCCAAATGCCACATTGGCACCTAATTATTGCCAAAATATGGTACAATACCTTAATTATGTGTTGCAGTTTAAAATTTCCAATTCAAAACATTCAAAAATAAAATTTCTAATGGATTTGATTGCATATTTTGATTATTATTTTTGGAATGCAAGTTGTAGCATCCCTTCTATCATGTTTAGATGTGGAAAAGCTCAAAACACATTGACTTTTATTATACATAATATATTTGGTGGTAAACAAGATAAAAGAGTTAAAAAGGACATGAAAACATCGGTCCAACTAAAATGAGATGTGGGAGAAAAAGAAACTTAAACTATAAATTTGACTCAGATCATGTTTTATTTTGGTTTTATACCAGGTTCAACTATAGACTCTTCAAGCAATAATCATGGTAATCGATCTATTGTAAATGAAGATTCGATGTTTATTGGATTTTTATTGGTCGTTTTTCGTTTGATTTAAATGCATGCCATAAGTTATGGGTAAGATTTTTATATCACATTTCTGAAATAAATACATAGTTTAATTGAATTTCTTGACCATTTTTTAATTGTAACATTATTGTTAGTATCAAGTTGGCTTCAACAGAAATGTACATGGATGTTCATTTGGTTCAGTAAAACACAATCAGTATATTTTTCAATTAGTTATAGCTACCTTCATAAAATCCTCAATCTTCAAATTGCAGAATATATACCTGCCAAAAATCAATTATAGTACTGTAGAAAATAAAAAGGGCACTCTTTCACAATTGTTTTTTCTTTCTTTCTTATGTTTATATGATTTCGATTTTCTTTTTCTTTTTACAAATTTTTGCTCACAAAATAGATTGACAAATTAATACCCGTGGTCGTTTCCAAATTTTCCCCATCGGTGTTGTCGATAGAACCAAAAGCCCGAGTAGCACAATTGAATCATTGTTGCATCCTCTAATTTTGACACCTTTGGATATAGATCCGAAGATTGGAAATTTAGGTGATATTACTCACCAATGGGAGTGTCCTGTTTGATTGTCAATGAGCGTATCAAGTGGCATTTCAAAAATAAAGCACACGTAAATCATATTTTATTTTTATTATAGTAGTGTGCCAAATATTCAAATATATCAAGGTTCTCTCAAAATTGAAGAATGAGCTTGAGAACTCGTATCATAATCGTTTTAAGTACATTTACAAATATCCAAAGAATTTGAAACAAGTCAAACAACTTTTGTTCATGCTTTCATTTTAAGCTTATGAATATTCATATAAAAAGGACAAAGTGTAATAAAAAGAAGTTAGTTCACATATTTACTTGTGTTAAGTATTAGTGATGCATACGCCCATTATTTTACAACAAATGAATTTGCTCCTTTTTTTCACATAGCCAACGGACGTATCTAACGTACTGATGCCCATAAAATGAGACGTCAAACTTAATATTACGTGTTAGATATGAAACTAAAATATCCAAAAGTTGGTTCATTGTTCTGGCAAATTTGATACATACGATTTTCTAAAAAGGGGTAGAGAAGAGTAATGCAATAAATGAATGAGAGAATTTTTATACTGAAAGGATACGGAGTGGAAGATAGAAAAGGGGGGAATGAGAGTACTAAAGGGAAAGTTTAACAAGGAGAATGATAAATAAATTATCACACGTCTTTGATGTAAGTTAAAAGGAGAAACACTAATTTTATTTCTGTACAACATGCATCTAATGCAAAGTTGTCAAGGAGCACGACATGGAGCATTGTATTGCACAAAAGCTCAAAGCGCAAGCTCTACGCTTTTGAACTTATAAAAGCACACTTACCACAAAAAAGGCAAACAAAAAATCTCACGTTTTACATAAAACAAAAGCACATTTTTATTTATTTTCTTCATGTACAAGAAATTATGTGAAGACGATACGGAGGAAGACAACTTAAATTATAACTCGAAAGATGAAGAATTTGAGAATGATTTAGAGGATGACGATTGTGATAATTGCGATTTGGCTGATATTAGTGACTATGAATCAAAACTTATAAAATTAATGTAATTTCTAAGTTTTGTTATCGTAGACTTGAATCATGTATGACTTCTTTTACTTGTAACTTGTCAGTGGATACTTTGTGGTGTTTAATTTTCATATTTTCAAATGTGTGCTTTTTTTTATATCTTTTCTTAGATCGTTGTCATTAACAAAAGATCTTGTATCTTTTGTGCAAAATATTATTTTAAGTGCATCCTTTGTCCAAAATCTTGTAGCTAAAGGCTTATAACATTGTCATGTGCATGGTTTGGAAGTAGCATATTAAGACAAATTTTTAGTGAGACACAAATCTATGATATTCGCATTTATTTTAGATGTACAACATGAAATAAAAAATAAAATTTATACAAATATCTTAGTTTATGAATGTTGCAGGGAAACACTTGTACTTGATTCTTGAACTGCTTCGATATTACATATATGTAAATAGCATTAAACTTTGATAAAAAATGTTCACATCTAGTGATCGAAATAGAGTGCAAATGGTAGTCGAAATTGGTGGACTCAAAGTGAGAAAAAAAAGGTTGAAATGGAGAGATGGGGGCTCGAAATTAACCTAGTTTAAATACTAAATACATTGACACTAAATTGAAAAGACTACATATATTAGCACCCCACTTATTTCTTTTCAAACTCCTATGTTTTCTAAATAAAATTTAGATCCAAAAAAACATCATTCTCACCCCGCTTTATACCAATTATACCCTTGTAATATTATTTTTCCATTTCATGCTTCTTTCTTCAATTGCTGAGTAATCATAATACCGTGTACATCTCTAGCGTGGTTTGGATCAAGGTTTTAAATCTCGATAATCTCGACCGAGATCTCGTTTTCGACCTTGAGCGATTCGAAATAGCAAAATTCGAATTAATCTCGGTTGACCTGAATCTCGACCGAGATATTCAAATCTCGACCGAAATCTATTTGTGAGATCTCGGCCGAAATGATGTATTTTTTAAATTTTGATTTTTTAGCGGCCTTGGCCCAAAGTCCATAAAATTATTTTCTTTACTTAATATAATACATTCTTCCATCCTCTTCAGTCGCAAATGCATTTTGTTGCAGTTTAATTCATAGTATCTTGTTAAGCTACTTAATATATTTCATTTCATATGCACAAATTAATGGTGTTTCCGTCCTTTTTTTTTTAGTTTAAGCTATATTTCATATGGTTAAATTAGTCACTTTTGTAATTAAAATATAACTAGTGGAATGCTTGATTTAATTTTATTGACTAATGACTACCAAGATCTTTTACATGTTTGGAGCTTGGAGTTTTAATCATATGTTTTTTGAGAAAAATGTGTGGTCCTCTAGTTTTAATCATATGTTTATTTGTAAATGCAGGATAGTTCTATATTTTGTTTCTACAATGAAATACGTACAATGTAATTAGAACACCATTAGTAATGTTATTGACAATTATTTGTTTATAGTGCAGAGAAGTCAAGTAAATATTTTAACAATTGAAAGTGGGGGTGCCTATGTGACGTTATGTTTCATGTTTGTTTCATCTTGTTGTGATATTATATGTTAAATTCATAAATCCTCATTATTTATTTACAGTATATAGTGTGGATGTTTTTTCAAGCTACTCATGACGAAAGTGTTATTACTACAAATCAAATCAATTAAATTATTATTTTAATTAGTATTTATATATTTAGTTGTATGCAATTTAATATTAAAGATATCAAATATTCCAAAATTGCTTCGAGATAAACTTTAGGACAAAAGATGTAAATCCAAGATGGATACCCGATATACAGTTATCTCGTCCGAGATCTCGCCCGATACGAGATCGGGTCTCTAAAATCTTCGAGACGAAACGTGACCGAAATCCGAGATTTAAAACCTTGGTTTGGATCAATTCTTAGTTTGAACCAATCTAGGTTTCCATTGATTCCCACATTGTCTTCTACTAAGTAATGATAAATTCCTAGTTTGTTCCTTCCTATGTGTTGCTTAATTTCTAGCTTGCACCAAGATAGATTTATATAAAATCATACCTTGCATTAAGCTAAATTTCAGTTATATCATAGGTAAATAATACAAGTCTTCAAGTTCCAGTTAGACGCTTTATGTTCAATCACAATAAAAAAATGAACTATAATGATCATCAAAGTATTATTAAGAATGAGAATCATACTACTCCATTTATCCCAAAAAATTAAATCGTGTACGAACAAACACCAACTAAAAATGGTATGCAATTTGATAAGAGAAAAATGGTAAATAATTATTTGTTAACTTTCGTAAGGTGTGAAAAATAAATATTGGGGCTAATAAAACTAATCAATTGAAAATTCAACAAATCCCATTAACACCAACAACATCATTCGAAGAGAATCAAACCTGATAATCCCATTCGGCAGCAACTGCCTTCGCCAGACCCAAAGTAGGCAGCTTAAGCGGGCGCTTAGTTGGGGTCTTCAACGTTCTATAATCCAACATGACGCTCCATCCATTGCCATCTTCAGCTTCTCTTGTAGTAACCTGTTTATAGAATTTCTTTCCGATTATGGATCCTGTAGCGACCGACATCGGAACCGAAACCGAAGTCTGGTCACGGGTTGAAAATGGGGAGAGTGATGGTCCAGGACGCTTGATTTGAATTGTGTCGGTTGAATCTGATGCAGCGACGGAGGCGGCTGTCGAAAATTTACAATAGCGGCTGAGCGGGCGTAGAGATTTGATGAATCTGGCAATGGAGGACATACTTAATGAACTTTGGGTTTTTTGACTTAGCTTAGACTATCTTGATTATTTTTCAGAGAGATTGTATTCGAGATAAAAAAATCATTACCGTGCAATTTGGTCAAGTTTGTTCTGATTTTCTTTGTCATCTAGAAAAGCTTATGCCCAACAAATCAACATCAAATTTTGGATCATGTGATTTCCTCCCATATTTAACCTATCCAAAAAATCAAGCAAACTATTACAAATCATAAATTACTTAAGATACATCATTTTTGTTAGCAAAACTAGTCGGTTTTATTATGGACTGTGCCACTGTTATTAATAAATGTAAACAAATGTTCTGCACATGCACAGAACAACTATAATGGTTTTATACTGGCCATACCACTAAAGAACAAATACAACACAAGAGATAGACAAAAACGTCTAAACTACTATAACGGTTATGAGATATATCATTTTATTACAAATTAATGTAATAACCAATCTTTTCGGCCCGTGGATTCAACGTCCGAACCGACGTCAATATTTCGAGAACCGAGAAGCACAGGTCATTAGAGTGTGATAGAAATAAAAAGATGTAGTTCTAACTAATAACTTTCAGAGTCTCATAGCGGAAGGAGATAAAATATAATATCAATAACCATAACCATATCATATTACCATAACATGTCTAACTGTCAGATAAATATATCTGCACAATATAAGTCAAACCCAAAACCATATGCATAGTCAAATTCAGGTCATGTCACTTATTTACATCATATACAATATGTGCAAATAAATCTCCGTCTTCCATACCATTTCGTCTTCGAACTCCATTAACCTAGGTATATAAATAAAGGGGGAAAATAGGAGTGAGTTAGACATAAGTCTGGTGAGTGGACCATACTTTACTCTACATATACTACAAAAATAATATTATAGCATGGTATGAGTCTAATGCTCGGTCACCTCGCATCTTGTTGGTCATGTCATACCTAACTACCATATACATCTAGTCGTATTGCATCCCATTTATGTGGACTCACCTCGTGCGCTATAGGGTCGCATGTCCACTGTCATGTCAATCGCATATAGGACTTACTTTCCTGGACCGCCTAAAGCCTAAAGGGTCATCTATTGTCCTCGTACTAACTGGATTCACGCCTTGGACCGCCCAAAGCCTATAGGGTCGCTTACCATCCATCCTCCACACTGATCCACCAAAGCACTACAGAGGAACAACGTAATACCTAGATCACCTATTTGTGTTACAGGTCTGTATCTGTTTCATAGACTGCCTACTTGGTCACAGGCTCGTTCACGTTCATGTCACCATCGTATCACGTTTTCACATCACGAACACATATGAATCTATCACAAACAACGATCGACCATCATATCATACATTTGAATTCGTAACGCCATCACTTGCCTTGTCAATAGCTTCCAAACGCCTTTAGAAAATAGAAGAAACAAGACTCGAATCGATAAACGTTATTTTATATAGGCCCATATGGGTTTGGGTTCAACCAGACCCTAAAATAGGCCATTGGTGTATCAGTCGGTGTGACCAGTTGGCTGGTGCACATGAAAAATGAGTAATTCCTAGCCGTGGAATTTGTCGTTTCATCACATCCTTTCGCCTCCAATCACCTTCTTCCATCTCTGGTCGCTTAAGAACGTCTCTAGCGCATATCTCTACGTTTTTAAGTCTAATTTACATGTTATTTCATTAATTCAGTGATTTGTTCATCAAATTACAGTAATTAAGTGAAACCTGGTTTCTAATTTACTGTATATAATAAATTCCCTCGCGATTCTCGTTTAATCCGTACTTAAATGTTTATAAATGTTTATCTATATTAATATATCCTACATATCACATTTATAAGATCAATATTGCATTATATGAAGAGGAAACTATGAATGGCTTACATAGATTGATTTTTATTGCTAGATCTTCGTTGTCTAGCCTACTGCGCCTCCTTGCTTCAGAATTTCACCTCCAAGCTGGTACAGACGCATAGCCTTCTTGCTAGCTTCATTGTTAATGATCTCACACGATTTCGTTGAGTTTCGAAGGAGATATGATGGTTTGAGTGTTTGTCTATAAAGTGGAAGAAGGAGAAAGAGAGAACGAACGTCAGATTTTGAAAAACTGACCGGAGTACGTAACTTCTATTAAAATATAAGGAGGTAAATAACTGTCGTCTCAATTTCAAATTTTTGCGTATGATCAACTCGACAATGTTCGACCATAACTCCTTCATACGGACTCCAAACGAGGCAAACTAAAAGATTGCACGAATCAGAAAATCGAGTTGGTCGCAATGGCGTCGATTTCTTCATCAAATTCCAAAGTTAAAAAAACGTCCATTTTACCCCCTCCTTATTTTAATTTATCTTATTAACACATATATTAAATATTTTCACATTATTATATTATTAATATTTAATTAAAATACTTACAAATTTTCACGGTATTACATTCTCCTCCCTTAAAAAAGTTTCATCCCCGAAATTCGCAAGGGATAAAGAGTATATCGTACTCTCTCGTATCACATATCATAATGTGTAACACACAAAAATAGAAGCATACAAAGATAATCAGGCATTCATTCATCCAAATAATCATCTAGATAATAAAAAAACTAATCAAACCAAGCATCCACACATAAGATACGAAATCTGAAATCAAATTCATCAAATAGTGTACATGTTCAGTTAGTATATATATAAATACAAATACACACCTATAGTGGTGCTTGTGCATTTTATGAAATGCAACTGATAATTTAACATTTAAATATGTATGCAAATGACATATGACATTATATATGCGAATATCTAACATTTTGGCCTTCCTATATGAATGAAATGAAATGACATGTAAGGTATGATGCAAGCATCTTAAGGTGATCGTATAAATTATATATGAATGCACAACCAATAACATTATCATAGCATATGATGAATATGTGTACATAAATGAATCCTAAGAATAAAGCATATAAAACATATCAAGATAATAATATTGTCTATCACATGAAATAAAAATCATCCAAAGCAATTGATATCAAGTAATAAGTAAAACGTCAATGAATCCAAGCAATTATTCAATCAAACCCAGATATTAACTAAATAAATAATCAAGTAAATGGAGAAACATTCTAGAAAGGAGTTAAATTGAAAAGATCGCATCTACTTCTCCACTTTTCAAACACCCCATACCAAATCGTTACCCTTAGCTAAATATGACAAACTTTACTGGAGTCATAAACTCATTCCGAAACATTAACTACAAATGTCGTGCATTTCTACAAAAATATGTAATCTATGCTATCATTTTGAACAAATGACACCATAATGCATAACAACAGGTAGCTCTAGCACCAACGTGCCCAACCAAAATTGCAGTCTCTCATATCATCCATAAATGTACATATTTAACACATAAATCATCCAGTGGTAGTTTACTCAATTCATCTTTCAAATTGCTAAGGTGTGACAACTCAAAGTGGATGGTGTCTTACCCAAAAAAATCCAAACAACTTGAATCACTGTAAAGCCCCACCTCTATGCTCATAATAACAAAGAGTATTAAAGGAAATACTGTCTATTATTACGAAGAATAAGGCTGGATAGGAGCGGCCATCCGTAGTTGGCCTTACACTAGTATTGGTTACTTCGATAGGAGTGGTATATACTTTTCATTTTTCATCTTGTTTATTTACTCCCATCGACATACCCAATTATCAGTATAAAACAAACTACGATGGTTCATAATAGTTTAGGACATTAGATATAATAATAACACAGATAATATAAATGCGGAACACAGATAAAACAAAAGCCTCATATATATATATATATATAACTGATATCAGTTACAATATAGTTGACACAATACATATGATACAACTACAACTGTCGACTCTGGAAGTTATATATACAAGTACATTATCAACTAATATACATGAATACATATCATCCTATGTAATGACACGACTTCTACAAAACGACAAAAACTACTTCAGAAGATATAAAAAGTCTTCATAGCCCGAACAGCAACTCAAAGCAGGAAATCTACAACCTGAAATAACTCAGGTCTGACCCGAGTATTACATTCAAAAGAAAATAATACACGGGTCAGTCTAATTCAAACTCAGTTATTAGTGCATAGAAGCAATAATAATCAACATCAAATAGACGACAGTCACAGAAATCTCGTATATCCGACTCCTCGATAAAAGAATCGGATAACGGCAGATATAACACTAAACAGTGTTAAACAACAAATCAGCAATCCAAATCAATTTAAACAATTGAAATGTCAATTTAAAAACAACAAAGCTAATTGGCTGCAGTACACGCTAACGTGTACTGCCTCGCCAATACAGTCTATGAATTACTCAGAAGATCAATGAATCCAAAAGTCAACGGATCCAACTCAAATCAAAATGAACCATTTCAAAATACAACTTCAAAATATTTAATTGAACCCACAAAATAATTTAACAATCGAAATATCAACTAAATCTGTCAATCCTTCTAGGGCTGCAGTACACGCACGCGTGTACTGCCTCGCCACTACAAAACAACTCAAAACAATACTAAACAAGATCAGAGGCAACAAGTGAAACAAGTTCAACATGTCACAAAGCAAGGCACAGTGCAATAGCAAACTGCTGCACTACCCCAGGCAAGGGTAGTAAAATATATAAGAACACATAGGAGTGAATGCATCTATGAAACAACTCATCAATGAACCCAACCAGAAACAAGACAAAATACACACTAGTGTTCAAAGTACAAGCTGCAACTACCAGTAAATGTCAACATGACTCGAAATGTATTAGAGAGCATATGCAAGGGTCGGGTAAGTATTATATGTAAAGTGAACAAATGAAACCAGAATGCAACCTATCTCGAATACCAGTGTACAACCAACTGCCCAGACTCAAAGCTCCAAAACGATACATACATCCACACATACTCATGTGTACATATGGATACACATATGTGACAGCCCCAACTAATAAAATACAAGTATACATATTCAATAAGAATCAACAATTGATGTACACTAGGATATACAGGGCAAACAACTACACAAATTAATCTAATCAACCTGAATGCAAGACCAAACTCAAATGTGCAAGTACATGAAGATACAGTGAGGCCAAAATGGCAACAATGAATGACCAGATCAAATGCAAGCTCGACTAACAGACTAAACACGAAGTGCACACATGACACTGCACTATCTAGTCCATATGCAACAATCATAACTAAGTCGAAGTAAATGAGACCGAACAACATGTAGCAGCAGTTACACGTGACTTAGGCAAATGTACAGATGCGACTACAACTACACTAAGGATCAAGAGGAATCAAGATAAATCAGTGCAAACTATATCAGTGAAGCCAAAGTCAGATGGTTAGAGAATTATAAACATGAATGCAGACTACAGCTCACAGAGAAGCTACAGGCAGGTGATCATCACCAAACAGAAGGTCTAAACTCAAGGATGGACAAAATTGTACAAGTCAAAACAGGTTTGAACTTGTCAAAATCATCTCCACATCCATTCTAAAATCGAAATCAAGTGTAATTATAAACCATAAAGCAGCAGAACACCATACTTCACTACGAAAAAAAATAGGGGTTCAAACCCTATATAACAAATCATCATCGGCTACACGAATTCAAAACCGTAAGCATCATTTAATCCACCCTGAAAATCACAGGCTTAAACAAATCAGAAAACATACGAATTCGACTTAGAATGTGAGTGACAGTAATCACTCAAAACGACAGTTCAAAATCAGCTCGAAATCAACATCGAAAGATAACAAGAACAGAATCAGTCATCGGCAAAACCCAAAACAAGCCAAGAAATCACGACCGAAGTCAGTACCAAAGTTCAAGGCCGAAACACAAAATCACTTGTACATGAATTCGAAATAGATGCGAGTAATTAAAAATTACTCACCTTTGCAAAATGAATTGGAGCAGCCGTTCGAATTGAGGAAGAGTCGAAGCCGTGGTCCTCAAGAACGATCGACAACAGCCAGCAACTCGTCGAATAAATCGAAGACCCAAAGTCGACGCCTTTAATTTCACGAGCCCTAGTTTTTGAAGACGAAAACGAGGCCGCCATTTATTTTTCGCTCGTTTGATTTTTAGGGTTCGAAAAAAAGAAAGGGGGGACCGGGTTTTTGGACGAATGAACGGAGGAACCAATTTGCCTCTAGATATTATTATAACATAGCCCAAGATAGAAACATGGGCCAAGATTTTTAAATTTGTAAAATCACATATTTACTTAACCAATTTTTGAACGAATTTACTACTGATTAAAACACTTAACAGCAATTAACCACTAAGTTAATCGTCATTTGACGATGATAATTTTCACAAAATCCCGGGTCGTTACAATCACTGTACCATTCTTTCTTTCACTTAAGAACATCTAAATTGATTCATGTATTAACCCAGTAAACATAACATTTCTTCCATTATATCCAATCGAACCTAAGTGATACCATATCTTCCAAATATCCAATAAGTTTGATACTCAAAGTATCACCTTCTTAATTATCAGAACATTTCATCCTAAGTTTTATAACCTGCAACTAACCTAGCATCCAAACAAGAGAAATTCTATTATATTTAATAAATACAACCATAATAATAAAAATCAAGATATAAGGGAAAATCTAACCTAAGAAAAGTGCTAACTTAAGATAGTGATGGAGTTAAAAGAATCGACTGTATAAACATTGTCTACATGCATGTCACGTATACATGCGACATGTAATGTGGACTCAACGCCTTTAAATCGCTACCCTAAAAGAGTTCCTTTGAATAGATAGACTCTCCTTAATTCAATGGATGATTAAAAAAGAGTGATTGTCTCAATTAAGCCTTAGATTCTTTAACACCCCATATTTTGGAGGGTTCATAATATGGAAAATTAAATTAAATTAATAATAAGAAGATATTATTAAAGAAATGTATAAGGTAATTTAATTGCAAGAATTGCCTAAGGAAGATTTGATTAATTGAGTGTGGGACTTGTTGATGCCAAAAATGGGCATCAACACTCAATAGAATCTAGTAGAGATTAAATGAAGAATGAAATTAAAACAGAGCAGAAATCATAAATGAACACACAGAATTTTTATAGTGGTTCGGCAATCTTGGCCTACGTCCACTTCATATTTTTATTGATCTTCCACTTGATTATGATTACAAGAGTGTTTGGATCAGCTGGGATCCATTAGTACAAAAGTGAAGAATAAAAATGGCAAATCCTCGGCAGAGAAAGTAGGATCCATTTTCTGAAGCTATGCCTGCTGTATTTATAGGAGAAGACGTGCATGGATTGGGTCGAAACTTTGCAATAAGGCTCTATAGGTCTAGAGGGGCCCATCATATCGATCGGCCATGCTAACTTGAAGATTAGGAATGATCGACCTAATGATAGCCGATCCTTTTTCTTGGCTTCAATCATGGTGCGATCGTTTATGGGGTTCCCACTTGTCTCTTGGCACTACTCCTAAAATATGGGATCATTCTGAGTTGTAGACTAGGAGATATGGGTCGATCTTGGTTGAAGTTGGACGGTACACTGAACTATGCTGATCGATAGGATGGATCGACAAAAACGATCGGTCATCCTCCGATCATCACTTTTCAATACGCGATCGTTTTTGTAGGCTCTCCTCCCTATTTCATTGATGCTCTAAAAGTTTCACATGAATTGGCTTTGTGGATTTCAAGATATTGAATGTTCCGATGACTTGAACTGTTTCATGGATCGTTCTTTGGTCGATCTATACAAATCCTTGCTTCATTCGTAGCTTGAGCATATGAACTTTGATCAACTCCAAACTTGAGATATAACTTCACGGGGCCATGCTAGTTACTTTATGCTAACTACGCTTCGATCAGGTCCTCGTTCAAATCTGCCAGACCATCGTCTATAGTACTGTACGTAATTGATTCCTAAGGCTGTTGACCATCCATTCCTAGTCAAATCGATGATATCATGGCTTTGCCAAAAAGCGGGATAACATTTGCCCCCCAAGTACGTCTTGTGAGTAATATGACGTGCTTTAAATCGAAAAAAGTCTGAATTGCCAGAAAGAAGTCCATCCAGCTTCCTGATTAATTGCTATTCCTTTATTGACCTTCAATAATATAAGTCCAATGTCGTATTCCATTAGCATATACAAATTTGGTCATGCATGACTTATAAGCCTTCTATTATCTGATCCAATCTCAAACTTGAAAGTTCCAAATTTGATTGCAATTTCTGTTGATTTCAAAAGGCCGAACTTGTAAATTGTTCCCGTGCATATTCATATACACGTTTATGTTGTTGGCTCACGGACGTGTTCGAACATCCACAGGTCGTTGCCAATCTTTATAATATTTTGTATGTTCACGTTTGCAATCAAATATTCAAGGTCATTCATCACTCATCATTTCCTCTTTTCCATTTTTTCATTCATTTTTTATATATCTCTCTCTTTTGTTTAAAAAACAAATTTCAATCCACTCGCGTTTATGGAATCGATCGACATATGCTAAGCAATGGAATGATCGACATATGGCTTGGAAATGGATCGGTCAGCATAAAGCTTGGAGATGGATTGGTCGGCATAAAGCTTGGTGATGGATCGACATAGGATTTGGATCGAAAACGATCGGCATAGAGTTTTTGACCAAAAACGACAGGCATTACTCTCTCCTATATAAGCTCCTATACTTAGTTGTTATCCTTCACTCTACTTCATCCCTCCCTTCTGAAGCAAAGACTAAGCGAGTTCTTCTACTCCTTCCTGCCAATCCTTCATCAAACACAGCAAATTCGCTGATTTTCTAATCGTCTTGACATTCTCCTTTTTCAGATTCAAATTTAGGTAGCCTGAATTCCACATTCGCTTCATAATTTTAAGATTGAAACCTCAAAACCATGACGATTCGATTTGTCTAAGGGATTGCCTTCTTTGTTTCTCTCTCCTTACAATCGTGTGTAATGGATATTAAGTGGTTAGAGAGTAGCGAGTTGTGTTTTTAGCCGATCATTCATTATTAGGTGTGGTGCTTTGGATTGTGAAGACACCGTATGATCGATCTTCCATGGCCTCCCTTGGACGATCGACGTAACTCTGGGACGCTGAAGCTTGATAATTGCCGACAAATGATCAGCTATGGCTTGGAGTTATAGCCTCATAAGAACGATCGGTGGGAAAGGTTGATGGTGAACGATCGTCCAGTGCTGTCTTGGGGAAACGATCGGCTATAGCATAATAGTAGAACAATCGGTCTATATAATCATGCCCGAATGATCGGTCTAAACCCTTCATGAACCACTCCTTCTCTTTTTTATAAAATGGAACAAAAATATGGAAACTTGAACTAGGCAATGAGCTTCAGTCTTTCATACTTGGACAAACATTAAGACTTGTGTATGACTTGCATATGATATGAACTTCATGATTGGTAATAAATTGCCTTAGAACAAATGACATGAACGAATGCCTTTAACTATCATGTTAAAACTCATCTATAACTTAGACAACAATCAAACTTCTGCTGGCTAACGATCGTCCGCGAAATTCATGCTGCATCCTTTCCCGATAATACGCAGAGATAGTTGAGACGGTCAGGAATGCCGGTCTCTCTGGACAAATTTCTAAGTCCTGTTGTTTTTTCTATCTTCAGTTTTGCACAACTTATTACTATACCGAATAGCACTTCATCGCACTACACTAGCACTCACTATGCACTTAGGGGTATAGGTTATTTCTTCTAATTATGATTTTTACTAAGCTTAATAGCAATGGGATATAGACGTTCTGGGCACTCAACTACTATGCCAGTTGGATCATCTTCCTAGAAGAATAATTCTGATGTAGAGTCCAGTTCGGCAACTAAGTTCGACAGTCTACCATCCAGTCATGATTTAGAACAGCCAGAAGGTCCGGGTCCTCAGCTTGATCTCTCTGAAATCGTCCTTGTCTTTCCACTGGAGGTTATCGATCCTGCGCCCGATACTCTAAAGGACGCAGTCATCCTCGAAAATCCTCTTGATTCGGTAGCTTCAAAAATTAAAGAAGACGCTCTCCAAAGAATTTGCATAAGGCATGGAATTCCTTTCGACGACGTGTTGGTCCTACCGCGACATGATAGGGCTCACAGACCCCTTGAAGGGTATACAGCATGTAACAAGTTTATGTGTTGGGTGGGGTGCATCCCACCTTTCAACTCATATATCCGGGAAATCCTACAGTATCTAAGGATAGCTCCAGCGCAACTCCATTTGAATGGTTACACGCTCCTTAATTGTACTTATATGGTATTTATGGAGTTTCTGCACCGTCCTTCCACTATCGAAGATATCCGATTTATTTTTACCTTTAAACAGTGGACATGAAGTCTCTCATTCACATTTCTTGGGTCGGCAAAGAGATGCCAAATTCTGACCGACACATGGAACAAACTAAGTGCCTTCAAGAGTGAATGGTTCTTTGTTCACTGCCCGCCTGGCTTCTCTTGACAATGGCTAGACAGACGTAAGTGCTATCCACCAATTTTACAATAACATAAGAAAATAATATTCAGGTTGCCTTGCTGGCGATGTTGATCATTTACAGGTATCGTTACCCGGCCTAGCGGCGATATTTAAGAAGAGGCGGTCTTAATTCTAAAGAATGCTCCACCTGAGGATAGGAATATTGAATATTTGCTCAGGGACGAATGCCTTGTCACTTTTGGTTTAATATAGGGGGGCCTCAGCGTGGGGCTAACAAAAACTTTCCCAAACGACAGGGATAAGGTCATGGGTTGCAATCAGTCAAAGAAATAGTCAATCCGGCCCCGTGGTGCCCCCAGTCATGAGTACCCAAGAGTTTGCTGATATTGATGTCGAAGGGCATGGTGACAATGCACTTGGTCATAATGGCGATAAATCTGATCCTGTGGTCGATGTCGGATCTTCGCAAGTCTCACAACCCCCAGTTGCAGACAAGAGAAAAAGAAAACATTCGTACATAAGCTTCCAAGAAGTCGCCTCTCCGATCAATCCAAGTCCTCGATGGCCTAGAAGATTGTTCAAGATGAATCTTCCTCTCAACCATCGAAGTGTTTGAGTTTGCCACTAGAATCCTTATCGGAATTACCAATTCCACCTGATCTCGATGCCTTCCATTTACTGATGTGTGCATTGGAGGGTCAGAGTCTCCTATAAGAATTGGCTTGGAGATCCCTACTTCTGGAGGAGAGGTTACACCGATGAGCAAAGCTCCTGCACCTGGTCTGTCGGGGGGTTACATTAGGACACTTACACACACTTGCACTATTCAACACTGTACTTGACTTGTACTCTCTAATGCTCAAAGTTGATTGATATCTGTTTTCCTTTGTAGAAACGATGGTGAGGAAGATGAACATGTTCGATTCTCTCCGGGATATTCATCATCAGTCGTTGGGTTCACGTTCCGGCTCCTATCACGACAGTCGAGATTACTATAATTCTAGTTATCGTTCCAGCCGTGATCGGGGTTATCAAGAGAGAGATGATAGGGACAGGCCAGCTCAAGATAAATATAGATCAAGATCGAGATCTCCTCCTCCAATAGGTCCTAAAAGACCAGCTGACCGTAGGGACCTGCCCGTTGATCCTCCTCGTGGTCCTTTTATCATTCCAATGCCTCCGCAACCCTTGGTTCCATCTCATTCTCAACGGCCGAGCGATCACCGCCGCCATGGCGAATACACTGCTGCCCACAAGCCTTGCAAAGAAAGTTCCGAAATCGAAGCTGCTACTGAAGATTCGATAGTCGATCCAACTGCTCGTATGGCATAGCTTCATGAAGAGTTTCCGAATTTATGCTTTGAAGGATTCTATTTTCCTCCTAACTTGAAGAGGGTTCTGGATCATGTTCAGAAAAGGACCATCGATTGCATCATTGACATCCATATGCAATATCGGGAATGGATAAAGGCAGCGGAGTAAATGTCAAAGGTTTCCTTCGAGCGCGCGGCAGAGATCGAAAAGCTAAAATGGTAAGAGGCTTAGGATAAAAGAATCATCGACACTTTGACAAATGAGCTGGAAGCCTCTAAAACTGCCTTATCAGAAGCCGAAGGAAAGGCTAACACCACTATAAAATCCATGGGAGAGATGAAATCCAGCTATCTCGATATGGTTCAAGTGTTGCACCATCGAAACCAAGAGATAGCGCTTGAGCGAGATGCGGCTCAGAATAATGAGTCTGCAACCTTGAAGGAAATAGCTGATCTCAAGGCCAAGCTTGAGGATGAAAATAAAGAAAAGGATGATGCTCAAAAGATCGCTCAATATTCTTGCAAAGAGTTGGTTTATGCCAGGCTCGAGAGAGATACGGCTATTGAAAAGGCAAAAAATGTCGACGTGCTCATTCAACGTGAAAGGGAAGCTACCAAAGATAAGGTCAGAGAAGAGATAATGAATGAGCTCGACCCGCTTCTCGTTCTTTATACCGCCAATGTTCTCAAGCATAGGAATTTGGCGTGGCTCGGTGAAGACTATCCTTACCAGCTCCATCGTGCTTGGAAATTCTTGTCGTGGAAGAGAAAAAACTTCATGACTCAGAGGATGTCGATGTATTTAAACTTGAAAGCAAAGTGATAATGGGTGACAAACCTAAAATATTGCCTGACATTCAAGTTTATCTCCAGAAAAAGTCCATGGTTGCTCCTTCACATGAAGTGGGTGAGGAATCCGGGTCGGCACAACCTAATATCACAGCTGAATTGCCCCCAGTATCCCAAATCATGTCTAGTTCTGCAGCAAGCTCTTCAACTATTCCCGGGTATGATCCGGACAAGCCACGACTATCTCCGATTCTCAAGCGCAGTTCTGAAGACGCTTCGGCTCAACCTGGAAGTCATACCGAAGAAGGCATTCCGTCAACCTTTCCCGTCTTTCACAAGGTTGGGGTGCTATCACTTGATATTTCTAATCTTTTCGCCTATTTTTTCTCAGCTTTGGATCCGTCAGGCATTGCTCCTCTCCCTTCACAAGAGCCTCGGTTGGAGTCACAAACGGCTGCAACAGAATCTGTTAAAGTTACGACTTCGGCTGCCACTCAAAGCGCTCAAGAAGATACCTTTGTTATTACGACGAGTTCATGGAGGCATTATTCAAGGAGGGAAGCAACCCGCACCACGAAATCCCTTTTGACGAGGAAGTCGTGATCACTGGTTCATCTGATCCCACTGGTGAGCTCAGTATGAAAGAGCGGATCGAGCAAGAG
This sequence comes from Allium fistulosum, assembly GCA_030737815.1. Lineage (NCBI taxonomy): Eukaryota > Viridiplantae > Streptophyta > Magnoliopsida > Asparagales > Amaryllidaceae > Allium > Allium fistulosum. The sequence goes on from CM060906.1 coordinate 77,647,702, forward strand.
GAGCTATCAAAAAGGAAGATAAAGGGTGAACTCGTTGATTCAGTCTTAGATGAACTGATTTCTTCCTCGCTTAAAATAATCCCTCCTGGTGGGATGATTCCTCCAGATGACATCCCCCATGCTTCTGGTGCTGAGGATGCCTCCATCCCTCCTACATCCAAAGATGATACCACCCTGATTCATTCAGCTGAGGAGACTCCTTCCAAGAAAAGCTGAGGCGGAAAAGGGTCAAAGAGGGGGTCGAGCGGTAGTTCAGAGGGAGTCACTCCGAAGAAACAAAAGAAGGATAGAAAATCCAAGAAGTAATCTTCAGACATGTAAATAGTTCAGATGATCATTTCTCTTTTTTGTTAGTTGTATTTGTCTGGGTGTGGCCCTCCACTTTTGTCTTGCATTTTGAGTAGGCTTGTGTGATGTACAACCAGTTTCGTGTGAATAAGAATTCTTTTGTTCTTACGTACGATTTCTGCATTTACTTGTTCAAATGTCCGGACTATAACATTTTTCATTTTATGCACTCATGACTCATTTCTCGTTGAATTGAATGCTGATCTGATTAATCCATCTCAAGGCCTCCTTACGGTCATGGCCTCGGGTTGCTGTAAACGCTGGATATGAGTCGCAGTGTTAAGCTATCACAGTCATTCCTTGGACGATCGCACTTCTATCCCCGGTTTCGGGTTGATAAATGTATTGCATGGACGGTCGAGTCTCGCCCCAGTCGGTCGAGTCTCGCCTCAGTCGAGCTTATACCCCCACCTAAGCTCTAAAAGACTTAAAGTTAATCAATGAATGGTCGATTCATATTAATCTTGTTTCTCTCTCGTGCCCCCAAGTCTGGGCATACGTTGATAAGTAAGAAGGCAGGTTATGTTCACTTTAGCTTTTATACTCTTTCCCGTTAAATCGTGGGATCAAGCTAGTTGATAGAAGCTGAGTACTGTGTATTTTGGTTTTTCCTTCCAAAGGGAATACTTCAATGCTCTGTTGGATTTTAGGCGTGAGTTGGGTATCGAACGACCAATCATGTCCACTTTTAGCGCAAATGTTGCCATACTCTGCATGAGGACTTGAAGAATAGATAGTCAAGTCACATTCATTTGTGGTTTATTCTCCTATTCGCACTTCAGTGATCGAAGTTTTCTGAAGGATGTCCGGGTCACATCCGCTTGTGTTTGGTGTGGATCAGTATTGACCGTCGACCCAGTGACACGATATTTTCAATCGCCCGTTACTTTGGACATCATTCTAATTGTTTTTTTATTAAGGCCCCTTGCGGTCGTTGCCTTAAGTTGTAGGGGACATCAAGCCAGAGCTATAGTGAGCTGTTGTATTCAGCTTTTAGCAATTTGTATTCCTCCCGTCGATTTCAGGTTGGAGTTATTGGAATAGAGAACGGTCGAAATCCACTCATCTATTCATGGAGTTTATATTCCAGTCCATGCTCTGGGGACTTAAAATTATTTTGCAAGCGGTCGGTTCACGCTCGATTTATGTTCATGCTTCAGTCCACACTCCGGGGACTTAGAGTTATTTCGTGGACGGTCGATTCGCACCCAATTTACGTTTATACTCCGGTCCACACTCTGGGAACTTAGAGTTATCTCGTGGGAGGTCGGCTCACGCCCGAATTATGTTTTTACTTCAGTCCATGCTCTGGGGACTTAGAGTTGTCTCGTGGGCGGTCAGTCACACCCAAATTATGTTTATACTCCAGTCCGCACTCTGGGGACTTAGAGTTATCTCGTGGGCAGTCGGTTCATGCCCGATTTATGTTTTTACTCCAGTCCATGCCCTAGAGACTTAGAGGTTCTCATGGGCGGTCAGTCACACCCAAATTATGTTTATACTCTAGTCCGCACTCTGGGGACTTAGAGTTATCTCGTGGGTGGTCGATTCATGCTCGATTTATGTTTTTAGTCCAATCCATGCTCTGGGGACTTAGAGTTATCTCGTGGGTGGCCAGTCACACCTAAATTATGTTTATACTTCAGTCCACACTCTGAGGACTTAGAGTTATCTCATGGGCGGTTGGTTCACGCCCGAATTATGTTTTTACTCCAGCCCGCGCTTTGAGGACTTAGAGTTGGTCGATGGACGGTTGTATCACATCCCTCTTTTTGGTGTTTATACTCCGATCCGCACTCTGGGGACCAAAGTTAGTCAATGGATGGTCAGTCACACCCATTTTTTATTTATACTTCGGTTGTTAAGTCGAGGTAAGAGTTGTCGAACGAATGGTCGAACCACATTCACCCATGGAATGGAATTCTGCCCCCAGCATTCAGGACAAAGCTTGACAAATGGACGGTCAATTCATGTCCACTTGGTGATTGTAGCTCCTCCAATCAAGTCGAGGAAGGAAGCAAGTAATGGATGGTTGGATCACATCCATGCTGGGGTTGGATAATCAGGTATTGTACAATTTACTTCATACTCTTCCTAGCAAGTGGAGGTAGAGAGTTATTGGGTGGGTAGTTAAGTCGCATCCACCTCGGGCTGTAGTCATGTCCATTTGTTGAGAGCGGTGGTTGATGAGTAGGCAGTCAGTTGCGGCTACTGAGTCGGGCTTTCGAACTACCTCTTGTGTTTAGGGCAGGAGTTAATATTGTCGAATCACGTCCACTCTAGTTGGATCCCGGCATCACTAAACTTCGGGAGAGGCATATGTATTTTTTCAAGCTTCATTTTCATGACCCGGGGAGTGGATGATCGGGCCACATTCGCTCCAAGTCTTTCTTAGGTCTCCAAGTCAAATGTGGAGGTTGATGAATGGATGGTTAGTCGTGTCCACTTTGTATTGGATTCTGACCTTGTTGGGCTTTTCCATCTCGAGTCCTTGGCCCCAGGTCAGGGGCGTATAGCAGCGGATGAGCGGTGGAATCACGCTTATCTTAATAAAGCTTCAAAGGTCCGCTCATGGTCTGTGGAGATTGGTTGGTGGCCAACTCTAGGTACTTGGCCACCTGCATCGTTTTTGAAGTTGTTTAGTTCAAGTTGGTCGTAGTTCACAAGCAATTGGAATTGAAATAGAAATAATTCAAATAAGATCAAGATAAATCTCATTGATAGGTGAAGCAATGTCGTATGCTCGCTATTCCGGTTTGTCCAAGCACTCCTCAGTTGGGAGCCAACTACGGATGGTTCAATTAATAGTCAAAGTTCTTCACCGATAGGCGTCGGATGTTTCTATCATCGTCAATCCTGTTTGTTTTTATGTTATAGCTACTTGTTATGCTTGTGAATGATGTATGCATGCCCGAAATATGAGCAAAGCGAGATGGACCGGTATCGACAGATTAGTGGTAAGTTACTTGGAGTCGGACCCGAGAAAATCTGCTAGTTACTTGGAGTCAACAATTGGTTTGCTTGGAGTCACTAAATTCCAAGGTCAGTGATGAATGGTGCTTTGGGATAATCTTGGCATATGCTTGGAGAAAATCTTGGTTTTTACCCGAGTTTGGCTTTGGGCCAAAGTTTCTTGGGTCTTCTTAGAGTCACTCTACCTATGTTCTCAAACCTTTGGGAGTATCGTTTTTAGTAGCGGTTGCTTGTCCGTTCCTTAGTTACAATTCAGAAGCCGCCGCTTGATCCTCTATGCCCCGGCTAGTCACAAGACGTAAGAGAAGTGGATAGAATGCACTGTCTTTAAGTTAAGTTTTGAATGCAGAATGTGGGGGCACTGGGCTACGGCACGGGTTTGAAAAATGATTGGTTGGCATCGATCGGTGGAACAATCTTCTGCGAGCGAGTGGATGGAAACGATCGTGTGGGAACGATCGGTAGTAGACGAATGATTGGTTAAAACAACAATTGGTTGAAAACGATTGGTTGGAATGCCAAAGTGTTGGAACGATCGGTTGTAGACGATCTTGGAATGATCAGTGCAAGAGATGTTATGGAAATAACGATCGGTGAAAAGGTTAACTGGAACGATCATATAGAAATGATCGGTATAAATCCATATAGCAAAGGAACGATCATACAAAAACGATCTTATAGGAACGACCATTGTAAACTATAGGCTTGAGCGATCTTATAGGAACGATCGTACAAAAACGATCGTATAGAAACGATCAGTATGGAATGATCATATAGAAAAAATGATTGGTGTTAGCAATGGTCGATGAAGATGGTAACTAGATAGATTGGTGAAGAAGTTAACTGGAACGATCATACAAAAACGGTCGTAAGAAACGATCAGTATGGACAATGATCGTTTAGAAAAAATGATCGGCCAAACTCATGTTGGTGGAATGACTAGTGGGAACCATCATATGGAACGATTGTATATGACGATGTAGCATATAGGTTTGTAGGGAACGATCATTCATTGAGTATGTATGGGGCATAGCCAATGACCAATAGTTCACATATGTTTCATCACTTGAAAATGTATGCACTTTCATCAAACATATGACTAATAGGTCATGATATCATGATTTCCGTCTTCTCAGAGGAAGTAGACTTGGGTTCTCTGGCTATGGCTAATAGTTTCCATGTAGATCTCTTTCAAATCTGAGTAGAATAGGAAACTTGATGATTGAAAACTGGATCTAACCCGCAAACATGAAAATCCACAAGTAGAAGATGAGATCCAATCAGGCTGAGAATTCATTTCTCAGCGAGCACCAAAATGTTGATGCCAAAAATGGGCATCAACACCCAATAGAATCTAGTAGAAAGTAAATGAAGAATGAAATTAAAATAGAGCAGAAATCATAAATGAACACACAGAATTTTTATAGTGGTTCGGCAACCTTGGCCACGTCCACTTCATATTTTTATTGATCTTCCACTTGATCATGATTACAAGAGTGTTTGGATCAGCTGGGATCCATTAGTACAAAAGTGAAGAATAAAAATGGCAGAGCCTCGGCAGAGAAAGCAGGATCATTTTCTGAAGCTATGTATGCTGTATTTATAGGAGAAGACGTGCATGGATTGGGTCGAAACTTTGCAAGAAGGCTCTCTAGGTCCAGAAGGGCCCATCATATCGATTGGCCATGCTAACTCGAGGATTAGGAATGATCGACCTAATGATAGTCGATCCTTTTTCTTGGCTTCAATCATGGTGGGTTCGTTCATGGGCGGGTCCCACTTGTCTCTTGGCGCTACTCCTAAAATATGGGATCATTTCGAGTTATAGACTGGGAGATATGGGTCGATCTTGGTTGAAGTTGGACGTTACACTGAACTATATTTGTAACAACCCGCATATTTTACGATTGAATATTTAAATATTTTTATTTAGAGGAAAAAGTTTAATAAAAATTTATTTTAACGGACGTTAAAATACAACTTCCGTCTCAAGGACAAGCGCGAAAAATTACACGATCGTTCCTTCTTTTTTAGTCTGTTTTCCTCTGTAAACAAAATTTCTTCTCCATCAAGCAATGACATTCCAAAACCAAAACAATTTTCTTCCTCAAGCTGATTTACAAGCGCAATCAGCTTCCGAAGCTAAGTCAATGGACGTAAATCCACAAATTTCAACAAATCCAGAACAAATAAACGATGAAACTAGGATTTCAAAAGGTAGGGTTTCGACTGCAATGCATACAGATATAAAGAGAAGACGAAAAAATAATCCATCCACGGCTGTTGATTCGCCTGATGTTGAACAACAAACAAAGAGAACAATAAAATCTAGGCAGCAAAAACTGTAAAAGAAGACGACATGAAGAGACAACAGCTTTGTGATGAAATCGTCAGAAGAAAAAGAAAGACAAAGGTATAACATCTGATTTATTTTTCTTCAAAATAATATTTCAGTATTTATTAGACAGTAAATGATAATTAGATCGATAGTTATTGAATGATACTTCAATACATCATTTGATTTATTGCATGCATCATATTGAAGTATTAGATGATGATGAACATAGCATTCAGTCTTTGATAAAAGACAGACTACAATAAGATGCATAGTTATAGAATGATAGACAAATATAGCATTGAAAAAAATGATAGAAAAACATTGCATTATAGATAGATAGTTGAATATATCACTGTATTTACTGTATGTATAATGATGCAATGATAAGTGAAAATAGCATTTCTATATTCGATATACGACAGATAATAATTAAATAGATAGTTATTGAATGATAGTTCAATATATAATTTCATTTGTATACACAATATTGAAATATGAGATGATAGATGAACATAGCATTCAGTTTTTGATGGTTGATAAACAACAATAAAATGCATTGTTATAGAATGATAGACAAATACAGCATTTGATAGAATGATAGACAAACATAGCACTAGGTCTTTAAACTGTAGGAGCATACATTGAAAAAGAGTAATGATAGACAAATGTAGCATTGGATAGAATGATAGACAAACATAGCACTGGGTCTTTAAACTGTAGGAGCATACATTGAAAAAGAGTAATGATAGACAAATATAGCATTGGATAGAATGATAGACAAACATAGCATTGGGTCTTTAAACTGTAGAAGCATAAATTGAAAAAGAGTAATGATAGACAAATATAGCATTGGATAGAATGATAGACAAACATAGCATTGGGTATTTAAACTGTAGGAGCATAAATTGAAAAAGAGTAATGATAGACAAATATAGCATTGGATAAAATGATAGAAAAACATAGCATTGGGTCTTTAAACTGTAGGAGCACATTTCTACAAATAATGATAGATGAATATAGCACTAGAAAATTGTGCATTCATGGTTGAGAAATAAGATTATAGTTTGTTAAATACTGAATTATTCATTCATATTTTTTGTACAAGAATCAAAAGGCAAAAGATCAAAGAAAGCAAAACAAAATAGAAGGGAACAAATCAAAGAAATTATCTCAGGAAAAAATTCAGTATAGATGCAGCTTGCTTCCAATGATAAAAATTTTCTGGAAAATTAAGGAAAAAGGAGGTTATCTTGTTGATCAACTGAATTATTTAAAACAAACACCTTTTGAAAAATTTATGCTTGTGTTTTTCAAAGAAATTTTATCCATAGCTGCTTTTACAAAATCATCAAAAACCTTAGATGATATCATAGAAACATTTTCTATCACTGACGAAGCTTTTAAAGTGGGGAATGTTTTTTTAAAGATCAAACCTGAAGATATTTCAATTCTCTTTAGCTTACCTTTGTCTGGAATTAATATTTTTCCATTACCTAAAATGAGTTTACAAATACTTCCAGACAATTGTAAGGATTTTGTACTAAGAAATTTTGGAACAGTAGAGCACATAACAAAGGATCTTACAGTTTCAAAAATAAATAATGTACTAGAAACACAACAATTTCAAAATGAAACTAATTTTCCAAAACTAATTATTATTCTTGCAATGATAACCTTCTTCTTTCTCGACAACCAAAGATACTTACCATGGGGATATATTCCTTATATTATTGATCACAACAAAATGAACTCGGTATCTTGGCCAGTTTCAATTCATCATTCATTGATTAGAGCTTTGATGGCTTTCAAAACAAAGCCAAGAAACATGCCAGGTTGTTCCATGCTCCTAATTGTAAGTACAACATTCTAACTTTATGTTAATACATCTATGTCTATAAATTAAATTATATACATTATATATTTTAACAAGTAATATTTTATTTGTAGTTTTTCCTATGTGAGCATGTCAATTTGATATCTCCATTAGCAACATACTGTTCTACTTTACCTAGATTTGGGAGGTGGAATATAGGAAGCTTGAAAAAAGTCATTTCAAGAGAAGCTTTGATAAACATAGACAAAAGAAAGGTATTATTTCTCACACAAGTACAAGAAATGTATACTGATAGATAGATATATCATAACATAATGTATATTAACAGTTATCATTTTGTTATTATACAGTCATAATTTAAATGATAGTTACATATATCATTTCTGCACAAATACAATTTTCTATAGTTGCTACTAAAAAATGATAGTCGTGTTTGCGCCAAAATTGGTCACAAACCCCGAATGTTGTGAAAGCACCAGTATATGAATATAAATCAACAATACTCACACACAAATCTCAAATCTAAGCAAACAGGGTATCACAATTCAGAAATAATGAACAGAAGCACGAGATTTATAGTGGTTCGGCGATCTTGCCTACGTCCACTCTGAAGTTGATGATTTTATTGATGTTTATTTGATGATTACAATTTCTTCTGAGATAGTACAACTGATTATATGATTACAATCTGAATCTAAGGAAGCAGTGGTGTTCTGGAGTAAATCTGGCAGAATCTGGGCGCTCTTTAGTATTAGAATTCTCCGACCCCTTTTCTGAGTGACTAGGGGCTCTATTTATAGGTGTAGGAGGCTGATATTTCGCCTAAAATGAGGGGAGACCAGTTCTGGTACGTCAGGGGGCCCACATGGCCGAAATCTGGAGATCCGGGCCCACTTTGGGATCGATTCGACCCTTGGTTCGAATCGATCAAGAAATCATCCGATCGAGCTGAAATTTGGAGGGAACATTCTTCATCATGTGCTTGAGCTTCTGTGAAAATTTCATGGCATTTGGACTTGTGGATCTCAAGTTATGATCGATTCAAGTTGGTGTTTTTCGTTTCCTGGAGTCGTTCGAATCGATACGTTCGAATCGATTCGTTCGAATCGATCTCCCCGTGTGCGAAGACTTCGGCGTGATGCGCATGCCTCGGGTCAACCCCGTTTTATCTCCGAGTTTTACTGAGTCGTACCCGGGGTTTTAGCTGTGTGGACTCGAGACGTTGGATTCGAAGACAGTGATCATATCTGGATTCGAACAAGGGTTCGTTCGTATCGATCGTGACGTGTTCCATTCGATCGATACGAAGCAACTATGTCTGGATGGATTCGAAGGCTTCAACTGCATGGATTCGAAGACCTTCCCATTGATCGATTCGAAGCTGGAAATATTTTGATGGATTCGAACCACGGGAGGCCTCGGATGGATTCGAACGTGGAGGGTGTTTTGATGGAGTCGAAGCAATGGTACTTCTCATGGATTCGAAGTAATGCAGGGACGATGGATTCGAGCTAAGGGTTTGTTCTGAGGGATACGAAGGGGATGGAGTCAATCTTGATGGAGTCGACCTTGATGGATACGAACCAAATGGAGACGAACACAAGGCTATGTCCTTCACTTGCATCGATGATATCTTGGGCGTACGAACTCGGATTGACTCGAGATTTGGAACGCTGGCTTCTATGGCTTTCCTTGACGTGTCTTATCAATTGTAGCCCGATCCGGACTCGGACAAAATTCATTGATATCCATGGTGAAACAGTGCATATCGAACTTTTACGACGAACTGTCTTTATTTTTCCAGTCAACTTTTTGGTGTCACGGCCTTGCCAAAAGGCGGGATAACATTTGCCCCCCAAAACATGCCTTGCGATAGGAAGGTGTGTTTTGTAGTTTCATAAGCTGGATGTTCATATCCTGTTGATGACCCGCAAAGACATTGATAGTTTTATCTGACCTTAAATGACGACCGTTCGTGATCTAGTCATTTTGAGGTGGAATGCGACCGTTCGCGATCTAGTATTTTTTGTATGACCTTAAATGACGACCGTTCGCGATCTAGCCATTTAAGTTGAGGGGCGCCATTCGAGGCGAGTGGTGACCGTTCGAGGTCGGATGTCGTTTTAGACGAATTGTGATTGTTCGAAGTCGGATGTCGTTCTAAACGAATTATGATGGATCACGACCGTTCATGGTCGAGTGCCGTACGAGGCTGAGTGTGATCGTTCGTGATCGAATGTTGTACTAGATGAAGTGTGACCGTTCGCGGTCGGGTGCCGTTCGAGGCAAATGGTGACCGTTCGAGGTCGGGTGCCGTTTGTGGCGAAGTGTGATCGTTCGCGATCGAATTGTGACCGTTCGCGGTCGGATGCCGTTCGAGGCGAATTGTGACCGTTCGTGGTCGGGTGCCGTTCGAGGCAAATGGTGATTTGAGTGTGCCCGGGGAGGGACTTAGTGTCATCGATACTAGGTTTCACGTTCGGGTGAATTCCCGGATTGTTTGTTGCAACGGTTTATCGCCATCTCAGAGCATGCCTAGGGACCGTTCGTGATCCCGTACATGTGTAAGTGGCTTAGCCGTTATGAAATCACAAGTAGCATTTTTTCGTTGAAAATAAGTCTTTAGCAGAAATGTCAAACAAAGTCAAGTTCAAATGTTCAAATCAAAATGAAGCAAAAGCAAAGCAAGGATGTCAAAGTGTAAACTCCCACAACGATAGGGTCAGTAGTCATTCACAACATGCCTATGGACCGTTCGTGATCTCGCACATGTGTAAATGACTTACCTGTGTTGGTGAGAGGTTTACAACTTGTTCATCGTTATTTCAACTAATTGATAATCATACGATGTCCTGGCTCGGGGGCACCCCTGGCTGATGTAGACGGTGGTTGCTCTGGCTCCACTGCTGGAGCTCGCCTTCTCACATACTGAAGTAGCATACCGTTCCTGATGTGCCCTTCCACCTCATCCTTCAGATGTCTACAGTCGTTAGTGTTATGACCATTCAGTTCGTGGAATAAGCAGTATCTGTCTGATTTCCTCTCGTCAACAGTGGGATCCCTTCGTATTGGCCTACGGTAGGGAACTTGCTCTCGTGTATCTTGGTAGATTCGCTCCAAACTCTCATTCAGCTCTGAATAAGTGGTGAATCGTGGCTCTCTTCGCAGTCGCTTTGACCTGTCACCATTGTCCTCAGCCTTTCGTTTTCCTTTATCCTTGCCTGAATCATTTTCGAGGGGCTTTTTGTCTTTAAGTGCATAAACTTCTATTCCCTCTCCTTCTTCTCTCTCAGCATTAGCATCTTCCAATCGTAAAAACTTTTCTGCCTCATGATAGAATTCTGCTAGATCCATAGGCGGATCCTTAGTTAATGAATTTTTGAATTCTGTGCCATCAGCTACTCCGGACACAACTGCCATCATAACCATGGATGGATCTGGCCGATACACTGATGCTGCTGCCGCATTGAATCGCGTCAAGAAATTCCTCAAAGACTCCCCAGCTTTCTGCTTTAGCGTTGCCAAACTCATCACATTCTTGGGTCTCGAAATATGAACTCTGAATTGCCTCATAAATTTCTCAATCAAATCGGTCCATGTCCCAATGGAGCCGCTCTCTAGCTGTCTGAACCATAAAGCTGCTATGTCTGTCAAATACAATGGGAAGCACCGGGCCATGACTTCCTGTGATGCCCCCAGCACTTCCATGTGCCTTATATACCTCGTTAGATGGACCGCAGGGTCCGTCCTCCCATCATACCCTTCTACTGTTGGTAGTTTGAATTCTGGTGGGTTCCTAGCCAACCTAATCGTAGGAGAAAAGGGACTCTTGTTCACATCTTCAAGATCTCTGTTTACTAATCCTCCTCTCATGGCTCGCCTGACCATCTCTGCCAATCTATCATTGTCTCCAAGCTGTAGTCCTCGTTCACTACCTTCGATCTGCCCCCCGAGTCCGTGTGAGCTTTCGGGTGTTTGCCCCCCTGACTGAGCGTTCATCCCTCTATTGCTGTCAGGTTGCTCGGATGTCCTTGTCTCTCTTCCCGTGTTCGGATCAACATGTCCTAAGTGGGTGCCCCCCAGCTCCGGCGCTGCGCCAGATGGTCCTGCTCCGTTCTGGATTCCGGTTGTTCCTCGGTTTTGTGCTCCGAGTTGTCCAATTTGTTGAAGCAAATTCTGGATCATCTCCTCCTGTCTCTTCATCATTGTCTCCATCTCATCCCTGGTGATGAAGATCGATGCTTGGTTTGCTCCTGAGGAAGCCTCTTGACTTCCTTCGTGCTGACTTCTCTCAGCTCTTTGCCTTCTACTTGTTTGTCGAGTCATTGTCTTTCAAATTTTCAAATCTTGTGTAGCGGGTGCTAGTTCTTCTCAGTGAAAGCACCAAAGTGTTTGCGCCAAAATTGGTCACAAACCCCGAATGTTGTGAAAGCACCAGTATATGAATATAAATCAACAATACTCACACACAAATCTCAAATCTAAGCAAACAGGGTATCACAATTCAGAAATAATGAACAGAAGCACGAGATTTATAGTGGTTCGGCGATCTTGCCTACGTCCACTCTGAAGTTGATGATTTTATTGATGTTTATTTGATGATTACAATTTCTTCTGAGATAGTACAACTGATTATATGATTACAATCTGAATCTAAGGAAGCAGTGGTGTTCTGGAGTAAATCTGGCAGAATCTGGGCGCTCTTTAGTATTAGAATTCTCCGACCCCTTTTCTGAGTGACTAGGGGCTCTATTTATAGGTGTAGGAGGCTGATATTTCGCCTAAAATGAGGGGAGACCAGTTCTGGTACGTCAGGGGGCCCACATGGCCGAAATCTGGAGATCCGGGCCCACTTTGGGATCGATTCGACCCTTGGTTCGAATCGATCAAGAAATCATCCGATCGAGCTGAAATTTGGAGGGAACATTCTTCATCATGTGCTTGAGCTTCTGTGAAAATTTCATGGCATTTGGACTTGTGGATCTCAAGTTATGATCGATTCAAGTTGGTGTTTTTCGTTTCCTGGAGTCGTTCGAATCGATACGTTCGAATCGATTCGTTCGAATCGATCTCCCCGTGTGCGAAGACTTCGGCGTGATGCGCATGCCTCGGGTCAACCCCGTTTTATCTCCGAGTTTTACTGAGTCGTACCCGGGGTTTTAGCTGTGTGGACTCGAGACGTTGGATTCGAAGACAGTGATCATATCTGGATTCGAACAAGGGTTCGTTCGTATCGATCGTGACGTGTTCCATTCGATCGATACGAAGCAACTATGTCTGGATGGATTCGAAGGCTTCAACTGCATGGATTCGAAGACCTTCCCATTGATCGATTCGAAGCTGGAAATATTTTGATGGATTCGAACCACGGGAGGCCTCGGATGGATTCGAACGTGGAGGGTGTTTTGATGGAGTCGAAGCAATGGTACTTCTCATGGATTCGAAGTAATGCAGGGACGATGGATTCGAGCTAAGGGTTTGTTCTGAGGGATACGAAGGGGATGGAGTCAATCTTGATGGAGTCGACCTTGATGGATACGAACCAAATGGAGACGAACACAAGGCTATGTCCTTCACTTGCATCGATGATATCTTGGGCGTACGAACTCGGATTGACTCGAGATTTGGAACGCTGGCTTCTATGGCTTTCCTTGACGTGTCTTATCAATTGTAGCCCGATCCGGACTCGGACAAAATTCATTGATATCCATGGTGAAACAGTGCATATCGAACTTTTACGACGAACTGTCTTTATTTTTCCAGTCAACTTTTTGGTGTCACGGCCTTGCCAAAAGGCGGGATAACAAGTCAGATATAGCATCACATGAAAAATGAAAATTATAAATAAAATTACTTCATTCATTGTATCTTAGCTCATTCATTACTACTTATGTTATTACGTAGATTTTTGTTGAAATAAGAAACCTGACTGAAGATGAAAAAGCACTTCTTCAACAAAAAAACCAACAAAAATTTGTTCAGATGGATACAAATGAGAATATTGTGATACAAAAAGTAGAAAACTTGGAAGAGACATCAAAAAAGCAAGTTGACTCAATGAAACAGTACATTGAAGATTTGGAAAATAAATTAAAGAAGAGTGAAAAAGAATTAGAAATGGAGAGACAAAAAAGAATAAAAGCAGAAGGCACTATCATACAGTTGAGAAAAGAAATCAAAATGTTGAAATCAAAACCGAGAGAAGATATACAAGCACCATCATTTGATCTGAATATAACCCAGGAAATAAAAAAGATGCAGGAAGAGAAAAAACAACAGCATCAGAAGGAACCTTCAGAGGAAACAGAAAAATCCCCGATAGTGAATGAAAGAACACAGAAAAAACCAAGCTCTTTAGTTTTGAGGGTTAAAAAGCGCCAACGAAGGAATAAAATTGATCCCAATTGCCAGTATGAAATTGTTCACAGAAAAACAAAGAAAAATGCTGACAATGAAGACCAAAAGGAACAACCTGAAACTGAAGAAGGTCAAAAAAAATATACAAGTGAACAGAAACAAGAAGAACAAAATGAAGAATCTGATTATGAAGAGGAATCTGAAACTGAAACAGATGAGGAAGCCACTACAATTGAAAATGAAGAAATAATTGATGTTGATGGATACTCGCCAACAACTAAAGCTTACAAGAGTAAAGATATAACAAAAAGCGGTATTCTAAAATTATTAAATGAAGAACAGCAAAACAAAATTCTTACTTTCTTCAAATTTAATGAAAATGAGAAGTAAGATTTCTGATATTTTTTCTTTCATTATATTTGTAATTAAATAAAACTGAAAAAAAAACCAACTTGTCAATTATTGATTTTCAATTACAGCACTGTAGCATATCAAAAAGATGAAGGGAACAAAGGAGGAGTCACGATAGTGAAATCTATGCTGGAAGCTGTTCTATTTGAGGGGGTTACAGATGGACAGGTATGCATCAACTCAGAATTATGATAGTAAAAAAATGTATATAAATGTATAAAATGAAAGAATGATAGGTAAACCTAGCATTCAACTTTCAAAGTGCATATAAATGAATTGAATGAGAGAGTGACAACTAAAAGCAGCATTACTATTTGTAAAATGCAGATAACTGTATAGGATAGGAGAATGATTGTTACAACTAGCATTCATAATTTTTTAAGTGCATATAAATGTAAAAGATGAGATAATGATAGTTAAAACTAGCATTCGAAGTTTCTAACTGCATATAAATGTATTAAATAAAAGAACGGTATTTAAAAACAACATTGGTATTTGTAAAGATCATATAAATATGTCGAATGTCAAAGATGATTGTTTAAACTATCATTTGCATTTTTCAGTGCATATAATGAAGTAAACATGTAAATGATAGTGAATACTAGCATAAATATTCCTGGTTCAAAAATAAAATATCTCATAAAACTTACAACCTTTTTTGTTTTCTTAAACAGATTATTGATTGGTTTTACTACAATCAGGAGGTGTATGAACACAGTTACTACTTCACTACAATGATGATGGTAAGTATAAACTTTTCATTATAAATGTTAAAAAATAATACAAAGTATTCTAATGCATATGAATGTGCAGAATGCTATAGCACATGATCAGCAAACTGTGATCAAAGACATAGTCATACCGGCAATAGATGTCATTGTCAAAGATGAATTTACAGAGAAAATTTTCTTCCCTCTACATTACACAAACCATTGGAGCTTGTTGATGCTAAACTATGAAACAATGCAGTGGAGTCATTATGATTCAACAAAACCAAAAACTAGATCAACAAGGACTTCAAACCCTAGCTATAACCAAACCATCATTCTTGTAAGAAAAGTATAATTTTTATATCAGTTTAACATTAATATACAACACTAATTTTTCTTATTGCAGAAAGACAAAATTGAATTAATGTTCAAGAAGAAATGGGCAGAAGTAGGAATACTGAACAAAGAATTTCACAAACCTAAAGTGTTGCAGCCAAAAAGCCCACCACAGGATTGTGATTCGTAAGTAACTAATTCCATTTCTTCTCTTGTCAATGTAGTTTGTATATTCATCCAACTTTTGTTATTCTTTTTTAAATTACAACTGACTACATCTAATGATCAAAATGATAGTTAAACCTACAACTGAAAATTTTAAAATGCATAAAATTGTGAAAATGAAAAAAAAACGACAGTTCAAACTATCATTTATATGTTTTCAGTGCTTATGAATTTATCAAATATCGAAAATGATTATTTACACTAGCATACATATTTTTAAATTCTTTTGGACTAGAATAAACATGCAAAACAATAACAAAATTTCATTTGTATTTTTAAAATGCACTAGAATGCATTAAATATGCAAAAATGATAGTTAAAACTAGCATTGCTAATTGACAGTTCATTGAACTGCATCTATTGAACAAAAAGATTATGTATAAGATGTACATTACAAACACAGCAATGGTGTCTTTATGAATGCATTGATTAATAGTGTGATAAAAATATAAAGCTATATTTCAGAATTCTAGTGTAAAGAATGCTATTTTATTTTAGCATTAGCTTATACTGTAATATTAACTAATATTTCCATATCTGAAACAGGCTTGATTGTGCATTCTTTGTCATGGCAAACTTGAAAAAACTGGACAAAGATGAGATGCCAGATAAATATTCAAATGAAATGCTTAGAAACCTAAGAGCTGCAGTGGTGCTTAACATACTCAATGATCCACAATATAGTTGGTCAATGCAGAAATACTGATACAAATATTCTACATAAGAATAGCTGTTGCATTTTAACTTCTTTGAACTTTAGAATTATTTGAACAGAAACACTTCTGCTAATTAAACTAAGATGGAGTCTGAGATGGAGTCTGAGATGGAGTCTGAAATGGAGTCTGAGATGGAGTCTGATATGGAGTCTGAGATGAAGTCTGACATAGAGTCTGAGATAGAGTCTTATTTGTTATACAACACTTGTATTTTGTTCTCAGTGCATAAACTGCTCAGATGTATTTGAACTTCTCGATTTGAATTTGACTTGATTATAATTGTCTGTATTCAGTACATGAACTACAATGTATAAACTAAAGATATATTCAACTGTCATTTTTATGTGTTTTCTGATGCTTTTAATGTATTTTTGAAGTGGTAAATAATCATTTACACTGAAATGCTAGATAAAACTAGCATTATGCGAAAATACATTTCTTGGTAATTAAACTGTGATGAATAATGCGTGGATTTATCCATATATCATTTATATATGATTTCCAATGTATGAACTCTGTTTCAAGAGTCATGAATACTGTTTACACTGTAACTTGCTTTTAACTGAAATGCTAGATACAACTAGCATTCAACTGTACATCATCATAATGTCAATTAATCATAAAACCACTTATGTAATCTCATTAGCTAATCATATAAACAGTATATCATCATCATCAGATACCTCATTCTTGCACAACAGTATTACTTAGTTCTATACAATAACAGATTATGGGTTTCAATGTTGAAATTGTATTTCAGGTGAAATGTATACTAATTACAATGAAATGCTAGTTACAACTAGCATTGGACTAAAATGATAAGTACATCTAACATTGAATAGAAATGTTAATACTGAAGTGCAGAGCTAATACAGTTCTTCAATTCATATTATATATTTTGCAATATGATTAAATAATAGATTCCTAAAAAAAACAATAAAAGGAAAATATAAGAACATCAGATATTTCAACTTAAAACAAAATAACCAAAACAGTTCACATTTTATTTTCTAATGAATTCACAAAGTATGACTTCATTCTTCTATAAGCTTTAGCAGCTTTACAGTTATAAAAATATTCTATTACACTAACAAAACACATTTTATTTTCTTAACTTTTTGAAGAAGCAAGGCAATTCCTTTTGTTGTGGCCAACTACATTACACAGGCTACATCTGTTTCTTTTACTTTGAGAATATCCGAATCCACCACGCCTCTTTGTAGATGGTCTTCCTGCACCACGAACTTCTTTAGGAGGCCTAATCAAAACATCAGTTTCAACAACAACTGGTTTATCAAAATCTGGAATTAGATTGATAGCATTAGCATACGAAGATCTGAAAGCATTAACAGTAAAATATTCCTCCACAAAATCATAAACTGATAATTTAGACTTGTTAATGCACTTAATTGCATGCGCACATGGAAAACTAGTAACTCTCCATTGATTACAACTACATAAACGATTTTTAAGATCAACAACCTGTGACTTAGGTGATTTAACTTCAAACACAAATTTCGAGGACTTATAAACATCCCAACCAAAGCCATAATCTACTAACTTAGACAAACTGTAACGACCCGATATTTTGGACCATTCGCATCCATTATAAGTGTATAGGTAGACACTCATGCCGGAGTTGAATTGCTCAAAATACCGCGTTGTTAATTTAAATTTGGCAAAACTGAACATATACAGTAAATAAATAATCACAGATCACAGCCACAGAGTAATAAGTGCAGCGGAAATAAAAGAGATAGTAGTTCATGAAGCTACTATATAAATATATGGGTTACATTAGAGTTAAACCAGATACAACGGAAGAGTAATACGATACATCAGTTACAAATCAGAATACATCACTGGAATCATCAAATACTGAAAGCTGAATAGATGGCTGGATCTTCAAGCAAAGCTCCAACTTCAAAGGTGAGTCTCGAATACTGGTACACTCAGTCTGACCCGAGCGTAAAGCAAAAAAACACAAGACACTCGAGTCAGGATTAACATTCTTATATCAATAAATCCAACTCAAGTGAAATAGCAATTGAAATACAAGTAACTCAAAGGATGTTTGGAATAACCATCCTTTAAGGATCCGTTAAACTATCTACTATGTAGTAGTGTACGATAAGTAGATAATGTCTATCAGTAATATAAAGATACCAAAATAGTGTTAAGTCATGGCCCATTCCACCCTTAACACATTTTTATTCCCAAAAGCATATACAAGACCGTAGTTTCCCCAAAACCGGAAGTCACCAGAGGGCAATCCATATACTAAAGGTACAAAACAATTTCGTAGTGGTCGCGAATAGGCAATACAAGTATGACAAGGCACATGAGGCAATACCCAAGGTAGTGATACTACCGTTTGCCTGATCCGGACTGGTGAGAACGCAACGCCGCAGCGCCCGCAACACCGTGAAACAACACTCCCAAAATTAAGGGTGCACCAATCGACAACAAGTAATGAGTAGTTCGAAGAAGTGTGTCCACTTGAGGTAGCTAATCCTCCATTGGCCCGGCACGGCTCCTGTTTTAGTCATTTCCAATTTGACACAAGTGTCAAGGCTATCCATTATCGTTCTCTTTCTTCAGTCAACACGTACATCATTCCAACCACTTCATTCTGGATCATCACTCCGCGTATAGTTATTAAAGTGGTTTCCGGTTTAGATAGAGAGTATATCCATAACCGATTCCGGTCTCTTTAATAACTTCGTAATTATTACACCGATTGGTCGTTTATTTATTTCAAAACCAAATCAAATTCAATTCCAATTAGAATTTATAAATCAACATTTCATTTGTCTTTCTAAACCAATTTCCAAAATTTACGTTTCAAAACTTTCAAATTACCATTTCAAAATCTTATAATTCAATTTCAATTTCTATTTGAACAATTCAAATATTGATTCAAGTTCGTATATAAGTTTCATTTCGAAATCATTTAAATTAATTGAATTTAACATTTAAATCAATTTAAATTCATTTATCGATTTTATTCAATATTCGTTAAGTAAATTTGTCATTCAAAACAATTCTATTTAATTTCCAATTCATTAAATCCATTATTTAAATTCTACTTCCTTATATCAAAACTTACAAATTGAATTAAATTAAATTTGTCAAATCAAATTCTTTAACTTACAAGTCTTACATTAATTTCAATAAATCGCATTTCTATTTCTTGTTAAAGAATTCAATTTCACTTATTTACTTTCTTAAATAATTTTCCAAAAACTTACTTAATCAAGAAAACTCAATTTCAATTATTTACGAAGTAAAATTCACTTATTCAAAAGTTCAATTTTACTTATTAAAGAGTTCAATTCAATTTAATCATTAAATAATCCAATCTTATTTAATTATTAAATAATTCAAAACTTAATTATTAAATAATTTCAAAGTTTAATAATTTCAAACTTAATTATAATTTCAAACTTAATTATTAAATCATTTCAAACTTAATTCAATCATTTCTCAAATTAAACAACATTCTTCCATCAATTACATTGTTAACATTTTGTTTCAGATTATTAAATATTAACATTTTCCTTTCATTAAAAATTCAAATTTCAACTTCATTTCAAAACCATATTATTTATTCAAATAAAATCTTTATTAAATTTAAATCAAATTATTGACCAATCGGGTTTTATTTAATTCTTTATCCTAGGTCAAAGTTCAATTTGGGTATTTATCATTTCAACCCGATTCCAATTCAATTCAAAATCAAACC
Organism: Allium fistulosum; assembly: GCA_030737815.1. Classification (NCBI taxonomy): domain Eukaryota; kingdom Viridiplantae; phylum Streptophyta; class Magnoliopsida; order Asparagales; family Amaryllidaceae; genus Allium; species Allium fistulosum. The sequence continues at coordinate 77,667,695 of CM060906.1, forward strand.
ATAGCAAAGGGAACTTGCAGTGTGATAACTGGGATGGTGTCAAAGTAAATAAACAAGCAATAACAACAATCAAATATCAATCCAATAATCAATTCAAATAATCCCGAAATAACCGTATTAATTCGCATTGTTATTTGTACGAATTAATATAATTATCTCTAGAATCTACACTATCATTTCATGTAGATTAAAGATTATTACATTACGGTTTTCACTTGTCATTCAATTTACAATTTCATACATCATCAATTTAACAACATACATTCAGTGGTTCAAAGTGTAATTAAACAAATCCTACGTGTCAATAAATTTAACAGTTAAAGGGGTCATATTATACAAATGTCAGTTAATCAAATTTAACATTTAACTATCCTATATCAATTCCAATTGCATACTATTTATCATTTTAACATTAACAATTTAACGTCCAATATAAACATCAACAATCAATCAATTATTAGCCAAACTGTATTATCATCGCATAAATAATTAACAGATAATGGTGTCAGATGTCACAGATGAACTGATACAGGTAATAGCATATATAACAGTGTAATTAACTAACAGCAGCCTATTTCAATTGTCGTTTCAATTGAAATCAAATTTAATAAATAAAAGAACGTTAATCGTGAGTGAGTGCTCACCTTTCAAGGCTAGAGAATATACAATGGAATGAGTTACAGATCCAAGCACGAATTTCGAAGCAAAGCACGATGGGCTCGAGTTCAACGAATAGAGCTAGTAGATAAATAAGGAGTTGATGAGGACAGATATGTATAAAATTTAAAGTCTAATTTTAACTCATAGGAATAAAATCTCTATTGTCTATTTTCAAAATTTATATTTAACTTACATACTTTTTAAACAAAAATCTTTATCGCCTATTTGGAAAAAAATCAAAATTAAAATATATATCATTACTCTAAATAAATACAATTCTATATAAGTTTTAAATCTACTCTATGTTAAAAACTTATTTATAAAATAATTTCAATATTAAATAAAACCATATATCTTTCCATAAAATCAACATCCCCGTAAATATAAAATGAGCTATGCAAACATTTTTTTTATATCCACAAAATATAGATACCCAACCGTGCATGAATAAACTAGTATACGTAATCTCATATGTCATAACATTTTTAGACATACTATATTGATACTCTTCAAACATATATGCGTACAAAACTGGATGTACTAGAATCTATAAGATCTGCAACATAGAAGAGAAATATATAAACTATATAAATAAATAACTAGATCATATCTTCATGTAACCAAAATGTATGCAGGCTCGGAAAAACTGGCAAAAGAAAACATGTGTGTAACTTATAAAAGGTATATATATATATTACATTTTAATAAAATTATGCAACTGGAATAGCTACAGGATAAAATAAACTTATATATTATGCACCTAAAACATGCAAATTTGAAATATGTTAAATATGTAAATGTATATGTACTACTATAGACCCGTACTATTATATAAATATAAATATACTGTAAAAACTAGAGGCACAGCTAATATATATATATAATACATAAGCCACTATACAGCAGTACGTGATTCATAAAATATACTTCATATAATATAAATTTGTCCGCACATATACATTTAAGATCCAAGTCTAAATAAAACTATAGTTATTCAACTGATATGTTATATACTTATATAACAGCACTTATAAATATACCTTATGCATAAACTACAGAGATGATGCCGAGCTGTGGAATGGGAGGACAGAAGGTCGGGACAGGCGAGGCTTCCCGGTGGTACAAGGCTACGGGCGGAGGAACGAGTGTGGTGATGAACCGCTGGGTGTTGGTTGAGGCAGCGCTCGGCTACAGGGTGGAGGAGTGATGCATGACGTGGGAAAGGAGGGAGGGTAGAAGAGGTGACTGAGTCTTGGACGCAGGTTGGCCATGCGGGAAGGTAGGCGGAAGTGGCAGAGGGGAGGGCTCGGTTGCTCGGCGTACGACCGAAAGTGGAGGGTGAAGTGACTGATCCGGAGGCTAGGGAAGAAGGAAGGGTGATCGGCTGATGGTTTGGTGACGTGGCGGGTTCGAGAGTGGCGGAGCAAATGGTGGGTTGGGAGGTTTGGCTATTTCGGTGGTGGGGCCTGCCTCGTGGCTGCTGCTCACATGTGGCCGGAGCATGTGGAAGGTGGTTGAGCGGCAGCCGAGGGGTGATGATTTGTTGCGCTGTCTATGGACCGGCTGTTGTGTGGCTTCAGCGTAGAAGCAAGGGCGAGCAAACTTGTTTCGTTGATAAAGCAAGAAGCAGGGAATGAGTAGGTGCAAATAAAGAGAACGTGCAAAGCATATCATACATATACATGTTACTTTATTATTAATAGATTTTTCTTTTTCAAAAGAGTAAGAGAAAATTAACAAAAGAACGGAGGAGAGTGGAGCAAGTGGAATGACGGGTCCAAGGAGTAAATGTATGTAAACTTTATAAATGAACAGATGGAAAATTGAAAACTGAAACAACATTTGTATTGGAAATATGGAATTGTGGGATATCAATGGTCACAGAATATTAAAGAGATTTAATAACCAATGCCTTATTTATCTTTAACCGTTGCACTTGAATAGGAAGGAAACCGGTAGCGCGGTTACCGTTTTCATGGATTCTGCACTAGACTTCAAAACGCAGAATAGAAAATATCGTAAAGATCAGTACGACGAGACGATTAAAACGGTATAAAGATATCAGTGGTACGATTGAATTATAAAATTTCGAATTTTTCAACTGGCGGAAAATGCGAGAAAAACACTGAAAAATAAGATCGACGGAGCCAAAGATGTCCGAATTTGGAAAAACGACAAACTAACATCTTGCTCAGAAAATGGTTTAGATTTTTTCTATGTAAAAATATTTGGGTTTCGGAAACATTTTATTTTCATCGCTTTTTAACTGATTAAATTGAAGTAAATTTACGCGCGAAATAAACTTTCGTATTTTCGGACGAAAATTTGCTAGTTGCTATATTTAACTTGACGCATTCCAAATATCTAATTTATATTTCGAAATTTTATCGTTTAAAATTTCACAAAATTTCAACTAATTACGTTATTAAAACATTTGAAATTTACGGGTCGTTACACAAACGTTCCTCCATAACAGGACAAAGATTTGTTGTCCACAAACAACATTCCTCTCTTCGTCTCGCCATTTGCTCCATAACTTTTACTCGAATACCATCCAAACAAGAAGTTATAGGCATAACTCTATCTTCCAAAATCCATGAGTTGAAACTTTCTGCGACATTTGAAGAATATTCACCATAACGCTTTCCTTGAAAAAACAAATCTGCCCAATGGTCAAAAGGTTTATCTCTAAGAAAATTTTCTGCAGATGTACCCCCAATATCCTTAAATTTAGAAAGATATCGCTCAAAATCATACATATTAGAGGCTTTTGCACAAAGTTTGAACAACTCCACAATAGATGAATCACTTTTAGCTGACTTGACAATAGTACCAATATTCTGTTCCATGTGAAGCAAACAATAGCTATGATATGAAGAAGGGAATATTTTCGGAACACCTAAAATGAGACCCCATTGACGATCAGACATAAAAACTAAAGACCGATCTTCACTAAGCATTCCTTACAAATGTGATAAAAACCAAGACCAATTAGATTCATTTTCATGTGAAATAATACCCATAGCAAGAGGAAAGAAACCTACAAAATAAACAATTAATGACAGTTGAGTAGTAAGAAACATGTAGATATCAGTAAACATCAAAACCTGTATTAAATATTAATAATTTCTATTATACACAATTAAATTAGGTTCAAATGATATATGAATATAGCATATGTTATTTTAAAAGTCTTCCAGTTACTGCTGCATAAAATTTTAGTTCTTGTTTTTACATTTCTACTATAAAACATTTCTACTATAACCAGCTCAATCATTAAACAAAATGAAGAAACAATTCTAGTGTAAACATGGATGCAGTAAAAATTATGTACAATTTTGAACAATGATAGTTTAATATATCATTACCAGAAAAATAAATAAGTAAGTAAAACAAAAGTAAAATGAAACTCATACCATGGTTACCATTTTTACAAGTAGCACCTAACAAAACACCTGGTCTTCCCTTCAAAGCAGCAGCATCTAAAAATATTAGTGGCCGACAGTGTTTAAATCCAAGTAGACAAGCACTAAAACCAATACAAACTCTCTCAAACTGATTAGTTAAAGCATTAACTTCCATGGCCACGTAACTACCAGGATTATACTTCTGCAACGCCTCCAAATACCAATTTAAATCGTTATATGACATAGCATTATCCCCATATATTTCTTTTAAAGCCAACTGTTTTCCGCTATAAGCATAATAATATGGCAGATTAAAATTGTACTCTCGTCTAAATTCGTTCATAATATCCTTTGGCTTCTTCATAGGAGCATCTCGAATTTGATCAACAATCAAAGATTTAACAAATCTACTTGAAATATTAACTTTATTAACATCTCTAAGACCGGCTCCACACAAATGATGAAAATTGTACGTTCTAATAAAAAACCGAGAGAGTAGACCAGGATCCGAAGAAGCATTAAGATAAAACTTACAACCATCCTTCAACTAAGAGCAATTAACCGAAATTCTATCAGGAGAGTTTCTTACAAAAATCAAATCATAACCATTTTTAATTTGATATGCCATTAAAAACTCCCGAAAATCCTCAGCTCCATTAAAACAAAAACCAAGAAAATCCACAATAGTTTTTTGAGAACCTTTCTTCAACATATCTTTCAAGTAGTAAGAAGAATCAGCATGTGAATCACTATTAGCACCAGAATTACTACCAATTGAAGTACTTTGAACACTTGCATAGCCTAATCCAAAGCCAGCATTATCAGCTTCCATACCACAAACATTTTCCTTAACAGTGAACTTAAAATAGCCACGCTTCTTGAAAATTAGAAAACACAAAATACTAATCAAATCTGAATCAGTATCAATGATTATATTCTTATCCTCGAGAACATAAGATATCTCAGTACAAAATGGACTAAGATGTGGCCAAACTTCTTAGATTTCAGTCTTACAAACAAAGAAGAGCCTGTCGTAAGTCAAGTAGAATAACAATTCTCATTATGTTCAAAAATAACTAGCAAACTATCTGCTTCATCATTGTAGATATCAGTGCTGCAAAAGAAATTAAAAAACCAGTTAAAAATGCTAAATTAACATAGAATAACAGATGGATATCAAAGTAACTACTAAAATGAAAGAAATATAAATGACATTAAAAATCAGATAATAAATGAACATAGGACAGTCAAATTAAAACAAATTATGAATACAACAACAAAGAATGCTATATAAATATAACATAACGCAACAAACTACCTAAAAATTCAGTACAATGATAGATGAACATTAAAATTGTAAAACAATAAACTGTGCCGAATAAAAATAACAGTACAAAATAAAATCTTACTTTGCCATTTAAACAAATCTAAAATAGGTACCCAAATCTGAAAGAAGACAAAACTGTGCAACCTATAGAAACAAAAATATACTTAATAATCGAAAATTATTAGATCAGAGGAAGATAAGAATAAGATCGAAACAAATAAGAGCAACATACCTGAATGTAAGAAAATCCAGAGGATGATGAAGATCAACGATAGAGAAACACGATGAAGATCGATAGACAATAGAGAAGATCGAACATAAAAATAAAGAAACACGCGTCGTTGAATTGAAGATCGATGAACTAAGATCGGTAATATCAGAATTAGATCAAGGAGAAATAACGAAGCAAAATTTAAATTGTACAGAAGTTTGTCCTTGGAACGAAAATAAAAAGACCGCGTCCTTTAAACGGAAAAAAAAATCCGCGTCCGTAGGCCCAAAAAGAGAAGTAAAAACTTCCTCCAGCCCATTTTCCTATTTTATTTAAATATTTTGACGTTAGTCAGATTATAGTCTGAAAAGCTACTTTTTGCAAACAGTCGAATTAGGACTCGAGACCACCCCCATTGAGTTCAAAATGATGTTTGCGACCTTTTTGAGTATAAACTTCGGTATGTTTGGAGTAAGTCGAATTTTGCTACTTTTTCTATTGGGTTTTGGGTTTTGGTTCAGCCCACTAGCTAACTTAATACCCTAACTCAGCCCTTCTCCTTCCATTCACTCATTTTCACTTCTAAAACTCAAGCTAAAACTGAAAATGGGGAAAAGGAAGAAGAATTAAAAATTCCAAGTCCTAGTTCTTCTTGTAGACTTGAATTCTTGCTCCAAAATCAAAGAGAAGCTATTGGTAAGCCTCCTCTTCATCTTCTCCAAATCTTTTCCTCTTCAATTTCAGAAAAATTTCTAAACCTAATTTGGGAAATACTTGTTTTGATCTTAGATTGGAGCTTGTAGAGTTGAAGTGGAGAGTGGTTGGTCATTTCTTTGCATTTGAGCTTCTCATCCTTGTTTTTAGGTTTAAATGTGAGATTTTTTATCTCACATCTTAGTCTATAATCATCTTCGATTGTTAGGTATGAATTCCTAACACTTATTCATATGCATTTGATTTTGGTTTGGATCGATTTTGTGTATATTCCAATTTTTGGTGTTTTGGTTTAATTTTTGTGAAAATCCTATTATGGATATTTGGACATTGATATTCGAAGCGTATCCAGGAGCCATTAAGGCTGGGTTGTCGCTTGGCATAATTCCTTAGTCGTTGTTGCTCGTCCGATCGTTATCGATATCGTTTGGCCATCATTGGTCCAGGTTCAAGAAATGTCTGAAATTCCAGTTTCAGACGTCTGAATTGATATTTCAGACATCTGAATATTATTCTGGGAAAATTTCTATTCCCAGATTCAGACGTCTGAATCAAAGGCTCCAGACGTCTGAATTGGTTCATTTGCAACCAGTCCAGATTCAGACGTCTAAATCTAGCCACCAGACGTCTGAATGCAACCAGAAAGAAAATAGGCTTAATTTGCCAATTTCAGACGTCTGAAATATACGGTTCAGACGTCTGAATCTGTGTTCTGGAAAATATTTAATTTTCCAGATTCAGACGTCTGAACCAATTATTTCAGACGTCTGAATCTGCTGTCTTTTTCCAGTTTGCCTATTTTGCTTGATTTTCCAAATTTAATAGATTCGTGTTGATTCCCTTTTGTTGTTATCATATTATCGACTTTGATGACCTTTTTTTCGGGATTTTTGGAGAATATCCAATTTGATGGATTCAATATCGATTTCTTTGGATTCAATTCACATCTTCGAATGCAGATTTTTGTGATTGATTATTTCTACAATCATTTTGTGATTTGTCACTTCTAAATACCAAGGTTTCTATACTAATAGTAAATATTCAAACTCTTTTACAAAAATGATTTCAACTCTATTTTTAATACAAAGATCGTTTATAAAACCGTTTTCTAATCTATTAGTATATACAAACCTTTACCTCATTCGTATGAGAAAATATAATTAAACGGCTTAGCAAAACAAGTGGTATGAAATGCTTGCGTTTACTTCGTCGGTTAATTTTTGGACTTGTTCGATTGAAACTCTTGTGACAATTTTCGAGTGAAAATCTACAATTTGTTCGTAAATATTTAAGTTAAGCCAGTGGTTATGGGACATGAAGCTAAACTCATATATTTACTAGCTTAGTGTAATTGACACTTCTTGTGATCGATGATGATCATTTTTGTGATTTAGACTAGCAATGTGCGATGTCTTTTTGTCTGCGAGGGAGACTAAACCCCGTTTCTGTGGAGCTTCGGCTCAATTTGGCGGGGTAGCGACCCGTGGTCTTCGGACCGTTTGTGGAGCTTCGGCTCAAAATAAATGGTTAGAAACCATGGAATAGCATTCCGTTTGTGATACACGTGTTGGTGAGTTTTCATGATCCCGTTTGTGATAGGCCTCCCCTTTTTTTGTGATTTCTGGATTTCGGTTGATGATTTCTAGAATTTGTGTTTCATCAACTTTTGTGATTTTCATTGGTAAGTTTTATCAATATTTGTGCATTGGTGAATTTGTGTGTCATTAACTTTTGTGATTGGCATTGATATAATTGTCAACATTTATGGTTCGGTGAATGAAATAAAGAGTATGACATTCTTTTTACCTTTGAGAAGATTCTTGTGATATTGATTAATCTCTTGTTGATTTTCCATTACGTACTTATCATAATATGGTATTATGGTTATGATACGTTTTTTTCATATCTCTTATTCTATATCATTTCATCTGATATTTATAGCTAGACTGATCCGTTTATTATTTTCTTATTAAATAATACTCGGGTCAGACCGAGATGTTACAGGTGCATCTGCTTGACTCCTTGTCTGGGATCATCTACTGACTTTTGTCTAACTACAGAATAGTTGTAGTTTTTGTTGTTATACATTCGAGATATAGACTCTATGATGTATACATATTCTTTGTCATGCACTTGTATCTATTCTTTTGTGATATTGTGGATCTTGTTTGACCACTACTCTGATGTACACTTTCATGTGTTATATTCATATCTATTTCCGCCTTTGTGATATGAATTGTCTGTGACTGATTTGTGTTATGTTTATTTCTATATTTGTTTCCGAAGTCCATATAGCCACTGTGTAGTAGCTTTGAGTTTGTATCGGTATGTCAGATTTCCTCTTGAGATGAAGAGTTATATTTTTATCTAGCATATCGGTACTCGCCCAAAGAAATTATACAGATGGTCGCTCCTCAACAGCCTTATTCTCCGTGCTAGTTGACAGCATTACCCCGTAGTGTCCTTGGCTAGCGTGGGTATAGAGGTGGGGCGTTACAGCTTGGTATCAAAGCCAAACTTCGGAATAATGTAGAATGATCTAACAAGGATCATTGGCCTAAGTCTCTCTTAGGAATCGTGCCTTAGGATTTAATTCGAGTCTTTGCACCGTTTTATCCTATATTCTTTATGATTCCTTGTTTTATCTATCAAGTTTGCTTGATATTTATTTTGTGAATAACCTTTCTCCTCTTCTTTCTTTCTTTCTTAAGGAAGAGAAATGGTTAGACCCGGCCGTCCCAGCGCTGGTCAATCTAGTGCTACTCCCCAGGATGGAGTTTTTATGTCTGCCCAGTAGCTTCTTGATCTTGTAAAGAATGCTCAAGCAGCGGGTTCAATTCCAGAGCCTACTCACCCTAAGTCTGGATTTGCACGCTTGTGCAACGATTATACCAACTTGGGTGGGAAGCCATTCAAAGGTTCTGAAACTATTATTGAAGTCCAAGCTTGGATCAGAACATGCGATCGAATCTTTTCTCGCATGAATCTTATTGATCTTCACCGAGTTCAGGTGGCCTCTAGTATGCTCCAAGAAAGGGCATTAGACTGGTACAAGCTTCTGATTTCTAAAATTAATGAATCGGATCTTACTTGGGAGAAATTCCGGGAACGATTCAAATTAAAGTTTGTGCCAGAAGCTGAGAAAGTGACTTTGGCCCATCGTTTCATAGACCTTGTTCAAGAAGAATCCTCCGTGGCAGATTATGTCGCATCTTTCGAGTCACTTTCTAAATATGGGATTGAGTACATCAACACCCCATTGAAGAAGAACCAAAGGTTTGTCTATGGCTTAAACAAAAATCTCAAGAAGCCATTACTACTAAAATTGGAAGTTTCTTTTGATCAACTCATTGACATCGCTCTTCGACTTGAAGAGGCAGATAGAGGAAGTGATGTTGAGATTGGGAGTGCTAAACCGAACTTCACCAACAAGAAAAGGCCTAATAAATTCAAAGGTCCTTATCCTAATAAGAAAAGGAAGCAAGCATCTCCGGAAACTAAGACTTCTAACTCTAGTGGTGGGCAATGCTACAACTGTGGTTCTAAGGACCATTATGTGAATAAGTGTTCAAAGCCATGTGCTTGTCGCTATTGCAAAAGCCCGGATCATTATTTATCGGCATGCCCCAGGCTCCAAAACAAGAAGGAGGGAAATCTTAATATGGCGCAAACCCCTGGTAATACTTTTCGTGATCAAGGTATTTCTCATTCTATCCTTGATGGCATTATTGTGTTTCGTGATCATCCTATTCGAGTTCTTTTTGATACGGGTGCGTCCCATTCTTTTATTTCAAAAGAACTTGTTGATACTTTTTCTTTGGATGTTATGTGTTTGATGACTTCTTTGAGAATTGCAAATCCGGTTGGTGGATCCGCGACACTCAGTTTATTATGTAAAGATGTCGAGATTGTTTTATGTGATTTTTCTTTCCAAGCCGATTTGCATGTCATGCGTTACTTAGGCTTTGGAATGATTTTGGGAATGGATTGGCTTAACCGTTATGAAGCCCATATCCTATGTCCTGAGCGGACTATTTATTTTCGACATCCTCAATCTGTTAAGCAGATATCTATAGTTCTTAAAGATTCGGATTCCACTTTGGCAGCATCCTTATATTCTCTAAATCCTCGTGATGACGATAATGATGATGAGGAAGATGTGATTTCTCTTATTCACGTTGTTCGTGAATTTTCTAACATGTTCGAGCCCGTTCTAGGATTGCCACCTAAGCGAGCAATTGAGTTCAGAATTAATCTTATCCCTGGAGCTCAACCTGTCACTCGTCCTCCTTATCGCATGTCCAATAAGGAAAATGAGGAGATGCGCAAACAATTATCCGAATTGGAGACGAAGCAGTTTATTCGCTCTAGTTCCTCGCCTTGGGGAGCTTCGGCTATTTTTGTGAAGAAATCCGATGGTACACTTAGGCTTTGCGTTGATTATCGCAAGCTTAATGATCTTACTATCAAAAATAAATATCCTTTACCTCGGATTGATGATCTATTCGATCAACTTAGTGGTGCTAGAGTCTTCTTACTATTGGACTTGGCAACCGGTTTTCATCAGCTTTGTATTGCAGAGGATAGCGTTCCTTTGACATCGTTCCGTACTCGCTATGGATCTTATGAATGGCTCGTTATGCCATTTGGTTTAACGAATGCTCCGGCTTATTTCGTTGACCTCATGAATCGAGTTTTTAAAGATTTCCTCGATAGATTTGTTCTCATCTTTATTGATGATATTCTTGTGTATTCAAAAACCAAGGAGGAACATGAAAAGCATCTTCGGATTGTGTTGGAAACTCTTAGGAGTAATCAATTAAAAGCAAAATTTTCTAAATGCCACTTTTGGCAATCTCGTGTGAAGTTTCTCGGTCATATTATTTCCGAATCCGGAATTTCCGTGGATCCTTCAAAGACTGAAGCGATTCAAAATTGGAAGAGACTGGAGAGTGTGACGAAAATCCGTAGCTTTCTTGGATTGGCGGGTTATTACCGTCGTTTTATCAAAGACTTTTCTAAAATTGTCGTGCCTCTTACTAGCTTAACAAAGAAAGGCGTTAAATACATTTGGTCGGACAAATGTGAAACTTCTTTTCAGAAATTAAAAGAACTCCTTTCTGATGCTCCTATTCTTGTGATTCCCGAAGGAAACCAAGATTTTGTTGTGTATACCGATGCTAGTCGCGTTGGTTTGGGTGCCGTTCTTATGCAAAGAGAACGTGTTATTGCTTATGCTTCTAGGCAATTGAAGCCAGCCAAGACTAGATATGCCACTCATGATTTAGAGCTCGCAGATATTGTTTTCGCTCTTTGAATTTGGCGTCATTATCTTTTGGGAGAAAAATTTATTCTTTACACCGATCATAAATCATTGAAGTATTTGTTTTCTCAAAAGGAACTTAATTTACGTCAACAACATTGGCTCGAGTCTCTTGCATCATATGATCTTGATATTCTTTATACTCCTGGAAAGGGAAACCTTGTTGCCGATTCCCTTAGTCGAAAGCAACAAGTGGTAGTCTCTATGATGATATCCGAGTGGAATGCTCTCGCGACTTTATCCACTTGTGAAATTCGAGATCGTGTATCCGATTTATGTTCATCTCTTGTTTTATGTAGCCTGGAGGCTCATCCATCTCTTGAAGTTCAAAAGCTAGATCCCGAATTGGCTCTTCTTGGCCAAAATTTGAGGGATAAAATTGATATTGAAGGTTTGAAAGACTTCGATATTGATTCTCGTGGCGGTATTCGTAAATTTAATAGACTTGTCGTGCCAAATAGTAGTGATCTTCGCAAAGACATATTAGAAGATTCCCATTGTTCTAAATTCACCATTCATCCCGGTAGTAGTAAAATGTACGCGGATATGAAGCGACTTTATTATTGGGAGGGAATGAAATTTGATATCGCTAACTTCGTTAAGCGTTGCATGACTTGCCAACTCATTAAGGCCGAGCATCAAAGGCCCGGTGGGTTATTGCAAACTTTAGACATCCCTATGTGGAAGTGGGATCATATTTCCATAGATTTTATTGATGGCCTTCCCCGTTCTCGTTCGGGTCATGATAGCTTGTGGGTGGTAGTTGATAAACTTACTAAATCCGCCCATTTTATTCTCGTTCGGTCTAATCGGACAGTTCCTCTTTTGGCAAACTCTTTATTAAAGAAATTGTTAAATTGCATGGAGTTCCAACTTCTATTGTTAGCGATCGTGATCCATTGTTTACTAGTGGATTTTGGAAGAGTCTTCAAAAAGCTTTGGGAACGAAGCTTAATTTTAGCACCGCTTATCATCCGCAGTCCGATGGACAAACCGAGCGTGTGAATCAAACTCTTGAAGATCTTCTTCGTGCTTGTGTTCTTGACTTTGGTGGAAGTTGGGAAGATCATATTTCTATTGTTGAATTTTCCTATAATAATAGCTTCCAATCTAGTATTGGTATGGCACCTTTCGAGGCACTATACGAAAGGCCATGCCGATCTCCTTCGTGTTGGCTTGAAGCCGGTGAGAAGCTGGTTTTAGGACCAGATTTTATTTGTGATGCCATAGAAAAGATTGACCTTATTCGTATGAAAGAAGCTCAAAGTAGACAAAAATCCTATGCCGATAACCGAAGAAGAAAATTAGAATTTTCTGTGGGAGATTTTGTGTTTATTCGTGTTTCACCTATGAAGGGTGTTGTGCGTTTCAGTCGATCGGGAAAGTTAGCACCTCGATATATTGGTCCATTTCCCATCACCGAACGTATTGGTTCCGTGGCTTATCGCCTCTTATTACCGGCTCAATTTTCTGCTATTCATGACGTGTTTCACGTTTCTCAACTTCGGAAATGACTTCGAGATTCCGATTCTATTCTTGAGCCCGGTGTTGTTGAAGAAATTGAAGTTTCACCAAATTTGACTTATGAGCAGCATCCTATTCGTATTATTGCTTCGAAGGTCAAACGCCTTCGAAATAAAGATGTTCCGCTTGTGAAGGTTCAATGGTCCTCAAATCCTAAGGATTGCTCTTGGGAATCTAGAGAATTCATCGAGCGAACACATCCGGACTTACTCTCTTGAGCTCTTTGAGGTGCACTTCTTATTTCAAATTTCTTCTTTTGTGTTGATATGCTTTTATGGTGGTTACTTTTTGTTCAAATATTTCTTATGATTGCGAGGACGCAATTTCTTTAAGGAGGGGAGTCTGTAACAACCCGCATATTTTACGATTGAATATTTAAATATTTTGACGTTAGTCAGATTATAGTCTGAAAAGCTACTTTTTGCAAAAATTCGAATTAGGACTTGAGACCAACCCCATTGAGTTCAAAATGATGTTTGCGACCTTTTTGAGTATAAACTTCGGTATGTTTGGAGTAAGTCGAATTTTGCTACTTTTTCTATTGGGTTTTGGGTTTTGGATCAGCCCACTAGCTAACTTAATACCCTAACTCAGCCCTTCTCCTTCCATTCACTCATTTTCACTTCTAAAACTCAAGCTAAAACTGAAAATGGGGGAAAGGAAGAAGAATTAAAAATTCCAAGTCCTAGTTCTTCTTGTAGACTTGAATTCTTGCTCCAAAATCAAAGAGAAGCTATTGGTAAGCCTCCTCTTCATCTTCTCCAACTCTTTTCCTCTTCAATTTTAGAAAAATTTCCTAAACCTAATTTGGGAAATACTTGTTTTGATCTTAGATTGGAGCTTGTAGAGTTGAAGTGGAGAGTGGTTGGTCATTTCTTTGCATTTGAGCTTCTCATCCTTGTTTTTGGGTTTAAAGGTGAGATTTTTATCTCACATCTTAGTCTATAATCATCTTCGATTGTTAGGTATGAATTCCTAACACTTATTCATGTGCATTTGATTTTGGTTTGGATCGATTTTGTGTATATTCCAAATTTTGATGTTTTGGTTTAATTTTTGTGAAAATCCTATTATGGATATTTGGACATTGATATTCGAGGCGTATCGAGGAGCTATTAAGGCTGGGTTGTCGCTTGGCATAATTCCTTAGTCGTTGTTGCTCGTCCGATCGTTATCGATATCGTTTGGCCATCATTGGTCCAGGTTCAAGAAATGTCTGAAATTCCAGTTTCAGACGTCTGAATTGATATTTCAGACGTTTGAATATTATTCTGGGAAATTTTCTATTCCCAGATTCAGACGTCTGAATCAAAGGCTCAAGACGTCTGAATTGGTTCATTTGCAACCAGTCCAGATTCAGACGTCTAAATCTAGCCACCAGACGTCAGAATGCAACCAAAAAGAAAATAGGCTTAATTTGCCAATTTTAGACGTCTGAAATATAGGGTTCAGACGTCTGAATCTGTGTTCTGGAAAATATTTAATTTTCCAGATTCAGACGTCTGAACCAATTATTTCAGACGTCTGAATCTGCTGTCTTTTTCCAGTTTTCCTATTTCGCTTGATTTTCCAAATTTAATCGATTCGTGTTGATTCCCTTTTGTTGTTCTCATATTTATCGACTTTGATGACCTTTTTTTCGGGATTTTTGGAGAATATCCAATTTGATGGATTCGGTATCGATTTCTTTGAATTCAATTCACATCTTCGAATGTGGATTTTTGTGATTGATTGTTTCTGCAATCATTTTATGATTTGTCACTTCTAAATACAAAGGTTTCTATACTAATAGTAAATATTCAAACTCTTTTACAAAAATGATTTCAACTCTATTTTTAATACAAAGATCGTTTATAAAACCGTTTTCTAATCTATTATTATATACAAACCTTTACCTCATTCGTATGAGAAAATATAATTAAACGGCTTAGCAAAACAAGTGGTATGAAACGCTTGCGTTTACTTCGTCGGTTAATTTTTGGACTTGTTCGATTGAAACTCTTATGACAATTTTCGAGTGGAAATCTACAATTTGTTCGTAAATATTTAGGTTAAGCCAGTGGTTATGGGACATGAAGCCAAACTCATATATTTACTAACTTAGTGTAATTGACACTTCTTGATGATCGATGATGATCATTTTTGTGATTTAGACTAGCAATGTGCGATGTCTTTTTGTCTGCGAGGGAGACTATACCCTGTGGAGCTCCGGCTCAATTTGGTGGGGTAGCGACCCGTGGTCTTCGGACCGTTTATGGAGCTTCGGCTCAAAATAAATGGTTAGCAACCATGGAATAGCATTCCGTTTGTGATACACGTGTTGGTGAGTTTTCATGCTCCCGTTTGTGATAGGCCTCCCCCTTTTTTGTGATTTCTGGATTTCAGTTGATGATTTCTAGAATTTGTGTTTCACCAACTTTTGTGATTTTCATTGGTAAGTTTTATCAATATTTGTGCATTGGTGAATTTGTGTGTCATTAACTTTTATGATTGGCATTGATATAATTGTCAACATTTATGGTTCGGTGAATGAAATAAAGAGTATGACATTCTTTTTACCTTTGAGAAGATTCTTGTGATATTGATTAATCTCTTGTTGACTTTCCATTACGTACTTATCACAATATGGTATTATGGTTATGATACGTTTTTGTCATATCTCTTATTCTATATCATTTCATCTGATATTTATAGCTAGACTGATCCGTTTATTATTTTCGTATTAAATAATACTCGGGTCAGACCGAGATGTTACAGGTGCATCTGCTTGACTCCTTGTCTGGGATCATCTACTGACTTTTGTCTAACTACAGAATAGTTGTAGTTTTTGTTGTTATACATTCAAGATATAGACTCTATGATGTATACATATTCATTTGTCATGCACTTGTATCTATTCTTTTGTGATATTGTGGATCTTGTTTGACCACTACTCTGATGTACACTTTCATGTGTTATATTCATATCTATTTCTGCCTTTGTGATATGAATTGTCTGTGACTGATTTGTGTTATGTTTATTTCTATATTTGTTTCCGAAGTCCATATAGCCACCGTGTAGTAGCTTTGAGTTTGTATCGGTATGTCGGATTTCCTCTTGAGATGAAGAGTTATATTTTTATCTAGCATATCAGTACTCGCCCAAAGCAATTATACAGATGGTCGCTCCTCAACAGCCTTATTCTCCATGCTAGTTGACGGCATTAGCCCGTAGTGTCCTTAGCTAGCGTGGGTATAGAGGTGGGGCGTTACAATACTGATCGATAGGATGGATCACCAAGAATGATCGGCAAAAACGATCGGTCATCCTCCGATCATCACTTTTCAATACGCGATCATTTTTGTAGGCACTCCTCCCTATTTCATTGATGCTCTAAAAGTTTCACATGAATTGACTTCGTGGATGTTCCCCGATGATTTAAACTATTTTATGGATCGTTCTTTGGTCGATCCATACAAATCATTGCTTCATCCATAGCTTGAGCATATGAACTTCGATCAACTCCAAACTTGAGATATAACTTCAAGGGGCCATGCTAGTTACTTCATGCTAACTATGCTTCGATCGGGTCCTCGTTCAAATCTGCCCGACCATCGTCTATAGTATTGTACGTAATTGATTTCTAAGGCTGTTGACCATTCGTTCCTAGTCAAATCGATGAAAATAAATTAAGGTTGGCCTTATTAATGAAAATAAATTTTGTATTTTGGATGGGAAGGTTTGTGTTAAGGGAAATGTAATAGTGTGACTAGGCTAGAATGCGATATTAGCCTAAGTCAAAAGCACTAGCCCACTTTCTTTATCCCTAACCCCTCATTTATTCGACTTTATTCATTTTTACAAACAAAATCCTAAAACCTCTAGTCAAGGCCGGTCATTAATTTGTAAGAGGAAGAAGATTCCAAATCTAGAAGATTAAAGCTTTCAAATTTAAGGAAAAGAAAGATTAAAATAAGGTTTCTTAAATTAAGGTAAGTAAAATCTTTCTCTAAAACCTATCCAAACCCATTGGGTTCAGATTTGATATTATATGAATGTTTTGATGATGGAAAACCACGTTTGAATGATTAAAGCATTGTTGGTTGTGTTTGAATTTTTTTTTAATGTGATGTTTATAATGATGACATAAAGATGGGTTTTAAATTTTAGAATTTTTGGAATTTAATTCAAATTTTTGTGAATTTTCTAAGTGGAGAAAATAGTTAATTTCAAGTATTAATTATTAAAAGTAATAAAATTAATTATTTTAATCTAAAATTTTTGGAGATGGTAAAAAATTGATTTTTGGTGATTTTTTAGGATTTTTCCCATAAATTTTCGACTTTATATGAATTAATTGACTAAGGAAAAGGGTAATTAATTAATAAATGGAAAATGTTATTAGTCCATTTCTAAAAAGTAAACTGTAAATTTAAATAATAATTAATGAGAATTCAATACCAAATGGGATTTGGTGTATAGTTGATACTTAAATAGGTCATGATTCATTTTTCAATATAATTACCAAATCGCCACTTAACTCACAATAGCTTATATTAACCTACAAGGACTATAAAAGGGGTTAATATGCAATAGCATTCCAATATCTACCCATAATAACTTTGGAAGAGCTATCAAATGTATGCTCTATTGAGCCTAACACATAAGGCAAAATAGGGACCTTAGCATACGAAGACTACAGAAGGGATAACTCATGAAGGCTGTATAAGGAGATAGCTCACGATGGCAATAGATGAAATAACACATGATGGCTTCAGGAGATATAGCACGCGATGACTTCAGAGGGATGACAAACGATGAATTTGGATGAAATAAAGCACGAAGGCTTTAGACGAGTTAGCACACTATGGCCTAGGGTGGATTAACATATGATGACATTTGATAAATTAGTATGCGATGACTATATATGACATAGTACGCGATGACCCTTGGAACGATAACCCATGACCATTACTTAAAATATAATACGTGATAGCCTGGGAAGCTATTAACCCACGATAGCTATGGGATAGCCTACACCCGATGATTAGGTTTAGCATTCGAAAGCAATGTTTTACTAAGTAAAATGAGAAAAATGCTTAAGGCACTTTGGAAGAAAGTTTCCATATGCTGACGAACTATTTCAAAGGGATGAAATATAAGAGGAATTTTGATAAGTTAAAATTGTGCTAACTTATTTTTAAAATGAAGTAAAGCTTAGAGAAGCTAGTAAATGATAGGGTATCATTTAAATGAAAGATAAAGATATTTTATCTAAAGAAAGTGTATTACACTGAATAAATGAATGAAACAAGTTGAACTATGATCGTAAAGATATACCGACTCGTGGGGTTATTGGATGGCAGGGCCTTGACTATTAGTCTAAAGTCCAATGGTATATGGCAGGGTGCTACAATAAGGTTCAATCCTAAAATATTTACAAATTCTAAAAGGGAGTTAAGGATGATAGAGTTAGGAGTATGCCATAGAGGCAGTTTTGTAATTTATTGTAAATTAATTAACTCTGTAATCAATTCTCGTTCATACTAAAGGTGTTTTTCTTTATGTTATATATTTGTTATAAATATTATAAATAATTAAATATTTAATTAAAATATATTTAATAGAAAATCCATAAATGTTATGTTTATGATAGTAATTACAAATGGTTGTAATCATGAATATTGTACATGATACAATAAATACATCATTTTAAATATTCCTAGTGAAGATGCATCGAGACTGGATATTGATGCATCCGCTTAGACTAGAGTACGTAAGGCTCTACAAATGTTTGGCAGTATATTACTCATAACTGTGTTACTCATCACTGTTGGGGGCACCAACGGGTATGTACCGATAGTTTTTGGATAACTATGAAATGACTCACTTGATAGTTTTCTATTGGTTAGTATGACTAAGGTCAAATAGAAAATATTAATGTGGCTAATTTACACAGTTCTCTCGGCTTAAGAATACTACTGACCTTCAATATGAAAGCTCCGCTTTGATTATAGTCAAATCGTGGCATGACATCCATTGAGTGACTATATTTGGATCGAGTGGAAGTCACTACAACAAATTAGGCCTTTTATAGCATTTAAAAAACGCTATGTTAACTTTCTATAGCCTTATAGAGATCGCTGTGGAACGACATGCTATGGTAGGTATCAGATCTATAATAGCAGTTTTATAAACGCTATGCAAAGTTACAATTTTATAGCGTTGTTAACAACGCTGTGAAAATAAACGCTATGGTAGAGTCCCGGTACAAAATAGCGTTTGTCTCTACGGTTAGGCTTCCCTTATCAATACCTATTATAGCGTTAGTTATTTGCTACGTTTTATTTTCCATAGTGTTTACATTTTCTCAGGTGATCAACAATTGCATTATTTTATGCTATTAGATACGTCCCATAACCTATTATAGTGTTTATACTTGTATGTTTCATCCAAGTGGCTATATATCATAGCATTTTGTTAATTTTCATCGCATTTAACTCATGCTGTTAGGTCTACGATAGCATTTCAGATCATTAGTATACTTTAGACAGCAATTACAGTTTCTATAGCGCCCTTTTCATGCAATTTTATATTTATACAGTATAAAAATTTGGAATTTAGCTTTCGTTAGGATTTACTAATGCTACCTTCAATTACACATTTCTACATTGCATATAAATACAACTTTTCACACAAATATAATAGAATTTAAACAAAATATATAGATTACGCAACATTCATGGTATTTCGTACACATTGTTCCAATGTAATGTCTTCATCATCAATGTTTTAAACTTACACAAAAAATCACACCTCGATAGCAAAAAAATTCGAACCCTGTGAACTTTCGCCAAAATCTTCTATGTAGGTTTAATTTAGTTATAAAAGATGTGAACTTGTTGTAGCTTTGCCAAAATCTTCTGTGCAACTTTCGCCAAATCTTCTCTGCATATTACAAATAAGGCCATAAATAACATTCACAGTAAAAAAATTGAATACTTTATCTTTGAAATGTGAAATAGTAAACTTCAGTGAAGCCTTATTAACAGTCATTTGTATTCTATTTCTTTCCTATAATTATATCATTTGTAATAAAAATATTTGGAGCAGAATAATTGTTCATGTTCTACTATCTTCTGGGGTATGGGTTGCAGATGGTGCCACATTATCAGAATTGATGTTGTTACCATTACAGACTTATTATTTGAAACTTTAGCAATTTTAATAGATGTCTATTCTAAATTGCACGTTTGATGAATATATCCTTCAAGGGAACTATTTTTAATGCTATTTGATTTCTTTGATCTTGTAGTAATCCCAGTAGGAATATTATTTCTTATTGCATTTGAGTTATGCAGTCTCTTGTTATCAATGTCTAATTCATTACCATGCGAGTTATATGTATGAGGTTGTTTGCATATAAATCACAATTCTAGTTTGCATAGCAGTCAGAGAATTAGTTATACATATCCTTTTTTTATGAGATCCAATCTTACTTTTATTTTATGTTCCTTAGGTCCGGGATTGAAGGCTTTTCATTACTGTGATGGTTTCAATTTTCTATTGTGATTAATGTTCCTAACGCCTTAAATTGAATACTTTATTCTCAAAATTTTCTAACACCTTAAATTTACGAAAAATTTCACCAACATCTCCTTTGCGCAGCTAACATTTTGAAAATTTATAATATACATATAATAACACAATATACATCTCATCTCAAGGATGAGACATCACGTAGGGAAAACACAAAATGCGATATGTAATCCGAGATACGTACCTTTAGCTAGCATTTAAAGCAAATTAGCTTATCAATAAGTGAGCAAAAGCATGCCATCATCGTCAAATAGTCCAAGCATGCTTCACATGTACCTATACTAACCTCCTATTCAAATATGAGTCGCATATGGTTGGAAATAAAACAAATGTGCTTCCAATATAATATGATCAACTTGACATTTTGCTTAAGCCATTTTCCGAGAAGGTTTTAAGAGCTAAATTCATAAAATTAGATAAAAGTGTCAAAAGGAGAGTTGTTATCAATTGTGCTAACTTTCCAAAACACTTTTCGAATTGAAAAAATATGAATTATATATCAAATTATAGAGGATTTTCTAAATACATCCAGCCTAGATTTTTTTATTTTTTTTTACACAGGTCCAGCTTAGAAATTTACGATTTTAGCCTTGAAAACATCGAAATTTGGCTATACACTTAAAACAAAAGTTATTGTTTATATTCTAAGCTTTTCGAAAAGTACAAGTTTGTTGAAATTGGATCAAAAGATCAAAAGTTATGATGGTTTTTCTAAACTACTCAAATTCTGAATCGATTTTTAAAAAATGCAGGTCCAACAGGTAAACGTAAGTTTTCACCTAGAAAATTTCAAAATTTCGCTAAACACTCTAAATAAAAGTTGTTACATACATTTCAAGCTTTCCGACATGCTAGATCGTTGAAAACAGATAAACCGTTTGAAAGTTACGGTTAAAACAATTTAGCGCTGTAAAAACTTAATGACTTGCTTTAATTCAGCAAGTGTGTGTGTATTCATATTTCATTGTACTTAATGACATATTTCAATTCAGCAATACCAAGTTATTTATCTCTAAAAACTTGCGTCATTTATATTATAACAGAAAATGTACTTGACCACTACATGTATATGGGTCTACTAAGGATGTGCATAAATGTAGTATTTGGGTTATGTCTCATAACATGCTTCATCCAATATTACTACCTAGATCAAACACTTGCAGCCAAGCAAAAACACCCCCAATGTGTTCTAAAACATCTTCCCAAAGTTCAAATCATAATCAAAATTAAACATCATACTTACAGTTGGAGGTAAAATAGCATCTTCTTCTGGCCAATCAACATACTTCAGCACCGATTACCTATATAATAGAGTACGACGTCCATAATTAAAACACAAATTTAAATATTTATATATCTAAAAATTCATATATCCCAAATTTTTTTTACTAGAACTTGACTCTACTACAACTTTCACTGCAGGCCGTGCTATTGTAGAGCCAACGACATCTTCAATGCACTCAAGATCGCTAGATGGTCTCCAAAGAATTGCACCCGGAATTTTCGCATTCTCCACCCAAAATTTAACTGCACTTGTTCCAAGTGGAATGAAATGTACCAATTCATTTGGATCGGTTGAAGCCACACGTCCTTCGGCAACTATTTATGTTTCACTAACATCAATCAACTTGCATTTATTTTTGGAATTGGATTTTGCACTCTATCAAGCATGAAAATGATTGTTTTAATATGAATTTTAATCAAAAAATTAGATAACAAGTTGCGATAGATTCACTAAAATGCATACTTATAAACACATTACCGAAAGAGCTACTGTAGCACTGAGATTAGTAGTAGAAGATACTATAATGTTGACATTAGTAGGAGATGATGCAACATTGACTTTCTCAATAACTACTTTTGATTCTGACCAGGCTACTTTACAACCAATGGCTTCTCTAACATATATCATACCAGTTGTTGGCCTCCATAAACAAGCATTCAAGTTCTTTAGATTGTCTATAGAAACTAACACAACCAATGGTTCAAGGGTAATATCATTAACAAGCTGCTTCGGATAGATAGAGTACAACCGTCCTTCAGCCACTAATTCTTCACTTCCAGTCCAATCATATAACTTACATTTAGTATTTGTGCTGCTAGTTTTACTATATCAAAGAGAACACATAGTTATGGAATGTGCAGTTTTATATTAAAAAGGTAACTAATCTAAAAAAGTAAATTTACCACATTGTCGAATTAATCCATTGTATACAAGATAACTCTGTCGGCAGGCCATGCTACTGACATACCCACGGCTTCCCAATATGTATCGAATTAGGCGCAGCTCTCCACAAAAAAGCATTCAATTTCCTTGGAAACTCTATCAATACTACCTTTGCATTTGGTCCTAGAGGAATTATGTGTACAAGCTCGTATGGATCACTTGACACAACTCTTCCTTCAGCGACTATTTCATCAGTTCCACTCCAATCTAATAAATCGCATTTATCGTATACTTTTCCACAATTTCTCTACAATCGATCAAAAGGGATACAATATATGATCAAAGCATTAAGCATTAATATGTGAATGTTTTTACTTTCTTATAAAACAAACTACAACATCCATTGCTAGTTCTGGATGACATAATTGATCAATATATTATGATCGCGATTAAATTTTAACATAAAATTTACACATTTTGTATAAGTAAATCATAATTTATTGCATTAAGAGCAATAAAAATGAAGAAAAATATAATCCAATTAGAGCAAAGAATATCTTTAATATGCATATACTTTCCAAAGTTTGCAAGCTTAATTCCCAAGGTAATTCAAAATAAAATAGAAATACTGCCACTAATTATACAATTGGCAAAAAGGTTTTCATTGTGTGAATACATCAAAAACAAAATCAAGAGGGAACTGAATCAAAGAAGAATACAAATTTAAGTATGATTTCAGCAATATAGATGCACCACATCACACTATAACCACGGTTTTGTCCCTAAACACGAGTTTGTCATGCCACCACATAGATATAGTAACCAGGTTTTCAAAACGTTTTCCCCTACCAATGCAAGTTTAAGGAAGAAAATATAGAATTGGTTAATGTTCTTCATGCTACTTCTCTAAAGTAATTTTCAATTAGTATTTTTTCTTAGTAAAACTATTTATACACCCAACATCTGAATTAACAAAATTTTCATTTGGAAATGAAGTTAGTATGGCAGGTATGGCAAACATGAATATGTCTTTCCAATTAAACTGCCACGTTCGACATTATTAGGAAGCCTACTTCTACAATATATAGTAAGTATTTAAATTATGTTACCTTGATTATGTATATTTGGAGTTGCTTTAATATGGTTAACCTACTACATATAAAATGAGAATATAAAATTATCTTCTGTTCTGTTTGACTCCTTGGATTATAAAAGATATTATTTTCTCATTTTCTCAAAAAAATATTATTTACAACACAATTTTTGGCAAAAATATAACTTTTTCAATGATTATTCATATTGGAACATTGTGTTCTGTTGGTTCCAACATAATTATATTATATATCTACCGAATACATCACTATTGATTTCTTCATTAAAAATTTAGCAAGACATTTAGATAACTGAAATCATGCAAAAATATATATTAGTTCAACATATATAAAAACAACGATCAAATTAGGAAATACATAAGTACAACAAGTTTTCTAATGTCACAAACATCTAATTTTAGTGGTTCTTAGATGTCTAATTTAAGCTATATCCTATAACTGCACAAGATTCAAAACATCATTGGGGTTTTATGCTACTTAAACTGTATATGTAGTCATACAACTATTAGCATTACTTTTATTGTTTTTAATTCAAAATGCAGCATATGAAGCACACAAATTGCATTATGGACATCCTTAAAACACCCACGCATGCACATACATAGATGAACATATAATTGTATAAATGTAAGAATATAAATGTTTGATTTTATTTTTGAATTATTTTTAACTCAAATTATCACTTAACAAAAATATTGAGACCTCAAATATAAATTGTTGTTTCTTATATAATATGGTTGATAACCAATGTGACATTTGACATTATTATATTGTTCTTCACATATTTAAAGGTCAACATCTGGGGTGTTAGATCCAATTATTGCCTCATTTCTTTTTTGAAATCAAAAGGTGTTGGTTCAATCTATATTTGCATTACATAACACTTTGCTTTGCTTAACTATTACTAGAACTAAATGGAAGTACTTTATGATTAGGAACAGGGGACACTATGCCTACATGATAATGGTTTCTACCTTGATTCATTGAAAAGCAAACAAAGACATAACCTTAAATGAAAAATCAAGTACTTTATGGTAGAAATAAGAAAAAAATTATGTTGTGTCAGTTATTGATTTTGTAATATGGCTCATATCAAATCCGTGTTTGCTCTTTATAATGTAAGTTATAATAATAAAATATTGAGACTTGAATGTATACATTTTGTAATTTTATTTCAGATTTACTTCAACTCACATGTATTTTTGTTCAAGCCTACATTGTTCTGTAAATATTTTGGTCACTAAAATTTGAATCTTAGTGACCATAGTTTAATGATCTTTGCAACTACTATGATGGATACGAATTCTACAAAATATATAACGGATATGTGGTTAATGATTTGTCATCTATACATTTCTAATAATGAGTTATCATGGTTTAAAAAGGTATAGTGGTTCCAAACATATTGAAAATTGGTAGTTGTATATGATAACTTCGATATCTACCAAGTTTTATTCAATTAACCGGGAACACGGTCAGTATTTTATCCGAGTTATTTAAAATTATGAATATAATATTGTTTGTTATGTTTGAAAATTTTCAATGTTATCAGTGGTGGTACATTCATACTGGGAGCTTTTGCTTTCAAACAACAAGACAACATACACTTATGAATCGGTAATAATAAATATCTTATTGGTGCTCAGGTGGGACATGAAGCTGTCTACAATCTACAACCTTAATATGCGTGATATCTGGATGTTGAATCGTGGAGAAAGTAATAGATGTTTATTACTTTAGCATAATAGTAATTGATTTGTAGTTTGCTATAACATCTATTACTTAATAAACATACAAAATAGTTTCACTAATATACATCTATCACATAAACATCCAAATTTTAAGAATTTCATCGTGTTAATTCGTGCTTCCTTTTACTTTGATTTAATTGTATTATTTATAATTTTCCCCAAACTAACTTACAAGACTCCACAATAGGAATGTTTTTGTAAATCAATCAAATAATAGAAGTATACTTGAATGGATACAAATAAAACACATACTTTGTATCAAATCATTTCTTTGGGCCGAAAGAACTGAATGGATATAGATCCCGGTTGGAACAAAGATATCGTTCAAGCCCTGCAAAAACGAGGTGACAATAGAGGAGGGATCGATATACGATTGGGAAAGAGCTCAATTACGATGGCTCAACTCGCGACGGTTCAACTTGAGGAGACTAGAATCATGAGAGCTCGGTTTGCGGCACCTGAGTGGAGGTAGATTTGCAAAATAGGGTTGTGAAATTTGCGGCCAATGGATGTGGAAGCAGAGAGGATGTGAAATTTGGTAGAAAGAAGATTGAGGCGGTGGAGAGTTTCATGGAATTTTCAGTGAAGTGTATTCTAGTTGTTGAAGTGAAAAAGAACTGGGTGCGATGAAAATGTTTTCCTGTTTTCCCTGGAGACCTAGTTTTCCCTCCAAACCTAGTTTTCCCACCGGTTTCGTAAATGGGACTTATTAGTGTGGCTATGAAATATCGTTTGCTATTTTAGGTTTTTTTGCACCTGCTTCTAATAGCACGTTAGGTGGCAATGTTATTTAATGGTGCTATGAATAATGTGTTTTCTTGTAGTGAGTATTGGAAGTGAAACACTCTTCAAGAGAGAATTTGTATCCTCGGTTATATGGGGTTAGTATCACGGTCAACTCAAGTCAACTCAAAGTCAAAATCTTTGGCCAGAGTAGTTCGATTAATAGTATTTGTAATTATTGAACCAAGGACTTCGTGTTTGGACTCCAGAGTTGAATATGGATGACACTGGAATTTTAACCAATACCAAATTCCATAAGTCCAAAGTGCTGTAGTTTTGACGAAGAGAATTGGTGTAAATAATAGTCACAACTGGGTAATGCTTAACAAAGTAAAAATTAATTCTACCGAAACTAAGTAAGCAATATATTTGGCTGAAATGTCACACCATCTGCTAAGTGACGCGTGAGTGTTAATATTCGAATAGTTCAATATTAATCACTGACCAAATTTTCATCTAACGGATCACACAAGCAAAACGTTGAATACTCCATTGACCAAACAATTTGATTAATTTGTAATTGTTATCAATTAATTAATATTTCTGAAATATTAGTTATAAAAATTTATTTTGATTTGATGAACAAATATTATTAAATATATTTATGGGACGGTTTGGCTAAAGTCTCTATTAAGTTTTAAAATACACCAAACAACCTTGCCAAAAAAAGTATGTAAATTAGGCCCTAGAATTAAGTTACTGAATAATTGCATACATTTATGCAATTATTCCGTGAATAATTGCAGATATTAATGCAATTATATCCAAAAATTGTAGACATTTCCACAATTATTCACTAAAAAATTGCAGACATTTGTGCAATTTTTGGATATAATTGCATAAATGTCTGCAATTATTCACTGAATAATTTCATAAATATATGCAATTATTTAGTAACTTAATTCTAGGGACCTAATTTATAATCTTTTTTAGGGACGAGTTTTCGTGTATTAAGTTTGATTTTAAGGACCTGAGCCTAATATTCACTATATTTATAATAGTTATAAATATATTAATCGATATGCGTTTGAATTGGATTTAAATGCAAAATATTTTTTTCGGGCTTTAAGTGGGTTTGAAGCCTATATGGGGGCTAGTTGGTTCAGCCATGATAAGGCTATGGGTGCGGCCATATGATTGATAGAGTTAGGGGTATGCCCTATGGGCAATTATGTAATTTGTTACATATATCTAACTCGTTGACCAATCTTGTTCGAAATAAAGGTATTTTCTTTCTATTATATAATTGATATAATGTAGTTTTATTAATTAATAAATTTAATCAAAAGTATATTTAACAGAAAATCTGTAAATGGTATGTTTGGTGATAGTAGTTACAAAGTGTTGTAATCGTGAGTAATTTATCACAATGAAACAAACGTACCATTTTAAATGTTCATAGTCAAGATGCATCGAGACTGGATATCGATGTATCCGTTGAGACTAGAGTACGTAACGCTCTCCAAATGTTGGGCAGTGTATTACTCATGACTGCTGGGAGCACCAAGGGATTACGTACTTATATTTATTGGATAACTATTGAACGACTCACTCTATAGTTTTCTGTTGGTTAATATAACTAAGGTCAAATATAAATATCGATGTGACTAATTTACACAATTATTTTGACTTGAGAATACTGTCAACCATCAATATGAAAAACTCCGCCTTGATTATAGTCAAATCATGGAACGACATCCATCAAGTGATTATAGTTGGGTCGAGTGGAAGTATTGGAAAGAAGACACTGTTCAAGAGAGGATTCGTCGCTTCAATTATATGAGGTTAGTATCATGGTCAACTCAAGTCAACCCAAAGTCAAAATCTTTGACCATAGTAGTACGGTTAATAATAATTGTTATTATTGAACCAAAGATTTTGTGTTTAGACTATAGAGTTGAATATGGACAATATTGGAATTTTGACCATTACCAATTTCCATAAATCCAAAGTGATACAGTTTTTGACGAAGAGAATTGGTGTATATAAATGTCACTAACGGGTAACGCTTATTATATTAAATAAGATTTTACTAAAAATGAATCTGCGATAAATTTGGCCATAATGTCACACCACTTGCTAAGTGATCTGTGAACGTTAACATTCGAATAGTTCGGTGTTAATTGCTGACCAAATTTACACCCAAGATTTACACAACTAAAATGATGAATTCCCTTAAGACTGAATGACTTAAATAGTTTATAATTGTTATAAATAAATTAAATTAATTAATATTTATGAAATATTAATTATAAAAATTTGAATATGGTTTGAGAAATGAAAATTGTTATATACTTATAATAGTTATAAATGTACCAATCGATATACGATATCGATAAGCGATTAAATTTGATTTAATTGCATAGCATTTTGGCTTGGGCTTAAATGGATTTAAAGCCCATCATTAGGGCTGCAAATTTCGGTTTTGACAAGTTATTGGAGGCGGCTAAAACTTAGGATTAGACCTAGAGATGGATGGCTAAGATTAAGAGAGAATAGGTAATGACATTGTCCTAATATCTCTCTTGTACGAGCCTATATATATATATATATAAACCCTTAATCAAAAATAACTTTTGGCTACCATAATTATCAAGTTTGCTGGCCGAAATTAATCCCCATATCAGTTCTAATAATCTCAAATCAATTCAAGTTAAGTAAAAGCACTATTTGATAGAAAAGGTCGACGATTCCATACTTGCAATCTGACGGATTGAGCATAACTAGAGAAGGGAATTCATTGATTCAAGTGGACTCAAAGGCATCATCAATTAGTATTTTATTTATATATTACAGTAATCATATCATATTTTATGATTTAATATTGATTAATCCTAAATCTGTACATATATTAATGTTGTATATCTAGTTAGGCGAGATTTTCGTAAGTATATGTAGTTGTCACAAATTAGTTTGGTTATGTGCATGGTTATATTATTATGTGTTACAATTTATGTATAAACAAATCTAATTTGCTGTAAAAATTAATTTTTTTCATTATTAATTATTTTGTGTATATTTATATATTAATTTAAATATAAACTAATGTATATTTTAAACATATAATTACATATATGTATATTTATAATGTATAAACAACTTATAATTTTTCCTTACACCTATTTATACATAATATGAATTATCAAATTCGAAAATAAATTTTTTATATATATAAATAATTTTAAATTATCCTTTATTGGTTATTTGAATTGTTTATTATATCTCAAATAATTATCACGCTAAAAATTCGAATTTATATTTTTTTAAATTACTACATCTATGCAGTAACCCACGGAAATAATTTTAGAATTTTTTATTAATATTTAATATTTTTAATAATTAAATTACTTCGATTGAACATTTCTTTCATTTATTAAAAATAATATTTTATTTCAAAAAATCATGAAAAAAATTTTGAACCTGTATTTTATGATCCTAAATTTTCATAAATTTTAAAATTTCATTTTTTAAAATTTATTACTAATATTTTAATTATTATGATCAAAACTATTTATTATATATATATATATAATAAAATTATTATTTAATGTTTGTTATGCTAATTTCAATCTAGAAATAATTTTAAAAAATATATATTTATATTTTAAATATTTGAATGTAATTAATTATTCGTATATATACATTTTATTTAACCTTATATATATAATTTTAATTATTATATATATATATATATATATATATGTATGTATGTATGTATGTATGTATGTATGTATGCATAATTTTATATGTTTAATTATGTATATATATTTATACAAATGTTTTAAATTATATATATATATATATATAATTATGATACTTTTAGTTATAAAATATATTTTGAATATATGTATACGTATTTATATAAATATACTTTGCATTATATATTTATGCACATTTTTAGACAACATACAATACATACGAAATGAGCTAATGTATCCATTGTGATGTAAATCCTAACATCTATATACAAGCATGTTATACCCTGCACGGATTATTATTTTACACATGCACACGCATATGTATATGTATATGATACATGTACATATATAAATTAAATCATTCAATTAACTTTACATTACAAAATACTTAAATTTAAATAAAATACATGATTTTATTTAAAATAAATTTAGAATTATTCTAAATGATTAGACTTCATAGGCCCAATAAAGATCCAATAGGATAGAAAAAATTGAAATACACCCACCACTACCGCTGCAGGCTGGCCCAGTTCCAACAATGGTATCGGAGCCTTATAGCCTATGCGGTATAAATTAGTCATGTTAGGGCTAACTTATTATGCTTGCCCACTCAGTACGGTGTCTAGAAAGGTAATGTCTAGGATTGGAATTGGGTAATCAAGTACCTTGTCCTACCTGGTTACCGGCCTGACCTGAAAGGTGAAGTGAGCCCAAAGGTTGCCCCTAATAGAAAAGGCCCAACTTAATTTGGGCCTTGGGCTAATTTTCAAAATTGTCTTGAAAAATAAAGTAAAAGATTTTAAATTTAATTGTTAAATTTAAAATAAAATATATGTTTATTATAATAGTTATAATGTAACATATTTTTCAAAATGTTTGAAAAATAAAATAACATAATTTTGAAAAATTATAAATTTTATTAATAAGTTAATTAATAAAATGTATGTGCATGTAGTAAATATATTATGAAATATGTTATGATATTTTAAAGCGTTTAAGATATCATAAATATGGATGCATACATATGAATAATGATTTTCGAAATCAAGATAATTTAATTAATTTAATTAAAAGGTTAATTAATTGAAATTATAATTACACATGTATATGATATATGTGTTATACTATAAAGGTTATAGTACGTAATAAATATAAATGTTACATCAATATAAAATTAATTAAAATGTTAATTAATTAAAATTAATTAAAATGTTAATTAATTAAAATTAATTAAAATGTTAATTAATTAAAATTAATTAAATATGATTTAATTAATATAATATTATACACAAAACTATTATATAAGTAATGTGAAATATAAAAGCTATATAATAACAAAACTTATATGATATGAATGTATAAACTAAAAGTGGAACATTAAAGAAACCAAAATAGACTTACGGAATAAATACATACGTAAATGTACGTATATTGTGATTTCTGATGTGTCTAATACTTGAATCATGAGGGCATTTCATAAGAAATACATTATTCCATAAGTCGATATCACTCAATATAATATATTGAAGATTATGAATCTTTAATATAATGTTGTCCTCTACCATATGTATATTAATAAATTACTTGCATACTCCTTAATTGTTGAGCAAACTCAAGCTGGGGATGTTATGTGTAGTATTATTAATATATTGAACAGATGAGGTAAGATAACTATATGTATTTGTTGAGAAAACTCAAGGTACATATATTATACTTAGGCCATCACGATATGGTCGGTATGAGTGAATAATCTCTTTCGATTTGTTGAGCAAACTCAAGGTCGAAATGAGATTAGGACAAGAAAAAATGGGTTAGGAGTTGTATGTGATACAACCGATAAGGAGTTATCCATAATTTGCGGGGCTATGATTTGTTAAGCAAACTCAATGTCAGAATACCAAGATAGACGAGTTCTAACACCCACTAGTGAAGTCAAAAGACTTCTGTGTTTCATCTTAGGGTTTGGAGAAACATAAAAGACTAGTGGGAGCCTTATTGGAAAAATGAAATGGTACCATTTAACCTTTCTAATATTGTAAGAACATATTCTAAACAATTTTATAATTATCTACAATGATAAATTTATGCATTTAATATGATTGATAAAATGTTTATCAATTAACATATACAAATGAACTGAATTGAAAGTTGACAAATGGAAATATAATACCCACTATCAAATTCCTATTGCATGTTAACGTTTCAACACCCATGCAAGTGCCTGATTTTACAACTACTGAATACGTTCGTGGTTTGGTCACTTATGCATTTATTTGGTCAAGGCCGTGTATTGCATTTTATGAGATTTGAACTCTAAAACAATACAAGACTATGGATATTTGATCCATATACAATTACATATAAATGTTATATGGTGAATGGTCAAAGTTTGTAATGTACAATATTTCGATGAAATTAGTTCATCCGAAAAACCGAATAAACCTTAGTGCGAGATCAAGTATTCAATCTGATTGATTACAAAAGAGATCATATTGTGTTAATGTAACACAAGACCAAAAACTACAAGGTAGATATAAGAACTCGATCGCTGAAATGTCATTTTGATCGGTTTACGTAAAGTGCAGCATATTTGATGTCCTTAAATGTTAAGGATAATCGAATGCGCTTTTGTAAAGAGTTTATTATGATATTGTACTAAGGTTTTCTTTTGAATAGTTTGACCATTTGAAAGGAAACAAATGTATAAGAATAGATGTAATTTAAGGTACAGTTGGAATGAAGAGAATAAATACTCACTTCTGCTTCATAGAGAAACATTGGAAATATGAATTGTAATAAATAATTGATACTTAATATTGGAATAAGGAATATATTTTTATTCTGAAATGTATTTTCATATAGAAAATTATTTTCTATGAGATTTATTTTTTGAGCTCAAGATATTTGATCAACGTACTCTCCACTGTAAATAGTTGCAGTGTATGAAATAAACAAATTGTATTAAGTGAATGACGGATCTCCAAATTTAATACGCTATTATAGTAATGGCGGAAATAGTGGGAGTATACAATATAGCACTTATTAATTACATCATAGTACGAAATTGTTTTCGTATAACTTGACATACATTATTTATGAAATAATGATTATTTTTCGGTATCAACTGAAAAAAATAGACATAGCTATATTTCAATATGAATAATTTTATTGTATGATTTTGAATCATATGATACTTGTTGATTATATCTCAAATAATAAAGGGCTATGCACCCATTCAGTGGAAGTATCATAAGAGTTGATAAACTCCTTGGATTGATACATATAGATGTATGCAATCATAATTCTATAAATACCAAAACGATTCCTTGTACTTCGTCATATTCACCGATGAGTTATCGTCGACATGGACATGTGTATTTGATACACATGTAGTATGTCTACGGAAAACTCATAGAGTACAAAACATAAGCAGATAAAATAACATGCAATAGAAATGATTCGATTTGATCGAATGAATGAGTATATTGGATAAAGGTCTAAATGTACCTAAAAATGAATAAAGATTCAATCTCAAAAGTCAATCCTCCATGTGATGCATAATGATGCATTGATAAGGGGTAATCGAACTTTGTTGAACAATGTGCGATTAGTTGTGAGTGAAGTTGAGTTAGTTTCTTTCTATAAGGTCATGTACTTAAGAGTAGCACACAAGGTTAATATTATTTCATCTAAATAATGGTTTACAAAATCACACAAGATAAGGGTTTATAAGAAACTCCAACATATCCTAGGCCAAGGAGTTGGCAGGTTGTGTGAGTCAAAAGATCGCATGTAATAATTGTTCATGAAGGATCTTGTATGATCTTCCCAAAAGATTTTGAAAAGACTGTCATTGGATGACATATTTATGTTTCGAACATAACTTTTGTAAACTAAAACCAAATCTGTTTAATGAATAAGGAAATTCATAAAACGTTTATGAATACCTATTCTATTGCACTGAGAAACATTTCAAGAAATACCAACTTCATTGTGAAGGAATTTCCTTGAGAAATTATTGGTAGTAAAAAGGGTTTGGATACGATCCAAAGATAGAACTGATTAGATGAGATGAAATAAAATTGACTAACCTAAACGAACACATTGCATTAGAATGTCTAATAAGTATTCTCACTCATTGAACATAAACTATGAGTTTCTTGTCAATGTCGAAAATATATAATCCTCGATTGTTTAATTAAACCACTAAGAGTGTTGACTTTATCATATGGTATCATGCGCAAATCTGAAAGAATTCCAAGTACACTGTCAAAATATGATTTTAGTAGTCATAACCTAAGGGACGTGACCCATCGGCCGTGATTATGTCTTTATGAGCAAGACTAATGCAGTTGGAATTAAATGAGCAACGTTGATGAGAATAATATCGCAAATTTCAATTGTTGAAATTAGTGTAATAGATTCGGTATTCAACGTCCTGAAGTTAATTCGGATTTACTCACAAAATTATCACTTGATATGACTTTATGTTTGGTACACATGTATTGAAACAGAAAATTCTAAATAATGATTTAGAGTAAACTGTTTACGCATAATAACCAAAATATCTCGAAGTCGGTGGGAGAGATATTGAGTTTGTGAGTCTTTGGATATGATCTGAGAAATGATTCGAAAGTATCATTTTATAAGCATCAAGATTGAATAAGTATTTTGATAGAAATATCAAATAGTTTGATTTTCAATCAAAGTGCAAAGGAAGCGCGTGTTCATAAGAAAGAATGTTAAAATGTACAATGATATTTCTAAGCTATAAGTAAACAACACGTTGTTGATTTTATCGATGTACTTGTGTTAAAATCAGCCTTAGTTGTTTTTATACTCAACATTGGATTAATAAATGATGTCTTTTATAGTAAGTATAAAAGATGTCAGGAATATCCCAAATGATATGCAAAGACACCTTATTAAAATGTTTAATATGGAACATGTAAGATTGATTCCTTTGCATTGGAAAAAGGAATTATCATACATGTTGTGTTGTCTACGATATCATGTTTATGTATTTGATGCATGAAACAAATACCAAATCCAAATTGATATCACTAACTGGTTGTTTGAAGTTCTTGTGTATTTATAAAATACTAGAGAATTGTTTATAGAAACATAAATTCCTTATGAAGGAATGTTCAGACTCAAACTTTCACAAGTAATATTGAGTACAATATGTCAATAACAAATCTTTAAGTTGGAAATGTTCCAAATGAAAGACCGTGGCTGATTCAATGAAGAAAGGCTAGGTACATCGCCTTGAATAGCGCCGCAATCAAAACAATGTGTATAAAAAAATATAAGTGCACAAATTTATAACTGAGAACACAAAGGGGAAATGATTCCATATATGTGGTGGTGGATAGATTTTCGAAAATGGCGCATTTTATCGCTTGTAAGAAGACAGCTGATGCCGTCTGTGTTGCCGAGTTATTCTTTAAAGAGGTGTATCGCTTACATGGTTTACCAGAATCCATAGTTTCTGATAGGGATACTAGATTTCTAAGTCATTTTTGGCTGAGTTTGTGGAAGATGGTGGGAACAAAGCTAAATTTCAGTAGTGCTTACCATCTGCAGTCCGATGGTCAGACTGAAGTTGTTAACAGATCTTTGGGAAATTTGTTGCGGTGTCTGGTGAAGGATAATCTGAAGAGTTGGGATATGAAGTTATGTCAAGCGAAGTTTGCTAATAATCAAGCTATAAACCATAGTACGGGTTTCAGTCCATTTCAGATTGTATATTCAAGCTTACCAAAGGGACCGTTGGATTTGACGGTAGTACCACAATCGAAGGGGACAGTTAAACGGGCTGTTGATTTTGTTGATGGATTGGCAGAATGCCATAAAGTCGTTCAGGAACGATTGGAGAAAGCGAATGAAAAGTATAAATGATCTTCGGATTTGAAGCGAAGAAGTGTTGAATTTAATGAAGGAGATTTAGTATATGCTGTACTAACGAAGGATCGTTTTCCAGTGGGAGCATACAATAAGCTTAAAGCTCGAAAGATTGGTCCTGTAACGATTGTGAAACGGATCAATGAAAACGCTTATAGGTTGAAGCTACCGGAGGATGTGTACACTTCCGACGTGTTTAATGTTAAGCATCTTATACCGTATCATGGGGATGAGATTGTTGTGGAAGAGGAGGGCGCAAATTCGAGGACGAATTTTTCCCAACCAGGGGAGGATGATGCAGCCCAGAATGATAGAATCTTAGGTCGCGACCGACCTAACATGCTGTTAAGTCGCGTGCGACCTAACGAGGAAGTTAACGAGCTAAAACTTTTGGAAAAGTCGTTGGAAGTTGAAGTCTTAGGTCGCGAGCGACCTAGCGAGTTAGAACAGATCACATATCACTCATTTTCCTTAGGTCGCTCAACGATGCAACTTTGCGACCTACGACCTATGATGAGTCGCGAACGACCTAACGAGTTAGCTCACTCAGCAATGTCGCATTTTCCTTTAGGTCGCGAACGACCTAACCTACCTAACGAGTTAGCTCACTCAGCAATGTCGCATTTTCCTTTAGGTCGCGAACAACCTAACCTACCTAACGAGTTAGCTCACTCAGCAATGCCATATTTTCCTTTAGGTCGTGAACGACCTAACTTAAGTCGCTCCATTCTTTAGGTCGCAAACGACCTAACTTAAGTCGCTCAATTTTAGGTCGCGTGAAGAATTCCAGAAGCTACTTTCTTAGGTCGTTGAAGCTTAAGTCGCTGCCTTGTATTTTAGGTCGCTCGACCTTATGCCGCTGTGAAGCCAGTTTTCTTTAGGTCGCCGCTGGTCTTAAGTCGCTGGAGGAAGTTAGGTTGCTGCGGCCGTGTATGATTAGGTCGTTATGTGTAATTTCTTGAGTCGCTTATGTGTTGTAACTTGTATATATTGTATTTGTTTGTTTCCTTTTTAGGTCGTCTGTTTTAGGTCGTCTGTTTTTAGGTCGCAAGGTGTTAGGTCGTTCACAACCTATGTGTTGTACAGATTTCTATTGTGTGAGTTGTAAGCCTATAAATAGGCGGGTGATATCATTTGTAATTTTTTAGTTGATTTTGAATAAAACTTGTTTGTGTGCTTTGTGCCACTTCTCCAATTGGTAGTTGAGTGTGATCTCCTATCTCCACTTCGGTATTCGAGTGCACTCGAATCAACGACTGCTGAAGCCGATTCACGGAATCTAGTGCGCTAGATCAACCTCGAAGAATCGTAGATCTTTAAACACGGTATCGTGCGCGATCAACGTGTTTAGGATAGCTAGAATCTGGTATCTTTGGATCAACGGATTTAGGCCATTCAGTGTCTTCTATTCCATTGATTGCTACTTTCACAGTCACATTCATTTTCAGTAATCCGCTGCTGCATCATTTGGTATCAGAGCTAGACTTAGCCAATCATAGCTAAGCCGAGTCTTGGAGCCAATTCTATTGAAGAGTTAAAACCGAGCATCACTTTGTTGTTTCAAGGACGAGTGTAGGTCCGAGCTTAGTAAAGAAGCCGTGCATCATTTTTGTATATTAAGGCCGAGAATTGAAGTTTGATTGAAGTTTCAACAATGCCACCGAGAAGAGCTAATCACCATCAGAATGTCGAGGATTTGTACAAGAGAGAAGATGCCGAACAACTGGAACAACGCATTAGTAATAAATTCAATGAGAAGTTAGATGAAGGTATTGGGAGGTTAGAGAAATTGATGATGGACATGAACCAAGGTCAAAGGAGAAGGTCGCCAATCTCGAACCATGGAAGAAACAGAGTTTCACCATCGGTTACGGAAGCGAGGAGGGTATCGCCACAATCTGATCGAGGAAGGAGAGAATCATCAGTTTCGATGAGAAGAGATCACCATGAATATCGAGATGAAGAAAGAAGAACTCCACGTGAGTTTGAGTATGAGCCATATCGAGATGATGACCGACATAGTAGAAGAGACATGCGTGATCGAAGAGATGTTGATGGTCGAGATCGATATAGAAATACACGTGATTATGATGAAGAGAGTGACAGAAGTAATATTCATTATCGAGATCGAGACCAAGTTCGAAATACATATCGGGATGTTGAAGATGATCGCCGATGGGAATCGGGGATGAAAACTGAAATTCCAGAATTCAAGGGTGGAATGGTGGCAGAAGAATTTTTGGATTGGTTATCTAATGTGGAATAAATTTTTGACTTTAAGGAAGTTCCCGAGCATCGAAGAGTGAAGTTGGTTGCTACAAGATTGAAAGGAAGAGCTATGGCATGGTGGCAACAAACTAAACTAACAAGGGAGAGAATGGGAAAGTCAAAGATTGAATCAAGGGAGAAGATGAAGAAATTGATGAAAGCTACATTCTTACCGTATAACTATAAGTCTCTTATGTATCAACGATTGCAGAATCTGAGACAGGGGACAAAGTCTGTGAACGATTATGCGGGTGAGTTCTATCAGCTGATTGCGAGAAATGATATCATGGAGATCGAGGAGCAGTTGACAGCTAGATTTGTTGGAGGGTTGAGAATGCAGATACAAGATATGGTGAATATGTTTGATCACAAATCTGTCGCTGAAGCACATCAAAAAGCTCTAGCTTGGGAGAAGCAAGGTAGGAGAGGTGGTGGTGTGTTTACAAATTCCAACAATCCAATGAAAGGGGCTAGTAGCAATGTGAATGTTTCCAAGGCTGTTGCAAAACCAGTTGTTAATGAAGTTGCTAAAACCAGGATCAATAGTGGTATCAAATGTTTCAATTGTCAGGAGATTGGTCACAAAAGTAATGAATGTCCGAAGCCAAAGAAACGAGCGATGATTGCTGAAGTTGAAGATGAGGATACAGAAGCTGAATGTTCTAATTCACCACAGGATGAGGAGGAAGAAAATGTGTTGGGAGACAAAGGGTATTCATTGATGATGAAGAGGTCGTGTTTAACACCTAAACAGGAGGAGGAAACTAGCTGGTTGAGGAGTAACAT
Organism: Allium fistulosum; assembly: GCA_030737815.1. Classification (NCBI taxonomy): domain Eukaryota; kingdom Viridiplantae; phylum Streptophyta; class Magnoliopsida; order Asparagales; family Amaryllidaceae; genus Allium; species Allium fistulosum. Next base: position 77,706,908 of record CM060906.1, read on the forward strand.
CTTTCAATCAACATGCACTATCTTGGGAAGGGTTTGCAAGTTTGTCATCGATGCGGGAAGTTGTGATAATATCATCTCTACAGAAGCTGTGAAGAAGTTAGCATTGAAGATAGAGAAGCATCCGAAACCTTACAAGTTGGCTTGGTTGAGGAAAGGTGGGGAGGTGAAGGTTGGACAAAGAGCTTGTGTTAATTTTTCGATTGGGAAGAAATACAAAGATGAAATTTGGTGTGATGTTGTGGACATGGATGTATGCCATCTGTTGTTGGGGAGACCGTGGCAATATGATAGGGCTGTGCAACATGATGGACGTACTAACAGTTACAGTTTCATGTTTGAAGGCACTAAAATCACTTTAATTCCTAAGAAGCGACAACAAGAAGAAAGCAAGTTGGAGGAGACTGAAGAGCTTAAGACTTTGCTATCTTTGAAGGAGTTTGTTAAGGAAGTAGAAGAGGAACCTGAAGTATTTTTGTTGATTGGACGTGAGAGTCATGAAGTGGTTGAAATTCCTGAAGAAGTAAAACCAGTGCTGGAAGAATTTGACGATGTATTTCCCGAGGAGCTACCAACGGAGTTACCGCCGTTGAGAGACATTCAACATCAAATTGATCTTGCTCCAGGAGCTGTGTTACCTCATAGACCACATTACAGAATGAGTCCAAAGGAACACGAGGAGTTGAGTAGGCAAGTGGAAGAGTTGCTTGAACAGGGGCGTGTGCAGGAAAGTTTAAGTCCTTGTGCAGTACCAGCATTGTTAGTGCCGAAGAAGGATGGGACGTGGAGGATGTGTACTGATAGCCGGGCATTGAACAAGATTACAGTGAGAAACAGATTTCCTATGCCTAGATTGGATGACTTGTTGGATCAACTTAGTGGAGCTACTATATTTTCGAAGATCGATTTGAAGAGTGGTTATCATCAAATTCGAATTAGACCAGGGGATGAATGGAAAACATCGTTCAAGACACGTGTGGGGTTGTACGAATGGCTAGTTATGCCGTTTGGTCTGTCGAATGCACCTAGTACATTTATGCGGGTGATGAATCAGATTTTTAGAATATTCATTGGGAAGTTTGTGGTGGTATATTTTGATGATATACTAATATACAGTGGAAGCACAGAGGAACACTTGCAACATCTGAGAGAAGTGTTGATGATACTGCGACATGAATAATTTTATGCTGCGACAAAGAAATGCGTGTTCATGACGCATAGTGTTTTATTTTTGGGGTATGTTATATCAGAAGGAGGTATACAGGTGGATCAGAATAAAGTTAAAGCAATCAGAAATTGGCCACAACCCAAGACAATAACAGAAGTTAGAAGTTTTCATGGTTTAGCATCATTCTATTGAAGGTTTATTCCACACTTCAGTAGCGTGATGGCGCCAGTTACTGATTGTATGAAGGGGAAACAATTTTTATGGACAAAGGAAGCAGGGTTTACTTTTGAGCGAATCAAGGAACTTTTGACGTCAGCACCAATTCTAGTTTTGCCGGATTTTCAATTATTGTTTGAATTACATACTGATGCATCTAAAGTTGGGATTGGAGGGGTGTTGAGTCAAAAAGGACGACCTATTGCATATTTCAGTGAGAAGTTATCGGGAGCAAAGATGAGATATAATACTTACGATGTGGAATTTTATGCTATTGTGCAAGCTGTGAAACATTGGAGACATTATTTGTTTCATAAAGAATTTGTTTTATATACTGATCATGAGGCGTTGAAGCATATGCAGGGACAGGACAAGATTGCAGCTAGGCATGCTTCGTGGATTGCATACTTACAACAATTTACATTTGTGGTAAAGCATAAATCGGGAGTTACGAATCGAGTGGCAGATGCATTAAGTCGAAGAAATCATTTGTTAACTACAATGAAGGTTGAAGTGACGGGGTTTGATGTGTTGCCAGAATTATTTGTTGATGATTCTTACTTTGCGAAGTTTGTAGATAAAGTCAAGGAGGGAAAGACGGATGAGTTTATGATGGTGGATGGTTTTCTGTTCAAAGGAAATCGATTATGTATACCAGATTGCAGTTTACGGATGAAAATTGTGAAGGAGTTACATGAGGAAGGTCATGTGGGGAGAGACCATACATTACAGTTGATTTCGCAATCATATTTTTGGCCAACTATAAGAAAAGAAGTTGAGAGGTTTGTGGAGAGATGCCATATCTGTCAGGTTTCGAAGGGAACAGCGACGAATGCGGGATTGTATATGCCATTACCTGTGCCTATTAGACCTTGGGTTGATATCAGCATGGACTTTGTTTTGGGTTTGCCTAGAACTCAAAGGAGAAATGATTCCATATATGTGGTGGTGGATAGATTTTCGAAAATGGCGCATTTTATCGCTTGTAAGAAGACAGTTGATGCCGTCCGTGTTGCCGAGTTATTCTTTAAAGAGGTGTATCGCTTACATGGTTTACCAGAATCCATTGTTTCTGATCGGGATACTAGATTTCTAAGTCATTTTTGGCTAAGTTTGTGGAAGATGGTGGGAACAAAGCTAAATTTCAGTAGTGCTTACCATCCGCAGTCCGATGGTCAGACTGAAGTTGTTAACAGATCTTTGGGAAATTTGTTGCGGTGCCTGGTGAAGGATAATCTGAAGAGTTGGGATGCGAAGTTATGTCAAGCGGAGTTTGCTCATAATCATGCTATAAACCGTAGTACGGGTTTCAATCCATTTCAGATTGTATATTCAAGCTTACCAAAGGGACCGTTGGATTTGACGGTAGTACCACAATCGAAGGGGACAGTTAAACGGGCTGTTGATTTTGTTGATGGATTGGCAGAATGCCATAAAGTCTTCAGGAACGATTGGAGAAAGCGAATGAAAATTATAAACGATCTGCGGATTTGAAGCGAAGAAGTGTTGAATTTGATGAAGGAGATTTAGTATATGCTGTACTAACGAAGGATCGTTTTCCAGTGGGAGCATACAATAAGCTTAAAGCTTGAAAGATTGGTCCTGTAACGATTGTGAAACGGATCAATGAAAACGCTTATAGGTTGAAGCTACCGGAGGATGTGTACACTTCCGACGTGTTTAATGTTAAGCATCTTATACCGTATCATGGGGATGAGATTGTTGTGGAAGAGGAGGGCGCAAATTCGAGGACGAATTTTTCCCAACTAGGGGAGGATGATGCAGCCCAGAATGATAGAGTCTTAGGTCGCGACCGACCTAACATGCTGTTAAGTCGCGTGCGACGTAACAAGGAAGTTAACGAGCTAAAACTTTTGGAAAAGTCGTTGGAAGTTGAAGTCTTAGGTCGCGAGCGACCTAGCGAGTTAGAACAGATCACATATCACTCATTTTCCTTAGGTCGCTCAACGATGCAACTTTGCGACCTACGACCTATGATGAGTCGCGAACGACCTAACGAGTTAGCTCACTCAGCAATGCCGCATTTTCCTTTAGGTCGCGAACGACCTAACCTACCTAACGAGTTAGCTCACTCAGCAATGCCGTATTTTCCTTTAGGTCGCGAATGACCTAACTTAAGTCGCTCCATTCTTTAGGTCGCAAACGACCTAACTTAAGTCGCTCAATTTTAGGTCGCGTGAAGAATTCCAGAAGCTACTTTCTTAGGTCGCTGAAGCTTAAGTCGCTGCCTTGTATTTTAGGTCGCTTGACCTTATGCCACTGTGAAGCCAGTTTTCTTTAGGTCGCCGCTGGTCTTAAGTCGCTGGAGGAAGTTAGGTCGCTGCGGCCGTGTATGATTAGGTCGTTATGTGTAATTTCTTGAGTCGCTTATGTGTTGTAACTTGTATATATTGTATTTGTTTGTTTCCCTTTTAGGTCGTCTGTTTTAGGTCGTCTGTTTTTAGGTCGCAAGGTGTTAGGTCGTTCACGACCTATGTATTGTACAGATTTCTGTTGTGTGAGTTGTAAGCCTATAAATAGGCGGGTGATATCATTTGTAATTTTTTAGTTGATTTTGAATAAAAATTGTTTGTGTGCTTTGTGCCACTTCTCCAATTGGTAGTTGAGTGTGATCTCCTATCTCCACTTCGGTATTCGAGTGTGCTCGAATCAATGACTGCTGAAGCCGATTCATGGAATCTAGTGCGCTAGATCAACGTCGAAGAATCGTAGATCTTTAAACACGGTATCGTGCACGATCAACGTGTTTGGGATAGCTAGAATCCGGTATCTTTGGATCAACGGATTTGGGCCATTCAGTATCTTCTATTCCATCGATTGCTACTTTCACAGTCACATTCATTTTCGATAATCCGCTGCTGCATCAACTGCTGGGGGCACCAAGGGGTTACGTACTTATATTTATTGGATAACTATTGAACGACTCACTCGATAGTTTTCTGTTGGTTAATATAAGTAAGGTCAAATAGAAAATATCGATGTGACTAATTTACACAATTATTTCGACTTGAGAATACTGTCAACCATCAATATGAAAAACTCTGCTTTGATTATAGTCAAATCATGGAACGACATCCATCAAGTGATTATAGTTGGGTCGAGTGGAAGTATTGGAAAGAAGACATTGTTCAAGCGAGGATTCTTCACTTCAGTTATATGAGGTTAGTATCATGGTCAACTCAAGTCAACCCAAAGTCAAAATCTCTGGCCAGAGTAGTACGGTTAATAATAATTGTTATTATTGAACCAACGATTTTGTGTTTGGACTATAGAGTTGAATATGGACAATATTGGAATTTTGACCATTACCAAATTCCATAAATCTAAAATGATACAGTTTTTGACGAAGAGAATTGGTGTATGTAAATGTCACTAACGGGTAACGCTTATTAAATTAAATAAGATTTTACTAAAAATGAATAAGCTATAAATTTGGCCATAATGTCACACCACTTTCTAAGTGACGTGTGAACGTTAACATTCGAATAGTTCGGTGTTAATTGCTGACCAAATTTACACCCAAGAGTTACACAAATGATGAATTCCCTTAAGACCGAATGATTTAATTAGTTTATAATTGTTATAAATAAATTAAATTAATTAATAAAAAAATTTGAATATGGTTTGAGAAATAAAAATTGTTATATATTTATAATAGTTATAAATGTATTAATCGATATACGATATCAATAAGTGATTAAATTAGATTTAATTGCATAGCATTTTGGCTTGGGCTTAAATGGGTTTAAGGCCATCATTAGGGCTGCAAATTTCGGTTTTGACAAGTTATTGTAGGCGGCTAAAACTTAGGATTAGACATAGAGATGGATGGCTAAGATTAAGAGAGAATAGGTAATGAGATTATCCTAATTTCTCTCTTGTACAAGGCTATATATATTGATCTCTAAACCCTTAATCAAAAACAACTTTTGGCTGCCATAATTATCAAGTTTGCTGGCCAAAATTAATACCCATATCAGTTCTAAGAATCTCAAATCAATTCAAGTTAAGTAAAAACACTATTTGATAGAAAAGGTCGACTATTCCCGACTTGCAATCTGACGCATCGAGCATAACTAGAGAAGGGAATTCATTGATTCAAGGGGACTCAAAGACATCATCAATTGGTATTTTATTTATATATTATAGTAATCATATCATATTTTATGATTTAATAATGATTAATCTCAAATCTGTATATATATATTAATGCTGTATATCTAGTTAGGTGAGATTTTCGTAGGTATATGTAGTTGTCACAAATTAGTTTGGTTATGTGCATGGTTATATTATTATGTGTTATAATTTATGTATAAACAAATATAATTTGCTGTAAAAATTAAATTTTGTCATTATTAATTATTTTATGTATATTATATATTAATTTAAATATAGACTAATGTATATTTTAAACATATAATTACATATATGTATATTTATAATGTATAAACAGCTTATAATTTTTTCTTACACCTATTTATACATAATATGAATTATCAAATTCGAAATTAATTTTTTTTATATAAATAATTTTAAATTATCTTTTATTGATTATTTGAATTATTTATTATATCTCAAATAATTATTGCACTAGAAATTAGATTATATATTTTTTAAAATTACTACATCTACGCAGAAACCCACGGAAAAAATTTCAGAATTTTTTATTAATATTTAATATTTTTAATAATTAAATTACTTCGGTTGATCATTTCTTTTATTTATTAAAAATAATATTTTATTCAAAAAATCATGAAAAAAAATTTGAACCTGTATTTTATGATCCTAAATTTTCCTAAATTTTAAATTTTGATTTTTTAATAATTATTCTAATATTTTTAATTATTATGATCAAAACTATTTATTATATATATATATATATATAATGATAAAATTATATAAATGAGCTAATAGTTAAAATATAAATATATATGTGTGTATAATTTTATATGTTTAATTATGTATATATATTTATACAAATGTTTTAAATGATATATATATATATATATAAAATTTTGAGACTTAGTTATAAAATATATTTTAAATATATGTATACGTATTTATATAAATATACTTTGCATTATAGATTTATGCACATATTTAGACAACATACAATACATACGAAAGAGCTAATGTTTCCGTTGTGATGTAAATCCCAACATCTATATACGGACATGTTATACCCTTTACGGATTATTATGTTACACATGCACACTCATATGTATATGTATATGTATATGATATATGTATATATATAATTTAAATTATTCAATTAACTCTACATTACAAAATACTTAAATTTAAATAAAATACATGATTTTATTTAAAACAAATTTAGAATTGTTCTAAATGAATTAGACTTCGTAGGCCCAATAAAGATCCAATAAGATAAAAAAATTGAAATACATCCACCACTACCGCTGCAGGCTGGCCCAGTTCCAACAATGATGGCATTAAAGGGGTTTGATTTGGATGGTTAAGATTAAAGAGAATTGGTAAGAGATAAAGGAGGATCTAGATCATATCTTGTCTCTAATCGCTCCTTTATGTAAGCATCTCAACCCACATCTTTTGGAGGACTTTTCAAGCCTCCTAATCCCTACCCCTGATGGAAAATTAAACCTCCCTATCCCTTTATTTCCAAACAAAAATCAAAGTAAAACAATACTATTTGATAGCTGGTGATCATCGGTTCAGGGACTAGCACTCTACTGGATTGGAAACTAGTTCAAGGAGTAGGATTTCATCGTTTCAAGGTGTACTTATAGGCATTAGTAATAAGGTAAGTTTTCAAACCTATTAATGAATATTAATGCGTAGATATATATATATATATATATATATATATATCATGTATATTGTTTTGTTAGTTATGCGACGATTCTATTATATCAATATATTATCACAATCAAATTGGTTGTATGTTTATATATGTTTATATGCTTATGTATAAAAATAAAATAATTTTTTTGATATACATCCACCTATAATATGCATCGTTCAGGAAAAAAATTATTATTTTAATCAATTTAATATACATTATTTAATCATATATAAGCTTCATAATTTAAATACTATATCTTATTCCATACAAAATGTGGTTTTATAATTTAATGCAAATAGCTTCATATTTAAAATATTTTCGATAGAAATAAAATAATTTTAATACATATACATATATATAATATTTAAATATTATTTAATTCAAGTAATTATGTAAATTAATTACATTAACACACACACACACGCACACACACACACACACACACACACACACATATATATATTATGTAAAATATGTTTTATATTTTATAAAATTAAATTAGTACCTAATAAACTTTCGGTAGGAAAAAATTACTTATATATATAATTTAAATATTTAAATATTAGCCAAAATTAAAAATAGATTTTTAAATTATAAAATTATATATTATATATCTAGATAATAAAATATCACTTAGATTTTTACTAAAATTGTAGATTATAAAATTATGTTTTGAAAAAATAATTTTTAATTAATTTTTACTAATTTTTTGAACGGATATTAATTTTAAAAAATATATTTAAATTAAAAAAATGCATTTCTATGCTGTGTACATTATTAGGTATATGTATATATTTAATATATATATATATAATTTATATATTTTAAAAGTGTTAATATTTATATATCTATGTATGTATGTATTTAATATATATACATTTAAAGAAAAATTCTATATATTTTGCTTTAGGCTTTGCAACAAATAAATAATTAAATTTAATGTTATTTATCAATGTTTCAACATATACTTATATAATTATATATATAATGTCAAAATTCCATGTATATATATATATTAAAAAAATATTTAAAATAAATTAAAGTATATAAACATACATTTGGACAATATATTCGTATGCTAGATAAGCCAACATGTTCCTCATGGTGTAAATCCAAGCACTTATAAGCGGACTTGTTATACCTTACACGGATTGTTATGTTACACATCTACACACATATATATGTATATATGATACATCTACGTATATCTATATATTTTATAATATTAATTACATAAAAAAATTATTTTATAAATTTAAATAAAATAATGATTTTATTTAAAAGGAATTTAGTAATGTTCTAAATAAATGAGATTTCATAGGCCTAATAAGGATCTAAAATGGTAAAAAAAAATTAAAATTCACCAAATACTTTCACTATGGGCTGGCCCAGTTTCAACGATAGTATCAGAGCCTAATAGCTTATGAAGTCTAAATTAGTCATGTTAGAGTTAAATAATTAAGCTCATAGCCTAGATAGTAGGGTGTCTAGAAGATAGTGTCAAAGGATTGAGTTTGGGTAAATAAGTACTTTGTCCTACCCAACTATCGACCTAGCCCAAACAGATATGTGTGCCCAAAGATTGCTCCTAATAGAAAATGCCCAATTTGAATTAGGCATTGGGCTAATTTTCAAAATTATTTGAAAATTAAAATATAAGATTTTAAATTTAAAAGTTAAATTAAAATTAAAATATACATATATTACAAAAGTGATAATATAATAAAAAATTTCAAAATGTTTGAATTAATATAAATTAATTTCAAAACGTATAAAATTTATTAATAAGATAAATAAAACATATATTAATTAAATAAGTTAATTAATTAATAAATATATACATGTGTTATATATTATGATATATGTTATTTTAAAATGTTAAAATGACATAAGTATACATGTATGTATATGAAATGAATTTTGAAATTAATATACTTTAATTAAAATAGTTTAATTAAATAAATTAATTGAAAGGTTAATTAATTATATAATATACACAATTATATATTTCATAATAAAATAGTGTCACCTATCGACACCCTAGGGTGTGCCGATCGACACCCTAAGGTGTGCCGGTCGACATGAAGCGATCGACCGTTGACGTATAATTTAATGGTCTGGAGCGACAATCGGATGGTGATGAGAGCAAAGATTCTATAAAGTCAATATAATGCTCCATATAATCTCTAACCCCTATAAATAAATGCCTAACCCAACCTTAATTTCATTAGAAAACTCGCTGCATATCGAAACTCTACCAAAAATGTCTTCTCTCCATTTATAAAAATTTCTTTGAAAACAAAGTAAGAGAGCACTAGTAAATCAGATCAAAGAGGAGGCAAGCTAACAAGCGATGATTCTCCGACGGAGTTTAGAGTAGAGTTTGGATCCGAGATGAGTGGGAACAAGTTAAATAAGTTGATTATTTACAGTTACTTTTAATCTATTTTATCTGATTTAGGATGTTAGCAATCAAACTGTAAACCCTGATTGTTTAAATCCAAAATTTGAATTAGAAATTGGAATTAATATAAATCGACTAATATAATTTTTACCCAAGTTAAACCCCTTTCTGTTATTGAATAGAAATCCTAAAAACCGGTTAACCCTAAATTAAAACAAGTATGATTAAATTGGTATAAATTTATGAATTTGATATCAATAAAAAGTAGTTCAAAATTGCAAATACTGGTTAATGTAAATCGATGTCTAGGGTTCACTGTGTAACTGCAGAATTTACTGGATTACACATAAATTAAAATCCAATAATTAAAAACCCTAAAATTTAACTACGACCATTCACTCTGACACTACACCCGATTTACCTTTTAATAGCGCATGAAAAATGCTATAATATCTTTTTATAGCATTAGTGTAGGCGCTATATAATGACATGTTGTAATAGCCCTGATACATCTTACAGCACTAAACCAAAAGCTATTGTATCAAACATTTTATAGCATGTAGGCACTACTATTGAAAATTCTCACAGCGTTTTATATACACAGGATTAACCTTTTAATAGGGCCCTTTAAATGTTATATTAACCTTACTTTAACTGCTATACAATTTTCTATATTAAGTTTTAATAGCACGTCTTCTTCTAATTCCATAGCAGTTATCTTCCACTATTAATAATTTGAATCCGTAGTGCTTGAAATTTTGCTATGCTACGTTTTCGATAGTGCTATATAAACTGCTATCTTTTTTTTTAACTGAATTATGCATTTTTGCATATTAGAATATATATTTCAAACAGCAACAACTTTTGAAAATACACAAATAAAATATGATAGCAAGACAAATAGACTAACATATTTTGAAAGCAAAAACACATTATATTTAAAACATATTCTTACATAGTTGATATACCATTCTTACATTATAAGTTACTACCATTCATACATAATACAATTTGAGTAGAAATATTCAAAACAACCAACAAAACTATACATGAAAACCATGCTCCTTTAGTCTTCCTCCTATCAATGCATGCACAATCTAAGTTTTTAAAACTCGTGATTTACATAAGTACAAGTCAAATAAATAGTCAAGTTTGTAAATATGATATCTATAGTGTGTTAACACTATAAATTTCAGAAGTATAATTCAGATAAATAGTCAAGTTTTATAGAATATCTCGCAATATCATATCTGCAATGTGTTTGGTCCCTAAGTAGAATCAACATAAACCTGAAACTTCTCAAGAACCTACAATAGAAACTGACTTTTGGAATTGATGAAGCTATAAGTTTCTACTATGTGAACAATTATGGATCCTACCTCTCTATGTGAAAGACTACACGACATGTCCAAACACAGCCGATGCATAGACAGAGTTACCAGATTTATTTACGTTCATTTATTCCAATTTACGAACAGTATAAAGTTATAGAGCATAATATGGTAGCAATCATGTCACAAATAGTATGAGTAAGGTGATAAAACATTATGTGGGGATAGCTGAAGCTTACAAGTGACAGTGTGATAAATGTGTAAATGGCTGTCACAGATATCAACTACTTGGAAACGCATGTAACATTTTTGAATCAGGTAAATGACTTGAGTAAAGAGTTGAAAACATGCCTACACGATATGTATACTGAATGAATAGCTTACCTTTGATATCTTCACCTCTGTCCCTAAATAAGAAAAAGAGACTGGAACTTTTAAGTCTTTGATTTTTTCATTTTCTTTGGGTAAAGTTAGACTATTATGTTAAACGCCCTATGTGTTTGAATATGTTATATTGGTGCTTTAAGAATTTGTGTAATATTAAACAGTTGATAGTACTATGCGATTGTTTAAGTTTTTAACAAAAAGTGGAACACGTGAAACAATATTGGTTCTCAGAGATAAATTTTAATTCCATTAAAGAATAAGATATTGATAAACATTCTCAACAGCATTTTACTATACACAAATACAAGTATGTTTTAATTTATCTATACCCTCCTCAGGAGTTTACCGGCTCGCCGGGTTCTCCTGAGTTTTCAAAAAAAGAAGAAGAAGTGATAGTCACCTGAATAAGTAGTTAACTTGAAATACACGAATAAAGTATTTTAAGATCAATATAAATTCTCAAGAATTAACATTGTAAGAAAAGGGTATAGTCTAGATTTCAAATCAATTTTTGTATACTATCCTACAAACAGATGTGTACAGTAGTTACTTTCTCTTCCATTGGTTAATCAGTAGGATATGAAAAAGAAATGAAGTTAGTAAGAATAAACTGCCTTATAAATGTGAAAGAAACTAATGTAGTATTTATACATAGGTAACAGGAACACTTTAATTTTTTTAACAAAATTTAACATATGGATATGGTGAAAATGAGTAAAGGGCTACATCAATGAAATAATTAATTTTAACAACATAAAACTTAGTATGCATTTTGAAGAAAAAAATGCATAAATAGTGAAAATACATATGAGAAAATGCATATTCTTTTGTTGCTGCTTGGGATGCATGTGCTTACCACATTTTTGAATAAAGATGTTGATAGTTCAACACTTTAATCTTATTATATAAGGATGATGAAATAATGATTTCAGTAGACAATGTTTATTTGCAGTTGAGTTATATTCTAGGTATGTCCATAAAATATGCAACTTCATAACACTTTAACTTACTTATAACTTAGTTAACATAACCAAAAAATTTGTGTATAGGTGTAGTGTTTCCAATGGCAATGTATTTGCTCGATGCATGCATTCCACTAACTATATGCACACCATTACATTATAAAAAAGTTCCTATCTGTAAATGATAAAATGTTGACTTTATGTGAGGCTGTCATGTTCATATCCGTAAAAAAACCTCCATTGCATTATGAAAAGGTTAATTATTCCCTCAAGCATTACAACCTTACATGAGCAACATAATCTTGAACCCAACTATATTAATGTCTGAAGTTATCAAAGTAAGATTCATGATAGCTTATTAGGGAAAGAGACTTTAAACCTTACATGAGCTGTTGAACCTTATTTTCCAACTCTTGCCTGTGACCATCAAGTTCAGCAATCAAATTACCATCCCTCAAAAATTTAAAGGTAGGATATATCTAGTAAACAAAAAAATCAACAGAAAGAGAGTGCTTACAAATAGTAAATAATAGAGTCAACCATGTTTGATTAATTGACTTACTGATTCATAAGTTACAGTCGCTGAAAATCCAAAGTAGCAAACAAAGTTAAGAAAACTAGTGTTTATATCTTAATAAATGTTGAATTAGAGAAAGAAGAAGAGTGAATAATATTTTTTCATCAAGAAGGAGAAGGATATAATTGATGTTATTAGGGAATCACTTGAGATAACCCAAGTAATTCTCTAAGTACCAAAGTCATTATTCCAAAAAAAACATCTCTTCTTGTCCGATAACATTTCTTCTTATTCAAATTCTAAGAAACAAAGTTTTTACTATCAATGGGCACATAACTACATAAGGGTAGTGTAGAGAAAGCAAGACTTTATCACATAATTTTTGAGAGTGAAAACATGATAAATTCTAAAGACGTAAGATGCGAAGCGAGAAATATAATTTTGTTATAAGGAAGAGTGATACTCATGGATTATGCATGAACATCAACATTGAGGAATAAATCATTAGGGTACTTGTTATGCATGGTAGGCACCATGTAGCAATGAAGTCAACCGCTACCTATATTGATACATTACAGAAACTAAACATGAGTAACTAATACTTGTTATGCATTATATAACATACATACATACATACATACATACATACATACATACATATATATATATAATATACAGTATGTGATATAACAGTATGTGTTTGGGGATCATCTACGAGTATGGCTATGGCCCGAAATAGGTACAAAAGAACAAGGAAATTAAAAGGGATTTTCAATATCAGCTTTATAAAAATATTTTTAGATTAAATTTAAACTAATTGTCATTGTCAGCCCCACAGTAACCAGAAATCAAAAACTTTTATGGCCCCAAATATCCTAGATATACATTACAACATAGCTTGGCATAAATACACACATATATACAATATAATATGCTGATAGATTGTGGTTAGTCACATGCTATGACTGCCCTTGATTTAGCAAAAGAACACATTTTTCAAATAAAATTTCAAAATTTCCCTACAAAGAATCTAAGATTCTATCAAGTGTAACTTTTTTGAAGGAAACGTTTAAATTAACAAAATACCATATAGTTCTTAGTATATAAATCTTTAGTTTTTCTTATTTATAGCCAAAATGTTCAGCCTTGCTAAATAAACCCCTTATGCATAAATCAGTTTAATCACAGCTTTGTCTAAAGTAAAGAACATGAAAGCCCTCGACATGACTTCATTTCATTGAATGTCAACGGTTTATCATTTTACAAATTCAAAGAAAAGGCACATCGGTAATGTAGGAAAATTCAAATTAAAATACATATTCTCTTGGATATCTACATGACCACAAATTATAACAATATATACTTTAGCTTATAATCATCAAAAATCAATCAAGGAAAAAACCACCAGTCAGAATAGAAAAAAAACGGAAAGGTTGAATAAACGAATTGACCAAGGGTGTGAGTAAAAATTACCTACTACCGAATAACTCCACTGTTGATTTGGAGATATTTGGAGTGAATCTGAGATGACATCGAGTTATGGTTGAGATTTTTTACGGAATGAATTGAAAACGGTGGATTGATTTTCTAGAGTGAATCAGAAAAATTAACGTCGGGCAAATTTATGTTAAGAGAGTGGAGATAGAAAGTGAAGGAGAGGGAAATTTTAGTTTAGGCGGCCTTGTTTTTTTACATTGTTAAAATGAATACCGCCTCAATTTCAAGTTTCGCGTCTTTAAATGAGCTAGTTAAATATAGCGAAGTAGTTTTTATACACATTTTATATGGCATAATTTACTGTTATTTTTTTACTTTAATGCTTTTATATAGCTCTTTAATTATGATGCTATGACATGGTGCTATATATATATATTGTTATCCCAACTTTTGGTCAAGGCTGGAATATCAACAAATTGGCAAGGAACGATGGATATCAGGATTGGAGATCAATTGGAAACAAGGATGCAATCGATGTCGTTAAAATTTGGCCAAGCTTGGATCAGGGCAAAATCGATTGGGAATGATAATCAAGGTTAGGAGAGGCTATGTTTCAATTTTCAATACAATCGGAGTTCGTATGCTCGAGATATGGATGGGTCAAATTATGTGAAAACTGGTTCGTATCGATGCATTTCGTATCGATGTATTTCGTATCGATGGATATTGGTTCGAATCGATGCTGTTCACATCAATCATGGTCTGCCGCACTTCGTATCGATGAAGAAAGGTTCATTTGCTAGCTTTGGTCAACATGGTTACGAACAGATAATCGTATCGATCAGGATGGAGTTGGCAACATACTTCGAATCGATCTTGTTCGAATCGATCAGCATGGGTTCGGTTTAGTGAAGTTCGCATTGATCAGGTTCTGGTTCGACTCGATGACTTCGTGAAGGATGACAACATGTTCGTATCGATCAGGTAGGAAGGCTAGGTAGATTTCGACTCAATGGTGACACACCCAGATTGGTAGGTAAGCACAGAGTTTACTTCGAATCGATGTACTTCGCATCGATGGGATAGGTACGAAGAAGTTCTTCGTATCGATCAGTGTGTGATCGATACGAAGGAAACGATTAAAGCAGCATGAGGTTATGGATTCGAATTGGATGTAAAAGATCGATACGAAGGATGGGTGAGTGTGCATGGATTTGAAGGATTCAAGGGCAATGTTCATATCGATCGTATTCAAACTGATCGATACGAAGGAAACGGTAAAAGCGGCATGAAAAGAGGATCGACACGAAGAACACACGCCACGTCAATCTGCTAGCACGTGCTTGGATCGATTCGAACAGAGCATGGCTAACAGAAATACAATTTTGAATCAATCATAACTTGAGATTTACAAGTCCAAATGCTATGAAATTTTCACAGAAGCTTGCACTAATGTTGAAGAATGTCCACACCAAATTTCAGCTCGATTGGACAATTTCTTGATCGATTCGAATGGACTTCGAATCGATCCCAAAGTGGGCCCGGATTTCCTAAAATCGGGCACGTGGGCCCCCTCACGTGCCAGAACTAGTCTCCCCTCAATTTAGGCAAAATATCAGCCTCCTACACCTATAAATAGAGCCCTTGGTCATTCAGAAAAGGGGTCGGACAATTTTGAGAGCTAAAGAGCGCCCAGACTCTACCAGATCTACTCCAGATCACCGTTGCTGCCTTAGATTCAGATTATAATCATAAAATCTGTTGTACTACATGATAAGAAACTGTAATCAGCAAGGATAATAAATAAAAGGATAAAACTTTGGAGTGGACGTAGGCCGGAGATAGCCGGACCACTATAAATTTCATGTTTTTGTTCATTATTTTCGAATTGTGATATTTTGTTTGTTTATATTTGAGATTTGTGTTTGAATACTTGTTGATCTATATTCATACACTAGTGCTTTCACGGCATTTGGGGTTTGTGACCAATTTTGGCGCAAACACTTTGGTGCTTTCATTGAGACGGACTAGCACCCGCTACACCAGATTCAAAGTTTAGATTTGAAAGTTTGAAGGATTCAGATTGACTCGACAATGGCTCGACAAACAAGACAACGAGCTGAGAGAAGTCAACAAGGAGGAAGTCAAGAGGCATCCTCCGGAGCTGGAGAAGGACAAGCTTCGATTTACATTACCAAAGACAAAATGGAAGCTATGACAAATTCATTGCATAAGAGGTTGCTGAAGAGTCAACAGGATATGATGCAAACTTTCTTCGAACAGATGAGAGCCGCAGGGACACAGAACCTTGGACCAACTACAACGACTGCAAATGTGGAACAAGAAACTAGGGTTGTGGAACCCAACAGAGGACAGAATACAGAACTGGAAGGAAATCAACAAGGGCTTGGGGGCAGCCCGCAGGATCCAACACAGGAGGACCTTTGGAAGGAGTTCAACAGGCTAGGGCCAACGTTGCTGCTAATGAGCCACATGAAGAATATGTGCCGGAGTTCCCTCGGGAACATGGGGGGCAACCCCCGACAGACAACGCTGGATTAGTGGAAATCATTAGGAAGACTATGCGTGGAGGTCTGACCAATAGAGATTTGGAAGGAGTGAACAAGAGTCCGTTCGCTCGGGAAATCAGGATAGCTCAGAATCCACCTAAGTTCAAGTTACCGAGCGTGGAAGTATATAATGGCAAGGCTGACCCGACCGATCACTTGATGAGATACACTAGACACATGGAAGTGCTGGGGGCATCAGAAGAAGTGATGGCCAGATGTTTCCCGTTGTATTTGACGGATCTAGCTGCAATGTGGTTTAGGCAGCTGGAAGAAGGATCTATCAGGACTTGGAGGGAATTGGTGAATAGGTTTTTGGGACAGTTTCGGGTTCATATCAAAAGACCTAAGAACGTGATGACGTTAACATCGGTAAAGCAAAGGACGGATGAACCACTTAGAGCATTTTTAACTCGATTCAACGTAGCTGTTGCTTCGGTGGATCGGCCGGATCCATCGATGGTTTTGATGGTGGAGGTGTCGGGAGTCAGAGAGGATTCAGATTTTAAGGTATCTTTAATACGAGACCCACCTCTGGATCTTGGGGAATTCTTTCATGAGGCTGAGAGATTCCTTCGACAAGAGGATGCATGTACAGACTTAAAGTTAAAGGAGGTGAATGTGATTAAGGGTGGAGGACCATCCAACGGAAGCTCGGATAAAGATAAAGGAAAAAGGAAGCTGGACGACGATTCAGGAAAAGCCGAGAAACGATGGAAGGATCCAAAGTTTTCCACATACACAGGATTAAACGAGACGCTGGAGCGGATATACATGGAAACCCGGAATCGCCTTCCTTACCGAAGGCCAGCTAGGAGAGAACCTTCTGAACGAGAAAGGGCATCAGGAAGGCACTGTCTCTTCCATGATTTGGATGGACACGATACCAACAGCTGTAGGCACTTAAAGGACATAATTGAGGAGCATGTGAGGAATGGACAACTGAGGCAGTATGTTGGGGTACGGAATGCAGCGGTGGAGCAGGAGCAACCATCGCCTACCCCAAACCATGATGATGTGAGGCCCAGGAATGATGGTCGATTGATTATCCATTGACCAGGATAATATGAAATAAGTAACAAACCATTGGCAAGCAACCAAGTCATTTACACATGTACGGGGACAGAGATAGCCCTTAGGCATGCTCTGAATGATGATACACCGCGAAGCTATGGTTTGCGAAATCTGTTTTCTTTTGTTTTTGGATTGGACACTCGTTTTTCTGGTTTTGGTTTGAACTCCTGGTTTTGTTTGCTTTCTGGTTTGGATTTTCGTTTGGATGGTTTTCTGTTTTGGATGTTGGTTTGGATTTCTGATTTTCGGATTTGATTTGGATTTTGGATTGGATTTTGATTGGATTCTTTTTGGTTTTTGATAAACGGTCGTCGGGTATGGATTATGCCTGGCAAGGGGTGAGTCTTTTTGCCCGAATGTGGTAAATTGACTCATTCAGGTCGTCGAGTATGGACTATGCTCGGCAAGGGTCCGGAGTGACCAGAATTCGGCCCAGGACTTAGGCCCCCTATATTATCGGTTATCATTCCAGGTCGTTGAGTATGGATTATGCTCAACAAGGGTCCGAGGCGACCAGGATTCGGCTTAGGACTTAAGCCACGGCATTACTTACGTCCAGGGACACTGGACCAAGGTCGTCAAGTGTGGATTGCGCTTGGCAAGAACCCGGAGAGGTTAGCTCAACGTCCAGGGACGCTGGACCAAGGTCGTTAGGTGTGGATTGCGCTTGGCAAGAGCCCGGAGAGGTTATGGATTTGGATATCGACCCGGAGAGGTCCTGGATTCGGCTATTGGCTATTGAATAAGAATGGATTAAAGGCTCGGTCTTCGAGTTCGGATGGACATGGAATTGGCTATGGACTTTGGATATCGGATTCGGAGTTATTCAAAACACGCCTTATTATCACAAGGCATGTTTCGAGGGGCAAATGTTATCCCACCTTTTGGTCAAGGCTGGAATATCAACAAATTGGCAAGGAACGATGGATATCAGGATTGGAGATCAATTGGAAACAAGGATGCAATCGATGTCGTCAAAATTTGGCCAAGCTTGGATCAGAGCAGAATCGATTGGGAATGATAATCAAGGTTAGGAGAGGCTATGTTTCAATTTTCAATACAATCGTAGTTCGTATGCTCGAGATATGGATGGGTCAAATTATGTGAAAACTGGTTCGTATCGATGCATTTCGTATCGATGGATATTGGTTCGTATCGATGCATTTCGTATCGATGGATATTTGTTCGAATTGATGCTGTTCACATCGATCATGGTCTGCCGCACTTCGTATCGATGAAGATAGGTTCATTCGCTAGCTTTGGTCAACATGGTTACGAACAGATAATCGTATCGATCAGGATGGAGTTGGCAACATACTTCGAATCGATCCTGTTCGAATCAATCGGCATGGGTTCGGTTTAGTGAAGTTCGCATTGATCAGGTTTTGGTTCGACTCGATGACTTCGTGAAGGATGACAGCATGTTCGTATTGATCAGGTAGAAAGGCTAGGTAGATTTCGACTCAATGGTGACACACCCAGATTGGTAGGTAAGCACGGAGTTTACTTCGAATCGATGTACTTCACATCGATGTGATAGGTACGAAGAAGTTCTTCGTATCGATCAGTGTGTGATCGATACGAAGGAAACGATTAAAGCAGCATGAGGTTATGGATTCGAATTGGATGTAAAAGATCGATACGAAGGATGGGTGAGTGTGCATGGTTTCGAAGGATTCAGGGGCAATGTTCGTATCGATCGTATTCAAACCGATCGATACAAAGGAAACGGTAAAAGCGGCATGAAAAGAGGATCGACACGAAGAACGCGCGCCACATCAATCTGCTAGCACGTGCTTGGATCGATTCGAAGCGATGGATTCGAATTCATCGATTCGAACAGAGCGTGGCTAACGGAAATACAATTTTGAATCAATCATAACTTGAGATCTACAAGTCCAAATGCTATGAAATTTTCACAGAAACTTGCACTCATGTTGAAGAATGTCCACACCAAATTTCAGCTCGATTGGACAATTTCTTGATCGATTCGAATGGACTTCGAATCGATCCCAAAGTGGGCCCGGATTTCCTGAAACCGGGCATGTGGGCCCCCTCACGTGCCAGAACTAGTCTCCCCTCAATTTAGGCGAAATATCAGCCTCCTACACCTATAAATAGAGCCCCTGGTCATTCAGAAAAGGGGTCGGACAATTTTGAGAGCTAAAGAGCGCCCAGACTCTACCAGATCTACTCCAGATCACCGTTGCTGCCTTAGATTCAGATTATAATCATAAAATCCGTTGTACTACACGATAAGAAACTGTAATCAGCAAGGATAATCAATAAAAGGATAAAACTTTGGAGTGGACGTAGGCCGGAGATAGCCGAACCACTATAAATTTCGTGTTTCTGTTCATTATTTTCGAATTGTGATATTCTGTTTGTTTATATTTGAGATTTGTGTTTGAATACTTGTTGATCTGTATTCATACACTGGTGCTTTCATGGCATTTGGGGTTTGTGACCAATTTTGGCGCAAACATATATATCAGATTTTCTTATAGTGTGAGCAGTCGATCGCAAGCGGTCGACCGGTTGATGTTTGAAATGCATAACTTGAACCTAGGCCTAAGGTTCGGGTTGGAAATAAAATTATTAATTGTATGTATAACTTTATTATATACATGTGTATTGATATTAGAGATAGTAGGGAAGATATTCCTATGATACGATGCTAGGACATTGTGGGGTTGGGTAAATGCACTTTACCTAATGGGGGTCGATTATTCGACTGGGGCGATTTTATCGCAAATGACATTCACGTGGGTTCTATGGTGGACGCGTAACACTGACTGATGTCTGATTAAGTATGTAGGCCCGACACAACGGGACTCCTTGGTATTCATGACTCTAACGCGACATGATACTGTGTTGTTGATGGAACCTGGAGCATGCAATTAAAGGCGTATACTACGATCGAGAAGTGGACACGGATGCAAATGATGAGACACACCGACGTGTTAGCATTGTGGGCTCCCCTTCGATGCGTAGTTGGGTTATGTGTAGTCGTAGTGCTAAGAAATTTATTCCCATGTGGTAATTATAAGGAAATCTATGTGAGATAGTTACGTGTAGGCGTAATGTGAGATGTAGTCCCATACGGGAAAGTTGTAGGATGTTCCTATATTAAGTACTCTAGTAGCAGTGTTTCCATATTAAGTAACTTTAGTAGCGGCGTTTCCACATTGAGTAGCTTTAGGAGCGATGGTCGATCGTTATTTTTTGAGGTTCAATCTATAGTTCGATCCTTGTAGAAGCCTACATAAGTTGTTAGTGTATGTGTGTTAAATAAAGACCCTTAAGGAAAGGACCCTAGGAATACACGAACACTTGTAGGACCCCCTAGATCACATAGGGTAGAATTAAAGTTAACTACACATGATCATCGTATATTAATGTACTCATTCACTAGACTTTTGTCAGATCTACACTTTTTCCTTTCTTTCCCTACCACTGGAGGACAGGGCAGCATGTGATTTGTTATGATTTCAGTATGTGGAAAGGCGAACTCATTACAGGAATTTCTTACCTTTTATTTACTCTCCATGTAACTGTCTATCTTATTAGTACTTGATATTACTTTTATCATACTATAGTGGTATTTCTATGTACTCTGTATTTGACTATGTACTGTTTTTCTAAGACCGTGTTTGAGGTATTTTCTGAGATGGTTATTTGCTATACTTATATTTTGTTCCATTTCACTGTGAATTATGAAAGTGTAGTATATCTTAGATCATATCTGTTTATTTTTATTTACTGTAATGATATAAAAACCTAATAGCTAGTACTTCTTGGTACCGACGCAAGTTTGAAAGTCACTCTAGACTTTGGATCGGTGTGTCGAGGGGTGTGGGTTGTCACATGAGTCCTAAGACCTACTAGTGAAGTTGAAAGACTTCTGTGTTTCTACATAGGATTTGGCGAAACATAAAGCGCTAGTGGGAGCTTATTAGTAAAATGAAATGTAAAGTTTAACCTTACTAATATTATAAAAATTTATACTATGTTAGTGTCCCTATAATCTACCCACCAAAACTTGCAGATATATCGAATCCAAGACTCTTTAATGAAAGAGATCGATTAACCGGACCAAACAACTATTTTGACTAGCTACGAAGTATGAAGATAGCTCTAACATACAAGCGAGTTTGATCATCTGTAACTTGTGCTCCACTAACAAGACCCGATGATGATCATAAAGATCTATAAATTGCTTATAGTAAGTGGGTTTCCGACCTCAAAATCGCCCAAGTATCCGTGTTGTCTACTCTAGACAAGCAATTGCAAAGGTAACATGAATCAATGTCTACCCATGAGATATTTGATAGTCTCAGCACTTTTTGATGAGAAATCTCATTCTACAAGGTATGAGACTACTAAGAAACCATTCAACACCAAAATGAAAAAGGGATAGAAGGTGGACGATTATCTGCTAATGATGAAGGGTTATATTAATAAGCTTGCACCATTAGACGTGACTATAAGCAATGTGCTACGGGTCAATTTAATCCATGATTCACTGACCCCTCGGTATGAGCTGTTTATACTGAATTATAATATGAACAATATGAATGTGAATCTTGTACAGCTCCTTAATATGTTGAGGTCGGATGAATCATAATCTAAGGATCGGTCGATTGTGCTTCCAGTAAAAGGTGATGTGTCAGCTTCGAACTGTTTGAAGAAAGGAAGGAGAGATGGTGAAAAGAAAAGTAAAAAAGGAAAGAAAGCTGTCGATGATAAGAGTGAGTGTCACCACTATCATAAGAAAGGACACTGGAAGAGAAACCGTCCCAACTATCTTAAAATTGAGAAAGAAAAGAAGCAGAATATTTCTAGGGCTCCATTAGGTTCATTTATGATTCAAAATAGTTTTGTAGTCAATAAAATGTCTTATTTTAAGATACAGGATCTAGAACTCACATTTCTAATTCATTACAGGGGCTTAGGAACTGGCGTCGTGTGGCAAAGGGCGAAATGAGACTCCAAATTACCGATGGGTCTATCGTATATGCAATGGCAATGTGAGATTTTCATTTATGTTTGCCTAGTGGTTTTGTTTACATATTAAATAAATGTTATTTTGTAAAAGAATTTATTTGTGGAATTATTTCTATTTCTAGATTTTCTGAGACTGGACATATATTTCATTGTGCAAATAATGTTATGAACATTAGTTTGAATGGAAATAAAGTTTGTGATGGTTCTCTTAAAAATAGCATTTATGTGATCAATACAAGTTACGTATGTTATATAATGAGTAATTCTAGTAGCAATATAAAAGATAATTATCTTTGGCATGACTACACAAACTAAAAACCGAAGGTTTTCTACCATCACTTGATTCTGAATCATTTGACATGTGTGAGTCGTGTCTCAAAGGAAAAATGACCAAGCACCCCTTCTGTGGGAGCAATGAAAGAGTTGATGAAATCTTAGGACTAGTACATAGTGAAGTATGTGACCCAATGTCTAGAGTAACCAAAGATAATAGTTCTTATTTTTGTTACCTTTACAGATGATTTCTCGAGACTAGGATATGTGTATCTTATGAAGAACAAATTCGACGCCACTGAGAAATTTAAGGAGTATTAGAATGAAGTCGAAAATCAAATGAAATAGAAGATTAAAATCCTACGATTCGATCAATGAGGCGAGTAGATTAGACAAGAGCTCTAATGGTACTTAAAAGATAATGGAATTAGCTTTTAGGTTACTCCGTCCTATACGTCGTAACACAACGGTGTGTCGAAGCGAAGGACCCAACCTTATTAGATATGGTTTGTTCCATGATGAGTAAAGTTGAGTTGTCTCTATCCTATTAAGGATATGCGCTAGAAACCGCAGCGCATGCGTTGAACTTAGTACCTAGTATATCTACGCCTAAGATGCCATATCAAATATGTGTTAGAACAAGGCCAGCCCGCAGCGAAAGATACAGGTTAATTTTAAAAAATCCCTTATTGGATCTATATTGGCCTATGAAGTCTAATTTATTTAGAACATTTCTAAATTTAATTTAAATAAAATCTTTTATTTCATTTAAATTTATAAATAATGAATTGAATTTTATTTAATTTATGTTTATTAAATATATTGTATATATATATATGTATCGTATACATATATGTATGTGTGTGCATGTTTAACATAACAATCCTGCAAGGTATAATATGCCCATATATAAATGTTGAGATTTGCATCGCAACAGACATGTTAGCTCATCTTATATGTATTGTATGTTGTCCAAATATATGTATGTATATATATATTAACTTGTTATTTAAATAAGTATCAAAATAATATAAATATTTACTTATATATAATACATGTATTGCATAAATAAAATTGTGTATATATATATATATGAATGTATGTATGTATGTATACATACATTAAATTAGATATTAATTAGATAAATGACTATATAAATACATATAGTATATATACATAACATATAAATATACATAATATACAAACTTGTTTTTATTAAATATAATATACATGTATATTTTATAGTAAGAAAATTATATATATATATGTATGTATGTATGTATGTATGTATCCATATATAATTATATTTTAATATCTAATGTAGTTTTAAATATGTGTGTGTGTGTCTATATATGTTTATACAATTATATCAATTATGAAAATTAAATAAAGTTAATTAATTTTATAGCACTTCAAATCTGATACACAACACATAAAATATTTTATTATTATTTTATATTATTAAATTGTATATATGTATTAGTCGAAAAACAATAAAATAATGTTAAAAATATGTTCATAATATATTTTTCAAATTTAAATTTTTTGAAATTCAAATATGATATTATAAAGTCACGAAAAAGTTTCCATGATTTTCTAAGTCAATTTTTTTATTATACAATTAATATCGGCTGCATGATTAAATGATTTTAAAAAATAATAGAATTGATTTTTAAATTCTAGGATTTTGGCCAAGAGATAATATAGCGATGAAGAATTATAATATTTAAAATACAATTTCCGAAACATATGTTATTTTGTATGAATTATTCAACTTATATTTCGATTTAATTAATATTAAAAATAGAAAATAATTATTAAAAAATACTTTGCTATTACATAAAATTGTAATTAGTATAAATTTACATATATAAAATATAAGATCAATTTTTACCAAGATATTATGGCATAATTAATTATAAGTCATTTAGTTCATTTAATATGACATATTAATACAAGTATAATTAATTAAAAAAATTAAAATGAATTTATTTGGCTGTGTATACATCTGATCTATATAAAAATGTGTTTTTTAACTACATACATACATATACTCATTCAATATGTGACAACGTTCATACATATAGGAATCTCACCTAACTAACAATATAATTATGAAATATATAAACAAACAATAGACTATTATACATAAACTATAAGTCATATGAAATAATAAAACCATATCAAAACTTATGCCTTGAAGTACACCTTGCTATGATGAATATCCCTCATAAGAACCCTTCTTAATTCAACAGACTGCTAATCTTTGAATTGTAGACCGTTGGCTATACAATAGTTGTTGATTTGAAATTGATTTGGGATGAACTTTGTTGGAGCTTTTGTCCAGGTGAATTTGGCCGGTAAAGAGATGAAATGGCAGCCAAAAAATATCCATATGTATTAGTGTTAGGAGTTCTTTTATAGAGGAAGGAATGGAGAGAGAGGTGACTCATATTTCTTACCCATTCTCCCTAAATCAGAGCCATCCGTCTAAGATACTCCTACCCCATCTTTTAGCCGCCCCCATATGCTTGTTGCTACCAAGTGTATCAACATACATCATGGGCTAATAACCCATTTAGGTCCAAATAAATATTACCAATTAAATTCAATTTAAGTGCATGTCAATATCACATATTAATCGATATATTTATAACTATTATAAATATATATACGATAATATTTATGTATTGTTGCAGGTAAAATAAATTATTATTATTTTGCACAGGAAAGTCAGATTATAGTGGCCATACCACTTTTAAAAATTATTACACATGTGAGGGAGAAAGCCCCCAATAGCGATGTCTGTTTTTTTAGTGGACCGTCCACATTGTAAAACTCATATAAGAGAAAACATCACATATACGCCTTTACACTAGCACCACGCAGGGTGCATATAATAATATTTATTCTTGAAATCATAGTCAAAATTTTATAACCCATATATCGTAAATATTAATTTATTTATAACAATTATAAACTAATTAAATCGTTTGGTCTAAAGAGAATTTATCATATCGGTTATGTGACTCGTCAGGTGTAAATTTGGTTAGCGATTAACATTGAGCTATTCGAATGTTAATGTTCACACGTCACTTAGCAGGTGGTGTGACATTTTAATAAAATTTATCGCTACTCAGTTTCGGTAAAATCCAATTTCAGTTAATTAAGCGTTATTCGGTTGTGACATTTATTTACACCAATTCTCTTCATCAAAACTATATCACTTTGAACTTATTGAATTGGTAATGGTCAAAATGCCAACATCGTCCATATTCAACTCTATAGTCCAAACACAAAGTCCTTAGTTCAATAATTACAGTTATTATTAACCATACTATTCTGGCCAGAGAATTTGAGTTGACTTGATTTGACCATGATACTAACCCCATATAACCGAGGATACGAATCCTCTCTTGAAGAGTGTTTCACTTCCAATACTTCCACTCGACCCAACTATAGTCACCCGATGGATGTCATGCACGATTTGACTATAATCAATGCGGAGCTTTCATATTGAAGATCGACAATATTCTCAAGTCGAGAGAACTGTGTAAATTAATCACGTCGATATTTTCTGTTTGACCTTAGCTATATTAACCAACAGAAAACTATCGAGTGAGTCATTCCATAGTTATCCAATAACTATTGGTACATACCTTTGGTGCCCCCAGCAGTCATGAGTAATATAGTCATGAGTAATATATTGCACAACATTTGGATAGCATTATGCACCTAGTCTTAATGGATACATCGATATCCAATCTCGATGCATCTTGACTGTGAACATTTAAAATGATGCGTTTTATAAAATATTATGATATAATACTCATGATTACAACTGTTTGTAATTACTATCACAAACACACCATTTATGGATTTTCTGTTAAAATATTTTAAGTAAACATTTAATTATTTATAACACATTATAGAAAAATATATAAAAGAAAGAAAAACTCCATTATTACGAACGTAAATTGATTATAGAATTAATTAATTTACAATAAATTAAAGAATTGCCCCTAGGGCATACCCTTAACTTTATCAATATGGCATGAGAGGAAACCCTACTTTGTTTATTTGAAAGTGTGCGGTTGTCCAGCCTATGTTAAGAACATTAGCCCAAATAAGTTTAAGGTGAGATCAACTTTATGTAAGTTTACAGGATATCCCAAGAACTCTAGGAGATACAATTTCTACAACACAGAGGAACAAAAAGTGATTGTTTCCACACACGATATCTTTTTAGAAAAGGAATTTCTATCAAAAGAAATTAATAGCAAAGTTGTGGACTTGGATGAGATCTAAGAGACTAACACTAAGACTAAAATGGTGGAAGAACCGAGTTCGCCAGTATACAATAACATGCAACCAATTAGAAGGTCTAGTTGTGAATCTCGCACACTAGAGAGATGCTATGGTTTCCTTGTGGATGGCGAGAAGGAGGATTGTGTCCTAGATGAAGACACACCTCTATCTTTACAACGAGCACTGCAAAGTAAAGACTCTGCAGTCTGGCTTGGAGCAATGAAATCAAAATGGATTCCATGTATGAAAACATAGTATGGACTTTTTAGACGTACCTGAGGGGATAAAATCCATCGGTTGCAAATGGATTTAAAAAAAAGCTAAATGCATATGGAGAAGTAGAGACCGTCTATATGTTGAGCCTGAGGGTATTGAAGTCATTGGGAGTGAAGGCAAGGCTTGAACATTGTTAAAGTCCATTTATGGACTTAAACAAGCTTTAAGGAGTTGGAATATGTGCTTTGGTAAGGTAATTAAATAGTTTTGTTTTTACCAAAACACAGAGGAAGCATGCATATATAGAAAGGAACAGGACAAAGCCATCGTATTTTTAGTGTTGTATGTCGACGATCTATTATTGATTGGCAATGACACTTCATTATTGCAATCAATGAAAGCCTGACTTTCCAAGAACTTCTCAATGAAGGATTTGAAAGAAGCAGCCAATATGCTAGGTATAAAGATCTATAGAGATAGATATAAGAGGATGTTGGGATTGTTCCGATCTCTGTACATAGGTAACATACCGAAAAGGTTTAGTATGGAGAATTCCATGCGTGGAAACATTCCAACGCAATCTGGAATCATCTTTTTTTAGGAGGGAAGCTCCTCATACCGATGAAGAGAAAGAGCATATAAAGAGCATATCTTATACTTCAGACATATGATCCATAATGTACGCCATGCTATGTACTGGACGAGATGTGGCATATGCATTAGGGTGCATAAGCCAATACCATCATAATCCTAGAGAAAAACATTGGACGGCCTTAAAATGTATATTAAAGTATTTGAGAAATACTAAGGACTTATTCCTATTATACGGGAATGGAGACTTCCTTATGAAGGGGTATACAGCCTCTAGCTTTCAAAGTAATGTAGATGATAGTAAATCGGTGTTTAGTTATGTCTTTACAGTTAACAACCGAGCCGTTAGTTGGAAAAGTTTCAAACAAGAGATAGTAGCTGATTCGATGATGGAGGCCGAGTACGTCGCCCTCAACGAAGTAGTTAAAGAGGTAGTTTGGATGCATGAGTTTTTAGCGAGTTCGGAGTGATTCCCGATACAGAGAATCCTATGGCATTGTTCCATTATAACAATGTAGTGATACAGATCGCTAAGCAACCCAGAGCACACAAAAAGTCACAACATATTCTTCAGAAGTTTCATCTCATTAAAGAATTATTTAAGAAGAAAGAGGTCGTGATACAAAGGGTAGATACCAAGGACAATATAGCAGATCCATTCACTAAGGCTCTAGCTGGTTGGCTCTCGAGAAGCTGGTTGAAGGGATGAGACCGCGATTCCATAATTGGCCCTAAGTACAAGTGGGGGATTAGTTGAGCTATAGGTATGCCCTAGGGGCAATACTGTAATTTATTGTAAATTAACTAACTATGTAATCAATTCTCATTCATAATAAAGGTGTTTTTCTTTATGTTATATATTTATTATAATGTGTTATAAATAATTAAATATTTAATTAAAATATATTTAATCGTAAATCATACATGGTGTGTTTTTGATAGTAATTTGATTGTAATTACAAATAGTTATAATCATGAGCGTTGTATCACAATAAAATAAACACTTCATTTAAATATTCCTAGTCAAGATGCATCAAGACTGGATATCAATGCATCAGTTAAGACTAGAGTAAGCAATGCTCTCCTAATTAGTGTATTACTCATGACTATTGAAGGCACCATAGGGCTATGTACTGATAGTTATTGGATAAATATGGAATGACTCACTTGATAGTTTTCTATTGGCTAATATGACTAAGCTCAAACAGAAAATATCAATGTGGGTAATTTACAAAGTTCTTTCGATTTGAGAATACTGTTGATCTTGAACATGAAAGCTCCACTTTGATTATAATCAAATCATGGCACAGCATCCATCGATTGACTATAGTTCGGTCAAGTGGAAATATTGGAAGCATGCACTATTCAAGAGAGAATTCGTATCCTCAGTTATGTGGCGTTAGTATCACGGTCAACTCAAGGTCAAAATCTCTGGCCAAAGTAGTTCGGTTAATATTAATTGTTATTATGGAACCAAGGACTTTGTGTTTGGACTCTAGAGTTGAATATGGACACATTATAATTTTGACCAATATGGAATTTCATGAGTCCAAAGTGATATAGTTTTGACAAAGAGAATTGGTGTAAATAATAGTCACAATCAAGTAACGCTTAACAAAGTAAAATTGGATTTTACCGAAACCAAATAAGCGACAAATTTGGCTAAAATGTCACACTGCTTGCTAAGTGACATGTGAACGTTAATATTCAAATAGTTCGATATTAATCGCTGACCTAATTTACACCTAATGGGTCACACAACCGAAATGTTGAATACTACTTTGATCAAACAGTTTGATTAATTTGTAATTGGTATAAATTAATTAATATTTATGAAATATTAGTTATAAAATTTTATTTTGATTTGATGAATAAATATTATTAAATATATTTATAAATATATTTATCGATACGTGTTTAAATTGGATTTAAATGCAAAATATTTTGTTCAGGCTTTAAGTGGGTTTGAAGCCCCTATGGGGGTTGATTGGTTCGACCAAGATAAGGCCATGAAGGGTGCTACCATATGATGGCATTAAAGGGGTTTAATTTGGATGGTTAAGATAAAAGAGAAATGGTAAGAGATAAAGGAGGATCTAGATCCTAACTTGTCTCTAATCACTCCTTTATATAAGCATCTTACTCCCACATCTTTTGGAGGACTTTTGAAACCTCCTAATCCTCTACCTCTAGCCGAAAATTAAACCTTACTATCCCTTCATTTCCAAACACAAATCAAAGTAAAACAAATACTATTCAATAGCTAGTGGTTATCAGTTCAGAGGCTAGCACTCTACTAGATTAGAAACTAGTTCAAGGAGTTGATCTCATCGTTGCATGATGTAATTATAGGCATTATTAATATGGTAAGTTTTCAAATCTATTAATGAATATTAATGAGTAGATAATATTTATATCAGATATGTCGTTTTGTTAGTTATGTGATGATTCTATTATATCAATATACTGTCACAATCAGATTGGTTGAATGTTTATATATATATATATATAAATTGGCATATATCTACCTATAATATGCACGCTCAAAATAATTTTATTATTATTATTTTAATTAATTTAATATACATTATTTAATCATATATAAGCTTCATAATTTAAACACTATAACTTAGTCTATACAAAATGCGGTTTTATAGTTTTATACAAATAGCTTCATATTTAAAATATTTTTGACAAAAATAAAATAATTTTAATATATATATATATATATTATTTAAATATTAGTTAAATGAATTAATTATGTAAATTAATTATATCAACATATATATATATTACATTAAATATGTTTTATATTTTATAAAATTAAACTAGTACCTAATACACTTTCGGTAGGGAAAAAATTATTTATGTGTATAATTTAAATATTTAAATATCAGTTGAACTTAAAAATAGATTTTGAATTATAAAATTATATATTAAATATTCAAATAATAAAATATCACTTAGATTTTAACTGTAATTTCAAAATTCAAAATTATGTTTCAAAAAAATAATTTTTAATTAATTTTTACTAATTTTTCATGTGGAGATTAGTTTTAAAATATATATTTGAATTTTAAATAAAGACATTTCTATTTCATGCATATTATTGGGTAAATGTATATATTTAATATATATATACATTTTGTATATTTTAAAAGTACTAGTATACATATATACATATTATATTATATATGTATATATTTAATATGCATATGTTAAAAAAATTCTATATATATTGGTTTCGGCTTTGCAACAAATAAATAATTAAATTTAATATTATTTATAAATGTTTTAAAATATACTTATATAATTATATATATATTATTTTAAAATTCAATGTCTACATATTATATAAAATTATTTAAAATAATATATAGTTTATATATATATTTGTAATATTTTGTATACCAAAATTAAAGTATATGAACATACATTTGGATAATATATTTGTATATTATATGAGCTAACATGTTCCTTGTGGTGTAAATCCCAACACTTATACATGGGCATGTGATACCTTGCACGGATTGCTATGTTACACATGCACACACATTTATATGTGTGTATGATACACGTATATATATGATATAATATTAATTACATAAAATAAAATTATTTTATAAATTTAAATAAAATAATGGTTTTATTTAAAAGGAATTTAGAAATGTTTTACATAAATTAGACTGCATAGGCGCTATAAAGATCCAAAATGGTAAAAAAATAATTAAAATTCACTCATTACTTCCGCTATGGGCTGGTCCAGTTCCCACAAAGGCAGTGTGTGCCAAAACTTCAAGGTAGTGTTATAACAAAAATAAACAAACCAGCAACGTTAACGATAGCAGTTCAGGGGCTATTGATGCTCAGTAAGTACGCTTATTAGATTGTATTCAGGGTGGTTACATTCAACCTCTTATGAGAGTCGGGGTGGCTCCCATTGGTGGAATGATTGGCAATTTCATCAGGTGACATTGTTCGAGAAAAGATATATTAGTGATAGATAGTCCTAGGTAGGTGATCACTAAATAAGTTAATGATAACTTAATAACGAAAGCCTGAAATAAGAGGTATGTGATACTTGTTTGGATGCTGAATGAATGTATGGCATGGTTCATAACAGATTGATAAGTATAGGGTATACTTGATTAGAATTGATATATGGCATGGTTCATAACTAGATGGTAAGTGTAGGGTGCATTTCATAATTGTATATGCACATGCTTGCTTTTATATGATGTTATTTACGTATATGATATATCTTGATGATGGTGAAGTGAAGGGAAACCCCATTATGTGTTAGCGGAGTGGTCTCATTATGAATGACTAGGGTAAAGGTTTTACTCATACCAGGTGTTAACGAATAAATTCGTCAACACCTAAAAGTGAATAAAAGATGGATTAATCAAAGAGTAGCCTCTTCGAAGATGGTCGAAGTCGCCGAAGTCATAGGTTGAGATGTGCATGATTCAACGTAGGGCTGTCAATGAGTACCTGAAAAATCCGAAACCCGTCTGTATCCGTATCCGAAATATGAAAAATTATCCGATATCCGAAAAACGGATATGGATACGGATATGGCCATATCCGTATCCGATAATTATCCATTCGGTTTTTATCAAGATTATAGCTATTTTTTTTATGTATTTTAGTACATAAAATGATTGTCGTTTACTATTATATCCCGGTAAAAGAATTAATATGTATATAAAAAATCAATTTTTACCGCTTAAAAATATTTTTCTTAGTGTATTTATTATTTCTATATATTTAGTACAAAAACGAATATATGATAAATCAAAATTTTCTATTTATTTGTTTAGATTTATCAGTTGTAAACTGATCGAAGAATATCCGATATCCGTCCGCATCCGCGGATACGGATATCCGATATCCGAAAATGATTTCGGATACGGATACGGATATAGCACTATCCGTATCCGAAAGTATCCGTTTACAGGCCTAATTCAACGTCCATTGTAATTCTTTATTTAATCATCAAAATCGAAGTCATGTAAAATATAGTATAAGTTTGAAGTCAATATGCAAATTCAATATGTAATTCCAAATATGTTATGCAAGATCAAGATCGAAGTCAATTTGTGGCCAAAGTTGGATATGCAAGTCTCAAATTCAAATAAGGTTGATATGATATGCTTGTTTGAGTTCAAAATCAAGTCAAAGTACAAGTTATAATTCAAGGCAAATATGCTAGTCATAAATCATAGTCCATAGGCTATGCAATTGTTTGATTTACAATTCCTTATGTGTACAAGACTCAAGTACTACAATTGGCAAAATCCCAAATTGATTTAGGGTTTACAAAGTTGAATACATGTAAAAAGTGAGGAGAGAGAATTCCCGTTGTCTAAAGGAATGCTTCTTGTTAGGAGATATATAGTTGCTAAGGTGTTCGTTATTTATTATTATTATTACTATTATTATATTGGATCCAAGTAATTTCGTCCAATCATTCAGCCGTTCAGCAAAGTAATTCCATTCGGTTATTTGGTTGTTCAGTGGGCCTAATTAATTTACTGATACTTATTATATAGACCTTCCTTTGAAGGTTTCCCTATTTCTATATCTAGATCGAACCTATTAGATTCGATATATTTCTTGAGTGAAACTATTTTCATCCCTTTAGTAAAGATTCGCTCTTTGCTCAAATCATTTTGTTCGCACCTTTTTGGATTTCGGACATATCAATTCCTTTCCCCTTTGCCTCTTCTCGGACCTTGCCTCTACTTTGGGCTGTGGACATCTTCGTCCTTTTATATTTTTACCCTTTCTTAAGCTTTGCTTTTGATTTGAGTTGTGGATATCTTCGTCTAGGCCCTTCTTGGGCTTTCTTTCTGAACTTGAGTTGTGGACATCTTTGTCCATTTATTGGTTTGGGCCCCTTCCTGGGCTTTTTTTCTGACTTGAGTTGTGGCATCTTTGTCCATTATGTTTATGGTTTTGGACATCTTCGTCCTTTTACCTTTGGCCCCTTCTTGGGCCTTGCCTTTGATTCGGGTTGTGGACATCTTCAGCCTCTTTTGGTTTTGAAAGCGCTATGGGAATTAATTAGAGGCTTTGGTGGGTGCTGGACCTCCCTCCCTCTAGGAGGCGCTCCGGACTGGTCGAAGGGTTTTGTCCCTCCGTCTAGAAGGTGCTCCATAGTGGACATCAAAGGCTTTTTGGTGCTCCGGAGTGGACATCGGAGGCTTTGAAGAAGTTTTTCTTTTGAAAATTTGTTTGTGAACTTGAATTATGGCCAATTGAAATATTTGTGAAAACCCTATTGAGCATCAACTTTTCTGTCATGAACTTCTTTTTAGAAGAAATAATTTTCTATAAAAGGACCTCTTTAACAAATTGAGGAATTATTTTACGAAAAGATTTTGGATACTTGAACTCTTTGATAATAGGTTTTTAAATCATTCTCATAATAGAAACATGAATCTCAAATAAGAGACTGAGCGGTCATGATTCATGAATCAATAGTCCTTTAATAGAGAATAGACTCTTCTGATTAGAGTTTTTGCTTATGAATCTTGGTAGTTCTAAAAACATTTCTTGGGAAAATGCGTATAGGTCTTTCTTTACTAATAATTTCAAAAAGCTTCGAAAACATTTTTGTCAGGCCATGCTCAACAAAATTCTTTGTGTGCATTTACAAATGCTAAATAATATCTTTGAAGATTGTATAAATCTTTCTTGAAATATTTGTTTTCCCTACTTGGTAGGGTAACTAAAATAATCCTTCTTGATTTTTTAAAGTGATTTTTCTTGAAGACATGTTTAGAAAACCCTTTTCTGGAAATAAAATGGTATGTTGAAAATAAGGTTGGTGTATTTACTTCCACCTTTATATATATAATTGTACCTCCTTAGGTTTTTCTTAGCAAAAAGGAATGTCTTGTTTGTGAGTCTGAAAAGTCATGATTCATAAACTAATAGAATTTTACGAACAAGAGCATGCTTTTCCTAAGAACCCCTTGTTTTAGGAAGATTTTGGATATTTACCTTTTCCTTAGAAACTAGCCTATGATGAAAGATTGATGGTAATGCATTGATTCAAGCTCTAAGATAGAGATCCACTTCACTCTGGATGTTTGATCTATTTTTCATTTATAGGAGATAAGAGATTGGTTACGTTTTGATAAGGAAATTCAGGTCCTTCTGTGTGAAGTAGATTGGTTTTGTTTTAACCTGTAAAGACACTCGAATTTCATGTTAATACATGATTAATTTCAAGTACAAATCAAATTAAAAAATTTATGAGTAAAGATAATCTATGGTGGGCATCTACCCCAAAACTTCATGGTTTGACTAGAATCTGAATTTGGAGTTGCAAAGTTGCTTTTCTTCTTAGGTTTTAGGTGCTTGAATTACTCTCTTTTAAGCAAGAAATCTTCTAAGTTTCCTTAGTGAATTCTTTTAGGAACCCTAACTTGACCATATTTTGAATTATTCTTTCCAATATGTGACATTTGTCAGTTTTATACCTGTTTACTTTATGATAATCGCAATAATCTTTTCCTTTATTCGGTTTAAGATGGCTTGATATTTTATAGGAGGTGGTGAAATTTTCATCATCTTTTTTCATGGTGGAAACACGGGAAAGTGGTTTGTTTAAAGCTACATAGTTAGATTCAGAAATCTCTCTCCGACTCCTTCTTCTACTCTTATTCCCTTTTGACCTTTTACTATGATGTTCGGAGTCGAACCTTCCCCTTTTTTCATTTTGTTGAGATTTCTTCGTGGCATGGTTCATCTCGTCCATTTGAATAAATTTTTCGACCTGGAAATAGATGTGCCATAGATCCTTACATCCATGAATATAAAGTCCTTCCAAAAAAGGAGTTTGCTCGATTAACCCTGAACGAACTGCCATCAGCTTCTCTCCATCGGCCACTTTTGCTTTTAGTGCTTCTATATTAAATTTCTTCAAGTATTCACCAAGAAATTCTCCCAGCCTTTGCTTAATATTGGCTAACATACTGGAATCCATGGCTGGGTCTTTCTATATGTAAAACTATGTCAGAAATTCATAGGAAAATTGCTCCCAAAAATAAATGGCCTTTCCTTGGTAATTATTATACCATTTGATAGCTTCTCCATGAAAAGTTACTAGAAAGAGCTTGCAACGAATTGCACATGAAGCTTTATACAAATCCTTCGGTTTTCAAAAGATACAAGGTGATCATCTGGATCAGTAGGTCCATCACATTAGTAGGGGAATATCGGTGGAACTCTAATAGCCATTATTTTTTCTTAAAAGGAGTTTTTCGAAAGTTACTATTTTCCTCTAGGTCAAGGATCCTTCCCTCCTTAAGCACACCCTTCGTTATTTGGTTGAGAATGTCCTTTTTGTTGGTTTCATCATCACAATAATTTCTTTCATAGGGCCTATGCTCTTTACATGAGATTGGGCTATCTAATTGTTCAAGTGACCTTCCTTCTTGGCCTCCTTAATTCTCATTTTGTTGACTCATCTTAGCTTTACTACTTTCTTTTGCTGGTGACTTTGGCATATGTGCTTCATCTTGGTTTTTGCTTCGAGATTCCATTCATTTCCTTCTTCCATAAGCTTTACCGCATTGGAAGATCTTTGAGATGGGGATTGCTCGAGGAGTTCTCGCATAATTATTAATTGTCGTGTTAAATCTTGAATTTTGGTCTCATTGCTTGCAAGTCTTGTTAAAGTTGAAGGTCTGCCAATCTCCATATTCTCTAAATTGAAGTTCAGGATGTTATTATTTTCTCTGGCTCTCACCATATTCTCTAAAATAAAAGAATTTCATGCAATCAGTTTATGGAGAACGTTACAAAATATTGGAGGTTCGGGCCCTCCTTATAGCGTCAAAATGTTAAAGATTAAATTTTTGTAAAAGACGGGTTAATCAAAGAGAAGCCTCTTCGAAGCTAGTCAAAGTCATAGGTTGATGCATGCATGGTCCCAAGTTCGTAAATCATTCTTGTATTGAAGTCTTTGCTACTTCGAATGTCATGAATAGTATGAATCAATATACTATGGGCAAATTAATGTCCAAGTCGATCTATGCGAGAAGATTCAAGTCAATATGCACAGCTACGTTCAAGTCTAAGTTTGAATTCAATCAAGTATGCAAGTCAGAAATTCAAATCATGTCAATAGGCTATGCAATAGTTGATATTCAAATTCTTATATGTACAAGGTCTAAGTATTACAATCACCAAAGATCCCCAATCCAATTTAGGGTTTACAAAGTAAAAAATGTATGAGGTTGGAGAGAACGAGAATCATCCCCTAGAATGGCACCCCTAGTATCATATTTATAGTGGAGGAGCGGCAGGGTCTTCGACATGGATAAGCTCCGGCAATGGAGTCGGCAGGGACTTCGACGACTTTGATGTTGCTATGTGTTAGGTCTTCGCTTTGCTTTTTTAGTGGAAGCATTGCGACAATACCATTCCTTGGCATTAATGGCCTTCTTCATGACGGACGTTGTCCTTTAAGAGCGGTAATGACTTTAGCAATGATAATCTTAAAGCAACATTAAGGTCTTCGTGGATATTGGTAGTGTCCAACATCAATACCGCTTCGCATAGATACGCGACGTCCTCTAATGCTGATAAAAATCATTGACAAAGCACTGTGTTGAGCATTAATGAAGAGCAGCATAATTTTGTATTCCTTTAACATCTTCAATGAGCAATACCTTCGAAGTGCTTATGAAGTTCTACACCACTTGAACGTATTGTTGATTGCCTTCAGGGCTATAATCGATAATCCTGCCTTGGTCATGGTAAGTAAGCAACGACACCACTAGTACATTGATGGAAGAATGTCTTTGAGAGTGATGACGACGTGTTCGAATTGAGGTTCCTTGTCATGAAGGGCGGTGTTAATAGGGCCTAGCATTAGTGAGTTGCGTTATGGACCACTGGTACATTTATTGGGAGAGTTGAATGTATAATTTAGTTGTATTTATTTCCATGTAAATTTCCATAGGCTTCCTAACTGTATAAAAAGTGCATCATTGGAATAATAAGGAATATACCTAAATGAAAGAGATGTGTATAGTATAGATGTCCTTCTCCATAGTCTGCATAGTCTATTTCAATAGAAATGAAAAGGGATAATTCCTTATAATTTCAAATTGAACAAAAGTTCCACTTCTAGGTAGTTTATGGAAAGTTATAACAGTAATAATCTTTTGTTTGGGGAAGGACAGCTCAAATATATTAAAATGTGGAAATAAACATTCTTTGTAGAATTTACACATAAGGGTATATTTCAAGATTTCTAAACGTAGAAATTAAAGAGTTAAAAATAGAAATGTATATACGTATAACTCGTCTACTAATTAAATATATACACGCACATTCATAAGGTGAATGATAAAGTGTAATAAATAAGTATACATCGGCACTCGTATTAGTTACAATTAGGACGTTTAGTATTAATAACCTAATATATTAAGGGCTAGGAGGTTGCAATGGAAAAAGAGGTAATAACTCCAACATCTATTAGTAATGATTTTAATATTAATGGGCAATAAATGCATAGTTAATAGTGAGTTATAGAAAACAAATGATGACATTAATGTATTTAATGGGATTAATTACTGGATTTAACATGACATTTATAGAGAAAACTGAATAGGCATAATAAGTTAGATTTGAAACGAATTAATAAATATCATTTTGTCCAATTTGTATAATGATGATCATTTATAAAGGATAATTAAATTGGAAATGAAGAATAAATGACATTTAGGAAATAAAGAATAAGCGCATAGGATAAGAATAAGTTCATAGCAAGTAAATAAATAAATACTATTAAATGAACTTAAGAGGCGTAATATTTTCCATAGTGGAAATTACATGGCCTCGATAATACATTATGACGGACGTGATTTAAGGGGCCTAGCTCAATATTTAGGTTAATTATAAATGGCTTGGTTTAGTATGGGTTAGTATGCGAGGTCAATACAGTTACACAATAGAAGTCCGCCCTTCACCTAGAGGCTACCGGTAGTTGTGCATACGTAGAGTTACAATATTTAGGTTAATTATAAATGGCTTGATATTGTATGGGTTTGTATGTGAGGTCAGTAAAATTACACAGTAGGAGTCTGCCCTTCACCTAGAGGCTACCGGTAGTTGTGTATACGTACTATTGATGTGGGACATCTCCAACTGTAGGACACATTGGGGAAATACATGTTCGTGTATAGGTTTGGGGAAATATACCAAGGGTTCGCCTTGGATATGAAGTATTAAATGGCTCAGTACCTTTATGGATGTCAAGGGGTTTACTTAGGGATTGAGGTATTAAACGACCATTGGTCTACCTCCACCCTATTTAAGAAGTCTTAAATAACCCGCGACAGTGCCTAATTGGAAAATGGGGTCTACTTCATTTCTAAACAAGAGGTATTAAGTAACTGGAGTAGGAATTTTCATTGACTTATATTAAGTAAGTTTAAATTGGATTTCAGCTGTGGGGGTCAGCGGGCTATGTCAGTGTTGTTGATAGACTGGTATTTAGAAGTAGGGCTGATATATAGGCTTTTACTATGAGCAGTCCGGAGCGATTGTTTGCAAAAACTTTGATTAAGATCTGACGGATTTCGCTTCCTACTAGTATAGAATCTGCATGGGATATGCAAGGACCTCAAAGTTTAATAAATTTTTTGTTGTCGGAGGTGCTTTAGCTAACCCCTAGATAAGTCTTTGAGATGTGTTAGTAATGTGGCTAATTAAGCTATAAAGTCGTATCTAGGAGTCGTCGACCTTCGTAGGTAGGGTCGGATGACTATCGATTACATTACGGAGGGCCCGCTTCAGAGTTGAAGTATTAAATGGTCGTTGGTTCTGCCTCCTCCCTACTTAAGAAGTATTAAGTGGCCGAGGTTTCCTTTTGGGCAGTATAACTCTAACACACACACACACATATATAGTTATACCTCAGAGAAAGGTTGGATATATCGTATGCGCAAATGGAATTTAATGGATAATCCCAAGAATATTAGACATAACACTTATATAGAAATCAATCGGCATAAACCATTGTTATGGATAAAGTATGTAATTTACTAGTCACCAAAATGTTGTTCTGACCCACTCCTTATTACAACCTACATGATAGATTTAGAGGGACAAGCTACTGGTGCAAGGCAGGAACGGTAGATGGAGTGGTCTTCTTTTTCATGCTCGGCACTGACAAGACAACTAGATATCTAAGGAATAATATTAATTCCAAAGTAGTAGCCTTAGTTGGTATATATGTTTTATTATATTCTACTTTTTCATTATGAATTCGCTCTTTGATATAATTATATTTATTACAGGTTGACTAACACCAACGATTCGTACCATAATGGACTTGGGTTTCGATTTAGTTAAAATTCTAATCCATTAAGGTGTGGGTTGTTACAGATGGCCTACACACGATGATTATGTTCCAACATTCAAAAGATATGGGATAACTAGTATACGATAACTAAAGTTAAATCATGACAGCTTGGGGAGCTATATTTTATAAAGTGAAATAAGAAAATTCTTAGGGCACTTTTTAAAGACAGATTTCAAGTGTTATTGAACTATTTCATAGGGATGAAATTAAAGAAGAATTTGATAAGTTAAAATTGTGTTAACTTATTTTTGAAATGAAGTAAAGCTTAAAGAATCTAGTAAATGATATGGTATCATTTAAATGAAAGATAAAGATGTTTTATCTAAAGGAAGTGTAGGGTGCACTGTAAATAAATGAACGAAATGGGTTGAACTATGATTGTAAAGATATACCAGTTCGTGGGGTTATTAGATGGTAGGGTGCGTTGACTATTAGTCTAAAGTCCAATGGTATATGGCCGAGTGGAACGATAGGGTTCAAGCCTAAAATATTTATAAACTCTACTCGGGAGTTAAGGTAGGGTGCTAAGACATCATCGTGGTGTTGTAACTAAAATTAAAAAATCGACAATGTGAACAAGAGCGGTTCAGGGGCTAAGAGGGGATATTGATGCTTAGTAAGGATGCTTACTAAAATGTATTCAGGGTACTCACATTCAACCTCTTAGGAGAGTCAGGATGGCTCTAGTCAGGGCGGCTCCCATTAGCGGAATGAGTGGCCATTTTATCAGGCGATGTTGTTTGAGAAAAGATGAATTAGTGACAAATAGGCCTAAGGAGGTGATCACTAAATAAGTTAATGATAACTTAATGACGAAAGCCTAAAACAAGAGGTTAGGTGATATTTGTTTGGATGATGAATGAATGAGTTCATAGCGGATTTATAACTATAGGGTATACTTGATTAGAATTGATATATGACATGGCTCATAATTAGATGGTAGGTATAGGGTACATTTCTTGATTGTATATGTACATAGTTGCTTTTATGTGATTTTATTTTCATATATGATGTATCTTAATGATGATGAAGTGAGCAAAAAACCGATTCTGCATTAGCACCATGTCTCACTATGAATGACTAGGATAAAGATTTTACTCATGTCATGTTTTATGTCCGACCCGTGTTTTTATTATATCTCATAAACTCATGGGTACTCATTCGAGTATGCTGGATTTTATGGATCAAACAAGTAGCTTTTAAAGGACGAATAAAGACTTCGAAGATGAAGTAGGAGGCTTGTTTATAATAAAAAGTATTTTTTTTAAATTTTGTTATGTAAAACTAGGATTCATTACAGGTTATGTGTTATGTTGGCATCCTTATATCGGACACAACACTACTCCATCTTTGTTTTATTTATATTTACACATGCATGGGCAATGATTTTGGGTTAAAATGATGCAATAGATTATGTAATTCAAATTATTGTAATGAAAAAGTTATTTAGCTGCTCTATTTACTTATGTTGTGCATAATAATACCGAACTCACTTTATCGTTGGAAAATGATTCTGGTAACGACTGCAGCATCATCTACGTCTATTTTCGGGTCTCGGAGTGAGGGTTATTATAGATACTGCCGTCAGGCTTGGTCAAAGCACCCACCTAAGGGAGATGGACGAGAAGCTTCGGGTTTGTCATAAGTATTGGCCAAAGCAATCATCCAAAGAGTGATGGTCAATTAAGCCTTTGATTCCACCTAGGACCTGGTTAAAGCACCTATCTAAGGAAGATGGACGAGAAGCCTGTGGTCCTGGCGTAAGGTATGGCCGAAGCAACCATCCAAAAAGTGATGATCAATGAAGTTTTTGATCCCACTGCCGGGATTGGTCAACGCACCTACCAGAGGGAGATGGATGAGAAGCCTTTGATCCCGCCATAAGGTCTGATCGAAGCAACCATCCAAAAAGCGATGGTTAATTAAGCCTTTGGTCCCGCCATTGGGCTTGGCTAAAGCATCCATCCATGGTAGGCAATCAACAAAACATTAAATGGTGGGTAAAGTCTTTGTAGTCAATCATCCAAATCCTTAATGGGCAAAATAAAGGGTATTTCATCAAAATCACAAGAAATTCCCACTTTGTGATAACAATGATTAGCTTTAATAAATTATTTCCAAAAGATTTCCTTATTTTTCAAACCTTTTTTCATACTTGGATGAGTATGTAACCACCCTTTACATCAAGAGATTCATAAGTAAAATTATAAAATGTCCCCGAACAAAGCTATAAAAGTTTTCACTAAAAAGAATGTCTTCAATATAGTGAATATTGTTAAACAAAAATTTCAAAACTTTCCCTTCTCTAAAAGATTTTTTCGATAAAGTAACTTATCGAAAAATTGAGGGGCATACGCAATTAGTAATGACAAATACGACAATAAGGAACGATAGAAGTTTACTTAAGCTAAAGCATAAGAAAACTTCTTATAGGAGGTCAAGCGTGATAGTGTTAGGGTATGCCCTAGGGGAAATTATGTAATTTTTACACATATCTAACTCGATAATCAATCTTGTTCGAAACAAAAGGTGTTTCTTTCTATTATATACTTGATAAAATGTGTTATGTTAATTAATTAATTAAATTAAAAGTTTATTTAATAGAAAATCCACAAATGATATGTTTTGTGATAGTAGTTACAATGTGTTGTAATCATGACTAATTTACCACACTAAAACAAACATATCATTTTAAATTTTCTTATTTAAGATGTTTCGAGACTGAATATTGATATATCTAATGAGACTAAAGTACATAACGCTCTCCAAATGTTGGGCAGTGTATTACTCATGTATGTTGGGGGCCATGAGTACTATGAATGATATTGTAATTTTGACCATTACCAGATTCCATAAGTCCAATTATATATTTATTTATTTATATCTAGTTATATATATTTACATGTATTATATAAATCAATTTAAAATAAAATAAAATATTATTTTATTAAATTATTCATGGCTTTCATGTTATATTATGAATACATATATATTCATATATGCTAAAATTATTTTATAAACTAATATTTAATTAATTTAGTGATTTGATAAGTTTTATATATAACTACATACATATATTTCAATATAAATTTTATAAATGTTTAATTTTATAATTGTTTACAAATGTGTGTGTATATATTTATATTTATATTTTATATTTACTTATATATTATTATGATGCAAATACACACACACACACGTATTTAGATAGCAAATCAAATACAATAGGGGCTAACATACCTATTGCGGTGTAAATCCCGACATCTATACATGACATGTCAAACCATGTACACAATGCTCTGTTGCACGTGCACGTACACACATATATGTATATGATACACATACATATATAATCAAATTATATATAAAATCAAACCTTGTTTATAAATTCAAATAAATATTGATTCTATTTAACAAAAAATTTAGAAAATTTCTAAATGAATTAGACTACATAGACCCATTAAAGTTCCAACGATGGTATTAGAGTCCAATAGCCTATACGGTCTAATTAGTCAT
Organism: Allium fistulosum; assembly: GCA_030737815.1. Lineage (NCBI taxonomy): Eukaryota > Viridiplantae > Streptophyta > Magnoliopsida > Asparagales > Amaryllidaceae > Allium > Allium fistulosum. The sequence continues at coordinate 77,751,115 of CM060906.1, forward strand.
ATTAGGGCTAACTAGTTAAGCTTACAACCCAATTAGTAGGGTGTCTAAGAAAGGTAGTGTCTAAACTGGATTGTTGGGTAATCAAGTACCCTATTCTGCTTGGCTACTGTCCTGGCCTGAATAGTTATGTGAGCCCAAAGGTTGCCCCTAATAGAAAAGGCCCATTTAAATTAAGCCTTGGGATAATTTCAAATTTGTTTTGAAATTAAAATAAAAGCTTTAAATTTAAAATAAGAAAAACATTAAAAACATTATAATATATATTTTTGTAACGAACCGCCTTTTCGACCATCGAAAGTCGTCACCGAATACATCCACGATATTCAAATGCCGAACATCCAATCACCGAAAAGGCTGACTTTTAGGGTAAAACAAAAAAAAGAATAGAGAACGGGGAACGAGGAAATTAGAATCTCACAGTGGAATCGACAACATATAATATAACAAAATAGTAAGAACTGTCACTCCAAAATACAGAGTATAACAGAGTTAAAAATAAACCTTACCAGCTGGACAGTTATAAAATTTTGACCTTACAATTGCTGATAGGTATACAATATAATACATCAGAAAATAAACACTACGATAGGTGAACATCCAGCTCTTCTCCAATAACCACCAATCACCAAAGCCAACCTGGGAAAAACTCGGTCTGACCTGAGCATTATCATAAAATAACACCCGGGTCAGTATGGAAAACCAGCATGAGAAAACCAAGTAATATGAACATATAAAAATTCTATAAGATCACGCTACTAAAGTGGAACGGGTTTTTACCTTACAAAAATAACATCCATAGATGAAGAAATGAGAAACAAATCAGACAAACAATCCAATCATCAAAGAATGGAAATAAATAACACAAAACAATCCAAATAAAGGGTGAGTACTAGAAAGAACAAATCCCATGCTGAACGATTGGGAATAAATAATACCAAATTCCAGAGTTGAAAGAATGGACAAAGATAATTAAACATAGAGAAGAGCACAAAGCAGTTCTCAATGCAATTAAAAAAAATTCAAAGATTTGAATTAACAATAATGGAAAAGAGAAGTTTTTCCAACAATGAATAGGAGGGTGCTCCCCCCTTACCGAAAGTATACCTCTAGAAATATATTTGAGAACTCCGATGGCTCTTGGACACGTCCAAGCAGGACCCCGCCAACTGTTATCGAGTATTCGAGTATTTAACATCTCAATGCGCAATAACCGAATTCAATTTAGAGTGGATGTGAAAATACGCTAATGGGACAAACCCCACATAGCTTGGATTCCACTCACTCTTTGGGTTTAGTCATTTATGACAAAGGATAACAAGGCTTAAATGAGCAACACATCATCTTAGAGTGACGAAAAATAAAGAAGAAAGCAGAGTCAAAGTCGAAAGTCGATGAATCAACTATCGAGAATGATAAAATAGTTGTTCACACTTGCACTTGATTTTCACATCACAATACTTTTAAAGACACTTTAAAAACGCTCTTTGAAATATTCTTTTTAAAGTTCAGATTATATTTTCTAAGTGTATTAAAATCAAGGTCAAAGCAAACGGCAAAACATTTTTTATTATAAACCCAAACAATTTTACACTTAGCTTTATTTGAAATAATTCTTTATAAAAGATTTTTTGATTTATAAACTATTATTTATAAATTTTAAAACAATGTTTATTATCCCAAAAGATAATAAATAAATTAAATTACTTTTATAAATTTAATTCAAAGGTTAATCATCCCGAAGGATAATCTATATAACATTTTTATAACTTTAATTATCCCGAAAGATAATTAATCACATTTATACTCTTTTATAATTTAAAAAAAACAATATTAATTACCCCGAAAGATAATTAATCAAGTTCATAATCTCTTTTAATAAATCAATCAATTATCTTTATTTAAAAAGTTAGTTATTTCTAAAAGACTTTTATTAAATCAGTAAATTAACTTTAAAACCTTTATTAATCAACTTTGAAACACTAAATCAGTTAATTAACTTTAAAACACTTTCATTACATTAGTTAATTTACTTTAAACTCTTTTATTAATTAATTAACTTTTAAAATACCATTAATTAAAAATATTAACTGAATTCAAATATCATTAATTAAAATGGTAAATTAGATTCAAACAGTTAATTAAAACGATTTAACAAAATTTAGAACATCCTTAATTAAAATAATTAATTAAACTCAAACATCATTATTTAAAACGATTAATTATTTTTAAAAACCATTAATTAAAATGATTTGTATTCACTGCAAATGTTTTGGTCATGAAGAAATAACTTGTGTTGATAAAATACAATGCATGCGGTTTGGTACAATATGCAATGGACAACATGACGTTGAGCATTCGGTTTCTCATATACATACAAAGGCTGTTGATCCAAGCAAAAAGATTATTGTTGATGATTACACTCATAAGGATAATGCAGTTGATTGGAAAAAATTTAGACAAAAGCAGTGGATTAAAAAGAAAAGACTCCCACATCAACCACAAATGAAAGACCAGACTGCTTTGAATACAACTAATGAGGTTGTACATGCACATGTTGATGCACAAGACACAGCTGATATCACCTCTCCGCTCAATAACTCTTCTAAACAACATGCACCCTCTCTACTATTAAATCCACAACCCCAGTTGAACCAAACTTCTGATTTACATCATTCACCCAATAATTTCAATACCCTAACCTCTGCGATAATGCATAATACACAATATGTTTCCTTATCAAACAACTTTAATATTCTTGCTATACAAGATACTGAGCCATGCAATGCAAACGATGATACAACCACCACCCTTCATCATTTGGCAACCAATTCTGACACCACAGCTACTACCTCACATACATCCCCAATGCTTAATCAGCTACCGATCAACATACATCCACAACCCATAGATCTGCTTCCAAATGTTTCACACAAGCTCCCCTATTCTCACATTAAGCTACCCCATCTACTACCACTAATCTTATTGAGCACAATATCATTCCTGATGATTTTTTCGACGTCCAAAACACTGGTCTTCAACTCCTCTTCCAACAAGCTACTCCAACTCCATCCACCACCCACCACAATCAGAACCACCAACCGACCAGCTCCATTACCACCACTGCATCTCCTTCCCCTCATAATATCACAAACAGGAAAATGAAAAACAAGAAAAATATCAAAAAAGGAAAAGGAAAGGAACAAATAGACTATGATAGTGGAAAGGATTACACTATTAATGACACACTACTTCAGAATTTACATACTGAAGAGGATGAAGAACATACAAACCATACAGATAAGAATGTAATGAGATCGTTAAGTTGTTCCTAACACACACGATCAATCCAAGATATCAGAGCTTTAAGTTAATAGCCGTTGATCAAGATCAATGGACCAGATTCATCAAAGATACATCACATGGATTACAAAGCCAGTTCTGGGCCTTTGTCTTTAGCCCATTTCATTTTGTATAAATACATTGTATTGTACTGCTATCTTTATTATTCAAGCATTATCAATAAATCAGAAATATTATCTTCTCTGCTATTCATTCTTTTCAATATTACAACTTTTACAATCTCTTTCTTGGTATCGGAGCCTACACTGCCTAACGGCAATCTTTCAAAAAAAAAAGAGAGAAGAAGAAGGAGAGAAACTCATCAGAATCTTTCATCATCACCTGAGTTTCTGATTCTCATCTGAAGTGAAGTACCTTGCCAGCACTGTGTCTGGCTGCATCAACACATTCAGATCGAATCGTTATGAAAAGAAACAAGCAAGAAATCAATATACCCTAATCAAGAATCTCATCAAACCATCCATAGCACCAAAAGAAATTGCCATCCAACAGAGATCATCAGTTTATCATCATCTGATCAACAGAGATCATCAGATTTTCATCACCTGATCCTGTGGTTGCAACATACCTGGTTCAATCATCCTATTTCTCTGAAATTGAGATCTTGATCGAGATATAGACTGTTTCTTGCCATTTCTTTATCTTTTGTTTACCCATTCCACCATTAATCTTCATTAATCTTCTTGATTTCATTTTTCATCATGAGTAACGAATCCAACACTGCTTCATCAGAGGACACAAACAATCCTCAGCAAAATACAACTGTTGTTGAAAATCTCATTAAGACCATCATCAGCCCACAGAGCCAACTGGTAACTGTCCATCTAGACGAGGATAACTATCTACTATGGAGGCTTCAGGTTGAGACTGCAATTCAAGGCTACGGACTTGAAGGCTACATTCTTGGCACCATTGCAATCCCACCAAAATTCATCACTGTCCAGGAAAACAAAGTGGTCAGTAATGAAGAATACACAAAATATCATAGGCAAGACAGACTGATCTGTTCTTGGTTAATGTCATCGATAAACACCAAGTTACTGTCTCATGTAATAGGATGCAAGACTGCAAATGAATTATGGACAACAGTTGAAAAGGTGTTTAATACACAGTCTGCAGCTAAAGTTATGTATCACAAAAGACAACTCCAAAACACCAAGAAGGACAACTGCACCATGAGAGAATATCTGTCAAAGATCAAAAATATATGTGATCTTCTTGAAGCTGCAGATCATAAAGTATCTGACTCAGAACAAATTCTGACCATACTCAATGGTTTAAGTGATGAGTATGAATCAGTGGTAGCTGTGATTGCTTCTCAAAAGGTTCTGCCATCTATAGATGATGTACACTCAATCTTGCTAGCACATGAAGCAAGAATTGACAACAAAAGACCACAAGAATCAGATCTCTCTGTCAATTATGCAACCAATCAGAGAAATAAAAGTCAAAGCAGCAACAAAATTGAACAGGGGAGTCAAAGAGGTGGTTACACTAATAGATCAAGAGGAAGAGGAAGATGGCACAACACCAACAATAGGCCAAAATGCCAAATCTGTGAGAAGATAGGACACACAGCAGTAAAATGCTATTTCAGATACTCAAATCAAAACAACAACATGCAGAGAAGCAGTAGCCACAATGTCAATATGGCACAAACCAGTGACAGTCAAAGTGATAACAGCAACAAGAATCAAAGCTCAAATGATATTGCCAAAGCAGAACACATTCAGGATGAATCATGGTATCCAGACTCTGGTGCTACTAATCACATCACAAACAACCTGGACAATCTAAATCTTGGATGCAAAGAATATAGAGGTAATCAAACCATTTGCATGGGGAATGGTAAGTGTGTTAAAATCTCTCATACTGGTAGCACTTATATTAGAGGTAAAAGACAATTATTTCTACATAATTTACTAAGAGTCCCAGTTATCAAAAAGAACCTCATAAGTGTATCCCAATTTGCTCTAGATAATAATGTGTATTTTGAATTTTATCCCAAACACTGTTTAGTTAGAGACATACTGACTAAGGAAATTATGCTGCAGGGTGAAACTGAAAAAGGACTTTACAAATTTACATCCATCAACTGCAGCAGTGTTACAAAGGGACTTAATCACTGTAACTTGAGTTCAAAGGAAAGCAGTAGGGATATATTTGACCTATGGCATTATAAACTTGGACATCCAAGTAGTAAAGTTGTAAAGCAAGTTCTTGTTGAAAATAAAATAAAATTTGATGATATATCTCTACCCTACATATGTACTTACTGTCAAATGGGAAAAAGCCATAAGTTGCCCTTTAATCAGTCATCAACTGAATATAATAAACCACTAGAGTTAGTTGCTACTGATTTATGGGGTCCTGCACCCATATGCTCAGATTTTGGATTTAAGTACTATATATCATTTGTAGATGCATATTCAAGGTACACTTGGATATATTTTCTAAAAACAAAATCTGAGGCATATAATGCAGTCATATACTTTATAACTATGGCTGAGAAACAAACCAATTCTCAAGTCAAAATCATTCAGTCTGATGGTGGAACTGAGTATAAATCTCTTAGCAGTTATTTTCAAAAAAGAGGAATTATACACAGAACCACGTGTCCTTACACTTCTGAACAAAACGGTCTAGTGGAAAGAAAACACAGACACATTGTTGAATCTGGCCTTACACTATTGGCTCATGCTTCAATGCCACTGAAATTTTGGCCTGAAGCATTCAATACAGCTGTTTACTTGATAAACAGAATGCCAACAAAGGTTCTTAAGGAAATAAGTCCTCTAGAGAAATTATATAAGTATAAACCAGACTACTTTAGCTTAAGAACCTTTGGATGTCTCTGTTTTCCTTACACGAGACCATACAATACAAACAAAATGAACTTTAGATCTAGACCATGTACCTTTCTGGGTTACTCCACAAACCAGAAAGGATACAAGTGTCTCGATGAGAGTGGAAAAATCCTTATAAGCAGACATGTTGTGTTTAACGAACATGTGTTTCCTTTTAGCAACTTAGAAATGAAAACAACAAGCAAAGTATACAATCCAAAGGCATCCATACCTGACTTACCAGTCTACACTGAACTTGAGCATCATACAAGGGCAAAGGAGGCTACTGAGAGTCCAGATACTCAATCCAGAGAATCAGAACAAAACTTGGATTGGACTGATAATCTCAGTCATGCCAGTCCTTCATCTGCAAAAACAACAGAAGACAGAGAGCAGAATCAAGAAAACAATCATAATGAAAGCTCTCAAAGACTACCAGACAATTCTAAAATCAGAAACATACCTCAGAATGATGCTCAAATTCAATCCACCCATCCAATGATTACAAGGGGCAAGAGTGGAATATTCAAGCCAAAAGCTTACACCGTAAGCTCGAGTGAATGTGAACCTGAAACATACACTCAAGCTGTCAAGGACAAAAATTGGAGGAATGCAATGAATGAAGAATACAATGCCCTTATTAAGAACAGTACATGGGATCTCGTATATCCACCAGACAACAAAAACATTGTTGGGTGCAAGTGGACATACAAAATCAAGAGAAACCCAGATGGAACTATAAACAAATACAAGGCAAGACTAGTTGCAAAGGGCTACACTCAGCAATATGGGTTTGACTTCAACGAAACTTTTTCCCCAGTAGTAAAACCATCTACTATCAGACTAATTCTCACTATTGCTTTACACAAGAAATGGGATATAAGACAGCTGGATGTCAACAATGCATTCCTCAATGGTATCCTACAAGAAGAAATCTATATGGAACAACCACAGGGGTTCATCAAAAATGAAAACTATGTGTGCAAACTTAACAAGGCCATTTATGGTCTTAAACAAGCTCCAAGAGTCTGGTTTGATAGACTGAAAATATCATTAACAAAACAAGGATATCAGTCTACCAAATCAGATAACTCTCTATTCACCAAAGTCAATGATGTATCAACTGTATACATACTAATATATGTTGATGATTTAATTATTACAGGTAATGACAGAGAGGAGATCAAACACATCATCAATTATCTAGATGAGCAATTCTCAGTAAAAGATCTTGGGGATATCAACTACTTCTTAGGTATAGAGGTCAAGAGAAAAGCAAATTCAGAAATAATCTTATGTCAGAGGAAGTACATTCAAGAAATTCTAGACAGAGCTAAAATGAGTGATGCTAAGGCACAACCGACTCCCATGATAAGCAGCCAACATTACTCTAAAAACAGGGGGGAAGCTATACTTAATATTAAACAGTACAGAAGTGTTGTAGGGGCATTACAATATGCAACTATAACACGACCTGATATTGCTTACAGTGTTAACAAGGTGTCTCAATTTTTACAGAATCCGCTTGACGAGCACTGGAAAGCTGTAAAGAGAATTCTCAGATACTTAAAGGGGACAATGAATCATGGTTTATGTTTCAAAGCATGCAACAATCTAAATATAGTAGGATACTCCGATGCTGACTGGGCATCAGATCCAGATGATCGAAAATCAGTCACAGGTTATTGTATATACATCGGAAATAATCTAATATCATGGTGCTCAAAGAAACAAGCAACTATATCAAGGTCTAGCACGGAAGCCGAATACAGAAGTGTAGCAAATGCTACAGCAGAAATCATATGGCTACAATCCATACTGGATGAGCTAAAGCAAAAATCAGACAACATACCAGTTCTATGGTGTGACAATCAAAGCACAGTATACATGTCAGCCAATCCTATGCTTCATTCTCTAACTAAACATATAGAGATAGACCTATACTTTGTTCGAGAACTTGTACAAAAAGGAAAGCTCCAGATAAGACACATACCTGCCACTTACCAACGTGCAGATGTACTCACTAAAGCACTATCGGCAAAGAACTTCAACAAGTTCAGATCTGACCTGAAGGTTGAAGACGATAAAGACTCCAAAAACTACTCAGTAGCTCCTGAGACCTCAAGCACAGAGAAGAAGAAAGGAACTTTTCCTTGCTTCCACCTGCCAGAACAAGGGTACAAGGCCTCTGCTTCTAATCCGAGAAGAAAAGGTGAAGATCTTGCTTCTCCAGCAGAGATTCATCATCTCATGTCCAGATCTGGCGGAAAGAAGATGACTTTCTAAAGCAATCGAGAGAATTTCCTGATCGCCTCTCTGCAAACCCTAACCCTAGGGTTGCGTTTGAAGGGGGGAGATAAGAATGTAATGAGATCGTTAAGTTGTTCCTAACACACACGATCAATCCAAGATATCAGAGCTTTAAGTTAATAGCCGTTGATCAAGATCAATGGACCAGATTCATCAAAGATACATCACATGGATTACAAAGCCAGTTCTGGGCCTTTGTCTTTAGCCCATTTCATTTTGTATAAATACATTGTATTGTACTGCTATCTTTATTATTCAAGCATTATCAATAAATCAGAAATATTATCTTCTCTGCTATTCATTCTTTTCAATATTACAACTTTTACAATCTCTTTCTCATACAAACTCCGTTGGCCAAAGGAAGTCAGGGAGAAAGAAAAAACAATACATTTCTCATGATTGAAAACATCGGTGCTTGGAACATAAGGGGTGCTTATATCCCCTTTAAACAATAAGAAGTTAAGCACTTGATATTTCAAAACAAAATGATAGGTATTCTTGAAACGAAACTCGATGATATCAACACTAAAAAAATGTGCACATACATCAACCCTCTATGGGATTACTGTGAAAACTTAATGCATGTTGAATATGGCAGAATCCTTGTGATATGGAACCCTCTTATCTTTAATACCAATATCATTTCCGCATCTGATCAATATATCCACCTTTACATTACTGATATTTTGTCCTCCTTCCAATTCAATATTACATTTGTATATGCTTCTTGCAATTATACACTAGACAATACCTTCATTCTTTCGTCTAGAACCAACACTATATCAATACCCCTTGGCTAACACTTGGTGATTTTAACTACATGTATGCCTCACATAAAAAACATGGAGGAAATCCACTAACTTTACATGACCTACCCCCTTATTCCATTCTATCCAAACTGCTGGCCTTTACAAAATTCCTTCCATTGGCCCTTCATACACTTGGAATAACAGAAGACATTCCTCTAGAACCTTTTGACTTTAGACCACTCTCTCTTCAATTATCTTGCTATTACAATATGGCCTACCCTTACCTCCACTGTTCTTCCACCTAACATTTCATATCATAGCCCACTTATCCTCTGCTGGGGCAAGAAACCATTGAAGCATCAATCCTCCTTTAAATTTTTTAATTTCTAGACTAACCATATTAGTTCCATAATGTTTTCTTGTAGGGTTGGAATCAAACTACATTTGGAAATCCTCTATTTATTTTGCAGCAGAAATTGAAGAATGTCAAACACCTTTTAAGACCATAGGCAAAGATCACTTTTGGCAATGGTACATCTAAATCATCTCAAATTCATCATGATCTTAAAAGGGCTCAGGCTGCCATGCTTGAAGATCCAAATAACGAGGAGTTATCAAAGGCAGAACACATTCTAAACCAACAACTTAGGGACTCTCTTAATCACGAATGGACATGAAAAAACAAAAGCTTGGTAAAGATTTTTTCTTCAAAGGAGACAGAAACACAAGGTTTTTCCACAATGCTCTCATGATAAAAAATTCCAGATCCAATATAAAATCCATTGAAGATGAAAATGGTGATATGCAGACACATGAGAACAATATAGATAGTGCTTTTATAGACTTTTTCTATGCATGTTTCAATGGTAATAACGATATACCCAAATTAACTGACATCAATCCATACAATATTCCAAAGATTTCAAATATGGATGCAATGGGCCTCATAGCTAAAGTAACATATGATGATATCAAGGAGGCGCTTTTTAACCTTAATCCTGATAGTGTGGGGAGGCCTGATGGATTTAACACTCATTTTTTAAGTGTACATGGCCGGTCATTGACTATATTTTCGTTCGTGCCATCCAATATTTCTTTAAGGGAAACATTATGCTAGGTGGTATTAATGCGACAAACATTGCTTTAATACCCAAAATCGACAATCCAAAATTTGTTACACACTTTAGGCCTATATCATGCTGCAATTTAATATATAGAGGCATCACAAAAATTCTATCTATGAGAATTAAGCCTATTCTTAGCAAGATCATTTCTCCTAACCAAACTGCATTTCTGAGCAACAGGAACATTACCGATAATATTCTTCTTACACATGAACTACTGAGACGCTACAAGCAGAAGAATCTCTCACCTCGATGCATGATGAAACTAGATATACAAAAAGCTTTTGACTCAATCGAATGGATTTCTATTATGGCAGTGATGACAAAAATGGGATTTCCCGAGACATATATTGCATGGATATATACTTGCATATCCACTGGTTCATACTCTATACGTATCAATGGTCATAGTGCTGGATATTTCAAAGCCACAAGGGGGATAAGACAAGGGGACCCGATCTCCCCATACATATTCATCATGATCATGGAACTTCTGAACTGCATGCTCACGTCTCTTGCAATGGCACACAAGATTAAGACACATCCAAAGTGCAAATCCCCTCTGATTACATCTATTATGTTTGCTGATGATGTCGTTATTTTTTCTAAACCAGATGCTACTACTATTAATAATATTACTGCTGCACTGCTCAAATTTCAAGCTAGTACTGGTTTAAAAATCAATAAGAATAAATTACATATTCTCATTGCTGGACTTACTGCATCCGATAGCATTACTGCCTTGTCCGGTCTACATGCAATGCCTGAAAACTCTGTATACTTAGGTATTCCTCTCACCACATCTAGAATAACAACTGCCTAGTGTCTACCCATGTATGAAAGTATTATATCCAAGCTGGGACACTGGCCTTCACATCTGCTATCTCAAGCTGGAAGGATTACTGTTGTAAAATCGATTATATTTAGTATGACCACATACTGGGCGAGACTTTTCATTCTCCCAAAAAAGTTGATTTCTATGATAAATGCTGCTATGAACCACTTCATTTGGCATGGTGATTGCCACTCACGTAATCCTATTCCCATTGCTTTTAACAGACTATGTAGACCACGTAAACATGGTGGATTAGGCATTATTAACATGCAATACTGGAATATGGCAGCGACAACTAAACATTATGATGATATTCTCATCCAAAATCTAATATGTGGGTTCAAAGGATAACTAAGAATTACCTTTATGGCAAACGCTTCTGGACTATGACTGCCTCTTCCAATGCTAGCTAGTTCTGGAAGAGTTTACTCAATCTTAGACATGAGATTCTTCCCCTTGTCAAATATAATATTTACTCCGACATCCACTCCTCTTTTTGGCACTCTCCTTGGGCTGCAAAAGGAGTCATTCTAAATGATAGTTTAAACAATATGCAGAAAATATCCATCGGTATTCCAGAAAATGCAACTATTCACAATTTCATCATACAAGACAAGATCAGTATGCCTATGGCTAGCTCGATGACTGTTAGGAACCTATGGCACAAACTTGAATCTGAACACCATATCAACACCACACATAAAATTCAACGGACTGTCAACCATAGACCACACTCCATTTCTACGGTTTACAAGGAACTACTACCGGGTTTTTCTAGGCCATACTCGATATGGTATCAACGCCGCTTTGGCACCTTGAAGGACAATTTCACGCTTTGGAAAACAATAAATATTGCCCTCCTTACGAGAGACAAGCTGTTAGAACGTGGTTTCGTGACCAGCGACATATGCAATTTTTGCCAGGAACACCATGAAAGTAGGGATCACCTTTTCTTTCAGTGCACAAAGATTTATCGTATGTGGAAATCTATTATTCTTGAAGCTAAACTTTACTATGCGAATACTAATCGTGATCATCAATGGTTTGAGATATTCAAGAGATCGCGATGGAAGACCGAACTGGGAAATCGAATGCTGGTTGTTCTAAAATGTTTTATCGCCGTTTGTTTGAGGGAGAGAAATTCCATAATTTTTGATAAAAAACATTCTGATATGAAGGATACTGTAGCTTGCATGAGGAAGATGGTGAATTTACATATGAAGTTTTTACCGGCTTCTGGTATGGCCTCTACGTGGCAATATTAATTCATTACGTAATTGGGCTTTCATGGCCCAATTCCTTAATTAATTAATTCGGCATGTGTTTATTCTTTCCCTTCGACAGTCTTTATATTTTTCTTTCCTGTAATCTATTATTAACCATGTATGTTTCTTCGACTTTTCAGTATTTAATATAATTGGTAGGGGACTAGTATAAAACCTCATTTTCATTAAAAATACATTAATCAAAACGATTAATTAAATTTAAACATCTTTAGTTAAAATGATTTATTAACTTAAAGCATCATTACTTAAAATGGTTAATTAAATTCAAGTTCCATTAAATTAAAATGATTAATTAATTTTAAATATCATTAATTAAAATGATTAATGAATTTAAATATCTATTTTGTAAAAATACAAGCTCAAGGCAACACACACAAAGGATTTAGGAGATGATATTCAATAGATGATGGTATAGCGAACAATTGCTATAACAACACTTAAACAATTTAAATAGAATATATCTATTAATTTCAACTAAATATCAATTTAAGCAGCATAAAGAAATAAATAATTATTATTGGCGAGAAACCCCTTAGGGTCTCTCTATAAATATTCCCTGCAAAACAATGGTTACAGACAATATATTATCATATGGGTTCACAGCAATTAAGTTAATATGTCATCCGTTTTCCAAAACAGGATTTTCAACCAAACAATCAATCAAACAACAACAATATCTAAACTAGCGACCAAGCATTCAGTATATAGCATCATAGATATTATATAGCTAATTTAAAGGTGAGTAAACTCACAAAAGTTCCAATTATTGCTGAAGCGTTTTGCATTGAACTAAAATGGAATAGACATTCGATTTTAGCTTGAAATTCTATAAGCTCCAATCTCCTTCAATCCAATTCCAAAGTGTAGATATCAACTCCATGAGTATAATGCAACCGACCGCGCTCGATTTGGACATCGCATGGACAAGTTATTGGGTTTATAAGATTTAGAAATTTAATAATATAATTAATATTAGTTACTTCATTAACTTGCTAATTAACTTAACCTAATCTCGTTCATTCAAAATCAAGGCCACGCTAATACGAAACTCCTCAACTCCATTCATCTTCGATTCGCTGCCATCGCCGACCACTTTACGCCGCCACGACCTCACCACATGTAGCCCCGACCAAGACGACCCTGCTGACACTGGTTTCGAACCCTAACTCGCCGCCATTCGCCGGAAAAACCCTATAAAAGCGAACGCCGTTGAACTCGGTTTTCCACCGCCTAAGACTTCCTCTCACCCAAACGAGCGTTTTACTAGTTGGAACCATCGCCTAAAAACGTCTCAGGCACCGTGGATCAACCATGGCCGTTGGATGATGGCTATTTAAAAATGGTGACTAGGTTAAGCTTTAGGGTTTAGAGCAAAATAAATGGGTATGGGGTCCTTATATAGGATTCTCAACTAACACTATTCACTACCTAAAATTTACGAACTCTAATCGATGCGCGCTCATAGGCGTTCCTAGCTAAATACCCCTATTTCCAACTCAATGGAACTATTGTCGGAACTTAATTCCATCATGTACAGAAATTAGCTTTTTAAATCAAATTATAATATTTAAATTTTCTAAAGTTAATCCTTATGCGTTTTGAGCTTACTCGATCACAGATACATCCGATCGTCATGAAACTTATCGACATACAACAATTTGTTATTTCGGATCCAATGGCACTAGTTTGGTCAACCGAGATAGTACCCCGGAATGCTATTTCACATATTTTGAATATTGTTTTATATTTCCGATCCGAAATTGATATTTGTCCGATCTATCTATTTTTGTATTTAAATTTACAAATTCAATTCATCAATATTATTTATTAATTCAAAGAAGTTAAGTAAAATTATTAAATCCATATTTAATTCACAAATCCAAATATTTAAACAATCTCTATATTTGAATATAAGTTATTAAATTCCAAAATCTAATTATTTAATATTTAAAATTAATTAACCATTTAAAATTCAATGACTAAAATTCTGGGTCGTTAAAATTTTCAAATTTTTTCGAAAATTAAAATAGAAGTTTTACATTTAAAAGTTAAGTTTAAACCAAAACACATATTATAAAGTGGAAATTAGCCACAAGGGCCTTTTTAGCAAGTGGAATTAGTTTGTAGGACACACAATTGAAATAATTACTTTCAAGGACAAAATGTAAAATAATTAGTTTCTAGGACCTAAAAACCTATGAAATTATGTCCTTCAGAGTAATTGGACTGCTGACTTTGTCCTTTAAAGTAATTATTCTACTGACTTTGGCCTTGAAAGTAATTTTTTTGAATGTGTGTCCTAAAAACTAATTGGACTGCAAAGTTTGTCCTTCTGGTGAAATGGCCCTATTATAAATGTTATAATATAATTTTTCAAAATGTTTGAAAATGTTATAAAATTATTTTCGAAGATGTTTATTTATTAATAATATTAATAAAATAAATGAATTAATTAATTTAACAAATCATATATATACACATGTATAATATGTATAATGATATATGTTATGTTGTCTTGAATTGTTTAAGACAATATGAGTATACATGCGTGTATAAAAGAATTTTTGAAATTAATAAAATTTAATTAAAATAGTTTAATTAAATAAATTAATTAAAAGTTAATTAATAAATTAAAATACATATATATAAGATATATGTGTATTACTATAAAGGTTATAGTATATATTTTTAATAGAATATGTTATAAGTGAATAATATAATAATTAACTAAAGTGTTAATTAATTAAATTAATTAAATAAGATTCAATCAATATATTATTATACATAAAATAATATATAAGTTAAACAAAGTAAAAAGTTATATAATAATAAAACTTATATAATATAAATGTATAAACTAAAGGTGGAACAGTGGGAACCAAATTAGAGTTAAGGAATAAATACATACGTATAGTATGTATACCGTGATTTCTAATGCATTCGACACTTGAATCACGAGGGTATTTCCTAAGAAATACATTATTGCATAAGTCGATATCACTCGGTATAATACATTGAATATTATGAATCTTTAATATAAAATTGTCCTCTACCATTTATATATTAATAAATTACTTGCATACTGTCTAGTTGTTGTGCTTTCCTCAAGCTAGAGATGTTATGTGTAGTATTATTTATGTATAAACAAGACAAGGTAATATGCTTATACATATTTATTGAGCTTTCCTCAAGGTATGTAAAGTATACTTAGGCCGTTGCGAAATGGTGGTTACGAGTGAATAATCTCTTTTTACTTGTTGAGCCTTTCTCAAGGTAAAAATGAGATTAGGACAAGGAACACCCTGTTAGGAGTTATATATGATACAACTGATAGGGAGTTATCCATCGTATATGGACTTATGATTTGTTGAGCTTTCCTCAAGGTCAAAATCCCAAGGCATACAAGTCCTAACACGCACTAGTGAAGTCAAAAGACTTCTATGTATCATCTTAGGGTTTGAAGAAACATAAAAGATTAGTGGGAGCCTTATTAGAAAAATGAAATTGTAACATTTAACCTTTCTAATATTGTAAGTGATAGAGTTACGGGTATGCTTTAGGGGCAATTAGATAATTGGTTACATATATCAAACTCGGTAATTAACCTTGTTCGAAATAAAAGGTATTTTCTTTCTATTACGTACTTGATATAATGTGTTAGGTATTAATTAATTTAATTAAAAATATATTTACTAGAAAATCCATAAATGATATGTTTTGTGATAGTAGTTACAATGTGTTGTAGCCATGAGTGATTTATTACAATAAAATAAATAAACCATTTTAAATTTTCCTAGTCAAGATGTATTGAGACTGTATATTGATATATCTGTTGAGACTGGAGTACGTAATGCTCTCTAAAAGTTGGACAGTATATTATTCATGACTACTGGGGTGTAACAACCCCTATCTGGAGGCCCGAAGCTAAGCGCTACAGATGCTACAGTCATCCATAGTATTAACTTCCGGTGACCAAATACGGTAATGTTAATACTATGGATGACTGCAACATCTGTAGCATTTAGCTTTCGGCCTCCAGATAGGGGATGTTACATGGGGGCACCAAGGGGTTACGTATTGATAGTTATTGGATAACTATGGAATGACCCACTAGATAATTTTCTGTTGGTTAATATAACTAAAGTCAAATTGAAATATCGATGTGATAAAATTACATGGTTCTCTCGACTTGAGAATACTGTTGATCTTTAATGTTGAAGCTCTGCTTTGATTATAGTTAAATTATGGCACAACATCGTTCGAACGACTATATTTGGGTCGAGTGGAAGCGTTGGAAGTGAAACACAATTAAAGAGAGGATTTATCTCCTAAGTTATATGGGATTTTTATCACAGTCAACTGAAGTCAACTCAAAGTCAAAGTCTTTGGCCAGATTATTTCAGTTAATAATAGTTGTTATTATTAAACCAAAGACTTTGTGTTTGGACTATAAAGTTGACTATGGACGATATTGGAATTTTGACTGTTATAAGTCCAAGTTATATACTTTTGATGAAGAGAAAATTAGTGTAAATAATTGTCACTATAAGGTAATTATTAATAAAGTAAAATTGGATTTTACCAAAACAAAGTAAGTGATAAATTTGGCCATAACGTTAAAATCCGAATTGTTTGATATTAATCGCTGACCAAATTTACACCTAAGAGTCGCACAACCGAAATGTTGAATACTCCTGTTTATCACTCGATTTGATTAATTTGTAATTGTTATAAATCAATTAAATCAATTAATATTTATAAAATATTAATTACAAAATTTTATTTGATGTGAATTAAACAATATTAAATAATGTGCATATAATGGTTATATAAACACTAAACAATACAAGATATTGATATGCGTTTAAATTGGATTTAAATGCAATAAATATTGTTCACCCTTGAAATAGTTTTAAGGCCCAATTGGGGTAGTTTAGGAGGCTATATGGCAGAAAATTAGGACCGCCCATATGATGGTTTAGAGGGAGGAATTTTGAATTCAAAAGTAAAGAACTAGCAAGAGAAAAACAAGGATCTTGATCTTTATTTCACTCTCTCACCCCTCCTTTATCTATTCCCTCCAACATTAACTTCTCTTGAGAGTTTTGCATTCTTCTTTTCGCTGCTCATATTAGGCCGCCATCACCCTATAACAACCCCAAAAATCCAAGCACTAATTCACATCAATTTGCTATGATTCGATCGTCGGTAGTATGGCAATTCAGAAGCTAGCAACTTTGGGATTGGATTCAAGGAGTCTATTTCTTCATTTCAACGTGCGACCTTTGGGCTTTGATGAAAGGTACTTATTGGTATATTATTATATAACATTGTTTATACATTCATTGTTCCATATGTTGGTAGCTAGAAATACCATGAATCAGTATATCGATAGATTGTCCCATGTTGATGGTTGTATATATAAGTGCACGCGCGCGCACACACACACACACATCTGTGTGTGTGTATAAAAAATATTCTTTTTATACACTTTATGATGCTCACGTCCAAAAAAACCTTTTTATTAAAATAATATTATGAACTAAATCTAAACTTAAAAGGATTAAATCATATAATAAATATATTTTAAATTTTATAAAATTTTTGTTCATAGCTAAAATGCTTTCAGCAATAATAAAAAACATTAATTTTTTTCGAATATTTATTATATGTATATAAATACTATTATGTAATTCAAAAATTGATTATATAAATAAAATTCATGTATATATACACTAATAATATAAAATTCCATAAAATTTTATATAATATAAAATACATATTATGGTTTCGAATTATTTTTAAAATTTCTATTAATTTTGTACGATTTTAATCAGTTATAAGTTTTTAATTAATAAATTATTTTAAACTGAAAATTAAATTAAAAAAAATATTTTTATTCTATGGCCAAAAGTAGCAACATAGTATATATTTAATTATAAATTTTTATTATATATATAATTATAACTAGTTTTACATTTATATGTAATATACATCTAAATTAATGATTATGTTAGAAAAAATCCAGTTTGGATTTCATATTATAAATATTCCATTATTTTACAAAATAATATTTTAGATAATTTTATAATTTAATTATATTTATTTAGGTATATATTTATATATATGTATATGTTTTTTAATTAATGCTCGTGTAAATAATTTACAACCAATATTTTATAATAATTATATTTTATAGATAAACACACACACATATACACTTATACAATATTTTGATGCATACACACAAATACACACACACATATACATTTAGACACTCCATTTGCATACACGAGGGGCAAACATGTTTGTTGCGGTGTAAATCCTAGCAATTGTACATGGGTATGTCAAGCCATGTACACATTATCATGTTGCACGAGCTTGGACACAAATATGTGTATATGATACATATATATAAACATAATACAAATTATGTAAAATAAAATTTTATTTATAAATTTATATAAAATATTTATTTTATTTAACAGAAAATTTAGAAACGTTCTAAATGAATTAAACTACATAGGTCCATTAAAATTCAATAAGGCAATTTTTTTGAAATTTACCTAATTCCTCTGCCAAAGCTACCCCAATTCTAACAATGGTATCAGAGCCAAATAGCATATGCGGTCTAAATTAGTCATATTATGACTAACTAATTAAGCTTACAACTCAATTAGTAGGGTGTCTAAGAATGGTAGCGTCTAGACTTTAGGCTGGATTGTTGGGTGATTCAAGTACCCTGTCCTACCTGGCTACTAGAGTGGCCCAAACAGTTATGTAAGCTCAAAGATTGTTCCCAATAAAAAGGCCCAATTTGAATTGGGCCTTTGGCTAATTTTAAAATTTTTATGAAATTAAAATAGAAGTTTTAAATTTAAAAGTTAAATTTAAAATAAGAAAAATATTGTAAATGTTATAATATAAAATTTTAAATTATTTTTAAAATTAAAATAAAAGTTTTAAATTTATAAGAAATTTTTTAAAATAAAACACATATTATAAAATTCATAATAAATTATTTTAAAATGTTTGAAAATGTTATAAAATTAATTTCAAAAATATTTTTTATTTATAATATTAATAAAATAAATGAATAAATTAAAGTTAATTGATTAAATATACATACGTGTATGATATATATATATATATACTTATATATAATTATATATGGTGTGTTGTCTTGAATTGTTTAAGGCAATATGAGTATACATGTGCGTATAAAATAATTTTTGAAATTAATAAAATTTAATTAAAATTGTTTAATAAATTAATATACATTTGTATATGGTATATGTGTATTACTATAAAGGTTATAGTATATATATCCAATATAATATGTTATAACTGAATAATATAATAATTAATTAAATTAATTAAATAAGATTCAATTAATATAATGTTATACATAAAATATTATATAAGTTAAATAATGATAAAAGTTATATAATAATAAAACTTATATAATATGAACATATAAACTAAAAATGGAACATTATAGAATCCCTAAATAAACTTAAGGAATAAATACATACGTAAAACTACATATACCGTTCTTTTTGATGTTTTCGACACATGAATCAAGAGGGCATTTCATAAGAAATACATTATTGCATAAGTCGATATCACTCAATTAAATATATTAAAGATTATGGATCTTTGATATAAGTGTTGTCCTCTACCATTTATATATTAATAAATTACTTGCATACTCTCTGGTTGTTGAGCAAACTCAAAATAGAGATGTTGGGTAGTATTATTAATACATTGAACATACGAGGTAAGATAACTATATGTATTTGTTGAACAAACTCAAGGTACATATATTATACTTAGGCCATCATGAAATGGTAGGTACGAGCGAATAATTTCTTTTAATTTGTTGAGCAAACTCAAGGTTGAAAGGATATTAGGACAAGTAACCATTGGTTAGAAGTTGTATATGATATAACCAATAAGGAGTTATCCATCATTTGTGGATCTATGATTTATTGAGCAAACTCAAGGTCAGAATCCTAAGACAGACGAGCTCTAACACTCGCTGGTGAAGTCGAAAGACTTCTATGTCTCATCTTAGGGTTTAGAGAAACATAAAGGACTATGAGAGCCTTATTAGAAGATGAACTGGTAACAATTAACCTTACTAATATTGTAAGAACATTAGCTATATAAAGTTATAATACTCTACACTGATAAATTTGTACAATTAATATAATTGATAAAATGTTTAATTATCAATTAAAATATATAATTGAATTGAATTAATACTGATAAATAGAAAAATAAAACATACTTACCAATAAATTTTTGCATGTTGACCCATGCAAGCGCCTAATTATATAACCACTAAATACGTTTGTAACTTGATCACTTATGAGTTTACTTGCCTAAGACTGTGTATTATCTTCAATGAGTTTTGAACTCTAAAAGCAATACAAGAACATGGATATTCGATCCATAAATGATCATATATAAATGTTATATCGTGAACGGTCATAATTCGTAATGTATGAATCTCGATGAAATTAGTTCACCGAAATAAGCAAGTAAACTATAGTTTGAGATCATGTATTCAGTATGATTGATATAATAATGATCTTGTTGTATTAGATGTAACACTGGACTAAAGGATACCAGATAGATCTAAGAATTCGATCGTTGAAATGTCAGTTTGATCAATTTACATAAAGTGCAATTTATTTGATATCCTTAAAAAGTTAAGGATGACCAAATTCACTTTTACAAAGAGTTGATTATGATATTATTGTAAGGATTTCCTCTGGATGGTTCGACGGTTTAGAAAGGAAATAAATGTATAAGAGTGGATGTCACCTTACTCATAGTTGGGATGAAGAGAGTGAATGGTCACTCCTGCTTTATAAAGAAACATTGGAAACGAGAACTGTAAAAAAATTATTGATACTTAACATTAGAATGAGAAATATGATTTATATTCTGTACTTTCAAATAAAAAATTGTTTTCTATGAGATTTATTACTTTGAATTTAAGATACTTGATCTGAAAATTTCTCGACTGTAAATCAATTACAGTTAATGAAGTAAATAAGCTATATTAATTGTTTGAATGGAAATTCGTACTTCATACATTATTGTAGTAATGGCAGAAATAGTGGGAACATGCCATATAACACTTATTGGTCGCATCAAGTTATGAAAATTATTTTCGTAAAATGTACCAAACATTATTTATGAAATAATTACATTTTAGCATTGACTGAAAAATAGACATAATTTAATTTCAATATGAAAATTATGAATATTCGTTATATGTACTGGTATTTGTGATGCATTGGAAGATACAAAAGTATCTAAATTTATCTGTAATTATTTTGGAATTATGGACTAAGCCATAGTTTTGAGAAATAATCTTTTATATAATTATGAATCATTTGGTACTAGTAGATTATATCTCAAACAATAAATGGCAAAGCACCCATTTAGTGGGAGTGTCATAAGAGATGGTGAACTCTTTAGATTGATGTATATAGATGTATGCATTTATAGGTCTATTAATACCATAACGGTTGCATGTACTTCGTTATATTCACTGATGAGTTATCATCGACCTAGACATGTGTATTTGATACCCATATAGTATGTCTTTGATAAGCTCATAGAATATAAAATGGAAGTAAATAACATAATGTGCTATAGAAAATAAAAATGATTTGTTTGATCGTACAGGTGAGTATATTGGAAAGTGTTCCTAACGCACCTAGAAATGAATTAAGATTCAATCTCAAAAGCCACTCCTTCCTATGATACAAAATGATGTATCGATAAGGAGTATTCAAACTTGTTTGAACAAAGTATGATTAATAGTAAGTGAAGTTGAGTTAACTTCTTTTTATAAGGTCATGTATTTAAGAGCAATACACAAGGTTAAAATTAATTTCATCTAAATAATAGTTTACAAAATCATACAAGGTAAGGGTTACCAAGAAACCCCAACATATCATAGGCCAATGAGTTGGTAGGTTGTGCAAGTTGAAAGGCTGTACATAATAATTATTCATGAGGGATCTTGTATGAATTTCCCCAAAAGGAGTTTAGGAACGACTGTCATTAGATGATAAATTTATGTTTTGAATATAAGTATTGTAAACTAAAACCAGAGCAGTTCTATATATAAGGCATTCACAAAGTGTTTATGAATTCCCGTACCGTTGCACTGAGAAACAACTGTTGTTTCAAGAAATACCAACTTCACAACGAAGGAATTTCTTTTACAAATTATTGATAGTAGAATGAATTTGGATACGATTCAAAGAAGAAACTGATTACATGGGATGAAATAAAATTAACCTAATCTAACACAATACAATGCATTAGAGAGTCAAATAAGTATTCTCATACATTGAAGAATGACAATGAGTTTCATATCAATATTGAAAATAAATATATTCCTCGGTTTTCAATTGAACCATTAAGAGTCTTGACTCTTCCGTATGGCATGATGCATAAATACAAAAGGGTTCCAAGTATGTTATAAAAATACGATTGGTGGTTTTATTTGAAGGGATATGATTCATCAACCGCAAATGAGTCTTCAAGAGAAAGACAAATGCAGTTGGAATATATTAAGCAACGTTAATAAAAATAACATCGTAAATTTCAATTGTTTAAATTGGCATAATGGATTCGTTATTCAACGGGCTCAAATTAATTCGGATTTACTCACAAAATTATCGCTTGGTATAACTTTGTGTTTGGTACATATGTGTTGAAATTGAAAATACTAAATAATGATTTAGAATAGACTGTTTGCACATAACAACCAAAGTGTCTCAAAATCAGTGGGAGGGATATTGAGTTTGTGGGTTTTAGGACATGATCCAAGAAGTGATACGAAAGTATCATTCTATAAGTATTAGAATTAAATAAGTATATTGTTAGAAATGTAAAACGGTTTGATTTTTAGTCAAAATACAGAAGAAGTGTGTGTCTATAAGAAAGAACCATTGAAAGGTACATAGATATTTATAGACTATAAATTAACAACATACTGCCGATTGTTAACAATGTACTTATGTTAAAATTAGCGATAATTTGGTTGTTTGATATTTGATATTGGATTTGTAACTTATATCTTTTATATTAAGTAAAAGGATGTTGGGAGTGTTGTGAAATGATATGCAAAGGCACCTTATTGAAATGTTTAATAACGAACATGTAAGATGGATTCCTTATGCTTAGCAATAGAAATTATCATACATGTTATATTGTCAATAATATCATAATTTTCTTGCATATTTGATACATAAAGAATATATCAAATCAAAATTAAGATCACTAAATGGTAGTTTTGAGTGCTCTCGAGTATTTACGAAATACTAAAGAATTGTTTATAGTACTCCTTATGAAGGAGTGTACGAACCAAAAATTCATGCATGATAGTGATATTGAGTATAATATGTTAATATTAAATTCATGTTCAAATCTTAATTAAGTATCTTCAATTTAGAAATGTTCCAAATGAATGATTGTGGCTGATTCAACGAAAGGCTAAGCACATCATCTTCAATAGCATCGTAATAAAAGCAATATATAAATATAAATGCACAAACTTATAATCGAGCTAGGGGTGATTCCAAAGTATTAAGAATACTACATCATTGTTATATGATAACAATGTGTGGAAAGAGCACACTAGAGGTCAAGAAACATACTCCGAATAGTTCCAAATGATAAAGGTAGTGTATCAGCATCGGAGAGAATTGATTGACAGAGTAGATAATTAAAACCACATGACAGATCCATTCATGAAAGGTCTAACTTGATCAATTCTCGTCAAACTAATTGAAGGAATGAGATTGAGATTCCATAATTGACCCCAAGTGAAGGTGGAAGATTGTTAGACTTAGGGGTATGCTCTAAGGGAATTATGTAATTTGTTATGTATATCTAACTCGATAATCAACCTTGTTCAATATAAAAGGTATTTTCTTTCTATTATATACTTGATATAATATGTTATATATTAATTAATTAATTTAATTAAAAGTATATTTAATAGAAAATCCATAAATAGTACGTTTTGTAATAGTAGTTACAATGGGTTGTAACCATGAGTGATTTATCATAATAAAATAAATATATTGTCTTAAATATTCCTAGTCAAGTTGTATCGAGATCGGATATCGATACATCCATTGAGACTATCGTACGTAATGCTCTCCAAATATTGGACGATGTATTGCTCATGATTGGTGGGGGCACCAAGGGATTACGTATTGATGATTATTAGATAACTATGGAATGATTCACTCGATAGTTTTCTATTGGTTAATATAACTAAGGTCAAACAAAAAATATCAATGTGACAAAATTACACAGTTCTCTTGACTTAAGAATACCGTTAATCTTCAATATTGAAGCTCTTGTTTGATTACAGTTAAATCATGGCATGTCGTCCATCAAACGACCATAGTTGGGTGGAGTGGAAGCGTTGGAAGTGAAACACTATTCAACAAAGGATTTGTCTCCTCCATTATATAGGATTAGTATCACGGTCAATTGAAGTCAACTCATGGTCAAAGTATCTGACCAGAGCATTTCTGTAACAACCCTGGTTTGGAAATTACCTTTCAATATTGAATTATAATGAGAATTATAATTTAATATTGTAAATTAAATTAAAATTGGAGAAATTACATTGTTTATTTGAAATAAACAATGAATTTTGGAATTTAAAATGAGAAAATGAAATTCCAAGCTTTATTCTATTTTGTTTGGAGTGATAATAAATGGAATATGGGCTTTAAATAATGAAAATGATTTCATTTTAGAAAAAAATTCAATAATTATATTAATTATTGCCCATTTGCTTCTTTTAATAATTTTTAAAAAGAAGTATGCAATTTTTAAAGGTGGTTTATTGAAATAAAAGGTGGAAATTGGTTTAAAAATATGTTTTGGTTATAAATTATGTTTGAAAATGGTTTGAAATATTTTTCTAAGTGAGAAAATAAATTTTGTGGAATTTTAGAAGTTAAAAACAATGTTTTATTCATTTATTTGAGTAAATGGTGTATTTTTGTTAAATTAAGGATTTTAATAATAAAAATGTTTTAAAAATATAAATTAATCTTTTTATATGATAGAAAATGTTTTATTTTGCATATATACAAATTTTCACATTTTTCTTGTGTGTAAATATGAAGAAAATGAATTTTATTTGTGTGTAAATGTGATATGCACACATATTTTGGCTAAGTGTTGATTTTAATCTTAAGCCACCTTATTTTCTTTTTTTATTTTGGGTCCAATTCAGCCCAATATCACATAGCCTAGTAAGAAGTGCGAAAGAGGAGTTGCTGTACATTAAATTCATACCTCCTTCTTCTTCCTTCAGCTGAAACAAAAGAAAATAAACTCCTCTCTACCCATTTCTCAAAAATCAAGCAATTTCTTCATTTTAATTCAACAAATTCAAGGCTTTTTACAATCTAGTGATAAATAAAAGATAAACAACCACAAATCACTTAAATTTCATCATAAATTCTTTTACAGTAAATAGCTTTCTAATTTTTAATGTATATTATTTGCATGTCCTATATTTGCTTCCTACAAGTTCATAGAAGCTCCAGTCTTGTCAAAAGGCTTCAACTTTGCTGCAAAATCCGAGCTTTTATCATCTATCAGCAATGTGAGTTGAATAGCTCACAATTCTAGCTGAAGCCATTGCTTCAAACTGCTCAAATCTATGAATAATTTGTTCCGTAATTTGTTTTTACTTTCAATTTTGTTTGTGTCAAAACCTTCTCTGGTTGGTACATTGCATGCGCATATATTTCAATTCTGGCGATGAAATACTGTTGGATTTTCTTCTGATTATAGTTCAGATGTAGTAGAATATGCCTGTAAAATTTCATTGCAAAATATTGTCATTTTATTGTTCAAAACTTTGCTGCAAAATCAACACAAACCCAGATTTTTGCCTGAGCATATTTTGTTTCTGAGTTGCTGCAAACATGGCCTGAGTTCATGTTTGAGACAACATAACTCTTTCATTTCTTACTAAAATTCATCGATTCTTTTTTTTTGAAAGACGAAGTTTTCTAATATATGCATACTAGTTTTCAGCTCAATCTGAGATCGTTGATCCTTTGTTTCATGCCTGAAAGTTGAACCCGAGATGGTTTTTAGGCCTGTGCATTTGTTTTTTTGAATTGTTGCAAATATGGCCTGAGTCCATGTTTGTGACAGCGTAACTTTTTCATTTCCAGTTGAAATTCATCGATTCTTTTTTTGTTTGAAAGCTGAAATTTTCTACTATGTGCACACCAATTTTTAGTTCAATGAGAGGTCGTTGGCCACCTGTTTCAGGTCTGAAAGTTGATCCCAGAGAAGATTTTAGACCTGGGTATTATTTTGCCTATGCATTTTTATGTTATTTTCTGTCGACTTTTGACTTTTACTTCATGTTTTGGTGATATTTCTGATTTTTTTAGGGCTATGATGCCTATCAATAGGCTAGCCCAATTTTGGTGAATTTGAAATTCAAATTTGAATTGAATTTGAATTGAATTTGAATGACGGTTTTAAGTGATTTTCTTTGATTTCGAGCATGGATTTTTCCAAATGATTTTGAATTTATTTTTAAATAAATTAGCATTTAAAATAATTATTATATATATTTTAAATTATTTTAAGCTATAAAATCTATTTATTCTCTATAATAAGGGAATTTTCAAATATTGTTTTTAAAATTGATTTCGAAAAATGGTTTTAAATGCTTGTTTTCTCAAGAAAATTATTTTATATATAAAATACATGTTTTTGCACTATTCAAGCGAATGAGAAGGAGAATTAAATGGTTTGGTAAAACACGTGGTATGGGACACGTGCGTTTATCTTATCGGTTAATTCCTGACTTGTCTGTTTGATCGTTTTGACCTTCGGGTCGAGTTTACCGATGAGATGAGGTAAACTTTTTACTGATTTGAGTGTGAAATTTACTAGCGGTTAGTAAACCGTTTAGTGTGAATGTGTGGTATGGGACACACGTTAAGACTGTTCGGGTTCCTATCCGAAAGTTTGTGACACATTTGTCTAAGAGACGTATTAGCTAGTACTGGACCTTCGGGTCATTTGTCCTTCGGGACGTTTGTCTAAGAGACATGGCGCCTTATTTTGAGAGAACAGTACTTGGTGGGCTTCGGCCATAAGCACGTGCTATATCTTTAAGATGATTTCATTGATATTTGTGATTTCCCAAGTGTATCGCCTTTTTATTGTTGGCCATTTGAGTCTTATATGTATATACATACAGCGATTACCTTATGGGAATTTGAATTCTTGTGAGTTCTTTCTTTGAGATTTGAGTTGCCTACACTGGCGTTTTATTGAGATTGCCGATATGGCGTATATTTAAGATTTTAATATCCTATTTGGAGATATATTTGCCTTGTGGCGCAATTGGAGATGGTGATTTCTTTGAGTTGCTTTTGAGATTGCCGTTATGGCGGGTTTGGGATTTATCCTTTTTTAGGAGCTATAATTTTCCCTAAACCATTATGGATGATTTGGGATATGCCGATGATACGGGGCTTGCTACATTTAGCGTTTTATGAATTGTTTTATCTCTTTTGAGATTGTATGTTTGTGTAGTGATACAATATTATCACTTGATGTAACCATACACTTTAAATTGTCCCTTCTCACTTGAGAATATTATCACATTGTCCTTATGCTCATATTATCGCTTATCCTTGTAAATTTATTTGTTTAGCTAGACTGACCCATGTATTTATACTCAAGTCAGACCGAGGTGTTTCAAGTTAGATACATTTGGACTTAGCCTATTCTTCTTCCGCATGGACTATTCTGCTAGCTCTTTTTGATATAGCTTTTTATGTAGTTCTTTTTGTTTGCTACTCTGATATGTATATTCTTTTAACTCACTTGTATATCGTGGTCGCTATACCACTTGACATGTATCATTTTGTATACTCTGTGATGTATTTGTATATGTGTGTGTATATATATATATGATGATGATCTACTGTTCTATGATGTGTTTTGCATTTGAGTTGTTGTATTTTGTTCTGATAGATCCAATAACCACCTAGGGCTTTGTATTACGTATTTATTGGATATGTCGATCCACTTGAGATAGAAAAAAATAGAGCATTTATCGACATATTCAATAGATATTTAAGATAAGGCTATAGATGGTCGCTCCTAACCAGCCTTATTCTCTGCATTAGCAAACAGTATTACCCAGTAATACTCTTTGTTAATGTGGGTCTCTGGGTGGGACGTCACAACTTGGTATTAGAGCTGAGTTCAGAACAAAATATGATAAACACAGAACAGAAGCACATATTACGGTACATCTAAGTGTAATACAAGTGTTACGAATCCCTTAATCATCGTGCCTTTGACCTTTTCTTGTCCTTTGGGGTAGATAGAAGTTTGGGAATACATCTAGGAATGCATTTTAATTCTGTAGTATTCCTTATTGAATTAATGATATCTACCCTGTGAATAATCTTTATCTTATCTTAACTTTCAGCTAATGGCTGGAAGAGGCAGAGGACGACGCTCGGATGCTGGGCAATCCAGCAGCATGCATCCGGACGGCGTTTATATGTCTGTTGATCAGTTCATGGAGTTATTTAGGAGCACTCAGCCTCCAGCTCTTACTCCATTGTCACCTCCACGCAAGTCTGTCTTTGCGCGCATGTGCAGCGATTTCTCCCATCTCGGAGGAAAGCCGTTCAAAGGCTCCTAGTCCGTTCTAGAGATCCAAGCTTGGATTTGCACATGCGAGCGTATCTTCTCTCGCATGGATCTTTCTGACCATCATAGAGTTCTTGTGGCATCAATCATGCTACAAAAGTGTGCTCTTGACTGGTACGAGCTTCTCATAGCTGAGCTCGATGAGTCTACTCTTTCTTGGCCTCGGTTTCGGGAAAGATTCGAGCTCAAGTTCGTTCCTGAATCTGAGAAAGATTTATTGGCCCGTCGCTTCCTCGAGTAGAAGCAAGGGAAGTCCTCAGTTTTGGATTATGTTTCATCATTCGAGGCCTTATCTAAGTATAGTCTTGAATACATCAGCACTCCATATAAGAAGAATCTGAAGTTTGTCTCTGGTCTTAAGAAGTATCTGAAGAAGTCTTTGATGCTCCAACTCAAGTTATCTTTCAAGGAGTTGGTTGACTCGGCGCTTTATCTCGAAGCCGTCGAGAAGGAGTGTGATAGTGGTGATGTGGCCGAGGTTCGCAAGAACCCCAATAAGAAGTTCCCATTTCATAAGTCGAAGTCTTTTCCTTAGAAGAAGAAGAAGTTTGTTGGTCCTAGTTCTCAGCCTAGTGGAGCACCTCCTACTCGAAAGGGGTGTTTCAACTATGGCTCATCTGACCATATGATCTGTGACTGCCCTAAGCCTATTATTCGCCGCTATTGCAAGAAGGAGGGTCATCGAGTTGCTACTTGTCCTATTGCTCTGAATAATACCCAGTCTGGCAAGCTGAATGTAGTGGATGCTTCTGGAGGGTCTTCACAGTGCAGAGGTACATCTCCTTCTATCCTTGAAGGCTCTATTCTATTCCATGATCATTCAATTCGAGTTCTCTTCAATATGGGTGCGTCGCATTCATTCGTATCGAAAGAACTCGTTGATGCTAGTTCTTTGGATGTTTCGTGTCTTGTTCATTGAGGATTGCGAATCCTATCGGGGGATCTGCAACCCTTAGCATGCTTTGTGATGATGTTGAGATTGTTTTATGTGGCTTTTCTTTCCGCGCGAATCTGCATGTTATTTCTTATTTGGGTTTTGATATGATTTTGGGTATGGACTGGCTAGTGCGATACGATGCTAGGATTATTTGTTCTGTGAGAGTTTTATATCTTCGACATCCAAATTCGTCTTCTTAGCTATCACTTGTTCTATGAAATGTGGATAATTCCGAAGCATCTTTATTTTCTCTTGACTCACGAGACGATGATGATATATCTCGTATTCCTATTGTTTATGACTTCTCTGATGTATTTGAGCCTGTTTCGGGTTTGCCACCCAAGCGGGAGATTGAGTTCCGCATTGATCTCATTCCAGGTGCGCAGCCAGTTAATCATCCTCCCTCGAGGATGTTTACAAAGGAAAATGAGGAACTCAAGAAGCAGTTGTTGGAGCTTGAAGCTAAATAGTTGATTAAGTCCAGTTTTTCACCATGGGGTGCCGCGGTCGTCTTCATGGAGAAGTCCAATGGAACTCTTAGGCTTTGCATCGACTATCACAAGCTTAACGAGTTGACCATCAAGAATAGATATTTGTTGCCTAGGATTGACGATATGTTCGATCAATTGAGTGGTGCTTAGGTCTTTTCTCAGCTCGACCTTGCCATTGGTTTTCATCATCTCCGAGTTGTGGAAGATAGCATTCCTCTTATAGCTTTTCGCACTTGATATGGATCTTACGAGTGGCTCGTTATGCCGTTCGGTCTGACGAATGCCCCTGCTTTCTTTGTCGATCTTATAAATCGAGTATTCCGAGAATATCTTGATAAGTTCATCCTTGTGTTCATCGATGACATCCTTGTCTATTCAAAATCCGAAGCCGAGCATGCTAATCACTTGAGAATTGTCTTGAGTACTCTTCGTCATCATCAGCTTAAAGCCAAATTCTCCAAGTGCCATTTTTGGGAGAATAAGGTTAAGTTCTTAGGCCACGTTATTTCTTCCGAGGGCATTTCGGTCGATCCTTCAAAGATTGAAGCCATCTAGAATTGGAAGAGGCCTGAGAATGTTCATGAGATTCGCAGCTTCCTTGGATTGGTGGGTTATTACCGTCGATTCATTAAGGATTTCTCTCGTATTATGCTTCCTCTCACTAGCCTTACTCGTAAAGGCGTTCGATTTATTTGGTCCAACAAGTGTGAAGCTTCTTTTCAGCAGTTGAAGGAGCTTCTCACTAATGCTCCTATTCTAGTGGTTCCCGAAGGGAATCAAGATTTTATTGTCTACATCGATGCTAGTCATTGTGGCCTCGGTGCCGTGCTTATGTAGAAGGATCGGGTAGTTGCTTATGCTTCTAGGCAACTACGTCCGAATGAAGTACGCTATGCCACTCATGATCTCGAGTTAGCCGCCATTGTCTTCGCCTTGAAGATTTGGCAACATTATCTATTAGGCGAGCACTTCATTCTCTATACCGATCACAAGTCCTTGAAATATCTGTTCACTCAGAAGGAGCTCAATATGAGGCAACAGCGTTGGCTCGAGTTCCTTGCCTCCTATGACTTCGATATCCAGTATACCCCTGGTAAGGGTAATTGTGTTGCTGATGCGCTTAGTCGCAAACATTCGGCTGTTGTTTCTATGATTCTAACCGAGTGGAATGTTCTTGAGACCTTATCCCTTTGTGATATTCATGATCGAGCTCCATCTTCTGATTCTCCTATTTTATTATTCAGTTTGGAAGCTCGACCCAGTTTATTGGATCGAATTGCCAATGCTCAGCGGCGTGATCCCGATCTAGTGCACCTTATCCAGATTTGTGAGTCTGAGTCCCGTGATGAGGAGTTGTAGGATTTCAACATTGATTCTCATGGGTATCTTCATAAGAAGAACCGTCTTGTTGTGCCTTCTAATTCTGCACTTAGGCGTGACATTCTCGATGACTGTCACCATTCTAAATATACCATTCATCGCGGCAGTAGTAAGATGTATGTCGATATGCATCGCCTTTATTATTGGGAAGGCATGAAGCACGATATGGTGAGTTATGTGAGAAATTGCATGACCTGTCAACTTATCAAAGCCGAGCATCATCGCCCTTCTGGTCTCCTTCAGCCTTTAGAGGTCCCATTGCGGAAATGGGATCAGATTTCGATGGATTTCTTTGATGGCCTACCTCGTTCGAGATCGGGCCATTTTAGCATTTGGGTTATTGTTGATCGCCTCACCAAGTCTTCATTTCATTCCTATTAAGTCTAATAGGAGTGCTTCTCATCTGGCAAAGTTGTATATCAAGGAAATCGCGAGACTTCACGGTGTTTCTACATCGATTGTTTGTGATCGTGATCCGCTTTTCACGAGTTATTTCTGGCAGAGTCTTCAGCAAGCTTTGGGAACAAAGATTAATTTCAGCATAGCATATCATCCGTAGTCTGATAGATAGACTGAACGGGTGAATCGTATTCTTGAGGATCTTCTTCGTGCTTGCATTCTAGATTTTGGTGGTAGTTGGGAGGATCACCTACCTCTTATGGAATTCTCCTACAATAATAGTTTCCAGTCCAGTATCGGTATGGCTCCTTTCGAAGCCTTATACGGAAGGCCGTGTCGATCACCTTCGTGTTGGTTGGAATCTGGAGAGAAGCTTAATCTTGGCCCGGATTCTATTTGTGATTCTTCTGAGAAGATTTTCCTTATTCGGCAAAGAATGAAAGAGGCACAGAGCTGCCAGAAATTGTGACGAACGGGCAACTCCATACCCTTTGAATCGACAATAATCCACACATGTCCGACCCAAAAAGCACAAACTGACGGAAAGTCATGAGAAAGAAAAGAAGAGAGAAGAAGAGAAGAGAAGAAAGAGAGAAGATAGAACCAAACAGAACAATACAGAATCTCACATCGCAGCGGAAAACATATAATATCATATCAATGATCTTTACAAAACAGAAACTGTATATACACGCACAATTCAGAGTTCAACAATTAATCAATAGTTATCAGCCTCAACAGTTATAATATCTTGTCCTCACAATTGCTGATAATATACAACAACTAAGCACAGTGGATAATCAAGCAAAACCGATGTACGTGTATACGAAAATGAAGATCTCCAGCTCTCCTACTGAAGCTCCGATAGCACCAATCTAAACCTGTAAATATACTCGGTCTGACCCGAGCATTGAAAGGGAAGAACGCCCGGATCAGTCTGGTAAACCAGCGTAAGAAACACACTCAACTGAATTTATTAGATTACCAAACTTTTCCTTTATCAAAACAAAAGTATCTCGTAAGACAAGTCCACACATAAACACAGACATGTTTTTACCTTACGATAACTAAAACATCTCATATCAAATCATCTGATTTTATACTAGTGTCTATTATACAAATAATATCAATCATAGCTGAAATTGTTACATTGATTAAACTCCAGCATATAGCCCAAAATGGGTAATACAATCAAAATGGCAGGTACGTAGTGGAGTTTGGATTTCCATACAAATGACTAGGTGAAGGGACTACCTTCCGAAGGGGTACAACTCTAGATGGATGTCCCGAGGCATAGAACATCTGCCCTCTACCAACACAAGACCGACCCACCTCTATAACTAGATGGTACCGAATATGTCATCCTCCGGTCGTTACCGACCTTTACCGAGGGCCCTCATAGCATACAAACCACAATAATCAGATACACGACGTCATAGAATGTAAAGATATATCTAGAAGAGGATGATCATATCCTACCTGGGAGCGACCCACTTAGCCTTGCCGCATCTAACCTTGTTTTGGTCATTTCCGTTTGATGAGGCCTAAGGTAACGATTACCTTTCACAAATCATAATCACATCACTATGAATGCCACACGACCATTTCCATTGACTACTAATTGCCTTCCACAAAAATACAACCCTTGAGCTCGTACGTCTCAAGGAAGGGTGTTAAGCTAAGAGAAGTTGCCTTCTCTGCCACCAAACAGATGTACGTTTGTAAAAACCAATGTACGTAATATTTAGAAATGCAATGTCAGACAAACATTCATACATGTTGTCCAGGAACAAGACAAACCGAAGGCACTTTCCTACCACATCCTGTCGAGAAATCCCTAGGATTAGTAGTGAATAGTCCTTGCATTGGTTATTTCATAATGAAGAGACCACTGCTACTGGATGTATATTGGGATTTTAACCCCAAACAATCAACAAGCAGACCTCCACTATGAAAATCCGAAATATCAATATCATCATAAGCAACCTGCACAATCGTCGCATATACGTTGGTCCGAAGTTGTTTTCAGATAAATCTGATCCCGGTCTCTTCGCACCAACAATGCAAAAGTGTTTCTCAACCTCACACAGAAACTAAGTCTCATAGACTTATCACGTCTCCAACTTTCAACTTGCTATCCTTCAGGCCAAGAAGGAAGCTCGATAGATTGGAGTAATACTCTGTACTAACGAATCAACATCCTCAACACAAACGATAACCAAGCCTACACAGAAGGCTACGTACTAAGTGTATGACTAAATAATTCCCACATCAAGTTGAGGAACTAAAATGACCAAATTTGATAGTCGTTTATTTAACTATCAAAGCAAACAAACAAATTTTTAGCACCATATACAATCACTAGGCCCTTTTAAATTTATCTTTTATTTATTTAAATCACTTGCCAAATATTCACTTATAAAATCCATTTATAACTCCATTTTATCATTTATGAAATTCCTTAATAATTCCTTTACTTTGATTTATAAAAAAATCAATTTTATAAATCTTCTATATAATCCATTTATAATAAGTCCAAAATCCCAATTTAAACTATATTTACAAAATAGTTCATTTCATATTCCAAAAATCACATTTTGGTACATTTCACAAAAATCATAATTTTTATAACATAAAAAATTATAACTTTTATTTATTTAAAATAAATTCAATTCCTTTACAATTCAAAAATCAATAAACCATCTATTTTCAAAATCACTTGAAAATCCTTTATAAATTCGAAATCATCACTTTAACATTTTTAAATCACCAAAAATAGGCCCAATGCTGCAACAGCACTAAATACATCAATCACGACAACCAAACATCATATATCATATGATAGCAACATATATCACAATATCTGTAAATAAATCAACATTGTTGAGGAATCCAGTTAGATCCCTCCAACCTGTCACTTGCAACAAATATACATATGAGAATATGTGTACAATGTCCGCTTCGAGGCAGACGCGCATACAAAGGGTCATCCGCTCATACACGGGAACGTATATGGTCTCATCTGCTCCAATAGGCAGGTATATATCCAAATACCAATCAATACATATACAATATATCATATATCATCCAAACAATCATCAATCATCATAAATAATATTTATTCTCACTTATATAAAAATATTAGTAAGTCAGAAAGAGTGAGTAGTACTCACTTTACTTCAAATAGCAGTTTTAGTGTTTTATTCCGAATAAAATTAAACGACCGTTTAATTTTATCCAAAATTCACACTAGCTCCAATCAACTCCAAACTAGCTCTAAAATGTAGTGCTCATCAATACGAACCCAACGTAATTCGTTTCGTCAAAAATGGATCTCGTATGACAAAGTTATATCATTTAGAAGTTTATACGATTTTTAATATATAAATAATTTCAGTTTTCTTTTAATTTTAAAACCCTACTCATCTTCGGCCATTAGATCTGCTTCATCCCATCTCGGCCGCTCAATTTTTCTTCTTCTCTTCCGTTCAAACCCAGGCTAGGATGAACGCAAATGAACCCATACAATTTTCGCGAGCACGTCAGGACGCTTGAAGGCGATCAGACCACATCACTTCGAAGCTTCTTCCACCACGCACCACCGCCTAGAGTGGAGATGAAATCGGTCGCCTATATACGTGGAAAATCATGCGTGAACATACTGCGTTCAAGCTAAGTTTGTCGTCGATCCGTAGCTCCATTCTCGATCACAGCCGTTGGATCGATAGATCTTGATGCCCTCTACGATATTGTAGTTGAACATTTTTTATGATTGTTAGTGGATTGGAAGATATTTGAGAAGAAACGAAGATGTTTTCTGGCCATAGAAAAGTAAATGGCGGCTAGCCCTAACCCTAGTAGGGTTTTTTGAAAATAAGAAAAATCAAGTCCTTTTATAGAAAATTTACGCGACACTATTCACCCGATATTTTTCCGAACTCCAAACGAAGCGTGCCGCCTGACGTTTATAATGTTTTACCCCTATTCCGAACATAATGGAATATATATCGGAAGCCAATTCGATCGTATTTGAAAGATAGGTTTTCGAATCGAATTAATTAAATTTAAAATTTACTTAAACAAATTTCTACGCGTTTTAGCTTGCCCCGGACAAACCGTAAATCCGATTGAAACGAAATTTGAAATCTTACCATAATATAACATTACGGTTCTGATGAAACTAGTTTCGTTGAAATCCGAGACTATTGGAAAAATGACCATTTTCACTCGTCAATTAAATATTAAAATATTCAATTTCTGTAATTTAACTTTTAAATCAATTTTAAAAGTTCTCTAACATCATTCTAATTCAAATATGATTTCTTACAACTTTACAAATCATTTTTATTTACATATAAATTCAATTTCCAATTATTTCTGCAATTTCAAATATTAAATTAACGATTTAATTATCTAATTAACTCACTATATTTTAAATATAAGTTATTCAGCTATTAAAATTTACTTGTGAATATTTAAAATCTATTAAATGCATGAATTTCAAATGACTGAAATTCTAGGTCGTTACAGAAATCCTACGTGGACAACCGTAGGAAGCCTCTCGAGTTCTCTATTGGTGATCTCGTCTTTATTCGTGTTTCTCCTCTAAAAGGGGTTATGCATTTCAGTACGACAATGAAATTGGCTCTCGCTATATAGGACCATTTCCTATAACTGAACGTATTGGCCCTGTGGCTTATAGAGTTTCGCTTCCAGCTCATCTATCTGGCATTCATGACGTGTTTCACGTCTCCCAGCTTTGGAAGTGTCTTCGAGAGTCAGATTCTGTTATCGATTCTCCTGATTTGAAAGAGCTTGAGATCTCATCAGACCTATCTGTTGTGCAGCAGCCTATTCGCGTACTTGCTTCAGAGGTGAGATGCCTTCGAAACAAGGACGTGCCACTCGTTAAAGTTCAATAGTCTGCTAATCCCAATGACTGCACTTGGAAAACCAGAGAGTTTATTGAGGGATCATATCCCGGTTTTCTATCTTTGCATAGCGATGGTGAGAATTCTTTTATCTCAAGCTTATTTCTTTTCCTTTGAGTGATTAAATTAATAAGTTGAATACAAATTCTTCTCTAGAAATTGCAAGAACGCAATTTTGTTAAGGGGAGGAGTCTGTAACAACCCTGGTTTGGAGATTACCTTTCAATATTGAATTATAATGATAATTATAATTTAATATTGTAAATTAAATTAAAATTGAAGAAATTAAATTGTTTATTTGGAAATAACAATGAATTTTGGAATTTAAAATGAGAAAATGAAATTCCAAGCTTTATTCTATTTTGTTTGCAGTGATAATAAATGGAATATGGGCTTTAAATAATGAAAATGATTTCATTTTAGAAAAAATGCAATAATTATATTAATTATTTCCCATTTGCTTCTTTTAATAATTTTTAAAAAGAAGTATGCAATTTTTAAAGGTGGTTTATTGAAATAAAAGGTGGAAATTGGTTTAAAAATATGTTTTGGCTATAAATTATGTTTGAAAATGATTTGAAATATTTTTATAAGTGAGAAAATAAATTTTGTGGAATTTTAAAAGTTAAAAACAGTGTTTTATTCATTTATTTTAGTAAATGGTGTATTTTTGTTAAATTAAGGATTTTAATAATAAAAATGTTTATGACAGAAAATGTTTTATTTTGCATGTATACAAATTTTCACATTTTTCTTGTGTGTAAATATGAAGAAAATGAATTTTATTTGTGTGTAAATGTGATATGCACACATATTTTGGCTAAGTGTTGATTTTAATCTTAAGCCACCTTATTTTCTTTTTTTATTTTGGGTCCAATTCAGCCCAATATCACATAGCCTAGTAAGAAGTGAGAAAGAGGAGTTGATGTACGTTCAATTCATACCTCCTTCTTCCTTCAGCTGAAACAAAAGAGAATAAACTCCTCTCTACCAATTTCTCAAAAATCAAGCAATTTCTTCATTTTAATTCAACAAATTCAAGGCTTTTTACAATCTAGTGATCAATAAAAGGTAAACAACCACTCACTTAAATTTCATCACAAAATTCTTTTACAGTAAATAGCTTTTTAATTTTTAATGTATATTGTTTGCATGTCCTATATTTGCTTACTACAGGTTCATAGAAGCTCCAATCTTGCCAAAAGGCTTCAACTTTGCTGTAAAATCCGAGCTTTTATCATATATCAGCAAGGTGAGTTGAATAGCTCACAATTCTAGCTGAAGTCATTGATTCAAACTGCTCAAATCTATGAAAAATTTGCTCCGTAATTTGTTTTTACTTTCAATTTTGTTTGTGTCAAAACCTTCTCTGATTGGTACATTGCATGCGCATATCTTTCAATTCCGACAACGAAATACTGTTGGATTTTCTTCTGATGATAGTTCAGATGTAGTAGTATACGCCTGTAAAATTTCATTGCAAAATATTGTCATTTGAGTGTTCAAAACTTTGCTGCAAAATTAACAAAAACCCAGATTTTTGCCTGGGGAATATTTTGTTTGAGTTGCTGCAAACATGGCCTGAGTCCATGTTTGAGATAGCATAACTCTTTCATTTCTTACTAGAATTCATTGATTCTTTTTTTGTTTGAAAGATGAAGTTTTCTAGTATACACTTACTAATTTTCAACTCAATATAAGGTTGTTTAGTCCTCTGTTTCATGCCTGAAAAGCTGAATCCGAGATGGTTTTCAGGCCTGTACATAGTTTTTTTGAACTGTTGCAAGCATGGCCTGAGTCCATGTTTGAGACAGTGTAACTTTTTCATTTCCAGTCGGAATTCATTGATTCTTTTTTGGTTTGAAAGATGAAGTTTTGTAGTATATGCCTACCAATTTTCGACTCAATATGAGGTCGTTTATTCCTCTGTTTCAGGCATGTAAGTTAAACCCAAGATAGTTTGTAGGCCCGGACAAATTTTTGTGTTTGAACTGTTGCAAACATGGCATGCGTCCATATTTTAGACAGCGTAACTCTTTCATTTCCGGTCAGAATTCATTGATTCTTTTTTTTTGAAAGATGAAGTTTTATACTATGTGCACACCCATTTTTAGTTCAATCAGAGGTTGTTTGGCCTTCTGTTTCATGTCTGAAAGTTGAATCCAAAGAAGATTTCGGACCCGGGTATTTTCTTGCCTTTGCATTTTTATGTTCTTTTTCCGTCCGACTTTTGACTTTTACTTCATGTTTTAATGATATTTTTTATTTTTTTAGGGCTATGATGCATAAAAATAGGCTAGCTGTAACAACCCACAAACCCGATCTCGTTGAATCGACACTATTTTCCAACATATCGACTCAAAGTGAACGGAAATACGAACCATTAGGGTTAAAGAAGAAGGAGGTAGAAGAAGAAACAAAATAACAATAGAATCTAACCATCGCAGCATAATAAAATATAATAAATAATAACTGATCTTTACAGAAAAGAAACTATATCTGTATATACATACAGCACCAGAATACAACATCAGAGTACAATATAATCAACATCACCATTCAGGACAGTTATAATAACTTGTCCCACATACAGAATACACAACATACACAACACAACGGAATATACATCATATACGTGTGATACGTCTCGCCATCCAGCTCGTCTCCTGAGCTCCACCGCATCCTAACCTGTATCCTATAATACTCGGTTTGACCCGAGCATTATAATAAAATAACACCCGAGTCAGTCTGGAAAACCAGCGTGAGAAAACACACTCAATTGGATTATTAAAGTTTTCCAAACCCTTTGAAATCAAAAGCATCTCGTAAGACCACGCCACAAATAAACATGTCGGATTTTTACCTTACGATAGCCAAAACACTTTTTATCAAATCTGTCTGATATTATAATAGTGTCTATTGAAAGTAAAATAGAATCTAGCTGAAATGCTTGCATCTTACGTTTCAGCAATAGTTGGGCACAATCAAAACCGTACAGGCGCTTATTGGAGAATGGATTACTGGGGTACCGTCCGTCACAGTACCTGGCCTAGATCAGAGTACCGAGGATCACGCCCAATCCCCTACAACACAAGACCGGAACTACCTAAGGGTAATTCCGAGTAAGATCACCCCACGGTTGGGATCAGCAACCGCACCACTAAGCTGAAATAAAAGGGACATCTAGACAGGGATGACCTCACCCTAATGGGCGCTACCCATATAGCCTTGCTGCACCTCCCCCTGTTTTAGCCATTCCCGGTTGATGAGGCTCGAGGCTATGCATTACCTTTTTAGAAGATGTTACTTAGAATGCCCACCGTCCACATGACGATGTTCCGAAAGCATTCATCCATACAAGTCCGTTCCGGGTTCGAACGGAACCGAAGGCACTATTCCTACTACATCCATTTTGGAATCATCCTCAGGATTAGTAGCGACTAGCCCTTGCACTTCACTGCTCCATCTTCGACTCCAAACTCGTTTTTCCACGAAAACGTACAAACCGGATCGAAGTGGTTTTCAAGAAATTAATCTCGATCCCGGTCTCTTCGAAACGATCAGCGCATTGGCCAATATTGATAGTCGGTTATTTAACTATCAATTAATATTCACAAACATCCATCAAACAATAAATAATTTTCCCAAATTATTTGTTTACCTCACAAATATCTTCGCAAGATATATTTCCATTTTCAACCCTTTCGAAAACAGTTTTCAAACCACACTCTTCCCATTGAATAAATTCCCAAATACTTATTTCCATTGAAAACACCAAGTACAATTACCTTAGATTTTTAAAATAATTTAAAAACACTTTATTATAAAATACACTTTAAAACATTTAAATTAAAACTACTTTAATACTTTATTTAAAAATATATACTTTAAGAATTTTTAAAATAAACTACTTTATAAAATATAAAACTACATTTTTTTCCTTTAACACACAATACCAAGTTACCTTTAAATAATTACTACTAAATTAAATTTGAGAAATACTTAACTTTAAACTTTAAACATTTAAAAATAATAAATTTTCTAAAACATACTTTAAAAAACAACTTTAAAACCTTTAACTCATACTTAAAGGTTTGCTTTGGAAACGTACTTGGCTACCCAGGGAAATACACTTCTCTTTCACATCTTTAAAAATAAATCACTATTTATTTTTAAACAAATTTACCCATTCTTTTTATAAATTCCCACCTTGAATTTATTCTTCCAAATATCCACTGATATATTACTTCACTTTTATAAACCCAGTTTATAAATTTGATGGTCTCATCCATCTTTAAACACAGTTTCAAACACTTTATCAAATTTCAAATCGATTTCCAAATCACTCCATTTTTAAAATAAATTCTTTTATTTACCCGATTTATTTCAAAACTTATAAATTCCAGGTTTAACTTCCTTGTGATGATTTAAAATCTTACTTTAACTGATAATACAAATTTCCACATTTATTCCAAGATTTTCTTTTATTTCTTTCTAAACCATTTTAACTCTGAATTCAAAAATAAATCCTTCATTCCTTTAAATTATA
This sequence comes from Allium fistulosum, assembly GCA_030737815.1. Classification (NCBI taxonomy): domain Eukaryota; kingdom Viridiplantae; phylum Streptophyta; class Magnoliopsida; order Asparagales; family Amaryllidaceae; genus Allium; species Allium fistulosum. The sequence goes on from CM060906.1 coordinate 77,793,079, forward strand.
TCACTTCAGTTTAAAATTCATTATTTCCTCTTTTATTCAAAATCCCCTTTCCATACTCGGAATTTATTTACTAGAAATTTAAACAAAATCACATTATCCTTCCCCAATTCATTCTTTAATTTATTTAAATTTTCCATAATTACTTTACTTAAACATTCTCTCATATATTTTCTTTTTCAAAAAAATCCAATTTTATATATTTTTATAACTCAGTATACCGAAATATTCAAGCAAACCATAGCATTCAATACTCCAATTATTGATATATTTCATCACAGAATATCAAATATTCATAACGCAGAATATTAAACAATCTAAATAATTTTGAGGGTCCAGTTGGATCCCTCCAACCTGTTTCCCTGCATCCACAGATGTTAGCACAATATAAAATACCAATTCCACTTCAAGGTGGAATATCGTATTATATGGGTTTATATAATATCATCCGCTATTATGCGGCGCATAGGGTCTCATCTGCTATATAATGCGGGAATATCAATCACTCCAATATATACTATATACTACTATATAATATACCACATCCAATCAATTCAACCATTCAACCAAATATTTAAATTTAACCATTTAAATTTAAATAAAATCCAGATGAGTGAGATTAACTGATCTTTAATTTTTAATATGCGATCTGATCCAATCCCAACTTGTTCCCTTTTGGAGTTTGACCTGACTACTGCTTCCCAAAGCACTGGCGTCCCCAACTACGATGTCGACGACGACTATGTTGCCTCACGTGAATGCCTCGACTAGACCGCACCACAACCTCTACCTTCCTCCTTTGGAAATTCCCAGCCTCGCGAAATCGATCGACTTCCCACTGCGCTGCAGCCCTTCATCACAACGCATGTGTAGACGCGCTTAGATCGAAAAACCCAATGCTAGAAAACCCTAAAAACAATCGATGCGAATCCCTGCCCTCATTAGCTGCGCACGGCGCAATTCACGATCGAACTCCGGCCAAGCCACTTGAACACGAGCTCAAGCTCACCCCCTTCAACTCGAACGATATGTCGCGCCACCCAGCTTCACGCGATTCCGAGTCGCGATGCCCCAAATCTCGATTGAGGCGCAATAAAGGGATGAAATTGAAGAGGAGGAGGTGGCCATTTCTTATTCTAATTGAAGAGGAATGGAAAGCAAAGTATAGACTTAAATTTTGAATTGCTTGAAAATAATAGAGGAACGATTTTATATTTTTTTTTCGATTTCATATTAGGGAAAAATACTCGGCTAAGAAAAGAGTGAAGGAAAAAGAAGACGCGAGATATACAATCGAACATGTGTTTAAAAATTCTGGTACGATGTCTTCAAATGCAACTTTTATTATCTAAGTTAAGAATTAAATTCAAATTTAAATCGTATCAACTATCGCGACTCACAATCTTGATCTCCTATCGAGGCGTGCCGCTAGGCGTTTATAATGTTAAACCCCTACTCCAAACGCAATGAAAAAGGTTTCGAGTCCTAATTCGATCGTATGGAGAAGATAGCTTTTTGAATCGATTTAAAATATTAAATTTTCGATATTCATTTCAACGTGTTTCTCACCCGTACGAACAAACTGTAACTCCAAATGCTACGAAAATTGAAATCCGATAATAATACACCATTACAGATCCAATGGAACCAGTTTCGTCGAATTCTGAGACTGTGCCTCGGAAGGCTATTTTTAAATATCGATTTAAACGATATATTTTCAAAACTGAATGAAACACTTTGAATTTCAATTTTAAAAATTCTATAATCTTCAGCATTATCAATATGAATTTTATAAGCCTTCGAAATATTTTTAACAAGCTTAAAACCCAAGATTCAACAATTTTCCCAATTACCAATTATTTAAATTCAATAATTAAATCACCTAATAAATAGTGATATTTGAAATTCAAGTCAAAATTACCCTTTTGAATATTTAAAATTAATTAAATATTCTCATTTCAAATATTCAAAATTCTGGGTCGTCACATTCCTCCCCCCTTAAAAGAATTTCGTCCTCGAAATTTCTACTTAAGAAGAATGGTCCATAACCCGTTCACTCACTTCCCAAACCAAACAGTTTTCAATGACTTTCCAAAACAATCTTTTTATCAAAGACACAATATCCCTCTTATTAACTTTTCAAACTTATCCACAAGTCCCAAACAATATTACTTAACAATTCAAATTTAAATTTAAAATCAATTTTTAATAATCAAAATTTTCTCAAAATTTTTCTAACTCCTTAAATTTTCAAAAAATTTTGCCAGCATCTCCTTTGCGTGGCTATCTTGGTACAACTACAAAATGCCTCTACGGGCCTACCAGATTCCAAAAAAACAAAAAGCCAAGTGGCTAGACAAGGAAGTCATCAATTTTCATATAGAAATTTAAACACATACCTTTTCCGAGCAAATTTCAATTTATCTTCTGAAATCAAAAATAAATTTATTTTGCTTTTTAAACACCTGTGTCCAACTCAGCAATAATATCCCATCACAACATTCAAAATCATTTTATTGACTTCTTTACAAAATTTCAATATCTGCTTTACTTAAGCCCGTACGATGCACATATATCATCCGTATGCAATATCAAATTCGATCGCTCACTCGATCACACAATTTCACTTCCGAACTAGTATCGTCCAACCGACCCTCTAGTGCGGACTCAGATCTGGTTTCTTGATCAGAAACTACCATTCTCCTTGCATAGCCACAAACTATGATAGAGAATATCCAGAATCAATCAAAATCCATATCCAGGGTTCGCCGTCGAAAATCGAGTGAAAAATCCCAACTCGGACCGATATAACTATCTCGAAATTCTGTGCTCGAATCTGGATCAAACCATTATGCGAATAAAATAATATACGTACATCCTACGTATTAATTTCAATTGATTATTAGCTATATCAATTCTCTTTTATTCACATTCATTTTGATTTCTATTCACTTATCCACAATTATCCCATTTCACAACTTTCAATATTTAAACCTTCATTCAATTATTCACTTAGAAGAATTTTCTCAATACCAAATTTACTTAAGAATTTCATCCTTCATTTCTTAAGTCCAATATAAATATTTCTTATATTTATTTTCACTACTTCACTACTGAAGTTTATATTCAAATTGAATTCCAATTCCATATAAATTTCAATTCGCCTCAATTCATTGATTATTTTCAAATCTCAATACTTTTTCCAAATTTCCATTCAGATTTCCATCTTCAATTTCACTTGAATTCAATTTGTCTTCAAACTTTGAATATTGAATTTTGTCAACTATCTTCCATTTGCAATTGGTTTATATCATTATTTAAATTAGTTCTCTTACTAATTTATTTTAAACGTAAAAGTTTTGTTTCCAAACTTAAATTATTTTAGTCCTCCTCGAACTAATTTTCCCAACTTCACTTTACTTTACATACACCATTTTAAATTAGATTTTAATATTCGGTTTCAACTCTATTTGCTTACCAATTTTAAATCATTTGTCGTTAATGAAAATTTTAAAAAATTTCTAACTCCATAATTTTCAGAAAATTTTGGCAGAGTCTCCTTTGTACGGAGGAGCTTTTGCAATTTGACAAGAGATAGAAATATATATACATCAACCCACACGACCGGAAAATAAAACAGTTCATATTTCCTATTTTTATTGCGTAGGCGTACCTTTATTTAGCATTTTAAGCAAGCGGCTTATTTATTTAGCATTTTGCACGATCAAAACCAGCCAAACGGCTTCCCTATACCTGTACTAACTCAACTCAAATATGTAAATGCCACATATAGAAAATTTATTCACATTTCACTCATTTAAAATAGCCAACACATGGATTTAATAAGCCATACCTACCAAACAACACTTATAAGTAATTAATAAGGTTTAAATCACTAATTCAATTTCTTTCACTCGCTTTTCTTACCCTTGCATTCAATTTAAGTGATGTACAACTCACTTACTTACCTTCAATTAATTTATAATTCCAAACAACTCATATTCATGTCAATTGATTCAAAAAAATCAATTTTGTTTACTTCTATCAATTCATAGAATTTTATTCAATTCCATTTTCGTCGAACGACCCATTTCTTATGCACTTCGACGATATTCATGTGAATAAATAATTACTTAAGCTTATAACCATTTTAAATTGATTCCAACTCAATTTATATTTAATTCCATTCCATTATAATTCATTCACAACCATTTTATTTAGCTCGACACATTCCATCTCAATTATATTTAAACTTTAATTCAAATCCAATCACAATATTATTAAACTTAGCTTAAGTTCATTAAATTCGACTTACTCTTCTAATTTTTTCATTTCCAAACCTATTTTAAATTAGCTACATTACTAATTTATTTCAAATTCCCATAAATTTTTAATTTTTAGAACCTTGTTCTTTTAATCCACTCAAACTATATTTTCCAATTCCACTACTAATTTTTCTTAGTTTACTTTATCTAATTACATTTATTAACAAATCCTTCTAATTTATTTTATCTAATTGATTTTCTCTACCAGCTTAATCCATTTTCAATCAAATTCAACTTACAAATCTAATTAAAAAGTTTATTTCTAGACTTTTGCTTCTTTAGTTCCTTGGGCAAAAATTCTACAATTTCCCTTTTAAATTTTAAACTTCCTTAAGTTTCGGACTTATTTAAATTCCATAAGCAAATTAAATTACCTTTCAGAGTTTAAGCAACATTTTCTTAAACATTCCAAAACACTTAAACCAACTCTAGAGTTTTCAACAATCTCTTAAGTATTTCAAAAATCAAAGCGGTTTTACCAAACCAAAGCTTCAACATTTCAAAATCACCTTTGAAATCAATTATATCCAAAATCCTTTGCATTACTAAAATCAAACCCGACTTTTGCAAACAAACACCAACCCAAAACATCCAGGTAGCAATCCCTCTCTTGGAAACTCGAAAATGAACACCGATGATGTCGCGATCATCATCGGAATTATTTTCCAGTGACCGAAGAGAGTTCAGTGCTTTTGTCCCAATCAAAGGCATTTCAAATATTTTTAAATTCCAAACCTCACCAGATTTCAAATCCAATTCAAAAATATTTTCCAAATAATATCACCATTATTTCTCCAAAACCTTTGAAAACCATTTTCAAACCCAAAGGAATTTAAATCTTTCCTAAAATTCCAAATTCGAAATCCATCCAATTCAGATTCAAACATTACTCTGGAGTTTCATCTCAATTTATTTTCAAATATTTCTTTGGAAATCTATTTCAGATTTTAAATCACATTTATAATTCACATTTATAAATTTCATTTTGTTAATGAATTTATTCCTTAATCTTTGGTTATAATTTCAATTCTTCATTCAATCTTTCACTTAACAATGATAATAATTTAATATTATCATCTCCTAATAACCAAGAAACCATATATATCTATAATAATTTACGAAAAATTATTTCTTTTTTATACAAAAATAATTTGGGTAAAATTATTTCATTTACCCTATTTTAAAACAATACTATGTCGAATTGTTCTATTCAAGTGTTTAGAAACCCCTATCGGTACAGTTGTACGGACTGTTCCGACCAGAGTTCATAAGCCACTCAATAAATCAATCAACACAATATAAAACCATTTATATTCACTAACAAATACACGCTCATCTCCATTATTACTCTCAAATTCATTCCTAGAGTACTACAGACTCTATTTCTAATGAGTAATTCCCACCAGAGCTAAGGTTCTCGCTTAACCTTCTGCTCTGATACCACTGTAACAACCCGCAAACCCGATCCCGTTGAATCGACACTATTTTCCAACATATCGACTCAAAGTGAACGGAATACGAACAATTAGGGTTAAAGAAGAAGGAGGTAGAAGAAGAAACAAAATAACAACAGAATCTATCCATCACAGCGGAATAAAATATAATAAATAATAACTGATCTTTATAGAAAAGAAACTATATCTGTTTATACAAACATCACCAGAATACAACATCAGAGTACAATATAATCAACATCACCATTCAGGACAGTTATAATAACTTGTCCCACATACAGAATACACAACATACACAACACAGCGGAATATACATCATATACGTGTGATACGTCTTGCCATCTAGCTCGTCTCCTAAGCTCCACCGCATCCTAACCTGTATCCTATAATACTCGGTCTGACCCGAGCATTATAATAAAATAACACCCGAGTCAGTCTGGAAAACCAGCGTGAGAAAACACACTCAATTGGATTATTAAAGTTTTCCAAACCCTTTGAAATCAAAAGCATCTCGTAAGACCACGCCACAAATAAACATGTCGGGTTTTTACCTTACGATAGCCAAAACACTTTTTATCAAATCCGTCTGATATTATAATAGTGTCTATTGAAAGTAAAATAGAATCTAGCTGAAATGCTTGCATCTCACGTTTCAGCAATAGTTGGGCACAATCAAAACCGTATAGGCGCTTATTGGAGAATGGATTCCATACAATGGGAGGGCTACTGGGGTACCGTTCGTCACAGTACCTGGCCTAGATCAGAGTACCGAGGATCATGCCCAATCCCCTGCAACACAAGACCGGAACTACCTAAGTGTAATTCCGAGTAAGATCACCCCACGGTTCGGATCAGCAACCGCACCACTAAGCCGAAATAAAAGGGACATCTAGACAGGGATGATCTCACCCTAATGGGCGCTACCCATATAGCCTTGCTGCACCTCCCTTGTTTTAGCCATTCCCGGTTGATGAGGCTCGAGGTTATGCGTTACCTTTATAGAAGATGTTACTTAGAATGCCCACCGTCCACCTGACGATGTTCCGAAAGCATTCATCCATACAAGTCCGTTCCGTGTTCGAACGGAACCGAAGGCACTATTCCTACTACATCCATTTTGGAATCATCCTCAGGATTAGTAGCGACTAGCCCTTGCACTTCACTGCTCCATCTTCGACTCCAAACTCGTTTTTCCACGAAAATGTACAAACCGAATCGAAGTGGTTTTCAAGAAATTAATCTCGATCCCGGTCTCTTCGAAACGATCAGCGCATTGGCCAATATTGATAGTCGGTTATTTAACTATCAATTAACATTCACAAACATCCATCAAACAATAAATAATTTTCCCAAATTATTTGTTTACCTCACAAATATCTTCGCAAGATATATTTCCATTTTCAACCCTTTCGAAAACAGTTTTCAAACCACACTCTTCCCATGGAATAAATTCCCAAATACTTATTTCCATTGAAAACACCAAGTACAATTACCTTAGATTTTTAAAATAATTTAAAAACACTTTATTATAAAATACACTTTAAAACATTTAAATTAAAACTACTTTAATACTTTATTTAAAAATATATACTTTAAGAATTTTTAAAATAAACTACTTTATAAAATATAAAACTACATTTTTTTCCTTTAACACACAATACCAAGTTACCTTTAAATAATTACTACTAAATTAAATTTGAGAAATACTTAACTTTAAACTTTAAACATTTAAAAATAATAAATTTTCTAAAACATACTTTAAAAAACAACTTTAAATCTTTAACTCATACTTAAAGGTTTGCTTTGGAAACGTACTTGGCTATCCAGGGAAATACACTTCTCTTTCACATCTTTAAAAATAAATCACTATTTATTTTTAAACAAATTTACCCATTCTTTTTATAAATTCCCACCTTGAATTTATTCTTCCAAATATCCACTGATATATTACTTCACTTTTATAAACCCAGTTTATAAATTTGATGGTCTCATCCATCTTTAAACACAGTTTCAAACACTTTATCAAATTTCAAATCGATTTCCAAATCACTCCATTTTTAAAATAAATTCTTTTATTTACCCGATTTATTTCAAAACTTATAAATTCCAGGTTTAACTTTCTTGTGATGATTTAAAATCTTACTTTAACTGATAATACAAATTTCCACATTTATTCCAAGATTTTCTTTTATTTCTTTCTAAATCATTTTAACTCTGAATTCAAAAATAAATCCTTCATTCCTTTAAATTATATCACTTAAGTTTAAAATTCATTATTTCCCCTTTTATTCAAAATCCCCTTTCCATACTCGGAATTTATTTACTAGAAATTTAAACAAAATCACATTATCCTTCCCCAATTCATTCTTTAATTTATTTAAATTTTCCATAATTACTTTACTTAAACATTCTCTCATATATTTTCTTTTTCAAAAAAATCCAATTTTATATATTTTTATAACTCAGTATACCGAAATATTCAAGCAAACCATAGCATTCGATACTCAATTATTGATATATTTCATCATAGAATATCAAATATTCATAATGCAGAATATTAAACAATCTAAATAATTTTGAGGAATCCAGTTGGATCCCTCCAACCTGTTTCCCTGCATCCACAGATGTTAGCACAATATAAAATACCAATTCCACTTCAAGGTGGAATATCGCAGTATATGGGTTTATATAATATCATCCGCTATTATGCGGCGCATAGGGTCTCATCCGCTATATAATGCGGGAATATCAATCACTCCAATATATACTATATACTACTATATAATATACCACATCCAATCAATTCAACCATTCAACCAAATATTTAAATTTAACCATTTAAATTTAAATAAAACCCAGATGAGTGAGATTAACTCACCTTTAATTTTTAATATGCGATCTGATCCAATCCCAACTTGTTCCCTTTCGGAGTTTGACCTGACTACTGCTTCCCAAAGCACTGGCGTCCCCAACTACGATGCCGACGACGACTATGTTGCCTCACGCGAATGCCTCGACTAGACCGCACCACAACCTCTACCTTCCTCCTTTCGAAATTCCCAGCCTCGCGAAATCGATCGACTTCCCACTGCGCTACAGCCCTTCATCACAACGCACGTGCAGACGCGCTTAGATCGAAAAACCCAATGCCAGAAAACCCTAAAAATAATCGATGCGAATCCCTGCCCTCATTAGCTGTGCGTGGCCCAAATCACGATTGAACTCCGGCCAAGCCACTTGAACACGAGCTCGAGCTCACCCCCTTCGACTCGAACGATATGTCGCGCCACCTAGCTTCACGCGATTCCGAGTCGTGATGCCACAAATCTCGATTGAGGTGCGATAAAGGGATGAAATTGAAGAGGAGGAGGCGGCCATGTCTTATTCGAATTGAAGAGGAATGGAAAGCAAAGTATAGACTTAAATTTTGAATTGCTTGAAAATAATAGAGGAACGATTTTTTTTTCCGATTTCATATTAGGGAAAAATACTCGGCTAAGAAAAGATTAAAGGAAAAAGAAGACGCGAGATATACAATCGAACACATGTTTAAAAATTCTGGTACGATGTCTTCAAATGCAACTTTTATTATCTAAGTTAAGAATTAAATTCAAATTTAAATCGTATCAACTATCGCGACTCACAATCTCGATCTCCTATCGAGGCGTGCCGCTAGGTGTTTATAATGTTAAACCCCTACTCCAAACGTAATGGAAAAGGTTTCGAGTTCTAATTCGATCGTATGGAGAAGATAGCTTTTTGAATCGATTTAAAATATTAAATTTTCGATATTCATTTCAACGCGTTTCTCACTCGTACGAACAAACCGTAAATCCAAATGCTACAAAAATTGAAATTCGATAATAATATACTATTACGGATCTAATGGAACCAGTTTCGTCGAATTCCGAGACTATGCCTCGGAAGGCTATTTTTAAATATCGATTTAAATGATATATTTTCAAAACTGAATGAAACACTTTTAAATTCAATTTTAAAAATTCTATTATCTTCACCATTATCAATATGAATTTTATAAGCCTCCGAAATATTTTTAACAAGCTTAAAACCCAAGATTCAACAATTTTCCCAATTACCAATTATTTAAATTCAATAATTAAATCACCCAATAAATAGTGATATTTGAAATTCAAGTCGAAATTACCCTTTTGAATATTTAAAATTAATTAAATATTTTCATTTCAAATATTCAAAATTCCGGGTCGTCACACTAGCCTAGTTGATGAATTTGAAATTCAAATTTGAATTGAATTTGAATGACGGTTTTGAGTGATTTCTTTGATTTTGAGCATGGATTTTTTCAAACGATTTTGAATTAAATTATCATTTAAAATAATTATTATATATTTTAAATTATTTTAAGCTATAAAGTTTATTTATTCTCTATAATAAGGGAATTTTCAAATATTATTTTCAAAATTGATTTCGAAAAATGGTTTTAAATGCTTGTTTTCTCAAGAAAATTATTTTATATATAAAATACACGTTTTTGCACTATTCGAGCGAATGAGAAGGAGAATTAAACGGTTTGGTAAAACACGTGGTATGGGACACGTGCGTTTATCTTATCGGTTAATTCCTGACTTGTCTTTTTGATCGTTTTGGCCTACGGGTCGAGTTTACCAATGAGATGAGGTAAACTTTTTATTGATTTGAGTGTGAAATTTACTAGTGGTTAGTAAACCGTTTACTGCAAACGTGTGGTATGGGACACACGTTAACACTGTTCGGGTTCCTATCCGAAAGTTTGTGACACATTTGTCAAAGAGACGTATTAGCCAGTACTGGACCTTCGGGTCATTTGTCCTTCGGGACGTTTGTCCAAGAGACGTATTTGTCCATTGCGACGTATTTGTCCTTGGGGATGTTTGTCTAAGAGACATATTTATTTTTCCTTCGGGACGTTTGTCTAAGAGACGTGGCGCCATATTTTGAGAGAACAGTACTTGGCGGACTTCGGCCATAAGCACGTGCTATATCTTTGAGGTGATTTCATTGATGTTTGTGATTTCCCAAGCGTATCGCCTTTTTATTGTTAGCCATTTGAGTCATTTGGGATATTATATATATATATATACACACACACGGCGATTACCTTATGGAAATTTGAACTCTTGTGAGTTCTATCTTTGAGATTTGAGTTGCCTACACTGGTTTTATTGAGATTGCCAATATGGCGTATATTTGAGATTTTAATCTCCTATTTGGAGATATATTTGCCTTGTGGCGCATTTGGAGATGGTGATTTCTTTGAGTAGCTTTTGAGATTGCCGTTATGGCGGGTTTGGGATTTCTCCCTTTTTAGGAGCTATAATTTTCCTTAAACCATTATGGATGATTTGGGATATGCCGATGATATGACGCTTGCTACATTTAGAATTTTATGAATTGTTTTATCTCTTTTGAGATTGTATGCTTGTGTAGTGATACCATATTATCACTTGATGTAACTATACACTTTAAATTGTCCCTTCTCACTTGAGAATATTATCACATTGTCCTTATGCTCATATTATTGCTTATCCTTATAAATTGATTTGTTTAGCTAGATGACCCGTGTATTTATACTCGGGTCAGATCGATGTGTTTCAGGTTATGTACATTTGGACTTAGCCTATTCTGCTAGCTCTTTTTGATATGGATTTTTGTGTAGTCCTTATTGTTTGCTACTCTGATATGTATATTCTTTTAACTCACTTGTATATCGTGGTCGCTATTCCACTTGACATGTATCATTTTGTATACTCTGTGATGTATCTGTATATGTATATACATATATGTGATGATCTACTGTCCTATGATGTGTTTTGCATTTCAGTTGTTGTATTTTTTTCTGATAGATCCTATAGCCACCTAGGGCTTTGTATTAAGTATTTATTAGATATGTCGATCCACTTGAAATAGAAAAAAAATATAGAGCATTTATCAACGTATTCAATAGATATTTAAGACAAGGCTATAGATGGTCGCTCCTAACCAGCCTTATTCTCCGCATTATCAAACAGTATTACCCAGTAGTACTCTTTGTTAATATGGGTCTCGGGATGGGGCGTCACAATTTCGGTTAGTAATAATTGTTATTATTGAACCAATGACTTCGTGTTTAGAATATAAAGTTGAATACGGACAATTCTATAATTTTGACCATTACCAAATTCCTTAAGTCCAAGTTATATACTTTTGACGAAGATAATTGGTGTAAATAAATGCCACTGTCGGATAATGCTTAATAAAGTAAAATTAGATTTTACCGAAACCAAGTAAATGATAAATTTGGCCATAATATCACACCACATGCTAAATGATGTGTGAACGTTAATATTTAAATTGTTCGATATTAATTGCTGACTGTATTTACACCTAAGAGTCACATAACTGAAACATTGAATACTCATGTTTACCACCTGATTTAATTAATTTGTAATTGTTATAAATTAGTTAAATTAATTAATATTTTTGAAATATTAATTAAAAAAAATTATTTGATGTGAATTAAAAATATATTAAATAATGTGGATGTAATGGTTATATAAATGCTGATTGTACACGATATCGATATGCATTTAAATTGGATTTAAATGCAATAAATATTGTTTAGGCTTGAAATGGTTTTAAGGCCAAATTGGGGCTTAGTTTAGGCGACTATGTGCCAGCAAGTTGGGGCCAACAATATGATGGTTTAGAGGGAAGAATTTTGAATTCAAAAGGAGAGATTTAGTAAGAGGAAAACAAGGATCTTGATCTTTATTTCACTCTCTCATCCCTCCTTTATTTATTCCTTCAAGTATTGACTTCTCCTGAGACTTTTGCACTCTTATTTTTGCTTCTCATATCAGGCCGCTATCACCCTATAACAATCCCAAAAATCCATGCACTAATTCACATCAATTTGCTTCAATTCAGTCATCGGTGGCAAGGCAATTCGGAAGGTAGAAATTACGGGATTGAGATTGGATTCAAGGAGTCTATTTCTACATTTCAATATCTGAAATTTGGGCTTTGGTGAAAGGTACTTTGTTGGTCTATTATTATATAATAATGGTTATATATTCATTGTTCCATATGTTGCTAGTTAGAAATATCACGAATCAGCATATTGATAGATTGTCACATACCGATGGTTGTATATATAAGTGCATATATATATATATATATGTATTAAAAAAATTATTTTCTCGTATGATGCTCACGTTCAAAATAAAAAAATTATTAAAATAATATCATCGAATGATTTTTTGAATTAAATCTAAACACAAAAGGATTAAATCATACAATAAAAATATTTTAAATTTTATAAAAGTTTTGTTCATACCAAAAAGGCTTTCGGCAATAATAAAAAATTATTTTTTTTAGATATTTAATATATATGTATATATACTATTATTTAATTCAAAAATGATTATATAAATAAAATGTGTGTATATATATATTATTAATATAACATTCTATAAAAAATTATATAACATAAAATATACATTATGGTTTCAAAAATGATTTTTGTTTTAAATTCTACTAATTCTATATGGTTTTAATTAATTATAAGTTTTTGATTAATAAATTATTTAAAATCGAAAATTAAATTTAAAAAAATTATTTTTATTCTTTGGCCAAAGTAGATAACTTTGTTATATATATAATTATATATTTTTATTATATATATATATATAATTTATAACTAGTTTTATGTTTGTATGTAATATACATTTAATTTAATAAATATAAAAAAAAATTCAGTTTGGATTTCATATTATGAATATTATAAAGTATTTTACAAAATAATACTTTTATAATTTAATATTAGATTTATGCGCGCGTGTGTGTGTATACATATTTTAATAAATGCTTGGTGTAAATAATTTACAACCAATATTTTATAATAATTATATTTTACATGTATATATGTATATTTATTTATACAATATTTTGATGCAACTATATATACACATACATATACACATATACGTACATACATACATTTAGACAATCCATTTGTATACACGAGGGGCTAACATATCCGTTGTGGTGTAAATCCCAACATCTGTACATAGTCATGTCATACCATTTACACATTTGATAGAGTTAGAGGTATGCCCTAGGGTAAATTATGTAATTTTTTTCATATATCTAACTCGCTAACCAATCATGTTCGAAATAAAAGGTGTTTTCTTTCTGTTATATACTTGGTATAATGTGTTATATTAATTAATTAATTAATTTAATTTAAAGTATATTTAGCAGAAATTCTATAAATGGTACATTTTGTGATAGTAGTTACAAAGTGTTGTAACCGTGAGTAATTTATCACAATGAAAATAAATATACCATTTTAAATATTCTTAGCCAAGATGTATCGAGACTGGATGTCGATACATCCATTGAGACTAGAGCATGCAATGCACTCCAAATGTTAGACAGTGAATTCTTATGGTTACTGGAGGGCACCAAAGAGATATGTAATGATAATTTTTAGATAACAATGTAATGACTCACTCAATAATTTTCTATTGGTTAATATAACTAAGGTCAAACAAAAATATTGATGTGACAAAATTGCATAATTCTCTTGACTTGAGAATACTGTTGTTCTTCAATGTGAAAGCTTTGCTTTAATTATAGTTAAATCGTGGCATGATGTCCATCGAATGACTATTGTTAGGTTGAGTGGAAGCATTGGAAATGAAACACTATTCATGAGAGGACTCGTCTCCTCAGTTATATGAGGTTAGTATAACAGTCAACTGAAGTCAACTCAAAGTCAAAGTCCATGTCCAGAGCATTTCAGTTAATAATAAATATTATTTTTGAACTATAGACTTTTTGTTTGGACTATAGAGTTGAATGTGCATGATATTGGAATTTTAACCATAACTAAATTCCATAAGTCCAAAGAGCTATAGTTTTGACGAAGAGAATTTGTGTAAATAATAATCACAATTGGGTAACGCTTAACAAAGTAAAATTGGATTTTACTAAAACCAAGTAAGCAATAAATTTGGCCAAAATGTCACACCACCAGCTATGTGATGTGTGAACGTTAATATTCGAATAATTCGATATTAATCGCTGACCAAATTTACACCTAAAGAGTCACATAACCGAATTGTCGAATACTCCTCGACAACATGATTCAGTTAGTTTTTTATTGTTATAAATTAATTAATATTTATGAAATATGAGTTATAAAATTTTATTTTGATGTGATAAACAAATATTATTAAATATATTTATAAGAGTTATAAGTACACTTATCGATATATGATATAGATACGCATTTAAATTGGATTTAAATGCAAAATATTTTATTCGGGCTTTAAATGGGTTTGAAGCCCATATGAGGGGCTGATTGGTTCGGCAATGATGAGGGAGTGAAGGGGTGCAACCATATGATGGAAAGTTGGACTTGGTTTGGATGTAGACGAGATAGAGAAATGGTAAGGGATAAAAAGGGATCTAGATCCTAACCTGTCTTTAATATCTCCCATATATAAGCATCTTAACCCACACCTATTAGAGGACCTTTTAAAGCCTCAAATCCCCTCATTTCTAGCCGAACTCATCATCCCATCTCTTCCATTCTTACAAGCTCAAATCGATTAAAATTAAACACTATTCGATAGCCGGTAGTCTGCAATTCAGGAGATAACTCCTTCAGAATTAGAATTTGATTCAGGTGTTCATTTCAATGCCTTAAGGTGTGAGTTTTTTACTATGGTATAAGCTAATGATCTGATCTATAATTATATACTATTGAATTAGTATTTATATACCATATTTTGGTATATTAGTTAGGTGACAGTTCTATTATATCAATATATTATCACATTCAGATTGGTTATATGTTTATGTACATCATATTTATAAAAAATATTTTGATATATATCTACCTGTAAGATGCATGGCTTAAAATAAAATAAATAAACAATTTTGATTATTTGATTATTTTAATTAATTTAATATGCATTATTTAATTACTTATAAGTTTTATAATTGAATTTCTATATCTTATCCCACACAAAATATGGTTTTGTAATTTTATGCAAATAGTTTCATGTTTGAAATATTTTTGACAGAAATAAAATAATTTTAATATAAATATATATTATTTTTAAATATTATTTAAATCAATTCGTCATATAAATTAATTATATGAATATATATATATATAATATGTTTTATATTTTATAAAATTAAATTAGTACCTAACATAGTTTTGGTAAGAAAAATAAATAAAATTTATTTTTACATAAAATATTTAAGCATTTGTAGAAAATTAAAAATAGATTTTAAAATTGTTTTTAAATTATAAAATTATATACTAAATATTCAAATGATAAAATATCACTCATAATTTTTAATATTTTTTCGTATAGATATTAATTTAATAAATATATATATTTAAATTTAAAAAAATATTTCTATGTTGTGCACAGTATCAGGTGCATATATAATTTTTGTATATTTTTAATAGTTCTAATATATATGTATGTATATTTATTATTATTATATTACTTATATATATGTGTATACGTATTTAATATATATATATATATGTGTGTGTGTGTGTAGAAAATTTTTATATATATATATATATATCTTTTGATTTTGCAGCAAATAAATAATTAAATTTAATATAATTTCATATATTTTTTAAAATATACTTATATAATTATATATATCTCTACCACCAATAAAGAAAATTCATTGAACTAATTTACTCGGTGTCTTTCTAAAATTCCAAAAGTGCCCTTTCTTTCCGTTTACAGGTCTGGGCTCATACGGTTACCACCACATCCGTTACTCTTGTGTACATAATGAAGATGTTTAAGAAATAATTTCAGTTACACTCTTGCTAACTTTACAGTACATCATCGTTACAGTACATTTCAACATGTACTTTTACCTTTTTACAGTCTGTTTTTGAATGAAATATTTTTCTATAGATTTTGTATACGGATCCACTGCAAATACATGCTTAATTACAACAGAATTACAAAATTAGATGTACATAGTCCTGTGGCTCAAATAAACAAAAGAAATGGGAAAAGAAACCTAACGTTACTTCTTAAACAACCATCGGGCCTAATGCTTGAAAGTGATTCTCCGTACATTTCCAAATGACTCTCCTTCGTATCCATGCATTGCACGGGCTACCCACTAGTATATATAATGTTAATATTCCATGTATATATATAATTAGTTAAAATAAAATATAGTTTATATATCCGCGTGCATAGCTCAGTTGGTCAAAGCTGCCTAGCGATCATTGAACAAAGTTCATTGAGTTTGTGGGTTCGAGTCCTAGCCAAAAATATTTTTTCGTATACGGGCCAGTTGCACCGTGTAACCCCTAAGACGTGGAGTGGTTATCCCTCAAAAAAGCAAGAATGTTTGGGGGATTGATGCACCATGTTAGGCTGGCTAAAAAGGGGGATCGGTTGTGATGGACCCTTTGAATCATCTAGCTCTACTCCCCGAAGTAAGGTTTTTAAAAAAATATATAGTTTATATATATACATATGTTTATTTGTAATATTTTGTATATACAAATTAAAGTATACAAATATACATTTGGATGATATATTTATATACTGGAGGAGCTAACATGTCTATTCCGGTGTAAATCTTAACACCTATACAGATGCATGTTATACCTTGCATGGTTTGCTACGTACACACACATATATATGTATATGATACACGTATATATATATATAATATAATATGAAAACACATTATAAAACTATTTTACAAATTTAAATAAAATTATGATTTTATTTAAAATAAACTTCGAAATTTTCTAAATAAATTAGACTTCATAGACCAGATAAAGATCTAAAACGGTAAAAAAATTTAAAATTCACCCAATACTTCCACAGCAGGCTAGCCCAGTTCCAACAGTATTATCCTATTGCATAAGCACATACACACATATATGTATATGACACGCATATACAACATATAATACAAATTACATAAAATAGAATTTTATTTAATACAAAATTTAGAAAAGTTCTAAATGTATTAGAACATCTTCTACATAAAGTTATGGTAATCAATATTGATAAATTTGTGCAATTAACATAATTGATGAAATATTCATAAATTAAAATATACAAATGAACTGAAATAATATTGATAAATAGAAATATAAAATATACTTGTCAATAAATTTTTGCATGATGACCCATGCAATCGCCTAATTATATAACCACAAAATACGTTTGTAACTTGGTCACTTATGAGTTTACTTGCTTGAGACTATGCATTGTCTTCAATGAGTTCCAAACTCTAAAAGCAATACAAGAATATGGATATTTGATCCGTATACGATCATATATAAATGTTATATGGTGAACGGTTAGAAATTCATAATGCATGGAACCTCGATGAAATTAGTTCATTCGAAATGAGCAAGTAAACCATAGTGAGAGATAGTGTATTCTATATGATTGATTGAAATAACGATCTTGTTGTATTAAATGTAACACTAGACTAAGTGTTATAAGATATATCTAAGAATTCGATCGCTGAAATGTCAGTTTGATCAGTTTACGTATAGTGTAATTTATTGGATATCCTTAAAAGTTAAGGATGACCAAATGCACATTTGTGAAGAGTTCATTATGATATTGTAGTAAGAATTTCCCCAAAAGGTTTGACCATTTAGAAAGGAAATCGAATGCATAAGAGTGGATGTAACCTAAGGCATGGTTGGGATGAAGAGAGTGAATGGTCACTTCTACTTCATAAAGAAATTTGAAAAAAAGAATTGTAAAATAATACTAGATACTTGATATTGCAATGAGAAATATGATTTCTATTCCGAAATATATTTTCACATAGAAAATTATTTTTTATGAGATTTATTTCTTTGAATTTAAGATGTTTAATCTGAAAATTCTCGACTATAAACTGGTTATAGTAAATGAAATAAATTACCTATATAAAGTGGTTGATTGTAGCTTTGTATTTTCATACTCTATTAAAGTAATGAGAGAAATAATGGGAGCTTGCCATATAGCACTTATTGGTTGTTTGTACCAAAATTGGGCACAACACTCTTCAGAAGTTTTTGAAGAGATAAAGTGAAGAAATTAAATGGAAAAAGAGGATTATCTAACAGAAACTCCAAAAACAGGTAATGAAAATAATTAAAGCGCACAGAAACATAAGGAAAGTGTTTGTACCAAAATTGGGCACAACACTCTTAAGAAGTTTTTGAAGAGATGAAGTGAAGAAATTAAATGGAAAAAGAGGATTATCTAACAAAAACTCCAAAAACAGATAATGGAAATAATTAAAGCACACATAAACACAAGGATTTAGAGTGGTTCGGCGTGTTGCCTACGTCCACTATGAAATTAATCTCTTTATTGATGTTTCTTTGATGATTACAATTGATTGCAGCGGATTACAACAGAGTTCAGTTGAGAAATTCGAGTACAGCAGTGAAATTCATTTGCAGCAACAGCAATGGAGTATGGAGTTGAATCCGGCAGAGTCTGGGCGTTGGAGAATTCAAAGATCCAAGATCCCTTTTCTGTTGGCTCTGGGGGTCTATTTATAGGTGTATGAGGCTGATATTTCGCTCAGATCTCAAGAGACTCCTTCTAGCACATGAACGGGCCCACGCGACCAAGCCCGTGAAGTTTCGACCCGATCCGTGATCGATACGAACGGATTTCGTATCGATCAAGATTTCGTCAAATGGAGTCGAAATTTGGTGTGTACGTTCTTTAGCATGCACGTAAGCTTCTATGAAAATTTGGCGGCATTTGGACTTGTGGATCTCGAGTTATGATCGATACGAAATGGAGACTTTCGGCAGGCTGTTTGGTTCAACTCGATCATTTCGACTCGACCTTGTTCAAATCGATGGTTGCACGTGCCCAGGTTATGACGTGGCGAGCAATCTTCGGATCGACCCACCTTTTACGCCAAGTTGATTGAGTCGTCCAGGGTTTTCGCCTTGTTCGTATCGAAGCATTTGTCTTGTTCGAATCGATGGAAGGTAACTCTCGTGCGTATCGATGCAACGAGCTTTGTTCGTATCGATGGGGGACGCGTGGAATAAGTTAACTGTGTGGCCTCATTCGTATCAATTGGAAATGACTCCATTTGATCGATACGAAGTTGACGTGGCCAGCTGGACTCGAACAATGGTAGCTCGATCGATACGAATAACCATGACGTGGACCGATACGAACAAGGACTTCTCGATGGATACGAAGTAACTGGGTTCGAAGGATACGAACAGCGGTCCATTGATGGATATGAATAGTGCGTCCTGATGGATTCGAACAAAGGTTCTCTGATGGATACGAAGTGGACATTGGACGATCGATGCGGAGCTGATCGATTCGAAGTAGGCTTTGGTGATCGATGCGGAGCCGATCGATTCGAACAAAGCTTTCCCTGATGGATTCGAACTCGATTGATTCGAACAGCAGCCAGGCGATGGATTCGAACTCGATCGAGTCGAACAGTGGCCAGTCGATGGATTCGAACGCGAGGCTGTTTTTCATCCAATTTTGCATCGATTGTAACTTGAGCATACAAACTCGGATTGACTTGAAATTGGAATGTTGACTTTCATTGCTTCGCTCGTCTTGTCTTGCCGATTGTAGCTTGATCCGGACTTGGACAAAATTCGTCGATATCCATAGCGAGCCTGGGTATAACTGATCTCTAAGATGAACCGTTATTGGTTTCTAGTCAAGTTCTTTGATATCTCAGCCTTGCCAAAAGGCGGGATAACATTTGCCCCCCAAAGCACCTCTTGTGGAAACATGATGTGCTTTGAAAAGCTGTAATCTTTATTCTGAACAGTTATCGTTTTTCCACTGAAAGTTGTAATCTTTTGACCGATTTTCTCTATAACATAAACTGTTGATTGTCAACTGTTGTACCCTGTATTGTTGTAACTGATTGCTGCATGCTAGTGATTAGTTGTTTGTTGTTATAATCGTCATCAGGTGAGCATTCAACTCCTGTAAATTTTGAAAATTGAATATTAGTTTGTCATACGCGTACGTATGTTAACCTGACTCCCGTCAACGTTTGCACATTCACGGGTCGTTGTCAAGTTTTTTTTATCGAGTTTCGTAACGATCCTCTCCTGGATAGATGTGAAATTCGAGTTGTAACAACGTTCGATGGTTGTTTTAAGTCCTTCCTTTGTATCGATCCTCTCCTGGATCGATCTGAGATGTTGGAATGTATGCTTCGTATCGATGGATACGTAATATTGGGTCTCGGATCGATGGATACAAAAGTAATGCTTTGTGTCGACGGAGTTGAATGATCTAGACATAATCATACGGTGAGGCTTCACAGAGGATATGCCATTTCTCATTCCTTCATTCAAGAAGAATCCCCAATTATGGATAATCTTCGATAGGAGTCATCCATGACTCCTTTCCTAGATCCATCTCTAAGATCTAGTTGATCTTCACATGTCAATGCTTGGAATAATAAGCATTTTAATTGGGACAAAGTCTTTTTGCCGCGCATCCCCAGAACTGGCTAGCTTGGCAGTGACTTAGCTTTTTCATTTTGTTCTCCGAGGATGTCTGTAATGGTGTAATAGTCGAAGTCGACTAGTAGCTTTTGGACCCAACTAGGATAAGGATCAAGATGTTGCCCCCTAGTTGAATAATCTTCCCTGACTCGGTATATTACTAACCAGTAATCACATAAGATATGTAAAGTTTCCACTCCTAGTTTTCTTGCAAGTTTGAGTGCAGGCTTCATACTTAGCTTCGTTATTTGTTGCAGGGAAGTTGAGTTTGAGGGCGTGGCAGATCGATCGTTCCTCAGTAGTCATTAATGCAACTTCGATGTTTATTGGAAGTTCCATCTGTGTACATTCTCCATCGGTTAGACGGTTCTCCACTGTTCTTCGAATAATCACCTGATGTAGTGAATTCAGATATGAAGTATGCTAATGTTTGACCTTGGAGAGCTCTCCGAGGGAGATAAGTGATATCAAATTGGCTTAGCTTGATACTCCATTTGAGTAACTTTTCAGACATCTAAGGTTTTTATTGGACCTATCGTAACGGTTGGTCGATATGGACGTTAACGGGGTGAGCTTGTCAATAGCCAGCCTTCATCATATACTGGTCTTTGGATTCGTTTCTCTTCACATAGCATTGCGATGCTTATGGCGTGTGTTGACACGACCCAATTAATGTATAAATCTTCGCGATCCAAAGGTTTGGGTAAAATGGGAGGTCCCTTTAAGCGGTCTATCAGAGCTGGAAGTGCATCAACGCAGTTGTTAGTTCATTCAAAAGTTCTCTTCCCTCTCTTGGTCGGGTTGAAGAAGATAATTCACTTGTAGATGGTCCTAGAGTCAAATCAACTTAGGACGGTAATCTTTCGACTTAGGCTCCGTTGGTGTCTCTAACTGTCGGAATTTTCTAGAAATTAGTCTTGATTCCATGAGAATTGATGATGAAAACAAAGAATCTTTCTGATGTACTGGTGAAAGAGCATTTCAAAGGATCGAGTTTCATCCTGAAACTGTTGGAGAGCATTGAATATCTTTGCTAAGTCATCGATGTGGTCATTTTATGGTCATGATCTCACGAGCATATTAACCATATCTACTTTCATCGATCGACCGATATGATTTTTTTTTGAATGATCTGCTAATCGTCCTTTGGTAAGTAGCATAAGCGTTCTCAACTTTGAATTCAGGGATTTCAGCATAGCACTATAGGCCCAGGTCAATAATGAAATAGTTGTATTCCTGGTCTAGGACATGCTTCAGTATCTGATTGTATCTGGAGTTTGCATCCATGGATGACCGTAATTCATGTCTGATGGTCGGGTCCATCAGTTGGTTGATCATTGGAAGTGGAAAGCTGTGCTTTGTCATACCCCATGCAAATCTGAGTAGTTGACGTATGTCCTCCACTCTCTGTTCATTTTTCTTATAAGTAAAGGATTGGATACTCATTTTGGTTGGAGAGCATCATGGATAAACCCACTGGTTTTGAGCAGATTCGCCTCCTCTTTAAGTGAAACAGATCTCTCCGGATCCACGTCGCATCATTTTTGTTCATCGAGACATGCCTCGGGACGACATTTAATGTAGGGTTCTTCATGACTGGAGAGAGTCCATATATATATACATATATACATATGAGATCGAGTCCAAGCGAACACATCAGGATTCACCTGAAGTAATTTCTTCATCATTGCGCAGAGTTGTGATTTGATCTACAATACTCGTGATGGGTTGTAGGCGCCTCATGTGTTTATTTGCAATGGTAAATGATCCGGCTTATAAGGACGTTGAATCAAAGGATTAGTAGGACTTAGCCTTGTACTGCATGCTGCTACATAGCTGGCTCCAGCTTTGAGAATGAATTTACTTATGTTTCTGAATGATGCGCTTTTCATACAATGTACATGCGATCCATTGCTCATCGGAAGGGTCAGAATGATGATCAGTTGCCCATAAGTCCGGGTATTGATCTAATGACTCTATCTCTAGGCATCCTTTCGGTCGCAACCTAGAGTTGTTATGAATATCAAGCATGGGTCATAGGTTCAAGTTGTCATAGTCAACTCTCGGATAATTACTCTTTTGCCCCCAGTCTCGGGTTGGCGGATGCATTACCTGGATGGTCTAGTCTCGTCCTAGCTGTGTCTATACTGTAGTTCAAGCTTTAAGAACTAGAGTTGACTAATGAATGGTTGAATCATATTAATCTTATCTTCTTGTTCGTGCCCCCAAGTCTGGGGAATATCTCGATAAGTGGCAGGGTAGATAATGTCCGCTTCAATTTTGTATTCTATCCCATTGAACCATGGGATCGAGTTAACCGATGGAAGGCTGAGTCGTGCCTATCCTGCATTATGTTCTAGTTCTTTCCCCTAGGCGGAATACATTGTTACTTTGCCGAAATTCGGACATAAGATAGATTCTGGACGGTCAATGACATTCGCTTTGCTGCTTATGTCACCATACTTTGGGCAAAAACTGAAGAGTGAATCGTCTAGTCAGATCCAATGCAGGATTGATGCTTCCCTTGTCGAATCCAGGGTAAGAATCAGTTTGCAGATGTTTAGGTTGCACTTGTTTCGAATTGCTCTTTTAGTCGGATCATGGTAAGAGTCAATGAATGAATGGTCGCATTGCATTCATTTGGAGTTGGGTGATCAACCATGTCCATTTCGATTTACGTTCTCTCGTCAGATCTAGGGATAAAGTCAGCTCGAATGCGGTCATGTCATGCACATTTGGTCTCATGCTCTTCCTGACGGATTGAAGGAAGGCAACGGAGGACGAATGGTCAAGTCACACTCATTCGTGGTTTATTCTTCTATCCATGCTCTTTTGGTCAAAGGTATTCGATGGAGTTTGGGTCATATCGACTTGTAGTCGTAGAGGATCGACATAGACCGTCGATTCAATGGCACGATGTAGAATGCTCGAACCTCGTTTCTTGTCGATCCAATGGTATGATATGAAAGGTGCAGATCGATATTGCCCGTCGATCCGGCGGTACGATATAATTGGTTGCCCAGAACTTTGGGAATCATTCTGATTGGTTAGCATTAGAGTCTCCTTGTAGTCGTCGCCTTAAGTTGTAAAGGGCACTAAGCTGGAGATGTAGCGAGTCACCTTTCTCTTCTTTCGGTGATTTGTACTTCTGCCCCAAGTTTTGGGTTAGTAGAGTTAGTTCGTGGATGGTCTAATTGCACCTGTAGTGAGTTCGTACTCCTCATGTCAAGTTTAGGTCAGAGTTGGTGAATGAATGGTCGAATCACATTCATTTGTTTGTCTATTCTTGTAGCCACACTTTGGGGATCAGAGTCAGTTGATGGGCCATTCATCACACTTATTTGGTGTTTATACCCCTGTCCACACTTTGGGGACTAAGATTCTTTTGTAGAAAATGGTCGGACCACATTTTCCTCGGTCAATTCCTCTGCCCCTAGTCAAGGGCAAAATTCGAAGTGTGGTTGGTGAAATTACAACAACTTTATTTTGATGCTTCTCCCATTGAACTGCAGGAAGGAATTAATTGGTGGATGGTTAGGTCACATCCGTCCATGTTGCATGCACAATAGGCGAGAGTTAGGAAATGAACGATTATGCCATGTTCATTTGCGGTTGAATGGTAGTAATATCAATTCAGAATAGGACATCCAGCTAGGTCTGTTTTTCGAATCTACGCCTCCCTGTCGAATCAAGGAAGAAAATTTGTCTTGTAGGGTTGGAGTGCATCCCTATAAATTTACGTTATGGGTCCCGTGCTGGGGACAAGAGTTGATGCATGGACGGTTGTGTCACGCCCGCTTAGTGCTGGATGGTCGGATTGCATCCAATTTTGTGTGTTAAATGTGCCCCCATGTCAAGGGAAGATTGGAAAGCAGACGGTCGAACCACATCCGCTTTTTGTACTATACAACTTGATGAGGAACCATAGTCGATAGATGGACAGTCGAACCACATCCTTTTTGGTATTCATATTCCAAACCATGCTTTGAGGACTGGAGTTGGTTGATGGGTTGTTAGTCACACCCATTTGGTGTTTATACTCTAGCCTGCACTCTCGGGACCGAAGTAAGTTGATGGGTGGTCATTCGCACCCAGTTGATGTTTATACTCCAGCCCACACTTTGGGGACTTAGAGTTAGTTGATATTTCTACTCCAGTTCGCACTCTGAGAATTTGGAGTTAGTTGATGTTCATACTCCTGTTCGCACTCTGGGAATCTGGAGTTAGTTGATGTTCATACTCCAGTTCGCACTCTGGGAATTTGGAGTTAGTTGATGTTTATACTCCAGTTCGCACTCTGGGAATCTAGAGTTAGTTGATGTTTATACTCCAGTTCACACTCTGAGAATCTGGAGTTAGTTGATGGGTGGTCAGTCACACCCATTTTAGTCTTTATACTCCAGTCCACGCTCTGGGGACTTAGAGTTATTTAATGTTTATACTCCAGTTCGCACTCTGGGAATCTGGAGTTAGTTGGTGTTTATACTCCAGTTCGCACTTTGGGAATCTGGAGTTAGTTGGTGTTTATACTCCAGTTCGCACTCTGGGAATCTGGAGTTAGTTGATCAGGTACGTGGACGGTTGTATCATATCCACCCTGAGTAGGCAAGCGAAGTCGTTAGATGGACGGATCCATCCTCCTCGAGCTTGTAAATATGGAAGGCGAGGTCGTTAGATGGACCGATCCATCCTCCTCGGGTTTAGGTTGAACATGGGCGAAGTCGTTAGATGGACGGATCCATCCTCCTCGAGCCCATGTTTGTAAGTTTATAATCCATCTCACACTCTGGGAGCCGGAGTTAGTTAGAGGATTGTCGTGTATCAATCCCTTATCGCCGCAGTGTGATGGCTTGTCCCTGAGCTCGGGGTTTCACTTAGCGAGTGATCGGTGGGATCCCGATTAACTTCCACTTATATGCCCCTCAACGAAGGATGAGATTTAGTTTATGGACGGTTGGATCACGTCCATGTTCGTTTGGATTCCACTTTTGCTAAGCCTAAGGAGTAAGATTAGTGTTCTGGCAAGCTTTGTGCTCGAGCATAGGAAAGGATGGTCGAACTACATCATCTTTGAGTTGTGTATTTTCCCTTAAGTCGGGTGCAAGAATTAGAGAGCAGACAGTCGAGTCACGTCCAATTTATACTTTGCATTCTTTCGATCGAGCTAAGGAAGAGAGTTGAAATGACAGCTCGTGATGGTTAGCGAGTAAGCAGTCAGTCGTTAATGACTTTAAATTGAGGGTTGGACCCTGATGAAGTTGGTTTAAGGCAAGACTGTTTTGCCGAATTACAGAAGCAAACTGGAGAGGGAACAGTCAAATCATATCCACTTTAAACATGTGTTCTCAAATAATCCCAAGTGTCTAATATAGGATTGGATGCATGGATGGTGATGTCACGTCCACCCTTGGTGTAATTCCGATTTTATCAGGCATCAGAAGAAGCATACGTATTTTGGCGAGCTTCAAGTACGAGATGGAGAGTGCATTGTTGGGACATATAACTCCAAGTCTTTCTTACATCTCCTAATTAAATTGCATAGGCGGATGAGTGGATGGTCGGTTGCATCCACTTTGTACTAGAGTCCTGACCTTGTCGGTCTCTTTCGCTTTGATGCCTTGCCCCCAGTCAGGGGCATATAGTAGCCGATGAGTGGTTGAATCATGCTCATTATGATTATACCTCAATGATTTGATCATAGTCCGCGGAGGTTGTTTTGCACCCAATCTTAAGTACTCGGTTACCTACATCATTTGCAAGTAGTTTAATTCAAGTAGGTCATATTTCACAACGTAAATGAAATTGAATTAGAAATAATTCAAAAGAGATCAGATCAAATCTCACTGATAAGTGAGGCAGCGTCGTATGCTTGCTATTGCACTTCAATCCAGCCCTTCTCAGTTAGAAGTCTAACGCAAATGGTTCAATTTGATCAAAGTCCTTGATCTATAGGGGTCAGATGTTCCCGGTCCTTCGTTTTATGGGGCTTGCACATATTGTCGGAGTTATCCTCCCCGGAGCAGCCTTATGGCATTGGCGTTGGTGTTCACGGTAGCCATCTAGAGGAGGAGTTTTTCGATCTAGAGTATGGAGCAGGTCCCCTCCTTATCTTGCTATGTTGATCCTTCATCTGATTCATCAACTCAAAATTGGCCTAGACATGTTGGTGTAGTCATCGGCGGCGGTCCACCAGTTCTCTTGTCAAAGTCTGGAAATAAGCGCTGGTGATGAATTCATTTATGGGTATCGGCAGCAACTGGCTGTGGGCTTTGGATAAATTCGTTGGCTGCCAGCTTCTTCATTCACTTCAACAATATGAGAAGTATAACTGGTATGTCTAACCGTGATTGACGGTCTTCTCTGAGGAATGAGGGAATACATCTGCGTTTGATGGCATTCATCACCCTTGGCGAAATCCACGCTCCATTCCTACTTCTTAAGGTAGTGTCGGGGGTTGTATTTCCATAGTACACCGACATAGTTAACATGTTGAATTTTCACAGGAAGTTTTGCATGTAGGATGGTTTCAACGAATAGGTCTCGACTGGGAAAGATTCTCCAATCGACATTATGATTAGGTCCATTTTATGGCTACGGGGTCTTGTAACATTGGTGAATGATGTATGCACGATTGCCCGACGTTCGAGTGGTTTGCTGATGCCAATTGGATGGTGAGTTGGTTAAGATGGGCTCATAGGTTGGTGACTATTTCTAATTTTCACCCAGGTAGGAGGCCCATATAAGATAGTGAGGAAGTCCTCTTAAGGTTGTATGTCGTGCTTCTAGCCATACGGACACGGTATGATTAAGATGCGGGCATTTGAAGATGGTTCAGCGGTGACCAGCTATGTTTTGAGTTAGCAGAGTAGACAATGTTGGGCATTCGTCAATTAGCCATCGTACCATAGTTGTCAATTCAGGAGTTTAAAAGCTAGTCAATTGGGGAAAGTTGCAGTCCACCTTAGAAGCATGACATATTAACCAACTCTAGTTCTTGGCGTATTAGCTAGGTTCTCCAGCCTCTGGGAGCACTGGTTGAGTAGTATTCCTTTACCCATTCCTTGATTGCAATTCAGCATTTGTTGTTGTGATCTCCTATGTCTTGTTCAGTCTTGGAACAATTAGAAGCGTGGATGGAATGTTCCTTCATTAAATTGAGCTTTGAATTCACTATGCGGGTGCTCTGCGCTGCGGCTATGCGGATGGAATGTATTCGAAAATATTTTTTTGAAATTTCGTATCGTTCTCAGCAATGTTTGAACGATACAAATGTAGGTGAAATCGAACGATCCGAAAAGTGGACAATTGGATCGATACGAAAGGCGTACAGCTGGATCGATACGAAGTGGATGTGACTATCGATACGAATTGGACGCAGATGGATCGATACAAACAGCGTGTGAGTATCGATACAAATTGGGCGTAGATGGATCGATACGAACAGCGTGTGAAAATCGATACGAACAGAGCATTTTTGATCGATACGAACAGAGCATTTTCGATCGATACGAACAGAGCATTTGCGATCGATACGAACAGAGCAGCTGCGATCAGAGCAGCTGCGATCGATACGAACAGAGCAGTTGCGATCGATATGAACAGAGCAGTTGCGATCGATACGAACAGAGCATCTGCGATCAATACGAACAGAGCTCTTTCGATCGATACGAACAGAGCATCTGCGATCGATACGAACAGAGCATTTTCGATCGATACGAAAGCTGATCGATGCGAAATGCGATCGATACAAAAGTTGATCGATACGAATGTTGTCATATTTTCTGGATGTGAATACATAGATACGAAAATCACCATATTTTCTGGATACGAAAATGATCATATTTTCTGGATACGAAATGATGGATACGAAAATGATCATATTTTCTAGATACAAAATGATGGATACGAAATGATGGTATTTTCTGGATACGAAATGATGGATACGAAAATCACCATGAATGTAGTTCCTCTTAGATCTGGAGCAATCTGAATAGAATAGAAGAAACCACTGGATGGCAGATCTGGATCTCCTCCTTAGATTTTTGCAATCCAACGATGGTAGTAGATCCATAGAGCAGGAGAAAAGTTGGGTTTTTCTCAGTGAAAGCACCAAAGTGTTTGTACCAAAATTGGGCACAACACTCTTCGAAAGTTTTTGAAGAGATAAAATGAAGAAATTAAATGGAAAAAGAGGATTATCTAACCAAAAACTCCAAGAACAGATAATGAAAATAATTAAAGCGCACAGAAACACAAGGAAAGTGTTTGTACCAAAATTGGGCACAACACTCTTCGAAAGTTTTTGAAGAGATAAAGTAAAGAAATTAAATGGAAAAAGAGGATTAACTAACAAAAACTCCAAAAACAGATAATGAAAATAATTAAAGCACATAGAAGCACAAGGATTTAGAGTGGTTCGGCGTGTTGCCTACATCCACTATGAAATTGATCTCTTTATTGATGTTTCTTTGATGATTACAATTGATTGCAGCGGATTACAGTAGAATTCAGTTGAGAAATTCGAGTACAGCGGTGAAATTCGTTTGCAGCAGCAGCAATGGAGTATAGAGTTTAATCCGGCAGAGTCTGGGCGTTGGAGAATTCAAAGATCCAAGATCCCTTTTCTGTTGGCTCTGGGGGTCTATTTATAGGTGTAGGAGGCTGATATTTCGCTCAGATCTCAGGAGACTCCTTCGGGCACGTGAGCGGGCCCACGCGACCAAGCTCATGAAGTTTCGACCCGATCCGTGATCGATACGAACGGATTACGTATCGATCAAGATTTCGTCCAATGGAGTCGAAATTTGGTGTGTACGTTCTTTAGCATGCACGTAAGCTTCTGTGAAAATTTGGCGGCATTTGGACTTGTGGATCCCGAGTTATGATCGATACGAAATGGAGACTTTCGGCAGGCTATTTGGTTCGACTCGATCTTGTTTGAATCGATGGCTGCGCGTGCCCAGGTGATGACGTGGCAAGCAATCTTCGGATCGACCCACCTTTTACGCCAAGTTGATCGAGTCGTCCAGGGTTTTCGCCTTGTTCGTATCAAAGCATTTGTCTTGTTCGAATCGATGGAAGGTAACTCTCGTGCGTATCGATGCAACGAGCTTTGTTCGTATCGATGGGGGATGCGTGGAATAAGTTAAATGCGTGGCCTCATTCGTATCGATTGGAAATGACTCCATTTGATCGATACGAAGTTGACGTGGCCAGATGGACTCGAACAATGGTAGCTCGATCGATACGAATAACCATGACGTGGATCGATACGAGCAAGGACTTCTCGATGGATACGAAGTAACTGGGTTCGAAGGATACGAACAGTGGTCCATTGATGGATACGAACAGTGTGTCCTGATGGATTCGAACAAAGGTTCTCTAATGGATACGAAGTGGACATTGGACGATCGATGCGGAGCTGGTCGATGCACAGTGGACATTGGACGATCGATGCGGAGCTGATCGATTCGAAGTAGGCTTTGGTGATCGATGCGGAGCCGATCGATTCGAACAAAGATTTCCCTGATGGATTCGAACTCGATCGATTCGAACAGCAGCCAGGCGATGGATTCGAACTCGAGCGAGTCGAACAGTGGCCAGTCGATGGATTCGAACGCGAGGCTGTTTTTCATCCAATTTTGCATCGATCGTAACTTGAGCACACGAACTCGGATTGACTTGAAATTTGGAATGTTGACTTTTATTGCTTCGCTCGTCGTGTCATGCCAATTGTAGCTTGATCCGGACTTGGAAAAAATTCGTCGATATCCATAGCGAGCCTGGGTATAACCGATCTCTAAGACGAACCGTTATTGGTTTCTAGTCAAGTTCTTTGATATCTCGGCCTTGCCAAAAGGCCGGATAACATTGGTCGCATCAAGTTACGAAACATACCAAACATTATTTATGAAATAATAAATATTTTTTAGTGTTGACTGAAAAATAGACATAGCTTTGTTTTAAAATGAATATTATGAATGTTCGTTATAAAATGAAACTATAAAGTGGTATTTGTTTTCATAACAAATGTGATGCATGGAACATATAGAAGTATATGGAATTATTAACAAATATTTTGAAATTGTAGACTAAGCTGTAGTTTTGATAAATAATTTAATTTTATGATTATGAAATATATGATATTAGTTAATTATATCTCAAACAATTGAGGGCAAAGCACCGATTCAATGGGAGCATGATAATAGTTGATGAACACTTCAAATTGGTACAAATAGATGTATGCTATCTCAAATCTATTAATACCAAAACAGTTCCGCGTACTTTGTTATATTCACCAATGAGTTATCACCGACATGTGTATTTGATACACATGTAGTATGTTTATGATAAACTTATAGAGTATAAAATATAAGTAAATAAAATAATGTGCAATAGAAAATAAGATCGATTCGATTTGATCGAATATGTGAGTATAGTGGAAAGAGTTTAGAACGTACCAAAAAATGAATAAGGTTCAATCTCAAAAGTCACTCCTCTCTATGATACATAATGATGTATCGATAAGGAGTAGTCAAACTTTGTTAAACAAAGTATGATTAGTGGTGACTGAAATTGGGTTAAATTCTTTCCATAAGGTCATATACTTAAGAGTAATACACAAGGTTAAAATTAATTTCATCTAAATAATAGTTTACAAAATCATACAAGATAAGAGTTTAAGAAACTCCAACATATCCTAGGCCAAGGAGTTGAGAGGTCGTATATTTCTCAAGTTAATTCAAAATTTAACAAAATTATCGCTTGATATGACTTTGTGTATTGGTACATATGTGTTGAAACAGGAATTCAAAATAATGATTTAGAGTAAACTATTTTCACATAACAACCAAAGTGTCTCGAAGTCAATGGAAGTGATATTGAGTTTGTGGGTTTTTGGATATGATCCAAAAAATGATAGGAAAGTATTATTCTATACGCATCAGAATTAAATAAGTATTTTGATAGAAATATCGAATAGTTTGATTTTCAGTCAAAATGCAAAGGAAGCATGTGTCCATAAGAAAGAACACTAAAAGGTACATAGATATTTCTAGACTGTAACATACTGGTGATTGTTAATGATGTACTCACTACACTAGATTTACTTTTTACTAGCATGTAAAAAACACTATAATATCTTCTCATAGCATTAGTGCAGGCGCCATATAATAACATGTTATAATAGCCCTAATACATCTTATAGCACTGAACCAAACCGCTGTTGTATCAAACATTTTATAGCACGTAGGCACCACTATTAAAAAATTTCATAGCGTTTTATATACACAAGATTAACCTTTTAATAGGGCCCTCTAAACGCTATATTAACCTTACTTTAACTATATAAAATTTTCTATAATAAGTTTTAATAGCACGTCTTCTCTAATTCCATAACAGTAATCTTCGACTATTGATAATTTGAATATATAGCGCTTGAAATTTTGTTGTGCTACGTTTTCAATAGTGTTGTATGAACGCTATCTTTTCTTTTAACTGAATTATGCATTCTTGCATATTAGAATAGACATTTCAAACAGAAGCAGATTTTGAAAATACATAAATAAAATATGATAGCAAAACACATAGACAAACATATTTTGATAGCAAATACACATCATATTTAAAACATATTCTTACATCATTGATATACCATTCTTACATTATAAGTTAATACCATTCATACATAATACTAGTTGAGTAGAAATATTCGAAATAACCAACAAAAACTATACATGAAAATCATGCTCCTTTAGTCTTTCTCTTGTCAATGCATGCACAATCTAAGTTTTCAAATTCTGAGATAAATAGTAAAGTTTGTAAATATGATATCTGCATTGTGTTAACACTAAAAATTGTAGAAGTATAAGCCAGATAAATAGTTAAGTTTTATAGAATATCTCATAATATGATATCTGCAACGTGTTTGGTCCCTGAGTAGAATCAACATAAACCTAAAACTTTTCAAGAACTTATAACAGAAACTGACTTTTGGAGTTAATGAAGCTATAACTTTCTACTATGTGAATAATTATGGATCCTACCTCTCTATGTGAAAGACTACATGGCATGTCCAACACAGCCCATGCATTGACAGACTTACCATATTTATTTACATTCATCTGTTCTGATTTACGAACAGTATAAAGGCATAGAGCATAATATGGTTGTAATAGTGTCACAAATAGTATAAGTAAGGTGATAAAACATTTTGTGGGGCAGTTGAAGCTTACAAGTGATAGTGTGATAAATGTGAAATAGCTGTCGCAAATATCAACTACCTGGTAAGGCATGTATCATTTTTGAATCATGAAAAGGACTTAAGTAAAGAGTTGAAAACATGCCTACATGATACACACACACACACTGAATGGACGACATACCTTTGAGATCTTCACCTCTGTCCCTGAATAAGAAAAAGAGAGTGGAACTTTTAATTCTTTGATTCTTTCAATTTCTTTGGGTAAAATTAGACTAATATGTTAAATGCCCTACTGTGTTTGAACACATTATATTGGTGCTTTAAGAATGCGCGTGCAATATTAAACGGTTGATAGTACTGTGCGGTTGTTTAAGTTTATAACAAAAAGTGGAATATGTGAAACAATATAATTGGCTCTCAGAATTATATTTTAATTCCGTTAAAGAATAAGATATGGATAAACATTCTTAACAGCATTTTACTATACACAAATACAAGTAAGTTTTAATTCATCTATATGTAACGAGTACTCTTCATAAAGTCCAACAAAACTCTAATGATTAACAGAGAGACAATTCGATAATGCTTATCATGATTATGATTAAGAGCAAGGTTCCGTTGCATGAAAATAATAATAGAATATATCGTACTCTATATATAATTGAGACGTATAAGCCAGTTGTTAATCATATTCATTACACTCGAATAATTATTTTATCAACCAAACAGTGGAGTGGAAAAATGTAGCAGAGCTTGCATATAATGTGTTCATACTTTCTAATTAAATCTATTCTGAATTGGTGCACACACATATGTATATATGTACGTACGTATGTATAACCTATATGTTACTTTTAAAGTATTCATGTATAGATAAAACTATATTTCTAGTTTTATTTGCAAAATATTATTATGATTTGTCGAGTACATAGCTAAGTAAAGATAAAAAAAAAAAAAACATAGCTAAGTAAAGATAATTAGGTGTATCTAAATACTTTAGTAATAAACACCTAACTTAAAATATAAATTTTTACTATTAGAAAAATGATAGGTTACTAGCTAAATATATGGAAGTTACCAGTTCTCTTTTTTCAGTAGAGAGACTTAAATGTTCTCTAGCATTTAATATTTTAGTATTGAGTATTCAGTGTTGGATTGTTGACTGGTAGTAAAATGTTTAAAAGTATCTCAAACATGAAAATAGAAAACAACCGAAGAAAGATGAATCAAAGTAAAGATAGCTATAAGACAACCAGCAAAAGGTAGTGAAATTAAGTTCTCTAAGAGATAACTTATAATCAGTTTTAATAATGCAAATAAAGAATGATCGAGTGGGTTTTTTTCATTTTTGGTAGGATTTGCTACATAAATATCTACTATAGCTATGATAGAAACTTCTGTGACTTTGAGTTTACCTTTATTACAAGAAGTGATAGTCACCTGAATAAGTAGTTAACTTGAAATATACGAATAAAGTATTTTAAGATCAATATAAATTCTCAAGAACTAACATTGTAACAAAAGGATTTAGTCTAGATTTCAGATTAGTATTTTATACTATCCCACAAATAGACGTGTATAGCAGTTACTTTCTCTTCCATTGGTTAATTAGCAGGATATGACAAAGAAATGAAGTTAGTAGGAATAAACTGCCTTATAAGTGTGAAAGAAACTAATGTAATGTTTATACACAGGTAATATGAACACTGTAATTTTTTAACAAAATTAAGCAAATGAAAATGGATTTGGTGAAAATGAGTGAAGGGCTGCATCAATGAAATATACGATTTTAATAACATAAAACTTAGTATGCATTTTGGAGAAGAAGATGCATAAATAGAGAAAATACATGGAAAATGCATATACTTTTGTTGCCGCTTGTGATGCATGTGCTTACCGCATTTATGAATAAAGGTTTTGATAGTTCAACACTTTAATACTATTATATAAGGATGATGAAATAATGATTTCAGTAGATTATGTTTATTTGCAATTTAGTTATATTCTAGGTATGTCGGTAAAATATTCAACTTCAGAACACTTTAACTTACTTATAACTTAGTTAACATAACTACAAATTTCATGTATAGGTGTAGTGTTTTCAATGGCAATGTATTTGCTTGATGCATGCATTCCACCAACTATATGCACACCATTGCATTGTAAAAATTTCCCATCTGTAAATAATAACCTGTTGACTTTATGTGAAACCGTCATGTTCCTATATGTAAAAAAACTTTATTGCATTATGAAAAGGTTAATTGTTCCCACAAGCAATACAACCTTACATAAGGGCATCTCCAGTGGTGCGATTGCATTCTGAATCTGAGAAAAAAAATCCCCCAGTGGTCAAATTCAACCTTAACATTAAGCTGAATGTTCAGGATCCTGAACTGGGCTTGGGCGCCCATTAAATGGGCGCCCAAGCCCCCCAATTATGGGGGGTGCCAGGCTCCCATTTAATGGGAGCCTGACATCAGGCGCTCATTAAATGGGCGCCTGATGCTAGGCGCCCATTTAATGGGCGCTTGGCCATTGGGTGCCCAACCCAACTTCAGGGCTGAATATTCAGCCCTAATCCACTGGAGATGCCCTAAGCAACATAATCTTGAACCCAGCTATATTAATATCCGAAGTTATCAAAGCAAGATTCATGATAGCTTATTAGGGAAAGAGACTTTAAACCTTACATGAGCCGTTGAACGTTATTTTCCAACTCTTGCCTGTGACCACCAACAA
Organism: Allium fistulosum; assembly: GCA_030737815.1. Classification (NCBI taxonomy): domain Eukaryota; kingdom Viridiplantae; phylum Streptophyta; class Magnoliopsida; order Asparagales; family Amaryllidaceae; genus Allium; species Allium fistulosum. The sequence continues at coordinate 77,829,337 of CM060906.1, forward strand.
GTTCAGCAATCAAATTACCATCCCACAAAAATTTAAAGGTAGGCTATATCCTACAAAAAAAAAATTAACAGAAAGAGAGTGCTTACAAATTGTAAATAATAGAGTCAATAATCTTTTTTGATTAATTGTCTTACTGATTCATAAGTTACAGTCGCTGAAAATCCAAAGTTGTAAATGAAGTTGAGAAAAGTAGTGTTTGTATCTTAACAATGTTGAATTAGAGAAAGAAGAAGAGTGCATAATATTTTTATCAAGAAGGAGAAGGATATAATTGACATTATTAGGGAATCACTTGAGATAACCCATGTAATTCCCTAAGCACAAAAGTCATTATTCCAAAAAAATACATCTTTTCTTATTCCATAACATTTTTTCTTCTTGTTATTCTAATTCTAGGAAACATAGTTTTGACTATCAATGGGCACATAACTACGTAAGGGTGGTGTAGAGATAGCAAGACTTTATCACATAATTTGTGAGAGTGAAAACTGGATAAATTCTAAAGGGGTAAAATGGAAAGCGAGAAATATAGTTTTGCTACAAGGAAGAGTGAGACTTACAGATTGTGCATCAACATCAATCTTAAGGAATAAAACATGAAGGTACTTGTTATGCATGGTGGGCATCATGTAGCAGTGAAGTCAACCACCACCTATATTGATACATTAATAAAGAAATAAAACATGAGTAAATAATACTTGTTATGCATTATACGACATGTATATAATATAATAGTATGTGTTTAGGGATCATCTACAAGCATGGCCATGGCTAGAATCAGGTACAAAAGAACAAGGAAATTTATAAGGATTTTCAATATCAGCTTCATGAAAATATTTTTAGATTAAACTTTAAACTAATTGTCAGTGTCAGCCCCACAGTAACCAGAAATAAAAAACTTTTATGACCTTATATTTCCTTGATAAACATTACAAAATAGCTTGGAATAAATATGTATACGCGTATACAATATAATATGCTGATAGATTGTGGTTAGTCACACGTTATGACTGCCCTTGATTTAGCAAAAGAACATATTTTTTAAATAAAATTTCAGTATTTCCTTACAAAAGAAACTAAGATTCTATCAAGTGTAATTTTTTTGAAGCAAACACTCAAATCAACAAAATACCATATAGTTCTCAGTACATAAATCTTCAGTTATTCTTATTTACAGCCAAAATGTTCAGCCTTGCTAAATAAACCCCTTATGCATAAATCAGTTTAACCATATTGTTATCCCGCCTTTTGGCAAGGCCGTGACACCAAGAAACTGACTAGAAATCAATGACAATCCGTCCCGAAAATTAGTTACATCACAAGAACACTGTGGATGTCAATGAATTTTGTCCAAGTCCGGATCGGGCTGCAATTGATAAGACACGTCAAGCGAAGCTGTGAAAGCCAACGTTCCAAATATCAAGTCAATCCGAGGTCGTACGCTCAAGATATCGTCGACGCAAGTAGAGGACATAGCCTCGGGTTCGCATCCATAAGGGTCGAATCCACTAAGATTGAATCCATATGGTTCGAATCCATCAGGTTCTACTTCATCAGGTTCGGTTCCATCACGTTCGACTCCATTTACTTCGTATCCACCGGAGAGCACTCTGTTCGAATCCATGTAGTTGAAGAACTTCGATTCCATAAGCCATGCGATGGTTCGAATCCATGAGACATAACCTAGCTTCGAATCCATCGAACACTCCTTAGTTCGAATCCATCCAAACAGACTATGTTTGAATCCAACATTTTGAACCCATCAAGTTTTCCTCTACTTCGAATCCACCCTGTTGAGGCAGCTTCGAACCAATCAACCGTGGCATACCTTTGTCAATTCGAACGAACATATCTTCGAAACCACTCCCTCGTATCCATTACGTCAAAGCAGCTAGAAACATGGATTCGACCCAGTCAACTCGGCATGGAAGTCGGATCGATACAAAGGAGGCGCACCACGTCATCGCGAAGACACGTTGAACCATCGAGTCAACCCTATCGATTCGAATGAATCGAGTCGAAGGCATCGATTCGAAGAAGCCAGTTCGAGGAGGATCGATTCGAAGGGAATTCACAGCCAAGAACATGATCTTGAATCGATCATATCTCGAGATCTACAAGTCCAAATGCTATGAAATTTTCACAGTAGCTTACTGGCAACCAAAGAAATGTTCATGCCAAATTTCGTCTCAATCGGAGCAAATCTTGATCGATTCAAAGTTGAGTTCGAATCAATCCCAAAGTGGGCCCGGATTTCTAAAAAGCGGGCATGTGGGCCCCCTCACGTGCCAGAACTGGTCTCCCTTTAATTTAGGCGAAATATCAGCCTCCTACACCTATAAATAGGGCCCCTGGTCATTCAAAAAAGAGGTCGGACAATTTTAGAAGTTAAAGAGCACCCAGACTCTGCCAGGTTTACTCAGAATCACCACTGCTTTCTTAGATTCAGATTATAATCATATAATCAGTTGTACTACATCAGAAGAAATTGTAATCATCAAGTGAACATCAATAAAATCATCAACTTCAGAGTGGACGTAGGCAAGATCGCCGAACCACTATAAATCTCGTGTTTATGTTCATTATTTCTGAATTGTGATACTCTGTTTGCTTAGATTTGAGATTTGTGTGTGAATATTGTTGATTTATATTCATACACTGGTGCTTTCACAACATTTGGGGTTTGTGACCAATTTTGGCGCAAACACTTTGGTGCTTTCACTGAGAAAGACTAGCACCCGCTACACAAGATTTGAATTTTAGATCTGAAAGTTTGAAGATTTGAAAGACAATGACCCGACAAACAAGTAGAAGGCAAAGAGCTGAGAGAAGCCAGCACGAAGGAAGTCAAGAGGCTTCCTCAGGGGCAAACCAAGCTTCAGCCTTCATCACCAGGGATGAGATGGAGGCAATGAAGAGAAGACAAGAAGAAATGATACAGAACTTGCTTCAACAGATTGGGCAACTTGGAGCGCAAAATCAAGGAGCAACCAGAGTCCAGAACGGAGCAGGACCATCCAGCGTAGCGCCGGAGCTGGGGGCACACACTTAGGACATGTTGATCCGAACCCGGAAAGAGAGACAAGGACATCCGAGCAACCTGGCAGCAATAGAGGGATGAACGCTCAGCCAGGGGGCAGACACCCGAAAGCTCACACGGACTCGGGGAGGCAGATCGAAGGTAGTGAACGGGGACTACAGCTTGGAGACAACGATAGATTGGCAGAGATGGTTAGGCGAGCCATGAGAGGCGGATTAGTAAACAGAGATCTTGAAGACGTGAACAGGAGTCCCTTTTCTCATGCGATTAGGTTGGCTAGGAACCCACCAGAATTCAAACTGCCAACAGTGGAAAGGTATGATGGGAGGACGGATCCTGCGGTCCATCTAACGAGGTATATAAAGCACATGGAAGTGCTGGGGGCATCACAGGAAGTCATGGCCCGGTGTTTTCCATTGTATTTAACAGACATAGCAGCTATATGGTTCAGACAGCTAGAGAGCGGCTCCATTGGGACATGGACCGATTTGATTGAGAAATTTATGAGGCAATTCAGGGTTCACATTTCAAGACCCAAGAATGTGATGAGTTTGGCAACACTAAAGCAGAAAGCTGGGGAGTCTTTAAGGAATTTCCTGATGCGATTCAATGCGGCAGCGGCATCGGTGGATCGGCCAGATCCATCCATGGTTATGATGGCAGCTGTGTCCGGAGTAGCTGACGGCACAGAATTCAAAAATTCATTAACTAAGGATCCGCCTATGGACCTAGGAGAATTCTATCACGAGGCAGAAAAGTTTTTGTGATTGGAAGATGCTAATGCTGAAAGAGAAGAAGGAGAGGGAATAGAAGTTTATGCAATTAAAGACAAAAAGCCTCTCGAAAAGGACTCAGGCAAGGATAAAGGAAAACGAAAGGCTGAGGATAGTGGTGACGGGCCAAAGCGACTGCGGAGAGAGCCACGATTCACCAACTACTCAGAGCTGAATGAGAATTTGGAACGAATCTACCGAGATACACGAGAGCAAGTTCCCTACCGTAGGCCAATACGAAGGGACCCCACTGTTGACGAGAGGAAATCAGATAGATATTGCTTGTTCCACGAACTAAACGGTCATAGCACTAACGACTGTAGACATCTGAAGGATGAGGTGGAAGGGCACATCAGGAACGGTATGCTACTTCAGTATGTGAGAAGGTGAGCTCTAGTAGTGGAGCCAGAGCGACCACCGTCTACATCAGCTAGGGGTGACCCTGAGCAGGGACAACGTATGGTTATCAATTAATTGAAATAACGATGAACAAGTCGTAAACCTCTCACCAACAGGTAAGTCATTTACACATGTGCGAGATCACGAGCGGTCCATAGGCATGCTCTGAATGACTATTAATCCTCTCGTTGTGGGAGTTTACACTTTGACATCCTTGCTTTGCTTTTGTTTCATCTTGATTTGAACATTTGAACTTGATTCTGTTTAACATTTCTGCTAAAGACTTGTTTTCGATGAAAAAATGCTACTTGTGATTTCATAACGGCTAAGCCACTTACACATGTACGAGATCGCGAATGGTCCCTAGGCATGCTCTGAGATGGCGATAAACTGTTACAACAAACAATCCTGGAATTCACCCGAACGTGAAACCTGGTATCGATGATGCTAAGTCACCCCCGGGCACATACAATTCGCCCCGAACGGCACCCGACCTCGAACGGTAACAATCTGCCTCGTACGGCACCCGAACTCAAATGGTCACAATCTGCCTCGTACGGCACCCGACCTCGAACGGTCACAATCTGCCTCGTACGGCACCCGACCTCGAATGGCCACAATCTGCCTCGTACGGCACCCGACCTCGAACGGTCACAACTCGCCACGAACGGCACCCCTCACCTCAAATGGCTTGATCGCGAACGGTCGTCATTTGAGGTCATACAAAAAATGCTAGATCGCGAACGGTCGCATTCCACCTCAAATGGCTTGATCGCGAACGGTCGTCATTTGGGGTCATATAAAACTGTCAAACTCTTCGCAGGTTGTACCATAGGTCATCAACAGGATATGAACATCCAACTTGTGGAACTACAAAACACACCTTCCTATCGCAAGGCATGTTTTGGGGGGCAAATGTTATCCCGCCTTTTGGCAAGGCCGTGACACCAAGAAACTGACTAGAAATCAATGACAATCCATCCCGAAAATTAGTTACATCACAAGAACACTGTGGATGTCAATGAATTTTGTCCAAGTCTGGATCGGGCTGCAATTGATAAGACACGTCAAGCGAAGCTGTGAAAGCCAACGTTCCAAATATCAAGTCAATCCGAGGTCGTACGCTCAAGATATCATCGACGCAAGTAGAGGACATAGCCTCGGGTTCGCATCCATAAGGGTCGAATCCACTAAGATCGAATCCATATGCTTCGAATCCATCAGGTTCTACTTCATCAGGTTCGGTTCCATCACGTTCGACTCCATTTACTTCGTATCCACCGAAGAGCACTCTGTTCGAATCCATGTAGTTGAAGAACTTCGATTCCATAAGCCATGCGATGGTTCGAATCCATGAGACATAACCTAGCTTCGAATTCATCGAACACTCCTTAGTTCGAATCCATCCAAACAGACTACATTTGAATCCAACGTTTCGAACCCATCAAGTTTTCCTCTACTTCGAATCCACCCTGTTGAGGCAGCTTTGAACCAATCAACCGTGGCATACCTTTGTCGATTCGAATGAACATATCTTCGAAACCACTCCCTCGTATCCATTACATCAAAGCAGCTAGAAATATGGATTCGACCCAGTCAACTCGGCATGGAAGTCGGATCGATACGAAGGAGACTCACCACGTCATCGCGAAGACACGTTGAACCATCGAGTCAACCCTATCGATTCGAATGAATCGAGTCGAAGGCATCGATTCGAAGAAGCCAGTTCGAGGAGGATTGATTCGAAGGGAATTCACAGCCAAGAACATGATCTTGAATCGATCATATCTCGAGATCTACAAGTCCAAATGCTATGAAATTTTCACAGTAGCTTACTGGCAACCAAAGAAATGTTCATGCCAAATTTCATCTCAATCGGAGCAAATCTTGATCGATTCAAAGTTGAGTTCGAATCGATCCCAAAGTGGGCCCGGATTTCCAAAAAGCGGGCATGTGGGCCCCCTCACGTGCCAGAACTGGTCTCCCTTCAATTTAGGTGAAATATCAGCCTCCTACACCTATAAATAGGGCCCCTGGTCATTCAAAAAAGAGGTTGGACAATTTTAGGAGCTAAAGAGCGCCCAGACTCTGCCAGATTTACTCAGAATCACAACTGCTTCCTTAGATTCAGATTATAATCATATAATCAGTTGTACTACATCAGAAGAAATTGTAATCATCAAGTGAACATCAATAAAATCATCAACTTCAGAGTGGACGTAGGCAAGATCGCCGAACCACTATAAATCTCGTGTTTATGTTCATTATTTCTGAATTATGAAACTCTGTTTGCTTAGATTTGAGATTTGTGTGTGAATATTGTTGATTTATATTCATACACTGGTGCTTTCACAACATTCGGGGTTTGTGACCAATTTTGGCGCAAACACATATCTTTGTCTAAAGTAAAGAACATGAAAGCCCTCGATGTGACTTCATTACATGCAAAGTCAACAGTTAATCATTTTACAAATCCAAAGAAAAGCTACATCAGTAATGTAGGAAAATTCAAATTAAAATATATATACTCTTGGATATCAACATAACCACAAATTACCAACAATATATACTTTAGCTTACAAATCATCAAAAATCAATCAAGGAAAAAATCGCCAGTCGGATTAGAAAAAAAAATAGAAAGGTTGAATAAATGGATTAACCAAGGGTCCGAATAAAAAATTACCTACTGCCAAATAACTCCACTGTTGATTTGGAGATATCTGGAGTGAATCTAAGATGGCGTCGAGTTACGTTGAGATTGTTTATGGAGTGAATTGAAAAGCGATGGATTGAATTTCTGGAGTGAATCAAAAAAAATTAACATCGGGCAGAAATAGGTTAAGAGAGTGGAGATCAAAAGTGAAGGAGAGGGAACTTTTAGTTTATGCAGCCTTGTATTTTACATTGTTAAAATGAATACCGCCCTAATTTCAACTCCCGCATTTTTAAACGGGCTGGGTTAAATATAGCGGAGTATTTTTTATACACATTTTATAAAGGGTTTTTAGGCCGAAGGAAAAAGTTGGGGAAAAATTTAGTTTCAGGGACAGGAAGTTTGCTTTTTAGGTTAAAGAACACTTTTTAGTGTAAATCACAGAATGATAGTTGTAACTATCATTTTCAGTTTACACTAAAAAGTGTCCTTCAGACTAAAAAGCAAACTTGTTGTCTCCAGACTAAATTTTTTTGCAACTTCTTCCTTGTGTCTATTTTCATGTTTTATTATAAAGCACAATTTACTATTATAGTTTTACTTTAATGCTTTTTATAAGCACTTTAATTATAATGCTATGACATGGTGCTATATATATATATAAGATTTTTCTTTTAGTGACTTATGTTAAAATCGGTAACAGTTTGGTTGTTTGATACTCGACATTCGATTTGTAAATTATATATTTTGTATTAAGTGTAAAGGATGTTGGGAATGTCCTAAAACAATATTCAAAGACCCATGTTTAATAAGGAACATGTAAGATGGGTTCATTATGTATTGACAACAGGAAATATCATACATGTCTACAATATCGTATTTTTATTATATATTTGACACATGAACCAAATATAAAATCCAAGTTAAGATCACTAAATGGTAGTTTAGAGTGTCCTCGATTATTTATGAAATACTAGAGAATTGTTTACATAAATAATGAATTCCTTATGAAGGAGTGTTCAGACTCGAACTTCATATGTCTATCAAGTATAATATGTCAATATTAAATTCATGTTAAAACCTTAATTAAGGAGCTTTAAGTTGGGAATGTCCAAAGAAAAAGTTATGGTCGATTTAACAAAAGGCTGAGTACATTGCCTTGAATAGTGCAAAAATAAAAGCAGTGTATATAAACATAAATGCACAAATTTATAACTGAGCTAGAGGTGATTCCAAGTATTTAGAATACTACATCATTATTATATGACGAGTAGTACGGCACGCGCTTCGCGAGTGATGATGACATACATTTCGCATGTGAATTTCTTTTTACAAATTGTATATGTTTAACTCCATCGAAAAAATATGATTCGTACAAATATTTAACTGTATTTTTACGTTGAAATGGTATGCAATTATTTTTAATTTTACTTCTTAATTGCAACATCTATTTTTATGTTAGTTTGAATTTTTATTTCTATTATTAACTAATAAAGAATGAATTTATTTTTTTATTAGTTTGAATTTTTGTTTATGTTATTAATTAATAAAAGACGACTTTGAAAAAATATATTATTTGTTAGATCCTATTTTTAAGTGATATTAAGATTTCGATAATATCCATAGAGGGATGTTTTGAATTGGTAAAGGAAACTTATCAGTTAGATCCTATTTTTAAGTGATATTAATATTTAATAATATTTGTAGAGGGCATTTTTGGTAGTTCACGTTTATACCAAAAAAGTGTGACACCAAAGGTATTACAACTATTATTAAAGATAACGATGTAATGATAAGAGCTCATTAGAAGTCAAAAAACATACTCTGAATAGTACCACATGATAAAGGCAGTTTATCAACATCGGAGAGCGTTGATTGATATAGTGGATAATCAAACAATGTAGCATATCCATTCATAAAGGGTCTAACTTGATCATTTCTCATTAAAATGATCGAAGGATGAGATTGAGGCTTTATAATTGGCTCCAAGTGCAAGTCGGAGATTGATAGAGTTACGGGTATGCTGTAGGGGATATTATATAATTGTTACATATATCTAGCTTGATAGCCAATCTTGTTCGAAATAAAAGGCATTTCTTTCTATTATATTCTTGATATAATGCGTTATATTAATGACTTAATTTAATTAAAAGTATATTAATAGAAAATCCATAAATGGTATGTTTTATGATTTTATTTACGATGTGTTGTAATCATGAGTGATTTGTCACACTAAAACAAACATATCGTTTTAAATATTCTTAGTCAAGATGTATCGAGACTGGATATCGATACATCCGTTGAGACTATAGTGCGTAACGCTCTTCAAATGTTGGATGGTGTATTACTCTGTTGGGGGGCATGAATACTATGGACGATATTGTAATTTTGACCATTACCAAATTCCATAAGTCCAAAGTGATACATTTTTTATGAAGAGAATTGCTGTAAATAATTATCGCTACAGGGTAACACTTAATAAAGTAAAATTAGATTTTACCAAAACCAAGTAAGCAATAAATTTGGCCATAATGTCACGCCACCTACTAAATGACTTATGAACGTTATTATTTGAAATGTTCGATATTAGTTGCTAACCAAATTTACACATAAGAGTCACACAACAGAAACGTTGAATATTCCTCTTACCATTTGATTCAATTAATTTATAAATTGCTAAAAATTAATTAAATCAATTACTATTTATGAAATATTAATTACAAAATTGTATTTGATGTGTATTGAACAATATTAAACAGCGTGTTTATAATAGTTATAAATATACTGATCGATATACGATATCAGTACACCTTTAAATAAGAATTAAAAACACATTGAATATTGTTTGGCCTTGGACGAGACTTGACTCCCATGTGGGCATCATATTTTCGGCTGTAAGATGCATGGTTGAGTGGCCATATGATGGTGATTGGAGAGGATTTTAGATGCTGAAAAGAGTGGAATTGGTGAGAGAGAGATATTAGGATGTGATCCACTTTTCCCTTCCTTGACTTCCTATTTATATGCTACCTTTTACATCATTCCATTTTAGACTTTTATTCTCCTTCCTCTATATTATTTTCGACTAGCAACCATCATCTCTAAGCCCAAAAAATCCTAGTACAAAATTACATCAAAACTTTTCGATTCGATCATCGATGGTGAGGTAGTTCGAGAGCTAGCAACTTCTGATTTGTGAACCGATTCAAGGGGATTAAATCAACGTTTCGATCTATGCGTAAGGGCTTTGCTGAAAGGTAAATTTTCGATTTATCTTTGTTATATCACATTTATATGCTATTTTGTTATGTGATAGAATGTTAGATTATATTACGGACCTTGTATATTGGAATGCTGTCATAAATTGGTTGGTTGTGTATATTATTGCACATATATATATATAAACTATTTTGTGAAGGCTAATTATACTTAGTGCTCACGGCCAGAAAAAAATTATTTATATAATAAAATATTATTATAATTGATTTCGGTAAATTAGTAATTATTTCTAAAGATTATAAATCATATATTGCATGTTTTAAATTTTATAAAATTAATTTATATAAAATAACATTCGGTGGCAAGAATAAAAAATGGTTTTTTTATTTTGAATAAATATATTTAATTAATTATTTAACCTAAAACTGATTACGTGATTTAAAATGTTTATATATATATATATTAAAAATAATATATGTACATATATATTATAAATAATATATATATATTGCAAAAAATTTGTATAACATTTATTACACATTAAACTTTTGAAAGTAATATTTATTTTCATTTTTATTTTACATTTTTTATTTAAAATGTTTAAAAATGCAAAACCGAAGAGAAATTAATAAAAATATTATATATTTTTAGCCGAGACAAAATTTGTAGAAATATATTCAAAAAGAATTAATTTTACTATGTATATTGATATATATATATATATATGTATATGTAATTATATATTTACATTTATTGTATAAATGTACTTAAAATAAAATAAAATATTATTTTACTAAATTATTCACGGCTTTCATTTTATATTATGAATACATATGTATATATATGTTAATATTATTTTATAATCTGATATTTAATTAATTTAGTGATTTAATAACACACACACACAAAAACATATATATGAATATTAATTTTATAAATGTTTTATTTATAAATTGTTTATAACTAACACTTAATATACGTATATATATACACACACATTATATATTTACTTATATGTTTGCAGGCAAAATAAAGTATTATTATTTTGCACGGGCAAGTTGGTATTATAGTGGCAATACCACTTATAAATTAAATACAGATTTGAGACAAAAAAGTCTTAGCAACTATAAGAAAATGACTAAGCTAGCTATAGTACAAGAGTTAGGCAACATGCCTAAGATACTATAGAAAAATAAATAAGCAGAACACCCTAAGAACTATACGAGAGGTAAAGAACTAATCTTCATGAAAAGATGATGACTCATGCTCATCCTCTAAAGAATCAGTCCCAATAACATTTACAAACTCATTAAAGAGCTTGGCAATGGACTCATTATACACATCATAGTGTCTGTTAAAAATGTATCGCCTATCCCAAGTTACATCTTTCAAAATCTCATCATTTTGTTCCCTATATTTTCCATCCACAATAAGAGAGCGAATCACCATCAATCTGATAAAACAAAAGTCTATGCTCGCCATTCAAATCAGAAACAAACATGAAATATGTATCAGTAAGAAGAGAATATCGAAACTACGTTACCTAATGAACTCATGTCTTTTCAACAGAATTCCATGCAATTTTATATCAAATGTCGCAGAACAAGAACTAGAATGGTCACTACCATCAGGGGAAGGTGGAGGCGCGCTTTTGGGAACCCAGATTGTAACGTCGACCCATATATTAATCACTTTATATCTGAATATTTAAATCATTTTTAAATATTTAAATAATGGATTTTAATAACCAAATAAAACTCTTTTAAATAATCATTAATGATGGTGAAATCATTTTCAAATTCTGTTTACAAAAATAATTAGTTCGAAGAAAGATTGAAAATGTGACCGGAATTCGTTTTCCGAATTTTCGATTTTTCATCGGCTAAAAGTTATCGAAAACATTGTGAACTTTTTAGTGTGAATATATACATTTGTAAATAAGTTAATATGTGCATACATGTGTGTATTAGTGTATGTATATATTGATACCAATGTATATAAAGTTTAAAAAGAATAAGATGCTTAAGGAAACATAAGGGGACATGACGTGACTTTTGGCAACTTGGGAAGACATTTAGTACAAATGCTTATAAATGCATGTTGCGTAAATTTTTCATGGTAGGGGACAAGAGAAAAAACGTGAGTACAAGGGGATGGAGGCTTGGTGATGAGGTGGAATCATATTAATGGAGGGCACAGGACAAGGGTATAATGGTAATTTCCTTTATGCATTTTATATAAAAGCTTTTCTCCATTTTCTTTTCCCTTATTCTTTTCATTTTTTCCATTTTCCAAAAGTCTTCATCTTCCTAAAAGCTTCATGAAACCTTTTAATGGCTTCCATTCATAATTTTAAGTTTTTAAAAATCCAAGTTTAAACTTTTAAAATAATTTCAAACTTGTTAATCTCATCCTTTTCATTTTAAAAAGTTCTCCATTTTCCTCCCAATTCATTCGGCCATAACTTCTTCCAAACTACTCCAAATCAAGACTCTCTTTTTTATAAACCATGTCAAATTCCAGTGGATACAACTTTTATGTTGACCACTTCTACAAACTTCAAGAATTGCTGTCAAAATATCAATTGTTTACAGAGTGTTTTTGGACTCAGAATTTCAAGTCTGAAAATGGTCATTCTTATTTCGACCATATCTTCTTCAAAATAAATCATAACTGAGTGTTTCTTTATTTTAAATTGTAGAGGAAAGAATTTCCTAAAACTTTCCTTTTAACACTTTACCAAATTCCGAGTGTAACATGTCTAAAAACCGAGGAGAATATGACCCTTTTCGAGTTGATTTTTGGTGGTTTCAAAGCTCTACAAGTTTAAAGTTTATTTCAAGTCTCTAAAAAGATTTTGTGAGTAAAACTCTTAACTTTTTTTTTGGGAAATATTTTTCTTTAGTTATATTGTGAAATATATTGCTTGCTTGGTTTGGATATGATGTGAATTTGTTCATGTTTGGTTTGGAAATGTATATGTGTTATGGATGCAAACATGTTAAGTAAATGTTAGTTAGCAAACTAGTTAGTAAGTAAAATTTTACCCTAAAAAACCAAAGCTTTAAAACTATATTCATGTTCATATTTATTGCCTATGAATGCTTGTTGTATGTATGCTTAAACCAATGCTATGTTATGTTTGTTTGTGTTGATAATATTGTAAACTTGTTTGCCGAACTGCCCGTATAGCGATAATCGCTGTATCGACACTTTCGGAAAATCACTTCTTATCAAACCATTTGGTTTCATCTTCGTGCTTAGAATTGTTTTACAATTTAAGTAAGATTTTAATTAATGATGTTTTCAAAAATAATTATTTGTTTTAATAATGATTATTTAATTTAATTAATTATTTAGTTAATAAGGATTAAGGTTAACTAATTAACTTATTAATGATGTGTTTTAAATTTAACTAATTACTTAATTAATGATGTTTTAAATTTAATTAATCATTTTATTTAATGATGTTTAAGGCTAATTAATATTTTGAAAATGATGGATTAAAGTTAATTAATAAATCAATTAAAGATGTTTTAAAATTAATTAATCTTTTTAATTAATGACCTTTAAAAGGAAATCAACTTGTTTTAACTTTAATTAATCTTTCATTAATGATGGTTTAAATTGATTAATCATTTAAAATATTGGTATTTAATTATTAATTAACTAATTTAATTAATTATATTTAAATATTATTAATTAATTAAATTAACGATGTTTTAAAGGTGATTTACCCTTTTTAGTTAAAGGTTATTGGAGTTAATTAATCAACTTAATTTATGAAGTTTCAAAGTGAATTTATCAAAGTAACAAGGATGTTTTGACTTTGTCATTCATTTAAATAATGAAAATTAATTATTCATTAATTTAATTAGTTATATTTTACTAATTAATTGGATTAATAAGGTTTAAAGTGGTCCACCCTTTTTATTATTTAAAGTCATTTGAAGTTAAAAAATCAAATTGTGTGATGAAGTTTAAAGTTAATTAATCAATGTAATAAAGATGTTTTAAGTTATTAAATCCTTTTTAAATTGATGTTTTGAAGTTAGTGAACTCTTTTAACAAAGTGTTTTAAAGCTAATATGTGACGACCCACCCTTTTGGACGATTCAAGTCGACAAAAAACCACACATGTCCAACTTAAACCGTTCAAAAAGATGAATTATCAATGAGGTTTAATTAAGAAAAATAAGAGAAGAAGCAAAACAAAACACAGAATCTCACAGTGGAAAGACAAAATATAATAATCAAATAAACAGTTAATGAAGCTGTTTTAACAATATACATTTGATTACACTTTATGACATAAAAAAGAGTTATACATACAATCGATATAATAGAATAATGCAGCAGAACAAATGATGTAGTGGAATAATACTAGTAATATAATATACAAAGCCTTCGTCTTCGTCCTCCAAAAATAAAGATCTTCAATATACTGAGATACTCAGGCTGACCCGAGCGTAATGTAACGACAAAAAACTCGAGTCCGAACTAAAATACTCTTATGTAAGTCAAATCAATATCATGAAATATGAGTGTAACAGCGTCAGAGATTTTTACGGGATTTTACATCTCCTATCCAGTGTATAACGTGCATGCAATAACTTAAGAGATGTTACACGATTTTCCATCTCCTAAGGATCCGTTAAACTATTTATATATAATAGTATACGCTATAATAGGTAATGTATATTAGTAAAATAAATATCAAAATAGCGCTAAGGCTTTACATTGATCCACCTTAACACATTTTTATGGCATGTAATCTATGCAGGTCCTGTAACATAACCAGTAATGTCGGTAGCCAATGAGTCCCTTATAGGTACAATACTAAACCAAAGTCGTAATGGGTTCGTATAGGATACATATGACAAGGCACTTGAGGTAATGCCCAAGGTTGGATTCTACCAGTATACCCTTTCTGGCTTGTCGTAACCCATACGTGGCCAACCGTGACCATCAATCCAAACAGAGAGGTGCACCCATCGAGTACAAAATCACGATAGTAATACGAGGGATCAACGTCGCTAGAGGTAGCTAACCTCATTGGCCAGACATAGGCTCCTGTTTTAGTCATTTTAATTATGACACAAGTGTCAAGGCTATCCATCATCGTTCTCTTACTTCATTCCAGTAAACGTTCGCCAATTCACCCACTACATTCTGGGTATCATCCACCGCGTACATGGTTGTTAAAGTGGGTCTAATATTGACAAAGAGTATGCCACTGAGAGGCCCCGGTCTCTTTAACAACCAAACGTCATTTTACACACCGGTTGGTACTTTTATATTTCAAAAACGATTCGTAGTTGATATCAAAATATCATATTCGCTTCAAAATCAAATTCATTTCAAAATCATCATATTTATTCAAAATATACTATTTCACTTCAAAATCATTTTCGCCTTAATATCTCGATTCCACTTCCTAAATTGTTTCGAATTTCAATTTAGGTTATAACTTCATTTTAACCCCATTCGTATTTAAATCTGTAATTTAAATATAAACATTCCAGTCTTGACCAGTTTGAATTTTTTTAGAAAATAGTTTGAATAATTTTAAATAGTTTTAAAAGTTAAGATAGTTTGATATAAAATAGTTTAAGTATTGAAAGTGGTTTATATAATAAAATAGCTTGGAAAATCACAATAATTTGAATATTTAAAAAAATAGATTTTAAAATGTTTATATTAAAATAATTTATTTCTAACTCAAACTGTCACTTTCACTTTAACCAATCTGGACCTAAGTCCAAATTCCAATCAACTGATTCAATTTCAGTTATTCTGTTTCAAATCATTTTCAATCTCATTTCAATTCAAATTGATTAAACTTCGATTCAATTTCAAACAATTTCAATTTCAGTTGCAATTCAAATCCATTTCGATTTCAAATTAATTCAATTTCGATTTCAATTCCAATTAATTTCAATTTCAATTCCAATTTGAATTAATTTCATTTCAATTCTCAATTTCAAACCAATTCAAATTATATAAATTCGAGTTCAATTTCAAAATATCGATTTAGATCACTTAATTCACATTAAACTTCGATTTTCAAATTTTAATTCAAATCTTAAAAATACATCCCATTCTCGAGTCCAAATTTATATACCCAATTATATTACTTTTACTTAGCAATAATCCAAAGTTCGAATGAAAGTTCAAATCCATTTAAAACAAATAAATTTTCAGAATTCAAATCATATTTCGATTTTAAATTCAAAATCTCAAATTTCGTTTTTAAATAATTTCGTTTAACAAATTTCGATTCCAACATTTTGAGCTCAATTTCAAAAATAATTCGATTTCCAAAAATTTTATTTTTACTTCTTTTAATCAACTCGTTTAAATAATTTCAAATCAAAAATTATAATCATTTAATTTAACCAAATCCGGTGTCTGTATATAGTTTTCTATCTTATGGCCAAGTGAATCAATTATTTGGATTTTAATTTTAGGGATGGATATATATCATTTCAATCCAAAATAAATGTCATAGGTATAAATTATTTCAACCTATTTCTTAATTTATTCGAAATAATTTGATTTACTGTAAATAATATACATGATGATAACAGGATATACCAATATAAATAAGCATCCAATTCATCCAAAATAACAATCAATAACATCCATCACAATCAACATCCAAATCAATCAAAATATCATAACAATTTACTAGTTATTAATAATTGGGAATTTAACTGTAAATTTTATTTCCATTTCGAATTTAAACTGTCAGTTCAAATTCCTATCATTTTAATTCATATCAATTTAAATGCCAGTTAAATTTACCAAACAACAGACAATAAATTTAAATCACTTCACGATATGAATTTTACTAACATAAAAATTAGATTAGTACTTCATGAGTGTATAAAACACTCACATTTTATTTGGAACTGAAAATATTTCCAGCTTCAAATAAATTCCACTTCCACTCCATGTTATAGACGACGTCGATACGATTCCAATGCAATTTGTTTCGCCCAAAACCGACCTCGCACGAGAGAAATACAAAATTTACTAACAAACGAGATAATTTAATTAAAATAATAATCATTAACAAAATTAACTAAACCTTAATTAATCGTTAACCATGTCATTAGCTGAAACCCTTCTTCCCAGTTTCATGAACCCGACTTCCTCCGATTTAACCACCGTCGCACGCCTCCCAAGGTGACCGGAGGTCGTCATCTTACCGTCATGGGTGCACCACCACCCTGCGCAACCCCAGCTCTGGTCCCATGCCCTCCGCCGCCGCCAGCATCAAGCACGAGCCCACCCAAGACGCGACGGTCGAGATGGATTTCCGGCCTCCTCTTGCCGATGTGGATCGATACGACCGTTGGATCGCTGCTTCCCATCATGCTCTCCACTTTGCTAGTTGCAGCCAAGAAATGAAATCGAATGGATGATGCGTAATCGAGGGGAGAAGGCGGGATGCTATCGGCCATTAATTTCTTTGGTGGAGGCGGCTGTTAAAATGTAGGGTTACGAATGAATGAACTAAGGTGTCTTATTACGTAAGTTTCCGACCCAATTGACACGCGAAAATTCCGAACTCCAAACGAAGTGTGCCGCCTGGCGTTCATACCGTTTTACCCCTACTTCGAATGCAATGAACTAGTCTCGAGGCCTAATTCGATCGTATGTAGAAGATAGCTTTCAAAATCAATTAATTGTAATTAATTTCCTTTAATTAATTTCGATGCGTTTCAAGCTCGCACGGCCAAACGACAAGTCCGATTGCTACGAAACTTGAAATCCTACAATAATTTAGTATTACGGATCCGATGAAACTAGTTTCTTCGAAATCCGAGATAGTAGCCAAAATGGTTATTTTTACACGTAAATTAAAACCAAAAATTTCAAATTTTAATTAAATCACTTTAAATTCAATTTTAAGTTTAACAATCTTCATTGCTATTTAAATAAGATTTAAATCAACTTTCGACATCAGTTCTAATTATGTTAGATTCAAAATTCTATTATTCAAATAATTTCCAATGTTAAATTTAAACAATTTAATTAATAAATCGATATTAATACATCAATGAATTTCAAATGAATTTTAATTTTCAACAATTATTTTATTTACATCTAAACAATACAATATTTATTATCCAATTCTTGCTATTGATTATGTACACTTCCAATACATAGAATTTCATTTCAAAACTTATTATGTCCAAAATCATCGAAGTTTCTTATTTCAAGATTTTATTCAAGTTACTTTCAATAACTTACATAAATAAAACATTAAAATTTTGTTTTCAACCATTTTATTCAATAATCATACTAAATTTAAAAATTTAAAATAGTACAAAAAAATACGGGTCGTTACATAATATTTGTAATGTGAGGCCAAAGACGAATTTGGGTTCTTAAAAGAAAAAAGTTTGATTCGTTTATGGAAATGAATTAATTTCCATAAAGCGATTCACTTACATGGGAATGATTTATTTGTATTCTTAGCACTAAACATCGAAGAAGTAGACTTGTCGCTTTTCGAAAGTTAAGAATAATCGTGAGACATGACTTTGAGGTAAAAACTACCTTGACTTGTCCGATGTTATTGTTAACCAAGAAATAGTACAAGTTGGAATTCGATGAGTGGTGATAAGTATACAAGACTTAATTTTCATATACGATCGTTTTATATCCACGATAGTTGGTTTATCAGCTATCGGTTACTTCAGCTTCTTTATTATCGTCATTCTAAGATGATGTGTTGCTCTATTGAGCTTTGATATCCTTTGTCGAAAATGACTAAACCCAAAGAGCGAGTGGAAGCCAAGCTATGTGGGGTTGCTCCCATAGGGTATTTTCACATCCACTCTAGATTGGAATCGGTTTTTACGCATTGGGATGTGAAATACTTGGATTCTCGGTAACCGTTGGCGGGGTCCGGCTTGGACGTGTCCGAGAACCATCGTAGTTCTCAAGTATATTTCTAGAGGTATACTTTCGGTAAGGGAAAGCACCCTCCTAGTCATTGTTGGAAATATTTCTTTTCATTATTTGATTCGGACCTTTGAATCTGTTTTCTTTAATTACAACGGGAGGAGTCAACCACTCTTAAAGGTGTTCAATTTTTGGTTTTGTCCATTCTATCGAGTTTGGACAGTTACCTTATTTGGTCCATTCTATCGAGTTTGGACCATTGTCTTTTTTTATCCATTTTATCCAGTTTGGATTTTTATTCAGACTATTTCTATTCTTTCAAGTCTAAATGTTATACTAATTGTACCCATCATCTAAGTTTGGATTTGTTCCCTGTTGTTCATTTCCATTTTTGTTATGTTTGGTTGTTGTTTATGTGGGAGAAAACCTATTCCGCGTTAGCGGCGTGGTCCCATATATTATTGTTTAAATACACTTCCTTTTGTTTCATAGTTTTACTCATACCAGGCATTTTGTCTGATCCGAGTTGTTTATTTTCCCTAAACTCTCGGGTACTCAATTATATTTGGGTATTCCGAGAATAACAAGTTTTCTTTGGTGCTCTTTAAAGACGGTGATCGAGCAGGCGACTCCTTAGTTATCTAGTTATTTATTTCCACTGTATGATTATGTAGGTGTATTTTGTATCTTAAAAATGAAAAGTTAGAATGTATAGCTGCAAATCCATTAGATGTAGTATTTTTTATAACTCTGATAACTCCTTATAAGGAGTAACCTTTTGTACTATATCATTTTATATTATATGTAACCATCCCGATGTGAGGTTTATCTATTCTGTCTTGTTCTGTTCTTTATTTTTCCTTAAGACAACTTATCTTTCGGATGCTTGGGCAGCGGCACATGAATACCGAGGATGTATTAAGTGTCGTTCTTAGGGATCAGAAATGTGGGTCGTCACACAGACACGTTTCCAAACTCTTGGAAGCGGGACCTTCTTAGGCAAAGGACGGATAATGTCGACATTCTCTGTATCAGGATGTGGCGTAGTGCACGATGAATGCTTGCAAGATGCAACAATATGTCCAAAAGTCTGGCAACTAGAATAAATGGGCGGCTTCCACTTATACCCAACATTCACCAAAAAAACAAGACCATCTACTGGCTCAATAGGTAAAACGGACAACAATAACTTATTTGGTTTGACCTTAATTAAAGCCCTAGCATAGCTCAACCTGTCCCTCCTAACTGTTGGCTCATCGAAACAAACCAATTCCCCAATTAAATTTGTCAGCCAATCAATGCCAACCATAGATTGCAAAACAGACTAAATATTAGTAAATTGAACTCATACAGGAATAGAAAGAACCTGTTCTCGTGTAGAGTTAATAGAAGAGCTCCATCCAGTAATAATAAAAGGCATCCCCATAATTGTTATAGGACCGGCTTCAAGTATGCGAAGTCTATATTCATAAGAAGAGAAATCAAAATAGAACATAAAGTTGTCAAATCTCATAATAATTCTTCCTTTAAGTTTCCAAACCTTCCGAAGATGAAATTTCACAACCGAAAAAGGCGGGTTGTCACCAAGAAAGGAACCCGCTAGTTGGTCCTGCTAAAAAACTTTGCCAGCTACAACTACTTCAGGAGGGGGAATATTGATTCCATTGATCTTCTTAAGTTCAAATGTTCTTGGAATATAGACACCCGCATTATGTGGTTTAGAGACAAACAAGGAGGTCCATGGCTTAAGGTTTCCATAAAAGGAGCTATTGCAGGAATTTCACTACTAAAATTCATACCAGGGACAGCATTGGGGTGTCCTATGGACACGGCAGGCAATTGACCACTTTGTTTGGCACCATTGTTTATTCAAGGGAAGGGTGAACTGATACAACTGATACATTAGCAATAGGAAATGCACTACAATTTAGGGCAGCAACAACCACATTCTCTTTAGCAGAAGTGTTAACGTGATTGCAAGGATCAGCACCATTAATAGCTCCATATACAGGAACGACTGGGATTGTTTCATTAACAGGAGATTTAAAATCAGTTGCAACTTCCACATTATTCATTCTAGGACCGGAGATCACAGAGGCAATTGCTGGAGTAGTAATATGACATATGGCATCATCAATTTGCAAGCAAACAATAGGAGGTGTAATGACCGGGATTTTCCACCCTCGAAAATCGACACTAATACATCCTCGTGCCCTAAATCCAAGTGCCAGAAAGCCCGATTTTTAGGGGAAAAAGAAAATAAAGATAGAACAGAATCTTATACGAATGGAATAACATATATTATTTCAATATATAATCTTTATAGTGGAAAATTTTGAATACAATATCAGAGTCTAACCTGGATTTAGCCTGGATAGTTATAAACCCTTTGTCCTTATAAATGTAAAAACAAATGCAATAGACCGTACATAGATGAAGATCTCCAGCTCTCATCTGAAAACTCCAAGTGTCTTCAACTAAACCTGAAACTACTTAGATCTGACCCGAGTATTAAAAATTCTTGGATCAGACTTGATAAACCAGCATGAGATATTCGAAATTTTTAATGCATAAATCATGTTGATGTCAATCAAAACCTTTGAAAAGAAGGGTATTACATAAGACAACGCCCACACATAAATACGGATTGGTTGTTACCTTATAATAACCAAAATACTTTATACTTAAACCATTTGATATTATTTCTAATAACAATGTTTTGAAAATCCTTTCAAAGTAAATATATATAAACATAGCGGAAATTGTTATCATTATTAAATTCCAACAAGGGGTAGCTGAATGTTTACAAAGCATTACAGCTATTTTAGGGCTACAATCAAAACCATAAAGCTAGTATTTTGTATTTGATTTCCAACATGATAGGGAACTAGTGACAATTCAGACCCGAAAATCCACGTATAACAATACTAGTTCACTCCAGTGGCTTTACACGATCTTCGTCAACCTCTAGACTACACTGCTGTAGTACCATGGAATGGAGTATTACTCGGTGGCTTTACACGATCTTCGACAGCCTCCATACTTGTCCATTTCATCATCTTAAGGCAACATATGCCTTTCATTTTTCATAACCGATAGCCTGAAATTTGTCCTACATACCACATAGCATCATGCATCATTCCTGGGATGTGAGGCTCGTGAGGTTACTTTCCACAAAGCCATGCTTTGATCATAACGGATTCCACTTTGAATGCCACATTGTCATTCCTTCGATTACTATTGACTTTCACGAACATACAACCTCTGAGCTTGTACGTCTCAAAGAAAGGTGTTAAACTAAGAGAAGTTTCCTTCTCCCCCACCAAATAGATGTATGTTTGTAAAAATCAATGTTTGTGATCTCAAAAATACAATGTCAAACATTCGTCCATACAAGTTCATTCTGGGACTGGATGAAACCGGAGGCACTCCTTCTACTACATCCTGTCGGGAATTATCCCTAGGATTAGTAGCAATTAGTCCTTGTAATAGAAGATTTTCATAACAGATCACTATTGCCACCATAAATATATGATATGGTAAATTTCACCTCGATAGATTAGTGGTAAGAAGTCCTTCATCATGAAGATCCCCATCTTCAAAAATCATCATTTTCATCATGTCTTCACTTTCAAATGCATACATTGGTTCGAAGTAGTTTTGGGATAGGAGTTACCCAATCCTGACCCCAGTTCCTCCAAACCAATCATCGATTAAAATGATGTTAAGTTCATATGTGATTATCAATCATCATTCAATTTAGTTCATTTTTTTATTCATTCATAAATACCTCAAAGAGACATATTATTTTATATTATTTCATTTATCTTATTATCAGCATATGGAATCATTAAGCCTCATTTATCAAATCCTTTGGTTAATTAAAACCCTTTTTAAATCTTAGAATAATTCTAAATCATTTCACTTTTAACTTTGGAAAACATCTCCAAATCATTCATTAAACCTTAATCAATGGTTTCATAACTTTCAAACGGTTCAAAAAAGATGTTATTTAAGACATCATTTACTATAAACCCAAACCAATTAATATTGAGTGCAAAAAGGAAGCCATAGAAATTATACTAATTATTCTCAATACTAATTTCCGTATTCAACAAGCATTATAGGCAGAATAATGGTGAAATCGCCTTTTAAATTCCACGAATAATACGAGTTCCTACCTCGGAATTTAACACCAAGTATAAGAAGGTTTATTTCTATAAAATCCAAGTTGTAATTTTTCTAGTTTTGAAAATTAAATCTTTTATACTTACCTTGTTTAACTTTGGAGAATTCTAAATCTCATTTTATTTTGGGGAAATCTTAATATGATCTTTTTAGAGCATCCGGGCTTTCCTTTTGATATGTTCCACCCCTCACCTAAAAAGAGAAAATAAAGGCCAGGTAAGTTCAGGGCACTGGTTTTTCCATCCCTAGCCTTGGTTACATACCTCGTTTTACCTTTCTAGATCTCACAGGCGGGACAAATGTACTAGTCGTTTCCGCATACTCGGTTATTAATCTTCATTTTAGAAATGATTTATGAAACTTCTAAATCATTATTTAAAACACCTAATTATTCTTTTAAAAACCATTTATAAAAGATATGAAAAATAATTGTTAAGTTTAAATTCATATTTCACAAGTTATTTAAAACTGCTGCGAAAAGTGCTGCAAAAAGCGTTTTAAAAGCTATATTGATCAAAAGGACTTTTCTACCTTTTGGAAATTCATTTATATAACTCAAATTTACTTTAAAACATTTTAAAAGATTTATAAAATTTATTTCATATTTTTTAACATTTAAAAATATTCATTTTGAATCAATTTCAAATTCAGGTTTTAAACTGCAAAATCGTGATTTTTCTGAAAACTTGCTTCGGACTTATTTAAAAATTTACAAGATGAAATCTTCGTTATCTTTCTTCATTAAAAAACTATGGATAAAATATTCCGAGAAATTCTTATCTCGAATAATTCCGAGCTATATTCCATTTTGTATACTCATTTGAATTCTTCGGCCTGAAATCGCGAACTACCGTTACGCGATGCGCCTAGTTTTAACTTGTTTTTCAATTTATTTTCAAACTTCATGGAAAGAGTTTTATATGTTTATAAAACATTTGTAAACCATTTTAAACTCATTTTAAATAATATTTTCATATTTTAAACTCATATTTCATTTCATCATATTATATTATTATAATATCATTTTCAACCTTTTTAGATGTTTAAAAATCAGTAAGAGGCTAAATAATTTCCATACACACACTTATATGGATTTGATTCTCATTAAATTAACTATGCTTAATTACTAACTATTTGTCTTATCATTTATCAAACTAAGTAATCATCCATATTAACATCCATATATTCAAACAAGTAATCAACCAAGTAATCACACATTTAATCATCCAACATATATTATATTTTCATATCATTATTTGGAGATTAATTAGTAAATTTTAATGTGAGTACTCATCTTTGACCAAATCATTTTACTTCCTAACAACATTCTTATCCAACGGCACTTCACCAAACAACTACCTAAACACACCTCCAATTTTCCATTGCTCACGCACCTCCTCCTTCACCATTTCTCATAGCCATAGCCTCCCCCTCATATTGCTCGTGGCCTAAGCCCATTAAATAAGAGAAGAAGAATAAGTAGATTAGGAACAGGCTAGAGAGTAACAAGTGGATTGGTGCTTAAGCACTCCATAATTTTTAACCCTCCTACATCTCTTAAAGAGGAGAATCCATTAATGAGCATAAGAGAACTCAAAAATGAAGAAGAAGAGAAATGAGAAGTGTGAGAAAATGAGTGAATGAAAGGGGGTATTTATAGGAAAAATAAGAAGTGGTAAATTACCAAATTAACCCCTTGCGAAATTACCAAAATACCCTTGGACATTTTCAAAACCATCACATCACCAAAAGCATACTTACCATCAAACATCACATTGTACTTTGTCCTTTTACTTATCATTTAAGTAAAGCATGATTTGACTTGATTTGATTTGTGCTTTTTGACCTTTCTTACTTAATTTTACTAATTACTTTATAGAATTTTCTAATAATGATTAGTAAAAGTAAACTTGTTTAGTTATTTAAAATATGTGTATATATATGTTAAAATATGTTAACAAAGGTGCAACAATGTTGCGACAACTTATATTGAACAAAAGGTTAATTTTCGGCAAAACGTTTTACGGTCACATTTTGACATTTTGTTAAACTATTTATTTATGTAAACAAAACTTGAAAATAAGTTTTCTATCATTTTTAAATAATTAAAACAAGTTCATATAAAACCATGTTTAATAATATTAAAGTCCAATTATAAAATACGACGTCGATTGGTCGAAGTGAGGCGAAGTTTGTACGCTTTTATAAAACAAGTATATATGTTTATAAAACCATTATAAATCAAATTTATATTATTATCATATCATTATATAACCATTAAAAAGAGTTATTTACCATTTACAACAATTATTCGAATGTATATCAAATTTTATCTAAAACTGCTTTTGCCAATTTTACGATGAAACTCCAAAATCTCTTATTTTTGTAAATCAATTCTAGAAATAAGTTCACCATTATTATTTATCACATAAACATGATTATTTAAGTTTTAAAATTCTATATTTGAATATTTAAAGTTAATTAAATATTCCATTTAAAAGTGATAAATTACGGGTCGTTAAAGGAGGCGACGAATTACCTGCCTCAAATCAATAGCGAGTAGGGAAACTAGATAAGAAATAGAAGGATGAAGAGGCACAACAAAAATCCTATCAGAACGAGTAGCTGAAGTAGTCGCGACGGAGGAGTTGAATCTAGGTTTTGACTTACGATTTTTGGCCATTTCAGATCTACAAGACGACCAACGGTGAGATGTAAATCCCAGCAGCTATACACGGGCATGTCAAACCATGTACATATTGCTCTGTTCACGTGCATGTACACACATATGTGTATATGATACACATACATATATATAATAATATGAATTGTATATAAAATAAAACCTTGTTTATAAATTCAAATAAAATATTGATTTTATTTAACAAAAATTCTGAAAAGTTCTAAATGAATTAGACCACATAGGCCTATAAAAGATCCAAATAGGTAAAAAAATTGAAATTTACCCAATCACTCTGTTACGGGCTAGCCCAGTTCCAACAAAGCGTTACACTGAATTTTTTTCAAAAATTGCAAATGTTATGCCAAGATGCTAGTTATTACAGGATGGAGATAAGCTATCGCAAATCAAAGGATCCTTCGCAAGTTAATAGTTGATAAAGTTGTTTGCAAAAGTAAATGCCAAAGCGAGCTATTGCAGGTTGAAAGTAAATAGAGCTATCGAAGGTTAGAGATAGGCTATCGCAAATTGATCATAGAAAGAGACTTCACAGGCTGATAGTTGATAAAGCTGCTGCAAGAGTAAAGGCCAAAGCAAGCTATCGTAGGTTGACAGTAAATGGAGCCATCGCAAATTAAGATCTAGGAAAGCTATCATATGATGATACTAAGTAGAACCATCGCAAGTTGAAGCAATGAGCCATTGCAAGTTGATAATAAATGGGCTACCGCAAGCTGAGAAGCCAAACAAGCCATTGCAAGTTGGCAGCATCTTATCTTCATTGGAATCTTACTTTACTAGTATTTATCTATGGCCCTGCGCAAATATAATCCAGACGCATATATGATATATCATATATGTCATATATGTGTGGACATATGCATACGTTTCAGAAATGCAAAAATGCAGATATGGTCGAATGGTAAAATTTATCTTTGCCAAGGAGAAGATGCGGGTTCGATTCCCGCTATCCGCCCATGATGAAGTAATGTACTATAATTAGAATAATAAAAAAATGAAAAATTCAGTAAAAATTCAGCATAGTTTATTATGATATTATTATGATACTTACTAAATGATATTATAGTAGTCACTAAAGCACTTCTATTTATATATTATTATTTTCTACAGGTTGTCGCAAGTTGGGATCCAAACAAGCTATGGGTTATCACAAGTTGAGGTCCTAACAAGCTATCGAGGATTGATGACTTCATAGCCATTGCATGTTAACTAGATAAGCTATCGAGAATTAATGTTCCAGAGCTATCGCATACTGACCAATAAATTGTTGAAGGTCGATGATCCCAAAGCTATCACATGTTGACCAAATAAGCCATCAAGGTTTGATGTTTCTAAAGATATTGCATGTTGAACAATGAGCTATCGAAGGATAACACTTTGAAGTTATCACATGTTGAAGACTAATGAGAGCTATCGCCTCATAAAAATTAAGAAGCTGTCACATATTGAGTTCATGAAGCCATTGCACATTAAGTTATTGAGCTATCGCATGTTGGTGTTAAGGAGCCATCACATGTTGAATCATCAAACCATCACATACTGAAGTTATGGTGTCATTGCATGCTGAAGTAAAAAGCTATAGCATACTGAATTTGTGAAGTCATCGCATATTGGTTTATGGAGCTACTGCATGTTGGTTGTTATCGCACATTAAGAGATCAATGTATAAAGCACCCTCACAAAGCCACATTGTAACCCTCGATTGGTCCAACCAAGTCACGTCGTCAAGGAGGGATTAAAGGAACGTTGTGCCAATAGACCATAAAAGTGCCACTTCAATAGAATCTCAGCCGTTCATCTTTCTTGAGTGCCACATGTCAACAATCTAAGGGCATGACTTTTCTATAGGTCGACATGCCCTCTCACTGGAAAGGGACGAAATCCGAATTGATCTTCTTCTTCATTTTCATTTTACTTCTAGCATAATAAAGAGAGCTTGAATTGTGACTTTAATGGCCGCTTGTATTTGTATGACCTTGTGACTTTGTATTCAAGGACTTTGACAAAGAATAATTTGCATAACGACTTCATGTGGACTCAATAATATCGTACTTGAATCAAGCGCCTTTGACTTCTCATGACTAGTACATATTGGGTTGAACTAAATTTTAGTTTAACATCAGGCTTTATGTTGTATACGAGACAAATTATTTCCAGATGTTGTATCATTTGAACTCCATATGTTTGGAGTGGATGTATTACGATAATGGATCGTATTGCCTTTATATGGTTGTGATATTGATAGTATTGCACATGCGTATGTTATTATTATCTTTTATCCTTCCATTGTGGGTTATGTAAGAATCTATTTGTTTTTTTACCACCCTTAAGAGTTGTCATTTTTGGTACTTAGGACCCGGGTGTCGTTGTTCATGGATTTTTGGGTATTACGAATGGTGGGTCTTTACACTGATCCGTTACGGCATGTAAAATCAAGAGTGCGGTTAGTAGCGTTCAAAACATTTTCTTATCTCGTTACCCTTCGTATCATGTCAAATGCATTTGACATGAAAATAAGGTAAATAGTTAGAATAAACTGTCGAAGGAAGTCGTTGGAATTGATAAGTTGGTATCGAATGTGTTTAATGATAAATGTCATTTTTTTTAAATAATATTTTTTTCCATATAATTACCCCACTCTTTTACATTTCTTCCATCTTTTTATTTTTACACACTTACCTGTAAACTCTACTCTTTTGGGTACATTTCAATTAACAATGTATAAAATCGCACAAGTCCCAATGGATGGTCATATGCACTACCAAATTGCTACTTAAATGCACTGTTGAGGCCTCTGATATTTATGGTAATAACAAAAAAGCAGTCCACAATGTTATAATGAAGAAGTATAATTGTGCTATCGAAATGGTTCCATGTGAGATACAAACCGATAAAGGAAAAATCTAACATAAGTATGATAATATCCGAAGGGAATGTGATAAGTGGGTGTTGGAACTAGGGCAGCCTACTGTGGAGGAATTGGTTAAATTTCAATAAAAATAATATATTATTGGATCTTTAATGGGCCTAGTAGTCTCATTCATTTGGAACTTTTCTAAATTTTCTTTTAAATAAAATCAATATTTTATTTGAATTTTTGGTGTTGGAACTTTTCTAAATTTATATTTTATATATGTGTATAATATACACATATGTGTGTGCGTATACGTGCAATACTATGATGTACTTGGTTTGACATGCCCATATATAGATGTTGGGAGTTACACCACAATAGACATGTTAACCCCTCGTGTATACTAATGTATTGTCTACATATAAATATATGTGCATCAAAATTATTGTATAAATAAATATACATACATATATACATGCATATATATATGTGTATGTGTGTGTATGTATAAATTTAATTATATATTTATTATAAAATATTGGTTATAAATAATTTATATAAATCATATATAAATTATATGTGTGGGTATATAATATAATCAAATTTCAAAATTATTTTAACTGTTAATTTGTAAAGTAATTTAAATATATTATGAAAACAATTTTTTAATTTATATATATGCACAGAAATATATTATATATATAAACTTATAGCTATTTAAGTAATATATATATAATATATTATACGAACAGTATAAAGTTATATATAATATTTTTGTTTTTTAACTAATATTAAATCAAATAAATAATTTAAGATATTCATATATATATATATATATAATAAATACTTTTTTACCGCCGAATGGTTTTTAGGGCGTATAAAATTTTAAAAAAATTGAACCCATTTATCATATGAATTAATATTTTATAATTAGATTTAATTGATAAAATCATCTAATAAAAATATTTAATTGAATAAGATGACATCTAAACAATTTTTTATGCACAAATATATAACCATCGACATGTGACATTACAGTAATATACCGATTCGTGAAAAGGTCGATCTAGCTAACATTTGATCGATTGGTTAAATAAGTAATTTATAATATTAATAAATCAAAAACATACCACGCACCAAGACTAAAAGATCACACTTTGAAATGATGAAATGACTCCTTGAATTTGTTGGAATTGGGCTAGCCCGCAGCGAAGTAATTGGGTAAATTTCAAATTTTTTTACCTATTTGGATCTTTAATGGGCCTACGTAGTCTAATTTATTTAGAACTTTTTTAAAATTTCTGTTAAATAAAATCAATATTTAATTTGAATTCATAAACAAAGCTTTATTTTATACATAATTTGTATTAACACACACACACATATGTATATTTATGTATGTATGTGTTATCCGGCATTTTGACTCGGCTATATCCGAACTGACTGGACAAGTTAGACTCGACAGTCATCAAGGCCAGTAGCCCAGACCAATGATTGTGGGGTACAAAAATCAAGCATAGATGATAATATGAAGCAGAAGCATGAAAGCTCACTACTCCCCGAAGATGGATCAGGTACGATCCATATTCAACACTATGGATCGTATCGATTCCATAACTCAATTTTCCAGCGATGATCGGTAAATAACTCAAAATCTACACATGTTATCCACATGAAACTTGGAGTACAAGCCAACTACAGCATGTAAAACACTCCCTAGGGATCTCATTCCAATTGGAGGAAGTTGGATGGATTGGCATAACTCCCTTTGGAGAGATGGACAGAAATCAGAATTCAAGCAACACTACTTCACGGAAAATGCGATATCCCACAAATTGTACATCGGAATTGCACGAAATTTGGGGAGCAAGCAGCTAACATCATGGGACACCCTTCATAGGGATCGCAGCTCATTTGGACGCACTAATAGGGATCGATACCGATCCCTATTGTGGGCCCCGATGGAACTTTTTAGGTGGCCCCATCTTGGTCTCCCGAACCTTCTGCCAAAATTTTAATCTGATCCATGCACGTCATTCCCTATAAATATAGAAGGCATGGCGTTAGAAAGGGATCCTTTTTTCTGC
Organism: Allium fistulosum; assembly: GCA_030737815.1. Taxonomy (NCBI): domain Eukaryota; kingdom Viridiplantae; phylum Streptophyta; class Magnoliopsida; order Asparagales; family Amaryllidaceae; genus Allium; species Allium fistulosum. The sequence continues at coordinate 77,860,170 of CM060906.1, forward strand.
TGAAAAGGCTCTTCCATTTTTATTTTTCATTCTTTTACTAATGGATCCTAATTGATCCAAACATTCTTGTAATCATAATTAAGTGCAAGATCAATAAAAATATGAAGTGGATATAAGCCAAGATTGTCGAACCACTATAAAAATCTATGTTTTCATTTATGATATTTGCTCTATTTTAATTTCATTTTTCATTTAATCTCTACTAGATTATATTGGGCGTTGATGCCCATTTTTGATGTCAACGGTATGTATGTATTATACACACACATGTGCGTACGTGCATGTGGAACAAAACAATATGTACATAGTTTGACATGCCCATAAAATGATGTTGGGATTTACACTGCAACGGACATGTCAGCCCCTCTTGTATTCGATTCACTACCTAAATGTGTGTGTGTGTGTGTATGCATCAAAATATTATATATAAGTAAATATATGATATATATATATGTATACACACATACATTAAATGTAAATTATAAACAATTTATATATACAACATTTATAATATATATATATGTATGTATGTAAATATATGTATAAAATAATTAAATCATTAAATTAATTAAATATTAATTAACTAATAATTTTTAACATATATGTGTGTGTAAATATAATATGAAAGCTGAAACAAATTATTAAAATAATATTTTATTTTATGTTAAATTATTTTATGCAAAAAATATGAATATATAAAATTAGACATAAATGTTAGTGTCTGTGTGTGTTAACATGGATAGTATTTTTTTTAATTATGCTTCGGCAAATTTTGCTCTCGGCCATATAATTTTTTATATATTTTTTTCCGTTTTTAAATTTCATACATTTTAAAATTAAAAGCCATGTAGAATTAAATAAAAATTATAATAAAAAATATTTTTGAAAGTGTTCCGTATAATATAAGTTGTGTAATATTTTTATGCAAAATTTTACTATTTATTATATATATATATACACACACACGCACACAAGTATTTCAAATTACATAAACAATTTTAGGTTAAACAAATAATTAAATAAATTTATTCAAATTTTTTTCATTTTTTTTATTTTTAAAACATATGATATATAACATTAATTATTTAAATATCAATTTTGATTAATTAATTCATTTAATAATATTATTTAAATATAAAAAGTTCCCTTTTTTATTTGTAGGCCGTAAGCATCTAGAAGGAAAGTATACAAACTAAAAAAATTATTATTATATATAGATATAATAATATACATAGCCAACAAATTTGTGATAACATTTAAATATACAAGATTTGTAATATATTTAATATCCGATTATATAAATAATGTATAACAAAATAGAATAGAGAATTACCTTTCTCTAAACACCTTATGTACACATTGAATGGTTGAATTTATCCCCTTGAGTCCGTCCAAAAATCAGAAGTCACTAGTTCCCAAACTGCCTTAACACTGACGATCGAATCGAAGATTTTTGATGTAATTTTTACTTGGATTTTTGGGGTTTTAGAGGATGGTTGCTGGCCAAAAATTTCTGAGAGAGAGGAGAGCAAAAGCGTAAAATGAAATGGTGTAAAAGGTAGCATATAAACAAGAAGTCAAGGGAGAGAAAAGTGAATCACATCCTAATATCTCTCTCTTACCAATTCCACTCTTTTAACATTCAAAATCCTCTCCAATTGCCATCGTATGGCTGCCCAAACCATGCATCCTTCAGCCGAAACACAATTTTAAATCTTATTTAACCATTTACCGATATCGTATATCGATTAGTATATTTATAACTATTATAAACACGCCGTTTAATATTGTTCAAAAAACATCAAATAAAATTTTATAATTAACATTTTATAAATATTAATTAATTTATAACAATTTATAAATTAATTAAATCGGGTGGTAAAAGGATTATTCAACATTTCGGTTGTGTGACTCTTAGGTGTAAATTTGGTCAGTGATTAATATTAAAAAATTCAAATATTACCGTTCATACTTCACTTAGTAGGTGGCATGAAAAATTTATTGCTTACTTGGTTTCGGTAAAATCCAATTTTACTTTATTAAGCGTTACCCGATAGTGACAATTATTTACACCAATTCTCTTTATCAAAACTATATCGCTTTAGACTTATGAAATTTGGTAATGATAAAAATTCCAATATCGTCCATGTTCAACTCTATAATCCAAATACAAAGTCCTTGGTTCAATAATAATAATTATTATTAATAGTACTGCTCTGGCCAAAGACTTTGATTTTGAGTCGACTTCAGTTGACTATGATACTAATCTCATATAGCTGAGGAGACGAATCCTATCTTGAATAGTATTTCATTCCAATGCTTCCACTCGACCCAATTATAGTCATTTGATGGACACAATGCCATGATTTAATTATAATCAAAACAGAGCCTCCACATTGAAAATCAACAGTATTCTCAAGTCGAGAGAACTATGTAATTTTGTCACATTGATATTTTCTACTTGACCTTTATTATATTAACCAACAAGAAACTATTGAGTGAGTCATTCCATGTTTATCCAATATCTATCAGTACGTAACCCATTGGTGCCATCAGCAGTCATGAGCAATACACTGCTCAACAATTGGAGAGCATTACATACTCTAACCTCGACGGATATATCGGTATCCAATCTCCATACATCATGATTAGGAATATTCAAAATGGTATGTTTATTTTATAAAGATAAATCACTTAAGGTTACAATGCATTGTAACCACTATAAAAAACATACCATTTATAGATTTTCTATTAAATATACTTTTAATTAAATTAATTAATTAATATACATCACATTATATCAAATATATAATAAAAGGAAAACACCTTTTATTTCGAACAAGACTGATTATCAAGTTGGATATATGTAACAAATTACATAATTTCCTCTAGGGCATACTCCTAACTCTATCACTGTCCCACTTGCAGTTGGGGCCAATTATGGAATCTCAATACCATTCCGTCGATCAGTTTGACGAGAATTGATCAATTTAGACCCTTCATGAATTGATCTGCTATATTGTTTTAATTATCTACTATGTCAATTAACTCTCTTCGATACTGATAAACTACATTTATCATGTTAAACTATTCAGAGTATGTTTCTTGACTTCTATTTAGCTCTTATCATTACATTATTATCATATAACAATCATATAGTATTTTTAATACATTGGAATCACCCCTAGCTCAGTTATAAATTTGTGCATTTATATTTATGCATTGCTTTTATTGCGGCATTATTCAAGGCGATATACTTAGGCTTTTATTGAATCGGTCGCAATCTACCGTTCGGAACATTTCCAACTTAAAGCTTCTTAGTTAAGAATTGAACATGAATTTAATATTGTACTTATTATAATTCATAAATTTAAGTTTGTACATTCCTTCATAAGGATTTGGTTGTTCCTATAAACAATTCTTTAGTATTATGTAAATAATTGAGAATGCTTTAAACCATCATTGAGTGATCGTATTTTGGACTTGATATTTGCTTCATGCATCAAATATGTAACCAAATTATGATATTATAGGCAATACTGGTAGAGTTAGGGGTATGCCCTATGTGGCAATTATATAATTTGCTACATATATTTAACTAGTTGACTAATCTTGTCCGAAATGAAGGTGTTTTCTTTTTATTATATACTTGATATAATGTGGTTATATTAATTAATTAATTTAATTAAAAGTATATTTAATAGAAAATCCATAAATGGTATTTTTGTGATAGTAGTTACAAAGTGTTATAACCATGAGTAATTTATCACAATGAAACAAATATATCATTTTAAATGTTCCTAATCAAGATGCATCGAGACTGGATAGCGACGTATCCGTTGATACTAGAGTAATGAATATATTGATCGATATGAGATATTGATAATTAGTTTATAATTGTTGTAAATTAATTAAATAAATTAATATTTATGAAATATTAATTATGATTTTTGAATGTCATTTGAGAAATAAAATTGTTGCATATATTTACAAAAGTTATGAATATCTTGATCGATATGAGATATTGATAACAAAATATGTTAAATATGATTGTACATATTTAATTTGGGTTAAATAGGCTCATAAACCATGATATTTGGAGAGGATAGGTGTTGGTTTGGAGAAAAATAGGAGGTGGCTACAACATGTGTGATTAGGTTTTGAGATGTGTGGTTGAGATCATTATTTGCTCTCTTGTCCTATCCATATAAAGCCAACCTCAAAACCCTAATTACAAGCTAATTCATTTTTGAGCCACCACTTTCTTCCTCTCCCTCATTTAATGGCAGAAAATTTCCTCTAAAATCATCCTTAAAATTCTCAAATCTAATTCAAAATTAATATACTAATTTGTAGTAGAAGGTCTCCAATCTCGGATTAGCAACCTGACGGATTGTGAATTGTTCTTAGAAGAGTAATCATTGTTCAATGTGGACTCAAAGGCTTCAATAGGAGGTGCACTTTCATTTATTATCATTGTTTTGATTTTAAGTTTATCATATAAAAGTTGATTTACATCCAAATCCTCTGTTTGTATTCAGATTGTTTATTGTTTAGATCATGTGAGATTTTTACGGGTACGTGTGTTTGCTACAATTAGATTGGTTATGTGCTTGTTATACTATTTAGTTTATTGATTTATTCTTGAATTAATTTTTTGAAAAAAGGTTTTAATTTTAATTTATATATATATATAGATTAAATGTGTACAGATCTGCAAATTATGAATATGTATAATTGTATATGTGTTTATATTCATATATATTTAATCTTAAATTTTCTTATGATGATTTTTACTATTCTAAATCATAAAATATAAAATATTATATTAAATATGTATATACATATTTTATTATTATTTAATGATTTTGTGAATTATTTATTATGAATAAAATAATTGATAGTTTAAAATTTCAATTTTATATTTTTTATAGTTGCTCAACCATGTAATAAGATTAGGGTAAAAATTTTAGATTTTTATAAACATAATTTATTATTTTTAAAAATTAATTTACTTTCGGCCTACAATCAATTATTTAACTAAAAATATAATTTCAAATGATAAAATTATAGAAATATTTATTAAGGCTTATATATGTATCAGGAAAAAACAAAATTTTTTTAGATTTTTATAACTTTTTTTATTAATTTTTTGAATTAATTTATTTTCAAAATGAAATTAATTATTTAATTAAAAATATAATTTCAGTCGAGAAAATTCCAAAAAAAATTCTTAAGCCCGAAATATGTCTCAGGTACCTTTATAATTTTTCAACATGATTTCCTATTTTTTAAAGAATTAATTTGATTACGAGTTATTATCAATTGTTTAATAATAAATATTATTTTAATTGTAAAACAATAAATAAATAAATTTTAAGCTTAAATTATTTTTTAGATTTTATAAAATTTTAAAAACTTGTATTATTATCATATAATTATTTTACATTAATTTGTTATGGTAGAAACTGTTTTATTCAATAAATTACACACACACACATATTAGTATTTTGTTTTGACATATTATACAAGCACATATTTAGACAAATTACTGTATACATAAAACAAGCTAATGTGTTTGTTGCAATGTAGATCTCATCATCTATGTACGGACATATTTCACCCTTCATGGATTATGATGTTATACATGTGCACACATACACACACACATATTTGTGTGTGTGTGTCTATGATACATATGTATGTATACTTGGATAAATAAATAAAATAAACTTCAAACCACAAATTGTACAGTTAGAATACATATGGACATAGAAATAAATATTGTCATGAATAAATTATTAATAATGACATTTAATGAATCAATCAATTAAAAGTAAAGAGAAAAAATGAAAGGTTTCTCTCACCATTTAATGTAATTAACGCTGTTAATTAATTTTTGTTTTAGGGAAAGAAATGAAAGGTTTCATTCCCTATACATCAACACTTATAAATTAATGTTAAGTATATTTGATACACTAAACATTTGAGATTAAATTTATTTAAACTTCCCTTTAACTATTTTAAATAGAATACAAGATTTTATTTAAACAAAATTCAGAAAAGTTCTAATGAAATTTAGACTTCGTAGGCCCATTAAAGATCCAAAATGGTAAAAAAAATTGAAATTCACTCATTTCTTACGCTGCGGGGTGGCCCAGTTCCTTCAATGGTATCGGAGCCCAGTAGCCTATGCAGCCTGAATTAGTCATGTTAGGGCTAACTAATTAAACTTGCCCACTTAGTACAGTGTCTAGAAAGGTAATGTCTAGACTAGGAATTGGGTAATCAAGTACCCTGTTCTACCTGGTTACCATCTTGGACTGAAAGTTGAGTGAGTCCAAAGGTTGCCCCTAAAAGAAAAGGACCAATTTGAATTGGGACTTGGGCTAGTTTTCAAAATTGTTTTGAAAATAAAAATAAAAATGTGTTTATTATAAAAGTCATAATACAACATAAGTTTTCAAAATGTTTGAAAGGATAACGATATTTTCAAAAATGTTTGAAAATATTTATATACTAATTTCAAATTTTAAAATTTATAATAAAATTAATTAATTATGTTAATTAATTAATGCATATTTGCATACATTATATATGTTGATATATGTTATGTTATTTTAAATTATTTAGGATAACATAAGTATACATGTATGTATGTAAGATAAATTTTGAAATTAATAAAATTTAATGAAAATTTTTCAATTGAATAAATTAATTAAAGGTTAATTAATTAAATAAAATACACATATATAAGATATATATATATGTGTGTGTTATACTATAAAGGTTATAGTGTGCACAATAAAGATTATAGAAGATATGTCTGATATAAATGTTGTATTGGAATTATAATATAAAATAAATTAAAGAGTTAATTAAATAAAACTAATTAAAGAGTTAATTATTTCAAATTAATTAAATAATATTTAATTAATATAATATTATATATAAGACTATTATATAAGTTATAAAAGTTATATAATAATTTAGCTTATGTATTATGCATGTATAACAAAAGGTGGAAGTTTAAAGAAACTCTAAATAGACTTAAGGAACAAATACATATGTAAATGTACGTATGCCATGATTTCTGATGTGTTCGACACTTGAATTATAGAGTATTTCATAAGAAATACATTATTCCATATGTCGATATCACTCGATATAATATATTGAAGATTATGAATCTTTAATGTAAAGTTGTCCTCTATCATTTATATATTAATAGAGTACTTGCATACTCCTTAGTTGTGGAGCTTTCCTCAAGCTAGGGATGTTATGTGTAGTACTATTAATATATTGAATATATGAGGTAAGATAACCGCACGTATTTGTTGAGCTTTCCTCAAGGTATGTGCATTATACTTAGGCCGTCGCAAAATGATAGGTCCGAGTGAATAGTCCCACTTTTCTTGTTGTGCTTTCCTCAAGGTAATGGCGGGATTAAAACAAGGTACAAAAGGTTAGGAGTCGTATGTGATACAACCGATAAAGAGTTATCCATCGTCTGCAGGCCTATGATTTGTGGAGCTTTCCTCAAGGTCAGAATCTCAAGGCATACGAGTCCTAACACCCACTAGTGAAGTTGAAAGACTTTTATCTTTCGCTTAGGGTTTGGTGAAACATAAAATACTACTAGGAGCCTTATTAGAAAAATGAAATGACAACATTTAACCTTTCTAATATTGTAAGAACATTTGCTAAATAATGTTATAATTATCTATAATGATAAATTTGTGCATTTGATACGATTGATAAAATGTTTATTAATTAACATATACAAATGAACTAAATTAAAAGTTGACAAAAGGAAATATAATACCCACTATTAAATGCCTTATGCATGTTAATGTTTTATATACCCATGTAAGTGCCTAATTTTTATAACTACTTAATAGATTCGTAAAATTATCACTTGCGTGTTTATTTGGTTTAGACCGTGTATTGCATTTTATGAGTTTCAAACTCTAAAAGCAATACAAGACTATGGATGGATATTTGATCCATATACTATCACATATAAATTTTTCAAGGGTTACTGTTCGTAATGTACGATACTTCAATGAATATAGTTCATTCGAAATAAGCTAATAAACTGTACTATGAGATCGAATATTCAATTTGATTGACAACATAAAAGATCATATTGTGTTAATTATAGCACAAGACCAAACTAAAAGATAGATCTAAGAACTCGGTCGCTAAAATGACAGTTTAATTAGTTTATGCAAAGAGCAACATATTCGATGTCTTTAAATGTTAAGGATAATCAAATGCGCTTTCGTAAAGAGTTCGTTATGATATTATAGTAAGAGTTTTCTTTTGAATGGTTTGACCATTTCGAAAGGAAAATGAATGTATAAGAGTAAATGCTATTTAAGGTATAGTCGGGATGGAGAGAGTAAATAGTCATTTCTTCTTCATAAAGAAACAATGAAAACGAGAATTGTAAAAATAGTGATTGATACTTAACATTGGAATGAGGAATACGATTTCTATTCCGAAATGTATTTTCATATAGAAAATTGTTCTCTATGAGATTTGTTTCTTTGAATTCAAGATATTTGATCAAAGAACTCTCCATGGTAAACTAGTTGCAGTCTATGAAATAAACAAATCTGCATTAAGTGAATGATGGACCTCCGAATTTAGTACGATATTATAGTAATGGTGGAAATAGTGGGAGCATGTAATATAGCACTTATTAATTGCATCAAATTACGAAAATTATTTTCGTAAAACGTACCGAACATTATTTATGAAATAATGACTATTTTTGGTTATCGACTGAAAAAACAGACCTAGCTATATTTCTACGAATATTATGAATATTCGTTATGAAATAAAACTATAATGTGGTATTTTTTTTTCATAACAAAAGTGACGCATTGGAAAATACAGAAGTATCTAATATTATTTACAATTATTCTAGAATTATAAACTAAGCCATAGTTTTGAGAAAATAATTTTATTATATGATTTTGAATCATATGATACTTGTTAATCATATCTCGAACAATAGGGGCTATGCACCCATTTAGTGGGAATATCATAAGAGTTGATGAACTCTTCGGACTGATACATATAGATGTATGTAATCGTAATTCTATAAATACCAAAACGGTTCCACGTACTTCGTCATATTCACTGATGAGTCATCGTCGACATGGACATGTGTATTTGATACACATTGTAACGACCCAGAATTTGACCACTTTAAAATATACTATTTAAAGTTTTTAAATATAAAATATATAACGTTTTATGATTTTAATAATATTAGATAGGATTTGCAAAGAGAAATATACACAAAAATAGAAATAGTTGCTTATATCGACAAAAGTAACAAAATCCTGATTTCAGAAAAGTAAGTTTTAATGGTTAAATAAATTATTTTTATTAATTTATGAGTATTTATATTTTTAAATAATATTATGCAAATTTATTTTTAAATTTGGTTTACATAAATAAATAGTTTAACTAAAACGTCAAAATGCGACCATAAAACATTTTGTCGAAAATCAGCGTTTTATCGATATAAAGTTGTCGCAAAGTTGTTGCACCTTTATTTTCTTATATATGAACATATATTCAAATAGTTTAAGTATTAATTAATTCACTAATCAAGCTTACTTTTACTAAACATACTTAGAAAATTCGAGAATGTAATTAACAAAAAGTAAGCATAAAAAGACAAAAAGTGTTATAAAAGTCTAAAAGTAAACATTAAATCAAACAAACATAATTATTATATTCTTTACTTAATACTTAAGTGAAAATGAAATAAAGTAATGATTTTAAATGTGATGTTAAGTGTTGAAAAAAATTAGTTTGCTTAAAGTATAAGCAAAGGGTATTTTGTCTTTTTACAAAATATTATTTTAATCCAAATTTTTTCCTATAAATACCAACACACTTTCTCACTTTTTTTCACACCTTTCTTCTCCATTTTCAAGCTCTTCTTACACTCTATAATGGCTTCGATGCTTCTCTTAAAAAATTCCAAAAGTGTAACAAAGTTATGCCAAAAATAATTGACAAAAAGTATACCCGTTTGCGCCAAAATTGGTCACAAACACCCAATTGCTAATGAAAGCACCAATTCACAGTCACAGAACACAGATAGAATATGTGAAGAGGATATAAATATGAAGAACAACAAAAATTAAAAAGAAAGCGGTAAAAAGACGAGATTTATAGTGGTTCGACGTTGTAGCCTACGTCCACTTTGAAGAGTTTGCTGCTTATTGATGATTCTCAACTGATTTACAACAGTACAATCAATGGCACTCAAGCTACAACGGAGTTTCAGCAGAGTAACGGCGCAAAAAAGCCAAAAAGTCCGCTTTCTGTAGGCATAGAGGTGCTATTTATAGGTGTAGATCTGGAAATATCTCCCTCAAAGCTCGGAATACCTCTTCTCATATGTGGATGGGCCCACCTGATCGATTAGGGGTTGTTTGGGACCGATCCTGATCTATCCAAGCACATTTCATCAATCAAATTTGACTCCTTTTGAGCTGCGGTCGATCATGGTAGTCCTTCAGATGATAAGAAAGCTTCTATGAAAATTTGGAGGCATTTGGAGTTGTAGTTTTTGAGTTATGATCGATCCAAGGTTGATCTTGTAGTTAGGCTGATGGCTGCATATCGATGCCTTCGCATCGACCAGTTGTGCATGGATGACATGGAGCAAGAATTCTGTGGAGATCCATGTTTAATTCTTGTAGACCGTTTCCTTTGATCAGACCACTTCCTTTGTATCGATCCTAGGTTGTTCCCTTCGTATCAATGCTTGGATCTTGTCTTCGTATCGATGCCTGGTCTTTGGTTCGTATCGATCGTTTGATCATTGGTTCGTATCGATCGTTTGATGATCGGTTCGTATCGATCATTTGATTGATCGATACGAAATGTATAGAAATGGGATCGATACGAAACAGGCGGCTGTTGAGAAAATTAACTCGGATCGATCCAAGACATGTTATTGTTTGATAGACACAAACCAAAGGGTCTTGATGGATGGATACAAATTGATGCTTGTGGGCAGATGGATACGAAATTGAGGTGGATCATATGGATATTGATCGATCCATGACTTTTACCCGAAGCAACCCCTCCAGTGACTCGAAGTAAATGCTGAGATGACCCGAAGCAAGATAATGCTGATCCAAGGAGGTCCAATGCAATCCCCTTCAAAGAATGTCCTGTCGTGACCCAAAGCAAACACCTCTTTGACTCGAAGCAACCCTCCTGAAAACCCGAAGTAAACCCATTGTGATCCCGAAGCAGCTCGACCTTTGCCAAAAACCCATACTCAAGTATCATGTGTTGTTTGTCCATTGACTATGCTATATCCGGACCTCATAATCATGTTTATTATCCATGATTGATCGTCCATCCATTTGTCTGAACCAAGTCCGTGACAATCCAGCTTCAATCACTATGTAGTCGATTGGGTTATATCCGCCTGTAAGCTGCCTTGCCAAAAGGCGGGTTAACAATACCACTTAAGTCATGTTCGAACTAGTAAGTTCCATCCATCCACCCAAGGCCATGCCCACCTAAAAGCCATCTTCACCTCTTTTCATCTCAACTTCTAGGATATCGCAGCAATAGCCGGATTTTAAGATGTTTCGGGAAATAGTAGCGAAGCTATAGTCAAAATCCATAGTGACAAAGTTAGTAAAATTGGTAGGAAGTATGATTTATATCCGAAGTTTCTTGCCTTAAAGTTTAATGGAGTGGAATCCAAAGTGAGTTATTCCTTCCTTTAAGTTCATTAAAAACCATTGCTAAGTTGAAAGAACTTTAAGTGTTAAGTATTGTTTAAAAACCCTTGTTGAATGCTTGTTTACGTTGTTTGCTAAAACAATGGTTTTGTTTCCTTGTTTGACTATTTGTATGGTTAATTAAGTATTTTAAAATTTAGAAGTTAAATACTTAATGGGGTATGGGGAAACGACTAGTGCACGTGTTTCGTCTGTGAGATCCAAGAATACTTGGGCGAGGGGCGGAACATGCCGAAGGGAAAGCTTAGATGCTCCAAAATAAAAATCAAACCGTTTTAACCCAAGTTAAAATAAAGTGTTATAAATATTTGATAGAATGAAGCATTGATTATCATTTATTGTTGTGTTTATTTCATTGATTGATTGTTTGAATTAGGCTCGGCCAATTTATGAGCATCGATTATTATTTATTGATTTTGATTTAGCTCGACCAGTTTATGAGCAATTAATTATCCATATGCATGGGCTGGGTAGTTAATAATTGTAGCTAACGCCTTGCGATTTATTTCACGATTTAACTATAAGGTGTTTAGCGGTAATATTTGGTTCACTTCAATTTAATGAATTGTTTTGAAAATTGGTTTTCAAGTTAAAATGTTTACCTTTAAAAGGAAAAAAGAGATATTTGAGAATAAATATTTTGAAGTGATTTTATATAAAAGTGGTTTGTATAAAAAATGGTTTTATAAAAATGTTTTATAAAACGGAAAGAATTTCGAGGAATAAACCCAACGGTTTTAAGATGACCTTTGAAAGGATTTAGAAATGGAAATTATTGTAGATTAGAAGTATTTGTAATTATTAGTGTAAATGATTTTGTCATTTCGGGATATAAAATGATTTGTTATGTTACCAAAGATTCGGGTAACCCATAACTAAAAATGTGGGCAAGGAAGGTGCAGATGTTCTATAGCCTAAGTATAGTCCGCTCTCGTTGAAGAGTGATATACATATCTATATTTATTTTTCGGAAGGTTGGGACCCAGTTGCCTTGTTATTGGGAGAAACCTCCCGATCTGGTTGCATATATTTTGATCTGCTTTTACAGTAGCATTTTGGGATTTTCAAATAAATATTTCAAAAGCGATTTGTTTTAAGATCCCGAAGTAAAGTATAGTTTGATACAAAGGATATATATATTATTATTTCAAATAATTTGAAATGAAATCAGGAGTTTGGTCCAAAGAGATTATTTTTGAAAAGAATTATATTTTGAAAATAATAAAGTTAATTAGATTTTGGAAATCTAAAATTAAAGATTAAGCCTAAGTGGGTAGTTTTGAGAATTGGAAATTGTTTGTTGCATCGTAGGCTCCATGAGTCCTATTTGCGGTAGGAGAACTACGTTGGCCTGATCATGTATCTAATTGGGTACCTAATTAGATAGGGGTACGTAGGCGGTCACAAGTGGTACTTATGCAGCCCCAATAATAACATAACATTTTTCTGTTTATTGTTTGCCATATATCGTGTATTGATGTACTTTTCCTGCTTACTATTTTATTCCGCATTTGACATGTTTATTGAGCTAGCAGGAATGGCTATTGCTGTCTCTCTCATCAGAGTTATGCAGCGGTAGATTTATTTGTATTGGTATTTAGTATGTATTAAAGCATACCTTATAGAATAAATTAATTAATTACTATGATAAGTTGTATAATTGAAATTGTATCCTATACATTTAGTAACGTTGAATATTTATCAAATATTGTGTATTAAGTTGGTAGTTTTCATTCGAAGTTTTAGAACAGATGGATTTTTCGGTGATTTTCGAGGGTCGAAAAATCTGGGTCGTTATTGATGGTATCAGAGCTTAGGTTAGGTGCCTAAGTAAAATCTGTCTAGGTTAGTAAATCAACTTAGGAATTTTAGAAATGAAACTACCTTAATTTGATAAATAAAATGGATAGGATATGGCACCGTACCTCTGACCAGGGTTATGGGTGATATTACTATTTTTGGTATGCTTAACTTTCGTTAATTGTTGTTTTTTTGTTATATTTTTCCGTCCTTGTAATTTCGAGAACGAAATTCTTTTAAGTAGGGGAGAATGTAACGATCCAGAATTTGACCACTTTAAAATATACTATTTAAAGTGATTTTAAATATAAAATATATAACATTTTATGATTTATATAATATTAGATAGGATTTGCAAAGAGAAATATACACAAAAATAGGAATAATTGCTTATATCGACAAAAGTGACAAAATCCTGATTTTAGAAAAGTAACTTTCAATGGTTAAATAAATTATTTTAATTAATTTATGAGTGTTTATGTTTTTAAATAATATTATACTAATATATTTTTAAATTTGGTTTACATAAATAAATAGTCTAACTAATAAAATTATAACTAATTCATATCGAGCCATCCATGGCCTCTTTCATTCAGCGATTCGCCTCAATCCCTCTTCGTCTCCGTTAACCTCTGTCGCTTTTCTTCCCACCTCCCCCTCATCATCGATGGCCAAGAATCGAAAAGTCGAACCTAGTCTAGCAGCTTCATTCGATCCTTAGTCAATTACCAGATCTGGTCGTACCTTCTCCAATCCAGAGCCACAACTGCTGCCGTCAACTTCTGCCTCGTCCCCTGTAAATGATCAATGTCATGTGCCACCTTTGGCACAGACTTCCCCTTTCATCAATCTACCTTCTGTGCTTAACCTGATTTCAACCCTAGATTCCCTCCTTACCCCCATCTCAAGTTGGTGGTTCGATCGATAATCCTCAGCGCTTTATTCCATTGTCGGGTATCTCTATTGTTAGCCCCTCCTCTCTTATTACTCGTATGGTTACTGCAGTTATAAATTGGGAGTTTGAACCAAGTATTGTTGGTTCAGGAATTGTCGAATCTGTGCCATTAAGTGATAATTCCACTAAATCGTCTGACTTAGTTTCGCAGCTGGCTCCTAATGCCGAAGGGTTGGCTTCTGTTGCGAATTGTGCATATGCCGAGTCTTTTGGTTGTGAATCTGATCCTATACCCTCTTCAGTATCTGCTCAAATGTAAATACCAATTCCTTGTGCGATTCCTATTGGTAATATGCCATCTAAGGGATGTTGTGAAGCCTCTATTAATGCTGCTGCCAAACCAGTTTGGTCATCTCTTTTCAAGACATTTCCTAGGAATGCCGGTGCTTTCTCACCATAGAAATTTAGCATACAAGTCATTGATGGTATTAGCGTGATTCCAACCGCTATTCTATGGGAAGCGGAGAGCCGTTGGTCTAAACACCTTGTTGGATTTTTCCTTGATGATGCATCTTCTCACTCGGTTGTCCGCGAGCACTGTAGGCGAGCATGGAACTGAAAGGTTCGCTTCATGTCCAATTCCATAATTCCTTTTTCTTTTTTAAATTTGATTCAAAGGAAGATCTCCTTATAGTGCTAGACACGTCCGCTCATTATCGAGGGAAAACCCTTTATTGTGACACCTTGGAGTGTTGGTATAAGCAGTGTTCGAGAGCAGATTCTTTCTATACCCATTTGGGCCACGTTCATTGTTATTCCTTCTGTTCTTCAACCGCTTATTGGTCTGAATTGGCTAGCGAGCCTTATTGGGGATTTCAAATGTTTTGATGTAAATACCATAACGTGCAAAAATCTATTATATGCTAGAGCTTTGATTGAAATAACCCCAGAGAATCTGTTACCGTCGATATTGAAGGTAAGAATCAAGGAAGTTCTTGAGGTGGAAATAAAAGTTAACTACAGCTGGAAGCCTAACATTTGTACTTTATGTCATTCATTTGGTCATACTGTGGAGAAAGGTAATTGGAAGGAACCTCTATCTCCTACTGATAAGATCCCTCTCCCTAGGATGGATATGATATGGGTACCAAAAATTAGAACTTCTCCTCCTCCCGATCCTGTTGCTTCTGCTGCTCCTGCTGGGGAGACAGAAATTGATGTAGTAAGCGATTCCGATGATGATGTTGTTGTATGGGAACCAGAAGAGTGTTCTTGGATTCATGAGCCGACAAAAATGAGGTATGATCCGTAGATGCATAGTTATCACATGTTTTTAGGTGGTCCTGATGAGTCTAGGAGGTTAGTGTATCATGCTGAGGGTGATGGTCTTTCACTGACGACCACTGGGATTGTTGGTGCTAGGAATTGGTGGCAATTCATAGATCCGACTTGGGACCGGATTTATCTCTACTCACCTCTCTCGAGGTATTTTGATCCGTACCTGGCTACGTACTTTTCGGCTGTTCAGCATGTTATTGGCCCTGGTAGTGATGTGGATGCCAGTCATGAATGGGGGGTATGGGCCCTTCCGTGTAGTCTAGTCATCTTGTCTAGCTCCTGTTTTTTTCTTTTTATTCTTGTACTAAGTGGTCTGGCCACTATACAACCAGATTATACATGTTCTATGCATGTACAGAACACATGTTTTTTATTTATATATATAGTGGCACGACCTACTCTAAAGACGTCTAGCCTTGCCAAAAATAAATAGTTTAACTAAAACGTCAAAATGTGACCGTAAAACATTTTGTCGAAAATCAACGTTTTGTCGATTTAAAGTTGTCGCAACATTGTTGCACCTTTATTTTCTTATATATGAACATATATTCAAATAGTATAAGTATTAATTAATTCACTAATCAAGTTTACTTTTACTAAACATACGTAGAAAATTCTAGAATGTAATTAACAAAAAGTAAGCATAAAAAGGCAAAAAGTGTTATAAAAGTCAAAAAGTAAACATTAAATCAAACAAACATAATTATTATATTCTTTACTCAATACTTAAGTGAAAATGACATAAAGTAATGACTTGAAATGTGATGCTAAGTGTTGAAATTTTTTTTGCTTAAAGTATAAGCAAAGGGTATTTTGGTCTTTTTACAAAATATTATTTTAATTAAAAAATTTCCTATAAATACCAACACACTTTCTTAGTTTTTTTCACACCTTTCTTCTCCATTTTCAAGCTCTTCTTCCATTCTTTAATGGCTTCCATGCCTCTCTTAAAAAATTCCAAAAGCGTAACAAAGTTATGGCAAAAATAATCGACAAAAAAGTATACCACTTAAGTCATGTTCAAGCTAGTAAGTTTCCATCCATCCACCCAAGGCCATGCCCACCTATAAGCCATCTCCACCTTTTTTCATCTCAACTTCTAGGATAGCGGAGCTATAGTCGGATTTCAATAAGTTTCAAGAAATAGTAGCGAAGCTATAGTCAAAATCCATAGCGACAAAGTTAGTAAAATTGGTAGGAAGTATGGTTTAGATCTGGAGTTTCTTGCCTTAAAGTTTGATGAAGTGGAATCCAAAGTGAGTTATTCCTTCCATTAAGTTCATTAAAAATCATTGCTAAGTTGAATGAACTTTAAGGGTTAAGTGTTGTTTGAAAACCCTGGTTGAATGCTTGTTTACTTTGTTTGCTAAAACAATAGTTTTATTTCCTTGTTTGCCTATTTGTATGGTTAATTAAGCATTTTAAAATTTAGAAGTTAAATACTTAATAGGGTATGGGGAAACGACTAGTACATGTGTTTCGTCTGTGAGATCCAAGGATACTTGGGAGAGGGACGAAACATGCCGAAGGAAAAGCCCGGATGCTCCAAAATAAAAATCAAACCGTTTTAACCCAAGATAAAATAAAGTGTTATAAATATTTGATAGAATGAAGCACTGTTTATCATTTATTGTTGTGTTTATTTCATTGATTGATTGTTTGAATTAGGCTCGGCCAATTTATGAGCACTGATTATTATTTATTGATTTTGATTTAGCTCGACCAGTTTATGAGCAATTAATTATCCATATGCACGGGCTAGGCAGTTAATAATTGTAGCTAACACCTTGTGATTTATTTCAAAATCTGACTATAAGGTGTTTAGCGGTAATATTTGGTTCACTTCAATTTAATGAATTGTTTTGAAAATCGGTTTTCAAGTTGAAATGTTATGAAATGTTTTCCTTTAAAAGAAAAAAAGAGATATTTGAGAATAAATATTTTGAAGTGATTTTATATAAAAGTGGTTTGTATAAAAAATGGTTTTATAAAAATGTTTTATAAAACGAAAAGAATTTCGAGGACTAAACCCGATGGTTTTAAGATGCTCTTTGAAAGGATTTG
This sequence comes from Allium fistulosum, assembly GCA_030737815.1. Lineage (NCBI taxonomy): Eukaryota > Viridiplantae > Streptophyta > Magnoliopsida > Asparagales > Amaryllidaceae > Allium > Allium fistulosum. Next base: position 77,878,062 of record CM060906.1, read on the forward strand.
AAATGGACATTATTGTAGATTGAAAGAATTTGTAATTATTAGTGTAAATGATTTTGTCACTTCGAGATATAAAATGATTTGTTATGTTACCAAAGATTTGGGTAACCCATAACTAAAAATGTGGGCAAGCCAGATGCAGATGTTCTGTAGCCTCAGTATAGTCCGCTCTCGTTGAAGAGAGATATACATATCTATATATATTTTTTGGAAGGTTGGGACCCAGTTGCCTTGTTATTGGGAGAAACCTCCTGATCTAGTTGCATATATTTTGATCTGCTTTTACAGTAGCATTTTGGGATTTTCAAATAAATATTTCAAAAGTGATTTGTTTTAAGATCCCGAAGTAAAGTATAGTTTGATACAAAGGATTTATATATTATTATTTCAAATAATTTGAAATGAAATCAGGAGTTTGGTCCAAAGAGATTATTTTCGAAAAGAATTAAATTTTTAAAATAATAAAGTTAATTAGATTTTGGAAATCTAAAATTAAAGATTAAGCCTAAGTGGGTAGTTTTGAGAATTGCATATGGTTTGTTGCATCGTCGGCTCCATGAGTCCTATTTACGGTAGGAGAACTACGTTGGTTTGACCCCGTATCTAATCGGATACCCAATTAAATAGGGGTACGTAGGCAGTCATAAGTGGTAGTGATGCAGCTCCAAAAGTAACATAACATTTTTCTGTTTATTGTTTGCCATATATCGTGTATTGAGGTACTTTTCATGCTTACTATTTTATTCTACGTTTGACATGTTTATTGAGTTAGCAAGAATGGCTATTGCCGTCTCTCTCATCAGAGTTGTGCAGCGGTAGATTTATTTGTACTAGTATTTAGTATGTATTAAAGCACACCTTGTAGAATAAATTAACTAATTGCTCTGATAAGTTGTATAATTGAAATTGTATCATATACATTTAGTAACATTGAATATTTATCAAATATTGTGCATTAAGTTGGTAGTTTTCATTCAAAGTTTTAGAATAGACAGATTTTTCGGTGTTTTTCGAGGATCGAAAAATCTGGGTCGTTACACACATGTAGTATGTCTATGGTAAACTCAATGGATATAAAATAGAAGTAAAAATAACATACGATAAAAATGATTCGATTTGATTGAATGAGTGAGTATATTGAAAAATGTTACAAACGTACCTAAAATGAATAAAGATTCAATCTCAAAATAACTCCTTCATGTGATGCATAATGATGTATCGATATAGAGTAATCTAACTTTATTGGACAATGTACGATCAATTTTGAGTGAAGTTGAGTTAGTTTCTTTCTACAAGGTAATCTACTTAAGAGTAGTACACAAGGTTAATATTATTTTATCTGAATAACAATTTACCAAATCTTACAAGGTAAGGGTTTATTAGAAACTCCAACATATCTTAGGCAAAGGAGTTGGCAGGTTACGCAAGTCGAAAGATTGCATGTAGTAATTGTTTATGAGGGATCGTGTATGAATCTCCCCAAAAGGATTTTGGAAAGGACTGTCATTGAATGGCGTATTTATGTTTTGAACATAATTTTTGTAAACTAAAACCAAATCTGTTTTATAAATAAAGAAATTCATAAAGCGTTTATGAATCCCAATTCTATTTACACTAAGAAACAATTATTGTTTCAAGATATACTAATTTCATTGTGAAGGAATTTCTTTGAGGAACTATTGGTTGTTAAATGGAATTGGATACGATCCATAGGTAGAACTGTTTATATGAGATGAAATGAAATTAACTAACTAAATGAACACAAAGAATTAGAATGTCTAATAAGTATTCTCGTATATCGAAGAGAAACTATGAGTTTCTTATTAATGTCGAAATTATATAATTCTCGATTGTTTAATTAAACCATTAAGAGTGTTGACTCTATATGGTATAATGCGCAAATCTGAAAAAATTCCAAGTACGCTATCAAAATATGATTTTGGTGGTCGTAACCGAAGGAATGTAATCCATCGGCCGAGATTGTGTCTTTATGAGAAAGACTAATGTTGTTGGAATTAAATGAGCAATGTTGATAAGAATAATATCGAAATTTTCAATTGTTGAACTTAGCATAATCGATTCAGTATTCAACATGCTCAAGTTAATTTGGATTTACTCACAAAATTATTGCTTGATAAGACTTAGTCTTTTGGTACATATGCATTGAAACAAAAAATTATAAATAACGATTTAGAGTAAGCTGTTTACACGTATTAACCAAAAATGTCTAGAAGTCAACGAGAGCGATATTGAGTTTATGAGTCTTTGGATATGATCCAAGAAAAGATACGAAGGTATCATTTTATAACATCAAGATTGAATAAGTATTTTGATATAAATCATATAGTTTAATTTTTAATCAAAGTGCAAAGGAAGCGTGTGTTAATAAGAAAGAACGTTAAAGGGCATATTGATACTTCTAAACTATAAGTAAACAACACACTGTTGATTTTAACGGTGTACTTGTGTTGAAGTCAACCTTAGTAGTTTTAATACTCAACTTTGGATTGTAAATGATGTCTATTATAGTAAGAATAAAAGATATCGGGAATGTCCCAAATTGATATGTAAATACACCTTATTAAATTGTTTAATACGGAACATGTGAGTTCTTTATGCATTAGCAATAGGAATTATCATACATGTTATGTTAGTTACGATATCGTGATTTTTTTTATGTATTTGATACACGAAGCAAATATCACATCCAAATTGATATCAATAAATAGTTATTTGAACTGTTCTCATGTATTTATGAAATACTAAGGAATTGTTTACAGAAACAAAAACTCCTTTTGTAGGAGTGTTCGGACTCAAACATCATATGTGATATTGAATATAATATGTCGATAATAAATTTAAGTTAATAACCTTTAAGTTGGAAATGTTCCAAATGATAGATCGTGGCTGGTTCAGTGAAAAAGGCTAAGTATATCATCTTGAATAGCGCCGCAATAAAAACAATGTATACAAATATATATGCGCATAAATTTATAACTAAGTCGATTCCAAATGTTGAGAACCTCATAACATTGTTATATGATAACAATGTCACGATATAGTTTGTAATAGAACATATAGCTTACTAGAAGTCGAGACACATACTCTGAAATGTTCCACATGATACAACGGTTTATCATCGTCGGATAGAGTTGATTTACATAGTAGATAATTAAAACAAAATAGCATACCCGTTCATAAAGGGATTAACCCAATTGGTTTTGAGAAAATCGATTAGAGATGTAGGAATAAGATTCCATAATTTACACCAAGTGCAAGTGGGAGATTGATAGAGTTAGGGTATTCCCTAGGGGGCAATTATGTAATTCGTTACATATATCTAACTCGTTGACCAATCTTGTTCGAAATAAAGGTATTTTCTTTCTATTATATACTTGATATAATATGGTTATATTGATTAATTAATTTAATTAAATGTATATTTAATAGAAAATCCATAAATGGTATGTTTTGTGATAGTAGTTACAAAGTGTTGTAACCGTGAGTAATTTATCATAATGAAACAAATATATCATTTTAAATGTTCCTAATCAAGATGTGTCGAGACTGGATATCGATGTATCCGTTAAGACTACAGTATATAACGCTCTCCAAATGTTGGGTAGTGTATAACTCATGATTGCTGGGGGCACCTAGGGGTTACATACGAATATTTAGTGGATAACTATGGAACGACTCACTCAGTAGTTTTTTGTTGATTATAACTTATATCAAACAGAAAATATCGATGTGACTAATTTACGTAGTTCTTTCGACTTGAGAACACTGTGAATCTTCAATATAAAAGCTCCACTTTGATTATAGTCAAATCATGGCATAGCGTCCGTCGAGTGACTATAGTTGGGTCAAGTGGAAGTATTGGAAGTAAAGCACTATTCAAGAGAGGATTCGTCTTCTCAGTTATATGGGGTTAGTATCACGGTCAACTCAAGTCAACCTAAAGCCAAAATTTGTGGCCAGAGTAGTTCAGTTGATAATAATTGTTATTATTAAACCACGGGCTTTATGTTTGGATTATTGAGTTGAATGTGGATGATGTTGGAATTTTGACCGCTACCAAATTCAGCAAGTCTAAAGTGATATAGTTTTGATGAAGAGAATTGGTGTAAATAATTGTCACAACTAGGTAACGCTTATTAAATGAAAATGAGATTTTTCCAAAAATGAGTAAGTGATAAATTGGCCATAATATCACACTACCTGCTAAGTGAAGTATGAACGTTAACGTTCGAATAGTTCAACGTAAATTGCTGACCGAATTTACACCAAAGAGTCGCACAACTGAAATGATGAATTCTCTTTAGACTAAACAATTTAATTAGTTTATAATTGTTATAAATTAATTAAATAAATTAATATTTATGAACTATTAATTATGATTTTTGAATGTGATTTGAGAAATAAAACTGTTGCATATATTTATAAAAGTTAAGAATATATTGATCATCGATAACAAAATATATTAAATACGATTGTACATATTTAATTTGGATTAAATAGGCTCACAACCCATGAGATTTGGAGTGGATAGGAATTGGTTTGGAGAAAGTTAGGATACGGCTACAACATGTGTGATTAGGTTTTGAGATGTGTGGTTGAGATCATTGTTTGCTCTCTTGTCCTATCCATATAAAAGCCAATATCAAAAGCCTAATTACAACCTTATTCATTTTTGAGCCGCCACTTTCTTCTTCCTCGTCCTCATTTTAATGGCTGCAACTTTCCTCTAAAATCATCCCTAAAATTCTCAAATCCAATTCAAAATCATAATACTAATTTGTAGTAGAATGTCTCCAATCCCGAATTAGCAGCCTGACAGATTATGAATTGTTTTTAAAAGAGTAATCATTGTTCAACATGGACTCAAAGGCTTCATTAGGAGGTGCACTTTCATTTATTATCATTGTTTTGATTTTAAGTTTATCATATAAAAGTTGATTTACATCCAAATCCTCGGTTTGTATTTAGATTGTTTATTGTTTAGATTAGGTGAGATTTTTGTGGGTACGTCTATTTGTTACAATTAGATTGGTTATGTGCCTATTATAATATTATGTTTATCAATTTATTGTTGAATTAATTTTCTAAAAAAAGTTTTAAATTTTGATTTATACTAATATATATATAGATCTAGATTAGATGTGTACAAATCTGCAGATTATGAATATGTATAATTGTATATGTGTTTATATTCATTTATATTTAATCTAAAAATTGTCTTATGATGATTTGTACTTATTATGAATCATAAAATATAAAATATTTTATAATATATGTATATACATATTTTATTATTATGTAATGATTTTGTGAATTGTTTATTATGAATAAAATAATTAATGGTTCAAAATTTCAATTTTATATTATTTATATTTCCTAAACCATGTAATAAAATTACAGTAAAATTTTTAGATTTTTGTAAACTTAATTTATTATTTTTAAAAATTAATTTACTTTCGGCCCGCAATCAATTATTTAATTAAAAATATATTTTCAATTGAGAAAATTCTATAAATTTTTCTTAAGGCTTATGCACATATCTAGAACCTTCAAAAAAGTTTTAGATTTTTATAACTTAATTTATTAAATTTTTGAATTAATTTATTTTCAAAATGCAATTAATTATTTAATTAAAAATTTAATTTCAGTTGAGAAAATTCCAAAAAAAATAGTATTAAGCTTAAGGTATGTCTCGGATTCCTTCATAATTTGTTTTATGATTTTTTAACTTGATTTCCTATTTTTTAAGAATTAATTCGATTACGGGTTATTATCAATTATTTAATAATCAATATTTTTTTAATTTAAAAAATTAGATAAATTAATATTAAGCCCAAAATATGTTTCTAAATTTTCTAAAATTTTAGAAACTTGTATTATTATCATATAATTATTTTACATTAATTTTTTATGGCAGAAATTGTTTTATTCAATAAATTACACACACACACATATATATTAGTATTTTTTGACATATTATACAAGCATATATTTGGACAAATTATGTATACTTAAAATGAGCTAAAGTGTCTGTTGCAATGTAAATCCCAGCATCTATTTACGGGCATATTATACCCTTCACGGATTATGATGTTACAAATGTGTATGTATGTGTGTGTATTTGTATATAATATATATATACATACATGTATAAATAAATAAAATAAAATAAAATAAATCTTAAACTACAAATTGTACAGTTAGAATACACATGGAATAGTAATAAACATTGCCATGAATAAATTATTAATAATGACATTTATTGAATCAACCAATTCAAATTAAAGAGAGAAAATGAAAGGTTTCTCTCTCCATTTAATATAATTAATGCTCTTAATTAATTATTGTTTTAGGGAAAGAAATGAAAGATTTCATTCCCTATACATTAACACTTATAAATAAATGTTAGGTGTATTTGACACACTATACATTTGAAATTAAATCATTTAAACTTCCCTTTGACTATTTTAAATAAAATACAAGATTTTATTTAAACCAAATTTAGAAAAGTTTTAAATGAAATTTAGACTTCATAGGCCTATTAAAGATTAAAAATGGTAATTTTTTTTGAAATTCACCTACTTCTTCAACTACGGGCTGGCCCAATTTCTTCAATGGTATTAGAGCCCAATAGCTTATGCGGTTTAAATTAGTCATGTTAGAGCTAATTAATTAAACTTGCCCACTAAGTATGGTGTCTAGAAAGGTAATGTCCAAATTTGGAATTGGGTAATCAAGTACCCTGTCCTACCTAGTTACCAGCTTGGCCTGAAAGGTTAGTGAGTCCAAAGGTTGCCCTTAATAGAAAAGGCCCAATTTGAATTGCCTTGGGCTAGTTTTCAAAATTGTTTTGAAAACTAAAATATTTACGTATTTATTATAAAAGTCATAATACAACATAAATTTTCAAAATGTTTGAAAGGATAGCGATATTTTCAAAAATGTTTGAAAATATTTATATGCTAATTAAAAAATTAAAAATTTATTAATAAGATTTATAAAATGAATTAATTAAATATGTTAATTAATTAATACATATACGCGTACATTATATATGTTGATATATGTTATGTTTTTTTAAAATGTTTAGGATAACATAAGTTTACATGTATGTATGTAAGATAAATTTTGAAATGAATAAAATTTAATCAAAATTGTTAATTGAATAAACTAATTAAAGGTTAATTAATTGAATAAAATACACATATATAAGATATATATATGTGTTATACTGTAAAGGTTATAGTGTGCACTATAAATGTTATAGTAGATATGTCTGATATAAATGTTGTATTGGAATTATAATATAAAATTAATTAAAGAGTTGATTAATTAAAATTAATTAAAGAATTAATTAGTTAAAATTAATTAAATAAGATTTAATTAATATAATATTATACATAAGACTGTTATATAAGTTAATTAAGTTATAATAGTTATATAATAATTCAGCTTATGTAATATGAATGTATAACAAAAGGTGAAACTTTAAAGAAACTCTGAATGGACTTAAGGAATAAATACATACGTAAATGTACGTATACCATGATTTTTGATGCGTCCGACACTTGAATTATAAAGTATTTCATAAGAAATACATTATTCCATATGTCGATATCACTCGATATAATATATTGAAGATTATGAATCTTTAATATAAAGTTGTCCTCTATCATTTATATATTAATAGATTACTTGCATACCCCTTAGTTGTTGAGCTTTCCTCAAACTAGGGATGTTATGTGTAGTACTATTGATATATTGAATGGACGAGGTTAGATAACCGCACATATTTGTTGAGCTTTCCTTAGGGTACTTGCATTATACTTAGGCCATCGCGAAATGATAGGTCTGAGTGAATAGTCCCACTTTACTTGTTGAGCTTTCCTAAAGGTAAAGGCGGGATTAGGACAAGGCACAAAAGGTTAGGAGTTGTATGTGATACAACCGATAAAGAGTTATCCACCGTATGCAGGCCTATGATTTGTAGAGCTTTCCTCAAGGTCAAAATCCCAAGGCATACGAGTCCTAACACCTACTAGTGAAGTTGAAAGACTTCTATGTTTCGCTTAGGGTTTGGTGAAACATAAAATACTACTGGGAGCCTTGTCAGAAAAATGAAATGGCAACATTTAACCTTTCTAATATTGTAAGAACATATGCTAAATAATGTTATAATTGACTACAATGAGAAATTTGTGCATTTAATATGATTGATAAAAAGTTTACCAATTAACATATACAAATGAACTAAATTGAAAGTTGACAAATGGAAATAAAATACCCACTGTTAAATGCCTATTACATGTTAATGTTTTCTATACCCATGCAAGTGCCTACTTTTTATAACTACTTAATAGATTCGTAAAATGATCACTTACGTGTTTATTTGGTTTAGACCGTGTATTGCATTTTATGAGTTTCGAACTCTAAAAGCAATACAAGACTATGGATGGATATTTGATCCATATACTATCACATATAAATGTTATATGTTGAAGGGTCACGGTTCGTAATGTATGATACTTCAATGAATATTGTTCAGTTGAAATAAGCCAATAAACTATACTATGAGATCCAGTATTCAATTTGATTGATTACATAAAAGATCATATTGTGTTAATTTTAGCATAAGACCAAAACTAAAAGATAGATCTAAGAACCCGGTCGCTGAAATGTCAGTTTAATTAGTTTATACAAAGAGCAACATATTTGATGTCCTTAAATGTTAAGGATAATCAAATATGCTTTCGTAAAGAGTTTGTTATGATATTGTAGTGAGGGCTTTCTTTTGAATGGTTTAACCATTTGGAAAGGAAAATGAATGTATAAGAGTAAATGTTATTTAAGGTATAGTTGAGATGGAGAGTGTGAATAGTCATTTTTTTCATAAAGAAACAACGGAAACGAGAATTGTAAAAATAGTGATTGATACTTAACATTGGAATGAGGAATATGATTTCTATTTCGAAATGTATTTTTATATAGAAAATTGTTTTCTATGAGATTTGTTTCTTTGAGTTTAAAATATTTGATCAAAGAACTTTCCATGGTAAACTAGTTGTTGTATATGAAAAAACAAATCTATATTAAGTGAATGATGGACCTCCGAATTTAGTATGCTATTATAGTAATGGCGGAAATAGTGGAAGCATGTCATATAGCACTTATTAATTGCATCAAATTACGAAAATTGTTTTCGTAAAACGTACCGAACATTATTTATGAAATAATGACTATTTTTGGTTATCGACTGAAAAAAATAGACATAGCTATATTTCTATGAATATTATGAATATTCATTATGAAATAAAACTATAATGTGTTTATTTTCATAACAAAAGTGACGCATTGGTAAATATAGAAGTATCTAATATTATTTACAATTATTCTTGAATTATAAACTAAGCCATAGTTTGGAGAAAATAATTTTATTATATGATTTAGAATCATATGATACTTGTTAACTATATCTCAAACAATAAAGGGCTATGCACCCATTTAGTGGGAGCATCATAAGAGTTGATGAACTCTTCGGATTGATACATATAGATTTATGCAATCGTAATTCTATAAATACCAAAATGGTTCCACGTACTTCGTTATATTCACCGATGAGTCATCATCGACATGGATATGTGTATTTGATACACATGTAGTATGTCTATGGTAAACTCATTGAATATAAAATAGAAGTAAAAATAACATGCAATAGAGATGATTTGATTTGATAGAATGAGTGAGTATATTGGAAAAGGTTCCAAACATACGTAAAATGAATAAAGATTCAATCTTAAAATAACTTCTTCATGTGTAATGATGCATCGATATAGAGTAATCGAACTTTGTTAGACAATGTACGATTAATTGTGAGTGAAGTTGAGTTAGTTTCTTTCTATAAAGTAATGTACTTAAGAGTAGTACACGTGGTTAATATTATTTCATCTGAATAAAGTTTACAAAATCTTAAAAGGTACGGGTTTATTGGAAACTCCAACATATTCTAGGCCAAGGAGTTGGCAGGATATGCGAGTCGAAAGATTGCACGTAATAATTGTTTATGAGAGATCTTGTATGAATCTCCCCAAAAGGATTTTGGAAAGTACCGTCATTGAATAACATATTTATGTTTTGAACATAATTTTCTAAACTAAAACCAAATCGGTTTTATAAATAAAGAAATTCATAAAGCGTTTATGAATCCTTATTCTATTTACAGTGGGAAACAATTTTGTTTCAAGATATACCAATTTCACTGTGAAGGAATTTCTTTGAGGAATTATTGGTAGTTAAATGGAATTGGATACGATCCATAGATAGAAATGATTATATGAGTTAAAATGAAATTAACTAACCTAAATGAACACAAAACATTAGAACGTCTAATAAGTATTCTCATACATTAAAGAGAAACTATAAGTTTCTTATTAATGTTGAAATTATATAATCCACAGTTGTTTAATTAAACCATTAAGAGTGTTGACTCTATATGGTATGATGTGCAAATCCGAAAAAATTCCAAATACGCTATCAAAATATGATTTTGGTGGTCGCAACCGAAGGGATGTGATCCATCGGCTGAGATTGTGTCTTTATGCGAAAGACTAATGCAGTTGGAATTAAATGAGCAATGTTGATAAGAATAATATCGCAAATTTCAATTGTTGAAATTAGCATAATCGATTCAGTATTCAACATGCTCAAGTTAATTCGGATTTACTCACACAATCATTACTTGATAAGAATTAGTTTTTTAGTACATATGCATTGAAACAGAAAATTCTAAATAATGATTTAGAGTAAGTCGTTTACACATATTAACCAAAAATGTCTCGAAGTAAGTGAGAGCGATATTAAGTTTGTGAGTCTTTGGATATGATCCAAGAAAAGATTCGAAGGTATCATTTTATAACATCAAGATTGAATAAGTATTTTGATAGAAATCATATGGTTTGATTTTTAATCAAAGTGCAAAGGAAGCGTATGTTCATAAGAAAAAACATTAAAAGGCATATTGATACTTCTAAACTATAAGTAAACAACACACAGTTGATTTTAACGGTGTACTTGTGGTGAAATCAACCTTAGTGGTTTTAATACTCAACTTTGGATTGTAAATGAAGTCTTTTATAGTAAGTATAAAAGATATTGGGAATGTCCCAAATCGATATGTAAATACACCTTATTAAATTGTTTAATACAGAACATGTGAGTTCTTTATGCATTGACTATAGGAATTATCATACATGTTTTGTTGGTTAAGATATCATGATTTGTTTATGTATTTGATACATGACGCAAATATCACATCCAAATTGATATCTCTAAACGGTTGTTTGAAGTGTTCTCGTGTATTTATGAAATACTAGGAATTTTTACAGAAACAAAAAATCCTTATGAAGGAGTGTTCAGACTCGAACATCATATGTGATATTGAGTATAATATGTCGATAATAAAATCATGTTAAGAATCTTTAAGTTGGAAATGTTCCAAATGAAAGATCGTGGCTAGTTCAGTGAAAAATGCTAAGTACATCGTCTTGAATAGTGCCGTAATAAAAACAATGTATACAAATATATATATATATGTGCAAAAATTTATAACTATGCCGATTTCATATGTTGAGAATCTCAAAACATTGTTATATGATAACAATGTCGCAATATAGTTTGTAATAGAGCATAGAGCTTACTAGAATTCGAGAGACATACTCTGAATTGTTTACACATGATAAAACAGTTTATCACCATCGGAGAGAGTTGATTGACAGAGTAGATAATTGAAAAAAAAATAGCATACCCATTCACAAAGGGACTAACCTAATTGGTTTTGAGAATACCAATTAGCGATGTTGGAATAAGATTCCATAATTGACCCCAAGTGCAAGTGGGAGATTGATAAAGTTAGGGGGCCCTAGGGAGAATTATGTAATTTGTTACATATACTAACTCGTTAACCAATCTTGTTCGAAATAAAGGTGTTTTCTTTCTATTATATACTTGGTATAATGTGGTTATATTAATTTATTAATTTAGTTAAAAGTATATTTAATAGAAAATTCATAAATGATATGATTTGTGATAGTAGTTACATTGTGTTGTAACCAAGGTTTTAAATATCAGATTTCGGTCATGTTTCGTCTCGGAATTTTTACACAAGTTATCTCATATCGGGGGAGATCTCGGACGAGATGAGTACATATCGGGTGTACATCTCTGATTGACATCTCGGGTCTTATAATGCATCTTAGGAATATCTCGGATGTACTTATGTGTCTAAAATTGATGTGTCAAAAATTTATTTAACGGTTATAACTTTCTTAGTAAAAATAAAAATGGTAACATACATGATTTACGTGGAAAAAGGAATATTTTTAGAAGAGTAGTAGCTTGATTAGCTTAATTGATTTGGTAATGATTGAATAATATCCTTTTATTTGAACATAATAAAGAAGCGAAACCTTTCGCTATGACTCATTAAGATAAAAAGTAAAGAATATGTTCAAGAAGTTGGTAAATTATAATTGGATTGAATAGTTTCTTTTGAATCAATATGAAAATAAAAAATATTATGGAAAATAAGAAAAATGTATAATTTTGGGTAAGATCTCGGATTGAGACTTTGATCCATATTTCGGGTGAGATTTGAATACCTCGGACGAGATGAGTGTCAAGGGAGATATGGAGGAGATTTGATGTCTCGTCTCGTTTAAGTGTGAAAATGAGATCTCAGAGGAGATCTCGGGTGATATATAGGGTATTTAAAACCATGGTTGTAACCATGAGTAATTTATCACAATGAAACAAATATAGCATTTTAAATGTTCCTAGTCAAGATGCATCGAGACTGGATATCGATGTATCCGTTGAGACTAGAGTACGTAACGCTCTCCAAATGTTGGATAGTGTATTACTCATGACGGTTGGGTGCACCTAGGGGTTACATACTAATAGTTATTAGATAATCATGGAATGACTCATTCGGTAGTTTTCTGTTGATAAATATAACTAAGGTCAACAGAAAATATCAATGTGACTAATTTACACAGTTCTTTCGACTTGAGAACATTGTGAATCTTCAATATGAAAGCTCCGATTTGATTATAGTCAAATCATGGCATTACGTCCTTCAAGCGATATAGTTCGGTCGAGTGGAAGTATTGGAAGTGAAGCACTATTCAAGAGAGGATTCGTCTCCTCAGTTATATGGAGTTAGTATCACGGTCAACTCAAGTCAACCCAAAGTCAAAATCTATGGCCAGAGTAGTTCGATTGATAATAATTGTTATTACTAAACCAAGGACTTTGTGTTTGGATTATAGAGTTTTATGTGGATGAGGTTGGAATTTTGACCATTACTAAATTCAGCATGTCCAAAGTGATATAGTTTTGACGAAGAGAATTGGTGTAAATAATTGTCACAACTGGGTAATGCTTATTAAATTAAAATGAGATTTTTCCAAAAATGAGTAAGTGATAAATTTGGCCATAATATCACATCACATGCTAAGTGAAGTGTGAACGTTAATGTTCGAATAGTTTGACGTTAATCGCTGATCGAATTTACGCCGAAGAGTCATACAATCGAAACAATGAATTCTCTTTAGACCAAACAATTTAATTAGTTTATAGTTGTTATAAATTAATTAAATAAATTAATATTTATGAAATATTAATTATGATTTTTGAATGTGATTTGAGAAATAAAATTGTTGCATATATTTATAAAAGTTATGAATATATTGATTGAAATGCGATATCGATAACAAAATATGTACAAAATATGTTAAATATGATTGTACATATTTAATTTGGGTTAAATGGGTTCACAGCCCATGTCGTTTGGAGAGGATGGGTTTTGGTTTGGAGAAAGATAGGAGGCGGCCACAACATGTGTGATTAGGTTTTGAGATGTGTGGTTGTGATCATTGTTTGCTCTCTTGTCCTATCCATATAAAAGTCAATTTGAAAACCCTAATTACAAGCTAATTGATTTTTGGGCCGCCACTTTCTTCTTCCTCTTCCTCATTTTAATGGCCGCAACTTTCCTCTAAAATTAACCCTAAAATTCTCAAATCCAGTTCAAAATTAAAATACTAATTTGTAGTAGAAGGTCTCCAATTCCGGTAGCAACCTGATAGATTGTGAATTGTTCTTAGAAGAGTAATCATTTTTCAACGTGGACTCAAAGGCTTCATTAGGAGGTGCACTTTCATTTATTATCATTGTTTTGATTTGAAGTTTATCATATAAAAGTTGATTTACATCCAAATCCTCTGTTTTTATTCAAATCTGTTTATTGTTTAGATTAGGTGAGTTTTTTATGGGTACGTGTGCTTGTTACAATTAGATTGGTTATGTGCTTGTTATAATATTTTGTTTATTGATTTATTGTTGAATTAATTTTCTAAAAAAAAGGTTTTAATTTTCATTTATATATATATAAAGTTTTATATTAAATGTGTACAGATCTGCAAATTATGAATATGTATAATTGTATATGTGTTTATATATAATATATATTTAATCTTAAAATTTTCTTACGATGATTTGTACCTATTATGAATCATAAAATAAAATATTTTATTAAATATGTATATACATATTTTATTATTATTTAATGATTTTGTGAATTGTTTATTATGAACAAAATAATTAATGGTTGAAAATTTCAATTTCATATTTTTTTAGTTGCTGCACCATGTATAAGATTATAGTAAAATTTTCAGATTTTTAAACATAATTTATTATTTTTAAAAATTAATTTACTTTCAACCTGTAATTAATTATTTAATTAATAATATAATTTCAGTTGTGAAAATACTAGAAATTTTCTTAAGGCTTAAATATGTATCAGGAACCTTCAGAAAATTTTCAGATTTTTATAAATTAATTTATTAATTTTTTGAATTTATTTATTTTTGAAACACAATTAACTATTTAATTAAAAATATAATTTCAGTTGAGAAAATTCCAAAAAAAATTATTGAGCCCAAAATATGTATCAGATCCCTTTAGAAATTTTCAAAATGATTTCCTATTTTTTAAGAATTAACTTGATTACGGTTTATTAATAATTATTTAATAATAATTATTATTTTAATTGTAAAAAATTTGATAAATTAATCTTATTCCCAAAATGTGTTTTCAGATTTTCTAAAATTTTAGAAACTTATATTATTGTCATATAATTATTTTACATTAATTTGTTGTGGTAGAAACTATTTCATTCAGTAAACTACACACACACATAGATACATATATTAGTATTTTTTTTGACATATTATACAAGCATATATTTGGACAAATTACAGTACACACAAAATGAGTTAATGTGTCTATTGCAATGTAAGTTCCAATATCTATATGCGGGCACATTATACCCTTTACGGATTATGATGTTAACATGCGCGCGCGCACACACACATATATATATGTATGTATTTATCTGATACATGCATACATACATACATACATATATGTATGTATGTATACTTGTATAAATGAATAAAATAAAATTAAATAAATCTCAATCTACAAATTGTACTGTTAGAATACATATGGAAATAGTAATAAATATTTCCATGAATAAATTATTAATAATGACATTTAATGAATCAATCAATTCAAATTAAAGAGAGAAAATGAAAGGTTTCTCTTTCCATTTAATACAATTAATGCTCTCAATTAATTCTTGTTTTAGGGAAAGAAATGAAAGGTTTCATTCCCTATACATTAACACTTGTAAATAAATGTTAGGTGTATTTGATACACTATACACTTGAAATTAAATTTATTTAAACTTCCCTTTAACTATTTTAAATAGAATACAAGATTTTATTTAAACCAAATTTAGAAAAGTTCTAAGTGAAATTTAGACTTCGTAGGTCTATTTAAGATCCAAAATGGTAAAAGATTTTGAAATTCACCCATTTTTTCCATTACAGGCTGGCCCAGTTCCTTCAAGTACAACATAGATGATGATTCCTATTGCTAAGCATAAGTAATCCTTATTACGTGTTCCATATTATATATTTTAATAAAGTGTCTTTGCATGTCATTTTAGGCCATTCCCAACATCCTTTACACTTAGTATAAAAGGTATAATTTACAAATCCAATGTTGAGTATTAAACAACCAACCTATTATGGATTTTAACATAAGCACATCGTTAATAATCAATAGTATGTTGTTTACTTATAGTCTAGAAATATCTACATACGTTTTAATGGTTCTTTCTTACAAACACATGCTTCCCTTGCATTTTGATTGGAAATAATTCTATTTAAGTATACGACCTTTTAAGTATACGACCTTATAGAAAGAAGATAACTCAACTTCGCTTACCATTAGTTATCAAAATAATTCTATTTATGGACCTAATAATGAAAGAACTTGAAAAATTAAAACCCATATTAAAATTGAGTAGGGTTAAAATATATGAATCGACTAAAAATAAAAATGGAAGAGATTCTTTTGTTCAATAAAGTTTGATTGCTTCTTATCGATACATCATTATGTATCATAGGAGGAGCGACTTTTGAATTGAACCTTAATTCATTTTTAGGTACATTGAGAACTCTTTCCAATATACTCACCTATACAATTAAATCGAATTAATTTTATTTTCTATTGCACGTTATGTTATTTACTTCCATTTTATACTCTATTAGACATATTACATGTGTATTAAATACACAAGTACATGTCAGTGATAACTCATCGGTGAATATAACGAAGTACATGCAACCATTATGGTATTAATAGACTTGTGATTGCATATAATATATGTATCAATCTAAAGAGTTCATCTACTCTTATGATGCTCCCACTGAATGAGTGCTTTGCCTTTAATGGCCTAAGATGTAATTTACTAGAATCATATTATTCATAATCATATAATCAAAAATTATTTCTCAGAACTGTGGCTTAGTCTATAATTCCAAAATAATTGTAAATAAATTTAAACACTTCTGTATTTTCTAATGCATCACAAATACCAGTACTATAGTTTTAGTTTATGATGCATATTCATAATATTCATATTGAAATAAAACTATGTCTAATTTTCAATCAATACTGAAAAATAATTATTATTTCATATATAATGTATGGTACATCTTATGAAAATAATTTTCTTAACCTGATAACACAAATAAGTGTTATATGACATGCTCCTACAATTTCCACCATTACTATAATAACGTATGAAATATGAAGCTCTATTCAACCACTTAATATAGGCTATTTCTTTCATTTATTATAACTAGTTTACAGTCGAGTATTTTCAGATCAAGTTTCTTAAATACAAGGAAATAAATATCATAGAAATTAATTTTTTATGTGAAAATACTTTTGAAATAGAAATCATACTTCTCATTCCAACGTTTAGTATCTATTATTATTTTACAATTCTTATTTCCAACGTTTCTTTATGAAGTAGATGTGACCATTCACTCTCTTCGTCCCAACTATGCATTAGGTGTTAACCCAAAAAATGGATCAACACCCAAGTATCAGATGAAAGCACTAGTTCCTTTATAATAGATGTAAAAGCAGTAGAAATCCCAGATCAAGTAAGTAAGACTAGTAGAAAGTTAAAGAACGCGTAAGAATTTTTATAGTGGTTCGGCATAATCTCCGACCTACGTCTACCGTAATTGTAACAACCCGCATATTTTGCGACCTTTTTGAGTATAAACATCGATATGTTTGGAGTTAAGTAAAATTTTGATATTTTCATTTAGGGCTTTGGGTTTGGGTTTCAGCCTACCAACCTAACAAATAACCCAACTCCACTCCTCTTCATCCATTCACTCATTCTATTTCCTAACACTCAAGCTCAAAGTAAAAATGGGGAAATGAATGGGAAATTAGAAATTCCTAAGCCCTAATTCTCTTAGGAAGGATCAACTTCAAGCTAGAAATCAAGGAGAAGCTTAGGTAAGCATCCTCTTCATCTTCTCTATCTCAATCCCTCTTCAAATTTCAGAAAATTCCTAAACCCTAACTTAGGAAATATTCTTCTTATGAGCTTAGATTGAAGCTTCTTGAGTTGTTGTTGAAGAGGAATTGATCTTAGCTTGTTCTAGGGCTTCTCATTTGTTGTTTTGGGTTTAAAAGGTGAGTTTTTGAACTCACATCTATGTCTATATCTTTGATAGTTGTTTGGTAGTAATTCCTAACATCTATTCCTTGTTCATTTGCTTTTGAATTGAATTGTTTTGATGAATATTCCAATTTTTGGTGTTTTGAAGTCAAATCTTTAAAAATCCTATCTTTGATGTTTGAACACGTTGTTGGGGTGTATCGAAGAGCCTATAAGGCTGGGTTGTCGGTTGGCATAAATCCCTAGTCTCCGTTGCTCGGTCGATCACTTCCGTTTGGATTTTAGCCCCACTTGGGCTAGGCTGAAAACACTGCAATTGACAGTTCAGTCGACTGAACGTATATGGCCAGTCGACTAAACCTGGAAACAGAAAAGCTTTTGTCCATCTATCAGTCGACAGGAAGTCGACTGAACCTGGGAGCAGAAAACTTCCTGTCCTTGTGTCAGTCGACTGACCATATAGTTCAGTCGACTGACCATATAGTTCAGTCGACTGAACTAGGAACCCAAGAGTTTCTGGCCTTGTATCAGTCGACTGACCTTCTAGTTCAGTCGACTGAATCTGGGAGATGTGCTTTTTGCCTATTTGAGGCAGTTTTGTGTGGGTTTCCGATTTTTAATCGATTCTTTTTGATCCAGTTAGTTGTTATCACTTATTATCGACTTCGATGACTTCTTTCTTTGGATTTTTGGTAATATCCATTTGATGGATTTGATATCGATTTCTATGGTTTTGATTCACGTCTTCGAATGTGAATCTTTGGTGATTGATTGTTTCTACAATCATTTTTGTGATTTGTCACTTTAAAATGCAAAGGTTTCTGTACTAGTAGTAAATACTCAAACTCTTTCACCAAAACGATTTCAACACTACTTTTAAATACAAAGCTCGTTTTTAAAACCGTTTTCCAATCTATTAGTATATACAAACCTTTACCTCATTCGTATGAGAAATCTAATTAAACGGCTTAGCAAAACAAGTGGTATGAAACGCTTGTGTTTACTTTGTCGGTTAATTCTTGGACTTGTTCGATTGAAATCTTGTGACAATTTTCCAATGGAAATCTACAATTTGTTCGTAAATATTTAAGTTAAGCCAGTGGTTATGGGACATGAAGCTAAACTCATTTATTTACCAGCTTAGTGTAATTGACACTTCTTATTGATCAATGATGATCATTTTATGGTTTAGACTAGCGATATGCGATGTCTCTTTGCCCACGTGGGAGACTGTACCTCGTTTTATTGAACTTCGTCTCATTTCTTTTATGGGCTAGCGACCCATGTTCTTATATGGTGTTCGGTTCATCGGATGTACCGTTATTGTACTACATCGATGTCCCGGCTTTTCGGTTCATTGGACGTACCGTTATTGTACTGCGTCGTTGTTCCGAATTATTTGAGTTTCGGTTCGTTGGACGTACCGTTATTGTACTGCGTCGATGCATCGGCTCTATGGTTAGCGACCATGGAATAGCGTTCCGTTTGAGATACACGTGTTGGTGAGTTTTCATGCTCCCGTTTGAGATAGGCCTTCCCCCATTTTGTGATTTCTGGATTTCTAGTTGATGATTTCTAGAATTTATGTTTCACCAATTTTGATGATATGCATTGATGGGCTCTATCAATATTTGTGTTTTGGTGAATAATTTAAAGAATGTGATTCTTTTTGGATGTTTGAGATTATTTGAGATATTGTATGGTTTTTGTTGTTATTTGATGTATACTTGTCATAGTATGGCATTATTGTTATCATACGTTTTAGTTATATCTCTTATCCTATCTCATTTTATCTGATATTTATAGCTAGACTAATCCGTTTATTATTTTCTTCTTAAATAATACTCGGGTCAGACCGAGGTATTTCAGGTGCTCCTGCTTGACTTCTTATCAGGGTCCTTCACCTGACTTTTGGCTAAATACTTTAGCATAGTAGTTTTTGTTAGTATACATTTGAGATAGAGACTCCTTGATGTATACTTATTCTTTTGTCTAGCACTTGTATCTATTCTTTTGTTGATGTAGTGGATCTTATATGACCACTATTTTGATGTACAATTTTATGACATATATTCATATCTGATTCCGCCTTTGTGATATGAATGTCTGTGACTGATTTGTGTTATGTTTATTTCTATATTTTTTTCCGAAGGCCTCATAGCCACTGTGTGGTAGTTTTGAGTTTGTATCTGATATGTCGGATTTCCTCTTGAAATGAAATGTAAGTTATATTATCTGACATATCGGTACTCGCACAAAGCAATTACACAGATGGTCGCTCCTCAATAGCCTTATTCTTCGTACTAGTCGACCGCATTACCCCATAGTGTCCTTGGCTGCGTGAGTATAGAGGTGGGGCGTCACATCTTGGTATCAGAGCCAAACTTCGGAACAATGTAGAATAATCTAGCAAGGATCATTGTCCTAAGTCTTTCTTAGGAATCATGCCTTAGGATTTAATTCGAGTCTTCGTACTGTTCTATCCTATTTTCTGTTATGATGCCTTGTTTTATCAATCAAGTTTGTTTGATATTCATTTTGAGAATAACCTTTTTCCTCTTCTTTCTTTTTCTTTCTTTCATAAAGAAGAAGAGATGGTTAGATCTGGCAGTCCCAGCGCCGGTCAATCCATAAGTCCTTCTCTGGATGGCGTATTTATGTCTGTCCAACAACTTTTGGATCCTGTAAAGAATCAAAGGTTTATCTGTGCTTTGAGTAAGAACCCCAAAAAGGTTTTACCTCTGAAATTAGAAGTGCCTTTCGACCAGTTTGTAGATATCACTCTTCGACTTAAAGATGCCGATAAAGAAAGTGATGTTGAAGTTGTGGATGCCAAACAAAACTTCAACATCAACAAGAAGAGGCATATTAAGTTCAAAAGCCCTAATCCCAACAAGAAAGGGAAGCAGGCAACTTCGGTAGCAAAGTCTCCTACCTCTAGTCGTGGACAATGCTACAATTGTGGTTCTATGGACCACTATGCGAATGAGTGTCTGAAACCCTTTTCTTGTCGCTATTGCAAAGGTTTGGGTCATCTTTTATCTTCATGTCCCAAACTTCAAAGTAGGAGAGAGGGAAAGCTGAATGTTGTGCAAGCCCCTAGTGACTCTTCTCTTGGTCAAGGTATTTCTCATTCTATCCTTGATAGCAATAATTTGTTTTGTGATTATCCTATTCGAATTCTTTTGATACAGGTGCATCTCATTCTTTAATATCAAAAGAACTTGTTGATACTTATTCTTTAATATTATGGGTTTGATGACTTCATTGAGAATTGCGAATCCGATTAGTGAATCCGCAACACTCAGTTTACTTTGTGGAGATGTCATGATTATTTTATGTGATTATTCTTTTCGAGCCGATTTGCATGTTATGCGTTACTTAGGCTTCGAAATTGGTTTTTGGGAAAGGATTGGCTTAATCATTATGAAGCCCATATCCTATGTCCTGAGAAGACTATCCATCTTTGACATTCTCAATCTGTTAAGCAGATTTCTATTCTTCTTAATGATTTTGATTTCAAATTCGGTGGCATCATTTTATTCTTTAAACCCACTTGATGAGGAAAGTGTTATTTCTCTCAATCAAGTAGTTTGTGAATTTTCTGGTATATTTGAGCTTGTCTTAGGATTATCACCTAAGCAATCTATTGTGTGGTGCTAAGGTCTTTTCAGCTCGACCTTGTCACCGGTTTTCAGCAGCTACGAGTTGCGGAGGGTAGCATTCCACTTACCGCATTCTGCACTCGTTATGATTTTTATAAGTGACTCATGATGTCATTCAGTTTGTTCAGCTTATTTCATCCATCTTAAGAATCGAGTATTCTGCGAATATCTCGATGAGACCATCCTTGTATTTATTGATTATGTATGAAAACAACAATTTAAAATTTGCAAATCTTTTTAATAAGATATTTATAAGTATGATTGGATTTTGTTCTTAAAACGAGCAAAGAATATTTGTAAATTTTATAAGAGGCATGTTTATCATATAAAAGATGATTTTGTGTTGTTTTGCCCATTGAGTGCTTTAAGAATTCTGGTCGATGCGCTTGATCAACGTTATCGATAGGAATCTCCTAAACGCTATGATGAGACAGCCAGACACAGTAAATTGACTTGTAATAAGTAAATTTTTCTAAAAAGATGATTACATGAAGTTCATTATAATTTTGAATGTCTTAGATTTTCGGGAAAGAGGATCATTTAAAAGAACTCCTTTCCGATACTCCTATTCTTGTGATTCCCGAAGGGAACCAAGACTTCACTATTTGTACCGATGCTAGTCGTATTGGTTTGGGTGCCATTCTCTTGCAAAAGGGAACGTGTTATCACATATGCTTTGTGACAATTAAAGCTTGCCGAGACTAGATATGCCACTCATGATCTAGAGCTCGCGGCTATTGTTTTCGCTCTTAGAATTTGGCGTCATTATCTTTTGGGAGAGAAATTTGTTCTCTACACCAATCATAAATCTTTGAAATACTTATTTTCTCAAAAGGAACTTAATTTTCGTCAACAACGTTGGCTCGAGTTCCATGCATCTTATGATCTTGATATTCTTTACTCCCAGAAAGGGAAATCGTGTTGTCGATGCCCTTAGTTGTAAGCAACAAGCGGTTGTTTTTGTGATGATATCCGAATGGAATGATCTCGAGACTTTATTCACTTGTGAGATTCGAGATCGTGAATCCAATTCATGTTCATCTCTTGTTTTATGTAGCCTTGAGGCTCATCCTTCTCTTTTAGACCGCATTCTTGAAGCTCAAAAGCATGATCCCGAATTGGTTCTTCTTAGCCAAAGTTGTAGGGATAAAATTGATATTGAAGGTTTGAAAGACTTTGATATTGATGCTCGTGGCGGTATTCGAAAATTTGGTAGACTTATTGTGCCAAATATTATTGATCTTCGTAAAGACATTTTAGAAGATTCTCATCGTTCTAAATTTACCATTCATCCCAGTAGTAGTAAAATGTACGCGGATATGAAGCGACTTTATTATTGGGATGGAATGAAATCTGATATTGCTAACTTTATTAAGCGTTGCATGACTTGCCAACTCATGAAGTCCGAGCATCAAAAGCCCGGTGGGTTATTGCAACCTTTGGACATTCCAGTTTGGAAATGGGATCAAGTCTCCATGGACTTTATTGACGGTCTTCCCCGTTCTCGTTCGGGTCATGATAGCCTATGGGTGATAGTTGATAGACTTACAAAATCCGCTCATTTTCTTCCCGTTCGGTCCAATCGGACCGTACCTATTTTGGCTAAACTCTATGTCAAGGAGATTGTTAAATTGCATGGAGTTCCTACTTCTATCGTTAGTGATCGTGATCCATTATTTACTAGTGGATTTTGGGAAGGTCTTCAAAAAGCTTTGGGAACAAAGCTTAATTTTAACACCGCTTATCATCCTCAGTCCGATGGACAAACCGAGCATGTGAATCAAACTCTTGAAGGTATTCTTCATGCATGTGTTCTTGATTTTGGTGGAAGTTGGGAAGATCATATTTCTCTTGTTGAGTTTTCCTACAATAATAGCTTTCAAAATAGTATTGGTATGGCACCTTTCAAGGCACTATATGGAAGGCCATGCCGATCTCCTTCGTGTTGGCTTGAAGCCGGTGAGAAGCTAGTTTTAGGTCCAGATTTTATTCGTGATGCCATAGAAAAGATTGACCTTATTCGTCATAGGATGAAAGAAGCTCAAAGTAGACAAAAATCCTATGCCGATAATCGAAGAAGGAGATTAGAATTTTCTGTGGGAGATTTTGTGTTTATTCGTGTTTCACCTATAAAGGGTGTTGTGCGTTTCAATCGATTGGGAAAATTAGCACCTCGATATATTGGTCCATTTTCCATCACTGAACGCATTGGTTCCGTGGCTTATCGCCTTTTATTACCGGCTCAATTTTCTTCTATTCATGACGTATTCCACGTCTCTCAACTACGGAAATGCCTTCGAGATTCCGATTCTATTCTTGAGCACGGTGTTATTGAAGAAATTGAAGTTTCGCCTAATTTGACTTATGAGCAACATCATATTCGTATCATTGCTACGGAGGTTAAACGCCTTCGAAATAAAGATGTTTCTCTTGTGAAGGTTCAATGGTCCTCAAATCCTAAGGATTGCTCTTGGGAATCTAGAGAATTCATCGAGCGAACACATCCGGGCTTACTTTCTCGTGCTCCTTTAGGTGAACTTCTCATTTCAAAATTTCTTCTTTTTGTGTTGATTTTCCTTTGTCTGGTTGTTACTTTTTATTTCTTTTTCTTAAGTATTGCGAGGACGCAATTTCTTTAAGGAGGGGAGTCTGTAACAACCCGCATATTTTTTGTATATTTAAATGTTTTATTTAAATATAGCATCGTTAGTCAGATTAAAGTCTGAAATGTTACTTTTTGTAAACAATCGAATTAAGACTCGAAACCTCTCCCATTGAGTCCAAAATGATGTTTGCGACCTTTTTGAGTATAAACATTGATATGTTTGGAGTTAAGTAAAATTTTGATATTTTCATTTAGGGCTTTGGGTTTGGGTTTCAGCCCACCAACCTAACAAATAACCCAACTCCACTCCTCTTCATCCATTCACTCATTCTATTTCCTAACACTCAAGCACAAAGTAAAAATGGGGAAAGGAATGGGAAATTAGAAATTCCTAAGCCCTAATTCTCTTAGGAAGGATCAACTTCAAGCTAGAAATCAAGGAGAAGCTTAGGTAAGCATCCTCTTCATCTTCTCCATCTCAATCCCTCTTCAAATTTCAGAAAATTCCTAAACCCTAACTTAGGAAATATTCTTCTTATGAGCTTAGGTTGAAGCTTCTTGAGTTGTTGTTGAAGAGGAATTGATCTTAGCTTGTTCTAGGGCTTCTCATTTGTTGTTTTGGGTTTAAAAGGTGAGTTTTTGAACTCACATCTATGTCTATATCTTTGATAGTTGTTTGGTAGTAATTCCTAACATCTATTCCTTGTTCATTTGCTTTTGAATTGAATTGGTTTGATTAATATTCCAATTTTTGGTGTTTTGAAGTCAAATCTTTAAAAATCCTATCTTTGATGTTTGAACACGTTGTTGGGGTGTATCGAAGAGCCTATAAGGCTGGGTTGTCGCTTGGCATAAATCCCTAGTCTCCGTTGCTCGGCCGATCACTTCCGTTTGGATTTTAGCCCCACTTGGGCTAGGCTGAAAACACTGCAATTGACAGTTTAGTCGACTGAACGTATATGGCCAGTCGACTGAACCTGGAAACAGAAAAGCTTCTGTCCATCTATCAGTCGATTGGAAGTCGACTGAACTTGGGAGCAGAAAACTTCCTGTCCCTGTGTCAGTCGACTGACCATATAGTTCAGTCGACTGAACTAGGAACCCGAGAGTTTCTGGCCTTGTATCAGTCGACTGACCTTTTGGTTCAGTCGACTGAATCTGGGAGATGTGCTTTTTGCCTATTTGAGGCAGTTTTGTGTGGGTTTCCGATTTTTAATCGATTCTTTTCGATCCAGTTAGTTGTTATCACTTATTATCGACTTCGATGACTTCTTTCTTTGGATTTTTGGGAATATCCATTTGATGGATTTGATATCGATTTCAATGGTTTTGATTCACGTCTTCGAATGTGAATCTTTGGTGATTGATTGTTTCTACAATCATTTTTGTGATTTGTCACTTTAAAATGCAAAGGTTTCTGTACTAGTAGTAAATACTCAAACTCTTTCACCAAAACGATTTCAACACTACTTTTAAATACAAAGCTCGTTTTTAAAACCGTTTTCTAATCTATTAGTATATACAAACCTTTACCTCATTCGTGTGAGAAATCTAATTAAACGGCTTAGCAAAATAAGTAGTGTGAAACGCTTACGTTTACTTTGTCGGTTAATTCTTGGACTTGTTCGATTGAAAATTTGTGACAATTTTCCAGTGGAAATCTACAATTTGTTCGTAAATATTTAAGTTAAGCCAGTGGTTATGGGACATGAAGCTAAACTCATTTATTTACTAGTTTAGTGTAATTGACACTTCTTATTGATCAATGATGATCATTTTATGGTTTAGACTAGCGATATGCGATGTCTCTTTGTCCACGTGGGGGACTGTACCTCGTTTTATTCGGCTTCGACTCATTTCTTTTATAGGCTAACGACCCATGTTCTTATATGGTGTTCGGTTCATCGGATGTACCGTTATTGTACTATATCGATGTCCCGGCTTTTCGGTTCATTGGACGTACCGTTATTGTACTGCGTCGTTGTTCCGAATTATTTGAGTTTCGGTTCGTTGGACGTACCGTTATTGTACTGCGTCGATGCATCGGCTCTATGGTTAGCGACCATGGAATAGCTTTCCGTTTGAGATACACGTGTTGGTGAGTTTTCATGCTCCCGTTTGAGATAGGCCTTCCCCCTTTTTGTGATTTCTGGATTTCTAGTTGATGATTTCTAGAATTTATGTTTCTCCAATTTTGATGATAGGCATTGATGGGCTCTATCAATATTTGTGTTTTGGTGAATAATTTAAAGAATGTGATTCTTTTTGGATGTTTGAGATTATTTGAGATATTGTATGGTTTTTGTTGTTATTTGATGTATACTTGTCATAGTATGGCATTATTGTTATCATACGTTTTAGTTATATCTCTTATCCTATCTCATTTTATCTGATATTTATAGCTAGACTGATCCGTTTATTATCTTCTTCTTAAATAATACTCGAGTTAGACCGAGGTATTTCAGGTGCTCCTGCTTGACTTCTTATCAGGGTCCTTCACCTGACTTTTGGCTAACTACTTTAGCATAATAGTTTTTGTTAAGTATACATTTGAGATAGAGGCTCCTTGATGTATACTTATTCTTTTGTCTAGCACTTGTATCTATTCTTTTGTTGATGTAGTGGATCTTATATGACCACTATTTTGATGTACACTTTTATTACATATATTCATATCTGATTCTGCCTTTGTGATATGAATGTCTGTGACTGATTTGTTGTTTATTTCTATATTTGTTTCCGAAGGCCTCATAGCCACTGTGTGGTAGTTTTGAGTTTGTATCTGATATGTCGGATTTCCTCTTGAAATGAAATGTAAGTTATATTATCTGACATATCGGTACTCGCACAAAGCAATTACACAAATGGTCGCTCCTCAACAGCCTTATTCTTCGTGCTTGTCGACCGCATTACCCCATAGTGTCCTTGGCTAGTGTGATTATAGAGGTGGGGCGTCACAGTAATCTCCTTTATTAGTTGTTCTCTCTCCATATTACAACTATTTTATCTCAGATCTGGCCACAATCTAGTGGATCTTAGATTTACAATGGAGTTTCTAGAGTGTTTGAGAGGCAGAGGAAGGAGATGAAGAAGAGGCAGAGCTTCGACGTAGTGATAGCAGAGACCAGATCCTACTTTAGTTACACCAAGGGTTGTATTTATAGAGTAATAGAGATATTGGGTCGGAAGCCTGCTTGCAATAGAATCCAGGAGATAGCCCAATGTTGCACAAGAAAATTGGAAGCATCACAAGCTAAGAGCTCAACTTGGTACCGACCTATAAGTGGTCAACTCAGTACCGAGCTATGAAGTTGGGTGCAAGTCTAGCTTTTACTTTTGCTTCACTCTTCTATCTCTTAGTTGATGTATTCTGAGCTCTTGTCCATCATGCTTGAGTTGATTCTAGCGATCTTCTTGATAGCACTTGAGTTATCCTGGTTTCTTTGTTGTCATCTCACCAATCTTTGAATGGATTTTACAATCTTCCAGAAAAACACTTGATACCAAGTCATTGGAGTAGATATGAGTTGTGTGAAGTTTGGGAGGAGAATGGGGTGAGTTAGATAGGTCGGTGCCAACCTAAGGGTCCTTAACTCGGTACCGAGTTAAGGACTTTGCTCCAATCTTTGTGTCATTTCAGTGTGTTTCTGTCGTTTCGTCTTTGTTTTGATCTTCTAAGTCCAGTTGAAATCTGCTTTGGTTCAAAAGCGGGTTAACACTTGCCCTTCATAGTATGCCTTTTGAATGTAAGGTGTGCTTTGCCCAAGAACAAGTTCTAATAATCAGTCTTCGATAGTTGAGCTCTCTGGCTATCTGCTGATCTTAATCTTGGTGAATTATCCAGCTCCTTCAGATTCTCTTATAAATCACAGGTTGTTCTCATCCCTGTTTAGGTAAGTGCTCCAGCTCCTGCTGAAGTGTTGTTTATACATCACAAACGTCCTGATTTCATTTGAAGTTATTACATCACATATCAAAATTATCCCGTGTTCATCCGGGATTTATCTACTTTATTCTAACCACAAGGCGTTCAAATCCTTTTATCAATTTTTTTCCGTTCTAAGGTTTGATCTCTCCAGATCATTTTATATCCAATTTAACATGCAATCTCCCCAAATCATTCATGATCCAATCTAGGATTCGATCTCTCCGGACCATTTAACTTCCAATCTAGGGTTGATCTCTTCGGATCGTTTATCGCCCAATTTAGGATTTGATCTCTCTAGATCCTTGCTGAATCCGCCTGCTCTTCGGCAAAGGAACTTGACGATTAAGCAAGCTCATTCGCTCACTCTACAGTGACGGCACTTACTTTTCGTACAAGTCCATCCACTTTCTCTTTGGTAAGGGAGCTTGCATCCTAGCACTACAAGAAAAAATACTTTTCACAGCGTTTGAAAAACGCTGTTAAAAGTTTTCACAGCGTTTTTAAAAACGCTGTATAACGACATGCGGTCGTTGACCCTAAATTTTTAACTGCAAAATATAAACGCTGTCAAAAACCCACTTTCTACAGCGTTTTTTAAACGCTGTTAATAATTTTTCTACTGCAATGTATAAACGCTGTTAATAGTTTTCTACTGCAAGGTATAAACGCTGTCGTAGGGATATGCATTTTTTTCCCCAATGAATTGACAGCAATGTATAAACGCTGTCGTAGGGATATGCATTTTTTTCCAATGAATTGACAGCAATGTATAAACGCTGTCTTAGGGATATGCATTTTTTTTCCAAAGAATTGACAGCAATGTTGTGCCATTGCAATATTCACACATATCATTAATATAAACTACATTTAATTATATTTTAATCAGTTAATGTACATAACATAAACAAATCAAACTAAAAATTGTAAAATAAAAGCATAACTATTAATCACTTCCATAAAATAAGTTGAACACCATATCCATGAACAAAGTTTACATAAACCCGTAAAGAGAGATAAAATTTATAAACCAGCTGCATACAAAATTAGGCAAATGCACAATATCTAGAAAGCAAGTTTGCATCTAATATTATCGAAAAAACGTGCATAAAAGTAGTTCAAATACAGGCTGAAAATGAAAAGTGGCAGTACGAAGATAGTTAGACATTGGTTTACTGAATTGTTGCCAACAGGGCAGTCTGAACTCGGCAAGATTCCTCCTTCCGTCTTTTTTTCTTGACTTTTTTGTTGTTGAGCTATCACTAACCATGGCTTTTTCAACATCCTGTGAGTAGTAAATGAAGATCCAGTAATCCAAGGACATGTGAAGGCTTTTGGTTCTGTTGAATAATAATAATATAAGGAATTGACGGTGTTTATTTGGATTAATCAAATATGTTTCTTTGTCGTAGACACAACTAGAATCCATATTGGTGAGCTCGGCTTCATAAGAGCATGTACAGAGATTGTAGAAATGTACAAATTTTAGTCGAGGAGACTATTTCAGAAATTTTGTATGTGTGTGAATGCAGCAGTTATTTTATACAGTTGTGTACACGTGTCGGTATTCAGCTCTAAGTCAAGACAGACCTTTCAGGTATGTACAAAATGACACATCAACCTATGAGTATGAAAAAAAAACTCCTCCACGTAAGAGAGTGAACAACCAACAACAAAGTAATCTACTTTTTTGATGTGGTAAGCCATGGAGATGAACTTGATTTATTCATGTTAATTCCCATTCAACCAGAAATAAAATGTGTATACCGGTAGTAAATTAACAGAAATTACGAAACCCAAAATGAAATGTATAAAGAAAGATCCATCAAACTTCAAATTTCTAACATAACAAAAATAGCCATAACCCTTGTCGAGTTGTTGACCTGATGCACAGCAACGAAAAATTCCATACCCCTATAGTACACTCAACTAAGTTTAAGCTTGTCTAGTTTAGCTATCCATTGTATTTTTGATTCATGATTTAATATGCAAGTACCTCAATGCAGAGGCACGTCAATGGATCGGATTTTGATCTGTATCCAGTCTTGTAGTTAGATAAAAGGAGTACTTGGTTCATTTATGACTGGGATAAGAAAAGTTATACTGATAGAACCGTGCCTAACCAATTAGTTAATAATTGAATTTTTTTTCTTTACATGAATATGTAACAAGCATGCATATTGAGGCAGAATAATACCTGGATAAGATTCAACATTTTCCGTGTTTGAGAGAAGACTAATACAGTGTGCCCCTTGTCGATCAAATTATCCTGTTTATAGAAAAAGGTTAGCATCTGAATTTTATACTTTCATGCTGCTTATGGAAAAATGAAAGTTTAAATAAAATAACATCCATGAATTTTATACTTTCATGCAGTTGCATAAACAAAAGTTGTCTGCATAAATAAATAAAAATTATATCTAACTGCTTAAATTAAATTACTGGATGTATGCAAACTGGGAATAAAGAAGAGGACAAGGATTTATTGTCCCAGCTATTGACAATGTTATTTTATGTTCATCTAATATGATCTACACTTATAGTAACCGCCCAACATCTAAAGGCTCTGGAACATATACTACTTCAGTTTGATACAAGTACAAACTGAGGCATTGCCTTTCATAATTATTTTATGAATTGAAGATGTGTTGCTTTTTTGTTTGTTAAACTTCACAAATTTTAATTTTCGTTCAGGTACTTGTATCTATAAACCAACCCCACCCTGTCATTCTGAAGGGCTCACCTCTTTTCTGCAATCCACTCCCATTAATATTTTAGATGGCTCATTTAAACAGCCAAACTTTGTTTACCATTCCACGATGAGGGAAGATAGGATTCACTTAATAGATACAGTGTGAACATATTTTTATTTTAGTTAAACCCAAAACTGTTTATTCCCTGAATATTGAACGATGCTAATGATAGAAATGAATTTACTGCTACCTTGTTACAATTCATTCCTAATATAGTTATTTAGATATAATGCTCACAGTTATAATAACATTTAGACATACTACTCGAAGTTCCTCCCTTGTAATAGCTATACACTATAGGTTAAATTTCTTGTTCAATTGCAACTGTCACCAACATTCTTAAACTGTAAAGTGATTAATTTTCTAAATAAATAATTAAGCATGTTATATTTTGTCATATGAGGAGCATTATTATAGGATGTAAAAAAACTAAAAAAGCAAAAAGTCAACATTAACATATGATTATTTAAACTAGAAGACTTAAACTAGCAGATATCGACCTTATTATGTAATTCAAATATATTGAGACGAAAATATACTTGAACACAACTCTTCAGCAGCCTTATAGGAGTGATGATAGCGTTGAAATACATTAAACTTCCCAAATTTTGGCTAAAACATCAGAATATATAATACAGTAAGAGGAATTTAGAACTTCAACAATTTGTTAGATGAAAAGTATCTGATATTTAGATTTAGTCCACCACACACTTTCTTCTCCTTCTATTGTATTTGTACCACTGCCTTGAAGTCTAGCCATAAGTTTTTTGAACTCTAACCACTATAACATATTTTTATTTTATTTTTTGTACCTGAAAAAATAAATTAGCTTGACAAAGGCCAATGAAGGAAACTGGACCAGCTAGGAATTGAAAACTCGAAGGAATCGTAATAGTTGAAACTACCACCTTACATGTAGATGCCTATGTAGCTTCAAATGCCTTTGTATAATGCTAGGAAGCCTTCAATGCACGCCACCTTAAGAGAAACACAACAAAGAAAATACTATGTGACAGTGTGAAGATGATTCTTCTGTTAATACTATGTGAAGGTGTGAAGGTGTATTTCGACCTGGAGTTGAATTATAGCTATTCTTATTTGAAATCATCAGCAGTGACCAATTTGTCAATACAGAATAAATTAGAAAACATTTCGACCTGGAGTTGAATTATAGCTATTCTTATTTGCTATTTTAGCTTCACCGTGTTAATTTGAAATTAATATTTGATTTTAAAGTACTAGTCTGTGCTCTGGATCAAAAGAATGGACAGTTTAAGTTAACATAGTTACTTTTTATAAATTATTTATGTTTTATAAAACTTAGTTAACTTTTAGAAAATTATTTAATTATTAAACTTGGTTAACTTAGTTAAATTGTTATAAAACTTAATTGTTTCTTATAAATTAAGTTTTCTTTGTATAACTTAGTTAACTTGTTATATTTTATATTTTTATATACTTAGTTAATTTTTGTAAATGAAACTTGTTAACTTTTATAAAACTCAGTTAACTTAGTTAAATTTTTATAATACTTATTTAATTTTTATAAACTTATTTAATATTTATAAATATTAGTTAACTTAGTATTATTATAAATCCTAGTTAATAATAGTAATAATTATTATTATTTTTATTATTATAAAAGATTTAGTTATATATATTTTTTATATATACTTAGTAAATTTTTGTAAACTAAACTTGTTAATTTTTATAAAACTTAGTTAACTTGGTTAAATTTTACATTGCTTAACTAATTTTTATAAACTTATTTAATATTTATAAATCTTAGTTGTTTATTATTATTATTATTGTAGTAGTAGTAGATTCTGTTAATTTATATTTTTATATACTTCGTCGAGTTTGTTAAATCTTTATAAAACTTAATTAATATTAGAAACTTAGTTTTATAATAAAACTTAGTTAAAAATTTATAAAATTTAGTCAATTTTTATAAACACGTTTAATTTTTATAAACTTGTTTAATTTTTATAAAACAAAGTTAACTTAGTTAACATAAAACTTATGCCCATGCAACCTACACAAAAAGAAAATGATGCTAACAAGCATTAGTAGTGTTGTTAAACCTGGTCAAGGAATCCTTGATTAGAAGGAACAAATTCACATACTTCCTTGAAAGTTTCAAGTGCCTCTGCAACAACAAACACCAAAAAAAACAAACAGACAAAGAAATAAGGACTGCAAATGACTGTAAGAAACAAGCATTCAACTAACAAGCAAAGGACACTATTTCTAACCTTGAAGAGACTTCTTCTCTATTCTCATCAGGGAAGCAATGATGAAACAAGGACTCCAAGAAATACCAATGCATTTTACTTGCAAATTCTACACAACCCACATGATGAAAAATTGATAAGTGAATACAAGCAAAGTGTTGAGTAGTTGTAGACAATGTCACATACTGAAGCAGTATAATATTTAAAAATAAAAAGTGAAATGCCTTACTCAAGGAGATTAACCCACAAAGTTTTATGTGCCCAGCATTTGTTGGGAGTTGAAACCCTTTAGGACCGAATAGACGCACCCTTCGAGAGTATGTTAACTTCAATTCATCTGGTTATAAGATAAATGAGTTGGTTTTCCAAATTCCAATCATGTGGTTGAAGTTAAGTTAACACACTGTAAGGTGTTAACAAAATTGCACTCCTAGAAAAGCGACGGCATTGAAAGAGCTCGTTCTAGGTTATAGTAACGCTAGCCTAATACCGTGCTTCAAAAAGACTAGTGCTTGAAGAAAAATTTCAAGTACATGTGATATTACATACTGCTAGTTTTATTAAGCCGACTTGATTACATACTGAAACAGTTAACTACTAATACACGCTGATTGTAAAATGATACAGAACTCAAATCTACAAATTGAAACAAGGTAATTAGGCAATTAGAAACATGCAAACTAAAACAAGGTTTAAGTTATATGGATTGTAGCAGCTAGCTAATGCCATCCACCACACATCAGATATTGAATTTCACTTGAACAACACCCTTATCACTGATGCTTCTTTATTTGGAAATACAAAAAGAGAAATACATGATGATGTAATCTAACATCTGCCGCAATCTTGTCAGATTAAGTAGGCTAAAAAATATTGCTACTTCAATTTATTGTTAGAACGATTGAATGACTTCAATTTAGAAAGTAGTACATTCTTAACTAATTTGCATGGAAATAATTTGCATGTTCATACTAACAAAACATGGTATATATCCAAAGAGAACTAAAATAAAAAAGATCATAAAACGCTTTCAATAAATGTAAACAGTGAGAGTGATACTATTACCTGACAGAGTAAATAAATATATGATCACACACTATTAAAAAAAGCAATTGCTGCATGTACCTCCAGTATTAATCCTTATTATGGCACCAGAATTTTTTTAAATTGATTTAATTAAAGCTCCTTGTTTTCCAATCAAATGAGTTGATGAGTCGATGGCACCAATAATTAAATGGTCGTAAGAGTGGAAGATCCTATATTATTTGTTTCAAAGTCGGAAACACGTTTGAATACTCTTATCACTGCATCCATGGCAAGAGAGATTTTTGCTTCCGGTTCCTCCTTACCAAAACTGAGAACCTAAAGGAACAATAGTTCAATTACTGCCCAGACAAGATAAATCTATCATGGTGCAGAAAAGGAAAGCATTATGTGGAACTGATAGAAAAGGCATGCAAAGTTGTTTAGGTGAATAGCCAAGAGCATCAAGATAGCACTGGAAAAGAAACAATTGTCATCGTATCCAGCTATCAGAGCATACATGTTAATAAGGATAACTAATATTAGTATTTAACTAATGGAAAAGTATATAACTAATGGACTCCCTAAATGATGTAGGTCTTCATAAAAATGATGTAGGTGTCTCCACAGACTTTTGTTTTATTCAGAGTTGTGTAGCCCAAAAAATACATAGGGGCATGGATAGGGCGTAGTGGACCATTTCCATATGTATGTATGTGCGCACATGTATAGGCATGCATGCATAAATAGTTTGAAGCTTTTGAGTTGCAACCAGTAAAAATCAATCTATATTCGACTATTATTCACACAATCCCCAAAATCCAGATTCTCAGAACAAAATATGCAATGGTAGCAAGTTTAAACAATAAACCTTGACAATAAAACACTACAATTTACATATTGTATATTTTAAAACCTACAATTTGCATAAGTACAAGTTAGAGATGAAAAGGCAAAATGCAAGCTGAAGCATTTGAACCTGGTCACATTTTGTCCATGGATATGTAAATTGCAGGCTGAATAAGGAAATAATTTGCATTATACAGTAACTAGTTTTACTGTAAACTAGTGGATAGTGGACTTCTGTGTATGTTTAGTGTATTGATAGGGCAAAGTGCAGGCTGAATAATTGGAACCATTTCATTTGTTATAGACTTCACACAAATAGCCAGGGATCCTTCTTCAAGACCCTGTGCACACATACATAATTGCATGTATGTACACATACACACATATAATAGTCGAATAAATGATTGTGGATAAAATTCGTTAGAACTTCTTATCTTTATTCTAAGGGTTGTCATACTAATCTACTACAGATAGGACACTCAGATTCAGGAAAAAAGTGTACATTTTAGATGCTTTCCATTTTTTTATAAAACTATGGTAGTGAATCATATCAGTCAACTGCATAAGTAATTCAATCACACATAAAAAATTAAAAAAAAACTAAGTGAGGCTTTAGGGGACACAACACATACTCAAGAAAATAGTGGTTGTAATGGTATATGCACAGATAAGTAACTTATTAGTAAATAAATGTTATTAAATGTTATCAGATTGGATTTGAACTGAAGGAACTTATTATTTTATATGTTCATATAATTACTAAAATACACCATGTACTTCTTATACTGCTAATAATTATTGACTTCTGTAACTTCTTTATTGCTGCAAAATCATACAAGTTTTCTAAAATAACAATTCACCATATTAAACGAGCAAGCAGTTGGAATTACTTTTTCTCCAACGGAACTGCATTAACCATAAAAATTTAGTTGGGCTTCTAGTCCAGTCCCATTGGACCTAATTAATCTAATGCTTATCTGCCTGCATAATATTATCACTCCCTTACGGAGCCATCGGGCAATAACTAAAATATAGTCAAATGTATAATGAAACTGAAGATAAAAAACTTAGTAAACTCTATTAGTATACAACAATTAATTAAAGAAGTGAATTGTGATATTACAAATGTATGCTGTAATGAGGATATCCACAAGGAAATTAAAATATGCAAATTTTTGTTACAAATGTATTTGAACGAAATATACATGTACTGATATGTAAGGTGTAAAACATAGCTACCAAATTTTTGGTGATTGTAATTTTAAAAAAGATAACCAAAGCACAGAATGCTTACGTTTACATGGTTAGATAAGTTTTAGCTTCAATTCATGGTCAACAAAGTTTAGTGTGATCTAGTTCATTTAAATCACAAACTAAGATTAGATAGAATTCTGCATAATAATTAATTAAGAAACTCTGTACGTGCAACAAAAATGATAAAGTTAGGTTAAGTATATATACCGAGGACATCCGATAGTTGTTTTTCAATTTATTCTTGTCTAAAGATGAACTCAAATGAGTGTCTAATCATTGTTCTTCAATATGGACTGTAGAATGTTTAGGGGGTGTGACTTTGTTTCGTTGTCTTATGACAGCTAACCCACCACACTATATAAAGTTCTATCAACGTGTTTTTCACTGATAATCTTGATTTAATACGAAATTCTAACACTAAGAACGTTCCAGTATATTTCTTTGCATGTTCCTGTACACTCACATCTAAAATAAATCAAGTTGATTATGATTATAATACTCATATTTTTCAGTATAGTACTTGACCAAGCACGGCTAATCACAGAAACTAGATCGCATATAAAAGTACATTTTACACCTAAATAACAGAATCGAAATTGATGTATGATTAAAGAAACACATACTGAAATAACAAAATCGAAATTGATGTATGATTAAACTAATCGAAGAACCCATTTTAAACCTAAATAAAATTGATGAATAGTTAAAAATAAGTACCTATAGAGAGAGCAGCTAGCGGTGATGATTCGAATTTGAAATCGAAAGAATGGTGAAGGGAGATGTCTGAACGACGGAGGGAGGGTGATGAAGGAGAATTTCGGTGATTAGAAGAGAGATTTAATTCGGTTTTAGGTGGTGAAGGTGTTAACGAGATGAAAGGCTAAGAAAAGTAAATTGGGGAAGTGAAAAAATAAGGCGGCAAAGTTATATTATTTACGTTTTCTCAGCGTTCACAAGTAAAAGTTTCCCTCCAGGATTTTTATTGACCGCATTCAAGGTACAAACGCTGAGAATAGCTGCTGTCAATGGGGTTTTTTCTTGTAGTGTAGACTCCAGTCCCATCTCTTCGGATGAGACTTAAAGCGATCAATATCATACAAGACCATCCGCTCGCTCTTCGGTGAGGGGACTTGCACCCTACACTCCGG
This sequence comes from Allium fistulosum, assembly GCA_030737815.1. Classification (NCBI taxonomy): domain Eukaryota; kingdom Viridiplantae; phylum Streptophyta; class Magnoliopsida; order Asparagales; family Amaryllidaceae; genus Allium; species Allium fistulosum. The sequence continues at coordinate 77,915,645 of CM060906.1, forward strand.
TCTTGTCTCCCCGTATGGGACTTAAAGCGATCGGTATCGGTCATCACATTCAATGTGGATTTTTCAAAAGTCAAATATTCAAATCAAATCAAATAAGTAGAAGTCCTAATTATCTATCCTAAATATCTGACTCAAAGCATGCCTAGGGACCAATCTAAGTCCCGTACACGTGTAAGCGATCTTGAGTTATTAAGCATACCTATAGACTAATCTAGGTTTCATACACGTGTAAGTGGTTTAAGGTTATTATTATCCTAATTATTCAAAGTAAGAAAAAGCAAAATGAGGGAGTCGAACCTGACCCCTGACCACCCTGATCATGGGATTTCAAGCCTCAGACCAGATCCCTACTTGTTCCTTGATGCTTTTGCTGCAGATGTTGGTTGCTCTAGTCGCACCATTGTAGTTCGATTCTTCACGTACTACTGCAGCTGGTTGCTTCGAACCATTTCTTCTACCAGATCATGAAGATGTCGACACTCGTTCGTTTCATATCCATCCGGCTCATGGAAGATGCAAAACTTTTTAGATCTTTTCTCCCGATCAGTAGGTTCTCTTCTAACAGGCTTCCGATAAGGGATCTGCCCCTTAGTGTCTAGATATATCCTCTCCAGGGTCTTTGTTAAATTAGTGTAGAAGGAGAATTTCGGCTTCCTCCTTTAGCATTTTTGTAACACCCCTTCAAATGGGAATAATAGTCCCACATCATGGAAAAAAATGAAGTGGGTGCTTATATACCAAAGATTTCACCTCATAACAACGTCGAGAGCTTTTGAGGAACAAAACCCCACACCTTGGCTTGGCCCATGAGGCGAAGGTGACTAAGTTGTGGACAATATTTGCATTAAGTGAGGTGTGGGCTGTTACATTGATATCAAAGCCATACCCAACTGGAATTGTGGTCTATACGTGTTACAGCCATGATTCCTAGGTGGTGTTGTGTTCGTGAGCCAACGAGGACGTTGGGCTCTAAATGGGGGAGATTGTAACACCCCTTCAAAATGGGAATAATAGTCCCACATCGTGGAAAAATACTATGAAGTGGGTGCTTATATACCAAAGCCTTCACCTCATAACAACGTCGAGGCCTTTTGAGGAACAAAACCCCACACCTTGGCTTGGCCCATGAGGCGGAGTTGACTAAGTTGGAGACAATATCTGCGTTAAGTGAGGTGAGGGCTGTTATAGTTTCGGTACAAAGTCATCATCTGCTCTTCTTTTTTCCTTTGTCTTTTCCGTTTCCCACTCCAGACAATCTCCTGTCATTCACAACATTAATTTCAGCATCTTCAGCTTTGACGTCTTCCAGATGCAAATATCTTTCAGCTTCATGGTAGAATTCTACAAGATCCATCAGTGGATCCCTTTCCAATGCAACTTTGAAGTCAGTTTTGCTCATGACTTCAAATACTACCACCATTAAGATTATTGACGGATCCAGCTTATCGACTGCGGCTGCTGCTGCATTAGATCTTATCAAGTAGCTTCTCAAGGTCTCTCCAGGCCTTTGTTTCACGCTTGATAGCGTCATCACAATCTTCGATCGTGAGACGTGAACTCTGAACTGTCTCAAGAACTTACTTACCAAGTCGGTCCACGTGCCAATGGACCCATTCTCTAGCTATCTAAACCACAATGCTGCCAAGTATGATAAGTATAATGGGAAGCACCATCCCATTACCTCCTTGGAAGCACCCAACACCTTCATATGTCGGATGTATCTAATCAACTGAACCGTCGGATCTGACTTTCCGTCGTACATTTCCAACATTGGATGCTTGAAATCTAGAGGATTTCTCGCATTCCGCATATTAGAAATGAATGGATTCTTGTTTACATCCTCCAAACTCAAGTCTAGGGGTCCACTTCTAACTATTCTCCTTACCAATTCAGCAATTCGGTTTTCACCATCCAATGAAGGTCTTCGACCAAAAGCAATGTTCTTCCCCCTGCTTCCGTGGGGGAACTCCTACATATACTCTGGCACGTACTCCCCTGGATGCACATCAGCGTTCTGACATGCACCACTGGATTCATTATGTCCTCCATTCCTACGGGAAAGCTCTAGCACATACTCTTTCGATTGTTACTCATTCACATTATGATTTGAATTTCTAGCTCCAGCATTATCCACTCCCAGAATCCCAGTAGTCACACCAACATTACCCCTAGTATAGTTCTCTCGATACCGAGTTATTCTGTTTGTAGGGGCATTGTTCCAGTTTGCTCCGCTCAAACCCCAGTTGCTCATGCATTAGCTCCTTATTATTGGTTCTAAATTCCAGCAGCTCCAACTATTCCTTGTCGTCTAATTCTTTAGAAAATTCCTTCAAGCATTTCTAATGTCGAGCTATCACTCCATCATGCATCTCTTTCATCATTCTTTCCATCTCTTTTCTTATCACATAGATGGATTGTTGAGAGTTTGAAGACACCTCTTGATTTCCCTCAGGCTCTAGTTGGATTTCTGGAGCCTTAGATCCAAGGTGTTAGGCCTCTTCATCTCCTCCAAATTTCAGATTCAAGCTTTAAGCCTTCAGATCTAGTTCTTGTTTTCAGTGAAAGCACCAAAATGTAAACCCAAAAAATGAATCAATACCCAAATATTAGATGAAAGCGTCAGTTCTTTTATAATAGATGTAAAATAGTAGAAATCCCAGATCAAGCAAGTAAGAATAACAGAAAAGTAAAGAACACACAAGAATTTTTATAGTAGTTCGGCGTAATCTTTAGCCTATGTCTACTTTAATCTCTTTTATTAGTTGTTCTCTCTCCGGATTACAACTATATATCTTAGATCTGGCTACAATCTAGTTGATCTCAGATTTACAATTGAGTTTCTAGAATGTTTAAGAGGTAGAGGAAAAAAATAAAGAAGAGGCAGAGCTTTCGCGTAGTGATAGCAAAAACAAGGTCTTGTTTTAGTTAAACCAAGGGTTGTGTTTATAAGAAAACGGAGATATTGGGTCGAAAGCCTGCTTGCAATGGAGTCCAGGAGATAGTCTAATGTCGCACGGGAAAATTGGAAGCATCGTGAGCTAAGAGCTCAACTTGGTACCGACCTATAGGTAGTCAACTTGGTACCGAGCTATGAAGTTTGGTGCAAATCCAACTTTGACTTTTGCTTTGCTCTTCTATATCTTAGTTGTTGTGTTTAGAGCTCTTATCCGTTGTCCTCTAGTTGATTCTAGCGATCTTCTTGATAGCACTTGAGTTATCATGGTTTCTTTGTTGTTATCTCACCAATCTTCGAATGAATCGTACAAACTCTAGAAAAAACACTTGATATCGAGTTATTGGGGGTAGAGTATGAGTTGTGTGAAGTTTTGGAGGAGAATAGGGTGAATTGGATAGGTCGGTGCCGACTTAAGGGGCCTTAACTTGGTACTGAGTTAAGGACTTTGGTCTATTCTTTGTGAAACTTCTTTAAGTTGCTTCCCTACTTCATTTCAGTGTGCTTCCAAGTTTTCAAGTCGTTTCATCTTTTTTTTATTTTCTAAGTCTAGTTGAAATCTGCTTTGGCTCAAAAGTGGGTTGACATTAAGGTACATCCACTCTCATACATTTGATTTCATTTCTAAACAGTCGAACCATTCAAAGGAATCCTTACTACAATATCATAATGTCCTCTTTACAAAAGTGCATTTGATAATCCTAAACATTTAAGGATATTAAATATATTGCACTGTACGTAAATTGATCAAACAACATTTCAGTGATCAAATTCTGAGATCTATCTTATAGCTTTTGGTCTAGTGTTACATTTAACATAACATGATCGTTATTGCAATCAATCAAATCGAATACATAATCTCTCACCTTGGTTTACTTGCTCATTTCAAATGAACTAATTTCATCGAGGTTATGTACATTACGAATTTGTGACCATTCACCATATAACATTTATATGTGATCGTATATTGATCAAAATATCCATGTTCTTGTATTGCTTTTAGAGTTCGACACTTATTGAAGACAATACACAGTCTTGGGTAAGTAAACACGTAAGTAACCAAGTTACGAATGGACTTAATAGTTGTATAATTAGGCGCTTGCATGGGTTAACATGTAAAAATTTATTGGTAAGCATATTTTGTATTTCTATTTGTAAATATTAATTTAGTTCATGTTTATGTTTTAATTGATAAACATTTTATCAATTATATATTATATTAATTGTACAAATTTATCAATGTAGATTATTATACCTTATATAGTAGATATTCTTACAATATTAGAAAGATTAAATGTTATCATTTCATTTTTATAATCCGACCCCCACTAAACTTTTATGTTTCTCCAAACCCTAAGACGAAACATAGAAGTCTTTTGACTTCACTAGTGAGTGTTAGGACTCATCTGTCTTGGGATTCTGACCTTGAGTTTGCTCAACAAGTCATAGCCCCACAAAGGATGTATAACTTCTTATCAGTTATATCATATACAACTCCTAACCCATGGTTCCTTATCCTAATCTCATTTTACCATGTGTTTGCTCAACAAATCGAAAGGAATTATTCACTCGTACCTACCATTTCGCGACGGCCTAAGTATAGTGTACATATCTTGAGTTTGCTCAATAAATAAATATAGTTATCTTACTCGTCTAGTCAATATATTAATAATACTATACATAACATCTCTAGCTTTATTTTGCTTAGCAACCAAAGAGTATGCAAGTAATCTATTAATATATAAATGGTAGAGCCCAACACTTATATTAAAAATAGGGTTTCTCTAATGTTCCACCTTTAGTTTATACATTTTTATTATATAAGTTTTGTAATTATATATCTTTTATACTTTATTTAACTTATATAATATTTTGTTTATAACATTATATTAATTGAATCTTATTTAATTAATTAACACTTAATTAATTACTACACTACTCAATTGTAACATATTATATTGAATATATACACACACATATACATACATACATATATTTATATTATAACCTTTATAGTAACACACGTATATCTTATATATATTATTTTAATTTATTAATTAATTGTTAATCAATTTATTTAATTAATCAATTTTAATTAAATTTTATTAATTTCGACAATTCTTTTATACACACATGTATACTCGTATTGTCTTAAAAATTCAAGACAACATTAACATATATCATTGTATATATTTAATTAATTAATTAAATTAAATTAATTCATTTGCAATAAATAATATTTTCAAAATTAATTTTTTAACAGTTTCAACAATTTTGAAAAATTACATTGTAACTTTCATAATATTTTTTCTATTTTAAATTTAAAACTTTTATATTTATTTTCAAGACAATTTGGAAAACAGTATTATAACATTTGTAATATTTTTCTTATTTTAAATCTTTTAAATTTAAACTTTTATTTTAATTTCAAAACAATTCTGAAATTAGCCCAAGGCCCAAATCAATTTGGACCTTTATATTGGGGGTAACTTTAGGCTTACCTCATCCTTTTGGACCTGGCCAATAGCTAGCCAGGTAGGGCAGAGTACTTGATTACCCAAACTCAACCTTAGACATTGCTTTTCTAGATACCCTACTATATGAGTAAGCTTTAATCAATTAGCCTTAATACTGCTAATTTAGACCGCATATGCTATTTGGCTTTGATACCATTGTTGGAACGGGGCTAGGCTACAACAGAGTAATTGGGTAAATTTCAGTTTTTAACCTATTTGGATCTTTAATGGGCCTATGTATTCTAATTTATTTAGAACTTTTTTAAATTTTATGTTAAATAAAATCAATATTTTATTTGAATTCAGAAACAAAATTTTATTTTATACATAATTTGTATTATAATATATATATATATATATGTATGTATGTATGTATGTATGTATGTATGTATGTGTGCGTATGTGGAGTATAGATGTTGAGATTTTTGAAAGTTTTTTGTATAATATATGTTATGTAATATTTTTATGCAAAATTTTATTATTTATAACGAGTGTTTTGGCACGTGCGATGCATGTGCATATAAAAGGATGAGCATAAATAATACACATGAATAGGAAAAACTATTAGAATGCACTTAAAATATAAATTTAGAATTATAACAAATATATAAGCGTAGTAACTAAAATTATTTATGGGACCCATCTAACTAAATTACCAAAAGCACCCCGTAAACATAATGGTATGCGTAAAGAAAAATGTGTACAAAGTTGGAAATGAATGTTAAATTGGAGGATAATTTTTAAATTTAGGCCAATTTTAAAAACTAATTACAAATTTTGACCAGTTTAATAACTTATTACAAAAATAAACCACTTTGGTCACATCAGTGGTAAAACATACTAGAGGCATTTCAAATGCCGCGAATAAAATTTATTTTTATTTTAAAAAATTTGCGGCATTTGAGATGCCGCCAGCGTGCGACATTTGAAATGCCGTCCAGATTTAATTTTAAAAAAAATAGGATGCGGCATTTGAAATACCGCGAACTATTTAAAGAATTTTTTTTTCGTACTGCCGGCATTTGAGATGTCTCCAGTACGTTTTGACGCTGATGTGACACAAAGTAGTATATTTTTGTAATAAGTTATAAAACTAGTTTAAATTTGTAATTAGTTTTTAAAATTGATCTAAATTCAAAAATTATCCTAAATTGGACGATGTTGTCTTACCTTTAGGCTGTTGCTCCAATGTTAAAGCATTTAAACAAAGATGTATATATCATCTGTATTAGGTATCTTAGTCCAATAGACAACCTTGGGTCCACACATATTGGAGTATTTTACAGTAAAGCAAAAGATAGCTTGGAGAGCTTTTACATTACAATGTTTTACTATGTATTTATACATTATTACAGAAATAGAATTTTATATATTACAGACATAAATATTAAAAGAGTAAAAAAACGAAGGAATTTATTTCCAATTGCCAAACTATCACATGTGAGAGAGAAGCAGCCAGCATTTAGAACCAAAAATATATAGAGTTGGTTTCCTTATACCAATTGTTTTAATCATTACAGTACACACTACAATCTTAAAGCCTGTATCGCATTTATTGCTTTGCTTTTTTCCTTTTTATTCTTTTCATTTAGCATATCTTACTTATTAAAACAAAACAAAATGAAAATATATTACGTAAAATCCCTACTGGGTATATAATGAGAAATGCAATCAGTCATATTTCATCTAAATTAAAACAATTAATAATATATAATGAGAAATGCAATCAATCACCCTTCATACCACTTGCAAATTAAAAATAGTATCCTATAATGTTTAGCATTTTTTTTATTTCTTTAGAAAAGAAAATGCAATGTTCAATCGTATACTTTCGTCTATGATCACAAATATTTAATGGGTAAAATAAGACGTTAACATGTACATTAATAGCAGTTAAAAAATTCACATTCTTTGAAATTTCGAAATACTCACTACATGACCTGACGATTCAGTTTTAAGAAGGTTGTTTTACGTAAAATGGGAAATGACAAAATTATAGTTCAAAAGTAGAATTTCTTAAGAAAAATTCCTATAAATTCAAACTCTTCATTTCCGACCCCATAAAGAAAAGAAGAGAAGAGGCAAAGGTTAAAGGCCACTCACCTAATATTCATAGCTATACTTACTACAACAAACATATCACCACTATGTTGTGAAACAAACAAAATATATGGATCTCTTTAATAAAGACCCGATTATAATGAAGGTCGGAAAATGGTGCAGTCTTTTTGGTGTGGACTGGAAGGAGACACCTTAGTCTCATATATGTAGGTATGTGTATATATCCAAGGAGGATATTATTATTATTATATATTAAGCCTAAGCAACTTTCTTCACATAGAAAAAGTTTCTTTCTTTTTTTACTATTGATAATGAACTGAAGTTTTTTGAGAAAAATCGAAGGTTTATTTACTTGTTGTATGTAACAGTTAATGGCTTTGTGGCTTTAAAGTGCATGTTCTATTCATAATTATTGTAAAGTAAATCACCGTGTAAACCCATAGTTTCATATACATGTTTCGTTTATCATTAAAGAGGCTTGCATTTACCGAAATGATGGTTAGATTTCCATTACTAATGATGACTATATATTTAGAGCCAATCTAACATACCAAAGCACACAGCAATAGGTAGAAAATAAATTAATTATACCAACAAAAAAGAAAATAATGTCAACCTTACAGTAAATGTGTAAAAGCTCAAATTTTGATTTAACTCCGTGAGACTCTTACCTAGAATTGACAGCAAAACTCTATAAGTCATCAATGTACCATGGAGTGAAATGATTTATTCAATCCAACCCATTGTTTCATTAATCATCTCAACAATTATATTATTTGATGTTAACTCTTCATTGCTGCTCTCGAGAGTTGAGATCTTCAAACTATGGTACGTGGTCATGAATACTGTTCAAAAATTATAACATTTTCTCATCATTGAAGTGGACTGTTTCTTTGAATATTGTACCCTTTTTCTGTCATTGAATTGGACTGCTTGAATATAACCAATGTTACCCAAAAAGGTAGACCAGCACCTTGCCTTTTGCAACAACAAATGTTAATCTTGTTGTCATTGCCTTATAAATACAGTAAACAGAACTTAATTTACTAATTTCGGTACTATAGATGCAATGATTCAAATAAGCATTTGCTAATACACTTTGCTAGTCAAGCTACCTTAAAAGTAGTCAATCTTTCCCAAATCGTTGATTCAAAATGCCATATTTTATAATAGAGGGATTAGAAAGATAGACAGTTGAAATTTAAAATAAATAAATTATATATTTGGTATCATTTTTATCGCACTAAGCTTGTTTAAAACCAAAACTAAAATTATGGCTGGGCATTTATCAATAAAGCTAAAATTATGCTAAATGTATTTATTAGGAAAGCCAAATATGACCAAATATTTCATCAGCAATGCTAAAATTATAGTCAAGAGTTTCATGCACTCAAAGTATACCATGCAATTTATTTAACATAATTTCCTCTATGCTCAAAAAGTAAGGGTGGATCCAAAAACGGAACTTTATTTCTTAGTTATATGTCACTACCCTCATATAGTAAATAAATGCATACTTTTGTGGTTAAAAGACAAATTTATATACACTCCTATAATTAAGCTTTGAAGTTTTAATTAGTTTAATCAGTAGAATATAGTTTACTGAAAATGTTAATAAATGGAAATTATGAATAATAGCAAAATTTTATTCGTAACAACAAAACTGAAATCTCTATCCCTAATAATAACAACAACCACGTATTAGTGGGAACTTTTTTATTAAAGATTACAATTAAGGAAAAATTATGAATCCCTAAAAATAATAAGACTATTTATTGACCTTCATATTTCTCCTACGGTACAAATAGATATTATTTATTGACCTTTCAATCTAGGCATTAATATCGTTATATGGCATGCACAACATGATTTATTAATTATAGCACTTACCTGAAATGAATGTGATGCTTAGTACTTTGAAGATTACACTTATTTTCTCTTGAGTTGTGTTCCTTGTAACATTCATGATACACAATAGACAATTTAATAGTTAAACTAAAAGAGAAACTACTTAGCGATATTAAAATATACATTTTAAAGGCATGGTTATTCTGATCATAGTGAATACGACATTGCTATTGTATTCAAAGTTTAAACGCCTATAATTAATAAAGTGGGGTGTTTAACGGATTTTTAAAATTCCAAAATATGTAGAGGAATAGAAACTTTATATGTGTTAAAGCATTTTAGAAGTTTTCAGACGAAAATATAAATTAACATGTAGCTGTTGATTTGAATACAGTGCCTTGTCCACTGAAATATCTTGCAGGTTTGTGATTTTTTCCTCTATAGAAACATTTAAAGAACCTCATTTTCTTTCTTTATTATCATGCAGAACCACACATAGTTGAGCACTAAGGAGTCCCAAAGTAAGCCAAACATTAATAAGAAAATGCTCTTGAAATTAATAATCAAAAACTAAAAGTATAAAATTCACTGTCTTCTTGTATATAGAATGACACTCAGAACAGTTAAAAACAACTGTTGACTTCAATGAGAAACAAAATTATCAAAAGGAAATTCTAATAAGAAAACTTACTTATAATTATCAGAAGTTGCAATATGGATTTTGGGGATCTCTTGCTATGAGAAAAGTTGAATTGAAATTTTCACATTTTGTCGCAATATGGCATGAATTTCCTAACTTTTCATGATGAAGTAAGTATATACATGAATCATATAATATGGATGTAAACATAAGAAATAAGATAGTGTGAAGTTGTAAAATTATTAGTTGCCAATCATAAAGGATATTCAAAAAAGTTAGTGAAGTTAATCTTATACTAATAATTTCATATGAAACCCCTAACCAATAAATCCAATTTTCTAAACTAATCCCCCTGAATGCATATGGCTACAAATGAAACAAATCTCTTCCTCATTTCACAACATTCTTCTCATTTGAAACAACTTTACATGCTATAAATTATCACAAAATAGTAATAACTAAATGGAGCAAAAATCATTCCATTATTTAGTTAGAGAAAAGAGATAAATAAAAATAATAATGCAACTTTTGTATGCAAAATTCTACCTCATCTTGGCTAGGAAAAGTGATGGTCTTCATCTTAAAAGTGATAGTATGAAAATCAGCTTTAGTATACTTATTGACAGATGTCACAAATCTCACCATTCTAGCACTAACAGCATATAAAAACAAAGAACCAACATGAAAAGGTTTAGTACTATTTCTAAGTATGGATAAGTCAATATCAAGGACAATATTCATTTTTTGTGCTACTGCTCCATACTTAGTGGTGAGCCCATCCACGATGGCAGCGGCGTTGTGTTCAGTTTCAATATCTATATGCATCATAATAACCTTGCAAAGTATAGGAAACTAAGAAAATATGTAAATCAAACGTAAATAAACAATACAAATTTTTTATCCTTCAATTCTTCACTTATCCGCAGAAGCCCGCTATCTCCTTTTGAATTTGTAGTCACTTCTTGATCAATTGACAATAGGAGATCGATTCAAAACATAACCATAGTGACATGGAATTTTCTGTAAAAGTAATAAAACAAATTATAATTTTAATTAGAAGTAAAGTAGAACTTTATCAAAGTCAACTGATAAAATTGGAAAAGTACAATCACCATTTTTGAGCCGAATGAGAAGAGGAGAGGTTGGGGAAAGTGGCTTGAAAATGAGAATGACAATAGATCGTAGCAAAGGACCATGGCAAATGATAAATGACAAAAGTACCTATGGTTGAAGTATGGTGGAAATCGATTCAATAACGGTTGAGCGTTGTCACCGGTAAGTGCTAATCGTCAGTAATTGCGAAACGGAGGCAGGTGCTAATCGGCATTGCTTCTGCATAGGGTTTTGGAAATCGATTGTTTTTTAGTGTTCGAATGAGAAGGAATGGGAAATGGAAAATGGAAATTAGGGTTTTTTTAAAATTTTAGGAACAGCGTGGAATAATGCGGGAATGAGATTCGGAAATGAAATATGCTGGAGCATGAAGGAAGAGGAAGGGTATATTTGGTATTTCAAAAAGACACGGTTGAAGTCTATTCAATGAATTCTCATTATTAGTCGTAAAGATATGTGTGTATGTGTATACATACAAGTATTTCAAATTAGATAAACAATTTTAAGTTACATAAGTAATTAAATATATTTATTCAAATTTCTTTATTTATTTATTGCCGAATATATATTATACATGAATTATTCTTTTATTTTTTTATTTTTAAAACATATTTTTTTGAGTTCATGGAAAACCTTAAGATCATGGTATTCATTGATACTCACTTAAGTAAACCACGCCGTGTGCCTACCCCACTTTTATTTAGTCGTCGCACACGGATGCTTAACGTTGAAACTCCCACTGATGGTTTGACATTGGGATTCGAACCTGCCCAGACGCAGTCCTTTGGTTCCCATCTCCTAGCTCCCAAACCAACCGAGCTACGAACGGCAGGTATTTTTAAAACATATGACATATAACATTAATCTTTTGAATATGGATTTTGATTAATTAATTCATATAATAATATTATTTAAATATAAAAAAAATTCTTTTTATAATTTGCAGTCCGTAAGCATCCAGTAGGCAAGTATAAAAAATATTTTTTATTATATAAAGATATAATAATATGGTAAATTCTATTCATACACAATTAATTGCCTTACCTGCACTATAATTTTTTTTATAAAATATTAAACAAAAATGACCTATTTAAGAAAATAAAAATAAAAATCAATATTAAAAAAAATCACAAATTCATAGTACAATCAATATAATTTCTTTATAAAGTAACTAAACTTTCTATACATCATTAGTAGAATTAAATTTAAATTCCATTTATGTATCAAATTCTACTTATACACTTTCAAGCTGTATTCATGCATAGTCAATTATTTTATTTTTCACTTCAAATTAAATATAAAAATTAAGTTTTAAAATTATTAGCAAATCAATATAATTTGTAGAGTACTGAATTCTTCTCTATCTTTTACTTAAATTAAATCAAGTTTAAATTTAACATCAAAATCAAAATAGTTTAATATTCAAAAATTAAATTAATTTTGTTGTATATAATTGATTACATAATTTGAATTCAATTTAAGGTATTTGAATTTGAAATTTACAAAAGTGAATTTGAGAAACTTATTTTGATTAATGCATGAGAATGAAAAGTTACTGAAATGACATAAGAGTTTTATTTTATTTTATTTCAAATTCAGGGTAGTTTTGTAATTTGTGTGGTGTATGTTAAGTAAAAAAAATGGTGTATTTGATTTTTTTTTTAAAATTGTGTATGTATAGCAATTTACGGTGTATAAATATAATTTGCCTAATAATATACACAACCAACCAATTTATGATAGCATTTCGATATACAGATTTGTAATATAATCTAACATCCTATTATATAAATAATATATGATACAACAAAATAAAATAGAGAATTATCTTTCACCAAAGCCCTTGCGTATACTTTGAAATGTTGAATCAATCCTCTTGAATCCGTTCACAAATCAAAAGTTGCTAGCTCCCGAACTGCTTTACCACCGATGATCGAATCTAAGAGTTTTGATGTAATTTTGTATTTGGATTTTAGGAGTTTTAGAGGATGGTTGTTGGCCAAAAATTTCAAAGAGAGAGAGAGGAGAGCAAAAGTGTAAAATGAAATGGTGACATATAAATAAGAAGTCAAGGCAGAGAAAAGTGGATCACATCCTAATATCTCTCTTACCAATTCCACTCTTTTAACCATTCAAAATCCTCTCCAATTGCCATCATATGGCCGCCCAAATCATGCAACCTTCAACCGAAAATATCGTGCCCATATGAGCCTTAAGTCTGGTCCAAATCCAAACAATATTCTATGCAATTTTAAATCTTATTTAACCGCATATCGATATCATATATCGATCAATATATTTATAACTATTATAAATACATTGTTTAATATAGTTCAAGATACATCAAATAAAATTTAATAATTAACATTTTATAAATATATATTAATTTTATTAATTTATAATAATTAAATTAGGCGGTAAAGGGACCATTCAACGTTTCGGTTATGTGACTCTTAGACGTAAATTTGGTCAGCGATTAATATTGAACAATTCAAATATTAACGTTCACACATCATTTAGCAGGTGGTGATAGTATGACCAAATTTATCATTTACTTATTTTTGGTAAAATCCAATTTTACTTTATTAAGTGTCACCCGGTAGCGACAATCATATACACCAATTCCCTTTATCAAAACTATATCACTTTGGACTTATGGAATTTGGTAATGGTCAAAATTCTAATATCGTCTATGTTCAACTCTATAGTCCAAACAAAAACTCCTTAGTTCAATAATAACAATTATTATTAACCGAAGTGCTATGGCTAGAGATTTCGACTTCAAGTTGACTTCAATTGCTTGTGATACTAACCTTATATAATCGAGGAGAAGATTCCTCTCTTGAATAGTGTTTCACTTCCAATTCTTCCACTCGACCTAACTATAGTCATTCGATGGATGTCATGCCATGATTTAACTATAATCAAAGTGGAGCTTCCACATTGAAGATCAACAGTATTCTCAAGTTGAGAGAACTGTATAATTTTGTCGCACCGATATTTTATGTTTGACCTTAGTTACATTAACCAATAGAAAACTTCGAGCGAGTCATTCCATAGTTATCCAACGACTATCAGTATGTAACCCCATGGTGCCTCGATGGTCATGAGTAATACACTGCCCAACATTTGGAGAGCGTTACGTACTCTAGTCTGAACGGATGTATCGATATCCAGTCTCGATACATCTTCACTAGGAATATTTAAAACGGTAGTTTATTTTATTGTGTAAACCACTTGTGGTTACAACGCATTGTAATCGCTATTATAAAACATATCATTTATGGATTTTCTATTAAATATACTTTTATTTGAATTAATTAAGTAATATATAACACATTGTATCAAGCATATAATAAAAAGAAAACACTTTTTATTTCAAACTAGATTGAATATCGACTTAGATACATGTAACAAATTACATAATTGCCTCTAGGGCATACCTCTGACTCTATCAGAATTGAATTTCAAGTTCTAGAGTTTCTGGGTTTCGTAATGCTTTACCACCGACGATCGAATCGAAGAGTTTAGATGTAATTTTGTACTTGGATTTTCGAGGTTTATAGAGGATGATTACTGGTTGAAAATCTCATAGAGAGAGAGGAGATAAAAAAAGTAAAATGAAATGGTGTAAAAGGTGGCATAAAAATAGGAAGTCAAATGGAGAGAAAAGTGGATCACATCCTCATATCTCTCTCTTACTAATTCTACTCTTTTGACCATTCAAACTCCTCTCTTTTTTCGATCATATAGCCGCCCAAACCATCCCTCCTTTCAGCTAAAATAAGCATGCCTATATGGGCCTCAAATCTGGTCTAAGTCCGAATAATATTCAATGCAATTTTAAATCTTATTTAAATGTGTACCGATATCGTATATCGATCAGTATATTTATAAATATTATAAACACACTGTTTAATATTGTTCAATATACATCAAATAAAATATTATAATTATTGTTTCATAAATATTAATTAATTTATAACAATTACAAATTAATTAAATCAGGTGGTCAAAGGAGTATTCATCATTTCGGTTGTATGACTCTTAGGTGTAAATTTGGTCAACGATTAATATCGAACAATTTGAGTATTAATGTTCGCACGTCACTTAGTAGGTGGTGTGACAATATGGCCAAATATTATCGCTTACTTGGTTTTGGTGAAATCCAATTTTACTTTACTGAGCGTTACCTGGTAGTAATAATTATTTACACTAATTCTCTTCATTAAAACTATATCACTTTGGACGTATGGAATTTGGAAATGGTCAAAATTCCAATATTGTCTATATTCAACTCTATAGTCTAAACACAAAGTCCCTGGTTCAACAACAATAATAATAATTAACTAAACTACTCTGACCGAAGATTTTGACTTTGAGTTGACTTTAGTTGACCGCGATACTAACCCCATATAGACGAATACCCTCTTGAATAGTGCTTGACTTCCAATACTTCCACTCGATCCAACTATAATCACTCGATGGACATCGTGCCATGATTTGACTATAATCAAAGCAGAGCTTTTATATTTAAAACCAACATTATTCTCAAGTCAATAGAACTGTGTAAATTAGTCACATCAATATTTTCTATTTGACCTTAGTTATATTAACCAACAAAATACTATCGAGTGAGTCATTCCATAGTTATCCAATAACTATCAGTACGTAACCCCTTGGTGTCCCTAACGATCATAAGTAATACACTGCCCAACATTTGGAGAGCGTCATGTACTCTAGTCATAATGGATGCATTGATACCCGGTCTCGATGCATCTCGACTATGAATATTTAAAATGATGTGTTTATTATAAATTATGATACAATACTCGCAATTTCAACTATTTGTAATTACTATCATAAACACACCATTTATAGATTTTCTGTTAAATATATTTTTATTAAACATTTAATTATTTATAATATATTATAACAAATATATAATAGAAAGAAAACACCATTATTACGAACGAGAATTGATTACAGAGTTAATTAATTTACAATAAATTACAGAATTTATCCTAGGGCATACCCTTAACTCTATCAATCTCCCACTTGCACTTGTGGCCAATTATGGAATCTCAATCCCATCCCTTTAATCAGCTTCTCAAAAACCGATCGATCTAAAACCTTAGTGAATGGATATACTATATTGTCATTGGCATCTACCCTTTGTATCACGACCTCTTTCTTCTTAATGATTTCTCTTATGAGGTAGAACTTCTAAAGAATATGTCATGACTTCTTACGTACCCTGGGCTCCTTTGCGATCTGAATCGCTGAATTGTTATCACATAACAATGTAATAGGATTCTCGGTATTGGAAATCACTCTGAGCTCACTCAAAAACTTACACATACATACCAACTCTTTAGCTGCTTCATTAAGAGCGATGTAATCAACCTCCATCGTCGAATCATCTATTGTCTCTTGTTTGGAACTTTTCCAACTGATGGCTCCACCGTTAAGAATAACGACATAACCAGACACCAACTTACTGTCATTAATGTCACTCTGAAAGCTCGAATCCATATACCCCTTCATAAAGAGGTCTCATTCCCATAAGTGATGAATAAGTCCAGAGTATTTCTTAAATACTTCAGTATACATTTTACAGCCGTCTAATTCTTTTATCCAGGATAAGACTGGTACCGACTCACGCATCCTAATGCATAAACTGCATCCAGTATAGTATATAGCATAACGTAAATTATGGATCCTATGGCTAAAGCATAGGAGATCCTCTTCATATGATCTTTCTCCTTATCAGTATGAGGAGCGTCCTTCTTAGAAAGGACGATTTCAAACTGCGTTGGAATGTTCCCACATTTGGAATTTTCCATACATAACCTTTTTAGTATGGTATTTATGTATAGGGATTGGGAATATCCCAACAACCTCTAAGATCTATCTCTATAGATCTTTACCTACTATATAGGTTGCTTCTCTCAAATTCCTTCATGGAGAAGTTCCTGGAAAGCCAAGCTTTCACTGATTGCAATAATGAAATGTCATTGCTAATTAACAGAAGGTCGTCGACATATAACACTAAGAATACAATAGCATTTCCTATTCCTTTTTGTATACACACGCTTCCTCTGTGTTCTAATAAAAGTCAAACTGTTTGATTACCTTATCAGAATACATGTTCCAACTTCTTGAACCTTGTTTAAGTCCATAAATGGACTTTAACAACTTGCAAGCCTTGCCCTCACTCCCACTGACCATAGAACCCTCGGGCTGCGACATATAAACAATTTCTTTTAAATTACCTTTTAGAAATGCCGTCTTTACATCCATTTGCCATATTTTGTAGTTATAGAATGAAACAATAGCTAGCATAATCCAAATAGACTTAAGCATGGCTACGGACGAAAATGTCTCATGATAATCAACACCTTGAGTTTGATGAAATCCTTTCGCATCTAAACTAGCCTTATAAGTGTCTACTTCCCCATCTACATTTAGATTTTCTTTTTAAATCCATTTGCAGCCGATGGGTTTTGTCCTTTTAGGTATGTCCGACAAAGTCCATACTTTGTTTTTGTACATGAAATCCATCTCGGATTTCATTGCTCCAAGCTAAAGTGTAGTAGGGTCTTTACTCTATGATGCTTATTGGAAAGACAGAGGAATGTTGTCATCTAAGACATGGTCCTCCTTCTCACCATCCACGATGAAACCATAGTATCTCTTTGATGCGTGAGATTCCCTACTAGACCTTCTAATAGATTTCGTATTTTCGTATATGGGCAAACTTTATTATCCCACTAGTTCAGCCTCAGTGTTATCTTCTTGGATCTCATCCAAGTCTATAACTTTGTTATTAATTTCATTTGATAGAAATTCCTTTTCCAAAAAGATGGTGTACCAAGGAACAAAACCTTTTGTTCCTCGATATTGTAGAATATATATCCCATTGAGTTTTTAGGATATCCTATAAATTTATAGAATACCGATCTAGCCTTTAATTTATTCGGACAAACGTTCCTAACATAGGCCGGAAAACCCCACACCTTCATATGCTTGAGTTAGGGTTTCTTACCGATAGAGTTAGGGGTATGCCCTAGGGGCAATTATGTAATTTGTTACATATATCTAACTTGTTGACCAATCTTGTTCGAAATAAAGGTGTTTTACTTCTATTATATACTTGATATAATATGTTATATTAATTAATTAATTTAATTAAATGTATATTTAATAGAAAACCCATAAATGATATGTTTTGTGATATTAGTTACAAAGTGTTGTAACCGTGAGTAATTTATCACAATGAAAACAAACATACCATTTTATATGTTCATAGTCAAGGTGCATCGTGATTAGATATCGATGTATCCGGTGAGGCTAGAGTATGTAATTCTCCGCATATGTTGGATAGTGTATTACTCATGGTTGTTGGGGGCACCAAGGGATTATGTACTGATAGTTATTGGATAACCATGGAACGAATCACTCGATAGTTTTATATTGGTTAATATAACTAAGATCAAACAGAAAATATCAATGTGACTGATTTACATAGTTCTCTCGACTTAATAATACTATGGATCTTCAATATGAAAGCTCCGCTTTGATTATAGTTAAATCATGGTATGGCGTTCCATCGAGTGACTATAGTTAGGTCGAGTGGAAGTATTGGAAGTGAAACACTATTCAAGAGAGGATTCGTCTCCTTAGTTATATGGTGTTAGTATCACGGTCAACTCAAAGTCAAAGTCTCTGGCCAAAGCATTTCGATTAATAATAATTGTTATTATTGAACTAAGGACTTTGTGTTTGGACTATATAGTTGAATATGGATGATACTGGAATTTTGACCGTTATCAAGTTCCATAATTCCAAAGTGATATAGTTTAGACGAAGAGAATTGATGTAAATAAATGTCACAACCGGGTAATGGTTAATAAAGTGAAATTGGATTTTATCGAAACAAAGTAAGCGATAAATTTAGCCAAAATTTCACACTACCTGCTAAGTGACGTGTGAACGTTAACATTCAAATAGTTTGATGTTAATTGCTGATCGAATTTACACCCTTGGGTAATTACACAACCGAAATGATGAATTCTCTTTAGACCAAACAATTTAATTAGTTTATAATTGTTATAAATTAATTAATATTTATGAAATATTAATTATAAAATTTGAATATGATTTGAGAAATAAATGTTGTCATATATATTTATAATAGTTATAAATATATCGATCCATATGAGATATTGATGATAAGATATTGATGATGAATTAAATTAGATTTAATTAAATATATTTAATTGGGATTAAATGGGCTATTGGCCCATGTTGTTTGAGGCGGGGTTCAGTAGCAATAACAAAGCATAAGGGCAGCAAAAGGTATTGCAAGTTGGTTTTGAAATGCATGGTTGAGATTAAGTGAGAAAAAATATGAGACACTATTCTATTTTCTCTCTCATTCAACCAATATAAAATCATCTCTAAACCTAACTTCATCTAACTTTTTGGCTGCCTCCTTCATCATTATTGTGGCCAAAATACTTCCTCAAAAACCCTAGAAAAATCTCAAATCAAATTAATAACTATTTGATAGCGAAAGGTCTGCGATTCAAGACTAGTAATCTGGGATTCATCTTTTCAATGTGGACTTGAGGGCATCATTTATGGGTAACTATTTATTTACATAATAAGGTATATGATTATGGTATAATAAATCATTGCTTAAGTACATCCATGTATACATGTTATTATTACTTAGTTAGTTAGGTGAGATTTCTATAAGCAATGTTGTTGTCACAATAATGATTGACCATGTTCATAAGTTTAATGTACTTATACATACATATCTAATTAATAATTTAATGTTCTGTACCAAATAAATGTATTTTATTTTAATATTACATTATTTAACACACACACACACACGTAAATCAATTTATTTACACAATTTATATTAAAGCATATATATATATTATAAATTTGATCTAATAATTTTCTAATATATTTTTATATTAATTATGAATTTTAACAGTCGAAATTAATTTTGCTACTATTATTAGATATTTTTTATCATTTTTAATCACTATAAGATTTAGTAAATTCGTATAAAATAAATATTATTTCAATAATTCAATTTTAAATTTTTAAAAATTATTTTGCCATCTCGAAAGATCTCAGAAATGTTTTTAGATTATTTAAATAAGTTTTTATATATTTAAAAATTAACCTAAAAATCGGCCTAACTAGAATTTAATTAATTAAAAATATAATTTTTACTTGGGAAATCTTGAAATATTTCGCAACACTTAAAGTATTAATCTTGATTTTCAAAAAATTTAAAATTTGATATTTTATTATATAATTATCTTATATTATTTATTTATGATAGTTTGACTAATTAATTCATTATAAATATATATTAATATATTAAAATTATAACAAATTAGGGTTTGTAATGATTTCGAACTACAATATTAAAATAAAATAAAAATTAATTTTTATATATTTATATATATTTATATTTATTATAATACAAAGTTACATTTAATTATTACATATATATATCACAATTATTTACTTTAATTCATATGTATATATATAAATAAATAAAACAATTTATTTTCTTAAATTTATAATTTTATGTGTACATATATATATATATATTTTTAATTATTATTTATAACATAATATATATATATAATAGTTTTTCATAATATATATATATATATATATTCATATATAATTACTTGGATATTTATAACCATAAGTATATGCACATATTTGGACAACATACAATATATATAGAATGTGCTAATGTGTCCATTATGATGTAAATTCCAATATATATATATATATACAGACATGTTATACCTTACACGGAATATCATGTTACACATGCACACACATTTATATATGTATATGATACATTGACTTATATAACAAGTGAAAATAAATCAAATAAATTTCAAACAACAATTTATAAATTTAAACAAAATACATGATTTTATTTAAACTAAATTTAAAAATGTTAAAAATATATTAGACTTCATAGGCCCAATAAAAATCCAGTAGAGTAATTTTTTTTGAAATTCACCCATAACTTCCGCTGCGGGCTGGCTTAATTCCAATAATGGAATCGAAGCCCAACAACCTATGCGGTCTATATTAGCCATATTAGGGTTAACTAATAAGCTCACAGCCCTAAAGGTTATTCCTAATAAAAAAGGCCCAATTTGAATTGGGCTAATTTCCAAATTGTTTTGAAATTAAAAATAAAAGTTTTAAATTTAAAAGGTTAAATTTAAAATAAGAAAAAATATTATAAATGTTATAATATAAATTTTCAAAATTGTTTGAAAATTAAAATATAAGATTTTAAATTTAAAATAAGATATAAATATATAATAATAGTTATAATATAATAAAATTTTCAAAATGTTTGAAAAAATATATATTAATTTCAATTTTTTTAAATTTATTAATTGGATTAATAAAGTAAATTAATTAAATAAGTTAATTAAGAAAAATATATATGCATGTATTATATATTATGATATATGTTATAATATTTTAAAATGTTTAAAATAACATAAGTATACATGTATGTATATGAACTGAATTTTGAAATTAATATAATTTAGTTAAAATTGTTTAATTAAATATTAATTAATTAAATATTAATTAATTAAATTAATTAATTAAAGGTTAATTAATTAAATGAATATACACATGTATAAGATATATGTGTAATACTATAAAGGTTATAGTATGTAATAAATATTTAATATAAATGTTATATAATATAGTATGTATATAAATATTTAATATAAATGTTATATAATCAAAATGGTAATTAATTAAAAAATTAATTAAATAAGATTTAATTAATATAATATTATATATAAGACTATTATATAAGAGTATGAACTATAAAAGTTATATAATAATAAAACTTATATAATATGAATATATAAACAAAATGTGGAACATTAAAGAAACCCTAAACAAACTAAAGGGATAAATAAATACGTATTGTATGTATATCGTGATTTTAGACGTGTCCGACACTTGAATCACTAGGGTAATTCATAAGAAATACATTATTCCATAAGTTGATATGACTCGATATAATATATTGAAGATTATGAATCTTTAATATAAAGTTGTCATCTATCATTTATATATCAATAGATTACTTGCGTACTCTTTAGTTGGTGAGCTTTCCTCAAGCTAGGGATGTTATGTGTAGTATTATTAATATATTGAATAGTCAATAAGATAACCCCACATATTTGTTGAGCTTTCCTCAAGGTATGTGCATTATACTTAGGCCGTCGCGAAATGGTAGGTCATAGTGAATAGTCCCACTTTACTTGTTGAGCTTTCCTCAAGGTAAAGGTAGGACTAGGACAAGGATCCACGGGTTAGGAGTTGTATGTGATACAACTAATAAGGTGTTATCCATTGTATATGGGAGTATGATTTGTTGAGCTTTCCTTAAGGTCATAATTCCAAGATATACGAGTCCTAACACCCACTAGTGAAGTCGAAAGCCTTCTACGTTTTGCTTAGGGTTTGGTAAAACTTAAAAGACTAGTGGGGCCTTATTAGAAAAATGAAATGATAACATTTAACCTTTCTAATATTGTAAGAACATATGTTATATACTATTATAATAATCTACAATGATAAATTTGTGCATTTAATACGATTGGTAAAACGTTTATCAATTAAGATATACAAATGATTTGAATCAAGGATTGATTAGTAGAAATATAACATATACTTACCAATAAATGCTTCTTGCATGTTAATGTTTCAATACCCATTCAAGCACCTGATTTTACAACTAATAAATACATTCATCATTTGGTCGCTTACATGTTCATTTTGGTCAAGACCGTATATTGCATTCTATGAGTTTCGAACTTTAAAAGCAACACGAGACTATGAATTTTTGATCCATATCGCATATAAATGTTATATGGGGAATTGTCACGGTTCGTAATGTACGATACTTTGATAAGTTAGTTCATTCGAAAAAAGCCAATAAACAGTACTGTGAGATTGAGTATCCAATTTGATTGATTATAAAAAGTTCATATTGTGTTAAATGTAATAATAGACCAAACTACAAGAAAAATCTAAGAATTTGATCGTTGAAATGTCAGTTTGATCAGTTTGCATATCATATTTGACGTCCTTAAATGTTAAGGATGATCAATTGCATCTTTGTAAAGAGTTATTTATGATGTTATAGTTAGGGTTTTCTTTTGAATGGTTCGACCATTTAGAAAGAAAAACGAATGTACAAGAGTAGATATAATTTAAGGTACTGTTGGGATAAAGAGAGCGAATACTCACTTCTGCTTCATAAAGAAACATCAAAAATGAGAATTGTAATAATAATAATAATAATTAATACTTAACATTGGAATAAGAAATATGATTTCTATTCCAAAATGTATTTTCATATAGAAAATTATTTTATATGAGATTTATTTCTTTGAGTTCAAGACATTTGATCAAAGAACTCTCCGTTGTAATATAGTTATAGTATATGAAATAAATAAACTATATTAAGTGAATGTTGGACCCCCAAATTTATTTTGCTATTATAGTAATGGCAAAAATAGTGAGAGCATGCCATATAACACTTATTGATTGCATCAAATTACAAAAGTTATTTTCATAAAACATACCAAACATTATTTGTGAAATAATGACTATTTTTGGGTATCGATTGAAAGATAGACATAGCTATATTTCAATATGGATATTATGAATATTCGTTATGAAATAAAACTATATTTGTTTTCATAACAAAAGTGATGCATTGGAAAATATAGAAGTATCTAATATTATTTATAGTTATTTTGGACTTATAGACTAAGCCGCAGTTTTGAAAAATAATTTTATTATATGATTATGAATTATACGATACTATTTAATTATATCTCAAATGATTGAAGGCAATGCATCCATTTAGTGGGAGCGTCATAAGAGTTTATAAACTCTTTGGATTGATACATATAGATGTATGCAATCGTAAATTTATTAATACCAAAATCGTTCCACGTACTTCGTCATATTCACCAATGAATTATCACTAACATGGACATGCGTATTTGATACATATGTAGTATGTCTAACATAGACTCATTAAGTAAAAATGAAAGTAAATAAAATAACATGTAGTAGAAATGATTCGATTTGATCACATAGGTGAGTATACTGGAAAGAGTTCCGAACATACCTAAAAAAGAATAAAGATTCAATCTCAAAAGTCACTCCTTCATGTGATACATAATGATGTATCGATAAGGAGTAATCGAACTTTGTTGGACAATGTACGATTAATTGTGAGTGAAGTTGAGGTAATTTCTTTCTATAAAGTCATGTACTTAAGAGTAGTACACAAGGTTAATATTATTTCATCTAAATAATAGTTTACAAAATCATACAAGATAAGAGTTTATAAGAAACCTCAACATATCTTAGGCCAAGAAGTTGGCAGGTTGTGCGAATCAAAAGATTGCATGTAATAATTGTTCGTGAGGGATCTTGTATGATTCCCTTTAAAAATATTTTAGAAAAGTCTGTCATTGGATGACATATTTATGTTTTGAACATAAGTTTTGTAAACTAAAAATTAAATCAATTTTATATAAAAGGCAATTCATAAAGTGTTTATGAATACATGTTTCGTTGCATTGAGAAATAATTGTTGTTTCAAGAAATACCAACTTCATTGTAAAGGAATTTCTTTAAGAAATTATTGGTAGTAAAATGGAATTGGATACGATCTATAGATAAAACTAATTAGATGAGATGAAATGAAATTAACCAACCTAAACGAACAGATCGCATTAGAGTATCTAATAAGTATGCTCGCACATTAAAGAGAAACTATGAGTTTCTTATCAATATCGAAAATAAATAATCATCGGTTGTTTAATTAAACCATTAAAAGTGTTGACTCTACAATATGGTGTGATGCAAAGATCCGAAAATTAATTCCAAGTACGTTATCAAAATATGATTTTGGTAGTCGTAACTGAAGGGATGTGATCCATCGACCTCGATTGTGTCTTTATGAGCAAGACTAATGCAGTTGTAATTAAATGAGCAATGTTGATAAGAATAATCTCGTAAATTTCAAATATTGAGATAAGCGTAGTAGATTCGTCATTCAATATGATCAAGTTATTTCGGATCTACTTACAAGATTATCACTTTATAAGACTTAATGTTTTGTTACATATGTGCTGAAATAGAAAATTCTAAATAATGATTTAGAGTAGACTATTTGCACATAACAACTAATGTGTCTCGAAGTCAGTGGGAGAAATATAGAGGTTGTGAGTTTTCAGATATGATCCAAGAAATGATAGAAAGTATCATTTTATAAGCATCAGAATTGAACAAATATTTTGATAGAAATATCAAATTAATCGATTATTAATCAAAAAGTAGAGGGAACGTGTGTTCATAAGAAAGAACATTAAAATGTACATAGAAATTTCTAAACCATAAGTAAACAACACAATGCTGATTTTTTAACGATGTACATGTGTTAAAATCTGTTTAGTTATTTTAATACTCAACATGAGTTTGTAAACAATGTCTTTTATAGTAAGTATAAAAGATATTGGGAATGTCCCAAATGATGTAAGGACACCTTATTAAAATGTTTAATATGGAACATGTAAGATGGATTCCTTATGCATTGGCAATAGGAATTATCATACATGTTATGCTGTCTACGATATCATGTTTTGTTTCTGTATTTGATACATGAAGCAAATATCAAATCCAAATAGACTTCACTAAATGGTTGTTTGAGGTATTCTTGTGTATTTATGAAATACTGGAAAAAGGTTTACAAAAACAACGAACTCCTTATAAAGAAGTGTTTGGACTCAAATTTCATAAGTGACATTGAGTATAACATGTCAATAATATATTAAGAATCATTAAGTTGGAAATGTTCCAAATAGAAGAGATTGTGAGTGATTCATTAACTTGAACAGTGCCACAATAAAAGCAATGTATATAAATATAAATGCATAAATTTATAACTGAGCCGAGGGTGGTTCCAAATGTTTAGAATCCCATAGCATTATTATAAGATAATAATGTGAGGAAATAGTTCGTTATAGAACTTAGAGCTCACTAGAAGTCAAGAGATGTACTCCGAATTATTCCACATGATAAATGTAGTTTATCAGCATTGGAGAGACTTTATCGACAGAGTAGATAATTGAAAAATAATAGCATAACCGTTCACCGAGGGACCGACCTAATTAGTTTTGAAAAAACTGATTGGAGAAGTTGGAATAAGATTCCATAATGACCCTAAGTGCAAGTGGGAGATTGATAGAGTTAGGGGTATGCCCTAATGGCAATTATGTAATTCGTTACATGTATCTAACTTATTGACCAATCTTGTTCGAAATAAATGTATTTTATTTCTATTATATACTTGATATAATGTGTTATATTAATTAATTAATTTAATTAAAAGCACATTTAATAAAAAAATCCATAAATGGTATGTTTTGTGATATTAGTTACAAAGTGTTGCAATCATAAGTAATTTATCATAATGAACACAAATATACTATTTTAAATGTTCCTAGTCAAGATGCATCGAGATTGGAAATTGATGTATTTGTTGAGGCTAGATTACGTAACGCTCTTCAAATGTTGGATATAGTATTACTTATGGTTATTGGAGGCACCAAGGGGTTACGTACTGATAGTTATTGGATAACTACGGAACGACTCACTCGATAGTTTTCTGTTGGTTAATATAACTATGGTCAAACAGAAAGTATGGACGTGACTGATTTACACAGTTCTCTCGACTTAAGAATACCGTGGATCTTCAATATGAAACCTTCGCTTTGATTATAATCAATTCATGGCATGGCGTTCCATCGAGTGACTATAGTTGGGTCGAGTGGAAGTATTGGAAGTGAAGCACTATTCAAGAGAGGATTCGTCTCCTTAGTTATATGGGGTTGGTATCATGGTCAACTCAAGTCAACTCAAAGTCAAAGTCTTCGGTTAGTGTGTTTTGGTTAATAATAATTGTTATTATTGAACCAAGGACTTTGTGTTTGGACTATAGAGTTGATTATGGATGATATTGGAATTTTGACCGTTACCAAATTCCATAAGTCCAAAGTAATATAGTTTTGATGAAGAGAATTGTTGTAGATAAATGTCACAACCTGGTAACGCTTAATAAAGTGAAATTGGATTTTACCGAAACTAAGTAAGAGATAAATTTGGCCAAAATATCACACCACCTGCTAAGTGACGTGTGAACATTAACATTCGAATAGTTCGATGTTAATTGCTGACCGAATTTACATCTAAGAGTTACACAACCGAAATGATGAATTCTCTTTAGACCAAACGATTTAGTTACTTTATAATTGTTATAAATTAATTAAATCAATTAATATTTATGAAATATTAATTATAAAATTTTAATATGATTTGAGAAATAAATGTTGTCATATATATATATATATATTTATAATAGTTATAAATATATCGATCGATATGAGATATCGATGATGAATTAAATTGGATTTAATTAAACATATTTGATTGGGGCTAAATGGGCTATTGGCCTATGTTGTTTGAGGCATGGCTCAACAGCAATAACAAAGCACTTGGGCGGCAAAAGATATTGCAAGTTGGTTTTGAAATGCATGGTTGAGATCAGGTGAGAAAAAGTATGAGACGCTATCTTAATTTCTTTCTCATTAATATAAAATCATCTCTAAACTTAACTTCATCTAACTTTTTGGCTGCCTCCTTCATCACTATTGTGGCCGAAATACTTCCTCAAAAACCCTAGAAAAATCTCAAATCAAATCAACAGCTATTTGATAGCGAAAGGTCTGCGATTCATGATTAGCAATCAGATTAATGGAGGAAATTTCCAAAGGAAGAGGATTCATCTTTTCAACATGTACTTGAGGGCATTAGTTATGGGTAACTATTTATTTACATAATAAAGTATATGATTATGGTATAATAGTTCATTGCTTAAGTACATCTATGTATATATCTTGTTATTGCTTAGTTAGTTAGGTGAGATTTCAATATGTAATGTTGTTGTCAGAATAATGATTGACTATATGCATAAATTTAATGCACTCATTCATACACATATATTATTAATAATTTAATGTTCTATACCAAATAAATGTATTTTATTTTAATATTACATTATTTAATACACACACACATATATAAAATTTATACCTGGGTGTGTGTGTGTGTATGTATGTATGTATACATTAAATATATATGTAAATTAATTTATTTACACAATTTATATCAAAGCATATATATACACATACATACATACATACATACATACATGTATGTATGTATATGTAATTTGATCTAATAATTTTCTAATAAATTTTTATATTAATTACGAATTTTAACAGCCGAAAATAATTTTTCAATTATTATTAGATATTTTTTATCAATCACTATAAGATTTAATAAATTCATATAAAATTAAAATTATTTCGATAATACAACTCTAAATGTTTAAAAATTATTTTGTTATCTCAGAAGATCTCGGAATTTTTTTTAGATTTTTTGAATAAGTTTTTATATTTTAAAAATTAACCTAAAAATCAACCAATTAGTATTTAATTAATTAAAAATATAATTTTTACTTAGAAAAATATGGAAAAATTTTACAACACTTAAAATATTAATTTTAATTTTATAAATTTTTTATATTTTATATTTTATTATATAATTATTTTATATTATTCATTTATGACAGTTTGACTAATTAATTCATAATAAATATATATTAATATATTAAAATTATAACAAATTTGGATCTATAATGATTTCGAACTGGAATATTAAAATAAAATAAAAATTAATTTTTATATCTTTATATATGTAACGCCCCACCTCTATGCTCATAATAACAAAGAGTATTAAGAGAAATACTGTCTATTATTACGAAGAATAAGGCTGGATAGGAGCGGCCATCCGTAGTTGGCCTTACACTAATATCGGTTACCTCGATAGGAGTGGTATATACTTTTCATTTTTCATCTTATTTATTTACTCCCATCAACATACCCAATTACCAGTATAAAACAAACTACGATGGTTCATAATAGTTTAGGACAATATATATAAAAACAACACAGATACAAAAGAATGCGGAACACAATTAACAAAAGATCTCATATATATAACTGATGTCAGTTACAACATAGTTGACACAATACATATGATACAACTACAACCGTCGACTCTGGAAGTTATATATACAAGTACATTATCAACTAATATACATGAATACATATCATCCTATACAATGACACGACTTCTACAAAATGACAAAGACAACTTCAGAAGGTGTGAAAAGTCTTCATAACCTGAACAACAACTCAAAGAAGGAAATCTACAACCTAAAATAACTCGGGTCTGACCCGAGTATTACATTCAAAAGAAAATAATACACGGGTCAGTCTAATTCAAACTCAGTTATTAATGCACG
The DNA here is from genome assembly GCA_030737815.1 of Allium fistulosum. Classification (NCBI taxonomy): domain Eukaryota; kingdom Viridiplantae; phylum Streptophyta; class Magnoliopsida; order Asparagales; family Amaryllidaceae; genus Allium; species Allium fistulosum. The sequence continues at coordinate 77,945,320 of CM060906.1, forward strand.
GAAGCAATAATAATCAATATCAAATAGACGATAGTCACAGAAATCTCGTATATCCAACTCTCGATAAGAGAATCGGATAACGGCAAATATAACACTAAATAGTGTTAATCAGCAAATCAGCAAATCCAAATCAGAATACAACTTCAAAATATTAAATTTAACCAACGAAACAATTCACAATCGAAACATCAATTTAAAACTGCCAAATCTGATAGGGCTGCAGTACACGCACGCGTGTACTGCCTCGCCACTATCGCATGAGATACACAAAAGCTCAGTGAAAGGCACAAATGATCACAAGGTCAAACCCAAGTTCCAAATAACACACGGGTTTAACTCAAGGCAACTTGTAGCATACAAGCTCAAATAATCAAACTGAAACACAGAGGAAATAAGATACATGCTGATCAATATCCAAGTAGACAACATCAAGTGATGAAGCTTCAACAGTGTCTACACAATAGTAATAATGTAGACCAAAGATTTCAGATGGGATAAAAAGAAAGTCCACTGACTTGATGCAAACAGGTCAAAAGGAATATAAGCAAACAACACATGAGTGACATCAAGCAACCACAAATGCATATGGTCGAACAACAGTTCAGATATGAAGCAATGCCAACGTCAAGCATGCTACAGGTATGAAAGATGCAGTGAACTAATTTGGCAACAATGAATGCACAATGAATATATGAGCCAGAATGGTAAGGCTCTTGTATAAACTGATACAAGTAAAATGAATTGTTTCCAAAACAAAGTCAAGGCCAAATTGAAATCACAAACTAAAGGGGTGACATGAACAAAGTACAACCAGTATGCACTGTAAACTGGATAGTGCAACTATCATACACAAGACCAAAGGCCATAGTACAATTCAATTCGAATACAGAGAAATTATTGAAACAACCATGGACTAACAGCAGCTGTTCGAACCAAGACGATGTCATGGTCGAATAACATATATCAACAGAGAAACAGCATCATCAAAATGATGTGATAGTCAAGCAAAAATGACTCAACACCAGGTCAAGATAATGGCCAAGGTCAGCCACTAACTCGTAATGAACTACATGATGGACATGTATGCAGTAACCATAAAAATGCAAGATCGAAGTCAAGTGCTTACATGAGACAATGAACTAGACTAGGCACAAGAAAATTCAAGTAAAGCAATAGTCACCAGAGATTTCAAAACCAAATTAGTTCAAGTGGCCGAAGTTACGAAATGGTAATCAAAAATTCACAACGAGTCAAGTATACTATAGGTTGTAAATAACCAAGGGCAGTAAATACAAATGACCAAAGTCGAACAAAAACGACTTCATCAAACTCAATCAAAGAACAAAACGACTTCATCAAACTCAATCTAAAATCATCAACACCTAAACACAATTAAGCGATCGAGATAAAGCCAAGCAAAATCATTGACGGGTTCAAATAAATGAATACGAATGATATTCAAATTGAAATGATCAGAGGCAATACCAAAACAATGGTGATGGCTAACTCTAATATAAAGTCGTGAATTCGCATTCCCAAAATCAAATGGTCGAATTCAAATATTCATGTATGCAAACTACTAAGGTGAAAAACACATGCCGTGAGCATGTAACACTGCAGCCTCAATGCAGAAGATCAATACACTGCATGTTCTACAAGTAAATGAAGATGCAGTGAAGTATATATACAACAAAAATGAACTAATGCATCAGTACAGTTCAATGCTAAAAGCCCAAGTGTACAACCAAGTAAAGAAACACAGCAGTGTGCAACTCGAGCATTAGAAGAATCAAGTGACACAACAATGCTCAATGACTCGGAAATCAAGAACAGCCGAGAAACAATGCATCAAGGACAAGAAGACAACTTCGAAGTCAAAGCCGAAGTAAACATCATCATATAAGTAGTTTCAAAACAATTTAGCAGAGATGGTTTCAAAGCATGTCATTGTTTTAACAAGATAAGTCACAACCGTGAGCATCATTTAATCCACCTCGAAAATTCACAAACTTAAACGAATCAGAAAACACATGAATTCGAATAAAATCAGAAATCATTTAGTGAAGGATTTCAGACAAACAAAATCAAGGCAACTCACGAAATCCTTCAAAGCCGAGGAAACAACGACCATACCAAAAATCGAAGAAATCATTGATCATTTAATAAAATTCAAAACGAAGATCACGTGGCAGCGCAAAAACAACAACATTGAACGAAATCGAACAAGTCGAGAAACCCAAACCATCACAATTCAAAAATCATATACGAACGAAAACGAGGGGTTCAAACCCAACTTAAGCGAACCATCAATTACTAAATCACTTAAATCCCAAGTCATGAAAATCGAACAACACGAACGAAGTCAAGATAGTCACATAACTGTTCGAATTAGATGTGAGTCGAACTCACCTTATTCGCCAATCTGAAGCAAAGGAAATCGAGCATTATTGGAAGTCGGCGACCACGAGTTACTCGAAAACCCTAACCGTTGAAGGTCGGCGAGCTAACGAAACAGCCATTTGATGCGCCCTAGCTTTTGAGGAACGAATGAAAGGAGGTACGAGCAGCCATCATCTCTCAGAGGGAACGAGTCGAAGCCCTAATTTCGTGAAAATGAAGACAACCACCATTTTTTTTCTTTCGTTCGATTTGGTTTTAGGGTTAGCTTGAGAGAGTGAAAGGGGGAACACGGGTTTTAGCCTTAGAAAATTTTCACGGCAACAAAAGAACAAGGCCAAGCTTTTCTTTAAAGCCCAAACATTTATTAAATAATTTTACAACTAAAAAGAATTTCAATTCGATCAAATTTCCTGATAGAAATTTGTTATCAATTTCAATCGTCTAGTGACGATAACAGACTTTTACAAAAAGGATTCCGAATCGATTCAAAACTGCACTAGCAATTAAACAACTTATTAAAATCCCAATCATAATTAACAACCAATACAATCGTCATTAGACGACAATTAATTGTTGTAAAACTCCGGGTTGTTACAGACTCCCCTCCTTATAAAAATTGCGTCCCCGCAATTTTCATAATGAAAGCTGTCTATAAAGATTATCCTTCTAACATAAACTGGTTAAGTTAGAAAAATAAAGATCGAGAACACAAACATCAAAGAAATCTTTTAATTTCATAAGGGAAATTCACAAATCTCAACAAAGTCTAATTACCAATAGATAACCAGAAAACAACAAAGCTGAATAAATGCAAACATAGCAATATTCAATTACCAATAAATAATTAGAATACAGAAATCACGAAACAGTAACACCTAATTATCACAAACGGTAATCAAATTTCAAATCAATAAATATTCGATTATCAAAAACGATAATCAAATTTCTCAAATCAACAAATATTCGATTATCAAAAACGATAATCAAATTTCTCAAATCAACAAATATTCGATTATCAAAAACGATAATCAAATTTCTCAAATCAACAAATATTCGATTATCAAAAACGATAATCAAATTTCTCACATCAACAAATATTCAATTATCAAAAACGATAATCAAATTTCAAATTCAACAAATATTCGATTATCACAATCGATAATCAAATTTCAAATTAACAATTATTCAATTAGCAAAAGCGACAATCAAATCTCAAATCAGCAAATATTTAATTATCAAAAGTGATAATTAATTCTCAAATCAGCAAATATTTAATTATCAAAAGTGATAATTAAAAGCAACAAATATCCGATTATCAAAAACGATAACCAGAACTCATATCAACAAATATCTAATTATCACAAGCGATAATTAGAAGCAACAAATATCTGATTATCAAAAACGATAACCAGAACTCATATCAACAAATATCTAATTATCATAAGCGATAATTAGAAGCAACAAATATCTGATTATCAAAAACGATAACCAGAACTCATATCAACAAATATCTAATTATCACAAGCGATAATTAGAAACAACAAATATCTGATTATCAAAAACGATAACCAGAACTCATATCAACAAATATCCAATTACCTGCAGATAATTGGAAACAACAAATATCTAGAAATCAATTAAGAAGACTAGAAAATCAACATAAAAGCTTGGATCGATCCCATCAGATGGCGGGTTTTTAATTCGCCGCACGTGCATCAACAAATGGCCGAAGCCTACCAAGTACTCAACATAATTTTGGCGCCCATCAGATTGACCCGAAGGTCCGCAGAGTGAACCGAAGGTCTAGTACTGGTATTTGACCCGAAGGTCCTCATATGACCCGAAGGTCCTCATAGTGGCTCGAAAGCACACGAAATCATCAAATATTTCAATTAACGAGTCCGGAATTAACCAAAATAGCAAAAGTGTGGTTCCATACTCCGCACTTTTGCTAAATCGTTTAAATCACTTCATTGTTTTCTTGAAAGTGTAAAATTGTGTATTTTGTAAAAATACACTTTACATTCTCAAACGGACAAGTCCGGAATTAAGCGAATCAGTAAAAGAAAGGGGTCATAGTCCTCGATTTTGCTGAAACGTTTAAATCGCTTCCTCATTCTTTTGAAAGCGCAAACTGTTAAAATTTCTGAAAACAATTTTATTTATTTTGTAAAAATAACAATTCACATTCTCAACTGGACAAGTCCGGAGTTAAGCGAAACAGTAAAAGAAAGGGGTCATAATCCTCGATTTTGCTGAATCGTTTAAGTCGCTTTCTCATTCTTTTGAAAACGCAAACTGCTAAAATTTTATAAAACAATTTTCATTTTAAAACGATTTTCCAATCACGTGATTAAAGCAGCAAATCAGTAACAATTTCGATAAAGAAATTATACTTCTCAAAATACCGAAAAATCGTATCTCAAACTCAGCATTGCGGAATAACCGCTTGAAAATCCACTTTTTAAAATTTGATGGTTACTGAAGCCAAAGCGACAGAAATTTTAAAACGTCAAAATCACATCAAAACAATTTACATCAAAATGTAATATCTGTGAATTTTCATTCATCAAAATGCCACAAAACACCGTGCTTCAAAATATAGCATTGGTGTAAAAATTCCGTTATAAAAACAACGGCAACAAAATACGTTTCATAACCAAGCATCGGTTCAACGTAAAATAAATGCAGTAACGTGCAATTCATATTTGCACGCACACTACAATATAAACAAAGAAATCATTCGAATGTATCTTCAATGAAGACAATTCAAAACAGCAAAATCTAATCAATAGATGATTAGTACAAAAGAAAGCCAGCGGAAATTTCAACAAAAATCACATAACTGCAATTTCTTCGAATCCTCAATTCGGATTCGAAATTCTCAGAGAAACAAAATAATTACAGCTATGTAAACAACAAATGAAATTCATATCAATTTCGTATTTATATTTTTAAATCAAAAAGATTATCAGTTGTACTCAGCGAAGACAGTTTCACTGTTTCCGCTGCGCACTCTGATAAACAGTACTCAAATCAATCAAATCGTCAGACCACAAATTCACTTTTTATTTTTAAATAATGATATTTAAAAACTTTCATCTAAATTTCAAAACTTTAGTTTTGACTCAAATCACAAATATAACATCGACCAATAGTTGTAACATATGTTCCATCCAAGTTATGTTTTATATTATGTCCATAAACCCCAAGCTCTGATACCAACTGTAACGCCCCACCTCTATGCTCATAATAACAAAGAGTATTAAGAGAAATACTGTCTATTATTATGAAGAATAAGGCTAGATAGGAGCGGCCATCCGTAGCTGGCCTTACACTAATATCGGTTACCTCGATAGCAGTGGTATATACTTTTCATTTTTCATCTTATTTATTTACTCCCATCGACATACCCAATTACCAGTATAAAACAAACTACGATGGTTCATAATAGTTTAGGACAATATATATAAAAACAACACAGATACAAAAGAATGCGGAACACAATTAACAAAAGATCTCATATATATATAACTGATGTCAGTTACAACATAGTTGACACAATACATATGATACAACTACAACTGTCGACTCTGGAAGTTATATATACAAGTACATTATCAACTAATATACATGAATACATATCATCCTATACAATGACACGACTTCTACAAAATGACAAAGACAACTTCAGAAGGTGTGAAAAGTCTTCATAACCCGAACAGCAACTCAAAGAAGGAAATCTACAACCTGAAATAACTCGGGTCTGACCCGAATATTACATTCAAAAGAAAATAATACACGGGTCAGTCTAATTCAAACTCAGTTATTAATGCACGGAAGCAATAATAATCAATATCAAATAGACGACAGTCACAGAAATCTCGTATATCCAACTCTCGATAAGAGAATCGAATAACGGCAAATATAACACTAAATAGTGTTAATCAGCAAATCAGCAAATCCAAATCAGAATACAACTTCAAAATATTAAATTTAACCAACGAAACAATTCACAATCGAAACATCAATTTAAAACTGCCAAATCTGATAGGGCTGCAGTACACGCACGCGTGTACTGCCTCGCCACTATCGCATGAGATACACAAAAGCTCAGTGAAAGGCACAAATGATCACAAGGTCAAACCCAAGTTCCAAATAACACACGGGTTCAACTCAAGGCAACTTGTAGCATACAAGCTCAAATAATCAAACTGAAACACAGAGGAAATAAGATACATGCTGATCAATATCCAAGTAGACAACATCAAGTGATGAAGCTTCAACAGTGTCTACACAATAGTAATAATGTAGACCAAAGATTTCAGATGGGATAAAAAGAAAGTCCACTGACTTGATGCAAACAGGTCAAAAGGAATATAAGCAAACAACACATGAGTGACATCAAGCAACCACAAATGCATATGGTCGAACAACAGTTCAGATATGAAGCAATGCCAACGTCAAGCATGCTACAGGTATGAAAGATGCAGTGAACTAATTTGGCAACAATGAATGCACAGTGAATATATGAGCCAGAATGGTAAGGCTCTTGTATAAACTGATACAAGTAAAATGAATTGTTTCCAAAACAAAGTCAAGGCCAAATTGAAATCACAAACTAAAGGGGTGACATGAACAAAGTACAACCAGTATGCACTGTAAACTGGATAGTGCAACTATCATACACAAGACCAAAGGCCATAGTACAATTCAATTCGAATACAGAGAAATTAGTGAAACAACCATGGACTAACAGCAGCTGTTCGAACCAAGACGATGTCGTGGTCAAATAACATATATCAACAGTGAAACAGCATCATCAAAATGATGCGATAGTCAAGCAAAAATGACTCAACACCAGGTCAAGATAATGGCCAAGGTCAGCCACTAACTCGTAATGAACTACATGATGGACATGTATGCAGTAACCATAAAAATGCAAGATCGAAGTCAAGTGCTTACATGAGACAATGAACCAGACTAGGCACAAGAAAATTCAAGTAAAGCAATAGTCACCAGAGATTTCAAAACCAAATTAGTTCAAGTGGCCGAAGTCACGAAATGGTAATCAAAAATTCACAACGAGTCAAGTATACTATAGGTTGTAAATAACCAAGGGCAGTAAATACAAATGACCAAAGTCGAACAAAAACGACTTCATCAAACTCAATCAAAGAACAAAACGACTTCATCAAACTCAATCTAAAATCATCAACACCTAAACACAATTAAGCGACCGAGATAAAGCCAAGCAAAATCATTGACGGGTTCAAATAAATGAATACGAATGATATTCAAATTGAAATGATCAGAGGCAATACCAAAACAATGGTGATGGCTAACTCTAATATAAAGTCGTGAATTCGCATTCCCAAAATCAAGTGGTCGAATTCAAATATTCATGTATGCAGACTACTAAGGTGAAAAACACATGCCGTGAGCATGTAACACTGCAGCCTCAATGCAGAAGATCAATACACTGCATGTTCAACAAGTAAATGAAGATGCAGTGAAGTATATATACAACAAAAATGAACTAATGCATCAGTACAGTTCAATGCTAAAAGCCCAAGTATACAACCAAGTAAAGAAACGCAGCAGTGTGCAACTCGAGCTTCAGAAGAATCAAGTGACACAACAATGCTCAATGACTCGGAAATCAAGAACAGCTGAGAAACAATGCATCAAGGACAAGAAGACAACTTCGAAGTCAAAGCCGAAGTAAACATCATCATATAAGTAGTTTCAAAACAATTTAGCAAAGATGGTTTCAAAGCATGTCATTGTTTTAACAAGATAAGTCACAACCGTGAGCATCATTTAATCCACCTCGAAAATTCACAAACTTAAATGAATCAGAAAACACATGAATTCGAATAAAATCAGAAATCATTTAGTGAAGGATTTCAGACAAACAAAATCAAGGCAACTCACGAAATCCTTCAAAGCCGAGGAAACAACGACCATACCAAAAATCGAAGAAATCATTGATCATTAAAAAAAATTCAAAACGAAGATCACGTGGCAGCGCAAAAACAACAACATTGAACGAAATCGAACAAGTCGAGAAACCCAAACCATCACAATTCAAAAATCATATACGAACGAAAACGAGGGGTTCAAACCCAACTTAAGCGAACCATCAATTACTAAATCACTTAAATCCCAAGTCACTAAAATCGAACAACACGAACGAAGTCAAGATAGTCACGTAACAGTTCGAATTAGATGTGAGTCGAACTCACCTTATTCGCCAATCCGAAGCAAAGGAAATCGAGCATTGTTGGAAGTCGGCGACCACGAGTTACTCGAAAACCCTAACCGTTGAAGGTCGGCGAGCTAACGAAACAGCCATTTGATGCGCCCTAGCTTTTGAGGAACGAATGAAAGGAGGTACGAGCAGCCATCATCTCTCAGAGGGAACGAGTCGAAGCCCTAATTTCATGAAAACGAAGACAGCCACCATTTTTTTTTCTTTCGTTCGATTTGGTTTTAGGGTTAGCTTGAGAGAATGAAAGGGGGAACACGGGTTTTAGCCTTAGAAAATTTTCACGGCAACAAAAGAACAAGGCCAAGCTTTTCTTTAAAGACCAAACATTTATTAAAGAATTTTACAACTAAAAAGAATTTCAATTCGATCAAATTTCCTGATAGAAATTTGTTATCAATTTCAATCGTCTAGTGACGATAACAGACTTTTACAAAAAGGATTCCGAATCGATTCAAAACTGCACTAGCAATTAAACAACTGATTAAAATCCTAATCATAATTAACAACCAATACAATCGTCATTAGACGACGATTAATTGTTGTAAAACTCCGGGTTGTTACAATATATTTATATATATTTATTACAATACAAATTTACATATAATAATTATATATATATCATAATTATTTACTTTAATTCATATATATATATAATAAATAAATAAAATAATTTATTTTCTTAAATTTATAATTTTATATGTATATATATGTATATGTTTAATTGTTATTTATAATATATATATAATATTCATATGTAATTACTTGTATATTTATAACTACAAGTATATGAACATATTTGGACAATGTACAATACATATAGAATGAGCTAATGTGTCAGTTGCAATGTAAATCCCAACATCTATATACTGGCATGTTATACCTTGCACGGAATATTATGTTACACATGCACATGCATTTACATTTGTATATGATACATATGTATACTTATATAATAAGTGAAAATAAATCAGATAAATTTCGAACAACAATTTATGAATTTAAATAAATACATGATTTTATTAAAACTAAATTTAGAAATGTTCTAAATAAATTAAACTCCATAGGCCCAATAAAGGTCCAATAGGGTGATTTTTTTTGAAATTCACCCATAACCTCCGTTACGGCCAGGCCCAGTTCCAACACTTACCACACCACATCTCATATGGTGTTTAGGCACAAATTTAGTAGGCAATAAGTTCAACATATGCTCTGCACTTTCTAGCGTATATTCTCAATAGGACAGAGGTAACTTAGCTTTACTCGTCATAAAATGAGCCATGTCTAATAGGGTTTAGTTCCTTTGCTCCGACACACCATTGTGTTGTAGAGCATAGGGTGGAGTAACATGAGAGATAATTCCATTATCTTTTAAGCACTGTTGGAGTTGTTGTCTAACGTACTCATCTCCTCGATTGGATCGAAGAATCTTAATCTTACGGTTTATTTGGTTTTCTACTACATTCTTATACTTAACAAATTTCTCACAGACATTGGATTTGTTCTTCATAAGATACACATATCCTAGTCTTGAGAAATCATCAATGTAGGCAACGAAGTAAGAAATATTATCTTTGGTGATTACACGCATTGGGCCATATATATCACTATGTACTAACCCTAAGAGTTCAACAACTCTTTCATTGCTTCCACTGAAGAAGTGCTTAGTCATTTTCCCCTTGAGACATGACTTGTACGTGTTAAATGATTCAAAATCAAGTGATAGGAGAAAACCTTTGGTTTTCAGTTTGTATAGTCGTTTCTCACTAAAATGACCTAGCCTACAATGCCAAAAATAGCTATCATTTATGTAATTAGAAGAACTATTCAGAGAACACACATAATTAGTATTGATCACATAAATGCCATTTTTAAGAACACCATCGCAGACTTTTTTCCATTCAAACTAATGTTCATAACATTATTCATACAATGAAATATATATCCAGTCTCAAACAATCTATAAACAGGCACAATTCCATAAATAAAGTCTTTTACAAAATAACAGTTATTTAATATCAATACTACTCCGTTGGGCAAACATATGATAATTTCCTACTGCCGTTGCATCCACGGTAGATCCATCAACAACTTGGGAGCCTCATCTCTCCTTTTGCCACACGACGTCAGTTCCTAAGCCCCTATAATGAATTACACATATGAGTTTTAGATCCAATATCTAAAACCTAAGACATTTTACCGATTACAAAACAATTTTGAATCATAAATGTACCTGACAAAGCTACAGAACCGTTCTATTATCTTTCTCTAACAATCTTTAGGTAATCAGAACAGTCCCTTTTCCAGCGACCTTTCTTGTGACAATGGTGGTATTCACCCTTGTCATCGATCTTTTTTACTTTTCTTATTCTTACTACCTTCTCTTTTCTGCTTCATCGAACCTTTCGAAGATAATGCACCACCATTTACAGCAAGCATAACCCCTTGATCCTTAGATGCAGACTCGGCTGACTTCAACATATTGAGGAGCTCCACGAGATTCACATTCAATAAGTTCATATTATAATGCAGTGTGAATGGTTCATACCGAGGTGTAAGAGAACTAAGGATCAAGTCGACTTGTAATTCATTGCTTATCTGTATGTCCAATTTGAAAGCCTATCAATATGGCCCTTCATCATTAGTACGTAATCGTCCACCTTCCGTCCTTCAGTCATTTTGATATTGAACAACTTCTTCGTAAGCTCGTACCTTGTGAAACATGACTGTTCACTAAACAGGGCCTTGAGACTATCAAATATCTCATGGACAAACATGTTTTTGTGCTACCTCCGCAACGGCTTGTCTAACGTAGACAACACAGAAACTTGGACGATCTGTTGGTCGGAAACCATTTCTCATAAGCAAGTCTAAGTTCGAGGTCCGCATCATTAGCAGGTTGTTCTTTAGGTTTGCATGTAATAGCTGAGCAAAGATGCTTATAAGTCAATGCTATCTTAGTTGCTCTTAGTCAATCCATATAGTTTGGTCTGGTAAGCTTGTCGCTTTTAAAAAACAGTATTGGAGTTGACATTTTCTGCAAGTTTTAATTAGTAGATTATTAGGACAATATTATAGTAGATGTTCTTATAATATTAGTAAGGTTAAATTTTATTGTTTCATTTTACTAATAAACTCCCACTAGTCTTTTATGTTTCGTCAAACCCTAAGTCGAAATATAGAAGTCTTTTGAACTAATAGGTGTTAGGACTCGTCCGTCTTGGAATTTGACCTGAGTTTGCTCAATAAGTCATAGCTCAATAGACGATGGTTAACTCATTATCAATTATATCATATACAACTCCTAATCTGTAGTACATTGTCCTAATTTTACTTCGACATTGAGTTTGCTGGACAAATCAAAATAAAATTATTCACTCATACCTAGCATATCGCGATAGCCTAAGTATAGTATATGTACCTTGAGTTTGCTTAACAATTATATATATTTATCTTACATCGTTTATTCAATATATTAATAACACTACACATAACATCTCTATCTTGAGTTTGCTCAACAACTAAGGAGTATGCAAGTAATTTATTAATATATATATATATATATATATATGATAAAGGACAACATTATATTAAAGATTCATAATCTTTAATATATTATATTGAGTGATATTGACTTATGGAATAATATATTTCTTATGAAATATCCTTATGATTCAAGCGTCGAACACATCGGGAATTACGGTATACATACATTTATGTATGTATTTATTCTTTAAGTCTATATAGGGTTTTTAACGTTTCACCTTTAGTTTATACATTCATATATATATATATATAAGGTTTACTATTGTATAACATTTATATTTTAATTAGCTTAAATAATAATCTTATGTATAACATTATAATTAAATCTTATTTAATTAATTAACTCTTTAATTAATTGTTTATTATCCAATCTTATTAAAGTATGTGTTGTGGGTTCGATGTATATTTCTTCAAATTTTACTTGGTTTTCCGCTATGCTTCAAAATAAAATAAAGCAAACTAGCATTTTCAAATATACGTTCGAAGGTCATCTCTAACAATGGTGTTATCAAGGCCTTAATATTACAAAGTTTCAATATGCATCTCCAATGGTTCAATTAAGAGGCGTAAATTGCCTTATGATTATGTTTCGGATTTGGGAAACGTAATCGGATTCAGACAGATTTATACGCGCATAGATCCAAGCGAGTATTAAATGCTCACTCAGCCCTGAGCGTGTATTTACACATCCATACAATGGACATGTATTTTTTTAAGACTAAAAGCTGTACTTTATTCAAACACAACACACATTTTTGATATTTCAGAGGTCAAAGCTAATGTCTCTAAAACCTCAGTGTAAAGCTCTTTACAACTTGTCATACCACTTGAGGTAGTAATCGTTGACTCTAAAACCTAAAGCCACTTGTATGTGAGCGTGTATTTAGTACATGCCCAATCTTCAATATGTACTAAAGGCATACCTAACAACTATACATACATTAAATACACACCCGAGCATCTATTAAACGTAACGTGTATTTAATACACACTCATTTGTTAGGCGTATATTAAATACAGGCTTAGCTATGAAGTGTTTTCACCAACTTAAACATTTAAAATTAAATGAATAGTAAGTCACTTGGAGATGTTCTACGGCTAATGTCGGCATAGGGTGGATCAGTTAATAAATTATTAATTTATTTATACCGACTCATCCATATACTTACATTCAGCTACAGAGACATATTGTTTTTTTTCTTTCTCTTTTGTATTTATGATGCATGATAAATTGACATATATTATTTTAAAGGTCCTATTGAAATGGTAACAAATAACATGTACGATTTAATATTTTATAATACGAATGTAAACCAAAATCAATCCCGACCCCTAGCAGTTCTTTTGAGCCAACTAAACCTCATATTGGGTGGGGTATTGGGCAGCCCACACCTGTTGCAAAGGGCCTAACAGTCACAGTTATCCGAGAAAAGGAATAACGTGTGGGGTCCAGAGAGGACTGCGGCTGCTGCACTGAAAAGAAGCAAAAAATTGTTCAATTATACTAGTCATATATCTCGAAATTGTCTATTTTGTAATTAAATAAATCAAAAATGGCAGATCAGTTGACGGACGATCAGATATCTGAGTTCAAGGAGGCCTTTAGCTTATTCGACAAGGATGGAGATGGTACACTTTTTTGTCCTTACATCTGCATAGATATAATTTTGATTTATAGATAAAGCTTATTTTTATTATTATTTTCCATTTTGTTTTTGAATCTGAGTTTGTAAAAGTATTTATATCCTGTTATTGAATATTAATCATATGATCAGTTCATGAAAATTGCCATAGATCCTTATGTTGTGTTGGCTCGGGGGTTAAAGAATGCAAAACAGGGTTTACAAGCACAAACTTAGTTCTCTAACTGACAGTATCTGATATAGAAAACCAGTTTAATAAATATTAGAGTATCTGATTACAGCTGGATGTATGTGAAGTATTAAAGTTACTTAGGTGCAACCAAATATAGCAGGATGGTTATATGTTACTTGACTGAAACTCCTTATCTGTTTTTGCTTTAGCTGTAAGTATAAATTATAGCTTCATTTGCTGAATCTAATCTGTTTTGGGCTATTTGGTTAACTCAAGTTTGACATTTTCATGCTATTTGAAGTCCTACTGTGCCAAATTTAGAAAATATACTCTGCGTATCATGGAAATTATATCTGATACCAATTTCATTTTGCTTGTGTTGATAGAATAGTTTGTATTAGCGTGTGTATCTTCCTGATATAAATGTGGAACAAGACATTTACAATAATTATTTAAAATGATAGTCTTTACGGAGAAAGAAAATAACCCGAAAGTCTACACAATCATACTCTCCAACAGACTTCACACCACTACATGCATGAGTAGTCTTATGCTCACTAATAAGGTTAGCATAATCAACCTGCCCCTGAGCTCCATTTAGAGTTTGAACTTCTGAAATCTTTTTATTAACCATGCGACCATCAGAACTAACTCCCATAATATGGAACAATTCTTCTACTCGTACTAGATAATTCACCTTCAATAAAGACCTTTCATCTATCTTTACTTGTCTGCTAGTCACATTTAGTTGTTGCACACCACAATCTATGCCACTTCATTCTTTCTGTATGGCTTAAAAATGTGATTGCTTCCTCTAGACTTTAGCTTACGGTGTCCCATCACAAATATGAAATGTACAATCAAATACTCCAAGAAATGAAATATTCTCAGGTTTATTTTACAAATCTACCCGAGATCTGTATATCTATGATAATGAATTGTGTACGGTTGATGAGAAATACTGTCATAGATATCGTCTCTTGCCAAAGTCTCTCTTCTAGACCAGTAGTCAATCTCAAACTCATAGTTCTCTTCCACAAAATCTGACTCATACTTAACCACTCCATCACATTGTATCTTCTGTAGAAATAACATCTCTGACTACGCCATCAGACCTGCAATAGTTAGTGAATTACTGTGACGTAAATTCTGTTGAATAAACATTAAATGCTATATTGGTGAGAAATGAAAACAATGAAAAGTCATGTCTATTAGAGTGAAGAGTCATGTCTATTGAAGTGAAGACTCGTGTCTGTTTAATGAAAAGTCGTGTCTATTTAATGAAGGGTCGTGTCGTTGAAACGAAAATGTGTCTATCTAAAAAGTTGTGTCTATTTGTAAGAGTGTGTGTTCCACTATAAATAGTGGTCATTTTATTGTGTTGGTTGTCAAGATTGTAATGAAGTAACAAAAGTTAAATTAGAAGAAGAGAAAGTTATTCATTTGTCTCTCCAATAAAATTATACTCCTCTTTTCTCTCTTGACAAATTGGTATCAGAGCCAATGGAGAGTATGATGAGCCAAATGCCGCTACCACGACGAACGAAGGCGAATTATGAGAAATGGAGTATTCAAATGAAAGCTCTCCTCGGATCTCAAGATGCATGGGAGGTGGTCCAAGAAGGTTTTGAAGAACCAACAAATACCACGGGATATACGGCAGCTCAAAACAAGGCGCTGAAAGAGTTACGATCGAAGGATAAGGCGGCACTATACATGTTGTTCCGAGCCGTCGACGAGTCGGGCTTTGAGAAGATTGCTGGTGCAACTACTTCAAAAGAAGCATGGGACATTTTAAAAAAAGTGTTTAGAGGAGCCGATCGAGTTAAGCAAGTGCGTCTCCAAACTCTTCGTGGTGAGTTGGAGAGGATTAAGATGAAGGTGTCAGAAACTGTATCTGACTACATCACACGTGTACAGGCTGTGGTGAACCAACTCAATCGTAATGGCGAAGCAAGCGCTGACTAATGCGCGTGTTGTGGAAAAGATTTTGAGATCATTGACCGACAATTTTGAGAATGTTGTGTGCACGATAGAAGAATCAAAGGACCTTGCGACGCTTACAGTCGACGAACTTGCCGGTTCTCTCGAGGCACACGAACAACGTAAGAAGAAAAAGAAGGAGGAGACACTTGAGCAGACACTTCAAACCAAGGTGTCAATCAAAGACGAAAAGGTACCTCATGCACAAAATTTTCGTGGTAGAGGGCATGGCCGTGGAGGTCGCAACAATGGTCGCGGTGGTGTAGGCCGCGGTCAGGGTGAATATTATGAGAAAAAGGGACAGTCAAGCCAACAAAATAGTCGAGGTAGAGGACGTAGTCGTGGTAGAGGTGGCCGATCAAATTATTCAAATGTCGAATGCCACAACTGCGGCAAGCATGGACACTACGCAAAAGAGTGCAAATCAAACATCGATTGCTATAATTGTGGTAAATATGGACACTATGCAAAGGAGTGCTATTCCGAGAAAAAGATAGAAGAAAACGCAAATTTAGTCGCGGAAGAAGAGACAAGAGAAGATGGTGTTCTCATGATGGCTTACAAAAATACCGTTTCCGACAATGACACGGAGTGGTATCTCGATACCGGCGCTAGTAATCACATGTGCGGGCACAAGCACTTGTTCAAGGGGATGCGAGAGGTTGAAGATGGACACGTTTCATTTGGAGACGCGTCAAGGATCCAAGTAAAAGGCCAAGGTACAGTTTATTATTCACAAAAAGATGGTACAGAAGGATCAATTGAGAATGTTTACTTTGTACCTGATATTAAGAGCAACATTTTGAGCATTGGGCAACTCATGGAGAAGGGCAGTATTCATGAAAAACCGGGCACTGCAATTGAAAGATAATGAAGGGCGTTTAGTTGCTCGAGTCGAGATGGGAAGAAATCGGATGTACACACTGAAATTGAGAAGCATACAGGAAAAATATTTGCGAGTCAATATAGAAGACAAGGCATCGCTGTGGCATCTCCGCTTTGGTCACCTATATCATGATGGTCTAAAGAAGTTAGCAAAGAAGAATATGGTGCACGGACTGCCAGACATGGACTATGAGGGCAAATTTTGTGAAGAATGTGTGCTTGGAAAACAAACGAGAACCTCGTTTCAAAAGAATGCAGAATATCGAGCTAAACATATTCTCGAGTTGATTCATACCGACATATGTGGACCGATTACCCCCGAATCTTTCAGCGGTAAAAGGTACTTCATTTCTTTTATCGATGACTTCTCATGGAAAACTTGGGGTTATTTTTTGAAAGAAAAGTCTGAGGCATTCGAGGTGTTCAAAAAGTTCAAAGTTATGGTGGAGAAGACAACTGGTAGAAACATCAAAGCCATACGATCCGATAGAGGTGGCGAGTATACTTCGACGGCATTTATGGAGTATTGCGTGGAGCAAGGCATAAGGAGATTTCTAACCGCATCATACTCTCCTCAACAAAACGGTGTGGCCGAGAGGAAGAACCGGACTATTCTCGATATGGTTCGATCAATGCTCAAAAGCAAGAAGATGCCGAAGGAATTCTGGGCAGAAGCTGTACAATGTGCCATCTATGTACAAAATCGATGTCCACATATGAAGTTAAATGATCAAACACCACAAGAGGCATGGAGCGGACAAAAGCTGATAGTTTCTCATCTCAAAGTGTTCGGTAGTGTGGCTTATGCACACGTACCAGATCAGCAAAGAACGAAGCTTGAAGACAAAAGCAAAAGGTATATTTTTATTGGGTATGATGAGAAGACAAAAGGGTACAAGCTACTCGACCCGATAAGCAAGAAGGTGATGGTGAGTCGTGATGTGCGAGTAAACGAAGCAAGCGAGTGGGACTGCAATAATTCGACAGAGGCTATTATAGAAGTTGGAGAATCATCAGCCATTGCACCAGCAAGTATATCAACAGACCCTGAAACTGCTGATAATGAAGATGAACCACTACAACCCAAAATGCGAAGTTTGCAAGATTTGTATGATTCGACAAATGAGGTACACCTTGTATGTCTTCTGTCAGATGCTGAAAATATCAGTTTTGAAGAGGCGGTTCGAGACAAGAAGTGGCAAACTGCCATGAACGAGGAGATTAAGGCAATTGACCGCAACAATACATGGGAGCTAGCAGAATTGCCGAAAGGAAGTCAGCCCATTGATGTGAAATGGGTGTTCAAGAAAAAGATGAATACTCAAGGCGAGATAGAACGGTACAAGGCACGACTTGTTGCGAAGGGATACAAGCAAAATGAAGGAATCGACTATGACGAGATATTTGCTCCTGTTGCAAGAATGGAGACAATCCGATTACTCATTACACAAGCTGCTCAATTCAAATGGCCGATATTTCAAATGGATGTCAAGTCGGCATTCTTGAATGTAGTGCTCGAAGAAGATGTCTACATCGAACAACCACCCGGATACATAAAAGTCGGAGAAGAGAAGAAGGTGCTAAAATTGAAGAAGGCACTTTATGGGTTGAAGCAAGCACCGCGGGCTTGGAATACACGCATCGATTCATATTTCAAGGAGAACGGGTTCAAGCAATGTCCTTATGAGCATGCCCTTTATGTAAAGAAGAATGGAGGTAACATATTATATATTGCTCTTTATGTCGATGATCTCATCTTTATGGGTAACAATAATAAGATGATAGAAGAGTTTAAGGGCACAATGACACGAGAATTCGAGATGACAGATTTGGGCTTGATGAAGTTTTTTCTGGGTTTGGAGATTAGACAAGTAGAGACGGAAATTTTTATATCACAGGAGGCATATGCAAAAGAGATATTGAAGAAGTTCAATATGGCAAATTGCACCCCTGTATCAACACCAATGGAACCAGGTGCAAAACTTTCAAAGTTCGGTGGAGGAGAACGCGTCGATGCGAATAGATACCGGAGTTTGATAGGAAGCCTTCGCTATCTCACATGCACAAGGCCGGATCTTTCATTTAGTGTCGGCATTGTAAGTCGGTTCATGGAAGAGCCGACTCATTCGCATTGGAAAGCGCTAAAGCGAATCCTATGGTATATCCAAGGAACGTTGTCACTGGGGTTGTTCTACTCAAAAGCAGAAGATTACAAGTTGGTTGGCTATTCCGACAGCGATTGGTGCGGAGACATAGACGATCAGGAAAGTACTTCGGGATATGTGTTCTTTATGGGAGGTAATGCGTTTACTTGGCTTTCAAAGAAGCAACCGATCGTAACGCTCTCGACGTGTGAAGCTGAATATGTGACAGCATCTTGGTGTGTATGTCATGCGATATGGCTTAGAAATTTGTTGAGCAAGATGGAGCTAAAGCAACTTGGTGCAACCGTGATCCATATTTACAACAAATCAGCAATTGAGTTGGCAAAGAATCCTGTAAACCATGAAAGAAGCAAACACATTGATGCTCGTTTTCACTTTATCCGAGATCATGTGAAGGAAGGAAGTGTGGAATTGGTGCATGTGACAAGTCAGGATCAAGCTGCGGATATCTTTACAAAACCACTGTCGAAAGTACTTCTCAACAGATGCAAGAAAATGATTGGCATGACGGATGGAAGAAGCATTTAAGTTTACAGGGGAGTTTTGTTGAATAAACATTAAATGCTATATTAGTGAGAAATGAAAACAATGAAAAGTCATGTCTATTAGAGTGAAGAGTCATGTCTGTTGAAGTGAAGAGTCATGTCTGTTTAATGAAAAGTCGTGTCTATTTAATGAAGGGCCGTGTCCGTTGAAACGAAAAGGTGTCTATCTAAAAAGTTGTGTCTATTTGTAAGAGTGTGTGTTCCACTAAAAATAGTGGTCATTTTATTGTGTTGGTTGTCAAGATTGTAATGAAGTAACAAAAGTTGAATTAGAAGAAGAGAAAGTTATTCATTTGTCTCTCCAATAAAATTATACTCCTCTTTTCTCTCTTGACAAATTCACTACTATTGCAATAGTTACCATAGTACTCTCAATTGTTTTCTTGATCATTTCTCTTTTAAGGTCTTCCACTTGTGAATCTGGGCAAATGTTACATCTTTTGTCTTAAAACAATAAACATAGATCTTCCACGGAAAACCATTCAGAAAAGAGGCGAAGAACAAGCTCCACCTAAAGATGCAACTAGGGTTGGTATCCATGCATAAAAACTTACATCCTCTAGAAACTTTATAATTTTAGGTGTCCAAACGTTAAATACGATATGATTCTTCTTCCCAAGAACACAATTTTCACAATAGTCAGGCTTCAACTGATAAACACCATCAACCAACTTTTGCTTTTGTAAAACCTTAAGACTCCGCTCATTAGCATGATCTAAATGAAAATGCCATTACCGAATAATCTATAATGCTAAAATCAGTAAAAATGACTAACTCTTCCGAGACTCTCTCTCCCTGAAGCGTATAAATACAATTAACCTACACCCCCTTCATCACTACCAAAGACCCTTTCAACACTCTCAAGTCTCAATTTCTGATCATCCACTATTAACTCTCATACCAAGTCTACTCAAAGCTCCCACTAATAACAAACTTCCACATGACATTATAACATACCTAACATTTTTGATAGTCCTAACAACGCCATCAAATAGCTAAACCTTCCATTCCCAACACCTACAACATGACAAGATGTGTTATTTATCATATGAATTGCTTCGTCATTAATCTCCCGATAACATACAATAACGCTCGTAATGATGTCATATGGTAAGAGGCTCCAAAATCAATCGCTCCACTCGTACCTCTTAATGATAAAATACTGGTTGAAAACACTGATTTATCACTATCATTACTATTTGCATTTGAACTAATTGATGTCAAAAATTAAAACTTTTACTTTCCCTCCCTTTCTTCTTCAGAATCAGGCACTCCCGTATGAAATGCTCTTACACCTTACCGTGGTAACAAATGCTCCTTCTGGGATCTTTAGATTAGGACCTATGCGTATGTCTCCTACCTTCAAGGTGCTTGTGGTTCTTATCTCTACGCAAAAGAACTAAGTTAGCATCAATAACACTTCAACCACTAACCAAATCTACCCCTCAATTAATTAATGCGCAAGCTTGCCTCTACAACACAGACAAATGAAACTTCTCTCATTAATCATGGAGTTTACAAATAGCATATGCTACAAAGGTAATAAACATAATAAGATGACTAACCGTGCCTTATCACAAACATCAACATTCACTTCCTTCAAATCCATAATCAAAGTATTAAGGGTATTCATATGCTCGAGAAGTGTAACTCCTGAGTCAGACATCCTGAAAGAATATAGTTATTGCTGAAGAATAATGTGGTTAGTTAAGGATTTATCGTAATAGATTGCGTACAACATATCCCGTAATTTCTTGACCTTCTTCTAATGAAAAAGCTCTTTAAGAACTTTGTTCGATAGATTTAGCTGAATGGATGTGAGCATCTTATTTCAGCTTTTCCAATTTATCAACCTGTAGACCGTTCAATTTATCCGGCGTTGAAATTTTCTTAAAGGTCTTCTATTTCAATTCCATCTTCATCTTCAACTTTCATGTCATAAAATCTCATTTTAAATCAAATTTGGTAACTTCATAGTTATTCATACCGTTCATAGAAGAATTAACCATCAATAAATACCAATCCGTTGTGAAAAAAATTATCAATTACTTCACACAAATATCGCAGAAGCTATCACAAGAATTTACTTTGTCAATTAGAAATCAACAACAAATTAAGCCTCAAATATCACTAGCCACATGCAATGATATGAACAAACACCAAAAGAAATAAAAGATGGAACATAAAAATTTAACGTGGTTTGGTAAATGCCTACGTACACGGATCCAACAACTAACCTTTTATTCTTTTCGATCGAATCTTATAAATAGAGATTATATGCAAACCGTCTTTAGACATGATTTCACTCAAAATGTTTCAAATCTCGTTTATCTGACTCGAGATCTCATTTTCACACTTGAACGAGATGAGATTTGGTGAAATGTGCCATCAAATTTCTTTTATATCTTATTTGACACTCATCCCATCTTAGGTATTAAGGTCTCAAACAAAATTTGTGTTAAGGTCTCAACAGAAGGCTCGTACGAGATTATGCTTTTGTCATTTATATATTTCTTTTACTTGTGTGGATCCAAAAGAAATTATCACTCTTATGACTTTTTACTAGCCCTACAATTCTATTTTTATTTTTTTAGTATAAGTGCTTTATAATACCGTATTTTTTATTGCTTGATGAGTAAAATCCATTCAATTCCAAATTAATTATATTACTACTCTTCTAAAAAGAAAAATAAATATGATCTTTCTATGTATTTATGTTAAAAAAATATTTGGATAAAATTTGTTATATAATATACATGTGTGCGTGTCAGTTTAGACACTTAGTTACTTCTATATTGTCCCGAGATGGACTTTAAAATTCAAGATATCAATCTAAGATGTAAACATGCAATTATCTTCCTTGAATTTTCGTCTGTGTGTGGAACTACCGAGATGAGACGCAATCAAAATCCAAGATTTAAAGCCTTTTTCTCAAAATCCCTAACTCAATTTGATTCTAGAAATTAAGGTTTGTTTACAAGGGGATAATGTGGATTCCTTTCAATACCGATGAAGATGGAAAATAATTCTTATTTATGTCGATAGATTACTTGGAGATGAAGGCATCGCCTTGGAAACAAAGTAATCGCCTTAATAACTAGCCATATTCCTCATGATATTAGGATTCTATTCTGTACGCGTAATGAATAATTAACGCTCAATCAAATTGATCAATCACTTTCCTTTTTCTTCTTCTTTAAAATGACATGCTGTTAGAC
Source organism: Allium fistulosum (assembly GCA_030737815.1). Taxonomy (NCBI): domain Eukaryota; kingdom Viridiplantae; phylum Streptophyta; class Magnoliopsida; order Asparagales; family Amaryllidaceae; genus Allium; species Allium fistulosum. The sequence goes on from CM060906.1 coordinate 77,968,148, forward strand.
CCATATTTGAGTTGCATGAATTCAACAGTCGTAACATTGATATAAATATGCTTTTATTTGTAGATTTTTCATAACATAATAACATATTAACTTTGATCCTGAAGGTAATAGTACTTTGTCTATAATGCATGTTTATCTTAATTTCAACAGGTTGCATCACAACCAAAGAACTGGGAACCGTGATGCGTTCCTTAGGGCAAAACCCAACTGAAGCAGAACTACAAGATATGATAAACGAAGTTGATGCAGATGGTAATGGAACAATTGATTTCCCTGAATTTCTTAACCTAATGGCACGTAAAATGAAAGACACAGACTCCGAGGAAGAGCTCAAGGAAGCCTTCCGTGTTTTCGACAAGGACCAAAATGGCTTCATCTCCGCTGCTGAATTGCGCCATGTCATGACCAACCTTGGTGAAAAGCTAACGGATGAAGAAGTAGATGAGATGATTCGCGAAGCTGATGTTGATGGAGATGGTCAGATTAATTATGACGAGTTTGTTAAGGTCATGATGGCTAAATAAATAAAATAAACTCACTGCTAGGGTCTTAGATGTGTGCGAAAGGAGAAATCTGTATCTTTGAAGGGTATTTCTCCACTCTTATATCTCTGCTAGTTATGTTCATTAGTATTACTGAATATGTTCTGTATGCTTGGAATATCGAAGTTGCTTTCTTGTATTAATACATTACCTTGGTAGTATTACATATATATTTGGTCATCTTGAATTGGTGACATGGTAAGATGAGTCAAATTGGATATGCATTTACAGTTGTTGTTGTTGTTGTTGTTGTTGTTCTTACTACTACTATCATTATCATTATTATTATTAGTAAAATGTAGCTATAGTAACACTTGCGATTAGATTGCATGTGCTTGTATTTAAAACTTGTATTGTTTATTGTGCTTTAATTAGCGTTGGGTGGTAGCTAGAAGGAGAGGCAACAATGAGTTAGGTAGCAACTACCACTGTCAAGCTATTTATATTTGTTAGAAATATCTCTACTTTTATATGGGTGCACTTCTGCATCTTACAGTAAGATGGAAGAAGAATTGGGCAAAAATAACAGTGAGCATCATAAGAAGAAGGTCCTCTGTCTACATGGGTTTCGAACAAGTGGAAGCTTTTTGCGCAAACAAATAAGCAAGTGGGATCCTTCCATTTTCCAGAACTTTGAAATGGTATCTACTTTAAGCCTGCACATATATAGAATGAGTTTAAAGCATTAAATGTGTTTTAACTGATTGTTCTTTATTCGTTCATAGGTATTCCCTGATGGCATGTTTCCTGCTGGTGGCAAATCTGATATTGAGGACATTTTCCCACCTCCATACTTTGAGTGGTTCCAGTTTAATAAGGTTCATGCCTTCTTTCATTTAGTTAGGTTGAAATGTTAATTTACACACACTTGGTATGTATCAACATTTTTGTAGCTAAACAAAATTATCAATCTAAATCAGGATTTTACCAAGTATATCAATTTGGAAGAGTGCATCACCTTCCTCTGTGATTACATGATACGAAACGGTCCTTTTGATGGTCTTCTTGGGTTTTCTCAGGTATTCGTTCTAAATAATGTTTTATGTTACGCAAAATATATGCTTTAAATGAACAATTTTATGTTAATATATGTAAATATTATTTCCTCATAAAAGGGACTGTACTAAATTTATTGTATACGGAATTAAGTGCTTGTGTGTTCTTAATGTTCTAATGTAGCAGCATGGTCATATCCTGAAAGATCATTACAACATTATCTCCTAAATTTACTACTCATGACCGTTAGTCGATGATACTAAATTTACTGCTGATATAGGTGAAACTATCTTTTAATAGATTGTCATTCTGTTTGCTTTACTTCCAATCAGTATCATAGTACAGTTGTGAAATGCAGAACTGATGTAGCAACTTATTTGGCTCTTAACCTGATATTAATATTAGCATTGATTGTGGTTTGGGAGATTTTAATTCCTTTTTTAGCTCATTCCAAGGTTTTCCTGAAACAAATTTCATCATCACTATCTACCATTCTACCCCACGCACAAGGTTTCCGCTTGACGTTGTATGATATCGGCAGGTTGTACGCAGTCTTAATCCCATTAGTGGAGAGATTGTTTCTGAAACTTGGTCAGCAGACCAAGCACCCACAAAAACCGAATCAAAAAAACCAAGAAAAATGCATGAATAAAACTCACAGTAGACTTGCATATTCAATGCAAACTGTATCATATATAACATACAGTTCACTCTTTGCTAATAAAGTGAGATGTCCAACATATTGATATAGATTAATATAGATTAGACCAAGGTTCGAGATCTCGGTTTCGGTCTTTCGTAATTTTAGGAATTTCGATGTAATTCGTAAATTTCGGGAATTTCGATTCCAGTTTCAGTTTCGGATATCATTATTTATTTTTCATATAATTACACATATGTCTGTTTAATTTATTGAAACAAAACGTATAATTTATTTTTATTTGAAAAATAAGATATAAAAAAACAATACCGATTGACTATAAATATTTGTAACACTAAAAAATGTTTATTCATTATTTTGTTTTCAACTTTTTTAGTAACACCATTCACATATTTGTGAATTTATATGTTTTCTAAGTTACAATTGCAAATTTGAATATTCATATATTTGAAACTCAAATTAATTCTTATTTCGAGATTTTTCTTTTTGTAAAATTTGAAGTTCAATAGTTTTTTATTGAACCGGAATTTAACTTGGTTTCGTTTTGGTCCCTACCGAAACCTAAACGGAACGATATGAATCTCGGTGTTCGGGTCGAAACCTCAAACCTTGAATTAGACATCAGACACCGAGGATAAATGTTTCCTGAAACAAATCTATTTTTATAATGCATGCACATAAGTTTTCTGAATCACATTATGATCAGCAATGAATCAGTTGTTTGCATATGAATCACAGTTAAACATCGGTTGCATTTATAAGTTAAATTATCGTTCCCAGAGGTATGAACATGCTCATAATGTTTTTGCTGTGTGTTTCTGTTAACCAACTTGTTAGTTTACTGTAAATCTGTGGCCATATAGCAAATCTGATTTCAGTTCCTCTCTGTGATATAACTGCAGAGAATTGTGTTATTGTTAAAACGATCTATATTTGTGTTTGCTTTAAAAGAATTTATTTGTCACCAAAGGCTTTTTTGACTCAGGTGTATAAACTTGTTAACTGAGAGGAGATAGTTTTCTCTATTTAGCTGCGTAAAGTATTAGCATAATTTTGTACTAGAGTTATGATCTATGATATATGTTGGTGCATTAACAAATATATATACACATTTGCAACAGGGTGCAACACTTTCAGCCCTTTTGGTAGGCTACCAGGCTCAGGTGCAGTTTCCTCAACCTGAAAAGAAATTGTCATTTCATATTCGTATTATATTAAAATAATATTCAAGGTAGAGTTTTCTTGAACTGACATTATAACAGGGAAAGGTACTAAAGGATCATCCACCAATAAAGTTTATGGTATCGGTATCAGGTAGCAAGTTCAGAGATCCGTTAATTTGCGACGTTGCTTACAAAGAACCAATCAAAGTGCAATCTCTGCATTTTATCGGTGAAAAAGATTGGTTAAAACTGCCCTCCGAGGAGCTTGCAGCTGCTTTCGATAACCCTACAATTATCCGGCATCCTCAAGGACATACAGTTCCTAGGCTAGGTACTCACAATCTCTTTTTTATTTATCATTATAAAACTGGCAATAAGACTTCAATATAGCAGGGTGAGTGTGTTTACATTTTGCCTTCTTCTTTATACGTGATCATCACAACAATGTAACATGTAATATTTCAAATTTCATGTATATAGGCCAACGATTGTTTGCTTTAATTAGTTATTTTCGACAACTTTCAGATGAAGCTGCAGTGGAGAAGTTTTCGAAATGGACTAGTGGTATTGTACAAGGTATAGAATGGACTTATACTCAAGAGATGACGAAAACTATAAGCGATGTGAAGGAAACTGATGATGCTGCAAAGAAGACACCGCCGACTGCAGAGGTTGGCGTTCACAATACTGAACGAACATTAACATCAACTGAAAGATGAAGCATCCTTTGAACTAAATCTGAATGATATAGTGGATATATTTATGATATTTGAATGTTTCTAGTATATTCATGGAGGAGTTGTGAATTCTGCAAAGGCATGATTTCTCTAAAACTTCCGTGCAGTAAGACTATGGAGCGTCTAAAGTAAGTAGTAAACAAAAAATTACTGAACATCTTTTTCTTTAGTAATTACTAAAATTCCTATATAAATAGCAAATGGGTATCCCAAAACATTAATCTCGGTAGTTGACTGTAATACATATATAAATGGTTGTCGGAATTTATTACTGTCGTTGGATCTGTTCTCAAATAGTTCTTGTTAATTTGAGGAATTGGATGGAGGGGTGTAAATTTTGTAGATTGTCCGACGTCCGGCTCGGTCCGAGACTGTCGTACGATTCTCATTTAAGTCACGAATTATGATAAAAAATATATACACGAAAATATGTCCGTTCGAAAATGTTTGATGTTCTTCCATTGTCCGTTCGTTTATATTGTCCGTTCGTTGTCCGACTCGTACGAACAATATTCGAACTTAAAACTTGTTCGGTCGGTATTCGTCCGAATCTTTTATAGGATAGGACTAGGACACACATTTGTCCGATCCGGTCTGACCCGTTTACACCCTAGTGGATGTTTGTTGTAGGGATGAAATTATTTTCCTTTTTGTTTAAAATGACAACAACCTCCGCTATTCATGTTAAAGACAACTTTCATGTTTTAATTGGATAAAATCTGAATATTTTAAATTAATGACACACATTGATATTTCACAAGTAATAAAATTAATTATGAAGTGTGCTACCGTTGGCATTTAAGAAAATACTTCTGATTAGCATTAAATTTTTATTACCTCTCAATTATTTTCATATCCTTATGGCTATCAAAATTTATTTTCTCGTTCAACCCTAAACAATCATAGTCTCTTCATTTCTCTTAGAAAAACTCAAATACACTGCATCAAAACATCACCAGAAATCAAAAATTTCAAACTATAAATCCAAAAAAAAATCCCTTTATTTTTCTAGTAAATGAAGCCAAGTGAAGATTTAGTGGATGATCTTAATTTGATGAGATGTTGGTTTTCTTATTATTTCTTAAAGTCTACTTTTTTAACATATCAATCTTGGATTTGATGTTTTAAGTTTTTTGATTGTTATTTTAGGCTGTGTTTGATGATCTCGTGACTAACACAATTTTAAGAATATAAAGTTGATGATGTTGTAATTAAAAATATCAATATAAGTTATCGAATGACAATTTTTATCATACAACGTTTATGTCATTTTTCTCTTATAATTTTTTCGTTTTTTAGGTTGTTAGATAGATGGTGCCAATCATAATAAAATTGATAATACACTTATCATTTCAAATAAAAAGTGTTTGATAGTGAAAATACGGAAAACCGATCGATCAAATGCTTCAAAAGACATGCAATTTGATTTGATAAACCATTTTTAACCGATCAAGTAAGCATTTATATAAAATTTCATCATCCTAAATACGATTAAAGAAATAATTTTTATTATCTTATTTTTGATTTTTGTGTGTATGCTATACGATTTTTGTTGTGTTTGGAAAAGTTGAATAATGTTTAGGGAATAGAAGGGATGACCGTTGTGTTTTGAAATAATTAGGTATCTACTTACCTAAAATAAAATAATAGTTGGTGTTAGAAAGCAGAGAATTAAACTTTGTATGACGATCTTTAATTTTGGAAGCCAAAATCATTTTTCTAGGTGCTGACAACAGCACATGTTATGAACCGTTGTTTATTTTTGTTGTGTGAATGTGAGGAAGAAAAAGCAAATAATAAAAATTAATTATGGAAACATTTTTTAATGTGAGAAAAAAAAAAAGGAAAAAATAGCATGGAAAGCTAAATTTATATAGCTTTATTATTTACAACATACATTTTTTCAAATGCTAAATGAGAATAGTTTTTCAGATTGCTTAGTTTTGTATTTAAAGTGATATGATATAATGCTATATTTTAAGTTATAAAGCTATATTCATTTAGTTTTTCGAGCTATTTACTACTATATTTTATGTTAACATTATTTCGACGATCAGAGAATAGGAAGACCTAAAGTCTGCTTGCTTTTTTTTTGAATGGATTGTCCGAAGCAGAATCGGTGTTCAGTCCAGTGCGAACACGCAACGCAAACAAACGTGGCAAAGTAGCTATGGTTGCTCACTACTATTGAGTGAGCAGGGAACTGTCAGTAGCTTAAGTATTCTTCTAGTATTGTTCGAGAAAAAGACTAAAATAAATCGTTACGCACCCATTATTTGTCTTCTCCCACGGATCTCAATTGTCCACCTATAGTTGGTGACGTTTGGAGTTGTCCTTCGTGCACCTGTCCCCAATAAAAGTGTGAGTGATCCGTTCCCCTACAGAACATGGCCTTACACTCGGTCTCCGACGGCCAGCAGGGGATTCGGTATAGCGGCTCACATTTGTTTGCGCCGCATGTTCCCGCTGGACTGGACAGGTGTTAGCTGTAGGTAGTATGATTATGGAAGTGACTTCGGTGAACTTGACAATGAAGCAATTCTTCTCCTTAACTCAAAAACTCTACCTGCTTTTGTTACAAATATGAGATGCTTTTAGACATAATAGGAATATTTGATGACAAGCACCATTGTTCAAGTGGTTAAGTGATTCGGCTTTGGTGCGAGAGGTCACAAGTTCGAAACTTGCGTAGCGTGATTCGAATGTTTGTTGACATGCGATATGTCGTCCCAGTGACATGTTGTATATAAAGTATCATTTCAAAAAAGAAGAAGAAATATTTGGTCTATTAAGGAGGATTCCCCGAATACCTAAAATAGAGATGATCATAGAAAATGTAAAATATTTGATAGGATCGATAAAAATGTTTTTGAAATAACTTTTTTCTTGCAATTTCGAACATCATTGATTATTTTTATTAATTTAGTGAAGCTGAGAAACTAAAATGCACTTGAGGTTTACATAATCTGATGAGATCTTTGTTTTTAATCAAATTATTGAAATTTATTTTCCTTGGATCTATTTTTTTTCTAAAATGCGTCCTTAAAGCGAAATACCTCTTTAAGAAATACACCCTACACGTATTAACACACACATATATAGTGAGCCCTTTTTAGTCTCCCTTAAACTTCTATACTTTTAACTATAAGTTCTAATAAAATATCTATTAATTTTTTTCTCTTATCACATCATTCTAATAAATAAATTAAACTTGTGGTTACAAATAAACTTAAGGTGCGTCTTTTTGTTAAACAAAAGGAGAATTTGAAAAGAGCATTTTAACGGGGCATGAAAGGAGATTCTTTAACAATAAGTGATTGCGTTCTTTTGTTGCGAAAGAGGTATTTTAATTGTTTTGTCATGAAAATTATTTTTACTATTGTTTTAGTTTGTTTTAATTATTTTCAAATAATATAGTTAAATGAATTTGTATTATTTATGAATTATGAAATACTAGAAAAGTGCACTAAATAAGACAATTTTTATTAAATGCTAGTAGCTCGAAATACAAATACAATACTACATCTCTCTACTTACTTTATATAAATAGCCAATAGCCAATACGACCATTACAAGAACCGATATTTGCGAAACATACTTTAATAAAGGCCAATGTCCTTTTATCAGTCCAATCTACAATGTGGCAAGTGGACGAGCCGGAAGTTTCATAAGTCTACATTCTAATAAAAAAATCAAGATTCAAAAAGATATAAGATGTAGATGTAAATATAAAAAAAGGTAAGTTTGGCTCACATCCCTAATAAGTTTCAAAATAAACAAAACATCATTCACATACAAAACTTACATTTCCGCCTCCTATTTTCAAATTCGCGCAAGCAAAAATACACAAATACCCTTTATGTTTTTAACATTTCAAACGCGTATAACTTTATGTACAAAAACCGGATCAACAAACCGTTTTCACCAAAAAATCACAAATTTTATGATCTTCGAAATGAGATCCATTGTTGATACCAAAAATTCATATTTGTAGTAAAGTTGCAATTATTTCAAATATTTGCAGACAATTCAGCAAATATTGAACATTTTCGATTTTTTTTTCAAATTTATAAAAATTGCAAAAAATGCAAATATTTCTGCAACTATATAGTATATTTGCAGAAATGTCTGCAACTATTGGGTATAGTTGCAGAAATTTATGCAACTATTGCGTATAGTTGCAGACATTTCTGCAACTATTGCGTATAGTTGCAGACATTTCTGCAACTATTGCGTATAGTTGCAGAAATGCAACTATTGCAAATAATTGCAGAATTGTCTGCAACTATTTGCAATAGTTGCAGAAATTTCTGCAACTATTGCGTATAGTTGCAGACATTTCTGCAACTATTGCATACAGTTGCACAAATGCAACTATTGCGTATAGTTGCAGAAATTTCTGCAACTATCGCATATATTTGCAGAAATTTGTTGTGATTATTTATAACTGCAAATATTAAGAATATCATATTTCAATAAAAAAAACTTGATTCGTCTTCAATTTAATTGCAGTTTTCCATTTAAATCGAAAAATAAGAAGAAGAATTAGAGCTCGACATTGAAGCGCAGGGGTAATTTGGGGAATAAATTAGCGGAAAACAGAAATAGGGATGTAGAAAATATGTTTTTTATGATAGGGATCTGCTGTGATATTAAGTTTCGTTTTAAGGATGTGTGACTAATTTTCACTATAAAAAACACAAATTCGATGAAATTTACCTCAAAATTGCAAGAATTTTCTTGTTGGAGGTAAGGAGGTGTTTTAGTTAAATGAAATGAAGGAGGAGTGAATCTAAAGGGTGGAAGAGGCGTGACTGTTGGGGAAATGAACGGTTTACTTTTCACGCATCCAACATCCGACGCGTGGATGCAAATCATTCATTTCCACCAGTTCCCTCCAATGGAATAAAATGGTGGGTCCCAAGCTGACGCATATGGTGCATTGGATCCACACCAACTCCACCTACTCAAAATTTGACTATGAATGGTACATTAACCATAAGATTCAACCTCATATGTGAGCATAATGGAATCCAACAGTTAAGATCTATTGTGTCACATTTTATGTTTTATTATATGTCAAAATAGCCACCCCTTATACACACATAGACACACATATATTTGTATATGATCATATTACTTAAAGATGGTTCCCAAAGTAGTTGGTAATGCAAAGAAAGGTACTTCGAATGGTAAGTGATTTTACAGTAAGTTTAAGCATAGATGATCGAATGGTATCTGTTTTAGTGTTCTAGCACTTAAAGATGCATTAGATTATATGGTTTCATGTGTTGGGATCTTGTCTTTGACTGGTGACATAGACATGATCACATTGATATAGTTTATAGACTGATATTTATCGATTATGGTGAAATATGGCCTGATGGCGAAAGGCAGCTAACTAGTTGGGTTGTGCAAATGTTAAGAGTTTCTCCTTGAGCATGGAAGTATAATTGAGTTTGTTTTTTTAAATTTGCTTATTATTTCTTAGAATGGGTTAGCCTTTATGCTTATCGCATGTGACTTTTCCTTGTAAGTTATAGGAGTTATCTAGTCCATCTCATTTTAGGGAAGTTGAGTTTCATGTTTACATGGTACAAGGCATAAGATTAGTGATTATGTAAATTAAGGAAATACTTTCTAAGTAGTTTACCTCGGATAATTGTACAAGGTATGGAGTGACAGTGTAACATCCCCCACTTGAAACTCGAAGATAAACACCGATGATGTTGTAGCCATCACCAGAATTATCTTTCAGCGAAGAAAGTGAGTTCAGTTTATTAATTAGCACTGATAAGTAAACAGGGCAACTAAATATTTTCTTCACATGAAAAAGTTTTCTTTAACATTCTACATATATTTCAGTCGCAATTAGACCCAAAAACATGCCCACACAGTAGTCAAATATAATAGATAATTGTTGATTCATGAGTTTTGATTCATGACACAAGCTTCAGAGATCATACGACGAGAATACTATATGAAAGCGACAAAAAGAGAATAAGTGCATACCGTGCACTACAAAGGAGATAATCTTACAATCCAGAGATTAGTATGGATATTTTATTTTATTTGAGTCTTAGAACAATGTTAAAATCATTCCTCAAATAGTCACACACGCACACAAAACATTTTATAGCAAAAACTGTGTTCACTGTGCATATAACACCAGGTCGGCCGACCGACCAGGATCCTCGGTCGACCGACCCTGTATCATGTGCACAGTGACTTTCTGTTTTGTATACGTTTTAAACTCAACTGACCGGCCAGGTTTTCCGGTCGACCGACCAGAGAAAAACGGCTAGTTTTCTGAAGAGACGCAATCATTTCATGAAGAGGAATGTCCTCTATTTCAAGAGGTATGGACACAACTGTTAACTAAAACTCTTCATGAAAGATTACAACTCTTCTACAACTATATAAACATATTCAATTCACTTTTACAATCACCGATTCTTGTTTATATTTCTGAAATCTAATCTCTATTCATTTCTGCAAATAAAAGCATTCATTCTTATTTAACATCACTAGAATCCTTGAATTTATTCATATACTTCGATTCTACGTGATTATCTTCCTTCTAAATCTTCACACACATATATACTCTTGAGGATTTGATTATAGGAAAGTTGTACTATCAAAAGACAATCAGTGTTATTCAGAACACATTCGTCAACAAATTATTTGTATTAAGGTTGAAGTCCTCTTCGGTTGTTGAGGCGGAAAATTCCTGTTCGGCTGCTCAGGTGTCGTATACCTATTCCTCCGGGTTAAGTGAGGGGTTTAGTTTAAATCCAGAGGGTATTCTGGGACTGGACGTAGAACGGGAAGTTCGAACCAGTATAAAAATTCCTGGTGTGCTTACTTTAATTTTTATTTTACTGCTATTATCAGTTTCCGCACTTATATACCATATTACACGATCCTTAGTACTACACGTGTACTTACAATAATAACATAAAAGAGTCGGGTCAACATATGATGATGCGGCTTGCATTTCTTAATACATCGGAAAACAAAATCTTTATTAGCTACCAAACCTCCTCCTACGTCTTCATCCTCATACCGCGGTCCTTATTTTATATCTGTCTAATCCCATAAACTCAGCTTACTCAAACGAGCACCCATGAGTTTATGGGGAAAACAATAATAAAAATACGGACCAAACGTAAAGTCTGGTGTGTATAATACTTACTCCAAAATAATCATATAGTGAGACTAAATCGTACTGCACATATTGAGTTTTCCCCTTACTATTCACACATCATAAGTGAGACAACCATAGATACTTGGCAAGTAGTTTTTAGTTACTAATGTGCCTTATACATTCTTATGCGGTCCCCACTTAACGCTGCGCCCACGACACAATCCTCTTATGGTTCTCATTTTAGATCATTCTTTAATCTATTATTTCTATCTGCTACTGCACCCTCAACGCAGTCCCCATTTGATTCTCCATTTAGATTTTTATTTTAACTGATACTGCCTAGAAACAACCCCATCTACAGTACCATTTTTTTCAATTTGTTCTCTAGATTTAGACTGCATAGACTCAGCCTCCAGTAGTGTTCTTTTAGATTCATTCATTAATTCAAACTGCGTAGTCCAACCACCCACAACATTCAACTATATATTAACTACACCCTAGACCATAAAGAAACAACCACATGTAGTCCTTCTATATCTCTTAACCTAAGTTCTATACCACTATGAAATAACTACTCACGGTCCCTATTTATTTACTTAGACTCTGGACTATTATGTAACAGTCATCCGTAGGCTTTAAACACTTGATTGATTTGAAACTACGTAGAATCACCCACCGTAGTCTTTGAAGTTGCATGCCGCTCCTCACCTTCCTAGGATGTGCATTCGAGTGAGCGTCCCCATCCCGACGTCAATAACCCTTCATCCTTACCTCTAATGCATAAGCTTTCGCCTATACTATTCTTGGACCCACCTTGAATCCTACCGAATTGACTTTTCATTCGGTCTCATTCTCACCCTCCCTTGGTGCAGTATTTCCCCACCCTAACCTAGGCTCACAGTTCTCTCCTTACTAGTGAATCCTTTCAAATTGCAGCAAGTAATGTTTTTTACATTTCTGCAGCACAGACTTGCTTTCCCCTGAAAGCTCCTAGATCCCTTCGGCAAATCTCTACCATTTCCCCCATATGCGCAGTTCCCATATGACTCGTTAGGCCACCACCTTAGCTCCAACCAAGACAAAATTTGACTTGTTTGACAATGTCTCTATACGTGTCGTTATCTTATTCGTTCCTATTTCACTTTTTGTTATTTGCAATGTTCTTTTTTTTCAACCAACGACTTGGATTTGGTTTCTCTTTTTCCCAACACCCGTTAATATAATTTTCCCATGTAAATTTATTTTTCCAATGCCCTCGCATTTCCCTACTTGCCCCAATGCAGTGCTTATTCATTTTAGTCTATTTTTCCTTATAGAAAATTCTAATAAATTCCCAGAAAATTTGTGAACACTTGTTCTAACACACTTAATCTTTATTGGACTTTAAGGGTGTTTTCCTCATTTATTTTCTAGTTACGCTCCTTCAATAAATCAAATAAAATCATATAAGCTTAAGGAACTTCTGAAACTAAAAAACTCATCTCTAAAACCATGATTAGAACATGACATAAAATTTCCATTAGCTTTTGAAATCATTAAAGTAGGGGAAACATGTCAAATATCCCATGTTTATCTATCGTTTCCCAAAACATTATTAAACCTTTATATTTGTTAATAAAATATGTATGACCGCCATCATACTTAAAAACATAAAAATCTAAACTAAAACCATATATTAGAGATCGATGTAGATTGGTTAAGTATTACTCACCTAGATCTTTAAGATGTCCAGCTTTAGTCTTCTCAATCCCCTTAGATTGCATTTTCCTTATCTTCTTCCTATTATCCCTTTAAGCTACCACCATTAAAGTTTCTCTCTAGCTTTTATTTTGTTTTGATTAGGATCAAATAGATGGATAGAAAAGAGTAATGTTTACTGTCCTACAATAATTTGGGCTTGGGCCCTCATACCCCTTTTCCATTAATTTACTTCCCTTTATTTCTCTTATTTAGTCTGCCTCGGCCTTTTAATTGATTTATTTGATTAATTAAAAATTTAAGGTCGCTACAATCTTTCCTCCTTAAATGAATTTCGCCCTCGAAATTCAATTAAGGCATAGTAGAGGTTTGCCAACTATCTCCTGCTTACGCTATGCATACCCATGAATTCCCAATCCATGCATATAAAACGTACTAGTGCTACCTATTAATACAGTAAACAACCATAATATTCATATATATATATATATATATATATATATATATTCTACAACAGTGTAATTTAATACATAGCTCATATGCTAATATAAAACGAATAACTCTGGAAAGGTCTTCTTAACCTTATCATTTGTTTCCCATGTGTTTTCCTCCCGATGTACGCTCCACTGGATACACACTAGCATAACTACCTTGTTCCAAAGCTGCTTCTCATCTTGATCCACTATACGAACCAGTCTGCACACATATGTCATATCTGACTTTAAAACAAGGTCTTCTACTGTGCTCTTATTAATTACCGCTTTCAGATCCCTAGTGCATTTCCGCAAACATGATATGTGAAACACATTATGAATCCCTGCAAAAACACTAGGCAGATCCACCTTATACGCCACCACCCCAATCCTATCTATGATCGGAAATGGTCCTACATATCTAGGTGCTAATGTCTCAGCTTTTCCAAAGTGCATTATAACCCTCATTGGAGAAACCTTCAGGAACACTTGATCGTCTACTGCGAACTCTAGTTCCTTCCTCCTTATATTGGCATAACTCTTTTTCTTAGACTACACTGCCCTCATTCTAGCTCTGATCAGTTCTACCTTCTCAGTAGCATCCTTCACCACATCTGGTCCCAATACAATCCTATCTTCTGCTTTCAACCAACATGTAGGTGACTTACATGGCCTTCCATACAATGCCTCAAATGGAGCCATCCCAATACTGCTCTGATAGCTATAGTTGTATGAGAACTCTACCAGATGTAAGTAATCCTCCCAAGATCCACTGAAGTCTAAAATACATGCTCTCAGCAAGTCTTCTAGGACCTTGTTGATCCTCTCGGTCTGTCCATCTGTCTGTGGATGGTATGTAGCACTCATGTCCAATTTTGCACCTAATACCTTTTGCAAACTTCCCCAGAACGCGCTAGTGAACAACGAATCCCGATCACTAATAATAGAGCTAGGCACCCCGTGAAGTCTCACTATTACCTTCATATATATATCTGCTAACTTCAACGCAGTTCACTGGAATGAAATGGGCACTCTTAGTTAATTTATCAACTATGAACCATATTCCTTCATTCCTTGTCCTTGTCCTTGGCAATCCATCTACGAAGTCCATAGATACTAAATCCTATTTCTACACTAGAACCTCTAAAGGCTTCAAGAGCCCATTTGCCTTCTGATGTTCTACTTTCACCTACTGGCATGTAAGACATCTTCTCACATATTCTCCAACATCTTTCTTCATTCCTTCCCAAAATAAACTCCCCTTCATATCTCGATACATCTTTGTACCTCTAAGATGTATAGTAAACTTTGAACGATGGCATTCGTCTAGTACTTCCTTCCGCAGTCCTTCTACACTTGGAACATACAATCTTCTATTCTTCCATAGTCTGCCTTCTTTATCAACATTGAATCCTTTTCGGCTCCACTTCTCCAACTCCTGAGTCCAAGTTCCATACAACGTCTGCGAAGAACATGTCTCCCTTCTACAGTTCAACCATTCTTTCTATCAGCACAGGCCTGGCTTGTAAGCATGATAACATTTCGGATGTACTGCTTGAACCTGCACTTGGCTGAAACTGTACATTACATGCATACAACGTTTCTAAAATAATCCATTCCTCTATCATAGCCAAAACACAACTTGCTGTTTTTGGCTTAAGGCATCATCTACTTTATTGCCTTTTCCCCAGGGTATACTCTATCCTAAAATTATATGATGCTAGAAACTCTAACCTTCTATGCCGCCTCATATTCAGCTCCTTCTGAGAGAAAAAATATCTCAAGGACTTATGGGCAGTATACAACTCAAACCTCTCTCCTAAGAGATAAGGTCCCCCAATCTTCAACGTGAAGACAACTGCTGCTGTTAGCGCCAAAATTGGTCACTAACCCCCAAATCCAGATGAAAGCACCAAATATCAGTCACAGCTCAGAGATAGAATGTATGTAGAGAGTAATAATGTGAAGAACAGTTAAAACTGAAATGAAAGCAGTAAAGAACAATAGATTTTATAGTGGTTCGGCCAACTTCGGCCTACGTCCACTCCAGAAGTTTACTTTTTATTGCTGTAATAATCGATTACAGTTACAAAATGGCAGAGTTGCCTTAGCCTTCGAAAAGAGAAAGTAAGAGAGCAGAAAGAAGATCCACTTTTACTGTGCCCCTGCCTCTCTATTTATAGACAAATATGGGTTGGACTTCCCTGGTGGGCCTGGCAGCCGAGTGCCTCAGCCCAAATGGAGTGGTCTCCATATGCCGAACCATAGATGCCGAACGCTGAATGCCGAACAAGGTGTGAATGCCGAACGATCTCCTCATGCCGAACGTTGGGAGGCGCGAGGTGTAGGATCTAGATTAACCCTAGAGGGGGGGGGGGGTGAATAGGGTTATCGCAAATTTTCTCAAATTAAATGCGGAAGTAAATAGCAAATAAATAAATATGCAGTAAAGTAAATCACACACAGAATTTACCCAGCTTCGGCAACCCCTGCCTACTGCTGCATTCCCAGATTTCTATTAGAGTTAAACAGTATCCCGCTTACAAACACTCTGACAGACTCGCAGACACTCGCTCCCGCTCACAAACACTCCTACAGACTCGCACACCCTGCTCCGCCTATAGAGTTTCGTTTACTCGCAAACTCTGCTCCCGCCTATAGAGCTTTGCAAACTCGCAGCCTCCCTGCTCACTGAACTAACCCTAACTAGACAATCTGACAACACCTAAACCCTAGGTGGTGATTAACTCTAACTGGACTTTGACAATACAAACTGAAAATCAAGACACAGTTTAAATACCAGGGCAAAATTTAAATTTGAAATTTAAATCGATTTTGCCCTCAATAGACTAGGCCTAAAACTAAATCAATAAAACCTGGCCCAAATAAATAAAAAACCTTAGACCAAAAATAAAATTAAACAAGCCCTTTGATTAATAAAGCCCGACCCGCTTCCTTTTTATTTCTTCGATCCCCTTCTTCTTAATTAAAACGTTGGCCCGATTTAATTATCTCCAGCCCGATCAAAATTCTTCAGCCCGATTTTCTTCATTTCTCTCTGGAAAAAAAAATTGCGGCGACGACGAATTCTTTGATTTCTCTGTCAAATTTAGGGCTTGAGATTTGCTTGATGTCTGAAGCTTTGTACTGCTCGATAGCCTTGAGATAGTATCGTTCCCTTTTGCTCCTTGGGGCTTTCGAGATTTAGATTCTCTGGCGAATACGACTTCGTCGATTCTCTGTAGCTCTGGCTTCGCTGTTCCCTTTGTCGATTTGGAGCTTCTGCTCTGAAATTGGTATGTGATATCTTCTTTGTGTTCTTTGGTTTGAACTTGATTGCTTGAGTTTTATGTCGGTGATGATTGGGTTTTATTTTCGTTGCTCTTCACCACACAGTCGATGATGATATCGTGGTTGTTTATATAGAGTCTGATTTGATTTACGTGATCACCACGTTGTTTATACTTGCCGTTTTTACATCTCGATATTTTGGGAAATTTCTTTTGACTCACGGCTTCGATTATTGAACGTTCGAACTTTTTGATTTTAAACAGTCCTGATACTTTCCTAAATTATAAATCTGACTTTTTCAACTTTGATTCGAATAACCAAAATATGCGGCTTTGACTGTTTCAATATTTTCCTAACTTGTTAGCGTGATTTTCTGGCTTCTTTGACTTGCTGGCTTTGTTATTTCACTCCTGACCTGCAGCATACTTGTAGCTGATGTTTACTAGTTGTGCATTCGACACTGCCATACTCTTCACTGTGAATTCTTTTCTTATGCATTCGATTTTACTGCATACTTGTTGTAACTTCACTTGTATCTCTTGTGATATCTGTTGAGTCTGTTTTGTTGTCCAGTTGCACTGACACTTGTGATATTTGTTCATCTGAACCCTGGGTAGCTCTGGTTACTTGATCATCTTGTTCAATCTGGATATTGTCATTTTGATGCATTCATTCCAGTAGTCACTTGAAGTTGCATTTGAGTTCATACAGTCATTGATGCACTGTTGCATATCATGTGCATACTGTTCTTTGATCTTCACTGTGTTGTACACTTGTTGTGTCTGCAGTTGTATTTCTTGTACACTTGTAGCTGTTGTGTTCACATGATCTTTACTGTGCACTTCAAACCAGTTGCTTTGACATGCTATACATATGATTACACATATGCCTCACTTGTTCATTTCGATTAAGTGCACTTAATATTTGTGTAGCTTGGCTCTGTTTTGGTTTGGTTCACTTGAGTTATGAACTGATGTTGAATTCATTTGTTGTCTGATGTTTGCATTGTTGTTCTGCCTCCATACATGAATTCCCTGTTGCTTGTTGACTTGCAAGTTGACACTCTGGTCTGGTGTACATTCATGTGTCTGCACCCAGTCTTTGCCTTGTTGAGCATTTCTTTGATTGCTGATTCAGTGGTGCTGCAGTTGAGCTATAGCATTCATGTGTACATTACTTGATTTTGGTCGAGTCCATTTGCACTTGTGTTGAATCTGATATTGATTTGACCTTGTGCACTCGAGTTGGCGAGGCAGTGCACGCGTGCATACGTGTGTACTACAGCCACTCCTAATTACCTGTCCCTGATATGAATACTGATATGCACGGATATTACATAATCAAAGATGATGACTTTAACCCATATATCTGAGACAGCTTTTAAAAAACAAATTCTATATTTTTGCAAATTAAATTTGTTTCTTTTCAGATTACTGCTGTAGATTGTTAATTATACAGGTACATAGGAGACAGGACAAATACTGGGACTGGATAGTGCAAATGCAGACAAACAACTGAGTGTATGAGTGATGTAGTGAGGACTGTGACTGTAAAATCAAATTGTGATGTATTCAGAAATTGTACAGTTATAGTGAGTCAGAATTTGAGTCAGAATTTGTACCATTCAAAATTTGTAATAAAATTGTTTGAATAAAATTTCAGTTTGAATTCAAATTCTGTGTTGATAAAATTTCTGTTATTCCTGTATGTGTATAATCTGTAAACACATCTAAAATACGATATATATAGTTTGTTATCATCAAACACTAAACACACATCAAACAATCTCCCCCTTTTGATGATGACAAACATATATATTAGAGATTTTGAAATTCAGTAGATGTGTTTAAACATAACTATATATAGCTCCCCCTACATGAATGCTCCCCCTACATGAATACTCCCCCTACAACTGAGACTATTCCATATTCAGTCGAATAAAAGAACTATAGAAAATAACTAACAACATTTAACAAATTTGGTGTAGTATTCCAAAAATACTTATTTTCTTATCAAAATCTCTTCCTACTCCCCCTTTTGTTATCATCAAAAGACTGACAAAAAATAATGAAACAGTAGGGGAAAACAAATGGAAAAATAAGGAAAAACCATAATATATCATAACAAGATAACAATTTCCACATTTTAGAGAATGGATCGATAATTTGATTTTTATAATGAGAAGAGAGATATTCTATTCTATTTTAATTTTAAAAAGATTTGTCATTTAAGCATAAAAAATAATAAGCACTTACTAACCACGCATAACCATAAGGACTTTTAAATGGGATTAGCAGTTACTCATTAGTTATCAAGCTCCATCCATGCATAACCATAAGGACTTTTAAATGAGAATGAAGTGATGATAACCTCTCATTATCCATCCATGCATAACCATAAGGACTTTTAAATGAGAATGGATGCATGAGGAATATTTTAAAATTCTCTTTGATTTTTCCTTTTTAATTTAAAAAGCAATTCACTCTTCTCATTTTTCAAAACCATTATGAATGATAGAAAGATGGTAGAAATAGAAATGGTCGTGGAATAAGTTACCAAATTAATCATATTATGAAATTTCATAAACCAAACGTATTTCCACTACTGAATACCATATTTGAATCAATCTTTGAATAATATCCAAAACAGGTTTGAATTCTAGAAATTGAAGTTGAAAATAAATATCCAAGAGTATTTCAACCAAAAATTGAAAAATGATTAGTCAATTTCCATAATTCCCAAATCCAAACGTAATCTGGAAAATCTGTCTTCGGGGAGGGGTTTTGTGAAAATATCAGCAAGTTGATTCTCAGTTGAAATGAATTTAATGCAAATGTTTTCCCTAGCAATGTGATCTCTAAGAAAATGGTGTCTCACATCAATGTGTTTCGTGCGTGAATGATGTAACTAATAAATGTCCTAGCATGAAACATGTCTCACTAGTACTTTTCCTGTCAACCAGTGAACCCGTATAATCAACATCAGAATAACCAACTAAATTAAAGTTTTCACACGAATGATATCATAGTCCAAATTTGTGTGTGTGAAAAATATCTCAAAATTTCGTTAGTGGTATTCAAATGTGATTCTTTAGAATTAGAGTGAAAATGTGCAAACACAAACACACAGAAAACATAATACGGGGTCTAGAAGCAGTTAAGAGCCATTTCAACAAACTCGGATTCAACTTCAGAAACAAACCACTGTGATAATGGAACGTACACACACTTTTATCAATTGAAGAGCGAGTGTGAATACCTTTCGTAGAATCATAATTAAAATATCAAGATTATTTCAAAAGAAATTTAAAGTTTTCATAAGTGAAGCATCAGTTTCAGCAGCTTCTCAAAATATTTTTTAGAGCATGAGCAATCAGAAATCAATCATAGTTTGACCAAACAGATTAAGTTCAAGAAGAAGATGGTTAATCAATTTTTAACCACTGATTAAAGTCAAGCCATTAAAGATCAAGCAAGTTAGATCCATCACAATTACTTCAAGCAAGATAATTGGTTAAAAATCAGAATTAACATCATCAATCATAACTGGCTGATTTAATTCAGATGCAGATTCTTACCGGTTATCTATCGTTTGAAAGAAATACAACTACCTGTTTTACCTGTACGATAATCATTCGTTGTTTGCTCATAGTGAATCTGTCACCTTTATACTAGGCTAAGGAACGTTGATTTGACACCCGTTGTATATCTGGAACAGCCAGAATCCAGATAACACCAATGTTGTTCCTCAGCCTGCCACCACACCTACACGGTTAAAGATGTATGTGACCTATTTATAGGTCCATGGTTGTTAGTGGCAGAATAATTATTAATAAACAATCCCTTTGGAACCCAAACTTGTTTTGTCCTTTCATTCTTGTTCCAATACACTTGAAATTTATTCGTAGAATTTTTAGGAACCCAAACTTGTATAAATTTCGTGTTCTTGTTCCTATGACTACCATTTTCAACACGATGTCCAAATATTTCACGTTCAGTAAAGATGCCCTTTCCTTTTGCACTATCATCAACTTGTGATTTACCAAAACCTAGTCCTTTTCGATTGTTAGCAAACAATTGATTTCCTAATAACATATTGAATGATTTTTCTCCTCTAGAAAAGTTATTCAGTGATTTCTTAAGATCTTGAACTTTGGTTTTCAGTGTTGAGTTTTCAGACACAAGTGTAGTGCATCTATTTATAAAATCCTTTTTCCTAGTCTCAATAGTTTCCTTTAGATTCAAGTTTTCTTTTTCAAGATTCTCAAAATTATTCTTCAGTTTTGATAATTCTGAATCTAAAGTTTTACAGTTTTTACATTCTAGGTTTTGAATTTTTTCAAGTTCAGATTCTAACCTAAAATTTTCACGGGCAAGTTCTTTCCTATCAGATTTCAGTTTTTCATTTTTAGAATCAAGAGCTTCAACAGTTTTAGTAAGATCGAGGCACAAATAAGCAAGATCTTTATAAGAGTAGTTTTTTACCTCATTGGATTCCTCTAAGCTTGCTTCTGAATCTGATCTTGATTTCTTTGAGCTTGCTTCTGAATCTGATCTTACCGTAAGACATAGATTAGCCTCCTCTGAGCTATCAGTTGAAACTTCCTCTCCATCCTCATCATCCCAAGTTGCTGCGAAGGCCTTTTTCTTCTTTTTCTTTCCCTTGTTGTTTTTGAGAAGTGGACAGTTTTGTTTGAAGTGACCAGGCTTGTTGCAGTTATAACAGATTAGTTCATTTTCAGAGTTGTCAGAATCTTTAGATCTATTACCACTGGTCTTCTTCTTTCGTGGCTTGAATTTCGACCATCTTCTAAAATTATTGATAGCCACTGTAAGTCCTTCAATTGGATCAACTTCTTCTTCATCGCTCTCTTCTCTGCTCTTTAAGGCAATCATCTTCTTCTTTGGTTCGGAATTGATGCGTTCCTCCTTTGCTTTCAACTCAAGCTCATACGTCATCAGATTTCCGATCAAATCCTCCATGCGTAGTTTACTCAAATCTTTCGATTCTTGTATCGCCGTGACTTTTGCCTCAAAGTTCATTGGTAGGACTCGTAGTATTTTCCTTATGAGCTCTACCTCAGAGAATACCTTTCCAAGCGCTCTAGCATTGTACACCAAGGTTGAGAAACGTCCAAACATGTCCTTAATGCTCTCGCCTTTGTCCATCACAAAATTCTCGTATTCATTGCTGAACAGGGCTAGACGAGACTCCTTGACTTGAGAAGTTCCTTCGTGTGTCACCTCCAAAGTATGCCAGATTTCCTGTGCTGTTTTACAATGAGAAATTCTATTAAATTCAGTTTTATCAAGAGCATAGATCAGAGCATTCATGGCTTTAGCATTAGTAGTTTTTAACTTCTTATCATTAGCATCCCACCTATCCTTCGGTTTAGGAATCTCAGTATCACCAACAGTTATAGTAGGAGCTGTATAGCCAGTTTCAATGATATCCCAAACATCATAATCTACAGAACTAAGATAAATACCCATCCTAACCTTCCAATACGCATAATCACTCCCATTAAACATTGGTGGCCTAACAATAGATTGCCCCTCAGAAAAAGCATTATTTGATAGATTCATGACTCTAGAGTTAAAGAAATTTTACCTCGCTCTGATACCACTTGTAGGATCTAGATTAACCCTAGAGGGGGGGGGGGGTGAATAGGGTTATCGCAAATTTTCTCAAATTAAATGCGGAAGTAAACAGCAAATAAATAAATATGCAGTAAAGTAAATCACACACAGAATTTACCCAGCTTCGGCAACCCCTGCCTACTGCTGCATTCCCAGATTTCTATTAGAGTTAAACAGTATCCCGCTTACAAACACTCTGACAGACTCGCAGACACTCGCTCCCGCTCACAAACACTCCTACAGACTCGCACACCCTGCTCCGCCTATAGAGTTTCGTTTACTCGCAAACTCTGCTCCCGCCTATAGAGCTTTGCAAACTCGCAGCCTCCCTGCTCACTGAACTAACCCTAACTAGACAATCTGACAACACCTAAACCCTAGGTGGTGATTAACTCTAACTGGACTTTGACAATACAAACTGAAAATCAAGACACAGTTTAAATACCAGGGCAAAATTTAAATTTGAAATTTAAATCGATTTTGCCCTCAATAGACTAGGCCTAAAACTAAATCAATAAAACCTGGCCCAAATAAATAAAAAACCTTAGACCAAAAATAAAATTAAACAAGCCCTTTGATTAATAAAGCCCGGCCCGCTTCCTTTTTATTTCTTCGATCCCCTTCTTCTTAATTAAAACGTTGGCCCGATTTAATTATCTCCAGCCCGATCAAAATTCTTCAGCCCGATTTTCTTCATTTCTCTCTGGAAAAAAAAATTGCGGCGACGAAGAATTCTTTGATTTCTCTGTCAAATTTAGGGCTTGAGATTTGCTTGATGTCTGAAGCTTTGTACTGCTCGATAGCCTTGAGATAGTATCGTTCCCTTTTGCTCCTTGGGGCTTTCGAGATTTAGATTCTCTGGCGAATACGACTTCGTCGATTCTCTGTAGCTCTGGCTTCGCTGTTCCCTTTGTCGATTTGGAGCTTCTGCTCTGAAATTGGTATGTGATATCTTCTTTGTGTTCTTTGGTTTGAACTTGATTGCTTGAGTTTTATGTCGGTGATGATTGGGTTTTATTTTCGTTGCTCTTCACCACACAGTCGATGATGATATCGTAGTTGTTTATATAGAGTCTGATTTGATTTACGTGATCACCACGTTGTTTATACTTGCCGTTTTTACATCTCGATATTTTGGGAAATTTCTTTTGACTCACGGCTTCGATTATTGAACGTTCGAACTTTTTGATTTTAAACAGTCCTGATACTTTCCTAAATTATAAATCTGACTTTTTCAACTTTGATTCGAATAACCAAAATATGCGGCTTTGACTGTTTCAATATTTTCCTAACTTGTTAGCGTGATTTTCTGGCTTCTTTGACTTGCTGGCTTTGTTATTTCACTCCTGACCTGCAGCATACTTGTAGCTGATGTTTACTAGTTGTGCATTCGACACTGCCATACTCTTCACTGTGAATTCTTTTCTTATGCATTCGATTTTACTGCATACTTGTTGTAACTTCACTTGTATCTCTTGTGATATCTGTTGAGTCTGTTTTGTTGTCCAGTTGCACTGACACTTGTGATATTTGTTCATCTGAACCCTGGGTAGCTCTGGTTACTTGATCATCTTGTTCAATCTGGATATTGTCATTTTGATGCATTCATTCCAGTAGTCACTTGAAGTTGCATTTGAGTTCATACAGTCATTGATGCACTGTTGCATATCATGTGCATACTGTTCTTTGATCTTCACTGTGTTGTACACTTGTTGTGTCTGCAGTTGTATTTCTTGTACACTTGTAGCTGTTGTGTTCACATGATCTTTACTGTGCACTTCAAACCAGTTGCTTTGACATGCTATACATATGATTACACATATGCCTCACTTGTTCATTTCGATTAAGTGCACTTCATATTTGTGTAGCTTGGCTCTGTTTTGGTTTGGTTCACTTGAGTTATGAACTGATGTTGAATTCATTTGTTGTCTGATGTTTGCATTGTTGTTCTGCCTCCATACATGAATTCCCTGTTGCTTGTTGACTTGCAAGTTGACACTCTGGTCTGGTGTACATTCATGTGTCTGCACCCAGTCTTTGCCTTGTTGAGCATTTCTTTGATTGCTGATTCAGTGGTGCTGCAGTTGAGCTATAGCATTCATGTGTACATTACTTGATTTTGGTCGAGTCCATTTGCACTTGTGTTGAATCTGATATTGATTTGACCTTGTGCACTCGAGTTGGCGAGGCAGTGCACGCGTGCATACGTGTGTACTGCAGCCACTCGTAATTACCTGTCCCTGATATGAATACTGATATGCACAGATATTACACAATCAAAGATGATGACTTTAACCCATATATCTGAGACAGCTTTTAAAAAACAAATTCTATATTTTTGCAAATTAAATTTGTTTCTTTTCAGATTACTGCTGTAGATTGTTAATTATACAGGTACACAGGAGACAGGACAAATACTGGGACTGGACAGTGCAAATGCAGACAAACAACTGAGTGTATGAGTGATGTAGTGAGGACTGTGACTGTAAAATCAAATTGTGATGTATTCAGAAATTGTACAGTTATAGTGAGTCAGAATTCGAGTCAGAATTTGTACCATTCAAAATTTGTAATAAAGTTGTTTGAATAAAATTTCAGTTTGAATTCAAATTTTGTGTTGATAAAATTTCTGTTATTCCTGTATGTGTATAATCTGTAAACACATCTAAAATACGATATATATAGTTTGTTATCATCAAACACTAAACACACATCAAACACGAGGTACCGGGGTATCGAGGTGCGAGGTACCGAGACATGGAGGTGCGAGGTGCAGAGGTATCGAGGTGCGAGGTACCAGGGTATGGAGGTGCGAGGTGCAATGCCGAGCGAGGTGAGGTATGCCGAGCGAGGTGAGGTATGCCGAACGACCCATCCAATGTCGAACGCTCCCTAATGCCGAACGATCCATCCAATGCCGAACGAGATTTATGCCGAGTGCTCCATCCAATGCCGAACGATACCTAATGCCGAACCTCCGTCATGCCGAACCATGTCTGATGCCGAACAGTTTCTAATGCCGAGCGCCCATCATGCCGAACGATCTCTAATGCCGAGCGCCTCTAAATGCCGAGCGCTCCTGGATGCCGAGTCCTACTGAATGCCGAATGCTCCTGGAATGCCAAACGATCCCTCTATGTCGAACGACGATCTCTCTATGCCGAACAGCCTCCAACGCCGAACCATCCCAATGCCGAGCGACATCTGCCAAACTGCCTATCATCATTTTAAACCGAACCCATCATACTTTAGTCTCGATAGTTATGAAGTTGTTTAAGTTAAATCCGTCTGTCCGCGGCCTTGCCAAAAGGCGGGTTAACACTTGCCCCCCAAAACATGCCTTGCTGTGAAAGGTGTGTTTTGAATAGCCTCAAGTCCAATATCCCAAGTATGTATGTTATCCACATCCATACTTTCCGATTCATAATCCAATCCATTACCAAGCCATCTTATCCGAGTGCCACGGCCATATCCTGATCCATTTCCGTGACTGTTCCGAGTCGATGTCTGATTCTTATCCAGTAACCAAGTCCTTACCCAATTCCAAATCCATCTGAACCCGACTACCGAGTTCCAATCCATCCATATCCAATAACCTATAACCATATCCGTGACCTCTCCGGGTCGATATCCAAATCCGGGACCGCTCCGGGTCCTTGTCTGAATCCTTAGCTATTCATAGCCAATATCCAAATCCCTAACCTCTCCGGGTTCTTGCCAAGCGCAATCCACACTTGACGACCTACATTAAGTAATTCCATGGTGTTCATGGTTCAGTGTCCCTGAACGTCGAAGAATGCCGTGGCTTAAGTCCTAAGCCGAATCCTGGTCACTCCGGACCCTTGCCGAGCATAGTCCATACTCGACGACCTAAAATAGTAACCGATAATATGTGGCCTAAGTCCTAGGCCGAATCCTGGTCTCTTCGGACCCTTGCCGAGCATAGTCCATACTCGACGACCTTTTAGCCAAAATCCAGAGAAAATCCAATCAAAATCCGATCCGAAATCCAAATCCAAATAGAAAACCAGAAACCCATATCGAAAATCCATACCAAAAAACAAACATCCAAACCAGAATCCAAACCAGAAAACGAGCAAAACAGGGAGTTCAAACCAAACTCCAAAACCAAACCAGAAAAAGCAAATGTCCAGGTCAAAGGAAAAAACAGATTTCGCAAACCCGGGCATCTCGGTAAGCCATCATCTCAGAGCATGCCTGAGGGTTATCTCCGACCCCGTACATGAGTAAGTGATTTAACCATTTGCCCGGAGTTTGTTACTTATTCCAAACCATTAAAATTAGTTGATGACCAATCGGCCACCATTCCTAGGCCTCATGCCCTCGTCGTTCAAGGCAGGCGGTGGCTGCTCCTGTTCCACCGCCGCATTCCGCATTCCGACATACTGTCGCAACTGACCATTCCTTATATGCTCCTCGATTATATCCTTTAGATGTCGGCAGCTGTTAGTATCATGCCCGTCCAGGTCATGAAAGAGACAATGCCTTCCTGATGCCCTTTCACGTTTTGTGGGTTCCCTCCTCGATGACCTTCGATAGGGAAGGCGATCTCGAGTATCTAAGAAAATCCGCTCCAACGTTGCGTTCAATCCTGTGTAAGTGGAGAACTTTGGTTCTCCCCAGCGCTTCCTTTTCCCTTTATCCTTGCCCCCACATGAGCTTTCGCCGAGTAGTCCTCCATCCTTAGTCATGTTTACTTCCTTTGACCTCACATCCAAACATGCATCCTCTTGTCGAAGAAATCTTTCATCTTCATGAAAGAATTCCCCAAGATCCAACGGTGGGTCCCGTACCAATGATACTTTGAAATCCGAGTTATCTCTGACTCCTGATACCGCAGCCATCAGAACCATTGATGGATCTGGCCGATCCACCGAAGCGACTGCTGCATTAAATCGAGTTAAGAATGTCCTGAGCGATTCATCTGCCCCCTGTTTGACTGACGTTAGCGTCATCACGTTCTTTGGCCATTTTATGTGAACTCGAAACTGACTTAAGAACTTGTCCACCAGTTCTGTCCATGTTCCAATGGATCCATCCTCCAGCTGTCTGAACCACATAGCAGCAATTTCGGTCAAGTACAGGGGGAAACATCGGGCCATAACCTCCTCCGTTGCCCCTAGCACTTCCATATGCCTAGTGTACCTCATCAAGTGGTCGGTGGGATCCGTCTTCCCGTTGTATACTTCCAGAGTGGGTAGTTTGAAATCGGGCGGATTCCTAGCTGTCCTGATGTTCCGGGTAAACGGACTTTTGTTAACTCCCTCTGAATCCCTGTTTGTCAGACCTCCGCGAATAGTCCGCCTGATAATGTCAGCCAATCCAGTGTTTCCAACCAATCCAGACTGCCCCCCAAGTCCCCGAGGAAATTCTGGCACATATTCTTCATCACGTACTCCTGTATTCCTATCGATGCCAGGCTACATAGCGTTATCCGGTATCCCTCCATGAACTGGTCCAGCATCACCTGGTGGTGTGCCCCCGAGTCTAGGTCCATCTAGATTGTTAACTGTTTGTTGATTGGGAGCTGCCCCCTGCTGATTCACTCCATCTGTCCGTTGGTTGAGTTCCTCTGGTCCAGCTCCACGATCTTGAGCAACTGCAGTTCCTGGTTGTCCAAATTGCCTAAGAAGATCCTGCATCATCTCCTCTTGCCGTTTCATCATCTGCTCTTGCATAGAATTCATCATCACTTGCATCTCGTCCCGAGTTATGTAGATGGATGCATGACCCTCCCCAGCTCCAGAAGATGCCGCTTGACTTCCTTCCTGATTGCTCCTTTCCACTGCTTGTTTCCTCGTTGGTGGTCTTGCCATTGCTTTCTAAGATCTAAGTTCCTAACTCCAAAATTCCTGAGTGTTTCAATTCTCAGTGAAAGCACCAAAGTGTTAGCGCCAAAATTGGTCACTAACCCCCAAATCTAGATGAAAGCACCAAATACCAGTCACAGCTCAGAGATAGAATGTATGTAGAGAGTAATAATGTGAAGAACAGTTAAAACTGAAATGAAAGCAGTAAAGAACAATAGATTTTATAGTGGTTCGGCTAACTCCGGCCTAGGTCCACTCCAGAAGTTTACTTTTTATTGCTGTAATAATCGATTACAGTTACAAAATGGCAGAGTTGCCTTAGCCTTCGAAAAGA
The DNA here is from genome assembly GCA_030737815.1 of Allium fistulosum. Taxonomy (NCBI): domain Eukaryota; kingdom Viridiplantae; phylum Streptophyta; class Magnoliopsida; order Asparagales; family Amaryllidaceae; genus Allium; species Allium fistulosum. The sequence continues at coordinate 77,996,660 of CM060906.1, forward strand.
GAAAGTAAGAGAGCAGAAAGAAGATCCACTTTTACTGTGCCCCTGCATCTCTATTTATAGACAAAGATGGGTTGGACTTCCCTGGTGGGCCTGGCAGCCGAGTACCTCAGCCCAAATGGAGTGGTCTCCATATGCCGAACCATAGATGCCGAACGCTGAATGCCGAACAAGGTGTGAATGCCGAACGATCTCCTCATGCCGAACGTTGGGAGGCGTGAGGTACCGGGGTATCGAGGTGCGAGGTACCGAGACATGGAGGTACGAGGTATGGAGGTGCGAGGTGCAGAGGTATCGAGGTGCGAGGTACCGAGACATGGAGGTGCGAGGTATGGAGGTGCGAGGTGCAGAGGTATCGAGGTGCGAGGTACCGGGGTATGGAGGTGCAAGGTGCAATGCCGAGCGAGGTGAGGTATGTCGAGCGAGGTGAGGTATGCCGAACGACCCATCCAATGTCGAACGATCCCTAATGCCGAACGATCCATCCAATGCCGAACGAGATTTATGCCGAGTGCTCCATCCAATGCCGAACGATACCTAATGCCGAACCTCCATCATGCCGAACCATGTCTGATGCCGAACAGTTTCTAATGCCGAGCGCCCATCATGCCGAACGATCTCTAATGCCGAGCGCCTCTAAATGCCGAGCGCTCCTGGATGCCGAGTGCTACTGAATGCCGAATGCTCCTGGAATGCCGAACGATCCCTCTATGTCGAACGACGATCTCTCTATGCCGAATAGCCTCCAACACCGAACCATCCCAATGCCGAGTGACATCTGCCAAACTGCCTATCATCATTTTAAACCGAACCCATCATACTTTAGTCTCGATAGTTGTGAAGTTGTTTAAGTTAAATCCGTCTGTCCGCGGCCTTGCCAAAAGGCAGATTAACAGCTGCTAACTCCAAATCATGCATTGGATACCAAAAATCAATGGGTCGCAACTGCCTAGATGCGTAAGCAATTACTTTGCCCTTCTGCATCAATACTGTGCCTAACCCCAAACCTAATGCATCGATGTATACAGTCATACTATCATTCCCTTTAGGTATTATCAACACAGGTGCATTCGTCAATCTACACTTCAGCTCCTGGAATGGCTTCTCACCGAAGGAATTAGGCTAGCTCGCAGCGGAAGAAATGGGTGAATTTCATTTTTTTTTACCCTATTGGATCTTAGTTGAGCCTATGAAGAATAATTTAGTTAGAACATTTCTAAATTTGTTTTTAAATAAATTCATTTATTTTATTTAAATTAGTTAAAGAGAAGTTTAAAAAAAATTAATTTTAAATGTATAGTGTATCAAATACACCTAACATTTATAAAAAAGAGTTAATGTATATAGGGAAGGAAACCTTTCATTTCTTTCCCTAAAACAAGTAATTAATTGAGAGCAATAATAAGATTTAATGTATATACAAGGAAGGAAATCTTTCATTTCTTACCCTAAAACAAGTAATTAATTGAGAGCATTAATTGCATTAAATGGAGAGATAAAACTTTCATTTCTCTCTTTAATTTGAATTGATTGATTAGATTTAATTTACATATATATGTATCAAATATATATGTATGTATGCATGTACGCATGTATCAAATACATACATACATATGTATATATTTATGTGCGCGTGTGCATGTGTAACATGATAATTTATAAAAGGTATAATGTGCCCATATATAGATGTTGGGATTTACATTGCAACAGAAACATTAGCTCATTTTGTGTGTATTGTAATTTGTCCAAATATGTGCTTATACAATATGAAAAAACAAGATGTTAATATATGCAAATGAATATACATACATACATACAACACACACACACACATACATGTATACATTATATATATATATATATATATATTGTTGAATAAATAGTTTCTGCCATAATAAATTAATGTAAAATAATTATATGAAAAATTACAAGTTTTATAATTTAAGAAAATCTAGAAACACATTTTGGGCTTAAACAAATTTATGGAATTTTCTCAATTAAAATAATGTTATCATTAATAAATGATAATAGCCCGGAATCAAATCAATTCTTAAAAATATGAGTTCAAGTTGAAAAATTCTAAAACTTTTTCTGAAGGTAACTAAGATATATTTTAGGCTTAGCAAAAATTTCTGGAATTTTCTCAATTGAAATTATATTTTTAATTAAATAATTGGTTGTAGACCAAAAACAAATTAATTATAAAAATGATTAAACTAAGTTATAAGAATCTAAAAAAAATTCTAAAGGTACCTAAGACACATTTTAAGATTAAGAAAATTTTCTAGAATTTTCTCAACTGAAACTATATTTTTAATTAAATAATTGATTGTAGGCCGAAAGTAAATTAATTTAAAAAAAATTTAAATTAAGTTTTAAAAATCTGAAAATTTTACAGTAAGCTTCTTATATTGTGCAACAAATTTAAAAAATATAAAACTAAACCATTAACTATTTTATACACAATAAAATACACACAAAATCATTAAATAATAATAAAATATATACATGCATATTTAATAAAACAGTTTTATATTTTATGATTTATAACAAGTATAAATCATCATAAGAAAACTTTAAGATCAAATATATACGATATATAATCATTTATATAATTATACATATTGACAATTTGTAGATCTCTATTCATTTAGTCTATGTAAGTGTGTGTGTACATACATACATACATACATACATACATATATATATATATATAAATTAAAAAATTCTTTTTTTAGAAAGATAATTCAATCAGTAAACAAAATACTACAACAAGCACATAGCCAATCTAATTGTAACAAACACATGTACCCACAATCTAAACAATAAATAGATCAGAATATAAATAGATGATTCAGATGTAAATCAACTTTTATATGATAAATTTTGTTAATAAATGAAAGTTCGCCTCTTAATGAAGCCTTTGAGTCCACGTTGAACAATGATTTCTCTTCTTAGAACAATTCCTAATCCGTTAGGTTGCTAATCCGGGATTGGAGACCTTCTACTACAAATTAGTATTTTTAATTTGAATTGGATCTGAGAATTTTTTGGGATTGTTTTAGAGGATATTTGCTACCATTAAAATGAGGAAGAAAGTGGCGGCTCAAAAAATGAAATCAGCCTTAGATTAGTGTTTTGAGATTATTGCTTATATGCGTAAGATAAGAGAGCAAACTATGTAAGTTTCTCACTAGATCTTAGTCACACATCTCCAAACCCTAATCTATGTTGTAGCCGCCTCCAACCTCTCTCAAACTAATTCCTATCCTCTCCAAATCTCATGGGTTGTGTGCCCATTTAACCTAAATTAAATATGTATAACCATATTTAACATATTTTGTTATTGATATCTAATATCGATCAATACATTCATAACTTTTATAAATATATGCAACAATTTTATTTCTCAAATCACATTCAAATTTCATAATTAATATTTCATTAAATTAATTTATAACAATTATAAACTAATTAAATCATTTGATCTAACGAGAATTCATCGTTTTGGTTGTGTCTCTTGGGTGTAAATTTGGTCAACGATTAACGTTGAAATATTCGAATGTTAATGTTCACACTTCACCTAGCAGGTGTTGTGATAATATGGCCAAATTATCGCTTATTATTTTTGGAAAAATCACACTTTAATTTAATAAGCGTTACCCGGTTGTGACAATTATTTACACCAATTCGCTTCGTCAAAACTATATCACTTTGGACTTATTGAATTTGATAATGGTCAAAATTCCAACATCATCCACATTCAACTCTATAGTCCAAACACAAAGTCCTTGGTTCAATAATAACAATTATTATTAACCGAACTACTCTGGCCAGCGATTTTGACTTTGGGTTGAATTTAGTTGACCGTGATACTGACCCCATATAACCGAGGAGACGAATCCTCTCTTGAGTAGTGCTTCACTTCCTAAACTTCCATTCGACCCAACTATAGTCACTCGATGGACGTTGTGCAATGATTTGAATATAATCAAAAATGAGCTTTCATGTTAAAGATTCATAGTATTCTTAAATCGAAAGAATCGTGTAATTTATTCACGTCGAAATTTTCTATTTGACCTTAGTTATATTAATCGACAGAAAACTATCGAATGAGTCGTTCCATAGTTATCTAATAGCTATTAGTACGTAACCCTTAGGTGCCCCTAGTAGTCATGATTAATACATTGCCCAACATTTGGAGAGCGTTACGTACTCTAGTCTCAACAGATACATTGATATCTAGTCTCGATGCATCTTGATTAGGAGTATTTAAAATGGTATATTTAATTTTATTGTGACAAATTACTCACGGTTACAACACTTTGTAACTACTATCACAAAACATATCATTTTTGGATTTCCTATTAAATATACTTTTAATTAAATTAATTAATAAATATAACCACATTATATCAAGTATATAATAGAAAGAAAACACATTTGTTTCTAACAATATTGGTCAACGAGTTAGATATATGTAACAAATTACATAATTGCTCATAGGCATACCCTTAACTCTATCACTCACACTCTATGCCCAAATAACTGATCACGTTCACTGGTCAGCCTCGTTATCAGCATAGCTATACGGGAGAAGTCATTATTAAATCTTCGGTAATAGCCAGCCAATCTTAAGAAACTTCGTATCTCGGTCACATTCTCTAGCCTCTTCCACCTATTCACAACCTCTACCTTCGAAGGATCTACTACTAACCCTTCTTTCGAAATCACATTTACTAGGAACTTCACTTCCCTGTTCCGAAAATGACACTTAGAAAATTTCTCGTTTAACTTATGTTGTCTCAACGTCTCTAGGACAAGCCTCAAGTGAACCACGTGTTCCTTCTCATCCTTAGAGTACAATAAGATGCCATCTATGAAAACCAACACATATCTATCTAGCTTATCTCGGAAGATCTAGTTCATCGAATCTACAAAGAATGCAGACGCATTGGTCCGCCCAAATGGCATAACCAACCACTCATAGTAACTGTACCTTGTTCTTAACGTAGTTAAAGGAATGCTTTCCTTCGCAACCCTCTACTGATGGAACCCTGTAACCAAGTACAACTATGAAAACACCATAGCTCCACTTAACTAATCAAACAGATCATCAATTCTCGGCAAAGGATACCTATTCTTCACTATCCTTCCATTCAGCTTTCGATAGTCAATGCATAGTCTTAATGAGCCATCAGACTTCCTTACAAATACTACTGCTTCTCCCTAAGGTGAACTCCTTAGCCTTATGAAGCTCTTTCCTTCTAACTCTGCCAATTGCTTCCTCAACTCCTCCATCTCCCTTGGAGGCATTCTACTCTGAGGTCGACTAAACGGTTTAGTCCTTGGTAGGAAGTCAATACAAATCTCTACCACTCTTGGGGTGGTAACCCCGAAATTGGTTCAAATACGTCTTGGAACTCCCTTCAGTACATGTACTACTCCACGATCTTCTTCTTCCGAAGTCAAAGCATATAAAACGCTCCTTTGCAGTTCTCTGCATTCTTCTAAGATGACGTACATTCTATCTCTACGGTCTGGATGATTAAAAGTAATTATCCTTTCAATGTAGTACACTCTTGCCCCATACCTCTCCAACCAGTCCATCCTAAAATAACTTCGAAGCCTATGAAGTCAAACATGTAGGGATCATAAGAAAATTTATACCTACCTACCTAACTCAATATCTAGGTCAGTGCATCTTAATATGAGGATGACATACCCTCCTATCGGATTTGCTATACGTATGGAAGTGACTAAATAGGTGACTTTTAACTTAAGTCTATCAACCAAATCTTTAATTATAAATGAATGTGTAGCACCAGTATCAAACAGTACTCTAACCGAAATACCAAAAATCAAAGCCATACCTTCTAAGACTTTCCCCTTGCCTTTCTCCTCGGCAGATGGTCCTTCCCTTGGTCCCTCCAAAGCATAAACCTATACTTTAAGCTCTAGTTAGTCCTTCTTCAAATTCCCCATCTTGTCTCATCTAAAGCACTTCACCCACGTAAGGTTCTTCCGCATTGGACATATTGTTGTATAGCGTCCCTTATGTCCGTAGTTATAACAAGAAACCTCAGCAATAGCAACTGCTCCACCTTTCCCTTTTGGCTTTCCTTTCTTGCCTTTGGTGTATGGAGTAAACTTCTTTTTCTGCTTTGCCTTTGGTCTCACCTCCACCCTATGCTGCTCCCGGTACATCCTATCATACCTTCTAGCCATGTCAATGACGAACTCAAAAAGAGATGCTAGATGAGTCATCACCTTATGATCAAGACCTTGCTTTAAGCCCCTAATAAACTTCTCATTCTTCTTCATTGGGGTATTGATGATCACCCTTCCATACTTAGCCAATGAATTAAACTTCTGGATGTACCCCGCTGTAGTAAAGTCACCATGCTTCAGTTTAATAAACTCTCTTAGCAGCACACTCTGTTGAGATTCTGATATAAACTATGCTCCAAACCTCTCTTTAAACTGCTCCCAAGTAATCTCTCCCTCCGGGATTTCAGTAACTACTGTCTTCCACTAGTCCAGTGCATCTTCCTACAATTTTCTTGAGGCCAATCTTCTCTTCTGTGCATCATTAAATCCTAAGCCTCCAAATATGCGCGAACAACCTTTTGGCCAATTTAGTACTTCTACTATAGGGTCTTTACCCGTAAAGGTCTTTCCTCCTAGATTTCCATAATCTTTGTTCATCTTTGAGAAATCCTCTCTCACCGCCGTAGGTCTCGGTTGAACTACCTCTAGTGCAACTTCCCTCAACATCTAGGCCATAAAATATCTAAATAAGACATTCACATCCATTCCTGACCCGTTCACTAGGTGTGCAGCTTCCTCACCTACTACCTTAGGAATTCTTTCCTCATTCCTTCCATTAGTCTACGTACTTTCGACTTCTTTTCTTACACTTGCTCCTCTTATCATAACTCGTCCACTTCTCAAATACATCTTTCTTTTCTATTAAGAAAGTCTTCATCAGAAATGAAAAGATGAAGAGTTAACAACAATAAAAGGATAGATATATCTTCCTATATATCTATATAGCAACATATTAATACATTATATATATATATATATCCTAGCACATCCCCTTCCTTGGGCGTTCATTTTATTCTAAGTACCGCTCCTATGCTCTGTTTTACTTAGGTGTCCCTAACCTATGCTCTGATACCAAAACTATAACATCCCCCACTTGAAACTCGAAGATGAATGCCGATGCTACTGCAATCATCACCTAAATTATCTTCTAGCAACAAAAGTGAGTTCAGTTTATTAATTAGCACCGATAAGTAAATAAAGAAGCTAAATATTTTCTTTACATTAAAAAATTTCTTTAACATTCTTTACATATACTTTATTCATAATTAAACCCAAAAACATTCCCACGCAGTGGTCAAATATAATATATAATAATATAAAAGAGTGAGGTTAACATATGATGATGCAACCCACACTTCTTAATACAACGAAAAACAAAATCTTTCTTAGCTACCAAGCCTCCTGCTCCATCTTTGATTCTCGTACCACAGTCTTTATTTTATACCTATCTAATCCTATAAACTCAGCCTACTCAAATGAGCACCCGTGAGTTTATGGGAAAAAGAATAATAAAAATATGGGTCAGATATAAAGCCTGTGTAAATAATACTTACTCCAAAACAATCATATAGTAAGACCAAACCGTAATGTACATATTGGATTTTCCCCTTACTATTCACACATCATAAGTGAAATAACCATAGATACCACGCAAGTAGTTTTTACTTACTAATGCGCCTTATACATTCTTATGCGGTTCCTAATTACTGCTGCGCCCTCGGCATAGTCCCCTCTTAGTACTCCTTTTAGATTATTCTTTAATCTACTGTTCCTATCTGCTAATGCACCCTCGGTGAAATCCCTACTTGACTCCACATTTAGATTTGCCTTTTAATTGATATGTTGACGCCAAAAATGGGCATCGACACCCAATAGAATCTAGTAGAGATTAAATGAAGAACAAAAATAAAATGGAGAAGAAATTATAAATGAACACACGGAATTTTTTATAGTGGTTCGGTAATCTTGGCCTACGTCCACTTCATATTCTTATTGATATTCCACTTGATTATCATTACAAGAGTGTTTGGATCAACTGAAATCCATTAGTACAAAAGTGAAGAATAAATATGGTAGAGCCTCGGCAGAGAAAGCAACTCCCCTTTCTGATACTATGCCTGCTATATTTATAGGGGAAGATGTGCATGGATAAGAGCGAAATTTTGGCAGAAGGTTCAGGAAACCAAGACTAGGCGACCCAAAAATTTGTAGGCCCACCGGGGCCCACAATAGGGATCGATACCGATCCCTATAAATGCATCCAAATGGGCTACGATCCCTATGAGGGATGTCCCATGGTGTCAGCTACTTGCTTCCCAAATTTCGTGCAATTCCGACGTAAAGTTTGTGAGATATCGCATTTTCCGTGAAGTAGTGTTGCTAGAATTTTGATTTCTGCCCATCCCTCTAGAGAGATAGGTACCGATCCCTCCAACTTGTTCCAAATGCCATACAATCCCTATAGGGTGTTTCACATGTCCTAATTAGCTTATACTCCAAGTTTCATATTGATAGCATCTGTAGATTTGAGTTATTGACCGATCATTGTTGCAATATGGAGTGAAAGCTGAATATGGACGATCCCTTTTATACTAATCCCTTTTATACCGATCTCTTTTGATAGGTGAAGTAATTGGCCCATAACTTGAGAATACGATCTCCAAATGACTTGAAACGTGGAATGTAGCCTGATGGGGCCTTCCTTGTCACTCTGTATCGATCTTACTAAGTTTGGGACATTAATTGAGGAAATATACCAATCCCCTAAGGAAAGGGATAGGCACTGAACCCCCGTCTAGGGGAGGCATCATTCCATACTTAGAATTTTATGGTAAGTCTATCTGTTGGCTTCGGTTGATCGTCGCTTCATATCATTGCTTGCGCTTGATCTTTGAGCCTAATAATCATCTCTCCGAGCTGTCTTCCTCGATGATCGTCTAGTCTAACTTGTCCAATCAGTCTGAATATAGCTGGGCCAAAAGGTCAGATAACACTTGCCCCCAAAGTACATCTTGTTGCGTAAATGACGTGCTTTGAATTGAAGCAAGTTAGAGTCTCTAGAAAGAAATCCATCCAGTTTCCTAAATAGTTATTATCCTTCAATTTTATCCTCCCAAAGTGTTGTAACCCTCTTTGATCGTCCTGACGCTTGGTCGATTCCCAATAGTATAAATTCGGGATTGTATTCCATCAGTGGCTATCTGTGTCTAGTTCTACAAGACTAGTAAGCTTTGGCTATCTGATCCATCTTTTCTTTAATAACTCCAAGTGAAAATTCAATTTTTATCGATTTCAAGAAGTCGAATTTTTTGAATATACACGTGCACGTTCAGGTACACATTCTTATCATTGGCTCCCGGATGCATTTTATATGCTCACAAGTTGTCACAAAATCCTTCTAGTTTAATTTCAATTCAATTGCAATTCCTTATTTATATTTCTTGTGAAATAGGGGTTGTAGTCAGCCATACGATGAGAGGGGACTTCAAGTTCTACAGGGATGACGGCCTCGGAGCTGTAAGCAAGGGTGAATGGAGTACGGCCAGTCGCAGACTCGTGGGTAGTTCTGTAAGCCCATAATGGTGTTGAGAGTTCATCCACCCATTTACCTTTATCCTTTTCCAAACGTCTCTTCAGAATGGACTTTATGATTTTGTTCACAGCTTCAACCTGTCCATTTGCTTGAGGGCGAGCGAATACCGCAAATCTCTTTTCAATATGATGCCGACGGCATAAGTCTTTAAATTTAGCGCTGTCAAATTGGGCTTCATTATCAGTTATAATGGTTCGTAGAAGGTCAAAATGATAGATGATGTCCCAGACAATGAAGTTGATTTTTTTTCCGTCGTGATCGTGGATTACAGTTCTGCTTCAGCCCATTTGGCGAAGTTATCAACTGCTACGATGGTGTATTTCACTCCACCTTTAGAATCGACATGAAGTTGATAATGTCAATACCCCCAAGTGGCAAATGGCTATGGACTGGCCATTTAAGTAATTTCAGTCAGCGGGGCTCTTGGACTTTTTGCAAACTTCTACACTCATCGCATTGTTTAGCGTGATCGGCTGCATCTCGATTGACAATTGGTCGGTAATTCCCACACCGGAGTATTTTCTTTGTCAAGGTTTTCCCCCTGGTGTGATCACCGCATTCTTCTTCATAGACTTCTCTCAAGACTCGTTTGATATCATCACAGGTGATACACCGAAGCAGGGGAATGGAGAAAGCCTTTTCTATACATGACTCCTCCTTGGATGATGCAGCGTGAAGCTTTAAGGAGGATATGTCGTTTTTCATTCCTACGTTCAGGAAGAATTCCCCATTGTAGATAGTCTTTGATAGGAGTCATCCATGACTCCTTTTTTTGGCTCTGTCTCTAAGATCTAGTCGATCTTCATCTGTCAATAGTTGGAATATTAAGTACTTCAACTAAGATAAAGTCTATTTGTTGCGCAAACCTAGAACTGGCCAGCTTGGCTAGTGACTCGGCTTTTTCATTTTTTCTCTGAGGATGTGTATAATAGTGTAATACTCGAAGTCGGCTAGTAGTTCTTGGACCCAACTGAGATAAGGAGCAAGATGCTACCCCCTAGCAAGATAATCTTCCCTGACTTGGCATACTATTAATCAGAAATCACAAAAGATATGTAAAGTTTCCACTCCCAGTTCTTTAGCAATTTTGAGCGTAGCGATCAATGCTTCATACTTAGCTTCGCTATTTGTTGCAGGGAAGTTAAGTTTCATAGCATAACAGACTGATCATTCCTCATGAGTCATTAACACAACTCTAGCACTAGAACACCGATCATTTGATGCTCCATCCCTGTACATTTTCCATCGGTTGGTCTGTTCTCCATTACTCTTCGGATCGTCATCTGATACAGTGAATTCAAAGATGAAGTCTGTTAATGTCTATCCCGGGATAGCTCTCCGAGGGAGATAAGTAATATCGAATTGGCTTAGCTTGGTATTCCATTTGAGCAAACATTCAGACGTCTCATGTCGTTGTAGAATCCATCGTAATGGCTGATCGGTGTAGACGTTGATTGGGTGAGCCTGGAAGTAAAGGCGATGCTTTTGTTGATGCAATGAACAAGCAGTATGCTAGCTTTTCTAGCTTTGAGTAGTTTCTCTTAGCTCCTGTCAATCACTTACTAACATAATATATTGGCCTCTGGGTTTGATTATCTTCACGTAACAGTGTGGCACTCATGGTGTGTACCGACACCGCTAAATAGATGTATAAGTCTTCATGATCCACTGGCTTGAATAAGATGAGAGGTCTCTCTAAGTGATTCACCAGAGCTTGGAACACGTCTTTACAATCCTGCATCCATTTGAAGTTTCTTTTTCCCTTCCTGCTTAATCGTCTTCGATACCTAGATGTCATGGTTGGCTTCAATTCTGTGAGAGTTGAACATTAAACCTAGGAACTTCCTTGACACAACGCCGAAAGAGCATTTCAAGGGATCGAGTTTCATTCCATATCTTCGGATAAAAATGAACATCTTTGCTAAGTCATCAATGTGGTCATTTGATCGTCGTGACTTCACAAGCGTATCATCCACATATACTTCCACCGATCGCCCGATCTGATCTTTGAACATCCGGTTGACTAGTCTCTGGTAAGTAGCTTCAGCATTATTTAGTTCAAATGGCGTCACAACATAATGATATAATCCTAGATCGGTAATGAAGTTGGTGTGCTTCCGGTTGAGGATGTGCACCACGATCTGGTTGTACCCGAAGTACACATCCATAAATGAAAGCAGTTCATATCCAGCGGTTGATTCTACCAGTTGGTTGATCCTCGAAAGTGGAGAGTTGCCTTTTGGGCATGCCTTGTTCAGGTCCGAGTAGTCGACGCATGACCGCTACTTTCTATTAGCTTTTTTCACAAAAACTGGATTTGATACCCATTTCGAGCAGTGGGTGTCGCGGGTAAACCTGTTGTTTTTGAGTTTATCCACCTCTTCTTTAAGTGCAGCGAATCGTTCCCGATCCATGTTGCATTGCTTATATTTCACTGGGACATGCCTCGGGTCGATATTCAATGCATGGCCCGCGATAGTTGGTGAAATCACATGCATGTCAGAATGGGTCCAAGCGAACACATCAAGATTCATGCGGAGAAAGCCATTTAATTCCTTTATCATCGTTGCATTAAGCTGTGATCCAACCTTCAGTACCCATAATGGGTCGCCATATCTGACCGTAATGTTGATCGTTAGCTCTGTGGGTGCAGCCTTGGATTCCTCGAGTTCAAACGTAATTATTTCACGTAACAATCAATGTGAAATCTGGTTGGGACGTTCAATGATGACGGTTACTCCGGTCGAATCCTAGAGTCTTGTCATGAGTTATTGAGTCTGATAGTCAAGGGATCTAAGTGCTTTGAGCGATTATCTGCAACTGGCCGAAGATCAGGCTTAGAAGCACATTGAATCAAGTGTTGAGTAGGGTTCAACCCCGCATTGTGCACAGCTGCATAGTTGTCTCTTTCTTTGTGTTTGAATCTGCTTGTATATTCGAGTAACGCGCTTTCCATTCAATGTATTCATGATCCTATTACCCGTCGTTTGGGTTGGAGTGATAGTCAGTTGCCCATGATCTTGGGCATCGATTATATGATTCTATATCTAGGCATCCTTTCGGTCAGCCTCGAGTCGTTGTAAACACTATATATAAGTCACAATATCGAGCTATCGCAGCCAGTCTTTGGATGATCACATTTCTACTCCCAGTCTCGAGTTGATAAATGTACTGCATGGACGGTCGAGTCTCGTCCTAGCTATGTTTATACTCCCACCTAAGCTCCAAAGACAGAGTTGATCGATGAATGGTCAGTTCACATTCATCTGGTTTCTCGCTCGTACCCCCAAGTCCGGGCATACATCGATAAGTAGGAAGGCAAGCCATGTCCACTTTAGGTTTACACTCTTTCTCATTGAATCATGGGATCATGTTAGTTGATGGAAGGTTGAGTCTCATCTATCCTGGATTGTATTATGGTTTTTCCTTCCAGGGGATTACTTCGATGCTCCGTCGGATTTCGGGCATGAGTTAGATATTGGACGGTCAACCACGTCCACTTTGATTCATATTCTCTAATCAGATCTAGTGGTAGAGTTGGCTAAGGTGCAGTCGGGTCATGCTCATCCAGTTTCATACTCCTCCTCATGGATTGAAGGAGGGTGGTGGACAATTAATGATCAAGTCTTCGAGGTTTATTCTCCTTTCCACACTCCGGTGACCATAGTTTTTCGAGGGACATCCGAGTCACATCTGTTTGTGTTTGGTGTGGATCAATATTTACCGTCGACCCAGCATCACAATATTTTCAGTCGCTCGTAACATCAGACGTCGTTCTGATCAGTTTTGTATTAAGGCCTCCTTGCAGTCGTTGACTTAAGCCGTAAAGAACGCTAAACCGGAGCTATAGTGAGCTGTCGTATTCAGGTTTTAGTGATTTGTACTCCTGTCCCCAACATTGATTTGGCGAGGCCACAAGTCGGACGGTCGAATTCCATCCTTAGCGATTTTATACTCCTCCTGTCGATTTCAGGTCGGAGTTGTTGGGGAAGAGAACCATCGAAATCCATTTATCCATCCATTGAGTCTACAAGTTAGTCTGCGCTTTGGGGACTAAGAATTATTTCACGAGCGATCGGTTCATGCCTGGATTGTTTATATTCAGATCCGCACTCCGGGGACTTAGAGTTTTCTTATGGGCAGTCGGGTTTCTGCCTGTCGCAGTCGTTTTTCCGCCGAATGGTTTATACACTAGTCCACAGTCAAGGACTTAGTCATGGGCAGTCGTGTCTCCACCAAATGTTTATACTCCAGTCTGCATTCGGGGACTTAGAGTACTTTAGTTCGCAGTCAGGGACCTAGAGTTTTTGTCGTGGGCAGTTGTGTCTCCGCCGAATTTTTATACTCTAGTCCGCAGTTGGGGACTTAGAGTTTTCTAGTCCACAGTCAGGGACTTAGAATTTCTTAGTCCGCAGTCAAGGACTTGGAATTTTTTAGTCCGTAGTTGAGGACTTGTGATTTTCTAGTCCGTAGTCAGGGACTTAGAAATTTCATCGTGGGCAGTCATTTTTCCGCCCGAATGGTTTATACTCTAATCCTCAGTCAGGGACTAGTCTGCAATCGACGACTTATATTTTTTTAGTCCATAGTAGGGGACTTAGGATTTTCTAGTCCGCGGTCAGGGACTTAGAAATTTCATCATGGGAAGTCGTCTTTCCGCCTGAATAGTTTATACTCTGGTCCGTAGTCAGGAACTTAGAGTTTTCTAGTCCACGGTCGGGGACTTAGAATGTTTTAGTCCGCAATCGGGGACTTGAGATTTTCTAGTCCGCAGTCAGGGACTTAGAAATTTCATCGTGGGTATTTGTGTTTCCGCCTGAATGGTTTATACTCTTGTCCGTAGTCAGGGACTTAGAGTTTTCTAGTCCGTAGTCGAGGACACAGAATTTTTTAGTCCACAGTCGGGGACTTGGGATTTTCTAGTCCACAGTCAGGGACTTAGAAATTTCATCGTGGGCAGTCGTGTTTTTGCCCGTGGCAGTTATTTTTCCGCCGAATGGTATATACTCTAGTCCACAGTCGAGGACTTAGAGTTTTTCTCATGGGCAGTGAGTCATGCCCATTTTTGGTATATACTTCAGTTGCCAAGTCGAGGTCAGAGCTGTCGAGCGAACGGTCGAACCATGTTCATCCATGGAATGAAATTCTTCCCTCAACATCAAGGACGAAACTTGACAAATGGACGGTCGATTCTCGTCCACTTGGTGATTGTAGCTCTTCCAATCAAGTCATGGTAGGAGGTACATGATGGATGGTTGGATCACATCCATGCCGGGGTTGGATAATCAAGTCTTGTACAATTTGCTTCATATTCTTTCTAGCAAACGAAGGTAGAGAGTTATTGAGTGGACAGTTAGGTCGCATCCGTTTCCGGGTGTAGTCATGTCCATGTGTTGAGAGCAGTGGTTGACGAGTAGGCAGTCCATCACGGCTACTTCAAGTTGGGCTTTCGAACTACCTCTTGTGTTCAGGGTAAGAGTTGATGTGTAGATGATTAAATCACGTCCACTCTAGTTAGATCCCGACATCACCGAGCTTCAGGAGAGGAATATGTATTTTGTCAAACTTTATTTTATTACCCAAGGAATAGATGATCGGGCCATATTCGTTCCAAGCCATGCTTAGGTCTCCAAGTCAAATATGGAGGTCGATGAATGGACAGTCAGTCATGTCCGCTTTGTATTGGGCTTTGACCGTGATGAGCTTTTCCATCTCTAGTCCTTGGCCCCAAATCAGAGGTACATGGTTGCTGATGAGCGGTCGAATCACGCTCGTCTTGATGAAACTCCACAGGTCCGATCACGGTCTGTGGGGATTGGCTAGCGGCCAACTCTGAGTACTTGGTTACCTGCATCGTTTTGGAAGTAGTTTAGTTCAAGTTGGTCGTAGTTCATAGCACAATTGAAATTGAAATAATTTAAAGAAGATCGGAATAAATCTCATTGATAAGTGAAGCAGCATCGTGTGCTCGCTATTCAACTTTGCCCCTAGCTCCTTTCAGCGGGATGTTGACCCTCAGCGGTCTAATCGATAATCAGAGTTCTTTATTGATTGGCATCAGATGTTCCATGCCCGCCATTCTGCAGGGTTTGTACATACTATTGAAGCTTTCCTTTCCGAATCAGCATTCCGATCACATCTCGGAGGTGTTTGTAAACGCCAGTGTTAGGACCGTGTGCATCTTGGAATATACCACATTCCTTGGATTTTCTCTGGGCTTCGGTGGAATCTCTCGAGGTTGGTTTTCAGTACTGCTCTAAGTAGTGAGTCTCCAAGTAGATGTTATCGATTGAATCGTTCAAAAGAGTATATGAGTCGAATTTTGAGACCCTGGGTCGTCTCCTGGAATCTAAGTCCTTAGCCAACGGACCTTTATTATTCTTTCTCCTAGTCTGCTCTACCTCTTACTTGCTTAGTTTCTGATTCACTTTATGACTGAGACGATCCAAGGTCGTAGGAGGCTCTCCAACTAAATAGCTGCCAAAATCTGTTTGGGTTAATTCCCCTCATCAAGGCCATCAATATGATATCCTCGCTAGCATCTAGAATAAATTGGATAATGACATCACATCCTCGGTGTGAGTCGCATGCATTCTAAACTGCTCAACAAATTTCTGATCCGGTTGATTGAATGAAGAGATAGATTTTGGCGATAATCGCATAAACCGCATGATCGATACACCTTTGAGGAATATAGGAAAGCGTCTGCATTTGATGGCACTATCACTCTGGTGGAATTCATATGCCATTCGAATTTCATGAGATGTAGTCCAGGGTTTCTGCTTCCAGAATATGCCGGCATGGTTGGCATATTGAATTTCCTCAGATATTCTGCACACTGAACGGCTTCAATGAATAGGCTTCAACTGGGGGAGATGATTTAGTCATCGTCGATCCGGTTCGTTTTTAAGTTACAGCTACTTGTTGTGCTTGTGAATGATGTATGCATACCCGAGATATGAGCAAAGCAAGATGGACTGGTATTGACGGATCAGTGGTAAGTTACTTGGAGTCGGATCCGAGAAAATCTGCTAATTGCTTGGAGTCAATTGTTGGTTTGCTTGGAGTCACTAAATTCAAAGGCCCAGTGATCAGCGCTTGGAGTCACTTTGGCGTTTTCTTGGGGAAAACCATGGTTTTACCCGAGTCTGGTTTTGGGCCAAAATTTCTTGGGTTTTCTTAGAGTCACATCACCTATGTTCTCCAACCTTTGGGAGTACCGTTTGAGTAGCGGTTGCTTGTCCGTTCCTTGGTTGCAATTCAGAAGCTGCCACTTGATCCTTGATGCCTCAGTCAGTAAAAAGACATAAGGTAAGTATATAGAACGCTGCGTCTTTAAGTTAAGTTTCGAATCCAGAATGTGGGGGCACTACGCTGTGAAATTTCTTTTTAGAGCTATTTTTTAAATAAATGGATTGTACCCGAGTCATAATTTATTTTTACAAAATGGATCGTACCTGATCCATATTTTTTTGGGTATATGGATGGGTCGGCGTACTTGCTTAGCAGAGGGATCGACGTACTTTCTTAGCAGAGGGATCGTCGTATATTCTGGAGGGATCGGTATTGATGTATTTGGAGTGATCGGTACAATGCGTTTTGGAGCGATCAGTACATATGCTTTCTGGAGGGATCGGTATATATGCTGGAGGGATTGGTAATGAATGTCATACTTTAACAGAGGGATCGACATTTGGAATATTGAGGGATCGATATTGACGTCCTTCAGAGAGGGATCGGCCTTCATGGCCTTTAGAGAGGGATCGGCCATAGTTTAACTTGAGTGCAAACTTCAACGTCAGATCCCAAGATCTTACATACATGAGTGGATCCAATCCCTTCCAAATGGACATGAACACGTGAACAACTCCAACCAAGAATACAAGCATAATCAAATCCCCTAAAAACACGGGAAGTAGACACAGTTCCTTTAGCCATGGCTATCAGCTTCCTTTAGATTTCCTTTAAAAATGAGTAGAATAGGAAGTTTGTTGGTTAAACACTGGATCTATCTCGCGAATATGGAAATCCACCACTAGATGATGAGATCCAATCAAATTGAGAATTCATTTCTCAGTGGAAGTACCAAAATGTCGAAGTAAAAATGGGCATCAACACCCAATAGAATGTAGTAGAGATTAAATGAAGAATGAAATTAAAACAGAGCAAGAATTATAAATGAACACACAGAATTTTTATAGTGGTTCGGCAATCTTGACCTATGTCCACTTCATATTTTTTGTTGATATTCCACTTAATTATCATTACAAGAGTGTTTGGATCAGTTGGAATCCATTAGTACAAAAGTGAAGAATAAAAATGGCAGAGCCTCGGCAGAGAAAGCAGCCCCCTTTTCTAACGCCATGCCTGCTGTATTTATAGGGAAAGATGTGCATGGATCGGACCGAAATTTTGGCAGAAGGTTCAGAAGACCAAGACAAGGCGACCCAAAAAATTTCAGGCCCATTGGGGCCCACAATAGGGATCAGTACCGATCCCTATAAATGCATCCAAATGGGCTGCGATCCCAATGAGGGATGCCTCATGGTTTTAGCTATTTGCTCCCTAAATCTCGTGCAATTCCGACGTACGGTTTGTGAGATATCGCATTTTCCGTGAAGTAGTGTTGCTTGAATTTTGATTTCTGCAGATTCTTCTAGAGGGATAGGTACTGATCCCTCCAACTTGTTCCAAATGCCATACAATCCCTATAGGGTGTCCCACATGTCCTAATTAGCTTATACTCCAAGTGTCATGTTGATAGCACTAGTAGATTTTGAGTTATTGACCGATCGTTGTTGCAATATGTAGTGAAAGCTGAATATGGATGATCCCTTTTATACCGATCCCTTTTGATAGGTGAAGTACTTTGCCCATAACTTGAGCATATGAACTCCAAATGACTTGAAACTTGGAATGTAGCCTCATGGGGACTTCATTGTCACTCTATATCGATCTTACCAAGTTTGGGACATTAATTGAGGATATATACCGATCCCCTAAGGAAAGGGATAGGCACTGAACCCCCGCCTAAAGGAGGCATCATTCCATACTTAGAATATTATGGATAGTCTATCCGTTGGCCTCGGTTGATCGTCGCTTCATATCATTGCCTACGCTTGATCTTTGAGCCTAATAATCATCTCTCCAGGCTGTCTTCCTCGATGACCGTCTAGTCTAACTTGTCCAGTCAGTCTGAATATAGCCAGGCCAAAAGGCCAGATAACATGATACTTCTTGGTAACAACCCTCTCTGCAGTACCATTTTTTTCAATTTGTTCTCTAGATTTATACTGCGTAGACTCAACCTCCAACAGCGTTCTTTTAGTTTCATTCATTAATTCAAACTGCGTAGTCCCAGTCACCGATAGTATTCAACTATTTATTAACTATGCCCTAGAACACAAAGAAATATCCACATGTAGTCCTTCTAAATTTCTTAACTTAAGTTCCGAATCACTATGAAACAACCACCCATAGTACCCATTTATTTACTTAGACTATGAACTACTGTATAACAGCCAGCCGCAGTTCTTAAAAATATGTATAATTTTAAACTGCTTGGAATCACCCACCGCAGTCTCTAGAAGTTGAATGCCTCTCCTCACCTTCCCAAGTTGTGCATTCGAGTTAGCGTCCCAACCCCGGCGTCAATAGCCCTTCCATCCTTACCTCTAGCGCATGAGTTTTCTCCTTTACTATCCTTGGACCTACCTTGAATCCAACTGTATTGTCTTTTCATTGGTCTAATTCTCACCCTCCCTTGGCGCACTACTACCCCGCCCTAACCTGGGTGCGTAGTTCACTCCTTACTGGTGAATCCTTTCAAATTGCGATGCATAATGTTTTCTACATTTTTGTGGCACATACTTGCTTTCCCCTGAAAGATCCTGGATCTCTTTGGCTAATCTATACCATTTCCTTCACATGGGTAGTTCCCATACGACTCGCTAGGCCACCACCTCTACTCCAACTAAGGCAAAGTCTGACTTGTCTGACAAAGTTTTTACACGTGTCATATCTTATTTATCCCTATTTT
The DNA here is from genome assembly GCA_030737815.1 of Allium fistulosum. Classification (NCBI taxonomy): domain Eukaryota; kingdom Viridiplantae; phylum Streptophyta; class Magnoliopsida; order Asparagales; family Amaryllidaceae; genus Allium; species Allium fistulosum. Next base: position 78,016,399 of record CM060906.1, read on the forward strand.
ACTTCCAGTTATTTGCAGTGTCCTTTTTCTTTCTTTTTATCTAATGATTTGAGCCCGGTGTCTCTTTTTTCCAACACCCATTAATATATTTTTCCTACGGTCCCATAGTTCCCTACTTGCCCCAACGCAGTACTTAGTCATTTAGCCAATTTTTCCTTATAGAAAATTCTGACAAATTCCTAGAAAATTTGTGAACACTTGTTCTAATACACTTAATCTTTATTTGGACTTTTAAGGGTTTTTTCCTTGTTTTTTTCTCTAGTTGCACTCCTTCTATAAATCGGGTTGAATCATATAAGCTTAAAAAACTTCTCAAACTAAAAAAACCCATCTCTAAAACCATGATTAGAACATGATATAAAATTTCCATTAGCTTTCGAAATCATTAAAGTAGGGGAAACACGTCTAAACATCCCATGTTTTTCTATACTTCCCCAAAACATTTGTTAAACCTTTATATTTGTTAATAAAATCCATATGAGCCGTATTATGCTTAAAAACATACAAATCTTAACTAAAACCATATATTAAAGATCAGTGTAGATAGGTTAAGTATTACTCACCTAGATCTTTAAGATGTCTAGCTTTAGTCTTCTCAATCCCCTTTAGCTTGCATTTTCCTTATCTTCTTCTTATTTTCCCTCTTTAAGCCACCACCATTAAAGTTTCTCTCCAACTTTTATTTTGTTTTGAGTAGGACCAAATGAATGAATAGAAAAGAATAATGTTTATTGTCCTACATTAATTTAGGCTTGGGCACTCACACCCTTTTCAATTAATTTATTTCTCTTTATTTCTCTTATTTAGCCCACCTTGGCCTTTTAATTGGTTTATTTGATTAATTAAAAATTTAGGGTCGTTACAATAAGTATATCTCTGATGATTTATGGATACTACTTAGAATGGAGCTAATTGACATTTATGTCCCTATTGTGTAGTGATGACTTACGCATCAATTAGTTAAATCCCATGCATTTCTACTCCAAGACTTGATTTTAGATTTTCCATGGTGTAGACACTTAGACATAAAAGAGTTTAACTAATAAAATTGTTCAACCACATAGAAACCAATTGGATTTCATTACAATAAGATGAAAGGCCAAGGTACCACTATTCAAACATAGTACAAAGGAAATTAGGGTTGAGAGGGGTCAGACAAAAGCAGGTGACTTGGGTTGTATCCCAATTAGAACGTGATAATCACTTAGTAGTGGCAATGTGTGGGTAAGGAACTCATTAGATTTTTGATTGACTTGCATGCACTTGATGATTCTCATCCTAAGTAATGAACATAGGATATTGAGATTATGTAAGTAAAAATTAGGACGACTATATATCATATGATACATGAATCTAACTAAAACACCATACCTCTATACCCATACTACCAAAGAATATTACTAGGTAATACTGTCTGGTAATACGGAGAATAAGGCGACATTGGGCTGTCATACATGAATATTCCCTTGGGCTAATATTGGTACGTATTTTAGAAATCAAATAAACAAATTACCTATACGTACACAGTATTGGCATAACATAATAAACACGTGCATCTCTAGGATAGAACAATGCACAATATCTAATAAATGATAGAGAGATCACAAGGTCATTAAACGTAGTGATAAATATATAATAGAAAATATACATAGGTTTGAGTGGGATATAAATATATATGTCAAATCAACATTTAAAAAAAAATCATATACAGGGTATGTCCAATATTTAAGACAAAGTGTTGATGCAGAAAATGGATCAATACCCAAGAATGAGTTGTAGGGAACCTGCGATTCCTAGATCTAGCAGATAGTATTGAATATAAAAGAAATTAATAAGGAAGATACAAGATTTTTATATTGGATATGCAGTCTCTGGCTTACGTCCACTTTAAAGTTTTTATTGATTGTTATTTATAATAAATTTAAGATTAGAAGTCACTAACACAAGGGCTTGACATGTTCTATAGCCTAGTGCTGCCAAGAGTGGCTGTTTAGGTGACTATTGTGAGGGAGGTAAGAGATGAAGAAATAGTAGAGTTTATTTCAGCAGAGAATCAGATCCCTCTCTAGTTGAAGTAGGGTTTGTATCTATAGGAAAACAGAGGTAATGGGTTAGAAACCTGCTTGCACTGAAGTCTAGAAGATAGCCCGATGTTGTACAAGTGAGCACGGAGGCCCACGAGCAGAAAAAACAACTCGGTACCAAGTTAAATGACTCAGTACCGGCCTATTTTTGTCAATGGAAAGTGGACTTCTTCACTTGCTTAGTTCTTTCTTCTTCTTCTTAATGTGTTCCAAGCTCTTTTCCATGACTTTTGGTTGATTCTAGCGATCTTCCTGATAGCACTTGGATTATCCGACTTTTTTCACTTTCTTCTCATCAATCATTGGAATTGCTCATCTAAACTCTGGGAAATCCATATGATCATGAGTAGTTGGAGTAGTATATGAAGTATTTGAAGTATATGGAGCTCTAGGAGGCCTATATAGCTTGGTACAAGTTAAACCCTTTGCTCCATTTGCATTGAAACTTTTTCAAGTTGCTTCTCTGCCTCTTCTGAGTGTACTTCCAAGTTTTCAAGTTGTTTTGTCTTCATCTTGACGTTCTAACTTCCATTGGCTTCTGCTTGGTTAAAAACCAGGTTAACACCTGCCCCTTGGAGTATGCTTTCTTTGAAGACAAAGCATACTTCGGATCAAGACAAGTTCTGGACTACCATTTTTCAAATTCTGGTTGATCATTCGAGTATAGTCCTGAAACATTGCTTTTGCTTGGTAGATTTCCTTTTAACTGTGTGGCTTAGTTATAGTTGGAATTCCATTCCTTTGCATTAGGGACGTGGTCTGAGCTTCGGAGATCTCTTCATGCCTAAAATGAGCAAAACTCTCTCTTCCGTACTTTCTAGATTTTATAGGGTGGAAAAACAACTCATCACTAAGTTATTTGACTCGATACCGAAATAAACAGTTTTCTCCCAGCTCTATATAACTTAGGACTTCAAAAACTTTTTAGGTCACTTCTCATTCTTGCTTGCCGACTTATTTGTTGCTGAGCCTATTTGCCTTCCACGAACCAATCTATTTCCTATCGTACACCTACCCTGTCGTCGACTCACTCTAGCGCCGCCGCTGTTCAACCTCCAGAGCCACTTCGTTGTCGAGTTACTATTGTTGCCTTGCCCAAATTCACCACCAAATCATTCGGACCTAAGATCTCCAGGGCTTCATCCTACCAACCTAAACTCTCAATCCATCGAGGTTGGCGATTAGTGATTTACTTAGTGATGGCTATGGCAAGGGGGAATGGCCACTTATAGTTAAGGGAAGATGGTTGAAATTTGAGTTGCGCTTAGCCCATGGTAAATCATGAGTTTTGCCCCAATCATGTGCATATCGTTTTGGAGCCAAGTCCGGTTCTCTGGATACAGCTATCTCTTGTCAAAATTTGGCTAAGTCTTGATCGTCGCTCAAGTTCTAGTACAATGACTTATTCCAAAATCATTCATACTAAATGATTCCATCGCATCGCTTTTTCGTTTTTACATTTCCTATGTTCTTGAAAAGAAAAGCTTTAACATCATTTCGTATAGCGGCTCCGTTATCGATTACTCATCGATAACGGGTAAGTTCCGAACTATAATCTCAAAGTACAACACGGCTTGATTCTCTAGCACGAGCGAGCTATCTACGCAGGATAGTCCGTTCATGGTTTACATGACACTGGACTCGCACCGCATAGATTAACACATTTCATTTCCCTCGGTCAATGCTCAAAATCTAATTGGTCAACACACGTCGACATCCTTTGAATTCCGGGCATCAATCACATGAGTTTTTTATTCAAAAATAAGTCAACCACTACAAGAAAGTCTGTCTTTGGTTGCATTAAGTGGTAGCGTTTAATCGCTAAGTGCAACCAATAAGATTTTACCCTTAACCAAATATTATCCCGCCTTTGTAAAAATTTCGCGGCTTCCAAAATTTTGTTTTGTCACGTTTTCCTCAATCCTCGGTACTTCAGAAAAAAATTACCCTTTCCTTTGAAAATTTTCTTTTCGTCGTTTCACTTTAGCAAAATTTTTTTCGATCTAGTTCATCGTTTATTCTCTCTCGCCTGATTCAAGGCTTCTCCGACACCGTCCCGGCATAGAAAAGCGCCTTGAGAAACTGGATCGAAACCCTTGCCAGCACAGAAAAGAACATAAAACTATCGATCAGATACCACAGTTCTATTTCAACATTCTTACAGGTAATATCTCTTTTGCTTCATTGAATATTCAATCCAATTCTACTGAATTTGATTACTGTTAGATCGTTTGATGTTTGAACCCAATTACTGTTAAATCTTATTCCTCTTAGTATCTCACTTGGTGATTTCGATTTTAGATATTTGTCGTAGATGCTTTTTACTTATCTTACTTATTCTCATGTGTTTAATCAAGTGCATGTTTATGTATATACAAGATTAAAAGAGAAACTTGTAAAATTGAATTATTATTGTTATTATTATTATTATCTAGATCTTGAAAATAAGAAAATAAATAAAAGGTTATAGTAAATGGTCACAAGTGAAAAGAAACCACTGCATTGAGGAAGAAACTGACTTTTCCCTAAAGTATCTGTTCGATTTTTACATTTTGGTGATCTATGAACTCTTAATTAAGTTAATTTAAAATATTATAATAGGAAAAAGTAATTAATCTTTAATCTGTTGAAGAACATGCTATTTCTATGATGGTTTTTTAATTATGAATAAGCTCTTATACTGTTACCTAGCCTCATGAATGTAATATTTTGTTAAATCATTTTCTTATTGTCAGATATATGTTTTGTTTATATAATGGTTTAGTTGAAGCCAAAAAGGTCTGCATAAGCTGTGACTTAATTGCATAAGTTATTGTTTTGATTTTGTAGATCTACCGTTTCAAAAAAATTAGACTTTTCTTTGCATGCATCAGGTTGAAGAAGCAGTAAACATGTTATGTCCATTGAATAAACAGAGAAAAGAAGGTTTTTGGTTTCAACTTTTACTATTGTGTGTTTTTTTCTTAATTTTGCAGACCTGAACGTATTGTCTACACTTCTGTTTGTAGTTTACCCATTAAACCACAATATATGCATTAGTATTTGAAGCATAAATGTCGTTGGTCGGTTTTGAGGTACATCTCCATGTCCATTCTAAAATATAGATATTATTTTGTTACGTATTCTTACCATTTTTTGGTTGATTGTCCTGTAGTAATCAGTACATTTTGTTCATTCTTCTGTGCACAGAACAAAATCGGTCACTGCAATGTCCTCGACTGTGGTTATTGTGTGTAACAATTGGTTTTCTGATCCTTGTTTTATTACGATTAGCACATATGATGTGCATCTATTAGTGAAATGATAACCTTTCTTATTCGTTGTCCTAAATATGTTAATGTTTATAGTTTCCTCTATATTATTATTGTCAACAAGTTTGTTAATGTTATTATCACTTAAAATAACTTATCCTGTGTTAAATGAAGATAGGTAGTTTTGGAGACTTGGAGTAGTTACAAACATCTTTGCCGAACAAATTTATTAGTTGCTTGTCTAAACTTGGATCAATTTCTAAACTTGTGTTCAAGTTAAAAACCTTGTGATGACTTAAACTACTCAAAAAAAATGTGTTACATATTTCATCTACATGTTCCAGTTAAGTATATGAAACTTTGAATAAATCAAAACAAAAACAAAAAAAAACAAGAAGAAGGTTCAAGTGTTCTTTTTTTCTTTTTTTTTTCTTTTTCTTGCCGCTGCTGTTCAGCAACCTAACGCTTGGCACTTATATAGATAGCTAAATGTGTAAATCAAATTGAAGATAAAAACGTAAATATGTTCACAAGATGATCTTATATTCAATTTTAATCATTGTAAAGTTATCCAGGTAACATGCTAAGCCAAGTTTAGCCTTATAGCTTTCAATTGGACAGAGTGTGTGTAAATGGTTTGATAATGCTTAAACTGTTTTGAATTATTTATATTCAGTGTTTGTGCACCAAATGGTGACCTTGCATGCTGGAAAATGGATTCACTAATAATAATCGAACAACTCATGGTAAATCTTTTTAATTCATCACCAGTATCTGCTAGTATCTTTCCCAATACACAATCTATAATAATAATAATAATAATATAATTAAGTTAACCGAGTTTAAATAATAATAATATTATTATTAATTAACTAAGTTAACCAAGTTAATAAAAATTAACTAAGTTTTGTTAAAATTAAACAAGTTTAATAAAATTAACTATGTTTAAGTGAACTAAATGTTATAAATGATAATAATATAACTAATTTCACAAAGTTTTATAAATAATAATGATGATGATGAAGAATTAACTAAGTTTATAATAATAATAACTATATAATTGAGTTAACCAAGCTTTAATAATAATACTAATAATAAATTAACTAAGGTAACCAAGTTGATAAAATTAACTAAGTTTTGTTAAAATTACACAAGTTTTATAAAATTAATTATTCTTGGGTCACAAGAAGATGTGGTGTTCGATGGGTTCAAATCCGTTATTATATTCAAAGCCTCCCCTTCCAAAGCCATTGAGTAAAGCTGATCATCATTACTATTTTGTTCAAGAACTCTTGAAGTTAAGAAGTTTATTTTTTGACTGCTGTGTAGATGAAAATGATGAGGCCAGTCATCCCTTTAATAAATTGTATTGACATGTTGATTGTATTACTGCATAAAATAATGGATGCAAATCAAATGAAAGAGATAAGGAAGTGAGACAATACTATCAAGATAAGGTATATGAGAAAAATGGGTGGGCTTCTTAAGTCAGTGGGTCTTCAAAAGCAGGAATGTTGGGTAAAAATTTGAAGTATTCGTGTGAGACATAGGTGGATTTCTTGGCTGAAACAAAAACATTTAATTTTGTTAAATTACATTCAGATTCAATATATTTTGATCCTGCAGTGCTGCTGTTAGAGAATATGGAAGATAAGGGTAGTATTATTGATGTAAGTAAGAAGGTTGAATCCAGATTTTCAAACTCTGCAGTTGCCTTATCTAACGGGTATGATGTTTTAAATACGGTATCAGAGAATATGTTTGATATGAAATTTTATTGTTTAGGGATAGTTTAGATGATGATAAAATTGGTAATAAGAAATTTACAAGCTTTTTAAGGCAATGTGATGAAAATTCTGTAATGTTGCAAGAAACGGATTTATGCACATTAGTATTGTCGGGTATGTTTTGTTGGCCTATTGTAAGAAATGGATTTAGGCAGAGTAATTTCTTGTTTATTATTTACAGATTTAATTGCGATTTATTTTTTAAATTGTAGCCTTACTTGGGTAAAAATCCTGGATCCACCATTGGAAAAAATAATCAATATATCCACTGATCCATGTGGTTTGGCTAGTGATCAAGATAAATAGAACTAATGAATATTTGAATTAAGGAAGCACAAATTAATACTTAAAGCATCTACATTGTGCTATTAGTCTAATAGTAAATGAATTAATAAATTTGATGATTTGTACAGGTGTGCATCTTCCAGACTTATGCCATGCGAGTAAGTCGATCCCAATCCGTACCATGGCCGAGCTCATGAGTTCAAGTTCAGCGCCCGGTCCTCATCATCTGATGACTTTCACATTACTCAAAGAACATCCATACTTTCTCCTAATGGCGCACCTGCTCCAGATTCAGAATACTCCAACAAAGTATCTGATTCATCCAACAAGGTATATTAACAAACATGTAGGTCATAGGTTTTGTTGAGCCCCTTTTTAAGCTTTAATATAAATCGTGAAATAATGTATTGTTTGTCTACAAGTAGAAAATATTCCAATCAAACAGGACAGAGAAAGGGATCTAGCAATACGGGTCCAGTTAGGAGTTATGAATGGGTAAATTCTAAGACTGTAATTACTCAGACAGATGATCATGCTTTATGTAGGTGAGATTATTAAACTTTGTCATGCTTGCATTTTTATAGATAATGTATGATACATAAACGGGTATTTTGGATATGGCTCCACTTAGGGAATAAATAACAGAGTATGTAGGTCTGTTGTTCAAAATAAGTACTTTGTTGTTCCTTTGGGAAGGAAAGTGGCAACCTCCACCTTCAGATAAAACAATATTTCCCACTTGCTTGCTAGAGGTTTTATAGTATTTCATATTCTCACAAGTACAAACAGAAGTTTAGAAACTGGAACGCATAGAAGAGTTGCTTGTTGACTGCCATTTTGTTATATGCACATCCATTTAATATGTTTATCAATTTATTCAAAATGAATGTAGTAGAAGGTCCAAACCTGAATAGTTTGTGCTCATGCCACATTGGTTTAGACACATAGTTGTGTGCAAGAATGACCAACTTAAATTCTTCCCTTAATAATGAAAAATTAGATGAAAATTAGGCATTTACTTTGACAACAAAAAGAATGGGAACTTGGCAAATAGCAATGCAGTTAGGCGACAAACTTCAGCCACCTTACAATGCATACAAACGATGGCCAGAGTTCAAGCCCAAATTCATGCAAGAAGGATTAGGATGTTGGAAGAAAACCAGGCTCTTCAGCGCCAGTTTCAGTTGAAGCATGAAAAGGAAGTTGAGAAGCTGCGGGTAGACTACTCTTTCATTCCTATATCGGACTCTTCTTTTTTTCTGATATATGCATTAAATAACAATGCATATTTGGCAACAGATGTCTGAAGAATGGGATGACACTCTCAGGTCTAAAGAACAAATTGAAGCACAATTACAGAACAAACAAGAGGCTGCCATAAAAAGAGAGAGAGCACTAGCATATGCATTCAATCACCAGGTACCTAATCTTTCGTTCTAACGCACTTCATAAAAGTTTGATTCTTAGCGTGTTTGATAGATCTTTCTATTCTGATGTACCACAAAAAAACGATTATAACACCAATCCAGTTTATTCGTATTTTCTGATAAAAATGACAGAATGATTTTTGGCTTCGACATTTAAATCAAAATTACTTGAGTGTAACATGTCTTTCCCCACTAACTTAAAATCATAATTAATAAACACACATGAATTTATAAACTTCCTGAATTAATTTACACTTCCAACAAAAAACTATTATCACACAAATTCAGTTTCCTCATATTTGTTGATTAAAGAGGAGAAAATGGTTTTTTTTGACAATCAAGAATATGTGTGCACATTATAATGAAGCTAACAGAACCCTTTATATAGTGATTAGTAGACTGTTGAAGTTCCATTTATGAGTTATGGAGACTTTTAGCATCTTAATTAATCTTAGTTAATAGACATGCATGAAGTTATAAACTTTATGAATTGATTTACACCTTAAAAAAATAAAAATAAACTATGATAAGAATATTTTAAATATGTTTACGTACATGGAACAGATGATCCAAGTCCTGTGCAAGTTGTTACAAGTAATGGTGGTGATGATCAGCCAAATGCATAACAATGCAGTGATATACTTTGGCTATAAGATGGTCAGTTTAATCTAAATAAAGACAGTTGCTATCTATGATTTTTTAGGAATCTTTCTTTTACATTAAGATACGTTATTTTAAATCAGGATGCTCGGTTGATAATCATACCAGTTCAATAAAATTGTCTGAATAACTTCAGAAAAAAAGATCAAACTCTTGCTTTACAAACATAGTAATGATTATGTTTGGATGGTTTCCTCTTTCTTTTAATAATTGCTGCTAAAACGAATATGAACTTGCTTTTGAACAACAAACGAGCGAGGATGGCATGTTTTATTATAATTTATGCAAAGTAGAGGTTAGCTTTACTTTTTAATGCTACTAAGCTTCTCATGTCAAGGGATCACACTATTATAGGCTTACTGGACATTGTAGCAACAACAAGATGTATCTATATTCTATCGGTCATAATTGTTCCAACTGTATGATAGATTATTGTGCGATAATTGTAAAATTATCTCAACTTTTCATAGTCAAACAATCAAATTAGTAATTTTTCTTTAAAAGGGTAAAGTTAAAATGATGATAAACAAGGCGTAACTTTTGTTTATTATCATTATTTGATATATATTCCAAAACTAGGAATAAAATTGGATAATGTGTTCCTTTTTCAAAGAGTAATTTATTCACATGCCAGTTTGTTGAACGTTGCCTTTCGGCTTTTGCTACTATTGTACAAATATGGGAAGGATGTCTTCAAGATATTGACTTGCAGGAAGCTTCTGACCATTTTTTGAGCTGTGCTTCCTCTTCTAGAATATTTTCGAGTTTACTGCAACATGCTTGGCTAATGCAATGTGAACTGATGGTACATTTTTGTTCTGAAAATTGTATAATGTATTCAAAGCTCATGCATGTTAATTTTTATAACTCTTTAGGAATTATATATTTCTTTTTTTTAGCAGTTGAAATCAGGAAGCAAATACTTCCAGTTCGCTCCCAGCTTCTTCATGTTTAGATGACCTTTCTCGGTTGCTTGGATTTGTCATGTGATCAGTTAGATCTGTAGATGACGTTGTAGAATTGAAATTGAGCGAACTGTTGGTTGTTTGGGCTCACATGATTGCAGATTGGCATGATTGGGAAGCAACAGAGGATCTGGCGATTTTTGATTCTATCCATGAAGCTGTCAATCTGCATAAAGATCATAATTATACAAATTTCTTAATGGAAAAATCACTATCTCAGAATTCCATCATTGAAGGCATTTCAGCTTTTGTTAGTTCAGGTATTCATGTTTATCCTTCTGCTACTCGGAGGGCATGTTCTTGTGTGCATGAATTATTACATGTATCAAAATTTTCAGCTGATACGCTAGCTATTAAGCAGTCAATTGTTGTGTCATTTACAATTGCTGCATTTTCTCGCTTGAAAGGTATTCAAATGGAGCACAGCAAGTCTATTGGGATACATAAACCTTTGATATTGGCTATCTCATCTTGTTATATTTCTTGTCCTGAGGTTATCGAGCAAGTTTTGGATAAGGAAGAAGATAAAGGTTTCGTGACTTGGGCTTGTGGTTTGGCTGAATTTTCAGTTTGCTATTTTGAACCTTGTCTCTCGTTGAAGTCTGAAATCAAATTAGCTGGTAAGTTTGTCTTATGCCTTAAATAAAATAAAGCATAACAAGTATAGGACTAAATTAAGGAATAAGCTTCTCAACAAAAAAGATTCTGGACAAAACATCCAAATTTATTTACTTAATTTGTTGTTGGTTAAATTGTTGATTGCATTGATCTAAATACACACACACACACACACACACACACATATATATATATATATGTATATATATATTGTTGATTGTTAAACTCGTTTGCAGGTAATTAGCTATTTTGAAGCGAAGACTGTCGACAACAAAGAACTATTGGTAATCAAGCAACGAACATGAATTTAATTGTTATATATGTTGTCGTATTTTGTTAGTACCATTTGTGGAAACTTATCTGTGAATGCTTGTAGTATGTGATTTATTTTGTTGAAAAACTACTATCGAATTGATTATGGATATTATATTTGATTGTGAGATTAGCATGTTTTTGCAGTTATTTGAATATGATGATCATATGATTGATTGTTTGTATATGCTAATTATGTGATTTAAATGTTTGTTTGAATATATGAAAATTAACTAATATAAAAATTATACAGTTGCATTTTAAAAACGCTACTGAAAATAAAAAAAAACATATAAACAAAAAATGCAACCAAAAAATGAAGACTTATGGTAGCGTTTTTTTAACCCTACAGAAAAAACCTATAGCTGCATTTAAAAGTGACTTTTGGTAGCGTTTTTTAAATCCTACAGAAAATACCTATAGTTGCATTTAAAAGTGATTTTTGGTAGCGTTTACTACAATGCAACAAAAATTTTTAGACTTTTAGTTGCATGTCGTATAACAGCGTTCTCTAAAACGCTACCATAAGTTATGGTAGCGTTTTTTCAACGCTACCAAAAGTCTTTTCTGGTGTAGTGAACCTGACCATGTTGAATAACAAGTTTTGTTGTTTTGAATACTCATCGATCGCCTCGATTCAAGTCCGGTAAGGGCACTTCTACTCCTCCTAAAGCTAGGTCTTCTACAGTTCAGGCTTCACCTACAATCCCCGTTGGACCAGACTAACCCACTACATCTAAATCAAAAGGTTTGTTGGTGCTAGCTGTTCCAGTGGTGGATTAGTCACCTCCACTAAATGAGCTCGTAGGTCTTAGAATATTGAATGTTTCGCCAAAGCAAGTGCCAATGATTCTAATTGCTAGGATGCTTCACAATATCTGCCTTCAACAAGAGGTTCTCCAAGAGGATGTTCTTCTCCCCAGGAGGGGTGAGTTTGCATAAAATTCTCCGAAAGGATATACTACGTGCAATAGCTACATGTACCTAGGCGATGTCGTCCCACCATTCAATCCTTTCCTCATGGTGATGCTACAAGAACTCAAGCTGGCTCCGTTCCAAGTCCATCCAAATGGGTATTTTCTTATGAATTTGCTTTACATCCTCTTTATGAATCAGTTCAACCATCCCCCAAGGTTCAACGAACTTACACATCTACTTCAATTCAAGAGAAAGTGGGATTCTCCATCCTACATGATAATCGAAGCCTGGAAGGGATGCAAACTTATTGAGAAGCTCCACAACAAGCATTCTTACTTTAAGAATGAATATTTCTTTGTGCAATGCCCGCACAGTTTCAATCGACTTTGGCTATCTAGATGTATGCCTCTTTTCCCTTGCTCCTCTGATGATGGAATTTCTAAGTTTCTAACTTGATATGTGTTTTCTTATAGGTATCCCAGCTCGACATGAGAGTGATGAGCACAAAACATCACTTGATGCCTTGAATGCAGTTGATCATGTCGACTCACCATTGCGTTCCTAATAACGAATGAAAATCTATGGCGGTGCGGTCTGCTTCGCCCTGATCAGTTCGCTGTCGATGAGTCTCTAGCGTAGAGCGGCTTTAGAGCTCATACTCATTCTTTTGCCCTGACTCACAACTCCGGTCGGATTCCTCAAAGGGAAGTTGTGGGCCCATTTGGCGTGGTGCACACATATGAGAATGCTAAGGGAGAAAATGAAGAGCTTATAGGAGGTGACATCCCGAGAGATGGGGACGAAGCAGTAATAATGCCCCCGATTCCAGAGGAAGGTGAAGAAGTCGAAAGGAGAGAAAGAAAAGTCCCGATGATCGAAGAGGAAGAAGAGGATGCCAGTGATGGCGATGGTTACTATCCCTCTAATGAAAAAAGGGATGAATCATTCGGTGAATTGCTTGGGATGAGTCCTGATATCCCCAGCTCACCTTGTCAAGAACACAATACCGCATAAACTTCTGAAATTGCTGGAGATTAATTTGTATTGCCTTTAGTAGAGATTTCACCTCGATCCCGTCCCTTTGGCGACATCTTCGTCGGTTTAAGTGACGTTTGCGAGATCGACTTCACCGTTCGTTACATTTTGGACGAAATCGACTTAGGCTTTACCTTCTCGCTAAGAGGTTTTGTTAGCGAAGGTAGAGAAACTTCATCTTTAAGCCATGTGAACAGGTCTGTATGGTACTTAGGGGTCATCGGTAGCATACTCTTTACTAGGATCATGGGCACTTATTCTTGCATTGAATCTCGCTCTGCAATTCCAACACTGATTCCATTTTATTTCTTATTTCAGGTTCCATGGGTCATGGTTACTATGAAAAGTTCTCTCGCCATGCTAGTTCTTATCGAGCTCAAACTGTGGACCCTACCCTGCCTCGTCGTTATGAAATCAAGGATGAGAGGCGGAGATGGAAAGACCATGACGCTGGAGAAGCCCGCAAAGCCGATAGGGAGAAGGATAGGGGAGAAGAGAAGGAGTGAAGGAAAAGGGAGGCTGAGGCTGAGCTGCCTCGAGACATACCCAAATGTCACAGAGATTCCTCTGCACATCGGAGGCCTTCTTCTACTTATGTTTCACCGCATACCTAAGCTCAAACTTCCTCGATCCAGCAAGTTTCGATCTCCCAAGTCATGATCACGACTATCTTGCCTTCTTCCATGGGAGTCTCCGCTTGTTCGTTCACTCTTCCGTTCGGTCCTCCACGCTTGTAGGCTGCATTCCCACATCTCTTTTTACATGGTGTCAAGTTTGATCAATACATCTTAGATACACCAAAAAAAGTGGTGACACAAAACTTAAAGAAGGTCGAGCACAGCGTCGACGAAGGGTACAAGTGGAAGACACTGTGCATTGCTCTTTCCAAAGTAAATAAGATTAACTACAACAACATTCAATCCTTCGAATCTGATAAAGCTACCTTCAAGCAGATGGCTAAGGAACAAGAGGATGACTTAATCAAAGTCACCAGATAGAGAGACCTCACTCTCAAGAAAGAGGCAAGCACCGACAGTCTTATGGTGGAATTGAAGCGTACTCATAAGCAAACTGAAATGGTGACACACAACAACTTGAAAATTGCACATGAAGAGGAGGCAAACCAAATAAGCAAATTGCCAATAAAGATTAGGCTATCTAGGCTCGAGACTTGGCCATTATTGAGCAAGCCGCTAAACTCGCTAGGCTCTAAGAGGAAAATTAGAAACTCAGCGAGGAGAAAACGAAAATCGCCGATGAGTTGGAGAAGCCATCCATTGAAAAAGATGCTAACAATCCCAAGCTTGCAATTTCTACACAAGAGCTCAAAGAGCTTCGAGAAGAGAAGGCGAAGATAAGCGAGGGGCTTGATGCCAACATGTTGTTCTTCTATACTAAGGTGTTGATGCACAAGAACTTGAGATAGCTAGGAAATGATTATCCCAAAATGCTTGCTAGCGCTTGGGAGGATGTATTGCGCAGGTCTACATAGGCTGGAGACTATTGCTCTGAGGAGGAGCTAATTCCTGTATACCTTGATGCCGAGGATATCGAATCTCTTTATATTAGAAAAGCTCTACTAGCTCAAGTGGCTGTCGATATGGCTGATGCTGCCAAAACTATTTCTTGCTTGAGCTCTTCAGGTCAGGGTGAAATGTCTGCTTTGAAGTCTCAAGAGCTGACAGTAATTATTCCCATATCCCTAGGGGTTAGCTCTGTAAAAATCTGATTCCTAGTTAAGCAGTGACTACACCTAATGAGCCATATATTACTCCCGTTGTGATCCAGCCCGAGGAGCTTAGGACTGAAGAAGGAAAATTCATCATATCCCACTGGGATTCTACTATAGGTATATATCTTGTTTCTCTGGTCTTCGAGAAGCTTCAGTTCTTGTAAGAATCCACCATTAATCTTTACCACTATGTATGTTAACTTGTAGGTCAACCATAGTTTCCTCCTCCGCCTTCGTCTATGCGGGGGTCAGGGATTGTTGCTATCTTCACCATATCCACTTCCATCTCCATAGGACTTGCTACTTTGCTCTTGCCTCGAATTTTGAGCTTGGTTATAGAGCTCAGAAGATCAGTGCTCTAGAAGGGCTAGAGGACATGTCTGCTTCCCAGGAGGAAGTCGTTTAAATTACTGGTGCTTTGGACCCTATTGACCTATTTGCTATGGCAGAGAGACTCAAAGTTGAAGTCGTTAAGCTCAAGATTGTAAAGAAGGAGCTCGGGACCACCAAGCTTGCATCTTCAAAAGTGACAAGTCCCCAACAAAAGGTTCCTCTATTGAAGATCCGACCACCTAAAATGAAGCCTACCAAGATTTTAGCAGGCCAGTCCGTGGAGTCACATACTACTACCGACAGGGAATCTACTCACTCGAAAGGCGAGACTCCTTATGGCAAGGAGAGCAAGAGGAGGAAGAAGCCCCAGACCCATCTAGGTAATACTAGTAAAGGCAACCGAAGCGACAAGAAGGGAAAGAATTAATAGTGTATGCACTAGCTGAGAATTTAGTTTTTGTGTTGTTGTGGTTGATTTTGTATTTTGTCCTTTTATTTTCAACAAGCTATGATTGTGCGGGTACGACCCTTGCTATTTGAGTTGTACATAAAAGATTTCTAGTAATAAAAGGTTAGCTTTTCTTTATAATATATCTTCTGTGTAATTTTCTGCATTTTATGCACTGTGTCTGTTTATCTATGACTGCCTGTGCATATAATACGATTGCTTGGATTGAAATTTTCCAATATCATATACTTCTGTTTCTGTGCGATATGTTTATATACCATAACTTTGTGCATGTATATAATATTCCTGCAATTGCTTTTGTATATTCTATTGCTTAGCTCTATTTATATCTGTCAAAATACTTTGTTTAGCAAAATAAAACTGTTGCTTAACCAACTCTGCAACTAAATCAATAAAAATTATAAAGTGGATGTAGGCTAGAGATTGCCGAGCCATTATAAAATTTCATGTCTTCCTTTTTATATCTTTTATTTCAATACTATCTGCTAGATCTTGGTCTCATAGGTTCTCTACAAATCATTCTTAAGTGTTGATCCATTTTTGGCATCAAGATTTTGGTGCTTTCACTGAGAAAATAAATCTAGACTTAGATCTAGCTCTCTGCTTTAGGTTGTAAAGATCCAGATGTTAGATCTAGAAAACTTGCTTGAAGAATTTAAGGGTTTGCTATTGGAAATCTATGGCACATAGAAAATGAAAGTCTCTATCTAGAAGATCAACAGGAGCAGAAGCTGGTGGTGATGAAGAAAACACTCACTAAACGAAAGTTAATAATGAAAACGCAATACCAGAATCCTCTACCCAACATGGATTAGTAACCAAAGGAGAGTTTGATAAGATGATCCATGAACTTAACCAGAAGATGGAGGATAACCAAAAAGCTCTCATGGAAAAGATGAATGCTTTGATTAATCTGCAACCCTGAACTACCAGGAGAACTTAAAGGGAAACTTCACCTATTGTAGAATAAGAGAATTCCTTTGTTTCTGGCCTAAATAGGAGACATGGGAAGCAAAAGTAGTAGGAAGCAATTGGTGGAGTTGTAGAAGGACTTGCAGGAGGAAGCATGAGTGCTCCTCTCTCAAGAAGACCGACTGGTACCGAGAGAAATGCTCATGGAAATGCTTCTTAGGAAGGTGATGCCATGGTTGTTTCTAATGATAATACAGCTTAATGATGATGATTTGGTTTTGTATGTTGACATTGAGGTAGTTCGGACAGTTGCAGCTTAACCAACCGTACATCCACTGAATACCAAAGGAGTGGTACTCCTAGAGACAGGAGCACCTAGACATCAGTCGACAAACCGGGACCATTTGCGGAGTCAAACACATGGTCTAGCCCCTGATAGTCGACTTTCGGATTATTGTACCAGCGAGGAGTACATCGACGACATGGTCAAATGATTAGTGGATGAAAGCAGGGGCAGGAAGCATGAAGACAGGGGTTCCATGTCAAACCAAACTCTATTTACGAAGAATATTCTAAGAGAAGAATACCCTAGAAAGTCACCATGTTGACAATGCCATCCTACAATGGAACTATTGACCCTAGACAACACTTACTCAGATATGAGTGGCATATGGATAGAGCTAGAGCTACAGATGTTGTTCATTGTAGGTGTTTCCCAATCTTCTTGGAAGGAGTTGCTTCTATGTGGTTCACTAGGCTCGTGCCTAAATCCATATCGACGTTTGATAAATTGGCCAAGAAGTTCGTGGAGCAGTTCAGGATCCACACTACACAACTAAAGGACGTTATGTCATTGTTTGGCCTATAACAAGGACTTAAGGAGCCTTTGAAAGAGTTTTTGAATCTGTTTAACATCGCTGTTACGGAGGTCAGCAATCTGAAGGAGGATCTTTTATTCATGGCACTAGTCCGAAGCATTCACCCGGAAATAGATTTCGGTAGGTGGATAAAAATAAAGCAACCCACTACCATGGAGGAATCCCACCAAAGGCAAATTAGTTTCTAAGACTGGAAGAAGTGAGTATGGTTGAAGGGAGCCCATCGATTAACAATCGAAAGAAGTGATTCAAAGCAACATTTTGGTCAAACAAGATGGAAATAGTTCCTGAACTGTTACAGGAAGTGAGGGAAAAACTACAAATCAGTAGAAGAGGAATCAGAATGTTGGTAGGCATGAAAGGAATCTGAGACCCAAGGACTATACGTTGTTGAATGATAGTTTGGAGAATATCTATCTTGCCACTTAGGGAACTGAGCAGTATAACAAATTGCCCTAGTGGAAAGCGATCGAGCAACAGAAGAGGTCGGGAAAGTATTGCTGTTTCCATGAAACTCACGTGCATAACACAAATGAATGTCAGCATTTGAAGGACTTAATTGAGGAATTGAAAAGATACAATAGGCTTCAGCAGTACGTGAAGAAACCACAAAATGTTGATCATCCAGCAGGACCCTAAGGGCTAGATGCTCAAGGGAAACCGCCTAGACCCAACGAAGAAAGGCCTAAGTGAAAAGATAGGAGACTGGTCATAAACACCATTATAGGAGGACCTCACCCAGCGCAAAAGAGTTAGGGTGAGATGGAGTGGTATGCTAGTCCTTTGGAGCATGTACCATAGGAGAGTTGCTATGCCATCGAATATGGAGCTCCGACTAAGCAACAAAGGATGATTACGGATTACATCATGTTCAGGAATTAGGATATTGAAGGCGTAGAAGCGCCAACGCTTGATCCAATGGTGGTAACGATAAGGATCAAACCAGTAGTTTTGCCTCGAGTATTGGTTGACAATGGAAGTTCGATCAACATCTTATTCCATAAGACGTTTGATCAGATGAAAGATTAGCATAAAGGATGTTACTGCCTGCAAAATGAGGTTTCAAGGATTTACAGGTAAAGCTAAACATCTGATTGGAACGAAGGACCTCCCTGTAGAAATCGGTGAAGGAGAACGAAGGGCGGTTCACAACTAAACCTTTATGATTTCGATGAGTATTATGCTTTTAATGATTTCTTGGGCCGACTGGCTCTGGTCGATTTCAGAATCACTTTGGCCTCATGGTGTCCGATAATGAAATTCCCGAAGGAGAATGTGATAGGAGTAGTAAGGGGAGACCAAAGCACGACAAGGGAGTGTTACATTGCTGAATTATGTGAAGATAAATGTCGTGAAAAGGGAAAGAATATGGGGAAGACTCTTCGCATTAAGAAACCGCAAGTATAGCAATTACAGAACAACCCCTAGCTCAAGGACCATAGTATCTTTGACAAGGCTATAGACCCCAAGAAGAAGTCAGGGGAGATACGGGCAGCACCGAGGGAGATAATGGTGGTTGTTCCTATTAACATGGATGACCCGACTTGGGTCTTGAAGATTGGTTCTCAGCTAGGAATCAAATTGTGAGAGGAATTTATTAACATTCTTCGAGAAAATATGGACATGTTCACTTAGACGCATTCTAATATGTACGAAATATCGCCAGAGATAGCTTGTCATGCACTTAACATCAATCTAAAGTTCACGCCAGTAAGACAGAAGAGATGCAGTCTGGGTTCGGGGCGATCTGCTGCATTAAAGGAAGAAGTGGATAAGCTGTTAGCCAATGGCTTTATCCACGATGCTACATATCCTGAGCAGGAGTCAAACCCAGTGTTGGTATGAAAATCAAATGGGAAGTGGTGAACCTGCATTGGCTACTCAGATTTGAAAAAAGCCTGCTCGATGGATTGCTTTTCGTTACCCAGGTTCGACCAGCTTGTTGATGGAACCGCGGGGCATGACCTGCTTTCATTTATGGATGCCTACTCGGGCTACAATCAGATTATGAAGCATGAACATGACTAGGAGAAAACTTGCTTCATCATAGACTTGGGACTATATTGCTATCGTGTAATGTCGTTCGGTCTGAAGAACGCCGGAGTTACTTACCAGAGACAGGTGAATATTATATTCAAGAACTAGATCGAACGAATGATGGAAGTGTACATGAATGACATGCCGATAAAGTCACAAGTGTTTGGAAACCATCCGAATGACCTCTCACAGATGTTTGAGATCCATTGGAATTACGTAATGAAATTGAACCCGCTCAAATGTTCATTTGGAGTTTCTTTTGAGAAATTTCTTATTTTTATTGCGAATGCAAGAGGCATTCAGCCAATCCGAAGTAGATTGACGCCTTACAGAATGTCAAAGCCCTAACAACGAAGAAGGAGTTGCAAAGCTTGAATGGAAAAATTATAGCATTGAGTCGGTTTATCTCCAGAGAGATAAATAAGTGCATACCATTCTTTGATGCATTAAAGAAGGGTAAGAAGAACTCTGAGTGAAATCAAGATTGCCAGAGTGCTTTTGAAGAATTACTACGACATACAGCGACACACTGGTTCTGTCTAAACCAATGAATGTGGACTTATTCATTTACCTACTAGTGTCTTCCCATGCATTAAGCGCAGCGATCGTGCGTGAGGAAGCTTGGGTTCAACGGCATATCTACTAGATTAACAAGTGATTCATCAGAGTTAAATCAAACTATCTGAAGTTGGAAAAACCGGCGTACTGTTTGCTAATAGAATCTAGGAAATTGCGATCATATTTCCAGACTCATCCGATCAAGGTCCTAATCGATCAACCCTTAAAACAGGTACTGTATCGACCCGAGACCTCGGGACGACTTCTAAAGTGGAAAATCAAGTTGAGCCGGTATGATGTGACTAACTATCCCCAAAGAGCGATTAACAGTTAGGTGCTGGCTGATTTCATCTTCTAGTTCACTATTCGGGATGATGAGGAGGAGGACACAACAGTCATAGTATCCTAATGGAAATTGTTCGTTGATGGCGCGTCACGAATTTTCCTCAAGAGCGGGAGTTATGCTTGAAACCCCCAAAGGACGATCAAGTTGTTATCCTCTAAAGCTGGAATTTCCTGCCACTAACAACAAGGCAAAATATGAGGCGCTGACAACAAGATTGAAGATTGCAAAGGAACTGGGAACAAAACTTTGCATATCTATAACTACTCTCAACTAGTCATTTGCCAGGTTAGAATGGAGTACCAAACTAAGGGCATGAAACTTGCCCCTTACTTGTCAAAATCTTGGGAATTGCTCGGTGAAATTGAACACTACACAATATCTCACATTCCCAAATAGGAGAATATGAAGGCTAATTCCTTAGCTAAGCTATCCAGTTTCGGAGAAGTGTAGCTAATGGGATTGGTTATAGTAGAAGTGTTGATGTGTAACACTCCGTAAAATCAACCATAAGTAAATAAGTTGAATAAATAAAATAAAATAAGATAGGGACGAAACCGAAAATTTTGCAAAAGTTGGAATTTGACAATGAAAATTATGTCGTTATGTTTGTGGCAAAATTTTGATCAATTTCCATATATAATATATCGAAAATGAAGCTCAAACGGAAAAGTTATGGACGTTTGAAGTGTTCAAATGTAAAATAATTTAAATAGAATTCAAATTTAAACAAATAATTATTTTTTAAATTTGGAATTCAAAAATTAACAGTAAATAGGCTTGGGGGTTTAGTAAATGTTAAAATCAACCTTAAATTTAAAGTGTAATGAAGGAAGAAAATATATATATATATATATACATACATACATACATACATATATATATATATATATATATATAACAACGACACAATTCCTTGCTAAAATAGACGGAGAGGTTGACCCCTTAACCTCTACCGGTCGACCGCTCCTTATCAGGTGGCGGCTAGGGTTTCCGCACAATGAACGTCCAGATTTTTATATTATTAAACCTACTTTCATCTGACGGTTATGGTACGTTTCAACCTCTATAAATAAGATCCTAGACCCTTAATTTTTATTCACAAAATATTTTTGGAACTTAGCAAAGCTCTGTCAGGTCATCTCTTCAAAGATTCAAAAATCTCCATTAGGATTTTAGGTAAGAAATCCTATATATCTATTTTGTTTTCTATTCATTTTCCCAACTTATTCTTCTCCAATTTTCTGAATCTAATATATATATATACAAATCGCTTATTGTATATATCTAAAAGAAGAGATTTGATAGAGATTGTCAAAGACGTGTCAAGTCCAAAGGAGGCAAAGCTAAGGCTATACAGTGAATGGAAATATTAGTTTTACTATTTTAGTAATTGATTATTGTAATTTGGGTTTGAATATGCCTTAGGGAGTTTTAGTTTGCAAAAACATCATATTATAAACCCCCAAAACTCCTTTAATGCGAATATCACTTCTATGTTGAAATCTCAATTTGTTTATGTCAAAATAATGGAAATTGTGTAGATTTGCAGTTTTGATAATTTTACCTTCTATTCCACTTCTTATTCTTTTTCTTTGAATTTGATTAGAGAATTCTGATTAAGAGATAGTGTGTAACGTATGAATTTTATTCGTAGTTTGTACTACTTATTCCCATAAATTAAATTGAAATTCTTTTGTTTATTTTTATGTGAAAAAGAAGTTGATAGGGCCTAAAAATTGGAATCGTATGTTTCTATTGTCAATATATTCCTTTATTTTGACGTAATAAGTTGAGTTTAAATTTGAATTGCATATAAGTCTATTGATTGGAATTTTTGGATATGAATATTGGAATTTTGGTATTGTTTATTACGTGGAATGAGACATGTATAATTGTTTGAGTTAACATTTAAACGCTAGTTTAGGACGTATATTCTCCATGCCTAGAAATTACAAAGCACACGCGTGTGTGTGTGTATTTATATCAGCATGATTAACGTATAATTATAACTTATAATTGCATAGTTAAATAGGTTATTAATTCTATTAAACCCTCCTTAGGAAGGTAATAAAGTTAAAGGCGAAATAAGAAGATCTCTTATAAGGCATTGATTTTGGAAATGGTGAGGTGTGTGATAATATATGTAGAGTGATATAAATTATGACTAAGTTGTAGGAATGTGAGGTCAGTCTAAAGCAAACGAAAGTCTGCCCAGCTAATCTGGCTACCAGCAGTGTGACTTTGGGGCAGATGTGAGACATCACCTATAATAAGTAACTTCGATGACGCAAGGTTAGTCCCAAATTCTGTAGGGTAATTCTACCCAGCTAATCTGGCTACCAGTACCTATGAATAGTCGGGCTAATGTGAGACGTTTCCATGGGGTACAGATTATAATATGAAGGACCTGCTTAAGAGATTTAGGTATTAAGTGGTTGTGTAAGAGCCCTCCTCTTCTCTATGTAGGGAGTAGTAAATGGTCGGGGTTATAGGTTAGGCACGGTAGAGGGTATCTCAAAAAAGGGCCCGCTTCAATAGGAAGTATTAAGTGGTTGAAGAGATTCTGTATCATGTCCGCTAGATAGTTATTAATGAGGAGTCCACCTTAGGATTATGGGTTGTAAATGACGTGGACCTACCTTAAATAAGGTATTAAATGGTTGGAGCCTGCCAATTCACATTAAAAGGTATTAAGTGACTTGAGTACTATTTCTTACATTGATAGGCCATTATTGACGGTAGATACAGGTTATTGGGATGATATCAAGTTAGCTATGGTCTTATATTTGGAAAGCATTTTCTTTTTGGGAAAAGCCTTTGGGCTTATATTTGGAAAGGCTTATGTTCTAGGTAGAAACGTAAGACATATTCCTATTTAAATTATACTGCCTAAGTACTAATGTAGTAAGGCTCGAGAATTTTATTCACCAGACATATGTTGTTCTAACTACCTCCTCATTAAAACATAGGTTAGAAAGATGATTATGTTGAAGGCGAAGGCGTGGAGTAAGCTTGAGGCAGTCAATCTAATTATGTTATTTTCAGATGTACCCATTGGAAGTGTTGTGTTTTAAAAATGATGTACCGTGGATATGTAACCATCGTTATCTATGACATTTTCAATTTATGACAAAATGGGTACTATTATTGTTATTATATTTTATCCTTTCGTCGTTAGATTCTGAATATGTAGACAAATAGTTCTCTATTGTTCTTTTTACCGACCAACAACCATCTTAGAGATGGATCGAAGTTTCGATGGGCCTTTTCTAGGTCGGAATTTAGGTCTGTTTCCAAGCAGGTTGTTACATTTGGTACCAGAGCTTAGGTTACCCGATCAATAGGGATAGGTATATGCATGGGAGGAATACTTGTTTTTTTTGAATGTATATTTTAAAAGTTCTACTATATATAAATATATATATATACTTATTTTAAATGTAGGCAAAAACACTAGGCAAATAAATAAATGTCTTTAAAAATTGCCCATTAGAATAATAATCATTTATTACGGACAATTGACATTTATAGAAACATCAAATAAACATGTTAGATAGAAATTAAATATTATAAGGCAGTATAATTGTCATTAGGGTAAATTATTTAGCCTTAATTATACAGACACAGGTTAATGGGCCTGTCCCAATACATAAAAATAGATAGGAGATAAGGATCCATGTGTTATAAACAACCGGAAGTAAGGAATGGAGCAAGATGTGAATAAGTGGAGCAAGTTCCCACAAGAAGGTGTACATTAATCACCACAAGGAGATAATCAGATTTTTATAAAGATTGAGTAGGGAAGAAGGAAAATTCAGTAAGAAGGACAATTAAAATCAGTTTCTAAATCCAATCCCATGGGAAAGAATTTGATAAATGATTTTTAGAAAATTCCTTGAAATGTTTTGAATCAGTTTTCAAACGATTTATTGATAAGTTGTTCTTAAAAAGTAAGGAAACTTGAAACTCATAATTTAAAAATTTGTTGAGTCAAAACTTTCTGATTAAAAGTTTTTGGTAAAAAAGATTTTTCGTTTTCAAAGTTCTATTTTAAAGTTGGTTTAGCTAAAAAGTTTTTGATTTTTAGAGAAAGAATTTATTCGTTTTTAAAATAAATGTAAGATAGAGCGTAGGCTGGACTTGACGGTTTTTCTACTGTTTCATAATTTCAGGAGTTCTTTTTTTTAAATTCCTTCTAAAAAAGGTGAATGAATGGGAATAGAACTTAATTAAACTAAGGAATATAGAATAGAAGGATA
The DNA here is from genome assembly GCA_030737815.1 of Allium fistulosum. NCBI lineage: Eukaryota > Viridiplantae > Streptophyta > Magnoliopsida > Asparagales > Amaryllidaceae > Allium > Allium fistulosum. The sequence goes on from CM060906.1 coordinate 78,041,265, forward strand.
AGAATAACCAGAATAGGAGGAACATTTCCGTATAAGGAAAATATGGAGAATAATAGCTGAAGTAAGAGCCAATAGTTAGGGGAAATATAAATAGGGGAAGTATTGGAAAATTTGGATAGAAATAACATTAGGAATTAATAAAAAAATAAGAGTAGTAATCTAGTTAGAAATTAATAGGATAGAAGTTATCCTTGTCTACTCCACTTTTCACCGTTTAAAGCTATAAAATGTATTTAGTTAAAGGACAGAACATTTTGAGTAGTAAAGCAATAGATGTTGATATTAACTTGAAATTAGGAGCATGCATATGAATCGATTGTGGTTTGAGGTCTACTTGTCTTGTAAATAGAAATATCTTTGAAATAATAAATGACTAATAAAGGAAGATCTATTTTTTTGGAATGCTATCTTTGTAATGGGTTTAAAGGGGGTCAATGAACTTTTCATAAGTATGGGCCATAATTTTATAGAGTAGTAAGTGCTGATTTTGAATTTATGGAATAAGTTTATGAAATTTATTTTGTATTCGTAGAAGGTTTCGAGAAGGGAAATTATTTTGCTCCTTTATGGAATTAAGCAATTTTTGAATTTTTGATTTAATAATAGTTTGGTTTAATAATTGAGTTTTAGATGTTTTGAATTGAATGTCTAACTTTTAAAAAATAATTCTCTGCTGTAGAAAGTCCTTATAAAGGAAAAGTTGATTAGAAAAAGAAATTTTTTTCATGTATCGTTTTACGAACTATGATATTTTTGAAAATTGACAAAAAGGATTTCTAAGTTTATATTTTTATAGATAAAGGCTTCGGATAAGGTGCTTTATAATTGTGAAATTTTAGTTTTAAGAATGAGGAATTAAACCAAAAAAATCTTATGGAGTAGATAGGGAGGGATCACTACCTAGGTAAGGCATTGTAAAGGTTTTAAGATATGAATAAACTAGGAATTGTATGTTCAACCTGATCTGGAAATTTAAAATCGATCCCAAATATTTAATTGTAGAATGTTGGTAAAGTAGTGAAGATATTCCAGATTTATAATTAGGTTGTAAGTTAGGTTCCCCTAGTTGACATGTAATGTAAATTTCTATGTTTTGATTTATTTGGAGCGGTTTCCGTATAACTTACATAAATTTTCCAACTCTAAAATATGTATAAAAATGCGGTGCTTGAATTAATAAAGAATATACCAAAGAGGGAAAGAGATGTGTAAGGTATGAATATTCTTTCCCATAGTTTACACTGTCTGTTTCAAAAAAAAAGAAATAATTCCTTGTAATTTCAAACGAAGCAAAAAATCTCACTTTGGTTAATTTATGGAAAAATATAACGACAATCCTTTTTAGAAGGGTGGCGTTGATAAATTAAAATGTGGAAAGGAATGTTCTAGTTTAGGAATTAACATATAGACACTATCACCGTGCTTAACATATAAAAATTGATACATATACATATATATATATATATATAGCATAGTTTACTACTAGATACAAATTAGTTTATAATTGACGGATTAGGATTTATGGATATCAATTATAAACTTAATGGGAAATAAATTTATTATTAATGAGTGTTGAAAGGAATTAAATGGGGCTGATTAGGAAATTTAATATGGCATTTATGGAGGAATTGAATCGGAGTAATATGTGAATTTTGAAATTTTTAAAAGATTAACGGGATTTAGATGATGATTGATTAGAGATGTCCCAATTTTGACAATAATGATTAATAATTATGGGTATATTAACTAAAGTAATAGTGGACCTCGTCTATTAGAAACCAAGAAGAAGGATTAAGCATGATTGAGTATTAAGTAGAATGATATATTAGAAATGTCTATCTTGATTTAGTAATTAGTATTAGGACATCAACACCATTTACACCAGTTGATGATAAATGGCAGTTTCCAGCAAAATTTTCTTTTAGAATTTTTGGGTTGTAATCTCTAGTTTGTCTCCCTTAGTATTGGAAAGGTGTAAGATATGGTATAAGATATATCCCAATTTTGTCACTGTGTTGATTTTTGGATGGGATTGAACCTCCTGATAAATATATATATTGAGAAGCAACGTAAATAAGGAAGTTTTATAGGGATACTTAACTAGCAATAAACCATAGGTAAGACTGGAAGTTAATGAGGAAATTATGTTAAACAATCGAAAATAAAAGAATTCTTTCATCCCAGAAACTTTAGGATTTCAGGAAAAATAAATTTTAACTTGTAAAATGTCACAATTCAAGAAGGAGATAGAATGAACATGGATGTGAAGAGAATTTTCTATTGCACAAGGATGTAGAAGAAGATAACTGTGACGCCCCACCTCTATGCTCACAATAACAAAGAGTATTAAAAGAAATACTGTCTGTTATTACGAAGAATAAGGCTGGATAGGAGCGGCCATCCGTAGTTGGGCCTTACACTAGTATTGGTTACCTCGATAGGAGTGGTATATATTTTTATTTTTCATCTCTTATTTATTTACTCCCATCGACATACCTAATTCCAGTATAAAACGAACTGCGATGGTTCATAATAGTTTAAGACAATATATATAATAATAACACAGATAATAAAAATGCGGAACACAGATAATAAAAGTCTCATATATATATATATATAACTGATGCCAGTTACAATACATTTGACACAATACATATGATACAACTACAACTGTCGACTCTGGAAGTTATATATACAAGTACATTATCGAATAATATACATGAATACATATCAACCTAGATCAGATACACTGACTACTACAAAATGACGATGACTACTCCAAAAGATATGAAGAGACTTCATAGCTCAAGCAGCAACCCAAAGCAAGATATCTACAACCTGTAATAACTCGGTCTGACCTGAGTATTAAATTCAAAAGAAAATAATACACGGGTCAGTCTATTCAAACTCAGTTATTAATGCACAGAAGCAATAATAATTAAATAGCAAATAGACGGCAGTCACAATAAATCTCATCTATCCAATCCTTTAACAAGGAAATCGGATAACGGTAGATATAACACTAAACAGTGTTAAACAACAAGTCAGCAAATTCAAATCATCAACAAGGATAAATAAAAAGATTATCAATGAAGATAATAAGAAAACCGCAGAATTGCCTAAATAGCAATTAACAACAAAATCCAATTATTAAATAATAATTAGAAACTCAGAATCAAATTATCTATAGATAATTAGAAAATCACAGAATGATCAAATCAAACCAAATTTCTGTGTGGCTGCAGTACACGCACGCGTGCACTGCCTCGCCACTACAGTAAGTCAAAACTGCAAAGGTCAAGTCACGGCAAGCATGACTCAACACAACTACAACAAAAGCAACAAGTATGCACTTAAAAAATTCCAAAACAGGCAAACCCAAATAAATGTGCAAACTCAAGTCAAACCATATACAAACTGCCTCAATGAATCAAAAGCAAAAGGCACCAACTCACAATTAAAATGCAAAAGGTCAAGTCACTGACTCAACTCAAATGCAGAGCTCAAAGGCTCGAATGACCAAGTGCACAAAGGCAATGGTACAAATTACATAAAGGAACCAGACCACAAAAGCAAGCAGTGGCCAAGAAAGACAAGCAAAACTCAAACCATAGGCAACTAGCTATGAACAAAATACATGAGAGTCGCAGTGAAGCACGACAGTAAATATCAGTGCACAAAGGCAATGACAACATACATATACACGAACCAACATAAGCAAGTGAATATAAACTGAACAAATAAACTGCAACTCAAAAGAGCCCAAATGTCCAAACAGTGGACAACAAAAATACTTCAACCACATAGACCACATAAGTCGACAATGCAAACAGTGACATGAGCAGGGATGTAACTGCACCTAGAATGTAAGCAAGTGTACAACTACAACATAAATGACCAGTTTCGACCAAGAATGTAACCAAGTGTACAACTACACCAGACCAATTGCCATCAAGTAAACAAGACTCAAGACAGTGCACACCATACCAATATACATGAAGTGGAGGTGAAACAGTGTCAACTAAATGAAACTGGAAAATGCAAACAACAATTGTATAGCCACAGAATACAGATGCAACTCACAGACTACAAATGATAATGCCAGGCTCATGTCAAATATACAGCATGATCATCAAGTGTATATCTGATGAAATTGCCAAATTAAGTGACCAAAATCAACAAGTGACAATGATTCACTTTACAACAAAGGGAAAAACAAAGTGCATAAGCCAATGTCACCAGCATATAAAGCCTGAGACAACTAGTCAATTACAAATGCACAGCATACATTTGAAAACAAGTTCAGACTAATGAATGCAACAGCGACATTGAAGGCGACAAAGATCATTTTCAAGCATATCATTGAATTACACAGCAACTCCAAAGAGCAACTGTATAAGACAATTAACTTGAAAGAAATATCAAAGGAAATGTCAACAAAAGCATAGCCGAAGTCAAAGGAAATCAACATTGATAAAAATCCAGTCGAAGCCGAAGGCAACGAAGACAAACAGAACGCCTTGATAATCGAATTAAAATGTCAGAGAGACAAAATAACCAAGGTACAAATTTTAACAAAATCAAGTGGATATGACCATCAAGCTGCAAGTCAATCGCCACACAACAATATCGCAAGCCGAAGACAAAAAGAATTAATAACAAGGCAAAATCGAATAAATTTCAATCAAGTAGTAGTTTTGATCAAGGAACAGGGAATACAAAATCAATGATATACCATCACAAAACTCAAGCAGACCCAGTTCAAAGTCACAGGGGATATCAATTCAAAGTCAGGCCGGAATCTCCAGTAATTCACGGAATCGAAATCAGCAGCGTCAAAGAAAATCAACGCCGTGATGACCAAGTTTCGAAACCGTGTCAACCAATAACAAATTATACGATTTAATAAAGTCACAGATCAATCTCAACATCCAACAAATAACAACGGTCAGAGCAAAATCAACAGACGAATTCAACAAAATATATACGACGAAAATAAAGGGATTCGAACCCTATATAAGTAAATCATCACCGGCTAAACCGTCAAGAATCAAAACCCAGTCAAAAATCATCATTCATTGAAACAAAATCGACTGCCGAAGCAAAGTCAAACAACAATCAGACAAACACAAAAATAGGAATTCGAATTGGGTAAAAATAGTGGTTCAAACTAGATGGGAGTGAATAAGAATCACTCACCTTTGCAATCGATCGAGAATTTGAAGTCGGCAGCCTCAAATTATCGAAGCTCTAATCTTTGAAGACGAACGAAAATTTGATCGAGCAGCCATTTTTATTCTTTCGTATGTTTTGCTTTATGGTTTTAGGGTTTTGAACGAAAATGAATTAAGGGGAAAACGGTTTTGCCTTAGGTAGTAATCACGGCCAAAAACAAACAAATGAAAATGGACCAGATTACATCTTAAAGTCCACACAATTCCTTCATCAAATTATTAAAGAATCACAACCCAATTTAAAAAATTCCAATAGCCATTTGATAGCAATTTTAATCGTCTAATGACGATAACTGACTAGGGTAAAACCCCGGTTATTACAGACTCCCCTTCTTATAAAAATTGCATCCCCGCAATTGTCATAATTAAAGTCGTCTATAACAATCATTTTTCTAATATAAACTGGTTAAGCTAGAAAAATAAAGATCAAGAACACAGACGTCAAAGAGATCTTTTAATTCCATAAAAGAAATTCACAAATTCTCAACAAAATCTAATTATCAATAGATAATCAGAAAACAACAAAACTGAATAAATACTATTATCAGCAATTTTTAATTATCAATTAGATAATTATAATACAGAATCACAAAACAGCAATATCTAATTATCACACAATAATTAGAAAATAGCAAAATCTAATTATCAGCAAAGATAATTAGAAAACACAAATCACAATTCACAAAACTGCAAATATCTAGTTATCCAACAAATAACTAGAAAACACGAACTTCATAATCAGCAAACTCTAACAATCAACAGAGATAGATAGGAAACAGCAATTCAATAAAATCAACATAATCTAGAATTAATTAGAGACTAGAAAATCTCATAATCAGCAAAACTAGCAAATATCCAATTATCAAAAACGATAATCAGAAAACACAAATACCTAATTAACAAAAACGATAATAAGAAAACATCAGATAATCAGAAATCTCAAATCAATAAATATCTAATTATCAAAAACGATAATAAGAACTCTCAAATCAACAATTATCTAATTATCAAAAACGATGATCAGAAATCTCAAATATCTAATTATCAAAAACGATAATCAGAAAACACCAGATAATCAGAAATCTCAAATCAACAAATATCTAATTATCAAAAACGATAATCAGAACTCTCAAATCAACAAATATCTAATTATCAAAAATGATAATCAGAAATCAAATATCTAATTATCAAAAACGATAATCAAAAATCTCAAATCAATAAATATCTAATTATCAAAAACGATAATCAGAACTCTCAAATCAACAAATATCTAATTATCAAAAACGATAATCAGAACCCTCAAATCAACAATTATCTAATTATCAAAAACGATAATCAGAAATCAAATATCTAATTATCAAAAACGATAATCAGAAATCTCAAATCAGCAAATATCTAATTATCAAAAACGATAATCAGAAATCTCAAATCAACAATTATCTAATTATCAAAAACAATAATCAGAAAACACAAATATCTAATTATCAAAAACGATAATCAGAAACAACAAATATCCGATTATCAAAAACGATAATCAGAAATCTCAAATCAGCAAATATCTAATTATCAAAAACGATAATCAGAAATCAAATATCTAATTATCAAAAACGATAATCAGAAATCTCAAATCAGCAAATATCTAATTATCGATACGATAATTAAATCTCATAACAACAAATATCTAATTATCGATACGATAATTAAATCTCATAACAGCAAATATCTAATTATCGACACGATAATTAAATCTCATAACAGCAAATATCTAATTATCGATACGATAATTAAATCTCATAACACCAAATATCTAATTATCGATACGATAATTAAATCTCATAACAGCAAATATCTAATTACCTGCAGATAATTAGAAACAACAAATATCTAGAAATCAATTAAGATACTCTAGAAAATCAACATAAAAGGTGGATCGATCCCATCAGATGGCGAGTTTTTAGCTACGCCGCACGTACATCAACAAATGGCCGAAGCCTACCAAGTACTGTCATCATAATTTTTGGCGCCCAACAAATGACCCGAAGGTCCGCAGAGTGACCCGAAGGTCTAGTACTGGTATTTGACCCAAAGGTCCATCATATGACCCGAAGGTCCAACATATGACCCGAAGGTCCAACATATGACCCGAAGGTCCATCATAGTGGCTCGAAAGCACACAAAATCATCAAAACAACAAATATTTCAATTAACGAGTTCAGAATTAACCGAAATAGCAAAAGCACATGTCCCATACCATGAGTTTTACTAAATCGTTTGATTCTCTTCATCGTTTCCTTGAAAGTGCAAAATTGTGTATTTTGTAAAAATAACATTTTACATTCTCAAACGGACAAGTCCGGAATTAAGCGAATCAGTAAAAGTAAGGGTTCATAGTCCTCGATTTTGCTGAATCCTTTAAATCGCTTCCTCATTCTTTTGAAAGCGCAAACTGTAAAATTTTGGATTTTATATAATTAACATTTTACGTTCTCAAACGGACAAGTCCGGAATTAAGCGAAACAGTAAAAGTGAGGGTTCATAGTCCTCAATTTTGCTGAAGCGTTTAAATCGCTTCCTCATTCTTTTGAAAGCGTAAACTATAAAAAATTTAAAACAATTTTCAGAACACGTGATTAAAACAGCAACCTCAGTAGCAATTTCGAAAAGGAAATTGCACTTCCCAAAACATCGTAAAACGAATCTCAAAATCAGCATTGCGGAATAACTGCTTGAAAATCCACTTTAAAATTTGAGGTTACTGAAGCCAAAGCGACAGTAATTTTTATACGTCAAAATCTCATCAAAATAATTCACATCAAAATGTAATACCAGTGAATTTTCATTCATTAAAAATGTCAACAAAACACCGCGCCTCAAAAATTTAGCATCGGTGTAAAAATCCCGTTATAAAAATAACGGCAACAAAATACGTTTAAACCAAACACCGGCTCAACGTAAAATTAATGCAGTAACGTGCAACTCAAATTTGCACATACTACTAAATGAACAAAGAAATCATTCGAATGTATCTTCAATGAAGATAATTCAAAACAACAAAAATCTCAACAAAAATCACATAACTGCAATCGCTTTGAATCCTCAAATCGGATTCGAAATTTCCAAAGAAACAAAATAAACCCAGCTATGTAAACAACAAATGAAATTTATTTTAATTTAATATTTTGATTTTTAAATCAAAAAGGTTATCAGCTGTACTCAGCGAAGACAGTGTCACTGCTTCCGCTGCGCACTCTGATAAACAGAACACAAATTACTCAATCATCAAAACACAGTTTCACTTTTATTTCTAAATAAAGATATTTAAAAATTTCATCATAATTTCAAAACTTTAGTTTTGACTCAAAACACAACTAAAAATATCGACAAACAGTTGTAACACATGTTCCATCTAAGTTATGTTTTATATTATGTCCATAAACCCCAAGCTCTGATACCAACTGTGACGCCCCACCTCTATGCTCACAATAACAAAGAGTATTAAAAGAAATACTGTCTGTTATTACGAAGAATAAGGCTGGATAGGAGCGGCCATCCGTAGTTGGGCCTTACACTAGTATTGGTTACCTCGATAGGAGTGGTATATATTTTTATTTTTCATCTCTTATTTATTTACTCCCATCGACATACCTAATTCCAGTATAAAACGAACTGCGATGGTTCATAATAGTTTAAGACAATATATATAATAATAACACAGATAATAAAAATGCGGAACACAGATAATAAAAGTCTCATATATATATATAACTGATGCCAGTTACAATACATTTGACACAATACATATGATACAACTACAACTGTCGACTCTGGAAGTTATATATACAAGTACATTATCGAATAATATACATGAATACATATCAACCTAGATCAGATACACTGACTACTACAAAATGACGATGACTACTCCAAAAGATATGAAGAGACTTCATAGCTCAAGCAGCAACCCAAAGCAAGATATCTACAACCTGTAATAACTCGGTCTGACCTGAGTATTAAATTCAAAAGAAAATAATACACGGGTCAGTCTAATTCAAACTCAGTTATTAATGCACAGAAGCAATAATAATTAAATAGCAAATAGACGGCAGTCACAATAAATCTCATCTATCCAATCCTTTAACAAGGAAATCGGATAACGGTAGATATAACACTAAACAGTGTTAAACAACAAGTCAGCAAATTCAAATCATCAACAAGGATAAATAAAAAGATTATCAATGAAGATAATAAGAAAACCGCAGAATTGCCTAAATAGCAATTAACAACAAAATCCAATTATTAAATAATAATTAGAAACTCAGAATCAAATTATCTATAGATAATTAGAAAATCACAGAATGATCAAATCAAACCAAATTTCTGTGTGGCTGCAGTACACGCACGCGTGCACTGCCTCGCCACTACAGTAAGTCAAAACTGCAAAGGTCAAGTCATGGCAAGCATGACTCAACACAACTGCAACAAAAGCAACAAGTATGCACTTAACAAATTCTAGAACAGGCAAACCCAAATAAATGTGCAAACTCAAGTCAAACCATATACAAACTGCCTCAATGAATCAAAAGCAAAAGGCACCAACTCACAATTAAAATGCAAAAGGTCAAGTCACTGACTTAACTCAAATGCAGAGCTCAAAGGCTCGAATGACCAAGTGCACAAAGGCAGTGGTACAAATTACATAAAGGAACCAGACCACAAAAGCAAGCAGTAGCCAGGAAAGACAAGCAAAACTCAAACCAGAGGCAACTGGCTATGAACAAAATACATGAGAGTCGCAGTGAAGCACGACAGTAAATATCAGTGCACAAGGGCAATGACAACATACATATACACGAACCAACATAAGCAAGTGAATATAAACTGAACGGAACAAATACACTGCAACTCAAAAGAGCCCAAATGTCCAAACAGTGGACAACAAAAATACTTCAACCACATAGACCACATAAGTCGACAATGCAAACAGTGACATGAGCAGGGATGTAACTGCACCTAGAATGTAAGCAAGTGTACAGCTACAACATAAATGACCATTTTCGACCAAGAATGTAACTACAACTACACCAGACCAATTGCCATCAAGTAAACAAGACTCAAGACAGTGCACACCATACCAATATACATGAAGTGGAGGTGAAACAGTGTCAACTAAATGAAACTGGAAAATGCAAACAACAATTGTATAGCCACAGAATACAGATGCAACTCACATACTACAAATGATAATGCCAGGCTCATGTCAAATATACAGCATGATTATCAAGTGTATATCTGATGAAATAGCCAAATTAAGTGACCAAAATCAACAAGTGACAATGATTCACTTTACAACAAAGGACAAAACAAAGTGCAGAAGCCAATGTCACCAGCATATAAAGCCCGAGACAGCTAGTCAATTACAAATGCATAGAATACATTTGAAAACAAGTTTCAGACTAATGAATGCAACAGCGACATTGAAGGCAACAAAGATCATTTTCAAGCATATCATCGAATTACACAGCAACTCCAATGAGCAACTGTATAAGACAATTAACTTGAAAGAAATATCAAAGGAAATGTCAAAAAAAGCATAGCCGAAGTCAAAGGAAATCAACATTGATAAAAATCCAGTCGAAGCCGAAGGCAACGAAGACAAACAGAACGCCTTGGCAATCGAATTAAAATGTCAAAGAGACAAAATAACCAAGGTACAAATTTTAACAAAATCAAGTGGATATGACCATCAAGCTGCAAGTCAATCGCCACACAACAATATCGCAAGCCGAAGACAAAAAGAATTAATAACAAGGCAAAATCGAATAAATTTCAATCAAGTAATAGTTTTGATCAAGGAACAGAGAATACAAAATAAATGATATACTATCACAAAACTCAAGCAGACCCAGTTCAAAGTCACAGGGGATATCAATTCAAAGTCAGGCCGGAATCTCCAGTAATTCACGGAATTGAAATCAACAGCGTCAAAGAAAATCAACGCTGTGATGACCAAGTTTCGAAACCGTGTCAACCAATAACAAATTATACGATTTAATAAAGTCAGAGATCAATCTCAACATCCAACAAATAACAACGGTCAGAGAAAAATCCACAGACGAATTCAACAAAATATATACGACAAAAATAAAGGGATTCGAACCCTATATAAGTAAATCATCACCGGCTAAATCGTCAAGAATCAAAACCCAGTCTAAAATCATCATTCATTGAAACAAAATCGACTGCCGAAGCGAAGTCAAACAACAATCAGACAAACACAAAAACAGGAATTCGAATTGGGTAAAAATAGTGGTTCAAACTAGATGTGAGTGAATAAGAATCACTCACCTTTGCAATCGATCGAGAATTTGAAGTCGACAGCCTCAAGTTATCGAAGCTCTAATCTTTGAAGATGAATGAAAATTTGATCGAGCAGCCATTTTTATTCTTTCGTATGTTTTGCTTTATGGTTTTAGGGTTTTGAACGAAAATGAATTAAGGGGAAAACGGTTTTGCCTTAGGTAGTAATCACGGCCAAAAACAAACAAATGAAAATGGACCAGATTACATCTTAAAGCCCACACAATTCCTTCATCAAATTATTAAAGAATCACAACCCAATTAAAAAAATTCCAATAGCCATTTGATAGCAATTTTAATCGTCTAATGACGATAACTGACTGGGGTAAAACCCCGGGTTGTTATAGTAGAATTTTCTATTAAGAGCAATAAGACCGCAGCGTCTATACCACCAATTTAGATCAAGGAGGTGATTCGAATTCATGGAATTCTAGTTAGCTTCGTTAGTGATAGGAACCCATTATTTACTAGTGATTTAGAGGAGTTTGCAAATAGTTTTAGAAGCTTCGTTGAACCTTGCAATCGCTTACCACCCGAAGACCAATGAACAAACCAGGAGAGTAAATAGGATCTTAGAGGACTTGTTGAGAGCATGCATTATGGACTTCGGAGGACATTGGGAATAACACCTACCTTTAGTGGAATTTTCTTATAACAGTAGTTACCAATCGATGACTGGTATGACGCCCTTTAAAGCGCTTTATAGAAGGTCATGCAAATCGCCAAATTGTGGTAGGAAAACACCGACAAAATCCTGCTTGGGAAAGATTTAATTTGTGAGACTTCGAAAAGATAAAGTTGATTAGGTAGCGAATGAAGGTCAAAAAATTTGAAAGGTCAGAAAAGTTGGCACCAAGATTTGTTGGGCCTTTCTTACTTTTAGGAAAAATAAGAAATTTGTGTATCATGTGGAGTTATCAAATAAATTGGAAGGGTATTTCACGTTTCACATTGGAGGAAATACCTTCATAGCACAACCATTGTAGTAGAGCCCAATCAACCAAGGGATATTGAGACGAAACCAATAACATCCCATGCCACTGCACGCATTATGAAGCACGAACTTGGAAGCTCTGCAACAAAGAAATTAGGTTGGTTCTAGTATAATGGGGAGAAAATCCAATAGAAAGTAGGAGGACTTCTCGTTCTAAGTTTTTCATCGGCAAACGTTTTTCTTGAAAATTAGGTTTTGGTTGCATCGTGGTTGCTAGATTGGATGGTAGGAGATGGTTGCTACACTTTTACTATCACTTTTGTGCTCATATAGAACACTTTTTGCATGTTAAGGGTGTTTGCATACGTACTTAGATTTCACGATCATACATTCACACTAGGATTGATCTCACTTATAGTATGTCTACACACAAAATCACATTGCACTTTTGGTTGAGTAGATGGTTGTATAGATAACTTGGCTAAAAACATGGATGTTTATTGTGCATTACGCTATTTGCCCCTTGGAAAGATTTCGGGACGAAACCCTTTTAAGGGGGAAGAATGTAACACCTCGTAAAATCAATCATAAATAATTAAGTTGAATAAATTAAATTAAATAAGATAGGGATAAAAATAGAAATTTTTCAAAATTAGGAATTTGATTACGAAAGTTATGCCGTTGCATTCATGGCGAAATTTCGATCAATTTCCATATATAGTATGTTGAAAGTGAAGCTCAAACAGAAATGTTGTGGACGTATGAAGTATTTATATTCATAATAATTTAAATAGAATTTAAATTCAAATAAATAATTAATTCTCAAGTTTGAAATTCAAAATTTAATAGTAAATAGACTTGGGGGTTAAGTAAACGTTAAAATTATCATTAATGTTAAAGTGTAATTAAGAAAGAAAATAAATATATATAAAAGAACGGCACAATTCCTTCCCAAAATAAACGGAGAGGTCGACCCTCTGACCTCTACCGATCGACCGCTAGTGGTCGACCCGTAGCCTAGCGTATTAGGTTATTAATTCTATTAAATCCTCCTTAGGAAGGTAATTAATGTTAAAGGAGAAATAAGAAAGATCTCTTATAAGGCCTTGTTTTTTCAAACGCTAAGGTATGTGATAATATATGTAGAGTGCGATATAAATTATGGCTAAGTTGTAGGGATGCAAGGTCAGTCAAAAGAACAAGGAAGTCTACCCAGCTAATCTGGCTACCTGCAATGTGATTTCGGGGCTGTTGTGAGACATCGTCTATAATACATAACTACGACGATGCGATGTTAGTTCCAAATTCTATATGGTAAATCTACCCCGCTAATCTGACTACCTATACCTACGAATAGTTGGGCTAATATCAGACATCACCATGATGTTTGGGTCATAATACGAAGGACCTGCTTCAAAGATTGAAGGTATTAAGTGGTTGTGTGAGGGACCACCTCTTCTTTATGTAGGAAGAATTAAATGGTCGAGGCTATGGGTTAGGCATGGTAGAGGGTATCTTGGAAAAAGGTTCACTTCAATAAGAAGTATTAAGTGGCTGAAATAATTTCATGCAATGTCAGCTAGATAGTTGCTGATGAGGAGTACCAATTGGGATTATAGACAGTAAATGACGTGGACCTACCTTAAATAAGGTATTAAATGGTCGGAGTTTGCCTAATTCACATTAAAAGGTATTAAGTGACTTGAGTACTATCTCTTACATATATAAGACTTTATTGGTGATAGATATAGGATACTGGGATGTTAGCAAGTTAGCTATAGATGTATATTTGGAAAGTATGTTATTTTTGGGAAAAGCCTTTGGGTTTATATTCGGAAAGACTTTTGTTGTAGGTGGAAACGTAAGACATATTCCTATTTAAATTATACTGCTGAAGCACTAATGTAGTAAGGCTCGAGATTTTTTATTCACCGGACATATGTTATTCTGACTCCCTCCTTGTTACAACATAGGTTAGAAATATGGTCATGTTGAAGGCGAAGGCATGGAGTAAGCTTGAGGCAGTCTACCTATTTATGTTATTTTCAGATGTACCCATTAGAAACTATTGTATTTTCAAAATGATGTACCGTGGATATGTAACGGTTGTTATTTATGACATTCTGAATTTATGATAAATGGGTACTATTGTTATTATTATATATTATCCTTCCACTGTGAGATTCTGAATGTGCAGATAAATTGCTTTGTATTGTTTTTTACCAACCAACAGCCAGCTTCGAGATGGGTCTACGTTTCGTTGGGTCTTTTCTGGGTCGGAATTTAGGTCCGTTCCAGAATGGGTTATTACATGACTGCTTCAAGCATAGATAAATGGACATTGTTTGGGTTTTGGAGGCTACAGAGGAGGAAGAGTCATGGATGGCGCCGATAAAGGACTACTTACTAAGGGGAATACCCCCAAAGACAGGAACGAATGAAAGAAGCTCTTTCAAAAGGCACCACGATTCATAATGTAGGACGGAGTGTTATACAGGAGAAGATTATCTTCCCCTTGCTTAGGCGTGTTACCAAAGTTGAAGCCAGGAAGATTCTCTTGGAAATCACGAAGGAAGATGCAGGGATCACACCGAGGGATAGACGCTTGCGAAGAAAGTGCTCCATTATGGATACTTCAAGCCGACGCTGAACATGGATGTAGCTGATTATACGAAGCGATGTGAAAGGTGCTAGGGATTCTTGAAGATTCTGAGAGCCCCATCGACAGATTTTACACAGATTGTTAGCCCCTGTCCATTTGCGATATGGGGAATCGACATTACTGACATGCTATGAATAGCGAAAGGAGGAGTCAAATACGCTATCGTTGCAGTTGAATACTTTATGAAATGGGCTGAAGCGGAACTGCTTGCCATGATCACCACTAAAAGACTAATTAATTTTGTAATGAAAAATATTATTTGCAGGTTTGGAGTGCCTTAGAAGATTATCACAGACAACATGACTCAATTCAAAAGTGCTGAGTTCAAAGATTTTTGTACATGGTACCAAATCGGGAAGAGCTTCTCCGCATTAGCACATCCGCTGGAAAATGGGCAAGTGGAAGCAGTGAACAAAATCATCAAATCCATCATAAAAAAGGGGCTGACTAAAGATAAAGGCAACTGGGTTGATGAACTTAAACAGGCACTATGGGCTTACAGGACAACGCACAAATCTACGACTAGGCACTCGTCTTCTACTTTGGAATATGGTTCAGAAGCAATGATCCCAGTGGAACCGGAAGTCCCTTTTCATCGCAGAAGACACTTCAATCAGAGAGAAAAAGAGCAGCTACTGCTTGGGTCCCTCGACCAAATCGATAAGAAGCGGGAAGAAGCTGAACTAAGGGTTGCTGCTCACCATAAGAGAGTAGCATGGTACTTAAACGCAAAAGTTCACAACCGCACCATTGAAATAAGAGACCTCGTTCCGTTATTCTGGGCACGGATGCACTTGGCCCGAACTGGGAAGGACCCTATGCAATCAATCAGAAGCTTGGAGATGGAACATTCAAGCTGGCAACCGATGATGGGATTCTGATTCCATGTGCTTGGAACAACGACTTGCTGCAGCACTACTACACTTGATCTCTTTATTTCTTATTTACGCAAATAAGCCATCCAAGGACATTAAGGGCACTGTAAATAGGTTAAACTTGCCATTTATTCTATTTATCAATGAAGTTAGCTTCTTGATCCAAGGAACTGTGTTCTCGTAAGCCAAACTGCTAGGCCGATGGTGAAAATCGGCCCTAACTTCTAAGAACCGGCATTTCTGCTGCAACGTCGGGAAAGTGCAAGATCGCCGGGTCGACGGTGAAAATCGACCCCAACCTTCTAAGAACTGGCATTGCTCCCGTAACGTCGGGAAGGTCCTAACCACCGGGTCGACGACGAAAATCAAACCCTGCTTTTTGATAACCGGTGTTGCTCCAGCAATGTCGAGAAGGTCCAAGACCGCCGGGATGATGTTAAAAATCGACCCCTACCTTTTGAGAACTGACATTACCTCGACAACGTCAGGAATGTCCAACCACCGGACCTATGGTGAAAATCGGTCCTTGCCTTCTGAGAACCACGTAGCTCCGACAACTTAAGGAAGGTCCAAAACCACTGGTTTAATGGTTAAAATTGACCCATACCTTCTGAGAACCAGCGTTACTCCGGCAATGTCAAGAAGACCTAAAACTGCTGGGTCGACAATGAAATTCGACCCCAATTTTTTGAGAATCGGCGTTGCTCCGGCAATATCGAAAAGTCCTAAAACCGTCAGGTCGATGGTTAAATCGAACCATACCTTCTAAGCACCGTCATTGCCCCGACAACGTAAGGAAGGTCCAGACAGCCGAGTCAAGGGGAAAATTGAATCAAACCTCTCAGAAATTGACTTTAAGTTGGTCGGATTGGTCGAATTTAACTTGCAAATGTAAACCGAATCCCGGAGATAGGCAACGACAAGGACAAATCCATAGAGTTAAGCAACTCATGTATTAGTTTTCGGTAATAGAAACTGGTACATGACTGGGATCTCAACATTGAAATTGGAAGATTTTTTTATGACGAAAGATGACGATGACGCATCTTTACAATACATACATCCAGAATGACATTGGCTGATGATGTGAACTTAAAAGAATTCGATTGCAGCCAAGGAATTGGCAGAATTAAAAATAAAGTGCTTGGAATCAAGCAGTAGAGTCGGTAGTTCTCGAAGATAGGAACTATCATGTGAATTAGGCTGGGGGCAATCAAATGAGTAGTCGGAATATCCAATCTCTTGTAGATGCCCAAATCTAAACATTCGGCCCCATGGATAGAGGCACATACACTAACATTTGGTCGAAAAGAACTTGAATGGGCCCGAACAGGTGTTGTTTACAATGAATTTAAGATTACAAGTCATTAGTATGAGGGCTTGACTAGTTCTATAGTTTAGAACTGCCAAGGGTAGCTGTCTAGGTGATTATTCTGAGGGAGAAAGAGATAAAGAAATGGCAGAGTTTATGCCAGTAGAGAATCAGGTCCCTCTCTAGTTGTAGTAGGGTTTATATTTATAAGGAAATAGAGGTACTAGGTTAGAAGCCCACTTGCCTTGAAGTCCAAAAGATAGCCCTATGTTGTACATGTGAGCACAGAGGTCTACGAGCAGAAAAACAACTCGATACCGAGTTAAATGACTTGGTACCGACCTATTTTTGTTGGTGGAAAGTGGACTTCTTCACTTTCTTAACTCTTCCTTCTTCTTCTTGATCTGTTCCAAGTAATTTTCCATGACTTTTGGTTGATTCTAGCGATCTTCTTGATATCACCTGAATTATTCTGCTTTTTTCACTTTCTTCTCATGAATCCTTGGAACTGCTCATCCAAACTCTAGGAAATCCACTTGATCATGAGTAGTTGGAGTAGAATATGGAGTATTTGAATTATATGGAGCTTTGGGAGGCATAATAGAGGGAGGGGGGGAAACTCGTCACCGACCTATATAGCTCGGTACCGAGTTGAGCCCTTTGCTCCATTTGCATTGAAACTTTTAAAGTTGCTTCTTTGCCTCTTCTGAGTGTACTACATCCAAGTTTTCAAGTCATTTTGTCTTCGTCTTGACGTTCTAACTTCCATTGACTTCTACTTAGTTTAAAACCCACCTAATACAATGTTATACATACATGAGGCTACAAAATACAAAATGATATATATAACAACACTAAATGACTAACCTCCACTAAGTCTAGAAACACAAGTCGGTCTCTTCGTCCCTGCACCTGAAATGTCTCAGACTAACCCGAGTATTATATAAATAACACATGGGTCGGATTATATCTAAAATTTTGATGTCAATATTTAATAAAAATAGTCATGGTATAATAGTAATATCTCAACATAGCAATTAACCCTTATGCTAAATACAAGTATAACCATCCATATAAAATCCCATTAATTTGTGTGTCATGAGATGTAGAGTCAAGTGAGTGAAAAATCCATACATCCATCATCCATAAATACATGAAAAATCATCATTGGGCTAGCATACGACAATGCCTAAGTATAACTCTAAGATAATAGTATGGTTGACATTTTTGGGTCTATCATACAAATAATAATAACACAAATAACATCCATATATTAGTCAATAAAGAATAGGTCATCTGGTTGTAAGTATAGGCCGTCTGCCTATAACTCACAATAGGTAGCGATGAGAATTGACTGTATGATAGATGCATGGTCCCAAGTAGAGTCATAACCCACTATCTCAATACTCAAGCGAGGTGCATAAATAACATATGTCTATCTATCACTCAATGTAGTACCAGATGGGAGATTGATGGTCATCTTGCTTCTCCAGAGTCACACACATGGGTCACCTAACTTGACACTACAGTCTTAGTTACCTCGACAGTCACTGTGACACATATCCATCAGTGTGCTCATCAACAGAGGACTCGGTCACAACCCGACAAGTGCCCTTATGGATAACAGACCATTGGCCTATGTGATGTAGGGGCTAAGGGCACCTACCCGGATATACTAAAGTATGTCACTGATCCAGGGTGCGACCCTAAGATCAGGCCACTAGGATGTATACTAGCCTAATCTGGTACTCTCCAATGCTAATGATAGGAGTACGTCACAATAGACAAACACATAATATCTACTTATATATAGGCACCAACCTTGCTCACCCCTATAAGCGTCACCCCATGTAAGTACTTTCCCAACATCACTATTCCCGTCACATGAGTGTCATCTACTAACAATGAATAATCGAATAAATATCACAACAGCATCCCATGCTACCATGTGTTACTCATTCGTTTATTCAATCCTCATAAACTTCACCGAATCTCCATAATATTATATATCATAACTCATGGGAGTCACCAAGAAAATATTACTAAGTGTCCTATACCAAATGGTATTACTAATCCATTTGCTCAAATTCCTCACAATCTAGAATTTCCATACAACATTATTTTATATAACTGGTCCAAAAAATAACTGGAGAAATATTATCGAAAGTCTCTTATCATATGGTATTATAACTCTGTTTATTCAAATTTCTTGCTACACAGAAATATAAATAATCATAGCATTCAATTCAATATATCAAAGGGATTGGATTTGTATACATATAATAAAACTTCTTAAAATGATTATATATACTAAATATACAATTCAATCTTGTTTAGTCAATACCAAAATAAAGATTTAAATAGTTATAATTTTCTTCCAAATCTCACCTTTATATTTAAAACTTTTAAAATCACTTTATAATTCAAATATAATTTATAAAAGTCTTTCTTAGATTCTCTATAAAATAAATTTATAAACTTCAAAATAAATTATTTTCATTTTAATCATAAAATACAATACAAATTCTTCACCTTATGCTCAAAATCATTAATAACACATGTAAAAATCACTTAATAGTGTTTAGTAATCATTTCATAATTTTCTAAAATTAAATAGAATAGTTAAATGAATTTATAAATATTAAGTCAAATTACTTTTATTAAAATTTCGTAGAACATAATTTCAAATACTTGTATATTCTCATAAATCATGAAATACTCCTATAAAACACTTAAAATATTGATTAGAAAACATTTCATATTTTTTCTGAAATTATAAAATATTTTTAAATAATTATTTATATCAAAAATCAATTTTCCTTTAATAAATTAATTTCTTTAATAATATCTTTAATACTAAAACTTTAATAATTTTTTTTCCTTAAAATGAATTCATAAACAAAATATATAATTCCATACTTTAATCGCATATTTAAACCCTTCAAACATATCTAATTACATTTATTTTATTATTATTCTTTCTTTTTAAAACAGGGCTCTAGGTTTTGCTTCCGCCGGTAGGCCGGTGTGCTACGCACCGGTGCCCCGGTATGCGATTCTTGTAGCCCTATTCCTCTACGAAATTACAAATATTGATATCCTCTCAATGATTTCAATGATGTTTCCTCTCCTAATCGAATACATATATTAATGCAAACCTATACTTTGATCCAAACGTGCACATACACCATCAATCACCCAACGTTAGTTTAAATTCAATAAAGAAGATGATTTGGGTTTCACTGTAAATGGGTTATTCATCTTTTTCAAACACATGATCTATATGTTATAGAATTGAATTAGGCAAAGAAACTTGAGTGAGATCACTCACCTGAAGTTGTAGAGCTTCAATCTCTTCACTAGCTACTTCATTTTCTTTTCTTCTTTACAGTAATTCTCCAACTTCAAGAATCGATGATCAAAACTTTGATTTCTTCTTAACTATTAATGTACATCAATATCGATAAGCACATATTTAGGTTTTGGATTTTATAGATTTTTATTTGATTTTATATGGATTTTTAAAGGAAGAGCTAGGGCAGAAGTAAACTTTAGAAATGACAAAATGAGCTACATGATGCACAAGTTGAAATATGAGTGTTATATTTATAATTATGGAGGGAACAATCTAGAGAAAGAAAAACCTAGATTACTCTCATTTTAATGTTCTTTCATAAAACAATTTCTGTAAACTTATCCTAACTTATTTATAAATCAAAACATAATCACATTTAATTTTTTTAACATTCAAATAATATTGGTTACATTTTTTATGAAATTATTTTCCAAAATTCTATCTATCTAATTTAATTATTTCCATAAATACCTTTTTAATTATATTTGAAATTCATTTAGTAAATTCATTTTAATAAATAAATTTCAAATTCCTTTAATAATTAAAATAAAATTCTTTCTATAAGAAGAATGAGTTTCCAACTCATTTATTTCAAATATTAAACTTTATAAAGTAATTTAACCACTCTTAATACATATAAATCATTTCAAACTTAAAATATCAATATTACTCCAAAATAATTAAACTCACTATTTATTAATAATTCATAACTTCAAAATATTTAATCCCCAAAATAATTCATTTCATATTCATTTAACAAATAATTTTCCTTAAAATAATTAGATTTTCTATTAAATATTCTATCATCAAATTTCCTTATTTCTAAACAAATCCAAAAAATTCTCATTTCAATCTTAGAAATGCATTTTAATTGATTAAATTATATCATTAATTTTAATTAATTGCTTCCCAACATCGAGTTGTTAGACTAACCTTAAGTATTATATTGTATATGGAGTTTGGTGTAATAAGGTCAGTGGTCTACACTCACGATGCTTTGCATTTGAGAGATTGACCAAAAGTAGTTCTTTACTTAGGCTACGATACTAAATGTTGAAGATTGATGACTTATGGGTGAAAATAAGAAATAGTCTGCTAGTATAGATGGAAATAGGTCAAATGGGGTAGGTTGTTGATGCTTGGTCCGTCAAGCATGAACAAAGAGTCTTGCTTACTAGAAAAAATATTATAGGCCATTCGTGGGTTAGTAGCACATTTAGAATGGTTGATTATATAAGCTTTAGCAAATGGTTGACGGTGGTTATTTGTTAGTTGTACAAATATCTAAAGCATGGACTGTGTAGATTGTTGCATAATGGATTGGTCATGATGTTCTGATGGGTTGATCAATGTCATAGTTTGTTGAGACATACAGTAGAAATTCTTATATTGACATACATCCTTCAGTTGGAGCTCGAGTGGGTTGTTGACAATTTTGGTGTATGGTTCGATAAGATCTGCTATGACAGTTTGAAATCATAATATGGCGCAATGTTGTAGCTACGAAGTAAGTAGTGCTTTGTGTAGATCTCAGTTGATACTTATAGCTTACACATTTGTTAGGACTTAATAATGTATGTTGTTACATGTTCGATATGGGAATGGGGGTGCCCAAAGATCAAGTGATTGAGTTATCATTTTAGAGCAAGCTTAGTAGGGCTCGAAGATAGTTGTGGTCTAGATTCGGTTGTGTGTCTGTGCACGTGCATATTTTATTGCATATGCATGTGCATATTTTAATGTATGCTTTACGCTTAATAGATTAATGACGTCGTTGGGTATGCCCATTGTTAATGACTAAAGCGCCAATTATGTTTTCATATGAGGGTTTAACTGATGTGAGTCTTTGCCCCTCGTCATGAGCTTGATAGTTTAGTTGCACATGGCTAATATACTTAAGGGTGGATGCTAAGAAACCCCAAAGCTGAAGGTAAAACATAATATTAAGCGAAGAGACTCACTTATCATAGAGTTGTTCCACTAGTGTTTATTTGTGAAGACCCATTTCTTTGACCTTCGAAAATCGACACTAATACATCCTCGGTATTCACATGCCACAAATCCAAGTGTCGGAGAGGCGGTTCTTTAAGGGTAAGAAAGAAAATAAAGACAGAACAAAATCTTACACAAATGAAATAACATATATTATTTAAATATATATATCTTTACAGCAAATTTTTTAAATACATTTATCAGATTTAAACATGCACAGTTATAAATATATGTCCTTATAAAA
This sequence comes from Allium fistulosum, assembly GCA_030737815.1. NCBI lineage: Eukaryota > Viridiplantae > Streptophyta > Magnoliopsida > Asparagales > Amaryllidaceae > Allium > Allium fistulosum. The sequence goes on from CM060906.1 coordinate 78,064,230, forward strand.
CCGAAATAAAATAATACACAAAGAGGTAATAGTCTACTGAAGAATCTTCTAACTCCATGCTCCGAACTCTTCCAGATTTCTACAAGCTAAACTTGACTATTAGGCCGCCCAAAAAAATAGCGCACCCAGAGTTTATGGAAAGGGAAATAAACTCCGGGTCGGTCATGATACTGGTGTGAGAAACTCAAAATATAGATATTTGAAAACAAACAGTGCCTCATAAGACCACGTTGCACATAAACACAGAACAGGTTTTTTCCTTATGATGACAAAATATTTTCTATGCAGAATCTGGAAATATTATTTTTAATGATATTCTTTGAAAAATGTTTTTCAAATAAACATACTAAAATAGCCGAAATTGTTACATTGGCTAAATTTGACGGCATAATAGGTTTACCAATAAGTTCGAAGGCACTTATTGGAGAATGGATTTTCATACAATGGCAAGGTGAGGGACTACCTTCCATACAATACATCTCTAAAGGAATGTACCGAGGATCTACATCTTTGAAACCTCTGCGAATCAAAACCGGCCTACCCGTAGACCTATTTGGTGGCGGATAAGACCGAATATGACATCACCCCGGTCGTAACCGACCAATCCGTGGCTACAGCTGTTATCCGAGTTTTTGACCCAGCATGACCCATTAGAAAGCAGGACAATCTCGTGACATCAGGATGGCTTAGAACTCAACCAGAAAGGCTAAGGCAAGGAGTGAATGAGAGCCAAACAATGTTACTAAGGCAACGACTGGGTTCGACTAAACCAAGGGACTAACATTCTTTTAGCTCAATCAGCAGCTGAGCACAAACAACTAGTGAATTTTTATCGAAACGGAACAACTATAATAAAAGACTATCAAAGCATCTCCAATTCCAAACTCCAGAAAATCCTAAGTGCTTGGATCATCGGCTACCCATGCCTCTCCTCAAACTTTCAAACAAGTTAGCTAAAGAACACTACGAAAAGAGGCCAAGGCATTGGCTCGCAAACGAGCCAAGTTTATGGGTCGTCGGCGACCCATAGGTCATGGGTCGCCAGCGACCTATAACCCATGGCTCTATCTCGTTTTGCGAGCCAAACTCTCCCTGGGTCGTTTTCTACCTACCCGCGAGCAGTTGATAAATAGGCCTGGCCTAGAAGCTCTCCGATCTGTATAAATACCATCCTACCTGCAACATAAACATGAGCTTCTCCGGACTAGTTGCTGAAGCTCTGCTGGAACTATTCATCACTCTCTACCTCCCTCGCAACAATCTCCAAAGGAATTCACTATGATTCTCCAGTGGATTCCAACTTTGGGGATTGAATCTAACTAAAGTTAATCGAAGCCTTATAATCAAACATCTCTTGTAATAGCAATCTGTCTATAATAAAACTATAAAGTGGACGTAGGCTTCATTAACAGCCGAACCACTACAAAAATTATGTGACTTCTTTCTTTTACTGCTCTTTTTCTATATATGTTATCTATGATATTTCTCTATCAGAACAGGGCTGGTGCTTTTAAACTCAAACCAGGGTGTTGGTCCATTTTTTGGGTCAACAACATCATACATAACATACTCGAGATATAGAGAGTCATCTAGAAGGGTGATGACATACCCTTATGGGCACGACCCATATAGCCCTGAAGCAACCCTATTTTAGCCATTTCTGGTTAATGAGGCCAGATGTACCGATTACCTTTCACATAACATGCATTCCACTTTGAATGTGACACTGCTATTCCCAGATCACATAACATATTCCTACAAACGTATAACTCCTGAGCTCGTATGTCTCAGGAAAGGGTGTTAAGCTAAGAGAAGTTGTCTTCTCCGCCACTAAACAGATGATACGTTTATACAGATCAATCAATGTGATTAGAAATGCAATGTCAAACATTCGTCCATACAAGTTATCCAAGAACAGGACAACCGAAGGCACTCTCCTACCATATCCTGTAGGGAATCATCCCTAGGATTAGTAGCAAGTTGCCCTAGTATCGAAGATCAAATGAAGATACTATTGCCATATATATATATATATATATGATATGGGAAATTATCCCCGAGGGTCAGTGACAAGCATCCCTTCGTTCATTTGCTATCATTCTATGTCTTCGCTTTGAATACATAAATTGCTTCGAAGTGGTTTTCAGATAAGACTCGCTCAAATCCAACCCCGGTTCCTTCGAACCAATCATCGATAAAAAGATATTAAGTAAATATGTGCTTATCATTTGATTGATTACTTTCTTTTTACCAAAATATCTTCTAGAGATATATATCTTTAAAATATTTCTTTCTGGTATATACGGAATCATTAAACCTCTCTTTAGCTTTGGAAATACCAAATCATTTTCATAAGTTATACTGAAAAACATTATTGAGTTAAAAAGGGTCAATAGAAATTATACTAATTCTACTCAACCTTAATTTCCATATTCAACAAGTACTATCCATCGAATAACGGTGAAATCACATTTTAAATTCATATGGTTAGTACAAATTCCCTCCTCTGAATTTAAAACCAAGTATAAGAAGATTATCTCTATACAATCCAAATTGTATTAAATTTGGAAAAATTAAATCTTTTATACTGTCTCGTTTCCGACATTTCGACCTTATCTATTCCTCGCTCAGGAAAGAGGCCAGGTGAGCCAGGGAACTGGTTGCTCCTGAATATTTTCTTAGTTTAAGCACCCCACATAAGGATCTCATGAATAGAAAAATCCAGTCTACTCTTCGGCTTTTAGAGCCAAGATTAAATCACTTTATTACGGCTTTTCTTCAAATCATTTATTTAAACTCTTTTAAATAAACTATAAAACCTCCAAAGCATTATTAAAACACTTAATTATTCATTTGAAAACATTTATAAAAGATTTGGAAAAGAGTTTTTAAGTTTAAATCCATATTTTAAAAGTTATTAAAAGTGCTGCAAAAGTGCTACGAAAAGTGCTGCAAATAGTGTTTTTAAGGCTTATTGATCAAAACAACTTTCCGATCATTTAGAAATCCATTTCTATTACTCAAATCTCTTTTAAAATATTTTAAAAGATTTATTGAATTTATTACATATTTTTAAAGAATTAAAAATACCATTTATAAAGAATTAAAAATATCATTTATAAAGAATTATCGCTTTGGTTTCCAAACCACGACTACTTTAAAAACTTGTTTTTACTTATATTTCAAAATCTACTAAACGAATTCTCAATCCTTTTCTTTTGTTTGAAAACTATGATTACAAGGGTTTGGAAAATTCTTATTTTAAAGAATTCCGACTCCGAATCCATTGTATACATGGATTTAACTTTCTACGGCGTGAAATCGCGAACTGCCGTTATGCGACGCGCCTGTTTTTGACTCAATTTTCATAACTTGTCAACACTTCACTAAATTAGGTTTTAGTGTTTATAAGAAATTTATAAACTATTTTAAACTGTTTTTAAGAGGTTTAATACTCTCACATACAACATTTCATTTATTAAAAGAAAGTGATTAGTTTTGTGATATTCGACGTGTATTAAATGTGCATCATTTCAACATCAAAATAAACATATAATCAACATCCAATCTTCAGGATCAAACATAGCAAACAACTATAACAATCATTTCACATCATCAAATTATATACATATATACATATATACATATATACATATATATATATATACATACATACATATACATATAAGTAATGCACGTGCATAGGAGTAATTGGTATTAAAAAACGGTGTTTGTAAGGTGTTTTTGATTTTACAAAATGACTTTGATGTGTATGTAACGTTGCAATTTTTATACATGTGTAATCACAAATTAATCATTTATCAAAACGTGAATGAGACTAAGTTATTTTAGGAAATTATAAAAATAGCTAAAGATATTTAAAAAAATCATCGTTGAACATTTGACAATAAATATGAAGTAAGAAAACTATTTTTTAGTGTGAAAGTGTAAATTTTCTAGCTTTGTAAGACAAAAGAAGTTCAGCTCAATAATGGTTTAAAAAATATATAATGATAATATATCATATCATCCAAGACTGATATGGAAATTCAATAATTTTGTGGCTAAAATTATGAAATTATTTGTTAATTGATTATGTGAAAAAATGAAGAATAAAGCTATAGTTTTTTTTCTCAATTTTGAAAAACCATGTGGTTTGAAGAGGTCGGTCTAGAGGTTTTTTCAAGATTTGAGGTTAGACCGCTGGTTCACGAACGTGCAAGGTTATTTCATTTTCAGAACGGTAGGGCTCCAAGGTCGAAGATTGACCATGGTCGACCCGTGGTTGGGTCGGGTCTATAAAACACTACATGCATGCATGCAGTTGCAAAATAATCATCGCATTCGATTTAGTTTTATTGAATACTAATTACTAAGTGATCATCAAACTATTAGAAAGGTTATTTTTTAGCATTTTTCAAGATACAGCTCGAAGGAGAGAGCTCATATTCCTCTTGATTCCTTTATCACCACATTTTATTTTTTATGATGGGTTTCCCGTGTAAATTAAATAATTATATTGTGTCTCTATAATTTGATCGAGGATGGGAGTAGAGAGAATGAAGACAGAGGAATTCATCTGCGTTGGAGAAGCCCTGACTTCAGTTAACTTCCTAAAAATTCATGTGCCCAAATTCAGTTAACATGAGGACACTTAAGAGGGATTGATGAATTCATGCATATATATATAGAGAATCATAATAAAGTTCAGATAATCCTGAACGCCAAGCTGTTAGAGTTAGGGTTAGTAAATGCATTGTTTTTACAAAAAATGTGTTTATCCATATCAAAATTCACATGTACATATGTTTCATGCAAGGATGCTTACATATGTACTCTCATAATCAAAAGACAGCTTTTTTCCATGTACAATAAAAAAAGGAAAAAGAAAAATTACAAATAATTAAATCATAAACTAATCTATGCATGCACACTTCACCTGCATCATCCTACCGCATACGCATACCTGAACAACTTAAGGCTTCAACCCCATCGAAAATATTCCTCCTGTTGCAGCCAACCATGTACTCCCTGAAATAAAAGGACCAACAATATATCCCATTGCTTTGTTTTTATAGGGATAGTCTTTTTCTCCCAAGAAACTCTTTTAGCTATATTAGCTCCAATTCTAGTATTTGCATACTTCGTATAATAACATGCCTTGTGGAAGTTCGCCCCGTCCCATATGAGCCATCCCTCTGGCCTTATCACATATCCCACCCTCGATTGCATTACAATCGTCCTAAAGTACGCATTCTATGGCCTTCTATAAAATGATGGCATCGTCAACCTGTCATAATAATAATCCAAACATATGTTTAGTATCATATGCTATCCTTCAAAAAAGAAAAAAATACTATACTAGTTAGCTTGCAAGGAAACTTTAGGCACAATCCTACAATTCTGAATGACAATGCCAGTAGGTTCATTCGCTTGCAATCTACCATGCACTGTAATCATGTTCATTTGACTCGACGTCGGGTGCCTTAGAATGATAAGGCAATTCTGTAGAATCTGAGCAGCATTGCCAAATATAAAATCAATCGTTCCAAATACAACGTAATTCTAATAGAACTGTCGCCCAGCCTTTGAGTACATCATGTCCTAGAAACCATCCATTCTACAGTTGAAGAAGGCTGATATATCATATCAAGTGCACCCCACCATGGAAAAAATGGATGCTTTTATATGCGTTGAATCGAGGGCCCAAATCATCGAGGTATACCTCTAAGGTGGATTGCTGCTTCAATTGAAGAAATTATATGTCATCAGAATCAAAATTAATAACTATAACATGATGAAGAAAGAGGAAAAATGTGATATTGTAGCCAGCAGACAGGGCAGGCACATGTAACCCACTATAACTCAAAAAATAGGTAATTGAAAAGTAATAAAAGGCTTCACTTTGACTTCCAAAATGAATACACTTTGCAACAATAAGAATAATGGACTTCTTCACAAATTTGGAATTTTTTGTGATTGAAATAGGAAGATGAAACAAACCTACAGTTAGTTCTCCAAAATTGAAAATGGGAAGAGAGCAAAATGAACTAAAAGGAGTCAAATTTACACATAATTCTCTAAATATAGAATCAACAAACTAAAATCAATCCTAAGAGAATGAAAACAAAATCGTAGAAGTCAAATAATTAAAGTAAGTTGAAGATCTTATGCTTGAGAAATATGTTAGAGCAATACTGCAGTTTTTACAGTATTTTCCACCATTGAATTCACCTTGCGGTTATTACATTTAGGAGAGAAAGCAACTTGTGTTATGGATGAGAAAAAGTAGATTGTGTCCACTATGCAGTTTTTGGAATTTACATTAATATCCCAACGTAACAAATTTTATGAAAGAATTAATGTGGCTATTTTGGGAAGTCCAATAAGGCTTCACTTTGACTCAGTTGACCAAGTATTTGCTTTATATATAAGATATATAAAGTTTATCACCTTCATTTTCACTCAAACTAGTTTTAAAACTACTATAGCTCAGCTATCTCGAAATCAAACTCCACGAAATCGAGTTCGAAAGCCTTTGGAAGGCTCGTTCTACCCTTGGAAGCTCACGGCCTTGGTTGGGGAGTAGGAGGTGGTGGTCGTGGATTTCGGTGGAGGAATGGAGTGATTTGAGCTTGGTTTTGAGTGGATTGGATAATTTAAATATATTAATATAAATTAATTTCTTTTTGTAATTATTTTCTCCATAATTTTCTTTATATATAAAGCCATTAGAATAGCTTGCAGAAGGAGGAATAAGATGAAGCAAATAACTTTAGGAATTTGTGAAAGAGGGGTGATGTATTTATAAGAAATTTTGAAAATAAAATATCTAAACAAATATGGACCAAAATTCCCTTTCCCACACCCCCTTCATCACCTCAAACGCATGACTCCCTCCTTTTCAACCTCCATGTGCTTGTGTAAGAGTGTAAGGTGAGTTCATGGATGCTTTTGGGTTGCTTAAGTATTAAGTTTTTAGGAAAATATTTTGATATTTTGTAATATATGTATATTTAAATGTATATGTATATATGTATGTATATATATGTTCATGTGAATGTTAGGGTCTGCATTTATATGTTATATATGTGCACATGGCATATAAATAAGGTTGCAATGACTTTTGAACGACTTACGTTCGTTAAGCTGTTGAAAATCGGGATACCGATTCCCGGTCATATTTTCACTTATAAGTTAATTTACATATAAATGTAAACAAAATTTGAAAACTCGTTTCTTATCATTTTTAACTAATTAAAATGATTACATTTGATTTATAAAAGCATATGAATCAATATTAAACAATCATTTACAAAAAGTGCTATTATATCGATAAAGCGATTTCAATCTTCTTATATTTTCAAATCAAGTACATATCTTTATAAAACTATTATAAATGATTTATTATCACTTTATAACTAATTAAAATGAATTATTATCATTTAAAACAATTATTAGAATAATTAAAATGATTATTAAATTCTTAAATTTCAATTTAATCATAAATCAATTATTAAATATAATGGCATCACTAATGATGTCATAAATATATGTAATTTCCCAAAAATAAAATAAATAATTTTATTTCATATTCTTATTCGATTATAAAAATAAGTGTATGTATCCAGCTCCATGTATGACGTTTTACAATTATAGAGCAGTTTATCGATAAAAAGGTTTTTGGTCATTTTATCGGTATTTTTTCCAAAGTATATATTTTGTGAAATTTTTTCCAAAATAATTTCATCATTATTACTTATTACTTGAAACTTGATTATTTGTTGAAAAATAATCTATTTTTTAATATTTAAAATAATTTAAATATCTTTAATTAAAGCGATCAAATTACGGGTCGTTACATACTTACCCCTTAAAAGAATTTCGTCCTCGAAATTACAACGCAAAACACAAAGGTATTGCCCAAAATATTTACTTTTTAAACTTACACCCGGACAATTTATATAGATCATCCATACCTAATATCTGATTCAATCAACTATTCGAACCACAACTTTACTTTCGAACTAGTATTGATTTCCCGATCCTCTAGTACGGACTCCGATCAGGCTTTTAGATTAGAATTTTACTTTTCCTTGCATAGCTCCCAACTATGATAGAAAACTCAAATATCCAACCACAAACCCTTATCAATGTTCGTCGTCGAGAATTGAGTGATAAATCCTTTTTCGGACCAGTGTAAACACCTCAAAGTTACGTATTCGAATCTTAGATCAGAATTGTGCGACAAAATAATCCTTACTCTTAATATATAATAATCTTTCCAAGAAATCATTCAAGTTAAAAGATAACTTACCTTTTAAACTTCTTATATTATCTTTTACTTCTTTTAAATCAATATTAATTGCAATACCTTTGTATTTAATAAAACTTCTTTGTTAGTCAAAACTTACTTATTTAATTAATACCTCTTTATTAATCAAAACTTCTTTTATATATAAATATATCGTTTCCAAGATGTTTAGCAAAATTCCGTTTCGAGTTCAAAAGAGGATTTTCCAGTTAAATTTTGCTTCTTTGATTAAGAATTCACATTGATTTATTTAAGAGATTTATGCAATTGTTGTGAACGAGGTTGAAAATGAAATAGCATATTTATACTACACACTTCATAATTTACATTAACGTTCCAATTTCCTGGCACATGTCAAACCTAAAGCATACAACTCCTATAGTAGGATACATAACACTAATACTATACATCACCCACCAGCACAACATCTCATCTCACATCATACTTAAGCTATATATAGATATACTAAATAGATAGATAGAAACCGCCTTCAACTACATACTCATCATCTTCCTCATTCCGAGGTCGATAGGATGCTCCAATATCCGAAATCTATCATAATTTCTCCAATTCCTTCTTCGTCACTCTCCTACTCATCATCTACATCATTTCCATCTTCCAAATGTTGCATCTCTCCTTCAACATAAGGTAGCCATGGGTGGTTCCATGGAATGTGACCGAGACCAACAGGTACTTCCTGTATTACTTCACCTTCAGCTGTTTCTTCGAGTCCTTGCATCTCAACCTCCCATGGGTTTTGAAACATTTCAGCTTCTTCCTTAGATATTTCCTCCCCATCTCCTTCCATTTCATCCTAGTTTATGTAATAACTAGATGATTCTTCTCACCAAATAACGTGTTCTCCTTCCATTTCCCAAATCACATTAATGTCTACGCTACTATGGTCTGATGTTAGGGTTTCTGGGTACTCCATGGGTTTGGATTCCTCCTCCATAGGCTCTGATTCTGCTATGGGTTCCAATTCAGAACTGGCTGGATCTGTTATCCATATTCCTTTTTAGGCTCATGTAGACTTATCATCATTGGATATGACGATCATTTCCGGAGTAGTGGGTGGGATGAGAATTTCCACTATTGGGCACCTGTCTTCATGTCTTTTGGTGTACGGGAGATACTCCTCATCAATCTGAGGCCAAACGTTGCTCAGTGACTTCTTCGATGGTTCTTCATCATTAATTGAGAGGATAATAAGATTATCCTTTTTGCCCCAATTTGCTCATGATGACTCACCCTTGGAATACTTTCTTCCATATGGTTTCTACAAATGTAAACGCAACCGCTTAGATATAGGCTCTAACCATTTTACTTATTCTAACTCATTTTAATGTCAAGTTATTAATATCTTATTTACTCAGGCATATTCTAAAATAAATCTTCCTTAACTAACCTTTTTAAGTGAAAGGATTTTCCAAGCACTTGGTGTTATTTTTCCTCCCAACCAATCTTTGAAAACAAATTGAGATTTCTATCAAAATGTTATATCTCCTTCAAAATCCTTTTGAAATCCTTTGTCAAGAAAACATTCCAAATATACTATTTCAAATCTTTTGAAAACCCTTTTTCAAAAATTCCAGTCTTCTGTATTGTAATGACCCGTAATTTTCGATAATTAAAAATTGTTAATTTAGTTAAGTTTTGCAATTTAATGTTGAAATAAATAAATAAAAGTTGTGAGTTATGAATGAAACAATATCTAGAATGAACGGTAACAATGTCAATTTAAGTTAATTATTAATAAATTGAATGAATTCCAATTAATTGAAATAATGTAAATGCTATAACTTGGTTATAAATTGAATGTAAATACATAAATGTAAAAGTTGTATAAACTCATGAACTAGCATAATAAATGGTAACCGAATAAAATCAGTATTATGTAAGTGATTTCAACATTCACTTGTAAGTAATAAACTTACAAATATGGTTAATGGTTAATTGTGACAATCATTATAAGTTATCTATTTATTCAGTTTGTTAAACTTAATTGGAAATTATTACAATTAAATGATAGTAAATGTTACATTAATGTGAGTTAAGACAATAACTGAAATTTGTGAATGTAATAAAATGAATGGAAATGTTAATTTTATTCATAAGATAATATAAAAGAATGAAACCAAGTTGAATAAGTTAATTGAGATTTTGATAATTATTAATGCATAAATTTGACAAAATTTCAATATAAGTGGGAATACAGTAGTTAATACAAATAGAGATGGAAATTGGAGAATGTTAATGAATTGAAAAATAAACAAACATTAACTATGTTTTGGAGTAATAATTGATTTAATGTAAAGTCTGAAATCAAATTAATACAATTTATTGGAATTAAATTATAATTAATTGGATTTAATTACTGTGAAATTGAACACTGTAATTTGGGAATAATTAAACACTGATATGAAATTTGTTTAAAGTTATTTTGAATGTCTAAGCAATCTAAAATGACAGAAATTGTAAATTATTAAACTTGAATTGAAAGTGACTAAATTAATTTAATATTAATTTAATTAACTTGAAGAATAGCCATTTTGACAACCGTCTCGGATTTCGATGAAACTAGTTTCATCGGATCCATAATGGTGAATTATTATAGGATTTCAAGTTTCGTAACGATCGGACTTGTCGTTTGATCGTTCGGCCTCGAAACGCCTTGAAATCAATTTAATTGAAATCAATTTGTAATAACTGATTTTAACATAACTTCTTCATATGATAAAATTTGGCCTTGAAACCTATTCCATTGATTTTAAAATATTTGAAAGCATCTATTTTGATATATGGGATGACCCATTTTCGTTCCGGAGACAGAACGGGCGTTTCGGGTCGTTTATCGTTCCAATCTAAATCAATCTAGTCCATTCTTTTCTATCTCAGCTTTGCCTATAAATAACCTGTTATAAACCCTAGCCACTTCTTATTCTCATTTTTCTATACGTACAATTCCATTTGCTTCACTCTTCCCAATGGCTGCAAACCTTAATTCCCAAATTTCAAATCTAAATCAAAAATTCAACTTCAAAATCAAATCTCCTCAAACTATATCAAATTATATATCAGTTAGAAGCTCTCGACGAGCGCATGTCAGATCTGTGATTCGTTTTTCGATCCGAGTTTCTGTGTGCCCAGAATTTGATGGTGAATTCTTGGTCATTCATCACTTTCCGATGAACCACGTCGGATCGTCAAATCGTTGATACCGGGTTGTGGAGATTCGCAAGGGGGATTCATCTGAGTCAATCGTGGGGGAAATCATCGGTCAGATCACCGGGAATTGGCCGATTAGGGCTCAAATTTTGCAATGGAGGCTGCTCACTTTCGCGCGGCAATGGTGGACACGCGACCTCTGGTGGGGGCGCCTAGCACGGCGGAGGGGGAGCCGAGAATTCTGACGATATCGGCGATCGTGGCGACAGTTTCCTGATGGCGGCAACTTGCTGTGTTCGTGAGCGTATTCGCGTAGCTAGGGGTACGTAGAACAGAGGTGACGTGTAATTTATTTTGTATTATTTTAATTGTTTTAAAAATTAAATCGTAAACTTCTAACTAATATAACTTTCGCATACTAGGTCCAATTCACGCGCAGTTTCTTGTGTTGGGATCGTATTAAAATTCCAGACATTTTGACGCTGGTTTGGACGAATTCTGAGGCCGTTCAAATTTTGGGCTTATTTTGAATTTAAATTCAAAGGTGAGTGTTTTAACCCACTCACAACTTCTAAAATTTCTTATGTTTGTTAAATTAAATATATGATGTGATTAGAAATTTATTTATGGCTGTTTGGTATATTTTAAATCATCATCTCCGTTAATTTGAATTTATTTGAATTAAATCGTTATTTAATTTATTATTGCATATAAATTTCCATATAAATACCTGTTATTGATTATCGGTTCTATATTGATATTTATTGATTGATTTGGATGATGTTGGTAATGGATGTTGATTGTTGATATTGGATGAATGGATGTTTTTTTATATGGTTATAAACTGCAAGTTCACTATGGGTTGAAATGATACATACCCGAATGATCAATAGATTAAGGAAAAATCTTTTTGGGTTGAAATGATAGACTCGAGCGATTTTATGGATTTTATTATTAATTCGGGATTGCGGTTTGAAATGATATATAACCGTAAAATTTTAAAATCGCGGATTGAAATGATAAATATCCGTATCACTTGACCCTAGGGTAGAGAATTATATACGGACACCGGATTGGTTAAATTTAAATGATTTTGAATCCTTAAATTTTGCATTGAGTTAAATGATATTTTGAAATAAAATTTGGGTTATATAAATCGAATTTTTATCGAATTTCGAGTTTTATATTAAAATCGAATTGTTTTGAAAGATTTGTTAAAGGAATAAAATTGAAATTTTATAGTGAATTTGAAATATAAGTGAAGTTTATCGAAATTGAGTTATTAAAATTGTTGAAGTATAACTTGGAAATATATTGAAATTGGAGTAATTAAATCGATGTTTTAACATGGATTTAAGTGATATTGAATTTAATATTTATTTAGAATTCTGAAGCGGAAAAATTTGAAATTGGGTTTTGGGACATTGTAATGGTCAAAATGTGTTGGAATGAAATGAATAGTTTAATTTGAGATTAATTCCAAATTCATGTTTAGTATAAACCGTTTTAAAAATATATTATTATTTCAAAATTTCTAATTATTAAGATTTTCAAAGTATTAAACTATTTTAACCTATATTAATTATATTAAATCATTTTAACCTATTTTACACCATTTAATTTATTTAAACTAATTAACCTGTTTTAACTTATTTTAAATCTAATTAATCTATTTTAAAGCTATTTAATCTATTTTAATTATATTTAATCTATTTTAAATCTATATTAACTATCTATAACTATTTAAAACTATTTTCTTCTAAATTCCAAACAAAGTAAAATGGATGGGTTTATATTCAAATTCTCGATTTTTAAGTGAATATGGTCAATGATGTTATAATCCTAAGTTGGGAATTAAATAACATATTTGGTTTAATATGATAATTTTGAAATGTGAGTTTAACCTATTTTGGAAATATGACTTTTAAAAGGAAATATAATTTCAAACTATGATTTCAAATGTGGTATGATTTCAAAGGTGAATATGATTTCGAAAGTAAGTAATGATTTCGAAAATGATATAATTTGAATTGAATATGATAGATATCAATTATGAAATGATTTTGGAAATGTAAAAGAACCATCCGGTGTGTAATAAGCGATTGGTTGTTAAAGAGACCGGGATCCGATATTGTAACGACCCGTATTTTTCACGGATCGAAAAGTTCGTCAAATCTGGAATTTTTGCATTTTTAAGTCATTTCAGATTTTTGGGGAAATTTGTCTAAGTCCTAGGTCGTGGACGACCTAAGAGCTAAGTCGTGACCGAGTTAAGGACTTGCGAGTTAGTGTTAGGTCGTGGGTTAGTTGGAGCGACCTATAAAATTGTGCAACCTAGGATTTAGTTAAGTAATTAGGTCGGCAGGGCGAGTTAACGACCTAAAGACTGACCGACTTAAGAAGTTTAGGCGACCTAAGGAAGAGTAGTAGGCGACCTAAGTATTCTGGGGTAGAGTTAGGTCGGCAACGACCTAAGAGAATGTTGTGAGCGACCTAAGTTTTGTTAAGTGTTAGGTCGGCTGGGAAAGTTAGCGACCTAGTAGTTGCCGAGTTAGCGACCTAGTAGTTGCCGAGTTAGCGACCTAGTAGTTGCCGAGTTAGCGACCTAGTAGTTGCCGAGTTAGCGACCTAGTAGTTGCCGAGTTAGCGACCTAGTGTTGGCGACCTAAGGACCTAAGGAGTTAACAAGTTGGCGACCTTAGGAGTTAGGCTAAGTGTTAGGTCGCGTGGAGGCTTAAGGAATTAGGTCGTAACCTGTTAAGTCGTAGGTCGCTGGGTTTCGTCTAAGTGTTAGGTCGAAGTATGTGTTAAGTCGTAGGTCGACTTAATAGTTAGGTCGTATGCGCAGAAGTGTTAGATCGTAGGAGTTGAGGCGCGCGTATCTGTTAGGTCGGAGTTGTTGGCTAAGGGTTAGGTCGGAGGCTCTGTTAAGTCGTGGGGGTTTTTAGGTCGTAGGTCGGCATATGTTAGGTCGGCAACGACTTAAGGAGATAGCCGAGTTACGACTCAGGCAGTTTTCAGCTATAAATAGGAGGGGTTGTTCTCACTTTTTGGGATCCGGATTTTGAAGCGACGAAGTGCTGCCATTTTGAGAGCTCGACTTCTACACTTCTTCACTTCTTTTCTCCACTCTAATCTAGTGCTTCCATCCATCCAAATCGAAGATCAAGATTAAAGATTCAAGAGCTTAGATTGAAGATCTTCATCTTTTCAAGAGAGATTTCATCGTTTGAAGTGAGATCTTGTCGGATCTAGCTTAGTTCTTCGCTGTCCAGATCTGAAGTTGATATCTTTTGGATTGTTTAGGTGATTTGGTGAGTGGTGATTATCTCTCACACGGATCCAAAGGAGTATATCGGATTGTTGGCTCGTTTTGGTGTTAAAATAGAGATTTCCATGCATTTTCTTCATCCTATGTGTAGATCCATATAGACCCATTGTTCATGATGATGTTGTATCCATTTTATCATATGTTAACCTATGCAAGTTCATTCATCAAGTTTGTAGAGATATAATACATGTTTTCATGCTTATTGGACTTTCAACTCTTTAATTACGAAAATGCCATTATTGTTATAATTGTCTACTTAGATCATATTTGAATGCTTGATTGCTTGGATTGATGTTTGATTTGATTGATTGTTATGAACTAGATGATTGATGATTAGATTTAGACCAAAGGTGATTCAAAAGCTAAAGGAAAGGCTCTTGGATTGGGAAAGCTGCTCGGGGCATATGTAGCGGGATGATGAAGCTCTTATGCATAGATTTGATGATGTGATGTTGAGATGAAGCTTCGCGAGGATGTTATGAAGCGAGGCAATCATATGATGAAGACTTGGTCTAATCCAGGCGGGATCATTCCAAGCATGTTGATAACTCGGTGATATGATTCGAGTTGAGGATAATGGATGCTCGAGAGGCGCTTGAGCTAGTATGGCAATAGTCGTCGAGGAGGATGACTAGGAGGTTGAGATCTCATCGTTGTTGAAGGTTCTAGCATGCTCTAAGCAAGAGTACATGGGGACGCCCAAAAGACTAAGTTGATGGTCGAGTACTCTGGGTAGATTCGATAATCCTAGGCACGGGTCACGATGACGTGCGGGAGTTATGTCTAGAACCGGGGTTACCATTAGCCCTTGACGGACGGCTGAAAGAATGTGCCGGTCATTCAATTAACGGTGATATCGCAACAATGATAACAGTGATAGCCGAGTCATGGATGTTTGGTTGTATCATCATTCGGTCTCAAGAGCGGTATTTCCTGGGTGCTTATCTGACCTTGGTTTTAGACCTTGGGATTTGTACTTGGAAAACATCGCTCTTGACTCGAGTGACCATTGCTTTACTTTAAATTGTATGCTCTGCTATGTTTGCTTCTGCTTAGTGTGTGTCTGGGGGCTATCACTGTAGAATGAGGTTGGAGTGGGAGGGTTGTATTCCTATTCCTTTTCCTTTATGCTCTTTTGGTATGTTGTTAGTTAATTTACTGCTCACTAAGACTGTTGTCTGACTCAAGGCTTTATGTTTTAATTCTTATTGCCTTGGGCTGTTCGTCCATTTTGGGACGGGCAGACTAGGTAGCAGGTGACAGGTGCTGTTCTCTTCTCACGATGCTGATATCGAAGACGAGCTAGAGGGTTGCATATTATCTTCTTATATGTACTGGATTTTTCCGCTGTTTTGTATTCTCTGAGAGTTATGTAGTGAGGCTGGATGTATTGACTATGTGGATGCTTGTATTCAACTATTATGGAGTTTTATATGATGTCATTTTATTCTGTAAAGCTTCACTATACATATGTTCTATTGTATTTTGTCCATGCGCTGTGAGTAATACGATAGATCCTGTTGTTTTAATCTTACCTTGACAATCGTCCATGGTCGCCTGGCACACTTTACAGCGCTCTATCTCTAGATTCGGTGTAGGGGTCATGGGCGGTCGTCACATTTGGTATCAGAGCATTGGTTAATCGATTTTACCCAACGCTCGCTGTCGTAACTACGTATGAGAGACGTAATTGTATTTTGATGGATGATTACTATATATAATATAGTGGCTTAGTAGAATTTGAGTCCTTTATGCAGTTGATTCTCTAGATGTTCTAATCATTCCTTCTTATAGATATTGAGAATGAGTCGAAGAGGGAGACCAGCTGCTAGGGGAGGTCGTGCTACTGAAGAGACTGCTGATTATGCAGCCATGTTCGAAACTATGATGACTTCGATCATGAGAAGGATACCAGTTCCGGGGGCGGCAGTTGATGTTGGAGTTCAAGTCCAAACTCCGAAACCAGTGGATTTTGCTAAGCTGTGCAAGGATTATACTGCTCTTGGAGGGAAGGTTTTCTTGGGAACAGAATCTACCATTGAGGTCCAGAGGTGGATAGATGCTTGTAGAAGGATCTTTGGTGATTTGGGAATTGATGATGCAACTAAGAGGAAGTTGGCATCAAGGCAGCTTCAAGGGAGAGCCTCTGATTGGTGGAATTCTATTACCATCGATACTGCGGAGGAAGAGATTACTTGGGAGCAATTCCAAGCTAGATTTGAAGCTAAGTTCATTTCTACATCTCAGAAGTCTGTTCTGTTCAAGAAGTTTGTAGAGCTCAAGCAGGGTGGAAGATCTGTTCTTGAGTATGTTTCTGAGTTCGAAGCTTTGTCCAAGTATGCCCGGTCGTATATTGAATCTGCTTATCAGAAGAATGAGAAGTTTGTGACCGGCTTGGATAGTTATCTTGGGAGACAGTTGGTGGATCATTTGGACGATTCATTTGAGAAGCTTGTGGAGAAAGCTCTTAGGCATGAGAGTCTGTTTCCTAAGGAAGGACCTGTTGTTGCTGTTACCAAGGGAGAATCTAAACCACAGCAGGGTGGAAACCAGAAGAGGAAGCAGCAGCAGCAGAAGGGTAAGGATGGCCAGAAGAAGCCGAAAGGTGAGGTAACTTGCTACAATTGTCAGCAGAAGGGCCATTTCTCTAAGGATTGTAAGAATCCGAAGGCACCGATGAAGTGTCACAACTGTGACAAGCCGGGGCATTTCAGGAAGAATTGTCCAGAACCAAGGAAGGACAGGCAGATTGTGCAAGCCTATGCTTTGGGAGCTGTTCCGTCGTCTTCGAAAGCTCCTACTGCTGAAGAAAAGGGAAAGAGTGTGGTTGTTCAAGGTACTCTTTTCCTATGTGGTGTTCCAGTTAGAGTTTTGTTTGATACTGGAGCGTCGCATTCATTTGTTTGTAATGAACTAGTAGGCCGGTTAGGTTTGAAGCCGGATATTGTTGATAGGCCATTGGTAGTGACTAATCCAGTTGGGGGTTCGTCTTGTTTGTGTATGTTATGCCGTGGTCTAGTTGTGTCGAGTCATGGTTGCTCTTTTGTTTGTGATTGCTTTGTTCTGAACTTTACGGGGTTCGGAATTATCTTGGGTATGGACTGGCTTAGGAAGTATGCGGCTAAGGTTGATTGCGAAAGGTTGGAAGTGACAGTCGAGAATGTGGAGGGGCGAAAGATTGTGATACGATGTAAGCATGAAGAAGGCGTCTTCATGAGCTTCATGTATTCGCTAGTTGTTCCACGGGATGGACTGTCATCAGTACCGATCGCTAATGGATTCGAGGATGTCTTTGACGAAGTCAAAGGGTTGCCGCCGCATAGAGAGATCGAGTTTCGTATAGATCTAGTTGAAGGAGCCAGACCTGTTGTGATGCCTCTTAGGCGGATGGCGCCTAGGGAACAGCAGGAGTTGAGGGTGCAAGTTGATGATCTTTTGCAGAAAGGATTCATTCGGCGTAGTGTGTCCGAGTGGGGTGCACCAGTTGTGTTTGCAACCAAGGCAGATGGGTCGTTGAGATTGTGCGTCGATTATCGTGAGCTGAATAAGGTGACTAAGAAGAACAAGTATCCATTACCGAGAATAGATGACTTGTTTGATCAGCTTCACGAAGCTAAGGTGTTTTCTCAGATGGATTTGGCAACGGGATTTCACCAGTTGAGAGTGGCAAAGGATAGTGTGTCGAAGACTGCTTTTAGGACACCATCCGGTTTCTTTGAGTGGCTGGTAATGCCATTTGGATTGACTAACGCGCCAGCATATTTTGTGGATCTTATGAATAGAGTGTTCAGAGATCAGTTGAACAAGTTCGTACTTGTGTTCGTGGATGATATTCTGATTTATTCCAGAACGGAAGAAGAGCACAAGACGCACTTGCGTATTGTTTTGGAGATCTTACGGAAACATCAGCTGAAGGCTAAGTTTTCGAAGTGTCACTTCTGGAAGAGTGAAGTGAGGTTCTTAGGCCATGTGATTTCTGGAAATGGAATAGCGGTTGATCCCGCTAAGGTGGCAGCAATCCAGGATTGGGTTAGACCTAAGAATGCATCTGATGTGAGGAGTTTTCTTGGATTAGCAGGATATTATCGACGGTTTATCAAAGACTTCTCCAAGATAGCTGCACCGTTAACAGGATTGACGAAGAAGAACCAAGTGTTCAGTTGGGATGCTAAGTGTGAGCAAGCTTTCGGAATCATGAAAGAGCGATTGACGAGTGCTCCTGTTTTGACTATTCCAAGTGGGAATGATGAGATGGTGGTTTACACCGATGCATGTGGTACTGGACTTGGAGCAGTGCTGATGCAGAAGGATAAAGTTGTTGCGTATGCCAGTCGACAACTGAAGCCGCATGAAAGGAATTACCCAACTCATGACTTGGAGTTAGCGGCGATTGTATTTGCTCTGAAGATGTGGAGGCATTATCTGTTGGGGGTTCGATTCGAGTTGTTTACGGATCATAAGTCGTTGAAGTATCTTTTCTCCCAGAAGGATTTGAATCTTCGGCAGCAACGTTGGCTAGAGTTTTTGGCATCGTATGATTTTGGTATAGCTTATACTCCGGGAAAAGGTAACGCAGTGGCTGATGCGTTAAGTCGAAGACATGCAGGATTGGGAGCCATGTTTTCTGAATGGAAGAGTCTCGAGTATTTAGCTGGATTTGACTTCAGGCCTGGATGCGAATTGGAACCTGAAATGTTGGCAAACTTATCGATAAGACCGACTCTTGTGGAAAGGATTGGCGAGAGTCAAAAGCGAGATGATAAGCTTGTCAAGATTATCCGTGAATTGGAATCTGGATTGGAGCCAGAAAAGGATAAAGGATTCGAGGTCGATAGAGAAGGTTGGCTTCGAAAGCAAGGACGACTAGTGGTTCCCGATATAGATGAATTGAGGAGTGAAGTTCTGAAGGAAAGTCATCACTCGAAGTTGACAATTCATCCAGGTGGAAATAAGATGTATCGGGATATGAAGAGAACCTACTACTGGGAAGGCATGAAGAAGGATGTTGGAGATTTCATTTCCAAGTGTATGAACTGTCAATTGGTAAAGGCTGAACAGAAGAAGCCAAGTGGATTGCTTCAACCCTTAGAAGTTCCTACATGGAAGTGGGAACAAGTGTCGATGGATTTTATTGATGGATTGCCTAGAACCAGAACGGGAAATGAAGGGATTTGGGTCATTGTGGATCGTCTGACTAAGAGTGCACGATTCATTCCTGTTCGATCGACTAGGACTGCATCAAAGTTGGCTGAGTTGTATGTGAAGTGGATAGTTCGATTCCATGGTGTTCCGAAGAGTATAGTGAGCGATCGAGACCCATTGTTCACTAGTGGATTTTGGAAGAGCTTCCAGGAAGTCTTGGGAACCGAGTTGTGTTTGAGTACAGCTTATCACCCTCAAACAGATGGTCAGACTGAGAGAGTCAACCGAGTTTTGGAAGATCTCCTCAGAGCTTGTGTTTTGGATTTCGGAGGATCATGGGAAGATCACCTTCATTTGGTGGAGTTTGCGTACAACAACAGTTACCAGTCAAGCATTGGTATGGCACCATATGAGGCATTGTATGGAAGACCGTGTAACTCTCCGACATGTTGGTTGGAAACTGGAGAAAAGCTGATGCTTGGGCCAGAGATGATTCGACAGACTTCGGATTGCATAGAGATCATTCGGCAACGGATGAAGGCAGCCCTAGACCGTCAGAAAAGTTATGCCGATAAACGTCGTAAGGATTTGGAATTCGACGTTGGAGATATGGTTTTTGTGAAGATTTCTCCACTGAAGAATGTTATTCGATTCGGGAAGAAAGGAAAATTGACTCCGAGATTTGTTGGACCATTCCCGATTATCGAGCGAATTGGAAAGCTCGCTTACAAATTGGAGTTACCAGAGAAAATGTCGAGTGTGCACAATGTTTTTCACGTATCGTATCTACGGAAGTATGTGCACGACTCGAGTACGGTGGTTTCTGCTGATAGCTATGAAGACTTTGAAGTTGATCCAGTTGATAGAAGACCTCGTAAGCCACTTCGTGTTGTGGAAACCGACACGAAACAGCTTAGGAGGAAGGTAGTTAAGTTGCTCAAGATACAATGGAGTGATGATGATAACGACTGTACGTGGGAGGTGGAAGAGAGGATGAAAGCAGCTCATCCTGAACTCTTCAAGGTATGGCCCTAAGGTGTCGTCTCATCTCGCGATATTGTAACTTGTTCTAAGTTTTAGAATTCTGTACGCTAAGTTAGAATTGGATGCATTGTTTGTTGATTGCTATGGATGGTAGGCGTACAGAATAGTCTTTGATTGCTTTGTTTGCTTGGAATTTCGGGGGCGAAATTCCTAAGGGGGAGAGAATGTAACGACCCGTATTTTTCACGGATCGAAAAGTTCGTCAAATCTGGAATTTTTGCATTTTTAAGTCATTTCAGATTTTTGGGGAAATTTGTCTAAGTCCTAGGTCGTGGACGACCTAAGAGCTAAGTCGTGACCGAGTTAAGGACTTGCGAGTTAGTGTTAGGTCGTGGGTTAGTTGGAGCGACCTATAAAATTGTGCAACCTAGGATTTAGTTAAGTAATTAGGTCGGCAGGGCGAGTTAACGACCTAAAGACTGACCGACTTAAGAAGTTTAGGCGACCTAAGGAAGAGTAGTAGGCGACCTAAGTATTCTGGGGTAGAGTTAGGTCGGCAACGACCTAAGAGAATGTTGTGAGCGACCTAAGTTTTGTTAAGTGTTAGGTCGGCTGGGAAAGTTAGCGACCTAGTAGTTGCCGAGTTAGCGACCTAGTAGTTGCCGAGTTAGCGACCTAGTAGTTGCCGAGTTAGCGACCTAGTAGTTGCCGAGTTAGCGACCTAGTAGTTGCCGAGTTAGCGACCTAGTGTTGGCGACCTAAGGACCTAAGGAGTTAACAAGTTGGCGACCTTAGGAGTTAGGCTAAGTGTTAGGTCGCGTGGAGGCTTAAGGAATTAGGTCGTAACCTGTTAAGTCGTAGGTCGCTGGGTTTCGTCTAAGTGTTAGGTCGAAGTATGTGTTAAGTCGTAGGTCGACTTAATAGTTAGGTCGTATGCGCAGAAGTGTTAGATCGTAGGAGTTGAGGCGCGCGTATCTGTTAGGTCGGAGTTGTTGGCTAAGGGTTAGGTCGGAGGCTCTGTTAAGTCGTGGGGGTTTTTAGGTCGTAGGTCGGCATATGTTAGGTCGGCAACGACTTAAGGAGATAGCCGAGTTACGACTCAGGCAGTTTTCAGCTATAAATAGGAGGGGTTGTTCTCACTTTTTGGGATCCGGATTTTGAAGCGACGAAGTGCTGCCATTTTGAGAGCTCGACTTCTACACTTCTTCACTTCTTTTCTCCACTCTAATCTAGTGCTTCCATCCATCCAAATCGAAGATCAAGATTAAAGATTCAAGAGCTTAGATTGAAGATCTTCATCTTTTCAAGAGAGATTTCATCGTTTGAAGTGAGATCTTGTCGGATCTAGCTTAGTTCTTCGCTGTCCAGATCTGAAGTTGATATCTTTTGGATTGTTTAGGTGATTTGGTGAGTGGTGATTATCTCTCACACGGATCCAAAGGAGTATATCGGATTGTTGGCTCGTTTTGGTGTTAAAATAGAGATTTCCATGCATTTTCTTCATCCTATGTGTAGATCCATATAGACCCATTGTTCATGATGATGTTGTATCCATTTTATCATATGTTAACCTATGCAAGTTCATTCATCAAGTTTGTAGAGATATAATACATGTTTTCATGCTTATTGGACTTTCAACTCTTTAATTACGAAAATGCCATTATTGTTATAATTGTCTACTTAGATCATATTTGAATGCTTGATTGCTTGGATTGATGTTTGATTTGATTGATTGTTATGAACTAGATGATTGATGATTAGATTTAGACCAAAGGTGATTCAAAAGCTAAAGGAAAGGCTCTTGGATTGGGAAAGCTGCTCGGGGCATATGTAGCGGGATGATGAAGCTCTTATGCATAGATTTGATGATGTGATGTTGAGATGAAGCTTCGCGAGGATGTTATGAAGCGAGGCAATCATATGATGAAGACTTGGTCTAATCCAGGCGGGATCATTCCAAGCATGTTGATAACTCGGTGATATGATTCGAGTTGAGGATAATGGATGCTCGAGAGGCGCTTGAGCTAGTATGGCAATAGTCGTCGAGGA
Source organism: Allium fistulosum (assembly GCA_030737815.1). Taxonomy (NCBI): domain Eukaryota; kingdom Viridiplantae; phylum Streptophyta; class Magnoliopsida; order Asparagales; family Amaryllidaceae; genus Allium; species Allium fistulosum. The sequence goes on from CM060906.1 coordinate 78,087,218, forward strand.
GGATGACTAGGAGGTTGAGATCTCATCGTTGTTGAAGGTTCTAGCATGCTCTAAGCAAGAGTACATGGGGACGCCCAAAAGACTAAGTTGATGGTCGAGTACTCTGGGTAGATTCGATAATCCTAGGCACGGGTCACGATGACGTGCGGGAGTTATGTCTAGAACCGGGGTTACCATTAGCCCTTGACGGACGGCTGAAAGAATGTGCCGGTCATTCAATTAACGGTGATATCGCAACAATGATAACAGTGATAGCCGAGTCATGGATGTTTGGTTGTATCATCATTCGGTCTCAAGAGCGGTATTTCCTGGGTGCTTATCTGACCTTGGTTTTAGACCTTGGGATTTGTACTTGGAAAACATCGCTCTTGACTCGAGTGACCATTGCTTTACTTTAAATTGTATGCTCTGCTATGTTTGCTTCTGCTTAGTGTGTGTCTGGGGGCTATCACTGTAGAATGAGGTTGGAGTGGGAGGGTTGTATTCCTATTCCTTTTCCTTTATGCTCTTTTGGTATGTTGTTAGTTAATTTACTGCTCACTAAGACTGTTGTCTGACTCAAGGCTTTATGTTTTAATTCTTATTGCCTTGGGCTGTTCGTCCATTTTGGGACGGGCAGACTAGGTAGCAGGTGACAGGTGCTGTTCTCTTCTCACGATGCTGATATCGAAGACGAGCTAGAGGGTTGCATATTATCTTCTTATATGTACTGGATTTTTCCGCTGTTTTGTATTCTCTGAGAGTTATGTAGTGAGGCTGGATGTATTGACTATGTGGATGCTTGTATTCAACTATTATGGAGTTTTATATGATGTCATTTTATTCTGTAAAGCTTCACTATACATATGTTCTATTGTATTTTGTCCATGCGCTGTGAGTAATACGATAGATCCTGTTGTTTTAATCTTACCTTGACAATCGTCCATGGTCGCCTGGCACACTTTACAGCGCTCTATCTCTAGATTCGGTGTAGGGGTCATGGGCGGTCGTCACAGATATTGTCATACCCTATGCCAATACTGAAAACCACTTTGACAAATGTGTACGCAGTGGAGATTCCAGAATGAAGTAGGATGGTGGTGATGATCCTATAAGGTATATACGTGGACCTAACTCCCGTGAGTTAGCATAAAGTGGCTAAAACAGGAGCAAGCGACGGGCTAAGTGAGCTCATTCCTCCGATCGGGAACATTCCATTGATACTATATTCTGACTTTGCGATTTATTTGGTGGCCACCCTCGATTTTTTTGATTCGAGAGTGTGTTCCGAGGTGGTGCGGTAGTAGCTGCTATGTGTTACCACTGGTTCGGAAGTGTAATTGGTATATCTACCCTGACATTGCCTAGTTGTGCCATGTCACCTACCCTAGCGCGCCTTCTACGAGTTTGTTTTGTACCATACCTATGGAGTGCCCTCTGATGACGTCCGGTACGGGCGGGATTACGGTACTGTATAGACTATGGGAATATATAAAAATGTGTTAAGGGGAAAATGTAACGCCTTAACGCTATTTTAATACTTTTACTTTACTGTAGACATATTATAATAGCGTATTGTACTACATAGTAGATAGTTTAACGGATCCTTAGGAGATGTGAATCCCGAACATCTCTTAAGTTACTGCACTCACGTTAGACACTGGATAGGAGATGTCAAACCCCGTAAACATCTCCGACGCCGTTCCACTCATATTTATTTACCGTTGATTTAACTTACATAAGATCTTTTAGTTCTGACTCGAGTGTTTTGTGTTTTTAATTCGCTCGGGTCAGCCTGAGCATTTCAGGATTTGAAGACCGTATTTCTGGAGGACGAAGACGAAGATTTGTACTACTATTATTTACTATATTTATTCCACTACATTAATAATGTTTCACTGCATTATCATTTGTTTATCTATGATATGTGTAACTCTGGTTTTGTATTATATAAGTATAATCAAATGTTTTGTATACAGCTTCATGAATTGTTATTTGATTATTATATTTTGTCATTCCACTGTGAGATTCGGTTTTGTTTTATTTCTTTCTCTTTTTCTTATTTACCCCAAATAACAATCTATCCTTCTGTATGGCTTGAGTTGGCACGTGTGTCTGCTTAAAGCGTACGAAAAGGCGGGATGTTACAGTTGGTATCAGAGCCAGGTTTAGCGATTACCTTAGCTTTGTGGGGTCTGACTCATATTAAATAGGGTAGTAATACCCTATGATGAGTCGCTGAGTATATATATATGAGAGAGCGTATTTGTTAGTGTTATAAAAAGGTTTTTATATTGTGTTAATTTGTTATATTTTGTATTTATAAATTCTGGTTGGTGCATAGGACGCTAAGACATCGATAGGGATTTCTAAACACTTAATAGGGCAGACCGACACAATATTTGTTTTGAACTATAGGTAAATGAAATAATTTTACTTATTGTATATTTTTATATATAAAATAACGATTTATATATGATATATATTTGGTTGTAATATATTGATTGTTAGGTAGTGAAATTTATGAATATTGGTTGGAAATAAGATTTGAAAAATAAAATAAATGAAATTTGTAAATTTAGAACTTAAGTTCCGGGGTTTTTTGAATATTTCTTTCGAATGATTTTGGGATATAATAATAATATTATTTAGAAGTATTTTCTGATATTAATATTTCAATATGATTTGGAAGAATTATTTTAAAGAAATTTTGGAAAGAAATAAGTTCTGTACTCCCCTCTCTGTCGTTGGAAAATAATTTCGATGATGAGTGCACGCATCATCGACATTCATTTTCGAGTTTCAAAGTGGGAAGGCCATTGTAGTAGTTTCACTACAGATCTATTTTGATAAAGAAATAAAAATTTTAAAAGTTTAAATATGATTGGATATATAAGTTGTGAGTATATATATATGTATGTATATATTATTTTAAATGATTTGATATGGAACCCGACATTAAGTTCTTCAATTTCTATGAATTAGAGATTTCAATTATTGAAATGGAAATTTTTTTTAACTATTTAATAATTGAAACTTCTAAATTAAAATAAGAAATTATATGCTAAGTTATAACTGAAATATACAAGGAATTTGAAATTTGTAACTTGTAAACGAAAAGAATATGAAAATAAGAAATGATAATTATTGAACCTTAAGTTAATTAAAATAAGTAAGTCAAACTTGTGTAACTTTCAATTGCATTCTTAAAGACATATATATAACTTACCAATTATAAAAGTTGAAATGTTAAAAGAATATGTAATGGAAATTTTTACAAGTAAAACTTATGTAATGGAAGTGTTCAATGAATTTACTTTTATAAATAAGAAATTTGATATGAAAATAGTTATAAACTTGAGTTAAAATTATCATACTACTAATTAAATGAAATAGAAAATGAGTACTGTAAGTAAAGGATTTTGAACTTAAGTTAATATTGAAACTATTTATAATTAAAGTAAATAATAAAATGAATGTAATGCAATAAAAGAAATTAACATGATATGAATAAATGAAAATGAATTTTTGTAAGTAATAAAGGAAAATAAATGAAATAAGCACTGAATGAATGAATGGGAATATATTTTGTAAGAGATAAATGTAAGTTAAAGAAATAATCCTTGTATGAAATAAAAGAAAAAAAACTGTAAATGTTGTGAAAGAAATTTAATAAGAATAACTCAAATACATTGTAAATTATTGTTTGTTTTGGTTTATGGGTTGATATGATACTCCTAATTATTAAGATTATGAATAATCTATTGGGTTCATCTAAGACTGTTGAGTAAATGGTGCACTCAGTAGTTTATTTGTCATTCTAGGGGGTTAAAAAATATACTTCTGAACCCGAACAAACCATTTGTTTGTTTGCTATGGATGGATAGTTGATTCTAATGATTTCATATGATGATTGTATGCCGTGGTTACCCGTGATTGTTGTTTATATTGATTTGTTTGTTAGTGGTTGAAACAACTTTAAATATTTCATTTTATATAATTATTAACTCTTTTGGATTATATAATTGAAATACAGGTTATGGAAGCAATTGCTACTACTTTTGGTTTCATAATTAAGCGTTATTTGCCCGACTAATAGGTACGTTCTCGGATTACAGTTTCCTAGCGATATTATATTATATTTTTCCCCAGTTGGGATTTATTATTTTGGAAAATATATGAGATATTGTTATATTTTGATATTATAATTTCTCCCGAGCCTCTCAGTACAAAGGAGACTCTGCCGAAATTTTTCGTGAATTTTGGACTTGGAAATTTTTTGTAAAATGTTTTCCAAATTTTATTAACTTGAATATAAAGTGTTTAATTGTTATAAATTGATATATTTATTTAAATTATTTAATTTTGTAAATTTATTTGTTTATAAATTTAATATTTTAAATAAGATATATTGATTTCTAAATTTCTTCTTTTCCCTTCTTTCTCCTTTTCGGGGATGAAAAGTTTTGGGTGGGTGAGAGTGTAACGACCCGTAATTTTCGATAATTAAAAATTGTTAATTTAGTTAAGTTTTGCAATTTAATGTTGAAATAAAAAAAAATTGTGAGTTATGAATGAAACAATATCTAGAATGAATGGTAACAATGTCAATTTAAGTTAATTATTAATAAATTGAATGAATTCCAATTAATTGAAATAATGTAAATGCTATAACTTGGTTATAAATTGAATGTAAGTAAATAAATGTAAATGTTGTATAAACTCATGAACTAGCATAATAAATGGTAACCGAATAAAATCAGTATTATATAAGTGATTTCAACATTCACTTGTAAGTAATAAACTTACAAATATGGTTAATGGTTAATTGTGACAATCAGTATAAGTTATCTATTTATTTAGTCTGTTAAACTTAATTGGAAATTATTACAATTAAATGATAGTAAATGTTACATTAATGTGAGTTAAGAAAATAACTGAAATCTGTGAATGTAATAAAATGAATGGAAATGTTAATTTTATTCATAAGATAAAATAAAAGAATGAAACCAAGTTGAATAAGTTAATTGAGATTTTGATTATTATTAATGCATAAATTTGACAAAATTTCAATATAAGTGGAAATACAGTAGTTAATACAAATAGAGATGGAAATTGGAGAATGTTAATGAATTGAAAGATAAAAAAATATTAACTATGTTTTGGTGTAATAATTGATTTAATGTAAAGTCTTAAATCAAATTAAAACAATTTATTGGAATTAAATTATAATTAATTGGATTTAATTACTATGAAATTGAACACTGTAATTTGGGAATAATTAAACACTGATATGAAATTTGTTTTAAGTTATTTTAAATGTCTAAGCAATCTAAAATGATAGAAACTGTAAATTATTAAACTTGAATTGAAAGTGACTAAATTAATTTAATATTAATTTATTTAATTAACTTGAAGAATAGCCATTTTGACAACTATCTTGGATTTCGACGAAACCAGTTTCATCGGATCTGTAACGGTGAATTATTATAGGATTTCAAGTTTCGTAACGATCAGACTTGTCGTTTGATCGTACGAGCTCGAAACGCCTTGAAATCAATTTAATTGAAATCAATTAAAATCAATTTGAAATAAACTGATTTTAACATAACTTCTTCATACGATGGAATTTGGTCTTGAAACCTGTTCCATTGAGTTTAAAATATTTGAAAGCATCTATTTTGATATATGGGATGACCCATTTTCGTTCCGGAGACAGAACGGGCTTTTCGGGTCGTTTATCGTTCCAATCCAAATCAATCTGGTCCATTCTTTTCTATCTCAGCTTTGCCTATAAATAACCTATTATAAACCCTAGCCACTTCTTATTCTCATTTGTCTGTACGTACAATTCCATTTGCTTCTCTCTTCCCAATGGCTGCAAACCCTAATTCCCAAATTTCAAATCCAAATCAAAAATTCAACTTCAAAATCATATCTCCTCAAACTATATCAAATTATATATCAGTTTGAAGCTCTCGACGAGCTAGCGCATGTCAGATCTGTGATTCGTTTTTCGATCCGAGTTTCTGTGTGCCCAGAATTTGATGGTGAATTCTCGTCCGTTCATCACTTTCCGATGAACCACGTCGGATCGTCAAATCGTTGATACCGGGTTGTGGAGGTTCGCAAGGGGGATTCATCTGAGTCGTTCGTGGGGGAAATCATCGATCAGATCACCGGGAATTGGTCGATTAGGGCTCGAAATTCGCAATGGAGGCTGCTCACTTTTGCGCGGCAATGGTTGACACACGGCCTCTGGTGGGGGTGCCTGGCACGGCAGAGGGGGGAGCCGAGAATTCTGGCGATATCGGTGATCATGGCAGCAGTTTCTGATGGCGGCGACTTGCTGTGTTCGTGAGCGTATTCGCGTAGCTAGGGTTACGTAAAATAGAGGTGACGTGTAATTTATTTTGTATTATTTTAATTTTTTTAAATTAAATCGTATAACTTCTAACTAATATAACTTTCGCATACGAGGTCCAATTCACCCGCGGTTCTTGCGTTGGGATCGTATTAAAATTCCAGACATTTTGATGCTAGTTTGGACGAATTCTGAGGCCGTTCAAATTTTGGGCTCATTTTGAATTTAAATTCAAAGGTGAGTGTTTTAACCCACTCACAACTTCTAAAATTTCTTATGTTTGTTAAACTAAATTTATGATGTGATTAGATATTTATTTATGGCTGTTTGGTATATTTTAAATCATCATCTCCGTTAATTTGAATTTATTTGAATTAAATCGTTATTTAATTTATTATTGAATATAAATTGCCAAATAAATACCTGTTATTGATTATCAGTTCTATATTGATATTTATTGATTGATTTGTATGATGTTGGTAATTGATGTTGATTGTTGATATTGGATGAATGGATGTTTTATTTTATATCGTTATAGAATGCAAGTTCACTATGGGTTGAAATGATACATACCCGAATGATCAATAGATTAAGGAAAAATCGTTATGGGTTGAAATGATAGACTCGAGCGATTTTATGGATTTTATTATTAATTCGGGATTGCGGTTTGAAATGATATATAACCATAAAAATTTTAAAATCGCGGATTGAAATGATAAATATCCGTATCACTTGACCCTAGGGTAGAGAATTATATACGGACACCGGATTGGTTAAATTTTAATGATCTTGAATCCTTAAATTTTGCATTGAGTTAAATGATATTTTGAAATAAAATTTGGGTTATATAAATCGAATTTTTATCGAATTTTGAGTTTTATATTAAAATCGAATTGTTTTGAAAGATTTGTTAAAGGAATAAAATTGAAATTGTATAGTGAATTTGAAATATAAGTGAAGTTTATCGAAATTGAGTTATTAAAATCGTTGAAGTATAACTTGGAAATATATTGAAATGGAGTAATTAAATCGATGTTTTAACATTAATTTAAGCAATATTGAATTTAATATTTATTTAGAATTCTGAATCGGAAAAAATTGAAATTGGATTTAGGGACATTATAATGGTCAAAATGTGTTCGAATGAAATGAATAGTTTAATTTGATATTAATTCCAAATACATGTTTAATATAAACTATTTTAAAAATATATTATTATTTCAAAATTTCTAATTATTAAGATTTTCAAAGTATTGAACTATTTTAACATATATTAATTATATTAAATCATTTTAACCTATTTTACACCATTTAATTTATTTAAACTAATTAACCTGTTTTAACTTATTTTAAATCTAATTAATATATTTTAAATCTATTTAATCTATTTTAATTATATTTAATCTATTTTAAATCTATATTAACTATCTATAACTATTTAAAACTATTTTCTTCTAAATTCCAAACTAAGTAAAATGGATGGATTTATATTCAAATTCTCGATTTTTAAGTGAATATGGTCAATGATGTTATAATCCTAAGTTGGGAATTAAATAACATGTTTGGTTTAATATGATAATTTTGAAATGAGAGTTTAAACTATTTTGGAAATATGACTTTTGAAAGGAAATATAATTTTTAACTATGATTTCAAATGTGATATGATTTCAAAGGTGAATATGATTTCGAAAGTAAGTAATGATTTCGAAAATGATATAATTTGAATTGAATATGATATTTTGATATCAACTATGAAATGATTTTGGAAATGTAAAAGAACCATCCGGTGTGTAATAAGCGATTGGTTGTTAAAGAGACCGGGATCGGATATTGTCACTCTCTGCCAATACCGAACACCACTTTGACAACTATGTACACGGTGGAGATTCCAGAATGAAGTAGGATGGTGGCGACGATCCTATAAGGTATATACGTGGACCTAACTCCCATGAGTTAGCATAAGGTGGCTAAAACGGGAGCAATCGACGGGCTAAGTGAGGTCATTCCTCCGATCGGGCACATTCCGTCAATATTATATTCTGACTTTTCGATTTATTTGGTGGCCACCCTCGATTTTTTTAATTCGGGAGTGTGTTCTGAGGTGGGCGGTAGTAGCTGCTATGCGTTACCACCTGTCCGGAAGTGTAATTGGTATATCTACCCTGGCATTGCCTAGTTGTGCCGTGTCACCTACCCTAGCGCGCCTTCTACGAGTTTGTTTTGTACCATACCTATGGAGTGCCCTCTGATGACGTCTAGTACGGGCGGGATTACGGTACTTTATAGACTATGGGAATATATAAAAATGTGTTAAGGGGGAAAATGTAACGCCTTAACGCTATTTTAATACTTTTACTTTACTGTAGACATATTATAATAGCGTATTGTACTACATAGTAGATAGTTTGACGGATCCTTAGGAGATGTGAATCCCGAACATCTCTTAAGTTACTACCCTCACTTTAGACACTGGATAGGAGATATCAAACCCCGTAAACATCTCTGATGCCATTCCACTCATATTTATTTACCGTTGATTTAACTTACATAAAATCTTTTAGTTCTGACTCAAGTGTTTTGTCTTTTCAATTCACTCGGGTCAGCCTGAGCATTTCAGGATTTGAAGACCTTATTTCTGGAGGACGAAGATGAAGATTTGTACTACTATTATTTACTATATTTATTCCACTACATTCATACTGTTCCGCTGCATTATCATTTGTTTATCTCTGATATGTGTAACTCTGATTTTGTATTGTATAAGTATAGTCATATGTTTTGTATACAGCTTCATGAACTGTTATTTGATTATTATATTTTTTCATTCCGCTGCGAGATTCTGTTTTGTTTTATTTCTTTCTCTTTTTCTTATTTACCCCAAATAACAATCTGTCCTTCTATATGGTTTGAGTTGGCACGTGTGTCTACTTAAAGCGTACAAAAAGGCGGGATGTTATGTATATTCCTCAACTCATCTAGTTTTCATTCCTTGTTAACCTTTTCAGCATTATTATAAACATCTTGTAGTCAAACCGTGAAATTATAATCATAAGATGTTTATACTTAGTTTTACCTAACTTGATTTTAATCGTCCAATACTAAATTTTTCAAAGATATCCTTTTTTTATTCAGAATGTAATCCACGATAAAATTATTTCATTTACCATAATTTGAAAATAAAATCATTTATATATATCATTAACAAATACATGCTCTTATATAATACTCTCAACTCATTCTACGATGATCCTAACCCTATCTATAATGAGTAACTCATCTTAGGGTATTACTAACCCTATCTCTGATGAGACTTTACACCTACCAGGCTCAGGTGTTAGCTCAACCTAAGCTCTGATACCAAATGTGAAGACCCATTTCTTCGACCTTCGAAAATCGACATTAATACATCCAAACTATTCACGTGCCGCAAATCCAAGTGCCGGAGAGGTGGTCTTTTAAGGGTAAGAAAGAAAATAAAGACAGAACGGAATCTTACACGAATTAAATAACATATATTATTTCAATGTATATATCTTTACAATGGAAATTTTAAATACATTTATCAGAGTTAAACATGGACGGTTATAAATATCCGTCCTTACAAATGCGGAATACAATAATACACAAAGAGGTAATAGTCTACTGAAGAATCTACTAACCCCATGCTTCGAACTCTTCCAGATTTCTTCAAACTAAACCTGACTATTAGGTTGTGCCTGAAAAAATAGGGCAACCAGAATTTAAGGAAAGGGAAATAAACTCCGGGTCAATCATGGGATTGGTGTGAGAAACGCAAAATACAGAAATTTGAAAACAAACAGTGTCTCATAAGACCATGCCGCATATAAACCCAGAATGGGTTTTTCTCTAATGATAACCAAAACATTTGCTACGCAAAATTTAGAAATATTATTATAATGATATTCTTTGAAAAACTTTTTTCAAGTAAACATATTAAAATAGTTGAAATTGTTACATTAGTTAAATTTGACGGCATATTAGATTAACAACTAAGTCTGAAGACACTTATTCGAGAATGGATTCCATACAATGGCAAGGTAAGGGACTACCTTCCGTACCGTACATCTCCAAAGGAATGTGCCGAGGATCGACATCTTCATAACCTCTGTGAATCAAAACCGACCTACCCATAGACCCATCTGGTGGCGGATATGACCAAATATGACATCACCTCGGTAGTATCCGACCTATCCGTGGCCATAGCATACACAACATACTTGAGATATAGAGAGTAATCTAGAAGGGTGATGACCATACCCTTATGGGCACGACCCACATAGCCTTGAAGCAACCTTTTTTTAGCCATTTTCAGTTGATGAGGCCAGAGTTAACGATTACATTTCACATAGCACACGTTCCACTTTGAATGTCATACTGCCATTCCCAGATCTCACAAATGATTTCTACAAACGTATAACTCCTGAGCTCATATGTCTCAGGAAAGGGTGTTAAGCTAAGAGAAGTTGTTTTCTCCGCCACCAAACAAATGATACATTTATAGAGATCAATCAATGTGATTAAAAATGTAGCGTCGGACTTTTGTCCATACAAGTTGTCCAGAAACAGGACAAACCGAAGGCACTCTCCTACCAAGTTCCGTCGAGAATCATCCCTAGGATTAGTAGCAAGCAGCCCTTGCATCGAAGATCAAATGAAGATACTACTGCCACATATATATGATGTGGGAAATTTCCCTGAGGGTCAATGACAAGCAGCCCTTCATTCATTTACTATCATCTTATGTCTTCGCTTCGAATAGGTAAATTGGTTCGAAGTGGTTTTTGGATACGAATCACTCAAATCCGACCCCAGTTCCTTCGAACCCAATCATCGATAAAAATATAGTAAGTTAATAGGTGCTTATCATTTGATTAATTACTTTCTTTTTATCAAAAATATCTTCTAGAGATATATATCTTTAAAACATTTCTTTTCGGTATATATAGAATCATGAAACCTCTCTTTAACTTTGGAAATACCAAATCATTTTCATAAGTCATATTGGAAAACATTATTGAGTTAAAAAGGGTCGATAGAAATTATACTAATTCTACTCAACATCAATTTTTGTATTCGACAAGTACTATCCGTTGAATAACGGTGAAATCACCTTTTAAATTCATACGGTTAGTACGAGTTCCCTCCTCAGAATTTAACACCAAGTATAAGAAGATTATCTCTATACAATCTAAGTTGTATTAAATTTGAAAAAATTAAATCTTTTATACTTGTCTCGTTTTCGACATTTCGACCTTATATATTCCTCGCCCTGGAAAGAGGTCAGGTAAGCTAGAGCACTGGTTGCTCCTAAACATCTCCTTTGTTTAAGCAACCTACATTCGGATCTCACGAATAGAAAAATCCAGTATACTCGTCGGCTTTTTGAGCCAAGATTAAATCCCTTTATTATAACAGCTTTTCTTCAATTAAACTCTTTTAAATAAACCATAAAACCTCCAAATCATTATTAAAACACTTAATTATTCATTTTAAAACATTTATAGAAGATTTGAAAAAGAATTGTTAAGTTTAAATCCATATTTCAAAAGTTATTAAAAGGGTTGCGAATAGTATTTTTAAGGCTTATTTGATCAAAACAACTTTCGATTATTTTGAAATCCATTTTTATAACTCAAATCTCTTTTAAAACATTTTAAAAGATTTATAGAATTTATTCGATATTTAAAAAAAATTAAAAGTATCATTTATAAAGAATTTGTCGCTTTGGTTTTCGAACTGCCAAACCGTGACTATTTTGAAAATTTGTTTTACTCCTATTTCAAAATCCAGTAAATGTCTCAATCCTTTTCTTTTGTTTGAAAACTATGATTATAAGGGTTTGGAAAATTCTTATTTCAAAGAATTCCGACTCCGAATCCATTATATAAATGGATTTAACTTTCTACGGCGTGAAATCACGAACTACCGTTACGTGACGTGCCTGTTTTTGACTCAACTTTCATAAATTGTCAAAACTTCACCAAATTGGATTTTAGTGTTTATAAATCATTTTAAACTATTTTCATGAGATTTAACAATCTCATATACACCATTTCATTTATTAAAAGAAAGTGATTTTCTTTGTGATATTCAACGTGTATTAAACGTGAATCATTTCAACATCAAAATAAACATATAATCAACATCCAAACTTGATGGTCAAACATAGCAAACAACCATAACAATCATATCACATCATCAAATTATATTTATATATATAAATAGAGTTTCTTACCTTCATTTTCACTCGAACTAGTTTTAAAATGGCTATAGCTCCGCTATCTCGAAATCAAACTCCACGAAATCATGATCGAAAGCCTTTAGAAGGCTTATCCTACCCTTGGAAGCTCATGGCCTTGGCTTTGGGGAGTAGGAGGTGGTGGTCGTTGGTTTAGGTGGAGGAATGGAGTGATTTGAGCTTGGTTTTGAGTGGATTGAATAATGTATTTATACTAATATAATTTAATTTCTTTTTGTAATTATTTTCTCCATAAATTTCTTTATATATGAAGATTAGAATAGCTTGAAGAAGGAGGAAGAAGATGAAGCAAATATCTTTAGGAATTTATGAAAGAGGGGTGGTGTATTTATAGGAAATTTTCAAAACAAAATATATAAACATGAATGGACCAAAATGCCCTTCCCTACACCCCCTCCATCACCTCAAACGCACAGCTCCACCCTTTTCAACCTCCATGTGCTTGTGTAAGGGTGTAAGGTGAGTTGATGGATGCTTTTGGGTTGCTTAAGTATTAAGTTTTTTGGAAAATATCTTAATATTTTGTAATATATGTATATTTAAATGTATATGTATACATGTGTGTGTATATATATATATATATATGTTCATGTGCATGTTAGGGTGTGCATGTGTATGTTATATATGTGCACATGACATATAAACAAGGTTGCAATGACTTTTGAACGACTTTCGTTCGTTAAACCATTGAAAATCGAGAAACCGATTCCTGGTCATATTATCACTTATAAGTAAATTTACATATAAATGTAAAAAAAATTTGAAAACTCATTTCTTATCATTTTTAATTAATTAAAATGATTACATTTGATTGATAAAACTATATAAATTAATATTAAACAATTGTTCATAAAAAGTGCTATTATATTGATAAAGCGATATCAATCTTCTTATATTTTTAAATGAAGTATATATCTTTATAAAACAATTATAAATGATTATTATCATTTTATAACTAATTAAAATGAATTATTATCATTTAAAAAAATTATTAGAATAATTAAAATGATTATTAAATCCTTAAATCTCAATTTAAAATCATAAATTAATTATTAAATATAATGGTATCACTAATGGTGTCATAAATATATTTAATTTCTCAAAAGTAAAATAAATAATTTTATTTCATATATTTTTTTAATTATAAAAATAAGCGTCCGTATCCAGCTTCATGCATGACATTTTACGATTATAGAGCTGTTTATCGATAAAACAGTTTTCGGTCATTTTATCGGTATTTTTTCCAAAGTATATATTTTGTGAACGTTTTTTCAAAATAAGTTCATTATTATTATTCATTACTTAAAACCTGATTATTTGTTGAAAAAAAATTCTATATTCGAATGTTTAAAATAATTTAAATATCTTTAACTAAAGCGATCAAATTACGGGTCGTTACATTATCTCTTAGTTATTAAGTGGGTCTGCCTTATAATTTGTTAAGCTATGTGAGTATGTATAACGTATGTTAGTTCAATATGAATAAATGACACCTATGTTTATTATGTTAAGTGTAATAGTTGGTTTAATGGCTTGTGTATATAGTGGCATTACTTGTGATGCTGCCTTATATTGTAAAATATTCCATAAGTGAGGTACGAACCATGATTGATTACCTTACTCTTGTTGATTGATCATTATGGTTGAGTACTTTGGTTTTATTGCATGTTTGTTTATGAATCTGTGCTTTACTATAGTATGCACTCATCGGTGAACAATGTATCTTGATGTTTTCGAATAAGTATGGAATTCGTTAGAGTTGTTGAGCATGTTTGACCGTGTTATTTATCATGCCATGGCTATCATTGCTAGAGTCATAGGGTGTTCAAGGGTAATTATTCAGTTTGATTACGCAGTTTGATTCTTATAATAAATCTTGTTTGAAATAAAAGTTTGTTTGAGTTTCTTTGTATAATTTTAATGAAAATACATGTTGTAGGCTCGATTTCACCCTAGAGGGGGGGTGAATAGGGTGATACTATTAATTATAAAATTTATTGTGGAAGTGTATATTAATTTCAACACAGATCACAGCAGAATAATATCAACACAGATAATAGCATAATAGTAAATGCAGAATATAGAACACACAGATTTACCCAGCTTCGGCAAAACCCTTCCTACGTGCTGCCCCCAAGGTTTTTACTAGAAATTAGATAGTCACACGCTTACACACGTAAACTCGCGACACCCGCTACTGACTAATCCTAACTCTACGCTGAAAACCCTGCCACAACTCAGCCACTGAGTTGCGAATTCTCAAACTACGCCACGTAGTTTGTCCCCTAGTCACACGACTAGAAAATACAATTGTTTTAAAAGAGAAAATAAAAACACGTCGAAACAATAAATAAACCCTAATTTTAATCTCTAAAGCCCAAATAATAAAGAAATAGAATGACCGGCCTAAACTAAATTATCAAAAAATAATATGCCAGCCCCTTTTCCTTTTTTATTTGCTTCGTTCCTTTCTCTTGAAAATAATGGCGTTCGTTCCTCTAATTGCTCGAAAATTAGGGCTTCTGGTAATTGCGAAGTCGCCGCTTAATTTGATAGTTTGATGCTTCGATTTCTTACTTCGATTGATTCATTCGCGGCTCCTCCTCCTTGATTGAGTTCGGTATGATTTGGTATGTAAATTTTTTGCTTTTGCTTCTTCTGATTTGCTTGCTTGAACTCGATGATAGACACTGCTGATGATGTTAGTGTTTATATAGGGTTCGAAACCCTTTATTTTCGTTCGTTTGAATTTATTTGAATTCGTCAACTAATTTATCTCGGCCACTTGATTTAATATGAATGTTAGTGATTTTTTCTGACTTGTTCATAATCGTATATTTGATAATGCCTTGTTCATCACAGCTTCAAATTGTTTCGTGGATACCACGGCTTTGACTTTGCTGTGACGATGATTCCTTGGTCACCACGATTTCGAACTGATACTGTAAATAAACTTCGGCCATTTCGATTTGAAATGCAGTTGACCTTTTGCATTCTTCTGTTGACATCAGCCTTGACTTTTAAACTTGATATTAATTTGAAAACTGCTGCTTCTCTTTCTTTGATTTTGTATTGCTTGATGAACTCTGGTTCTTTGATTTATTTGTTGCCAGTTGCCATTTCACTGGATGTGTTCTTGTTGCTGTAGCCACGAGCTACTATCTTCACTGCAACCATATTGTCACTGTATACTTTGTTCTTGTGCATTTTTGTAGTTTACATTCACTTGTGTACATTTGTTTGAGTGCGGCTTTATCCCATGCTTATGGTTCTATTGATGATGCTATGCACCGTATATACATGTGCCATTTTATTTTCTTCTCCGGTTTTGTTCACTTGATGGCATTTGGTCTGGCATACATGTTGCTTGTATGTGGTCTGGACTTGCTCGAGTCTGCTCCATGTATATATATGTTCTGGTCTGGTCAGTATTGCATGTTGACATTGTTTCAACTCCACTGTCGAGTCTTGTGCATATTGTTGTTTATCATGTATACTTGATGTTAATTTGGGTGTGGTCTTTGATGTTGAGGCTGCTGCACTATTGCATGCATATATGTGTCAGTGTTGTATATCTTTTGAGCTTGCATTGTTTCGACTTTGGATTTGTTCGAACTTGCCACCACGGTTTGTTTACTGTTGCATGACTTCGTGCATGTTGCTTTTGCATTGCTGACTTCAGATTGGTTATCCACTTTGTCTCTGATCTATTGGCACTGCATCCATGTTTTCATGGTCATGCACTTGGGCTTGTTCTTGAATATGTAGTCTGGTTGCTTATGTGTCCTTCTTCTGTTGCAAGTGTTCATGTACAGTCGTTTTGATCATTTTATTGTACTTGTATTTTTGGACTGCACCTGTGTTGAATCCAGCTTAAAAGGCTCGGGTTTGACCTTGTGCTCTTGTCGTGACATTATTTTTATTGCACTTGAGTTGAACCCGGCTTTTCATTTGGGTTCGACCTATGCTCGCCTGTCCCTGTAATTGTATCAAGTGTATATCGGTGTGCACGGCCTTGTGGCATATATACACTGTGTATGTCACAAGCTGTTCGTGTATGATGTATTCAAAAATAAATGATGATGAACAACCCAAATAACCGAGGCAAATAATATTTTCAACATTAAATTTTATTTTACACTGCAAAAATATTTCTTTTTCAATTTTACTGCGTCAATGTGTATTTTTGCAGATTGCTCAGATGCTGGATTCAATATGGACTGGAGTTGAAGATAAAATATGAGTTGAGTGAACAAGTGATATGTAGTGAGGTCAAATGTAAATGTGAATCGTGATGTAGTCAAATTTGTATTGTAGTCAAAATTGTGTATTTATATAGTGAGAGCTTGAATTTGTACTATTCAAAATTGTAATAAATACTTGTTTGAATAAAATATCTGTTTGAATTTACATTATGTGTTATTTATTTTATTTAGCAAATATTTAATAGTACAATAACAAATACATTTAAATGAATATATATATATGTTTATTATCATCAAACAAAAATCATATAGTCGCATATTCAACAATCTCCCCCTTTTGATGATACCAAACATATATTTAAGATTTTGAATTTGTTAAATGTATTTGATCATTCAATTTTCTCCCCTTATTTAAATGCTCCCTCTCTACACAAAACTCCCCCTTCATATATGCATGTGAATAAAAAATATGCAAATGTGCTTAGATGCAAATTGAAAATATTTGACCTTTATTCGCCAAAATCTTAACTTTTCTCTCCCCCTTTTGTTATCAGCAAAAGAGTAATAGTGTTAGAAAAATAGAGATAAAGTGATAGACATTAAAATAATATTAATTCCCAATCGAGTATAAATATTAAATTTCAATAAAAAAATCAAACAAAAATCATAAATACTCTGTTTGATGCATATTCCACTTTAGAATGATAGGGATGATGTCATCATATAAAACCATATAGTTGTGTCTATTTGTGGTATATTTATATCGGGAATTTGAATATCTACTAACCATGCATAACCGTTAGGACTTTTAAATGAGATTAGTAGTATTCCAAAATTTTAAAAAAAATAAATGAATTCATGTATCTTCTAACCACGCATAACCGTGAGGACTTTTAAATGGGATTAGAATCAACTTGTCTATTTAATTAATCAATTTTGATATGCGTTCCATACATGCATAACCGTGAGGACTTTTAAATGAGCATGGAAGCACATAATCAAAAATCCAAGTAATTCACCCATGCATAACCGTGAGGACTTTTAAATGAGAGTGAATACTTTGGATGTTTTTATTTGCTAAAAATATAATAAAATGAAAAATGAATGATTCCTGTTTAAAATACCACATATTGACATACTATATTGGATTTTGATGAGTGGTGTCGATAGAAATATGATAGAAATAGAAATGGTCATGGAATTTTTACCAAACAATTTTTTTTTATAACTCTTGTTTAAATTTCTAAAGAAATTTACTAAATATACTGTCTCGAGTTATAATATATGATTAATATCAACACTCATCACTTTTTCAATCACTATTTATCTTTTTGATAATTAGTAGGGGGTTAGATTAGTTAATGTAGTTATCAATTTCAAAATTAATTATTAAAATTAAAATTTTCAAGATGACTAATCCGAAACAAGGTCAACAAAAATGATTTTCTATAAGGGGTTTTTCTAAGAAAAATATCTATTAATTGAGAATTATTTGAAATGAAAAATATGCAGATATTTTCTTTGAACAATGATGCAATTACCGAATGTTAAATCACGTTCCACTAGTAATTTTTCATCAACTAGATTGCCAGTGTAATCTGCATCTGAATTTTTCTTTCACTCAACATTATCAATGTTATAGACCGGGCTTATGAACCTGAAACAAATTTCTTTGAAATCATTTTTAACAGCTTTTAAATGAAGTTCTCTTGAATTTGAATTGAAGCCGTTGAAATAAAAAAAACAGTGATCACAGTGTCAGAACAGATAAACAAATATATCCACTTGTAGCATGAGTAGTCAGTAATCAATCAAATATCATAATTAATCCAAGCAATTCTATTTAAAGATGATTAGTCAACATTTTGAATAAGTCAGAATCAACATCATCTATCATAACTGACTGATTTAATTCAGATTATGGTGCAGATTATCACATTTAATATATCGTTTCAAAAATAAATACAATTACCTGTTTTACCTTTACGATAATCTTTCGTTGTTGCCCATTGTGAATCTGTCACCTTTATACTAGGCTAAGGAACTCTGAATTGTCGTCTGTTGTGTGTCTGGAACAGCCAGAATCCAGATAACACTAATGTTGTTCCTTAGCCTGCCACCACACCTACATGATGAAAGGTTTTTGTAACCTATTTTTTTTTATAGGTCCATTGTTATTAGTGGCAGAAATTTTTGAAAAATAATTTTGTGGAGACCCATAACTATTTATATATGTTCCTTTTGGCACCCAGATTTGTTTAACTTTGAGAGATTTTATATTCGTGCCTTTTGGAACCCAAATTGGAATTGTTTTCATGTGTTTGGGTCTATACCAACAATTATTTTGATTGTGTCCAATTTTTCTACAAATTGTGCACATTGAATTGACTTGTTTAATTTCACTTCTATACCGTTCTGTTTGAGTATACCCAAGTCCTTGTCTATCAATATTGGTAGTTTGTTTCCCTAATAGCATATTCAATGATTTTTCACTTTTAGAAAATTTTCCTAAAGTCGTTGACAATTGTTGGACTTGTTTTTTTAGTGATTAATTTTCGTTCAATAATTGTGTGCACTTTTTAATAGAGTTCTCTCTCCTAGTATTTTCACTATCTTTCAAAATCAGAATATCATTTTCAAGCGATTTAATTTTAATTTCTGATTTTTTAATCTCTTCTTCGAATGTTGGACACTTATCACACTTAGGGATTCTACTTTGATAGTTTTTAACTAATTGATCAAGTTGCTCATTTAATTCTATCAAACTATCTTTTTGTGATTCGAGTTTAGCGTATCTTTCCCTAAGTCATTCAAAACACCCGTTTACTTCATGGAAATAAATAAGCAACTCAGAATGGGTTAGTTTTGATACCTCACTTGGCTCGTCATCGTCACTGTCAGTTATATCACCTCGAAGGCACAATTCTGCTTTTTCGCTTTCACTGCCAGTGCTTTGATCATCCTCGTCTGTTTCATCCCAAGTGGCTGCAAAACTTTTCTTTTTCTGTTTCTTTCCATGGCTGAATTTATTTTGTGGACAATCGGGCTTGATATGACCGGGTTTTTTGCATTTATAGCAGATGATATTCTGTTCTTCTGAGTAGTTTAGTGCTTTAGCTATTCTGCTTTTCAATTTTTGATTTAGAGCTGGATTTCCGTATCTGTGATTCCACTTTTTAAATTTCTTTATTATCAGCTCTAGTTCTGCTGCACCATCAACATCGTCATCATCATCACTTTCAGTTATTCCTTTGAGAGCTATCGATTTCTTTCGAGTATCACCTCCTTCACGCTCTTCTTTGAATTTCTTCTCTAGCTCATAAGTGGTGATATTTCCGATGAGTTCTTCAACTTTGAGTTGTTTCAAATCTTTCGATTCTTGAATGGCAGTTACTTTCGCTTCAAAACTTCGTGGAAGGACTCTGAGGATTTTTCGGACTATTTCCAATTCGGTGTATGATTTTCCAAGAGCTTTTGATTTGTATACGATATTGGAAAGTCGCCCGAACATCTCTTTGACATTTTCATCCTTGGCCATTTTGAAGTTCTCATATTCGCTGCTTAGCATGGCAAGGCGAGATTCTTTAATTTGAGACGTTCCTTCGTGAGTCACTTCGAGTGTGTGCCATATTTCCTGCGCAGTTAGACAATGTGAGACACGATTAAATTCAAATTGATCCAATGAACAAATAATAGAATTCATAGCTTTAGCATTAATATTCTGTAGTTTATTTTCTACCTCTGTCCATTGATTCTTTGGTTTTTCTATTTCCTGATTATCTATGGTAATAGTTGGAGTTCTATAACCTGTCTCAACAATATTCCAAGCGTCAATAGTTTCCAAAAAAAATTTCATCCTATTTTTCCAATAAGCATATTCACCATTGCACATTAGTGGTCTAACTATCGACTGACCCTCAGCAAAAGCATTATTAAAAGAAGCCATTTTAAAATTTTAAATTTTTAAAACAAAAATTGGTTTTTGAAAAATCAGATTTTTTAAAACAAAAATGGCTTTTGTTCCTAGCTTTGATACCACTTGTAGGATCGATTTCACCCTAGAGGGGGGTGAATAGGGTGATACTATTAATTATAAAATTTATTGTGGAAGTGTATATTAATTTCAACACAGATCACAGCAGAATAATATCAACACAGATAATAGCAAAATAGTAAATGCAGAATATAGAACACACAGATTTACCCAGCTTCGGCAAAACCCTACCTACGTGCTGCCCCCAAAGTTTCTACTAGAAATTAGATAGTCACACGCTAACACACGTAAACTCGCGACACCCGCTACTGACTAATCCTAACTCTACGCTCAAAACCCTGCCACAACTCAGCCACTGAGTTGCGAATTCTCAAACTACGCCACGTAGTTTGTCCCCTAGTCACACGACTAGAAAATACAATTGTTTTAAAAGAGAATTAAAAACACTTTGAAATAATAAATAAACCCTAATTTTAATCTCTAAAGCCCAAATAATAAAGAAATAGAATGACCGGCCTAAACTAAATTATCACAAAATAATATGCCGGCCCCTTTTCCTTTTGTATTTGCTTCGTTCCATTCTCTTGAAAATAATGGCGTTCGTTCCTCTGATTGCTCGAAAATTAGGGCTTCTGGTAATTGTGAAGTTGCCGCTTAATTTGATAGTTTGATGCTTCGATTGCTTACTTCGATTGATTCATTCGCGGCTCCTCCTCCTTGATCGAGTTTGGTATGATTTGGTATGTAAATTTTTTTCTTTTGCTTCTTCTGATTTGCTTGCTTGAACTCGATGATAGACACTGCCGATGATGTTAGTGTTTATATAGGGTTCGAAACCCTTTATTTTCGTTCGTCTGAATTTATTTGAATTCGTCAACTAATTTATCTCGGCCACTTGATTTAATATGAATGTTAGTGATTTTTTCTAACTTGTTCATAATCGTATATTTGATAATGCCTTGTTCATCACAGCTTCAAATTGTTTCATGGATACCACGGCTCTGACTTTGCTGTGACGATGATTCCTTGGTCACCACGATTTCGAACTGGTACTGTAAATAAACTTTGGCCATTTCGATTTGAACTGCAGTTGACCTTTTGCATTCTTCTGTTGACATCAGCCTTGACTTTAAACTTGATATTAATTTGAAAACTACCGCTTCTCTTTCTTTGATTTTGTATTTCTTGATGAACTCTGGTTCTTTGATTTATTTGTTGCCAGTTGCCATTTCACTGGATGTGTTCTTGTTGCTGTAGCCACGAGCTACTATCTTCACTGCAACCATATTGTCACTGTATACTTTGTTCTTGTGCATTTTTGTAGTTTACATTCACTTGTGTACATTTGTTTGAGTGCGGCTTTATCCCATGCTTATGGTTCTATTGATGATGCTATGCACCGTATATACATGTGCCATTTTATTTTCTTCTCTGGTTTTTTTCACTTGATGGCATTTGGTCTGGCATACATGTTGCTTGTATGTGGTCTGGACTTGCTCGAGTCTGCTCCATGTATATATATGTTCTGGTCTGGTCAGTATTGCATGTTAACATTGTTTCAACTCCACTGTCGAGTCTTGTGCATATTGTTGTTTATCATGTATACTTGATGTTAATTTGGGTCTGGTCTTTGATGTTGAGGCTGCTGCACTATTGCTTACATATATGTGTCAGTGTTGTATATCTTTTGAGCTTGCATTGTTTCGACTTTGGATTTGTTCGAACTTGCCACCACGGTTTGTTTACTGTTGCATGACTTCGTGCATGTTGCTTTTGCATTGCTGACTTCAGATTGGTTATCCACTTTGTCTCTGATCTGTTGGCACTGCATCCATGTTTTCATGGTCTTGCACTTGGGCTTGTTCTTGAATATGTAGTCTGGTTGCTTATGTGGCCTTCTTCTATTGCAAGTGTTCATGTACAGTCGTTTTGATCATTTTATTGTACTTGTATTTTAGGACTGCACCTGTGTTGAATCCAGCTTCAAAGGCTCGGGTTTGACCTTGTGCTCGTGTCGTGACATTATTTTTTTATTGCACTTGAGTTGAACCCGGCTTTTCATTTGGGTTTGACCTGTGCTCACCTGTCCCTGTAATTGTATCAAGTGTATATCGGTGTGCACGGCCTTGTGGCATATACAATGATACACTGTGTATGTCACAAGCAGTTCGTGTATGATGTATTCAAAAATAAATGATGACGAACAACCCAAATAACTGAGGCAAATAATATTTTCAAAATTTTATTTTATTTTACACTGCAAAAATATTTCTTTTTCAATTTTACTGCATCAGTATTTATTTTTGCATATTGCTCAGATGCTGGATTCAATATGGACTGGAGTTGAAGATAAAATATGAGTTGAGTGAACGAGTGATATGTAGTGAGGTCAAATGTAAATGTGAATCGTGATGTAGTCAAATTTGTATTGTAGTCAAAATTGTGTATTTATATAGTGAGAGCTTGAATTTGTACTATTCAAAATTGTAATAAATACTTGTTTGAATAAAATATCTGTTTGAATTTAAATTCTATGTTATTTATTTTATTTAGCAAATATTTAATAGTACAATAACAAATACATTTAAATGAATATATATATGTTTATTATCATCAAACAAAAATCATATAGTCGCATATTCAACACATGTAACGACCCGTATTTTTAACTATTTTAAATTATTGAATTTAATATAATTATTGAATAAAAATGGATAGAAATAAAATTTAATGATTTATTAAAATAGTTATTGAATATGAACTTGAATAAAATTTTAAATAACCAATTTCGAAGATTTAGGCAATAACAAGTATTGAAATGAAATTTATGTATTGAATGTGTTTATAATCAATAGTCGAGATTGAACAATAAATGTTGAATTATTTAGATGAAAATAAAATAATTGTTTGAAAACTAAAATTCATTTGAAATCTAATATTGGGATTTATTAAAATTGGATTATTGGAATACCTTAATGGACCTAAGTGTAGTAGTTGTTTTATTATTTGAATTCGTTTTAAAAAGTTAAATTTTATAAGTTAAATAACTTATATTTAAAATATGGTGATTTATTGGATAATTAAATTGTTTAAATTTAATATTGGAAATTATTTAAATAATTGAATTTGAAATTTAATATAAATGAAAATGATTTCAAAAGTTGTTTTAAATTTTACTTAAATAAGAATGAAAATTGTTAGATTTTAAATTTGAATTTAAAAGTGATTAAACTGATTTTTGGAAATTACTTGTTTTAATTAACGTGTAAAAATAGTCTTTTTGGGCACGGTCACGGATTTCGACGAAACCAGTTTCATTGGATCCGTGATAGTGAATTATTATAGGATTTCAAGTTTTGTAGCGATCAGACTTATCGTTTGGCCGTGTGAGATTGAAAAGCGTACGATTTATTTTCAAAACTTTAATTAAAATAATTTGATTTTGAAAAGCTATCTTCTGAATATGATGGAATTGGCTCCCGAGACTAGTTCAATTGTATTCATAATAGGGATATAACATATAGAACGCTAGGCGACATGCTTCGTTTGAAGTTCGGAATTTTCACGGATAAATCAAGTCGGAAATTTATATATAAGGCCATTATATTTTCCATTTCGTCAAAACCAAGCCCTAAATCATTCAGCCGCTCCTCTAACGATTTTAATGGCCGAAAATTCACGACCTTCTCTCCTTGATTTCTCTTAATCCGCTCATCAAAATCAAATGCCACCAAAAGGAAAAGTGTATACTCATCAAGATCTACATGTTATGCGGTTGGATCGAGGAGAATCGCCTCGGATTTGCCAAGATCGATGCACAAAGTCGGCGCGGTCGAGGTCAGGTTGCACACGAATGGTGGCGGCGGGGTCAACGAGGCTTGGGGTGGTGGGGTGCAGGGAGGTGGTGGTCGTCGTGGCGATGGCTGATCGAAGCTCGGTGGCATGGGTTTGCACGCGTCTCGAGAGTTTTGGTCTGTGAGTGAGTTTTCGTTCGACTGGGTGTGTAACGACCCGCTATTTTGGACTATTTGCATCCGCACATGTCGGACTTGAATGATTCAAAATACCGAATTGTTAATTTAAATTTGGCCAAACTGAGCATATACAGTAAATAAATAGAACACAGATCACAGACACAGAGTAACAAATGCAACGGAAACAAAAGATAGTAGTTCATGAAGCTACTATATACATATCAGAGTTAAATAAGGTACAACAGATGTCTCGAATACAATAGTCAAATACAAGGATCAGAATGCAATCACTGGCATCAACTGGATATCTGAAAGCTGGATAGATAGTTGGATCTCCAAGCGAAGCTCCAACTCCAAAGATGAGTCTCGAAAACTGGTACACTCAGTCTGACCCGAGCGTAAAGCAAAACACAAAACACTCGAGTCGGGATTAACATTCTTATATCAATAAATCCAACTCAAGTGAAATAGCAACTAAAATACAAGTAACTCAAAGGATGTTTGGAATAACCATCCTTTAAGGATCCGTTAAACTATCTACTATGTAGAAGTGTACGATAAGTAGATAATGCCTATCGGTAATATAAAATATCAAAATAGTGTTAAGGCATTACCATTATCCCCCTTAACACATTTTATACAAGCGTTATAGTCTATACAGCACTGTAAACTCCACCGTAAACTAGTGGGATATCAGGAAGTACTCCATAGGTATAACACAAAACAAATCGTAGTGGTCGCGTATAGGGATACAAGTATAACAAGGCACATAAGGCAATACCCAAGGTAGTGAAACTACCGTTTGCCTAATCCGGACTGGTGAAAATGCATCGCCGCAGCGATCGCAACACCGCGAAACAACACTCCCAAATCAAGGGTGCACCAATCGACAACAAGTAATGAGTAGTTTCGAAGAAGTGTGTTCGCTCGAGGCAGCTAACCCCATTTGGCCCGGCACAGCTCCTGTTTTAGTCATTTCCAATTTGACACAAGTGTCAAGGCTATCCATTATCATTCTCTTTCTTCAGTCATCACGTACATCATTTCAACCACTTCATTCTGGATCACACTCCGCGTATAGTTATTAAAGTGGTTTTCGGTTTAGACAGTGAGTATGTCCCTAACCGATTCCGGTCTCTTTAATAACTTTCGTGATTATTACACCGATTGGTCGTTTAATATATTTCAAACCAAATCAATTTAGATTCCAATTAGAACTAGTAAACCAACATTCCATTTGTCTTTCCAAAACAATACCCATAATTTACGTTTCAAATTTTCTAAATTACCATTTCAAGATCTTATAATTCAATTTCAATTTTTATTTTAAACAATTCAAATATTCATTTAAATTCGTATATAAGTTTCATCCCGAAATCATTTAAATTAATCTAATTTAATATTCAAATCAATTTAAATTCATTGATCGACTTCATTCAATATTCGTTAAGTAAATTTGTCATTCAAAACAATTTCTATTTAATTTCCAATTCATTAAATCAATTACTTAAGTTCAACTTCATTATATCAAAACTTCAAATTGAATTAAATTAGATTCGTCAAATCAACTCTTCAAATTACAAGTCTTACATTGATTTCAATAAATCACATTTTTTATTTCTTGTTAAAGAAAATTCAATTTCACCTATTTACTTACTTAGTTACAATTTCAAAGCTCAATTAATAAAGAAACTAAACTTCACTTATTCATGCAGTTCAATTCCACTTATTAAAGAATTCAATTTATTTACAAAGCTCAATTAATAAAGAAACTAAACTTCACTTATTCAAGCAGTTCAATTCCACTTATTAAAGAATTCAATTTATTTAATTATTAAATAATTCAATTTATTTAATTATTAAATAATTCAATCTTATTTAATTATTAAATAATTTCAAACTTAATTATTAAATAATTTCAAACTTAATTATTAATAATTTTAAAACATAATCATTAATAATTTCAAATTTAAAACAACGTTCTTTCATCTACTATGTTAATATTTTGATTCAGATTATTAAATATTAACATTTCCTTTCATTAAAATTCAAATTCCAACTTCGTTTCAAAACCATATTATTTATTTAAATAAAATCTTCATTTTATTTTTAAATCAAATTATTGACCAATCGGTTTTTATCTAATTCTCTATCCTAGGTCAAAGTTTAATTTGGGTATTTATCATTTCAACCCGATTCCAATTCAATTCAAAATCAAAACATAGTAAAGGGAACTTGCAGTGTGATAACTGGGATGGTGTCAAAGTAAATAAACAAGCAATAACAACAACCAATATCAATCCAATAATCAATTCAAATAATCCCGAAATAATCGTATTAATTCACATTATTGTTTGTGCGAATTATTATAATTATTTCTAGAATCTACACTATCATTTCATGTAGATTAAAGATTATTACGCTAATATTTATACGATTCTTTACTTGTCATCCATTATTCAATTTTATACCACAATAATTTATACAACATACATTCAATGGTTCAAGGTGTACTTAACCAAATTCTACGTGTCAATTATTTAAAGGGGGTCATATTATACAAATTTAACAAATCAACTTCAGCACATATATCAAATCTAACTGTCCTACGTCACTTTCAATTTCAAATTATTTATCAATTACAACATTAAAAATTTAACGTTCAATGTCAACATTAAACAATCAATAATTTATCAACCAAACTTGATTATCATCATATAAGTAACAGATAAGGGTGTCAGATGTCACATGTGAACTGATACAGGTAATAACATATATAACAGTGTAAATAACTAACAGCAGCATATTTCAATTGTCGTTTCAATTGTAATCAAATTTAATAAATAAAAGAACATTAATCGTGAGTGATTGCTCACCTTTCGAGGCTAGAGAGAATAGACACTGAAATTGAGTTACGAGATCCAGACACGAATCCAAAGCAAACAAGGTTGGCATGAATTGACGACAAAGCTGATTGATAAGAATCGATGAGAACAGGATAACCAGTTTTGATAAAACTGAAAATAGATACACTATTATTATATATATATATATATATATATATTACATATAAAAAAAATTCAAAATAAATTTGCTTTATTTCAATAAATATAAACTATTACTTTATATAATAAAACCCACACCTTAAAAATAGAATCCGTATACATATATACATACATATAACTTATACACATTAAACAACTTTATTTATATATATATATATCTACCTACTAATCCTACAGATCCATCTTTTTATAAAATCATTGCTTTGTTTAAATCAATATATCCTATATTTAAAATAACTATTATAAATTTTTACTACATAACGGACTAATATATCATATATATATATATATACAATACTTCTAGAATAAATATGCTGTAAGTCTATTATCTATATACGGTACCCATATATATGATTTCATGCAACAAAACAAAACAAAAGATGCTAATATATACGGCAGTTTCAAAATATATATACAACTAACATAACACTATTTATATAGCAACAACCCATTACACATACATATAGAAACCTGTTATACAACATATTCAACAATTGTTCACATACAACTTTTCAAATAGTGACCTATACTTTATAATATATACAGTATAAACTTTATAATATGCTAAATATAGCCCTATATGTATTTACAAAGTCATACAGTAAAGCTAGCAAATCATATTTGTATACCAAATGTTGAAGTCATGTTTACGGACTAAATCAAATAATATAAGTCCTGTCAACAGATAATATATATTATATAATAGACAACGTTGAAACTATACACATATATATAGATGACAGACAAATATATATACATATATAACCATTTGAGGGCCCTATAAATGTTGAACAGGAGATTAGAGCCTTGGGGGCATGAAATTGAAAACCAAAAGATTTTTTTTATTAGAAAAGTTTTATGAGTTTAAAAAGCTACTAACCTTTTTTAAGTGTACTGTGTACATTAGTTTAAGTTAACATTAGTACATTATTTTGATTTGTTAAAACTGACTTTTCGACTAAAATGGAAAGAAAACAATTCTTTGGGAAACCTATCCATATGTGCACGTTAGATCCCCCTCAAATAGTATGGTTTAACCACTTGGCCCACTTGGTTTCTTAAGTGGTTGCATGTATGCTGTGGATATATCGATGTTGTGAATTTTAAAGCAATTAAAAGGTTCATGTGTTGCTCCTTTTCTATTATACTATGCAATCAAATGATATCATAACATTGCTCTAGATGATACTCCAGTTATTCTCCCTTATGCTAACTGCAATTTTTTTTGAAGCAGGTATATCTATATATTTGAGAACTGACAGACTATGGACTATGAACAAATAAAATCTAACATATAACAAACTATACACATAACTAACCTATAATATGCAAGCCGACAATTGATAAAATACACACTTGTATATATATATATATATATATATACACCGTAGCCTTTATAAACTTGTATACACATACTGTAATGAGTAAACTAACATATTAAAACTATTACTATATATATAAAATTTACAGACTAACATATATAGAAGATAAGGCAATATCGACTACTTACAGCCAATAGAGAATGACTGGAAGAGAGGAAGGTATGGCACGAGAGGGTGGTGGGGTAGATGAGGCTGGAGCCTGGTTGGTGATGCTCGGAGGAAGGAGCCGTAGGTTGGCAAGGCAGCAGCTTTGTTTTTTTTCCTGGAAGGAAGAACCTTGGCTGCACTGATGGTGGATGGGTGACGACCCACGGTGGCTTCGGTGAAGGAGCGTGCTTGAACGAAGAAAGAGCAGGCGATTTCAAGACTCGCGAAGGAGGTGTGTATTTTGCTTAGCATAAATTTTTTTCAAATAAAATAGGCAACGGATAAAACTGAAAGGGGACATTTTTTTTTGAAGAAAGAGGAATGAAACAGAGAAGAAATGAATCGATTTTGGGATAAAGATATTGATGCATAGAAAATAGCTAAAGCTTCATAATTAAGTTCAGAAAATATTTATAACCAATGGTCGTTTGATGGATTCAACCGATAGATAGATGAAAGGACAAGAACCCCAACGGTTGAAATTTGGTATCCGTATTGCTAATCGTTTTATCGAATTTTCCGTGTACTGGACTCCGAAATAAACAAACGAATATACCGTGGAGATCAGCACAACGAGACGATCAAAACGATATATAGATATCAGTGGTATGATTGAATTATAAAAATTCGAATTTTCTACTATGGAAAATGCAGCAAAAACGCAGAAAAATAAGATCGACGGAGCTAAAGAAGTCCGAATTTTGAAAAACAAAAAATGACGTCTTGCTCAGAAGAAGATTTAGAATTTTTCTGTATAAAAATATTTAGGTTTCGAAAACATTTTATTTTCGTTACATTTTAACTGATTTAAACTGAAATGACGTGACTGAAATTTACTTTCATATTTTCTGACGAAACTTTACAATTTCCTATGTTTAAATAGACGCATTTTAAATATCGAATTTTTTTGTTGTGAAATTTTATTGTTTATTTTTATTTAATGAAAATTTCATTTAACACAAAACGCACGTTTCTTACATTAAAATTATTATTTTGGTTTCTGTTATTGGTTACAACTATTTCATACTATTACATTACGTTTTTAATATGTATTACATTATCGGTCTTATCGAAATTGATCGTCTACGAATTTGGTTTTGGATTTGTAACTTATATACAAAGAGATTTCCATTTAATAAATCGTAAAATTTTATTTCTATCGGATTTTTAATTTAAATTTTTTATTTAATTTAGTATTTTTAAAGCGTTAAAAATACGGGTCATTACAATCTACCCCACTCAAAACTTTTCGTCCCCGAAAAGGAAGGAGGTAGGAGAATAGAAACAACGAGAAAGAAAATAGATTGATAATCAAAATAACCAATTAGTTCAAACCATATAAATTTTAATTTAAATAAATTTTGTATTCAATAATTGGTTTTCAAAATTTCCATTAAATTTATTTAATTTCACATTTATTAATGTTAGACACAAAAGGTTTCTTTCAAAAATGAAATTCAATTTAAATTCAATTAATTCAGGATACCTCATTAAGTTGATTTAATTTCAATTCTATTAACTTTCAAAACGAATTTTTTTATTTTTATTAATCACATCTATTATTCAATTAACTTATTATTCTATTTATCTCCATAAACAATTTCTATTTTAAAATTTTAGTGTATAACATTAACTATACGCACTCAAATTTCATTTATAAAGACATTTTATATTGTATACTATCCAATTACATAGTTAACTTTTGAGCAATTTGGGTAAGTTGTATTAGAATGGAATCAGGTATTATACAAATAAAATTATTCAATTCAATTGGCTTAAGTTTAAATGTTTATTCAAAAATTCTGGCTTCATTTAAAAATTTAAATCATCATTTAAGAAAAATTTAAGAATTAAATTTTCGATTAAATTCAAACAATTTTATAGATTAATAATATATCAAGTCAAATTTAAAATCTTCAATATATATTATAAATCAAGTCATGTTAAGAAATTCCAAACAATTTTTTTCCTCAAACAAAAGGTAGCAGGGCTACATAATAGTCTCACCACGTAGAAACTCGAAAATGAATGTCGATGATGCGGCCGTCATCACCGAAATTATTTTCCAGCGACAAAGAGAAGAGCACAGATTTAAACATTTAAACTTTCTTTGAAATGATTTCTATTTAAAAATACTTTAAATAAAATATACTTTAAAACTTTCAAATTAAAGTTTGAAACCATCGGATATTAAATTCCCAAATTTAGTTTAAATCCATTTCAAATCAATTTTAACCTAGTTTTATAAATTCATTTATTTATATTATTCAATAGTCAATTGTTTACAAAACAATAAATGAAAATCAAATATTATCATTTCTGACAACAATTCATTAACAATTTAATTTCAGAAAACTTATATATAATATAATCATACAAAACTATTTTGTTTACCAAATTTGAAAACAATATTGTGTCAGTTTGTTCTGTTCAAGTGTTTTGGAAATCCTATCGATAGCGTTGATCAAACGAATCGATCGAAAACCCAAATCAACATCAACAACTCAAACAACATAATGTATATTAAAACATTTTAAATATTAATTTACAAATACACTTCCTCGCTCGGCGATACAAGAATGGATTTCAAATAAAAAAGAGATTTAAATTTTTGATGGACTCGTATCAAAGAAAAATTTGATTCGAAGATAGATTCGAAACAAAGATAAGATGATTAAATAACAAAGTAGGAAGATTGATAAGTTTATATAAATCGCGGGCAACCTTAACCGGGTCGACCGTGACTTCAAAAATAAGATTGATGCAGAATTTCGAGGCAAATCTACATTTGATCTCAAGAAATAGCATTCAGGTATAGCAGGAGATATATAGCATCGTAAACCGAGGATACAGAAATCTCCGGTAAATCGATGCTATTGTAAAGAAGTTTAACCCCTTTTGCAAAATTTCGAAGATTGGCAAGACCGCCGATTCATTATAAAGATCATTCAAAATGGAGTTATGGGATATTCCGGAATTAAAAGACGAATAGTGAGGGACACGAATGGATTTTGGAACCACAGGGAACGTTCCAAAAATTCAAAGGAATCGAGTCAAAAGGAAGAGACTGAAACTCGAATGAGAGTGATTCTGTAAATACGTTTACCCTATATGCTAAGTTTTGCCTAGAGCTACCAAAGCTCTGATACCAACTGTAACGACCCGCTATTTTGGACTGTTCGCATCCGCACATGTCGGACTTGAATGATTCAAAATACCGAATTTTTAATTTAAATTTGGTAAAACTGAGCATATACAGTAAATAAATAGAACACAGATCACAGACACAGAGTAATAAATGCAGCAGAAACAAAAGATAGTAGTTCATGAAGCTACTATATACATATCAGAGTTAAATAAGGTACAACATATGTCTCAAATACAATAGTCAAATACAAGGATCAGAATGCAATCACTGGAATCAACTGGATATCTGAAAGCTGGATAAATAGCTGGATCTCCAAGCGAAGCTCCAACTCCAAAGGTGAGTCTCGAAAACTGGTACACTCAGTCTGACCCGAGCGTAAAGCAAAACACAAAACACTCAAGTTAGGATTAACATTCTTATATCAATAAATCCAACTCAAGTGAAATAGCAACTGAAATACAAGTAACTCAAAGGATGTTTGGAATAACCATACTTTAAGGATCCGTTAAACTATCTACTATGTAGTAGTGTACGATAAGTAGATAATGCCTATCGGTAATATAAAATATCAAAATAGTGTTAAGGCGTTACCATTATCCCCCTTAACACATTTTATATAAGCGTTATAGTCTATACAGCACTGTAAACTCCACCGTAAACTAGTGGGATATCAGGGAGTACTCCATAGGTATAACACAAAACAAATCGTAGTGGTCGCGTATAGGGATACAAGTATGACAAGGCACATGAGGCAATACCCAAGGTAGTGAAACTACCGTTTGCCTGATTCGGACTGGTGAAAACGCATCGCCGCAGCGATCGCAACACAGCGAAACAACACTCCCAAATCAAGGGTGCACCAATCGACAACAAGTAATGAGTAGTTTCGAAGAAGTGTGTTCGCTCGAGGCAGCTAATCCCATTTGGCCCGACACGGCTCCTGTTTTAGTCATTTCCAATTTGACACAAGTGTCAAGGCTATCCATTATCGTTCTCTTTCTTCAGTCATCACGTACATCATTTCAACCATTTCATTCTGGATCACACTCCGCATATAGTTATTAAAGTGGTTTTCGGTTTAGACAGTGAGTATGTCCCTAACCGATTCCGGTCTCATTAATAACTTTCGTGATTATTACACCGATTGGTCGTTTAATATATTTCAAACCAAATCAATTTCGATTCCAATTAGAACTTGTAAACCAACATTCCATTTGTCTTTCCAAAACAATACCTATAATTTATGTTTCAAATTTTCCAAATTACCATTTCAAGATCTTATAATTCAATTTCAATTTCAATTTTTATTTTAAACAATTCAAATATTCATTTAAATTCGTATATAAGTTTCATCCCGAAATCATTTAACTTAATCTAATTTAATATTCAAATCGATTTAAATTCATTGATCGACTTCATTCAATATTCGTTAAGTAAATTTTTCATTCAAAACAATTTCTATTTAATTTCCAATTCATTAAATCAATTACTTAAGTTCAACTTCATTATATCAAAACTTCAAATTGAATTAAATTAGATTCGTCAAATCAACTCTTCAAATTACAAGTTGTAAAGACCCGCAAATCCGTCTTCCGAAAACCCGACACTGCTACGTCCACTGTAGCAACTGTCGAATGATCGGGTGGCGGAAACGCGAACTTTAATGTTTAAAAGAAGAGATAGAAGAAAAGATAGAAGAAAAAGAGAAGGAGAAGAAAGAAGAGAACAACACATCAGAACAGAGACAATGTCAGAATCTTACACATCGCAGCGGAACAATATATAATAGATAACACTAGTCTTTTAAAACAAAGAACTATATCAGTTTATATATACATCAATCATCAGAGTCAATATACAACAATGGACAGTTATATAAACTTGTCCTCATACAGAATACACAGCGGAATAAATACTATCAGATACAAATACTACATCTCGTCATCCAGCTTATCTCCAAGCTCCAGAATATCCAGAATATCCTGATAACATAACTCTAGGCTGCCCGTGTGGAAATTGGTGGGCACCCAGAGTTTAGAAGGGAACAATAAACTCCGAGTCAGTCATGGTGACTGGTGTGAGATCGTAAAACAGTTATTCTTTAAAATAAAACTAGATAATTTTCAAAGTCAATTCGAAATGCTTTTGGAAAATGAAACTACCATAAGACCTCCCACCACACACACAATGCAAACGCAGACTTGGAGGAGATTTCTTCTTATGATAGTCAAAGATGCTTGATACGCAAAATCAAATTATTTTTGATATTATTACTAGTGCATAGTGGAAAACATTTCGAAAGTAGAATATAAATCTTAGCCAGCATAGGTACCATTATATTATGCCTGCTATAGCTGTCTCCTGAGGAGACAGGTTATACAATTGAAATCGTAAAGGCTCGTATTGTTTCTTTGGATTTCCAACAAATGGTCAGGCTAAGGAACTTCCTTTTCCACGATGGGTCCGTCCCTGGAATAGACGACCCGAGAAATAACCTAACATTACGGTTAGATCTCTGCCAACACAAGGCCGGGTTACCTCTGCAAAAGTAGGTAACTACTGACACGCGTATGCCATCCCCCGATCGTCACCGATCTTCCCGAGGATCCCCGATTTCCAACAAACCACAAAGTAATAATAACTGTGCAGCAACCACAGAGGTTAAGTATCTGGGCTCCATACCATGATACCACCTTTATCCAGAAGGAATGACATACACTAAGGGGCGCTACTCCCTAGAACCTTGCCGCATTCGTCCTGTTTCGACCATTTCCGGGGTGTGAGGCTCGACGAAGTCTCGTCCACAAAGCTACGCTTTCTCAAAAAGCCCTGCTTCGGGTCAACAAAATGATCAACCTATGATCACCAAGATATAAGATCAAATAAATGATCATATCACAAATGATCAAACACTGATCATTTCACAGCAACACTCAGTATGCCACGTTACCAAATTGGGATATATCGCTGATAAATTTCAACTACATAACCTCTGAGCTCGTACGTCTCAGAGAAGGGTGTTAAGCTAAAAGAATAAATTCTCCGCCACCAACAGAAATGTATTTGAAAGAAATCAGCTTTATATCTCAAATTGTAACGTCAGACACACAATCCATACAAGTCTGTTCCGGGATCGAACAGAACCGAAGGCACTTCTCACGAAGCCCTTGCATTTCCGGATAATTTTCTAATCACGTCAGGACTTCCCGTCACTAAGGGTGATAAAACCTCTAAATCGAAGATCAGTCGATGTAGAGTAACTCGACGGTAATCCTTCCGTTTTCAAAAATATCCGGTCTTCAACACCGGTCTTCGAATGCGATTCATAACGACGTATCACATATTCGGAATGGGTTATACGACCCCATGGTCCTTTCCCGGCTAACCCGAATAGTGAGCGTTTATTTCAAAAATAAGTGTGGCATTCAAATTCATCCAATTCACAACAAATACCTATCTAAAGGTAATTATTGATAGTCGGTTATTTAACCATCAATAAAGATGCACAACATCATCAGATTCCAAATAATTTTCCAAATTATTTATTTTCCAAAATATCTTTACTAGATATAAAATTTCCACACTTCAGAAATAAATCAACATTTATTTTTAAGACGAATTCCCATTTCTTTTATAAATTCCAAAGTGAATTTATAATTTCAAAATATCTACTAATATGCGATTTTCAAATCGTTTTCAATATTCAATTTCAATTTATCTTTACAAAGATAAATTCTCAAAACGTTCATTTCATATTGGAAAAGCATTTCCATACTTATTAAATAATAAGTATTTCACAATCATTTATTTTCAACACTTGGAAAATATTCGATATACTTAAATCAAATTAAGTATATATTCATTCTTTAAGGAAATCATAAATTTCAACATCTATTTGAGTCAAAACGAATGTTACGTAAAACATCGTTACGACGACTCAAAAATCACTAGTATAGGGGTTCGAAATTTAAAATAGATATGTAAATCCCAATACTAGATAAAAACATTTCCTTTCGGAAATCATTTACTATAACAACAGTGTTATAGTCCACCATTTCCTTATTTCTCGAAAACGTCTATTTCAACAATAAATGTTGAAATCTATGCTTTCGATATTTAACACGTTTTAAAACATCTTTTAAAACAATTAACTTCATTTATAATATCGCTTTCCCAAACACAACCATTTTTACTTAAAAATATATTCACTGTCCAAAATCGTGAATATATCTACTCTGATAATCTTCTATATTTAATTCATCAAATTCCATCGCTTTCGAATTTATAAAACAACGTTTATAAATTCTCTTTCTATTTTATAACAACTTTGACTTATAAAATCTTCTTTTTTATTAACTTCGATCAATATTCCCTTTAAAGGCAAAAAATCCAGTTTATAAGTAAATTTCTTATAATCATTCATTCTACAACTTCATACTTTATAAATCTATAAATTTCATATCTTTACAATTTATAATTCTATACATTTCATATCTTCGCATTTTTATAATTATAAATTTCATATCTTCTTATAAAACTCATTTTAAAATTCCAATAACTTTAATTGATAAATATCAATTTGATACATCTTTTATATACATTGGTTTAATAATTCAAAAATCTCAACTTAAATCATTTCATAAATTTCTTAACTCTTTATTTCAAAAGAAATTACTTCTTTGTTAAAATTCACAAAATCTCAACTTTTATAACTTAAAAGTTTTAACGTTTATCTTTTTTAAAGTAAATCAATTTAACAATTTAAATAAACGTATATTTTCAAAGATCACTTTTAAAATTTCACTTTTAAAATCAACATCGTTACTTTTAAATTTCAAAATTTGAATCCAATGATGCAACGCATCAATTAGTCAATCACAACAGTCAATATCATATCTCAACGTATGACAACAGAATATATATCAACATCTGTAAATAAATAAATACAGTTGAGGAATCCAGTTGGATCCCTCCAACCTGTTTCCCTGCATCCAAAGATGTTAGCACAATACCAATTCCGCTCCAGTACGGAATTATCGCGGTATATAGGTTTTTATAAATCCGCTTACTAACGGCGCAATAGGGTCTCATCCGCTATACGAGGCGGGAAATCAACAATCCAGTATATACATATGCCAATATGTATATACTGCTATATATATAGATATATCCTATCATATCTAATATCACAATCAACATAGCAATCAGTCAATCAATAAATAACTGAAAATTCCACTTCATTTTCGAGTGAGAAAAATCTCACCTTAGCATTTATTTGCAATCCATTTCCCAATCCTTCTTTTGTTTTCTCGACTTTAACCTTGTATAATAATTTATAAATCTATTAATATTCGAATAGATCGAATAACAAATTTCCATTTGTTAATTTCTTTAAACCAATTATTTAATTTTATCGAATGATTTATTTAAACGAATTTTCTATTAACTATTTAAATTGACCGAACAATTCATTACTATTTCTTTCAAATAAATTTATTTAACTAACCCTTTTAATTTCAACTAACTTTCCATTTACTTTAAACCAAAATCTCATCCACATAAATACTTCAAACACTTTTACTTATATAAATTAAATTAACTAACAATTTTCACTTAAAACTAACACTTTTAATTATCCAATGATTTAATTTCAAACTAATTTTCTTTAACAATTTCATTTAACTAAATTTCTTTCTTTTAAATAAATGGAAAATGACCAACAGTTTTATACTGTACTGCACATATTAATTTTATCTATCTATTTATTTATCTGTACATGTAGTTACAAATCAAGATTTAAATCGAGAAAAATGAAGTTTGAATACCTTCAGCCTCGACCACGATTCACAGTAGATGAACGAGTTCGCACTGCCTGACCACGACGCTACTGGCCTCGCGATACCCCCTGCTTTGCCCACACATCTCCCTGAGTCGTCTGAAACTGCCATCGCGACATCAACGACACGCCACCCACGTTCGCGGTTGCCAACCGTACCCCGCCTCCCTCTACCTCGCGAATCACGCGAGCCTAAATGCCACCGCTACCTGACATCTCGCGAACCCCTCTGACCTAGGTCGCAACCTCGCACTCGAACCCACATCGAACTTCGACCAAACCCACGCGCTTACGCGTGTAGACAGTCGCGACATGCCTCTTCCCCTCGACCTGCCCTAATCGCTTCACCCAATCCCCCACTGTCGCGTGCTCGAAGACGCCGCCTCCCCTTGCCTCGCGATTTGCCCACCGAGTTGCCTTCTCTCACGCGCGAGCACGCGCGCGTGCGCCCCAGATTTTCGAGCGCCTCCCTGTTATTGAACGCGACCACCGGCATCAATTTTGAGACTGTAGCCAAATTTCAAATCAGCAGTAGAAATATCGCGTGGGAGGCAAAGACGAGCCGCGATGGCTGATGGAATAGCCAAGTATGCAGCGATGATTGTTATGAAGGCGTTGATTTTCGAAACCCTAGATGGAAGTCGCGAGCGCCCCTCCAATGATCACACGCGCATTCGAGGAGAGACCGGCCATTATTTTTTCTCGTTTGATTTAAATCTGAAAAGAGGGGAAATGATTTTAAAAGAATGGAGGAAGACAGAAGACATGGGATGCACGATTTTCTTCCCGTGATTCCCTGCGTGGTTGAAGGAACGAACGTGTGATGTTTACAAGATTTAAATTTTAAATTTAAATCGAATTCCATTTAAATTCTAACGCGTTTAACTATCGTATGGTCACACAACAACCCCGAAAATTACGAAAATTGAAATCCGGCAATAATACAACATTCCGGACCCAATGGAACTGGTTTCGTCGAATTCCGAGACTGTTTGAAAATTGACTATTTTATAAATATCGGTTCGAGTGATTATTTTCAAAACTGAACAAAACAGTTCGAAATTAAATTCTGAAGCTTCCATCATCTTCAGTATTATCAATACGAATTTTAAAAGCCTTCGAAATATTTTTCTTCAACTTTAAATTGAATATTCAAATTTTTATTCAACTTCAATCGATTAAATTTTATAATTTAATCGTCAAATTCAAAATTATATTCGGATTCAAATTAAATCATCGTTCAAATATTTAAAATTAATTAAATATTTTCAATTTAATTCGTTCAAAATTCTGGGTCGTTACAGACTTCCCCCCTTAAAAGAATTTCGTCCTCGAAATTACAAGTTAGGAAAAATGTCCTTAACTCGTCTATTATTTTTCACAATTCAATAGTTTTATCAATTCATCAAAACAAATCTTTCTACTAAAGATTCGTTATCATTTCAACTAGCTTCCAACTTCAATTATAAGTTCCAAACAACATTGTTTAACTTCTCAATTCAAATTCGGATTTAAATTCAAATTTAAACTTTCAAATTTTCACAAAAATTTTCTAACACTCGAAATTTTCGAAAAATTTCACCAGCGTCTCCTTTGCGCGGCTAATACGGTACGACTACAAAACGTCCCTACGGACTCTCACATTTCAAAAAGAAAAAGAAAAAGCCAAGCGGCTAGACCAGAAATCATCAAAAACTCATATTATAATTCAAATACGTACCTTTTCGAGCAATTCAAGTTTATCTTCGAAATCAAAATTCCAATTCCTTTACACCTGTATATCCTACTAGCCATTATATCTAGTTACAGCATTCAATCATTTTGCAAACTCGATTACAAAATTTTTAATATAACTACTTATATCATTTTTTTTTTTTACTTCACTGTTGAAGTTATAGATTCTTTTCATTCAATTTTACATTTCAAACTTCATTTGAATTTAATCTACACTTTCAATCTAATTTAGATTCAGTTTACTTCTGAATATTGAATTTTCATCAATTATCTTTAGTTCACTTCAAACTAATCTTAAAGCTTCATTTTATTTCACACAATTCAAATTTGTTTCAACATTCAGTTTCAATTTTATTCACTTACAATTGTAAATTCCATTCATTTGAAATTTATTTCTTCTTACTTGAATTTATTTGCAATTCTGAACCATTCTTTTATTTAGTTCACAATTCAAGTTTCAATTTAACTAATTCAACTTCCATTTCTGTATTTCGTGAATTAATAAATTATCAAAGTAGCTTATTCGGATTCAAGTCTCATTTCATTTTCAATTTCAATTCTATCGCTTACAGATTCGCAATGAATCTCAACTTTCAATTTTACTTTCATATGGTATTCCAGAATCTTACCAACATTTCAAAATCATTTTGAAAACAATTCAAATCTTTCTTTGAATTTCTAAAACAAATTCCAAATTTTTCAAACAACTTCCATTTAAAACAATTTGGCAGCAATTTCTCTTTTGGAAACCCGAAAATGAATTCTAATGATGTGGCCACCATCATCAGGATTATTTTCCAGCGACCGAAAAGAGTTTAGAGCTTTCATCACTCTAAAACATTTTTCCAAAATCCTTTGAAATTTATTTTCAAATCAAAAATGATTTAAACTTCCAAATCTCCAAAATTTTCAAATTCTTTTCAAAGCCTTTCCAAAAACTTCTCTGGAATTCCGTTTTAAATTATAAGTCACATTTATAATTTATATTCTCAAATTTCAATTGTATATGGATTTATTCCTCAACTTTGGAGTTACGATTCCAATTTCTTATTTAATTTCAATGATAATAGTTTAATGTTATCATTTCTAGCAACCATGCAACCATATACTATAGTAATTCATAGAAAATCGTTTCTTTTCTATACAAAAATAGCTTTGGGTAAAATTATTTCATTTACCCTATTTAAAACAATACTGTGCCGAATTGTTCTATTCGAGTGTTTAGAGATCCCTATCAATGATCGTTAATTACTCGTATTGACCAGAATCCAT
The DNA here is from genome assembly GCA_030737815.1 of Allium fistulosum. Taxonomy (NCBI): domain Eukaryota; kingdom Viridiplantae; phylum Streptophyta; class Magnoliopsida; order Asparagales; family Amaryllidaceae; genus Allium; species Allium fistulosum. The sequence continues at coordinate 78,128,598 of CM060906.1, forward strand.
ATACCACTCAACAAATCAATCATCACAATATAAAACAATTTTATATTCAAATAACAAATACGCGCTCATATCTATTATTACACTCAAACTCATTCTAGAGTACTACTGACTCTATCTCTAATGAGTAATACCCAACAGAGCAGGGTTGTCGCTTAACCATATGCTCTGATACCAAATGTAAAGACCCGCAAATCCGTCTTCCGAAAACCCGACACTGCTACGTCCACTGTAGCAACTGTCGAACGATCGGGTGGCGGAAACGCGAACTTTAATGTTTAAAAGAAGAGATAGAAGAAAAGATAGAAGAAAAAGAGAAGGAGAAGAAAGAAGAGAACAACACATCAGAACAGAGACAATGTCAGAATCTTACACATCGCAGCGGAACAATATATAATAGATAACACTAGTCTTTTAAAACAAAGAACTATATCAGTTTATATATACATCAATCATCAGAGTCAATATACAACAATGGACAGTTATATAAACTTGTCCTCATACAGAATACACAGCGGAATAAATACTATCAGATACAAATACTACGTCTCGTCATCCAGCTTATCTCCAAGCTCCAGAATATCCAGAATATCCTGATAACATAACTCTAGGCTGCCCGTGTGGAAATTGGTGGGCACCCAGAGTTTAGAAGGGAACAATAAACTCCGAGTCAGTCATGGTGACTGGTGTGAGATCGTAAAACAGTTAATCTTTAAAATAAAACTAGATAATTTTCAAAGTCAATTCGAAATGCTTTTGGAAAATGAAACTACCATAAGACCTCCCACCACACACACAATGCAAACGCAGACTTGGAGGAGATTTCTTCTTATGATAGTCAAAGATGCTTGATACGCAAAATCAAATTATTTTTGATATTATTACTAGTGCATAGTGGAAAACATTTCAAAAGTAGAATATAAATCTTAGCCAGCATAGGTACCATTATATTATGCCTGCTATAGCTGTCTCCTGAGGAGACAGGTTATACAATTGAAATCGTAAAGGCTCGTATTGTTTCTTTGGATTTCCAACAAATGGTCAGGCTAAGGAACTTCCTTTTCCACGATGGGTCCGTCCCTGGAATAGACGACCCGAGAAATAACCTAACATTACGGTTAGATCTCTGCCAACACAAGGCCGGGTTACCTCTGCAAAAGTAGGTAACTACTGACACGCGTATGCCATCCCCCGATCGTCACCGATCTTCCCGAGGATCCCCGATTTCCAACAAACCACAAAGTAATAATAACTGTGCAGCAACCACAGAGGTTAAGTATCTGGGCTCCATACCATGATACCACCTTTATCCAGAAGGAATGACATACACTAAGGGGCGCTACTCCCTAGAACCTTGCCGCATTCGTCCTGTTTCGACCATTTCCGGGGTGTGAGGCTCGACGAAGTCTCGTCCACAAAGCTACGCTTTCTCAAAAAGCCCTGCTTCGGGTCAACAAAATGATCAACCTATGATCACCAAGATATAAGATCAAATAAATGATCATATCACAAATGATCAAACACTGATCATTTCACAGCAACACTCAGTATGCCACGTTACCAAATTGGGATATATCGCTGATAAATTTCAACTACATAACCTCTGAGCTCGTACGTCTCAGAGAAGGGTGTTAAGCTAAAAGAATAAATTCTCCGCCACCAACAGAAATGTATTTGAAAGAAATCAGCTTTATATCTCAAATTGTAACGTCAGACACACAATCCATACAAGTCTGTTCCGGGATCGAACAGAACCGAAGGCACTTCTCACGAAGCCCTTGCATTTCCGGATAATTTTCTAATCACGTCAGGACTTCCCGTCACTAAGGGTGATAAAACCTCTAAATCGAAGATCAGTCGATGTAGAGTAACTCGACGGTAATCCTTCCGTTTTCAAAAATATCCGGTCTTCAACACCGGTCTTCGAATGCGATTCATAACGACGTATCACATATTCGGAATGGGTTATACGACCCCATGGTCCTTTCCCGGCTAACCCGAATAGTGAGCGTTTATTTCAAAAATAAGTGTGGCATTCAAATTCATCCAATTCACAACAAATACCTATCTAAAGGTAATTATTGATAGTCGGTTATTTAACCATCAATAAAGATGCACAACATCATCAGATTCCAAATAATTTTCCAAATTATTTATTTTCCAAAATATCTTTACTAGATATAAAATTTCCACACTTCAGAAATAAATCAACATTTATTTTTAAGACGAATTCCCATTTCTTTTATAAATTCCAAAGTGAATTTATAATTTCAAAATATCTACTAATATGCGATTTTCAAATCGTTTTCAATATTCAATTTCAATTTATCTTTACAAAGATAAATTCTCAAAACGTTCATTTCATATTGGAAAAGCATTTCCATACTTATTAAATAATAAGTATTTCACAATCATTTATTTTCAACACTTGGAAAATATTCGATATACTTAAATCAAATTAAGTATATATTCATTCTTTAAGGAAATCATAAATTTCAACATCTATTTGAGTCAAAACGAATGTTACGTAAAACATCGTTACGACGACTCAAAAATCACTAGTATAGGGGTTCGAAATTTAAAATAGATATGTAAATCCCAATACTAGATAAAAACATTTCCTTTCGGAAATCATTTACTATAACAACAGTGTTATAGTCCACCATTTCCTTATTTCTCGAAAACGTCTATTTCAACAATAAATGTTGAAATCTATGCTTTCGATATTTAACACGTTTTAAAACATCTTTTAAAACAATTAACTTCATTTATAATATCGCTTTCCCAAACACAACCATTTTTACTTAAAAATATATTCACTGTCCAAAATCGTGAATATATCTACTCTGATAATCTTCTATATTTAATTCATCAAATTCCATCGCTTTCGAATTTATAAAACAACGTTTATAAATTCTCTTTCTATTTTATAACAACTTTGACTTATAAAATCTTCTTTTTTATTAACTTCGATCAATATTCCCTTTAAAGGCAAAAAATCCAGTTTATAAGTAAATTTCTTATAATCATTCATTCTACAACTTCATACTTTATAAATCTATAAATTTCATATCTTTACAATTTATAATTCTATACATTTCATATCTTCGCATTTTTATAATTATAAATTTCATATCTTCTTATAAAACTCATTTTAAAATTCCAATAACTTTAATTGATAAATATCAATTTGATACATCTTTTATATACATTGGTTTAATAATTCAAAAATCTCAACTTAAATCATTTCATAAATTTCTTAACTCTTTATTTCAAAAGAAATTACTTCTTTGTTAAAATTCACAAAATCTCAACTTTTATAACTTAAAAGTTTTAACGTTTATCTTTTTTAAAGTAAATCAATTTAACAATTTAAATAAACGTATATTTTCAAAGATCACTTTTAAAATTTCACTTTTAAAATCAACATCGTTACTTTTAAATTTCAAAATTTGAATCCAATGATGCAACGCATCAATTAGTCAATCACAACAGTCAATATCATATCTCAACGTATGACAACAGAATATATATCAACATCTGTAAATAAATAAATACAGTTGAGGAATCCAGTTGGATCCCTCCAACCTGTTTCCCTGCATCCAAAGATGTTAGCACAATACCAATTCCGCTCCAGTACGGAATTATCGCGGTATATAGGTTTTTATAAATCCGCTTACTAACGGCGCAATAGGGTCTCATCCGCTATACGAGGCGGGAAATCAACAATCCAGTATATACATATGCCAATATGTATATACTGCTATATATATAGATATATCCTATCATATCTAATATCACAATCAACATAGCAATCAGTCAATCAATAAATAACTGAAAATTCCACTTCATTTTCGAGTGAGAAAAATCTCACCTTAGCATTTATTTGCAATCCATTTCCCAATCCTTCTTTTGTTTTCTCGACTTTAACCTTGTATAATAATTTATAAATCTATTAATATTCGAATAGATCGAATAACAAATTTCCATTTGTTAATTTCTTTAAACCAATTATTTAATTTTATCGAATGATTTATTTAAACGAATTTTCTATTAACTATTTAAATTGACCGAACAATTCATTACTATTTCTTTCAAATAAATTTATTTAACTAACCCTTTTAATTTCAACTAACTTTCCATTTACTTTAAACCAAAATCTCATCCACATAAATACTTCAAACACTTTTACTTATATAAATTAAATTAACTAACAATTTTCACTTAAAACTAACACTTTTAATTATCCAATGATTTAATTTCAAACTAATTTTCTTTAACAATTTCATTTAACTAAATTTCTTTCTTTTAAATAAATGGAAAATGACCAACAGTTCTATACTGTACTGCACATATTAATTTTATCTATCTATTTATTTATCTGTACATGTAGTTACAAATCAAGATTTAAATCGAGAAAAATGAAGTTTGAATACCTTCAGCCTCGACCACGATTCATAGTAGATGAACGAGTTCGCACTGCCTGACCACGACGCTACTGGCCTCGCGATACCCCCTGCTTTGCCCACACATCTCCCTGAGTCGTCTGAAACTGCCATCGCGACATCAACGACACGCCACCCACGTTCGCGGTTGCCAACCGTACCCCGCCTCCCTCTACCTCGCGAATCACGCGAGCCTAAATGCCACCGCTACCTGACATCTCGCGAACCCCCTCTGACCTAGGTCGCAACCTCGCACTCGAACCCACATCGAACTTCGACCAAACCCACGCGCTTACGCGTGTAGACAGTCGCGACATGCCTCTTCCCCTCGACCTGCCCTAATCGCTTCACCCAATCCCCCACTGTCGCGTGCTCGAAGACGCCGCCTCCCCTTGCCTCGCGATTTGCCCACCGAGTTGCCTTCTCTCACGCGCGAGCACGCGCGCGTGCGCCCCAGATTTTCGAGCGCCTCCCTGTTATTGAACGCGACCACCGGCATCAATTTTGAGACTGTAGCCAAATTTCAAATCAGCAGTAGAAATATCGCGTGGGAGGCAAAGACGAGCCGCGATGGCTGATGGAATAGCCAAGTATGCAGCGATGATTGTTATGAAGGCGTTGATTTTCGAAACCCTAGATGGAAGTCGCGAGCGCCCCTCCAATGATCACACGCGCATTCGAGGAGAGACCGGCCATTATTTTTTCTCGTTTGATTTAAATCTGAAAAGAGGGGAAATGATTTTAAAAGAATGGAGGAAGACAGAAGACATGGGATGCACGATTTTCTTCCCGTGATTCCCTGCGTGGTTGAAGGAACGAACGTGTGATGTTTACAAGATTTAAATTTTAAATTTAAATCGAATTCCATTTAAATTCTAACGCGTTTAACTATCGTATGGTCACACAACAACCCCGAAAATTACGAAAATTGAAATCCGGCAATAATACAACATTCCGGACCCAATGGAACTGGTTTCGTCGAATTCCGAGACTGTTTGAAAATTGACTATTTTATAAATATCGGTTCGAGTGATTATTTTCAAAACTGAACAAAACTGTTCGAAATTAAATTCTGAAGCTTCCATCATCTTCAGTATTATCAATATGAATTTTAAAAGCCTTCGAAATATTTTTCTTCAACTTTAAATTGAATATTCAAATTTTTATTCAACTTCAATCGATTAAATTTTATAATTTAATCGTCAAATTCAAAATTATATTCGGATTCAAATTAAATCATCGTTCAAATATTTAAAATTAATTAAATATTTTCAATTTAATTCGTTCAAAATTCTGGGTCGTTACACAAGTCTTACATTAATTTCAATAAATCATAATTTTTATTTCTTGTTAAATAAAATTCAATTTCACCTATTTACTTACTTAGTTACAATTTCAAAGCTCAATTAATAAAGAAACTAAGCTTCACTTATTCAAGCAGTTCAATTCCACTTATTAAAGAATTCAATTTATTTAATTATTAAATAATTCAATCTTATTTAATTATTAAATAATTTCAAAACTTAATTATTAAATAATTTCAAACTTAATTATTATAATTTCAAAACTTAATTATTAATAATTTCAAATTTAAAACAACGTTCTTTCATTAACTACTATGTTAATATTTTGATTCAGATTATTAAATATTAACATTTCCTTTCATTAAAATTCAAATTCCAACTTCGTTTCAAAACCATATTATTTATTCAAATAAAATCTTCATTTTATTTTTAAATCAAATTATTGACCAATCGGTTTTTATCTAATTCTCTATCCTAGGTCAAAGTTTAATTTGGGTATTTATCATTTCAACCCGATTCCAATTCAATTCAAAATCAAAACATAGCAAAGGGAACTTGCAGTGTGATAACTGGGATGGTGTCAAAGAAAATAAACAAGCAATAACAACAACCAATATCAATCCAATAATCAATTCAAATAATCCTGAAATAATCGTATTAATTCACATTATTGTTTGTGCGAATTAATATAATTATTTCTAGAATCTACACTATCATTTCATGTAGATTAAAGATTATTACACTAATATTTATACGGTTCTTTACTTGTCATCCATTATTCAATTTTATACTACAATAATTTATACAACATACATTCAATGGTTCAAGGTGTACTTAACCAAATTCTACGTGTCAATTATTTAAAGGGGGTCATATTTTACAAATTTAACAAATCAACTTCAACATATATATCGAATCTAACTGTCCTACGTCACTTTCAATTTCAAATTATTTATCACTTACAACATTAACAATTTAACGTTCAATGTCAACATCAAACAATCAATAATTTATCAACCAAACTTGATTATCGTCATATAAGTAACAGATAAGGGTGTCAGATGTCACAGGTGAACAGATACAGGTAATAACATATATAACAGTGTAAATAACTAACAGCAGCATATTTCAATTGTCGTTTCAATTGAAATCAAATTTAATAAATAAAAGAACATTAATCGTGAGTGATTGCTCACCTTTCGAGGCTAGAGAGAATAGACACTGAAATTGAGTTGCGAGATCCAGACACGAATCCAAAGCAAACAAGGTTGCACGAATTGACGACAAAGCTGATAGATAAGAATCGATGAGAAAAGGATAACCAGTTCTGATAAAACTGAAAATAGATACACTATTATTATATTATATATATATATATATTACATAAAAAAAGATCAAAATAAATTTTCTTTATTTCAATAAATATAAACTATTACTTTATATAATAAAACCCACACCTTAAAAATAGAATCCGTATACATATATACATACATATAACTTATACACATTAAACAACTTTATATATATATATATATATCTACCTACTAATCCTACAGATCCATCTTTTTATAAAATCATTGCTTTGTTTAAATCAATATATCCTATATTTAAAATAACTATTATAAATCTTTACTACATAACGGACTAATATATCATATATATATATACACAATACTTCTAGAATAAATATGCTGTAAGTCTATTATCTATATACGGTACCCATATATATGATTTCATGCAACAAAACAAAACAAAAGATGCTAATATATACGGCAGTTTCAAAATATATATACAACTAACATAACACTATTTATATAGCAACAACCCATTACACATACATATAGAAACCTGTTATACAACATATTCAACAATTGTTCAAATACAACTTTTCAAATACTGACCTATACTTTATAATATATACAATATAAACTTTATAATATGCTAAATATAGCCCTATATGTATTTACAAAGTCATACAGTAAAGCTAGCAAATCATATTTGTATACCAAATGTTGAAGTCATGTTTACGGACTAAATCAAATAATATAAGTCCTGTCAACAGATAATATATATTATATAATAGACAACGTTGAAACTATACACATATATATAGATGACAGACAAATATATATACATATATAACCATTTGAGGGCCCTATAAATGTTGAACAGGAGATTAGAGCCTTGGGGGCGTGAAATTGAAAACCAAAAGCTTTTTTTTATTAGAAAAGTTTTATGAGTTTAAAAGGCTACTAACCTTTTTTAAGTGTACTGTGTACATTAGTTTAAGTTAACATTAGTACATTATTTTGATTTGTTAAAACTGACTTTTCGACTAAAATGGAAAGAAAACAATTCTTTGGGAAACCTATCCATATGTGCACGTTAGATCCCCCTCAAATAGTATGGTTTAACCACTTGGCCCACTTGGTTTCTTAAGTGGTTGCATGTATGCTGTGGATATATCGATGTTGTGAATTTTAAAGCAATTAAAAGGTTCATGTGTTGCTCCTTTTCTATTATACTATGCAATCAAATGATATCATAACATTGCTCTAGATGATACTCCAGTTATTCTCCCTTATGCTAACTGCAATTTTTTTTGAAGCAGGTATATCTATATATTTGAGAACTGACAGACTATGAACTATGAACAAATAAAATCTAACATATAACAAACTATACACATAACTAACCTATAATATGCAAGCCGACAATTGATAAAATACACACTTGTATATATATATATATATACCGTAGCCTTTATAAACTTGTATACACATACTGTAATGAGTAAACTAACATATTAAAACTATTACTATATATATAAAATTTACAAACTAACATATATAGAAGATAAGGCAATATCGACTACTTACAGCCAATAGAGAATGACTGGAAGAGAGGAAGGTATGGCACGAGAGGGTGGTGGGGTAGATGAGGCTGGAGCCTGGTTGGTGATGCTCGGAGGAAGGAGCTGTAGGTTGGCAAGGCAGCAGCTTTGTTTTTTTTTCCTGGAAGGAAGAACCTTGGCTGCGCTGATGGTGGATGGGTGACGACCCACGGTGGCTTCGGTGAAGGAGCGGGCTTGAACGAAGAAAGAGCAGGCGATTTCAAGACTCGCGAAGGAGGTGTGTTTTTTGCTTAGCATAAATTTTTTTCAAATAAAATAGGCAACAGATAAAACTGAAAGGGGACATTTTTTTTTTGAAGAAGGAGGAATGAAACAGAGAAGAAATGAATCGATTTTGGGATAAAGATATTGATGCATAGAAAATAGCTAAAGCTTCATAATTAAGTTCAGAAAATATTTATAACCAATGGTCGTTTGATGGATTCAACCGATAGATAGATGAAAGGACAAGAACCCCAACGGTTGAAATTTGGTATCCGTATCGCTAATCGTTTTATCGAATTTTCCGTGTACTAGACTCCGAAATAAACAAACGAATATACCGTGGAGATCAGCACAACGAGACGATCAAAACGGTATATAGATATCAGTGGTATGATTGAATTATAAAAATTCGAATTTTCTACTATGGAAAATGCAGCAAAAACGCAGAAAAATAAGATCGACGGAGCTAAAGAAGTCCGAATTTTGAAAAACGAAAAATGACGTCTTGCTCAGAAGAAGATTTAGAATTTTTCTATATAAAAATATTTAGGTTTCGAAAACATTTTATTTTCGTTATATTTTAACTGATTTAAACCGAAATGACGTGACTGAAATTTACTTTCATATTTTCTGACGAAACTTTACAATTTCCTATGTTTAAATAGACGCATTTTAAATATCGAATTTTTTTGTTGCAAAATTTTATTGTTTATTTTTATTTAACGAAAATTTCATTTAACGCAAAACGCACGTTTCTTGCGTTAAAATTATTATTTTGGTTTCTGTTATTGGTTACAACTATTTCATATTATTACATTACGTTTTTAATATGTATTACATTATCAGTCTTATCGAAATTGATCGTCTACGAATTTGGTTTTGGATTTGTAACTTATATACAAAGAGATTTCCATTTAATAAATCGTAAAATTTTATTTCTACCGGATTTTTAATTTAAAATTTTTATTTAATTTAGTATTTTTAAAGCGTTAAAAATACGGGTCATTACATGGTGACCTGCGTGAGGAGAAAGATCGATGAAGGTTTATTTTAATGATTATTTTAATTGAGTTGTTTATTTGATTAATTAAATCCAAATGTTAATAAAACCATATCTTTCCATACGAGGTATGTTTCGAGTGAAACGAGTTGCATTGGAATCGTATCGACGTTGTCAACGACATGGAATCGAATTGGAATTTATTTGAAGCTGAAAAATTTTTAGTTTCAAATAAAGGTGAGTGTTTTATAATGCTCACGAAGTACTAAAATATTTTTAATGTTCGTTAAATTGATATTATGAAGTAATTTAATTTTATTGACTCGGGTTTGGTAATTCAAACTGACATTATATTGACATATGAATTTAGCTGCTAGGAATTTATAATCGACAGTTAAATTTGAAATTGAAATTAAACTGCTAGTTAAATTCCTGATTATTAATAACTAGTTAACTATTGTGATTTATTGGCTCTTTTGGATGTTGATAGTGATGGATGCTATTGATTGATATTTTGGCTGATTTGAATGTTTATTTATTTATATATATCATGTTATCACCATGTAAATTATTCGACAGTATATAAAATTGTTATTTGAATTATTTTGAATAAATTAAGAAGTAGGTTGAAATAATATATACCTATAACATTTATTTTGGGTTGAAATGATATATATCCATCCCTGAAATTAAAATAAAAACAACTGATCACTTGGCCATAGGATAGAAAATTATATACGGACACTAGATTCGTTAAATTAAATGGTATTAAATTTTTGATTTTGAATCTATTTAAATGATTTTGTTTTAAAGAAATAAAAATCAAATATATGAAGGTTGAATTAATTACGAATTCGAGTTTGAAATGTTTAAATTAACTTTAGTTAAAAGAATTTTTTTAAAGAATTTAATTGGAATTTGAAGTCATAATTGAAATATGACTTGAATTATCGAAATTGAATTGTTTAAAAAGATTTGAACTTTTACTTGAACTTCAAAGTTATTTAAATAAAGGTAATTTAAATGGATACTTCGAACTTGGGCTCGGCGTTGAATCATTTTAAAGATTTAAACCTTAAATTGAATATTGAAGTTTAAATTTGATTTAAGTGATTTAAATCAGTAAATTGAAAATATACTTGGAATTTATATAAACTAAAATGGTTTAAAATTGAGAATTGAATTGAAATTTAAACCATTGAATCAAATCATGAATTCGAAGTTAAAGTGAACGTTTCAAAATTGAAATTAATTTGAACTGAAATTGAAATTGAAGTTGATTTGAATTTAAATCGAAATTGAGTCGATTGAATTGAAAGTTTTGAAATTGAACCAATTAGATTGAAATTTGGACCTGGGTCCAGATTTGTTGAAATGGAAAGAGATAGTTTGAGTTGGAACTATTTTCAAAATAAATTATATTAATATAAACTGTTTAAAATCTATCTATTTAAATATTCAAATTATTTTGATTTTCCAACTACTTTACTATATAAACCATTTTCAATACTCAAACTAGTTTATATCAAACTATTGTAAATTTTAAACTATTTAAAATTATTCAAACTATTTTCTAAAAATTCAAACTATTCAAAGTGGGAAGTGTTTATATTTAAATCGTCGATTTAAATGCAAATTGGGTTAAAATGAAGTTATAACCTAAGTGGAAATTCGAAACGATTTTGGAAGTGAAATTGAGATATTGAAGTGAAAATGGTTTTCAAGTGAAATTGACATATTTAAATAAATATGATATTTTGAAATGAAATGATGTTTTGAAGTGAATATGATATTTTGATACCAAGTATGAATCATTTTCGAAATATAAAAGTACCAACCAGTGTGTAAAACGACGTTTGGTTGTTAAAGAGATCGGGCTCTTATTGGCATACTCTCTGTCAATATTGGAACCACTTTAACAACTGTGTATAGAGAGGAGACTACAGAATGAAGTGGTTGGATTTGGTGTACGTTTGCTAGATTTTGTGAAAGAGAACAATGATGGATAGACCCTGGCACTTGTGCCAATTTGAAATGACTAAAACAGGACAGCTTGACAAGGCCAATGAGGCTGGCTACCTCTAGTGGACATCCATTCTTCGATTTTCTATTGGACTTAGTTCATACTATTTCCTTGATGTTGGTTTCGATTGGTGGACCTTGATTTGGGATGACCTCCCTTTGACTCGATATGGGATGGATGGACGCAATGGGTGATTGTGGCTATGATGCGTTACTACTAGCCCTGTGACCCGAACTGGTAGTATCCTACCTTGGGCATTGCATCACGTGCCTTGTCATACTTTTATCCATATACGAGACCACTACGAGTTTGGTTTAGTGTTGTCGTATCATGGTGCATCCCTATCCCCCGATGTGCTACTGGGGCGTTATATGCAAACTATACGACATTGTTTAATAATGCGTTATGGGGGATTAATGTAAAGCCTTAACGCTAAGAAAAATATTTATTTTACTGATTAGACATTACATATATAGCGTATTCTACTATATATAAATATTTTGACGGATCCTTAAGAGATTGAAAATCCCGCATCTCTTGAGTTATTTCATGCACGTTATACACTGGATAGGAGATATTAAACCTCTAAACATCTCTAATGCCACTACACTCCTGTTATATCTGATATTGATTTGACTCACATAAGGATCTTTTAGTTCTGACTCGAGTGTATTATTTTACTTTATGCTCGGGTTAGCCCTGAGTTTTTAGCACATTGAAGGTCGTATTTTCTGAAGGACGGAGACGAAGATTGGTATATTATTATTATTAGTATTATTTCACCACATAGTTTGTTCCGCTGTATTATTTTATTCTGTTGTATACGTAACTCTGATAGATGTTGTAAAAATTATAATCAAATGTATAGTATAAACAGCTTGATGAACTGTTTATTTGATTATTATATTTTGTCATTCCGCTGCGAGATTCTAGATTTGTTTTCTTCTTTTCTTATTCTTCTTAATTAACCTCATTGATTATCTATGTTTTGGATTGTCTGAGTTGGTCATGTGTGGATTATTGTCGATTTAAACCTTCCAAAATAATGTGGGTCATCACAATACATATACAAATATTATGATTGCACTTTAACATATATGTAGAATCTCTAGGACAAAGTGTTTAGTTGATTACAGGTATTAAAGGATTTATAACTATGAATGTTGGATCGTAAACACTTATGCTTACATATTCCTAGTTGCATTTGCTTTGAAAAAGGATATTAGTGCACCAGCAAGACTAGTGCATGTAATGTTCTCCATATGATAGAAAGTGATTTACTCATGGACGTTGGAGGCATTAAGAAGTTACATATGTGTAGTCATTATAAAATGGTCACAGAGCGACTCACTCTCTTCTGTAGGTTATTGTGCTTAAGTCAAATAAGAGATCTCATACGATGATGTGCAATAGTCTTTTGATTTGAGAGTGCCATGGACCTTATGTGTAAAGGCCATACTTTGATTATAGATAATCACATGATAAATGATCATTTTACATCCATAGATGGTTGTATGTTAAAACACATGAAGTGAAACACTACTTAAGAGAGGATTTGTCTCATTCAATACAGAAGGCCAATGTCTCACCATAATGGGAAGTTGACACAAAATCACTAAATCTTTAGCCAAAGCAATATGTGAATCAGTAATTATTATCAAATTGAATCAGGTGACTTTGAACATCGAACTTTACAATTAACCGCATATGTTATTAGAGTTTTGACCAATGGCCGAGCTATAGATTTGTTGATGAGATAATGGTAACGATGAGAAATACCGTGCATAATATATTATTGCTTAAGGGTGTAGCTTGTTTATTATGAATTAGGACTTCACTTAGATGATCTATAAGTATTCGACCTCGTGTCTACTACTTTATTTTAGCAAAGTCCGCACATTTTTAAATATTAGAACTATGCAGCTGCTAATACTAAGGATGAAGTATTGTAAATGGAAGTCTCACAACCATAACTCTCAATGATCCATCGAAAAGTAAACAAAATAATAACTTATAAATTTATAAATTAGTATACAGTAATCAATATAATTTTTATAGCAATCTATTATGATCTGAAGTGCTGAAAAATATTTATATAACGTTATACTAATTTATCGTAAAAATACGAGCCAAAGAATAACAAGTATACAATAATTAATTAAGTGAAAAATTATATAAATATTATATATTCATCGAAAAATACTACTATATTATAATTAGTTTTAAAATTGTATTCAAACTTTATGATAAAAGACCCAAAGGGAACAATTCTTACCATATAACGTTGAGAAAATATCTTAGTTTATTGAAATATAAATATGGAATTATTCTAGCCGCCTATGGATATTATAAGTAGCCTCCAATAGCATTATTTATTATCATACATTAGAAACTCCATTATCATGAAGCTTAGCTCTTAGAGGCTGTGACTAAGGGGCAATCATGTAATTCTTGTATATACCTTAACTTTTATAGTGAATCTTGCTTGAAATAAAGTAAGCTTTTTTTGTATATATTGTTATATTAGGATATAGATAACGTTTTACATACACTAAATATATACAAGTAAAAAATTCTTAGGAAAATTATCTAATTAATTATAGTTATGAATGTGTTTGTAACCATGGGTATTGTATCATATAAAAATAAATTTTTGAACTCAAAATCCTTCTAATCAAGATGTGTTGAAAATATGACATCGATTTATCCATTGAGACTAGTATACACAATGCTCTCCATTTAATGGATATGATCATGCACATGTAGTTGTCTGAAAAAATTATAGAATGATCAATTAAGAATGTTCTATAGGTTAAAAATTAAATTGAAGATCTCATGTGATGATGTACAATAGTCTTTTGACTTAAAAATACTATGAATCTTAAGTGTCTAAACCATACTTTGATTATGGTTAATCACACGACAATGTTGATCATGTTAAAGTCATAGTTTGGTATAAGTAGAACCACTAGAAGCAAAACACTATTCAAGAGAGTATCCATCTCATAAAATGTTAGTAGTATTACTGTAATTGGTAGTCAACTTAAAGTCAAAGTCTTTAGCTAAAGCAAATCGCTTAATCAATAAAGCTATTGAAATGAACCATGGACCTTAACATTGACTAATGCAATTAACTACATATATTAATAGAGTTTTAACTATTAACCTAGCTCTAGATGTCTAAGTGATATTGTGATGATGAAGAGAAAATGTGCATCATATATCATTTCCTAAGGGCGTCGCGTGAACAGATAGAAAGTTGGACTTCAACTTGATAATCTATAAACAATTGAACTCGTGTCCAATGCCGTGATTTAGCAAAATCCAAACTTGCTTTAATATTTATATTATTTAAATACTATTAAGGGCTGAATTCACACTTGTGAGTCGCACAGTTGCAAATCCCAACAAATCGACCAAAAATAATTTATTGAAATAATTTATAAAAGTTATAAATTATCATTATGAATAAATTAATATGATGGTTATATTAAATAGTTTTTTATTAAAGTACCCAAAATTAATTAGTAATATCTATAAATATATAGTTATTTTGAGTCAATATAATAATTTAAATATAATAAATAATATAATGAATGCTCTCTCCCTTGAGAGGATCACTCATTTTACTCAAAATAATAATAATAAATAATATATTTTTATAATTTTGGAGGCCAAAAATATTTAAAATTGTTTTAAAATAAGGTGGCATGTATATATGTATGTATGTATTTATGTATGTATGTTGTGTGTGTATGAGTATGAACTAATTAGATTTGTTTAACTATTTCTTACGAGATAAGATTTCACTTATAATGGATCATACCTTGAACATTGGATCTGGGGAAGATATTTTCTTAGCCCGTTGATGCTATAAATATACTAGAAGAATCATTCTACACACAAATTACTTTTCTTCTATCTATTAGTAAATTATATATCTTAATAAAGCATTTGCAACTCTGAGGCGAAGTTAATGGTTCAAAGTGTTATTGACTGGTTGGATTATTGAGTATATCTCATTTTCATTATACACACACATATTATAAGAATTGAGATCTTTTGAATTCAAAATCATTTATATATCTATTTTGTTTTGTTTTAAATTCAATAAATTAATTTAAAATTAATGAAAAACAAAAAAAATGGAAGTTTTTTCCTCTGTCTTTTAGTGTTCCTATGTGCACAATACACCGTGCATATCATCCTATCATCATCATCCATGATCATCTGATGTCATCGAAGGTCTAACTGACCGTGAAAACTTACTCGATATAGGGAGGCAGAGCTTCTACTATGGTATCGACTAACTTGATCAAGTGAGGCAATAATAAAGAGGAATTGGGGTTTCGGTGGTTGATGTCAAGCTTAGGTTGGATAGCATGGAAAGGATCGTCGCATTACAAACAACTCAATGGAAAAATCTGTGAAGGTGGAAATTGCCTTTAGCAACGACGATAATGGTGTGAGGTGGTGAATAAAGGCGGCTTGGGTTTGGATTGCGAAATTGAAGGAGAGGTAAAATTATTAAAATATCCCTGTTAGATTTAAATTACATTTTAAACCCTGAATTTTCAAAAAATAATTTCTTTCACATACGAACTCAGTTATGCATGCATTTGCATCGTCGAGTTCATATTACAATTCCGAACACATTGCCTTTTTAAACTGTAAATTGGACACTTGTATATGACATCAAAATTGTACATAATTTATTTGTATTATTTATCTTATTCGGACAATTGTTACTCGAAGTTAAAAATTATGTATGTATATTTTTAAAACTATACATGAAAATTATTTATTAGTATATTTACTTTTGAATTAATTTTATTCAAATTGGTAATAAATAAGTTAATTAAATATTTTGAATTATTAAGGACATTGTAAATCAATTTTCTGAACATGGTTTCTAATTCACACAAGCATCATTTTCGTTCTTAGGCTTAGGTTGTGAGAGATTCAAGGAGAAATTTTCTCATCCGAGCTTGTTTTCAAGAACTGGTTAGATCCCAACAAGAAGAATTTCATCTGTTTTAGATGCAGAGGTTGCCAGGAATTGTCGAGAACCTACGCGCTGGTTCAAAATGTGGTATCTTCAGGTATATGAGAATCAATGCACAAGGGATTTTAGGGATTCGATTCCAGGGTCCAGCAAGTAGTTTAGCATTCCTGAACATGGTTTCTAATTTATATTAAAGA
This sequence comes from Allium fistulosum, assembly GCA_030737815.1. Lineage (NCBI taxonomy): Eukaryota > Viridiplantae > Streptophyta > Magnoliopsida > Asparagales > Amaryllidaceae > Allium > Allium fistulosum. Next base: position 78,145,687 of record CM060906.1, read on the forward strand.
TTATGAAGTTGAAGAGAATATTGTTATACCATTTGTGAATTCAAAGAAGGAAGGGAATCAAATTCTTGGAGGATTTGTTCAGGCATTTTGATGCCATAAATGCTGTAAACATAGTTATGAATTTTAAGAATGAATTTGGGTTGATAGAGTCGTTGATGGTAGTGAGGTGTTCAGCAAAAAGACTGGTCCGGGTAACTTGGATTCTCGAAAGACAATGAATAAGAATCTGGTTTCAAAAGATGATTCTTTGTCTGAAGCTCTTATTGATGTTGTGAATGACGTGTCTTGTACTGATAGGTATATTTCTTCTATGAATTTGTCTTTGGATTGTATGCTATTAATCCATAGTATTGATATTAAGGGATGTCCATCAGTCAGTTGATTTATGTTCTTTGATTGAAATGGGGAATGATATGATAAAAGCTGATACAGTGATTCATCACATAAAGAATAATGATTTTATAAAGGTTAATCACCCAAAGGCTAAAAAACAGTGGATGGGTTCTGATTTCAATCTCTTCTTGTATAACAGTTTTGAGGCTTTTGCAGGTTCAGATGTGGATAACGTGATAGGAGATGATATGCATTCAGGTTTTGGAGTTGAAAAGGTAGTGCTGGGTTCTGGTTTTGATAATATTCCAATTGTTGGTGGTTTTGAGATTACAAATGTTCAAAACAGTGTTGTTGAAATTATAATGTCTTCAGATATACATGGATTATACACCGAAAATGAGAGGTTATGTGATATTATGGGAGATATGGATATAGTCACTTACTATAGGCATGGTGGATTATATTGTGATTTAGATCTTACTGTAGTGAAGGCAGCTTCTGTTGATGGTACAAATGGTAAGGGGTGATATGTGTTGGCAGTGGAGATAATCGGAGCATGTTTTTTGTGACAGGTATGAGGACTGTGCATGTTATGTCAATAGACATGTACTCAGACTGCATTAGTACAGAGGTCAGATAAGAAGGTTTTCAAAAAGGAAGTTAATAATGAAATTTCCATGAGTTTGAGCCACACGTTTCATGGAGGTGTTCGGGCATCTGATATTTGTTCGAATAGATTGTTGAGTGAGAGAGTGTATCCTTGTAGAGCATCCACTAGTGAGCCTGAGTATTCGAGTTCTGGAAGCAGAGAGATCGGTTTAGTAGTGCATAGAGAGACTGGATCAAGCTCGAGTGGTTCTAGATTGGTGAGAATGAGTGCTTGCCTTAGTAGAACGACCGTTAGAGCTTCTGATAGCTCTAGTCCAGGTATGGATTTTCTTTTGGGTAGTACATATGGTCCCTATGCTTTGAGTAGTATCCACTAGCGATATGCAGTATTTGGCTAGGAGTTTTATCTTTATTTTTGATGATATTTAGATTGATACCGAATATATTAGGAATAATGAATTAGAACGGGTCAGATCTTTTGGATCATGAGATACAGTATGAGAATGTTAGGGGATAACATGATTTAGGAAAATGTAGTAAAATTAGATCGTTTTTTAAAGATAACAATATTAACATTGTTTTATTACAAGAAATTAAAATAGGACACCATAATTATAGATTTTATAGGTTTTTAGGCGGTTTTTACACAAATCATTGGTCCTGTCTTCCAGCTTGGGGCAGTGTGGGGGGGCTTATGATGGGTTGGAAATGTAATTGTGTTTGACTTTTGCAATCAATTATTAAGGATCATGCGGTACATTTGATTTTTACTGACACTAGTGATGAATCAATACTAAATATTACGAATGTTTATGGGCCTAACTCAAAATTAGATTGTAGAGTTCTATGAAATGAGTGTCTAGAATTTAGATTACTCGCTCCTAGACCATGGGTTATGAGGGTGATTTTAATGTTACTAGATTTTTAGAAGAGAGATCCCTTAGAGAGGGAGATTTTGTTGTCATGTATGAGTTTGACCAATTTTTAGTTAAATGTAACTTAATTGAGATAAAATTAAGTAATAGACAGTTACTTGGTCAAATGGTAGAGAAGATCTTTCGTTAGCAGTTTTTGATAGATTTTTTATTAGCGACGAAATAGTGGACAAATTTCTTACTTGTAAGGTTGTGGATCTTCCAAATGTTTATTTGGATCATTGCTCAATTATTTTATCCTGTACTAACCTAAATATAGAAAATAGAATTTTTAGATTCGAAAAGATGTGATTGTTAGAGAATAATTTTAAAGATTTAGTTGTAAAGAAATGGCTTTCTATGAATTTTTATTACGTATTTCTATGTAACATAGCCAAAGTTTTGGTTAGTAAATTTAGAAACTTAAGGTTATTTCTTAAGAAATGGAGTAAAGATGTATTTTGTAACGTTAAAATTAAAAAAGAAAAATTAATGAATAAGATCATAAATTTAAATAAAATTGAAGAATTTAGGAATTTAAGTATTTTAGAAAAAAATATACTTTCAAATTTGATAGAAGAATTAATTAAAATTATGTTATAAGAAGAAATAATATGGAAACAAAAATTTAGGATCTGTTGGATGGATGATGGGAATATGAATACTATTTTTTTCATAAAGTAACCAATGGTAGGAAACGTAGTAATACTATTAATTCTATTTTAATTAATAATATTGATCAAACAGAACTTAATAATGAGTTTGCCAATTATTATAGAGAAAAAACAACAAAAAGACATAGTATTAGAGCTAATTGCGATATGCTTTATACTGAAGATACTAAGATTAATCTAGTAGGATTAGATATTCCATTTACGAAAGAGGAAATTGGAAGGCTATAAAGGATATGCCTAATGATAAAGCGCTGGGTCTAGATTGATTTCCTATATTATTCTACGAATCTTTTTGGTATGTTTGGAAAGATGATATAATAAAAATATTCAATGAATTTTATGATGATTCGTTGCAGTTAGGTATGTTTGATTTCGTTATTGTAATCTAATTACATAAGAAAATAGGTGCTAACCAATTAAAAGATTTTAGACCTAATTCGATATTAAATTATTCATTTAAATTTATTTATAAGGTTTTAGCTAATAGACAATACTAAAATAAATGTGTTAATAGATAGTACCCAAACAGCTTTTATAAAGGGTAGAGATACCGCAAATGTTGTAGCAATAGTACAATTATATATGAATTATTGTTGTAAAAACAATATCACTTGTGTGCTTTTAAACTTGATTTTGCTAAAGCTTTTGATTCACTTGATTGGACCTTTCTTAAGGATTCATTAATGGCTAGGGGTTTTAGTGCTAGATGGCTGGGATGCGTTATGTGCTTACCTGAAATAGGTAATTCAAGTATTATGTTTAATGATATTCTAGGAAATAAAATTCAATCGAAACATGAACTTAGACAATGTGATCCATTGTCACCTTTACTATTTAATTTAGCAGTTGACATTTTTTTCTAGAATAATCAAATCGGCCACTAATAATAGAATTTTAGACATTATAGGGAATGAGATCTCTAGTAATGGTCTTACAGTTTTCCAGTTTGCAGATGATACTATGATTTAAGTCTCATTTGCCTAAACATATTATTGCACTTAAATTCATTTTATATAGTTTTAAACTTCTATCTAGTTTAAAGATTAATTTTGATAAGAGCTCGGTACTAGTTTTAAATGATATCGATAATATAGAAAACCAAATTGCATATACATTGAATTATAAAACAACTAAATTCCCTATAAAATACTTAGGTTTTTTAATTAGACCACAAAAACTTAAACATGATGATTAGATTATTATAATATATAAAATTAATAAAAGATTGTCCAAATGGAACAGTAAATACTTATCGAGAGTAGGTAGGGTAGTTCTCATTAATTTAGTTTTATCTGCACTACCTATTTATTGGATGTTGTTTTATCTTTTCCCAAAATGAGTAACTGATAAAATTGATAAAATTAGAAGATATTTTTTATGGAGCGGAGATAATCCAAATTGTAGTTCTAAGTGTCTTGTTAAATGGGAAATGGTTTGTCAGTCTAAAAATAAGGTTTTTTTTGGAGGCTTAAGAATTATAAACTTACATAACTTAAATATATCTTTATTAAGAATTGGTTGTTGACATTTAATGATAACAATGAAAATTTGCTAAGGAAATAATTAATATCGAATCAATGGTATGGTGGTGCTTTTAACTTACATCACATTACTATCAATAATATTAATAATATTTCTCACTTTTAGAAATTGATAATATTAAATTTTGACATTTTAATCTAGGTATTAATAATGTTGTTCATTCTAGTAACAACACCTCGATTTGGAATGAATGCTAGATTTCAGTTATTCCACTTAAAGTGGAACTTCGAGAGTTATATGAAATATGCAATTTCAAAAATGTATTAATTTCAAAAATTTATAGACCAAATTTAGTTTTTCCTTGAGACTTTAGTTTTAATCATACGCTAGAGGGAATTATTTTAACACAATTTGCATAATTGTGTGGTAAACTGGAACTTTACAATATTGATAATGAGAAAGAAATTAAAATATGGTGTTGGGATACGAGTACGAAGTACACATTTAACGACCCATAATTTTATCACTTTGATTTGGAATATTTAATTAATTTTAAATATTCGAATATAGGTTTATTAAACATAAATAAACATGTTTTATGTGATAAATAATAATATGATCTTGTTTTGGAAAAATGCTTACTAAAATATATTCTTTGAAAAATATCGATAAAGTGACCGAAAATCGTTTATCGATAAATAGCTTTTTAACCATTAAAAGTCGCGCACGATTTTTTTTACATGCACTTATTTCTCCATTTAAGCAAGAATATGTAATAAATTTATTTATTTTATTTTTGGAAATAAAATGCCTGTATGCCATCATCAAGGATGTCATCACTTTTATATATTTTCTGGAATTTTAAATTAAGCTTAAGTATTCAAATAAGTTTTTTAAATGATTAGTAATTCATTTTAATTATTATGTAATGATAATAATTGATTTATAACGATTGATTGCTGAATGTTTTTGAATCTCTGTATCTTGTTTTTTCCCATGGTGGATCAATATATGGTAGGGGTCCATTCAACCTCATTGGCTTTGCTAAAAATAATAATAATTGATTTATAATGTTATATATATATTAACTTGTTTTATAAAGATATACAAATTCCGTCGCGCTTTGGCAATTCGACGGCGTATGCGACGGCGTAATTTTGTAGCCCTTGTTCGGTATTGATTTATATGGTTTTATAGTTCAAATGAGATCATTTTAATTATTTAAAAATTATAATAAATAAATTTACATGATTTATTTACAAATATATATATATATAGTTTAACTAAGAAGCAAAATTATGATCGGATTTCGGATTTCAACAGTTTACCAAATGGAAGTTATAATCGAATGTTGCACCATGATTTGACAAATAAGACATATATATGCATATATACATGCACATGACATGTACATACATATAGGAAGTTACCATGTGCATTTACTAATTACATTGGGTACGAAATTAGAAAATATCATGATATTTTCAAAGCAAAGTCAAAGCACATGCAGGATGTGATGGTGGTGATGGAAGGGGGTGGGCCGAGCACATAAGGAGGTCTATGGATCGTATAGGCCCGATGGAGGAGATAGTTAACTTGATTTACTTGGACTGCATTTTCTTAAGTTAAAGGAAAAGTGATTTGGAGTTTTCAAAAGTTAATTATGATTTTAAAACATGATTTTAGTGGAATAGAGAATACCCTAGTTATGCTCTATATTAAATTTCAAGGATGGAACTCGTACCATCCGTGTGAATTTAAAAGGTGATTTCACCATTACTCGATGAATCGTATAGGTTGAATACAGAAATTGGTATTGAGAATAATTAGTCTAATCTCTATGGATCTTTTTCTACTCAATACTAATTGTTTTGGGTTTACAATAAATGATGTCTTAAATAACATCATTTTTGACCCATTTAAAAGTAACGATTTAAAATAAAAAATCTTTTTTAAGGTTTAAATAAATGATTTGGAAATATTTTTCTAAGTAAAAGGTGAGATTTGGAATTATTCCAAGATTAAAGAGGTTTAATCAACCAGAAAATTTGATAAATAAGGCTTAATGATTTCATATATTCTTTAAAGATAAAGGAATAGTTTAAAAGAATATATCATCAAAAGATATTTGATTTGATAAAAAGATAAATTGATTGGATGTTGTTTGACAATCACCTATATACTTGACATCTTTTAATGATGATTAGTTCGGAGAAACCGGGGTCGGATTTGGGTAATTCCTATTCAAAAACCACTTCGAACCAATATACATGTTCGAAAGTGAAGACATGTTGAAGACAATGATTTGAAGACGGAGATCTTCATAATGTAGGGATGCTTGCCACTAACCTCTGGGTTAATCCTAATATATATATATGGTGGCAGTAGTGCCTTCATTCTAAAAATCTTCTAATTGCAAAGTCTACTCGCTAATAATCCTAGGGGTGAATCCCAAACAGGAAGTAGTCTGAGGAGTGCCTTCGGTTTGTCCTTCACCTGGACAACTTGTATGGATAAGTGTCTAACATTACATTTCTAAAAACATGTACATTGATCTCTACAAACATACATCTATTTGGTGGTGTAGGAGGTAACCCCTCCTATACTTAACAACCTTCTCTGAGACGTACGAGCTCAAAGGTTGTACTACTATGGAAATCAATAGTGTGTTGTTAGAAATGGCAATGTGGCATTCTAAGTGGAATTTTCTTTGTGAAAAGAAAAGCATGACTTTGTGAAAAGAAAAGCGTGGCTTTGTGGAAAGTAGAGCGTAGCCTCACAAGCCTCACATCCTAGGAATGGTACGGGATACTTTGTAGTCTGCAGGACATATATTTCAGGCTATCGTTTTTATTGATGATGGAGGAGTCCAATAATGTTTGGACCCTCAATGATTTAAATGGGCAGGTATTGGAGGCTCGAATGAGAAAGAGGAAAGACACCGAAATATGCTGTTCCATAGTAGTGTAAAGATGTAGTACGGAGGCTTGCTTGAGAATAGTAAATAGTCACCAGAGAGTAAGATTGTTATGCGTAGATTTCGCATTAGAGGAAATGACCACTAGTTCCCTATCACGTTGGAAATTCAATTCCAATATGAGATTTGCGGTTTTGGTTGTATTTCCAAAATAGCTGTAATGCTTTGCAAACATTTCAGCTACCCCTTTGGTATCATATACACCATTTGACATTATCCGGGTATTGATACGTACTTTGTGTATATATTTGTTTGAAAAGTGTTTTCAAACCAATGTCATTAATGATAATATTAAATTTATTTTGGTATAAAGTATTTTGTTTATCGTAAGGTTAAAACCCATCTGTGGTTATGTGCGTCGTGGTCTTACGAGATACCATTCTTTCTAAAGGTTTTGATTGGCATCAATCTGATCTATGACACTATCATATACATTTGTAATTCGAGTTTTCTCACGCTGGTTTATCAAGCCTGATCCGGGTATTTTTAATACTTGGGTCAGATCCGAGTAGTTTCAGGTTTAGCTAAAGACACTTGGAGTTTCCAGAGGAGAGCTGGAGGTCTTCATCAACGTTTGGACGTATTCTATTTTTCTACTGCATTTATTTTTGTGTTTTTCAGCATTTGTAAGGATAGAGAATTTATAACCATCCTGGCTAAATCTAGGTTAGACTATGATATTGTATTCAAACTTTTCCGTTGTAAAAGATTTTGTAGTTAATAATATATGATTATTCCATTCGTGTGAGATTCTGTTTTGTACACTGTTCCGTGTTATTTTTATTTTACCCCCTAACTATCTGCCTTTTCGTTCAATTTGAGTTGGACATATGTGATTTATTGTCAACTTAAACTGTACGGAAAAGTGGGTCGTTACAATTGCTATTAGAGCTTAGGTTGAGCGAATATCTGAGCTTGATAGGGGTAAAGTCTCATCAGAGATAGGGTTAGTAATACCCCAGGACGAGTAACCCATTAGAGATAGGGTAAGAGGCACCCTAAAATGAGTTGAGAGTATATATATGAGCACGTACTTGTTAGTGACTATAAACTGTTTTGTGTTGATTTATCTATTGAGTGGTTTATGGATTCTGGTTGATGCGCCTGATAACCGTTATTGATAGGGATTCTTAAACACTTAAACAAGGCAAACTGACACACTGATTTTGGAAATTTTGGGTGAATCAAATAATTTTACCTAAGATCATATTTTATATATAAAGAAATAACTTTCGAAAATTGGTATAGTTATTTATAGTGTATTCGTTTGTGATTAAGGGAATGATAATATTTAGTTATTTTCATTTGTTGGTTGAATGAACACTTTGTGAATTAAGTTTCACGATTTGACTATATGATGTTTGATAATAATACCGGTTTAAGATTAATGAATTTATATTAAATAATAAATGAGCATGTTCTATAAAAATGTATTATACACAAATAAAATGATTTTGTAAAAGACAAATATGGAAGGTATGTTATATATTTCTTGTGTTTTGGGAAAAGTATTGTGAAATTTTAAATGTGATTAAAAGAAGTTAGTTAATATAAGATAATTTTATGAAAGGGATTTATAAAATGGGTTTTATAAACAAAGTAATCTCTAAAGGATTTTTGAAAAGAAATAACAACAACATTATTTTAAATAAGAAATTTGAAAAGAAAGGAAGTCTCTTATAATAACTAGTTCGAGTGGCCCGAAAATAACTAAAAGCGGGCAAGAGATATGTTCGGATGGTAAATACTTCTTTAAGTATTACCCTTTCAATTAAGGGGATATGTGATTCTATTGGTAGTACCTAATTCCTTGGTACTATTTTGGGGTTACTCGATCTGTATAATTTTCCTTATGTTAAAAGGAATATATTATAATAAGAGAAGTTTATTATAATTTTAGAAATAAAAGATAATTTATCTTCTGAATTGAAATGGTTTCTTTAGAAAGAAGATAATTTATTAATTTAATGAATGGTTTTGAAAGTGGGTTTTCAGAAAGAGGGAATTAGGGAGAAGGACAAACTTTGGAAAAAAATTAGACTGAAGGACACCAAGTTTCATTTTTGGGCTGAAGGACAAACTTTGAGAAAAACTTAGGCTAAAGGACAATGCTAGTTATAACTAACATTATATTTAGATTTTATATTATACAAAATGCTAGTTATAACTAGCATTATATTTAGTTTTACAATGTACAAGATGCTAACTATAATTAGCATTGTCCTTCAGCCTAATTTTTTTCAAAGTTTGTCCTTCAGCCCAAAAATGAAACTTGTTATCCTTTAGCCTAAATTCTTTTCAATGTTTGTCCTTGTGTATATTTTCCACTTTCAGAAAATATTATAAAATGTTGATAGAAAAGAAATTGTTTACAAATAGATTTTTGAATGAGATTTCATAAATGGCAAGTTTATATTTATAAAGTTAAAATATCTTTTAAGAGAAATGATTTGAAAGTGATATTTAAAATGAGATTTAAACTATATTTTTAAAGTGATTTAAAAAGCGCTTAAGTGAAAGAAGACATGGATTTTGACATCATGGTCATAGATAAATATTTTCGGGAAAGTGAGGAAGACATAGACTATATTATTGTTGTTATAGTAAGTGATTTCCGAAAGGAGATATTTTATATAGTATACAGGATTTATACATATCCTATATTTGATGTTGATATTCAAGGTGAGTAACTTATATCTATTTTTGTGCTAAGAATGTCGTCCATTCAAGGTCTGAGAGGTAACGATACCCCAACTTGAACAACATCATTGTTAACTAATGCATAGTTTAATTTCAACATCGAAAATTAATATTAAGTAAAATCAATCGGATCCCTATACCAGTGTTTTTGGATTGTCGTAATGATGTTTTACGCAACATTCGTTTTGACCCAATAAAGTGTGTTTTGAAAAATATGACGCTTTCCTCAAAGATTTTTATGGATTTGAGTATATAGAGGCATTTTCTAAATGCTGAAATTAATCTGGTTTCTTTAGAAAGAAATTATAAACTTTTCATGAATAAATATTTTGAAGAGATAAAGAGTTTATAAAAGTGTTTAAACCAAAAGCTAAAAGTTTTATGAAATGTTTCCATAAAGATTTTGGGAAGCTATTGAGTACGTATGTTGTACGTAGATCATTTCATTACACAGTTTGATCTAGGATCCGAGTACAGGACTTTGAGGTGTTTACCTTGGTCCGAAAAAGGATTTATCACTCGATTCTTGACGGGCTTGTGGTTGAGTACTTGCATTTTCTATCATAGTTCAGAGCTATGTAAGAAAAATGAAGGTTTCTAATCAAAAGTCCTGATTAGTGTCTGCACAAAAGGATCGAGGGATCGATAATAGTTCGGAAGTAACGTTGTCTATTCAAATAAGAAATTGAATCAGATATTGCATTTTGATGATCTGGGTATATCATATAGAATTGAGTTTAAAGATAATATTTTGGCAAACTCTTTTGGGTTGTGGTTAAATTTCGAGGACGAAATTCTTTTAAGAGGGGAAGAATGTAATAACCTGTAATTTTATCACTTTGATTTGGAATATTTAATTAATTTTAAATATTCGAATATAGGTTTATTAAACATAAATAAACATGTTTTATGTAATAAATAATAATGATGATCTTGTTTTGGAAAAAAGTTTACAAAAATATATTTTTTGGAAAAATATCGATAAAGTGATCCAAAATTGTATTATCGATAAACAGCTTTTTAACCATCAAAAGTCACACATTACTTTTTTTACGTACACTTATTTCTCCTTTTAAGCAAGAATACATAATAAAATTATTTATTTTATTTTTGGAAATAAAATGCCTTTATGACATCATCAAGGATGTCATCACTTTTATATATTTTCTGGAATTTTAAATTAAGTTTAAATATTCAAATAATTGTTTTAAATGATTAGTAATTCATTTTAATTATTATGTAATGATAATAATCAATTTATAATGTTTTATAAATATATTAACTTGTTTTATAAAGATACACAAATTTCGTCGCACTTTGGCAATTCGACGGCGTAATTTTGCAGCACTTGTTCGACATTGGTTTATATGGATTTATAGTTCAAATGAGATCATTTTAATTATTTGAAAATGATAATAAATAAATTGTTTACAAATATATATAGTTTAACTAATAAGTAAAAATATGATCAGAAATCGGATTCCGGATTTTCAACGGTTTATCAAACGGAAGTTGTAATCTAATATTGCTTCATGGTTTGTCAAATAAGATACATATGTGCATATATACATGCACATGACATGTACATACATATAGGCAGTTACCATGCACATTTACTAATTACATAAGGTGAGAAATTAGAAAATATCATGATATTTTCAAAGCAAAGTCAAAGCACATGCATGATGTGATGGTGGTGATGGAAGGGGGTGTGGGCCGAGCACATGGAGGGTAGGTGATGTGAAGTATAATGATGTTGGTTAGGATATTTTCTCATATTATACCTATAAATACACATACCATCCTTCACAATTTTACACACCATTTCTCTTCTTCCTCCTTTTGAAGCTCTTTAATAGCATCCTAATGGCCTCTCTTCTCTTAGAAAAATTATAGCAAGAAAGTTATGCAAAAATAATTCCACATGCAACCAATAAAGATCCACCTCCAAAACAAGTCCAAACACCTCCCTACCTTCTCATGTACCCACGACCATGGCCATTATCATCCTTCGACCGAGCTAATACCCTCATCCAAGTCAAGGCCGAGCTTCAAAGGAAGTAAGGAGGAGATTCGGAAACTCCGGGGCAAAGAAAAGAGAAGGAAGTGCTGCCGAAGTACCGTCGCATTTATTTCAAGAAGCTTCGGAAAAATATTGATGGAGTGGAAACCGATAGTGAGTACTCAAAATTCATAATTATTAAATAACATCTATAATTATTTCAAGTATGTTAATATGACCATTTAATATCTTGAATGATATATATGGATGTTTGAAAATTGGTTGATTATATGGTTGCTTACTTGGTTGTGATAAATATAACCAATAATGGAAAATCATAATTATCCAAAATAGAAATGGTTAAATAATTAACCATAGTTAATTCATGGAAAAATAAGTCCCTATTAATATGTGTAAATGAATATTATGATAATATATTATTACAATATGGAATAAAGTAGAAAATGAGTTTTTAATGTAGTAAAAACATTTTGAAATGATTTAAAATGGTTTACTGTATTTTAAACATTTTAACAAGTTTCGGCAAAGTTTAATTCAAATTGAGCTCGTTGCGTAGCGGCAGTTCGTCATTTTCCGACCTGAAAAGTTAAATCAATGTGTAGGATTCAATATAAGTTGAAATTCTTTGAAATAAGAATTTTCCGGATCCATGTGGGTATAGTTTTCAGACAAAAGAAGAAAATTAAGATTTCATTTAGTAGAGTTTGAAATAAGTCCAAATCAAGTTTTAAAAAACATCGCGTTTTGGCAATTTGAAAACCAAAGTGGTAAATTCTTTAAAAATAGATATTTTTAAATCATTAAAAATACGAAATAAATTCCACAAATATGTTAAAATGTTTGAAAAGGGATTTGAGTTATAAAAATAGACTTATATGAAATGGAAAACATTTTTGGACCTAAGAAGCTTTAAAAACACTATTCGCAGACAACGGTTTTTGGTAACTTCTAAAAATCATGGTTTTGACTTAATTATTCTTCCCCAATCTTTTAGTAATCTTTTCAAATGAATAATTAAGTATTTTTAAAGTGATTTGAAAATTATATAATTATTTTAAAGGAGTTTAAATTAAATTAGTTAAAGGAAAATTATTTTAAAACAATATATGGAATAGTGTTAAGTAAATAACAAAATCATCTCTAAAAGACAATATAAAAGGATTTTGAGTCGATCAAATAACTTGACCGCCTTATGGGTGATAGAGAGATGGTCTATAGACTTGAGCTTAGACAACCAATGTCTGGGTACCGCTCTAGCTATCCGGACTGACCCAACGAAGGGGATAGTTAATTTATTATACTCAGACCCACTACAACAAAAATACGCCTTTTACAACGGGCAATGCCCATTGTAATAGGGGTTTCGCAACGGGCCTAGGTCTGTTGTATTATGCCATGTTGTAATAGAGTAGATGAATTTTACAACGGTTCTTGCCCGTTGCAATAGAGGTCTTTTGCAACGGTTTTGGCCCATTGCAAAATGGTCTTTTACAACTGCTTTTGCCCGTTGCAATTAATCCTTTTACAACTGTTTTTGCCCATTGCAAAAGGGTCTTTTGCAATTGTATTTTCCTGTTGTTAAAATAGTTCAAATGAGAAAATAAAAACTACTATAATGCATGTGTAAATTTTAAACTAATTTGAATTGAAACAAAATTATTATACTAATTACAACCATATTTATTCATATTTACTAAAAATAGCAAAATAAATTCATATTAATAACAAAAAGATTTATCTATTCACATCATAATATCACAATATCACAATTACACAACTTCCATATACATAACATCACAATATCACAATCCAAATGTTAAGAAATTTACAAATAACATAAATAATAATTGGGTAAAATCTTGATCACTGCTAGCTTCCGATTATTTTTTCCTATTGTCTATTAAATCCTGCATAAATATCAAATTTTATGTGTTAGAGGTCATAACAAGATCATTTATATATAAAAAAGTTGAGTAACATTAACAGTCAAGCAAAAATCAAGACTAATGTTCATATGCTAAATAGTACAAACATCTTTAACTAAAACATTAAGAGCTGCAATGTCTAATATGAAGTAAACAAAGTTTACATATGAAGAATGAGTGTAGTCCTTAAGACATAATACAATTTGAACAACTATCTTTTAAAAAATGAATTAAGTCTGCATTCTACTAAACCAGTTTTTACTGTTTTCACTGACCAATGATGGTTGTCACTAAATGTATGCATAATGCATAAATTCAATGAGTAAGATCTCATTTTCCTAAAGTACAATGAGCTGAGAATGTATGAAATTAAATCAGTTAAGATAGAATGACATTGATTGCATATAAATTTTAAAGAATAGATAGTAGACAAAAGATTGATTGATCAAGTGAGACAAGGACTAGAACAAGGATATCTTAACTATCAATCAAGGGAAAATGATCATTAGAAAACAACAGAAAATAAATAAATTGTAGTATACGAAAAACAGCTCACCTTGATTCAGCAAGTGATAACAATGCAGAAGTATAGGTACAAAAGAAGTGATCTTTTGATTCTCTTACAATAACTCAGCAAGGTATCTGCAAGTTTAGCAATAAATTCGTAAGCATGTCATCAAATATTACTCTAAGAAACTAGCTCCAGATCTCCAAATAGACACACATGGTTGATATAACTTAATTTCCTTTTGAAAAGTCGAACCATTTGTATTTTCAACAAACTATTGCAAGTGATATGGTAGAAAAGATAAAATAAACGTTTTGCCTTTTTGTAAGTCACAAATAAATAAAAGAAGGAAAAGACAATAACATTTGAATTGTACATCGCTCTACACTCACAATATTGTATAGGAAGCATGAAGACCCCAACTAAGCACAAAAAGTAGTGCATAAGTTTCTATCTTGTAAGAAACAGACCTCAAACTCACTATATAATTGGAAATAAGTTATACCTATTTTGACATTCATGATTTGAATCAAGGCAATTAACATCTTCCTGACTTAACATTCGAATCATTTTTTCATGATTTCAAACGTTTGCCATCGGTAATGCATTTTTTACCTCTTTGTTGGTGAAAGATTCTTTTAGGAAAATGAATAAAAACTCAACGATCGAGACAATTAAATGTATTATCCAAATTAAACTAGGAAGTGTGAGAATTAAGCATTTGAAATAGTTTTAACTCATATAGCAACATTAATCTCACACAATATATATTACTATAATTATTAAGTGAAAAAAGAAACTTTGTAACCAAGTAGAAAATTATTTTTTGAATGTTATAACAATTAGAATTCTAGTTTATACAGAAAATTCAATCAATTTCAACTTCAAAATACAAAGATATAGCATCCACTTAACCTAAAACTATCAGATCGCATATAAAAATACTAATACTATAACACCGATGTAAAGCAAAATTAACGAATAACTTGACTTAAATAAACTAGCAATTTTGAAGTTGCTCACAAAAACACCCGCAATCCAATCAATATGTTTAAAATATATTTCACATGCGATCCTGACAAGTTACGAAGTTGATCAAAATACTATTTTACATAACCCCCAAAATAGACAATTACATCTAACCAAATCAATTTAAAAAGGTACCTAAAAACCACCGATTGATGTAGCAAATCAAAGATATAGATGAATAAAGTAGGAGAAAAGATAAAAAAGGAAAAAAAAGGAGCTCACTTTTCTTACTCAGAATTAACAGTGGTTGTGTTACGGATATTGAGAGGGGAGCGTGGAGTGCGAAAAGCAATATAGACTTCCCAGAGCTATGTGGTCCCTAAGAGGAGAGTCATTCTACAATTGATTGATAGTTGTGGTAACCCTGAATCTCGTGCTTAGCTGCAATCCCTTAGCTTTGACATCAGCATCGATCATAGCAAGAATTAGTAGAGGAGATGATGCGACATCGGGATGCGGTTGCTCGTAGAATTTGCGGAGATGAAGCTGAAGTGTGGAAGGGGCTGTGACGGCTTTTGATGGAGCAAGAGGTGATTTAGGGTTTAGATCTCGGGATTTCTTAAGGTCTTTCAATTTGGCTGCTTGTATGAATGAGGGAGGCGGCGATAGGTTTTTTTAATTTGAAGCTTCTAAAAGCGGGTCGGGTTGGTTTTTGTAATAGGTGTGCGTTGTTTCATGACTTAGTGAATTTTGTAAAAGAGGGAACTTATGAAAATTATTATAAATTATATATTATTAAGTATATATTGTTGTTTATATATCATTATTTATATATTATTATAAATTATTAACTATAATTTATTAATAATTAATTATAAAAAATTTATATTCATAAAGAAAATATTAATTGAAAATAATAAATAATTATTATTATTTATTATTCATAAATTATATATATGTCAAAGGGTGGAGCATTTGTTAGTTAGAGCTAGAACAATTTGTATATGTCAAATAGCATAGTTACAAAATAAAACTCACACTTTGAAATTTTTTAACATTTTTGAATGTTATGAAATTTTGAATATTTTATGAAATTTTTATTTTTTTATTTATGAATTTCAGGAAAATTTCAAAATATAAGTATGTATTATTATTTATACATTATAAATAGAAATTATTAAATAATTAGTTATGAAAGTTGTTAAAGAAATCTAATAATTATATATAAATATTAGTTATTAAATATTGAACATTAGTCTTAATTATGAATTCAAATTCAAACAGTAAACGAAATGTACCATTTTCGGATGGGGCACTGCCCCCGGACTCCCGCGACCTGACCGGCCAGGTTGACCGCCGTCGGCGAGGGCATTGCCACCCCCTCGGGACCCGCCCTTCGTAGTGGCAATCAATTTAAATAATTTTATGATCAAAAACTTCCAACAAGTCTTGGTTGTTAATTATCACAATAGTCATGGGAGATTTGAGATTTGGGTGAGGAAGAGGAGAGGGTTGTAGAGATTTGGATTTGGAGATTCAGGATGATTTTGAGATTTAAGGCGTAGGGCGGTAAATAAAATAACAGAGTATTTTCGGACCGTTGTAAAAACGCTGTTGCAATAGAGTATTTTTATTGTAATGACTGATTATATATAGTAATTAGTAATTAGTGATTATTTATTAATAATCATTAATTACTATAAGTTATAAATGATTAATATAATATTTTTAATGATTAACTATTAAATATTAATAAATAATATAATATTATTAATGATTAGTAATTAGTAATATAATATTATAATTAGTAATTAGTAACATACGATTAATATAATATTATTAATGATTAATTATTAAATATTAATAAATAATAAATATTAATTTTTAGAAAGCATTGTAATTATTAATTATTGATTATCAAAAATTGGCAACATACATTTATTACAATGGGCATTTTATGATCGTTGTAAAATTTGAACGGGCATTTTATGACCGTTGTAAAATTGGTACCTATTACAACGGGAAATTTTAGCTCGTTGTAAAATTGGCACCTATTACAATGGGCGTTATGAGCGTTGTAAAATTGGCACCTCTTACAACGGGTATTTTGCGACCGTTGTAAAATTGGCATCTATTACAACGGGCATTTTGTGAACGTTGTAAAATTGGCATCTATTACAACGAGCATGAAATGACCGTTGCAATAGCATTCTATTACAACAGACAGTCATTACCCGTTGTAAAAAGGGCGTTGTATAGGGCATCTATTACAACGGTCCTGAATGGACCGTTGTAATAGTCTTCTATTACAATAGGCATTCAATGCCCGTTGTAAAAAAGATGTTGTAATAGGGTATTTTTGTTGTAGTGACCGCATTTTCTTAAGTTAAAAGAAAAGAGATTTGGAGTTTTTCAAAAGTTAAACAAGATTTTAAAATATGATTTTGGTGGTATAGAGAATACGCTAGTTAAACTCTGTATTAAATTCAGAGAAGGAAACTCATACTATCCGTGTGAATTTAAAAGGTAATTTCACCATTATTCGACGAATAGTACAGGTTGAATACGTAAATTGGTATTGAGTATAACCAGTCTCATCTCTATGGATCCTTTTCTCTCAATACTAATTGATTTGAGTTTACAATAAATAATGTCTTAAATAACATCGTTTTTGACCAATTTAAAAGTTACGATTTGAAAATAAGAAATCTTTGTTACGATTTGAATAATGATTTGGAAATGTTTTCCTAAGTAAAAGGTGAAATGATTTGGAATTATTCCAAGATTCATGGGGTTTAATTAACTAGAGAATTTGATAAATGAGACTTAATGATTCCATATACTCTTAAAAGATAAACGGATAGTTTAAAAGAATATATTTCCAAATGATATTTGATTTGATAAAAAGATAAATTTATTGGTTGTTATTTGATAATCACCTATGTACTTGACATCTTTTATCGATGATTGGTTCGGAGAAACCGGGGTTGGATTTGGGTTATTCCTATCTTGTGTATATTATATATTTCTCGTCGCGATGTGAGATTCTATTCTGTCTTTTCTTTCTTCATCCCAAATGACATGTCTTTCAAACACTTAAATGATGAGCACATGAATATCAAGGATGTATTAAATGTCGTCTTTAGGTGTAATAGAGGTAAATTGTTACACATGGTATCATAGCTTAGGTTGATCAAACACCTAGGCCTTGGTGGGGTGAACACATTTGAGATAGAGTAAGTGAGACCCTAAAATGAGTTTGAATGTATTATATATAAGAGCGCGTATTTGTTTGTGATATAAAAATGTTTTATTTTATGTGATTTATCTGTTAAATGGCTTAAGAACTCTGGTCGAGATGTGGGACACCACGGTATCAATAGGGTTCCTAAACAATAAACAATGAAATTGACACGATATTTTTTTAATGTTGATAAATGAAATAATTTTACCAAGATTTTATATTTTTGGATATAAAGGAATTTTTTTATGGATATAGTTATTTAGGATGTGTTTGTTGTTAGGAAATGATAATATTCAATTACTATCATTTAGTGCTTGATTAGTCATGCTTGCCCAACGTTGAGCATTGGCTATGGATTGTTGATTCCTTTACAATCCTTTCTTTTTAAACCATAGGTTGGATAGGTAGAAATTTGGAAAAACATTGAAATGAACACCTTGTGGATTAAGTTTCACAGTTTGACAATAAGGCGTTCGATGAAATATTGGGTTAGAATTTGATTGTAATAAAAGTTGTTTATTAAAAGAAAATTAGAATATTCTGAAAATAAATATTTAGAAGTTGATTTTATAAAGCTTTATAAAATGTGTTTTGTAACTAAAAATAATTTTTGAGGACTTAAATCCTGGTGCTTTTAAAAAATGTTCTTAAGGTTTGCTTTTAAAAATATTGGGTTAGAGATTTTTTCCTTTTTTGTCTTTTCTCCTATTTTATGCATCTATATCTTTGATTTGCTACATCAATCGGTGGTTTTTAGGTACCTTTTTAAATTGATTTGGTTAGATGTAATTGTCTACTTTGGGGGTTATGTAAAATAGTATTTTGATCAACTTCGTAACTTGTAAGGATCACACGTGAAATATATTTTGAACATATTGATTGGATTGCGGGTGTTTTTGTGAGCAGTTTCAAAATTGCTGGTTTATTTCAGTTTATTTAAGTCAAGTTATTCGTTAATTTTGCTTTACATCGGTGTTATAGTATTAGTATTTTTATATGCGATCTGATAGTTTTAGGTTAAGTGGATGCAATATCTATGTATTTTGAAGTTGAAATTGATTGAATTTTCTGTATAAACTAGAATTCTAATTGTTATAACATTCAAAAAATAATTTTCTACTTTGTTACAAAGTTTCTTTTTTCACTTAATAATTATAGTAATATATATTGCGTGAGATTAATGTTGCTATATGAGTTAAAACTATTTGAAATGCTTAATTCTCACACTTCCTAGTTTAATTTGGATAATACATTTAATTGTCTTGATCATTGAGTTTTTATTCATTTTCCTAAAAGAATCTTTCACCAACAAAGAGGTAAAAAATGCAGTATCCATGACAAACATTTGAAATCATGAAAAAATGATTCGAATGTTAAGTCAGGAAGATGTTAATTGCCTTGATTCAAATCATGAATGTCAAAATAGGTATAACTTATGTCCAATTATATATAGTGAGTTTGAGGTCTGTTTCTTACAAGATAGAAACTTATGCACAACATTTTGTGTTTAGTTGGGGTCTTCATGCTTCCTATACAATATTGTGAGTGTAGAGCGATGTACAATTCAAATGTTATTGTCTTTTCCTTCTTTTATTTATTTGTGACTTACAAAAAGGCAAAACGTTTATTTTATCTTTTCTACCATACCACTTGCAATAGTTTGTTGAAAATACAAATGGTTCGACTTTTCAAAAGGAAATTAAGTTATATCAACCATGTGTGTCTATTTGGAGATCTGGAGCTAGTTTCTTAGAGTAATATTTTAGAATTAATTAATTAATTACTTTAATATTTGATGACATGCTTACGAATTTATTGCTAAACTTGCAGATACCATGCTGAGTTATTGTAAGAGAATCAAAAGATCACTTCTTTTGTACCTATACTTCTGCATTGTTATCACTTGCTAAATCAAGGTGAGCTGTTTTTCGTATACTACAATTTATTTATTTTCTGTTGTTTTCTAATGATCATTTTCCCTTGATTGATAGTTAAGATATCCTTGTTCTAGTCCTTGTCTCACTTGATCAATCAATCTTTTGTCTACTATCTATTCTTTAAAATTTATATGCAATCAATGTCATTCTATCTTAACTGATTTAATTTCATACATTCTCAGCTCATTGTACTTTAGGAAAATGAGATCTTACTCATTGAATTTATGCATTGTGCATACATTTAGTGACAACCATCATTGGTCAGTGAAAACAGTAAAAACTGGTTTAGTAGAATGTAGACTTAATTCATTTTTTAAAAGATAGTTGTTCAAATTGTATTATGTCTTAAGGACTACACTCATTCTTCATATGTAAACTTTGTTTACTTCATATTAGACATTGCAGCTCTTAATATTTTAGTTAAAGATGTTTGTACTATTTAGCATATGAACATTAATCTTGATTTTGGCTTAACGGTTAATGTTACTCAACTTTTTTATATATAAATGATCTTGTTATGACCTCTCTAACACACAAAATTTGATATTTATGCAGGATTTAATAGACAAAAGGAAAAAATAATCAGAAGCTAGCAGTGATCAAGATTTGACCCAATTATTATTTATGTTATTTGTAAATTTCTTAACATTTGGATTATGATATTGTGATGTTATGTATATGGAAGTTGTGTAATTGTGATATTGTGATATTATGATGTGAATAGATAAATCTTTTTGTTATTTTGAAATATGAATTTATTTTGCTATTTTTAGTAAATATGAATAAATATGGTTGTCATTAGTATAATAATTTTGTTTCAATTCAAATTAGTTTAAAATTTACACATGCATTATACTAGTTTTTATTTTCTCATTTGAAAATATTTTAACAACAGGCAAATACAGTTGCAAAAGACCCTTTTGCAACGGGCAAAAACAGTTGTAAAAGGATTAATTGCAACGGGCAAAAGCAGTTGTAAAAGACCATTTTGCAATGGGCCAAAACCATTGCAAAAGACCTCTATTGCAATGGGCAAGAACCGTTGTAAAATTCATCTACTCTATTACAACATGGCATAATACAACGGACCTAGGCCCGTTGCGAAACCCCTATTACAATGGGCATTGCCCGTTGTAAAAGGGGTATTTTGTTGTAGTGTTTAGAAATCATTTTTATATCGTTTTGATGTGATTTTATATCCCAAATCATTTTTACACCAAACCGGGCTGATTCTCATATATTATGAAATCACATCTTTATAAATTCATATAAATTAAATAAAATTCCACAAAAATACTTTTTAGACCTGATACCATCATATTAAACTTCATAAAATAATTTTGTATCCATTTGACACGATTAAATTTCCCTAATAGTTTAAATACAATTTCATGGCTGTTTTCACATATTACGAAATATATGTATATCAATTCATATAAATTATATAAAAATGCACAAAAATTGTATTTAGGTCTGTTAATTTGATATTTCATCTCAGAAATTTATTCACATAAATTTCTAACCATTTTACTACAAATTTTCCAATTGTATTTATCTCACTTGGAAAACCCATTTTATAGATTTCTTATTTATTTAATTTCAAATCTATTTCAAATTGGAAACAAAACCAAATTTATTTCAGGTAATCTCACCAGGGTTGTTACAGACTCCCCTTTATGAAAATTGCATCCCACAATTTTCATAAAGGGAAAAGTCAATAACAAACTACGAATGATGCATCCATGTTAAGCTATGATCGAGGGATTATTTAAATAAGAATCTCAAGTGCAACAAGGATTCTATTCCCAAGAATATAATCAGAATTTCTAATGTGTTTTCAAATTCGAAACACATGAAGAACACCATGAATGCTAGAGAACTGGACTGGTAAAGAAACTCGATAAGCAACAGGGCCACTACGCTTAATGGTTGGGAAGGGTCCCATATATCATAGTGCCAACATCCCAAATTGATTGAAATACCAGTCATCCAATAAGGAAGAAACACAAATAAAGATCTGATCTCCCACAAAAATTCCATGATCTATCTAAAAGTTTCACGAATAGAGTCCGGACTTAAGATCAATTTCTTTCCTAGACTCAAGCTACAAAAAGAGTGATAGATATGACCTCTCAAATAAAGTTTCGAAATGAGCCATGCCGATATCCGATTAGAAATTATCAGTAATAGGAAAATTCAACTAAAGCAGACACGATCTTCCTAGCGCTACCAAAGTCAAGAATATAATCATAAGGTAGATTTTTAAGATTTTTATCTACATTCAAATCACAAGGAGTTCACTATTTAATTTCCATAAGATACAGATTTGTTCATTATTTATTTGTGATAAACTTAAATGATTGGTTTGAATTTTCAAAATTTTCTATATTCTTTTACTTCCAGAAATTTTCTTAGTTACCTCATTCTTAAATTGCATTATGGATTACTTTTTAACTTGTTTAAAAGGATTTAAAATTTACAAATTCCAACCTCAACAAATCAAATAAATGCTATAACCCAAAAGAGGTTCTTAGTTGTAAATTTCCAAGCAAGTTTTAATCCAAAATTTCACATTACAATTTTATTAAAAGTATTTTCTTTATTCAAAATCCTCATCAATTCTTTAATATTCTAAGATACTTGCTTAATTAATTATATTCAGAAGTTGTGGATTAATTCTACGATTACTCCTTGATGTGATTTTTAAATTCATAATATAGATTTTATCTTACCACAAAATCCTTTCCCATGGGTTTTAATTTTTAAAATTCACACAAACCATAATTATAAATTATATTCTTTCAAATATGCAATTTTTTTATTTCTATTATAAGTAGAATTCTTACTTTGCATTAATTTGAAAGATTCAATTTATATAGCTTAATCTAAAGAGTTCATGTTATTTATTTAGATTTTCAAAATTAAATTCGTTATAGTTCAACCACTACCTCTTTATTATACAACATATGAACTGAAAGGATTCACTAATATAATTATCTTTTAGATACATTTCAATATTATCTTTTCCAAGAATTTAGATGGGTTTTATATTATTTCAACAAAGCATATATCGGGTAATAACCCAAAATATTGATCTATTCTTATTTCTTTTTCTTGGCTTTCATCATTTACAACTTCAGAAAATACTTCCCAATCCTTGATTATTTCTAATTTGAAATAAAAACCTTTTCTAAGTGCAAGTTTGAAACTTTAGACACTACCTAATTTAATTTTCAAGATACTTTGAAACTTTTAATTATTTAAGTTTAAATAGTTATCTTTCTTAATAACAAGTTTGAATAGTGAGTCAATGTATATAACTTATGTTCCACCAAGCATTACTAAAAACTTCTTTTAATACTAGGATTAGTGTCCAAAAGATGCATTAATTCATAAAGTTATTTCTACAAATTGTTAAATAAAAAACAATTAAAGACAACATCTCTAATTCATATATTATTAACCTAAGCTTATTTGTAAGCTTAAAAGTTTGTCTTTTTTAACATTCAGAATTTGCATCCAAAAGCATCCAGCTTTTATTTAGATTTTTTTGATTAGGCTATTAAGAATTTACACTTATGTGTTTTTAATTAGATTATAAGGTCTTTCATAGCCTATCCAAAGCATTATATCAAATTCAATTTTCAGGGCAAATCTTAAAATAATTCCTAAATGCCATAAACAACACATAATGCTACCTCTCTATCTATTCATAACAAATTGCCTTGACTATTGGCTGCGATGTTGATAAAATCAACATCACCTTGCCATTGTTCTCGACGAACTTATGATTAAACATTTAAGTCCACTATTGAATTATTAATTCATATAATTTATCTTTATTGATATTTCTATTTTTCTAATAATATAGAAATACTTTTATATTTCTAAGACTTTGCCATATAATTATATACATACCTTCATATGTATTTCCAAATATCATTTTATTTTAAATCACATTAGTTTTCAAAAATATTTTTAATCCTTGAATTGACATATTTTCAAAAATACGATTTTTCCAAAACTCTTAGTTTAATAAAAGTGCATGTCCAATTGTCTCGTTTGAATGTTTAGGAATCCCTATCGAGTACGTTGGTCAGACGTCCCCAACCAGAATCCTTAAAGCACCCAACAGGCAATTTAACACTCATAAATATATATTTCAAAAATCCTCTTTTAAAATAAAGAATACTTATATCTTTATATACTCTAGTTTTTTCATAAAATAACAAGCTTATAATTATCACCGTTAACCACCTTATAAATAACTTCATAGGATGGTATTTCCTAATTAGACGATGATTTCATTAAAACAATTCTTAATCAACTCTTTGATTAGAGTAAATAATAAATCATTTATTTTTGGTTAACTAGTAATCAAATACCAAATTTATCTCCATTTACAATTGATTAATATTTGTAACTACAAGATTTGATCCATGCTTATTTCATATTCAAGAAATTCAATATTTCTTGTGGTGATTTCCAATATGAGGACACCACAAGATTTGATTTAATCTTCAAATAGGATTCTAATTATCAAGGAATATATATATATATATTAAAATTATCACTAGGAATCCTATGCAAACAAACATTTAATCAACCAATCAAATCAATCAAAAATTTGCTGGATAATGTACCCAGCGGAACCATCCCTCTACTTCCACTGCGCGACTCTGATCATAAAAAGTTCGATCACAAACTTCATGATTTGTTGGACAAACAAAGTACCACGTCTCAACTGTGATCGCGAGATTGCCCAATACTAGAACAAGTAACTCAGCCGCCAGCCAACTACACCTCCGGAATGTATACGATTGGATTAAAGATTGCTTTGAAATCACATGATTCGATAATAGGAACATCAAAGAGTGGAAACAAAGGAAATGTTCCTAGAATCCCAAAAGACACTTCTTATTCTAGAGGAAATGATTCCTACTATCTACCCTAAGAACCACTAATGGACGGTCTCTAAGACTCGCATGGACTAAGATTTGTGTCTGTAACATCATATTTTTTCCTGAACTCAGCTCTGATACTAAGCTGTGATGCCCCACCCCGAGACCCACACTAACAAAGGGTATTATTGAGTTATACTGTCTATTAGAGCAGAGAATAGGGCTGGTTAGGAGCGATCTTTAGTGAATTTTGCTTTGAGTGAACATTAATACGTCGATTTGGGTGTTTTATATTTTTTCTTTCTAAGGTGGAATCAACGTATGCAATCCAAGCTTAAAACAAAACTACGATAACTATAATAATAATCCATAATAATATATGATAAATACAAATCACAAAATCACGGATCGCAGAATAAACATAGCAGAATACAAATAGATATAAGCTGGTCAAATAGAATAGATGCATAATATCAAATACAAGACCGTAGTCAAAATAATCCATGTACTACATCTCCTAAAACGAATATGTACACAAAAGAATCTAGGCTCAATACTAGATACAACACTACATGAATATGTACACATATACAAGATGAAGGTAAGATGAATGATAACTAGATAATTAGAGTGAAATCCTCTTTAGAACTATCAAATTGGAGCACCTAAAATATCTCAGTCTGACCCGAGTATTATAAAATAATAAACGGGTCAACTTAGACTATAATAAATGAGTTAGCAAGGTAAATGATGGATAAAGTGAACTAGGACTCAAATATAGTCATCAAGTTATGTATCGCCAAATATCAAGCATATTTCAAAACTTCAAGAATGAAATCACCAAATATCAAAACTCAAGATAGCTTCTACAAGCAAAATCCCCAAAACTATTTGGTGATAACACAAGTAACATCGAATCCAGAAATCATAAATAGAAATCCAGAAATCTCATAAAAGAGGAAAAGGCCCCAAACTCCAAGATTGGTGAATAAATTTACCTACATGCATGTAACTCCAAAATAGACGTATATGTCTATAAACTCCAAGATGAGTATAATTTCCATAATATCTCCAAGATAGGCGAGAGCCTATAAAACTCCAAGATAGGTGCGAGACCTATAAATGCCAAATAGGTGCGAGACCTATAAACCCAAGATAGGTATAAACTTATAAACTTCAAGATAGGCGAAAGCCTATAAACTCCAAGGGCAGGTCAGAAATTCGTTGATAAATGTCGTGTATTCTCAAATAACAACCGAATAAGTAACAACTGTGTGTCCCATACCACACGGATTTACCTAAACATTCACTATAAGCTAGTAGACTCTACTCGTGTGTATAAATTGGTCAATCGAACAAGTCCGAGAATTTAACCAGTAAAACAAACTTGAGCATTCCATACCACTCGTTTTATTAAACCATTTAAATCACATTCTCATTCCATTGATAACATGCAATTTTTTTTAAAATACTTTGCTTTAAAATCCTTTCTTGAAAATATGGTTTTATAAGCTATTATGTATATTGAAAAGTCCTTGTTAAATCCTTATATGAAAATATAATTTCATCTATTATTCCAAATCGTTATAAAATCATTATTATTCTAAAGAAATAGATTGTTATACACACACATCTAAATATCCTTTGTATAGAAAGATATATTTGTACTTGAAAATATAGGAAAAGGTTTGAAATTGGAAATTGTTCTCTTGAAAACTCAAGCTAAAAACATGCAATAAAATTGTGTGTTGTAGCATGAACCCATAGAGCATTTCTATGGAATAATAATAACCCAAGTTGAATTCACAAATTTATAAATCAAAACCTGAAAATAAGAATTAGAAACCACTAAGATAGACACCGAAATCATGTTTGGAAACAAAAACATTCAATCTGGGTAAACCATATAAATACGTGGATCCATAGAGTGAAACTATATATCATCTCCATATATTTGCATTACATAAATTAGAAAATGAGTTGCAATGGATGTCTTAAGAAGTGTAAAAGATCCCACAAAACGCAAGAAACAAGCATCAAAGTACAAGCGACGAACGTGCGAGCAAACGATGGGTCGAAGGGGTGTCTCTTAGAGTTGAAATGAGCCCCAGGAGAGCATGCTACGGGTGCACCAGTGGAGCCCACCGGTTGGACCGTGGCTTGGAGCTATTTCAGCTCTAGGTTGCCCTCCGATCGGTCCCCTATGGCGATGTTCGATCCCGGTGTTCTATGCAGATGATTTAGAGTGTTCATACGAGAATTTCATGCGATTTCATGGTATCAAAACATCCATATGATTAGCAAATATGATGGATCACTAGTCTAGGGTTTCAGCAAATATGAATATGCAACATGAAGCTTGAATATCACAAAAGGCTGAAAGAAATTTAATCATAGATTCAACTAGATTATCAAACAACAACATGCAGTGAATTATAGCCTAGAAGTGTGAGGTTAACTCGCCAATTTAACTCAAATTAAGTGCAAAATGCCCGAATTCTTTAAGGCCACCATCTTTTAGCCATCACCCTAGGTTAAACTCAGAAATAAGTGAAGATAGGATTACAACATAGGACAAAACTAAAGGTAATAATCGAATTTAAGCATATAAAGAGATGGAAAAGATTACTTGAACTTATTTTCTTTTATTATTGATCAAAAGCCCTTTGATTTGCTTGAGATTGGGGAAGATTGCATTCTAGGGTTTTGAATGAATGAGGTTTTTTTAGATTTTTAAAATCGAGAAATGAGAATGAGAACAAGGTACGTACTTGTTTGTCTTCTCATACTCCTTTCTATTTGGACTAAATAGGGTTTGGTTGTGAACCCATTAACAAAGTGTTGCAATTCTAAGAGAGGTGTTGCAAATTTCTTCTCATCATTTATAACATGCTACTTCATATAAACAATGACTTTACAAATTATAATTTGATTTATCAAATTTAATCAAACACTAACACACCAAATTAAAACAAATCAAACTTGGAATTCTTGTCCAAAGACGTATCCTAATCGCTTTTCGAATACCCAGAAGAACCTTGGACCAAACCACCTTTGATTTGGCCTTGTATGATCAGAAAACCTGATCAAAATGTGCCCTACCGGTGCACCTGTGGTGGCCGGCTAAAACAGACAGCCTTTTATGTAAATATACTTCAAATTTTATTTGGCTTGTTTCTTGCTCGGTTTTAATCGGATTCTCGATCCGTTTTCTTCCAAATCTAGATATTATTCTCTACTACCTTTCTACTTTCATTTCATCAAAAAATTTAAATAGAAATAGTTCCCAAATTGTTATGCATATCGGTGTTTTCAAGTTAGTTTCTAGAAAATAGAAATATAGCCTTTTCACATATAGATCTTCAGAATACCTTTAAAAATAATTATAAACTCAAAATAAGACCTGATATATCAAATTGAAATTTATAAGTATTTTTATATAACATATATATATATTATATTTATTTCAATATAATTCATTTTATAGCTCAAAACACTGTTTATTTTCCATTTCTCACTAAATAAGTCATATTTTTTAGAATATATATCTATAATTCCATTATTAAATTTATAATATATATATATATATATGTATGTATTTTAACTTCAGAAATCATTTTTATACCATTTTGATGTGATTTTATATCTTAAATCATTTTTACACAAAACTAGGCTGATTCTCATATATTATGAAATCGCATCTTTATAAATTCATATAAATTAAATAAATTCCACAAAAATACTTTTTAGACCTAATACCATCATATCAAAGTTCATAAAATAATGTTGGATCCATTTGACGTGACTAAATGTCCCTAATAGTTTAAATACAATTTCATGTCTATTTTCACATATTACGAAATATATGCATATAAATTGTATAAAAATGCACAAAAATTATATTTAGGTCTGTAAATTTGATATTTCATCTCAAAAATTTATTCACATAAATTTCTAACCATTTTACTGTAAATTTCCCAATTCTATTTATCTCACTTGGAAAACACATTTTATAAATTTCTTATTTATTTAATCTCAAATTTATTTCAAATTGGAAACAAAACCAAATAAAATCTCCTAATTTCATCTTAAAATTAATTAAGATAAATCAAATCATATTTTATGTTTAATTTTAGGTAATCTTGACTATGTTTGTTACATGAATCCTCTCTTGAGTAGTGTTTCACTGCCAATGCTTCCACTTAACCTAACTATAGTCATTCGATGGATGTCGTACTACGATTTAACTATAATCAAAGCCGAGCTTCCACATTGAAGAATAATATTCTCAAGTCAAGAGAATTGTGTATTGCCACATCAATATTTTCCGTTTGACCTTAGTTATATTAACCAATAGAAAATTATCGAGTGAGTCATTTCATAGTTATCTAATAACTATCAGTGCGTAACCCCTTGGTGCCCCCAAGCAGTCTTGAGTAATACACTGCCCAATATTTGGAGAGCATTATATACTCTAGTCTCAACGGATGTATCGATATCTAGTCTCGATACATCTTGACTATGAATATTTAAAATGATATGTTTAATTTCATTGTGATAAATTATCATGGTTACAACACTTTGTAGCTACTATGACCAAAACATATCATTTATGGATTTTCTTTTATATATACTTTTAACTAAATTAATTAATTAATATAACACATTATATCAAATATATAATAGAAAGAAAATACATTTTATTTCGAATAAGATTGTTTATCGATTTAAATATATGTAAAAAAATTTATTTACCCTTAAGGCATATCCCTAGCTCTATCAATCTTCCACTTGCACTATGGGTCAATTATGAAATCTCTATCTCATCACTTCAATCAGTTTAATGAGAACTGATCGAGTATGACCCTTAATGAATGGTATGTTATGTTGTTTTAATTATCTATTTTGTCAATTAATTCTCTTCGATGTTGATAAACTACATTTACCATATGGAACTATTCTGAATATGTTTCACAATTTCTAGTGAGCTCTTATTTTTATATTGTTATCATATAATAATGATGTAGTATATTAATACTTAAATCACCCCTAGCTCTGTTATAAATTTGTTCATTTATATTTATATACATTTCTTTGGCTAGAAAATAAGATAAAGGGGAGGCTAAAAAGTTTTAAAAGAAAATGAGGGTTTAGAGATGCTTAAACAGAGGGGATACCAAGGAGAAAAATATGGATCCGAATCCCTATTTCTCTCTTACATTTTCTCCTCCTTTTAATTCAAATCCAACCCCACTTTAGCCATTATTATGGCTGGCCTTCCCTTGCACATTGCAGCCAAAAATTCAAGCACCCTTATGGGCATCTAAATCATTTTAAGCCCGAACAATATTCGTTGCATTTAAATCCAATTTAAACGCATACTGGTATCGTATCTCGATTAGTATATTTATAACTATTATAAATACACCATTTAATATTGTTCAACACATTCAATAAAATTTAATAATTAATATTTCATAAATATCAATTAATTTATAACAATTAGATATTAATTAAATCTAGTGGTAAAGAGAGTATTCAACGTTTCAGTTGTGTGACTCTATGTTATACATTTGGCTAGCGATTAATATTGAACATTTCAAATATTAACGTTCGCACATCACTTATTAGGTGGTGTGACATTATGGCCAAATTTATCACCGTTATCCCACCCTTTGGTCAAGGCTGGAATATCGACAAATTAGCTAGAAAAGGATGGATATCAGGATTGGGAATTGATTGGAGACAAGGCTGTGATCGATGTCGTCAAAATTTGGCCTAGCTCCAATCAAGGCAGGATCAATTGCGAATGATGATCAAGGCTAGGATAGGCTATCTTTCAAATTTCAGGTCAAACGGAGTTCATTTGCTCGAGAAATTGATGGATACGTGCACAAGGAGATCTCATTCGTATCGGTCCAGTATGGATACGAACAGCACGTTCGTATCGATCTGGTAGGAAGGCCAAATGGAATTTGACTCGGTGGATATGAACCTGGATTGAATAGATGGGCGCACGGTGGTTTGTTCGACTCGAGGGTTTCGTCTCGGCACATTTCGTATCAATACGGTTCGTATCGATAGAGATGGATTCGGTTACTCGCTCTGGATCGACGCGTTCGTATCGATCAGGATGGACTTAGGCTATGGATTTCATATCAATACATTTGTGTCGATGGGATGGTGAAGCATGACGGTTCGTTTCATATCGATCAGGGCTGGAATCGATACGAAGGATGGAGCAGTGGTCGTAGGAACTTGGATGAGCATTTCGTCATCGATCGATTATTGATCGATGCGAAGGACCCATTTATGCATCGATACAAAGAAGACCAGAGGACATATTCAGGATAGCTATGTTGGATGGATGCGAAAGGTTTAGGAGCCATGTTCGTATCAAACGTGTTCGTATCGATCGATACGAAGGAAACGATCAAAGCAGCGCGAAAGGTGGATCTCCCCTGGATCTTCGAGACATGTCATCGATGCACACGTGCTTATTAGCGACACAAATGGGCATCGATACGAATTGATAGATGTAGACCAGACGACGTTGAGGAAGTTATATCTCGTATTGATCATACCTGGAGATCTACAAGTCCAAATGCTATGAAATTTTCATAGGAGCTTACGTACAAGCCAAAGAAGGTTCCTGCCAAGTTTCGACTCCATTGGACAAAATCTTGATCGATACGAATTACGTTCGTATCGATCACGGATCGAGCCGAAACTTCATGGGATCGATCGCGTGGGCCTACTCACGTGACAGAAGAAGTCTCCCGAAGTTTGAGCGAGATATTTGCATGGAACGCCTATAAAAAGCACCCCAGGGCCTATAGGAAAAGGATCTTTTGGCTTTTCAACGTCCAGACTCTGCCCGATTCAACTTTGCAATCCATAGCTGCTGTTATATCCGAATTTTATCATTATAATCTACTGTAATCAGTTGTAACCAGCAAGGAAAGTCAATAAAAGATTAACTTTTGGAGTGGACGTAGGCCGGAGATAGCCGAACCACTATAAATCCTATGTCTCTGTCTGTTTCTTTCCATTTAAGTTTATTATTCTTCATTTTTTATCCTCTACATCACTTAGATCTGTGATTTGTGATCAAATACTGTTGATTTGTGTTCATACACCGGTGCTTTCACGACATTTGGGGTTTGTGGCCAATTTTGGCATAATCACTTTGGTGCTTCCACTAAGAAGGACTAGCACCCGCTATACCAGATTTGGAATTCGGATTTGAAGGCTTAAGGGTTCAGATCTAAAGAGCTATGACAAGGCAATCAAGTAGAAGACAAAGAGCCGAGAGAAGTCAGCATGAAGGAAGCCAAGAGGCATCATCAAGGGCTAATCAGACTTCTGCTTTCATTACCAAAGACGAGATGGAGATGATGATGGGAGCTATGCATGAAGAGTTTCTGAAAAGGCAGGAGGAAATGATGCAGAACCTTCTCAAACAATTTGGACAAGTAGGAACAGTTGGAGCTTCAAGAGTTCAGAGCCACGGAGCTGGAGCAGAAGGACCCAACAGGTAGTCAAATGGAGCAGCTCAACAAGGGCAACCCCTAATCAGCACACAACTGCAAATCTGGATGGACCCAGGCTTGGGGGCATGCCACCTGGCAACGATGGACCGATTCATGAAGGGATTCCAGGTGACGCCACACAACAAAATGCTAGGAGGAATGCAAGAGCGCGTGATGAAGAGTACATACCAGAATTCCCCCCAGGGACTCGGGGTGGGGGGCAACCCTTGATGGACAACGCTGGATTGGTTGAGATTATCAGGCGAACTATGCGTGGAGGTGTGACGAACAGAGATCTGGAAGGAGTAAACATGAGTCCATTTACTCGTGACATAAGAATGGCTCGGAGTCCACCAGAGTTCAAGCTACCTACTCTGGAGGTATATAATGGCAAAGCTGATCCGATTGATAACTTGATGAGGTACATAAGACATATGGAAGTGCTGGGGGCATTGGAGGAAGTGATGGCCCGATGTTTCCCTCTATACCTGACAGATATAGCTGCTATGTGGTTTAGACAGCTAGAAGAAGAATCTATCAAGACATGGACAGAATTGGTGGACATGTTTCTGAAGCAGTTTCGGGTTCATATCAAAAGACCGAAGAATGTGATGACGCTAACATCAGTAAAGCAAAGGACAGATGAATCGCTCAGAGCTTTCTTAACTCGGTTCAATGCAGCGGTTGCTTCGATGGATCAGTCAGATCCATCGATGGTTTTAATGGCGGCAGTATCAGGAGTCAGAGAGAATTCGGATTTCAAAGTGTCACTGATACGGGACCCCCCAATGGATCTTGGGGAATTCTTTCACGAAGTTGAGAGATTCCTTCGGCACGAAGATGCATGTTCAAATATGAAGTTAAAGGAGGTGAATGCAACTGAGGATGGTTGGCCATCCAGCGGAGGCTTGGATAAAGATAAAGATAAAGCAAAAAGGAAGCTAGATAATGAATCAAGAAAAGTAATGAAGCGGTGGAGGGAACCAAAATTTTCCACTTACACAGGATTAAATGAGACATTGGAACGGATATTCATGGAGACTCGGAATCGCCTTCCCTACCGAAGGCCAACTAGGAGAGAACCCTCAGAACGTGAAAGGGCATCAGGGAGGCACTGTCTTTTTCACGATTTAGACGGACATGATACCAACAGTTGCAGGCATCTGAAGGACATAAGTGGGGAGCATGTAAGGAATGGACAGTTGCGACAATATGTCGGGGTCCGGAATGCGGTGGTAGAGCAGGAGCAACCACCGTTTACCTCAAACAACGATGGCACGAGGCCCAGGAATGATGGTCGATTGGTTATCAATTGACAGGGATGATATGAAATAAGTAGCAAACTGCTGACAAATGGCCAAATCATTTACTCATGTACGGGGATGGAGATGGCCCTTAGGCATGCTCTGAATGATGAAAAACCATGACGTTATGGTTTTCGAAATCTGCTTTTTCTTTTGGTTTGACATTTGTCTTTTCTGGCTTGGTTTTGGAGTTTGGTTTGAACTCCTGATGTTGTTTGTTTTCTGGTTTTGACTTTCATTTGGATGATTGTTTTCATGTTTGGATATTGGTTTTGATTTCGAATGTGGATTTTTGGTTTCCCGATTTGATTTGGATTTTGGATTGATTTTGATTGGATTTTTATCTGGTTTTTGGTAAATGGTCGTCGGGTATGAATTATGCCTGGCAAGGGGTAAGTCTCTTTGTTCGAACGTGGCGAATTGGCTTATTCAGGTCGTCGAGTATGGACTATGCTCGGCAAGGGTCCGGAGCGACCAGGATTCGGCCTAGGACTTAGGCCCTATATTATCGGTTGCTATTTCAGGTCGTCGAGTATGGACCATGCTTGACAAGGGTCCGAAGCGACCAGGATTCGGCTTAGGACTTAAGCCATGGCATTACTTAATGTTCAGGAACACTGGACAACGGTCGTTAGGTGTGGATTGCGCTTGACAAGAACCCGGAGTGGTTATGAATACAAATATTAGCTATGAACAGCTAAGGATTTGGATATTGACCCGGAGAAGTCCTGGATTCGGTTATTGGTTATTGGATAAGGATGGATTAGGACTCAGATATCGAGTATGGATGGATATAGAATTGGCTAAGGCTTTGGTTACTGGATTTGGAATCAGACATCGACTCGGAGCAATCAAGAACGATGCACTTGGATGATATGGCTATGGACTTTGGATATCGGATTCTAAACCATTCAAAACACACCTTCTTATCACAAGGAATGTTTTGGGGGGTAAATGTTATCCCACCCTTCAAGGCTGGAATATCAACAAATTAGCTGGAAAAGGATGGATATCAGGATTGGGAATTGATTGGAGACAAGGCTGTGATCGATGTCGTCAAAATTTGGCTGAGCTCCAATCAAGGCAGGATCAATTGGTAATGATGATCAAGGCTAGGAGAGGCTACCATTCAAATTTCAGGTCAAACGGAGTTCATTTGCTCGAGAAATTGATGGATACGTGCACAAGGAGATATCATTCGTATCGGTCCAGTATGGATACGAACAACACGTTCATATCGATCAGGTAGGAAGGCCAAATGGATTTCGACTATGTGGATATGAACCTGGATTGAATAGATGGGCGCACTGTGGTTTGTTCGACTCAAGGGTTTCGTCTCGGCACATTTCGTATCGATATGGTTCGTATCGATAGAGATGGATTCGGTTACTCGCTCTGGATCGATGCGTTCGTATCAATCAGGATGGACTCAGGCTACGGAGTTCATATCGATACATTCGTGTCGATGGGATGGTGAAGCATGATGGTGCGTTTCATATCGATCAAGGTTGGAATCGATACGAAGGATGGAGCAGTGGTCGCAGGAACTTGGATGAGCATTTCGTATTGATCGATGCGAAGGACCCATTTATGCGTCGATACGAAGAAGACCATAGGACATATTCAGGATAGCTGTGTTGGATGGATGCGAAGGGTTCAGGAGCCATGTTCGTATCAAACGTGTTTGTATCGATCGATACGAAGGAAACGATCAAAGCGGCGCAAAAGGTGGATCTCCCCTGGATCTTCGAGACACGTCACCGATGCACACGTGCTTATTAGCGACACGAATGGGCATCGATACGAATTGATCGATGCAGACCAGACGACGTTGAGGAAGTTATATCTCGTATCGATCATACCTGGAGAACTACAAGTCCAAATGCTATGAAATTTTCGCACGAGCTTACGTACAAGCCAAAGAAGGTTCCTACCAAGTTTCAACTCCATTGGAAAAAATCTTGATCGATACGAATTACGTTCGTATCGATCATGGATCGAGCCGAAACTTCATGGGATCGATCGCGTGGGCCCACTCATGTGCCAGAAGAAGTCTCCCGAAGTTTGAGCGAGATATTTGCATGGAACACCTATAAAAAGCACCCCAGGGTCTATAGGAAAAGGATCTTTTGGCTTTTCAACGTCCAGACTCTGCCCGATTCAACTTTGCACTCCATAGTTGCCGTTATACCCGAATTTCATCATTATAATATGCTGTAATCAGTTGTAACTAGCAAGGAAAGTCAATAAAAGATTAACTTTTGGAGTGGACGTAGGCCGGAGATAGCCGAACCACTATAAATCTTGTGTCTCTGTTTGTTTCTTTTCGTTTTAAGTTTATTATTCTTCATTTTTTATCCTCTACATTACTTAGATCTGTGATTTGTGATCATATACTATTGATTCGTGTTCATACACTAGTGCTTTCATGACATTTGGGGTTTGTGGCCAATTTTGGCATAAACAATCACTTACTTCGTTTCGATAAAATCCAATTTTACTTTATTAAGCGTTATCCCATAGTGATAATTATTTACACCAATTCTCTTCGTCAAAACTATATCATTATGGACTTGTGAAATTTGGTAACGGTCAGAATTCCTATATCATCCATATTAACTCTATATTACAAACATAATGTCCATGGTTTAGTAATAACAATGATTATTAATCGAACTACTTTGGCCAGAGACATTGACTTTGAGTTGACTGTGATACTAACCCAAGATAATTAAGGAGACAAATCCTCTTGAATAGTGTTTCACATTCAATGCTTCCACTTAACCAAACTGTAGTCGTTCAATTGACATTATGTCATAATTTAACTATAATCAAAGCGGAGCTTTCACATTGAAAATCAACAGTATTCTATAGTTAAGAGAATTATGTAATATTCACATTGATATTTTCTGTTTGACCAAAGTTATATTAACCAATAGAAAACTATCGAGTGAATCATTCCATAGTTATCCCATAATTATCAGTATGTAACCCCTTGGTGCCCCCAATAGTCACGAGTAATACACTGCTCAACATTTGAAGAGAGTGTTACATACTCTAGTATCAACTGATGTATCGATTCCAGTCTATATACATATTGATTAGGAATATTTAAAATGGTATGTTCAATTTTGTTTTGATAAATTACTCATGGTTACAACAATTTGTAACTATTACCACTAGAACATACCATTTATGGATTTTCTATTAAATATACTTTCATTTAAATTAAGTAATTAATACAACATATTATATCAAATATATAATAGAAAGAAAACACATTTTATTTTGAGCAAGATTATTTATTGAGTTAGATATATGTAACAAATTACATAATTACGCTAAGGGCATACCCCTAGCACTATCAGAACATGCATTTTAAGCTTTTCAAGCATTATTTATTATCAAAAAACTAGTTAAATATCATATACCCCATGTACTAAGTAATATAATGAAGGTATGCATTATTATGCATAATAAGACTATTAAGAAAAAAGAAGGTTTTCATCTTATTTTGAGTTACAATCCAGGTTGATCCTACTATTATAGAAATTGAAAGTTGAAATTGCAAAATAGCTAGTATGAAGAAGTTTATTAAACAGTTTAAATTAATACTTTTAAGAGAAATCCATTATATTTACAAGATGATCTAGTTGAACATTTACAAACAACAAAAAATGACATTAAAAATGACTTGGCTTAATAGAATATTTCCTTTTATGTAGTTTGCATCCATTTAACTAGAACCATATTTACGCATTGGCTATAATGGCTTACACACTTCAACAGTTTTAAGAAAACCACTATAATCCTTATTTTGCAGTGGAAAATCCCTACATGAGTATGCTATTTTTACAATTATTTGTTTATCCACATGGAACAAGTGTATAACTCGTACGTTGCACATGATATGTTATTGAAAAATAGTTTTATTAATATTTTTAAGGAATAAAATTTATTATGCAATATAAGGTGAATTTCTTAAGATAAGTTATAAATTGAACTTATTATTTTTCTAAGTATGTAAATTTTGTATGTGATTTATGTATTTTTATATTCAAACAAAAATTAAATTGACATTTTTTGTTTATAAAAATTAGTCATATATTGATTTATATTATTTTTAAAGATTTGATATTTGTTAAGCAAATAAATGAAATTTGGTATTATATTAATTTTGAAGTTAATGTTTTATAGAGTTTTATTTATAAATATTTATGTATATAGATTTTGAAATTAATATTTAGGTTTCGGTACAGTTTTCAAGAGATAAATTATATATAGATTGAATTTCAATTATTACTGTTTGTACCAAAATTGGGCACAACACTCTTCGGATGTGTTTGAAGAGATAAAATGAAGAATATAAATGGAAAAGGAGGTAGATCTAACAAACACACCAAAAATATAACAGGAAAAACGCGCATAAACACATGGATTTAGAGTGGTTCGGCGTATGGCCTACGTCCACTATGAAATGATTAACTTTTATTAACTTTTGCTTGCTGGTTACAATGAATTACAACAATAAAACTTGAATACAACAGAGATTTCGGCAGAGTTTGGACATAGAAGAGCCAAAAGTCCCTTTTCTGTAGGTCCAGGGCTGCTATTTATAGGTGTAGGCTGCAAATATCTTGCTCAGATCTTGGAAGACCTCTTCTCTCACGTGGGTGGGCCCACACGATCAATCCCACGCCATCTGCACTCGATCCGTGATCGATACGAACGAACTTCGTATCGATCAATATTTCGTACAATCGAGTCGAGATCGATCATGAACATTCTTTCGGATGTACGCAAGCTCCTATGAAAATTTGGTGGCATTTGGACTTATAGATTTTGAGTTATGATCGATGCAAGTTTGGGTTTTTCGAAGGCTGTCGAAATCGTATCGATGCTGTTCGTATCGATAGTTTCGTATCGATGACGTGGCGCTTGCTTTTAGGATTGATCCACATTTTATGCCGAGCGACCGAGTTTGTATTATGGATGCGCCTTGTTCGTATCGACCCAGTTTAGCTCTATTCGTATCGATCGTAACTGCTCTGTTCGTATCGATCATAGCTGCTCTGTTCGTATCGATCGTAGCTGCTCTGTTTGTATCGATCACTGGCCGATCGATACAAAGTGACGGCTTTGCATGGTTTCGATGGATACGAAGTGGACGTTGATTGATTGATACGAACAAGATGGAGATGATGGATGCAAAGAATGCTGCTTTCTATAGATACAAACTTGTGTTCCCCTGATTGATACGAAGCTATGCGCGCCCGATGGATTCAAACAGATCGATACGAATGAGGTTTCTTCCTGGTTGCTTGATGGATACGAACAATGTGATCACTCGAGTTGCATCGATCATATCTTGAGCATATGAACTCGGGCTGACTTGAAATTTGGAACGTTGGCTTTCATAGCTTCGTTTGACGTGCCACATCAATTATAGCTCGATCCGGACTCGGACTAGATTTACCAGTATCTATAGCGAACTTGCGTATAACCGATTCTTCGGGACAGACTGTCTTGGATTTCCAGTCAATTCTTTGGTGTCATGGCCCTGCCAAAAGGCGGGATAACATTTCCCCCCCAAAGTACGTCTTGTGAAAACATGACGTGCTTTGAAAAGCTGCAATCTTCATTCTGAGCATTTCTATCTGACTTGTTGAACAGTTGTTGTCTTTTCGTCGAAAGATATAACCTTTGACTGATCTCCAGCAATACAAATGATGGATTGTTGACTGCTAATTTTTTGTACTATGCACTGCTGTAACTGAGTTTTGAATGATAGCAAATCATTGTTCAATGTTGTAATTGTCACCAGGTGAGCATTCAATTCTTATAAATTTTAAGAATTAAATGTTAATTTATGGCATATAGAATATATATAAACTTGGCTCTCGTCAACGTTTGTTCATTCACGAGTCGTTGTCGAGTTCTTTAGTTCTTGTTTAGATCGAGTTTCGTATCGATCCTCTCCTGGATCGATGTGAAATTCGAGTTGTAGCAACGATCGATTGTCGTTTTAAGTAACTTCTTTCATATCGATCCTCTCCTGGATCGATCCGGGATGTTGGGATGCATG
The DNA here is from genome assembly GCA_030737815.1 of Allium fistulosum. Classification (NCBI taxonomy): domain Eukaryota; kingdom Viridiplantae; phylum Streptophyta; class Magnoliopsida; order Asparagales; family Amaryllidaceae; genus Allium; species Allium fistulosum. Next base: position 78,185,804 of record CM060906.1, read on the forward strand.
CTTCGTATCGATGGCTATCGATACGAATTGGATAGCTCTTGTAGGTACATCATATCGATGGATATGAAGTTTAGGTCTTTGAGAAAATGGATACGAAATAAGTGTTTCGTATCGATGAAATTCAGTGTTTCAAGTAAAACTTTGCAGTGAGTTTCGTATCGATGAAATCTTCACTAATGGATACGAAATGAACGCTTCGTATCGATGGAGTCACGTGGCTCCAGTGCAACCTGGCTGCTCCTTTCATATCGACGGATTGATGGATACAAAAAGCTTTTCCCAAGATCGACCATAGATGGATACGAAGAAAGCTCTTTCGTATCGTTCTGGCTCTGACCATTTCAACCGGTTCATTTAACTAGGAGACAAATCGTCTCTTTCCCTTGGGTCGATTCCATATAAATACATTTTGAACTTAACCAAATTCCCACTTGTTTTCATTTCTACAAACTGTATTCGTATCGATCGAAAGACTAAGAAGAAAAACTGCCCTTTGTCTTCAAACCAAACGAAACTTTAATCCTTCGAATCGATTGCTTAAATTAGGTAATTAACTGAAATAATCCTTTCTAGAACGATGAGACTTGAGATTGAAGCCAATTCGTCCATAATTATGGCCAATTCAAATGATGACGAGGTCGGATTTGGGTCGGAGTACAGTTGAAGGAGAAGCGCATGGAGTTCAGGCTGATCGGAGAAGGAGGAGTGTAGAGGATTAGGAAGGCAGCGTTTGTATCGATCGAAGAAAAGTGACTCGTATCGATCTGAGTGTATGGAGTTCGTATCGATCAAATGCAGCAGAATTTTGTGTCGAATTAAGTGATTGGCTTCGTATCGATAGGAGGTGGTGTGAGTTCATATCGATCTAAGGCGATCGATACGAAAGACTAACTGCCTGATCGATTCGAAGCATTAGGTACGTTGACCGATATGAAGACGTTGCCCATGATCGATACGAACTTCTTTTCTGGGGGTCGATGCGAATTTCCTTCCTAGTGATCGATACGAAGTAGTTTCCCCTACGATCGATGCGAACGGAGCTTATAGTGATCGATCCAAGTCTTGACCTTGACGGATACAAAATCTTCTCTACATTTGAACATTTGACTCCGACGAGCTTTTGCCTTGCATATCTGGACTTAACTGTTAAACTGCACATTTGACTACCCTCCGAAGCTCGTCGATGAAACTGTAACTTAACTGAATTTAATAAACTTTAACTTGGATCGGTCTCTAAAGTCTAGATGGCACGGTTGTGACGGTCAGCGATGACGGTCACTTCGTTTGAATCTCGAAGTCTTGTCATTCAAACATTCCTTAAATTTCATAGAATTTCTTAAGTATCATGTAGCACTGCACTGCACATCACATTCATGCACTTCACACTGGGGAACTGTAACGACCCAGAATTTATATTAATTAAAATTTGGATATTTAATTGATTTTAAATATTAATAAGTGAAATTAATAAGTCGAATAATTTAAAATTCGAATATTGGATTTAATTTGGACAATTAAATCAATAATTAAATAGTGAAATTCCAGAAATAATTGAAATCTGGATTTAAAGTGAATGAAAATGATTTATAAAGTTATATTAAATCATGTTGGAGTTATAGAGATGTTACAAAACTTTTAAAATTGAATTTTAAGTTAATCTGTGAAAATTGAATATTTTAATATTTAATCGACTAGTGAAAATAGCCATTTTTCGAACAGTCCCAGAATTTGACGAAACTAGTTCCATTAGATCCGTAATAGTTTGTTATTATCGGATTTCAATTTTCATAGCAATCGGAGTTGTCATTTGACCGTGGCATATCGAAACGCATCGATATCATTTTAATATTAATTCGGCAAAGAGAGATTAAAGTAATGGCTTCCCTCTCCAATCTTCCACAAGCCCCCCCTAACCCCTCCTCTATCCTATCCCAAACCCCTTCTAACCCCTCCTCCCGCCTTCCAGTAACCGCTCCACCAGCTCCCGTATCGTCCGGCAATCCCCCACCGATCTCATTCGTACCCAAAAGATACGTCTCCCATCTCTACGACAAGCCCAACTCTACCCAACCGACTTCGGGAAGTGCTAAGGCAACTTCAACTAATTCATCACAACCCCACCCAGTCAATATCAAAACTATCCCAGAAAGATCTTACGCACAAGTGGCCGCCCTCCCACCACTCATTCTCGAACTCCCGAAACTGAAACGTCGAAGATCCCTGCCGTCTTTCGCTAATGTACGCGCCATGGTAGAATTTTTAAAATCTAAGGGACGATGTCTAAATTGCGCCGGAAGTGGACACCTGGCTCAAAGCTGCAGAGACTCAAAGATCTGCTACAAGTGCAATCTCTTCGGTCACTCGCAATCAACATGCCCCGAGGCAAACAAATCAGCAGCCTCGTATCCCGTGCGAGCCTCTGCCCCTCCCACAAAAAACAAAATATCAGCTCATTCGTATCGGGACCCAGCGCCACATTATTACACTGCCAAGCCCAAAAGCACCCCCAAACCAATTAAAACTCCGGAGTCTCCTCGTTCCCCGCTCCATCCTCAATCCAAAAAATATACTGAACCCAGAACCTCTGCTCCTTCTCCACAACAATTTTCAATGGACAACTCCACACTCTACCTCACCGCAACAGTAATTAATGGAATCTAGACGTTGGAATCATTACACCAAGCCCTCTCCACCGCTCTACAACACACCGAGTTGCCCATCTGGATCCTAAGCAATAACAGCTTCGTCTTTTGCTGTCCTACACATGAAACACTCGTCCGTGCCCTACAACTCCGAACCATAACCAAACCAGGCGGGGCCGTCCTCATGCAACCCTGGTCTGACCCTGAACCCTCCTCTGTCAACCTAGAACCGATCACCTGGGCCCGTGTCCAAGGCTTTCCAGAGCTCCTCCGAGACAAAACTGACGCGGTGCGCTCCGCCTTGAACCCATTGGGCCGCTTCGTCGAATTCGACTGCTGCAACTGGGCATTGATTGATCATCGATACCTATACATCAAAATACAATTTTTTTCAGGTGTTTCCACTCCCACTGCTATCGTTGCAAACCTAAACAACCATGACTACCTCCTCACCGTAGACAGATGGGAACATAAGCACCCAAATCGAAACCCAGAGTCGTTACCAATAGGGACAGATTTGGAGGAGGCCTTCAGATGTTTTGATGAACACATCCCCCCACACGAACTCAACTCGGAAGACAGATTCGATGCTATGAACTTTGACCCGGATATCTTCGCCCCTCTATCCCCTCTTGACCACATCCCTATGGTTGACCCAATTCACCAAAACACACCAGAACCCGAGGCCCCTAACCTTCCTGAAAACTCCTTTGAAGTAATGGGTCCCCTTGGCTGGGACAGCTGGCCGACTGAAGAACCTAATTGGAACCCTTACGCAGACCTAGACCTGTCCAACCCATGGTTCCTCCAACTCCCCATCCATAGCCTTCCTCCAGATCCCAACCCTAGGAATCAACTTGCACTCATCCCCTCACCATCGCACCCGCCTCCATTTTATTTTCACAATCCACGAAACCAATCCGAGAACATCGCACCCTCTCCCATGGATGATAGTGCAGTCCACAGCCATCCTCCTATTCCCAACCTCGGTAATCAACTTGCACTCATCCCCCCGCCTCCAGTCAACTTCCACAACCCAGGTAACCAATCCGAGAACAACGCTCCCCCCCTCACGGATGATAGAGCAGTTGCACCCTCTCCACCTCGGGCCGGACAAGAATCTCCAAAGATCACCCCCACAGCTGTCAGACGAAGCGCCAGACTACATAAAGCTGCATCTCACCCTGGTAGTTTTTTCAAACCCGTAGTTTTTTCCTCTGCAAATAAAATTTTAAATAAAAAAATTGCACGTTGCATGGGGGTGAAACTGCGAGAGGAACATCTCGCTGCCATGCAATCACTAGAACTGGAGCGTTCATCCTCATCCCAATGAAGATTATCACCTGGAATGTCAGGGGCCTAGGGGACCCCAGTAAAAGAATCGCCCTAAATCTCACACTGTCCCCACACAAAAGCGATATTCTCCTCATCCAAGAAACTAAACTCGTGGACCCCTCTCCTACCCTAATTAGACAGCTAGGTGGGTCCCATCTCTCTGGATGGGCCCACTTGAATGCCATAGGTTCCAGTGGTGGTTTAATCACCCTCTGGAATGAATCCATTTGGTCTCATTGTCAAACCATCCTTCATCCTTCTGCCCTTCATGTTTCACTTCGCCACATCCAAACCAACACCATTTACTTCTTTTCCAACATATACGGCCCTCAAAACCCCACCGATAGAAATACCCTCTGGAACAACTGCCTCACTTTCGCCACACACCTCAATGGCCCCTGGTTACTCGGGGGAGACTTCAACACTACCAGAAACACCCTCGAAAGAAACTCCGGAAACGCCTCCCAAGACTCAGACTCATTCAATTCCTTCATTAACTCCGGCTCCCTAATTGACCCACCAATCAACAATAGACTTTATACCTGGTCAAACCGTAGATCAGACCCGTCACTAGCTAAGCTTGACAGATTCCTTTTCAATATCAATTGGGATGATTTGCACCCTCTTTCTAACGTTTCCGGCCTAGCCTCGACCATTTCTGACCACTGTCCACTAATCTTGGACTCGGGCTCATCCCCCAACCCAAATCGCCCCTTCCGCTTCGAACGCTTATGGACCCTGGAACCCTCCTTCGACAATTTCATCCAGTTAACTTGGTCCCAACCTGTGATGTCCAATTCCGCAACCGCCAGAGTTGTCTCCAAACTCCGCTCAATCAGAAAGATCATCAAACCATGGGCCAAAAATATTTGGGGCTCCCTACGCTCGCGCATTTCCTCCACTCAAGATGCCATCCTAGAACTCAACATCCTCGAAGAATCTCGACCCCTCACCCCAACCGAACACTCTCAACTGAAGACTTTAGAAACCGAGCTTGATAGACTAATCAAGCAAGAGGAAATTGGATGGAAGCAAAGATCCAAAGCCAAATGGTTAGAGGAGGGAGATAGGAACACCTCCTTCTTCCATCGTATGGCCAACGGCAGACGTAGATCTCTTCACATCTCGGAACTAGTGCACAACAACTCCAGCTTCACCGAATCGTCGGACCACCTCTGCCTCTTCACCGAATACTACCGTAGCATTCTAGGCCAAGCTTCTCAGGCAATACCCCCCATCGAATGGAACCTCCTATACCCATCCTGTCCCCCAATTCCTGTTGACCACCCCTTTTCCGAAGAGGAAGTATGGGCCGCGCTCAAGAACTTGCCCGATGATAAGGCCCCAGGCCCGGATGGTTTCGGCCCATTTTTCTTTAAACGATATTGGGAAACCATCAAAACCGACATACTTGATATGTGCGAAGAATTCCAAGCCAACCCCTATTCAATTGCCCGCCTCAACTACGCCAACATCATCCTACTCCCCAAATCCCCAGGCGCCAACACCCTATCCGCTTTCAGACCAATCAGTCTCCTTAACACCACATTCAAAATAATCACGAAGGTTCTTGCCAACAGACTCCAAGCAGTCATCGACCCTCTGGTAGGGGCGGAACAATCGGCCTTCATACAAGGCAGAAACATTTTAGATTGCGTCGCTGCCACCCAAGAAGTTGTCTCCTACTGCCATAGAACTTCAACCCCTGGAACCCTTCTAAAATTAGATTTCTCCAAAGCTTTCGACACGGTACACTGGGACTTCATCTTGGACCTTATGAAGCATAGGGGTTTCCCGACAAAATGGTGTGGGTGGATCGAAGCGATACTTAACACAAGTACTTCATCCATCTCAATCAATGGCTCTACTGGTGGTCACATTAAATCAGCTAGGGGTCTGAGACAAGGAGACCCGCTCTCTCCCCTAATCTTTGTCCTGGTAGCGGATGTGCTCAACCAGATGATCAAGCTTGCATCGACCAATAATCTTTTTAGAGGTATCCAGCTCCAAAACTCCGATCTAGCCGTGTCTAACCTTCAATTTGCGGATGACACGATCCTATTTGCCTCTACCGACATCAACCACATCCATTGCCTCAAGGTTGCGTTATATGTTCTCGAAACAATCTCCGGCCTTTCTATCAATTTTAACAAAAGCTCCGTCATCATGCTAGGCAACTCCGCTAACCTCGGCCCTACAATCTCATCCCTACTCAATTGCAACCTAGCCTCATTCCCCATTTTCTATCTAGGCATCCCTATCCGCCCTTCCAATCTCCACCGCGCAGACTGGCTTCCCCTAATTTCCAGAATTGAATCCAGACTCTCAACCTGGAAGGCACACTCGTTATCCTCTGCAGGTCGTCTCGTCCTAGTCAAATCGGTCCTATCAGCTATCCCCTCTTACTGGATGTCCTTCCTCAAGCTTCCATCCTGGGTTATCAAGAAAATCGACTCAATCAGACGTACATTCCTTTGGAATGGAGGCAAAACAAAATGTTTGGTGAACTGGAAGACGGTGTGTTTGCACCGCAATCATGGTGGGCTGGGGATTACAGACCTTCGCTCCTTCAATCAGGCGCTGCTGTCTAAATGGCTTTGGAGATTACTTACACCTGGAAATTTCATCTGGAAATCGTGGATCTTAGGTCATCATTATCAATCAAACCCTCACTTGGCACTCCACTTCACCACCCGGTCCCACCCATCCCCTTTCTGGTCGGGGGTCCTTCATACCTTACCTAGAGTCAAAGCACTGTTCCAGGTGAAAATAGAAAGCGGCAACAGATGCCTGTTCTGGTTAGATACCTGGTTTGGACAACTGCCCCTCGCTAAACTACTACCCAACCTCTTTTCACACACCGCCCTCCCCAATGCAACGGTTGAAGACTATCTCACCCTAGGTCCCGATCACCTTTGCCCTCCCTCCATCTTCGAAGCAGACCTAATTCCTGAACTTCTCTCTGCCACAAATATCCTCCTGTCGACCCGTCCTTCCAACAGTCAAGACCTCTTTCTCTGGGCCCTTGCACCTTCCAAAGGATTCTCAGTCGCCTCCTGTTATCAATATCTAATCCACCCCGGTCGCCTTTTCTCCTTCCCCAGGGTTTGGCAATGCAACCTTCCACCTCGTATAGCCTTCTTCCAATGGTGCTTAATTTCTGGCAGAATCAATACCAAAGACAGACTCAACAGACTCAACATCCCTATTGACCCGCGCTACGTCCTTTGTTCAACCCAGAACGAATCAGTAACTCACCTTTTCTTCGAATGTGATTTCTCCTATTCAATTTGGGCAGCAACTAGTGCCTATCTCCTGGGGTTTATTCCCAGCGTGACCTCTCACTTCGAATATTTGCAGCTCAATCAGCAGAGTCTGCTGATGGACGCCTTCATATCAACCTTTAGCTGGTGCATTTGGAAAGAAAGGAATGCCATTGTATTTGGAAAACCATCACGACATTTCGAGGGAACCTGTAGAAGTATCACTCATATTTTCTCCTCTATAACAGGTCAAAGTCACTCTGCGCCTTTCCGCCTGAGCCTCCCACAGTGCAGCGTCCAGCCAGTAGAATCCCAGGGAAGCACCACTGCATCTCCGGAGAGATAGTCTTGGCCTACAGGGAGATATCTCGTACTACAGTTAATATGTAATAGTTTATGATACTCTTGTATTTCCAGTACAGTTTGTGGCTTCACACCTATTTTTTGGCCATCGATCGGGCTTGTCGATCGACCTCTTCAGTACTATATAATATAACTATTTAACCGGCTGTGTAGTTCCACGCTACACACCCGTCACTCTCAAAAAAAAATATTAATTCGGCGAGTTAAAATAGTCATTTTTCAAAAAGTCTCAGATTTCGACGAAACCAGTTTTATCGGATCCGTAATGTGATATTATTGTAAGATTTCAAATTTCAAGTCAATCGGATTTATCGTTTGTCCGGGGCAAGCCAAAACGCCTCGAAATCGATTTAAATCGATTTAATTTAAATTGATTATTTATTGTCATATCTCACACAGACGATCGAATTAGCTTCTGAAACCTATTCCATTGTGTCCGGAACGCAGGGTATACCCCAGAAACGCCAGTCACCGCGCGTAAATCGGAGTTCGGAAAAACCGGGTTGAATAGTGTAGTTCAAACTTCTATAAATAGACCAAACCACTCACAAAAAAAAGAGAACTAGGGTTTTAAAATGGCCAGCCTCCACCATTGAAATACACGGCCAGAAAACATCAATTTTTTTCCTTTCCGATCTCTCAATCCGTCGACTTTCACCACGAATATCCAACTACAAAAACGTTAGGCTCGATGTACTACAAGATCAACGGTGGTGATTTGATTTGGAGCAACGAGGTGGAAGTTATGGGGGCCGAAGTGGTGGTCGTTCGGCCTCGTCGTGCATGCACAGGGGGCGACCGAGTGCTTTGGTTTTCGCGGTGGAGATAGGCGAGGGGTTGGGCTTCCAAACGGCGGTAGCTGATCGTCACGAAGATGGACGGAGTGGGTTGCGTTCTCAACCCTAGGGCCGGCTCGAGATGGGTTTCGCGTGCGTTGCATTTACCTGGAGTTGGAGAAGAACATACGTGCGACCCAGATTGCATCACAAAGGAACGGACGGCCTAGATGTATATTGGGTTTAAAAATAAAAAATAAAAATTTATTTGTTAATTATTATATTATAAATCGTACGATCTTTAAACTGTCATAATTTGTTCGTACGAGATCGAAAACGCACGAAACTAGCGGCGTTGGCTTCGTATTGACGAGCTCTTCGCTATGAAACTGGATTGGAAGCAATTGGAGCCATTGAAAATTTCGGGTAAAATTTAAACGCACGTTTAATTTTATTCGAAATAAAACGCTGAAACTGTTATCGGAAAATCAAGGTGAGAACTTCTCACTCAATCGAACTGTTTCGATGTTAATTTTAAATAGTTAGATTTAAAATTGTTGATTGTATGCCTGGATGATATATTATTATCTGTTGTTGATTGAAATAGACATTATACGCCGTTATTAAGCGGAGGTTAATTATTAAAAACATATACCGCGAATATTTCACCTTTGTGTGGAATTGGTATTATATACGTATGTAGCAATATATACATATTGGCATATGTATATATTGGAGTTGTTGATTTTCCCGCCTTACACAACACCAGAACTGTCATTTTGTAATGGTTATAACCGTTGGTAATCAAATTCCCAACGGTTATAACCGTTGGTAGCAGGTACGTTACAATTTTTTTACATATTTTGTAACGGTTATAACCGTTGGAAATTTTGGTCATTCCCAACGGTTATAAACGTTGGGAAAAACTGTAATTCCCAACGGTTATAACCGTTGGGAATCTTGGTAATTCCCAACGGTTATAACCGTTGGGAATATTTTAATTTCCAACGGTTATAAGCGTTAGGAATTCCTTGTATAAGTAAATAGCAAAATTACCAACACTTATAAGTGTTACAAATTTGATATAGCAGAACCATATTTTATTCAGCATCTAATAGTATTTCATTCAACCATATCCCATTCCGGATCTTATAGTATAATCACATAGTATTTCATTCAACTATACAAATTCAAATTTATAGGAATAACAAACATGAAACTAAATTTCAAAACTAATATATCATCAATTTGTAAAGAAAATCAAACATACTAATTAGTTCATATCAAATTCTACAAAGTTTATTGTGAAAACTTCAAATTTCACTACTACAAAATATTTTGAAGCTTACAAACAACGAATGCGACACTCCAACCAAACTACAAAACCACCATCAACCAACTCTGTATCCTACCCTTCTGGCCCAAGCTACTAACAACTTTCTTGTAGTGTTCTACTCTCTTCTTCCAAAGCTTTGTATCATGCACGAACATTTCTCCATTCACTCCATCTACACTCCCACTACTGATTCTTGGAGGCACTGCAATCAACTTTAAAAAATTGCAGTGAAATCAGCTTTAAAAAATTGCACTTAGAAGAATATTAAGGATCTAATTAACCATAAAATATGTAAGGTCATTAATTGCTAAATATACTAAGAAATGGGATTCTTCGTAAATTCAAAAAATAAATTAGTAAAACATGGTAAGTTGAATGCCGTGATTAGTATTGTAATTAGATCTTCCATATAATAGAATATAATGAATAATAGTAAGATACTTCAAAAACATACCCTGTAAATAATAAATTCTCCTCATTTTCAATTTATTAAGATACTTTAATGCATATTTTTTCCATAAATAATAATACACATAAATAACACTACAAAAATAAGCATGATGCAGAAATGTTTGAACACTTATATATACTCAAATATTTATAAACTGATTTCATAGTTATGTAAATTAGAACTTACTGTCTGGTCCTCCAAGATGTGAAACTGAATTAACAAAATATTCATGTAGTTGTCGAGTACATTTCAATCTGATCTTAGCATCAGCTGACCGAACCAATTCATTCTGATTATTAGGCATTTCCTATAAAATAGATTTCAAGTAACACTATAAAGAATCTTTCTCTTACCCTCTATACAATTCAAGTAACACTCAGAAAGAAATAACACTTCCCATACAAGCCATGATCTTATATATATAATTAGTTCATTTCCCGTTCAAATCTATCAAAGTATTCAACCTACATCCCTATAAACTATACCACATTAGAAGAATATATTGCTATGGATTCATCAAAAATACCATCAGCTCTTCCAAATCAGGCAACCTATGTAGATTTTGTACCAATATCGATGTGGACAAAAGGAGAATCATCTGATAAACTCACAATCCAGCTTCCAGGCATTTGAAAACTATGTACTACATATCTAAAACTCTTCTTAACAGAACCTGAAGTTTATTTTTTTGAAATTATGCATATAGTAAAAAGTTACAAATACTCGAAACTACAGATTTGTTAGAGACATATGAATCTGAAATTCACATGTTGTCTAATACTTTACTTATTTGAAATCATAAAGCACTGAGTTCATTTAAATTATATAAGTTCAGAACTATATATTATAAACACCTTCCAAGATTTTTATATACCCATAGGCTAATAAATGTCAGACTCGATTTTCATAAGAAACCTTATCCATATGCCCAGAACTAACATGTATTCGAAACTTCACATTTCCAAAACATAAAACCATGTACTCTTTTGCAAGCAGGACATTCAATACAATAAATAACTTAGCTAACTAGTGCAGACAGCAAAATTTAGTACACAACAGAAAACTAGTTTACTGGGATATTATTAAGCAAACGAATTAATGCAATCAATCAGTTAGCTAGCTTACAGATAACAGACATAATAAGATATGTTCTATTAACATATTAAGAATAAAGATTATGCAAGTGTGACACTTGTTCAGCTCCAACCTACTTATAATTAATTGGAGAATATGGAAATTTCAAAGATACTACATGTCATGCTAGCCCTCACATAAAAAATTAACCACAAAAGAAAATATAGTAAAAAGTTATGTCCCTCCCATGTGGAACAATTGAAAAAAGGAATAGTAGCACATCTATTAAACTGTTTTTGGGGGCTGCAAGTATAATTTTTTATCTTGTTTTGGAAACCAGTGGTACGTCTTCAACTACATGTTCTGTTATTAAAATAAAAAATCGGTAATTTCGACTTAAACTTGCATACCTTTTGGTCAGTAGTTGATACACTTAATATAATTGCTTTGCACTACAAACAAATTATTTTCACGGTTGAGTAAAAAAAATTATAGGTAAAGCCAGTTATATCCAATAACTAATACAATAAATTAATTGCAGTGATAAACAACTCTAAGAAACAATAAAATTTGGTACACACTCTTTTGCCCAAACCAGAATTTAATAGCACACATGCTCTAGAAATATGACTGTCATGTAGTTACTAATTATCACAACAAAATTCAAGCAAAAAATCATTTGAGGAGAAGAAGAAGTACATGCATCTGAGTTGTCCTGCTTCTTGTATACGTCCAGCTTCAGTCACTGATGTTAAAGAAGCAGGTGCTGAAGAGGACACAGCAGCACTAACATCCAAGCTTAGATCCAGTGGTGAAAGGATACCTTCCACGCTTGGACTTTGCGTGGTAATGCAAGTTTCCTCTACCTGATCTACTATTTTGGAAGGTATCCCTTTGCATGGTAATTCCTGTAGCCTTGACATTGGCAGTCCTTATGTTAGCATATCACAATAACACAGTAAGTCTAAAACAACCGTACAAAATATGGCTTTGGAATCTGACAAAGCAAAATAACTACAATATGTAGATTGGAATCCTAAAGTTTCCATTTCCACCAAAGGAGAATCTGACATTGGAATCTGACAAAGCAAAAATAACTACAATATGTAGATTGGCTGTCCTTATGACATTGGAATCTGACAAAGCACATAATATGCAAGAGAAATCCTAAAGTTTCCATTTCCACCAAAGGAGAAGCAAAAATAAATTATGATATATTTGTCAATTGATTAAATACAATAAAATTAGCCCATAATTGATTACACACAATCTATTTGGTTTGAATCTTGATTGTTAGGTACATAACTTCGTCATAATATCAAAGAAATATTCAGTAATAACAAATATATCTCTGTCACGAGATTAGGCAAGTTCAGGAATCAAGCATCTGAATAACACACATTACCAACCTGAGAAATTGTTCTTCCAATGGAAAGTAAATTAATTTTTGCAAATTCAAACGAAATATTTCACCTTCAAAACAGAAAGTGTACCAGTTACTATGAGCAACAAAGATCTGAAATTTTAGTATTGTATAATCTTTCAAAAGGTAACAAAACTATGTATTTTAAAAGTTTTAGATAGCTTCCATGCTCAATTCATTGGGTGAGAAATGAAAATGGGCTTTAGTAAATAACCACACATAGTATAATCCAAAGTCAATGTGTGGCAACGCAAAAGCTTTCCACATGAAGATTCATGCAGAGCACCTATGCGACCTTTCTCATAATCATGTAATCATTACAAGTGAGTTTAGGAATTCTTATCAGTCATGCTTTTACAAAAATTATTCTCTCTTTAATCAGCTCTGCTTCAACAAAATTCATTTTGCTCTTTCGAAACCGAATACAGACAATGTTAATCAGTTCTACTATTCTTATAGAATTTACGATTGAAACGAACTATTCAAAAACACTTGCTAGTAGTACTTTGTTTCTTAAAGTAATAAATTTTTAGGAGTCCTCGACCACTCTTTCATAAAAATAAAAATAAATAATAGTGAATTTAAACTCCACTGAGTTATGTATTTTTTTTCTTAAAAATCATAAATCTTTTGTATACATAACATGAAATGGTTTTAAGACGCAGTGGGCGAAGCAAGAAAACCAAAATTGATATTATAGTAAAATCTCACATGAATACAATAGTGAGCTTTATAGCTTTACTGCATAATATTTGTACCTATAAAGCATCAGTCAAAGCACAAACATATCTTAATATTTTGTATATGTTGAGTTGATTAATTATAATGATATGTCCCATCAATATTCACATACAAAAAATTAAGTGAATATAAAATTGCGAAGGTGAAAATAATATACTAAGCTGTAAGTTTTAGGCAAGCAAAATAAAGAAGTTCAAAATTAGAGGAGCATGTGACATTTTTGTAGTTATTAATTAGGTCAATACCTTAAGGTAAACATGAGCATTGATTGAGATGCAATCGATGTATGTCTGTCAGTGTATATCTTTCCTGATGTTGTTTCCTGATGTTCATTAATTATGACAGACAATAGTATGTGCTAAATGTTTCGGCATCAAGTTCTACCAAAAGTAATCATTCATGTATGAGGGAAAAGGGCATAGATATCATATTTTGTTTAAAGGATAAGCAAACGATAAACAATAATTTTCTAATTTCAGTGTGTACCTGGAAATGTTCAAGCATCCATAAGATACTATTTTCCTGTTATGAGAGTATTTTTGCATTATAATCCCACCTACATGAAAACATGTGCAGTCTCTCTTTTAGTAATCTATTGATGTAAAGTACGAAAACATGTACGGTCTAAATTATTATTCAATGAAAATGTTGATGATCTTATAAATTATTGTGGAAAATACTTACATAGAACTTAAACTGACAATTCACTCTCTCTACTTCTTTCATCTTTGTCCACTAAAAATTGAAGAATGTATGACCCATCTATATAACAAATTTTAGATGTTCAGTCCCAATATTAGTTGATTAGTAAATATATAAGAGATTGTCAGTATTACATCTCAATCGGTAGGACACAGGAAATTTAAATGGATATACATAAAAATTGATCTGCTAGTATTTACAGTAATTTGTATTTGGATTTTGGAATATTGTTGATCTCATATCGATAGAACACGAGAAATTCAAATGGATATACATAAAAATTGATCTGTTAGTATTTACAATAATTTGTAACTGGAGTACCGTTTAGGTCATTGTTAGAATTCAAAAAAAAATACACTGCCTTTTGTAAGCTTAGCTAAGTTTAATTTACATGAATGTGAACATAAAGATAAAATCAAACAAAACTGTAAACAAAGAGTACAGTGTAAACAAAAAGTACAGTGCAAGAGTACATTAAATGTACTCATGTAGTTATATCTATTTGAATTCATTACCTGGGTTGACAAATATCAATTCATGACCTTCTAAACTTGATAGTGTATAATCCAATACTTCCATTTCCATCCTCCTAAATGTGAAGAATGTAGTAACCATTTCTCCCTAAAAGTAGTAACGATCAATCCCTGAAATTTAGCAAATGAAGGAAACCGTTTTCAGTTTAAATTCATATCATTAATTAAATGATTAGATAATAAGAACCACAACTAATCCTTCAAAGGTACCGAAACTGAATGAAAACACTGTATAGCGACAAATTACCACAAAATCCAGAGCTCGTGGATTAGCATAGACACAGGAAACTCCTCCCGCAGTCAAATCCATCTCGAACCGTCTTACATTGCTAAATCTGTCAACAACCAAAACCCTTTACTTCAATTTTGCTTGCACTGCCAGATCTGCACTACCCTAGCTTGACAAACTTGCCTTCGCCTCGCAGCCGGATCTGATCCGCAAATCCATGAAACTTGAACCCCATCTCATGCCGTGTCTTCGTCTTCTCGAACTAGCCTCGTCTTTGTCCAGAAGATAGAAAATCAAGACACTGCCTTGTTCTTTCTTCTTCTTCAGGGTTTATCATTCCTGGACTGAGACTAGGATATAAACTTTTCATCCCTTTTTTGGTTTTAACTGAAGAATAAGAGAGGAACTATTTGATTATTTAAAAAAAATCAATTTAAGCTTGAAGGAGGCGGAGCAGAGAGAAAACCCTAAACGATGAGATGAAAAAGAACGTGGTTGAAGCGTTAGAAAGGGGAACTAAGGAAGAAAGAATAATTACTAGTTTGTCCTTCATTCTTCAACTTAATTACATGTGTACCAAATGTTCTAACGGTTATAACCGTTATAAAGTTTTACTAACGGAAAAAACTGTTGGTAATTCGTCACAGTAATGACCGTTATAAATTTTTAAACAATAAGTGTTACAAAATGCCTGATTTGGTGTAGTGTTATGTAGCGGATGAGACCCTATTGCGCCGCATAATAGCGGATAATATTTATTAATCCTATATACCGCGATAATTCCGTACTGGAGCGGAATTGGTATTGTGCTAACATCTTTGGATGCAGGGGGACAGGTTGGAGGGATCCAACTGGATTCCTCAACTGTACTGATTTATTTACAGATATTGTGATATATTCTGTTATCATATGATGATATATGATGTTTGATGCTGTGATTGATTGTTTGGTGCTGTAGCATCATCGGATCCATTTTTGAAGTTTAAAAATAACGATTTCTAATTTACAAAGGATTTTAAAGTGATTTTTGAAAATATACGTTTTATTGAATTTTGGAATCGATTCATTTCAAATAAATGAATGTTATAATTTTCGTGTTATGAAAATTATGAGATTGTGAAATATAAACGAAAAGTGATTTTTGAGTAAATAGTTGATTAATTTATAAAATGGTTTAAATTGGGATTTTGGAATTATTATGAACGATGAATATAAAAGATTTATAAAATTGATATTTATAAATTAAAAATATTGGAATTATAAAACAAGTTTTTATAAGTGTTAGAAAGAAGTATAAATGGATTCATAAGTGAACGAAATAAATAGATTTTGTAAAATAAAAGTTTATAAGTAATTGACTTATAAATTAGATTTTTGATATGAAATCAAGTTATGAATTAAAATTGTTAATTCAGGGATTTCTTATAAATCGAAGTTATAAATAGGGAAAGAATTTATAGACATTGTTTATAAATTCAAAATCAATGGAATTTGATAAATTGAATATAGAAAAATTATTAAAGGAAGTATATTCGCGATTTTGGATAGCGAATTATTATTGAAATAAATTGTGTAGAAATTGTTAAAATTGGGATAGTGATTATATTCACGATTTTGGACAGTGAATATATATTATTGAAAAAATCAATATATTTTGGGAAAAGGAATATTGTTAAATGAAGTTAATTGTTTTAAAAGATGTTTTAAAATGTGTTAAGTATCGAAAACATAGATTTCAACATTTTTGTTGAAATAGACGTTTTCGAGAAATAAGGAAATGGTGGACTATAACACTGTTGTTATAGTAAATGGTTTCCGAAAGGAAATATTTTGTGTAGTATTGGGATTTATATATCTATCTAAATTTCGAATCCCTATACTAGTGATTTTGAGTTGTCGTAACGATGTTTTATGTAACATTCATTTTGATTCAAATAAAAGTTGTGAAAGAGAATGATTTCCTTAAAGAATGAAATATATACTTAATTTTGATTTAAGTATATCGAATATTTTCCAAGTGTTGAAAATAAATGATTTGTGAATTACTTATTATTTAAATAAGTATGGAAATGCTTTTCCAATATGAAATGAAAGGTTTGAAATTTTATCTTTTAAAGATAAATTGAAAAGTGAATATTTGAAATTTGTTTCAAATGGTTAAGTGTGGAAAATTATATATCTTGTAAAGATATTTTTGGAAATTAAATAATTTGGAAAATTATTTGGAATCTGATGATGTTGCGCATCTCTATTGATAGTTAAATAACCGACTATCAATAATTACCTTGAATGGGTATTTGTTGTGAATTGGATGAATTTGAATGCCACGCTTATTTTTGAATAAGCGCTCACTATTCGGGTTAGCCGGGAAAGGACCATGGGGTCGTATAACTCATTCTGAATATGTGATACGTCGTAATGAATTGCATTTGTTGACCCAAGGCATGGCTTTGTGAACAAAGCGTAGCTTTGTGGACGAGACTTCGTCGGACCTCACACCCCGGAAATGGTCAAAACAGGAAGGATGCGGCAAGGTTCTAGGGAGTAGCGCCCCTTAGTGTATGTCATTCCTTCTGGATAGAGGTGGTATCATGGTATGGAGCCCAGATATTTAACCTATGTTGATGCTGCGAGTTTATTACTTTGTGGTTGTTGGAAATCGAGGATCCTCGGGAAGATCGGTTACGATCGGGGGATGGCATACGCGTGTCAGTAGTTACCTATTTTTGCAGAGGTAACCCGGCCTTGTGTTGGCAGAGATCCGGTTAGGTTCTCGGGTCGTCTTTCCAGAGGCGTACCTATGTGGCAATGGGAAGTTCCTTAGCCTGACCATTTGTTGGAAATCCAAACTCCAATACGAACTGTGTACGGTATTAGTTGTAGAACCTGCCATTTACTTATGGTGGCGCCCCACTGTTTAGATGGTAGCTATAGTAGGCATACGATACTGGTCGTATGTTGGCTAAGATTTATATTCTACTTTCGAAATATTTTCTACACTATGCACTAATAATAATATCAAAAAGAATTTGATTTTGCGTAGTAAGCATCTTTGACTATCATAAGAAGAAATCTCCTCCAATTCTGCGTTTGCATTGTGTGTGTGGCGGGAGGTCTTATGGTAGTTTCATTTTCCAAAAGCATTGCGAAATTGACTTTAAAATTATCCTGTTGTTTGTTTTAAAGATAAAATATTTTAAGTTCTCACACCAGTCACCATGACTGACCTGGAGTTTATTGTTTCCTTCCTAAACTCTGGGTGCCCACTATTTTCCACACGGGCAGTCTAGAGTTAGGTTATCAGGTCATTCTGGATTCGGGATGCTGTGGAGCTTAGTGGCAAGCTGGATGGCGAGACGTACCACTTGTATATGATATTATTTATTCTGCTGTGTATTCTGTATGAGGACAAGTTTATATAACTGTCCAGTGTTGTATTGTTGTTGTAAACTCTGATGATGATGTAATGTATAAAATGATATAGTTCTTTTGATTAAAGATTATTCATTTCTCTATTATATGTTGTTCCGCTGCGAATGTAAGTTTCTGATATTGTTTCTGTTTCTGTGTTTTCTGTTGTTCTTCTTTTCTTTTTCTTCTATCTTTTCTCTCTTCTACCTTTTTCTTCTTTCTTAAACCCTCAGGGTTCGTATTTCCATGCCTCTTGAGTTAATCAATGGTGATTAGTGGTTATTCAAGGAGTACGGATTTGCGGGTCTTGACAGGAACACACGGGTTTATTATCATCTAATGATGGTTTTTACTAAGTTGACTAGTTATGGAACCTACAAGTTCGCAATAGCAGGAGCCTCAAAGCTCGTCTTCTTTGATAATAGAGATCCCGGCCATCGCCGCCGAAGTAATAGATCTAGCTCTGGACGAGCTTCCGGGAGCAACCTTTATTGCGAGCCCACAAGCTTCCATGCCATCCAATGTCTCTGAAGACATGCTAGGGCTAATATGCTTAAGACATGGTTTATCTTTAGACGACGTCCTGCTACTCGGACCAAATGACAGGCCGCACGCTCCCCCAGAAGTATTCACGGCTTTCAATCGACATTCGTGCACAGCTAGAACACTTCCCCCATTCAACCAGTACATTCGGGAAGTGTTGGCTTTTTTTGGAATTGCCCCCTCACAATTAAATCCCAATGGATATGCGCTGCTGAACAGTCTATTCATTGTATTCATGGAGCATTTTTTCGACCCCCGACCCCGATCGAGATCAGATACATGTTTAATGTTAAGAGTCGAGGAGACAGTCCTTCGTTCACATTTCTAGAGGCAGTTAAGAACTACCAAGTGGTGGCCGGATCCTGGACCAGACTTAGTTATTTCAAGACAGAGTGGTTCTACACCCGATGTACTCCAGGGTTTTCTAGTCGATGGTTGGTCAGACATAAGTGTTGCAATTTTTCCAATAGTTAACGAGATAACCATAGTTGATGTTGAAACTAATATCTTCTTTCCTTTACAGCTGCAATCCAGCGACCCGAAGGTGCTCAGTTCAAAAAAATAGTACGGATTCTCAAGGAAGTGCCGAGCGAAATGAGAGATATAGACTCGGTGCTAACAGACAGAAACTTGAGGATCGTTGGGCGGATCGAGCGAAACCAAAGCATAAGACTTGAAGGAACGCTTAGGGCAGCCCCGACGAGGCGGGTGAAGCGTAAAGTGACTGGGGTCGTGATAGCTGAGGAAGGTGACGAAGAAAATACGCCCACTGACGACGAACCCATAGCCGCGCCTTCTGATAGTTTTCAGGGTTTAGAGGGAAGGAGAAAAGGCAAGGCAGTAGCACACAAGGGTCATAAATCTTCGAGATGGAAATCTATAGTCGTGTCCCTGCCAGCCTCCGGTAATAGAATTTCGGAGGCTCCTCCCTCGCAAGTAGAGAATCCTTTTGAAGGACTTGCCGATATTCTTATTTCGGACTATGTGTCACTTCAACATGACACCGGATTAGAGAGGCTTCAAAGTGCTCTAGATTTAAGCGAGTCTCTTCCCACAAGTGTGGCCGACATTTCCGGTTGGTCGGGGGGTTGCACACACATATACACTTCATGACACTACATAGTTTCCAATCTTAAGTTTCTCACTTCTTGGAGATTACTGATTCTGTTTTTCTTTTATTCTACATATACAATGACTAGGCGAGATTCTATGCTTGGAAGCCTCCGTTCAGCGCGCCAGTCATCAAGTTCATACTATGAGTCCCGTAGGAGGGAAGCTGATAAAAACCGTGATCGCGGTTATTCTAGTCAAGAACATTATGAGAGGGATAGGGATAGAGACAGAGAATATAGATATCGCTCCCGATCACGCTCTCCACCTCCTCGGGCTCCAACACCACCTTTTGGACACTAGAAATAATCTTTAGAGCCTCTATGTCAAAAACCATCTTCTCAAGCCCCTAGACCTGATTCACAACGCCATAGAACTGAGGCCGAAACTCCCACAGCCATTGAACAAGCCATTACTGAGCCCACTGGGGAAGGTGCAATTAGAATTGCCCAGTTGAAAAAAGACTTCCCTAATATCTATTTCGATGGCTTCGTCTTCCCTCCACATTTAAAGAGAATTCCAGCTGAGGCAGAGCAGACTATGCATGACTACATCCATGATATATATACTCAGTATCGAGAATGGAAGAAAACTGCCGGCAAAGCATCAGCGGTGGCCTTTGAGCGGGCAAAAGTAATCGAGAAGCTAGAAACGATATCGCTCAAAAGGACCGTATAATTCAAGTGGTCAACAATGATGCTGAATCCTCCAGGAAGTTGGAGATAGAGGCCACTAAGAAAGCCGATGAGACGAATCAGGCCATGGAAAAGATGCGATAGACGCATTTTTCTTTAGTGGAGGAGATGGGCCACCGGAATACTACTGTCACAGCCGAAAGGGATGCTGCATTGAAGGAACTTAACGAGCTTAAAGCCAAATTTTCTAAAATTGTTAAGGAAAAGGACGATGCAAACAAAGCAGCCTAGGAGGCATGCGAATAATTAGTGGTGCTCCGGGATGAGAAGGATGCGGCAGTACTTAAAGTTCGGGAGGCTGAGGCCAAGGTTGAGGATGAAGTTAAGATGGCAGAGGCCAGGTTAGAGGCCGATATTGAAGATCTCCAGATTACATACAACGCCAGAGTACTGAAGTACAAGGATCTAACTTAGCTCGATAATTATCCAACGCACCTATATAATGCTTGGGGCCGGTTAGTGCAGGATGAGAAAACTTAACGACAAGTGGAATCGGTTGATGAGTTCGAGCTTGAGAACCAGGTGTTGAGCGAAGATGAATAGAAAGTTCTCCACGATACGATGATCTCATATGAAAAGGAGAAACTTGGCGTTCAACACTCGGAGGTTGGAGAAGCCTCTGGTGTCGAGCATCAGATATAAATTCTAAAACTCTTACGCTAACTCAGCCTGAATCCACATCTACGGTTGAACCTCAGCTCGTTCTTGCTTATAATCCTGATCAACCGCGGTTGTCTCCAGTTCACAAGCACGTCACTGAAGCTGCTCCCGTTCTGTCTACAACTCATTCTGAGGAAGGTATTCTAAACATCTTTTGTGCTCACCCAAAGCTGGAAATGTTGATTGAATTAATCTCTAACTCTTTTTATTCGTCTCTATTCAATGATAGGAGCTTCATCTGCCATGCCTCCTACAACCTAAGAATTACATCATAAGCAGGAGGCTATCATAACTGAAGCGACCACGACAACGGTGTTAGTCCATGAGTTGATGGTTTTGATGACAACAACCTTAGAATAAGATTATAAAATATAAATAATAACAATATAGTTTAGATATATATATATATATATATATATATGTATATGAAGAATTTAACCATGCATGTACCAAGAATGAAGACTGTATAGTATAGAGATTCAAGATATCAAGATTGAAGACTCATGAGTATCAAGAGTTCAAGATTTCAAGATAAGTATCGAGTCTAGAATTTTGTTAAAACTTCATAATAGCACTGAAATCTTCACTCCATTTTTCTTTTGGGATGGAACCCATTTCTACCTTTTTAGTAGATTACAAACCCACGACAAGTAGCTTACAAACCTACGACAAGTGGCTTACAAACCCATGAACATCCTGGTTTTGTACAAGTTCTTGAGTCCTGACATGATGAGATATTCTGCAGGAAGAAGCTTGCAAAACTACTTCAAAATGATTTTCAAAACTACTTCGGAATGATTTTCAAAATTGCTTTTCAAAATGTTTTAGCTTTTAAAATTATCTTTTCAAAAGATTTTCAAAAAGATGTTTTAGCCTTAAATATTCTTGTTTTTAAACTTCGTTTATTTTAAACTATCTTTTAATATAATATATTTATACTCAGATTTAAATATAAAATTATAATAAAATTATATATATATATATTATTCTCTATATTTATCTATGTATTTTATCTATAATCAAGTATATTTATAAAGTTTAAAATAGTTTTAATATAAGATAAAGGTTATTTTCAAAGAAGATCAAAACATCAAAAATTGCTTTGGGATGTCGACATGCCTATGGTGACCATGTCGACATAGTTTCAGTTGAGTTCAAAATTTAAATTTCAAAAGAAGTGTCTATTCGCCATAACTCTTCACGAATGGACATGACTGTTGTTCTTCTATAAATAGGGGTTAGTTTCAACGAATTTTTAATTAGTTTTTCTGGTTTTTCACTCCTCTTCTTCTTCCACATTTTATTATTCAAAATCCTATCATTACTCTGCCGAAATCAACATTGAATCTAACTAGATCATCTCTGGTTTGATTCTCTATCACTATCTCAACAAGATCTAAGTGCTATTCAGAGTTATAGGATTCTTTGTAATCTATCTAGCGAGAAAAGGTGTGATTGTAGCCTTGGAAATCAATCAAGCGAGAAAAGGTGTGATTGTAGCCTTGGAAATCAATTGGGTGAACTTGTCGCCCGTAAATCAAGTATCTCTACCCAGAGGATTGTGATTTTGGAGGGTGTACCTCGTAGCCTTGAAACCGAGGGTTGTAATTGTTGAATTGCTTTTGAAAGGAAATCCGTACTTAGTTGTGCGGTACTGGATGTAGGGTAACCCCGAACCAGTATAAAATCCGGTGTGTTCTTTCCTTTACTGCATTTACTTTATTTTTGCATCTGTGTTTGTTTCTGTGATTATATCTGTGATTATATCTGTGTCTGAATATTGCATACATTTGTGTTCAAATTAACATAAATTCAAAAAGATTTAGTAATTTCTTAAAAACACTATTCACCCCCCTATAGTGTTATTCCTAGCCTTAAGATCCATATTTCGCATTCCTCTCAAACGGCTACTGCACCTACGGATGAGGTACAAGGGAGCACACTTATCTTCGATGAACAGATGATGGAGGAACTCCTCGGTCATCATAGTGACCCCTTTTCTGATCCGTCGTTTGTCATAGTGACCCCTTTTCTTGTATGTGACTAGCTCTTCGGGTCCAACTGCTAGCATCCCTAGCGAAGCTCAAACAAGTCACGAAGAAGAAATACTGGCTGAAATTAATGTTGAGATGGAAATAGCTGTGCAGGGCAGTGGCTTTGGAGGTGAAATGGCGGGACCTGGCCCAGCCCCTTTGCGGATGATCTCCCCGAGTAGAACGGTCGTTGATACAAATGTGCCTCCTCCGCCTGCTAACATTGATCCTATCCCTCCAACTCCGCCTTCGGGAAGCATTCCTATTCACTTGAGTTCGGAGGAGGAAGTTGATATAATGCTCCCAACTGGAGATCGGCCGCCAAAAGGCAAGGGTTCGAAGAGGAAACCAAGCGGCGAATCCAGTGGGTCAACGCCGATTAGATATGTCTCTTCGGCTCACTTTTGGGTAGATAGATAGGAATCTACTTTTGCTTTATTTTTGTAGGCCGTGTATAGATGTGGGTTCGGCCCCTGCTAGTAGGATTTTTGGAACAATTTTGTACTTATCCTTCTTTTCCGAAGTATAGTTGAAATAAAATTTCATTTTTCTTCTAGCTCAATTTGTGTTCATTTGTCAAAGTGCTTCAGCGTTGGAACTTTCATTCAACACACTTATGGAGTTTTAGCCTTTAAATCAGATCCGGGTTTAGTTGCTAAGTTCTAGAGTCACGGTCTCATATCGCGATCAAGCGCTAAGTCGAACTCCGATATTGCACTGTCCCAATCACTGGTTGGCACTTATGTTCTGCCCCCAATTCCAGGGAGAAATTGAAAGGATTGGCCAACAATCGTTGATTGCCTTTAATATATCGAGCTACACTTCGCTGAAGTAGAATTAAAACAGGATGAGTTTAGGTGGTCAAATCACACTTGCTTGTTTATCGGTGATCGCATCCATACTCTGGGGATTGTACTTGTAGATCGGTGGTCTGTCACACC
This sequence comes from Allium fistulosum, assembly GCA_030737815.1. Taxonomy (NCBI): domain Eukaryota; kingdom Viridiplantae; phylum Streptophyta; class Magnoliopsida; order Asparagales; family Amaryllidaceae; genus Allium; species Allium fistulosum. The sequence goes on from CM060906.1 coordinate 78,210,065, forward strand.
TGCACAAGGTTTTGAGATACGTCCGTGGACTTAAGTTATTTTATGGGCGGTCAGTCACGCCCGTTCGATATTTCATAACTTTGTCCACACTTTGGGGACTTAGACTGGTTCGTGGGTGGTCAGTTACACCCGACTAGCGTTTATACCCCAATCCGCACTCTGGGGATTTAGAGTTATTCGATGTTTATACTCCAGTTCACACTCTGGGAATCTGGAGTTATTTAATGTTTATACTCTAATTTGCACTCTGGGAATCCGGAGTTAGTTAATGGGTGGACAGTCACACCCATTTGGTATTTATGTTCATACTCCAGCTCGCACTCCGGGAGTCTGGAGTCAGTCGACAGGCGGTCAGTCACATCTGTTTAGGCTTTAGGATTTCATTCGCACTCCGGGAATGACAGATCTATCAGGATCGTGGATGGTCAACTCACATCTACCCTGAGTTAACAAGTGAGGTCGTTAGATGGACAGATCCATCTTCCTCGAACTTGGTTCGAATACGGGCGAAGTCGTTAGGCGGATGGATCCACCCCCTTCGAAACCGCATTTATAAGTTTATACTCCAGTTCGCACTCTAGGAATCTGGAGTTGGTTAAAGGATTGTCGTGTATCAATCCTTTTTTGGCTTCAGTGTGATGACTTGTCCCCGAGCTCGGGTTTCACTTAGTGAGTGACCGGTCGTATCACAGTCACTCTCTATTTGAATAAATTCCACCATATAATGGAACTTAGCTCTCCATGCATAGTGATGGCTACATGACGCATTTCAAATAAATCACAGCTCTGGCTCGAAGAGATTGCATTTTATTGGTGAAATAAGAAAATACGGCAAAATCAGTTGCCTTATTACAAATTCAAATTTCGAAATGCATAAACAAATTGCAAATGAAAAGTAGACTGAATAAATAAACAGAGCCCGTTATGTGTAGTAGCGACAAAGACTCTCACTGTTCCAAGCTCTTAGCAGAGTGAGACCGTCAACGGTTGATAATTTAAATGTGCCATCTCCGAGCTTTCATTTAATAACATACGGCCCTTCCCACGTTGGCTTCATATGTGAAGGAACCGGATAAATTCTCTTGATGATGAGATCGCCGAGTTCAAAGGTTCGGGGTCGAACCTTGGCATTATATAACTGGGCGACTCGACTTCGATATGCGGTTGCCCTCAAATCAGCCTCTTCGTGCTTCTCATCCAATAAATCGAGAGATTCAACAAGTAATATAGCATTTTTCTTCGAATCATAATAGGTCACGCGATGAGAAGGTACTTCCATCTCGATTGGAATAACGGCTTCTGAATCGTAGGAAAGAGAGAATGGAGTGTGGCCGGTCGTGGATTTGTGGGTTGTCCGATAAGCCCATAAAGCCATAGGAAGTTCATCAACCCATTTGCCCTTGGCCTTTTCCAGTCGTTTCTTCAGAATAGACTTTATAACTTTATTAACAGCTTCAACCTGTCCATTCGCTTGAGGGTTTGCAACTGCAGAGAACTTCTTTTGGATGTGAAACCATTGACAGAAATTCATAAATTCAACACTGTCGAATTGGGTTCCCTTATCAGTGATGATGGTGTGTGGGAGACCAAATCGATGGATAATGTTGCGTACAACAAAGTTGATCACTTTTTTCGTTGTGATGGTAGCAAGGGGCTCAGCTTCCGCCCACTTGGTAAAGTAATCAACTGCAACAATGGCGTACTTCGCACCACCTTTGGCCAGAGGCAAAGAACCAATAATGTAAATGCTCCACAATGCAAACGGCCATGGACTGACCATTTGGGTTATTTCGGTAGGCGGGGCTCTGGGAATCCGAGCGTGTTTCTGACATCTTTCACAGTTTCTGGCGTAATCCGATGCATCACGATTTATAGTTGGCCAATAGTATCCATATCGGAGCACTTTCTTGGCAAGAACTTACCCCCCGGTGTGATCGCCACATTCTCCTTTGTGTACATCATGCAATACTCGTTTGTTCTCATCGTGAGCGATACATCGGAGCAAAGGAACAGAGTATCCTCTTTTATACATGACTCCATTCTGGATGGTGAACTGCGAAGCTTTTCGAAGAACTTGTCTATTTTCACTCCTGCGCTCTAGCAGGGTCCTATGCTCGAGATAGTTTTTGAACGGAGTCATCCATGACTCCTTATCGGGAATGACCTCAAATACCCAATATGTTTCCATCTGATTGATGCTCGGTGAAGATAACGTCTCCACGAGAACGAGTCCCATTTGATGTGCCTCACCCGTACTTACTAACTTTGCCAACGAATCGGCTTTCTGATTGTGATCTCGGGGTATGTAATACATGGCATAATAATCAAACCGATTCAATATCTCCTGAACCTGAGCAAGGTAAGCAGCCAATCTTCGGTCTTTGGCTTGATACTCCCCCCGAACTTGACACACGACCAATTGCGAATCACAATAAATTTCCATAGCAATGATTCTTGAATCTCAGGCAAGTTTCAATCCAGCCAGTAGGGCTTCATATTCGGCTTCGTTGTTGGTTGCATGAAAATTGAACTTTAAAGCATAGCATGTAGATCGGCCTTCTGGAGTTTCAAGTACGACTCTGGCGCCTGAGCAACGGTCATTTGATGCACCATCAGTATGCAATTTCCAGATGTACTTGGGAGATTCACTAGTTTCGGGTAAGTCCTTTGGAATAGTGAACTCAGTGATGAAGTCTGCCAGGAATTGTCCTTGGATAGCTCACCTTGGAGTGTAAGTGATGTCAAACTGGCTTAGCTCGATATTCCACTTAAGTAACCTACCAGACGTCTTAGGCCGCGTAAGGACCTGTCGTAACGGCTGGTCGGTGTAGACGGTGATAGGATGAGCTTGAAAATATGGATGGAGCTTCCTTGAGGCAATGATAAGACAATAAGCCAACTTTTCCAGTTTCGGATAATTTCTCTTTGGCCCGGTCAGTCGTTTGCTAATGTAATATACTGGCCGTTGTATTCGGTCTTCCTCCCGAATCAGGGCAGTACCGATCGCGTTTTCTAACACCGTCAAGTAGATGTATAATCTCTTATGATCAATGGGATTCGACTGAATAGGTGGTGTAGAAATATGTTAAACTAGTGCTCGGAATGCGCCCTCACATTCCATAGTCCATTTAAAGTTTTGTTTCTCTTTTCTGATCAGGTCGAAGAAGGGAATACATTTGTTAGTGGATTTTGAGATGAACCTACTTAGTGCTGCTACTTTCCCGTTGAAGCTCTGGACTTGCTTTATAGTTCTCGGGGTCTCAAGATTTCTGATTGCTTAGATTTTTTCAGGATTAGCTTCGATCCCTCGAGCATTGACGATAAACCCAAGGAATTTTCCCAAATGCAACCCCAAAGTGACATTTCAACGGGTTGTGCTTCATTCTATATTCTCGGAGGATATTAAACATTGACCCCAGGTTTTTGATATGATTAGTGGAAAATCACGATTTCACGAGCATGTCGTCCACATATACCTCCATGGTTTTTTCGATCTGGTTAGCGAACATTCGATTAACTAACCATTGGTAAGTTGCCACAGCATTCTTGAGTCCGAATGACATAACTTTATAGCAGTAAAGTCCCATATTGGTTACGAAGCTGGTATGCTCCTGGTCGGGCAAGTGCATGGGTATTTGATTGTAGCCAGAGTACGCATCCATGAAGGATAAGAGTTCATGTCCAGCCGTTGAGTCTACGAGCTGATCGATCCGGGGAAGTAGATAACTGTTTTTAGGGCAAGCTTTATTCAAGTCTGAGTAATCGATGCATGTTCTCCATTTCCCGTTTGGCTTTCGGACAAGTACAGGATTTGACACCCATTCCGGATATAATGCATCTCGGATTAACCCATTCGATTTGAGCTTTTCTACTTCTTCCTTAAGGGCGGCAGATCTCTCTAAATCCATACCACGCCTTTTTTGTTTAACCGGGACATGCCGCGGGTCAATATTCAGTGCATGGCTTGCGATGTCCGGTGAGATCCCACATATGTCAGAGTGTGTCTAGGCAAACACGTCGAGGTTTGCCCGGAGAAATTCAACCAATTCCTCTTGCATCTGTTGGCTTAGCTGAGATCCAATCTTTATCATTTTAGAATCGTCGTTATCATAGATCGGAACATCGATCGTCAGTTCGGTCGGAGAGGCTTGACTATCTTTACTTTCATCTTCACTTTCATTATCTCTCGGGTCAAGATCCCTTGGGAATTGGTCGGGGTGCCCGGGCCTGGGCCCAGGCGTCAATTGTCAATTCTCAGCAAAGCGGACGCAGAGAGATTCCTTTATGCCCTTTCCTTTTTCTTTTTGCTGCGCCTCTCGTAGCTCAGTAACATAACAGGCTCGTCCAGCAGCCTGGTCTCCCTGAACAACTCCGACTCCATTGTCGGTAGGGAATTTTAAATCCAGACACCAAGGGGCAATAGCTACCCTAAATTCAGCTGGGGCCGGTCTGCCTAAGAAATCATTGTATGGCGAGGCTATGTCCAATACAACAAATTGTAATATCCTGACTGTCTGGCGTTCTCCAATTCTCAACTCCACTGGCAATTCAACTACTCCAGCGGGTATGGACACGCTCCCATTGAAGCCATGAATACAGGACCGACAAGGCTTCAAATCCTTTGTTTCCATTTTCATCTGGTCATAGGCTCGCTTGAACAGTTTGTTCACTGAGTTTCCACTGTCTACCAAGATCCTCTTCATTCAAGCAGTACCTACCTGAGCTGATATAATAAGTGGATCAATAGTAAGGGCTTCGACCCTGTCGGCATCTCGATCTCGAAATACGATGTCGTCTGTCATCATTTTCTGTTGCTTGGCCGGAGCCCCATCTTCCGAATTACTACAACATTCAAAGCCCGCATGCCTGATAGAGTTGGCATACGACTCCATTTCCCTCCAGCTCCGATCTACTGGATGTGGACCACCGCTAACAGTATTTGTCACCAACCTTCCGCCAGTATGAGCGGGTTCCTTCTGTCTTGCCTGATTTGGCACATGGTTCTGATTCGACGGGCCCGCACCTCCTGACTGTGGCGCCCGCACAAACTGCTCTAACTTTCTCTCACGTATCAAATTTTCAATGAGGTCTTGTAAATGGTGACACTCATTCGTGTTATGGCCATAGCTCTCGTGGAATCTACAAAACTTCCCTGTTTGGATCTGTTTTTCCGATGATTGTTTTGGAGCAGGTTTCTTATACTGAAACGTATTGCAGGTCTGCAAATACACATTCCCCAACAACGTATTCAAAGGGGTATAATTGTCAAACATAGGAGCCCTGCGTTGTGGCCCAAGATTCTGATCCCGTTTCCTATTTTGATCTCCATTGCCTTTCTGTTGATTCTGTTTATTTTGTATATTCAGTTGTACTTTTCTGGAACTCTCCCCGGTTTGTTTAACAGCAACATTGTTCTGAATTCCTTCCACACTAGGCCCTGCATCATAGTTCTTCCTAGAATGTTTCGCATCCTCCCTTCTCAAGAATTTGGCTGCCTTGGAATAGAAATGGTCCAATGACGCAGGGGGTTTTCCGGCCAACCAGTTGTCGAATCCAAAATCGGGGTCAATCCCCTTAATTGGTGCCATCAGAATTGAATTATCATTGGGGTTACTAATTTCAGCGCATGCATCATGAAATCTTTCTAAATAACGTCTAAGCGTCTCTCCAGGAGCTTGAGTGACACTAAACAAAGTATTAACATCTTTAGGCCTTGCAACAAGCATGCGGAATTGCTCAACAAACTTTGTCGCCAATTGGTCAAAACACGAGATGGATCGAGGTAGTAAACGAGTGGACCACATAGTTGCTATGCCCCTTAGAGAGATCGGGAAACTTCGACACTTAACTGCATCATCAGCTTGTGCATCATTCATTAACCATTCATACTTTAAGATATGTTGATTAGGATCAGAGCTCCCTTCATAGACGGGTAAAGTCGGCATCATGAATCGCCAAGATGGTTCAGCATAGAGTATCTCATCAGTAAAAGGGGTATGACTCCAGGAGATTCCCCAGTCGTCATTAGTAAGACCCTGACTTTCACGGATCATTTGACGGATCATCATCGGGATGTCCGGCATTCGGCCATTTTGAGCATGTTGGGCCAAGGTGTGGTCGGGTTCCACAATGCGAGGAGGGGCCGGTCGCTGTCGATGGTCCATGTCTTGCCTCCTTGGTTCTAGGTCCTCTGGGATGCAAGGCTCAGGAGTATGGTTGTGTTGGTGGTGGTTCGGATCTGTTCGGTTTCGAGTATCAGCTCCCAATTTAGTAGCAATGGTAGTAGTGCAGTTGTTGGTAATATGATATGGGGCAGCATCCCTTCGGGAGGAGGGTCCAGTCTGATGGCTGGTTGATGGGCCAACTCTCGATTGCCCAAGATTTAATGCGTGCCGATGTTCAGTGGCTTGTGTGTAACTTCTGTCCAGCCGTGGGCGTGTGGATCTATGATTGAAGTCAGAAGAGGCTGAACTTTCAGTGGATGAATGGGAAGCCTAATCCCTCATAGATCTCCTTCGTCTTTGATGGTTTAGTTGATTGGTCAGTTCTGCGTTGGCACGCAGTTACTGAGTAAGCTATTGGCGACTTTGAGTAAGATCTTGCATTAGCAATTGAAATTCTTCCCTGGTGACAAGGCCTTGCGGATCTGATGGTCCGGCAACATTGTGATCAGCATGAGGTAGTTGTACGGAGTTTTGTCTGTCTCGTCCTTTTGGATCTCCAGCAGTTGAAGTGGTCCTAGTGTTAACCATGATGGATAGCGAAGCTCTTTCCTAGACTTGATGCAAATCTGAATAGGATGGAAGAACTTTAAACTTGGAAATCTGGATCTTCTTCTTAGATTTATGCAATCTGGTATCGATAGTAGATCCAACGAACAGGAGAAAAAATGGGTTTTCTCAGTGAAAGCACCAAAGTGTTTGTATCAAAATTGGGCACAACACCCTTCGGATGTGTTTGAAGAGATAAAATGAAGAATATAAATGGAAAAAGAGGCAGATCTAACAAACACACCAAAAATAAATAGGAAAAATGCGTAGAAACACACAGATTTAGAGTGGTTCGGCGTATGGCCTACATCCACTATGAAATGATTGACTTTTATTAACTTTTGCTTGCTGGTTACAACGAATTACAGTAGTAAAACTTGAATACAACAGTGATTTCGGTAGAGTCTGGACGTAGAAGAGCCAAAAGTCCCTTTTCTGTAGGTCTAGGGCTGCTATTTATAGGCGTAGGCTGCAAATATCTCGCTCAGATCTTGGAAGACCTCTTCTCTCACATGGGTGGGCCCACATGATCGATCCCACACCATCTGCACTCGATCCATGATCGATGCGAACGAACTTCGCATTGATCAATATTTCATCCAATCGAGTCGAGATCGATCATGAACATTCTTTAGGATGTATGCAAGCTCCTGTGAAAATTTGATGGCATTAGGACTTGTAGATTTTGAGTTATGATCGATGCAAGTTTTGGTTTTTCGAAGGCTGTCGAAATCATATTGATGTTGTTCGTATCGATAGTTTCGTATCGATGACGTGGCGCTTGCTTTTAGGATCGATCCACATTTTATGTCGAGCGACCGAGTCTGTATTATGGATGTGCCTTGTTCGTATCAACCTAGTTTAGCTCCATTCGTATCGATCGTAACTTCTCTGTTCGTATCGATTGTAGCTGCTCTATTCGTATCGATTGTAGCTGCTCTATTCGTATCGATCACTGTCCGATCAATAAGAAGTGGCGGCTTTGCATGGTTTCGATGGATACGAAGTGGACGTGGATTGATTGATACGAACAAGCTGGAGATGATGGATGCGAAGAACGCTGCTTTCTATGGATACGAACTTGTGTTCCCCTAATTGATATGAAGCTATGCGTGCCCAATGGATTCGAACAGATCGATACGAATGAGATTTCTTCCTAGTTGCTTGATGGATACGAACAATGTGATCACTCGAGTTGCATCGATCATATCTTGAGCATACGAACTCGAGTTGACTTGAAATTTGGAATGTTGGCTTTCATAGCTTCGTTTATCATGCCATATCAATTATAGCTCGATTCGGACTCGAACTAGATTTACCAGTATTCATAGCGAACTTGTGCATAACTGATTCTTCGGGACGGACTGTCTTGGATTTCCAGTCAATTCTTTGGTGTCACGGCCCTGCCAAAAGGCGAGATAACAACTGCCTAAAGGAATGATGAAAATACCTAAAAATTAAAGTGTAATAGTAATGAATCAGCATATATTTATGTAGGAAAAGTTCTTGCAGTAAATATCAAAATATTTATCAAAAGTAGGTATATGATGTTATCAAAGTGATAAACAAAACATTTACTTAACTACTGAAAAATGTTAAGTGAAAATAAGATCTGAAACTTTACAAATCATAATGTCATTTTAATTATATAATTTTTTTTATTTTAATCCACTATTTCATACCCTAATAATTTAATTTATGATAAAAAATATAAAATAATTAAATTTTTCCTCAAAAAGGTAATAAAATAGTAGAGAAAATATTTCAAATCAAAATACTATACATATTCTCAGTTAATTAATGTAAATTTCGAATATAAATAACTAATATCCAATGTTTTGACAAAACCATATTAATTGAAAATATTGTTTCAAATATTACTGAAATATATTTCATTTTTTAAAATTATAAAGTACAAACACTCATCTTTTATCATTACCTTTAATGTCATTCTTAAGAAAAACAAAATTTATTAATGATGAAGAATTCAATTGGGCTACCAACTTGAAAAGAAAAAAACGTATATCTGTAATGATATACCAATTTTGAAAACAAAAAATTGCATATATGTTTGTTTGTAATGAAATACAAACTTAGAGAGAAAATATCTCTTTGTAATTAATTTTTTTTTATTGAACTTGGTTCAATTTCCACAATAATATGTAGTTGACAAGGATTGAACCCTCGACCTTACATACAAAGCATCGCATGTCCTAACCTATGGCACTATCTCTGTGGGCATAAAATACTACTTTTAGATAGAAATAAAGTTTATAAACTTAAATATAAAATAATGTAAAAGATAATTTTGTAAATAATTGTCAAGACTTTAAACTATATTAACTTAAATGAAAATTTAATTAGTTTTACCGTTTTAGTCAACATGAATGTAGTATACACATTGAATGTTCATTTGGTAGGATCTATTAAATCAACTACTTGATATATTAGGGGTATACCCTAAAGTCAATTCTGTAATTTATTGTAAATTATTAGCACTGTAACCAATGCTCATTCACAATAAAAGGTCTTTTTCATTCTGTTATATATTTGTTATAATGTGTTGTAAATAATCAAATGTTTAATAAAAATATATTTAACATAAAATCCATAAATGGTGTGTTTGTGATGGTAATTCCATATAGTTGTAATCATGAGTATTGCATCATAATATAATAAACACGCCATTTTAAATATTTTTACTCAACATGTATCGAGATTGGATATTGATGCATTCATTGAGATTAGAGTAAGTAACACTCTCGGAATGTTGGGCAGTGTATTACTAATGACTGCTAGGGAACCAAGGGGTTACATACTGATAGTTATTGGATAACTATGGAATGACTCACTCGATAGTTTTCTATTGGTTAATGTAACTAAGGTCAAACAGAAAATATCAATGTGACCAATTTACACAATTCTCTTAAATTGAGAGTACCGTTGATCTTCAACATAATTTCTTTGATTATATTTGAAACGTGGCACGACGTCCATCTAACGACTATAGTTGGGTCGAGTGGAAGTGTTGAAAGTGAAATACTATTCAAGAGAGGATTTTCCCCTCAGTTATATGAAGTTAGCTTCATGGCGGATTGAAGTCAACTCAAAGTCAAAATCTCTAGCCAGAGTAGTTCGGTTAATAATAATGTAATAACCGACACCTTAATGGGCCCAAATTTCGACTAAATCAAAATCCAAGTCCATTAGTGTACGGATCGTTGTGTTGGTAACCGGTAATAAACATAAGTATATCAGAGAGCTATCTACATAACTCACAACAGAATGGAAAAATATAATAAAACATATAAACCAACTAAGGCTAATACCTTGGAATTGATATTATTCCTTGGATATAGAGTTGTCTTGTCAGTGCTGAGCATATATGATAAGACTTCTTCATTTACCGTTCCCGTCTTGCACCAGTAGCTTGTCCCTCAAGATTTATCCTATGGATTATAATGAGGAAAGGGTTAGAACAACATTTTGGTGACTGGTAGATTACATATTTTATCCATAACACTAATTTATGCCTATTGATTTCTATTTAAGTGTTATGGCTAATATTCACGATTTTTCCGTTTAATTCCATCTACCCACACGATATATCCAACATTCTTCGAAGTATAACTATATATATAAACGTTCCACTGCCCAAAAAGAAAACCGTGGTCACTTGATACTTCTTAAATAGGAAGAGGCAAACTCAATGGCCATTTAATACCCCAACCCCAAAGCAGGCCCTCCGTAATGCAATCGTAAGTCAACCAGCCTTTAGCTACAAAGACCGACAACTTCTAGATATGGCTTTATAATCTAATTTGTTGTACTACTAATGAATCTCAAAGACTTATCTAAGGGTTAATTAGCCTACCTCGGACAAACAAACAAATAATAAAACTTTAAGGTCTTTGCATATCCCATATAGATTCTACACTAGTAGGAAGCGAAATCCGTCAGGGCATTACTCAAGTCCTTTATGACAACCGCTCGGGGCCGCTAGAGTCTAAGCATGTAACTACCCTAATTTTGAGTACATTATTTAGGATATTTAATTAGTTAAATTAAATTAAATAATGTAATGATTAGGGGATTGAGATTTGTGATTAATAGAAGGGTAGCTATGCCCATTAAACAAATATACCAAGGGAATTAAAATGAATCAAGTTAGGGTAAGTAGACAAGGGCAATATAGGAATAAGTATATTCTTATACCCTAAACCCCTTAAGCCATATTCTATACATTCGTTTCATATTCACAAAAAATAATATAAACATGAGGTCAGCCACCATTAAGGGAAAACAAGAGAAGATAAGGCTAGGATCAAGAGGAAAGCTTAAGCAACAAAATCAAAGATCAAATATCAACACCTTAATCTCAAAGCTAAGGTGAATAATGACTACATCTCATATTTTTCTTGTTTTTGGTTTTATGATGAAATCCGAATTATTTTGCAAAGTTATTTACCATGTTTTTTATTATAGAAATGGAGATATATGCTTGTTGATGATTTATGATAATTCATATAGGTTTTATGATATGTTTTAGGTTGAAAAAACCAATTATATGACATCCAAATGCCTAGCAATTTTAGTATATGATCAGAAATGATATTTTAGAGATGGATTTCAATTTTCATAATTTTCTGAATTAATGTGGATTTAATATTAATTTTCTAGTAAAGACAATGAATATTGGGGTTTAAAATTATTTACGGCTAAATAATATATGTTTTGGGTCTGAAATTATATATGTTGGAAAACATATTAAAAAATGATTTATAGGAATTTTTGTAGAATTTTCCTAAGTGTTTGATGAATTTATAAAATTATTTAAGGTATGGGACTTAAATGTTTTATATATTTATAAAAGGAGAATGGGTATTTTGTAAATAAATTAAATTGTTTATTTTTGAAATATTGGCAGCACTTTTAGAAAAGAAATTAGAAACCAATAATATTTTGACAAACAAGGCAGGTTAGTTGAAAAGATTACTTTAAAAAGCTAAAAATCAGTTTATACATGCTTTTTACATGTTTCACCACTTTCGGCACCCTCCTTCTGATGCCTTACTTCTGCCTCCTTCTCAGTCGAAACCAATGTGCCTGGTATCAATACTTGGTACGTAGCGAATTGGACTAAGGCAGAAGGTATGAAGTCGAAACATGGGTTTCCGAAGGGGTCGAAGCATGTCTTCGTTTTTAAAAAAGAATGCGTCTGCTTTGCTTTCGACTTGGTTAGTTTTCGTCTAGGTTAAATTATTTTAAAGGAATGGTTGTGCCTTTTTGTTTTAAGTAATGGCTTTCGATTAGGTCGAAACACCCCTTGCTGCCGCCTTTTTCCCTTTCGATGCAGTGCATTCGAAAGTTCCCTTTGTTTTATAATCCAAGCCGCTTCTCCATTGCTTTCGAAGGGAAGAATGGTTTCGAGACCATCACTCCTTTTACTTCGGAAATAGCTTCGAAAGTGTTGCTTTCGACCCTGTATTTTTACAACCCTTTTGAGATTTTTAAAGATAAACCCAAAGGTTTAGAATAACATAGTTTTGAATGGTTTCGAAAGGTTTTACCTCATGTTTTACTTGAACCCAAATGCTTTCGAAAGGTTTTAAAAGAAAGGTTTCGAAGGGGTGGCTCCCCAATGATTTCGAAAGGGTTTAAATGGAAGGTTTTCAAAGGTTTTGAAAGGCATATTTATAGTGTTTGAAAAAAAGATGTTTAAGGTTTGTAAAGCTTTCGAAAGAGATGGTTTTAATGTTTTCGAAAGGACCATGCGATTGGTTTCGAAAGGTATGTTTTGGCCTTTTGGCCTAAGGTTTTACTTGATCGAAAGGGGTACTTTCAAGGGTTCGAAAGGGGTACTTTCTATGGTTTTCAATGATATTGTTAAAAGGTTTAAACAAAGGTTTAATGGTTTCATCAACATTATTTTTGGGAGAAGCACATATAACATGACAACGTGATTTGAGTAAAGCATAGTATATTTTCCTTGTTTAAGTATGATTTAAAAGGATTAAATCATTTTGATGAGAAAAGGTTTTCAAGGAAAATTTATGGGCTGTTAACCCTAAGTAAAATGAATCAAATATTATAGTACCAGATGGGCATTATCTATTAACCCCTAGCTAATTTAGTCTAAAATTCCAGTGTGTAGGACTTTGTCACTGGTAAGACTAAAATGATGTTACATACAGAAAGAAATATACAGAGTGAGGATAGGTTATTGGTGAGCTCGCAAAACCATTAGGATCAGTTGACCCTGGAGAATTAAGTTAGGGATAGACCATCTAGAAGAGGAGGATCTAACAGAAGTTAGATTATTTGTTTATTTTGTCTGGTAGGCCCGAGTCAGCCAAAGGTTAATAATTAGCCAAACAAAACTACATTGTTCAGATAGAAATTCCATTTGTTACCTAATTTATATGCTTCATGATATTGATATTATTGTTTTAACCAGTTTTGGTTGTAGGATTAAGATTTGCAAAAGATATGTTTTAAAAGGATATTAGTGAGGGGAAAACCCGTTCCACTAAGTGGCGTGGTCTCACTTAATATCAATTAACCGAGATTTATAGTATTATTCACACCGGCTTTATGTCTGATTCGAAGTTTATTTTTTTCCCCTTAAACACTCGGGTGCTTAAAATTGATTTGAGTAGGCTGAGGGTGGAGGATTTATAGGTTTTAGTATGTGGATGAATAAAGCTTCCGAAGACGAGCAGAAGGCTGAAGTTAGCTATTTAGGAGTTGTTCTGTTTGTTTTATTCCGCTGTGTTGTATTAAGTCAGTTATGACTATTTAATACTCTGGTCATCCAAGGAGGAATCTTCATATGTCGCTCTTGGCATATTTTATAATAATTATATTTGATCTAAACTTGGAAAACGTTTAGGATTATATAACTTGGATATGAAATGTTGTTTTGAAATGTAATCAGAAAATGTTTTAATCAGTAATGATTTTATTTCATATTCAAGTGCTTCTAATATTATGGATACCATTAACATTGCCGTATTTGGTCACCGGAAGTTAATATTATGGATGACTGCAGCATCTGTAGCGCTTAGCTTCAAGCCTCCAGATAGGGGATGTTACAAAGCCTATATGCCAACCCTACTACTAAATACCGGTCTACCAACAATACTGACATAGCCCACCGACATCCCATAGTCAAAATCCCATTTAGACTTACGTGACAATCCGCACCCCTGACACACCGATCCAAAGCCTAGGGTGACTTTTGCACTTACGTCGGTGCCAAGAAGTACGAGCTATCAGGTTTTTAAACATTACAGAGACTAAGAATATACCTACAAAATCTAAGATATTTTAAACTTTTAGATCTCACATGGAAAGGAAACAAAATATAAGTACATAAAATAACCATCTTAGAAGCTATCTCATAACATACAGTCTTAAAACAACACGTAGTTATAATAAAGAGTGTGCAGAAATACAACATATAGTCTGATAAATACTAAGTATGATAAATAGTTACATGGAGAGTAATGAAAAATAAATAGCAACCCCAATGCCAAGCTCGCCTCTCCACATACTATTCTCTAGGCCTATCACATGGTGCCTTATCTTCCTATGGTGGGGGAAAAGAAAGGAAAGGAGTGGGTCAGACATGTGTCTGGTGAATGAGTTACAATATTGATATATGGTGATCACATGCAATTGACTTCATTAATACTATGTGTGACCTAGTGTATCCTACTAGTGTCTATGAATTACTCTTTTCATTATCTAAGGGGTGTAGTTTTAAACACACCAACACTAACATCTTGTGAAGGCTTACTTAGGTCAAACAACTAATCGAACCTTAAAACAACCAAGGATCAACCAATAGTTACTAGAACAATCTCAACAGAGGATTACTACAATTTCAAATACGGGACTATGCTCCCGAATTATGACCACGATTATATTTACGCATTGAGGGGGAGTCCACAATGCCAACTCGTACCAAAGATGTCTCAAGGTCGCTGCATCCGTGTCCAGCTCTCAATGGTAACGTAACGCCTCTTATCACACTACGTTGGGATCTATTAACAACACAGTATCATGTTGCGTCTGTGAATACTAAGGAACTCCCATTAGTGCCAGGCCACACACTTCTCCAGGCATCATCGTTAATGTTGCGCATCCACAGTAGAACCTCTTATGGGTGCAATTTGCGATAGAATCGCCTCAGTAAAATATCGACCCTATTGGATAAATAATATTTATCCAATCCCGTAACATCAAGCGTCACGAACACAAGGAACTAATTTACCTACACATACTAACACACACATACATATAAATATATATATATAACTTGGGCCTTAGGCTGAGATTCAGGCCGCGTCCAGAATTCGATAACAAATCGACCCCCGATCACTGGAGTGGTCGACCTCTTGCTGTCGACCTGCTCTCGTGAGCTTGTCGACTGGTCGGGGTGTTTAGTGTGTATTTTTAATTCTTGATTATAGTTATTTATTTTTTAATCATCATCGTTATCGATTACAGTAACGTTAATTACAATTTGGCATATAGTAAACCCTAATTACAGTGAATCCAAACTTGTGAATCTAAATTTTATAATTGCCCAAAACTTCATATTCAATTTAGGTTATCATCTAATGGGTTATATCAATTCATATTAAATTTGAAGAAAAGGGTGTATTAAACTTGAATCAATCCTTATCCTATGGATTTACATTAACCATATCTAGACTAAACGAAAAGGATCATATTCATATGGGTTATAATTGCTGTGAAATTTCCAATCTAAATAAACAGTGTTTCCAATTTAGATTAAGAAATTATAGATCAGATAGGGTATAACAAGGTTAATTACACGTAAATCATCTTACTAATCATGAACCCACTCACATAGAAAAAAGCAATCCCTTCTCTAACACGCTTTGAATCACCCCTGCTTTGTGTAGATCTCCTCTTTATTTGATTTAATCTCTTCATCAATCATTCTAATTTTATTTTTAATTTGGTTTGAAGAAATTTAATATGAGGAGAAAGAGATTTCAGATTTCGGAGAGATAGAGTTTGGACATATAGTAATGAATTGGGGTTTTGACAATTAGCCTAGGGTCATATTTCTAGGGGTAGAAACTAATCTGAACCATTAGATTCAATAGTATAAAATCTGGGTTGTTTGGCCGCTCAAAACCCTAGCCTACACCGCTTGGTTGACGTTGGGCTTTGGAGCAGTCGACCGCTAGGGGTCGACCGGTCAAGCCATAGTGTCGATTGGTAGAGCCTTCTTTGTTTACAATATTTCTTTCCTTAATTAGTTATTTAATTAATTTTGATTATGAATTTTAAAATATTAATAACTTCCTCATATTAACTCCAATTTCAAAACATTATATACGAAAATTGTCCAGAAAATTGCTACAAATGCAACGGTGCAAGTTTCGTAGCTAAATTTGAATGTTTGTGAAATTTCATTTTTACCCTTGTTATATTTAAATTAAATTCTTTTATTAAATTTCTAGTTAAATTTTTGGGGTGTTACATTCCTCTCCTAAAATGGTTTCGTCCCTGAAATCTCTAAGGATGGAAAAATATAACTCCTACATACAGAGATTGTTTGCGCCAAAATTGGTCACAAATCCCAGAAGTAGTGAAAGCACCAGTGTTTACACACAAATCCTCAATATCCAAACACAGATCTCAGATCCAGATGATGTAGAGAGTAAAAATGAAGAAATAACAAAATTAAAATGAAAGAAAGTAAGAGAAGACACAAGATTTATAGTGGTTCGGCGTTGTAGCCTATGTCCACTTTGAATAGTTTGCTGTTTTTTTGATGATTCTCAACTGATTTACAACAGTACAATCAATAGCACTCAAGTTACAATGGAGTTTCAGCAGAGTAACGGCGTAAGAGCTTCCAAAAGTCCTTTTTTCAATAGGCATAGGGGTGCTATTTATAGGAGTAGATCTGGAAATATCTCCCTCAAACCTCGGAATAACTCTTCTCACATGTGGGTGGGCCCACCCGATCGATCTAGGGTTAGTTGGGATCGATCCCTATTGTCTTCGTATCGATCAAGTTTGGCTCCATTCGAGCTACGATTGATCGGGGAGACTCTTGAGGTGATAAGCAAGCTCCTGTGAAAATTTAATAGCATTTGCACATGTAGTTTTTGAGTCATGATCGATACCAGATTAGATTTGCAAGTTAGCTGATGGATTCGTATCGATATCTTCGTATCAATAGGCTTCGTATCGATGACATGGAGCGAGAATTTCTGGGAGATCCACATTTCATGCTTGTAGACCGCTTCCTTTGGTTTGACTATGTCCTTCATATCCATATAATGCCAGGCTCTTCGTATCGATGAATTTCCATTGCTTTCGTATCGATGCTCTATATGTGGTTTCATATCGATGCCAAAGTTCTTCCTCCGTATCGATCTGTGGTTCTCCTCTTCGTATCGATCAAGTGGGTGATCGATACGAAGCATGCCGCTAATGAAGTGATCATTATGTGGGATGCTAAAGTCTGTTCTAATTATGGATACGAAATGGATGGATGTCGAGTGATGGATGTTGAATCATGGAGTTTGATTCATGACAACGTACAATAATTAACAAGAAGAAGCAAAGAAGATGCGACTACTAACCGAAGGAGATATGCTAGCACTTTGGAGATCTCAAGGCCACATTATATAAATGTGTTAGTACATGTATATTGTGTTTGTAGAATAGTTATTTTTGTTAAAATCTATCCTCAAAAATCTCTCACAAACATCAAGAAATTATCCACCTTCAACGTAATTTTAAATAAGTTGGAAAATATATATGCACAAACTACCAGAGCAGTCGACTGGTGCATTTAAACCAGTCGACTGGTTCAGCAGTTTGCTCATAATATGCAAACAGGCACATAATCGTGCACACATCTTCTTCGACCAGTTGGCTGGTATATTTTGACCAGTCGACTCCTGTATTCCAACTGTCATTTTTCCTGAAAAGACATCTCCTTTGATGAAGAGTCTCAATCCATATTTCTTCTAAATAGATGCTTCTTTTGATGAGAACTATTCATGAATGGTTATATCTCTTAGACAACTATATAAACACGTTAGTTCTACATCAATTTAATCAACTTCAATTATTGCTTTCTGATCTTACTCTCTAATATTATTTTGTTCTATAAGGCTATCATATTCTTCCTTCAATCCTTATTCACATTCACAAATTTGAGGATTAGATTATAGGAAGTTTTGTACATCATTGACTCATTAGTGTTATTAAGAACACAAGAAGTCAGAAACTAATTTGTATTTATTATTGATCCGTTCTGCTGCTCGGGTTAAGTAAAGACCTCTTCTGTTGCTGAGGCAAAATCCTATTCTGTTGCTTAGGTCCTTGTTCGGCTGCTCAAGGGTTGTTTAAACCTATTCCTCCAGGTTAAGTGAGGGTATTGTTAGTTGGTTAATTCCAGAAGGAGTCTGGGACTGGACGTAGGACGGTGCTATGAACCAGTATAAAATATCTGGTGTTATTTTACTATACTGCTTTTATATTCCGCACTGTTTACAGTTTTACTATCATCACTATATTCTGTATTATCATATATCCATATAGCACGATCCGTATACTCTTTCATTTGGTATCAGAGCAAGGCATCCTATAACCGTTACATAGTTATTTGATACTTTGCTAATATGGAAAGCAACACTAGCACTGTCACTAACACTAGTTTTACTGAAGGTCAATCTACAGCACGACCTCCATTCTTCAATGGCATGAACTACAATTACTGGGCTACACGTATGAGAATCTACATGTAATCTAATAGTTTTGAATCATGGAATATTTCACAAAAAGAATACACTCCTCCTACTGGAGAATACTCTACATGGAGTAATACACAAAAATTAGATTCAACTGCCAATGCTAAAGCAATGAATATGTTATTTTGTGCTTTAGAGAAAAACGAGTTTAATCGTATTAGTATGTGTGAATCTGCGTATGAAGTATGGCGTACACTTAAGATCACACATGAAGGAACTAATAAGGTTAAACGAAGTAAGATCTCTATGCTCAAAAATCAATTTCTAAACTTTAGGATGAAGCAAGATGAATCAATTAATGACATGTATTCTTGATTTCAAGACATTTACCATTCACTATTAGGACTAGGAGAAAAATATACTGATTTTGATATTGTTTTGAAAATTCTTAACTCTTTAACGGATGAGTGAGAAAGAAAAGTATTAGCCATCGAAGAAGCTAATGATCTCTCTACCATGAAACCAGAAGAGTTAATAGGAAATCTAATGTCCTATGAAGTAAATTTGCAGGCAAAGAGAGTACATGCACAAGATAAAAAGAATATAGCTTTTCATGCACAAGAAGAAGAAGAAGGTTCTGATGATGAAGATCATGCATTCATTGCCAAAAATTTCAAAAAGTTTTTGAAATTTCAAAAAATTAACAAAAATAATGGCAAAAGAAGTTTCAATAACGGATCCAACAAACCATAAAACTTTGCTCTAGAATGCTATAATTGTCATAAGAAAGGTCATATTCAAAAAGATTGTCCAGAACAGAAGAAAACCTACAAAAACAAGAGCAAGAAGGACAATAACAAAAGGAAAGCTTTCTCAGTAACATGGGATGATTCAGATTCCTCTTCATCATCTGAAAGTGAAAGCGACAATGACACTGAACAAGCTAATGTATGTTTTATGGCTATAGATAATGAGGTTAGTGATTTTACTTTTGATGATTTAATTGAAATTAATTCAGAACTCCTAGACACTCTTAAAAATCTCAAAAGAAAATATAAGGAAACTCGTGAAAATCAAAATAAAGCAGAATTCGAAAAGGATATGCTTAAAGACGAGAAGAAAATACTAGAGGAAGAACTTGAAAATCTTCAAAAATCATTCTCTAATGTTAATTCTGAATTTACCTTATTAACTCAAGAAATTGAAACTCAAAAGGAAAAGAATGATGCTTTAGTTCTTGAAAATCACGAGTTAAAAACTAAAGTTAAAATGATTGAATTAGACAATATTGGTTTTAAAAGTAAGTTAGAAGATATTACTAAAAATGTCTCAAACTTCAATAAAGGAAGAGAAAATTTGTCTAAAATTATTGAAAATTCTCAATCTGTTTCAAGTAAAAGAGGTCTAGGATATGTTAAGAAATCAATAGCTCCACATAAAATAGAAAATAAATGGAGAAAAGATTCTAAAAGTAAGACCACAAAAGATAATTCAAAAAGGACCAGTTCAAAAACTATAAAAATATGGATTCCTAAAACAAACAACAGTTTGATTAGGAAGAAATATATAAACTCCTTTTTTGAATCTATATACAAAAATGAAAATTATATTATTAAAGGGAATACTGAACCCTCTTGGGTTTGGTTTCCTAAGACCTAACTCTTAGGACCCTATAAGAAAAGTGGGTACCAATGTTATTTTCTTACTTTTTTCAGGTCCCACTCAAAAAGAGAGGAAAATGGATATTAGACGTGGTTGCTCAAAACACATGACAGGAGACAAAAATATGCTATCAAATATTATTTACTCAGAAGGAGGCTCTGTTACTTTTGGAGACAATTCCAAAGGTTTGATCATCGGCAAAGGCGATGTGAGCAACAACGGTACATCTAATCTACCTCTTATTTCAAATGTTTTATTAGTTAAAAATTTAAAACATAATCTTTTAAGCATTAGCCAATTGTGTGACAAAGGATTCAAAATCACATTTTCAGAAAATGAATGTAGTATTTTTGATCAAAATAAAAATCTTATTTTTGAAGGTAATAGAGATAGAAATATTTATGTTCTTAATATGAAAATAAATCGTAATTCAGATATGTGTTTAATAGCCAAAGAAAATGATCCTTGGTTATGGCACAAACGTTTCTGTCATATTAATTTCAAAGTTATAAATAAAGTTTCTAAAAATGAATTAGTAAAAGGTTTACCTAAAATGAATTTTAAAGTAAATCAGATTTGTGATGCATGTCAATTAGGAAAATTAACTAAGTCATCTTTTAAATCTAAAAAGGTTATTTCAACAGTACAACCACTAGAATTACTACACATGGATTTATTCGGACCAACTCAAGTACAATCCATAAATCATAGTAAGTATGTGTTTGTAATTGTTGATGATTTTTCTAGATATACTTGGACTATTTTTATGAAAAACAAAAGTGATACTTTTGAGTATTTCAAAACTTTTGTCAAAAGAATACAAAATTTCAAGGATTTAAAAATAAAAAATATTAGAAGTGATCATGGTGGTGAGTTTGAAAACGAAGCTTTAGAACATTTTTGTAAAAAGAAAGGAATAATCCATAATTTTTCCTTTCCTCGAACTCCTCAACAAAATGGAGTAGCAGAACGGAAAAATAGAACTTTACAAGAATGTGTAAGAACTTTGTTAAATGGAAGTACGCTACCAAAACATTTCTGGGCAGAAGCAGTTGCAACAGCCTGTTATGTATTGAATCGTGTTTCTATTAGACCACTAACCAAGAATACTTCTTATGAATTGTTCTATGGCAGAAAACCAAATATTTCTTATTTTAAATTTTTTGGTTCCAAATGTTTTATCTTGAATACTAAAGATCAGCTTGGCAAATTTGATCCAAAATCTGATGAAGGAATCTTTATTGGATATTTAGATCGAAGCAAAGCATATCGAATTTTTAATAAAAGATCAAAAATTATTGAAGAAACATTATATGTAACTTTTGATGAAAATTTTATTACTAAACCAAGTAGAAAAGATGATGAAGAATTTTCTGAAAATATCACAAATACTGAAACTACAAATTTTGAGAATTTTGAAAATACTGTTCATAATGAAAATCAAATTGATAATCCTATTCAAATAGAAATAAGATCTCCACCTCAAATTTTACGGGATCATCCTGTTCAAAATGTGATTGGAGAAATTAATTCAACTGTTAGAACAAGAAGTCAATTGAATCAAATGGGTCATGTAGCTTTTCTCTCTTCAATTGAACCTAAAAATATTAAAGAAGCCTCTACTGATGATTATTGGATTATCGCTATGCAAGAAGAACTAAACCAATTCGAAAGAAATGATGTTTGGGATTTAGTTCCAAGGCCTAGTGATCAATCAGTCATTGGTACAAAATGGGTCTTCAAAACTAAAGCTGATGAACTTGGAAATATCACTAGAAATAAAGCTAGATTAGTTGCACAGGGATGTAATCAAGAAGAGGGAATTGACTATGAAGAAACGTTTGCTCCGGTTGCTAGATTAGAAGCAATACATATCTTATTGGCCTATGCATGCTTTCATAATTTTAAACTTTATCAAATGGATGTTAAAAGTGCATTTTTAAATGGTTTTATAAAAGAAAAAGTTTATGTTGAACAACCTCCTCTATTTATACACGAACAATTTCCAGGCCATGTTTATAAGTTAAAGAAAGCTTTATACGGTCTTAAACAAGCACCTCGTGCCTGGTATGATCGTCTTAAAGTTATCTTATAGATTATGGTTTTGAAATTGGGAAGGTTGATCAAACTCTTTTTATCAAAAGAAATAAAAAGATATTTTAGTTATTCACATATATGTTGATGACATTATTTTTGGGTCTACTAATGAAAAACTATGTAAAGAATTTTCAAACATAATGACCAAAGAATTTGAAATGTCACATATGGGTGAATTAAATTATTTTCTTGGTTTACAAATTAAACAACTTGAAAATGGTATCTTTTTAAATCAAGAAAAATATTGTAATAATTTAATCAAACGTTTTGAAATGGAAAATACTTCTGGCAAACCAACTCCTATGAGTACAACAATACATCTAGAAAAAGATGAGAATGGTAAAAGTGTTGACCAAAAATTATATCGAAGCATGGTTGGATCATTACTTTATTTAACTGCTAGTAGACCAGATATAATGATGAGTGTTTGTTTATGTGCACGATTTCAAGCAGATCCTAAAGAATCACATATGAGAGCAGTGAAACGAATTTTACGATATCTTAGTAAAACCAAGAACTTTGGACTCTTTTATCCTAAAGAATGTCCTTTCGAATTAGTATCCTATAGCGATGCTGATTTTGGAGGAAGTCGAACGGATAGAAAAAGTACAAGTGGGACTTGCCATTTTATTGGACGGTCTCTTGTATCTTGGTTTAGTAAAAAATAAAATTGTGTTTCACTATCTACTTGTGAAGCAGAATACATATCTGCAGCTTTAGCATGTGCTCAAGTCATATATATGCAACAAACACTTAAAGATTTTGGTTTCGACCTATCTAAATCAACAATATATTATGATAACTCCAGTGCTATAAATCTATCCAAAAATCCAGTTAATCATTCACGAACAAAACATATTGACATTCGTCACCATTTTCTTCGTGATTGTATTGAAAAGAATTTAATAGATTTAGATTTTGTTCCTACAGAAAATCAACTGGCTGATATTTTTACTAAACCTTTAAATGAAAATTCTTTTATTAAATTTAGACGAGAACTTGGTATCGTCTCTCTTAAAGATATACTTACCAACTAAGCTATGTGTATTTCTTGCTTTCTTATGTTTTCTGTTTTATAACATCTTTCAGTTATTTTGTAACTACCTGTTTCCTTTATTTTCTCCCCATCACTCTTTTTCTTCCAGTAGAAAACTTTTTAACCTTTCTAACCATCTATACTTTCTGAAACTTTCCCCTATATATATACTCTCTATTTGTATGTTATCCTCACACTCTCTTTTACAAACAAAATTACAGCCTTCTTTCACTTATTTCAAAACAATGACTCTAGAACTCTTCTTGGCAAATATTATCATTCTTATGGCTTCTAACCACAACTCTTTTGATGAACCATCATGCGAAGATTTTTCAACACCATCTTCTGCATATGATTCCTCTGATTCTCATTTACCCACTCCAACTGCTAGAAATCATACCGGATATACTCCGGAAAAGAAGAAGTCTAGGCGGTTTTTGTTCTTCGGTTCCCCGGATACTAAACAAAAGATAGATGATATGCATCACTATCAACGGGAACTAGTTGAACTTAACCGTGAAATGTATTACGAGCAGAAAACAAATACAAGACATCTTCAGTTTCTTGCAGATATCAGATCGAAAATTTGTGGTTGTTCTACATCGAACGTACATCAACCAACATCTTTTCATCCTCATTCTTCTCAACCGTCTTCCTCTCATTATAATCCATGGGAACGAAGTCCTCAACCTCCTCCAGTCTCTTCAAATTATACGTCTCGGAATAACATTTGGTCTCCTCTCCAACCATATATTGAGAATACCAAAATATAACCAGGAGAGGAAACCACACCGAAGACAACTCCAAAGAAGTCTCAAAGGAAGACTCCAAAGAAATCTCCCAAATGATTTCTTACATTATTTGTATTTTTGTTCCTAAGTTATGTTTTATATATTTTGATTCATTGTTTCAAATAATATATATATTTTTCTAATGATCAAAAATCTCAACCAAAGATGAAATAAGTGTTGGTCATACTGTTATTATGTATGAAAATCTCCTATTTTATATATATATATTAGTATACATTTTTAGATATATAGATTTTTACAAGTCACAGATTCTCTGTACAAAAATTATTCCAGGAGTTTACTGCCCAGCTTCAACCAGTCGATTGCTTTAACATTGTTTGCTCTCTGTTTTTCTTATCCAGTCGACTAAGTTTCACCAGTTGACTGGTTTACCTTAGCTCTTCTCTGGTTTGCTTAAACAGTTGACTGGATATCATTCACCAGTCGATTGCTGGACTTCGTGGTTAGAATTTTCTGCAAACCGGTACACCTTTTCACTCTACCACCCAATAGTTTTTTGACACCTCATCTGCATCTCTTCAAAACCGATTCATTCTTCTTCATTTTCAAAAATTAAAAACCTACCACCCCTTCAACTATTTTCAAATAGCACTAAAATGGCACCTCCCAAAACCAAAAAATCAAAAACTTCATCTTCTTCCACTCAAGATCCCATTGATACATACATTGCTCAGTGGTTGTACGATGCTACTACCATACAACGATGGAGGAAATTGAAAAATGTTCCAATTCTAGAGAGCTCCTTTGTTGTTTTCCCGGATTTCTCAGCCTACGGTCTTCTCAACATTGCTAGGCAGGGCAAATTAGAATCTCTACTCGACTATGAAAAGAACAAGCTACCAATAAATCACATCATGGTTAAACTTTTTCTGGCTAACTTGAATTTGGGTCACCAAGATCCAAGAGGTAACCGAGATAATTGCATTTGGAGCTTAGTATGTGGCAAGAAGGTGTTTCTCCCAATTGATCGTATTGGTCATATTCTTGACACACCAACGGATAGGATTAATCTTCAAGAAGTTGATTGTGTAGTCCATACCCGAAATGAAGTCAGTCACCGTTTTATAGAAGATAATTCAGACAGTACAAAGTCGATTGGTCTTCGTCCCACCGCCAGACATCGGGCAATGATGCGATGTATTCTTCAACGAACCGGCACTTTTGATCAGGTTTATCAAGAAAATTTTCGTGCTTTGTATGCTATATATGATGGTAAAGACATTAATTGGATTCAACTCATAGTAGACGAGTTACTCGGCTTCAATCAAGGTGCTATGAAACGTATTTTCTATGCTGAGTACATAATGCGTTTACTTAAACATTGTGACGTCCCGGAACCAGATTTCGAAATTTCAACCGTCGGGATTCTTAATGCAAAGACTATAAAGCTCATTAAGCTGCCTCCTCCCACTCTTTGCATTATGCCCTATGAAGATTGGCTTTCACGTGCACATTCAAGACAACCTCAACAACCACCAGCTGCTACTTCTCAATCTTCAAGGCCAAGCGATGTTCGCATTCCCTCTACAACTCTCTCAACAAAAGAATCAATGGATATAGTTGCTCGGAATTAATTCCTTCTAGAAGCTCGTTTGAAAAGAATGGATGCTAAAATAGATAAGAAATTCGATAAGGTAAAATCATTCTTTATCAAATTATGGGACGCAATCTCATGCTCTTCATCAAGTCTTCATGCTACTCAAGATCCGGGAAAACGTCCTGCACCTCAATTCACATGGAGCACTTCAGATGAAGCTACTAGTTCTTCTCCAAGTATTGGCGGACCTACTTCTGAACCACGGCACAAAAGCAAAGGGAAAGAAATTCAAGAAGAAGAAGAGGAAGGAGACAATGAGGAAACAGATTCCGACTAATCATTCATGGTTATCTCTGGTGTTGTTTTTTTGAATATTATTCACTGCTTTGCTATTTTAAGAGACTTGTATAACTAGTCTCTCTATGACTACTGCTACTACTGCTACCTGTTTCTGTTCATACTTCATATTTTGTATGCTACCTGGTTATGCAATGCTTTTATTTTTTCTTTTTGTCGATGACAAAGGGGGAGAGACATAGGTGGACTAACATTTTATTTGCAGGAAAACGATCCATTTATTAAGGAAGAATAATAAATTCAGGGGGAGTATTCTTCTTTTACAGGTTGTCATCAATCAAAAAGGGGTAGAATGTTGAATCATGGAGTTTGATTCATGACAACGTACAATAATTAACAAGAAGAAGCAAAGAAGATGCGACTACTAACCGAAGGAGATATGCTAGCACTTTGGAGATCTCAAGGCCACATTATATAAATGTGTTAGTACATGTATATTGTGTTTGTAGAATAGTTATTTTTGTTAAAATCTATCCTCAAAAATCTCTCACAAACATCAAGAAATTATCCACCTTCATCGTAATTTTAAATAAGTTGGAAAATACATATGCACAAACTGCCAGAGCAGTCGACTGGTGCATTTAAACCAGTCGACTGGTTCAGCAGTTTGCTCATATATATGCAAACAGGCACATAAACGTGCACACATCTTCTTCGACCAGTTGGCTGGTATATTTTGACCAGTCAACTCCTGTATTCCAACTGTCATTTTTCCTAAAAAGACATCTCCTTTGATGAAGAGTCTCAATCCATATTTTTTCTAAATAGATGCTTCTTTTGATGAGAACTATTCGTGAATGGTTATATCTCTTAGACAACTATATAAACACGTTAGTTCTACATCAATTTAATCAACTTCAATTATTGCTTTCTGATCTTACTCTCTAATATTATTTTGTTCTATAAGGCTATCATATTCTTCCTTCAATCCTTATTCACATTCACAAATTTGAGGATTAGATTATAGGAAGTTTTGTACATCATTGACTCATTAGTGTTATTAAGAACACAAGAAGTCAGAAACTAATTTGTATTTATTATTGATCTGTTCTGCTGCTCAGGTTAAGTAAAGACCTATTCTGTTGCTGAGGCAAAATCCTGTTCTGTTGCTCAGGTCCTTGTTCGGCCGCTCAAGAGTTGTTTAAACCTATTCCTCCGGGTTAAGTAAGGGTATTGTTAGTTGGTTAATTCCAGAAGGAGTCTGGGACTAGACGTAGGACGGTGCTCCGAACCAGTATAAAATATCTGGTGTTATTTTACTATACTACTTTTATATTCCGCACTATTTACAGTTTTACTATCATCACTATACTCTGTATTATCATATATCCATATAGCACGATCTGTATACTCTTTCAATGGACTTGTGCTTGTTTCATATCGATCCTTGTGGATACAAAACGACGGGTCTTGGTGGATGGATACGAAATTGATGTGTTCCACATGGATATTGATCGATCCATAAATCGAGCATACGAACTCCGATTGACCCGAAATTTGAAGTGTAGACTCACCGAGCCTTGTTTATCATTCCATATCGATCCCACCTTGATTGGAGCTTGGTCCAATTTTGACGGTATCGATCATAGCCTTGTTTCCAATCGATCTCCAATCCTGATATCCATCATTTTTAGCCAATTTGTTGATATCCCGGACTTCTCCAAAAGGCGGGGTAACGGAGATTAATCATTACAACCATATACTCATCCATTAACCATTGGCAATCATTGTCCTTAGTTCAATTTATAATGCAATATGTACATGTAGGTATGGAATGCATATGAACCTATACTAATACAAATATTAGGTAGTCTCCTAATCTAGTCAACCTCTTGAAATGCAAGTGATTATGCCATGTATACAAAATGTATGCAACATCCTAAATAAATATACCTACAATTCTACATGTATGCGCGACCATTCCATCCATATGCAACAACCATATGCATATAACTCAATGAAATAAAACAAGTGATGGTGTGAGTGTATGCTTAGTTGAGAATATATTTGTCTATGTGTGCTAGTAAATACATCCACTAGCATCCATCATCCAAAACATGTCCCAATGATATGTTCGCAACAATTTCTACCATCCAATTATCTTTACCTATGGGTATACTAAGCTAAAACCTAAACACATGAGTAGTTTTACTTATTTAACTAAAATGGCAACGTACCGCAAAAGAGTTCTGGATGGGTAGCTTGGATCTTCTCCTCAGCCTCCTATGTACTGTCCATTGGATCGTCTCTCCACTGGACCTTAACAAGCTTGATAAATTTATTACGGAGTTGCTTTGTACCATGCTCAAGAATACGAGTGGGTGTATGGTGAATAAGTGACTCCCGCTCTACTTCCACCTCCTCTAGCTGACTCGGCTTGACTACAACTATTGTATCATGTAAACACTTCTGCAAGTGTGATACATGGAAAACGTCGTGTAATCCCGCCAACTTTTCAGGAAGCTTCACCCTATAAGCTAACTTCCCAACTCTACCAATGATCAAAAAAGGGCGTATAAACCTCGGTGCTACTACCAAATCTCATATCATGCCTAAGAGGTGAGACACTCACAAAAACCATGTCGCCCACTGTGAACTCCAATTTCGTGCTTCTCCTGTCAGTGTAAGACTTCTGCCTATCTTGCGCGGTTTTCATCCTCCTACAGATCAAGTCTACCTTCTCTGTTGTCTTCCTCGCCATATTTGGTCCAAGAATAATCCTATCCATAGTGTCCCACCAACAAGACGGTGATCTACACGGCCTCTCATACAACGCCGCAAATGGTGCCAATCGAATACTCGCCTGATAGCTCTTGTTATAAGTAAACTCCACTAGCAGAAAGTGATCCTCCCAAGAACCTCCAAAATCTAAGATACACATCTAAAGTATGCCATCCAACACCTGCTTTACCCGCTTCGTCTATCCGTCCATCTACGGATGATAAGCAGTACCCAAACTCAACTCGGTGCCTAACGCCCCCCCTAAAGAATCCTCTAAAACTCATTGGTGAAAAGTGGATCGCGGTCGCTCACGATGCTAGAAGGAACTCAATGTATTCTAACTATCTCCCTCACATATAGTGTCACCAAAGACACGGCAGTCCTTATAGTCCTACCCGAAATGAAATAAGGGCATTCGGTCAGTCAGTCGACTATGACCCAAATACTCTCATTCCCCTCCTACTCCTAGGTAGTCCATTGATGAAATCCTAAGAAATTCTCTCCTACTTCAACTGTGAAATATATAACAGCTGCAACAATCCTCCCGACCTCTTCTGCTCCATCTTTACCCTCTGGCAAGTCATACATCTGGCCACATACACTGCCACACGCCTCTTCATACCAGGCCAATAAAAAACTCTCTTCATGTCATGGTACATTTTGTCTCCACCGTGATAAATGGTCATCCTAAAACGATGACACACGACTAGTACCATGTTAATCAAGTCCATAATGAGAGGAACACATAATCTACCATCTCTTCGTAACCACCCCTTCGAAAAAATGTCATAACATATCAAATAACTCGACTTCTCTCCTCTACTAATCCTCTCGAAATTATCTAGTAGCTTCTTATCTTGCTTCTGACTTGACCCAATGCAGTCCATTAGTGTAGGCTGCACATCCAAAGTTTCTAACAATTCCAGAGTAATGTTTGAGGATGGTCGAAAATCAAACATAGAAATGAACTTCAAGTGCTTCCACCCTAAGAACATATGACTCAACCCTGCATGCTTCATACCCAAGATATCGACTACAACATTGCCCTTGCCTAAAGTACATGAGATATGAAAGTCATACAATGCCAAACTACATCCATCTTTGTTGCCTTAAATTCAAATCCTTCTAGGAGAATAAATACTTCAAAGACTTATGATCAGTATACAGCTCAAACCACTCTCCTAAAAGATAGTGTCTTCATGACTTGAGCGCGAAGACAATGGCTGCCAACTCAAGATCATGAGTAGAATAGTTTCTCTCGTGGACTTTCAACTGTCGACTAGCATAGCTCACCACTCTCTTCTCTTGCATCCACATTGTGCCCAACTCCATACCGCAAGCGTCGGTATATACTATGAATGTCATAGTACCATCGGTAGTACTAGAATAGGTGCACTAGTTAATGCATCCTTCAACTCATCGTCACACTTCGTATCCATCGAGAAAACAAATTCTTCTTGGTGAGGTGGGTTAGAAGGGTAGAAATTTTAGCGAAGTCCTTAATGAAATTCCTATATTAGCCTATCAAACAAAGGAAACTCCTCACTTCTGTGGCATTCTTCGGTACATGCAAATCCTATATTGTAGCAACTTTGCTAGGATTGACCACTAGTCCATGCTCATAGACAACGGGTCCCAAAAAGCTACTTCTTTGCACTAAAAATGGCATTTGGAAAAATTCACCTTCAACTTATTCCCACGAAGTGTATTGAGCACTTCTTCTAGATGCATTTTTTGCTCCTCCTTGCTCAAATTGACTAAAATGTCATCCACAAATACCACCGTGAACTTAATAAGCAACCTTCTAAAAACTCGGCTTATTAGATCAACAAAGTAGGCGAGTGCATTAATCAGTCCAAAGGGCATGACAAACCACTCATAAAGTCTATCGGGTCTACGAAAAGTAATCTTCTAAATAATGTCCTCCGTCACACGCAACTGATGGAATTTGGTAGCCAAGTCAAGCTGAGAGAACACAATCACTCCAATCAACCGATCAATGAGATCATCAATCCAGGATAACGAGTAATGATCATTATTTCTCAACTTATTCAGCTTGCGATAATTGATGCAAAGCCTTTAGGAACCATATGCTTTAGTGGCAAAGACAACTGGTGCTCCCCACTTTGAAATATTCCTCCTAATGAAGTCCTTCTCCAACAGCTCACTCACTTGCATATTTAACTCGCATTTCTCTTTAGGATCCATGCGCCTCAAGGGTAAGGCAACAGGTTTGGCATTCTCCTCTAGATAAATCCGAAGCTCGATTTGTCTCTGGGATGGAAAATTGGTAACCTCGTAAAAGACATCTAGATAGTCTCTAACTACAGACACGGAATTTAACTTTTCATGTGATATGTCTAATGAATATAGGTATCTCAACATAACTAAACCATTGGGATTGCAATAAACCTCTAGACTGTGTCCACTACAAGTACCCAACCTAACAACCTTCCTATCACAATTTAGGAATGCCCCATACAACATCATTCAGTCCATGCCCGAAATCAAACTAAACCAAGAAAATTTTAAGACAAAAGCATCACAATCGAACTCGACCCCTAAAGTAAACAATTTCAAACCTCTACATATCATAGATAAATAAGATGATCCTCCAATAGGGTCAAATACAACTACAGGGTTTGCGACTATGCTAGTGTCTAAGTGCAAATCATCTACAAGTCTACCGAGATAAAAGAGTGTGATGCCCCTGTGTCAGATAAGGTACGAAAAGGTAAATTAGATAAAGTTAACACACCTTCCATTACGACCTTCTTTCCCCTGTCCGCTACTAGAGATGCACTCGAGCTAGGAACAACATCCAGTGCATAAGCTAAAACTACTTGGGTAGAGGTCTTCTATGGTGCTGGACACTCCGTCCTCATGTCCTCGAATTGATTGTTGTTGTAACAGTTGATCTTCGAGATGTCTATCTTGCACTCCTTAGCAAAATGCCCCTTCTTACCACATGTTCTACACTACATCTCCTACTTCTTAATCTTCTCTTTGGGTCCTATTCTGCCTTTGCTTTGATTCTGTTGTGGTGCTTCCCTTCTCTTTGGAGATGGTATTTAGCAAGGCCATCTCAATTAAACCCTCATAAGTTGCACCCATGGGAGTATGACTAAGAGCCAAACCTAGAAGAGGTTGATTCAACACTTTAGCAAACTTCAGAGCCTTCTTGTAAGGGGTATTTATCAACTCCATTCCAAATCTTTCCATCTCATTGAACTGATTCACATACTCCTTCACCAACATCTCTCCATGTTGAAAATGTATGAACTTCTCCAGCTGTACTCCCTCCTTTGTCCTGGAGAGAAACTTCATCTCAAAATGTCTTCTAAACTCTCCTTATGTTATCTCTCCCTTGTCACTCCAAATCTACGACATCCCTCCAATTCAGGGCCTCTCCTTGTAAATGCCAAGTAGCAAGCTATCACCTAACATCATCTCCAAGGCCCATCAATCCAAAAACCCTCTCTTAAGTATAGATCTATGCCTTTGAGTCCATACACGATCCCCACATACGGCTTCCCTTCTAGACTGGAAAAGTCCTTACATAACTTGGGGAAATCAACTGCAGGTGGACGGGTTGAAACTACACCTGGACTTGCTCAATGGGTCTTCTATTAGGGTTAATCTCATCTTGTCCTCTCGCTTGTAAAAACTGGGGGAACCAAATCGGGACGTTCACGTCCGAAATCTCAACTGCATTACCTGAGCGGCAACCAACAGGATCGCTTATCCTCTCCATATGTGTTTTAGGAATTTTTTAGCAACTTTTCGACAAATAGTATTATAGCAAGAACAAAGGAAAACATCTTCATATTATATTTATATATAAATCATTTAATTTATATATATATATATGCACACACTTTTAGAAATCCATTTTGACAAACTTTTTAAAACCATTTTGGAAAACTTTTTTTTTTCAAAATTTTTAAGTACGTTCTCTTAATACATATCTAGCTCCTAAGGAATTTTAAACCTATGCTCTGATACATAATGTGACAACCCACAACCTAAACACATCAATCCAATGCCTATGGAGAATTTCGGATTTGCATCGGCGTCAAGAAGTATGAGCTATCGGATTTTTAGATACTATAAAGATTACTAATATACAGATAAAATATAAGACATTTTACACTTTCAGATATCACGGTAGAAGGCAATAAAATGTAAGCACAGAAAATAACCATCTAAGAAATTATCTTAGAAAACACAGTTTCAAATCATTATGTAGTCATAATCGAGAATTTACAGAAATATAGCATATAGTCTGATAAATACTAAGTACAATAAATAGTTACATGGAGAGTAATGGAAAATAAATAGCAACCTCAGTGCCAAGCTCCCCTCTCGACATACTAATCTCTAAGTCTATCACCAACTACCTTGTTCTTCTATGGTGAGGGAAAAAGAAAGGAAAGGAGTGGGTCAAACAAAAGTCTGGTGAATGATTTACATTATTAATATATATGATGATCACATGTAATTGACTTCATTAATATTTTATGTAACTTAGGGTGTCCTACTAGTGCCTATGAATTACTCTTTTTATTTATTTAAGGGGTATAGTTTTAAACACACCTACACTAACATCTTGTGAAGGCTTATACTTAGGGTCGAACAACTAATCGAAGCTCAAAACAACCAAGGATCAGCAATAGCTACTGGAAGTATCTTAACATAAGATTACCTAAAATTTCAAACACAGGGCTACATTTCCTAAATTACGATTACACATGTTACATTTACGCATTGAGGGGGATCCCACAATGCCAACTCGCACCAAAGGTGTCTCAAGGTTACTGCATCTATATCTGCCTCTCAGTGGTAACATAACATCTCTTATTGTACTAAGTCGGGATCCATCAACAACAGAGTATCATGTCACGTCTATGAATACCAAGGAACTCCCATTAGTGCTGAGCCACCCACTTCTCCAAGCATCACCATCAGTGTTGCGTGTCCACCGTAGAAATACTTGTAAGTGCAATTTGCGATAGAATCGCCCTAGTTGAATATCGACCCTACTGGATAAATAACATCTATCCAATCCCGTAACGTCCAAGTGTCGCCAACATAGGGAACTAATTTTCCTACATATACTAACATCTATATATATATAATGCATATACAATATAATTTAATTTACAAATGGGCCTTAGGCTGAGGTTTAGGCCACTCCTAGAATTCAGTAACCAGTCGACCGGCTCCAATGAGCTTGTCGACCGGTCGGAGTGTTTAATGTGTATTTTTAATTACCGATTATCGTTGTTTGTTTGTTAATCATCATCGTTATCGATTACAACGACTTTAGTTACAATTTGGCATACAGTAAACCCAAATTACAGTGAACCTAAACTTGTGAATCTAAAATCTATAATTGCCTAAAACTTCATATTCAATTTAGGTTATCATCTATAGGGTTATACCAATACATATTTAATTTGAAAAAAAGGGCATGTTAAACTTGAATAAATTCTTATCCAACCGATTTACATTAGCTAGATCTAGATTAAAAGAAAGGGATCATATTCATATGGGTTATAATTGCTGTAAAATTCCTAATCTAAATAAACAGTGTTTCCAATTTAAATTAAACAATTCTACATCAGATAGGGTACAAAAAGGTTAATTACATGTAAATCATCTTACTAATCATGAACCCACTCACCTGAAAAAAATAGCAACTCCAATGCCAAGCTTGCCTCTCCACGTACTAATCTTTGGGCCTATCACTTGTTGCCCTGTCCTCCTGTGGTGGGAGAAAAAGAAAGGAAAGGAGTGGGTCAGACAAAAGTCCGGCGAATCAGTTACATTATTGATATATGGTGATCACATGCAATTGACTTCATTAATACTCTATGCGACCTAGTGTGTCCTACTAGTGTCTGTGAATTACTCTTTTCATTTATCTAAGGATATAGTTTTAACCATACCTACACTAACATCTTGTGAAGGCTTATACTTAGAGTTGAACAATTAATCGAACCTCAAAACAGCCAAGGATCAGCCAATAGCTACTGGAACTATCTATAAAATTGGTGTAACGATCTGGAAATTTTTAATAATTTTATTTGTTTTATTATCATATTTAATTAAATTTTTGTGAAATTTTAAATAATAAAATTTTGAAATGAAAATTTAATATTTGAAATACGTCTAATTAAACATAGAAAATGGTAATTTTTCATCAGATAATATTGAAGTTTATTTTCTTGTGTAATTTTATTTCAATTTAAATCAGTTAATAACAATTGAATTTAAAAGTGTTCCGAAACCTAAATATATCAACATGAGGAAATTTATTTAGAACGCTCTGAATAAGACTGCGTAATTCGTTTCGTAAATTTCGAACGTTTCTAGCTCTGTTTGGATTCTTCCGTACGGAATAGCAACGTATATCAGTGTCCGATATCGACTTTTGATCGGATGATCGTACCACTGATATCTATATACTGTTTTGATCGTCTCGTCGTGCCGATCTCTGCGGTATATTCACTTCTATGTTTTGAAGTTCGATACGAAGCGAATCCATGTAAACGTTAACCATATCGGTACTCGTTTCGTGTCTTTTGAACTTTGTGTCCATTTATTTTCTAACGTGATCAGCCATGTACCTTTCATTTATTCCCAGAATTCAATATGGCTTTTTCTATTCCCATATTCAAAATATTTTGCATATTCATTCTATCATTTCATCTGAAGAAAATTTATAAATATAAATTTATCTGTTTGCATAACCTTTGTTTCCTCTTCCACTCTTGCGGCCTTATATTTTCCACCTGTTCGTGTTCGTACGTTTGCTTTTGCTAAATAGTTTATCTAAGAAATATTGTGAACGAGAAGAAAATGCAACGTATTTTTCCTTCTTCTCCCACTCATCGAATTTTGGAACCAGGCTCTCATTCTCCTATTTCAATTTCCAGAAGCCGAGCTTCTCTTTTCTCTAGCCGTGAAACACCTCAACATCCATCACCCATATATTCGTGTTTAAATCTAGACCCAAATCCTTCCTCCTACAGCACATCTATTCTTATTCCCCTTCAATCTTCTTTTCTCGGCTTCGCTCGTTCCTCAACTGTGCGCCAACCCAGATCTTCCCACGCAAGCAACCGAGAATCGAAACCCGACCCGACGGCAACCCGCTTCCATTTCCTCAGCTGTTCTTTCTTGCCTCGTCCACCTTGCCACATGAACAACCTCATAGCCATCTCGAACAGCATATCAGCCATCCTCTTCCAAGGCTCAGCTGTGCAAGCTTCCATCGGTATACATATTTTTTTTAAGGTACATATATATTTATTTTGGCATAAAGACTGTTGCATTTATATGGTTAGTTACATGTGAATTTATATTGTAGTTATAATAGGTTTATTTTGATACGAGTTATGAAAGCTATATGTTTATATGGTTGATAAAGTACGTATATATTATATATGTATGTTATAATTTGATATATTTTATTTTGGTCTGTTGATATATGTGAAGTTCAAACAAGTTATAAAATGAGGGTTTTAAAGATGTACTGTATAATATGATATATAGTTTATATTGAAGTAAGTTTTCATATAGTATATATATATATATGTAAGTGTACGTCGGTTTATAAAAGTAAATATATATCTTTCTTGTAATATGTCTGTTCTTTCTGGGTTAGTTATATATATAAATTTAGGCATTTTGTTTGAGTTATATTTGCTAGTATAATTTGTAATAAGTCATATGTTATATGTATGAGTAAGTTTTAAAAGTTGTAAAGTCTGTTAGTATATGCATATAAGTTTCGACAATTATCTATATATATTTTATTTTAAAGGGTATATATATGTTATAATAATATCAGTTTTAAAATTTTATATATGTAAGTATATTACATTTTAAATATGGATATACATTTACGAGTATTGTTTCAAAATATATTATTCCGTCTATCAACTGATTCGATTTGTTTTTCATCGATTCCATTTATCAGCTTTGACCATCGAATTCGTGCCAATCTCGCCTTGCTTTATTCGTAACTCATATGTTCTCGTCACCCTTGGCTCTAAAGGTGAGTTTATCACTCTTGACATACATACTTTTATAGTTGTGAAACAAAGGCATGTGAATTGTAGAAAATTTATATGTTATGTTAATATGTTCATATATGCTTGTGATATGATTATATGATGTTAAATTCTGTTTATATATTTGTTACATCATTTGATATGATTATATGTTCTACTGTTCATTTATTTACTGATTCTCACATTGCAAGTTTCCTATCACTCTGGGTTGAAATGATACATACCCGAACGGACATTAGAATAAGGAAAAATCATTATGAGCTGAAATGATAGGCTCGAGTGATTTTTATTGTATTTTTTTTACTTGGGATTGCGGGTTTGAAATAATAGAACCCGAATTTTTCCTTTTTAAATTACGGATTGAAATGATACATACCCGTATCACTTGACCTAGGTCAGAAAATATTATACTGGCCCATGGTTATATTTTTAAATAATATTTTCCTAAAAATTATTAAGTATTTTGAATGCTTTAAATATATGAAATTTGAGCTAAAAGATTTTATTTAAATGACTTAAATATAAGAAGATGTTGGTTTTCTATAAGTTAAGATATTATAAGTCAATAAGTGGCTTTAAAGGAAATTTTAAAGATGTGTTAGTTTTAAATTGAATTTAAAGACATTTATTGATGATAAATAACTTAATAATATAATTGGACTTAATATGGAAGTTTTAAATCTAACCTAGTAATTGTTATGAATTCTACTTTATGAAACAGACATGTTTTGTGTAATTAATAATGTATTTTGAACTGATAAAATGGAATACTGTTTTAATTGGACATTTTGTAATAAAATTTATTTAACTAAAAAATCATAGTTAATTGATGTCTAAATGAATAGATTTAAAAGAAAAAAAATTGATTGTTATATTAACTATGATAAAACATTCTTTTGTGAAATGTTATGTTTTGTAAAATAAATAGTTATGATTTTAAATGGAAAAATGTAACTTTAATTATGACCTAACTTGATAATTGGAAATTTGGTTTTTCAAATGGATATTTAAGTTAAGTAAATAAATAGAAATTTAGTTTTATTTATGAAATGGGTATTTTAAAATAAAGTGTTAGGTTAGTGGTTAATATAAAAATTAAGTAAAATAGTGTATTTTGACTTAATAAATGAATTATGGTTTAAATTGGATATTTATTTATAAAATTTTATTTTATTAAATCATAAGTTAAATGATATCCAAATGAATGTTTTTGAAGCATGAAATATGATTTTTATAAGTTAGAAATGGCTAAAATTGAAGTTTTAACGTTTCTGAAAAGTTATAATAAAATCTGGAATTTTATTGGTAGCATTTATAAAATGTTGTGCTTTTAAGATGGCATTTGTTAAGTGCTATCATTTCTGAAATTTAACTAAGTTCTAAAATAAACAAATACTATTATAGCACTTTACAAGTGCTGCTGTTATGAATTTAACTATGTTTTGAAACAACTAAATACCTATTACAGCACTTTATAAGTGCTGCTGTTTCTGAATTAAGCTGTTTGAAAATATCTAAATATCTACTACAGCACTTTATAAGTGCTGCTGTTTCTGAAAATGACAATGTTTTTGAAATACAAATATATCTACTGTAACACTTTATAAGTGCTATTGTTAGCTGAAAATACAATGTTTTGGAAATTTTATAATTAAATGAATGAACTTTGAAATGCTACAACTTTGGTAATGAAATTTATTTTCTAAATATTATGGTTTTCAAAGGATAACATTTTTAAATTGTTATGATTTCAAAGTATTATGGTTTCAAAGTGTTTGGGTTCGGAATTGTTATAACTGTGAAAGTACTATGGTTTTGAAATGAAATTATTTGAGTTGTATTTAATTAAGGATTGTCTTTAAATATATTAACTTGAAACTTATTAAAATTGAAGATTTAAGAATGTGACTTTATAAAGTGGTGGTTTAAGATGATTTAAAGGAATATATCAAGTTTAATAAATGGAAGGAAATATTCAGTGATTTGGAAATTTGGGTTTTATTTAAATGATATATTATTACTTTGGTTTTTGAAATGGAAATGATATATTGATTTGGTTTATAAATGAAATGATATAGTATTTAGTTTTGAAATGGATATGATATTTTGGATTTTAAAGTATAAATGATTTTGGAATAAATATCCATGGGTTATAATAACGATTGGTTGGCAAAGAGACCGGGATCAGATATGGGCATACTCTTTGTCGATACCGAAAACCACTTTGACAACCGTGTACGCGGTGGAGATTCCAGAATGAAGTAGGATGGTGGCGACGATCCTATTGAGGTATATACATGGACCCGACTCCCGTGAGTTGGCATAAGGTGGCTAAAACAGGAGCGATCTCGGGCCAATAAGGTAGCACCTCTGATTGGACACATTTCTTTGATACTATTCCATTACTTTGTGATTGATTTGGTGGCCACCCTTCGATTTTTTTGATTTGGGAGTGTGTTCCGAGGTGGGCGGTAGTGGCTGGTATGCGTTACCACCAGTTCGTGTGCATAATTTGTATATCCACCCTGGCATTGCCTCGTTGTGTTGTGTCACCTACCATATCGAGCTTTACTACGAGTTTCTATTTGTGTCGTACCTATGGAGTATCTTCTCGTAGCCTCCCGATCAGGAGGTACGCGGGTACTGTATAGACTACTGGCACTATTTATGTGTTAAGGGGAATATTGTGTCACTCCTTAACGCTATTTTAAAGTAAGTTTATTTTACTATTAGACACTATTATAATAGCGAATATTACTACATAGTAAATAGTTTAACAGATCCTTAGAGGATGGGCGGTCCCAGGCATCCTTTAACTTACTTGTACCTTTATATTACAGTTCACTTGAGTTGGTTTACATTGTATAAGTATGTATGTCTTGACTCGAGTGTTTTGTGTTTTGCTTTACGCTCGGGTCAGAATGAGTGATATAGCATTCGAGACTCACCTTTGGAGTTGGAGCTTTCTTGGAGATCCAGCTATCTATTTCGCTTTCATTTATTCAATTGATTCCAATGATGTATTCAGATCTTGTATTTGACTATTGTATTGAGACATCTTTGTATTGGTGATTTTTGTTGTATCTTGTTTAACTCTGTTATTTATTATAGTAGCTTCATGAACTACTATTTCTTGCTTCCGCTGCATTGATATATTAATCTGTGTCTGTGATCTATGATTTATATATTTACTGTATATTCTGAGTTTTGCCAAATTTATATTTACAATTCGGTATTTTGAGCAATTCAAGTCTGACATGTACGGATGCGAATGGTTGAAAATATCGGGTCATTACAATTGGATTACCTACAATTTCAATCTTAGGACTATGCTTCCCAAATTACGACTACACTTATTATATTTATGCATCGAGGGAGAGCCTACAATGTCGACTTGCAGCAAAGACGTCTCAAGGTCACTGCATCTGTGTCCACCTCTCAATGGTAATGTAATGCCTCTTAATGCCCCATACCATGATCCATGTAACACCCCTAGTTTTGATTAACATTATTTAGGGCATTTAATTAGATAAATTAAATAAAATAATGTATAGTGATAAGAAGAATGAGATTTGAAAAGTAAAATGATTGTGCCTTAATTAATGAGTTAATAAGATTAATTATGACTTAAATAAGAGGAGGAATAATGTGAGAGGCAAAATAGGGAAAAGCCATATTTCCTAACGTAAATACTACCACTTTCATTTCCTTACTCACATTCACTTCATATAAACTAAAACTAAGCAGAGGCCGGCCATGGATAGGGATCTAAGAAGAGAAAAAGCTATAAAATCAAAGGATAATGTTTAAGGGGATCAAATCAACACTTAAATCTCAATCGCTTTATCTAATGAAGGTGAATAATGGTTATCCATCTCCTAATTGTATGTTTATTTCGGTTTTATGGTTAAACACAATCATATGATGTTGTTATGCCATATTATCATTGATTAATTGATTATATGCTTAAATGATTGCTTATTGGATTTATTATGGAATTAAATAATAGGGTTTAAGTGTTAAAACTAAGTTTATGACATCCAAATGGCTTGAAATTTGGATATGATGTTTATAACATTATTTTAGAAGTGAATTTTTAATTTCATAATTTTTCAAGCAGGTATGAATACTTTATGAATTACCTAAGTGAGGAAAAAGATTTATTTTGGGTTTTCATTATTAAAAACAATTAAATAATGTTTTTGGTCCTAAAATTTTTATACGTCAAAGAATATATTAATTTTGATTTTCAGTGATTTTTGGGGATTTTTCTTAAGTGCATATGATTTAATATGAATTTATTAGGCTAAAAAGGCTTAATATTATATTAAAATAATAATATGTATTAATTTGTTTGCAAATTATTTTAGGAATGATAACTCTGATCCATACTAGTTTTCTATAAAGGATTTGGTAAATTAAATTATAATCCAATAGCAATTCAGCAAAGGATGGGAGTAGGTGAAAAGAAATTGCTTTATATGGATAAATAACAGTTTTTATGATAATTAAGAGATTGCCATGTTTATATTAATCAATGCCGAAGTCCATTCATGTTGCAGTTATCAATGTCATCATCAACCAGAAGGGAAGCATACGATATCAACTATGTTGGTATTCAATGATTCCATTCAGGTTGAAGTATAGTTATAGGCTTTCGGCGTTAAATCAATTTCGGCATGAACAATCTCGTAACATATCAATGCCGACATTCACCCTTTTGACATTCCTTGCCCTTTATTTTAGATATTAACTATATATGGTAGCATTGATGCCGCTTACCTTTGCCGCTTACTTATATCGCATTTATCTATGTCAGCATTAGTGATTCCGCTAGTTTTCAATTTCAACTCCTTAAGATTTTGATGCCGCATGTTTTATATCATTAACCCTTAAGTAATGGAAACAATGCCGCATATTTTTATATCGGCTATTGTAATGCCGCTAGTATTGCTTTCGAGATAAAGGTATTGTAGCAATAACGCCGCATATTTTTATATCTGCCAAAGTAATGCCGCTAATATTACCTTCGAGATAAAATTATTAAGGCAACGATGCCACCTATTTTCAATATCAACATTCTTTATAGTGGTGGTATAGTAGCCATGGTGTTATATAAACGATAGAAATGATTTTATGATATTGATGCCGAAGGTTATTAATGTCGACATTTTCATATTTCCAAGTTTAAAAGCTTTATGCTATACAAACCTGGTAACTTATATATTATACTATGTGACATAGATAATATCGGCCTTATGGCCTTATGCTTTATAAATTGGAATGCTTTAATACGATTTGATAAAGAGGGGTGCTTCAACCTATGTCGAAAATATTAATGTCACACTTTATTAGTTAAATTAGCTTTATTGTATGGCTTCATAGCCTAAGGTTTTAGAGGTGCGACAACCTCAAATTGATTTCGAAGTTAATGAAAACTATTATATAAAAGCATATACCTTGACATAATATTTTGAAGGGCTATAATTTTCTTGCTTTAAGTATGATTTCAAGGGTTAAATCATTAATAAAGATTTATGTATTCAAGGAAATGAAGAGGGTAGTTAGCCTAGAATTTTATTAGTAAAATTATTATTCTTATGAACATTAGATAAATTGTGATAGGATAAATTGACTCAAGGATTAGAGAATAGAGAATCAAATAATTGAGGGTAGCGCCCTATACTTCAACTGTTAACCCCTAGTTGGAATTAGTCTACAATTCTATTGTGTAGGGCTTTGTTAAGGGTAAAACTAAAAGTAGGTTTATGCACAGAAAGGAATATATAACTCAGATAGGTTATTGGCTGGCCTACAAAACCGTTAGGTTCATAGTGAGCCAAGCAAAACTATGAGATAGACAGACAATCAAGGTAACAATAAGATGATTGTGTTGGATGGACAGTTCAGTTTCCTCCTAACGGTAAGTTAGAGAATTTTGATATATCTGGTAGGCCCGAGTCAGCCATATAGGTTGTTCTGACCCTGGGAAAACATGACGTAGAACAGAATGTCAGTTAACTGAGACAGATTGGTCAAATTTACCCATGTAGCATGCATGCATATAATTGTTTGTGTTTATTTAACCATTGCGAATGAAGGAGCATAATTGTGATTGACATATTTTCGAAGAAAGTAGTGTGAGAAAAACCCATTTTGCTTAGCGGCGTGGTCTCACTAGACATCTATTGCCTAGGTAGCATATTATTATTCACAACCGACTTTTTGTCCGACCCGAAGTTTTTGGTTTTCCCCTTTAACTCTCGGGTGCTTATTGGAGTAGTTGAAGAGTAAGGTTTTCAAGTTTTAGGTTTGACGAATAAAGCTTTTGAAGATGTGTAGGAGGCAGAACTAGCTATATAGGAGTCTATTTATGTTTGTTATGTTGTTATCATTTTGTTTGAATGTTTGTAATGGTAGAAGTTGTATCCGTCTAGAAGTAAACTTTGGTCAACCAAGGGGGCAACTTCATATGTTTCTATTGGAGTATTTATAATAATTATATTTTATATGAACCTGGATAACGTTTTGGGATTATGTAATGAATATGGAAATTATTAATGAAATGTGTTTTAAAATATTTCATATCCTATGCTTTTGATGTTAACGATACTATTAACTGATCTCATTTTGTCACTGAAGAATAATATTATTGATGACTGCAGCTTCAGTAGTGCTTATCTTCAGACCTCAGAATGAGGGATGTTACAATCCATCAACAACACGGTATCATGCCTCGCCCGTGAATACCAAGGAACTCCCGTTAGTGTCGGGCCATACATTTCTATAAACATCATCGTCAATGTTGCGCATCTATCGTAGAAGCTCCTATGAGTGCAATTTGCGATAGAATCGTCCAGTCGAATATCGATCCTGGTGGATAAATAGCATTTATCAAGTCCCGCAACGTCTAAGCATCACAAACTATAGAACTAATTTCCCTACTTATATTAACATCCATATATATTTAATATACATACAATACAATTTAATTTAACTTATAACTTGGACCGGTTGGGGTGTTTAATGTGTATTTTTAATTAATGATTATCATTATCTGTTTGTTAATCATCGTCGTTATCGATTATAGTAACTTTAATTACAATTTAACATACGATAAACCCTAATTACATTGAACACAAACTTGTGAATTTAAAATTTATAATTGCCCAAAACTTCATATTTAATTTAGGTTATCATGTCGAAGGTTATATAAATTCATATTTAATATGGAAAAAAGGCGTTTTTAACATGAATCAATTCTTATCCAACAAATTTACATTAACTAGATCCAGATAAAAAGAAAGGGATCATATTCATATGGGTTATAATTGTTGTGAAATTCCCAATCCAAATAAATAGTGTTTCCAATTTAAATTAGACAATTCTAGATCAGATACGGTACAACAAAGTTAATTACATGTAAATCATCTTACTAATCATGCACCCACACATCTGGAAAAAAGCTATCCCTTTCCTAACATGCTTTAAATCGCCGCCACTTATTGTAGATCTCTTCTTGGTTTGATTTAATCTCTTCTTCTTCAATCTTCCTAATTTTATTTTTTAATTTGGTTTGAAGAAATTTAATTTAAGGAGAGAGACTTTAGATTTTGGAGAGATAGAATTTGAATGTACAGTAAGTGAATTAGGATTTTTGTAATGACCTGTATTTCTAACTATTTTAAATTATTGAATTTAATATGATTATTGAATAAAAATGGGTAGAAATAAATCGTTAATGATTATTAATGTAATTTATTGGAGGATTAAATTGTTTAAATTTAATATTAGAAACTATTTAAATAATTGGATTCTGAATTTAATATGAATGAAAATGGTATCGGAAGTATCGAATTTAAGTGATTAAATAAATTTCTGGAAATTACTTGTTTTAATTAACGAGTAAAAATAGCCATTTTGGCCACTGTCTCGGATTTCGACGAAACTAGTTTCATCGGATCCGTAATAGTGAATTATTGTAGGATTTTAATTTTCGTAGCGATCGAACTTGTCGTTT
Organism: Allium fistulosum; assembly: GCA_030737815.1. Lineage (NCBI taxonomy): Eukaryota > Viridiplantae > Streptophyta > Magnoliopsida > Asparagales > Amaryllidaceae > Allium > Allium fistulosum. The sequence continues at coordinate 78,254,911 of CM060906.1, forward strand.
GGCTGTGCGAGCTTAAAACGCGTAGAAATTAATTTTGGAATTCAATTAAAATAAATTGATTTTGAAAAGCTATCTTCTGCATAGGATCGAATTAGCTTTCGAAACTAGTTCCATTGTGTTTGGAATGGGGGTAAAACATTATGAATGCTAGGATGCATGCTTCGTTTAGAGATCAAGAAAATTCGGACTCTTAAGCTAGATATTTTCTAATTTTAATAATAAGATATATTTACTTTTATTTCCAACGTGTACATAGCCGCCCCTACCTTATCTCCTTCTTCCCCCTTTTAATTTGAATCAACAATAAACCATTTTTAAATTAATAAAAAAATGGAAATCAATCGATGAAATAATAAAAAAAAGAACAAATCGAGGGAACCTCGATTAGAGCAAATGGCAGCCGCGTAGCCTGGGGGGTGAACGAGCAGTGGTCGGGGTCGAGAGCGAGCAAGGGGTTAGGATTTTATGTTGGATATGGGTGTGTTCTCGCGTATGCGTGCAAGGAGAAGGATCAAATGAAAGAAGGCGAACAGCATCGTGCAGGCGGCGGCAAGGAAGTGAAGTCACGTTCATCGATCGACTATGGTGGCTACTCCTTGTGGTTCGCGAGCGCATTCAGTTTGAAGAGGTTGGATATGGAGTATATGGATATTCTATACTGTCATAGATCGGACCTTGCAACACTGATTGAGGAGACAGCTAGGGCAATGAATTATGTGATCGATAGTGGCTTGGCGTTCTATTGGGGAGAATTCTGTACGCGATCGAGAGCGAACGTGGGTAAGTGAGATGGTAATGTGTTTACTTCATTATTATTTTGTAATATAATTTAAATTATTATCGGTATATTAATAAAAATTGAATTGTTGCATACGAGGTCGACTTCGGATAAAAGAGATTGCATTGGAATCGTATCGACGCAATCTACGTTATGGAGCTGGATTCGTGTCTATTTGAATCTAGAAAATTTTCTTATTTAAATAAAAGGTGAGTATTTAAACCACTCATACAATTCTAAAATATTCTGATGCAAGTTTAATCGATATTATGAAGTTACAAAATTGAATTGTTTGATGATTGTTACTATAGTTTTGACAGTTAAATTAATTTGCATTGAATCGAATTTAAATTGATATTTAATTTAAATCGACAGTTTAAAATTTAAAATTTAAAATTAAATTTCTAGTTAAAATACCGGATGTTGATAACTTTGTAATTATTGTGAATTATTGACTATTTGGATGATTGATTGTGATGGATACTATTGATTGATATTTTGGATGAATTGGATGCTTATTTATTTGGATATAACATGTTATCATCATGTATATCATTTACAGTATATAAAACTATAAATTGAATTATTTTGAATAAATTAAGAAATAGGTTGAAATGATATATACCTATGGCATTTATTTTGGATTGAAATGATATATATCCATCCCTAGATTAAAATTGAAATAACTAATCACTTAGCTATAGGATAGAGAATTATATACGGACAACAGATTGGTTAAATTAAATGATTTAAAATTTTTTGTTTTGAAATTATTTAAATGATTTGATTTTAAGAAATGAAAAATCGAATTTATGGAAATCAAACTATTTTTGAACTTGAGCTCGAAGTGTTGAAATTTAAGTTTGATAATAGGAATGTTTTAAATAAATCGAAGTTAAGATTTTGAAGTTATAATCGAAATATGATTTGAATTTCAGAAATTGATTTGTTTTAAAAGATTGGACTTTTATTCGAACTTTGAATATTGCTAACTAAAAAACGATATAAACAATATTTCGAATTGATCTCAGAATTGAATTATATTTGAAGTTTCGGACTTTAAATTGGATATTGAAGATAAATTTGATTTAAGTGTTTTTGAATCGATATTTTGAAAATCGAACGCGAATTTGATATAAATTGAAATGGTTTAAATTTGAGGATTGAGTTGAAAATAAATCATTGAATCAGATATTTGGAATTGAAATTAATTTGGAGCTGGAATTGAAATTAATTTGGAATTGGAATTTAAATTAATTTCGAATTGGAGTTGAAATTAATTTGGAATTGGACTTGAAATTAATTTGGAATTAGAATTGAAATTAATTTGGAATCGAAGTAAAATTCGACTTGAAATTGGAATTGAATCGATTGAATCGAAATGGAAATTGGAATTGATTTAAATTGGGAAATTTGGAATTGAATCGGTTTGACTTTGAAACTATTTTCAAATGAATTATTTTAGTATAAATGGTTTAAAATCTATATTCTTTAAATATTCAAATTATTTTGATTTTCCAAACTATTTTACTATATAAACCATTTTTATTACTCAAACTATTTTCTATAAACTATTTTAACTATTTAATTATTTTAAAATTTCTAAAATTCAAACCGGTCAAAAGAGTGGAATGTTTATATTTAAATCTTGGATTTAAATACAAATTGGGTTAGAGTGAAGTTATAACCAAAATTGAAATTCGAATCAAATTTTGAAGTAAAATCAATATATCGAACCGAATTGACATTTTGAAGTAAATTATGATTTGTGAAGCGAATATGATGATTTCGAAATGGATTTGATTTTGAAACGAATATGATATTTTGATATCAAGTACGAATTGTTTTTGAAATATAAAAGTACCAACCGGTGTGTAAAACGACGTTTGGTTGTCAAAGAGACTGGGGCCTCTTATTGGCATACTCTCTGTCAATATTGGAACCACTTTGACAACTGTGTACGCGGTGGATGATTATCCAGAATGTATTGGTTGAATTGGCGAACGTTTACTGGAATGAAGTAAGTGAATGATGATGGATAGCTTTGACACTCGTGTCATAATTAAAATGACTAAAACAGGAGCCTATGTCTAGCGAATGAGGTTAGCTACCTCTAGCGACGTTGATCCCTCGTATTGCTATTGTGATGTCGTATTCGATGGGTGCACCTTTTAGTTTGGATTGATTGTTGTGGTCGGCCACGGATGGGTTACGACCAGCCAGAAAGGGTAAACTGGTAGAATCCTACCTTGGGCATTGCCTCACGTGCCTTGTCATATTTATCCTTATACTAGCCTATTACGACTTTGATTTAGTACTGTACCTATAAGGGACTCACTGGCTACCGACGTTACTGGTTGTGTTACAAGACCTGCATAGACTACATGCTATAAAAATGTGTTAAGGAGGATAATGTAAAGCCTTAACACTATTTTGATATTTATTTTATTGATCGACATTATATATTATAGCGTACACTATTACATATAGATAGTTTGACGGACCCTTAGGAAATGGAAAATCCCGTAACATCTCTTAAGTTATTGCACTCATATTTCGTGATATTGATTTGACTTGCATAAGAGTATTTTAGCCCTGACTCGAGTGTTTTGTCTTTTCATTACGCTCGGGTCAGTCCTGAATTTTTTTTCAATGTATTGAAGATCAGTTTCTGGAGGACGAAGACGAAGTTGGTATATTATTACTATTATTATTCTCTGCATCATGCTATTCTGCTGAATTGTTTATTTATCCCTAATGTATATATAACTCTGATAAATGTTGTATAGATTATAATTAAATGTATAATAAACAGCTTCATGAACTGTTTATTTGATTATTATATTTTATCGTTCCGCTGTGAGAATCTGTGTTTGTTTTCTTCTTCTTTTCTTATTTTTTTAATTAACCCCATTGATTATCTACATTCCGGATTGTTTAAGTTGGACATGTGTGGATTTTTGTCGATTTAAACCTTCCAAAATGTGGATCATCATAGTTGGTATCAGAGCCAGGTTTAGCGATAACCTTGGCTTTGTGGGGTTTGACTAATTAGAGATAGGGTAGTAGTACCCTAGAATGAGTCTGTTTGAGTGTATATATATGAGAGAGCGTACTTGTTAGTGTTATAAAAAAGTTTTATATTGTGTTTACTTATCCGTTGAGTTGTTTATGAATTCTGGTCGATGTACGGGACGCCGTGTTATCGATAGGGATTTCTAAACACTTAAACAAGGCAAGTCGACATAATATGTTTTAAAATCGGGAAAATGAAATAATTTTACCTAAATTGTATTATATATATATATAATATTAATTAAATATGAACAATTGTTGTTAGGAGATGATAATATTAATTATCATCAATTACTGGTTGAATTAAAATAAAAATGAATACTTAATGAATTTTATTTTATGAAGCATTTGATAATTAAATTGGATTGAAATCAATTAAAATAAGAAGTGGATAAGATGACCAAGTTGTAAATTAATGGAATATTTGGGTAATAAGGTAAAGAAATTTGTATAAGTATATTTATAATATAGCTTATATATAGAAATGATTTTAAAAATTGAGAATTTTAGAATTTAAAATTCTTTTATTTTCAAAATTATTTTTGAAGCCTTCAAAATTAATAATAATATTATTTGAAAGAGTTTTGACTAGAAAAATATTTTGAAAGATTTTTTGAAGAAAATAAAAGCATTAAACTCGCTTTGGTCGCTGGGAAATAATTCTAGGGATGACTGCAGCATCGCCAGTATTCATTTTAGAGTTTCTGAGTGAAAATTTCTACGAAAAGAAATTTATTTTTGATTAAATCAAGTTTCGATTGTGAAAAATATTCTAAGTATGACTTAATGAATATATGAAAATAGTTTGGAACTTATAATTGAAAATAGTATATAAGAAATAAGTTTGTAACTAATAAATTTGAATAGGAAAAAATAAGTTATAACTTATAGGTTTGAACAGGAAAGTAAAATTAAATTTTAAAACTATGAATATTTTTGGTTATGCAAACAAAAGAAACTTTGAATTTGAGAAATTAAGTAAATAAAATAAAGTCTAACTCAAGAAGCTTAAATAAAATGAAATGTAATTGAAATGAATTGGATAAAATAATAAAATGAAATTTTAAATGAATAAATTGTATAATTTATAGATTTGAGGATATTAAGCTAAAAACAAATTTTAAATTTGGTTGAATGTGAATGATAAGAAGAAAATATTTAAAAGAGAGTGAAATAAAATGAGTAATGGATTAAAATGAAATGAAGTTTAACTTAATATTAAATAAATTGAATTGGATATTAAATGAAACTAGATAAATTAGTAAAATGAATTAATTTCATTTAAGCTATAAAATGAATTAATCAAATGAATACGAACTTGAATTTTAAAATGAAATGTAATTTAAGTGTGAAAGAAATTGAATAAAAGTAAATGAGTGTAAGGAAATTTATATGAGAGATTGAATTTAATTTAAATTGGATGTAAATAAATTAAATGAAAATGGAATAAGTTTCAATAAAAATTGAATGTTAACTAATATAGTATGGAATAAGTTATTAGAATAAATTATAAATTGAAGTTAACTTAAGGGAAGTTGAATGAATAGATTGTGAAAGAAAAATTATTAATATGAATCGAGTATAAAATAAAATTTACTTTAGTAAATTAATAATATGAATTTGAACAAATGAAGTGAATCGGTGAATTAATAATAACTTAAGATATGAAGTAATAATAATAAAAATGAGTTGAAATTTTGTAAAATGTTAATAATAAACTTAAATGGTTTATAAATAATATTAGTATTAAAATACTAAGTGATAATGAAATAATTTAACTTAACAAGGTTAAATGGAATGAAAATTCATTGACTGGTAAATAAAATGAATGTCATTAAAATAAATATAATTAATTGAAAGTAAATCGATTGAATGTAAATACATTAAATTGTAATCAATCAAATTTGAATGCAATGGATATTGGTTGATTGAATAAAAATGGATTGAAACCAAATTAGTTGAATATAAAATTAAAAGTGAATGAATTGAATATAAATCCATTGAATGATTAAGGAAAATGAATGTTAATCAATTGAACGTGAATAAATTTAAGGTGAACCAAGTAAATTCGAAAGAAATCCATGTGAATAAATTAAAAGCAAACAAATTGTATATAGATGAAACAAATGTCAATGAATGAAAAAGTAAATCAATTTAATATTGATAGGAAATGGAAGTATAACAAACTAAATATTGACATTGGGAAGTGTGAATTGGTATTGTTGTGAATAAGATTCGATAAATATTGTTTGGTTGGATGATTTCTTTGGTTGTAAATTTTTGTTATAACTGTTTGATTGCATATGATTAGTTTTGTAGTGTATTGGTGCTAATATATATGATTTGGATTCAGAATTCATGCTATGTGCTTTTATTTAACTCATGTGTATTCTACATCTTTTATAAGTGACTAATATTTAAATTTGAGTTGAGATAGGTACATACGATGACCTTTTGGACATATACGTGGGTTTTTTTACATGCTTTTGCTTGCTTAATACGAGCGAACTCGCTCGTATTATTAATAATAAGGTACGTATCTCGGATTACATACCGCAATTTTATATTTTTGCCCTTCAGGATGCCTCATCATTGAGATGAGATATATATTTGATATCTTTTTGGTATATTGTGATATATATTGTATTGTAAAACTTTTCCGATCGAGCCGCTCAAAGGAGACTCTGTCGAAATTTTACAAAAATCCAGGAGTTAGAAATTTTTTGAAGTTTTAAAAATTTTATAACTTGTTTTGTATATAAGTTATATTTTTCGTAAAACTGATATCGGAGTGGCGTAGTAGAGGCGTAGTAATAGTTTTGCAAATAATATGTTTATGTTTTATAAGTTGATTATTTTGAATAAAATATATTGTATGTTAAATTCTTTACATAGTTCCTTTTCGAGGACCAAAAGTTTTGAGTGGGGAAGAACGTAACGACTCGTATTTTTAACTATTTTAAATTATTGGATTTAATATTATTATTGAATAAAAATGGTTAGAAATAAATCATTAATGATTATTAATGTAATTTATTGGAAGATTAAATTATTTAAATTTAATATTAGAACTATTTAAATAATTGGATTCTGAATTTAATATGAATGAAAATGGTATCGGAAGTTGATTTAAATTTTATTTAAACAACAATGAAGGTTGTTAATACTTAAAAATCGAATTTAAGTGATTAAATAATTTTTTGGGAATTACATGTTTTAATTAACGAGTAAAAATAGTCATTTTGGCCATTGTATCGGATTTCGACGAAACTAGTTTCATCAGATCCGTTACAGTGAATTATTGTAGGATTTCAAATTTCGTAGCGATCGAACTTGTCATTTGGCCGTGCGAGTTTGAAACGCGTAGAAATTACTTTCGGAATTCAATTAAAATAAACTGATTTGGAAAAGCTGTCTTCTACATACGATCGAATTAGCTTCCGAAACTAGTTCCATTGTGTTTGGAATGGGGGTAAAACATTATGAACGTCAGGCGGCATGCTTCGTTTAGAGCTCGAGAAAATTCGGACTCTTAAGCTAGATATTTTCTAATTTCAATAATAAGATATATTTACTTTTATTTCCAACGTGTACATAACCGCCCCTACCTTATCTCCTTCTTTCCCCTTTTTAATTCGAATCAACAACAAATCATTTTCAAATAAATAAAAAAGGAAACCGATCAATGAAATAAAATAAAAAGAACAAATCGAGGGAACCTCGATCGGAGTAGATGGCAGCTGTGTAGCCTAGGGGGCGAACGAGCAGTGGTCGAGGTTGAGAGTGAGCAAGGGGTTAGGGTTTCACGTTGGATCTGGGTGCGTGCTCACGTAAGCGTGCAAGGAAAAGGATCGAATGAAAGAAGGCGAAAGGCATCGTGCAGGCGGTGGCAAAGTGAAGTCGCGTTCGTCGATCGACTGTGGTGGCTACGTCTTGTGGTTCGCGAGCCCGTACAGTTTGAAGAGGTTGGATATGGAGTATATGGATATTATACACTGTCATAGATCAGACCTTGCAACACCGATTGAGGAGACAGTTAGGGCAATGAATTATGTAATCAAATTTAAGGAAATCGAACTATTTTTGAACTTGAGCTCGAAGTGTTGTAATTTAAGCTTGATAACAGGAATGTTTTAAATAAATCGAAGTTGAGATTTTGAAGTTATAATCGAAATATGATTTGAACTTCAGAAATTGATTTGTTTTAAAAGATTGGACTTTTATTCGAACTTTGAATACTGCTAAGTAAAAAGTGATATACAAGGATATTTTGAAATTGAGCTCAGAATTGAATTATATTTGAAGTTTTGGACTTTAAATTGGATATTGAAGATAAATTTAATTTAAGTGTTTTCGAATCGATATTTTGAAAATCGAATGCGAATTTTATATAGATTGAAATGGTTTAAATTTGGGGATTGAGTTGAAAATAAATCATTGAATCAGATATTTGGAATTGGAATTGAAATTAATTTGGAATTGGAGTTGAAATTAATTTGGAATTGGAGTTGAAACTAATTTGCAATTGGAGTTGAAACTAATTTACAATTGCAATTGAAATTAATTTGGAATTGGAATTGAAATTAATTTGTAATCGAACTAAAATCGACTTGAAATCAGAATTGAATCGGTTAAATCGAAATGGAAATTGGAATTGATTTAAATTGGGAAATTTAGAATTGATTTAAATTGGGAAATTTGGAATTGAATCGGTTTGACTTTGAAACTATTTTCAAATGAATTATTTTAGTATAAATGGTTTAAAATCTATATTCTTTAAATATTCAAATTATTTTGATTTTCTAAACTATTTTACTATATAAACCATTTTTATTACTCAAACTATTTTCTATAAACTATTTTAACTATTTAATTATTTTAAAATTATTTAAATTATTTTCTAAAATTCAAACCGGTCAAAAGAGTGGAAGGTTTATATTTAAATCTTGGATTTAAATGCAAATTGGGTTAGAGTGAAGTTATAACCAAATTTGAAATTCAAATCAAATTTTGAAATAAAATCGATATATCGAACTGAATTGACATTTTGAAGTAAATTATGATTTTTAAAGAATATGATGATTTCGAAATGGATTTGATTTTGAAGCGAATATGATATTTTAATATCAAGTGCGAATTGTTTTCGAAATATAAAAGTACCAACTGGTGTGTAAAACGACGTTTTGTTGTTAAAGAGACCGGGGTCTCTTATTGGCATACTCTCTGTCAATATTGAAACCACTTTGACAACTGTGTACGCGTTGGATGATTATCCAGAATGTAGTGGTTGAATTAGCAAACGTTTACTGGAATGAAGTAAGAGAACGATGATGGATAGCTTTGAACTCGTATCATAATTAAAATGACTAAAACCGGAGCCTATGTCTGGCCAATGAGGTTAGCTACCACTAGCGACGTTGATCCCTCGTATTACTATTGTGATTTCGTATTCGATGGGTGCACCTTTTTCATTTAGATTGATTGTCGCGGTTGGCCACGGATGGGTTACGACTAGCCAGAAAGGGTAAACTGGTAGAATCCTACATTGGGCATTGCCACACGTGCCTTGTCATATTTATCCTTATACATGCTCATTACGACTTTGATTTAGTACTCTACATATAGGGGACTCACTGGCTACTGACATTACTGGTTGTGTTACAGGATCTGCATAGACTACATGCTATAAAAATGTGTTAAGGGGGATAATATAAAGCCTTAACGCTATTTTGATATTTATTTTATTGATAGACATTATCTATTATAGCGTACACTGTTACATATAGATAGTTTGACGAACCCTTAGGAGATGGAAAATCCCGTAACATCTCTTAAGTTATTGCACTCATATTTCATGATATTGATTTGACTTACATAAGAGTATTTTAGCCCTGACTCGAGTGTTTTGTCTTTTCATTACGCTCGGGTCAGTCCTGAATTTTTTTTCAACGTATTGAAGATCAGTTTCTGGAGGACGAAGACGAAGTTGGTATATTATTACTATTATTATTCTCTGCATCATGCTATTATGATGAATTGTTTATTTATCCCTGATGTATATATAACTCTAATAAATGTTGTATAGATTATAATCAAATGTATGGTAAACAGCTTCATGAACTATTTATTTGATTATTATATTTTATCGTTCCGTTGTGAGATTCTGTGTTTATTTTCTTCTTCTTTTCTTATTTTTCTTAATTAACCCCATTGATTATCTACGTTTCAGATTGTTTAAGTTGTATATGTGTGGATTATTGTTGATTTAAACCTTTCGAAATGTGGATCGTCACAGTTTTGACAATTAGCCTACGGTCATATTTTTAGAGGTAGAAACTAATTTGAATCGTTAGATTCAATATTATAAATTCTGGGCCGCTCGGCCGTTCAAAATCCTAGCCTAATAACATCAATTGATCGGCCAATTGGCTCTGGACCGGTTGACCGGTCAAGCCCATAATGTTGACCAGTAGAGCCTTCTTTGTTTATAATATTCCTTTCCTTAATTAGTTATTTAATTAATTTCGATTTCAAATTTTAAATTGTTAATAACTCCCTCATATTAGCTCCCGTTTCAAATATTATATTTGAAAATTGTCCAGAAAATCGCAATGAACGCTATAGTGCAAGTTTCGTAGCCAGATTCAGACATTTGTGAAAATTTCGTTTTTACCCTGTTATATTTAAATTTAACATTTTATTAAATTTTTAGGGTGTTACACCTCACCTAATATAAGTCAAGCAAAATTCCCATCCCCGTTACTTAATAGCTCTTGTTAGGATTTAAGCAGACCCCATTTCCCTATTAGGTATCGTTGTAGGCTATTTAAGGCTTCTTATATTAGAGGGAGGCAGACCCAGCTACCATTTAATACCTTCCACCCCAAATTAGATCCCTTGACATCCCTAAAGATACTAAGTCATTTAATTCTTCAAATTCGAGGCGAAGCCTTAGTATATTTTCCCATATTTATAAGCAAACATATATCCCTTCCCCACGGGTCCTATAGTTGGAGATGTTCCACATCGATAGTAAATATACACAACTACTGGTAGCCTTTAGATGAAGGGCGGACTTTTATTGTATAACTCTACTGACCTCACATCCCAACCCATACTAAACCAAACCATTTAACCTAAACCTAAATATTAGGCTAGGCCCACTAATTTACGCTCGTCCTAAACGTATTATTGAAGCTACATAATTTCCTAGTATGAAAATTATATTGCCTCCTAAGTTTATTTACTAGTTCCCCCTAATTATTCGTTGCGAACCTATTTCTATCTTATAATCTTATTACGTATATTCTTTATTTTCCTAAATGTCAACTATCCAAAATAAATGGCCATCGTTATTCAAATTAGACAGTCATTAATGACATTTAGTTATCTGTTTCAAATTCAACTTATTATGCCTATACCATTTTCCCATTAATGTCATATTGAATTGTACAATCAATCTCATTCGATGCATTTATGTCCCCATATACTTTTTGTAACTCCCTATTAACTGCACATTTATTGCCCTACTAATTTTGCAATCTTTATTCATAATTTTTGGAGTTACTATCTCTTTCCCATCACAACTTCCTAATCATATGGTTTACTATGCTATTAATATCTAGTCGTCCTAATTATGACTAGTACGAGTACCATCGTATATTTATTTATTATGCTTTATTCGTTACCTTATGTATATTTCTATTTTTAATCGGTGGGCGTGGTTACACACACACATGTATACACACACACATATATTCTTATTTCTAACTCATTAATTCCTACACTTATGAATTTCAGAATATACACTTATATGTACATTCTGGAAAGAACATTCATTTCCACATTTTAATATATTAGAGTTATCCTTCCCAAAAAGGATTACCGTTATAACTTTCCATAAATTATCTAAAAGTGAGACTTTTTCCACGTTTGAAATTACAAGGAATTAACTTTTTTCATTTATTGAAATAGACAGTACAAACTACGAAGAAGAACGTCTGTACTTTACACATCTATTTCATTTTAGTATATTCCTTATTATTTCAAACGATGCACTTTTTATACATAGTTGTGGAATTAGATTATTTATGACAATTAATACGAAAATAAATACAACTAAATTGTATCCATAGGTTTCCAATAAATTTAAACCTAGAAATTCACATTCCAAGTCAAATAGGGCAATCCAAATTAAAATTAACAATTCACAACCCAATTATCATAAATTTGGAATAAATTTTACAATCTTATCAACATTCTACTTTAACGAATCTAGGGATTAATTTCCAAATTTTCATATTAAGGTGTATATACCATTCCATTCTGATTATCTAACTTATAAAATATGTAAGCGAGCTTTCAATTGAATATGTCTATTTTGAACTTAATACTCAATAGTTCTTACATAGGCATAATAATTAAATAATACTCAACGATATTAGCTTCACTATTATATATAAATCATATAATTTTCCACTCACCTGTCTAGGTTTTCAAATCTCCCAAATCCAAATTCATCCCTTTAATTGACACCTTTTCCCTTTTTAATCCAGAAATACGTATAACAAAATATTTACATACCCACTAAAATTACAGATCTGAGATGAGATTTGAGTTAAGTGGAAATTTAGATTTATAATTGTGGAATTTACCTTTTTCGCAGAATTGATTCACTCCTTCTCTTCTTCCTTTTGTTTTTCGCCCTTCTCTAATATATATATATAATATGTTTATAATTTCTGGAAATAGTGGAGAAGAGAAAATGGTAGAGCTCTGCTGCTTTGATCAGAAAATATGAGAAGAAGAGTGAGGGGATAGGTATTTATTTATAGACGCTTAAATCAATCATATCCATTATATCTTGATTAATTAAATCCGAGTTGTTAGATTGAGGTTCAACCCTAGCCTTCACTGGTCCAACTGGTCGGTTGCTCCTTCCTAAGGATCTACCGCTAGCAATCAACCGACCCAAGAAGGGGGTAATTGATAAGGTCCACATGGTTATTATTATTTATTTCCTTTTTAAATCCATTTTAATTATTTTTGATTCGAAAACTTCAAATGCTAATAATTTCTTCATTTGAACTCTGATCGCAAAACTTCATATATGAAAGTTGCTCATAAAATTACTATGAACTCCTTGGTGTAAGTCAGATAGTCAAATTCTGATATTCGCTCAAATTCCATTTTTGATCCTTAATAATTATTTATTAATTACCATTTATTCTATGGGGTGTTACAAATAATAATTATTATTTAACTAAGGACTTTGTGTTTGGACTATAGAGTTAAAAATAGACGATATTGTAGTTTTGACCATTTGCAGTTCCGTAAGCCCAAAAGCTACAATTTTGATGAAGAGAATTGCTGTAAATATTTGTTACTACCTGGTAATGCTTAATAAAGTAAAATTGGATTCTACCGATACCAAGTAAGAAATAAATTTGATCATAATATCACACCACTGGCTAAGTGAAGTGTGAATGTTAATATATGAATGTTCGATATGAATCGCTAACCAAATTTACACCTAGGAGTCACACAACCATAATATTGAATACTCTTGTTACCATCCGATTTAATAAAATTATAATTGTTATAAATTAATTAATATTCATGAAATATTAATTATAAAGTTTTATTTGATGTCTATTGAATAATATTAAATAGTGTGCATATAATAGTTATATAAACAGTAATTGATATACAATATCGATACACGTTTGAATTGGATTTAAATGTAATAAATATTGTTCAGCTATGATGAACCACCATTCTGAACCTTAGGAACGACACTTAACACATCCTTGGTGTTGTTGCCCAAGCATCAGAAAGATGAATCATCATGGGGTGAAATAAAGTACAAAATAGAAAACCTCACAATTAAGCTGCTAAATAAAACATGACAGTCAATAGTACATCAGGTTACTCCTTATAGGGAGTTATCAGAGTTACACAAATGTACTACAAATCAGCTTACGCAGTTATAACATCCTACATTTACAAATGCTGAAACAAAATATACTTACACAAACTAGAAAACACAGCAGAATAAATAGCTAAGTAGATAAAATCCTCCTGCTCGGACCCCATCTTCAAATGAGCCCACAAAGACCTGCTACTCTCGGACTACTCAAATAAAATGAGTACCAGAGAGTTTAGGGTAAAATATAACTCAGGTCAGACGATATGTCTAGTATGAGTAAAACTTTAAACAATAGGTGTGAAATTAAACACAAACATATGAGACCACACCGCTGAACACGGAACAAATTTACTCTCACATAAACCAACATCCAAACATAAAGAATTGATAAATAATTAAACTCCACGAAGTGTGGTTGACTATTCCTAATGAAATAAGAAAATAAATTGTTCGAATCAAATTAGAAAAGGAAAATCTCCAACAAATGACTAGGAATGCGCACCACCCTTGAAGTATACCTCTTGTAGTATACTTCTGAGAAGCTCATATACTCTGTGACACTTCTCAAAAATGACCAGCTGGACCCCGCCAAACCTTACTGAGTATCTGAATATTTCACATTTAAATGCACAAACCAATTCGATCTAGATGAAATGTGAAAATACCCTAATGGGAGCAACCCCACATAGCTGGACGTCCTTTCACGCTTTGGGTTCCGTCATTTACCGACAAAGGATAACAATGCTCAACGAAGCAATAAATCATCTTAGAATGACGAAAATAAAGAAGTTGAAGTAACCGATACCCGTTAAACCAACTATCGAGGATATAAAATGATCGTATATGGAAACTAAGTGTTGTATACTTACCACCACTCATCGAATTCAAACTTATACTATTTTTTGGTTAACAATAATACCGGACAAGTCAAGATAGTGTTACCTCAAAGTCGCGTCCCACAATTATTATTAACTTTCGAAAAAGAGACAAGTCTACTTCTTTGATGTTTAATGCTAATCATACAAATAAATCGTTTCCATATAAGTGAATCGCTTTACAAAAATTTATTCATTTCCATAAACGAATCAAACCTTTTCTTTTAAATACCCGAATTCGTACTTGGCTTCACATTTTAAGTATTAGCTTTAAAACACTTTGTTAAAAGAGTTCACTAACTTCAAAACATCATTAAAAATGATTTAATAACTTAAAATATTCTTATTACATTGATTAATCAACTTTAAAATTTCATTAACTAAGCTGATTAATTTACTTCCATAACCTTTAATTAAAAAGGGTAAATCACCTTTAAAACATCATTAATTGAATTAATTAATAATATAATTAATTTATTAAATTAAATAATAATTAAATATCATTATTTCAAAGTGATTAATTAATTTAATAGTTTATTTAAGAAAATATTTATTTAAGGTTAAATAGATTTGTTAACTTTTAAAAGACATTAATTAAAAGATTAATTAATTTAGAAAACATCATTAGTAAATTGATTATTTAACTGTAATCCATCATTATTAAAAGATTAATTAACTTTAAACATCATTAAATAAAAGGATTAATTAAATTTAAAACATCATTAACTAAGAAATTAGTTAAATCTTAAATACATCGTTAATAAGTTAATTAGTTTAACTTTAATCTTTATTAATTAAACAATTAATTAAATTAAATAATCAATATTGAAATAATTAATTATTTTTGAAAACATCATTAATCAAAAACTTGCTTAACTTGTAAAATAATTTCAAGCATGATAATGAAATCAAATGGTTTCGATAAAAGGTGATTTTTTGAAAGTTTATCGAAAGTGCCGACATAGTGACTATCGTTATACGGGCAATGCGGAATTCAAGCATATGACATTTGCAACACAACCACACACCACATAACAAAGGTATGAGCATATATACATGGTGATTTACAATAATACCACATATGTCAAGCATTTAATAACAACAAAATTAGTTTAACTATTGGATTTTCATATAACTATTGATTCGCTTACTAACTTTCCAAAGCGACTTACTTTTATGCAAAAAACCATTCAAACAATCAAATCATTATCACAACTATACAATAAGCATTCAGTAGCTACAAATATGAGCATGAATATAGTTTAAAATTTTATGGTTCAAAGGTGGAAGCTTTACTCACAAAAATACTACTAACTTAACCGGATCATCACAACAAGTTGCCAAATTCACGAACTATCTTCACGACACCTTAACTTGGACTTATAGGCCCTTAGTGAGCTAGTTTGGGGTTCGGCTTGGGCAATATGGAGCTCAGACTTGGAGTTTTGAGGTGGGAATGGATTTTGTTTTGGTAGAGGAGTGTTTGTAGATGAATATATGGAGTTTAACTTGATTTTTGAAAGTGTATTCACTAGTTTTTGGCTTGGAAATTTCTCTTCGAAACCATGGAAGTATTCATGCATATGAAGATCAAAGAGAAATGAAGATAGAATAAATATGTAAAGTGGAAAAAGTGTGGAGATGAGGAGTATTTATAGGTGAAGGAAATGAAGTTATAAATTAAATTAACTTTAACATTTTAAATATATTAAATGTTGTCATATGCATGCATCCATGCCTCCTCCCTCTCCCTAGGTGCACATGCACCCCCCACTTGTCCACACTCCACTATGCTTTGTGTACCAACCTAGGTAGCTTAGGTTATGGTAATGTACTTCCTTAGGTTAGTTAGGTTTTTTTAAAGTCAAATCTTGTTTTATTTTATTCTAAGCATGGTTTATTTATTTTAGCACTATCATTAACTTATCACATGACATATGTGCATGTGTGTGTATGTGTATATGAGTTATCCAAAAATGTGCACAATGCGTACGACGACTTTCCGAGGTCGAAAAGTCAAAATTTTGAAAAATGTTTTTCGTTCACATTTTCTATTTTTATTTGAACTAACTATTTTGGTAAAGAAAATTTGAAAATGAATTTATCATTAATTAATATTTAAAATATGTTTATTTGGTTATTAAAATCCATTATTTAAATATATAAAAAAGATTTAAATATTGAAATACAAAACGATTATTTTACGGGTCGTTACATCAGCCTTGACGTGGATTTGAGCCCATGAGGGGCATGTTGATTTCGGCTAGGATAAGCGAGGATAGGTCGACCATTTTGATGGCTAAGGTGGGTTGTAATTTGAATTAAAAGAGAGGAGAATTGGTGTGAGAATGATATGGATCTAGATCCTTGTAATACTCCTTAAGACCTCCTTATTTAATATCTCTAACCCACACTTTTCGAACACTTCTTTGAGCCTCCATACCTTCCCTTTACTGGCCAAAATCAACCTCCCCCTCTACTTAAATTTTCAATGATATTAAATATAAATAAAATCAAGTACAATCGTCGTTTGTAAAGTTGTTTTGGAGCTAGCAACTTCTGGACTTGGAATCGGATTGAAGTAGTCTATTTCATCGTTTCAACATGTGAACTTTAGGCTTTGGTTAAAGGTACCTTGCTTGTCTAGTATTATGTATAAATGTTTATATGATCATTGTTCCATATGTTGCTTAGTTAGAAATATAACGAATTGGTATGTCGATGGATTGTCACATGTTGATGGTTATGTATGTAAGTGCATATATATATAATGAGATTTTATGGCACGTGCAAATAAAAAATTCTTATGAAATTTAAAATTTATATGTAGTTCTGATAAACATAAATTGAAAAACTTAAAGAAAAAATTATGATGGAAATAGAGTTTTGAACTTTAACTTATTTACATTTCAAAATATTCATTTGAACATCGATGTTAATTTTTTTCAGTAAGATTCGAATTTCCGACCTCTTATTTTTGCATATAAGGGTAATTTTGGAACTTCGTAGTTCGACAAAAGGTTGTGTTTCTATTCCAACTATTAATAAAGGTATACATATAGCTTTATGTATGTTTGTTTGCATAATGCTCTCGACTTGGAATAAAAAGTTAATTTTAAATTAAAATAATAACACTAAATGATTTTTTTAATTACTAAATCTAATTTAAAATGTTTAAAATAATATAATAAATGTTTTAAATCTTCAAAAAATTTATTTATGTTGAATAAATGTTGACAAAAAAATGTTTTATTTTCGAATATATATTAAATAAATGTATATAAATGCAATTATTTAATTTAAAATCCAATCTGTGATCAACCAATGGACATGGATGCTTTGTCGTTGTGTCGTTGACCACCGCTTGGATTGCATATCTGTTGGTGATGATATTTTGGAGAAAACTACTTTGTCTGGAAATGTCATTGGTGTTGATTTGGTGAGTTTGGTTTTTTTGTTGCTTCCATGAAATAGTATTTGGTTTTTGTTATATTATGAAACTGAAATGGTTTGGATGTGTTTGGCTAAGTTATGAATGGGTATGAATTGGTTGTTTGGTTTTTTTAATAAAATAAATCTAGTAAATTTGTTAGACAAAAAGTTGTTGGTTTATATACAAATTATAACAAGTAATCTTTAAAAAACTACAATATATCTACTTTTATATTAAGAAAACAGATACACAATATTTTTAAGAACAAAATTATCAGTTATTAGTGTATAAAAAAAGGTAAGATGGTATTACTTTAACAACTAAAAATATGAAAAATTATCAAGTAATTTATCATTTTGTTGTATGTTTTATGTTTTTATATTTGAACAAGTATTTATCAAGTTATTTGTCTTTTATATTTTATGTTATAATTTTAAATACAAAAATATAATAATATCATAGTGTTTTAACTAATTTATCTTTTTACACTCATGGTTAAGTAATTGTTAATTTATTTATCTTTTATATTTTATATTTTTTTTGAAAGATTAATCAGGGTTAACCGGGCTCATACCAATTTTATTATAAATTGAAAAGCATTACTAACTACACAAAGGCCCAAAAGGCCCAATACCTTGGACAAATTCGTGCAGAGAAAGAAAAATATAAAGCTACTAATTTGCCCTAGTTTCTTTGACTCTATTACACATTATATCTCTCTTTGTTTGGGGTAATATCATCGGTAGAAGGGAAATAACGGCTTTCTTTCATGCCTGAATATGCAGGAATTTCTTTCTAACCAAATAGAGGAGACAAGCCTCTTTAGCATGGTTAGGGTTATGAAGGCCTCCAGTGATTTCCAGCGAGTAGCTTTGAAGATTGAAAACCAAATAGATACTCACATTCAAAGAAAAGGTGAGTGTTCGACTCATTTTCTTTTTCACATAGTGGACAAAGCGCAGAGTTCGTTATACCCCTTTGGACAATTTTGTCATTGTTAAGAGCCCATTAGCCATTACTTTCCAAAGTAGGAGGTTGTCCTTCATGCGGTTCTTATTAGTACATATATGCTTGTGCCGAGGGAAAGTAGGAGGTGCTATGACTTCAAGATGGAGTTGTATGTGCTTTTGATACTGTGAGCCTACTTTCTTGAGTTCCAAGAGACAGGTAGGTTAGTTAGAGGATAAGTGATGTTAGAGATTTCATTCCAGAGGTGTTTGATCAATTGCGAGCTTGAGTGCGGGAGAGATATGAAACCTTCCTCGAAGTACTTGCATATTGAAAGATTTAAAGGGATTCCAGATTGAATCATCGAGTTATAGCCCATTGTAGTGGAGAGGATAAGCCGAGATTTGGCCCGGGGGTGTTCCAAAAGGAGATGTTTTAGTAAGATCGTATGTTGTATTGAATATAAGGAAGGAGAGTGGGTCTTAGCTTTAGAATGTTTCTCCAAATCCAGCAGGTAGTTTGTGGGAATGAAGTGGTCCAAAAGTGCTAATTTTTGAGATGATGATCCCTGGCCCAATCTATCCATGGGCTTGGCTTGCTAAAGAGTAGAGTGTCAAATATTTTGGACATCGTCACCTTATTTCATATCTACAAGTTTGTTATCCCAAGACTTCCTACGTTTTTGGTTGTGGTTAGTTCAAAAAAGGATAGAGGGATAGGTTTTCTCCAGAAGGGGTGACCATGCCAAAGGAAGTGATTCAATGCTGTTGAAACTAGAGTAGCCCGCAATGGAAGAAATGAGTGAATTTTAAAAAATAAATTCCACTTTGGATCATTAATGGGCCTATAAAGTCTAAATATATTTAGATCTTTTATAAATTTTCTTTTAAATAAAATCTTTATTTTATTTAAATAGTTAAATTGGAGATTTGAATGTAACTTAATTTATAATATTATAATGGATGTATCGAATACATCTATTTGTGTGAATATATAAGTAATACTAATATATGTAATAAAAACATGTAAAATGAATTCAGAGAAGGAAACCTATCATTTCCTTCTCTTACCCTATGCAATAAATAAGGGAAGAAGATATGTTAAAATATGAAGAGGGAGAAACCTTCCATTTCTCTCCCCCTTTAATTGAATTAAATAATATGTTATATAACATTAATTAAGGGAAAGTTTTTCTTTTTTAATTTAGATATAAATTACTTAAGTGTGAGATATGAACAGTGTGAATATATCAAATATATTATTTTAATTTGTATGACCAAAATACTAGACATAAAGTAAGTAAGATTGATTGTTTATATAGACAGGAATAAATAAGAATAAATTGAATGCAATAACCAGAATTTTCAACCCTCGAAAATTGACGCTAATACGTACACAGTATTTTGTGCCGAGCATTCAAGTGCTGGAAATACCGATCATTAAACGTAAGAAGAAGAATTGAGATAGAAGATAGAATAAACTAAACAATCATAGAATCTCACAAATGTGTCGAGCAATATATAATATAGGAACAAATATTTACAAAAAGAAAGAAGTTTAATATACATACAATCAATCAGAGTAAAACGCTAACTCATCATCAGCCCTGAATAGTTATAATAACCTATCCTTACACTTGCTGATGATTATAGACAAGAACAACATATAACAGATCAGAAGGATATAAGATACGTGAATATGTCCTGGCCATCCAGCTTGTTTTTTAAACTCCAAAGCTAAATCTGGAAAAATATGATCGGTCTGACCCGAGCATTTAGGAAAACAACACCTGGGTTAGTCTGGTAAAACCAGTGTGAGAAACTCAAATCATAAGGAATTTTATTTATTATAACTTGTAAAATCTTTTAAAATCAAAGGTATCTCGTAAGACTACGCCGCACATAAACACAAACGGGGTTTTACCTTATGATAACCAAAACATTTTCTGTAGAAAATCCAGTGATATTATAATAATGTGTAGGGGTGAAAATAAAATATTAAAATAGATGGAATGCTTGCATCTCACGTTCCAACAATGTTGGGTACAACTAAGTCCGTACGGCGCTTATTGGAGAATGGATTCCATACAATGACTATGCTACTGGGGTACCACCCGTCATGGTGCATCTCTAGATAAAATAATACCAAGGACATCGCCAGGAACCCCTGCCAACATAGGACCGGCCTACCACTTGACTAGTAGTACCGAATATGATCACCCATGGTTAATGGGCCCGAAGCATACAAATGAGAGATAATATCAACTCTAGATGAGTGATGATCATATCCTAATAGGAGAAACCCACATAGCCCTGCTGCATCTCCCCTGTTTTAGTCATTCTCGGTTGATGAGGCTTAAAGCTACGTTTTGAAAGTAACTATGGATCGTGTAATATGAAATATTAATTAAACTATCTAGTTGTGTGGAATATAAATATAAAAGTAAAAGTTATAAAGTAAATGACACCAGAGATTTTTATACTGGTTCGAACTTCCCGTTCTACATCCAGTCCCAGACTCCTTCTGGATTTAATCAATACCCTCACTTAACCCGGAGGAATAGGTATTACACCGCCTGAGCAACTGAACAGGACTTCAATTGCCTAGATAATCGAATAGGACTTCAACCGTCTGAGGAAACTACAACATGACTTTAACTATAAATAGCAAAAAAAGTATTTGACTGAGTATGCTCTTGAATAGCACTGATAAGTCAATAACATACACCCTTCCTATAATCTTCTACTTTGTGGTATATTGTGTAATTTCTGAAGAAGGATGTAATTTTTATCATAAGAAAATAATCATGTGATCGAAATAATAAAGCAATTTGGAAATGAATGCTTGAGAATTCAATAGAAAAGATAGAAAGAATTATATATAGAATTCATTATTACAACAATGAAATGAATTGCTTTATATAGAGTTTAATAGTTACAATCATTCGTGAAAAGAAACAATGAAAAGTTATGACTGCAACTCTTGATTTAAGAGATGTATCTCTTTATGATGAAGAGGTACCCTTTCAGAAAACTAGCCGTTATACAGATTCAATCGGCTGAATAAATTTTGGCAGCCATCCGAATCAATAATTTTTTAAAACAGCAAGAAAACAGTTCATTTTAGCCCATTTTCAGTCGGCTGAATATTGTCAGTCAGTTGGCTGAATATTCAAAAATCAATAGTGCATGTACACAGATTCAGTCGGCTGAATGATGTTGTTCAGTCGGTTGAATTTTGTTGATGAATAAAAGTTTCTTAACTCAGTTGGTTAGAGCACTTGCTTTCTAAACTAGTGACCCGGGTTTGAGTCTTGCTCCATGCATTTTTGAAAACTTGATTTTCATTTAAAATATGATTTCACTGATGACCCGAGTTCGAGTCTTGCATCATATATTATTATTATTATTTTGAAAAAAACTTTTATTGCTTTTATAAAATGTTTTGAATGTGTATGTATATGTGTGTATACCACTTTGAGAAGATTTTAGCATATGTATACTCTAGACATGACACTCTATGACTAATAATACTTTGTTTGTCATCTTCGTCTTGTCTCTATCATGTATATCTCTTCTTGTATCTCTATATATATATGCTTTTATCCTCTTTTGTACTGTGTATCTTCATGTTGAACTTATTTGTTTGTCTCATTTTTATACTGATGTACTTGCAAGTTAGCTTAGAGGTTCTTTGGCATAGTTGTATAGTTGTTGTCATTAAAATCCAACAATAGAGGTTCTAACATGTTTTACCTTTTTAAATAGCAATCCCACTTGGAATGCTAACATTGCCCTCAAAGCAGTAATGCAGTGCCAATATTCATCCATACAAGTTCGTTCTGGGACTGAATGAAACCGAAGGCACTATTTCTATTACATCCATTTCGGGGAATCCCTTCCAGGATTAATAGCAAATAACCCTTGCACTTCAAAGCTCTATCTTCGATTCCATATTCTTCAAGATGTCTTCCATTCGAAATGCTTGAGTTGGATCGAAGTGGTTTTCGGATAACATATCCGATCCCGGTCTCTTCGAAACAACATTCGATAGTTTCCGGTAAACTCAACCCGGGTTCATTAGGAAATAAGTAGACAAAAGATAAGAATGGAGATCACCTCCTAACCGTTTGTGGATGGATTTTCTTATCAATTATCATAAAAGAGCAAAATGAGTTTATACGTACAATATAGCACCACCAACAGTAACAGTACCCTATAATTCCCGTGTTTCTCCTAGATATTTCCAAAGTTACATTTTGGTTTAGATTTTGATAATCGGTTTTTTAACTATCAAATATACAAACATTCAAACAGATATTACATTTCCCATTGAATCACTAACCCTCTTACATTAATCTTTCATTAATTTGAATCTCTTTATCAAAAACATTCATATACTTATCTCACCGTAATAAGTATATTCATAAACCATTCCTTTAAAAAATACTTGAAAACTTTTAAAAATGGAAAATACCATTCAATATCAACCATGGATCGCAACTTACACAATCCGAGCGAAAACATCATAAACTATAGGCAATCCCTACCGTTAGAATTATGCTATAGAAATCAATTATTTCTTTCCAAACTCTCTTTATTTCATAAATATCTCCAAATTTATTTATAAAGTCTAAATTTCCAATTTCAATTTAGAGTAATACTCTTTTATAAATCTCGAACCATTTATAAAACTTCCCTTTTCAAATCACTAAACCACATTTATAAATCTCTTTTCTAATCTTCATTCGGAATCTAACTTCTTTCCAAATTTTCCGTAGTCTCTTCCCAAATTTATAAATTCTTTCAGTAACTCCTTTTTTCATTATATAAACCTTTATAAGAATCTTTCCATTTTAAAGCGATTCTCTTTTAAATAAACAGTTTATTATTTTTAACCATCTTCTTATAAACCATTTATTATCCAAAACACCTTTAACAAACAAGTCCATTATCTAAACACTTGTCACATAGCAAGTTACCATCTAAAACACCCTTTTTATTTAATTGTCTTTATACCTCATTTAAAATAATAACTTTAGAACAACCCTAATAATATATTGAATTAACTTTAACCAATACTATAACGATGACATATTAACTTTAAAATATAGTAAAATAATTAATTATAAATAATAATTAACTTAGAACAAAATTGAAAAAAAATAACTTTAAAAAATAATTAATTAACTTTTAAACAAATAATTATAATATAATTAAACATTTTTAAAACAATAATTAAATAACTTTGAAAAAATATTCTTAAATAACTTTATGAAATACTTTAATGAATCAAAAAGTAATTAACCTTTTATTATTAAAATGATAATCAATTATTTCTTAAAACATTATTAATAAATAATAATTTCTTTAATAACTTGATTAAATAATTAACATTTCAAATTAGAATAGGCTTAGCAACTCCAATGGTACTTAATTAAGTCACCATTAATTTCATTACTATCCAAGTTATAATCCAGGTATTTACATAACATCACATATGTAAATTAAACTCATAAGTAACAATTGATTACGAATGCAACACTTATCCAATACCAATCAATTGGAATGTAGTTAAGTGCCCACACTAATGTAATAGCAGAATGAGGTTAATTTTTGTTAAACAAATGTCTAATTTTAACATATCCAGTTAATTATAGCAGAATGAGGATTTATTCTACTAAACATGTGTCCAAATAATTTAATTAGTGGAACGGTGTTTTATTCCGCTTAACAAATGCCCAATTTGTAACGACCTGCTTTTTTGGACGTTTTGAGCAGACACATACGTCAGACTTAAACTATTCAAAAGGACAGATTGTCATGGGATAAATAAGAAAAAGAGAGAGAAATAAAACAAATACAGAATCTCATAGCGGAATGACAAAATATAATAATCAAATAACAGTTCATGAAGCTATTTACAAATAAATTTGATTACTAATACAATACAGAATCAGAGTTAGAGACAACAAGAATAAATAAATAAATTCAGTGGAACAACATGATGTAGCGGAATATAATAAATAATACTAGTACAAACCTTCGTCTTCGTCCTCCAGAAATAAGGTCTTCAACCCTGAAATGCTCAGGCTGACCCGAGCGAATTGAAAAGACAAAACACTCGAGTCAGAACTAAAAGATCTTATGTAAGTTAAATCAACGGTAAATATGCATGTTACGGCATTAGAGATGTTTACGGGGTTTGACATCTCCTATCCAGTGTCTAACGTGAGTGCAGTAACTTAAGAGATGTTCGGGATTACCTTCTCCTAAGGATCCGATAAACTATCTACTATGTAGTACAATACGCTATTATAATATGTTTACATTAAAGTAAAAGCATTAAAATAGCGTTAAGGTGTTACCCATATCCCCCTTAACACATTTTATATATTCCCATAGTCTATACAGTACCGTAAGCTCCTCCGTAAACTGGAGGTTTACCCAGAGGGCACTCCATAGGTATGGTACAGAACAAACTCGTAGAAGGCGCTCTAGGGCATGTGAACATGGCACTCGAGGCAATGCCAGGGTAGATATACCAATTGCGGATCCAGATTGGTGGTAACGCATAGCAGCTACTACCTCCCACCTCGGACACATTCCCAAATCAAAATCAAGGGTGGCCACCAAATCAATCACAAATTAATAGAATGGTATCGAAGAAATGTGCCCGATCGGAGGTGCGACCTCACTTTGTCCGGCATGGCTACTGTTTTAGTCATATTTAAGCTGACTCACGGGAGTTAGAGTCACGTCATACCTTATACAGAAATCGTTCGCCGAACCATCCTACTTCATTTCTGGAATCTCCACCACGTACACAGTTGTTAAAGTGGTTTTCGGTATTGGCAGAGAGTATGACAATATTTGATCCTGGTCTCTTTAACAACCAAACGCTTATTACACATCGGATGGTTCTTTTAAATTTCCAAAACCTTTTTATAATTGATATTAAAATATCATATTCAATTCAAATCATATCACTTTCGAAATTATGTTCATATTGAAATCATATTCTCCTTTGAAATCATATCGTTTCCAAAATCATAATTTCTTTCAAAATCATATTTCCAAAATAGGTTAAATCCTTACTTCAAAATCATAAGATTCAATTAATTATAACATTCAAATCCCAACTTAGGTTATAACATCATTTAACCGTATTCACATAAAAATCAAGGATTTGAACATAAACACTTCCACTTTACTTAGTCTTAAATTTAGAAAATAGTTTAGATAGTTATAATTAGTTTAACAAAGTTAAAATGAAATTTTAGAATAGTTAAAGTACTCTAAAATATTTTAAAATAGATTAAAATAGTTTTAATTGATTTAAGATAGTTAAATAGATTTTGAATAGATTAAATATAATTAAAATAGATTAAATGGCTTTAAAATAGATTAATTAGATTTTAAATAAGTTAAATGGGTTAATTAGTTTAAAATAAATTTAATGGTTTAAAAATAGGTTAAAATGATTTAATGTAGTTAATATAGGTTAAAATAGTTTAATAATTTGAAAAATCTTAAAATTTAGATTCTTAAAATAATATGTTTTAAAACAGTTTATATCAAAAACATGAATTTGAACTTTATATCAATTTAAACTATTTATTTCATTGCAACACATTTGGACCATTTCAATATCCAAAACCCCATTTCAAATTTTCCAATTCAAATTCTCAATAAAGTATTTAATTCAATATCGCTTCCAATCCACGTTCGAAATATCAATTTAAATTACTCCAATTTCAATATATTTCAAAGTTATATTTCAAGCAATTTCAATAACTCGATTTCAATCAATTTCATTTATACTTCAAAATCAACTTTAAAATTTCAATTTTTCTCTTTTTACAATTTCTTTAAAACAATTCCAACTTTAGCATAAAACTCGAATTTCAATAATAATTCAATTTATATAAATCAAATTTTATTTCAAAAATCATTTAACTAAATTCAAAAATTTAAGATTTTAAAATCATTTAATTTAACCAATCCAGTGTCTGTATATAATTCTCTACCCTAGGGTCAAGTGATACGGATATTTATCATTTCAATCCACAATTTAAAATTTTACGTTTTTATATCATTTCAAACCGCAATCCCGAATTTAATATTAAAATCCATAAAATCGCTCGGGTCTATCATTCCAACCCATAACGATTTTTCCCTAATCTATTGATCGTTCGGGTATATATCATTTCAACCCATAGTGATTTTCCAAATAACAACTAAGGGAACTTGTAGAGTGGTAACGTTTTATAAATCAAACATAACATCCAATCAACCAATATCAACAACCAAATATTCATCATAATCATCATTCAATTCAATCAATACATATCAGTAATTAACTGATTATCAATAACAGGTATTTAGCTGGCAAATTTTCAATAATAAATTAAATAACGATTTAATTCAATTAAATTCAAATTAACTAAGATGACGATTTAAAATATACCAAACAGTCATAAATAAATTTTTAACCACGTCATAAATTTAATTTAACAAACATAAGAAATTTTAGAAGTTGTGGGTGATCAAAACACTCACCTTTGAATTTAAATCGAATTTAAATCCAAATTAGGGCTCAAAATTTAACAGTCTCGGAATTTGTCCAAACCAGCGTCAAAATGTCCGGAATTTCAATACGATCCTGGCAAAATAAACCGCGTCCAAATCCGAGTTTGTATGCAAAAGTTATGAATAAATTAGCGTAAACGAATAATTAAAATACATAGACATATTAATAATATAATTAAATAAAGGAGAACGTGCTCGCTTACCCTAACTTCGTACAGTTCCTCACGCACGCGAGCTGCCACCTCCCCTTCACGAACGCATGCTGTCCCAAATGCGAACGACGCCACTGCCGCTGGGCCCATCGCGGCCGCGCCCCACCACCAGAACGGCCTACCGCCACCTCCACGGCCCTCGCGACACCGAGGAACCCACCATCGACACGAAAATGGAAGCAGTCGCCGCCGATTTGTTTGACCTGATCGAATTATCGGCGGAGATCCAACCGATGATCGGCCAAACGACCAACTCCAATGGGTTCCCCTCGCTGATCTCCACGCAACTGTACCATTGATTTGGCGATCTATCAACGTTGATCGAAACGTGATGGACGATCGAGATTAAACCATCGAATTCTGGGCACACAGAAACTCAGATTGAGAAACAGACTGCTGATTTGACTTGCACTCGTTGAGAACTTCAAATCGATATATAATTCGATATATTTTAGAGGGGTTTGATTTTTTTGATTTGATTTGCAACTGAATTGGGAATTTGGTTTTTTTTGTCTGCCATTGGAATGAGGAGTTGAGAAGGAAATGTACGTACAGACAAATGAAAGTAAGAAGTAGCTAGGGTTTATAACGGAAAATTTATAGGCAAATCAGAAATAGAATTGAATGGATCAGATTTGATTTAAAAGTTGAATGATAAACGACCCGAACAGCCCATTCTGTCTCCGGAACGAAAATGGGTCATCCCATATATCAAAATAGATATTTTTGATAATTTTAAACTCAATGGAACATGTTTCAAGTCCTAATTCCATCGTATGAAGAAGTTAGCTTACAATCAGCTTATTTCAAACTGATTTCAATTAATTTAATTTCTATGCGTTTCGAGTATATACGATCAAAGGACAAGTCCGATCGCTACGAAACTTGAAATTCTACAATAATTCACTGTTACGGATCCGATGAAATGAGTTTCCATCAAAATCCGAGATAGTTGCCAAAATGGCTATTTTCACGTTAATTAAATAAATTAATATTAAATTAATTAAATCAAAATTTCAATTTCAATTCTATGATTAACAAATTTTACCATTTTTTATTTCTTAAACATTCACAAAAATTTAAACAAGTTTAGATATCAATTTATAGTTAATTAATTTACCAATTACAGCGTTTAATTTCAATTTCAGTAAATTCAGATATTATAAATTAAATTTCCAATAATCCATTTGTTTGACTTTCAGTCTTGTTATTCAACCAATTATCATCTTATGGATATAATTTACATGGTTTATATCTTATTACACTAATGTTTTCCAATTCATCCTAATTTCAATTAACATAATACTTAATTACATTTAATTGTAATAAATCCAATTATTATAATTTAAATTCCAAAAATTGATTAAATTGGATTTCAGTCTTTATATTTAATCAATTATTATCTTATGAATATAATTTCACTTCTATTCCTTTTATTACATTCACAATTTACAGTTATTATCTTAACTCTCCTTAATGTAACATTTAATTTCATTTAATTATAATAAATTTCCAATAAATTTAATAGGCTAAATAAATAAATAACATATAATAATTGTTACCATTAACTTTTAATCACACCTGTAAGGGTTTATTATTTACAATCAAATATTATAATTAGTTACATAATATTGATTTTATTCGATTACCATTTATTATATACTAGTTCATTAAT
This sequence comes from Allium fistulosum, assembly GCA_030737815.1. Classification (NCBI taxonomy): domain Eukaryota; kingdom Viridiplantae; phylum Streptophyta; class Magnoliopsida; order Asparagales; family Amaryllidaceae; genus Allium; species Allium fistulosum. Next base: position 78,284,426 of record CM060906.1, read on the forward strand.
TAATTAAATTTTCACATTTGTTTTCTTATATTCAATTTATAACCAAGTATAACCTCTAAGTCACTTCAATTAATTGGAATTTCATTCAAATTGTTAATAATTAACTTTAATTAACATTGTTACAATTTATTCTAGTTATTATTTCATTAATAAATTCCAAAAAATTTCTTTCTTCCAATATTAAATAACACAATCTTATTAAATTAACTATTCTAAATTATCGAAAATTACGGGTCGTTACACTCTCCCCCACTCAAAACTTTTCGTCCTCGAAAAGGAGAAAGAAGGGAAAAGAAAGAATTAAGAAATCAATATAACTTATTCAAAATATTAAATTTATAAACAATTTATTTACAAAATTAGATAATTTAAATAAAATATATCAATTTATAACAATTAAATCCTTTTATACTCAAATTAATAAAGTTTGGAAACATTTCACAAAAAATTTCTAAGTCCAAAATTTACGAAAAATTTCGGCAGAGTCTCCTTTGTACGGAGAGGTCTGGGAGAAATAATAATACCCATAATAATAAAATATATCATATTTTCCAAAATAATATATCCCAAACCATAGGAAAACAATATAATATCGCTAGAAACCGTAATCCGAGAACGTACCTATTTGTCGGGCAAATAACGCTTATTTTATGAAACCAAAAGTAGTAGCAATTGCTTCCATAACCTATATTTCACTTATATAATCCGTAAGAGGTTAATAATTATATAAAATGAAATATTTAAAGTTGTTTCAACTAATAACAAAACAAATCAATGCAACATAACCACAATCACTTGCAAACAAGCATCCAATCATCACACGAAATCAAAGAGATCAACCATTCATCCATATCAAGCAAAACAAATGGCTTTTTCGGGTTCAGAAACTTTTTAATTCTATACAATGACAAATAACTACTAAGTATACCATATACTCAACTGTAACGACCCGTAAATTTTTAATGGTTTTAATAATGTAATTAACTAAATTTTGTGAAATTTTAAATAATTGAATTTGGAAATAAATATTTGATATTTGGAATGCGTCTACCTAAACATAGTAAATGGTAAATTTTCATCAGATAATATGGAAGTTTATTTTCTTGTGTAATTTTATTTCAATTTAAATCAGTTAATATTAGATGATAATAAGATGTTTTCCAAACCTGAATATTTTTACATAATAAATTTGTAAATCATCTTCTGAGTGAGATGTCATATTTCGTTTCGCCAAATATGGACTGCTATTGCTCCGTTTATCTTATTTTCGGCGTTTTAGCAGCATTTTCGGTACCAATACCGACTTTAATAGGATGGTCGTACCACTGATATCTATATACCGTTTTGATCGTCTCGTCGTGCTAATCTTTGCGGTATATTCACTCCTGTGTTTCGAAATCCGGTTGGTTGCAGGATCGATAAAACAATTTGCCGTATCGGTAACCCTTTTCAACCTTTTGTTTCCCGTCCATTCAATTATTCAACATGTAAACCAAATAGCCGTTTGCTACTAATATTTTTGATTCAACTTCTGTCCTTTGCTATTCCTCACTTCCTGTCTCTTCGGTGTTCGCGTGCATTTGCTTTTAAAGAAATAAGTTTATGTAACTTTTTTTTATCAGTTCGTATTCTTTTGAAATTTCTTTCAACCTGCTCTCATATTTTACCTTTCTCTTCAAAACCATTGCCGAAAAAAAGAAAAAAACTACCGCTCCTCCTTCCCCTCACTATCTCGGCCGAACCACTTTCACCATGCATGTAAGGTTATTTTTCCACCATCTCCTCACTCGCGTGCACAACCTCAGCCAACTAACTCCACCACCAGCTCACAGCTTCCACCCTCTATCTTGCCTATGACTGGCCAAAGCCATCATCACCCTAGCTTCAAGCACGCCGACCAACATTGCTTCGCCCTACATCCTCTGCCTTTACCACTCGAGTATCCGAGGCCATCTATTCCCCGCATGCACAACCTCGCCTTGCTTCTCTAGCTGTGCTACAGCTCTTTCTTATATACGTATAGCAAGATGAGGTAAATGTTGGTTGAATATTGTTTTCTGTATATATATTGTTGTTAATAAAATTTTTATTTACATGTTTATAGCTTTAACATAATAATATTATGTAATATATGTAGTAGTATAAAGTTATAGATTTGCTGCCTGGTATTTTATGAGTTATATATTATATATGTTGTTAGTCTATACAAGCTGTTAGTTATATAAATTATACAATATGATAGTTTTTGAAGATATAGCATACCAGTTTTGTACAAGTGGTTGTTTATATAGAGTATAAGTTATATATGGTTTTATAACTTTTGATTTTTGTGGATATATATTATATATATATATATGAATGATTTATGCGTTAGTTTACATATATGTTTGATTTGAAGTACACACACACACACATAGTCAATAAAGTATGTTAACATTTACTTTTCTGTTATATTTTTTTTTAATATAATGTATGTAAGTTGTACATATGTATCTAGTAGTTCCTGTTACCTGTTTTATTGAAATGTATATATATTTTAGTCGCATACATATTTTCTTTTGCTCGGTTCTAAGCCTGCATGTATATTTTGGGTTATGGCGTTTTGTATATCGTGATTTGTTGTGTATATATATATATATATTCATGTAAGGTTATACATAAAGTTATATATATTAGTCTGTGCATTTATTTTGAAGCATACATATGTTGAAGATAATCTGCATATAGGTTATATATATATTTGACTACTGTATACAAATTGATGTTTATATATATTATATTATTTATATTATAGTCTGAAGTGATGATATATATTTATAGTTTATATAAAGTCTGTTATATGAAATGTTATATGAATTTGTTTATATATAAAGCTGCTTATAACATATATATATACACACACAACATATATAATGTTTATAAAAGTATATATTAGTATTGACTTGTCATAGCCGTAACCATCACATATACTACCTAAGTTTATATCATTTGTTATTCATTTATGTATAAGCCTATTCACATAATCTGTGAGTTATTTGTTTGTGTAATATAAATTTTAAAAAGGGAATTTTGAGAAAAAGTATATTTTATACATTCTGTATTGTATATATATATATATATGTATGTATGTATGTATGTATGTATGACAGTGTTGTTTAAATGATGTAAAGTATAGGTATATAATATGGTTATTTATGTTGATGTTTAAAAAAAATATGGAATATAGACATTTGGATATTTGATTATTTCTTTTAAAATGTATATATTATCTGTTAGTATATGTAATAGTTTGTTATGGTTTAAGTATATATTTATATAACGGTTTCTATATATTTTGTATATTTAGCTATAAGATATCAATGTTTATATTTCAGTTTTATATACATTATATTTTAAGGTATGGTATGTTAGTCTATATAAATTTATTATATATATATATATATATGTTTGACTATATATATACGTGTTTCATTATATATTATGTGTGTATAGATATTGACTTTAAATACTATATATAGATAGATAATGGGTTTTAAAGTGTATATATATAGTTTATGTGGTGTTTAAGGAATTTGCTTAAATTAGTGTCAATATTTTTAAGTAATCTATTTAAACTTATGTTGATATTTTAAATAGATTTTGAAAAACGTATTGATTTGGAATTCTATCCGTATTGAATGTCTTCCCATTGTCCAATTTGTTGCAGCGGTCTCCTAGCCCACCGTTGTTCGAATCCGCATTTCATCAACAGTTTTCTAGCTCTGTCAATTTTTCCGTGCTTATCCATGTCCGTTGATTTTCAATTTCCCATTATTCTCTAGCCTCGAAAGGTGAGCAATCACTCACAATTAACGTTCATATATTTATTAAATTTGATTTCAATTGAAACGATAATTGAAATATGCTGCTGTTAGTTATTTAAATTGTTATATATATGCTTTTATCTGTATCTGTTCACCTGTGACATCTGACACCATTATCTGTATTTATATTGATGATATATGCCTGTTTTGATATATTATATTTTTATCATCACTGTTCTCACTCTACAAGTTCCCTGTTAGTATAGAATTCCCTATGGGTTGAAATGATACATACCCGAACGATCTTGTAGAATAGGAGAAAATTGTTATGGGTTGAAATAATAAACCCAAGCAATTTTCATTGAATTGAATTTGGGATTGCGGGTTGAAAAGATATATACCCGTATATATTTAAATTACGGATTGAAATGATAGATATCCGTACCACTTGACCATAGGATATAAAATTATATACAGACACCGTTGTTCTATATATATATATATTGAAATGGTTTCCATAGTTTTAAAAAGGATATATATATGGTTTTACATAAATATTGATTTTAAATATTATATATATATGTGTGTTATTTTATAAAGGTTTAAATTTTAGATTTGTAAAATTATATATTTTGAATTATAAAGGTTTTAAAAAAAATTATTTTTTTGATTTAACGTAATTAAATGAATATTTCAAGTTTAAAATAAATTGAAGAAAATATTTAGTTTATTTGTAATTTGAGGCTTACTTAAATGATATTGGATTTTATTAAATGAATATTTCAAAACTAAATAATAATGAAGTTAAATTTGGATATAAATGAAATTATCAAATTTAGTTTTGAAAATGTTGAATATTTAAACATTTGAAATATATTGAAATTGAAATGGTATATTTTGTGATTCAAATCTTTATTTGAAATCGATATAATTTGGAATGGTTTATTGAGAAACTGAATTGAATTGAAATTGATGAATTGAGAATGAATTAAATTGAATTTTGGAATTTGAACTGATTTGAATCGATTTGTGAACCTTGAGGAAACTATTTTATTATACAAAGTACTTTAAATATATATAAATATTTTTACTTTATAAATTATTTTATATATATTTATTTCAATATAAACCATTTTTAATATAAACTATTTCAAATTAACTATTTTAATATATATTAATTACTTTAATATAAATTATTTAATTTATAACTATATTTTTTTTCAAATTATTTTATAATATTAACTATTTTATTTATTAACTATTTATTATATATATACTATTTTCTATATCAAACTATTTAAGTGGGAAGTGTTATGATTTCCAAAGTGTTATGATTTCCAAAGTGTTATAATTTCAAAGTGTTATAATTTCGAAGAGTTACAATTTTTGGAAAGTGTTATGATTTTGGAAATGAATATTATTTAAGTGAGAAATGATATCGTATTGATATGGTTTTGAAATGGATATGATATTTTGGTTTTGAAGTATGATATTTTAAAATGACCACGGTGTTACAATAAAGATTGATTGTTAAAGAGACCGGGATCAGTTATTGTCATACTCTGTAACAACCCGCATATTTATCAATTTTATATTTAAGTATTTTATTTAAATATTTTATCGTTAGTCAGATTTTAGTCCGGAAAGCTACTTTTTGCATACGGTCGAAATAGGACTCGAGACCACTTCCATTAAGTTCAAAATGACGTTTGCAATCTTTTTAAGTATAAACTTTGATATGTTTGGAGTTAATGGAATTTCGCTACTTTTTCGCTTTGGACTTTGGTTTGGACTTAGCCTATTAGACCCAACCTTCATCCCTTCTCTTCATAACTTCATTCTACTTTCTTAAACATTCAAGCTTCATCAAAAATGGGGAAGGGAATGGGAAATTAAAACTCCAAGCCTAGGTTTCAACTTTAAATCCATCATCCAACTCCAAATTTAGAGAGAAGACATTGGATTCAAGCTTCTTCCATTGCTTTTAAGCTTCTCCATCATCAATTTCGTGAAAAGGTGAGATATTTATCTCACATTCTTGTTTATAACTATCTTTGATTGTTGAGAAAGAATTCCTATCATTTGTGCATGTGCATTTGCATTTGGTTTGGATTGAATTGGTGAAAAACCCCAATTTTTAGTGTCTTTGGCAAGAAAACTGCACTTAGGTCGTTCTGCCTCGCTAGCTCGCACGGCGTGGAAAAGTCTCTGCCTGCATATAGCTCATTCTGGGCTTAGGTCGTTCGCCATCGATAGCTCGTTCAGGGCTTAGGTCGTTCGCCATCGATAGCTCATTCAGGGCTTAGGTCGTTCACCATCAATAGGTCGGTCTCCTTAGGTCGTTCGTTCATTTAGGTCACTTGACCATTGAGGCATCTCGAGACCAGTTAGGTCGTTACGTCCTAGGTCACGCCATCGCCTAGCTCGCTTCCTATAGGTCGCTCGACCTGTTTTACCACTAGGTCTCTCACTAGTTAGGTCGCACGCCTAGCTCGCTTCCTTTAGGTCGCTCAGTTAGATTGTTCACCCCGGTTAAGTCGCACTCCTTTAGGTCGCTTCCTCCTTAGGTCGCACCAAGCACACTAGGTCGCGCCATCGCCTGTTTAAGGTCGCTCGGCCTGCTTACTTCTTAGGTCGCGCCTCTATGCCATTGCTCCTTTGGTCGATGCACTTTAGCTCGGCCATGTTCGTTCTCAAGGGCATTCCTACTTTGATGGTTTTGGAATTGATTTCTTTGGACTTTACTCACGTCTTCGAATGTGAATTTTTGTGATTCGATTTGTTTCAACAATCGTTTTGTGGTTTGTCACTTTAAAAATATGAAGGTTTTAATACTAGTAGTAAATATCAAAACCCCTTTCTTCCAAATGATTTCAACACTATTTTAATTATAAAGTTCGTTTTCTCAAACCGTTTTCCAATCTACTAGTATATACAAACCTTTACTTCACTCGTACGAGAAATCTAATTAAACGACTTAGTAAAACGAGTGGTATGAAACGCTCGCGTTTACTTCGTTGGTTAATTCTTGGACTTGTTCGATTGAACCTTTTGTGACAATTTTCTAGTGAAGATCTACAGTTTGTTCGTAAATATTTAAGTTAAGCTAGTGGTTATGGGACATGAAGTAAAACTCATATATTTACTAACTTAGTGAAATTTACACTTTCTTGATGATCAATGACGATCATTTTTGTGATTTAGACTAGCAATTGTGCGATGTCTCTTTGTCTACGAGGGAGACTAAACCCCGTTTGTGTGATGTTTCGACTCACATATGTGGGGTAGCGCCCCATGGTCTTCGGGCCGTTCTTGTGGAGCCTCCGCTCAAAATTTATGGTTAGCTACCATGGGATAGCGTCCCGTTTGTGATACACGTGTTGGTGAGTTTTCATACTCCCGTTTTGTGATAGGCCTCCCCCTTTTTGTGATTTCTGGATTTCTTGTGATGATTTCTAGAATTTGTGCTTCACTAATTTTCGTGATTTCAATTGATAAGTTTTATCAATTTTTGTGCATTGGTGAATTTGTGTGTCATTGACTTTTTATGAATAAAAGTTTAAGGAATTTGATATTCCTTTTGATCTTTGAGAAGATTCTTGTGATATTGATTAATCCTTTGTTGATTTTCATTTACATACTTATAGCACTATGTTTTTATGGCTATTACATGTTTATGCCATATCCCTTATTCTATATCATATCATCTGATATTTATAGCTAGACTGATCTGTTTATTATTTTCTTATTAAATAATACTCGGGTCAGACCGAGATGTTACAGGTGCTTCTGCTTGACTCCTCATCTGGGATCATCATTCTGACTTTTTGGCTAACTACTTAGATTAGTAGTTTTTGTTGTATACATTTAAGATATAGACTCTATGTTGTATACTTATTCTTTTGAGTAGCTCGTATAGCTACTCTTTTGTGTTATTGTGGATCTTTCTGACCACTACTCTGATGTACACTTTCATGTGTTATATTCATATCTTTTTCCGCCTTTGTGATATGGATGTCTGTGACTGATTTGTGTTATGTTTATTTCTATGTTTGTTTTCGAAGATTATATATAGCCACCATGTGATAGCTTTGAGTTTGTATCGGTATGTCGGATTTCCTCCTTAAATGAAATGCATGCCATACTATTTGTCATATCGGTGCTCGCACAAAGAAATTACATGGAGGGTCGCTCCTCCACGGCCTTATTCTCCATGCTAGTCGACATCATTACTCAGTAGTGTTCTTGGCTAGCGTGGGTATAGAGGTGGGGCGTCACAGCTTGGTATTAGAGCCAAACTTCAGAACAATGTAGAATATTGTAACAAGGATCATCGTCCTAAGTCCACCTTAGGAGTCATGCCATAGGATTAATTCGAGTCTTCGTACCGATTCATCCTATTTTCTTGTATGCTTCCTTGTTTCACCTATCAAGAATGTTTGATATTTATTTGGTGAATAACCTTTTTCTTCTTCCTCTTCTTTCTTTCTTAAGGAAGAGAAATGGTTAGACCTGGCCATCCCAACGCTGGTCAATCTAGTGCTGCTCCCCAAGATGGAGTTTTTATGATTGCTCAACAGCTTCTTGATTTAGTAAAGAATGCTCAGGCAGCTGGTCCTAATCAGGAACCTACTCACCCAAAGTCTGGATTTGCACGCTTGGGCAACGATTATACCAACTTGGGTGGGAAGCCATTCAAAGGTTCTGAAACTATTATTGAGGTCCAGGCTTGGTTAAGAACATGCGATCGAATCTTTTCTCGCATGAATCTTATTGATCTTCACCGTGTTCAGGTGGCTTCTAGTATGCTCCAAGAAAGAGCATTAGACTGGTACGAACTTCTTATTTCTGAGATTAATGAAGCGGATCTCACCTGGGGGCAATTCCGGAAATGCTTCGAATTAAAATTCGTGCCAAAAGCTGAGAAGGTGACATTGGCTCGTCGTTTCATAAACCTTGTTCAAGGTGAATCCTCCGTGATAGAATATGTCGCATCATTCGAGTCACTTTCTAAGTACGGGGTTGAATACATAAACACTCCATTGAAGAAGAACCAAAGATTTGTCTATGGCTTGAACAAAAATCTCAAGAAGCCATTACTTCTAAAATTAGAAGTTTCTTTCGACCAACTCATTGATATCGCTCTTCGTCTTGAAGAGGCGGATAGGGAAAGTGATGTTGAAGTGGTGGGTGCCAAACCAAACTTCAACAACAAGTAAAAGCCTAACAAATTCAAAGGCCCTTATCCCAATAAAAAGGGGAAACAAGCAACTCCAGCTGCAAAGACTCCTTCCCCTAGTAGCGGGCAATGCTATAACTGTGGTTCAAAGGACCATTTTGCGAACAAGTGTTCGAAGCTGCGTTCTTGTCGCTATTCTAAGAGCCCGGATCATTATATATATTTATGCCCCAGACTTCAAGTCAAGAAGGAGGGAAAGTTAAACGTGGCTCAAGCCCCTGGCAACACATCTCGCGGTCAAGGTATGTCTCATTCTGTCCTTGATGACATTATTATATTTCGTGATCAACCAATTAGAGTTCTCTTTGATACGGGTGCATCCTATTCTTTTATATCAAAGGAACTTGTAGACACTTTTTCTTTAAGTGTTGTTGCTTTAATGACTTCTTTAAGAATTGCGAATCCGGTTGGTGGATCCGCAACTCTTAGTTTGCTTTGTAAAGATGTGGAGATTATTTTATGTGATTTTTCTTTCCTAGACGATTTGCATGTCATGCGTTACCAAGGCTTTGGAATGATTTTGGGTATGGATTGGCTTAAATGTTATGAAGCTCATATCCTATGTCCTGAGCGGACTATTTATCTTCGACATCCGCAATCTGAAAAGCAGATTTCAATTATTCTTAAAGATTCGAATTCCACTTTGGCTGCATCCTTATATTCTTTAAATCCTCGTGATGATGATAATGATGATGAGGAAGATGTCATCTCTCTTATTCACGTCGTTCGTGAATTTTTCGACATATTTGAGCCCGTTTTAGGACTACCACCTAAGCGAGCAATTGATTTCAAAATTAATCTCACCCCTGGAGCTCAACCTATTACTCGTCCTCCTTATCGCATGTCCAATAAGGAAAATGAGGAGATGCGCAAACAATTATCCGAATTGGAGACGAAGCAATTTATTCGCTCTAGTTCCTCGCCTTGGGGAGCTTCGGCTATTTTCGTGAAGAAATCCGATGGTACGCTTAGGCTTTGCGTTGACTATTGCAAGCTTAATGATCATACTATTAAAAATAAATATCCTTTACCTCGGATTGATGATCTATTCGATCAGCTTAATGGTGCTAAAGTCTTTTCACAATTGGACATGGCTACCAGTTTTCACCAGCTTCGTATCGCAGAGGATAGCGTTCCTTTAACATCGTTCCGTACTCGTTATGGATCTTATGAATGGCTTGTTATGCCATTTGGTTTAACGAATGATCCGGCTTATTTCGTTTACCTTATGAATCGAGTTTTCAAAGATTTCCTCGATCGATTTGTTCTCATCTTTATTGATGATATTCTTGTATATTCAAAAACCGAGGAGGAACATGAAAAGAATCTTCGAATTGTATTGGAAACTCTTAGAATAAATCAATTAAAAGCAAAATTTTCTAAATGCCACTTTTGGCAATCTCGGGTGAAGTTTCTCGGTCATATTATTTCCGAATCCGAAATATCAGTGGATCCTTCAAAGATTGAAGCGATTCAAAATTGGAAGAGACCGGAGAGAGTAATGGAAATCCGTAGCTTCCTTGGATTGGCGGGTTATTACCGTCGTTTTATTAAAGACTTTTCTAAGATTGTCGTGCCTCTCACTAGCTTAACGAAGAAAGGTGTTAAATACATTTGGTCGGACAAATGCGAAACTACTTTTCAGAAATTAAAAGAACTCCTTTCCAATGCTTCTATTCTTGTTATTTCCGAAGGGAATCAAGATTTTATTGTTTATACCGATGCTAGTCGCATTGGTTTGGGTGCCGTTCTGATGCAAAAAGAACGTGTTATTGCTTATGCTTCTAGGAAATTAAAGCCAGCCGAGACTAGATATGCCACTCATGATTTAGAGCTCGCAGCTATTGTTTTGCCCTTCGGATTTGGCGTCATTATCTTTTGGAAGAAAAATTTATTCTCTACACCGATCATAAGTCTTTGAAATATTTATTTTCTCAAAAGGAACTTAATTTGCGTCAACAGCGTTGGCTCGAATTCCTTGCACCTTATGATCTTGATATTCTTTATACTCCCGGAAAGGGAAATCGTGTTGCCGATGCACTTAGTCGCAAGCAACAAGCGGTTGTTTCCATGATGATATCCGAATGGAATGATCTCGAGGTTTTATCCACATGTGAAATTCGAGATCGTGTTTCCGATTTATGTTCATCTCTTGTTTTATGTAGCCTTGAGGCTCATCCTTCTCTTTTAGACCGCATTCTTGAAGCTCAAAGGCTAGATCCCGAATTGGCTCTTCTTGGCCAAAATATTAAGGATAAAATTGATACTGAAGGTTTGAAAGACTTTGAAATTGATTCTCGTGGCGGCATTCGAAAATTTGGTAGACTTGTCGTACCAAATATTAGTGGTCTTCGTAAAGATATTTTAGAAGATTCTCATCGTTCTAAATTTACCATTCATCCCGGTAGTAGTAAAATGTACGCAGATATGAAGCGACTTTATTATTGGGAGGGAATGAAATCTAAAATTGCTAACTTTGTTAAGTGTTGCATGACTTGCCAACTTGTGAAGGCCGAACATCAAAGGCCCGGTGGGTTATTGCAACCTCTAGACATTCCAATTTGGAAGTGGGACCAAATTTCCATGGATTTTATTGATGGCCTTCCCCGTTCTCGTTCGGGTCATAATAGCTTATGGGTGATCGTTGATAGACTTACTAAATCCGCCCATTTTATTCCCGTTCGATCTAACCGAACCGTTCCTCTTTTGGCCTAACTCTTTATCAAAGAAATTGTTAAATTACATGGAGTTCCTACTTCTATTGTTAGCGATCGTGATCCATTATTTACTAGTGTATTTTAGAAGAGTCTTCAAAAAGCTTTAGGAACGAAGCTTAATTTTAGCACCGCTTATCACCCCCAGTCTGATGGACAAACTGAGCGTGTGAATTAAACACTTGAAGATCTTCTTCGTGCTTGATTTCGGTGGAAGTTGGGAAGATCATATTTCTCTCATTGAGTTTTTCTATAATAATAGCTTCCAATCTAGTATTGGTATGGCACCTTTCGAGGCACTCTATGGAAGGCCATGCCGATCTCCTTCTTGTTGACTTGAGGCCAGCGAGAAGTTGGTTTTAGGTCCATACCTTATTCGTGATTCCACAGACAAGATTGAACTTATTCGTTATAGGATGAAAGAAGCCCAGAGTAGACAAAAATCCTATGCCGATAATCGAAGAAGGAAATTAGAATTTTTTGTTGGAGATCTTGTGTTTATCCGTGTTTCACCTATGAAAGGTGTTGTGCATTTCAGTCAATCGGGAAAGTTAGCACCTTGATATATTGGGCCATTTCCTATCACCGAACGAATTGGTTCCATGGCTTATCGCCTTTTATTACCGGCTTAATTTTCTGCTATTCACGACGTGTTTCACGTTTCTCAATTACGGAAATGCCTTCGGGATTCCGATTCTATTCTTGAGCCTGGTGTTGTGGAAGAAATTGAAGTTTCGCCGAATTTAACTTATGAGCAACATCCTATTCGTATTATTGCTTCGGAAATCAAACGACTTCGAAATAAAGATGTTCCACTTGTTAAAGTTCAATGGTCCTCAAATCCTAAGGATTGCTCTTGGGAATCTAGAGAATTCATCGAGCGAACACATCCGGACTTACTTTCTCATGCTCCTTGAGGTGAACTTCTTATTTCAAATTTCTTTTGTGTTAATATGCTTTTATGGTTGTTACTTTTTATTTCCATCTTATATATTGCGAGGACGCAATTTCTTTAAGGAGGGGAGTCTGTAACAACCCGCATATTTATCGATTTTATATTTAAGTATTTTATTTAAATATTTTATCGTTAGTCGGATTTTAGTCTGAAAAGCTACTTTTTGCATACGGTCGAAATAGGACTCGAGACCACTTCCATTGAGTTCAAAATGACGTTTGCAATCTTTTTAAGTATAAACTTTGATATGTTTGGAGTTAATGGAATTTCGCTACTTTTTCGCTTTTGACTTTGGTTTGGACTTAGCCTATTAGACCCAACCTTCATCCCTGCTCTTCATAACTTCATTCTACTTTCTTAAACATTCAAGCTTCATCAAAAATGGGGAAGGGAATAGGAAATTAAAACTCCAAGCCTAGGTTTCAACTTTAAATCCATCATCCAACTCCAAATCTAGAGAGAAGACATTGGATTCAAGCTTCTTCCATTGCTTTTAAGATTCTCCATCATCAATTTCGTGAAAAGGTGAGATATTTATCTCACATTCTTGTTTATAACTATCTTTGATTGTTGAGAAAGAATTCCTATCATTTGTGCATGTGCATTTGCATTTGGTTTGGATTGAATTGGTGAAAAACCCCAATTTTTAGTGTCTTTGGCAAGAAAACTGCACTTAGGTCGTTCTGCCTCGCTAGCTCGCACGGCGTGGAAAAGTCTCTACCTGCATATAGCTCATTCTGGGCTTAGGTCGTTCGCCATCGATAGCTCGTTCAGGGCTTAGGTCGTTCGCCATCGATAGCTCATTCAGGGCTTAGGTCGTTCGCCATCAATAGGTCGGTCTCCTTAGGTCGTTCGTACCTTAGGTCGTTCGTTCATTTAGGTTGCTTGACCATTGAGGCATCTCGAGACCAGTTAGGTCGTTACGTCCTAGGTCGCACCATCGCCTAGCTTGCTTCCTATAGGTCGCTCGACCTGTTTTACCACTAGGTCTCTCACTAGTTAGGTCGCCGCCTAGCTCGCTTCCTTTAGGTCGCTCAACTAGATCGTTCACCCCGGTTAAGTCGCTTCCTCCTTAGGTCGCACCAAGCACACTAGGTCGCGCCATCGCCTGTTTAAGGTCGCTCGGCCTGCTTACTTCTTAGGTCGCGCCTCTATGCCATTTCTCCTTTGGTCGATGCACTTTAGCTCGGCCATGTTCGTTCTCACGGGCATTCCTACTTTGATGGTTGTGGAATTGATTTCTTTGGACTTTACTCACGTCTTCGAATGTGAATTTTTGTGATTCGATTTGTTTCGACAATCGTTTTGTGGTTTGTCACTTTAAAAATATGAAGGTTTTAATACTAGTAGTAAATATCAAAACCCCTTTCTTCCAAATGATTTCAACACTATTTTAATTATAGAGTTCGTTTTCTCAAACCGTTTTCCAATCTACTAGTATATACAAACCTTTACTTCACTCGTACGAGAAATCTAATTAAACGACTTAGTAAAACGAGTGGTATGAAACACTCGCGTTTACTTCGTTGGTTAATTCTTGGACTTGTTCGATTGAACCTTTTGTGACAATTTTCTAGTGAAGATCTACAGTTTGTTCGTAAATATTTAAGTTAAGCTAGTGGTTATGGGACATGAAGCTATACTCATATATTTACTAACTTAGTGTAATTGACACTTTCTTAATGATCAATGACGATCATTTTTGTGATTTAGACTAGCAATTGTGCGATGTTTCTTTGTCTACGAGAGAGACTAAACCCCATTTGTGTGATGTTTCGACTCACATATGTGGGGTAGCGCCCCATGGTCTTCGGGCCGTTCTTGTGGAGCCTCGGCTCAAAATTTATGGTTAGCTACCATGGGATAGCGTCCCGTTTGTGATACACATGTTGGTGAGTTTTCATACTCCCGTTTTGTGATAGGCCTCCCCCTTTTTGTGATTTCTGGATTTCTTGTGATGATTTCTAGAATTTGTGCTTCACCAATTTTCGTGATTTCAATTGATAAGTTTTATCAATTTTTGTGCATTGGTGAATTTGTGTGTCATTGACTTTTTATGAATAAAAGTTTAAGGAATTTGATATTCCTTTTGATCTTTGAGAAGATTCTTGTGATATTGATTAATCCTTTATTGATTTTCATTTACATACTTATAGCAGTATGATTTTATGGCTATTACATGTTTATGCCATACCCCTTATTCTATATCATATCATCTGATATTTATAGCTAGACCGATCCGTTTATTATTTTCTTATTAAATAATACTCGGGTCAGACCGAGATGTTACAGGTGCTTCTGCTTGACTCCTCATCTGGGATCATCATTCTGACTTTTTGGCTAACTACTTAGATTAGTAGTTTTTGTTGTATACATTTAAGATATAGACTCTATGTTGTATACTTATTCTTTTGAGTAGCTCGTATAGCTACTCTTTTGTGTTATTGTGGATCTTTCTGACCACTACTCCGATGTACACTTTCATGTGTTATATTCATATCTTTTTCCGTCTTTGTGATATGGATGTCTGTGACTGATTTGTCTTATGTTTATTTCTATGTTTGTTTCCGAAGATTATATATAGCCACCGTGTGATAGCTTTGAGTTTGTATCGGTATGTCGGATTTCCTCCTTAAATGAAATGCATGCTATACTATTTGTCATATCGGTGCTCGCACAAAAAAATTACATGGAGGGTCGCTCCTCCACAGCCTTATTCTCCGTGCTAGTCGACAGCATTACTCAGTAGTGTTCTTGGCTAGCGTGGGTATAGAGGTTGGGCGTCACATACTCTCTGCCAATACCGAAAACCACTTTAACAACTGTGTACGTGGTGGAGATTCCAGAATGAAGTAGGATGGTTTGGTGACGATTCTGCATGGTATTTACATAGCCCTGACTCCCGTGAGTCAGCTTGATGCGGCTAAAACAGGAGCCACGCCGGGCCATGTGAGGTCATTCCTCTATCGGACACATTTCTTCGATACCATTCTATTGCTTTTGTGATTTGATTGGGTGCACCCTTTTGATTTGGGAGTGTGTCACGAGGTGGGCGGTAGTAGCTGCTATGCGTTACCACCAATCCGGATATGCAAACGGTATATGTACCCTGGCATTGCCTCGAGTGCCTTATCTCATGCCCTATCGCGCCTTCTACGAGTTTGTTTTGTGTCGTACCTATGGAGTGCTCCCTGATAGCCCATCTGTGGGTGGAGTTTACAGTATCTATATAGACTATGGCATTATAAAAATGTGTTAAAGGGGAATATGGGTAACTCCTTAACGCTATTTTAATAGTTTACTTTACTATAGACATTTTATAATAGCGTATTGTACTACATAGTAGATAGTTCCACGGATCCTTAGAGGATGGAAATCCCAAACATCCTTTAAGTTACTTGTATTTCAGTTGTTATTTCACTTGAGTTGGATTTATTAATATAAGAATGTTAATCCTGACTCGAGTGTTTTGTGTTTTGCTTTACAGTTAGGTCAGACTGAGTGTCACGGCATTTGAGATTCACCTTTGGAGTTTGGAGCTTCGCTTGAAGATCCAGCTATTTATTCAGCTTCCAGTTATTCAGTCGACTCCAGTGGTTTTGTTCAGACTTGTCATCTGTTTGTATTCGAGACTACATTGTATTTGAGATATTCTGTTGTATTTTATTTCATACTCTGTTGTTTATATAATAGCTTCATGAACTACTATTTATCTTTCCGCTTCTTATTGTTGTAATACTCTGTGTATGTGATTCTGTGATTGATTTATTTACTGTATATGCTGAGTTTTTCCAAATATAAAATTAACAATCTGTTGTTTTGAGCAATTCAAGTCCGACATGTGCGGATGCGAATGGCATGAAATACCGGGTCGTTACATCAACAGTCTTAGATAAAACTCAATAGATTATTCATACATCCCAACAATTAGAAGTATCCTTTCCCAAACATCCATAAGTCAAAACAACCAAACAATGACTCCAAGCATTAATCAAGTTCATTCTTATTAATTTCATTTCATATTATTTACCTTTCTTCAGTTTCATTCATACAATGATTATTTCATTCATTCACATTAATTTATTTACATATGTTATTTACATTTTCTTACATATGTTACTCATATATAATTATTTAAATATATGTAAATCAATTCTTAAAGTACTATATAGATTTCTTTGTAAATGAATTCACATTCATTCATCCAGTGTTTAATTTCATTTGTTTTTATTCATTACTTACAAAGTCCATTTTCCATTTATTCATATAATGCAAATTTATTTTCATCACTTTACATTATTTCCATTCAATTATTTATAATAACCAATGAATTTATTATTCAGGAATTTCATACATCTTATTGCAGTTCAGTTCCCATTTATTAATTTATATACTAGATTTCTATTAGATATTAATATTCATTAGTGCATAAGTTCATACTTAAGTTTCTTACTTTTTAATTTACATTCATTTCTTTATATAATGTCATTGAATATTAAATCTATTTTCTAAATCATTTCAACCTTTCTGAAGTTATAGTCATTAACTTTATATAGTATTCCTTTTATTATTTACTTTAATTATAAATAGCTTCAAAGCATGAACTTAAGTTTATAATTATTTACTTAAAGTACTCACTTTTCTATTACATTTTATTTAGTAACATTTCAATTATAACTTAAGTTTATAACCATTATAATATCAAAATTCTTAGTTATAAAGGAATTCCATTGACCACTTTCTCTACTTAAGTTTTACTTGTATAATTTTCTATTACACGTTCTTATTAAACATTTCAACTTTTTAATATTTTGGTAAGTTATACATATGTTTCTAAGAATGCAATTGAATATCACCCAAGTTTCTCTTATTTATTTAGTTAACAAAATGTTCAAGGGTTACTATTTCTTATTTTCATTTCCTTTTTATTTACAGTTTTCAAATTTTCAGTTTCTAGTCTATTTCATTAATAATTTTAACATCGAATTTCTTATTTTCATTTTAGAAGTTTCCAATTATTAATAATTAAATTTTCATTTCATTACAATAATTGAAATGTCTAATTTATAGAAATTTAAGAACTAAATGTCGGGTTCCATTTTAATTATTTCAATATATATATAAATATATATATATATAATCATATTTAAAATTGAAATTAATATTTGTTCCTCAAAATAAATGTGCAGTAAAGCTACTACAACAGTCTTCCCACTTTGAAACTCGAAAATAAACGTCGATGATGCGTGCACTCATCATCGAAAAACATTTTCAACGACAGAGAGGGGAGTACAGAACTTATTTCCTTTGAAAATTTTCTTTTAAAACATTTCTTTCAAATCATATTGAAATATTCATATCAAAAAATACTTTTAAATACTACTAATATTATATTCCAAAACCTTTTTGGAAGAAATTTCAAAATCCCGGAACTTAAGTTCTAAATTTCTAATTCATATTTACCTTATTTGTAAATCCTATTTCCAATCAATATTTATAAAATTTTACCACTTAACCACAAACATATTACATCCAACTATATCCTTTATAAAATATATTATCTTATATAAAAAATATATAATAAGGAAAATTATTTCATTTACCTACATTTCAAAACAAATATGGTGTCGGTCTGCCCTATTTAGTGTTTAGAAATCCCTATCGATGTCATAGCATCCTATGCACCGATCAGAATTTATTAATACAAAATGGGACAAATTAACACAATAAAAAACCCTTTTATAACACTAACAAATACGCTCTCTCATATATATATACTCTCAACGACTCATTCTAGGGTATTGCTACCCTATTTAATATGAGTCAGACCCCACAAAGCTAAGGTCATCGCTAAACCAAAGCTCTGATACCAACTGCAACGACCTGCTTTTTTGGACGTTTTAAGCAGACACACACGTCAGACTCAAACCATTCAAAAGGGAAGATTGTCATGGGGTAAATAATAAAAAGAGAAATAAATAAAACAAATACAGAATCTCACAGCGGAATGACAAAAATAATAATCAAATAACAGTTCATGAAGTTGTTTACAAATAAATTTGATTACTAATACAATACAAAATCAGAGTTACAGACAACAAGAATAAATAAATAAATGCAGCGGAACAACATGATGCAGCAGAATAAAATAAATAATACTAGTACAAATCTTCGTCTTCATCCTCCAGAAAGAAGGTCTTCAACCCTGAAATGCTCAGGCTGACCTGACCGAATTGAAAAGACAAAACACTTGAGTCAGAACTAAAAGATCTTATGTAAGTTAAATCAACGGTAAATATGCGTGTGACGGCTTTAGAGATGTTTACGGGGTTTGACATCTCCTATCCAGTATCTAACGTGAGTGCAGTAACTTAAGAGATGTTTGGGATTACCATCTCCTAAGGATCCGTTAAACTATCTACTATGTAGTACAATACGCTATTATAATATGTCTACAGTAAAGTAAAAGTATTAAAATAGAGTTAAGACGTTACCCATATCCCCCTTAACACATTTTATATATTCCCATAGTCTATACAGTACCGTAAGCTCCTCCATAAACTGGAGGTTTACCCAGAGGGCACTCCATAGGTATGGTACAAAACAAACTCGTAGAAGGCGCTCTAGGGCATGTGAACACGGAACTCGAGGCAATGCCAGGGTAGATATACCAATTGCGGGTCCGGACTGGTGGTAACGCATAGCAGCTACTACCGCCCACCTCGGACACACTCCCAAATCGAAATCAAGGGTGGCCACCAAATCAATCACAAAGTAATAGAATGGTAACGAAGAAATATGCCCGATCGGAGGTGCGACCTCACTTTGCCCGACATGGCACCTGTTTTAGTCACATCTAAGCTGACTCACGGGAGTCAGGGTCACGTCATACCTTATACAGAAATCGTTCGCCGAACCATCCTACTTCATTTCTGGAATCTCCACCACGTACACAGTTGTTAAAGTGGTTTTCGGTATTGGCAGAGAGTATGACAATATCCGATCCCGGTCTCTTTAACAACCAAACGTGTATTACACACCGGATTATTCTTTTAAATTTCCAAAACCATTTCATAATTAATATTAAAATATCATATTCAATTCAAATCATATCACTTTCGAAATTATGTTCATACTGAAATCATATTCACCTTTGAAATCATATCGTTTCCAAAATCATAATTTCTTTCAAAATCATATTTCCAAAATAGGTTAAATCATTACTTCAAAATCATAAGATTCAATTATTTATAACATTCAAATCCCAACTTAGTTTATAACATCATTTAACCGTATTCACTTAAAAATCGAGGATTTGAACATAAACACTTTCACTTTACTTAGTCTTAAATTAAGAAAATAGTTTAGATAGTTATAATTAGTTTAACAAAGTTAAAATGAAATTTTAGAATAGTTAAAGTACTCTAAAATATTTTAAAATAGATTAAAATAGTTTTTAATTGATTTAAGATAGTTAAATAGATTTTAAATAGATTAGATATAATTAAAATAGATTAAATGGCTTTAAAATAGATTAATTAGATTTTAAATAAGTTAAATGGGTTAATTAGTTTAAAATAAATTTAATGGTTTAAAAATAGGTTAAATTGATTTAATGTAGTTAATATAGGTTAAAATAGTTTAATAATTTGACAAATATTAAAATTTAGAATCTTAAAATAATATGTTTTAAAACAGTTTATATCAAAAACATGAATTTGAACTTACTATCAATTTAAACTATTTATTTCATTCCAACACATTTGGACCATTTCAATATCCAAAACCCCATTTCAAATTTTCAATAAAGTATTTAATTCAATATCGCTTCCAATCCACATTCGAAATATCAATTTAAATTACTCAATTTCAATATATTTCAAAGTTATATTTCAAGCAATTTCAATAACTCGATTTCTGTCAATTTCATTTATACTTCAAAATCAACTTTAAAATTTCAATTTTTCACATTTTACAATTTCTTTATAACAATTCCAACTTTAACATAAAACTTGAATTTCAATAATAATTCAATTTATATAAATCAAATTTTATTTCAAAAATCATTTAACTAAATTCAAAAATTTAAGATTTTAAAATCATTTAATTTAACCAATCCAGTGTCCGTATATAATTCTCTACCCTAGGGTGAAGTGATACAGATATTTATCATTCAATCCGCAGTTTAAAATTTTACGGTTATATATCATTTCAAACCGCAATTCCGAATTTAATATTAAAATCCAAAAAATCGCTCGGGTCTATCATTTCAACCCATAACGATTATTCCCTAATCTATAGATCGTTCGGGTATATATCATTTCAACCCATAGTGATTTTCCAAATAACAACGAAGGGAACTTGCAGAGTGGTAATGTTTTATAAATCAAACATAACATCCAATCAACCAATATCAACAACCAAACATTCATCATAATCATCATTCAATTCAATCAATACATATTAGTAATTAACTAATTATCAATAACAAGTATTTAGTTGGAAAATTTAAATTCAATAATAAATTAAATAACGATTTAATTCAAATTAACTGAGATGACGATTTAAATTAAACCAAACAGTCATAAATTAATTTCTAACCACATCATAAATTTAATTTAACAAACATAAGAAAATTTCGAAGTTGTGAGTGGGTCAAAACACTCACCTTTGAATTTAAATTGAATTAAAATCCAAATTAGGGCTCAAAATTCAATTGTCTTAGAATTCATCCAAATCAGCGTAAAAATGTCCGGAATTTCGATATGATTCAGGCAACACAAACCGCGTCCAAATCCGAGTTTGTATGCAAAAGTTATGAATAAATTAGCGTAAACGAATAATTGAAATACACAGACATATTAATAATATAATTAAATAAAGGAGAACGTGCTCGCTTACCCTAACTTCATACAGTTACTCACGCACGCGAGCTGCCGCCTCCCCTTCACGAATGCACGTCGCCCCAAACGCGAACGACGCCGCTGCCGCTGGGCCCATCGCGGCCGCGCCCCACCACCAGAACGGCCCGCCGCCACCTCCACGGCCCTCGTGACACCGAGGAACCCACCATCGACGCGAAAATGGAAGCAGCCGCCGCCGATTTCTTTGACCTGATCGAATTATCGGCGGCGATCCAACCGATGATCGGCCAAACGACCAACTCCAATGGGTTCCCCTCGCTGATATCCACGCAACTGTACCATTGATTTGGCGATCTATCAACGTTGATCGAAACGTGATGGACGGCCGAGATTAAACCATCGAATTCTGGGCACACAGAAACTCAGATTGAGAAACAGACTGGTGATTTGACTTGCGCTCGTTAAGAACTTCAAATCGATATATAATTCGATATATTTTAGAGGGGTTTGATTTTTTTGATTTGATTTTGATTTGCAATTGAATTAAGAATTTGCTTTTTTGTCTCCAATTGGAATGAGGAGTTGAGAAGGAAATGTATGTACAGACAAATGAAAGTAAGAAGTAGCTAGGGTTTATAATGGACAATTTATAGGCAAATCAGAAATAGAATTGAATGGATCAGATTTGATTTAAAAGTTAAACGATAAACGCCCCGAAAAGCCAGTTCTATCTCCGGAACAAAAATGGGTCATCCCATATATCAAAATAGATGTTTTCGATAACTTTAAACTCAATGGAACAGGTTTCAAGTCCTAATTCCATCGTATGAAGAAGTTAGCTTACAATCAGCTTATTTCAAACTGATTTCAATTAAATTTCTACGCGTTGCGAGTCTGTACGATCAAACGACAAGTCCGATCACTACGAAACTTGAAATCCTACAATAATTCACTGTTATGGATCCGATGAAACTGATTTCGTCAAAATTTGAGACAGTTTCCAAAATGACTATTTTCACATTAATTAAATAAGTTAATATTAAATTAATTAAATCAAATTTTCAATTTTAATTCTATGATTAACAAATTTTACCATTTTGATTTCTTAAACCTTCACAAAAATTTAAACAAGTTTAGATATCAATTTAAAGTTAATTAATTTGCCAATTACAGTGTTTAATTTCAATTTCAGTAAATTCAGAGATTATAAATTAAATTTCCAATATCCATTTGTTTGACTTTCAATCTTGATTTTCAACCAATTATCATCTTATGGATATAATTTACATGGTTTATATCTTATTACACTAATATTTTCCAATTCATCTTAATTTCAATTAACGTAATACTTAATTACATTTAATTACAATAAATCCAATTATTATAATTTAAATTCCAAAAATTGATTAAATTTGATTTCAGTCTTTATATTTAATCAATTATTACCTTATGAATATAATTTCACTTCTTTTCCTTTTATTACATTCACAATTTACAGTTATTGTCTTAACTCTCCTTAATGTAACATTTAATTTCATTTAATTATAATAAATTTCCAATAAATTTAACAAGCTAAATAAATAAATAACATATAATAATTGTCACCATTAAATTTTAATCACACCTGTAAGGGTTTATTATTTACAATCAAATATTATAATTACTTACATAATATTGATTTTATTCAATTACCATTTATTATATACTAGTTCATTAAATATTCACATTTGTTTTCTTATATTCAATTTATAACCAAGTATAACCTCTAAATCACTTCAATTAATTGGAATTTCATTCAAAATGTTAATAATTAACTTTAATTAACATTGTTACAATTTATTCTAGTTATTATTTCATTAATAAATTCCAAAAATTTTCTTTCTTCCAATATTAAATAACATAATCTTATTAAATTTACTATTTTAAATTATTGAAAATTATGGGTCGTTACACAATTACTATATTCAATCCAATTGAACTCAAAAGTATTTTATTTGGCCAAATAAACATCGCTAATTAAGGTATACAAATTTAAACGATGTTATTAATTAAAATAACATAATTTAAATTCAGTTCGTTTTAATATGTCTTAATTTTTAAACATTCCAAAGCTATCAACAAATTATACTGCAATGTTATACTCGTCGATATGAGTCCAACGCACAATCCATGAGCAAAATGAATCACGGATGAGCAGGTTATCTTGGTTTAAACATAATGTACATTAATTTAATAAATCAATCAACTTTAAACGTTTCTCACCAAATCAATTAAATGGGCCAAACCCAGCTACCAAACCAACTACACCCAACCTGCCTCCTTCTTTTTCTTCCCCATTTCTCTTCCCTACTTCTTAATACATCATCAAAGTGCACGACGTCCACGTGCATGAAATTCCATTCACCCATCTTCAAAACCAAAGCCACCAATGTGTCTACTACGATGATCTCATCCACTTGCATGCCTCGCCACCCTCCTCGGACCTCCAGATCAAAACCTAATCCTCTAGCCGAAGACCCATCACGTACAGGTTGCAAAAAATAAAGTGCGACACTTTTCGGCTCCAATTCCCACCAAATTTTCACTGTCTGAGCGCCTCTCCTCCACGAACACCAATCCAAGCTCGATTTCACGAATCGCTGTCTAAATCATCCGAAAAGCTAAACCATAGGTTTCCATCATCGTCGATCATGACACTGAATGCTACCAAAACTTCACCAAAAATAACACTTTTCCATACGATCCCGACGACATATACGGTGTCGATCAATTCAAAGCGGATTGAGCGAATTTATGTTTTTGAAGTTTTTGAACCATATTTCCTACTTACTGTTATTAGGCGATATCTTGCTCATCGCTCGACGAAATCGAGCGCGATAAATTAAAAAAAAAACTAGAGATCTACCCTAATAACTCCGTGTTCGGATATTGGGTTGAAAGTGAATGAATTGGGAGTTGTGGATTTTTGAATGGATGAGATTCTACATTTTCATTCACTAGACTTGATTCAAAGAAGAGGAAGATGAAAATATGGTGCACATGTGTATATATACACGAACAGAGACCTCTACATCAAGTTAGACAACCGGAGCCATAAATGAAAGCATATATCAAAAGAAACAAGGGTGGACAAAATGGCTGCTAGGGTGAAAAGAACATGGGGACAACGTGGCTGGCAGTGAAAAACGAAAACAAAATGTCTGCTGAGGTTGAATAGGGTGTACTGTGTGTACATGGTGTACATGTGTGTGTTTATTTTGGAAAAATCTCGGTATCACGCCTATCGCGTCCACGTATGAACCGTGAACGATGGAAAACAAAATACGACCGCGTACGGAAATGTGACGCTATCGTAAAACACAAATAAAACACGTCAGTTATCAAGTTCTGTTAAATTTCGAAAATACCAACGTTTGACGTAAAATATATCAAACGAAAATTCAATTATATTTTCAAATTAAAAAATATGTAGAAATCTTATAAACTAGATTAAAAATACATAATCAGGAACAACACTAACACAGATTTTTATTATATTTTAAATAAAACTGCAAATTGGATATTTAAATCTAATTGAATATTCCAAAAATCAAAGTGATACATTTTCGGGTCGTTGCAGCAATTACATAAGGATCTAATAAGGTAGAAAATGAAAAGGTGAAATTATTGATTTATCCACTTTTAAATTAAAAAGGGTAAATCAGACTTTCGCAATTAAAGATACAAATATTTCAAGTTTATATACACACGCATATATTTACACAAGCATATGTATGTAATACAAAACCAAAAATTTATAATTAAAATTTCAATTTGCCAATTTACATTTCATTTTAAATTAACAACCTAAATTGAACTTTTAGTTCGTAAATGAAACAAGAGTTTGGACTTTTTAAAAACTATAAATTTAGAAAAGATATATATATATATATAAAAAATTTAAAATTACATAACAAATCCATTCAAAATTTTAGACCAAAATCTTTCATGCTAGCATAAACAATATTCAAAGTGATTGTACCTAGTAATTAATCATGCAACAATAGAAAGTAATTTTAAAATAAGAATTAAATTACAACTCATTTGAAATTATGTATGTAAATATTATAAAATATAATTCACTATAAATTAATTCATAATTATTGTAATGTAAAAGATAACAAATGTGGATCTGAATGGAATGAACATAATAGACATACGATTAGTTGAGAAAACGGATATCAATTTTCATGTTATAACATATTCAATATAAACATAAATAAATCATACAAATCCAAGCATATGAATATAAAGAATATGTAAATGAATTAATTATACATTACCTTGAGAAGTTGCCATCAAATCGCACCATAAATGATGAATAAAAAAACTCTTAGATTCCATGAATCGATCTTATTACCCAAGCCTTGAAGCACACATTGAAAATGAATTTCTCTTAGGATGTCGCCTAGAAGTCACACCTTGAGTGATGTTATGTCCTCAAATCTTTAAGATCCCCATTCTATCCTTGTAAGAGATAGAAGAACCACTTTTGTTTTATTTTATTTGATCTTTTTATTTGGAGTTGAAAGATTTTTGAAATTTGATTTTATGTTTTCTCCAATGAAAAGTTAGGAGAAGAGGAAGAAAGAAAATGAATGAGAAAGAATGAATTGTACATACAGAATGAATTAGACAATATGTTTTATCTGAAAGAATGAAACTATTCACATTTTTTAATTAAAATTCCCTACTTAAATGCCTTGATTGTTTCTCTCTCTCTCTCCAATTCTTTCATTTCACATGATATGTAATCAAATGACATAAAATTTCCACAAATCATGTCATCAAATATACGACATAAAATTTCCATAAATCATGACATCAAATGACATAAAATTTCCGTAAATCATTTCATGCAATTATCTTTAAATTACATCGATATCGTATATCAATGCACGCAAATACAACTTTTATAAATGCATTAAAATAATTACGAACAACTTCCAAACATCAAATAAATAATAATTAATATTTCTCAAATATCGGTAAATTTAATCATTTATAATATTTGATAAATTAATTAAATCATGTGGTTTTTCAAAGAATTCATCATTACATTGTTCGACTCAAATGTGTAAATTCAGTCAGTGATTAATATTGAACCATCGAATATTAATGTTCACACGTCACTTAACAGGTGGTGTGACATTTTGACTGAATTTATTGCTTATACATCTTTTGGTAAAATCTAATTTTACTTATTATTAGCGGTACCCGATAGTGACAATTATTTGCACCAATTCTCTTCGTTAAAACTATATCAAATTAGGACTCATGGAATTTGGTAATGGTAAAAATTCCAATTTCGTCCACATTTAACTTTATAGTCCAAGCACAAAGTTCTTGGTTTAATAATATCAATTATTATTAATCAAAATGCTCTGGCTAGAGATTTGACCTTGAGTTGACTTTAGTTTACCATGATACTAACCTCATATAACTAAGGAGACGGACCCTCTCTTGAATAATGTTTCACTTCCAATGCTTCCACTCGATCAAACTATAGTCGTTCGATGGACGACGTGCCATGATTTAACTATAATCAAAGTGGAGCTTTCCACATTGAAGATCAACAATATTCTAAAGTTTGGAGAACTATGTAAATTAGTCACATTGATATTCTTTGCTGACCTTAGTCATATTAACCAACTGAAAACTATCGAGTGAGTCATTCCATAGTTATCCAATAACTATTAGTATGTAACCAACCCCTTGATGCTGCCAGCAGTCATGAGTAATACACTGTCCAATATTTGGAGAGCGTTGCATACTCTAATCTCAACGGATGAATTGATATTCAGTCTCGATGCATTTTGACTAGGAAAATTTAAAATGGTATATTTTTTACATTGTGATAAATTACTCACGGTTCAACACTTTGTAACTACTATCACAGAACATACCATTTATGGATTTTCTATTAAATATACTTTTAACTAAATTAATTAATTAATATAACACATTATATCAAGTATAAAATAGAAAGAAAACACCTTTTAGTTTGAAAAAGATTGGTTATCTAGTTAGATATATGTAACAGATTACATAATTGCCCCTAAAGCATACCCTGACTCTATCAATCTCCCACTTGCACTTGGGGTCAATCATGGAATCTTATTCCAACTTCTCCATTCGGTTTCCTCAAAACCAATTGGGTCGGTCCCTTAGTAAACGAGTATGATATTATGTTTTAATTATCTACTCTATCAATCAACTCTCTTTGACGGTGATAAACTATTTTATCATGTGGAATAATTCAGAGTATGTCTCTCGACCTATAGTGAGCTCTAAGTTCTATTACGAAGTATATCACGATATTATTACAATATAGCAATGTTATGACATTCTCAACAGTTGGAATAACCCTTAGATTAATTGTAAATTTGTGAATTTATATTTATATACATTGCTTTTATTGCAGCGTTATTCAAGGCAGTGTACTTAGCCTTTTTCATTGAATCAGCCACAGTCTTTCATTTGAAACATTTCCAACTTAAAGGTTGTTAACTTAAAATTATTATTGACACATTTTACTCAATATCACTTATGAAGTTTGAGTCCAAAAACTACTTCATAAGGAGTTTGTTGTTTCTGTAAAAAATTCTCTAGTATTTCATAAATACACGAGAATACTTCAAACAACCATTTATCGATATGGATTTGACATTTTCTTCATGTATCAAATACATAAATAAATCATGATATTATATACAACATAACATATAAGATAATTCCTTTTGCCAAAGCATAAGGAATCCATCTTACATGTTTCGCATTAAACATTTTAGTAAGGTGTCCTTGCGTATCGTTTGGGACATTCCTAATATCTTTTATACTCACTATAAATGACATATTTATAAATCCAATGTCGAGTATTAAAACAACTAAAGCTAATTTTAACATAAGTACATCGTTAACAATCAGCGGTGTGTTGTTTACTTATGGTTTAGAAATACCTATGTACCATTTTAACTTTCTTTCTGATGAGCACACACTTCCTCTGCATTTTGATTGATAATCAAACTATTTGATATTTCTATCAAAACCTTGTTCAATTTTGATGCTTTTTTGAATGATACTTTCGTATAACTTCTCGGATCAAATCCGAAAACCCACATACTCAATATCGCTCCCATCGACTTTGAGAAACTTTGGTTATTATGTGTAAATAGTTAACTCTAATTCATTATTTAGAAATTTCCATTTTAAGGCATACATATCAAAACATAAAGTCATATTATGTGATAATTTTGTGAGTAAAATTTGAACCTACTTGAGCACATCGAATGGTGAATCTGTTGCGTTTATTTCAACAATTGAATTTAAGGTATTATTCTTATCAATGTGGCTCACTATATTTCAACTGCATTTGTCATGCTCTTAAAGATACATTTGTGGCCAATGGATCATATCCTTTGGGTACAACTTTCAAAATCATATTTTGATAATGTACTTGAATCGATTTTGGATTTGTGCATCATGCTATACGTAGAGTCAATACTCTTAATGGTTTAATTGACCATGGAGGATTATTTATTCTCGATGTTGATAAGAAACTCATAGTCTCTCTTCAATGTGTGAGAATATTTTTAAACATTCTAATGCATTGTGTTCATTCAGGTTTGGTCAATATCATATCATCCCTCGCAATCAGCTTCATCTTTGGATCGTATCCAAATCAATTTCACTACCAATAATTTCTTAAAGAAATTCCTTCGCTATGTAGTTGGTATTTCTTGAAACAACGGTTGTTTCTTAGTGCAACAGAATATTTATTCATAAACATTTTATGAATTTTCCTATGTGTGAAACCGATTTGGTAGTCAATATTTATTCTAAACATTTTATGAATTTTCCTATGCCATCCAATGACAGTCTTTTCCAAACTTCTTTTGGGAAGATTCATACAAAATTCCTCATGAACCATTATTATGTGTAGTCTTTCGATTTGCATAACCTTTTAACTACTTGGCATAGGATATGTTGGGGTTTCTTATAAACATTTATCTTGTATGATTTTGTAAACCATTCTTTAGATGAAATTGACATTAACCTTTTGTACTACTCTTAAGTACATAACCTTATATAAAGAAGTTAATCCCAACTTCACTCATATTTAATTTTACTTTGTTCAATAAAGTTTGATTACTCCTTATTGATACATCATTATGTATTATAGGGAGGAGTGACTTTTGAGATTGAATCTTTGTTCACTTTTAGGTATGTTCAGAACTCTTTCCAATTGCTCACCTATTGGATCAAATCAAATCATTTTATTTTGTTGCACGTTGTTTTATTTACTTTTGTTTTATATTCTATGATCTTATCATAGACATACCACATGTGTATCAAATATCCATGTTCATGTTGGTGATAAATCATCAATGAATATAACCAAGTATGTCGAATAGGTTTGGTATTAATAGACTTACGATTGCATACATCTACATGTATCAATTCGAAAAGTCCATCAGCTCTTATGATGCTCCCACTAATTGAGTGCATAGCTCTTCATTTGTTTGAGATATAATCAACTAGTGTCATATGATTCATAATCATCATATAATAAAAATTATTTCTCAAAACTACGAATTTGTCTATAATTTCAAAATAATTGTAAATAATTTTAGATACTTATGTATTTTCAATGCAACACTTTTGTTGTGAAAACAAATAATACCATAGTATAGTTTTATTTCATAACGAATATTTATAATATTCACATTGAAATATAACCTTTTACTTTTCAGTCGGCACAAAAAATAGTCATTATATCATAAATAATGTTCGGTATGTTTTATGAAAACAATTTTTGTAATTTGATGCAATCGATAAGTGTTATATGGGATGCTTCCACTATTTCCACCATTCCTATAATAGCAAACTGAATTTGAAGGTCCATTACGCACTTAATATAGATTATTTATTTCAAATACAGTAGCTAGTTTACAGTGGAAGTTCATTGTCAAATATCTTGAACTCAAAGAAATAAATCTCATACAAAACAATTTTCTATATGAAAATACATTTCGAAATATAAATCGTATTTCTTATTCCAACATAAAGTATCAATCATTATTATCACAATTCTCATTTCCGATGTTTCTTTATGAAGCAGAAGTGACCATTCACTCTCTTCATCCCAATTGTACCTTAAATTAAATTTACTCTTATACATTCGTTTTCCTTTCTAAATGGTCAAACCATTCAAAAGAAAACTCTTACTACAATATCATAATAAGCTCTTTACAAAAGCGTATTCGATTATCCTTAGCATTTAAGGACATCAAATGTGTTGCACTTTACGTAAACCTATCAAACTGACATTTCAGCGATCAAGTTCTTAGATTTATACTATAGTTTTGGCCTTATGTTACATTTCACACGATACGATCTTTTATGTAACTAATTTCATTGAAGTATCATACATTACAAACTATGACTGTTCCCCATATACCACTTATATGCAAAGTATATGGAACAAATATCTATATTCTTATATTGCTTTGAGAGTTCGAAGCTAATAAAATGCAATAAAGGGTCTTGACCAAATAAACACGTATGTGACCATATTACAAACGTATTAAGTAGTTGTAAAATTAGGCACTTGCATTGGTATAGAGAACATTGACATGCAATACGCATTCAATAGTGAGTATATGTTATATTTCCATTTTTTCAATTTTCAATTTAGCTAATTTGTATATATTAATTGATAAACATTTTATCAATCATATTAAATGCACAAGTTTATCGTTGTAGATAATTATAACATTATTTAACATATGTTAATACAATATTAGAAAGGTTAAATGTTAGCATTTCATTTTTCTAATAAGGCTCCCACTGGTCTT
Organism: Allium fistulosum; assembly: GCA_030737815.1. Lineage (NCBI taxonomy): Eukaryota > Viridiplantae > Streptophyta > Magnoliopsida > Asparagales > Amaryllidaceae > Allium > Allium fistulosum. The sequence continues at coordinate 78,315,897 of CM060906.1, forward strand.
TTATGTTTCTCCAAACCATAAGATGAAACATAGAAGTCTTTCGACTTCACTAGTGGGTGTTAGAACTTGTGTGTCTTGGTATTCTGACCTTGGGTTTGCTCAACAAATCATAGCCCCACAAACGATGGATAACTCCTTATCGGTTGTATCACATATGACTACGAACTCATGTTTCTTTTTCCAAATATCATTTCGACCTTGAGTTTGCTCAACAAATCGAAAGAGATTATTCACTCATACCTACCATATTGCGACGGCCTAAGTATAGTATATGTACCTTGAGTTTGCTCAACAAATACATATAGTTATCATACCTTGTCTATTAATATATTAATAATACAACACATAACAACCCTAACTTGAGTTTGCTCAACAACTAAGGAGTATGCAAGTAATTTATTAATATATTTATGGTAGAGGGTAATATTATATTGAAGATTCATAATCTTCAATACGTTATACTAAGTGATATCGACTTTTGGAATAATGTATTTCTTATGAAATACCTTCGCGATTCAAGTGTTAGACACATTAGAAACCACAGTATACGTACAACTACACATGTATTTATTCCTTAAGTCTATTTGGATTTCTTTAATGTTCCACATCCACCTTTAGTTTATACATTCATATCATATAAGTTTTATCGTTATATAACTTTTATATTTCATATTACTTATATGATAGTCTTATGTATAATATTTTATTAATTAAATATTATTTAATTAGTTTAATTAATTATGTCTTTAATTAATTTTATATTAGTATCCCAATACAACTTTTATATTGGATATATCTACTGTAACATTTATAGTGTACACTACAACCTTTATAGTATAACACATATATCTTATATATGTGTATTTTTGTTTATTAATTAACCTTTAATTAATTTATTTAATTAAAAATTTTTAACTAAATTATATTAATTTCAAAATTTATCTTATATATACATATATGTATACTTATGTTATCTTGAACACTTTAAAATAACATAATATATATCAACATATATAATACATGCATATAAGTATTAATTAATTAACTCATTAATTTATTTATTTTATTAATCATAATAATAAACTTTAAATTTCGAAATTAATATTCAAATAGTTTCAAACATTTTGAAATTTTCATTACCTTTTCAAACCTTTGAAAATTTATATTATATTATAACCATTTATAATAAACATGTTTTTATTTTAAATTTAACTTCTAAATTTAAATCTTGTCTTAACTTTCAAAAATATTTTGAAAATTAGATCAAGACACAATTCAAATTTGGGTCTTTTCTATTAGGGGTAACCTTTGGGCTTACTTCACCTTTCTGGTCAGGTGGGTAACCAAGTTGGTCAGGGTACTTGATTACTCAATTCCAATCCTAGACATCACCTTTCTAGACACCGTACCAACTGAGCAAGCTTAATTAGTTAGCCCTTACATGACTAATTTAGACCTCATAAGTTATTGGGCTCTGGTAGCATTATTGGAACTGGGTCAGCCCGCAGTGGAAGAAATGAGTGGATTTCAAAGAAAATTCCTTTTTGGATCTTTAATGGGCCTATGAAGTCTAAATATATTCAGATCTTGTCTAGATTTTCTTTTAAATAAAATTTTTATTTTATATAAATTGTTAAATTGGATATTTGAATGTAACTTAATTTATAGTATTATAATGGATGTATCGAATACATCCATTTGTGTGAATATATAAATAGTGCTAATATATGTAATAAAAATATGTAAAATGAATTTAGAGAAGGAAGCCTTTCATTTCCTTCTCTTGCCTTATGCAATAAATAAGGGAAGATATATCAAAATATGAAGAGAGAGAAACCTTTCATTTCTCTCCCTCTTTAATTGAATTAAATAATATATCAAATAATATTAATTAAGGGAAAGTTTTTCTTTATTAATTGAGAACTAAATTAATTAAGTGTGAGATATGAAAAGTGTGAACATATTAAATATATTCATACTTTAATTTATATGACCAACATGCTAGACATAAAGTAAGTAAAATTGATTGTTGACACGGACAAGAATAAATAAGAATAAATTGAATGCAATCACATAAGGATCTAATAAGGTAGGAAATGGAAAGGTAGAATTATTGATTTATTCATTTTCCCTTTTAAACAAATTCAATTAATACAACATTTTTTACTTGCAAGAGGTATTATAATACAATGATATAAACATCAATTAGTAATTACTGTATATATGCAACTGCCTCACTTTTAAATTAAAAAGGGTTAAGTAAGACTTTGGCAATTAAAGGTACCAATATTTCAAGTTTATATATACACACACATATATTTACATAAGCATATGTATGTAATATAATTCCCAAATTTATTTTAAATTTCAATTTGACAATTTATATTTCATTCTAAATTAACAACTTAAATTGAACTTTTAGATTGGAAATGAAACAAGAGTTTGGAAATTTTACAAAATTATAAATTTAGAATATATATATATATGTTAAAATTGCATAGAAAGTTCATTCAATAGATCAAAATCTTTCACACTTACATAAACAATATTCAAAGTGGTTGTTTCTAATCATTGATCAAGCAACAATAGAAATTAATTTTAAAATAAGATTAAATTACAACTCGTTTGAAATTGTGTATGTAAATATTATAAAATATAATTCACTTGAAATTAATTTATAATTATTGTAATGTAAAAGATAACAAATGTATATTTGAATGAAATGAACATAATAGACATATTATTAATTGATAAAGGGGTTATCAATTTTCATGTTACAACATAGTCAACATAAACATAAATAAACCACACAAATCCAAGCATATGAATATAAAGAATATGTAAATGAATTAATTAAAAATTACCTTGAGAATTTTCCATCAAATCACACCTTGAATGATGAATCAAAAGCTCTTAGATTTCGTGAATCGATCTTATTACCCAAAGCCTTGAAGCACATCTTGAAAATGAATTCCCCTTAGGATGTCGTCTAGAAGTCATACCTTGAATGATGATATCTCCTCAGATTTTCAAGATCCTCATCCTATCCTTACAAAAGATGGATGAACCACTTTTTTTAATTTTATTTGATCTTTTTATTTGGAGCTGAATGATTTGGGAAATTTGAGTTTTGTTTTCTGCCATGAAAAGTTAGAAGGAGAAGAAGAAAAAAATGAATGAGAAAAGATGAATTGTACATACATAATGAATTAGAGAATATGTTTTATTTGAAAGAATGAAACTATTCTCATTCTTTAATTAACCTTGATTGTTTCTCTCTCTCCAATTCTTTCTTTTCACATGATATGTCATCAGATTACATAAAATTTAAACAAATCATATTATCAAATGACATAAAATTTTCACAAATCATGTCATCAAATGACATACAATTTCCATAAATCATTTCATGCAATTATCTTAAAATTACATCTTGACATAAAATTTCCATAAATAATTTCATCCAATTATCTTTAAATTACATCAATATCGTACATCAATCGGAACAAATATAAGTTTTATAAATGCATCAAAATATTTACAAACAACATCTAAACATTAAATAAACAACGATTAATATTTCTTAAACATCATTTAATTTAATCAATTTACAACATTTTATTAATTAATTAAATCATGTGATTTTTTAGAGAATTTATCAAACGGTTGTACGAGTCAAAGGTGTAAATTCAATCAACGATTAATATCGAACTATTTGAATATTAACGTTCACACATCACTTAATAGGTGGTGTGACATTTTGGCTGAATTTATCGCTTATACATCTTTTGGTAAAATTTAATTTACTTTTTATAAGTGGTACCCAATGGTGATAATTATTTACACCAATTCTCTTCATCAAAACTATACCATATTAGGACTTATGAAATTTGGTAATGGTCAAAATTCCAATATTGTCAACATTCAACTTTATAGTCCAAACACAAAGTTCTTGGTTGAATAATAACAATTGTTATTAACTGAAATGCTTTAGCCATAGACTTTTACTTTGAGTTGACTTCAGTAGACCGTGATACTAACAATCATATAACTGAGGAGACGAACCCTCTCTTGAATAGTCTTTCACTTCCAATGCTTCCACCGGGCCCAACTATAGTCATTCGATGGGACTATGATTTATCTATAATCAAAGTGGAGCTTCCACATTAAAGATCAATAGTATCCTCAAGTCTAGAGAATTGTGTAAATTAATCACATCAATATTCTCTGCTTGACCTAAGTTATATAACCAACAAAAAACTATCAAGTGGGTTATTCCATAGTTATCCAATAACTATCAGTATGTAACCCCTTGGTGCCCTTAGCAGTCATCAGTAACACACTTCCCAACATTTGGACAGCGTTACATACTCTAGTCTCAATGGATGTATCGATATCCAACCTTGATACATCCTAACTAGGAATATTTAAAATGGTATACTTTTTTTCATTATGATAAATTACTCACAGTTACAACACTTTGTAACTACTATCACAAAACATACCTTTTATGGATTTTCAATTAAATATACTTTTAATTAAATTAATTAATTAATAAAACACCTTTTAGTTTGAACAAGGTTGGTTATCAAGTAAGATATATGTAACAAATTACATAATTGCCCCTAGGGCATACCCCTAACTCTATCAAATGCACTATTTATCATGTGATAAGTTTAGAAGGAAAAATGAATGTTCTGTTAGGTTTTGGAATTCTCGTGTTTAGTACGCATACACATCACCGTGTCTAGCGGGAGTCAATGGTCGAAATCTCCTATGTCAGTGTCCTGATTGAACAACCATTCATCGCCTCCCATTGGGCATATAATCTGGTCTTGGCAACACATTGTAACGAAAGGAATCTTCAATGTTACATGCCACCAATCTCATATATATACCATGGCTATTCCAAATATTATACGATGTGGGACTTTAACCCATTCAATCCATGCATCCACTCCATTTATAATGTGAGCCACACCTAACAATCTCCACTGATGGGTATGCTTAGGCAGAACATAAACTCTTATGTAGGTTTATGAGTTTATTGTACTTTTGAACTTAGCTGTTGTATCATGTATGAAATATCATACTAGCCTTTTTATGCATGATAATATTACATGTAGCAATTTTGAAAATGTAATTGAAACTTAATAATATCATACTAGCTAGTGAGCTTAATCCACTAATGAGTACTCTCCTATCACCTCCATCATGAAAAATATGCGTATTCACAACATTTACCTCTGGCTTTAGAAGACAAATATGGCAGCTACCTCTAATAAAGCTAAATATGATTTGGATCTCCCTCAAGCTCCAAAATTAATGTGGAAGTAAAAAATTATACAATTTAAACCTGAAATAACACTGTTTCTATAATATAACATGCTTACCTCATATATCATGCCTAGGTACAATCATTTAACCCAAACTATATATTTAGCAATATCTTTTACAGTAAAAGGCTACTAAATATGCTTATTTGCTAAAGAAATAAAACAAATCACATTTTATTAACTAGTTATTAAAATAAATTCATTATCCTTTAACAAAAAAGCTACATCAATTGTATTTTTGTAAATGATAACGGTGTTTATCTTTTGGCAAAATCTTTACATGCATAACAAAAGCATGCAATTCAGTCAACTTTGTATGATTCATATAACAGTAGTATCGAAATGATGAATTATATAATGTAAATCCGAGAGAATAAAAATACTTTATCTCATTTGATATAGGATAGCGGGTCATTGGGCCATGATGCTCAGCCCAACTATTATAAAACTGCTTATATAAATGCAGTTCATATATCATGTAAACACTATAGTATCAAGTATCATCAATATAAAAATTCATCAATCTTCTTAATTTATCAGCAAATATACTTTCTCATTCTCAATACAAGATCAAAATCAGACAATATCATATTATCAAATCTTAACATGGTATCAGAGCTGAATCAAGCCTAGCGGCAACTGTATTAGACTCAGTAAGAATACCAGAATATCAGCCTCAAGAATAGAGGCATTCAAATCAAGAAATCATTAGAAAAGTGTCATCACTTGAATTCTTGATTACCCATCAGGTACATATTCATCATCTGGGTAATTATAGAATTTGCTTATAAAATAAACAGGTGCCATGCCAAGGAAATCAATTTGATTCCTGGCGGTTACAAGTTTTTTCATCAAAAGAGATAAATAAGAAAATTCTCAAAACAAGAAAATTCAGAAAATATTGAAACCAGAAACCAAGAAAGCAATCAAAAACAGAAAGAAAGCAATTGCTCTGCCAAGAACCCATCAGAACAAGTTCATCATCTGGGTTTGGCTGCAACTACCCTGCCCAGACCACTGTTGAAGCTTTCTTGGACCAGCAACCATTATGAACCCTCAAGTCTGATTGATATTTTGTTGAAGTATCATGGCTGAAGGAGATGACACTTCAGCAACATCTGAAAATGTAGCTGATTCCCAACAGCAAGTCACAGATGCCACAGAGAAACTCATCAAGACTGTCAGCAGCCCACAGAGTCAGTTGACCACCATACACCTCGAAGAAGACAATTATCTTCTATGAAAACTTCAAGTTTAAACAGCAATGCAAGGATATGGTCTCGAAGGATTTATTCTTGGCACAATTCCAATCCCACCAAGATTCATCATTGATCCACAAAACAAGATGATTAGCAATGACGAAAATACAAAATATTACAGGCAAGACAGATTGATAAGTTCATGGTTATTGTCATCTATCAACACAAGCTTACTGTCTCAAGTAATAGGTTGTAAGTCTACAAATGACATTTGGTTTGCTGTTCAAAGGATTTTTAATACCCAACCAGTTGCAAAGGTTATGCATTACAAAAGACAATTACAGAATATTAACAAAGGCAACCAAACCATGAGGGATTACTTGTCACAAGTCAACAATGTGTGCGACATGCTTGAAGCTGCAGGATACAAAGTGTCTGAAACAGAACTGGTATTAAGTATATTGAATGGACTCAGTGAGGAATATGAAGTTGTTGTTGCAGTTATATCATCTCAACCAACTTTGCCACCAATACAATATGTTCATGCAACTCTACTTGCATATGAGGCAAGAATAGATCACAAGAAACCACAAGATACAGATCTAGCAATTAACTACACATTCAACTCCAAGAATAAAGGCCAAAATCCAAACAAACAAAGTTAATCATATCAAAGAGTGGTTATACAAATAGATCAAGAGGCAGAGGAAGGTGGAACAACAATAGTAACAGACCAAAGTGTCAAATATGTGAGAAAATTGGTCACACAGCAATGAAGTGCTATTTCAGATTTAATGCCAGTTATGTGCCCAATCAGAACTCAAATAATCAAAGAAGTGGTAATATTAGTGTCAACATAGCACAAACACAACTAGAATCAAGCATTCAGACAGATGGAAGTGGTGTTATCAATCAGAGTACTATTACAAGACCGGAACATATTCAAGATGAGAGCCGGTACCCAGATTTAGGAGCAACTAACCACACAACAAGCAATCTTGACAACTTAAATCCTGGCAACAAGGAGTACAGAGGTAAACAGTCAATATGCATGGGGAATGGTGAGTCAATTAATTTCACACATACTGGTAATGCATACATTAGTGGTTCAAGGTAATTATTTTTAATTAATCTATTAAGAGTGCCAAAAATAAGAAAAAATCTTATGAGTGTATCATAGTTTGCAAAAGATAACAATGTATATTTTGAATTTTATCCAAATTATTGCTTAGTTAAAGACATACTAACTAAGGAAAATCTTTTGCAGGGTGAAGCAGTCAAAGGATTATACATATTCAATCTTAAAAACAGTAGCAATTCTAGAAGAAAATAGAAATGTTGTAATATGGTAGAAATTGCTCAACCTGAAAGGAATAGAAGTGTGGTTGATTTGTGGCACTATAAACTTGGTCATCTAAATATAAATGTAGTGAAACAAGTACTTGGAGAATAAAATTGTGTTTGATGATATTTCTTTACCATATATTTGTACTTACTGCCAAATGGGCAAAAGTCATAAGTTATCATTCAATGATTCACTAATCAAGTATTCAAAACCTCTATAATTAGTGGCTACTGATCTATGGGGACCTGCCCCAATCTATTCAGATTATGGATATAGATATTACATATCTTTTATTGATGCATACTCTAGATATACATGGATATACTTTCTGAAAAATAATTCTAAAACTTACAATGCATTTATACATTTCATATCCTTAGCTGAAAAACAGACTGGTCATCAAGTCAAAATTATACAGTCTAATGGAGGCACTACTAAGTATAAAACAATCAGTAGCTTTTTTAATAAAAGAGGAATAGTTCACAGAACTACATGTCCCTATACATTGGAACAAAATGGTCTGATTGAGAGAAAACACAGACATGTTGTAGAGACAGGGTTAACTCTCTTAGCACAAGCATCACTACCATTAATTTTCTGGCCTAATTCCTTTAATACTGCAGTTTATTTAATCAATAGGCTACCCACAAAGGCACTCAAAGGAATCAGTCCATTAGAAAAATTATATGGAGTCAAACCAGATTATCAAAGTCTAAGAACTTTTTCTGTTTTCCCTACATAAGACCATACAATACTAATAAATTGAGCTTTAGGTTAAGACCTACATTTATAGGATATGGGGCAAATCAGAAAGGCTATAAATGTCTTGATAATAGTGGCAAATTTTTTGTAAGCAGACATGTTTTATTCAATGAACATATTTTTCCTTTTAGCAACGCACGTATAAAAACAACTCAAAAGGTTTATAATTCAAAGGTATCAATACCCAGTATACCTGTATGCACTGATGACCCGCAACTAAAGGAGTATGAAAGGACTGCTGGAGTTCATGATCCACAACTCATAGTGTCAGGTCAACCAGGTCATGAACCACTCAGCTATCACAGTCAATCTCCTACACAATCAAAAGAGCAAACACAATCAATTAATGAAGAAAGTTCGGTCAGGGCACAAATGCAATCAGAAAATAATGATGATCAGATAAGTGCAGAAGTATCACCACAGATTAGAATAAGTCATCCAATGATTACAAGATCAAAAAGTGGGATCTTTAAACCAAAGTTATACACAACAATATTAGTCTCAAAAGAACCAGAGACATTTGAACAAGTTGCAAAAGACAAACACTGGAAGGCAGCAATGGATGAGGAGTATAATGCACTAATAAAAAACAAAACATGGGACTTAATATGTCCACCAAACAACAAAAATGTGATTGGTTACAAGTGGACATACAAAGTAAAGAAGAATCCTAATGGGACTGTGGCTAGATACAAAGCAAGGCTGGTAGCGAAAGGGTATACTCAACAATATGGGTTTGACTTCAATGAAACATTTTCTCCAGTGGTCAAGCCAACTACAATAAGAATTATTTTAAGTATTGTCTTATACAATTAGTGGAATATCAAGCAATTTGATGTCAATAATGCATTTCTAAATGGTATACTACAGGAAGAAATATACATGGAACAGCCACAAGGATATAAGGAAAATCCAAATTTTGTGTTCAAATTAAAAAAGGCTATATATGGCCTTAAACAAGCACCAAGGGTCTGGTTTGATAAATTGAAAGCCACTCTGTGTCATCTAAGCTATCAATCCACCAAATCAGATAATTCATTATTTATCAAAGTTAACAAAAAAATCCAGTATTTACATTCTCATATATGTTGATGATCTTGTTATTATAGGGAATAATGAGGATGAAATCAAACAACTTGCTCAATATCTAGACAAAGAATTCTCAATCAAGGATCTTGGTGAATTGAATTATTTTCTAGGCGTAGAAGTTAGAAGAAAGTCAAAATCAGAAATAATTCTCAGTCAAAGAAAATACATTTCTGAGTTGCTGATTAAGACTAAGATGGACAATGCAAAGCCACAACCAACTCCAATGATAAGCCATCAACAACTAACTAAAAATAGGGAGAATACATAACAAACACTAAACAATACAGAAGTGTTGTTGGTGCTTTATAATATTTAACAATAACAAGGCCGGACATCTCTTTTAGTGTTAACAAAGTGTGTCAATTTACGCAGGAACCAAGAGATGATCACTGGAAGGCAGTAAAGAGAATACTGAGATATATAAAAGGAACAGCAAGCTATAGCTATCTATAAAGAAATGCAACAATCTCAATATAACATGATACACTGATGTTGACTAGGGAATAGATCCAGATGACAGGAAGTCAACAACTGGATATTGTATATATATAGGTGATAATCCTCTGTCTTGGTGCTTAAAGAAACAATCGACTATCTCAAGATCCAGCATGGAGGCTGAATACAGGAGCGTCGCAAGTGAAACAGCAGAGATTATGTGGATTCGGTCACTATTTCATGAACTAAACATCAATTTACGAACAAAACCGACATTATGGTATGATAACCAAAGCACTGTATACATGTCAGCCAACCCAATATTGCATTCGAGAACAAAACACATGGAAATAGATCTTTACTTTGTCAGAGAACAAATACAGAAAGGAATGTTTCAAGTAAACTACTTGCCAGCTACTTACCAGTGCGCAGATACACTTACCAAAGCATTATCAAAGCCAAACTTCATCAGATTTAGGAGCAACCTAAAAGTTGAAGTGATTCCAATAGATACGCATAGATCTGATGAAACTGGTGAGCTTCAAGGTGCAAAGCTGTAAACTTTACTAAAGCACGGCAAAGTCATCAACAAATTTTGTAAAGGCATGAAGAATGAAGCAGAGAGAGCATTAGAAATTGAAGAAATTGCTTAGATCTGATACAAATTCAAGAGAAATTTGAGGCGGCACATAGAGATGAAGAATCGCCTCATAACCCTAATGTCGGTTTGGGGGGTTATCAAAATGAATTGTATAATGTAAATCCGAGAGAATACAAATACTTTATCTCATCTGATATAGGATAGCGGGTCATTGGGCCATGTTGTTTAGCCCAACTATTATAAAACTGCTCATATAAATGCAGTTCATATATCATGTAAACACTGTAGTATCAGGTATCATCAATAAAACAAAGTCATCAATCTTCTCAATTTATCAGCAAATATACTTTCTCATTCTCAATACAAGATCAAAATCAGATAACATCATATTATCAAATCTTAACAAATAACATGTTGATATTTATTATACATGAATATATACAAATGGATAAGAATATACAAGTCCTTACCAGAAACATAAATGTAAAAATATTTATAAAAAAGGAAAAAAAACACCTTTAGGTTTGATCAAAAGATATAACAGTTATCAATTTTAACAATATGACAGAAGGCAAGATGGAAGCATATTTCATTATATAAAAAATGTAGTACATAATTCAGTCGATTTAACTTACAAAAAAATATTGCATGAAACACTCAACATATTAAGTTACCAATAACAACATGGTAAAAAGTGCATGTAGAAATGTTACTTAAAATTTACACCAAGATAGTCCAATATAAAATAAGTTTAAATAAAAGATTCATAATGTAAGCATTGAAATACAATTAGCATAACCTACAACTAAATATTCTATAGTGGCTTCAGCTGAGGCTTTGCACACCGATCCCTATTTCTGATGTTGCCATAAGAAACGTCCCTGTAACAATTAATATGGAAATTATGTCCTTATTTTTTTTAAACTAGAAAGCACAAACTAGTTTGCAATTTCCGAATAAAAAGTGTGACCTAACTTGCACTTTCCAAAAAGTTTTTCAAAAATTGAAAAATCAAATTTCTCTATTCATAAATAATAATAATTGTTATTTAAGTATAATTTTAGTAAATAACTACAATTTTTCACCATTAACGAATTTTATATAATTTTATTTGTTTTTTCTAAAAATTGCAAATTCCCTTGCATTTTTCGTCAAAAAGTGCAAGTTACCTTGCATTTTCTATCTTTCAAAAATAGGGACTTAATCTACATATTCATTCTCCACAGACTATTCTTATAACAACATTAAAAACGGGGACCTGTAGCTTTTTTCTTGGCCTCACATAGTCCATATCCCTCTGTCATCCCTTAACCCTCCTGAGTGCACAACTTTATTCTGCTCCGTTATCGTTTGCATGGGTTGGTGCTAAAGTAATTGGATAGAACAAAGTGCAGTGTAAAGATCTAAACCATAAGAAACCTGAACAAGAAAAGTGCAATCAGTATTAAAAGGATTGAACCAGGTGCAGACAACAGTGTATAACTAAAATAATGGGCAGATGCAAAAGCATAGCGTCTGCAAAGCACACAAATTACATGAATAACATTAACAATTCAGAGAAAATATAAGAAAACTGAAAGCATTAGTATAGCAGTAGAATAGTATAGCAGGCTATAGTTGTGAGAAAGCAGAGAGCATATGCTTAATATGTGTAGAACTTGAACTATATTTGCAATATAAATTCATCATTATAATCTATTTAACTTTTTGATAAATGTTGATGAATTATATGAAATTTCTTTCTTCGTTTAATTTTAATCAAAAATGTAATTATTATTTATAAATAAAAAGGTAAATGATTTATCTTTCCTTTAAAGGAATAAATTTTTCTTTAAATCTTTTTTTAAATGTTAGAAATTTCTTTGTCCGCTTATCTTTTCTTAAAAAGTAAAAAAATCTATCTTTTCTATAATATATTAATTCTACTGATAATGGTTCTAATACAACAATGTAGAAAGTAAGAATACGATAATTGTCCTCAATAATAATTGGGAAATGCATTCTCGATCAGTATGAGTGACGTTATTAATTTTTTCTAAAAGTAAAAATTCAGCTTATTAGCAAAGATATAAATATATTAAATTTTTTTACAATATTAGACCGGCTACTATCTTTCTTTTTTCTTCAAAAAAGATAAAGGCATTTGTCTTTTAAAAATAAAAATAAAAAGCAATTAAATTTTTATTCAAATAATTCTCAATAAAAAAGCAATTTGCTAAGAAGACAAAAGATTTTATCCTTCTTTGTAAAATGATAAAAGCGTTATTTTATATAAAAATATTTTTTTTTACTTTTTCTCTTTTCTAAAAGGTGGAAATTGAAAAAAAATTCAACTTTTAATAAAAGATAAAAGTAACATAGAACCACCATTATCAATAACTTTGTGCCTATTTTCAGCAACATATAATCATAATTTTGTGATTATTTGCAAAGTTCATTGAGTCTCATGGTTTCTTTTTTGTAACATTATTTGGTGAAAGTCCACCATAACTTTTTCTCTGGTAACAAGCGTTACAATAACTGTTTTTGCTAGTAAATCCTTAAAGGCTATTATTAAGAGAATCTTAAATTCAGCATAATGATTTTGAATGAAGGATGCTATAAAATTACGGATGATATAACACATGAAGATCAAGCATATTTTTGTTGTAGAACTAAAAATCTACATAATCTCAAAAAACATAACTCAAGCAAAGGTCAAATACCTCTCTTAATAACAACAAAAAACCTTGAATTGGCAGTGAGGACAATAACAATCTAGTTGCTCCAATTATTTTAAACAAAAATTGATAGAAGAGAAAAAATCCCTAATTAAAATAATTTGATAGTCCAAAAAAAAATTATAAATCCAAAATGAAGAATTGATAATGCACAATATACAATTCTTACATGCTCATTGATCAAATAACTAAAATACTACCATAACTAACAAACCAAGGATGGCTAGTTTGGAGATTCTTCATGAATGCAACCGCTTTCATGAACCCATCATAAAACTAATACGAACTTCTCCAGCCGATCTATTTCCCTTAAGTTGAATCATTCCTTCTTCATCATTCTTCCATAAACTTATTTTCAAACTTCGACTTCTTGTCTATATATGACACATTGTTCAATGGCACATTAAATATGATTAGTGCATTAACTTCTTATATAATCAAAACAATGATATGCTTTTAAATTTAGGTATTAAGTAAAATAATAAAAAAATGTGTAATTTTCTTTCATTTAAAAATATAAATTCATTTGATTAGCGTTTTAGATAAAAAAAGATATGTCATCTTTTTATGCAAACAAAATCAATATATGCTTCGTAGTTTTGGTATAAGTAAAATATGAGAAAAAGATTGCATTTAGCTTTTATTTAAAAAGATAAATTCATTTAGCATTTTATATAGTAACAAATTTAAGTTTTTGTTATATAAAAAATAAGATTCATTTATATTTTTATGTAAAAATAAGAGGATATGTTTATGATTTAACTATGAAACTGATAAAAAAAGGTATATAATAATGATAATTGAATTTAACACTTTTTGTGTAATAAGATAAATGTTGTTGTTATTGTATAAAGATAGTTGGATTCAACCACTCAACCTAACATACAAGAATTATTTTATCAAAAAAAAACAAAAATATCCTATCTTTTATCTTTTTAGCAAAAAGATATAATCTTTTATCTATCAAAAAAACATTAACATTCTAACATAAGCGATAAAATATTGTAAATTTTCAAAAAAAAAGGATAACAAGATAATAAATAACTTCATCCACGAATTAATCAATAACCCCATCCAAAATGAAAATAATTTCAATATTCATAGGTTTTCATGTTAATTCATAAGCTTATATTGTTATTCCAATGTCCAGTTCATTCACTAGTAATTTTATCCAGCATTTCTGCAACTCAACTTAGTTATTCAATTAGAATTTAAGTAATTTCAGCTGTGGAATTCAACTAAAAATCATGAGTAATTCATTGAGCAACCAATATTAGTGTCCAACAAATTAATTGCAAATATAGCAACAGCAATAAAATTCACCCTGAAAATGTCAAGCAAAAATTTGATCAACCAAAATTCAATCGATAAGAAAAAATCTATCAGCAATTGCTAATCAACAAATTTGGATTTCGTTTTAGATCTCAGAACTATATCCAATTTTGAATCAAATTTTTCTAAAATTTGAAAAAATCCTTCAATTCGAATTGTTAGCATTCGAATTCGTTGGAATTTAAGCAAATACCTTCAGGTTTGAAATTGATAACATAGAGATAGAGAAAGTCTTACCCAATTTTGAATTATAACCAATTCTATATTAGAACTGAAAGAGATTTAAAAAATCGGATTATGTTTTGCAGTTATATCACAATAATCCAGAATCTGTAAATCCAAAATAAAATAGAAAAGAAATTTAAATCTTACAGTTCTAAAGTGAAGACATCTTTAGGCAGAAGCGTTAATACTAATCTTCAATGGTTTTCTCAGATCTGATGATGGAGAGCCTTTTGTGTCTTCTTTTTTCTTCTTTCCTTTTGTAAACTTATTGGACTTAAAAACATTTCAAAAACGATCCCTTAAATACAATGAGCAGAAGAACGTTTTAATTTTGGAATACCATCAGTCCAAATAGAGAAGGGGTCTTTATGTATTTTGAGGCAACTTTTAGGACCAGTATAATTATTAATAGAAATTTGAATTTTTCCGTCAAAAGTTCAAATGCCTTTTCATTAATTCTTTAAATGAAATTTATGCACAATTATAATGTAGGCCACATAATAAATAAGGCTAATATTCTCTCACTTGACCGTAATGAAATAACATAATAAAACACACATTAAAAATTGGTCAATATAGTTTTCATTAATCCTAAACCCATTCAGTTAGAAATCTCAAACCAAACTAATGTAATCAGAATATCAAATGTCATTATTTGATCCTCTTTGATTATAACATTGGCACTCTTTCCAACAATGGTTAATAATCTTCATTCGGTCCTCATAAATAATTTTCTTGGATTAAATAAAATTATGTGCATCATATTAAACAAATTTATAAATTCAAAGTCAATACATAACTAAAGACTTAGTACATAACATTATATATATGTATATATATGTATGTATGTTTGTGTATATGTATATGTATATGTATATATATAGTTTGCAACACCAGAATTATAATACACTGACTAAACTCATGTCGACAACATGCTCTTTATAAAGAGTGGGTGGAAGCGCTTTTGTTAGAGAATCAACAAACATAGCTCTTGTATTAATATGTTGTATTATAATAGAACTATCTTTGACTCTGTCTCTAACAACAAGATATTTGATGTCAATCCACTTAGATGCACCGCTTCACTTGTTATTCTTAGTGGAGAAAACAGCAGCTTCGTTATCATAAAATAAGATGAGTGGCCTCGCAATACTATCAAGTACTTGACGTCCTAGTATAAAATTCTTTAACCAAACTGCTTGACCAGTAGCATGATAACATGATACAAATTCTGCTTGCATAGTGGAAGCTGACCTTATAGACTACTTAGTACTTTTCCATGAAATAGGCCCCCCTGCAAGCATAAATATGTAATCTGATGTTGATTTCTTACTGTTGACATATCCAGAAAAATCTGAATCTGAATAACCAATAACTTCAAGGTTATTTGACCTCTTGTAAGTAAGCATATAATCTTTTTTCCTTTACAAATAGCGTAAAACTTTCTTGGTAGCTTTCCAATGTTCCATTCCTGGATTAGTTTGATATCGACCAAGCATACCAACTGCAAATGCAATATCAGGACGTGTATAAACTTGAGCATACATGAGACTCCCTACTACCGAAGCATAAGGAATTTGCTTCATTTGAGCATGTTTTATTTCATTTTTAGGACATTGAAACTTTCTGAATTTTCCACCCCTGAAAATAGGAACAAAGCTAGAAGAGCAATTGTGCATGTTATATCTTCTAAGCACTTTCTTAATATACACTTTTTAAGATAAGCTAAGATCCCACGAGACCGATCTTGGTAAATTCCTATTTCTATAATATAAGAGGCTTCACCAAGATCCTTCATTTCAAACTTAGTTGATAGAAAACATTTTATCTCGTATAACATGTCTAAATCACTACTTATTATATCATCCACATACGAAATGAGAAAGATAAATTTACTCCCACTAATATTAAGGTATATGCATTGATCTATTGTATTTTCTTTAAATCCAAATTCGGTTATAACCTCATCAAACTTGACATACCACTATCGTAAAGCTTGTTTAACCCATATATTGAATGATTTAACTTATATGTCATATTCCCCTTGCCTTTTACAACAAACCCTTCAGGTTGTTTCATAAAAACTTCTACATGCAAGTTACCATTCAAAAATGCAGTTTTCACATCCACTTGATGTAGTTCTAAATCATAATGAGTTACAAGGGCTAAAACAATTCTTAATGAATCTTTCTTTGAGACAAAATAAAATGTACTATCAAAATGTACACCTTCTTGTTGTGTAAACCCTTTAGCGACTAGTCTGGCATTAAATATTTCAATGTTACCTTTAGAGTCAGTTTTAGTTTTATAGATCCATTTATAGCCTACAGGTTTAACCCCGACAAGTAACTTAACAAGATCCCAAACTTCATTAATTTCCATATATTTCATCCCTTCATTCATGACTTCTAACCATTTAGATGATTTATTACTCATAAGGGCTTAATTGAATGAGATAGGATCATCTTCATTACCTATATCACATCCTTCCTCAGTAAGGTATACGATATAGTCATCAGGTACGGTAGATCTTCTCTCTCTTTGTGATCTCGGTAAGGGTTCTTGTGGCAGCATAGTAGCTTCATCGACATTAGGAACATCATGAACATGAGTTTCTTCATTAGCCCCTTGAACAAGAGGTATAGAATTTGTAACCTCTCAAATTATCGAAATTGGAACATAAGTCCAATTCTCTTTGAGGTTTGCTGTTTTATTTACATTACTCCCACTTACGTTGCCATTTAAAAAAAATAGCATGTCTAGTCACTACTATTCTATTGGTATGTGATGGGCAATAAAATTTGAAACCTTCGGATCTCTCTGGATAACCAATAAAATAAAAACTAATAGTTTTGGAATCAAGTTTATTTAGTTGTGGACTATAGACTTTTGCTTCAGCAGGACAGTTCAATACACAAGTACACTAATTGCAATTTTTATCGGTCCACAGTTCATAAGGTTTTTTTGGAACAGATTTACTAGGAACCCGATTTAGAATATGTGTGGCTATTTTTAAAGCTTCTGTCCACAAAAAATTTGATAATGTGGTATTGCATATCATACTTCGTACCATATCCATTTAGCGTACGATTACATCTTTAAGCAAGTCCATTCTATCAAGGATCTCTATGCATAGAGTACTGATGAACAATAGCTTTTTCTTTAAGAAATAAAGCGAATGTACCTGGACTTTGACCAAGGTTGGTGTGTCTACCACAATATTCACCACCTCTGTCGGATCGCATTATTTTAATTTTAAGGTTATGTTGATTCTCAACTTCAGCCTTAAAAATTTTGAATTTATCCAGTGCTTCAGATTTTTCATTAATTAAATACACATAAACATAGCAAGAATTATCGTCAATGAAAGTAAAACAATTTATGCCCATTAATACCTGGAGTAGGAAAAGGACATCATATATTAGTATGAATAATTTCTAATTGCCCCCCACTTTGTGTTGCTCCTTTCTTATTTCCCTTG
The DNA here is from genome assembly GCA_030737815.1 of Allium fistulosum. NCBI lineage: Eukaryota > Viridiplantae > Streptophyta > Magnoliopsida > Asparagales > Amaryllidaceae > Allium > Allium fistulosum. Next base: position 78,334,422 of record CM060906.1, read on the forward strand.
ACAAATTTTCCTTTAACACATTCTACATAGTTGTCGAAATCCGAAAAATCTAATGCTGGAATAATTTCATTTCTAATGAGACGTTGCATTCTATCTCTTGAAATATGACCCAACCTGCGATGCCATAATTTGGAAGAATTCCCAACATCACGATTTCTCTTGACTCCATGGTTATGATTAACACTAGTAATATTCATAGATAATAGAGATTCACAAAAGGAGGAAATCAAACATAATTTATATAGATCGTCACATAATTATCCAGAACCAACAAGTTTAGAGTTTTGATATAGTTTCAACAAGTTATTTCCAAACTGAAACGCAAAACCCTATGCATCAAGTCTAGAAACAGAAATTAAATTCCTAATCAGAGTAGGAATATAAACTACATCATGTAAATTAAGAATAAAGCCACTCTTCAAAACCAAACGAAGAGTTCAAACAGCCTCGACTTCAGCCTTTAATTCGTTAGCAAGTTTAATTTACCTTTCTCCTCTTTAAAGCATCCTCACGAAATGGAATCCCTTCAATGAGTTTGTAATGTGCACAGAGGCACTAGTGTCAACCCACCATGTATTTAATTGAACGTCAACTAAAAAATTTCAAAAATCTTGAAATTTAAAGCATTACCCTTTTTAGCGAGATAGTCTTTAAACTTCACATGGTCTTTCTGCATGTGTCCACGCTTCTAACAATGATGATACTTAGGAGCATGCATGGGTTTTGTACTAGGTACTCTAGTCTTGTTAATACCAGTAGCCATATTCACCTTATTTTTAGTAGTACCATTGTCCTTATTTTTTTAGTTTTGGACTTTGAACAGTAATATGTGCATAGTCAGGTTTCTCGGCCTTAATCCTTTCTTCTTCTCCAACACACAATGCAATTAATTCGCTCATTTTACGCTTTTCTTTTTGCGTATTATAATTGATCTTGAAAGGACCAAACTGTGCAGGAAAAGAAGTCATGATGAAATGAAATAAGAAGTCTTCAGAAATTGCCATATCCATGCAATTTAATTTTTCATATCATTCATCATTAAGATATGTTCACATACACCGCTTATTCCATTATACTTGGTAGAGATCATTTTCAATATGAGAGTACTTGCATTAGCCTTAGAAGTTCTTTTAAAATACTCTTCAACAGAATACAAATATTGTTTAGCAAGGAAAATATTATTTGCATCATCCTTCTTAGGAATACCTCCACTTATAGTAGCTGTAATTGTACTTTTTATAATCATGAGAGACATGCGGTTTGACCACTTCCATTTTGCAAAATTAGCCTTTTCATCATCGGTACCTGTTACTATAATAGTATGTTTGTGTTGGAACTGGGCCAGCCCGCAGAGAAAGAAATAGGTGAATTTTAAAAAATTTACCACTTTGGATCTTTAATGGGCCTATGAAGTCTAAATTCATTTGGAACTTTTCTAAGTTTCTTTTAAATAAAATCAATATTTTATTTAACTTTATAAATAAAGTTTCAGTTGAATTTAATGTGCATGTAAGTTAGAATATATCAAATATACTCTTATATACAAATTTGTGTGTAACGTTTACTTTTCAAATTTATTCAGAGAATGAAATATTTCATTTCCTTTCTCAAATTATTCAATTAATGAGGGGCATAAATTTATTTAGAAAAGAAAACTTTTCATTTCCTTTCTCTTAAATTATTCAATAATAAGGGATCATAAATTTAGTTAGAGAATGAAACTTTTAATTTCATTCTCTTAATTAAATTAAATAATTGATTGATAAAATAACATTAATGACTAATCTAAATATGACATGAATTGTAAATATATTCATAGTAAATATTATGTAAGTGCAACATATAGGGAGTGTGCATAGTTAGTGGTAATTGATATGTATACATAAAATAAAAAAGAACAATTTGAATGGTTATTACATAGGAATTGAAATGGAAATAAACAAGGGATGACAAGGGTGATTGATACAGTTTCCCTTTTAGTAAACTTAATTAATGCAACATATATATAATTTCCTTGTAAAAAATAAGTCTTTGTTTTAAATTGTTTTTTCCATTGAAGTCTTTGCAACATATATATAATATTAATAGGCACCATAATATAAGGATATAAATAGTAAAAAATAAATGTATGTATATATAATTTCCTTGTTTTAAATTGTTTTTTTGGAAAGAGATCTAATTCATACTTTGACAATATGTAATACATATATAATAAATTTTATATATACAAATATACATATAAAATTAATTGTGTGTATATAAGATTAAAATAAGTCTTTCTAATTAATACAAATTAGAGATTTATAGAAATCAATTTGAAATAGATTTATTGTCAAAACATTAATTGTGTGTACATAAGATTCAATAAAATATCTCTAATTAATACAAATTATAGACTTATAGTAATCAAACTAAAATTTAGATTTATTGCCAAAAAATCTTCCGTTTTTATTTAAATTTCTAAAACAATACAAACACAAAATTCATATATGTAAACTTTCAAATCTAAAATTACATTTTGTTTTATACGATTTAAAACATAAATCTTCAATAAAACGCTGTAATATTCATTTACAAATTTTAGTTTAATTTGTTAAAGTAAAATCCAATCAAAACAATATGAACATACAAAGTTTTAGATCTAAAGGATTACACTTTGAATTGAATGTTTACAATATAGATTTATAATAAAACATTGTATTCAAACATATACAAATTTTAATTTTAATTTAACAAAATTAGAACCCAATTAATAAATTAAACATACAAAATTTCTGATCTAAAGATTAGACATTAAATTGAATGTTTATAACATAGTTCCAAAAAAAGTTGTATTTAAACATATACAAATATTAGTTTTGATTTATTAAAATAAGACACCAATCGATTCATTCAACAAACAATTCAAGCTACATAAACAATTTTCAAATTAAATGAGGCAATGATATGTACATACAAATTATGATAATTAAATTTCTCTTTCAACAAACATTACATCAAAAATCATTAACTATTAAAGAAAAACATACCTTATTACCCAAAGCCTTGAAGCACATCTTAAAAATGGACTCCCCTTAGGATGTTGCCTAGAAGTCACACCTTGAATGATGATATCCACTCAGATCTTCAAGATCCCCGTCCTATCCTTGCAAGAGATGGATGAACCACTTTTGTTTTGTTTTATTTGATGTTTTATATGGAGTTGAAAGATTTTTTGGATTTTTTTTCTGCCTTGAAAAGTTAGGAGGAGGGAAAGAAACAGACTGAATGAGAAAGAATGAATTGTACGTACAGAATAAATCAGAGAATATGTTTTATTTGAAAGAATGAAACATTTTCTATTTTTTAATTAAAACTTCTCTAATTAATTCCCTTGATTGATTCTTTCTCTCCAATCCTTTCATTACACGTATGTCATCAAATGACATAAAATTTCCACAAATCATGACATCTAATAACATAAAATTTCCATAAATCATGTCATCAAATGACATAAAATTTTCATAAATCAGTACATGCAATTATCTTTAAATTATGTTGATATTGTATATCAATGCGTGCAAAAAAAAATTTAAATGCATTAAAATAATTACAAAAAACTTCCAAACATCAAATAAATAATAATTAATATTTCTCAAATATTAATTAATTTAATCAATTTACAACATTTTATAAATTAATTAAATCATGTGGTTTTTCAGAGAATTCATCATTACGGTTGTGCGACTCATAAGTGTAAATTCAGTCACTGAGTTTAATATCGAACTATTTGAATATTAACGTTCACACGTTACTTAGCAGGTGGTATGACATTTATGCTGAATTTATCGCTTACACATCTTTTGGTAAAATCCAATTTTATTTATTATAAGCGGTACCTAATAGTGACAATTATTTACACCAATTCTCTTCGTCAAAACTATATCGCTTTGGATTTGTAGAATTTGGTGATGGCCAAAATTTCAATATCATCCACATTCAACTTTATAGTCCAAACACAAAGTGTTAGCATCGAAATTGGCCACCAACACCCAATTATGTGAAAGTCCAATATCTAATCCTTTCACAGTAGTATGAAGAGAAATAAATGAAAAACAAAATTGAAATAATCCGAAAGCAAGTAAAAAGAGAAAAAATTTATAGTGGTTCAGCTAACTCCAGCCTACCTCCACTCCTAAATAATCCTTTTTATTATAATGAAGTTTGTTTACCATTACAATCCGAAATCCAAGAATAAAATTGGCAAAGTGTAGCCTAGGTTTAAGATAAGGAGAAGCAAAAAGAAGATCTTTTTTCTGACACCATATCTTCTGTAATTATAAGGGAAGACGTGCAAGGATCGTGCTGAAATTTCGGCAGAAGGTTCGGGAGACCAAGACGAGGCCAACCAAAAATTTCCTGGCCCATTTGGGCCCATGATAAGGATCGGTACTGATCCCTATTAATGTGTCCAAATGGTATGCAATCTCTATGAGGGGTGCCCCATGATGTTAGCTACCTATTCTCCAAATTTCGTGCAATTCAGATGTACGGTTTGTGAGATATCACATTATCCATGAAGTAGTGTTGCTTGAATTCTGATTTCTGCTGATCCCTCCAATCTCTTTCAAATGCCATGCGATCCCTAAGGGAGATTCTCTAGGTGTTATTATGCTTAGACTCTAAGTTTCACGCCAATTGGATTAGTAGAACTCGAGTTATTGATGAATCTTTGTTGCAATATGTTGTGAAAGCTGATTATAGCCGATCCCTATGGAGGGATAGGTACCGATCCCTCCAATTTGCTCCAAATGATATACGATCCCTACGGCATGTTCCACATGTTGTAATTCGCTTTCCCTCCAAGTTTCTTTTCAATTGGATGTGTAGATGTTGAGATATTGATCGATCTTTGCTATAATGTTGGGTTTAGCCGGTCGTTATGAGGGAAGAGGGCCGATCCCTCTTTCTTCATCCTTTTGATGTGCGATACCTAGGGTAGGCTCCTTAGGGTCCCCACGTCTTGCCCACAAAATTTCATATGCATTGGACTTATGGATTTTGAGATATTGATTGTTTTCCATTAAGGTGTAGTTGCTTGGCTAAAATATGTCGATCCCTTTTATACCGGATCCCTTTCTTAGGTGAAGTAATTTGCCCACGACTTGTGCATACAAACTCCAAATGACTTGAGACTTGAAATGTAGCCTCATGGGACCTTCCTTTTCACTTTATACTAGTCTCACCTACTTTGGGACTAAAACTTAGGACATGCACCGATCCCTTATAGGGGAAGGGATAGGCACCGATCCCCTGCTAGGGCGAGGTACTAATCCATACTTAAAATATTCAGGAGATTCTATCTTTTGGTATTGTTTGATCATCACTTCATATCATTGCCTGCACTTGATTTCTAGACCTCAAAATCATCACTCTTGACTAGTGGCCTTGATAATCATCAAGTCTGTTGGGTTAAATCCATTTGTCTATTGCCTTAACAAAAGGTGGGTTAACACTTTTCACCCCAAAACATGCTTTATGTTAGGAAGGTGTGTTTTGAATTGCCATAAATTCGAAATCCAAAATTCATAACCCATTGATAGCGTATTTTTCAATCCAAAATCCAATTCACATCCACGGTCTCTCCAGATCATTTTATCCGAATCTGCATCCATCCAAAGCCAAATCCATTTACGTTCGAAATTGATATCCAAATCCATGACCTCTCCGGGTTGTTATCCTAATCCAAATCCTCGATCTCACCGGATTCTTGCCGAGCACAATCCATACTCGACGACTTGAGTAGGCCGATCCATTGCATTCGAGTGAAGCGACCTACCACTTGCCAGGCATAGTCGATACCTAACGACCTTGATCTCTCTGGATCCTTGCCGAGAACAATCCATACTCGACGACCTAAGTAGGTCGATCCATCGCATTCGAGCGAAGCGACCTACCCCTTGCCAGGCATAGTCCTACTCGATGACCTTGACCTCTTTGGATCCTTGTCGAGCACAATCCATACTCGAAGACCTAAGTAGGTCGATCCATCGAGTTCAAGCAAAGCGACCAACCCCATTCCAGGCATAGTCCATACCTAAGAACCTTGTTGGGTTTTATTCTTTGGCCTCGACACCTAGTTAAGGAATAAATCCATGATACATGAGCCCGCATTTCATTATGTTCGCCCGATGAAAAGACCCGTACCTTGCGATTGTTATCCCGTCTTTCCGGACAGGATCACAATCGTAACCTATGTTATCTATTACATTGATCCAAATTTAAGCATTCCTAAGTTCATTTGCCAAAATATAAAATAAGAGTCTGTACAACCAATAAACCAGAGTTCAAATAAAAACTAGAAAAACAAGGGTTCGAAGCAAACAAGAACAAAAAACAAATTTCACAAACCCGAGCATAATAGTTTATTATCATCTCAGAGCATGCCTAGGGACCATCCTCGATCCCGTACGTGTGTAAGTGACTTAGCCATCTTAATGCAGAGTTTGTTACTTATTCCATGCCATCCTGATCAATTGATGACAAGTTGATGATGATGCCTTGATCCAGTGCCATTTTCATTCGAGGTAGACGGTGGTTGCTCCTGTTCCATCATCATAGCCCAAGTCCTTACATATTGTTGTAACCGACCATTCCTCACGTGTTCCTTAATGATATCCTTCAAATGCCTGCAGTCGTTTGTATTGTGCTCATCCAGCTCATGGAATAGGCAACACTTTCCGGATGTCTGTTCACATTCGAAGGGTTCCCTCCTTGTCGGCCTTCGATACGAAAGGCGTCTTCGAGTATCCAGATATATCCATTCTAGGGTTTTATTTAATTCTGGGTAAGAAGAGAATTTGGGTTCCCTCCTCCGTCGCTTCGATCCATCGAAGCTATTATCCATGTTCTGTCTACCCTTGTCCTTTCCTGAGCTTTCATCGGGCGGTTCTCCACCCTATACCATATTAACTTCCATTGCCTCTTTATTAGCTTTCGCATCTTATTGTCGTAAAAACCTTTCTGCTTCATGGTAGAATTCCCCAAGATCCATCGGTGGATACCGTATCAGTGATATCTTAAAATCTGAATTATATGCAACTCCTGACACTGTCGCCATCAAAACCATTGGTGGATCTGGTCGATCCATCGAAACAACTGCCGCATTGAACGTGGTTAAGAAATTCTTGAGTGATTCTCCTGCCCACTGCTTTACTGATGTCAATGTCATCACAGTCTTGTGTCTCGTAATGTGAACCCGAAATTGCTTCATAAATCTTTCGACCAATTCCGTCCATGTGCTAATAGAACATCTCTCCAACTGTCTGAATCATAGCACAGCTACATCTGTTAAGTATAGGGGGAAGCATCATGCCAGGACTTCTTCAGAATACCACAGTACTTCCATGTGTCATATATACCTCAACATATGCATAGTTGGATCCAACTTTTCGTCATAAGCTTCCAGTGTTGGTAGTTTGAATTCTGGTGGATTCCTAGCATTCCTGATAATAGGAGCGAATGGACTTCTATTTACATCTTCCAGATCCATGTTCACTAATCCTGCATGCATAGCTCGCCTGATCATCTCTACAAACCTGTCATTGTCTTCCAATGGAAGTCTCCTATCATCATGTCCAAGCTACCCTCGAGTCTACGAGGGAATTCTAGAACGTATTCCTCTGGACGAGCGTCCAAATTCCGATACGCACAAAGCTCCATAGGATTGACCGCAGATCCTCCAGCATTACGATCAACCAAACCCAGGGGCATGCCCCCATGTCTTTGGGGATCAATGGCGGTCCCTCTAAGATGACCGGGGACTGCCCACGGCTGCTATGTTCCACCCCGTTGTCCAATATCTCCATCTCCATGCTCCCGGTTTTGATTTCCAATGAATTTTGCTGCATTAACTCCTTGATCCATAGCTCTAGTAGTCCCTATCATTCTAACTCCTTAGTTTTGCATTCCATCAGCTCTTATGGCTCCAGCCTGTCCGATCTGTCGGAGTAGATTCTGCATTATCTCCTCCTATCTTTTCAGCATCCGTTCCTGCATAGCATCCATCATTGTTCCCATTTCATCTCTGGTGATATAGATAGATGCTTGATTAGCTCTGGTTCCTGAGAAAGCCTCATGACTCCATTCACGATGGCTCTTATCCACTACTTGTTTCCTTGTTGATTGTCTTACCATTGCTCCAAATCCGAGATCTCTAATTGATTCCAAATCAAGTCACCAAATCCGCGCGGACTAGCTTTCTTGAAAGCACCAAAATGTTAGCGTCAAAATTAGCCACCAACATCCAATTATGTAAAAGTACTAATATCAAATCCAATCACAGAAGTATGAAGAGAAATAAGTGAAGAACAAAATTAAAACAATCAGAAAGCAAGTAAAAAGGGACAAGATTTATAGTGGTTCGGCTAACTCCGGCCTATGTCCACTCCTAAATAATTCTTTTTATTATACCAAAGTTTGTTTACGGTTTCAATCCAAAATACAAGAATAGAATTGGCAGAATGTAGCCTAGGTTCAAGATAAAGAGAAGTAGAAAGAAGATCTTTTTTCTAACAGTGATTCCTGCTGTATTTATAAGGGAAGACGTGCACGGATCGGGCTGAAACTTTAACGGAAGATTCGCGAGACCAAGACGAAGCCACCTAAAAATTTCCAGGCCCATTGGAGCCTACAATAAGGATCGGTATTGATCCCTATTAACATGCCCAAATGGACTGCAATCCCTATGAGGGTTGACCCATGATGTTATCTTTCTACACCTCAAATTTCGTGCAATTCTGACATACGGTTTGTGAGATATTACATTTTCTGTGAAGTAGTATTGCTTGAATTCTGATTTATGCCGATCCCTCTAAAGGGATAGGTGCCAATCCTTCCAATCTCTTCCAAATGTGATGCGATCCCTAGGGGAGCTTCTCCATGTTGAATTTTTCTTAGCCTCCAAGTTTCACACCAATTGGATTAGTAGAACTCGAGTTATTGATTAATCTTTGTTGCAATATTTTGTAAAGGCTGACTATAGCAGATCCATATGGAGGGATAGGTACTGATCCCTCCAACTTGCTCCAAATGATATGTGATCCCTATGAGGTATTCCACATGTTGAAATTATCTAGTCATCCAAGTTTCATGTCAATTGGATGTGTAGATGTTGAGATAATGATCGATTTTTGCTATAAAGTTGGGTTTAGATGATCCCTAAGAGGGAAGAGGGCTGATCCCTCTTTCTTCATCCTTTTGATGTGCAATCTCTAGGGTAGGCTCCCTAGGGTCCCCACATCTTGCTCACAAAATTTCATATGCATTGGACTTATAGATTTTGACATATTTATTATTTTCCACCGAGTTGTACATGCATGGCTGAAATATGCCGATCCCTTTTATACCGATCTGTTTTTACACGATCTCTTTCTTAGGTGAAGTAATTTGTCCATAACTTGCGCATACAAACTCTAAACAACTTGATATTTAAAATGTAGCCTCGTGGGGCCATCCTTGTCACTTTATACCAGTCTCACCCAGTTTGGGACAAAAATTAAGGACGTGTACTGATCCTTTAGGGGAAGGGATAGACACTGATCCTCTGCCTGGGTGAGGTACTAATATGTTCTTAGAATATTCTGGAGATTCTATCTTTTGGTATCGGTTGATCTTCGCTTCATATCATTGCCTGCACTTGATTTCTAGACCTCACAATCATTGCTCTTGACTAATGGCCTTGATAATTGTGAAGTTTGTTAGGTTAAATCCACCTATCTATTGCCTTGGCAAATGGTGGGTTAACACAAAGTCTTTGGTTCAATAATAACAATTATTATTGAACGAAATGCTCTGGGCAAAGACTTTGACTTTGAGTTGACTTAAGTTGACCATGATACTAATCTCATATAACTGAGGAGACGAATCCTCTCTTAAATAGTGTTTCACTTCCAATGTTCCACTCGACCCAACTATAGTCGTTCAATGGATGTTGTGTCACGATTTAACTATAATTAAAGCGGAGCTTCCATATTGAAAATCAATAGTATTCTCAAGTCGAGAGAACTTTGTAAATTAGTCACATCGATATTCTCTGCTTGACCTTAGTTATATTAACCAAAAGAAAACTATAGAGTGAGTCATTATATAGTTATCCAATAACTATTAGTATGTAACCCCTTGGTGCCCCTAACAGTCATGAGTAATACACTGACCAACATTTGGAGAGCGTTACGTATGCGAGTCTCAACGGATACATTGATATCCAATCTCGATGAATCTTAACTAGGAACATTTAAAATGGTATATTTGTTTCACTGTGATAAATTTCTCTCGGTTACAACACTTTGTAACAACTATCACAAAACATACCATTTATGGATTTCCTATTAAATATACTTCTAATTAGATTGATTAATTAATATAACCACATTATATCAAGTATATAATAGAAAGAAAATACCTTTATTTCGAACAAGATTGGTCAACGAGTTAGATATATGAAACACATTACATAATTGTCCCTAGGGCATATCCCTAACTCTATCAATCTCCCACTTGCACTTGGGGTCAATTATGGAATCTTATTCCAACTTCTCCAATCGGTTTTCTCAAAACCAATTGGGTGAGTCCCTTTGTGAATGGGTGTGCTATTATGTTTTAATTATCTATTATGTCAATCAACTCTCTTCAATGGTGATAAACTGTCTAATCATGTGGAACTATTTGGAGAATGTCTCTCGACTTCTAATGAGCTCTAAGTTCTGTTATGAACTATATCGCGACATTGTTATCACGTAACAATGTTATGAGATTCTCAACATTTGAAATCAGCCCAGTTATAAATTTGTGCACTTATATTTTTATATACATTGTCTTTATTCCGGTGCTATTCTAGGCAATGTACTTAGCCTTCTTCATTGAGTCAGCCATGGTCATTCATTTGTAACATTTCAAACTAAAAGATTCTTAACTTGAATTTATTGTTGACAAATTATACTCAATATCGCTTATAAAGTTTGAGTCTGAACGCTCCTTCAAAAGGTGTTTTTGTTTCTGTAAATAATTCTCTAGTGTTTCAAATACATGAAAACACTTCAAACAACCATTTAGTGATATCATTTTGGATTTGATATTTGCTTCATGCATCAAATACACAAAAAATCACAATCTCTTATTAAACATAACATGTATGATATTTCCTATTGTCAATGAATAAGGAACTCATCTAGCATGTTCCATATTAAACAATTTAATAAGGTGTCTTTGCATATTGATTGGGGACATTCCCCGTATCTTTAATACTCACTATAAAAGACATCATTTACAATCCAAAATCAAGCATTAAAACAACTAAGATTGATTTTAACACAAGTACATCGTTTAAAATCTATAATGTGTTTTTTACTTATAGTTTAGAAATATCAGTGTACCTTTTAACGTTCTTTCTTACGAACACATGTTTCCTCTACATTTTGATTGATAATCAAATCGTTTGATATTTCTATCAAAATATTTGTTCAATTTTGATGCTTATAAAATGATACTTTCTATCATTTCTTGGATCATATCCACAGACTCACAAACTCAATATCACTTTCACTGACTTCGAGATATTTTGGTTATTATGTGTAAACAATTTACTCTAAATAATTATTTAGAATTTTCTGTTTCAATACATACGTACCAAACATAAAGTTATATCAAGTGGTAATTTTGTGAGTAAATCTGACTTAACTTGAGCACGTTGAATACCAAATCTATCATGCTAATTTCAACAAATGAAATTTGAGATATTAATGTAATCAACATTACTCATTTAATTCCAACTGCATTAGTCTTGCTCATAAAGATACAATCACAACCGATGGATCATATCCCTTAGGTTACGACTACCAAAATCATATTTTGATAGCGTATTTGGAATCCTTTTGGATTTGCGCATCATACCATATCATAGATTCAACACTCTTAATGGTTTAAACAATCGAGGATTATATATTATCGACATTGATAAGAAACTCATAGTTGCTCTTCAATATGCGAGAATAATTATTAGACACTCTAGTGCGTTGTGTTCGTTTAGGTTAGTTAATTTCATTTCATCTCACCTAATCAGTTCTATTTATGGATCGTATCTAATTCTATTTTACTACCAATAATTCTCCAAAGAAATTTCTTCACAGTGAAGTTGGTATTTCTTAAAATAATAATTGTTTCTCGGTGAACTAGAATAGGTATTCATAAACGTTTTATGAATTTCTTTATTTATAAATTGATTTGGTTTTAGTTTACAAAATTTATGTTCAAAACATAAACATGTCATCCAATGACAGTATTTGAAAAATTCTTTTGGGGAGATTCATACAAGATCCCTTACGAACAATTATTACGTGCAATCTTTCGATACGCACAAACCACCAACTCCTTGGCCTAGGATATGTTGGGGTTTCTTATAACTCTCATCTTATGTGATTTTGTAAACTGTTATTTAGATGAAATAATATTAACCTTGTGTAATACTCTTATGATGCTCCCACTAAATGGGTGCATAGCCCTTAATTGTTTGAGATATAATAAAATAATATCATATGATTCAAAATCATATAATAAAATTGTTTTCTCAAAACTATGACTTAGTCTATAATTCCAAAATAACTGCAAATAATATTAGATACTTCTGTATTTTCCAATGCATCACTTATGTTATGAAAACAAATACCACATTATAGTTGTATTTCATAACGAATATTCATAATATTCATATTGAAATATAGCTATGTCTATTTCTCAATCGATATCGAAAAATAGTCATTATTTCATAAATAATGTTTGGTACATTTTACGAAACAATTTTCGTAATATGATTCAATCAATAAGTGCTATATGGCCTTCCCCCACCATTTCCACCATTACTATAATAGCGTACTAAATTTGGAGGTCCATCATTCACTCAATGTAGTTTATTTATTTCATACTATGACTAGTTTACAGCGGAAAGTTCTTTGATCAATTATCCTAAACCCAAAGAAATAAATCTCATAGAAAACAATTTTCTATACGAAATTACATTTCGGAATAGAAATCACATTTCTTATTCAATGTTAAGTATCAATCACTATTATTACAATTCTCATTTCCATTGTTTCTTTATGAAGCAAACATGATTACTCACTCTCTTCATCCCAACTGTACGTTAAGTCATATCTATTCTTGTACATTCGTTATTCTTTTTAAATGTTCAAACCATTCAAAGAAAACCCTTACTATGATATCATAAAGAATTCTTTACAAAAGTGCATTCAATTATCCTTAGCTTTTAAGGACATTAGATATTTCCGCTTTACATAAACCTATTAAATTGACATTTCAGTGATTGAGTTCTTAGATTTATATTGTAGTTTTGTCTAGTGTTACATTTAACACGATACGATCCATTTGTAATCAATCAGATTGAACACTCGATCTTACACTAAGGTTTATTTGGTTTTTCGGATGAACTAATTTCATCAAAATATTATACATTATTAACTTTGACCGTTCATCATATAACATTTATATGCAATTTTATATGGGTCAAATATCCATAGTCCTGTATTGTTTTTAGAGTTGAAACTCATAGAATGAAATATATGGTTTCAACCAAATAAATGCGTAAGTGACAAAACTATGAATGTATTCATAATTGTAAAATCACGAATTTGCATGGGTGTTAAAACATTAACATGCAATAATCTTTTATTTGTAAGTATATGTTACATTCTATTTATCAATCTTCAATTCATTTGTATATTTTAATTGATAAACATTTTACCAATCTTATTAAATGCACAAATTTATCATTGTAGGTAATTATAATATTATTTAGCATATGTTTATACAATATTTGAAAGGTTAAATGTTACAATTACATTTTTCTAATAAGGCTCCCACTAGTCTTTTATGTTTCTCCAAACCCTATGATGAAACATAGAAGTCTTTAGACTTCACTAGTGGGTGTTAGGACTCGTTTGTCTTGGTATTCTGACGTTGAGTATGCTCAACAAATCATAGTCCCACAAACGATGGATAACTCCTTATCGACTGTATCACATACAACTCCTAACCCATGTTTCCTTGTCCTAATCTCATTGCGATCTTGAATTTTCTTGACAAATCGTAAGAGATTATTCACTCATACCTTCCATATCGCGACGACCTAAGTATAGTATATGTACCTTGAGTTTTCTTAACAAATACATATAGTTATCTTACCTCGTCTATTCAATATATTAATAATACTACACATAACATCCCTAGCTTGATTTTTCTCAACAACTAAGGAGTATGCAAGTAATATATATATATATATGGTAGAGGACAACATTATATTGAAGATTCATAATCTTTAATATATTGTATTGAGTGATATCGACTTATGGACTCATGTATTTCTTGTGAAATACCCTCGTGATACAAGTGTCAAACATATCAAAAATCATGGCATACGTATATTTACATATGTATTTATTCCTTAAGTCTATTTGGGTTTTTGTAATGTTCCACCTCAATTTATGCATTCATATCATGTAACTTTTATTGTTATATAACTTTTATATTTCATATTACTTATATGATAGTCTTATGTATAATATTTTATTTAATTAAATCTTATTTAATTAATTTAAATTAATTAACTATTTAATTAATTTTGTATTAGTATTCCAATACAACATTTATATTGGACATATCTACTATAACTTTATAATGTATACAAAAACCTTTATAATACAACACATATATCTTATATATGCGTATTTTTATTTAATTAATTAACCTTAAATTAAACAGTTTTAATTAAATTATATTAATTTCAAAATTTATCTTATATACATACATGTATACCTATGTTATCTTAAACACTTTAAAATAACATAACATAGATAAACATATATAATACATGCTTATAAGTATTAATTAATAAACTCAATTAATCAATTTTTTTATTATTCTTATTAATAAATTTTAAATTCTGAAATTACTATTCAAATAATTTCAAACGTTTTGAAATTTTCATTACATTTTCAAACATTTTGAAAATTTATGTTTTATTATAACCAATTATAGTAAACATGTTTTTCTTTTAAATTTAACTTTTAAATTTAAATCTTGTCTTAATTTTCAAAACTATTTTGAAAATTAGCCCAATGCCCAATTCAAATTAGGTCTTCTCTATCATGGGCAACCTTTGGGCTCACTTCACCTTTCAGGCTAGACAGGTAACCAGGTAGGACAGGGTACTTGATTATCCAATTCCAATCCTAGATATCACCTTTCTAGACACCGTATTTAGTGCACAAGCTTAATTAGTTAGCCATAACATGACTAATTTAGACCGCATAGGCTATTGGGCTCTGATACCGTTGTTGGAACCGGCCCGCAGTGGAAGAAACGAGTGAATTTCAAAAATTTAACCATTTTGGATCTTTAATGGGCCTATGAAGTCTAAATTCATTTAGAACTTTTTACGTTTCTTTCAAATAAAATCAGTATTTTATTTAACTTCATAAATAAAGTTTCACTTTAATTTAATGTGTATGTAAGTTAGAGTATATCAAATATACTCTTATATAAAATTTTGTATGTAATGTTTACTTTTAAAATTTATTTAAAGAAGAAAATATTTCATTTCCTCTCTCAACTTATTTAATTAATGAGGGTCACAAATTTATTTAGAGAAGAAACCTTTTCATTTCCTTTCTCTTAAATTATTCAATTAATAAGGGATCATAAATTTAGTTAGAGAAGGAAAATTTTCATTTCCTTCTCTTAATTAAATTAAATAATTGATTAATAAAATAACATTAATGACTAATCTAAATATGACATGAATTATAAATATATTCACAGTAAATATTGTGTAAGTGCAACATATAGGGAATGTGCATAGTCAGTGGTAATTGACATGTATACATAAAATAAACAAGAACAATTTGAATGGTTATAACATAGAAATTGAAATGGAAATAAATAAGGGATGACAAGGGTGATTGATACAGTTTCACTTTTAGTAAACTTAATTAATGCAACATATAAATGATAATTAATAGGCATTATTTTATAAGGATATAAACAGTCAAAAATAAATGTATGTATATATAATTGTCTCGTTTTAAATTATTTTTTTAGAAAGAAATCAAATTCATACTTTAACAATATGTAATACATATAATAAATTTTATATATACAAAAATACATATAAAATTAATGGTGTGTATATAAGATTAAAATAGGACTTTCTACTTAATACAAATTAGAGACTTATAGCAATCAATTTAAAATAGGTTTATTGTCAAACATTAATTGTGTGTATGTAAGATTCAATAAAATATACCTAATTAATACAAATTATAGACTTATAGTAATAAAATTAAAATTTAGATTTATTGCCAAAACATCATCCTTTTTTTAAAATTTCTAAAACAATACAAACACAAAATACATACATGTAAACTTTGAAGTCTAAAATTACATTTTTTTTATATGATTTAAAATATGAATCTTCAGTAAAACACTGTAATATTCATACACAAATTTTAGTTTAATTTGTTAAAGTAAAATCCAATCAAAATAATATGAACATACAAAGTTTTAGATCTAAAGGGTTATGCTTTGAATTGAATGTTTAAAATATAGATCTATAATAAAACATTGTATTTAAACATATACAAATTTTAATTTAATTTAATAAAATAAGAACCCAATTGATAAATTGAACATACAAAAATTTTGATCTAAAAATTGGACTTTAAATTGAATATTTAGAACATAGTTCCAAAAAACATTATATTTAAACATATACAAATATTATTTTTGATTTATTAAAATAAAATGCCAATCGATTCATTCAACAAACAATTCAAGCTATATAAACAATTTTCAAGTTAAATGAGGCAATGATATGTACATACAAATTATGATAATTAAAATTTTCTTTCAACAAACATTACATTAAATATCATTATCTATTAAATAAAAACATATCTTATTACCCAAAGCTTTGAAGCACATCTTGAAAATGGACTCTCCTTAGGATGTTGCCTAAAAGTCACACCTTGAATGATAATATCTCCTTAGATCTTCAAGATCCCCATCCTATCCTTGCAAGAAATGGATGAACCACTTTTGTTTTATTTTATTTGATGTTTTATATGGAGGTGAAAGATTCTTGGAAAAAAAATTTCTGCCATGAAAAGTTAGGAGGAGAGAAAGAAACAGACTAAATGAGAAAGAGTGAATTGTACGTACAGAATGAATTAGAGAATATTATTTATTTGGAAGAATGAAACTTTTCTCATTCTTTAATTAAAACTTCCCTAATTAATTTCCTTGATTGTTTCTCTCTATCCAATTCTTTCTTTACACTCATGTCATCAAATGACATAAAATTTTCATAAATCATGACATAAAATTTCCATAAATCATGTCATCAAATGACATAAGATTTTCATAAATCATTAATGCAATTATCTTTAAATTACGTTGATATCGTATATCAATGCACGCAAATATATTTTTTATAAATGCGTTAAAATAATTACAAAAAACTTCCAAACATCAAATAAATAATAATTAATATTTCTTAAATATTAATTAATTTAATCAATTTACAACATTTTATAAATTAATTAAATCATGTGGTTTTTCAAAGAATTCATCATTACGGTTGTGCGACTCATAGGTGTAAATTCAATCACTGATCAATATCGAACTGTTTGCTCAAAAGTTGGACAATCACCTCAAAATATGATTTCTTCCTCTCTCTTTTTTTAGTTAAGTTTCATTTGATTTGATCGACGTGAGGTTTTTATGTTCCAACATGTACGGAATGAATTTCAGGAAATGCAGAGACAGATTGCAAGTGCAGAGTTTGGAAAGCGGATAAGGAAAACAAATAATACAGAGTTTTTATAGTGGTTCAGTTCGAATGTGCCTACATCAACTTTCAATCTTATTATTCTATATTTGATTTGATTACAAGTACAAGATATATGCGAAAAGAGTAAAAATTCAAGTGGCCCAAGTGGTGGATTTTCAGCAGAGTTTTCTCTCTTTTTTCTCCCAAAATCTGTCCCCATTGTTGTTGAGAAGTTCTGGTATTTATAGAGTGGAGTTGTGAAGTGTGGAGGTGGTGATATAGCTTTTTGAATCTGGCTCGGCATTTTGGGTAGGAAGGTCTGGTTCGACGTTTGGTCAGGGAGCTTCTCATTCGCCGGTCCAAACATTTGGTCCGGTGCTTGATATGTCAAGCTAGACCAAACATTTGGTCCGACATTCTGGAGAGTGTCGGACCAAATATCTGGTCCGGTATCCCATAGAATGCCGGCCCAAATATCTGGTCCGGTGCACCAGAGAGTGCCGGACCAAATATCTGGCCCGGCATGCCAGACCAAATTTTTGATCCGGCATTTTAGTGAATGCCGGATCAAGTATTTGGCCTGGCAGTTCCGCCTTCTTCGTCATATCCCAAACCTGCTTCCCTACTTTCCTCTCTCTGCTTGCTTTAAAAACCGAGCCAACACTTGCCCCCCAAAGTATGTTGAGTAGTCACACAACGTGCTTTGTTTGGTTCGGTACTAAGTCTCTACAACCAGTCGAAAACTCGAGACCGTTCATCTTCCCTTCCTTATCCCCTTTAAATACCGCTCCCCTCTTCTATTTTTTCTTTTACTAAATTTCCTCAATTTACTTCGAATCAATTGAACTTCGAATCTGGCCAGTTCTCATTGCCTGAACTCTTGATATTTCCGCATCTTCATTACTCAAGGTAAAGTTTTCTAAATTCGATTTTAGTCCTAAGTTTTTAGGGTTTAGATCTTAGGGGAGCTTGGTACATACCGTGAGTGTGAATAACTTTTGTTCCGAATCGAGGAAAGGAAGCGAGTGAGGGGATTCGAGAGTGATTCGGTGAAGGAAAAACTCATGCTTGGTGAATATAAGGTGGCAGTGGCAATGGAGGGTGAAAGGGTTTTCCAGTTGGGTTAGCGATAAAATGATGAAATATTGGTTTGTGTTATTGGAGTCGGGTACATTGTGCAACTTGCTGGTCCGCCCGATCCAAGTTGCTGAGTGGATGTTGTGGCTAGGCTGAAAGGTCTGGCTACGGTGGCTATAGTATAGGAGGCAATGCGTTAGGCTAGTTTCACAAAGCAGCGAAAACTCCATGCTCTCAATGGTGGAGGGATAACGGACTGCTGTGCTCTATACCCATCTGCGATCCGGTAATACTTCTCCAACAAAACCATCATTTTACCGCCCCACTTGGTTACAAGCTCGTGCTACTGAGCTCGGCTAGGCTACATGGCTTTCTTACAGGAGGGCGAGCTTAGAGCCAACATAGCCATCATTCGGTGGGTTTGGTTCGGCATCGTGATGCCGTCCGGTCTCTGGGATAGGGTACTGCCATACCAAATAGCCCGAGCACATAGTCCATAGGCTTGCCGAGCTCGAGATGGTTAGGATAGGAGTATGGTTTCAACTGGGCTAGACAATAAGAGGTTCCCCGTGAGTGTTTTAAACTTCTTTTTGAACCTCACTTGACCTTCACTTTCTTGCGCAGGGAACATGTCTTCTGGCCGTGAGCTTCAATCCATGTTTGCGGTTTCTCAGCCTGCCGGGGCTGGTCCTTCTTCCTCTGACGCTCCAGCCAATCCTCCCAGGAAACCCAGTTCTTCTTACTCTTTGGTGGAAGGTTATGCTCCTAATCAAATGCTGGTTAGGCCTTCGGAGTGTTATCCTAGTGTGTTGATGATAGAGAAGCTGAACTCCATAGCTACTACGTTTGGGATAGACCGTCGAGACATGATACTAACTGGTCCAGACGATAAAGCGTGCTTTCCCACAGGCAGGTATATGGCATACAGTAATTATTATTGTATGTGCGGTGCGATTCCTCCGCTTACCAATTGGATTGCTAGCTTCGTGATTTATTTTATGGTTGCTCCTATGCAACTTCGGTCGAACTCTTATGTTATCTTGACGTGTTTATCTTTGATATTCATGAAGCAGTATCGGAGACCCCCCACTCATAGAGAGATCAGATATCTATATACATGAGGAGTTATTGGAAGGGGAGTCCTTTTATCAGTTTAGAGTCCGCCCAAAAATTCAAACCCGTCTTGGACTAAATTCTAAGTTTAGTATGTTCAAGAGGGAATATTTCTTTATACGTGATGACACCGTGGCCCAACACGCTTTTACCTCTGGCAGTAAGTTATTGTATTATCTTTTTTCTAAACTTTTTGTTGGTCTGGCCTCTTATTGCTCCATAAATTTCAGGTTATGTGAAGGCGGCGGAGGATTATGGCTTGAAAAAGATGGCCAAGGAAATATTGGCTATCCCAGAGGCCGAGCGAGAAGCTTCATTCCTACTCCGTTATGCAGCCCTCCGATTCTATAACTTGATTGGCCCCAGACAGTCACTGTACAAGATTAGGCCAAGTTCTGCTGAGAGACAGTGGGAGCCGAAGGCGACGGGGGTGATGGAGACAAAGGTAAAGGCCCAGATGAAGGAAGTGGTGTGGCTGAAGCCCCGAAGAAACTGAGACATAAGAAGAGTGCAGTTCATCCTCCCCGCTCGGGGAAATCTCTGCATATTCGAGACGCTCCCTCCCCTAATAATGAGGTAGGTTCTCATTTGGGAGCAGAAAGTGAAGAGGAGGAGGGACCGGAGAGTAGTTCTGAAGCAGCGGAAGTGGATTTTCATGTATCTCCAAATGTGGATATCATAAGCAGCGAGGGATTGGGCGTGGATTCTTTAAAGAATGTTGAGGCCGTGCGAGAGTGGCCTGAGCAGTTGGAATAACCCGAGCCGGCCCTAAGGCCGTCTTCTGCTTCCGATCTTTCCCGGAAGAACTTGGCTTCAGGTGATCCGAGTGAAATACCGCCTCCTCCAGCACTAGGTGGAGTGGGAATCGGCGAGGAGTTCGGGCTTTCTCCAGGTACTTTTGATTACTGTACGAACTTTGAGATACTTCTTGAAATTTTTTTGTTTATCAACGAGTCCCAGCCTCCTCCTGCTTCTCAATCCAATGAAGTACGGTCGCCATGTGTTCTCCTTCCTTCGAGTGGAGTCCCATCCCTAGGTGTTCCTTATTTGAGTGAGACCCCGCCTCAGCCATATGATCTAGTCTACGCCAAGGGTTTGTGGTAGCTTGCTATGTCTTAGTGTCTTGAGTGTTACGCATTTTTAATGCTTTCTCGCTTTCTTGGATCTAATGTTGTTGCCTGTGTCCAGGGAAAAGAAGAAACCCTAAGCTGAATGAAGTTGCCAGGCGACTTGAGCAGTTCAAACGGATGAAAATGACTTCCGTTTCTTCCAAGGCGACTTTCCAAGGGGAAAAACTATGCAAGAGAATTTTAGGGAGAGCCCATCAAGCCTGGATAAGGGAGATAGCCGTGAGTCTTCTCAAAAACACGCGAGATCCCCGAGTAAGGAAGCCACCTTCCCTGGTTCCCAAACTTCCTCCTGTCGTCGTCGTCACTATCCGATGGGTCCCGAAGTGCAGGAAGCGTCGGATGAGTTGGGAGAGGGCAATATTGATTCTTTCTTCTCAGATTATCAACAGCCGGCGTGGAATCCCTTTGAGGGGCATCCTGATATAAATCCCGACCATGCGAGTCATTGCACGGCGGATCCTGACACCGAGTTCCTTTTACCTCGAAATCCCTTGGTCCGAATCCTAGATGAGGCGAAGACTCTTGATTTTGCTAACCTGACAACACAGATGGTTCAGATTATAGATGAGACCAGAAACATAGTTGACTATCAGTCCCATTTGGCCAAATCTAGTGAAGAAGTCGGGAGTGTCAATGTGTAGTTGCGCCTAGTGATGGAGGACCTTCGCAAGGCGCTCAGGGAGAAAGAGGCTAAGTTAAAGGACGTCGAAGAATCCTGCGCCTCCAAGATAACGAAGGCCAAGGAGGAGGTAAGAAAAGAGGCTGCTGACCTATGTAAGACGCAGATTGACATGGCCATCAGTTTAGTGGATGAGGATCGGCAGAAGGATCATGAGCGAATCCGCTCCCTCAAGGGCAAGGTGAATAAATCGGAAGAGGCTTTAGCCGAGCTGAGGGAGTCTCGGGGTAAGTGGAAAAAGGAGAGAGACTCATATCAAGCTAAGGTCGACAAGTTGAAGGTGAAGCATGCTCAGTTGAGGAGAGATAAGGAGCAGTACATGAGTAAGGTGGTGGCCATCCAGACCGAAGTCGATAAATCCAGCGACTTTTGCGACACTGTCAACTAGATGCTGAAGGATACTTACTTCATGTTCTGGAAACATAGGAACCTTCAGTGGATGGATGACTACCCTCAGGTAAAGGCCGGGATCCATGCTCGACTTATCGAGGAGACTAAGGCTGTAGTCGCGCAGGAAGAAGGCGATGTGTATGACGTTGGGATGGTGAACAGCCAGTTCACAGTGGAGGAGACCGAGGCTATGGCCAAGGGGTATGAGTTGCTGGCTAAGGACGAGGATGATGAGGGTGTATCGGATCTCGAGGGGCTTGGTGATCCAAGTCACATTGCCGCAGGTATCTTGCCTTTTTACCCTAGCTCTGCCATTACCTATTCTAGACTACAAAGCTTACAATTATTTTTATTTGCCTCGTGCATGTGTGCCTCCGGGGCAAGTTGGGTCTTCGCGAGAGGAAGACGAGCTTCTCGGGCAATCAGAACCCTCAAAGGAAACAATATTGTTTTGTATGATTATATTATATATATAAATAAGTTTCAAAAAAAATTTAAATTGTTAATGAATTTGTTGTCTGAAATGATAGTATTTAATTTTCATTTATTGTTTTATAAACCATTGACTATTTCATAATATGAATAAATGAATTTGTAAACTTGGGTATAATTTGATTGAAATTTGAAATGAATTTAAATCAAGAAACTGAGAATTTAAATTTTCGGTGATTTCAGACTTTGATTTGAAAGTTTTAAAGTGTATTGTATTTAAATATTTTTACATAGAAAAATTCTAAATCATCTTCTGAGCAAGACGTTATTTATCGTTTTTCCAAATTCGGACTTCTTTAGCTCCGTCGATCTTATTTTTCTAAGTTTTTGCTGCATTTTCCGTTGGTAGAAAATTCGAATTTCTATAATTCAATCGTACTACTGATATCTGTATATTGTTTTGACTGTCTCGTCATGCTGATCTCAACGGTATATTCCACTTTGTGTTTTAAAGTCCGAGGCGCAGCGGAAGCGTGGTGGGCGGAGCGGGCCGAGCGACAAGGACGTCCCTCCTTCTTAGCCAAGGAGATTTCTTTTTCTCTTTCCTGCATGCATTTTTGAAGGATGTATAGACGTTCCGCATATGTACATTAATATAAGCGATAAGCTTTGTACCGGAGAAATTTAACGTTGTACCGTTCAACTTCTGTTTTATATTATATATATATACACATGTTTTTCTAGGATGACTTTTGTGATGCGTGTTTTTTACAGTCTGCTCTGTTTATTTGTGAATTATTTATGACTTAGTTAATCGTTATAGTGTCTAGAGATACAGAGAAATGTAGGAGTATTGTTATATTCAAGGCTGATCGTGAACGATAACTACTCGGGCTAAAGCCCGTGTCATGAGCACTATTCGATTTATCATTACCGACGTGCGTAGTGCCGATTGTCAAGTATAGACTACCCCTGGCTGTGGCCACGCCTTAGTCGTGGGGTTTATAGTCGGTTCGCAATTGCCGGCAAGCCGAATGCCAATGATGAACTGCCTTGGCTATAATTTGTGCCTAATTCGTGGCTTATGATCGGTTCATCGTTGCCGGCTTGGGGGTGCCGATCGTCAGCAGTGAACTTCCTGGGCTTGTTTCGTTCCCTTTATCGTGGCTATCTATTTTCACTGTTGCCGGCGAGAGTCTGCGATTGCTCGTAGTAGGAATGGTCATCATATAAAATAATTAAACGAAAGAACGATTAAATAAGATAAGTAATACGAGACACCAGATTTTATAGTGGTTCGGCCAAAATATGCCTACATCCACTGTCTTTCTTTTATTGCTTTAGTACATGCTTCTTTACAACTCAAGAGAAGTAGCGGCGGAGATGTTGGAGATTCCACACTTTCCTAAACACCTCTCCATCTATTGTCGACAAGATGTAAGCTCCATTGTGGAGGTCTTTATGTAAAACGAACAGTCCTTCCAAAATTTGATCTAACGCCGCAGGTCGTGGGAAGACTCATTTGAGAACCAAGTCTCCTTCTTGTAGTGTTCGAGGCCTCACCTTGGAATTGTATTGCCTATCCACCTTTTGTCTATGAGCGGCTGCTTTGAGGGCGGCATCAATTCTCTTCTCCTCGATCAGGTCGAGTGATACGTTTAATAGCTCCTCATTTTCTTTCGGATTATAGTGTATCCTTCGATGTGAGGGGACGATTGTTTCGACGGGGAGCATGGCTTGGCTCTGTACGCCAGTGCGAATGGAGTGTGTCCTGTCATGGTTTTATAAGAAGTTCGGTAGGCCCACAAAGCCGTAGGCAACTCGTCGACCCATGCCCCCTTGGACTTTTCCAGCTTCTTCTTGATCAGTGTTTTCAACACCTTATTCACTGCTTTGACTTGTTCGTTTGCCTATGGATGCGCCACAACTGAAAAGCTTAGCGCGATCCCATGCTCGTGGCACCAATTGGCAAATTCCTCACTGTCAAATTGGAGCCCGTTGTCCGATAAGATTTTCAATGGTACCTCATACCTGCACATGACGTTACGTATTAGAAAATTTATCACCTTTGTAGATGAAATATTGTTTAAAGGTTTCTCCTCCACCCATTTGGTGAAGTAATCTACCGCCACTATGGCGTATTTCGCCCCTCCTCACCCCATGGGGAGTCCCCTGATTAGGTCGATCCCCCAGATGGCGAAGGGCCAAGGACTAACCATGTGGGTCAGACCAGTAAGTGGCAGTCTAGGGATTTTGGCAAATCTCTAGCACTTGTCGCATCTTCTAGCAAACTCGGTTACATCTTTGTTTAATGTGGGCCAAATGTACCCATAGCGCAGGATCTTTTTGGCTAGAGTTTGACCGCCGGTGTGGTCAACGCAACTCCCTTGGTGTGTGTCGTTGAGAATATCTTTTGCTTTGTTTCCCGCGACACACCTTAGTAGGGGATTGGAAAACCCACGACCGTACAGGATTCCCTCCTGGATGGTGTAGCGGGATGCCTTCCTTAAGATTTTTTTAATTTCATTTCGATTTGTCTGTAGGATCCCTTCTTCTAGGTATTTGATGATGGGGGTCATCCATGTTTCTTCATTACTACTGATGGGTGTGATCTGAAGTCACTCGAAGCTTGGTGTAGCTTGCATCATGACGGGGGTTGCCCCCGGCATCGGCTCGTTTCTCATGCTAGCTTCTTTGGAAAGGGCATCCGCTTCTCGATTCTCCTCCCATGGGATATGTTTGGTTACATAGTAGTCTAGCTCATTCAGAAGGGTTTTAACCTTGCGGAGGTAAGAGGCGAGCCTTTGCCTGCGAGTCTGGAATCACACCAAGATTTGGTTTACGATTAGCTGCGAGTCACTGTGTATGCATATTGATTTGATCCCTATTTCCCTAGTGATCTCCAAACCAGCCATTACCGCTTCGTATTCAGCGTCGTTATTGATTGCGGTGAATTCTAACCTCGGCGCGTAACTTAACTTTCTTCCTCCAGGTGTGATGATCACTATTCCTGCCCCCGAGCCGAGCTCGTTGGATGCTCCATCCACAAACATATTCCACTCGGTTGTTTCCTCTGTTCTGATGGTTGTATCCCTGTCCTGAATGGTGAATTCAACTATGAAATCAGCCAGGGCCTGCTCTTTGATTGCGGTGCGTGGATGGTAGGTGATATCGTACTAGCTTAGCTCGATGCACCATTTTAGCAGACGTCCCGATGTATTCGGTTTAAGTAGGACCTGGCGCAATGGTTGATTTGTTAGGACCCTTATGGAGTGAGATTGGAAGTAATGTCGTAATTTTTTAGATGCTATGAGCAAACAGTAGGCCAATTTTTCAATCTTCGGATATCTAGCCTCTGCCTCGGTAAACCTCTTGCTGATGAAATATACTGGTTTTTGGGTATGGTCACCTTCTCGTACCAAGGCGGCGCTTAATGCATGAGGGGACACGGCTAGGTACAAGTAGAGGCTTTCTCCATCTACTGGGGTAGAAAGCACTAGCGGTTTTTGCATGTGTTCCAGCAGGCTTTGGAAGGCCGAGTGGCACTCGCTGGTCCATTCAAACTATCCCATCCATTACTCTTCCAACCTTAGCGCATCATTAGAGCATGGCTCCCTCTAAGCGAAATGCTGACAAGGGTAAAAATGTAGTTACTGCAAATACACTCAACCCCATCCAAGAAGATCAAGAAAACCCAACTTCTCGCTCGCTACCCCTAGACTCGCTTATCACCCAAGAAGACTTAGAAAGGGTTGTGAATGAGATGACTGACCGCTTCACTGCCCAACAAGAAGCTTTGGTGGACCAACTCATGACACACTTAAGGAGCACGGAGGAATCCACTCACAATACCGGATCCCAAGGTGAATCCTAGTCTAGAGAGTCACGTAGAAGGAACAGATCTCCCACAAATGATGAGTTCGATCAGGAGGATCCAAGGGCTCGAAGCCGAGCCAGGACCCAACCCGAAGCCGGTCCAACAAGGTCGTCAAGAGCTGGACCCAATCAAGGGAGCCCCAGACATGGACCGTCTGTGGTTGATCCTGTCACGCTTTGAACCAATCATCGCCAGTCTGGCCTCAATCAAGGCACCAGGCACCATCACAAGTGTTGGCTTCCTCTGCTCGCCCGTCGTCGTTCGTTCTCAGTGAAAGCACCAAAAATGTTTGCTCAAAAGTTGGACAAACACCTCAAAATCTGATTTCTTCCTTTTTTTAGTTAAGTTTCATTTGATTTGATTGATGTGGGGTTTTTATGTTCCAACATGTACGGAATGAATTTCAGGAAATGCAGAGACAGTTCACAAGTGTAGAGTTTGGAAAGTGGATAAGGAAAACAAATAACACAGAGTTTTATAGTGGTTCAGCCCAAATGTGCCTACATCCACTTTTCATCTTATTATTCTATATTTGATTTGATTACAAGTACAAGATATATGCGAAAAGAGTAAAACTTCAAGAAGCTGAATTGGTAGATTTTCAGCAGAGTTTTCTCTCTTTTTTCTCCCAAAATCTGTCCCCATTATTGTTTAGAAGCTCTGGTATTTATAGAGTGGAGTTGTGAAGTGTGGAGGTGGAGATATAGCTCTCTGAATCTGGCTCAACATTTTGGGTATAAAGGTCTGGTTCGGCGTTTGGTCAGGGAGCTTCTTATTCGCCGGTCCAAACATTTGGTCCTGTGCTTAATATGCCAAGCCGGACTAAACATTTGGTCCGGCATTCTGGAGAGTGCCGGACCAAATATCTGGTCCGATATCCCATAGACTGCTGGCCCAAATATCTAGTCCGGTACTCCGGAGAGTGCCGCACCAAATATCTGGTCCGGCATGCGGGACCAAATGTTTGATCCGGCATTTTAGTGAATGCTGGATCAAGTATTTGGCCCGGCAGTTCTGCCTACTTCGTCATATCCCAAACCTGCTTCCTTACTTTTCTCTCTCTGCCTGCTTTAAAAACCGAGCCAACACAAACTATTTGAATATTAACATTCACACGTCACTTAGCAGGTGGTATGACATTTATGTCAAATTTATCGCTTACACATCTTTTGGTAAAATCTAGTTTTACTTATTATAAGCGGCACCTAATAGTGACAATTATTTACACCAATTCTCTTCGTCAAAACTATCTCTTTGGATTTGTAGAATTTGGTAATAGTCAAAATTTCAATATCATCCATTCAACTTTATAGTCCAAACACAAAGTTTTTGGTTCAATAAAAACAATTATTATTAACCAAAATGCTCTGGCCAGAGACTTGGACTTTGAGTTGATTTAAGTTGATCGTGATACTAACCTCATATAACTGAGGAGACGAAGCTTCTCTTGTATAGTATTTCACTTCAAATGCTTCCACTCGACCCAACTATAGTCGTTCGATGAACGCCATGCCACGATTTAACTATATCAAAGCGGTGCTTCCACATTGAAGATCAATAGTATTCTCAAGTCGAGAGAACTATGTAAATTAGTCACATCGATGTTCTCTGCTTGACCTTAGTTATATTAACCAACAGAAAACCGTCAAGTGAGTCATTATCTAGTTACCCAATAACTATCAGTATGTAACCCCTTGGTGCCCCCCAACAGTCATGAGTAATACACTACCCAACATTTGGAGAGCGTTACGTACTCTAGTCTCAATGGATACATCGATATCCAATCTCGATGCACCTTTACTAGGAACATTTAAAATGGTATATTTGTTTAATTGTGATAAATTTCTCACAGTTACAACACTTTGTAACTACTATCACAAAACATACCATTTATGGATTTTGTGTTAAATATATTTTTAATTAAATTGATTAATTAATATAACCACATTATATCAAGTGTATAATAGAAAGAAAATACCTTTATTTCGAACAAGATTGGTCAACAAGTTTAATATATGTAACAAATTACATAATTGCCCCTAGGGCATACCCCTAACACTATCAGTTTGTCCATTCATAATGCCTGGTCAATATCCAAAACACCAAGGCAAATCTCAATTTGTTCTTTCCAAGTGGAAAAATTAGTTTCGTTCAATAGTACTATTCCACAAATTTGAGCATGAACATTTTTCAATGCTGCATTAGATTCGATAGTACATCTTCATCTTCATTATGGCGTTCTGTTTCTAGGAGGATTCACTATTCAGCTATGCACTACTTCCAGTTTTACAGAGTCTTCAGAGTTCACTTTCAGATCATTCACTTTTTCAGTCCAGATCATTCGCAGGCCCGGTTCAGATCATTCACTTTTCCATTCCTTCAGAGTCAACAGCATGGAGTGGCCTTCTTAGATAGAGCTGGCTTCCAGTTTCATAGGCTATGAGATATTTCATAGTTTTTCAGGTGCTACTAACACCTTAATATCGGGCGGTGGCGATGTCAGAGCTCGATATTAGGGTGTAATGGGTAGTGGCAATGCTGGAACTCATTTTAGGGGTACCTGAGTTTTTCTTTTTGATTTTTGTACTTAGAATAGCTACCTGCCAGACATGTTGGTAGCACCATGTCTTGTGATATATATATATATATATATATATATATTTACATGTGTGCTCTCCTCTATTTTAAAAGATCGCGCATTTTTCTCAAAAAAAAAGAATAATGTAGAGAATAAAATGATGAGGGAACTGAGATTTGAAAACTAATTATGGTTGTGCCATAACTAAATGGATTTATAAAAATGGTTTATAAGTTAAATACTTAAGAGAATAAGGTAAGGGTACTAGGGGAATAGTAGAACCCCCATAACCCCTAAAACCCTTAAACCTTTTCATTTTCATTACATTCTTACAAAAAAACATAAGCAAGGAGATTTGAGGTCGGCCATAACCCTAAGAAGAAGAAGAGAAAAATCCAATTAGAAGCTAAGATTCTAGCTAGGAAGATTAATGCAAGAACAAACCTCAAGTTCATCATCCAGATAAGGTGAATAATGATCTAAACCATTTCATATAAGTCATCTTGAATGTTCTAATTTGGGTTTAAGGTTTAAAACCATATGATTGGATGAATGATGATATGCTTTGATTTATATGCCATGTTATAATTTAAACAAGGATTTTTGTGGGGTAATATAATTCGATTTTAAGGTTAAAATCATGCAAATTGATTTCCAAATGCCATAATGTTTGAATATATTATGTAAAACATTATTTTGGAGATGGGTTTAAGTTTTCATAATATTCCAAGTTATGGATAATTTATTATGAATTTTTAATGAAAAGAAATATTTAATTTTGGGTTTAAATTACTTAAGGCAATTAAGTAATGTTTTCGAATCAAAAATTTATATATGTTAGAAAACATATTAAAATTGAATAATTGTGATTTTTGCGGATTTTTCCTAAGTGTTTTACTATGGTTTTTAAATTATTTAAGTTGGAGGACCTAAATGTTTTAATTGTTTTGTTAAAGAAAAGGGCTTATTTGCTAAAACAATTTCAATTGTTAATGGTTGAATTCGGCAGCCTTTCTAGAAAAGAATTTTGATAAAGAATTGGCAACCAATCATATTTTGACAAATTAGGCAAGTAGGTAAAAAGGAATTACTTGAAAGGCATCAAAACAGTTTTGTTTCAAATTACAACTTCGCCACTTCCATTTGCTTACTTCTGTCACCTTGCCAAGTAGGCCTTTCGCACCCATTCGAAACCAATGCATATGGTATCAAACAATTGCTACATAGTGGATTAGAGAAAGGCGGAAGGGACAGTGTCGAAGGCATGCTTTTGAAGGGGTTGAAACCACTTTTATTAGCCTTCAAATCAATCAACTGGCCTTTGTTTTTAAAAGAATCTTTCGAACCTATTCGATACCTAGATGCCGCATTCAAACCTTTCGAATCAGTCATAGGCCGCCTTTCTTTATAGTATTTGAAATGGAAGCTTTCGTCCTTTTAAATTTTAAAGCCGCTTCCTCAATGCTTTAGTTTAGCTACTTTTACTAAGCGTTTCGGAGGCAATGGTTTTGAAAGGTTGGTTTCAAAGCTATCCTCTTCCCCAATTCTTTTATTTGAGATCAATGCTTTCGAAAGGGTTACTTTAGCATCCGTTCTCTTTGACCCTATGGTTATACTAAATGTTAAACCCAATGGTTTTGAAAGGAATACTTTTAAATGGTTTTGAAGCTATGTTTTCGCAAACTCTTACTTGAACCCAACGCTTTCGAAGGGTATGTTTTAAGTATTTCAAAAGTATATTTTTAAGTGTTTCGAAAGGTATATTTTTCAGTGTTTCAAAAGGTCTATTTTTCAGTGTTTCGACAGGAATGGTTCCAAGTATTCGAAAGATATGTTGGATGGTTTCGAAAGAGAATATCTAAGGTTTTAAGTAATGATACAAATGATATAGTCGAAGCCTGAGTTTTCAAATTTGAGAAACTAGTATCATTTTTAAAGTAAATACATGGCAATATGAAGGAGTTTTGAAATGGCATTTAACTATGGAATTTTAGAGGAAGCTTTCCTTGATAATGATAGCAGGTTAAGGGTATTAACCATATTTCATTAGAAAAATGATTACAAGGAATTTAACCATGGATGTTTATATTATTATGTTATTTGATCAGTTCTCATTAATGCTTGTGTAACTATATTTAATTCATTTATAACCCATAACTTCATCTTCGGGTAAGGGCGGAATAACAGGCTAAGTTGGCCAGTAGTGAATATGTATATATTGTGTGAGTAGAATTGCATCTAGGAGGTCGGAAAGACCAGAATATATGATGTCCAAGACTGATCAAAGGATTATTGGTAGATAGGTTCTTAGTAAGCCCATAAAAAGTATGTTATGGAAATTGTTATTGGTAGGGGCCAATAAGTTCTTAGTGATCCTATGAAAACTATGTCCAGAATAAATTATTGAAAGAGATCAATATGTATCAGAGCATAGGTTTATGTAAATTTAAAAGAAAATTTGAACTTAAAAGACTTTCAGAACATAACCCAATGAATCAGAAAATGAGACCGGGGTTTGGGTTAACGCTATAGTAACGTACTTGCATTTGATATATATATAAGTACGTATTCCCCTCTCTTTTAGACCGTTATTCTGTATCTTACTAAGGCTCCTATGCAGATATACGAGCAAGGAAGATATGGAGGCAAGAAATGGAAGAGGAAATCTAGGTGGAGGAAGCACCACAACTAATGAAAATGCTCGACCCAATACTAGAAGGAATCCGGATCGACATGCAAATGCTAATCCAAACGCAAATGCCAATGTAGGTGCTAGAACCCCGCTAGTAGATATGGGTGTGATGTATCAGTTCTTCATCAATTTGATGCTAGCTGGAGCAGTTGCAGGAGTAGTTGGGGTTAATGCTATGAATGTTAGAGGAGCTAATCCTATAGCCCCAGTTGGTAATAACTATGCCAAGCTGAGCATGGATTATACCAGTCTTGGTGGGAATCCCTTTTTTGGGAACAGAGGATGCTTTTGAAGTAGAAAACTGGTTATTGCACTGTGAAAGAATTTTCGCCGACTTGGGATTAGATAATGAGCAGAAGAGGAGATTTGCTTCACGACAGTTGCAGGGAGCGTCACTTTATTACTGGAATGGTATTACTGTGGGAGTTCTCGAGGAAGTGTTGACTTGAGCAGAGTTTCGAAAGAGATTCGAAGAGAGGTTCTTGTCTGAAGTTTCCAAGTCAGTATTGCTGAGAAAGTTCATGGATTTAGTGCAAGGTGAGATATCGGTGATTGAGTATGCTACAAAGTTTGATGAGTTTTCCAGATACGGATATCTACCATTGATACCGTCATTAAAAGGAACGAGAAGTTTATTCGAGTGTTAACACCCGAGGTTGCCATGGCAACTATGCCACACCTCTGTGCCCAAGTACAGTTGTAGTAGAAATGGCAATCAGGAATGAAGAGATGCTTTCTACCTTTGGGAAAGAGAAGTAGGTTGAAACCCAGGATTCTCAAGGCAAGAAGAGGAAATTCTTGAAGAAGAAAGGAGCTTAGACAAGAGGAGCTGCCAAAAAAAGGAAGGCCAATGTAGTTTGCTACAAGTGCGATAAGAAAGGACATTATGCTTATGAATGTCGAACTAGAAAAGGAAGAAAGGTTGCAGATAAGAAAGGAGTGAAGTCCTTCAACTGTGACCAGATTGGACACTACAAGAATCAATGTCCAGAACCAGTCAGAGCAGACAAGGGAAAGGTTTTGCTTTGGAACCATCATATTCTAGACTAATTGTTGCTGAGAAGGGAAAGATTGTGATGGAAGGGATGCTTTTGATTCATAGTATACTAGTTAGGGTACTATTTGATATCGGTGCATCGCATTCATTTATATCTCAGTGTTTGGTAGATAAATTATGTTTAGAACCCTCATACCTAGTTACTTCCTTAAGGGTTGCAAATAGGATAGGAGGGTATGCAACTCTGGGGATGAGATGTGACCAGTTAGAACTTAAATTGTTCGGTTATAAGTTCGAGATCATTTTGGGTATGGATTGGTTAGACAAATATGATGCTAGGGTATTTTACCAAGATAGAGAAATATCGCTAAGACACCCCAATAGTCATTGGAGAATTATATACTCGC
Organism: Allium fistulosum; assembly: GCA_030737815.1. Classification (NCBI taxonomy): domain Eukaryota; kingdom Viridiplantae; phylum Streptophyta; class Magnoliopsida; order Asparagales; family Amaryllidaceae; genus Allium; species Allium fistulosum. Next base: position 78,367,669 of record CM060906.1, read on the forward strand.
TGGAGAAGTCAGACTCAAGTGCTTGGGCTTTGTTGAATGCAATGGAAGTAGAAGAAGATTTGAATCAGGTTTTGGTAGTAAGAGAGTTTGTAGAAGCTTTTTAGCTAGTCATAGGACTACCAACGAAGCGAGCCATTGAGTTTCGGATAGATCTTGTGCCAGGAGCAGAACCTGTAAGTAGACCATCTAGCAGGATGACACCTACCGAGATGAAGGAATTGAAGGTGTAGTTAGTGGATTTAGAAGGAAAGAATTCTATTAGACCAAGAAGTTTTCCTTAGGGAGCGGCTGCGGTGTTCGTGAAGAAACCGGATGGGTCTTTAAGGATGTGTATCGACTATCGTAAGTTGAACGAGAATACGATCAAGAATATGTATCCTTTGTCAAGAATCGATGATTTATTTGATCAGTTGAGTGGAGCCAAAGTATTTTCCCAATTGGATTTGGAGACATGTTTCCATTAGCTAAGAGTGGCAGAGGACAGTATTCCATTGATGGCGTTTCAGACTAGGTATGGTTCGTACGAGTGGTAGTGATGCCATTTGGGTTAACGAATGCGCCAGCTTTATTCGTGGATTTGATGAACCGAGTTTCCCAAGAGCAATTGCGTATTGGTATTCATAGATGACATTTTAATATACTCTACGGATGAAAGAGAGTGTGAAGTCCACCTTAGAGTGGTTCTTGAGATGTTGAGGCAGCATCAACTGAAAACGAAGTTTTCAAAGTGTCATTTCTGGAAGAAAGAAGTTAAGTTTCTTGGTCATGGGGTTTTAGAGAAGGGTCAGTTAATCCGGATAAGATCGAGGCTATTAACAACCAGAAGAGACTAGAGATAGTGACTGAGATCGGAGGTTTTCTAGGGCTTGCTGGTTACTACCGGAGGTTTATTAAGGATTTCTCGCGGATAGCAGTGCCTTTGACTAAGCTAACCATGAAGGACGTAAAGTTTATTTGGTTTGACAAATGTGAGGAAGCATCCTTAAGTTAAAGCACTTGTTGACCAATGCACATGTGTTAGTAGTTCCAGATGGGAATCAAGGATTAGTACTGTATACCGATGCATGTGGAACCAGATTAGGGGCTATGTTGATGTAGAAATGTAAAGTTATTTCCTACGCTTCACGACAGCTTAGACCACATGAAGTGAGATATCCTACTCATGATCTAGAATTGGCAGCGATGATCTTCACACTGAAAGTAAGGGGATATTATCTCTTAGGGGAGAGATTTGAGTTATATAAAGATCATAAGTCCTTAAGGTATTTATTCTCTCAGAAGGAGTTGAATATGAGACAGTAGAGGTGGCTGGAGTTTTTAGCAACTTATGATTTTGGTATAGAGTATGCACCTGGAAAAGGAAATAAAGTAGCGGACGCTCTTAGTAGAAAAAATTATAATGTGGTGTTAGCTATGTTAACGGAATGGAAGGACATAGGGGCTTTGAGTACTTGTAGTGTGCAGTTAAGACCGACTGCTAGTACTAGTCAACGCACCACCATGTTATCCTGCTTGGAAGTTAGATTAGTTCTGATTCATAGGATTGCTTCTAAGCAAAAAGAGGATCCACTGTTAGCCAAGAAGATTAAAAGGCTAGCGGTTGGATTGGAGATTGATGATCTAAAAGGGTTTAGTCTTGACTAGAGGGGATGGTTGAGAAAGAAAGGACGGTTGTGTGTTCCGAATGTTAGGGACTTAAGGAGAGAATTTCTTAGGGAATGTCATCGATCAAAATTTACGATTCATTTTGGGGGAACCAAGATGTATCAGGACATGAAAAGGAGTTTCTACTAGGAAGGTATAAAGAAGGATGTTGGCTTGTGGGTAAAACAGTGTGCGAACTATCAACAAGTGAAGGCCGAACATCAGAAGACGAGTGGGTTGCTTCAACCTTTAGAGATACCAGTTTGGAAATGGGATTCGATATCCATGGATTTTATAGACGGGTTTCTAAGGTTGGATCAAGGAAATGAAAGTATATGGATCATAGTAGATAGGTTGACTAAGAGAGCCCATTTCATTCCAGTTAAATCAACCAGGACGACACCTGTTTTAGCTAAGTTGTTTATGAAGAACATAGTTAGACTACATGAGATTCCTAGTAGTATAGTAAGTGATAGAGACACTTTGTTTACTAGTGAGTTCTGAAAGAATCTACACGATGTGTTAGGTACCAAGCTCAAGATAAGTACAATTTATCACCCTCAGACAGATGGGCAGACAGAGAGAGTCAACAAGGTACTCGAGGATTTGTTAAGAGCTTGTGTGCTAGATTTTGGTGGACCATGGGAAGATCACCTACACTTAGTTGAGTTTTCATATAATAACAATTATCAAACTAGTATAGGAATGGCGCCTTTCGAAGATTTGTATGGAAGGCCATGCAAGTCACCAGCATGTTGGTTGAAAACTGGAGACAAATTAGACTTGGGTCCAGATCTGGTAAGAGAGGCAATAGAGAAGATTGAGTTGATCTGAGGTAGGATGAAGGAAGCTCAGTCTAGACAAAAGAGTTACGCAGATAAGAGGCATAAGGATGTAGAGTTCTCAGTTGGAGATAAGGTTTTCATTAAGGTATCCCCTCCTTAAATAATTTCATCCTCGTAATTCAATAAGGGCTAAATACTAATCATAGCAATCATCTGTAACATCTCCTAACTACCATACTAGCCTACCTGACTAGGGAACAGTCTATATAAAGTAAATATAGAGCGTACCCTTAAAGCAGATCAAGATAAGTATCTCTAGTCCCATTTTTTGTCTCCCAAGTACAGTCCTTCTAGCTGTCGCTCCACTGAACTTTCTCTAACTTAACTATCTTGTTTCTTAACCTCTTCTCATCTCTATCTACAACTCGAACTGGTTGCTTAACAAAGGTCAGATCTGGTTGTACTATTAAGTCTTCCAATGAAGTTGGAGGAATAGTAGTCTCTGGATCATGCACATACTTACGAAGATGAGACACAAGAAACACATTATGAACACCTGCCAAACTGCTCGGCAACTCTATTCTGTATGCGAGCTTTCTGATTCTCTACATAACTGAGAACGGTCCAACATATCTTGGTGCCAGTTTCTCTGATTTTCTGTATTGCACCACACCCTTCATCGGTGAGCTTGTAACACCCTTAATTCTAAATAGCATTATTCAGGAGATTTAATTGGATAAATTAAATAGAATAATGTAAAGACTAGAGTGACAAGGGACTTGAGATTTTATTTGAGATCAATGCTTTCGAAAGGATTAATTTCGCTTCTATTTTCTTTGACCCTATAGTTATACAAAATGTTAAACCAAATAATTCCGAAAGGAATACTTTTAAAAGGTTTCGAAGCTATGTTTCCACAAACTCTTATTTGAACCCAATGTTTTCGAAGGGTATGCTTTAAGTATTTCGAAAGATATATTTTTCAGTATTTCGAAAGGTACATTTTTCAGTATTTTGAAAGGTATATTTTTTAGTGTTTCGAAAGGAATGGTTCCAAGTATTCGAAAGATATGTTGGATGGTTTCGAAAGAGAACACCTAAGGTTTTAAGTAATGATATAAAGGATATAGTCGAAAGCCATAGTTTTCAAATTTGAGAAACCAATCTCATTTTTAAAGTAAATACATAGCAATATGAAAGAGTTTTGAAATGACATTTAACTATGGAATTTTAGAGGAAGCTTTCCTTGATAAAGATAGTAGGTTAAGGGTATTAACCATATTTCATTAGAAAAATGATTACAAGGAATTTAACCATGGATGTTTATATTGTTATGTTATTTGATCAGTTTCATTAATGCTTGTGCAACTATATTCAATTCATTTATAACCCATAACTACATCTTAGGGTAAGGGCAGAAAAACATGTTAGGTTGGCCAGTAGTGAATATGTATATATTGAATTTAACTCCTATGTAAGTAGAATTGCTTCCAGTAGGTCAGACATACCAAAATATAGGATGCCCAAGACTGATCAAAGGGTTATTATTAGACAGATTCTTAGTAAGCCCATAAAAACTATGTTATGGAAATTGTTATTGGCATGGGCCAATAGGTTTTTAGTTATCCCATGAAAATTATGTCCGGAATAAGTTATTGAGAGAGATCAATAGGTTCATTGATAGCCCATGAAAACTATGACATGAGAGATGTTATCGGTGGAAACTAATAGGTTCATAGTGATCCCATGAAAACTATGATTGGATGATAGTATTGGTAGAAACCAATTAGTTCATAGTGATCCCATGAAAACTATGATTGGTTGATAGTACTGGTAGAAACCAATAGGTTCATAGTGATCCCATGAAAACTATGAATGTGGATAGGAAATCCATAAAGAATTAAGTAGGTTATTAGTCAACCCATGAAAACTAATAGGTTAATAGTGACAATAGAAACTATAACTTGAGACAGATAGTCAGGTAAATGGGGATGGGAAATCTAGAGCATAATGCATGTTTGCATATCATCATGATACATTTTATTATGTTATGTCTTAACCATTATGGATGCAAGAACACAGTATATGGTTATTATAAATTGGGTTAAGGTACTAGTGAGGGGAAAACCCATTCTGCTAAGCGGCGTGGTCTCACTAGATACCTATATGGTTTGAGATGGTAGGTTATTAGTCGCATCAAACTTTTTGTCTGACTCAAAGTTTATGTTTTCCCCTTAAACTTTTAGGCGCTCAATTGATTTGGAGTAGTTTGAGAGTTAAGGTTTTCAGGTTCTTCTTTAGACGAATATGCTTCTGGAGACGTTTAGGATGCAAGCTAGCTATTAGGAGTTCTTTTTGTTTGATTCTGTTTTGTTATTGAATGCAATGGCAAAGTTGTTTAGTGCCTATATTTATACTCTGATCAACCAATGGGGCATCTTCATATGTCGCTCTTGGCATATTTTGTAATAAATTATATTTTCTATGAACGTGGCTTTTGTATAGGATTATGTAATGAATCTAAAATGAAATGAGAAATTTGTTTTAAATTGAGTTTAATTTTTTTCATATTCATATGTTTCTGTATATCAATGTATCTAACATTACTGCATTTGGTCATCGAGAATTAATAACTGTGGATGACTGCAGCATCCGTAGCGGTTAGTTTTGGGCCTCCAAATGAGGGACGTTACTTGAATTCACTTAATAAATCATAATGGCAATTAAAGTTGGTAAAATTACCATTCGTACCTATTAAATGTAAACACATAATTTCATGAAAATCAATTTGTATCACCGTTGGGTAGAAACAAACTGAATGATTAAAACAAATAAATTCACTTAATAAATCATAATGACAATTAAAGTTGGTAAAATTACCATTCATAATTTATTAAATGTAAAAACGTAATTTCATGAAAATCAATTTGTATCACCGTTGGTCAGAAACAAATTGTACCATTAAAACAAATAAATTCACTTAATAAATCATAATGGCAATTAAAGTTAGTAAAATTACTGTTTACAAATTATTAAATGTAAAACATAATTGTTACTTTAAATCACAAATTCATTTTAATAAAGTGGCTGTTATAATTCAAGGTAAATAGAAATTGACAACAACCAATTATTAAAAAATAATGTTATATAGTTTAAATTACTTATAAAAAAATATACAGTAAACCATAGAGAATAATAACAGATTCAAAATGCAACATATAGACATATCAAAACTCTTGGTCATGATCCAGTTTGGACCAAAATTTCACACAAACTTAGTTGTATTAGATCCAACATATCAAAAGGAGAGTGCCCTTGTGATTCATGACATGATTTCTCTTGGTTAAAGGTATTCAACATTACATCTCCATGAAAAATACGTTGATTAACATTTATGTGCATACATAATAGAGAATAAAAATTCTCCTTTTAAATCTTTCGTCTAAAATTATAAGAAAATATTTATACATAAATTATTTGAATTTGCATAGCTTTTATACGAACCACTAAAAATCAATTTCATAAAAAAATGCATTTTATATGAATTTACAATGGTTTTGATACCAAATGAAAGAGATTTAAAAAAGATCGTAATATGTTTTGCAGTTATAACACAATCAATCCAGAATCCGTAAATCCAAAATAAAATAGCAAAGGAATTTAAATCTTACAGTTCTGAAGTGAAGACATCTTTAGGCGAAGGCGTTAATACTAATTTTCGATGGTTTTCCTCGGATCTGATGATGGACACCCTTTTGCATTTCCTTTTTCTCCTTTCCTTTTGTAAACTTATTGAGCATAAAATACGTTTCAAAAATGATCCGTTAAATACAATGGGCAGAAGAACATTTTAATTTTGGAATATCATCAGTCCAAATAGAGAAGGAGTCTATAAATATTCTAAGGCAACCTTTGGGACCAATATAATTATTAATAGCAATCTGAATTTATTCATCAAAAATTCAGAGGCCTTTTCATTAATTCTTTAAATGAAATTTGTGCACAATTATAACATGAGCCACGTAATAAATAAGACTAACAAGAATTTCAACAAAAACTAATCAAAAAACCCGAATTTCACATTAGAATTCGAATCATGACCAATTTTGAATCTGATGTTTCTGGAATTTGAGCAAATTCTTTGAATTTGAACTTTTATGGATTCAATTTTGAAGGAATTTGAGCACATTCCATCAAGTTCAAAATTTGTAACATACCGATGGAGAAAAATCTTACCCACGACTGAAGGATGATGCCGACATGGAGATGGGAAGTTGTTGTGACCGTCTATCTGATATAGTTGGTTAATTATTCATCGAAAACTAGATGTAGGAGAAATGAAGAAGGGTAACTAAGGAAATATTAATTTTAGGAATCGTCCTTCGAATTAATTAAATTGCTGATTGAAGTACTTGGTTAAAAGCAAATATGTGTTACTGTCCTACAAACTTAATTATTAGGATCGATATCCTAGAAACTAACGCCGCTTTGCAAATTGTCACCAAGACCTAATTTCCACTTAATTATTATTATACCCTTATTTTTCGAACACTAATTCTTCTCCCTTTTAATTCAAATTCTAACTCACCTTAGCCATCAATGGTCGTCCTATCCTTGGTTATCCCAATCAAAATCAACATGCCCTTCAAGCCTGAATAATACTTATTGCATTTTGATCTAATTTAAACGTGTATCGATATCGTATATTAATTAGTGTTTATATAACTATTATATACATATTATTTAATATTGTTCGATACACATCAAATAATTTTTTTTAATTAATACTGATTAATTTAATTAATTTATAACAATTATAATTTAATTAAATCAGGTGGTAATAGGAGTATTCAACGTTTCGGTTTTATGACTCTTAGGTGTAAATTTGGTCAATGATTGATATCGAACAATTTGAATATTAACGTTCACACTTCACAACAGGTGGTTTGACATTGTGGCCAAATTTATCGCTCACTTAGTATTGGTAAAATCCAATTTTTCTTTATTAATTGTTACTTAGTAGTGACAATTATTTACACTAATTCCCTTCGTCAAAACTATATCATTTTGGACTTATGGAATTTGGTAACGGTCAAAATTTCAATATCATTCATATTCAACTCTATAGTCTAAACACAGAATCCTTGGTTCAATAAACAATTATTATTAACCAAACTACTATGGTCAGAGATTTTGATTTTGAGTTGACATCAGTTGACCATGATACTAACCTCATATAACCAAGGAGACGAATCCTCTCTTGAATAGTGTTTCATTTCTGATACTTCCACTTGACCCAAGTATAGTCGTTCGATGGACATCATGCCACGTTTCAACTATAATTAAAGCGGGTCTTTCATATTGAAGATCTTCTCAAGTCAAGAGAATTGTGTAACTTAGTCACGTTGGTATTTCATGTTTGACCTTAGTTATATTAACCAACAAAAAACTATCGAGTGGGTTATTCTATGCTTATCCAATAATTATCAGTATGTAACCCTTTAGCACCCTCATTTGTCATGAGCAATACACTGCCTAACATTTAGAGAGCGTTATGTACTCTAGTCTCAACGGATGCATCGATATCCAGTCTCGATACATCTTGACTGGGAATATTTAAAATGATGTGTTTATTACATTGTGATACAATACTCATGATTATAACTATTTGTAATTACTATCACAAACACTTCATTTATGGATTTTCTATTAAATATATTTTAATTTAAAATTTAATTATTTATAACACATTATAACACACACACACACATATATATATATATAATAGGAAGAAAAGACATTTTATTACAAACGAGCATTGATTATAGAGTTAATAATTTATAATAAATTATAGGATTGTCCCTAGGACATACTCCTATCTCTATCAATCTCCTTCTTGCACTTGGGGCCAGCTAAGGAACCTCAATCTCATCCCTTCGATCAGCTTCTCGAGAACAAACTGACTTAGACCCTTAGTGAATGGATCTATTATGTTGTCCTTAGTATCTACGCTATGTACCATAACCACTTTCTACTCCATGAATTCTTTGATGAGGTAGAGCTCGCAAAGAATATGTCATGACTTCTTGTATGCTCTGGGATTCTTTGTGGTCTGTATCGCCGCATTGTTGTCACAGAACAATGTCGTTAGATTCAAATTATCAGGAATCATTTCAAGCTCACTTAAAAACTTGCACATCCAAATCGCTTATTTCGCTGTTTCATTAAGGGTGATGTACTCGGCCTCCATCGTCGAATTAGCTGTTGTTTCTTGTTTGGAAGTTTTCCAATCGACGGCCTCGTCATTTAGCGTTAAAACATAACAAGACACTAATTCACTACCATTAACGTCACTTTGAAAGCTAGAGTTGGTATACCCCATCATAAGGAGGTCTTCATTCCAATATATGAGGAATAAGTCTCGAGTATTTCTCAAATACTTTAGTATATATTTTATAGTCCTTCAATGCTTTTCTCCAGGATTAGACCGGTATCGGCTTACGCATCCTAATGCATATGACACATCCAATCTAGTACATAGCATAGCGAACATTATGGATCTTATAGCTGAAGCATAGGGAATCTTCTTCATACGCTCTTTCTTCTTATCAATATGAGGAGCATCCTTCTAAGAAAGAACGATTCCAGATTGCATCGGAACATTTCCATGCTTAGAATTATCCATACCGAACCCTTCAGTATGGTATCTATGTACCGAGATTAAGACAAACCCAATAGCCTCTAAGATCTATCTCTATAGATCTTTATACTTAGTATATTGGCTGCTTCTCCCAAATCCTTCATGGAGAAGTTCTTGGAAATCCAGACTTTCACTGATTGCAATATCGAAGTGTCATTGCCAATCAATTAAAAGATCGTCGACATATAGCACTAAGAATATGATAATTTTTCCTATTCCTTTTTGTATATGCACACTTCCTCTGTATTTGATAAAAACCAAACTATTTGATTGCTTTATTAAAACACTTTCTCCAACTGCTTGAAGCTTGTTTAAGTCCATAAATGGACTTTAACAACTTGCAAACTTTGTCATCACTTCCACTGACCACAAAGCCCTTGAGCTGTGATATATAGACGGTCTCTTCTAAATCCCCATTTAAAATGTCGTCTTTACATCCATTCGATATATTTTATAGACATAGAATGTAGTAATGGTTAGCATAATCTAAATGGACTTGAGCATGGCTACGGGACAAAAAGGTCTCGTTATAATCAACACCTTGAATTTGACGAAATCCTTTTGTAACTAGCCTAGCCTTATAAGTCTCCACTTGTCCATCTACATTCAGTTTTTTTCTTAAAAATATATTTGCAGCCGATAGGTTTATCCTTTCATGTATGTCTGATAAAATCCTTAATTTGTTTTTGTACATAGAATCCATCTTGGATTTCATCGCTCCAAGCCAAAGTGCAGAGTCTTTACTTTGCAGTGCTTGTTGGAAAGATAGAGAAGTGTCATCATATAAGACATGGTCCTCCTTCTCGCCATCCACGAGAAAACCACAGTATCTCTCTGGTGCATGAGATTTCATGCTAGACCTTCTAATAGGTTGTGTTTTCATATATGGGTGAACTCGTTTCTCCCACTTGTTCAACCTTAGTGTTAACTTCTTGAATCTCATCCAAATCTACAACCTTGCGGTTAATTTCCTTTGATAGAAATTCCTTTTCCAAAAAGAAGGTGTACCGAGAAACAATAACCTTTTGTTACTCGATATTGTAGAATATATATCACATTGAGTTTTTTGGGATATCATATAAATTTACACTGTACCGATCTTGCATCTAGTTTATTCGGACCAACATTCTTAACTAGGTTAGACAAACCACACCTTCAAATACTTTAGTTGGGGTTTCTTACCACACTACATTTCATATGGCGTTTTAGACATAGATTTAGTGGTTAACAAGTTCAACATATGCGTTGTGGTTTCCAACGCATATCCCCAATAGAATAGAGGTAACTCAGCCTCACTCATCATGGAACGAATTATATCTAATAGGGTTCAGTTCCTTCACACCGACACACCGTTGTGCTGCAGAGTACAGGATGGAGTAACTGAAGAGATAATCCCACTATCTTTTAAATATTGTTGGAATTCCTGTCCATTCTGATTTTTATGTAAAAAATAAGATTCAATTAAATCTTTAAGTTTATGATTCATTTATATTTTTATGTAAAAATGCGTGGATATGTTTATGATTCAACCATGAAACTAATAAAAAAGGTATATAGCAATGATAATGAATTTAACACTTTTTGTACAAAAAGATAAATGTTATTGTCATTGTATAAAGATAGTTGGATTTAGCCATTCAACCTAACATATAAGAATTATTTTATCAAAACAAAAACAATAATATCCTATCTTTTATCTTTTTAACAAAAAGATATAATCTTTTATCTATTTGAAAAAAAATAAAACCTTAATATTCTAACATGAAGGATATAGTATTGTATCTTTTAAGGAAAAAAGGATAAAAAGATAATAAATAACTTCATCCATGAATTAATCAATAACTTCATCCAAAATGCAAATAATTTCAGTGTTCATAGTTTATCTCATTAATTCATAAGCATATATTGTTATTCCAAATTCTAATTCATTAACTATTAATTTTATCATTTCTTTAACTCATAACTTAGTTATTTAATTAGAACTTAAGTAATTTTAGTTGTTGAATTCAACTAAAAATCATCGAGTAATTCATCGAGCAACCAATATTAGTGTCCAATAAATTAGATACCAATATACCAACACTAATAAAATTCAACCTGAAATAGTCAAGAAAAAATTTGATCAAGCAAAATTCAATCAACAAGCAAAAATGTACATCAACAATTACTAATCAGCAAATTTGGATTTCATTTTAAATCTCAGAACTATAACCAACTTTGGTTCGAAATATTTTTGGAATTTGAAGAAATCCTTCAATTCGAATTGTTAGCATTACAATTCGTTGGAATTTAAGCAAATTCCTTCAGGTTTGAAATCAATAACACAAGGATAGAGAAAATCTTACCCGATTTTGAATTATAACCGATTTTGTATTAGTATTTCAACAAAAACTAACCAATGAACTCAAATTTTATATTAGAATTCGAATAAAAACCAATTTTCAATATAGTGTTTTTGGAATTTGAACGAATTCTTTGAATTTGAACTTTTAGGGATTTAATTAACATATCGATGTAGAAAATCTTACCCAAGATTGAAGGACGATGCCGGCATAGAGATGGGAAGTTGTTGTTAGCCGTCGATCTGATAGAGTTGGTTAATTATTGAGTGAAAATTATATGTAGGAGAATGAAGAAGGGTAATTAAGGAATGGATAATTTTAAGAATTGTCCATCAAATCAATTAAAATGTTGCCTAAAGTACTAAAAGCATGTGCTACTATCCTACAAACTTAATTATTAGAATTGATATCCTAGAAACTAATGCCGCTTTGTAAATTATCATTGAGACCTAATTTCCTCTAAAGTATGTGTGTCTATTATAAATAATAAAAAATTTGCATAAAATTTTATACAATATATTTTACATAATTGATATTTGGAAATAAATTTTTATTTATTATTAATTTTCTACATGGTTTTATAATTAATAAACGATGCATAATACTAAAAAATTAAAAATACCTTGGACGTGAGTTATATAGCAAATATGTGTTAATATATAATTTATTATATATACACACACACAACTAATTGTATGTTTATATATATATATATCACATATATATTTACTAAAAAAATTCTATTTGGTTTTCATATTATAATATATTTATATATTTTCAAAATTAGTTTTAAAGCAATAATTAAAATAATTTTATCATTTAATTGATTTCATACATACATAAATATATTTTATAAATACATTAAATAAATTATTTACATTTACTATTTCAAATACAAACATACATGATTGTATTTTATATACAATTTTATTTATATAATAATTTGATGCACATGTATGTATTTATATACACATTTAAACAATCCATTTGTATACACGAGGAGCTAACATGTTCGTTGTGGTATAAATCCCAACATCTATACATGGGCTTGTCAAAACATGTACACGTTACCATGTTGCGCGTGCACGTATACACATATGTGTATATAATACATATACATACATACATACATACATATATATAATATAAATTATATAAAATAAAATATTGATTTTATTTTAAATTTTTTTTAGAAAATTGCTAAATAAATTTAGACTACATAGGCCTAATAAAGATCCAAACAGGTAAAAAAATTGAAATTTACTCATTTACTCCATTGCGGGTTGGCTTAGTTCCAACACTACTAAATATTTGTTAATTGGATTTACTTAAAAAGTCTTAACTAATTTAAATATATGGACATAAATGTATAACGATAGAAGATAACCTGGAAGAATATTTTTAGATAACTATGTAGGTTATTAATCGTTGGTATTAATATGTATAATGCTAATAGAGAAAATTGGTAGAACATTGCATAAATTGTAGGATTTGAAAATAAATTATCTCAAAATAATCAAAGAGAGTAAAGAAAATTCCAAGAAGTAATAAAAGAGCAAAAAATTCTCTTGCTTTAATATTATTTAATCTATATGTGAATAGACATCCATTTAAACGTAGTGGTTTGTAAGAAAAATTATACACTTGTAATACACTTAGAAATAAAGTGATACTCTTTACACCCATAAAAACACATGCTAACATCACCTAAACATAGGGTTATCAATGAGTACCTGAAAAAACTGAAATCCGTTCCCAAAATATAAATAATTATCTGACATTCGAAAATTGGATGCGAATGCGGATATGGCCATATCTGCACATAATTATTCATCTAGTTTTTTTATCAAGAGTATTGGTATTTTTTGTGTATTTTACTGCATAAATTGATTGTCATTTACTATTTTATCTAAGAGAAAATTTTAGCATGTGTAAAAAATAAATATTTACTACTTAAAATTAATTTCCTTAGCATACTTATTATTCTTTATACTTTTAATACTGAAATGGATTTCAAATGAATCAAAACTTTCTATTTATTTATTTATTTATTTATTTAGATTTATTAGTTATGAACTGCTCGAAGAATATCCAATTAATATCTGATATATATCCGCATCCACGAACATGGATATCCGATATCTGAAAATGGTTTCAGATGCGGATACCGATATGACACTATTTGAATTCATAGCTAATCAATTACAGACCTACCTAAACATTTAATAAAATCATAAAATCTACTTCAAAAACCCACCGTAAACTTAAAAGAAATCTGAAAGTAAAAGCGCTTGGTTATGCTTGTAAGTAAAAATATTTTATCAATTTCAGAATATGAGTTGATGAGTTAAAATATTTAATTATATTTAACTATTTATGTAAATCAATATTTTTGTAATCCCGCTAATTTTCTAGGGAAAATTAATTATAACTAATTATATTTGAATATATCATATTGTTGCCTACTACGAATTGAGTTCGTCATTATCCTCTTGTTTTCTTATTGAAACAACAAAAAAAGTAATAATGGTTGGGTATTTTTTAGTGGAAATTTCGTTCTGCCCATTATTTTCAGAATCGATATGTGAAAAACTCTTCCAAAAAACATATTTTAAATTATATTCAATTTTTTAATTTGGGTACAAAAAAATCATTTTTGTCGGAAATTTAATCTGAATAATAATCATATGTTTCTACGATGAAAACAGAATTTTTTGAAAGCTACACATATTTGCAGGGAATCTGCAAATATTTGTAGAATTCTCTATGAATATTTGCAGATTTGCAGTACGAAAACTTCATATATTAGTAGATTTCTCTGTAGAAATTTGCAGAGTTTTCTACAAATATCTTGAAACTTAAAAGTATAGTGCGGCTATGTATTATGAAAATTAAGGAGAGTATTTTGCAAATCTTCCATATTTTTGTCGAAATAACGTTGAAGGTTCTTTATTATGTTCTATTGTAAATCAAATTTGAGCTACAAATTATTCTTTACTATGTTAATCTTAGTTAGGATAATACAATTAAAAAAATCATATATAATTATAGTTGATAACAATTTAGTTGGATTTGTATGTATTAATGAAGTACTAAATATATAAAGAGTCATGCTATATACACCCCAATAGCTACTACAATTTACTCATTCTTCAGTTTACCTGGTCCAGTTTCAGTGCACGTTGCATATTACCTATTTTGTCTTTCATACTACCACTTTATTCAATTTCATTTCCCTTCATCTCTAAAACCCTAGATTGTCGTTCGATCTCACGCCATCTCCCTCCGCTGCTCTTTGCAACACCGCTCCTTGCTTCGCCGCTCCATACTCCCTCTGCCGCTCTATACTCCATCGCCGCTACTGAGCAAAGCCTTCCTCTACCATCTGCCTCTCCATTCTCACGCGACTTCAAAAAACGATATTAGTCCAAAAAAACCCCATGACTAAGAATTCCAAGAAGCAAGCTACAACTTCTGAAATAGTTGGTATTATATTTTCACATGTTAATTTGGTATGGTGTAATTGTAGTGAATTTTTATTGTTTGGAAATTTGAGATTAGTCTTGTAATTTGAGACTAGGAATAGTGATGAATAATTGAGGTTAGGAATATATTTTTTCACATGCTAGTTAGGTGATTAGTGTTGTAATTGAGTGGAAAATTTGATGTTAGGAATTTTGAGTTTAGCGTTGTAACTTGAGATTAGGATTTTTGATCTAATTGAATTTAGGAATTTTTTTGCATTATTGTTGTAATTTGAGGTTACGAATTACGATGAATAATATGGTGAATAATAGGGTAATTATGGTGGAAATTTTGGATGAATATTTTGTTGAATAATGGTGTAACTGTGGTGAAAAACAATTCAATTACATTAACCTCAATTATTTGTAAAAAAAATATGATTTGTGAAAATTTTAGGCATACTGAATAATGTGATTAGTTAATGCTGAAAATGATTTACTTATTTAATTTAATCATAAGTTTTAATGTATTTGTTTTCTTTTTATACAGGGGGCGGTAAGCAACCAATGACATCTTTTCATAGGAGTGAATTACAAAAGCGTAAGTCTGTAGAAAATGTTATTGCCGAGCATTGCATACACAAGATGAGCATGATGCTTCTTCTTCCTCGGAGTCAAAGGATGATGATTTTGACACAAGCAATGAAGAAATTCAAGCGAACATTGAAGACATTCAACAAGATACCAAAGTTATTGAAGCGAGAAATGTAGAAAGAGGTGCTCCTTTGCTGTCTAGTGGTATTGACGTTGTACAAGGAGAATTGAAAATATAATCAGATTGAAGAAGTAGTTTTTTACAATGGTATTTTGCTTTGTTTCGATATACTCGAACCATACTATCCAGATAGGGTGCTTAGATAGTTTGGAAGGGTTCAGTGCATACTAAAAGCTCTGATGATCCCTATTGTATGTATTAGAGGTGCATATTCAAATCAATATAAAGTCGGGTATGATAATGGAAATTGGAACGCTCAAAATTGGCAAGATCATATGCTACATGTTGATTCTCGTTCAGTTCTGGTTACAAATGCTTGGGATTCTACACTAGACTACATTAATTAGTTTATTCGTATTTCTCATTCGATTCTCCAGAGTCTGCATATTAGACGTAGACCTAAGGTGACTGAAAACCTAGAAGCTAAGGATTTGGTACATAAATATTTTAAAATAATTTAAATATTCACATATAGTATTTAAATAAAAAAATTTAATCGTATTCAAATATACGATGTTGACGCATGTGATGAGGAAGGCTATGGAGTTGTTGAAAAAATATATGGATGGTTATGATGATGATGTTGTCGTTCTTCGGAAAAGAGATGTTAAATCATATCGTTATTTGTCTATGGCTTTAAAAGATCCAGAATTATGGTGGAGCCATGTTTGAAGGAAAAACTCGATCCGAACATATAATGGATGATGTATATAGTGAACTCTATTTTGTGGAAACAAATGACCAATAATATTTGTGTGGAATGATAGCTGATATTTTTTATGGATGCTATTTGTGTATGATATTTGTGAATCTAGTGAACTATGCTTGATTTTTTCTATTTGATATTTGTGTATGATATATGTGTATTATATCTTTGTATGATATTTGTGTACAACTCTGGTATATGCTATTTGATTTTTTCTTATATTTTTTTCAACTTTTTTACATCGGTCGGCAATTGACAACTGATCAAGCATAGTGTATGACGTCAACTAACCATCGTACGGTACTAAAGAATGGGAGTGGTGCTTGAATTGGACCGCATTAAACCACCACTCGGTAGTACTGGCCCGATGAAAGTGTTTATGCCAAAACCAACTTTCTGGTTGTAGAGGTCGGTTGCTCAGAGTAGGTCATATTGGAAGAAAAATGGCTTTATACAGCTGATCGGTAGTACTAGACCGATGAATTTGTTAGTGCCAAAATGCACTTTCTGGTTGTGAAGGTCGCAATGTTCAAAGTAGATCACATGGGAAACCAGACATCTTTATACAACCAATCGGAAGTAATGGACCGATGCATTTAATAGTGCCAAAGCCAACTCACTGGCTTTGGAGGTCGGTTGTTCAAAGTAGATCACCTAAGAAGGAAAATGGTACTAAATCACGAATGGTAGTACTGGACCGCTAGTATGTTTGAGCTAAAAAAAATTATTTGGTTGGGCCGTACGATGATTATGAGTAGATCGTATATGGTAAGGAGTTACATTAAACTACCGGGCGGTATTTGGTTCACATTGGACTCTTTTGTGTGATTGGATGTATATTGCCGAACGAAGTAAAAAAGTTGAAAAAAATATAAACAAAAATTCAAATAGCAATCTACATCATATATTAAATAACATTATTTATTTAACAAGTTGAACACCCATAATATGATCTAACATCATTTCTTAACTAACATAATTCCTCGGAACTTCACCATAACCGGTAATTGGTCACTAACCTCGTTGAGAAAGATTGTGTAGAGATATAAGTGATGAAGGTAAATTTAAACAAGGAAGAATATGCTAATTTGAATGTGGAAAGTAAGAACACCGGATTTATAGTGGTTCAGCGTAATTGCCTACGTCCACTTTGAGGTTAAACTTTATTGCTTTACTTGATGATTGATTACAGATACAATCCGTAGACCAAACACTTGAATACAATTACTAAGTAAAGAGGATGAGTCTTGAAAGCGGTAGAGTCTCCCCAGTGTTCCCAAAAAAAGGTCTTTTTCACTGTGCCCCTGCCCCTCTATTTATAGACAAAGATGGGTTGGACTTCCCTGGCGGGCCTGGCAACCGAACACTTTGGCCCAAATGGAGTGGTCACTGTATGCCGATCCAAACAGGCCGAATGGTCGGATGTCGAACCATCCTCCTCATGCCGAACGAGGCACTTGTTGTGTGGGAAGAGTAGGCCAAGTAACAATCAAAGCCGAACGTGCCTTTGGCCGAACGAAGTATCTGGCCGAATGCTACCTTTGGTCGAAAGAAGTCTCTGGCCGAACGCTACCTTTGGCCGAACGAAGTCTCTGGCCGAACGCTACCTTTGGCCGAACGAAGTCTCTGGCCGAACGATGTAGTTGGGCCGAACGAAGTCTTTGGCCGAACGATGCCTTTGGCCGAACGAAGTCTCTGGCCGAACACTACCTTTGGCCGAACGAAGTCTCTGGCCGAACGCTACCTTTGGCCGAACGAAGTCTCTGGCCGAGCGCTACCTTTGGCCGAATGATGCAGTTGAGCCGAACTGTGGGTATGCCGAGTGCTAAGTTGCCTGGCCCAATCTCTATGCCGAGTACTAAGTTGCCTGGCCCAATCTCCAGGAAACACTTGCACCCCAAAGTGTATTACGTGACTGAACGTGATACGCTTTGAATTACGTATCCTCCATGTTTCGCTTCAAATCCTTGGTTCCTCATTCTTGGGGGTTGCTTTCTTGTGAATGCCGGATACGGAGGTGTGTGCCGAATGTAGTGTAAATGCCGAACGATCCAGTCGAAGCCGAGCGTTCCGTGCGTGCCGAACAATACCATCTTGACCGGCCTTACCGGTTATGGCCTCTTCAACTTCTTCTTCTTCCCTATAAAACCAGGCGTCCTCCCTCTTTCCCTCTTTTCCACTTTTATTTCTGTCATTCTCCAAAAACCTTGCAATTCTCGCCTATGAATCAGATACTTAAAGCCTAATCAATCCTTCCCAAGTTTCGATCTACTGACTAGGTATTATCCCTTCTATCTAAATCCCTTCCATGATTAAACAATAAGAGACTTAGGTTTGTGCATTAGAACCGTAGCCGAGAGGGTTATATGGATGGAGGAATCAAACTTCGATTAGGATATCTTTAGGGCTGAATGATGTGAGGTGAAGAGAAATGACCAGGGGTGATCGCATGTAGGAGTTGTTGGGTGATGTGTGGTAGTTCAGCTTAACTTCTTCGTGCCGAACGAGGCCGGAAGAAAAGAAAGAATAAAGGAAGTGTTGGAGGAGATTAGGATGCTGAATGGCATAATCTGGGATGACTCGCCGAGCGACCTGTTCTTGTTATTCGGTGTAGATGGAGGAGGAGAGGAGTGGAAATGTAGTCAAGGGTGGAGTGCCGAACGTCAAGGCTCGGCATAACTCTGGTTCGACGTATCTTACCATATGCCGAATAGTGAAATGGAAGGCTAAGGTGAAGGCATGAATTAGTGGGGATGCCGAACGATCACGAAGGCCGAACAATATTTCGGCCGAACAACACTCAGGCCGAACAAACTTAAATGCCGAACCATATCAAGGCCGATCATAACTTAAATGTCGAACAATACTTAGGCCGAACAGCACAGACGCCGAAC
Organism: Allium fistulosum; assembly: GCA_030737815.1. Taxonomy (NCBI): domain Eukaryota; kingdom Viridiplantae; phylum Streptophyta; class Magnoliopsida; order Asparagales; family Amaryllidaceae; genus Allium; species Allium fistulosum. Next base: position 78,386,979 of record CM060906.1, read on the forward strand.
AATCATAAGTGCCAAACAAACATAAATGCCGAACAATACAAATGCCGAACAACCATAAGTGCCAAACCACACTTAAGCCGGACAACACAAATGCCGAACAATCATAAGTGCTGAACAAACATAAATGCCGAACCACACTTAAGCCGAACAACACAAATGCTGAACCAATAATTGCCTTTCCTAATCACATAACAAAACAAGTACAAGGACTCTAGCATACTAGCATATCAAACTGATCCGGACTATCAACTCCCTAGCTCCAGTAGACATAAACCTGAACTTAGATTGACTAATCGCCATAAGGAAGGCTTTTGGAGACGGTCAGCGATGACGGTCTTCGAAGGCGATGATTTGAAGTTCAGTCTTATATTTGTAACCTTGTGACTTTCCAATTTTCAACGCTTATACACGATTGATTTCACTAGTTCACACACCACGTGGGGGGAATATTCGTGTTGTTAATTCTAATGTTGAACATTTTTCAAGTATAGTTCTCACAGGTGATTTGCCAGATTCACTATTTATTGGACATGTCTAAAAAGTCTAGCTCCGCCACTATCTCAGATAGGCCCGGACCGTCTTTAAAGCAAGAAGTTGCGGACACTTCAAATCCGTCGACTTCCTCTGCTCATAATTTAGCTCCCGATGCCCTGGAGGCATCGATTCTCTTGGATAATCCGATCGACTCACAGGCTTCGAAGATTAACGAAGTTGCGCTTCGGCGAATATGCTCCATCCATGGAATACCTTTCGCCGACGTGTTGGTTCTGTTAAGGCATGATCGTCCTCATTTGCCCCCAGTCGGATATATTGCCTGTAATAAGTTTATGTGCTGGATGGGCAGCGTGCCTCCATTCAATCTATTTCTTCGAGATGTGTTGCAATACATAGACATTGCCCCATCGCAGCTGCATCCAAACGGCCACGCTTTCATATACGGTACCTACCTCCTTTTCATGGCCGTTTTCTCTAGGCCTCCAACTCCCGGCGACATCAGATATATTTATATGATTAAGAAGTGGAAAGATAGCCCCTCCTTTATGTTCCTCGAGCCGTACCACAAATGCCAGATTTTGACCAGAGCATGTAGCAAATTCGCCCTGTACAAACAGGAATGGTTCTATGTGCGTTGCCCTCCTGGTTTCGCGAGGAGATGGGTCGACGGCAGTAAGTCTTTTCCCTGAGTCGACATTCGCGCTCAATCAGAGCTATGCTTTTTCTAACTTCTTTTTTCATCTTTTCAGGTATTAACCCGCATCCTGAGGGCCAAGGATATTCTGAGACCGTCGAAGCCATTAGAGCTCTTCCTGCCGAGGAACGGGACATCTGAACCATCATTTCAAATGAGTCATTATCGAGGTTCGGACTGTTAGCAGGAGGTTGCCAGATTAGCCTTCCTGAGGGCGTTTCCATTCCCAAGTCTGCATCCGGTAAAGGGAAAAAACAAGCTGAATCGTCATCACTCCATACTCCCGATGCACAGGAAGGGGGAAAAACAAAGAGGATGAAGCTCCTGAGACACAAGGCGAGAATGTGGGTCCTGCTTGGGACCCGACGGTCGAAGTGCACGATATTGAAACGTCATCTTCCCCTTCGAAGGGGAAAAAGAAATTGACATATAAGATACAGAAGGAGAAAGTTGGCGGAACTTCCAAAGTGACGCTCATCCCAACAGAGAAAGAGGCTTCTTCACAGCACATGGAAAGTTCTTTAAAGGGTCTGTCGAACCTTACCATTCCTGACGATCTTCTCAATTACGGTTTCGACGATCCAGACGCCCTTAAAATTCATTCTCCCGCTAGAGGCGATACGGGAGCCCAAGCCCCAGTCCAGGGAGATAACACTCCAATCAGTAAAGACAAAGGAACTGGTCCATCGGGGGAAACACTAGGACACACATGCACGCACTTCACCGCACGCACGCACTTTACCATACACTTCAATTTTTGCCATTACCCTGATTTTTCCTAACTCGCTGTTATTTTTATTCTATGCAGGTGACATGGGGCGCTCCCATGGACTCGATCGCCTCCACGGTTCTTCTATATTTCACCATCCTGGATGGGATTCAGGCTCAGGTAGACGTAGGGATAGAGACGATTACGAGGAACGAGACAACCGTCCCCGTGAATCATCTTATCGAAAGAAATCATATTCCCAGTCTTCATACTCTCGCTATCCCCCTCCTCAAACTGAGCCAGATAGAGAAAAACTTTCACAGAAGGGGTCTCAACCCGATGTCTCTCGAGAACAACATTCCGGTTCGTCGAGCACAAGGCAAACTCGGGAGCATCGGAAAAGAACAGAACTTTCAAAGCCTCCTCCCCCTACTCCTGCGGCTGACCCAACGATAGCAGAGAAGATGGATGATCTTAAGGCAAAATTCCCAAAAATCTACTTTGATGGTCTGAAATTCCTCCCAGCTATTCATCACATCCCAGGGCACGTCAAGCAGAGTGCCATCGTCTGCAACAATGACGTCTATGTTCAACATAACGCATTTGTACACTTGGTCGAAAAAGTCATGGAAGTATCTGTTGAGCGACAACATGAAATTGACCGTTTGAAGTGTGAAGCTGGCTTTGACAAGGACATCATCAAGAGTCAAGACGAAGAGCTTGCTTCGTACAAGTCCAAGCTTGAAGCCGCAGAACAGAATGCTAAAGAGACTACGGAGGCCATCGCTCGTCTAGAGACGGCCCATAAGAAAGAACTTGACATCGCAGTCCATCGCAGCGGGGCCCTAGCTCTAGAAAAATATTCTATTCAAAAAGAAAGGGATACACTCGCCCTGCAAGTCAAAGAGATGAAGGAGCTACTCTCTAAGGAGAGGGAAGAAAAGATAGCGGCTCAAGAAGAGTCTCAACGGTACTGTAACGAGATCGTTGACACACGTCTCCTAAAAGCAAAGCTCGATGATGAGCTCTCTAAAGTTGAAACGATGAAGAGCGAAGCCCGGGAGGAGGGCAAGAGACTAGCTTCCGAGGAGATTGACTCCCGTCTCAAAGCAGCTGCAGAGGCCGGTGGAGAAGAAGTCAAGTGCTTGTTTGATCCGCTGATTGCCGAATACAACACCCGCGTCCTTATGCACTGTGACTTGACATTCCTAGGCGAGGGTTATCTTGAATCTCTAGCTGAGGCCTGGGAGACTTTAATAAAGATCAAAAAGATCGAGTCAGGCACCGAGGAAGTCGATGAGGATGCCCTGGTGAAAGAATTTCTCAGAGGGAACGAGCCAGCGGATTTATCTGCAGCTTTGGCTCTTTATAGTAAAGGCTCTCCCCTATCAAAAGAGAAAGACGACGGAGCTGGTCCATCTGGGGCTAAGGCTGCAGCTCCTCCTTCTGCTGCTCCTCCCTCTGCTCAATCGGCCGGTCGACCAATACTTGACCCATTTGAGCAGCATGCCGGCTATGATCCAGAAGATCCCGGGCTTGGCGTTCATGTGCTATCCCTTATTCTAGAGGGCGGAAATCCATGCACAACTGATAGCCAACCAGAACCCGGTATAAAACTCTTCTTTTAAAAGTTTGAAGATCTGCCACTTTCTTTTAGCGGTTATTGGTCCTAACGTTCATTCTTTATGTTTTTATGCAGGCCGCTCTGATCCCGAACCAACTCCGAGGAGCGATGACGCCAAGGAGGAGGCAAAGAAAACAAGCGATGTCGCCCATGCGAGAGTAACTCCCGGCCCTAACGCCCAAGTGATCGGGGCGCTAGATGATGATAAGTCTGCCACTTCATCTCCTGTTGATGGGAGTGATGAAATTGAGATCACTGGCGCCTCAGAACATACTTCGGAGATGAGCATGAAAGAGCGACTCGCAGAAGAGAAGAAGAAGAAGGCCGAGATCAAGGTCGAACCTCAAATACTGGAACTTACCGACCCGCTGAATAGGCCTCTGAAAATCATTCTCCCCGGCAAATCCAAACCGCTTGATGTTCCTTCTCCCACTCTTGAATCCGCTTCGTTGGCAAGCAAAAAAATCCCAGAGGAAGCGTGGGGGAGAGGAGTCATCTGAGAAAACAAAGGAAGACAAGAAGAAGAAGACGAAGAAATAGTTGCTATACTCGTTCAACGAGATTTTGCTTAGGTCCTGTAACTACTTTTACTTTTTCGCTTTCGTAGTTCATGTAGATAGAATTTTTGACTCCAAGTTTTAAAGGAGTAGTTGTGTAGCCCCATTTTGGATTGTCGAATAAAGTTTAGTTTCCTTGTCACTTGAACAATTCCTTTGCTTTTTTAGCTTTCTGTATAACTATGGTCGAAACTCAAGTTCTTATGAGTCGCGTAATTTTCTCCTTCCATTCCTACAATGTTCGAACATTCTTTGGATACTTAGAATTTTCTCTGATCCGCGTTTTGGGGATTTAGAGTAATCCGGTCCGCATTTAGGGGACTCGGAGACTCGAATCGTCTATACTCTAGTCTGCACTCCAAAGACTTAGAGTACTCCGGTCCGCACTTAGGGGACTCGGAGATTGAAGTCGTTTATACTCTAGTCCGCGCTCTGGGGACTTAGAGTACTCCGGTCCGCGCTTAGGGGAGTCGGAGATTTGAGTCGTTTATACTCTAGCCCGCGCTCTGGGGACTTAGAGTACTCTGGTCCGCACTCAGGAGACTCGGGGATTTGAAGTCTTTTATACTCTAGTCCGTGCTCCGGGGACTTAGAGTACTCCGGTCCGCACTCAGGGGACTTAGAGATTTGAGTCGTTTATACTCTAGTCCGCGCTCTGGGGAATTAGAGTACTCCGGTCCGCACTTAGGGGACTCGGAGATTTGAGTCGTTTATACTCTAGTCCACGCTCCGAGGACTTAGAGTACTCTAGTCCGCACTCAGGAGACTCAGAGATTTGAGTCGTTTCTACTCTAGTCCGCGCTCCGGGGACTTAGAGTACTCTGGTCCGCACTTAGGGGACTCGGAGATTTGAAGTCATTTATACGAGTTCATACATCATACAGAATAATGTAACTTCAACAGTTCATCACCCGACTATGAGATATATAAACATTAGTAATTCATTGAAAAGACGGCTTCAAGCCTTTATTAATGAAAACCAACTAAATTGCCTGATTACATGCTGAAAAGAAACTAAGAGACAACGGAACGAAAACATACAGGAAAATAACTGCACCTAAAACATGAAAGAAACAAGCTAAGTGTAATAACGTCGCAATGTTCACTGTTCCACGCTCGGGGGAGCGTCACGCCATCAACGGTCGCTAGCTTGAAAGTTCCCTCTCCAAGCTTCCGTTCAATGACATATGGACCCTCCCAGTTGGGATTCATACGTGATGGTACCGGGAAAACTCGTTTCAAAACGAGATCACCCACATCAAGGATTCTTGAGCGGACTTTCTTGTCGTAATATCGCTTGACTCGATGCCTATATGCTGCCGCCCTTAATTCAGCTTCTTCAAGTTTTTCATCGACGTAGTCCAATGATTCCAACAAGAGATCCTGGTTCGTCTTAGGATCATAATGTGTCACCCGATGTGATGGAACTGCAAGCTCCACGGGTATAACAGCTTCTGAGCCGTACGCCAATGCGAATGGAGTATGGCCAGTCGCGAACTTGTGAGTAGTTCTATAAGCCCACAGTGTTGTTGGGAGTTCATCTACCCACTTTCCTCCAGCCTTTTCCAAACGCTTCTTCAATATGGACTTGATGATTTTGTTCACGGCTTCAACTTTTCCATTGGCCTTCGGATGTGCAACGGCGGCGAACTTTTTCTCAATGCCATACTTCGAACAGAAATCTTTGAACTCTTTACTTTCAAACTGAGTTCCGTTGTCCGTAATGATGGTTCACGGGAGGCCAAAGCGGCATATAACGTTTCGTACAACGAAATTAATGACCTTCTTGGAGGTGATTGTGGCTAAAGGCTCTGCCTCGGCCCACTTTGTGAAGTAGTCGACTGCAACTATTGCGTATTTTGCACCACCTTTGGATATGGGCAAAGAACCGATTATGTCGATTCCCCAGATTGCAAATGGCCAAGGACTAACCATTTGTGTGAGTTCCGTTAGAGGAACTCTCGGGATTTTCGCATATCTTTGACACTTGTCACATTTTCTTGCATAGTCTGTAGCATCCCGATTCACAGTTGGCCAATAATATCCGTAACGGAGGATCTTTTTTGTTAGCGTTTGCCCTCCAGTATGGTTGCCGCATTTTCCTTCGTGGACTTCCTCCAAGACCCACTTTGTCTCATTATTGGCAATGCATCGTAATAAGGGGACCGAGAACCCCTTCCGATACATTATCCCATCATACATTACATATCGTGCGGCTTTTCGAATGACCTGCCGTCTTTCGCTCTTTTTTTCTGGTAAAGTCCCGATCATCAGGTATAGTTTGAATGGGGTTATCCATGACTCTCTCTCGATTTTCGTTTCCAACGCAAAATCGACTTCCATCACATCTATGCTTGGATTGTGCAAGGTTTCGACGGGAACTAATCCCATCTGCTACGCATCGCCAGTGCTTGCGAATTTGGCCAACGAGTCGGCTTCTTTGTTCTGTTCACGTGGGACATGCGAAATGTCATAATGTTCAAAATTCTCCAATAGTTCCTGAACCAGAGCAAGGTACGGAGCAAGCTTCTGTCCCCTTGCTTGGTAATCTCCCCGCACTTGGTAGACCACCAATTGTGAGTCACAAAATATTTCAACTGACCATATCCCGAGTTCTCCAATGAGCTTTAGACCAACAATCAATGCTTCATATTCTGCTTCATTATTCGTAGCCGGGAAATTGAGCTTGAAAGCGTAACAAATCGATCGATTTTATGGAGTTAAGAGAACTACACCAGCTCCGGAGCAACGGTCATTTGATGCCCCATCGGTGTACAATTTCCATCGAATGGGGGGAATGACACTGCGACTATCTGGTTCGTCAGGTACAGTAAACTCAGCGATGAAATCTGCTAGTGCTTGCCCTTGTATGGCTCTTCTTGGCAGGTAGGTAATATCGAACTGACTCAACTCAATATTCCATTTTAACATCCTTCCAGATGTTTTTGGTCGTTGGAGTACTTGCCGTAAGGGCTGATCGGTATAAACACTGACCGAGTGTGCTTGAAAGTATGGACGCAGCTTACGTGATGCAATCACTAAGCAATAGGCCAATTTCTCGATTTTGGGGTAATTTCTTTCTACCCCCGTTAAACGTTTACTAATGTAATACACCGGCTTTTGGACTCGGTCCTCCTCGTGGACCAAAGCCGCACTTATAGCATGCAGGGATACGGCCAAGTATACGTACAGCATCTCGTGGTCTACCGGCTTCGACAGCACTGGAGGACTTTCCAAATGCCTCACCAGATCTCGGAATGCTTCCTCACAGTTAGATGTCCATTCGAAATTCCTCCTCCCTTTCTTTATTATATCGAAGAAAGGAATGCATTTGTCCGTGGCTCTAGATATGAATCGACTCAGCGCAGCCACTTTCCCATTCAAGCTTTGCACCTGTTTTATAGTTTTGGGCACTTGCACATCTCGAATAGCTTGAATCTTTTCTGGGTTAGCATCGATTCCCTTGGCGTTAACAATGAATCCCAAAAAATTCCCGGACGCAACGCCGAAGGAACACTTCAAAGGGTTAATCTTCATCCCATAGCATCTGAGTATATCGAACATCTCTGCTAACTCTCGAATGTGGTCGTTTGACTGTCATGACTTCACGAGCATGTCATCCACATAGACTTCCATCGTTCTACCAATCTGGTCTTTGAACATCTGATTCACCAAACGCTGATAGGTCGCTCCTGCGTTTTTCAATCCGAAAGGCATTACTACATAGCAATACAGCCCAACATCTGTGACGAAACTGGTATGCTCCTGGTCTGGAATATGCATCGGGATCTGATTGTATCCCGAGTATGCATCCATGAATGACAACAACTCGTGTCCTGCAGTGGAGTCGACCAACTGATCAATCCTGGGCAATGGGAAACTGTCCTTGGGGCACGCTTTGTTCAAATCGGAATAATCTACGCAAGTTCTCCATTTCCGTTCGCCTTTTTCACCAGCAAGGGGTTTGATACCCATTCAGGGTAGAGGGCGTCGCGGACGAATCACATTGGCTTTGAGTTTGTTCACCTCCTCTCTGAGAGCAGTGGACCTCTCCGGGTCCATTCCTCTCCTTTTTTGTTTAACTGGGACATACTTCGGGTCTATGTTCAACATATGACTCGTAATAGCGGGAGAAATCCCACACATATCATAATGTGTCCAAGCGAAAACATCAAGATTCGCTCGGAGGAAATCGCTAAGGTCTTCAGTCATTGCGGGGCTGAGTTGTGATTCGATCTTTAGTACTCGGGATGGATCGTCTCGACTGACTGAAATGTCAACTGTCAGTTCAGCTGGTGCTGCTTTTTCTTCCCTGGGTTCCTCATCGTCGTCTCTCGGATCTATGTCTCTGTAGATCCGAGAATTATGCCCCAACCAGGGCTCGGGCATTACTTGTCAATCGTCGGCATTCTGGATGCGGACGGAATTGTCCGCAACCTTTCCTTTCTCTCTCCGCTGGGCCTCTTGGAGCTCAGCCACTTAACAAGCACGACCAGTCGCCTGGTCGCCGTGAACAACACCTACTCCTTTGTCGGTTGGAAATTTTAAAGTCAAACACCATGGGGCCAATGCTGCCCTGAACTCAGCCAAGGCCGGTCGGCCCAAAAACACATTGTATGGAGAATCAACATCCAAAACTACGAATGGTAGGATTCGCACCCTTCTTCGCTCACCTTGCCCCAGTTCAACTGGTAGCTCAACATACCCTACTGCATCGGTTGCTGCGCCATTAAAGCCATGTATACGAGCTTTAGACGGTTTCAAATCCTTCGTCTCCATCTTCATCTGGTCATAAGCCTTCTTGAAGATGATATTGACAGAACTTTCGCAATCAATCAAAATTCTCTTCATATAAGCCAGCCCGATTGTCGCAGATATGACCATCGGGTCGATGGTAGGAGCCTCTATTTGGTCAGCATCTCTACTCCTGAATACTATATCATCTGTCATCACGCGCAGCTGTTTAGCAGGGGTCCCATCCTCTACGTTGGAACAACACTCAAAATCTGCGTGCTTCAGGGAACTAGCATACCGCTCCATCTCTTGCCAGTTCTTATCCGCAGGGTGAGGCCCGCCGATGATCGTGTTTATGACCAGTCTGCCCATAGTCCGGGCAGGCTCCTCGGGATGTCGCGGAGCTGGTGCACGACCTGGGTTGGATGTTCCCTGTCCTCCTTCCTGTGGATTCTTCACAAATTCATGTAACTTTTTCTGCCTAATCAACTTCTCTATAGCGTCGTGTAAGTGTCTGCACTCTTCAGTATTGTGCCCATAAGTTTCATGAAAGCGGCAATATTTCCCAGTCCGCTTTTGTTCTTCGTTTGACTCCTTTGGACGTGGCTTTCTATACTGAAAGGTATTGCAGGTTGATAGGTAAATGTTCTCAAGAGATGCATTCAGCGGGGTATACTCGTTGTAGGTTGGAATTCTCGTCTTCCACTTCCCTGCTTCTCTCTTTTCCCCCTGATTTCTTCCTCCGGATTCCTTAGGTTGCCCAGGCTTGTTCTGGACATTGACTTGAACCTTTCCTGAGTTGTCTCCGGACTGCTTCACAGCAATGTTGACTCCTGGACAGGCCCTGGTGCCTTATCTCGTCTTATCCACCTGGCTTCCTCTCTTCTTATGAACTGGTGTGCCTTTGAATAAAAACGCTCTAGCGTAGTAGGAGGTTTTCCTACCAACCAGTCTCCAAATTCTGAATCCGGATCCACACCTCGCATCACAGCCATAAGAATTGCATGATCATTGGGATTGCTGACTTCAGTCGCCGCAACATGGAATCTCTGTAAATACTCCTTCATTGACTCCCTAGGAGCTTGGATTACACTTGATAGAGACATCACATCCTTTGGACGAGTAGTGCATATCCTGAACTGTTCTATAAACTTTTTTGCCAACTCCTCGAAACTGGATACGGACCGCGGAGGAAGTTGGGTGAACCACATGGTAGCGATCCCAGATAGGGTTATCGAAAAGCACCTGCACTTGGTTGCATCATTTGCTCTAGCTGAATCCATTCGTACCTCATGACATGCTGCCTGGGATCAGTCTTTCCTTCATAAGCCGGGATAGTTGGCATACTAAACTTTCTGGGGTACGCTGCCTGTAGAACAATGTCTGTGAACGGAGTATGACTTCTTGACACTCCCCAATCATCGTTCGATAAGCCTTGATTCTCTTTCATCAATTGTCTGATCATGGCTGTCAGGTCTGGTGTTTGTATGGAAGGTGGAAGGTTGGAGTCTGTTCTACGTGATTGATCATGTTGATGCCTCCTCTGCTGGCGATCTGCCAAATGTGCATCTTGAGGTTCGACATTGTTGGCATCTTGATGGTCTAGGCCTCCAGCCTCTACCTGCACTCCAGCTCCTAAGTTCCCAGCTCCGGTTTGGTCACGGTCTCCAGCTGTTCGGACAGCAGCACCTGCCTGTGCAGTTTCAGTCTTACGGCGTCTACGCCTGGGAGGCTCATCGGACATTCCACTAGAAAAGCTAAGACAATGAACATCGAAGGAGTTGTAATTGGAGGAACTTGTTGATGAGGCATATATGTGAGACATTGACGCTTTGAAAAATGCACTACAATAGATTTAAATAAGTTGGCAATCATATATCCCATTTCAGGCATTATCATTCAATAAGCCCGTCCACAATTAGTTTGAAAATGATTTAAGCGAAACTTCATTTCAAGCAAAGTTTCTCATCTAAACACTAACGGTATACATTCTAGTATGTCTTTAAATCTAACAAAATCTTATTTCTAACTTCAATAAAATCGCCTTGTAGAGCATTGAATTGCCCGACTATGCATCTAAATCCATAATTTCCATCTGCTTCTACATCAACAACTTCAACAATATAAGGATGCATAAATATTGGTATATCATACATATATATTTTTCATTTATCGAATGTTATGTTCATTAATGTTTCCTTCCTTTTCAGAGTCATTTTCCTCATCACAACACTCGTTTGAGATTGTTGTTCATCCAATGACTTAGCATATTCGAAAGCGGATGGATTGCGCTTTGTGGAGTGCATAATTTCAAATCTTTAGCTTTGAATGTTTTCCCCTATTGCCCTTTGGTCTCCCTTTGGCCTTAACATATCTGGTTCAACTAATGTGGTTGTAGAGGGCACTGCGATTTCTTTCATCTTCATGAGAATTATTCTTCTTTCATCCTAAGTTTCATTATCATACAACTTCTTCAATGCAATATGCTCTAGCGTATATAAAAATTATTTATATTCTTCAACATAAACAAGAGGATCCAATTTACGCCAATGCTCATTAATCATGTTAAGTGGTATAGGATGTTCCTCGGTATGAAAAATATACAATTCGTGATGAAAAGGTAGCCCGTATATAGTTCGGTTCAAATGACCACATTCAAAGTTGAACATATTCTTCACTTCTTTCAAAATTCTATCCAAAGCAAATAAAGATACTCGATAACGAAGATAAGTGAATAACGAAACTCGACAATTATGTTTTACTATTCCCAAACTCTTTTCAAATGATGCTTTTACTTCCGTATGTTGTAACAGTAATAAATTGTCCATTTTTTTTCCAAATTTTGACGAAAGCTGCTTATGATGTACCTAAGTATTTTTTCAATTGAGCATGAGCAGTTTCTACTCTATTAGATGTTATATTATTGCGGTGCTTCACTTTTTTGGTGTAACGATCGCCCTACACCAACGGTGCAAAACGGTAGATAAAGGAAAGAAAAAGAAACAAGATAAAGAAATAGAAGAGAAAGGAATGAAAAAGAAGAAAAAGGAAGAATCAAATAACCAAATTACCTGTCGCATATCTCACATCGCATCGGAGTAATATAATAAACAACATAGGTAAAAAAAATAGAGACGGTATTGACAATGTGAATAACCATCTAAACAAAGATCCATAAAGTTACACAACACCATAACTGAGTTTATACAATGGCAAAATAAACTCAACTGGTAAACTGTCTCATAATAGTAAATCAACACTGTCAAGGCTCCACAGTGTCACAGAGCAAAAATATAATAACAAATTTAAGAGTACCCGAGATAATAGGAAGCAAACCATAAAACCTCAGGTCAGGCAACAGTCTGGTGTGAACGATATCAAATCTCAAAATACTATAAAAGTCGATAATAAACAGAACAGAGGGTATATAAATCATACCTGACTTATCCCTGCAACCACAGATTCAGCACATAAATATAAGTAATATGCTACTCTATAACATTGTAAAAAGGGTATACCATACTCAGTATCTGTCAGGGTGCCTAGGTATCTCCACCTACAATCCCTACTTCATACTAAGTAAACTTTGGGTATCTAGGTATCTCCATCCATACCTACTCCACATTAAGTCAAGTCAGGGTATCTAAGTATCCCTACCATAATACCTACCTAGTGTGACATCCCTAAGGTGACAGGTGACTAGTAAGCAACCATAACCAATATAACATCCATCAAACAATACTAATTGTCAACCAATGTGCCATATATATGATGACTCATATGACCCTCGGAGACTGTCAAAGACTAGTGGAAATCCTGATTCTCGTTTGTGCTCACCGTACTCACCGGTTAGAAAACACCGCACGGTTATCTCTTATGATACCTCTGTACCACCTGACCTAGACCCTACCGGCCCAGGGTACAGACTGGCGCTACCAGCCCTCGGGTGTCCCCACATATAGTACCCCTGCTTTGAACACAACTAGAACACTCTGAGTCATCAACTATCCCTAGGCACAAACATATCCATCGAGCCCTACTCACTCGATATGGATCTAAACCCTACTGGTTCACTACAGTTTTTGGGCATGAGCCCCAACACTCACCCCAGTCCACTATCTGCAGCATCACTCTAATCCGAGCTGCCATCCTCGATCCTGCTCACTGCCTGAGCTCTTGATTGAAGAACCTTACTATCATGCCATCTGAAGTCCGAGATCTAGCATGATCCATACAATCCTAATACTATCATCTCGGAGCCTACTATATACATCATCGAGTCACTATCCGCAATATCAGACTACTAGGTCGAAGCACCACATCCCTGCCTCACCATCAAAATCACTAGGTCGAAGCACCACATCAATGCCTCACCATCAATATCACTCGTCGTAGAGTAATAACATCATATCTCTAAATTGGTCGCACGAACAAACCATCACGTCACACACCATGGTATCTCATCTACGTCAAAGCCACATATCGGCCAAATAGCCAATCGACAATAGTGATAGACATTGACCACTCTAGTATGGTCAATACCATCCACCTTGGTCTTGTACTTAACTGAACGGTTAAGTACAGACCAAATGAAAACGTCCGGCATCCACTCTGAAATCTAGGTCCGTCGGCATGTATCCTAAACCCTTTTCTACAGCTCATCTCGTTCATTAGATTCCCGCGTGTGTGGAACTCCAACGTACAAGATGCTACCTACAATCTGATCACCGTTAATCGGCGTTTTCAGCCAAAACAGCCAAATAACAAACAAACTGAACAATCAAACATGCATCCATACATCCATACGTCCAAACAACCATATGTCCATCCAAAACATCATACATACGGCATAATAATCCACCTATATTAAGTAATGTGGGTATTAACATCAAAAATAGATCTAATTTAATAATTCCCTAACTATGGCACGACGATGGAAAATAAGTGATATTCTTTATAAATCATTTGAAAATAATTATATATTCTTTTATAAAAATATGACTACTGTATATATAATAATATCACGTTTAAAAACGAAAAATCATTCCCGAGCGTCAATATAACAATAAACAATCAACCATAGTAAAGTGAGAGACAACATCACTCCCCTCAGCCAAATCTGTCCAAACTAGTGCCAAAAGATAGATCTCGCCATCACGGTCGCAACGCAAGAAACGGCGTCCAAAACAGACCTCGTATGCAAAAGATATGACCGAAATAAGAATCAAGATTATTTAAACAATTAATCAACTAATTAAAATAGTAAATTAAGTAATTAGCACTAACCCTTCTTCCTCTTTGTTCCAGGCTATGCACAAAAGAATATCACCGTGCATATCATCCTCCCTTCCTCCTTCGATTTCTCTTCAATCTCTCAACAAAAATTAGATCCGTCTTCGCCAAACGATCCAGCATCAAACTCTGTTCGATCTGCACCTAAACCCGACATCTCCACCTCCTTCGTACACATCGTGACATCATGGACCTGCTGCGTCATGGCCATGGATGCATTTGGCTAGGATGAATCGGCCATGCACAAAATTTGTGGAGAGATGCACTTTGTCGAGACAAATCCAACCGTAATCTCCAATTTACATTTTGTCACCTCAAGATCCATCAAGGTCGAACCCAAATCATGGAAATAAAAGGTTAATCTTGGCCAAACATCGTCGATCCAAAATCCGCCACGATCATCGCGTAACTTGAGGATACGATCTCAACAAATCAAACGACATGATTTTTAGTTTAGCGGATTTTGATAATTTAATTTTTGAATGTGGATTAATGGGTTTGGCCATGAAAATTTGTTCAGGCATGAACAGTGAAATGATAATTTTGGGGGGAAAGAGGATTTGGATATTTATAATATTTTTATATTCCATTTATTTAAATCTTCAAATAAATGGCCACGCGTTTCGAGTCCATACGATCACACGACGCTTCCGATCACCACAAAACTCGTCTGCGTACATCACCTCATTTTTCCGGATCCAACAGCACTAATCGCGTCTCCATCTAAGACTACATCCCGGAAGACTAATTTCGCGTATTTCAAGACCGTTTCGTCCATTGGATCGTCCGATCTCGAAATATAGCGATCCTTATACTTATTTTAATTTGCAACGTCAATCCGAACTCAACGAAAGTGGTCTCGAGTCCTGATTCAGCTGTATGCAAAAAAATCACATTTTCGGTCCTTTATTTAATTAATGATTAAATATTTAAATAAACTATTTAAATATCCAACCGTTAAAAATGTGGGCCGTTACAATTGGTCCAAGGAAAAGCAAATTTTTCTTTCAACGGTATCCAATTATCCAATACATAGTTAACTTGTTCAAGGTATTCTTTCCAATCTTCTACAAAAATATTCAAAAATTCATTAAATTCCTCTTTTGAAGATGAACGAACAACATGCATCCAATCCGCTACCAAAATTCACACATTTCATTGGTTTACAGTAGGCCTTCACATTATTTTCTACAAGATAAATGCACAGTAAGTGAGTAGCATTAGGGAAAATTGAAGACAATGCATTAATCAATGAGAGCTCCTTGTCAATAACGATACGTTCATTGATGTTTCCTTCCTTTTCAGAGTCATTTCTTCACCAGAACACTCCTTCGAGATTATTGTTCATCTAATTACTTAGCATATTCGAAAGTAGATGGATTGCGCTTCGTGCATGTATCGATTTTGAATCTTTAGCTTTGATTTTTTTTCCATATTACCTTTAGTCTTCCTTTGGCCTTAACATATATAGGTTCAACTAATGTGGTTATAGTAGGCACTACAATTTCTTTCATCTTCATCAGAATTATTCCCCTTTCATCATCAGTTCCATTACCATACAACTTCTTCAATGCAATATGCTCCGACGTATATAAAAATTCTTTAGATTCTTCAACATGAACAAGAGTATCCAATTTGCGCCACTGCTCATCAATCATGTTGAGTGGTATAAGACGTTCCTCGGTATGCAAAATATACAATCCATGACGACTAGGTAGCCCGTATACAGTTCGGTTCAAATGATCACATTCAAAGTTGAACATATTCTCCACTTCCCTCGAAATTCTATCCAAAGCAAATAAAGATACTCGATAACGAAGATAAGTGAATAACGAAACCAGATAATTATGTTTCACCGTTCCCAAACTCTTTTCAAATGATGCTTTTATTTCTGTATGTCGTAACAGTAACAGATTGTCCATTTTTTTTCAAATTTCAGCGAAAGCAGCTTGTGATGTACCTAAGCATTTTCTCAATTGAGCATGAGCAGCTTCTGCTCTATTAGATGTTATATTGTTGCGGTACTTCACTTTGTTGGTCTAAGAAAAAGTAAATTTTTCTTCCAATGGTATCCAATTATCCAATACATGGTTAACTTGTTTGGGATATTCTTTCCAATCTTCTACAAAAATTATTCAAAATTCATTAAATTCCTCTTCTGAAGATGAACGAACAACATGCATCTAATCCGCTACAAAAAATTCACACATTTCATTGGTTTGAAATTTTGGTTTTTAATAGGCCTTCGCATTATTTTCGACATGATAAATGCATAGTAAGTGAGTAGCATAAGGTAAAATCAAAGACAATGCATTAATCAACGAGAGCTCCTTATCGGTAGCGATATGTTCATTGATGTTTCCTTCCTTTTCAGAGTCATTTTCTTCATCACAGCACTCTTTTGAGATTGTTATTCATCCAATGACTTAGCATATTCGAAAGCGGATGGATTACGCTTTGTGGAGTGTATCATAACGAATCTTTAGCTTTGAATTTTATTCCCTACTACCCTTTGGTCTCCCTTTAGCCTTAACATATCTAGGTTCAACTAATGTGGTTGTAGTAGGCACTGCAATTTCTTTCATCTTCGTCGGAATTATTCCTCTTTCATCCTCAATTCCATTACCATATAACTTCTTCAATGCAATATGCTCTGGCGTATATAAAAATTCTTTAGATTCTTCAGCATAAACAAGAGTATACAATTTACGCCAATACTCGTCAATCATGTTGAGTGGTATAAGACGTTCTTCGGTATGCAAAATATACAATCCATGACGACAGAGTAGCCCATATATAGTTCAGTTCAAATGATCACATTCAAAGTTGAAAATATTCTCCACTTCTCTCGAAATTCTATCCAAAGCAAATAAAGGTACTCGATAACGTAAATAAGTGAATAACGGAACCTGACAATTATGTTTCACCATTCTCAAACTCTTTTCAAATGAAGTTTTTATTTTCATATGTTGTAACGGTAAGAAACTGTCCATTTTTTTTCAAATCTCGGCGAAAGCTGCTTGAGATGTATCTAAGTATTTTTTTTTAAATTGAGCATGAGCAGCTTTTGCTCTATTAGATGTTGTATTGTTGCGGTGCTTCACTTTATTGGTCCAAGGAAAAGCAAATTTTTCTTTCAACGGTATCCAATTATCTGATACATAGTTAACTTGTTCAGGATATTATTTCCAATCTTCTACAAAAATATTCAAAAATTCATTAAATTCCTCTTCTGAAGACGAACGAACAACATGCATCAAATTTGCTAAAAAAATTCACATATTTCATCGGTGTGAAATTTTTATTTGCAGTAGGCCTTCACAATATTTTCGACATGATAACTACATAGTAAGTGAGTAGCATTAGGAAAAACCGAAGGCAATGCATTAATCAATGAGAGCTCTTTGTCGGTAATGATAACATCCGGAAAAAATTGGATTATATATCAATTTCAAATTATGTAACGCCCACTCATAATTATCTTCACGTTCTTATGATAAAAAACAGTAAGCTATAGTAAATGTTCCGCTACTGAAAGTCATTCCAACCATCTCCAACAACGGCATTTTGTAACGATTTGTTTTACATCTATAATTGAGTAGTAAAAACGAAGGAAAGCATTTGCATAATGTAGTCGACTCAAGATGGGCCCACATGAGATTGACTATTTTATCAACCGAGTCATCTTTTCTAATCTAATAAACATAATGATTTTCCATTAAGAATTTCATAAGCTATTGAACCGCGGATCTATCTTCCATCTCACACATAGTCATCTTAGCCTTTTCATTATAAATTGTCTTCAACGTAGAAACGTTATCCGATTTTTTTTTATATTCACCAGTACATCTCTAGCCCTAACCTCCACACCGCTCATATCCATCATGATTTTCTTCTCCTCTTTCGTTAGTCGTCTCACATATGCATGACCAACTAAAGTTTTTGGTAAATCATGATTGTGTGTACCATTAACTACTTCAACCGTCCAACTATGGAACTCATGGTATACACCTTTAATGAGAAACAGATATTCACATTTTTTTCGTCGCACTTCGTGGACGTTTCTTAGCCTTCTTCAAATTATCTTCAATTTTCGGTTTAAAAATCTGATATTTACTAGTTCTTTCACAGGATAACTGAGTTCTAGGTTTTCTTGATCCCCCAAACTTATCGGATTTGGTTATGACTAATACGGTGTTTATCTTCCTTACTTGTGATTGACACCAATGAATAAATGTATCCTGTGAACTAAAGACGAGTTATCATTAAAAGCATAGGTATCAAATACTATATGATACATATATACATGCACGATTGAATATTACATACTTCATCCAGGATAAAATGATCATTCACATCTACAAAATGATTTTGCACATCATCTCTATCATTTTCTTCGTTTCTTATGCTATCATCGAAATGGGGTTGCAATGATTCAAGTTGAAGATCATCCTACATAATCAAACAAAATTATTTTTCTAATCATTTGGAAAAAAATATATAATAAAGATAAATATTAACATACCTCATTTGTCTCAACATTAACATTTTCGATTTTAATATCATCATGAACGTTGCTACAAAAGATTGATTGTGAGAGATTATTAATTTTCTATAATCACCAAATTCAAAAAACAAAGCAAATACTATATTAGTAATTTGATAAATAATAAAAATATAAGGAATTTTTTTCTCAAGATCAAATATTCAAAAATAGATTAAATATTCAAAAATCAAAAATCAAAATAAATTTAAATCAAAATCTTACCATGTTGTTTTTACTCCACCATGCCAAAACCATTAATCTTGAAAGTAGAATTGAAGGTGATTGTTCTACATTAATAGTGGGCTGAATGGCTTTGAATATTCTTCCTATCTTCCTTTTCAAATCGGAAAGAATAGAATAAAAAAATGGGCTTCATATTATCCAACGTCTGTCAGCCGTAGGTAGTTAGCTATCAATCGAATCGGGATAATATGAAGCACGTAGCTGTTTATTCCCCCCTTGGGTGAAAGGCAGTTGATACCGGGATGTAAATAGCATGACTCTAAAGAAATAATCGACCATGGGGATGGAAATATTTTTGCTTTCGTTGTTTAAAGAAATAGAGAAGAAATCTAGGTAGGTTTTGATAAGTCTGTCAACGGATGCTTTCAGATGCATATAGTGCCATATCCGCATCTGAAATCATTTTCGGATATCGGATATCTGCATCCGCGGATATGGACGGATATCGGATAATTATCTTATCCGCTAACGACTGATAAATCAAGAATTATAAAAAGAAAATTTTAGTTTAACATAAATAGTTTTCAATCTCATTGATTATAAAAGTGTTAAAAATCAACAAATATGATAATAATAAATAATTTTGAACAGTTAAAAAACATTAAGTGCATATGATATAAATTACTAACACAATAAAATAGTAAACAAATATCTTTTACTGTACTAAAATGCACATAATTTGAACTATAATCTTGACAAAAATCAGACGGATAATTTTCGAATACGGATGTCTTCGTATCCGCATCCGCATTTTTTTTCGGATATCGGATATTTATTCGCTTTTCGGATGCAGATGCGGACAGATTTCAGATTTTTCGGGTATCTATTGATAGCCCTAGGTTTTGAGAAAATAAAAAAGATGGCAGTGATTCAAGTATTTGAATGGGTTAAAGCGAATGTGATCGGATGAGTTGAAGTATTTGAATGGGTGAAAGAGTAAATAGGTTGAAGGAAGTATCTATGTTGAATTACCTAGGAATAAGATGGCAGTAATTCAAATTTTTCTACTCATCACTGCCTTCTTTCATACATGTATCTCGCCCAATTCCACAGGTATTTTCAATTTCTTTTGCAAACCATAATTTTCATTTCAACTTTTCAAAATGAAACTATCTTCAACGCTTTATTTTTCTTTTTACTAATAACTAATTCATTTTTTCATGATACTGTTGCTAAAGAAAAATAATCTCGCATACCTCGCTTAAGTGTCGTCCAAATTGTTATACTTGGAGAAAATGGAAATCTTTTTCAATTTTTTTATATGCGTGGATTCCCAAAACGAATCAAAAAAGGGTTCAAGGATAAATAAATATTTTTTAATGTAGAATACACTAAATCGTTTTTCAAACACCATTTAGTGCTTAAAAAGTTTCAAAAATCTGTCAAATGTATAATACACTAGATGGTTTTCTGAAAAATCGCTTAATGAAATAATCGTTTTTTTTAGAAAAAAAAAAAAATCCGTACTCCATGGCTGGATGGATTGGAATTCTCCCAGTTATTTTTCTTCATCATGCTCAAAACACACTTTACTGTAGATGCTCTGATAGAATGAAAATAGTTCGCAGAAGCATGAAATCATACAGTATAATCGCCAACACATAAGCTGTAACATGTTCTTTTTAATTTTTTTTATTAATTTTACTCTTCTTCTTGAAACTAAAGATGCCATTGAAAAGGTTTCAAGATTTACAAGGGACAACAAACGAACAAATAAACAAATGACCGGACCAGCTAACTTAAACCCCTGCTAGAAACAGAAACTGGAGAACCTATCACATTATGCTCATTACAAAGCTTTAACTCATCTTCCACGAAAATGAGCTTCCATGTCCTCTTCGGTTTTCCACACTACATCCTTCAGGCCAGCCGATAGCTTCTGGTAAAACTGCAAAAGTATAATTTATAAGATCATTTACTGAACTATATGTATTACTGTTGAAATGAAGTATACAGATTTGGCTAAAAGAATTAGCAACAATACATTTTGGAACTCTAGGGTGTCTCCCTTAGATTTCTTAAGCTCAACCATATGGAAAGAAGGTGCCACTTGACGTATCTGCATGTTTCAAAAAAGGTTGTAGTTCATAAAATGATGTATTATCTGCATAGTTCAGAAGTAAATTTGAATCTGTAGTAAGAACTGTTCACACATTCAAATTTGTTTGTGTTCACATTTTGAAAAAAAAAAGAAAAAGTTTTGTGCATACCTCAGTTGCAACATTAAGATTTCCTTTCCTCCCTTCAGTAGAATTTTGCAGTCTCATCTACCAAGAAAAAGAAAAAAAAATGGTAAGTCAGCAATACAGTAGGCAACAATGTATCAAATATGTCCGTGTATCATCTTATAAAGTGTAAGGCATATTTTCTACCTTGTAGTTTTTCTTTTGAATATCAAAGCCAAGTGGCTTTGCAGCCTCCTCAATCTTGCTTGTAATTTCATTGGCAGAATACTTTGATGTGAATTTCATCTCTGTTTTAAATTCCTGCAACAAATGAAAAATGGATTGTAAATGGGAAGCCCATGAACGCATATATCGGACGTATTATATCATAACAAGTACACTTGCTGAAGATGACTAGAGATTTTGTATGCAATATGACATTAGATCGATGGGGTAACCATGTCAGTGTGTCATTCAATTCCTTTGCGATATTAATTATGTCAACGACTTCTAGCCCAAGTGGTTAAATGTACGTCATTTCAGACAAATGTTTAGGGGTTGTGGGTTCGAGCTCTAAAGTCATCACGATGAGTGCTCTACTTGAATATAAATATCACTTTTGTTATCAAAGGACAATATAATATATGCTTGTATCTAAGCATCAACAATATCATTGTTATTGAAAGCTTGCATTTGAATTCCATTTTAAATCGAATCTCTTCTATTGTGTTTGGATTTTCAAATGTTAGCTAGAGCTCTATTAAAACTGTGAAAAATCATTCAATCCATGTTCATATTTGAATCCACAATTCCAATTTTTATTGTTTAATAAACAAAATAAAGATGCGACATAAGATGAAAAAACTTGATTTTAGATTTACATGCACAAGCTCAATCGTAAAAATCAATTCAAGATATAAATTATTCATATGGGAAAACAATCAATGTTTTCACATACTTTAATGCCATCTAATAACCTACATAGAGCAAAATTTCTAGTACACATATATGATGCTCATCAATATATATAATTCTTTTAGATCTAAGATCAAAGATTCAAATAAATTAAAATTTTGAAACTTTACGATCTACAATTTGAATCCCATTTTGAAAATTTTGATTATACCTGTTTCGTTTCGAACAAGTTTCCCAGGTCCATTCCTTTGGA
Organism: Allium fistulosum; assembly: GCA_030737815.1. Taxonomy (NCBI): domain Eukaryota; kingdom Viridiplantae; phylum Streptophyta; class Magnoliopsida; order Asparagales; family Amaryllidaceae; genus Allium; species Allium fistulosum. The sequence continues at coordinate 78,409,206 of CM060906.1, forward strand.
CATTGAGCAGATCAATTCAAACGCATTCATACTTGCAGGTTTTGCATCTTCAACATCCGAAGTAGAATCCTAACAAAGAACTTAAAATTAATACTGAAAGACTTACTACAACCAAAACTAGAAAAGTAAGCAATGTTAATAACAAAAAATGACTCACTTCCGAGTCCTTGAAAGCAGCAGCTACATCATCCAGGTTTGTATTGTACTTGTCGTCAAAAGCAGGGCGTTTGTAACCTTTCTTAAACCACTTATCCTTCAATATTTCCCCAATGGTAATTCTCTGCATATGATAGTAAGAAGTTTAATGACAATGATATGGGGAAAAAAAACATATAGCATGCACATATAGGTATAGGACACATTTTACTCATTTCGACCACTTTCAAAAACATATTTCATATTTTAAATCAAAAAAACATGTTATTTTTGCCTGCATAACAAAAGTAACGTTTCATATGAGGGTTTTAGAGAGTACATTTAATATATAATATATATATATATATATATATGTATATATATATATATATGTATATATATATATATATGTATATGTGTGTGTGTGGGTGTGGGTGTGGGTGTGTGTGTCTTGTGTGTTTCAAATAATATCAGTAACTTTTTCCAAAAATAAAAATAATGTCTTAGCACCATCTTTAACCCACTAAAATTGCGACATTTGCGAAAGTTGGTTTTTTAAAAATGGTTTACAAAGTACTTTAAATGTATATTTTTTTCTAAAATAGGCTAAAATGGGAAATATTCCAGATATATGTGGGATACTGACCGTCATTGGATTAGGATCTAAAATTCTCTTCAGCAAGTTTTCTGCTCCACTAGAAAACCAAGAAGGGATCGTAAACTCTGCATTTGAAATCTGCATGTTGCAATGAAATTCATTAGCTAACTATTTTAACAGAAGGAACTGAGACTAAGTGCTTCAAACATGCATAATTTCTCACCTTCTCATACAATCTCATGAGGTTAGAATCATCAAAAGGCAAGCAACCAGTGAGTAATACATATAAAATAACACCACAAGACCATAAATCTGCAGCTGCTCCATCATAACCTCCATCATTAAGCACTTCAGGAGCAACATAATTTGGAGTGCCACATGAAGTATGGAGAAGGCCGTCTTCCTATTTTAAAAAAATAGTTGCATACATAAATTTATGGTAAAAGAGAGAGGAATATGTTGAATTGTAACTTAAGTTTACTTGAATTATTACCCTGACTTGATGAGAAAGTGCACTAAGCCCAAAATCCGAAATTTTGAGAATACCAAATGCGTCGAGCAGTAAGTTTTCAGGCTGCAAAAAAAGTAAAATAAACTTAATTATGCATTCTTACGTTTATATAATAAAACTGAATATTTGGCACAATTTTCACCTTTAAATCGCGGTGATACACTCCTCTGCTATGGCAAAAATCAATTGCATTGATTAGTTGGTGAAAATACCTCCGAGCTTCATCCTCGTTCATTCGGCCATGATTAACCTACATAGTTGGAAAATAATTTTCTGTTACGTTATACATTTTACTCTCACTTAAAAATGATAGCGAGTAAATTGTTTTAGAATTGGTAGCTTACAATTTTGTCAAACAGCTCTCCTCCTGTAACATATTCAAGAACAATAAATATCTTTGTTCTACTCCCCATTACCTGCAAAAAGTAAAATATTTTAAGAATGGGGCATACGTAGTCATGACAAAGAAACAGGCCTAACTTGACACAATTCAAATATGACTTGAATGTTTTCTTGTAATAACAAACAATGTTTTTTGACAATGTGCATAACATGATGTAAGGCTAGATGCAATAAAATAATATCTTAGCAATGGCCTCAGATTATACCTCATGTAGGCGAACAATATTGGGATGTTTTATTAACTTCATCGTAGCAATTTCGCGCTGAATCTGCACCAAAATTCACATAAAATAATTCAGTTTTCTATTGTTATAAAAATAGATAAGATGGTGAACGCATGCAATTCCAGAAAGTAAAATGAAGATGCATGAGATATGATGGTTAGTATTTGATTTAAACCTGATCAACCAATTTGTGTTTGAGAACTTTCTGCTTATCAAGAATCTTGATTGCAACATGTTCTCCTGTTTCAATGTTTCTTGCGAATCGAACTTTTGCGAATGTTCCTACTCCAATTGTTCTACCAAGTTCATACTTCCCTACAATGCGCTTCGGTCTTGGTGTATTCATGGTGACTTCTCTTTAGATACTATTTCACCAAAAAATAGTTAGATAAGAATGATTGAAAATGAAATTTTAACAAAAACAAAAATTCAGAGTTAAGAATACCATATGGAAGTACAAAAATTCATTTGTATATCAACAAACTAAAATCAGCTTCCTCTTTTTGTGGGGTTTTTAGTGATTAAATAAATGTTTAGAAGAAGTGAACTATGGGTTGTTGCTTTAAAGTTTTAAACTTTTTATTTAGGAGGATAAAGCCAACTATAAAACTAATACAAATCACCAGGGCATCCTGATAAGGATTTACCATATTAAAATGGCAAGATTAAGATTTTGTAGCATGAATAAAAAATCTTAGAACCAACAAGAGTTAACCTACCTTCACAATTCAATCAAACATTATTCAAGCAGATCATAAATTTTCTGAATGAAACTTCTCAACTCCAATTTAAAAGCCTTTTAATAAAGAGAAGAAACTTCTTTGAAGTTTAAATGCATGCAATAAAGACCATAATTCGGAGTTGATTTGATACAAAGATATTTTTTTAAAAAAAACTTATATTAAATCAAACTAGAATATATCTCAACCTAATTTACAAGCTTTACCAATTAGTTCAGAGCAAAACTAACATTGTCAAATAAAATATAAACGCACAAATTTCACAAAAACAGGTCATATTCAAAACCCAGCTCAACAAACAAATTTCTACTGATATCCGTATTGTAGAAAAAATAAAGAAAAAAAAACGAAAATTCATCGATCAGAAATAAAGATCGTACCTTTGTTCAAACACAGAGACTTTTCTTCAAATGCCAGTGTGAATGTTCACAAATCTGAGATAATTTATAGAGAGAGAAACGAAAAGTAGAGCGGTGCTGCAGAAAAAACAATGGAAAAGGTAGCTCTTTTATAAGCTTCTTATTTCTGTTGGCGTTTGATTCAATTTTTTACAGTTACCAGAAAATGACTTTAAATCGGAATAATGGAATGTTAATAACTGACAATCTTTCTTTTTGTCACCATAAATATTTCTCCTGATTTTTTTTTTCTTTTCTAGGTTTCTATGTGATAGCATATATCATTTGATTGTACAAATATTAAACATTAATTTATTTATTTTTAATTCATGGAATGTAATTTTTGTTGTTAGTGATTTATATGCAACTTATCTTGTCGCTTAGAACTAACTATCAATGGAAATGTCACGCGTATACAATCGTACGTCATTTGAGTTAATATAACAAAACAATACGATGATTGTCGTTAGCGATTATCACAATATCACTTTGTCGTTTAGAGCCAACTGTCGATTAAACCGTAAGGCATATGCAATCATATATCGTTTAATTTAATACGACAAAACAATACGATAAACATTGAAATTCTACGTATCATTACTATAATAATATAGTATTTTCTAATATGACGACATGATATGAATGTTTTACCTTGGATTGTGGTTTTATGAATATCTATCATACCAATGTATTTGCTTATTAAACATGTATATTTATCTTTTGAGAATGAAATATTTTAACATGATAGAAAATATCACTCACGGTTCACATCTTAATTTTGCAATACGATGATTGTCGTTAGCGATCATCCTAGTATCTTTTTGTCGTTTAGAGCCAACTGTAGGTTGAATCATGATGCATATGCAATCATAAGTCGTTTAATGTAATATGCCACGTCGTTAGTGATTATCCCAGTATCTCTTTGTCGTTTAGGGCCAACTGTCGATTGAATTGTGATGCATATGCAATCATAAGTCGTTTAATTTAATATGCCAAAGCAATACGATAAACATCAAAATTGTACATATCTTAACTATAACGATATAGTATTTTCTAATATTGCGACAAAATATGAAAGGTTTTCCATGAATTGTAATTTTACGAAAATCTATCCTATCAATGTATTTGTTTATTATACATGCATTTTTACCTTTTGACTAGTCAAGAGTGAAATATTTTATTATGATAGAAAATATTATCCATGGTTCATATCTTATTTTTACATTTAAATCTTTCATAAATAAGGTCAATGTGATACACAAAATGAAGTTATTATATACTAATTAATCGTTTCATTTGGAAATAAAGTTTAGCCAAACGTGTCCCCACCTTAGGAAATTGCATGGAAGCTTCGCCTTAAAATAACTAGATGAACTAATAAATGTTTACATTTATTATTTTATTACTTGGAGTTACTTAACATTTTTATATAGTTGTGAAAGTACATGGATATTCTAAAAGATACCTCGCACCATTTTATAATACATAAAATAAAATCAAAAATCAAAAAGTTACTTGAACCCCCACATTGCATGCCGTACATGTACATGTCTAAAGTGGAGTGCATTGCACTTTTTTCTTCAATATTAATGATTGAAATTTTTTTATTTCCAAATACAGTTAAATGGTAAACATATGTAATTGCATCCCTGTTTTTTGTAGAGGAGAATCAGTGGGCCGTACCAGCCATGATCAAAATAAACAAAAGACTATAGTGTTTGGTTTAAAATTGAATTTTCTATTTTCTATTTTCAAATATGAATGTCAAATATAAGAGGAGTGAAGTGATGACGGAGATGATGAAAGAAAAATGAAGGAACGACGGAGGAGATGGAAGGACGATGAAAGGATAGATTGTTTCTCGTGCTTCCATCATTTTTCAAAACACGGAAAATAAAAAAAAAGTTGTTTTCTATTTTGTATGTTAATTTTGTTTTCTAAATTGGTCGTTTTTGATAATATACATGCATCTTATGCATTTTTGTATGGACGAAAATGCAAAACTAAAAATGGTAAACCAAACGCAGCCTTATATTTTGAGTCCATGATTATTCATTCACCGTTTTATTGCACAAAATTGTTGTTTCTAAACGAACTTGGTAAAAAAATCATTGTTTCTATAAACTGGTTTAGAATAAAAATAGACTATATATATAATATAGGTAAATTTTGTTTATAAAAAAAATAAGTGCTCAATAAAAACTCTTTAATAATAAGTTGTGTTTTTCCTTTATGGGAGTAGGACGTTTTAAACATAACATGTGTTGATTTCTCTTGTATAACCTTTTAGTTCAGTTAACTGATTACCGACCGGATAAATTATAACTAATTCGGCTCGGTTCGTTTTTTAAAATTTGATGATTTGATTTGACATTTCCTACATTAAAACTGATGAAATAGATCAAATCCGCTAATGGTGTTAAAGGCTTGATACACACACACGACATTTAATTCTTGCTTTTCATAATGAGTACCAATTTCTATAGGTTCTCTTCATATTCCAAACATCCTAATTTTTGTTCCATCAAAATAAAAACCTATTTTTGATCAACAAATCTACAGAAAATTAATAAGGAACAATTTATTACTCCAGAAGACGCTTCTACTCTTCATACAATTTCAAAGAGAGTTCTAAAAACGATCCAACGAAAATATTCTCAAGCATTATTTTGTCTGTTAATAGGCAATGCAAAATGAAATTAATTCTCGAATCATGTATGCAATTACTACAAAGATGACATGGGATACATTAGAGGGATTCAAGGAACTATGAAGGTGCGAGCTTTTAAACTACATAAACATAGGAAAAAATTTAAAATGAAATTTATTTATCGCTTAATTGATAATTTGATTAATAAAGTGAATGACACTTTGACGGTTAATTAAAATTAAATATTGAGTAATTAATTATGATTTAATAAATAAAATATTGTGAAATTAAATAAAATTATTAAGTTAAATCCAGTCATACAATAATTTTTAATAAGTGAGATGGTGTGAATATTAGCAAAATAAGAAATGTTAACAAACTAATAGATCAGACAGAGGAGAGCCCGAAGCCCATGATATTAACCCTTATATTTATTAAAAAATTTATATTCTCTTCATTTCTACGCAAAAACAAAAACAAACATGACCCTAAGGTTTTGACCACCTTTTTAAAAAGAAGATGAGAGAAGCAAAACAAATACGAAGGTAAACTTTTGTTTTTACAAAGAGTAGAAGATACACATTAACTTTCTTCTGTTGAGTAATACTACAACTTTTACCATCCAAATCTATTTAGATTCGGATTTAATATTTATTGTTTGTTTATGGTGAATATAAACATGGTTTTTTGCCAATATGGCTGGCTTAATTAGTTGGTAATTCAATTGTAATTGTTGGCATTAGCGAACTATGTTCAAAAGCCAACATGGTTGGTTCAGTTGGTTGGTAGTTTAGATACGAGATTAAAGGTCACGAGTTCGATCCCTAACATCGATAGTTATTGGCATTAATGAACCATTATATATATACACACACACACACACGGTTTTTTGATGATAGAATGAATCCATAAGAAATGTGATGATAAATGGTTATGGCAATGACCAACTAAAAGTGAAACATGAGCTCCTTTAAACTATTTGAAATTTGGGTATGATGTTTATAAAGTCAAATTAAAGATGGATTTTTAATTTCATAATTTTCTCATATATATGTTGATTATTGTGAATTTTGTAAGGTGAAAATAAGTAGTTTTCGATTGTAAAATAATGCTATTAAATATGATATCAACATTTTGATCTAATATTTTTACTAGTAATGCAACAATATGTTATGAAATTTTGAGAAAATCCATAATTCTTCTAATTGTTATAAAGTAAACGGTAAGCTAATGAATTAACTTGATTAAAGAATTAATTAAGGAATTAATTAATTTATAAGTAATTAAAGGACTGAATGTGAGAGGCCTTTATTGTTACAATTTGAAAATGAAAAAGGAGAATATGAAAAGTGCAAAGATTAAGTCAAAACAGATTACTTTATTAGGTAATATTTGCAGAGTTTCCACCTAATAGGTAAATCACATTTTTCCAATTACATAACCTTATGTTTTCAATAGCATAAGTTCATGCTTTAGATAGATAGTAATCTCTTATTCCCAATAGTCTATATATCATATTTTGAAAGCATTCAACTTATATTTCCAATAGCTTTAACCTATGTTTTTTATAGCTAAACCTGTATTTTTGATAGTTAGACCTCTATATTTTCGACAGCTAACTACTTGTACTTCCAATACCTAAACTCATATTTTCGATGGCTAGTACTCTAAATTTTTGAAAGCTAACTGCTTTATATTTCCATTAGCTAAACCCATATTTTCGATAATTAATAATCTACTTTTCTCAGAGTTTACTTCTTTATACCTTTGATAGCTTTTTATCCATGTCTCTAATAGCATTCAGTTCATATTTTCAGTAGTATGAATCCCATTTTTCTGGCAGTGTTTAATTTATTTCACTCTTTGTTTGAAAAATTTATTTTAAAATGTTTGTATATTTAATGTATATTTTGAATATAATGAATATATATTTTTAAACAAACATAACAATATTACAAATATAAGCAAGTGTGCATATATACATCTGCAATTTATATATATTGTATACACATCTAAGTTATACTTACACACACATCAAGGGAATATAAACGCCTAAGTGCATGTGTGTGTGTTTAAATATACTAAAATATATGTATATGGTTTGTATGCATATATTTTTAGCAAAGCTAACGGGATTAATTGGCCCCTACCCCTACCAGGAATAGATTAGGTAACAAAAAGCAATACAACAAGCTACAATGATTGGAGAAAAAACAAAAACAAACTGCATTTTCCAAATCGGAATACACTAAACCCTAATCCATGCATATGAAAGCAATACAAACTAGAAACCTTAATTTTAAAATTTTCATGATCAGACTCTCCTCAGAACATTTCAAATAGCTGAATATGCAACTATTCCTCTCTTGCCAAATAGCAGCGATGAATTTTTTAAGGATAGAAAGTAGAATTACTCCTTTATCTCATTTCCATCTAGTTGCTTTAAATATATAGTACCATTCAATTGATGAGTCAGAAACCGGACGACGGAGCCTAAGATTCAACAATATTGCTCTTCGGATCTTAAAGGAGAAGGAACGGCTAAAAGATAAATGATAGTTGTTTTTAGGAGCATTGTTGCAAAGAATACACATAGAATTCATTAAGAAACTTCTATACTTTAAATTATCTTGTGTATGACTAGCATTGTTTATTGTTTTCTAAAGCAATACGTTCTCTTTAGGTTTAGAATTGCTGCACCATATTCTGGAATGCCAAAGGAAAAGGAGATTCTAATTTTGTGTGGTCAAAACTCTGTAAACCATCCAAATTAATTATACAGTACTAGTAAATACAGATAAAATACAACCAATTAGTGCAGTCATGCCACGACAATTTCATCTCTTATGCTATTTCGAATTGTTACCATTTCATTGACTACGTGTCATTGTATCGGCTCAGTTGCTCTGTTCGGTGCAGTTCTCATACTATAATATTCTTTATAGTATTCATCTGGAATAAGATTGGGATCATCATCATAAGCCATAAAATCTGGATCATCCATTTTGTATTTTTGTATGTAATTGTGTATAACCATTGTCGATACGACATTTTTTACTTGAGTTTCAAATAAGTATGTTAGCATATTCTTCAAAATGATAAAAAATTTCTTCCATGTTCCAAAGGTTTTCTATTTGTCATGCATAAACTCGAATGGTAGATATTAAAATTTTCATTTATCGATTATGGTTGATTTGCGATTTCACGAAAATGAAAAATATGATATATTATATTACGGTACGGTGGTAAATAACCAGTTTGAAATGGATATCCTGAATCAACTACATTATACTGGCCAAGTGAAGGGTGATGGAAGTTAGAATTTCTATTAGTTATAACTGAATTAAAAATTCAACAATCATACCCAATACATTTCCAACCAGCCATAACATAAGTAAACTATAGATCAAATGAGCATGCTGCTAAAATATTCTATGTAGGATAGGCTTTTCGTCCTATGTAAGGAACTACTTGGTGTGCAGGTAAGTGTGTCATTACGTGTGTATCGTCTATAGCACCAACACTATTTCTAAAGTATGGGTAGTGGTGGTTGGAAGTTTCCATATGATCTGAAACAGTATTAAATCGAGGATAATCTGGTTCGATAATATCTGTAGCAAGTAATTGTACATCATCTAAAACAACATGAAAACAAACTAAAATTGTGTTATCTGACCTTTGAAATCTTTCGCTCACTCGATTTGAGAGTGCTGCAACTATAGTGTATAGGGATATGACAATCATTTCTTAGATACTAACACTTTTTGTTATAGTCAGACCATAATTCTGCAACGTATCGCATAATGAGATAAAACAAAGTATTTTCGCTCGAAAATTTCATTGACAACGTTCTTGTTGCTCATTCAATATTCTTCCATCCACATTAAACCAGTATATTCTTACGTGTGAATCCGGACGATATCGCTCTTTCTTATATGTAAATACGTTGTTATAGCGGTCGCATCTAGTGCATCTTCGTAGTCAAAATCTGATTTCGAATTAGACATTGTTGGTGTTGACGGAAATGTGTGAAGTAGAGAGGAGATGAAGGGGGACGAGGAGGAGAAGAGGTTTGTGGAATGGTGTGGAGGAATAGTGTGAAGGAGGGTTGGTAATGTAGTTGGGAGATGGAAATACGTTGGCGTCGGACGCGTCCGAGATGCCAGCGTATCAAATTTTGTACAATAGGGCAATGGTGCTGGAAAAGTGGAATCGAGCGTTGGGACTTTCGACGCGTTTAACGCGTCACCAATGGTTACGGGGTAAAAAAAAGACTGTGAACGGCAACTACATGCGCTATACGATGAGATGTAGTTGTCAAAGGACACATATATTTAGAAGGTTGCAAAACTAAGTACAGTCAAGTACACACTAATCTCTTTTAGTCTTTTATTTACTTCATATTAATTCTTCCGTATATATTTCTCTTTTTTTCTTTGATAATATCAGTGTGTGGGGGTTGTGTATGCGTAAAACATCGTCTTTTTTTTCATTCCACTCAATCTCTTGTTCTATACATACCATGAAAAAAAAACCACACACGTTAACAAATATGGTGAAATATTCAAGTCCTTTAATTCTAAAGTTTCTTTTGACAGGAGAACGATCCACATCACATCGAACTGGATACGGTTATGAAATTATCACTAAATGACATATATTTATTTATTTTATTTGTAAGAGACATTATCACTAAATGACATTGAATATAAATTACAATATGTTTACAATAATAACTAGTGTGAACCCGTGTTACGCACACGGACCTCATCCTATTAGCATGTTTAGCTATGTTGTGAATTTCTGTGGTATTTTGGTTGAAATATATCTATTTAACCGTCCACCAAAAGTGCGGGCATGTACAAAGATAAATAAATCAATGATTGGATTCTTTTCTTCATAGTAACTTCTTACGAAGAAGAAAACTTATAGATAATCATGCTCTCTTTTAGAGAATTATAATAGTAGCAACAGACCCTAGTGTGTTGGTGCATTAGTATAATAATATTAGCCTGCAATAGAAAGAAATAATAAAAATTGATGATTGTTTGGACACTTAAGTGTTGATAAAATATTTGGAGCTTTAGTCAACCACATATGAATATTCTTTGGGTTATTTTATGATGGACTATATGTTCGTGAGGATACCATATTACTTTCCTTTTGTGGCTTAGGATCAAACAGATGGAAATGAAATTATATAACTAATCTGAAAAGCCAAACTCAAAGCTCAAATGTGATACATATAAATGTTTACATTAATTAAATCATTCAATACAAAATTCAAACGTCATCATATATACATATAATCAAAATATTAATTATCATTTCTTTACTTTTAGCATGTGCAACTTCAGTAATTTTAAGGAAATAGATAGAAAGTACAGCTTTATCTACCAAGCTAATAGTAAAATTTTAGCAAAAATACTAGTTTGCATTGTGACTTCTATAGAATTCATCTCAGTTGGAAAAGGAACCATTGTGGCCCACAGGTGAGTCCACATGTGTACACTATCACTGCGGCAAAGTATGTAATTGTGGCACTGTTCCATCTAGCTACTTAGCTTAAATGGATATGTAATCCACACCCAAAGCAGTAGAAAATGTTAGAATATAAAGCAATGAAGCATTTACATAACTTGGTAGACTGGAATCAAAATTTATAATTGTCATAGAATGTGTATATTTGTGAGTTCAATGTTTTTTACACATAGCAACTACTCCTATGTTTGACTCTTAACATTTTGAATTGCTACACCTATGTAGTGTTCTTTACATTGAGATTTGGCATTGGTGAATGTTATGATGGGACATGCAGAAATGTTGAAAGCATGGATTTTTTTGGATGCCTTTATACTCAATACAACAGCAACCCCTTTTTATCAATTCCAAAATCATCGACGTAATATGGTTATCTACCTACGGATATAAAGGCCAAGGACTAAACTATGACTGTTCAAAACTAAAGATGAATGAAAGGGAATAATTCAAAATAAGTAGGCTCTTTATCCTTAGCCAGTGTACATGCGGGTTCGTTAAATATGCTGATCTGTTACAGCGTTGATTCATAGAAACAAAAATAGATCAGATCAAGTTACATGGAAAATGTAATCATTATATGGAAAAACATTCATGCAAAAAACTATTTTGAAGTATCTCTAACTCCTTTGGAGTACAACAGATTCTGCTATATGAACATTCATAGCTACAACTGTGACAAAAACTAGTTTGTTGGCCTTAAAAGTACATAACATGTGGAGGAAGAAATTTATTTGATGTCTATTAGAAATTATCTTCCAATCAGTATCACACAATACTATTTGTAGCAACTAATTTCTAATTGTTTTTTCTCGTAGACGAAAAGTGCATAACAACACATCATATAGGAATAATAACATACAACAAATTATTTGTTCAACCTTGAAAGGAAAGAAGTAAAAGAGCGCATACTGTTAAAATTATAGTATAACCAAATGATGAACACAATATCAAATGTGAACTATTCTAATAATGTAGGCTTATTGATATTATATACTGTTGAAGAAAATTTTAATTAAGAAAAGAATGTTTTTGCTTTGTAATGAAGTCTAAATCCATACGTAGATGTCATATCATAGAAGTTATCATTGTGAATACTAATTTAAGATTGCAACCATTATGTAAAATGCCACGAAATTATGAGACAAAGAGTATGAAAATATGAGTAATTTATGGTAAAAATAAAAATGGCCAAATACCTTGTTTTCTCCTACCATAGGCATGTTCCTTTTAAGAAGGAACACAATTTCTAAAATATTTTATACTTCAATTCATACTCGTGGTGACATCCCAAATAAGTCAGAGGAACAGAGATAGAGGAGACCTCATACAATATGGCAGTGGATGTAAAATAAGAAATTAATAGTTGAATATTCAAATCGACTCCTAAGCGATGATTTCGTTTTTGATTTAGAGTACAACCAGAAAATCAATAGCAAAATTCTTATAATTTAAATTCTATATATGCATGTATCTAAAAAAAAATTGGTCTAGAACTAAAAGGTATGATATAATTTCAGTGTTAATCAATATCAAATGTCAAAATTATTAGGATTAGGCTTCAAATATAAGAATCAAGTTACTGATAATTTTGTTGGGACTTAAACTAAATATAATTTAAGGAAATGATTCAAAAACATAGTTCAGTGTGAAACAAAAAGAAAATTAGTATATACGAACTAATAGAAGAAGAAAAATGGTAAAGTGGAGTATCTTTTTAACAGGAGGAATTGAACAAAACAAAATTTAACATTAACAATTATACACTTCATATGATCATTGTTGTGATATTTGATTCCTTAATAACCAACGAAACCATATATTTTTCTCAATTAACAATGTAATAAAAAAAGTCTAATAAAATTTTGATTATTGAATTTGTTAAATTATTTTTTTTCCAGTACTTTTATATTTTAATATTATATGTTTTGTGTTTTGAACATTATAATTTTTGCACCTTTATGATTTCTAAATTCAAGTCTTTGAAACCAAAAGAACTTCAAAACATAAAAATTTTGAATTATCAATTCATAAATATTCAACTTTTAATAATCTTAATTTCTATTTTTATCGTATTTCATAATTGATATTTCTTTTAATTTCTACCTATTTATGTTTTAATTTATCAAATGAAAAGGTTGTTAATACTAAATTATCGAATGTTAAATTTTTTGAATATTTACATACATACATACATACATACATACATATATATATATATATAATACACACACATACACACACACAGATATATATATATATATATATCATATGGATGTGAAACATTTTTGATGATTTATTGTATCTTAATCTTCAAATTTCTATAATCCAATATTCAAAGCCAATTAATATGGCATTGGACGTCGTATCCTAAAAGACATTTAAGTGTTTAGTATGATTTCTAACCGACTTAGTATGTAGGTTACCAACAAAAAATATACGACTCATAGTCTTTGCATATGCCCAAAAAAAGAATTGATGATCTATGCCAAAAATATATTAACTAAGGTTGTATAAATTGACATACTCAGTATTCATGCTACGTATATGCCAAATTTACATATTTTGAAACATTAAGATTTGGTTTTAGGTAAATAGTTAAGTTAAAGGAATTGAACTAACAATAATGGAAATAAAATTAATAGTGAAGATGTTATCATTCGAAGACAGTATTCAATATGAGGGGAAATATAAGCATAGTTGATTGGTGAAGGCCAAAGGAAGATAAAGTGGCATACCTGTTTAGGGATAAGAATAAAAAATAAAAATATCTAGTCACAACGAACTTTAATTTATTTTTATTTTACTACGATATATTTATTCCTTAGACGATAAAGTCTATTAATTTTTTTCTTTTATGGATTATCAAAAGACCAAAATAGGACGAAAAGGATTGACCCTTTTAGCGTATTTTTTTAGCTTTAAGTTTCTTGACTGTAAAGTTCCAATTTTTTGAAAATGTTAAGCTACTGATCTACATGTGTCCACAAATTTATTTGATTACATGTCGTACAATTTTGAATTTTACAACTTTTGAAGTATAATTATTTGAATCTTAAAATAACTTTGGTTTAATAATTTTGAGTGTGGTCTTCTTTTGTACATTTTAGAAGTTCACTTTGGCAAATTCTATTTCAACTCAGATAATTACTTAGTAGCCCTCCTAAAATAAATAAAATTTTAAAGACTAAAATACCCTTAGAAAGCTGCGTACTTTCTTTCTTCTCAATTCCATTATCTTCTTACATCAGTTTCTTACCGTCTAATTAACCACTGCTTCTTCAAAACCCTAGTTTCTACATCAATGAAGAAAAAATTTAAATTTTCACTACTAAGTTATTTTTTGGGTGTACAGACTTTTTTAATTGTAGTTCTGAAGAAAATATGAATGTGTTTCTAAATCAATAAAGAAAAAATTCAATTTTTCACTACTAAGTTATTTTTTAGGTTTACGACTTTACTAAGAAAAAATTTAATTTTTCACTACTAAGTTTATAAATCAATGAAGAAAAAATTCTAACCCTAGTTTCTAAATCAGTGAAAAAAAATTCAATTTTTCACGTTTTTCGTGACGAGGAAGGTAATTTTGGAAATGGTAGGAGGCCACTAAGTTATTTTTTGGGTTTAAAGACTTTTTTAATTTTTGGGGGCTACTAAGTAAATACTCAGGTTGAAATAGAATTTGTCGTTCAATTTGTTTGCAAAGTTTTTTGACTTCTAACTTTTAGATTTTAAAAATAAAATGTTTGCGGCTATGAAATGCATATTATATTGATTTTAAGTTCTTTAATTTATGAAACTTTGCTATAAAAAAAATTTCGATCCATAAAATTTTAGAATTCAAATTTCTAGTTTACATTATTCTATAGTTGAAAAACATAAATTTAAATTATGAACACCGAGTCTAAAATTTGAAGTTCAAATTTTGTGTATGTTAAGGTTTTGAAACTCATTTTTTCACAATTTGATGGTTTTGAATGCATAGATTAATGAATGTTAATTTAAATTTTTTAGAACTAATATTTTAAAGTTTAAATTTTTTAAATAACTGATGGTAGCTTGGAGAAATTATTATAAAGTAGCAAGTTAACCCCGTTCTCGAGATTTATTTTAATGTAGAATTTGCAGTTTCCAGAGAACCTAAAATCAAAAGTTGCAAAGATGATTAGAAGGGATAAAATGACTAAAGAAAAAAGACGTAGAAGAGAACTAAGTATAAAGCTCTGTTACTTAAATATACATAAATTTGCATTTTGCATGACCAATTTCCTAGCAATGAGTTTTTTACGCAACATTTTTTGTTTTTCACTGAAGTTGCATGTTTATATATTTTATCATGTATATGGATGTGAGTCAATAAAGATTTCTTGTGCGTTATGCAAACACAACTAAACACAGTAATTTAAAGTAAATGTATGCACTTTTTTCAGAACGTAATTCCACAAAGGACAAAACTTATGTTGCCAATGGTGTTAAGCTGTTATGATAACCATTGTTAATTAACGAACAAACTTACAATAGTCAAGAACTTAACTTTACCAAATGCAGCCCCACATGTCAACCAATGAATAATGCATTTGCATTTCCCAAAAAAGCATGGACAACAACAAAAATCTAAGTATGAAAGGCATATAACATAATTGAAAATTAAAGATCAAAGGATACTTCGACTGAATAGTGAGGAAAAGCTAAGAAGCAAAATTGTGAAATTATACTCGACAATAGGAAATGAAGGGGGAGTTCAAAGTGAAAAGGCATAAGAAAAGATTTAAATGGTGGTTCATTGAGGTATCAATATCATTTGTGAAACAGAAACTTGATAGAAATTTTCATTTTGCGTACCTTTCCAAATGACCATCTTTTGTACTCTAACTGCTACTGCAATCGGCACAATTCCATGTATTTTACCATAAACAATTTTGGTTAACAACATAATAAAACATCAATACCATGTCTTTTGAACTTCTAAAATTTAGTAATGATACAATTATATATATATATATATATATCATGAGTCGAAACAACTTTTCCTTGTTTTAATTGAAACATCAAATATTCTATAATGGTAGTATATATCATGGTGGCATAGTGTATTAATAGTGTTAAATACCTCAAAAACTAAGGAAAAATGCTACTCTAAAAGTGAGGAAAATGGCATAAAAAATTATACAGTAGTACCTTATTTGGATATTGCTTCATAAATTCAATTCATTGAATAAAACCGGCTTTCCTTATGCTCTTCCAATGAAACTTGTAGGCTATTGTATCTCAAATACCTATAAAACCAAAAATAAATATATAACTAAAACAACCACTTCTTACTGATAAATATTAATCACATGATATTTACATTTTAGATAACTCTAAGTCCCCTGCAAACTTACTTACACATGGTGAAAAAAGATAAGCAGCAAAATTGCCACTATTAAATTATATAGCAACATCGTGGCTTATCCCAAAACTTTCATCTTCATAATTATTTCATATCAAAAAACCAATGGCTAAACTAATGTTGATAATTCATAAAGTTGTAAGATAATAAGAAAATTTAAAGCAGCGTTGCCAAGCACATTTATTTAACTATGAAAATCTATTGAATGTTTGAATTGTTGTTATGCAATATTATTTATGAAATTGTTAGCAGAAGAGGTATGTATAATGATCTAAAAACCAACGTAACACATCATCTCACTTTGAATCATTTCAGTAAACAAAATTTATTTGCAAACATGTCGGTACCAATTTAGCTAGGACCAAAGCTTTTTTCCTAAAGTTTCAAGTAGATTTTCACTACTTTAGACATATATAATATTAACCATAATGATATAATTTTAGTAGCACACACATCTAAACCTTATTAATGAAGATAACTATCGAGAAGATGGTGGTCATATCTTAAGCTGTGCACCTCTATGGTAAAGAAAAAAAGACAATCCCTATTTTTTTATATGCATCTAATGATTCTAATCAAGTGAAACCTATATATTCAAACATAACTCACTTTACCATTTTAGAGATTTGTGCACTGACCTTTAATTATGGGAGCATCGTCTTATAAATCATATCGATTGTTGTATCTCCTGCATTGTTATAATATAATATCAAATTAAGTAAAAAGTAGCTTTGGTAGATGTTAAGGTCTTCAACAAAAGATTAAACCACCAAAATCAATGAAATGCGAAATAAATTCTCCAAACATAAATGAAATAGAGCTCAATCCATATAATCATTGGCATAACCAATAAATTCAAACTGTAAATAGAGGTGGAAAGTTTGAAACCACTTAAGATCAGAAAAAGAATTTGTAAAACACAACACAACTAATATGCAGATATCTGTGTCGCGGGACTATATTTTTCTCAATTATCGTTGACTTTCTGTTTGTTTTATGTGCACAATACTATTGTGATAACGAACTCTGGCAATATCAGTATAGCTCTAAGCAGATAGATTTATAACCACAATTGCAACATTTTTTTTTGAAATAATTGAATCAGTTAAGGTTCATGCAACAAAGTAGGTCCGTGAATCCATTATTTCCAAGAAAGTGATCAAGATACAAAGAAATATCTGTATAAAATGTCCACGAAACCATACTTACTATACATGATACATTTGTTAAATGAAACAAACACATGGTAGTTAAGATCCACTTCATTGGATTTAAAACATGGTAACCAATATGTAGTAATTAAATTATGGAAAATAAATTGAAGATGAAGATTACGGAGATAACTAAAAATCAAAGTTATTTAAAGTTGTAAGATGGAAACATATTTCTTCATGTTTCTTCCCATAATTAAGATCCAAATGCCACATACCCTGCATTTCAAGTTAAAGGTCCAAAACAATGCTAACAAGTAATATAACAAATCAATAAGTCCCTAGTATTTGATCTGCAGTCACAACATAAAGCACATTTATTAAATTATATCTTGCAAACTGATACCTAATTTATTCAGAGCGTATTAAATAATAAAACTTCACAGTTATACTACTCAATCCCAATAAGAAGTCGATCTCACAATTCACCATATGAATTAGAGTAGAGACTATTGTACATTCAAGATTGAATGAATACAAAACAATAAAATTTCAACACCATTTCAAATTTTAGTTGAATAAAGTATGGGTACACGTAAATAAAATATAAAACAAATCCATGAAATTGAAACAAATGAAAACTGACATAAATGCTACTTATATGTCTTCTAATTAAAATTAGGTTTATCTTTCTTGCCATAAATGCTAATGCTCCCAACATTTACATATATCTTTATATAGCCGCAAGTTGAAAATTATACAACAGATAAGAACCAAATAAGGTATCAATTAAAATCTTAACTCACAACATAATAAACTAAAAAGACTGATGATACTTAACGCAAATAAATCCAGTTAAATGAATTTCTTATATAGAGAATAGCATAATTTAATAAAATTTGATGATTAACAGAACACACAATGAAGAATAATGAATATAAGTTCATATCCACCCAAACCAGGAGGCGATATAATTGAATAAATATAAACGGGAAAATGCAAGAAAAACTAAAGTTCGATCCTTTTAAAAAAAAATTAGTAAACCAAAAATCACTTGTACAAAATCAAAGATTAGGATTCCATATTCATTCTCATAATCATCCAAAGGGGAATAGCTTAAAGAGAAACAACAGAAAATGAACTACGGTTAAATCATCACTTTGTGAATTCTTTTTTTCTTCGTGAAACCAAAGAGAGATAAGTTGGCATATTTTGAGAGAAAATGGAAGGTGTAGACCTTACTGGGTGATTCTACCTTTAATGCATGCATGAAATGTAAGGGAAAAATACACGTTCATAACAGGTGTATGATGTCTCTTAAGTGTATATACAATTAAACCACTGGTTTCTATAGTTGTTTTGGACAATCTGTATGTTTCTTTCCATGCAACTACCGGTTTTTTGTACAAACTAGATGCCTTTGTATGATACAACACGCAAACATAAACCTTCGAGAACCTATATAGAAATGATTGGATTTATTTTACTGTCTTCAAACATGTATTTATCGACACATACAGATAAAATGTGTTAAGACTCGTTTCAAAGACTTTAAGTTTGTAGTCTGGTTCATGCACATAATTACACGATATGTAAAATATATAGTTATGGGGAAGTTTGGAAATAGGAAATATTTTTTCAAAACTTTTTCTATGAGCTTATCTTTTGATAGTTGAAAATATTATGTTGATTTACAATAAAACTTTTCAACTTGCTAATAAAAGTCTATAGTTTACAATTATAATATGAACAATATTAAAATATTATATGACATGCACATCGTGCTTAATTTATGATATAACTCCTTAGTTCATAAATTTTTTCACAGCTTTAAATAACTGCAAACATTATGGAAATATATATAAACCTATGTGACCGACGCAGTGAGAGTAGTTTCATAGGATTTGTTTTGCCCAAGATTTTTTTAATATTTTTCTAAACGCCAGTTGTTTGAAAAAGGTAATTATGATACGAATGCAACTCTAGTTGTAGCATTATGTGTAAGATCATTTTAATTGGATAAAATAAAAGTTGATGTCTTTGATTCATAATGTCATTTAAGTTGAAATTAACCTATGCCTTGTTACAATTGACTATCATATAAGAGAGACGGGTTTGAATTAGGTTTCCAACAGACCAAAAAAAGAAAAGAGATGATTTTATGAGCACAAATCCTGTAGTTATTAAAAGATGTGAAGCATAATTAACATATAAATGATTTATTGAAAACTCTGCAGACCAAAAATGAGTAATTAACAAATGTACATAGAAATTTCTAAAAAATCAAAACAAAGTTACATCTTGTAATTAAAAGAAAAGGAATTCCAATTATGGAAGGAACCAAATGCTCTTTAATGACAGCCATATGCCTACTCAAAATCATGAACAAATAAAATCAAACTTAAAGTTTCAATTCCACTTACGTACAACATATGACCAACCAAAAGGTTAGAATTTAGTATTCTCCATGGTTATAAAGGAGCAACCCTAAAGTCAAAATCAAGCCCTGTAATAATATATAAGTGTATTTGAGGAATAACATAAATCCACTTAACGGTTCTTGATATATTATTCGAAATTTACCTATGACATATATAGAAAAGAATCCATGACCTTTCGATGTTGTTAGAAAAAATCAATACACAGATTCAGAAATGCCATGTATATCAAAATATTTATGAATTTTCTATGGTGCCAGTAAAATGAAAACATATTTTCTTCTTGTATATAAAATTAAATTTGAAAGCAGACATTAAGACCAAGATGAAATATAGCAGGCATGATGTAGTTAAGCACGTAAGCAAACAGTAATTTTTCTTTGAGAAAAACTTAATAAAGATGTAATCTAAACACAATTAAATTAATTTGCAAAAAGTAGATCATAACATCCTACTTGGTTAGCATATAAATTTACTCGAAACGTAAAGTACACCAGACATGCAAATACACAAATCACTGTGAATTTCTGAAATCCAGAAATTATAAATCATGAAGAACAATTTATGACTAATCTTTCCATTTATTTAATCTAAGAAAAGAGAAGATAAATATCAACCTTACCGAAATAATAAAGCTCATCATTTCCGTATACATTTCAGGTTAAAAGTAACGTCCAAATATAGATACAAAAATGGTTGTAATACAAAGAGGTTGAATTCGTCGAAATACACAAAATCGGCCAAGGGTTGAATTTGAAAAGAAAGTTGGCCTCTGGAGAAGTTGGGTTACCGCTGAACTAAAATTGGGGAAGGTGGGGTTTGGGAAGTAGAGTCGTCGGTTTGATTTGAGGAAAACAATTCTAATTGGGTTGAAATAAGTACGCAGGAAATTCAGATCCGCAAATTGACGGTACAACAACAAAGGTGGAAGCTTCTTTTTTACTTTTAGAGAAATAACATTTTAGGTTAGAGGAAAAATGGTTTAGGTCATTGGTTAGCTAGAAAGGAAGAGAGAAGGGGAATGGAAGGAACGTAGAAAGGGGCGGATAAGGAATGAAGCGGAGAGATGGTAGGAATAGAAAGGAATAAGAACCACGACCGTTGGTTTCACAAAATAATACCGAGGGCCCGTCACTACAAGAAAATATATTATTAATAACACCATTTAATAACGCATTATTCTAAAGCGTTATTGTTTACCTTTAAATATTTGTTTTTTTACATAATTTGTTTTGTATGTACATATGCAACGCTTTGGCCCCAAATTTTCGTCTGCCTCCCAAAAACACACTCAATTTCGTCTCCCTCCCAAAGTAACACTTGGCCATTTTCGTTTCCCTCCTAAAACAAAATAACCCTAATCGAAGTTCTACTCCCTCCCCAATCTTCGAAATTTAGCTATTGTACTCAATCCCGATCTTCCACGGTTCGCTCTTCAACAGTTGTGAAGTCGACGGCGTCAGGAGCCCTAATCTCCAATCTTCGATCTTCGATTCGCTCTTCATCAATATCTGCCAGATTCCAAACTTCATTTATGGTTGTAAACTTCAACTGGTTACTTCGTCAGTTCAGAGATGCTATCTTTCAGGAGCTCTTTGCCGGTTAACGATTTTACTCAAGTTTATTCACAATTCAAACCCTAAATCTCTTCAAATCTCAGGTACGAAACAATAACTACATTCTTTAATCACTATTTATGAAGTATCCTCTCTTATTTATTTATTTCTGATATTTGTAACATAACGTTTTGCCTATACTGAAAGCAGCTTCGGATTTATCAAATTCTCCAAAAATTTGCCATGAAGTCGTTAAAGATGAGGAGGTTGATGACGATGAAATTGAGATTGAAGGGGTTATCAATAATTTCGATGATAAGGAAATCGATTTGCCTATTCAACCAATTCGTGATCTTGAACTTGTGATATATCATGAAGAAATCGAGCCTGATTTGAGTAAGCTAGTACATTATATAATCGTTTCAATTATTACTATTAATATAATGTGGATTTGTTTTTAGGGGTACTTGAAGAAGAGAGGATGGAAGAAGAGTATAGTTCTGGAAACAGAATGCAGAATATTGGTAAACTACTACATTTATGCATTTTGATAATTGTGCGAAGATGAGATCATGACATTGATAAATTTTGTAGTTGATTTGGTAATGTGGGGAGATGTGTCAAAATCTTGTTTTGTTTTTGGGTTTGGTACATTTATGCTCCTTTCTTCTTCATATGCTAAAGATCTTAACTTCAGGTATTACCTTTCTCAATTTTACATTAAAATTATAACTAGAAATAGAAAAGCATAATTGTTGAATTTTTTTTTGGTCTTCTTTCAATTTTGCAACATTATTTCAGCAATTTCTTATGTTGGTCTTGTTTATTTGGCTTTTATTTTCTTCTACAGATCCATTCTTACAAGGTAAAGTCATATTCACTTGATATTTCTTCAAATAATTAAGTGCAGTACATTTAATCACATTGCATATTTGGATGGATTTTGTATCTTAGAAAGTGGAAAAATTATATTCTGAATTGACCGGTCTATGATGGTTCAGATCAGTTCAATAATAAATTAATGTGTTCATTACAATTTAAGTATAATCATTAATAATAGGCAAAAAATGTATAATTTAACTAATGGTTGGTTTCTAGATTTGGAAGAAAATTCCAAAAATAGGAAAACAAATTCTGTAAAATTAATACGTTTTGAGTTGAAATAGGGGAGGAGTAGAATATGAAAAAGAGAATGAAGCAAAATGCATAATTAGAGAAGAAGATGTAATCTGTATATTGAGAATATTACTTCCATACATAAATGAAGTATTAGTTAACATCAAGGCTCTATTTTCTGGAGGTCCTCAGACTACCATAAAGGTACTGCTGCTCCTCTTTTACTTTTGAATTTGTTTTTACCATGCACCCTTATTCATTGATATTTACACCTTTTTAGCCGTCTTTAATCGGTTCTATAATGTGCAATTTCTGTAATTTGTATGTACATGGCAGTTGGCAGTGATTTTGTTAATGATGGCCAGATGTGGAAATTCCATTACTATGTGGACCTTATGCAAAGTCTGTATGTTTCTGGGCTTTCTAATCTTTATGTCTTTTGCAGTGAAATGTAAATTTGTCATTTGATTAAATTACTGAATAAACTTGTTTGAATTACTGCATAGCCATTCTTTATTGATGATTAAGGGGTAAGAAGAAATAATCTTTATTGATGATTTGGTAATGATATACAGTTCATAGCCAACTAGTTATAACCACATTGCTTAAAGTCTAAGTAATTGTAAAACTATTTGATAAGAGAAAACCTGAATATTGAAATATTCTGAATTAGTTTTTAACATATAATGAATATCCCTTAACATGTATATGTATGCACTTGATAATTCACTCACACCTGAAAGAAATAATTTCCATGTAAGATGTAAGATATAGTTAAATGAGGGAGAAAATCATCTGGTTCTATAATCATTTGTCTCGGTGTACTCAACTAATTAGAACACAGAGAATTTTTATGAAAAATACTTCATTTTTTCACGAATAAAATACTTTCTTTTTCCTGGTAGAGGACCATGTTCTAATTGGTTGGACATTCCTAGTATGGGAAAGGTGATTTACTCGTGGAATAAATTAATCATTATCAAAAGATGAAAAAAGTACACTCTTTCTTTGATAATTTGTTCTTCATCATTAAAATGAGTAGGGAGCATTTGAATGCTGGACATCTCAGCCATACAGTGGGTTGGTTAACCAACCATAGTGTGGGTTTTGTTGGCGTAAAAGCACCAACCAACACGCTGCAGCCCAGCTGTGTTTGGCCTTGCAAGTTTCTAACTTTTAAGCTATTAATATATATACAAGTCCAAGCTGTTAACTAGCAACCGACCTTTGTTTTTGCTAGATTACGGTTCTTTCTTGTACTTTATTTGGATCATGTTCAATTAACCAACGTCCGTCTTTGGATGCCAAACTAATACTTTATAATCTCAGACAAGGACAACTTGTCGTATTGATTCCATTTATCAAGTACCAATGCACATGTTGCATGTTTCAGTTTTAACTGGTCGGTATCATTTTCTGTCACAAAATTTGGTGTAATTAACTTGCTAACCATCTCAATTTGACAGATGGTTTCCGCTATGTCCTAAATCAACCAATTTAATTTGCGCATTAGAAGAGTAGGGAAAAAAAGGTATCAATTAAATTTTGAAGTTGAAGTTTGAAATTTGGTCCAATATTCTTGGCTATCGTGAATTCTTTAATCACTATTTATGAAGTATCCTCTCTTATTTATTTATTTCTGATATTTGTTTATAGCTTGTTTGATTAAATAAGCAATGTGGTTTACATATTGAGAATATTTTATGACTTTCCATTTTATTCATTTATATCATCTAATCTACTTGGGATTCTAATAAAAACCATAATAGCAATAATAAAAACCATAATAACAATAATAAGAGTATCCGAAAGCCATCTAGCCTGTGTAAATGTTGCCTCAGTTTTAGTGAGGCAATCACCCTCAGTTTTAACTGAGGATGTCAGCCATATTTAACACTAAGCCTTAATTAATGCCGAGGTAAATGTTTGTTCTACAAAAGAAGATAATATAATTGCTAATTGAATTTATATAATAGTAATAATAATAGTAAACAACTACAAGTTTTATAATAATTAAATAATTTTATAATAATAATAATAAATTGTATAATATTAACCAAGCTAACTAATTTTTATGAAAATTAATTAAATTTATATAATAGTAAGAACTACTACAACAATAAATTATAATAAAAATAAATTAACTAAGGTTATAAATATTAACTTTATTAATTAAGTTTTATAAAAATTAAATAAGTATATAAAAATTTACTAAATTTGAAATAATAATAACAATTTAACTAATGTTTATGAAAATTAATTAAGTTTATAACATTAACAACAAAAATAATCACAATAGCAATAAACTAAGTTTATAATAATTTAGTAAAGTTTATAATAATTTAGTAAAGTTTATAATAATTTGGCAACAACTTTCAGCAATTTATGCAATTAGATAGTTCCATGATTTTCCCTAGGCATAGTGGAAAATAAAGGTTTCAGTTATTAATATAGAGACTGGTACATGAATTGACAATATTTCGCGATCAAATTTGAAATTAGTGACAACTACTGAAACACAAATTTTGTTTCACATCGCAACATAATAAATATACTTGCCAATACATAATAGTATACTGATTCTGGTTGTTAATTAAGATTTTGTGCCTTTAAAAGTTGCAAGCAGTTAGCGCGTGCACACATAAACACGCAAAGGATTTGTTCATTACTGTATTCATTTATTATAATGTCGGGTTGGATTTAGTGAAGAGGCACAAGTTAAATGGTTCAGCAAATTACCATAATGGAATCAGCTATTTTTTTCCAGCATCTATATTGTTTCTACCTATATCAAAGCTTACAATAATGAATATACTTATAGCTTTATTACGTCTAACATTGAAGGATTATCAGGAAAGACATCCAGAGGTGACCGTCCTTGCATATATATACCTATAACTAAATCATGTGTACAGGCTGCTGAATTTCAAAATGATCACAACAACTAAATTTTCCGAAAGTACTACCAATGACCGAAGACATGGATGAAGAAAAGCTTTGAGCAGTTCAAGTTCTTAGTGATGCATTTGGTACTTGTAAACGTTAACTTTGAACTATGTTGTCTTTTGTTATCATGAATATGTATTGAATTTGATAACTCATGTATTGAACTTATTTTTTTTAGTTGATACTTTATTTTGTTATCATGAATATGCGTTACATTTGCTGATTATTATATTTTTTTCGTTTATACATTGTTCAAATTGTTATCTATTTAAAGAAGATTCATTTTGATTGTTATTATTAAAATGTAATAGTAGGGTGCATCAAATATATAGTAAAATAAAGCATAGCTTCTAAAAAGCGTTATAACTATATGACATAAGTGCTATAAAAAGATAATGCAATGTATGAGGCTACTTTCAAAGGATAGCAGCAAATAGGCGTTATTATATCTATACATTTTATAGCGGCTATATTATGCTATGAAATTATGCTCTTTTATAGCAGTTTTTTTTGTGTTATAAATGTGCAATTCTTTTTTATAATATGTCGATATACAACGTTTATCAAACCGCTATAGTTGTGTTTAATAACGGCTATATGCTGCTATAAAAGACTGTTTTTCTTGTAGTGCGTGCACTCTTGAAATCAAACTTGATAATAATATAATATTATAGATGAGGTGTAGAATAATAGTTCAAAATATACACATATGTTAATATATAGTTATCAGTGACACAATTTAATATTACAAAAATCTCATAACTTGTTGAATGAACATTATAATATACATGATATAACTAGTTATGTGTAAAAAGATTAACAAATCATCATTATAGTAGTAAAGTGATTTTATGATATATCAGTAGTGCGGGTCGGATTGTGGCGGGTCATCAAAGCTCCAACCCGACTCTAGACCCGAAGCTTCCAAGAGCAGGTCATGGGTCTAGCCGTCACGACGACCCGATGGGGCGGGTCTTAACGGGTCAAAACATGGACGGATCTACCGGGTTTAGACCCTAGACCTTCCCCATTGCCATCCTTATATATAGTGCATCTTCGTAGTCAAAATCTTATTTCGAATTAGGCATTGTTGGTGTAGACGGAAGCGTGTGAAGTAGAGAGAAGATGAAGGGAGAAGAGGAAGAGGAGAGGTTGGTGGAATGGCAAGAATGAGAGTTGGTTATGTAGTTGGGAGATGGAAATGCGTGGCGTCGGATGCGTCGGACGTGTCGGACATGTCTGACGCCAACGTATCAATTTTCGATGCATCCAACGCGTCACCAATGGTTACGGGTAAAAAAAAAAACTGTGAACGGCAACTACATGCGCTGTATGATGAGACGTAATTGTCAAAGGACAGATATATTTAGAAGGATGCAAAACCAAGTACAGTCAAATACACACTAAGCTCTTTTAGTCTTCTGTTTACTTCATATTAATTCTTGCGTATATATTTCTCTCTCTGTTTTTTTTTTTTCCTTTGATAATATCAGTGCGTGTGGGGTGTGTGTGTCTATAACATTATCTTTTTTCATTCGACTCAATCTTATTCACAATTTTCTTTTGACAGGAGAACGATCCACATCACGTCGAACTGGATACGGTTACGAAATTATTATTTTTATTTTATGCAGAGTGATTTTGCATTTGGCTACCACAGCACAAAAAAGGCAAAAGCAATGCTCCAAAACAACAAATTGTTGTTATCAGGGTCCTTTGTTTCCGTCTATGCTGCAATTGCGAGGAAGCTTCCTCATTTTAGAAATATGCACGTAAAGGCATATGCGGTTTTCTGTGTCGTCGTCATAATCATTTCGTTTTGATTTGAACGTCTGTGAATTTGGTGATGTATGTAGTTTGTTCCTTCTACATGTCGATACGAACCGCCTTGCTTTTCCTTTTGTTTGTTTGTACCTCTTAAAATTTATTTGAATGAATGTTTCGTGGTGTCGATAAGATAAGCAACTCCTTTTTTTTGCTTGGAGCACCACTGCTTATCACCTTTTATTGCATCATTCTTACTAGTACTGTGCCTGTGCACCGCCTATATTTGATTTATTATCGGCTAAAATGAAACTGAAAATGACTTGCCATTTATCGACATAACATGTGGTTTCGCTCGAGTTTGTTTATGAATGCGTTCGTCAATCCGATTTTGACTTGTAAACATACTGAATAGCGTACGATATTGTATTGTACTTCCGTCGTTTCGGGTAACGAAAAGCAGTGGACAACCAAAGGCTATTCCACGCTCGCCTGCTTATTTTTGTTCAATTATTTTGATTGGTATTGGTCTCGCTTTCGATTCAACAGAACCGTGTTCCTGTACAAGTTGAATGAAACACTAACCATTATAACTGTACAATAATGAAAAAACCGACCGTTTAAATATATATTGTGAAAAAACATTTATATATATCTGTTGCATTTTTAAATTAATTACACCATGAACAATAACATGCTCGTTAAAAAAGACATTTGAATTATAAAAAACAAAAATACAAATATTGAAGAATAAATGTATTGTAAAGAACTTTTCTCAATTAACGTTTTAATGTTGAAAATGATATGTTAATAAATTACCTGTTAAATTAAATGTCTAATTTTAACATTCAATCAACAGGAAGAAAAGTGATTTTTACATCCAAGAAAAGAGTCACAGGTCCCTGTTTTTGATGTTGTTATACAAAAAGTCCCTGCAGAAATGAATATGTAAATTTGGTCCCTATTTTTCAAAAAAAAAAAACGCAAAATGTCTTGCACTTTTCTGACATAAAATGCAAGATAACTTGCACTTTTCTAATTTTGAAATATTTTTTGAAATTTTCGAAAATTTTGAAAAGCGCAAGTTAACTTGCACTTTCTAGCAAGAAAGCGCAAGCTACTTTGCGCTTTCTAATTTTTAATTTTTTTTTGAAAATTTTGAAAATTTTGAAATTCTTGAAAAGCGCAACCTTGCGCTTTCTGATTTTGAAAATTTTGAAAAGCGCAAGCTAACTTGCGTTTTCTAGTTTAGAAAAAACAGGGACTTAATTTACATACTTATTTCTACAGGGACTTTTCTTGTAACATCATCAAAAATATGGATCTTTCGTGCAAAGCCCCTTTTACATCACCAAACATATTGAACACAATTAAAATAGTAAATTAACATAATATACACGACAATTTAAGTAGTTCATATAAGGTATGTAATACTTATATATAAGAGCTCCAACTTTAAAATGATCTACTAGTTCCATATAAATGTAACATATTAACAATGAAGTGAAAAAATCAAATAAGAAAAAACAAAAGACTTGACAAATGAAGACATAATAATTGTAGGAAGCAAGAAATGGATGAATCAAACTACTTAGCTAAAAATATAACATCTTATTTGAAGTTCTTGAATCAAAATAATAAAAATACAATTCTCAATCGTAAATCGCAGATTGAAAAAAGAAACTTTCCGTTCTAACTCCATTATTCAAAAAAATTATCTAAAACTAACATTGTTAAAAGGCATAAATCTGAATTTTCTTGTTCAACATTTTAAAATTTTCTTCCAACAAGAATGTTGACTCGGTTGAACAGTCAACAGGGAGTAATATCTAATGGTGTTCCTTTGCTTTTTTCATTCATACACTCGGCCTATGCAACACTAATCCTGAAAAGACGAAGGATCCATAAAACTTCCTTTAGTTTTAAACACTACTTGTCTTCATCTCCCTCATTCTTCGTTTCATCAAGTTCATCAATAGTGCATTCTACAATTTGTTCCCCTTGTCAATAAAAGCAGCACACCAAACTTCATCAGATAAATCAGATACTTTCATTACCATGATATACCTGCATCATAAAAAGGTATTATTAGAGTAATGGACAATTAATAGAAATATTTAACTATTTTTGCTTACCTTGAAAAATAAGTACTTTTTTTTGACATGCTTCACACCAATAGCCTAATCTTGCTGCTTCAATAACCTTTTGTTGCAAGTCTTTCAAGCTCGAAGCACATTGATTGGCTTTTTATGTAAGTTATGTAAACATTTACATTAAAGAATACATGTTACGTAGGAAAAATAATTAGTTAATAACCAACCAATATGAAATTATTTATCTATGACACAATTTGAAATGCTAAGGATTAATTTTTACCTTATATGTATACTGACCCAAGCTTGAGTTGTTAGTTATACGAGATAGCACAATTCGATCAGAATTATTTAATGTAATTTTTGCATTATGCCTTCACAATTGTAACAAGTTCTAAGATTTTATCTTCGGATATGTCTGGATTTATAGCTATATCGCTTTTAGTCAATGTAGACAACGATAAACCTGAAAAAAAAAGTCTTAAGTTAATGTTGGTAAACTTGGATAGCAAAATGAATACATTGAATTATATATACCATGAAAGTCTCATACTTTTACATATTTAATGGCTACTATAGGAGCTGCATCAACCATACCTTGTCGTAACCTACTTTTATTGCAAGATCGTCCATGATGATACAATAACAGTTCTATTTCTGCATGTGAAAGTTTTAATTTTATTTTCGAAGGGGTCAAACCGTACTTTTTAACCCTCTCGTATGCAAAACTGCTATTAAATTTAAAAAACTTAAAAACACAAAACAAGTTGTAGCACGAACAAGGTAATAAGAGACCAATATATATTTGGATTGTTTGCATCCTTGTATAAGGGTCTATTTTGCTTCTAAGTATGAAGTTTTTTTATCTAGAATTTTAGTATGTACTCCAGTTTCATGTATCTTTGAATATTCTGTTATAAGTTCATATATTTTTGCGCTTGATCAAATCGTTGATGGTTGTCCACTCTCTGGTCTATTAGCTAAAAAGTTTTTTATCTCTTCTAAAATGATGATTAATATGTAGAAAACACCGATGACAGTCAAATCACGTAATTTTCCTTCTATACGATAATGAAAATGCTCGTGTTTCTTTCATGCAATAAGGATAAGTTAGATGACCAGTCGTACTCCAACCCGAAAGTATTGCATAAATAGGTAAATCACCAATAGTCCATAACAAAGATGCAAACATATGAAAATTCTTTTTTAGAAACGTCTTATGTACAACCTCTTCATGCTATAATGTTTTAAAATCTTCAATAAATGGCTGTAAATAAACATCAATTTCTTATATTGGATCATCAGGACCGGGGAGGACAATAGTGAGAAACATATATAGAGTTTTCATACACATCTACAGAGATAAATTATACAGTGTAACAATAATATGCTAGGATGAATATTTACTACTAAATTGAGAGAATAGTGAAAATCCATCCATACATAAATCAAGTTTGAAATTATGACTCTCTATAGCAAACGAAAAATAAGTCTTATCGAAATATTTCCACGCTTCTCCATCAGATAGATGTGTCAAAGTTCCATCTTCTCGTGTTCTCACATTATGCCATCACATATGACATACCGCAGCAGAAGATGCATATAACATTTGAAGTCTAGGATTGATGGGTAAATAATGCATTCTCTTGTATAGAACTTCATTTTTTTTCTTTTTTTCTTGGTTTATATCTTCCCTCATTACATATTTTGCATTTCCTTAGGTTAGTGTCATCTTTTCAATACAACATGCAGCCTTTTATACATGTATCTATCTTTTGGTACAGTAGATCGACAGTGGATATAAGTTTTTTCACTTGATAATGACTATCACACATTAGATATTGGATGACATATGTCATTTTGCAGCTTGTACAATTGCTGTAAATTCAGCTTTTGTAAATTTGAATTTTGATTTCATAGTAATGTATTCAGCAGTTACGGATAATTCGGTCTCGATTTTACGACCATCCCATAACGGCCTCTTAGCAGCATCCAATAAATCAGAGATTCTTTCGTTCCCACAGCCAGTTCTTCTTCAACATTTACATCTTCATCATCAACTTGAATAGTAAGGAACATTGATCATGTTGTATCTTCTACCTTATATTCTGATGGGTTTGCCATAACATAATCGTTATTCACCACATCCTTTGACACTACAGGATTAGGTGTAGACGCAACAAGTTCTCCATGACTATTCCATATGTAATAATTTGGCACAAAACCAGCGTGACACAAATGTACTATAATTATATCCAGTTCCCAATACTTTAAATGTTTGCACTTACTACAAGAGCGATGAATTTCTACATCTTTTCCATGATTAGATTTAGTGAATCTAATAAATTCGTGTACATTATTGTAGAAATATTCCTTTGCTGAACCTTTCATACCAGTTCTGACTTCATATATCCAACCATGGACGAGAAAATAATCGAATATTTTTTCGAATTTAAAAATATATGTTAGAAATTTGGACAGCACTTCACTTATTTCAAAAACAAGTTAAAGCCTTTTGGGACTAAAGGCTTTAATTTCGATAGCACTTCACTTCTTTCTCTTGTACGCATAACTTTGCATCCAAAGGGTGTGTTGTTGTTGTATTTTCTAAAACAAATTAAAGCCTATCGAGACTAAATGCTTTAATTTCGACAGCACTTCACTCCTTTCTCTTGTATGCATAATTTTGTATCGAAAGGGTTTGTCGTTGTTTTGTATTTTCTAAAATAAATTAAAGCCTTTTGAGACTAAAGGCTTTAATTTGTTGTTGTTGTATTTGTTAAATTCCTATTTATTTTCAAACGAACATTATATTCATTTCTTAATTTTTACAAATGGAATTTAGTAGAATATTTGTTTTAAAAGAAATTTCTTATTTAAAACTACTTCCAAAAATACAAAAAATTATATTTTAATAAATACAGATTAAATTTTAGACCATATTTTATAATTTATTCAACTATTGAAATATTTTATTAACTAAATTTTAGATTTCAAAACATATTTTATAATTCATTTAATTATCTAAATTTTTATTTTAACTACAACTAAAATTTGAAGTTTGCAAAAAGACACACTAATTAATTAATTACTAAAAATAATTAAACGTTAAAAATAACTTTATTTTTATACTTACCACTAACACTTATAATTAACACGCATAAATTAATTATGTTTAATCGTAAGCTTTATATTTAATATATTCAATATTCAACCATACATATTAGCCCTAAAATTATTTTCAACTATAACAAACAATCTCATGCACTAATAAACATACATATTAATAAACAATTATACAGTAATTTTTAGATTTTAAATTAATCCTAATTTATTATTACAAATTAAATAATCACAACACTAATTAATATCCCCAAATCAAGTAATACGCTGTTATCACTAACTAATATGCAATAGTCATCATTTTTAACCCATAATCATACCAAGCTCCAAATCCGAAATTACGGTAATTTTTTTACTAAAATTGAGATGAAATTGGTGAGATTGGTGATTTTGACAACTTATGGTGGCCTAAGGGGAAGCCAACGAGAGGAGGCGGTTGTCGGGGGGGGGGGGGGAGGGAGGGGGGAGGGGTCATCGGTTGTGGGTTTGAAGTTCTTTTTCATTTTTGTTTTGGTGGGAAAGCTGGGAGAATGAGGAAAATTGCGTGTTTTCGTTTTTGTATACTCGACATGCCATCGGCTAGCAACGACATGTTAAATTTGTACTTTTATTTTTATTTTTTCTTATTCATTTTACATTTTAAAAAATATTTAAAAATACTAATTTAATTCCTAAAAAATAAACAAGATATTTTAGCTTAACCGTTCAACCTAACGGTTGTCTTGATCGGTTAAATTAGTATTTTCGATCATCTGTCTTCGTGTAATTCGAATATTTAACGTTATTGAAAATTTAACTCTCGCGACCAATCTACGCGATGTTGAGTCAGTTCATTAAGCAACTTCGATAAAGTTGATTATGTGTAACACTTTCATTAATTAAAATATTTTTTAAACCATTGTGTAATTAATTATGAATTTTTAATAGTATTTAGCATGATAAAATTATATAAAATAAAATATTTGGTATAAAATTAAATTTATTGGATCTTATGTTGATCTAAAGTTTATTTGACCTATTTTTAGAAGATGATGGAAAAAAACATTGTAGGGTGTCGATCTTGAATTTTAAATTTATAATCGTTCATCGATCTAAGAACTAAAATCCTTTGTTCGAAGGTCAGACGACCTTGGAATGAGACCATTATGAACCACTGATGCTTGATAATGTGTTAATTCAGTCTGTACGGTTGGATTCGTAAAACAATGACCGAAAAAAATTTAAGCTCGAAACAGGTCATTTTGCTTGAAAAAAAATTAAACTTTTCTTTTATTTCGTTAAGTTTTATCTTAGAGACAGAATCAATAGTTCTTTTATTTAGCACCATTTTGGAGCTTCCTGATAGCAGCCAAATTTCTATTTAAATATTTATTCCTTTTCTCTCATGTTACATGGATTGCATATTTAAATATAAACTTGTGGCCGATATCAGATGGCTACAAATGATGCTAAATAAAAGCGGCTATTGATTCTAGCTCATTTTATTGAAGAAATGCGGGTGGGGTAGAGCTCAACAAATAGTTCAAGAATAGGGTCCAAAGATGAAGATTAAAAAAGGGCCCTACATGCATCACAAGAGGAAAGATCAATCCAATTAGATTCAAACTGCTCACATCACAATAGTCATAGTTGAGGCAAGCGAAGTGAGTGTGGACAACCAACAAGGTGGCCGTTAGGCCAAGAATATTAATCTGGGCCATATATCAATTTATATGATACAAACACCTCACTACCCGTACAACTCAACACATGTATACACAGCCATAACATATCAATATTTTGAGCCAACTACATGCACTATATAATGATATGTACTTGTCAAAGGAAATATATATTTAGAAGGCTGAAAAACTAAGTAGTCTAATACACGCAAAAAAATTTCTTTTATTTACTTCTTAATATTCTATTTCTCTTTTTTCTCCTTTTTCTTTAATAATATCAGTAAATATAATATTAAACACTAAATACATTGTGTGTCTCTCTCCCCTGTGTGTGTATAGGCATGTCAACAGATACTTTCTGCAGATACGAACGGATATAGAATGATTATCCTAACCGCTAATGATCGATAAATCAAAAAACATAAATAGAAAAGTTTAGTTGAACATAAATATTTTTCAATCTCATTAATTATTAAAGTGTTAAAAATAAACAAATATGATGATAATAAATAGCCTTGAGAAATTAATTTGCATTTGGTACGTATAATATGAACTTCTAACTTGATAAAACAATAAATAAATATATTCATTGTACTAAAATACATATAATTTAAACCATAATCATGAAAAAATCCAAATGGATAATTTTCGAATGCTGATGCCTTCATATACACATCCTAATGAATGAAAGGAGATAATTGACTTGGCCAAACCAACATATACGAAGCGGTATTATTCTCACCGAAGACTAAGTCATAAAGCATGCAGATATTAGCATCTTAGGCCAGTATTTCAGCCTAATAAGAGAATTGTTATATCACTATAAATACAATGTGTATATGAGATAATGTATTCAATTCATTTTTGCATTGTAAATCATATACAAAAATTCAAGAAAATCAATTTTTTCAAAATCTTTTATGGTATTAGAGCCGTGGCTGCTTAACAGCAAAATATGTCGTGACAATAACCTTCCAAAGTTGATTTCATCATCGAGACCAGGCAGTGCTTTTGTGATCATCAAAGAATCAAGATTCTCTTCATTTGATTATGCAAGTTCGGTCATACCTGAATCTGTATTAAGATTCACATTTTCTTATCAGTTTAAAACTAAGCATCGGCCATTCCTCGCCAAGAAGACAATTGTCAGAACCAAATCATCACTCAATCATCCTTTGGCTGCACTTTTGAATCAAGATTTGGTGTCTTTCATTTCCAGTACTTTGTTTCTACACAAGCTTTGATTTCATCATATTCTGAAGATGGTCGAAGGAGATATTGACAATTCAATTTCATCTGCAACAAGACCCACCAGTTGATCACCTTAGACAACAACCACCCAAGATCTCATCAAAGCTATAATAAAACCCCACAGTCAATTCATCACTGTACAACTAGATGAAAGCAATTATCTCCTTTGGAAGTCTCAAATAGAAACAGCAATCAGGGGATATGGTTTGGAAGACCATGTTCGTGGAACATTAATCACACCATCAAGATATACTGCAGATAATAAAGGAAAATTAGAAAGCAACCAAGAATATGTGAATCATCAAAGTCAAGGTGGCTTAGTCAGTTCTTGGCTACTCTCATCTATAAGTCCGAACATACTATCATAGTTTATAGGGTGCAAAAGTGCACATGAGATATGGTCAAAAGTGGAGCAAGTGTTCAATACTCAATCTGCTATAAGAATCATGTTCTATAAAAGGCAATTGCAAAGCATAAAGAAAGAGGATTCATCAATGAGAGAATACTTGACCAAGATCAAAACATTATGCGATCAATTACCATAAGCGGGTTACAAAATTGCAGAACCAAAACAGGTTTTATGCATACTAAGTGGATTAGATGAAGAATATGAGGTTGTTGTAGCAGTGATATTATCATAGGAAACAACCCCAAGCATTCAATATGTTCATTCTACTCTTCTTGCTTATGAGGGTATATTAGAGCAAAAGAAGCAACTGATTTTAGACTTCTCTGCCAACTTTGTTAGTAACAATAAATACAAGGATCAAGAAAGTACTAAAGGAAATCAAACAAATAATGAAAGAGGTGGTCAATCTTTTAGAGTAAAGGGGCATATGTGGAAGATGGAGTAACTACAGTAACAAAATAGACCGAGATGCCAAATATGTGAGAAATTTGATCATGCAGTCAACAAATGCTACTTCAGATTTGATGCAAACTACACACCATCACAACAAAACAACAATAATTCAAGAAATTATAACCTTAGTGCTAACATGATCAATGCACATCCAAATTCCAAAGAACAATTAGAAAATACAAATACCGATGCAGCAAAGATTGATGATATTCAGGATGAAAGATGGTATCCCAACTCAAGGGCTATTAATCATGTAACAAGCAATCTGAGCAACTTAAATCTGGGAAGCAAAGAATACAGAGGTACGCAATCAATTCATAAGGCTAATGGTAAGTCCATTAAAATCACACACATTGGAAATGCATGTTTGGTAGGAAAAAATAACTTTTTCTTGATAATTTGCTAAGAGTTCCCCCACTCAGGAAAAATCTTTTAAGTTTATCACAATTTACAAAGGATAATAATGTGTACTTTGAATTTTATCCAAAATATTGTTTAGTTAAAGATATTCTAACTGAGGAAACTATTTTGTAGGGTAAAGAGTTTAGAGGGTTGTACAAATTCAATGTTGCAAATGCAAGAAAATCTGGATTTAGAAGAAAATTGTGTATCGTTTCTGAAATTGAACAAGAAGATAACTTTAAGTATATTGATTTTTGGCATTCTAAGCTAGGCCATGCAAATGTAAGAATTGTAAAGAAAGTACTAAATAAATAACATTTCTTTTGAAAAAATTTCAATGCCTTATATCTGTACATATTGTCAAATGGGTAAGAGTCACAAACTTGCATTTCCAAACTCTGAAACTAAATACACTAAACCTTTGGAATTAGTTGCTAGTGAT
Organism: Allium fistulosum; assembly: GCA_030737815.1. Taxonomy (NCBI): domain Eukaryota; kingdom Viridiplantae; phylum Streptophyta; class Magnoliopsida; order Asparagales; family Amaryllidaceae; genus Allium; species Allium fistulosum. The sequence continues at coordinate 78,446,599 of CM060906.1, forward strand.
TTATGGGGGCCAATGCCAATATACGCTGACTATGGTTATAAATATTATATATCATTTGTTGATACCTGTTCTAGAAATGTATGGATTTATTTTTTGAGATCAAAATCTGAAACTCATAGAACAAGCTGAAAAGAAAAAAACTACCAATTAATAATCATGCAAACTGATGGTGGAACAGAGTTCCAACCATTAAAAAATATTTTCAAAAAAGGGGAATTACCCATAGAATAATTGGTCCATATACTTCATAACAGAATGGACTTGTTGAAAGAAAACATAGACGTATTGTAGAAACTAGATTCACTTTACTTGTTCAGCCATCACTACCCGTAAACTTTTTGCTTAATGCCTTTGCTACAACTATGTTTCCAATAAATAGATTACCCATAAAAGTGTTACAATTTAAATGTCCAATGGAAAGTGCTCTATAAAATTAAACCCGATCATCAAAGTCTAAGAGTGTTTGGATGTCTATGTTTTCCGTATTTAAGACCATATAATGCTCATAAGTTAAATTTAGATCATCCCATTGTACTTTCATAGGCTATGCAAATAAGAAAGGGTATAAATATATGGATAGAAATGGAAAATTTGTATATCTAGGCATGTAGTATTCAATGAAAAATTATTTCCATTCAACAAGTAAGATATCAAAACATCTCAAAATGTATATAATCCAAAATTCTCTAGACCCCCTATACCTGAGCAACCTGATGTGATTCCACAAGCTCAAGAAGAAAGAGTTTAGAATGGTCCAAAATCACAAATGCAAGTTAGAAATGATTTCAATTCACAACTCACTATGCCTAGTCTTGAGCCAAATCATGAATAGTCTGAATCATCTGAAAGTTCAAGTCAAACATCTCATCAAGGCAACAGCTCTCAATCAGTTCCCTATCAATAATTAGATCATTATCAATCACCTAATGATCAACAAGAGACTACAAATGATTGGTTAAGTCAACTTCTCACTCTTGCAAAGACTGGACATCATATGATAATAAGAGAAAATAGTGGTATATTTAAACCAAAAATATATAATGCAGTGATATAAACCGAAGAGCCAAATACATATCATCAAGCCATTCAAAGTAAAAAGTGGAGAGCTGCTATGAAAGAGGAGTACGATGCACTGATAAAAAAAATAAAACATGGGATCTAACTCCACTACCAAGAAATAATAATGTTATAGGTTGTAAGTGGACATATAGAATAAAGAAAAATGTTGATGGTTCGGTTCCTAAATACAATGTAAGACTTATAACAAAAGGATATTCATAACAGTGTGGTTTTGATTTTACTGAAACTTTTTCACCTATTATGAAACCTTCCACTATTAGAATCATTCTTACTGCTGCCTTACATAGAAATGGGAACATCAAGCAATTAGATGTAAACAATGCATTTTTAAATGGAATTCTGCAGGAAGAAGTATACATGGAGCAACCTCTAGGGTACAGACAAAAAGGAAAAGAGGAGTATGTATGCAAATTAAAGAAAGCAATCTATGGGCTGAAACAAGCTCCAAGGGTCTGGTTTGACAAATTAAAATCAAATTTGATCAAACTTGGCTACAACTCAACAAATTTAGACAACTCCTCATTTACAAAATTTGGGAAAAATACAATCACTTATATACTAATTTATGTTGATGATTTTATTATTACAGGAAGCAGTGAGACAAAAATCAATAGCCTTACACAGCACTTGAACAAGCATTATGGGAAAAAAGGAATCACATGACAGATATGCTTCGTTATCTGATTGAATACCTATCTATCGTTAAATCCCATGTCGTCTCATTGCACATCAGACAATAGAGGTGCACCATCGTCTGATATACACTAGCACAAAAAAAAAATCAAATGTTGTCTGATGTTATAGTATCATTTCTGAAATTCCTATTAGACAACATATAAATATTGACTGATATGAATAATTTTTCACAGAATGAAATTCAAATATTTTATTTAAATAAATATTTTATTTCAAATCAAATTCAAATATAATACAACTTTCACTATCATTCTACTTACATTTTCAAATACAACTTTCACTATCGCTCTAATATACACAACATTTCTCTACACTCTCGTATATAACATTTTTTTACTCACACGAGTTTGTTTTTGATGTTGATCTTGATTTGCTTGCTCCAGCTTGTATCCATCCATCTCTTATACCTATCAAATAAACAACACAGTAAAATGAAAAGGAAACAAACCTAAATTGCAAAAATAAAATGAATATTAATATTGTCTCAGTTTATGGGTTTTTTTCTCTTCTTGTTTTAGACAGTGACAAATATATGTGTACATGGACAACTTATGATATGCATAGTGTGTCACTGTGAATATCACAAGGCCAAGTCGATTAAATGTCACGGACAAGTGTGCACAAGGTAAGACCAAGCAGTGTATATAAGGCATTCATACTTACACTGTCACACACATATATACGTACATATGTATGCATGTATATACATGGAAAGTGGATCATGGCTCAAATACATGTACATAAGTGAAACCAATCATGCGCATGCAGGGAAGGAACCAAACCAGAAATAGGCAAGAGAATGTAAAGTGAACATGAACAACCAGCAAAGTACATGCAAAGGTCAACACGTGAACATGTACAAGCCAAAGCTAAGTACACAACTAGGCAGCAAGTAGTGGGGACATAGTAAAAGTAGAACCAGCAACCAAGTTCAAGTTTTCAACATCATCAGAGGGATAGTTCAATAGAAGTGAAGATCGGAATATGGTGCAGCGAACATAAGTGCATAAGCTCCAATCAGTAAACCAAAATCAAGCGCAAGAAGGCAACCACACAAACATTCATATATACATATATGTATATACATGTATACATAGATGCGGTGGCAACTTCAAACTCCAAAAAGCACTAATGCAACAACAAGCATGAATCAAACCAGAACATACAAGCCAAAATTTAGTGCACATGGACTAAGGCAAAAGTAACAGCAATAGTTCAAGAAAAAGTGCATCACATAAGTTCAAGCTTAAGTATAGTGGGCAATACACATATACACATATGTATATACATGTATATATGCAACACATGTCAAATGCAGCCAGGAATTGCAAAAAAAAGAACAACAGCTAGTGCCACAAACAAATGCAGCAAAGAAGTAAATGAGTTCAAAGCAGTGCACACTGCCAAGAAGTAATAAACTGAAATTGTAAGGTGCAAGAATAAAAAGAATAAGAATTGAAATGAAATTGTAAGATGCAAGAATCAAATGAACATGAATCAAAATAAAACAAAAATTTAATGAAACTATAAGATGCAAGAATCAAATGAACATGAATCAAAAGAACATTCACACAATAATTAAATGAGCCAGGGAGTACATAGAGTTTAAGGCAGACTCAAAGTAATAAGGCCATCTACAAGACCTAATCAAACTCAATTCAGATAAAGCCATGAATAAGGAACACCAGAAAATGCTCAAATCGGTTGAAGCAATATCAATACTCAAATCATCACTGAAAAATAGTGAGAATCATTGAAAATATTTAGATAAAGGCTTGAATAAGGAACACCAGAAAGTAACATGGAACACAAGTCCACTTGAAATATTAAAACTCGAAAAACAAATCAAACATATATGAAATATAGGGAACGTTGAAAATCGATTCATATAAATTCAAACCTAAAATCATCACTGGCAAATAGTCGAGTTCAAACACAAAATTCAAAAGGGAATAAAATTCGTACCAATTTGAAAGCAACAATCACTCGACATTGAAGCAACCGAGAGAGTTCAAATCTATATGATCGATCGACAACGCATTCATGCAACAATCAGTGAACCGATGGTTTCAAACAATGTGAAACCCTAATTTCTAAGGGTAAAAGAAGTAGAAGGAGTCAACCTGGATAATGCAGCCACAAAATAGAAGAGGGAAATAACCCTAATTTGGTTTTGAAAGTGAGAGACGACGAAAAAAATAGAAAGGAAAGGAATAAAAGAGAGAAATAATGCGACCACGAAATAACTGCCACAACATAGAGAGGGAAACCAAAATATTGATTTAAAGGCAAAATGAAATTTTTGATAACTTAAATCAAACAACGGATAAAATGTTGTCTGAATTGCATGGATGAAATCTCAATAAAACAATGATTTCATGGGTCATGTCACACAACAGATTATTTTTCCATGTGTTGTGTGAAGCAGTAGTAAATATTGGGATAATAGAAAATCTACCTTATGTTGTGTGTTCGCTATTGTCTGATTCACTTTGTGGCATGGTGAAGGAGTTCTCAAATAAAGACCTTAGTCACTTAAACTACTTTATGGGCGTTGAAGTGAAAAGGATTTCAGACACAACAATTCACTTGAATAAAAGAACATGTATCTCTGAAATTCCATCAAGAGCAAGAATGGATCAAGCAAATGAACTATCACTCCTATGGCCAATAACTTACATTTGTCCAGACTCAAATGTGAATCAATCTCAAATGACAAACAATACACAAGTGTAGTAGGGGCATTGCAGTATGCTGCAATAACCAGACCAGAAATCCCTTTTAGTGTAAATAAAATAAGTCAAATCATGCAAAATCCACTTAATGAGCATTGGAAAGCTGTTAAAAGGATATTGAGATACCTTAAAGGAACTATAAATCATGGACCGACACTACAATCATGCAAAACTATCAATATCAAAGGCTATGCAGATGCAGACTGGGCTATAGACATTGATGATAGAAGATCTACTACTAGATACTGCATATTCTTAGGCAACAATCCTATTTCATGGTGTTCGAAAAAGTAGCCTACTATGTCTAGGTCAAGCATAGAAACTGAATATAGAAGTGTTGCTAACACTACTGCTAAAATAATATGGATTGAATCATTACTAATCGAACTTCAAGCCAAAACAGATAGTAAACCAACAATTTGGTGCGACAACTTAAGCACTATATTACTTTCAGCTAATCCAGTTCTACATTCTAGAACAAAACATATGGAACTGGATCACTATTTTGTACGACAACAAGCAACGAAGGGAAAAATCAACATAAATCATTTACTAGCAACTTACCAAATCGCGGATATCATGACAACGCCACTATCAAAAGGAAACTTCACCCGATCGAAGCAAGATCCATAGGTCAATGAACTCGACAACAATTATTAAAGCGAACTCTCCCACAACTCAAACAAAATCAAAGAGCATCATAGTCGGGAACAACAATCGGAGTGAAATTCCACTTGGGGATCAAGTGAATTTCCACTTGATGTAAAGAAATAACTACAAAGTAGCAAAGTCGCCACTCTCTATTGAAGAAAAATCTCATTAGATTCAAACAAAAATGAATTTTTTTATGACAGCTGCGATTTAGGAACATAGCAAACTCTAACCCTAAGTTAGGTCGGGGGGGGGGGGTAATGAATGAAATGAGATAACTAACTACGAAGCAGTATTATTTTCGCTAAAGACTAAGTCATAAAGCATGCAGATATTATCATCTTGGGCCAGTATTTCAACTTAATAAGAGAATGTATTATATCACTATAAATACAATGTGTATATGAGAAGATAATGTATTCAATTCATTTTTGTATTGTAAGTACTATACAAAAATTCAATAAAATTAATTTTCTCAAAATCTTTCACATCCACATTCGTTTCTTTTCCAAATATCGGATATTTATCCGCTTTTCGGATACAGATGCAGAAAAATTTCAAATATCCATTGACAATCTCATATATATATATATATATATATATATATAATTTTTACATAGTAATTTTGCATTTCCCTACCACAACACAAAAAAAGCAAAGCAATGTTCCAAAACCACAAATAGTAGTTACCAGGGCCCTTTGTTTCTGTCTATAATGCAATTGCGGGGAAGCTTCTTGATTTTAGTAATATGTACGTAAAATCATATGCGGTTTTCTGTATCGTTATCATAACCATTTCGTTTTGATTTGAACGTATGTGAATTTCGTGATATATGTAGTTAGTTCTCTACATGTCGATACGAACCGACTTGCCTTTGCTTTTGTTGGTTTGTACCTCTTAAAATCAATAGAATGAATGTTGTTTGCACAAAAAATGGACAAACACCTCAAAGTTGTATGATTTAGTAAATCTTATGTTGTTCTTAGCGATTTTGGAGGTTTATGCAAATATATAAAAAGCAGGGACTAAACTGTAAAAAGACACGCAAGTTTATAGTGGTTCAGCCAGAATGTGCCTACGTCCACTTTATATGTTATTTCACTTCTCTAGTTTTGATTACAAGTACAAAGCTTTGATACGAGTAAAAGAAAGTTGTTTGAAGAGTTCCTTCCGTGCTTGAGCTCTCAAAACTTGTCCCCATTGTTGTACCCCTGCCCCTCTATTTATAGAGTGAGGTTGGGGGCAGGGGTCTTGGATGTATATAGCTGCTGGTGGGCCTGGGCTGATGCAGCCTGGCCTGGCACACCTTGGTTCGGCATCCCATGGTTCGGTGGTAGGAGTGCGATGGTGTGGACCGGTAATGCTTGGTCCGGGGGTTTGGTTCGGTGAGGTTGGTCCGGTGGTTGGTTTGGCGAGGCCGGATGTAGGTTGGTTCGGTGGGAGACCGGATGTAGGTTGGTTCGGTGGGAGACCGGATGTAGGTTGGTTCGGTGGGAGACCGGATGTAGGTTGGTTCGGTGGGAGACCGGATGTAGGTTGGTTCGGTGGGAGACCGGATGAGAGTTTGGACTTGCTCTTTGGTTCGGTGGTAGAAATGCACACAACACTTGCCCCCCAAAGTAGGGTATGTGCGTGCACATGGCGTGCTTTGCTTTAAGTTTGGAGGAGCTTTCTTCCGGTTTTCATTACCGAGCCAACCGGTCCGGTAGTCCACTTTCGTCTATAAGTAGAGGCCATGTGCCACCGTTATTCCCTACCAAGTGTAACAGCCGGACCAGATCCCTCCCAGCCGAATCAACTTCTTTGCCGAATCACGTTGCTAGCCGAATCAAGGTGAGGTTCTTTTTGCCGAATGAACCCACGAGTTGAGTGCCGAATGAACTTTATATCATACTACCGAATGGACTGAGGTATTGTATTTTGCCGAATGAACTCACGAGTTGAGTGCCGAATGAACTCACGAGTTGAGTACCGAATGAACTGTTGTATCGAGTGAACATGTGTTTCATACTTCGAATTTTTAAGCGAAACTCCAGATTACGCTGCTTGTATATTCTAACGATATACTTTTCCCATGTTTGCAGATAAATGTCTCGAAAAGTTGAAACTCGATCAGATAAGAGGAGATCCGGGGGTGAAGGAGAGTCCTCGGCCGTGCCCCCAGCTCAATCAGGATCGGAGCGTCATAGGCCCGCACCGAGGTCATTAGTGGATGGATATGGTCCCCAGGAGCTGCTGGATTCCCCGCCTGACTGCTTTCCTAGCTCTCTCAAAGAGGAGCAACTCGATGTTATATCTCGTTCCTTTAGGATCGATAGAGCCCTCATGCTGCTGCCGGGCCCAGGAGTCATGCCATACAGTCCTCCCGAAGGATACTTTGCTTATAGTAGGTACCATTGCATGTGTGGTGCTATCCCGCCTCTCAATGCTTGGGTAGTCAGCTTCCTCACGTACCTGAAGGTGGCCCCATTCCAGCTTCAGCCCAACTCTTATGCCATACTGGTGAGCCTTTTCGTTATTTTTCGGAGGAAGTATGGTCGCGCTCCCTCCAACCGGGAGATCCGGTACTTGTATAATTTAAGGGGCTATAAGAAGGGGTCCCCATATATTAGCTTGGAGTCCGCTGTGACCTTCAAGCCGGTCCTGGACCTGTACTCTAAATTCAGCATGTTCAAGAAAGAGTGGTTCTTTGTTAGGGACGACTCCGTCTCCATCCGGCGCTTTACCTCTGGATGTAAGTTGATGCTTTTACTTATAATTTTTATTCCGATTGCGATGCTTCTTCTCATACTTTCTCATTTTTGCTAGCGACAGGTGGCTTTCCGGTTGTGGAGACTGACCGCCTGGTTCAGACGGCGGCTGAGATAGAAGCCATTCTTGGGAAATATAGATCATCTGCCTTCTTGATTAGAAATGCGATTCTTCTGGAATATAACTTGATCCTTCCACAGCAGTCTGTAGTTAAGCTGAGGGAAACGGCGGAGGAGAGGGCGGCTGCTCAGACCAAGGAAGGTGTTACGGCAGAGAGTAGCAAGAGGAAACCTTTCACAAAACCTCCAGCTGTCGGAGGCAAGAAACTCAAGAAATCGGACGGCCCCTCCCCCAGCAATTGTCCACTTACCCGGGAGGAGGAAGACATAGAGGAGGTAAGAGGCGAGGGTGGAGATGGTCGGGATGGTGACAAAGGTGGCGATGGCATCGGGGCCCTACTTCCTGGGCAAGCGGGCGAGATTCAGGAGTGGACGGATGATGCGTTCCACCAGGCTTTTGAGGGGTTGTATGAGGATCCGGCTTTGGCAGAGAAGACCGGGAAGGCGGACAAAGCCGGGACTGGTGCAAGTGAGTCTTCTCCGACCATTCCAGCCAAGGTGGCTCCGACGACTCAAGGTGAACTCTTGACTCCTGCATGCTTCGTAAATGATAGGGACTTAGGAGTATTTTATGATCCGCTCCCGTCCTGGAATGAAATCCAGGACTTATTGCAGTATCCCACTCCTCCCCAGGGTTTGTACAACCATAGCTGTGTTTCTTTTCCTTTTTTAACTTGTAATTTACCGCGTTTCTCGAATCGTATAGTGATGTAAGATTGTGACATTTGTTCTTTATATCAGGAGCAGGCAAGACGTCCAAAGCTTCAGACCTTCGACACAGGCTTGAGCAATATAAACTTTCCAAAATTTCTGCTAAGCCGAAGCCCTCAATCCAACGCTCCGGGGATGTAGTCGGATACCGTCCTCTTCTTGGGGTCATCGAAGAGGGTATTCAGCAGAGGAAGAGGAGTCATCTTTTATCCGAAACTTCGCCCGGTCCTCAGCCTCCGGCTCAGCCTATCCATGATATTACTGAGGAGGGTAGCGAGTTTGTACCCTCTCCGCACCCGTCCGGAAACCCTTCTGTTATTCATATCGACCGTCCCGACTTGGCCCGTAATCCATTTGCGGGTCATCCTGATCTGGATCCAGGTTCTCATGATATTACTTTTGACGAAGTCACTGGCGAACACCTTCTCCCCCGTAACCCCATGGTACGAGTACTTGATGAAGCCAAGTCTTTAGATCTCGATCTACTCACTACTCGTATAGTCACTATGGGAGACGAGGCCAAAGCTAATATTGATCGGGTGGCCGAGGAGACCAAGAAGCTGATGGGGCATCATGCTCGGCTGGTTAAGGCCGGAGAGGAGATTGGGAGTGCCAATATCCGACTTCGGTTGGTGGTTTCGGATCAGGCCAAACAGCTTGCGGATCAGGCTATCCAGATTTCTCAGCATGAGGCTGCTACTGGGCGACTAAGGAAAACCATGGAAGAGGCCAGTCGGGCCGAATTGCGGAAAATGGAAGCTGCTTGCAAAGAGCGGATTGACATGGCTATTGCCACGGTGGATGAGGTTCGGAGAGCGGATCTCGAGCAGGTGGAGGAGTTGTCCGAGAAACTTGAGGCTGCAGAGCTTGCTCAAGCTAAGTTGAGGGAAGAGATGGAGGTGATGCGGAGGTCCCTTCAGGCTGATTGCTCGAGATACAGATTGGAGAGAGATGCTGCTGTCGAAAGGTTGTCGGCTTCCGATGCCCGGATGAGGGAGTTTGAGGAGAATGAGGGAATGATGGATGACATGCTCCAGGACATGTACTTCCGAACTTGGAAGCAGGGCAATCTCTCTTGGATGGATGATTATCCCAGGGTCATGGCCAAGATCTATCTTCGGGCTTTGGAGGAGGCTAAGGCTGATGCAGATAAAGAGGGTGGAACGGTCTTCAGTATGGATGTGGTCACTGCCCAGTTCACCAAGGAGGAGAAAGTGGCGGTAAAGGAGGGTATGCGGCTGCTTGCTGCTGAAGAGGCAGGTGTGCAGGTAGAGGATGACGACCAGGACGGTCAAGAAGCAGGTGCTGGTAAGTCTTCCTTTCTAGTCTTTCCGTTAACTTGGTTACTCATCACTAATGAATCCTTCTTATGACCGGGCAGGCGGGCAAAAGAGCAAGGACAAGACTTCGACGCAACCGGCTCCCTGATTGGACCTGGAAAAATCTTTTTGTAGGCTTGGCATTGTTGTATCTGTTAGTCTTAAGACAATAGAGTAACTTCTAAGTTGTAATTCTTGCTACTTGTAATAATCAACATTATTCTTGACGTGTAATTTTTAAACTTAAGCTGATTTCGTCGTTTCTTGAATATTTGTTGCTATTTCGACATATCGTATGAGAAATGTGGCTATGTATATTCTTGTAATTAAATTGTGTTTGATGTTAGACTCTGGTTCTACACCATGATTTTATGACTTGCAATATTAGTGTGTGGTGTGAACAAATTATAGTCATGTATTTGTACATAAAAGAAGAAAATACCGCCTTTCATGTTCTGTTTGTAAATGGCAGCTTCGAATATCTTGTATGACCAAGCATGGAAAGCGGTTGAATGCCCTGCCATCTGATTGTGAATCTCTGCATCCATTGGCGGGTATCTCTTACCCTGCATCCTGTACTTTATGGTTTGTTATAGAGGATAGGAGGAAAGTTTTTAAGTAAAATTGAAATATGTGAAATAGTAAAACTTCCAGTCACGGAAGGCCTTCGATGTGCTTAAGTTCGTGGCAAACGGGTTTTGTAGTCACTTTCCCTAGCTGTGGGTCTTGGAGACATTTGTCACCCATCTTACGCCTCCGCGGGGAGTTAATTCTTTTTTACCACAGCCGCACTTAAGGCACACCGGAGCCGAGATCGCGCACAGTAACTACCCGGGCCATTATGGCCCGTACTCATGGGTATTATTCGACTTACTGTGGCCGGCTAGCGTGGGTGCCGATCGTCAACTGTGAACTGCCCCTGGCTGGCCACACCTTATGTTGGGGCTTATAATCGGTTCACAGTTGCCGGCGAGCCTAACGCCGTAATGAGCTGCCTCGGCTATAGTCGGCCTTCTCGGTGGCTTATAATCGGCTCATTACAGTTGGCTTTAAGGGCCGTCGCAAGCAATGAGTTAACCCGCAGCAGAGGGATGCTGGAGCAAAAGTGTCTCATTGGCGAGGGCATAGATTCGCATAGTACCTGTTGGGTCTTGTCCACGTGAAGTTGCATTGTGGAGTGCTTTGAATAGAAATGCTATATGCTCAGGATTTTGTTCAACAGAAAAGGATAAAGTTAACAAGCAGCCAAGATACAAAGGAACAAGTTAAAAAAGAGACAAGGCTTTTTTAAAGTGGTTCGGCACGAAAAAATGCCTACGTCCACTGACTCTCTTTGTTAATTCACTTCATATGGGCAATACAAGTTAAGAAAAGTATCAACGGAGGTGTTGGATGTTCCATGCCTTCTGGAACACCTCTCCGTCCACTGTTGACAAAATATAGGCTCCGTTGTGGAGATCTTTATGAATTACATATGGTCCATCCCAGATTGGGTCTAGTGCTCCGGGGCGAGGGAAGATTCGCTTGAGGACAAGATCCCCTTCTCGTAAGGTACGATGCTTGACTTTGGAGTTGTATTGTGCTGCCACCTTTTGCTTGTGGGCTGCTGTTTTTAGGACTGCATCATTCCTTCTCTCCTCGACTAGATCCAAAGACATGTTGAGGAGCTCTTCGTTCTCTTCTGGGTTATAGTGGATCCTACGGTGGGAAGGCACAATGGTTTCAACTGGGAGCATAGCCTCCGATCCGTATGCCAAAGAGAAAGGAGTGTGCCCTGTTGATGTTCTGAAAGATGTGTGGTAGGCCCATAGTGCCGTAGGGAGTTCATCCACCCAAGCGCCCTTTGACTTTTCGAGCTTCTTTTTGATCAGAGTTTTCAGAATTTTGTTGACTGCTTCGACTTGTCCGTTTGCTTGGGGATATGCTACGGATGAGAAGCTTTTGTGAATTCCGTGTTCTTGGCACCAGTTGGCGAATTCCTCGCTGTCAAACTGAAGTCCATTGTCTGATATGATTTTTAGTGGGACTCCGTACCTGCACAGAACATTTTTGATTAAGAAGTTGATAACTTTCGCTGAAGATACTTTATTTAGAGGTTCTGCTTCCACCCATTTGGTGAAATAGTCGACTGCTACTATAGCATATTTGGCGCCGCCTCGACCCATTGGCAGTTCACCGATTAAGTCAATTCCCCATACTGCAAAGGGCCAAGGGCTGGTCATCTGAGTAATCTCGGTTGTTGGTAGCCGAGGGATCTTAGCAAATTTTTGGCATCTGTCACACTTCTTGACGAAATCTAAGGCGTCCTTGCTTAAGGTGGGCCAGAAATATCCGTATCGGAGTATCTTTTTTGCTAACGTTTGCCCTCCGGTGTGATCTCCGCAGCTTCCTTGATGAATGTTGGATAAGATTTCCTTGGCTTCCCTTCCGGCGACACACCTTAACAATGGGTTAGAGAACCCGTGCCGATAGAGGATGTCTCCTTGTATTGTGTAGCGGGACGCTTTCCTCAAGATTTTCTTGACTTCGTTACGCCCGTCGGGTAGTGTGCCATTTTGCAGGTAGTCTCGGATGGGAGTCATCCAAGTTGCTTCTTCGGTTTCAGCTATCAGATTCACTTTCTCAAAACTTGGGATCGTTTGCTTTGAGACAGTTACTGCCCCGAAGATGGCGACGTCTCTCATACTTGCTTGCTTTGCCAATTCGTCGGCCTCTTGGTTCTCTTCCCGAGGGATGTGTTTGACTAAGTAGTGGTCCAATCGGCTGAGAAGTAACTTGGTCTTCTTTAGATATGCTATGAGTCGTTCTTCTCGAGCTTGGAATTCCCCTAGTATTTGATTAACAATAAGCTGAGAATCGCTGTGAAGACACAAAGAATTGGCTCCGATCTCGATAGCAATTTCTAATCCGGCTATTACTGCTTCATATTCTGCATCGTTGTTGGTGGCAGCGAACTCCAACCTTATAGCATAGTGCAGTTTATTTCCCCTGGGAGTGATTATTACCACACCTGCCCCCGAGCCTTGTTCGTTAGATGCACCGTCCACAAAGAGATTCCACTTGATATCTTCTGTTATTTCCAGTTGCTCCTTATCCTCGTTGGTAGTGAATTCTGCAATGAAATCAGCCATGGCTTGTCCCTTGATGGCGGTGCGGGGGTGATAGGTGATATCATATTGACTCAGCTCAATACACCATTTAAGTAGTCGCCCGGAAGTGTCGGGACGATGGAGTACCTGCCTCAGTGGTTGATCGGTCAGAACTTTAATGGAATGAGATTGGAAGTAGTGACGTAGTTTTCGTGAAGTAATTAGTAAACAGTATGCTAACTTTTCAAGCTTAGGATATCTGACTTCTGCCCCAGTAAACCTTTTACTGACGAAGTAAACTGGTCGTTGCGTGCGGTTGTCTTCCCTTACCAAGGCATCGCTTAGAGCGTGAGATGACACAGCAAGGTATAGGTATAATTCTTCGCCTTCGCTTGGGGTCGAGAGTACCGGTGGTTTCTGGAGGTGTTCGATTAGGTTAAGGAAAGCGGTTAAGCATTCGTCCGTCCATTCGAACTTTCCTTTATCTTTCTTTAGAGCTTCGAAAAAGGGGACGCACTTGTCTGTTGCTTTGGAGATGAATCAGCTTAGGGCAGCCACTTTTCCATTTAGGCTTTGCATTTCCTTTCGGGTGGAAGGTATTTTGATGTCCCTTAATGCTCGGACTTGTTCAGGGTTTGCTTCTATCCCTCGGGCATGAACGATGAATCCTAAGAATTTTCCCGATGACACTCCGAAGGAGCACTTTAGTGGATTCAACTTCATTCCATACTGTCGAAGTACCTGGAACATTTCGCCTAGGTGACTTACGTGATCTTTGGCTTTCCGTGATTTTACCAGCATGTCGTCCACATATACTTCCATTGTTCGTCCTATTAGCCCTGCGAACATCTTGTTGACGAGGCGCTGGTAGGTGGCTCCTGCATTTTTAAGTCCGAAGGGCATCACTTTGTAGCAGTATAAACCCCGGTCGGTGATGAAACTAGTGTGGTCTTGGTCGGGAGCATGCATAGGAATTTGGTTATATCCTGAGTATGCATCCATAAAAGACAGGAGTTCGTGCCCGGCTGTGCTGTCTACAAGTTGGTCGATTCTGGGAAGCGGGAAGCAATCCTTTGGGCAGGCGTCGTTTAGGTTGGAGAAGTCAATGCAGGTCCGCCACTTCCCATTAGCCTTCTTTACTAGTACCGGGTTGGCGATCCATTCTGGGTAAATAGCTTCTCGTATGAAGTCATTGGTAAGTAGATTCTTTACTTCTTCATCGAGGGCTGCTGATCGCTCTGCCCCTATACTTCTCTTTTTTTGTTTTACAGGCGCCTTGGTAGGATCAATGTTTAATACGTGGCACGCTATGTCGGGGGAGATTCCGGTCATGTCAGCGTGTGACCAAGCGAATACATCCGAGTTGTGGCGGAGAAAATCAATGAGTTGTTCCTTCAATTCAGCTTTCAGCTGGGACCCAATTTTCAGTAGCCTACTTGAGTCGTGCTTGTCTACAGATATAAACTCCATAGCCTCTGCAGGCTCGGCGGTGGCCTCCTCCTCTTTGTCCCTAGGGTCTAATTCGTTGAAAGGGTCGCTGGTGTATCGAAGAGGAGGGGCTTTCTTTAGTTGCTATGCTTCAAGGTTCTTTGTGCAGAGGGCAATCTCTACACCTTTCCCCTTATCTTTCTTGTGGTTGTTACGAAGTTCGGTTACATAGCAGTCTCGTGCAATATCCTGGTCTCCTTCCACTTCCCCTACCCCATTGTCTGTTGGAAATTTCATTTTCAGGCACCATGGGGCTAGGACAATCTGGAAGTCAGACAAGGCTGGTCTTCCTAAGAAGGCGTTGTAGGCCGAATGGTTTTCTACCAGCACAAACGTTTGTTTCCTTACAACGGAGCGGGGATGGCTTCCAATCTCAACAAAGAGGTCCAGCTGCCCGAGGGGCATCTTCGCATCCCCAGTGAAACCGTGTAGTGGTTTATCGCAGGGAGATACATCCTTCATTGATAGCTTCATTTTGTCGAATGCGTGTTTGAACAGGATGTTTACAGAGCTTCCAGTGTCTACCAGGATTCGGTAAACTTCGGCGGGACCGAGTCGGGCAGAGATAACCATGGGATCCATGTGAGGGTACTGTCTTCCTTCTAGGTTGCGTTTACTGAATGTGATGTCATCACTTTCTTTCCGCTTTGGGTGGCGCTCTTCTATAACCGTATTGACACAGTCTCTATTGTCTCTAAGCGACTTCCCATATCTTTCCATCTCTCTCCAACTTCTGTCTGCGATGTGCGGACCTCCTGAGATGGTATGGACCACTATCTTTTCTTGACTAGAGCTGCTAGCGTTGCGGTCGCCTCTGCCGGTCCCTGGTGAGGGTAGCCTTGGGTTTTCATTGGCAGGAGCTGGAGTCCTGTCTTGACTTTTTACATAGCGTTCCAGTTTCTTTCTTCTGATGTGTTCCTCAATCAGATCTCGGAGATGATGGCATTCGTTGGTATCATGTCCGTGAGATTCGTGGAAGCGGCAGAATTTTCCAGACTTCTGTGCGTTATCTGATTCCTTCTTGTATGGTGGGCATTTGTATCTAACTTCGCCTTGGGTGGCAAGGAAGATATTTTCGACGGTCTCGTTCAAAGGGGTGTAAGAGTCGAATCTTGGTCCTGGCCGATATAGGCGTTTTTCTACTTTCTTGCCCCCAGCATTGTCTCTGGAATCATTTCTTCGAACGTCCCTCGCCACAGCAGGGGCGTTGCCATGGGTCGTCTTACTTTGCTGTCCTGACTGCCCCTCAATGGCAGCATCCTCAAGCCTCATGTATTTCCCGGCTTCATGGAAGAAATCGGGTAAAGTAGCTGGTTTTTCTTTTGTCAATTTTCTAGCAAATTTAGTGTCCGGATGCACCCCACTGCAGAGGGCCATCAGGATAAGCTTCTCATCGGCGTCTTGAACTGCGGCTGCTGCGGCGTTGAATCTGGTTAGGTATTGCTGCAGCTTTTCTCCAGGTTTCTGTTTGACGCTGGATAAGGAATAAGCGTCCTTAGGTTGCTCCACATGAATGCGGAACTGACTGATAAATTTTTCTTTCAACATTTCCCATGAGCTGATGGATCCTTGGGGTAGATGACAGAACCAGGAGGTAGCAAGATCTGCTAAGAAGAGCGGAAAGCATTTGCACAGTACTCCCTCTGTTGCTCCACTCATGAGCATATGCTGTGTGTATCTCTGTAAGTGTACAACGGGATCGGAGGTTCCTTTGTAGGGTTCCATTGTTGGCATCTTCCATTCTCGGGGGGTGATAGCAATTTCGATATTGCGGGCGAAAGGGCTGGTTACCCTAGCGCCTATCCCTCGATCTCTTTGCTCCCGTTGGACACACTCTCTGAATAAGCGCGCCATCCTTTCATCAGAATTTGGAGCAGACAGAAATGAGTTTGGTTCTGTTCTGTGGGGTTGATTCCGTCCAGACAACCTGTAGGGATGGTATCGTCTATCATTCCTCATATTTTCCAGTGGCTGCCTTTGATCTTCTGGGAGCATGCTTGGGTCAGCTACAGTTGGCCCTTGCCTTGATCTTCCCCTGTTGGGTTCTGATCTAAGCACTTCCTCGGGTCCAACTTCGGGCTGAACTCTAGCTCGGCCCCGTTCACTGGTGTTTCTGTGGTTAGGCAGCATGACAGGCTCAGCTGCAGTTGACCTTCGCCCGGTACCTTCCCTGTTGGATTCGGTACCAAACGTTTCCTCAGGCCTAACTTCGGGCTGGGCTCGGTCTCGGCTCCTACCACGGCTACTTCTGCCGTTAGCTCCTTCGAAGAAGGAAGATCTTTGCTGTCTCTGAGATCCTCCAGACTGGGACTCGCCCCATGATTCAGTGTTGCGGTTGGATTCTTCAGCGTCCCTCAAGCGTGACATGAGATGGTCCACCAAGGCTTCCTGCTGGGACGTGAAGCGGTTAGTTACTTCAACAACAACTCTGTCCAAATCTGCCCTAGTAATTGCTGCAGGCTGTTCTGTGGCAGGAGTGGTTGGGTTAGCCTGTCCTTCATTTGTTACCGTTGCTGGAGGAGGACGATTTACTTAATTCGCGACAGCTGGATCAGGAAGGCTACTGGATGCGATGTTTTTTCCTTTGTTAACATCTTTTCTCTGTTTGGGAGGCATGTTTTCCAAGTGGCGGACGATGCTGTTAGGAAAACTCGTTAAGTAGATGAAGCTGAAGCTTCGAGTTTCTAGTTCTCAGTGAAAGCACCAAAAATGTTTGCACAAAAAATGGACAAACATCTCAAAGTTGTATGATTTAGTAAATCTTATGTTGTTCTTAGCGATTTTGGAGGTTTATGCAAATATATAAAAAGCAGGGACTAAACTGTAAAAAGACACGCAAGTTTATAGTGGTTCAGCCAGAATGTGCCTACGTCCACTTTATATGTTATTTCACTTCTCTAGTTTTGATTACAAGTACAAAGCTTTGATACGAGTAAAAGAAAGTTGTTTGAAGAGTTCCTTCCGTGCTTGAGCTCTCAAAACTTGTCCCCATTGTTGTACCCCTGCCCCTCTATTTATAGAGTGAGGTTGGGGGCAGGGGTCTTGGATGTATATAGCTGCTGGTGGGCCTGGGCTGATGCAGCCTGGCCTGGCACACCTTGGTTCGGCATCCCATGGTTCGGTGGTAGGAGTGCGATGGTGTGGACCGGTAATGCTTGGTCCGGGGGTTTGGTTCGGTGAGGTTGGTCCGGTGGTTGGTTTGGCGAGGCCGGATGTAGGTTGGTTCGGTGGGAGACCGGATGTAGGTTGGTTCGGTGGGAGACCAGATGTAGGTTGGTTCGGTGGGAGACCGGATGTAGGTTGGTTCGGTGGGAGACCGGATGTAGGTTGGTTCGGTGGGAGACCGGATGTAGGTTGGTTCGGTGGGAGACCGGATGTAGGTTGGTTCGGTGGGAGACCGGATGAGAGTTTGGACTTGCTCTTTGGTTCGGTGGTAGAAATGCACACAACAAATGTTTCGTTGTGTTGATAAAAATAAGAACAACTCCTCTTGTTTTCTTTGAGTACACTGCTTATCATCTTTTATTGCATCATTTTTATTTGTACCGTGCCTGTTCACCTCCTATAATTGATTTATTATCATCTAAAATGAAGCTGAAATTGACTTGCGATTTTTTGCCATAATTTGTGATTTTGCTATAGTTTGTTTACGAATGTATTCGTCAATCCGACTTTTACTTGTAAACAAGGTGAATAGCATATGAAATTTTATTATACTTCCATCATTTCAGATAACGAAAAGCAGTGGACAACCAAAAGCTATTCCACGTTTGCCTGCTTATTTTTTTCCAATTCTTATGATTCGTATTGGTCTTCACTTTCAATTCAAGAGAAGTGTGTTCACATACAAATTGAATGAAAGGTAAATAAATCACAGGTTAAAGGTTGTGGTAAGGCCGATCTTTGGTAGCCTACCAACCCCATGGGTCGGGACAACAAAAAATAAAAAATAACAATAATTTGTATACGTGTGTGTGTGCGCGCACCCATATATTTTGATTATTTGATATATAATAATATTAGTAATTTGTGTTTGTCTAAGAGATCATTAAGAGTTTGACTCATGCCGATATGATTTTTATAATTATATTTTAACAAATATTTTAAGGAAAAATTTGATTTTGATCTCTATAGATATTGTTACATTATCATAGAACAACTATTTAACATTGCATTACATTGGTCTTCTTAACCAATAAGAAAATTTTAAACTTTGATTTCATATTCGTTATACTTACTACGCATAATTTGGTTGGTCACAAGGACACATATGTTCCCGAAACATATTTGAGTTTAAAGTTACATTGATTGGAGATTTTAATTTTAGAAATATTAATAACAAAAATTATCCAAAATTAACTTATAAAAAAATGTCACATTTTATAAAAATTTAAAATGAAAAGTGCATATATCCAATACCTTTCGAATGAGATAAATAAAATTTGTGAAAAAAAGAATTATCTTTGAAAAATTAGAATATATCTTAAGATTACATACATTGTAATTTATTCTAATTAGAATTTTAATGGAAAATTGAGAATCATGTACTACAAACATTGCTACATAATTACGATGATGGTTTAATATTATGTTATTACAATTTGTTTTCAACATTACGAAATTTGTAGAAAAAATGTAAATGTTCAATCATTTTTATTTCTTGTTTTAAATAATTAATAAATAGACTTTACCGACCCTAGACTTTTTTTTTTCAAATAATTTAACACATTATTCGTTGGCTTAAGAAAAATCCACAAATAAGAAAATTTATTAAAATTTCGAGAATAACATTCTCAATTTATTAAAAGAAGGTATAATGTGAAGTACTATATTTATACATTTATTATTATATGATAACATGGAACTTATATGAATTTTATCTTCTATGAACTAATTTAAGTTTTTTGTGTTAAAAAATTTGGGCTAACAAAAAAATTTCTTGGGTTAAGGCAGCCCACCTTATTGGACCATCATTGGTGTGACTTTCGTGGACAAAAATTTAATTAGAGCTTAAATAGAAAATATTATGCATGTAAAGTGTTTATTTACTTATATCTAGATTTACATCCAACGTATCGAGGTTACGTCAGATGTATATTTCAGATGAAGTCATTACGTCCTTTCTAACCATTTGATTATGAAAAGTACAAATGTCTTCCGTTAAACCGTTGATGTAACTGATACATCATACATAATTAACTCCGATACGTCCGACGTAATCCCCACTGACCGTTTTTCCCTAAGCGTGTTCTTTTTCCTTGAACGGAGCTTAAGCCGAAGTAAAATTGCTTAGATTTAATAAAATAATACATTCATATATATATATATATATGCATACGTGCGTACGTACGTGTGTGTCAAAACACACACACACACAGATATACGTACACATACACACACACACACACACATATACATACATATATATATATATATATATATGTGCGTATATATATGTACAAACACACACAGATATATAGACACACACATACACACACACGCACGCACACATACATATGTATATATATACATATATATGTGTGTATATAGATATATATATACATACACATACATATGTGTGTATGTGTGTACACACAAACATACATATATATGTTACGGAACACGCTTTACATGTGAATTGTTTTACTATAGATTATATATATTTAACACATTTAAGAAAAAATGATTTGCTCAAATATTTATCAATACTTTTCCCTTGAAATCATGTGTGATTAGTTTAAATTTTTATATCTAAGTTGTAAGATCTAATTTTCTATTAATCTAATTTTTTTAATTATTATTGAGTAATGAAGAACGAATCTGTAAAGGATAGTTATTTGTTAAATCTTATTTTTAAGTGATATTAAGATTTGGTAATATTTTTAAATATTCGCAAATGGGCGTTTTGAATTGGTAAATGAAATTTATTTGTTAGATAATATTTTTATGTGATTTTATGGTTTGTTAATATATATGGAGGGGCAATTTTGGTAGTTCACGCTAACACCGAAAAAGTGTGACAGTAAAGGTATTACAACTATTATTAAGATATATATATGTGTGTGTATATATATGTATGTATGTGTGTGTATATATATATATATAATATCTTTAAAATTATGATGTTTTTTACAATGACTATTAGAATCAGAAAATATACTTATTTATAGTTCACACCTTTTCACTTCCTAATATGCTAGAACAATTTACTAAAACGATAAATAGTTATTTATTAGTGGAAATTCGTTTCTGCCCGTTTATTTTAAACTTGGTACAAGAAAAAAACCTTATTTTTCACCAAATCACCTATCTTCGATCTAGTTTATTTATTAATGCATTCATCAACCCAATTTTGACACGTAAGCATGTTGATTACCATAGGAAATTATATTGTATGTCTGTCTTTTCATTGTAATGAAAAGTATTAGGCAACCGAAAGCTATTCTGCATTTGCTTGCTTATTTTTATCTAACTCTTTTGATTAGTATTGTGCTCACTTTCAATTCAAGAGAAGTGCTGTAACAACCCGCACCTACCGACATGCCGATTCAAATCCTAGGATGACTTTCGGACTCACGCCGTGCCAAGAAATGCAGATCGTCGGAATTTATAAGATTTTACACTATAGAGACTAACAAAAGTAGTTATAATCTAAGATATACTACCTTTCAGAACTCATAGCGGAATAAGTAAATCATAATATAGAAAAAATGTCCATCTCAGAAAAATATTCAAATCACAGTCTTAGAAAATCAGTACATGGTCCAATATAGAGTACATAGAAAATATCACTCCAAGTCTGATAAAAGAGATAAACTATACCGATAAGATAGATAAATACATGGAGAGCAAATATAGTAAAAAGCAGTTTCCAAAGTAAGCTCGACTCTCCAAGTATCAAGAATGGACTGATAACCTATTTTCCTATTCACCTGTGGTGAGGAGAACGAAGGAAAAAGAATGTGTGAGACAAAAGTCTAGTGAATGAGTACACGTTTAATATTTAATGATCATGTGCAGTTACTCAATACCACTTTAGATGATATAGGGTATGATATAAGTGTTTGTGAATTCCTATGGTCTGTTACCTAAGGGTTCTTGTCTAATACAGTCCTACATTATAATTTATGTAGGCTGCTACAATGGATCAAATTATGGAATGAATCTCATATCTAATGATCGGCCACTGCTTCTAGAGCTACTCAGTATGTAACACACCGCCCACTTGGCTACTGACTGTGGAAACACGGCCACTAGGCTACTAGGGAAATACTACTATTAATTCACTGCCTCTAAGCCATTGGGGAACAATTTTCCCCTAATTACAAGTAACTCTACCTCTCATCAAGGGGGAATCCACAATTCGACTCGCTGAAGTGCCACATCGTCTGCAACAGTATCCACCTCTCGATCGTAGTGTTGGCCTTTTATCGTAGGCACAGTGATCCTCCATTCGAACTATATCACGTTGCGTTAGTATTCGTGCACACTTGGACTCCTGTTGTGTCGAACTACTCCCATAAGGCATCCGTGTCAGTGCTATACCACCTTGGAGTCTCCTATAAGTACCATTTTCCAAAATACATCGCCTCTAGTCCATTACTCCCTTCCAAGTTGAGTAATTACCCAACACCATAACAACCCAGCGTCCTCTCCTAGGGTACTAGCTTCCCAACAAGTCCTAATATATATCCAAGCGCCCTTAAATAGCCCCCCCAAACAATTAATGTTTACACACACACACGGCCTTAGGCTCAGGTTCAGACTGCACATTTTTCATGTATATTGGTCGACCATCAAGGGTCTGGGTCGACCGGTCGCGTACTGAAATTAGTGTTTCGCAAATTTTAACTATTGATTGTTGATATGTATTTAATTGATGCCGTTCGCTGTTTTGGTGGAACCCTAATTACTAATTGATCATTATAGATTCTAATTTCATTGTCCAATTATCCAATTTAGGGATTTATAAATTTGGGGTTAATCAATATAGGGTTTTGTAATATAATCATAAAAGGGGAGTACCAGCATCAAATTAGGTCTAACAATTTACAGTGGTTCATCTCTAACCTAGTTTACATATTTAAATTTAGAGTTTTGCATATTTCAAATTAGGTTTCTAGCGACCTAAATTAATTAAAACAGATTAAACTAACTGTAACAATCATCTTACTAAAATTGTTCTCACTCACCTCAAGCCTAAGCTCTTTCTATCTGCTTTTACCTGAGAATCACCCCTTCGTGTGTTATATCCTCTTGCTCCACCTTGATTCAAACACTTGTGTTCTTCTAAGTTGATTTTATTTGATTTTTAAGAATTTTTAGAGTGAGGGAAAAGGATAAATTTTGGCAAAGTTTTGTTACTGTAAAGAGCCGTGTGAGAATTAGCGTTAGATTAGGCTAGAATTTATAGGGTTTGCAAAATAGTTTAGCCATTTAGGATGGAGGTTGATTGAAATATCTCAATCAGACATTGATTATGTTCCTCTAATGAGCTCTAAATCTTCTTTTTTCCAAGGTAGTAGTTGGAAGGTTATTGCGAGGAGATTGTCTAGAGATTTCACAAATGAGAGTAGGAAGATAATGGCTAAGCTAATTTGAGGCCTAAAATGATATGAGAAAAAGGGCAAAATTAGAGGTTTACAAGCTTAAAAGCATATTGCTGTCCTTTAAGAATAGGGCTGCTTCCTATGTTAGAAATAAGAAGGTTGAAGCATTCTTACAATGTTCCCAAGATGTTTTGGAAATTTTCCGCCCCTCACCGGATCGAAGTGTTCTAAGTGACAAGGAGGGCTGCGAGGTAACAGTTGATTCTGGTAAGGACCCCTAGGCACAAGCTCGTTATGACCCCCGACAGTCCGTGGCTCACGCTTAGCATTTTGTTATTACAACTTTAGTATTAAGAGAACAAGTAACATTTAACTTGACTTTAGGATGGGGATAATGCTTTTTGTACTCTGACACTAATTTCTTTTACAATATAGAAGTTAGCTAATATTTTCATATAGAAACATGTGAGCCTTTTGGTAACCCTGCTTTGTTTATATATATATATATATTATTTGATTGTAAGCTTATTCGACCTTCTCTGGTTAATTTGTTTTATTTAGGATTCAGAGGTAGATGCTTTGCGAAAGAAACTAGATTCTGCTCAGTTTAGAATTGAGGAGCTGGAAGATTTATTAAGGAATGCTGAGAGTATCTATGAGGTTATATACAGAGATGAGATTATCAAGTTGAAGAAGAGGATCATAGAGATGGACAGAAAGATGGCATTACGTTTGAGTGCAAAGGAGGATTCTTCAGCACCTCCAACTTCACGTGTACCTCTTGGATTGGGTGTAGTCTGAGCTTCCATCTGGAGCTGGAACAAGCATTTCTCCGTTCTTGTCTGTGGAGGACGAATATTTTGGTCCCTCTTCCAAGAATGCAGAAAAGTCAAAGGAGCCTTTCTAGTGTGAGATTGATAGAGTTGAAAAAATGGCTATGAGTCAAATAAATGCTTTAGAAAACAAGATATATATATATAGTTTGGAGTGTGAGTCTCGACTAGATTCCACCACAGTTTCCTAAGGCGGGATGGATAGGGCATTGCTTTTGGATGAACTCCACAAAGAGAAAGTGAATACCAGAATAGTAGAAATCAGTCCACAAAGTGCGAATGACATTATTAAATGTTTTTGGCCTGGACTTTAGTTTTCCTTCATGTATAATTGGGCTGCTTATGAATATAGATATGAAGATTATGGAAATGTTTGGGCCGGTGCTAATTATGATCTGCGTGTGGCATGCCACAGATCGGCTCATTGCAGGGTCCCTCGTTCTCGATCATCGATGGTGATTATAGAGCTAGAGAGCTAGCTTTTATTATATCTCACCACAGTGTATTCTTTAGAGATCAGTGGTATGGGTAGTCACTTTTAGCTTTTATTTGGAACTTGGACTAGATTTGCAATTTAACTTTATGAAAGGGATATTTCCTTTATAATATGACTTGAGAGGTAAGTTTTTATAAATTAGGCATAAGAGTAAAACTAGTAATATTATGGTGAGATCCATGGCTAAGTATTGAAAGCTCAGTTTTTTGATGTATACCTAATGAGACTTGAGTAGTGCCTGGGTTTGTACTTGAATGTTAGTGCATTGCCCGTGGTGTACTTGTCTACCTTCATTTAGGATTTGCTATAGGAGTAATTACGTGCATCCATTTTCGATGACCCATGACTTCTTAGTATGTACAGATGCGATTTGATCTATTATTGACTTAGTTGCAGGTTGGGTATAAGTTGGTCCTCAGCTCTGGCAGTGGGTGTGTTGAGACCTGCTTCTTATTGTCGGAATAAAGTATCCATAGTTGAATGATAGGATGACCTCAACCCTGTTCTGGCCTGCCTCCTGTTCTGGAGGGCGAAACACCCTTAGCCGTATGCTTGGCCGGATATCTGACCTGTCCCGAGTCTGGGGCGAAGTGTCAGTTTGACCTACCCTTATTCTGAGGCGAAACGTCTATTGTGGCCTACCCCTTGTTCAAGGGATGAAATATCCTTAGCTAAATATTTGTTCGAAATTGTGGCCTACCCCTATTTTGAGGTGAAACGTCCTTAGCTAAATGTTTGGTCAAAATTGTGACCTACCTCTATTATGAGGCAAAACATATATTTTGGACCTACCGCCTGTTCTAGGGGCGAAATGTCCTCAACTAAGAGCTTCGTACAACTTACCTCTTTTTCAGGGGCAAAATGTCATATGTATGCAGAGGCGAGATCTTCTCCAACGACAATGTTCTCATTACAGAGAGTGTCGTTACTGTTCTTAGGTGAAATCATTCCTTTTGAACAATGGCGGTGGGCCAGGAAGAGTGAATCGTCATGCTCTGGGCATGGTCATTCCCATTATGGGAGTAATATTCGACTGAGAAGTCAGGTTGTGATACAACCTACAATGACATGCGCATTAGTTTTGTACTAGTTCGGGTAGTCTAATATTTGTACGTCTAGTATGTCGAATTAACTGACAAAAGTGTTTTCACACTGGTTCATGCAGTGTAAGGACCCATTTCTTCGACCCTTGGAATTCGACATTAATACATCCTCGGTATTCACGTACCATAAATCCGCGTGCCAGAGAGATGGTTCCTAAGGGGTAAAAGAAAATAAAACAGAACACAATCTTACATGAATGGGATAACATATATTATTTCAATATATAATTTTTACAATGGAAAATTTAAATACATTTATTAGAGTTTAACATGGATAATTATAAATTTCTGTCCGTACAAAATGCGGAATACAATAGTACACAAGTGTGGTGGGGATGGATAATAGTCTACTGAAGAATCTTCTAACTCCATGCTCCGAGCTCTTCCAGATTTCTTCTAACTAAACCCGACTACTAGGCTGCCTAGAAAAATAGGGCACCTAGAGTTGAAGGAATAGGAAATAAACTCCGGGTTAGTTAAGAGACTGGTGTGAGAACTAAAAATAAGGGTTTTGAAAATAAAAGGGCATCTCATAAAACCACGCCGCACATAAACATGGAATGAGTTTTTACCTTATGATAACCAAAACAGTTGCTACACAAAATTAGGGATATTATTTTTAATGATATTCTTTTTGAAAACATTTGCAGATAAACTTATAAATCTTAGCTAAAATGCTTGCATCTCACTTTTCAATACTTTGCACAACTAAGTCTGCATGACACTTATTGGATATTGGATTTCCAACTGAATAGCGAGGTAAGGGACTGCCTCCTGTATAGTGCATTTCTAGAGGAATGCACCCGAGGCCCCTATTTTAGTCCTTCTGCGAATAAAGACTACCAAAAATATAATATACAAATAACACCGAGTATTACATCACCCAGCCGTTACAGACCTATCCGAGACGTCTCATGGGATACACCACTATATTTAATCCTGACATTATAGCGGGTAGAAATTTTATCCATCTAGAAGATGATTTCATACCCTGATTGGTTGCGACCCACTTTAGCCTTAAAGCATCAATTGTTTTACTGTTCCCGGGTGTGAGGTTTTGAGGTAACGATTACCTTTTATATAGCACATCTTCCACTTTGAATGTCACTTTGCCATTTCACAATCACACAACTGATTTCTACAAATGTATAACTCCTGAGCTCGTACGTCTTAGGAAAGGGTGTTAAGCTAAGAGAAATTTCCTTCTCTGCCACTAAACATCTTAAGCATTTCAATAGTCATGTTAAACATTTATATCTATTTATAAAGATTTAATTTAGCAGTTCTCATCCATTTCCAAGCCTATACTTCCTACTAATATTCAAACAAATCAACGCTTAACTAAACATCTCCTAAACACCCAAAGCTCGTGGCCATGCCTCCTTCCACTTGCTAATCATGCTTCCTATGATGACTTAGGCTTAATACTAGAACTTAGAAGAGATTAGTGAAGATTTGGTTAAGTTTTGAAAAAGTTAGAGAGTAATCATGAGAAAATAATTTCGAAGTGAAATTACCACTGTACCCTTACCTATCCTAGAAAACACCTCCCTCTCCACCCCTTGTTGCGCACGGCAAACACCCTCATGTGGTGATGAGGTGTAGGTGATGGTGGTGATGCTGGTGGAGGTGGTGATGTGATGTGGTGTAAGATTGATTTTATGTATGTTTTTAAAGTAAATATTACTTTAGATATTTTATTATTTTACTATTAGTTAATATATATTTATTTTCTACCATTATCATGTGTATATGTTCATGATAATGTGTGTATGTGCATGTCACAAATGTGTATAAGTAATTAGAACAACGTTGTACAACTTATATACATCAAACCGTTATGAATTTCGATTTCGGTTCTCGATCATATTTTTACTTCTTAGTTAATATATATATATATATTTGTAAACAAAATTTGAAAACTAATTTTTTATCATTATAGATGAATTAAAATGATCCCATTTGAAATATAGAACCATATAAATCAATATTAAATGATTTTTTACTAAAAGTGTTTAAATATCGATAAACCGTTATCGATTTTCCTTATAATTTCAAATCAATTATATATTTTTATTAAACTATTATAAATGATTTATTATCACTTTATTACTATTACAAATGAATTATTATCATTTTAGAACAATTATCGGGATAATTGTAAAAATTATCAAATCATTTAATCTCAATTTAAAATCATTAATTAATTATTAATTATAATGACATTACTGATGATGTTATAAATACATTTTATTTTTCAAAAATAAAATAAATTATTTTATTTCTTATTCTTGTTTAAATATAAAAATGAATGTATGTATCTAGTCTCGTTCGCGACTTTGAATAATTATAGATTCGTTTATCGATAAAACGGTTTTTCGCTATTTTATCGATTTAAATCCCAAGAAAGATATTTTTGTAAAAATCCATTCAAAATAAGATTGCCATTATTATCCATTGTTCAAAATAAGATTATTATTATTATTATTTATTATTACTCAAAATAATAATATTTTTATTATTAACTGTTTGTTTGAATATTTTAAAAATAAATCAAATTTATCAAAGTAATGAATTTGCGGGTCGTTACAGACTTCCCCTCTTAAAAGAATTTCGTCATCGAAATTGCACCAAAACAAAAACCCTAAGGTGTTTGCCCAGATATTTATTTTTAAACTTACTCTTGTATGATATGTGTGTGTGTGTGTATACCATTCGTACGCATTATCTGATTCAATCTACTATTCGAATCCACAACTTTACTTCCGAACTAGTATTGATCCCTCGATCCTCTAGTGCGGACCTTGATCAAGATTTCTAATAAGAACTCTTGTCTTCCTTGCATAGCACTTAACTATGATAGAAAACTCAAGTACCCAACCATAAAGCCTTAAAATCAATGTTCATCGTCAAGAATCGAGTGATAAATCCTTTTTTGGACCGGTGTAAACACCTTAAAGTTCTGCACTTGAATCTTAGATCAAAATTGTGCAACAAAATGATCTATGCACAACATATGTACTTATTAATTACCCAAAATCTTTATGAAATCCTTCGTTCATTAAATTTCACTCAAAAATCTACTTCTTAATAAAATCTCCTTTATAGCACTTATTACTTTTATTTATTACATTTACAAATATATCCCTTTATTTATAAAACTTTGTTTATGAATTTATTACTTCAAAATATTTATTTACAAAATATTTCTATCTCTTTTCCAAAAAAACCATTTAAATTTAAAAGGTAATTTATCTTTATTTTCCAGATTTACAATAAATTTCTCTTATTATAATATATTCCTTTTTAACTTTAGAAAATTATCTAGATCAAGTAACTCTAAAATAATACCAAGGAACTGGGTACTATCAATAGTATCGCATATCCTCTTAACCAGAGTGGTAACACTTAAGAGAAGTGTTTACCATCAGAACACAACTTCTGCCCATTTTTAGTTGTTCTCGAGCCATTTGACCTAGTTGTAATAAGAGACTTCCTATCATTTAAAATTTCTGATTTGAAATAATATTATTGTTATTTCAAAAATCCTTAGATTACTTTGTTTTTACACATAACATTCGTATAAAATACAGTCATATATTTATCTTAATTAAATTCCTTAACCCAATGTTATTTATCAAACACCACATAGTCAAATTGTGAAACTAAATTCACGAGGTTTTTGTATTTAAACTTCTAACCAAACGATTGATTAATCAATGATAATAACTGAATATTTATTATTACCAACTTTCAAAATTCTATGAAAACTTTTCTCAAAAAACCTTTTAGATCAAATCCTTATTTCATAACCATTTTTCAACTTATCAGGTTTTATTTATTAGTTATATCCCTTAGTATTTTTAGCGTTATTTGTTAAACGTCTTATAGTCAAACTATGAAATTCTAATCACAAGATGTTTATACCAAGATTTTACAAATCTTGATTAAAAATCTTCTAAGTATAATATATCTAATTATATATCCTTTTTAAAATATATTCTTAATATATAAAATATAATTCTAGGTGAAATTATTTCAGTTACCATATTTTTCAAATATCATTTTTATATATCATTAACAAATACACACTCATAATACTCTCAACTCATTCTAGGGTGTTACTAACTCTATCTCTAATGATTTACTCATCCTAGGGTATTACTAACCCTATCTCTGATGAGATTTTACCCCGATCAAGCTTAGGTGTTCACTCAACCAAAGTTCTGATACCAAATGTAACGACCCGTTTCTTCGACCCTCGGAAATCGACACTAATACATCATTAGTATTCACGTGCTGCAAATCCGAGTGCCGGAGAGGCGGTTCCTTAAGGGTAAAAGAAAAGAAGAAAGAACAGAATCTTTTACGAATGGAATAACATATATTACTTTAATATATAAAACCTTTACAGTAGAAAATTTAAATATATTTATCAAAGTGAAACAAGGACAGTTATAAATTTCTGTCCGTACAAAATGCGGAATACAATAGTAGACAAGTATGATGGGAATGGATAATAGTTTACTGAAGAATCTTCTAATTCCATGCTCCGAGCTCTTCCAGATTTCTTCTAACTAAACTTGACTACTAGGCCGCCCAAAAAATAGGGCACTCAGAGTTTAAGGAAAAGGAAATAAACTCCGGGTCAGTCATGGAACTGGTGTGAGAACTCAAAATACGGGTTTTGTAAACAAAAGGGTATCTCATAAGACCACGTCGCACATAAACATGGAATTGGTTTTTACCTTATGATGACCAAAATATTTGCTACACAAAATTAGAGATATTATTTTTAATTACATTCTTTTTGAAAACATTTGCAAATAAACTTATAAATCTTAGCTGAAATGCTTGCATCTCACATTTCAGTACTTTACACAACTAAGTTCGTACGACACTTATTGGATATTAGATTTCCAACTGAATAGCGAGGTAAGAGACTGTCTACCATACAGTGCATTTCAAGAGGAGTGCACCCGAGGCTCCTATGTTGGTCCTCACCGAATTAAGATCGGCCTATCCGAAAGTATAATATACAAATAGCACTGATTATTACATCACTCGGTCATTATCGACCTATCCGAGACGTCTCATAGCATACACTGCTAAATTTAACCTAACGTTATAGTGAGTAGAAATTTTATTTATCTAGAAGGTGATTTCATATCCAGATTGGTTGTTATCCACCTTAGCCTTAAATCATACCTTGTTTTACTTTTCTCGGGTTTGAGGCTTTGAGGTAACGATTACCTTTTATATAGCACATCTTCCACTTTGAATGCCACTTTGCCATTTCACAATCACACAACTGTTAACCCACCTTTTGCCAAGGCAGTAGACAGGCGGATTTAACCCAATAGATTTCACGATTATCAAGGCCGGTAGCCAAGAGCGATTATTGTGAGGTCCAAAAATCAAGTGCATGCAATGATATGAAGTGACGATCAACCGAGACCAAATGATAGAATCTCCAGAATATTCTAAGTACGGATTAGTACTTCGCCCAGGCAAGGGATCAATGTCGATCCCTTCCCCTAGGGGATCGGTACATGCCCTCAATTTTTGTCCAAAACTAGGTGATATTGGTACAAAGCGACAAGGAAGGCCCCTCGAGGATACATTTCAACTTTCAAGTCATTTTTTGAGTTCGTATGTGCAAGTTATGGACAAATTGCTTCACTTAAAAAGGGATTGATATAAAAGGGATCGGCGTATTTCAGCTAAGCAAGTGCAACTCAATGGAAAATAATCAATATCTCAAAGTCCATAAGTCCAATGCATATAAAGTTTTGCGAGCAATATTTGAGGACCCTAGGTAGTCTACCCTAGGGATCGCACATCAAATAGAGCAAGTTAGAGGGATCATCTCTCTTCCCTCCATAGGGATCAGCTATAATCAGCCTTCACAACATATTGCAACAAATATTGATCAATATCTCGAGTTCTACCGATCCAATTGGCGTGTAATTTAAAAGCTAAGCATAATACGACGTAGAGAAACTCCCCTAGGGATCACATGACATTTAGAGGAGTTTGGAGGGATCAGCCTCTATCCCTCAATAGGGATCAGCCCTCTTCCCTCTTAAGGATCCATTGAACCCAACTTTATAGCAATGATCAATCAATATCTCAATATCTACACATCCAATTGGTATGAAACTTGAACACAAGCTTACTACAACATATGGAACCCCGCCTAGGGATCTCATTCCAATCATAGGAAGTTGGAGGGATCGACATAACTCCCTTTGGAGGGATCGGTAGAAATCAGAATTTAAGTGACCTTAGTTCACGGAAAATGTGATATCTCACAAACCATACATTGGTATTGCATGAAATTTGGGGAGCAGGTAACATCATGGGGAATACCTCATAGGGTGTAGCCCATTTGGTTACACTAATAGGGATCGGTACTGATCCCTATTATGGGCCCCGATGGGCCTGTAAATTTTTAGGTGGCCTCGTCTTGTTCTCTCGAACCCTCTGCCGAAATTTCAGCTCGATCCATGCACATCTTCCTTTATAAATATAGCAGGCATGGCGTCAGAAAAAAGGATCTTCTTTCTACTGCTCTTTATCTTCAACCGAGGCTACACTCTGCCAATTTTATTCTTGAATTTCGAATTGTAACTACAAACAAACTACAGTATGATAAGAAGGATTATTCTGAAGTGGATGTGACCGGAGTTATCCAAACCACTATAAATCTTGTCTCTTTTTACTTGCTTTCATGTTTAATTTGTTTCTTCTTTATATTATATTCTCTATATAAGATACTATCCGAAATCTGTGACTAGATATTGGTGCTTTAATACAACTTGGTGTTGGTGGCAAATTTTGATGCCAACAACAACTGATTTCTACAAACGTATAACTCTTGAGCTCATACGTCTCAGGAAAGGGTGTAGAGCTAAGAGAAGTTGCCTTCTAGGCCACCAAACAAATGATAGGTTCATAGAGATCAATCAATATGATCTAAAAATGAAATGTCATACATTCACCTATACAAGTTGTCCAGGAACATGACTAACCGAAGGCGCTTCCTACCTCATTCTGTCAGGCATTAGCCCTAGGATAGTACCGAGTTAGTCCTTGCATATGAAGATCCCAAAACGAAGGTACTACTGCTATTTATTTATCTCGAGAGCAAATCTGAATATTGTCAACAAGCAGTCCTTCCATTATGAAAATCCCCACCTTCAAAATCAAGGTCTTCAATATATATTTTCTTCACTTTCAAAACGTAAATTGGTACGAAATGGATTTTGGGTAGAAATCACCCAAATCCGACCTCGGTTCCTTCAAACCAACTATTGATTAAAAGATGTTTTATAAATAGGCGATTATCATTTGATTTGTTTATTTCTTTTTATTGGAAAAATATCTTCAAGAGCTATGTATCTTAAAAACATTCTTGTTGGTATATACGAAATCATTAAACCTCTCTTTATTAAATTCTTTGGTTTAATTAAATAATTACGAATAATTTTACTTAAATCTTAACCAAGATTTCTCATTTTTAATAAAACTTTTTTAATAAGTTGAAACCATGTTTCGAAGACGGTAAATCCAAATTGTTTAAATGTGGAAAATTTAATCTTTTATATTTAACCCGTTTCCAACATTTAGACCTTATCTGTCCCTCGCCCGTGGGAGGTTAGGTGAGCATGGGCACTTGTTGCTCCTAAACATCTCCTTAGTTTAAGCACCTAACCCAGATCTCATGAGTAGAAAAATCAGGTGTGCTCGTTGGCTTATTAAAGCCAAGATTATCACATTTGTTTATAACAGCTTTTCTTTAAATCATTTACGTTAAACTCTTTTAAATAAATTATAAAATCGTCAAATCATCTTTATAACACTTAATTATTTATTTAAAAATATTTAGGAAAGAATTGATAAATTTAAAGCTATATTTCAAAAGTTATTAAAAACTGCTTTAAAAAGTGCTACGAATAACGTTTTAAAAGCTATATTGATTAAAACAACTTTTATATCATTTGAAAATTTATGTATATAACTCAAATATCCTTTAAAACATTTTAAAATATTTATAAGATTTATTTCATATTTTTAAACATTTAAAATATCCATTTTAAATCATTTTTAAACTTTGGTCATTAAACTGCAAAATCACGTTAATTTTGAAAACTTTATTTTGACTTATTTGAAAATCTATAGGATGAAAACTTGATTTTCTTTCTTTATTTGAAAACTATGAATATAATAGTTTGGAAAATTCTTATTATAAAGAATTCCGAGCTATATTCCACTTATATACCCATTCGAATTTTACGGCGCGAAATCGCGAATTACCGGTACATGACACGCCTAGTTTTGGCTTGTTTTTCATTTCTTATTCAAACTTCACCAAATTTGTTTCTAGTGTTTATAAAACATTATTAAAACATTTTAAACCATTTTTAAGAGGTTTAACATTTCATATATACCATTTCATTAATAGAAGGAAAGTGATTTCCTTTGTGATTTTCGACGTGTATTTAACGTGACTTGTTAAAACAACCATATTAAACAATCAATACTTAATGATCAAAGTACAAACAAGCAACCAAACTTGATTAACAATCATCACAGCCAAACATAGCAAACCGTATTATATCATCTAATATATATATATATATATATATATATATATAGTTTCTCACTTTTTTTTATGTGACATATGTAAATTTTTGTTACTAATTACTTTCTAAATATCCACTAATTACTCTAATTCATCCAACCAAACATTTTAAGTATTTCAATAGTCATGTTAAACATTTATAACCATTTATAAAGATTTAATTTAGGAGTTCTCACCCATTTCCGGTCGGTACTTCCTACCAACATTCAAACAAATCAATGCTTCACTAAACATCTCCTAAACACCAAAAGCTCTTGGCCATGCCTCCTTCCACTTCCTAATCATGCTTTCCATAGCGACTTAGACTCAATACTAGAGTTTAGAAGAGATTAGAGAAGGTTTGGTTAACTTTTGAAAGCTTTAGAGAGTACTCAGTGGATTAGTGCTTAAGCACTTCCACTATTTTTAACCCTTCTACTTTTTCTCAAGTTTGAGATTAAAGAAGAGGCCTTTTTGGAAGCCATTAGAGAGCATTTAGAAAGCTTAATAATGAAGAAGAAGAAGAAGAATGAATGTGAAGAATAAGTGAGAAGGATGGGTG
Source organism: Allium fistulosum (assembly GCA_030737815.1). Classification (NCBI taxonomy): domain Eukaryota; kingdom Viridiplantae; phylum Streptophyta; class Magnoliopsida; order Asparagales; family Amaryllidaceae; genus Allium; species Allium fistulosum. The sequence goes on from CM060906.1 coordinate 78,481,408, forward strand.
GTTATTATAGGAAAAAATGAGAAAATATCTTCGAAGTGAAATTACCACCATACCCTTACCTACCCTAGAAAACACCTCCCCTCTACACCCCCTACAGCGCACGGAAGCCCCCATGTGGTGATGAGGTGTAGGTGATGGTGGTGATGATGGTGAAGGTGGTGATGTGATGTGGTGTAAGATTGATTTGATGTTTGTTTTTAAAGTAATTATTACTTTAGATATTTTATTCTTTTACAATTAGTAATTATATATATTTACTTTCTACTCTTATCATGTGTATATATACATGATAATGTGTGTATGTGCATGTCGCAAATGTGTACAAGTAATTTAAACAATATCGTACAACTTATATACATCAAGCCGTTATGAATTCCGATTTCGATTCTCGGTTATATTTTTACTTCTTAGTTAAAAATTTATATATTTTTAAACAAAGTTTGAAAACTAATTTTTTATCATTATAGATGAACTAAAATGATCCCATTTGAATTATAAAACCATATAAATCAATAATAAACGATTGTCTACTAAAAGTGTTATTATATCGATAAACCGATATCAATTTTCCTTATAATTTAAAATCAATTATATATCTTTATAAAACTATTTTAAATGATTTATTATCACTTTATTACTATTAAAAATGAATTATTATCATTTTAAAACAATTATCTGGATAATTATAATAGTTATTAAATCATTTATTAATTTAAAATCATTAATTAATTATTAATTACAATGACATTGTTGATGATGTTATAAATACATTTTATTTTTCAAAAATAAAATAAAATATTTTATTTAATTTTCTTGTTTTAATATAAAAATGAGTGTTTGCATCCAGTCCCGTTCACGACTTTGGATAAGTATAGATTCATTTATTGATAAAATGATTTCAGCTATTTTATCGATTTAAATCCCCAGGAAGATATTTTTTTAAATATCCATTCAAAATAAGATTACCATTATTATTCATTGTTCAAAACAAGATTGTTATTATTATTTATTATTACTCAAAACAATATTATTTGTATCATAACCTTTTATATGAATATTTTAAAAATAAATCAAATTTATCAAAGCAATAAATTTGTAGGTCGTTACAGGTAATCTAATATCTCTACGACCTGTCTTTACGATTGCTAATCATAGAAAAATTCATACCAGAGTAGGGAAATTTGACATCCTATCTAGCAAAATATTTTTTCTGAGAAGCTAGACTTGCGGTTTTGCAAGCCCAAATGTATGGGGTCCATATCACCGTTCTCAGTGTTGAGATTGTCGTTAAGCCTATTGCTCTGCTGATTGAGTGACTACCGACGTTGAATAGTGAATGTGTTTATATAACTTTTCTCTTTATAGAGAAATAATGCAAAGACTTTACATTCATCTATATACATATTGTTTTTGCGCACAACCGACCTGCGGCTTAGTACGCTTTGTTCTTAGGTTAGGCCCTTTGGTGCAGTACTGGGCGTTTGTCTTTGCAATCGCTGGCCAATGCTTTAATTTTAGTTTCTCTGTCAGATCATAAACTCATCTTTCTCCCGGTCTTCGCTGACGAGGGCAGTTTTCTTATCAGAGAGAAGTAAGGGTATAACTCAATCATCCTCAGCTAATCCCGATGGTGAGGAACAATCCCTCGGATTGATTGCACTCTAATCCCTAGTCAATGGGAGCATCAGCTGAATCCTTGGATGCTGAGGTCCTTGTCCTCTCCATAGCCATATGGGGAGTTTATTTGTACTTCCTCTTATGGGACATATGGAGGCCTTGGATTCTGATTTTGGGGTTTTTCCCACCATCGAAATTGTTGTTTAGGCGGATAGATACCCGTGTGTGTTTGCTCTAAAGTTACCGTTGGCAGGTGTTAGGTGGTCATAATCAAAGGGTGGTAGCTCTTTTACTAGATTCTAGGAACCATCGATCGTTGAGTCTTTCTATCAAGTAATGGTTTCCGGTCTCACCACCTCCATTTTGGAGAACACCGTGACTGCTTATCTATTGCATGACACATGTAACAGACAAGCAAGGGCAGTGAGCTATGGATGATGGTGAAATAGAAGATGGACTTGGAGGGTCGGAAATTTGAGGAATGGAGGGACAATGGGTCGAGGAACCAAACGATGGAGCAATAGAGAACGAAGGACGAAGGACAGAGGTTCGATCCCTCCTTCTAGCGCCAAAAATGTTGGTCAAATTTTTGGGTTTTACCACACTTAACTTGACTACAAGGCAACATTATGGTTGTTGTCCTCATAGCTAGGAATCAGCGAACCAAAACTTGGTTAGATTCGCCTTCAGGAAATGATCGTGGTGCTGGATGCTTATAAGGCCAGGTAGTCGCACTCCAACTGTAGGCTGAAATGTCGAAATGGATTAATAAACAAAAAGCAGATAAAAGTGAACTGTAGAAAAGTAAAAGACACGAAGATTTTTTACGTGGTTCAGATTGTTGCAATCCTATGTCCACAGGATAATTTACTATATTTCATTATTTTTTGTATAGAAGATTTTAATGGCCCTGAGGCATATAATAGGTTCTTTTTTCTTAGAAAGAAGGAAAATATTACCTAAAAGATTCGAAAAGCTCAAGACTCAAAAACCACCAAAAAGCATCCCCGAAAAAGATCCAATGCCTTTCCATTTATGGCATTAAAAGTGCTTCGTTGATGTTGGTAATCTTCCCTCGTATTTTCCTTCAACCTACGCCATTAGATATACCAATTGTCATTTATCTGTGATGCTCATACATTGTCCCTGGATTGATGATGTGTCTTAGGCGAAAAATCCTGATTTTGGCGGAAGATTGGAATTTTGAAGCGGAATGCCTAAAAAGTGGATGGGAGGCCTAGGTCTGCATAGTGTGCCTCTTCTCTCTTGAAATAGCAAGCTTCCCTAAGAGGAATGATAAGAGACCTTTCTGGAGCCTTGTCGTGTTGTTGACGCATAAGAATGGATGTAGTGTGAATATGGCCTAGTGTTTAGAAAATATTGCTCCTTTGCTACTTGTTTTTCTTGCATAATTTGTTATCATGTCGGGTTAGAATAACGTAGTTCTTCCCATTCTGTGCTGAGAGATTGTCTGAGACTTGCTTGTTATTTGAATTATTTTCTTGGTTGTTGTCGATGAGGGATAAGGAGAGGGTGAGCTTCACATTTGTTGTTTGCCTATAGAGTCGAGTCTATGTTAAAGCATAGTTTGGGTGATCCTGTATATAGCCCCGATAGAGTGCTTTTGGCTCTGTAGAGCCCTATTTAGGTTGCCCCAGTATATGCTTGTACAGACCTGTTCCTATAGACATTTGAAAAAATGGGAATATAGTTCAGTCAGAACCTCACGTACTAACCTCATGTGCTTTGGTATTATACTCTAGCTTGATCTTTGCTTTCGAATGTGGTCAGTGCATTTTGCTCTGTTTCTCAATGTGCACAGCATATGTTTTGCGTGGTTATGATATTTTGGAGAAGATTCGAGTTCGGTCAATGGCGTTGACCTTAAGCCTATCCTTTGCCTAGTCCTACTGTCGTTAAGATGACTTCCCATTCTCCAGATACTATTTTATTTCTTTTTGCTCCGGTTTGTGGTAAAAACAGGTGTAACACACTGCTCTACCAATCCTCTCTATACTGTCTACTAACTCATTATCCTCCTTCTCCCTAGACCTAATAGGCTCCATTAATGTAGGTTGCACATCTAATGCTACTAGTAATCTTAGGGTAATATCTAATGATGGTCGAAAATCAAACGTAGAAATGTACTCCAAATGCCTCCACTATGAAAATGGAGGACTCGACACTACATGTTGTCTACTCAAAGCATCTACCACTGCATTACCCTTTCCCAGGGTATAAGAGATATCAAAGTCATATGATGAAAAGAACTCCATCCACCTTTGTTGCCTCAGATTCAAGTCCTTTTGGGAGAACAAGTACTTCAAGGACTTGTGATCCATATATAACTTAAACCGCTCCCCTAAAAAGTAATGCCTCCATGACTTGAGCGCAAAGACAATAGCTGCTAGCTCAAGATCATGGGTAGGTTAGTTTCTCTCGTGGGTCTTCAACGCCTACTAGAATAACTCACCACCCTTCCTTCTTACATCAAAACATCGCCTAACCCCATACCATAGGCGTCAGTATAAATTGTAAATGGCTTCGTCCCATCAGGTAATACCAAGATTGTAATGCATCCTTTAACTTGATAAAAGCATCTTCATATTTAGCATTCCACGAGAAAACTATATTCTTCTTGGTAAGACGAGTCAGAGGGGTAGAGATCTTCGTGTAGTCCTTAATGAACTTCGGATAGTAGCCCGCTAAACCTGTAAAATTTCTCCTTTCCCTGGCATTCTTCGACACATGCCAATCTTGAACTATTGCCACTTTACTGGGATGAACTGCCAATCCAATTTCTGATACGAAATGTCCCTAAAAGTATACCTCCTTTCTCCAAAAGTGGCACTTCAAAATTTTCGCCTTAAGCTTATGCGCACAGAGTGTACTGAGCACTTCTCTTAAATGCAATGTGTGCTCCTCCTCATTCCTCGAATATACAAGAATATCATCCACAAATACTACGATGAATTGGTTAAGCAAACCCCCTAAGTACATAGCTCATCACATCAATAAAGGAAGAGTGCGCAATGCTTAGTCTGAAGGGCATGACTAACCACTCATACAATCCTTTGGGTGTATGGAACGCCACCTTCTGGATACTATCTCCAGCTACACGCAAATGATGGAATCCGGTAGCTAAGTCAAGCTGTGAGAACACTTTAGCTCGAACTAAGTGATTAATTAGATCGTCCATGCGGGGTTATGGATAACGATTCTTCATCAGTTTATTCACTTCCCTATAATCGACAAAGTGTCTCAGGGAACCATCTGCCTTAGTGGTAAAGACAACTGGTGTTCCCACTCGAAAATGCTCCTCCTAATAAAATCCTTCTCCAATAACTCATTAACCTATTTGTTCAACTCACGTGTTTCCTTTGAAGCCATATGCCTTAATGGTAAGGCGATGGGTCTGGCATTCTCAACAAGATAGATCCTAAACTCGATATCTCTCTAGGGCAGGAGACCTGTAACCTTAGCAAAAACATATATGAAATCTTTAAATATAGGCACTGTGTCTAGATCATCATGGGATAGGTCCAAAGAATATAAGTAGCTCAACATAACCGATCCTTGGGGTCGCAATAAACCTCCAAGCTATGTCCACTACACATGCTCATTCAAACAACCTTCCTATCACTATCTAAAATAGCCTCATACATCATCATCCAATATGTGCCCATTATCAACCCGAACGCAAAGAATCCCAATACAAAGGCGTCACAATCTAACTCGACACTTAAAATGAACAACTTTAGACCCCTACATAACATAGACAAAAGTCTGGTGAATGAGAATTAGCATAGGTATGAACAAGGGTGATTTTTGATATCGGAAAAATTTAGAAATTGTTTTTGAAATATTATACCAATATCTAAAGATATACACACTTTTAGAAAGTCCATTTGGAAAAATTTTGAGACTATTTTAGAATTCCTTTCTGAAAATCATTTTCTTTTTAGAAACTTTCCAAGTACGTTCTCTCAATATGGTCCTAATCCCTAAGGAACTTTGAACCTAGGCTCTGATACCAACTACGACAAGCTGCACCTTCCCACATGCTAATCCAAACCCTATTGTGAGTTTCGGACTCACGCCATGTCGAGAAATGCGAATCATCGAGGTTTATAACATTTTACAACACAGAGACTAACAAATGTAGACATAATCTAAGATATACTATACTTTCAGAACTCATAGCGGAAGGAATAATTCATAACACAAAAAAATATCCATCTTAGAAAATATCCAAATCACAGTCTTAGAAAATCAGTATGTGGTCCAATACAGAGTACATTGAAAATATCACTCCAAGTCTGATAAAAGAGATAAACTATACCGATAAGATGAATAAATACATAGAGAGAAAATATAGTAAGAAACAGTCTCCAAAGAAAAGCTCGACTCTCCATGTATTAAGAATGGGCCGATCACCAACTGCCATGTCCGCCTGCTGTAGGGAAAAAGAAGGAAAGAGAACAGGTCATACAAAAGTCCGGTGAATGAGTACAAATTTAATATGTGATGATCATGTGCAGTTACTTCAATACTACTCTAGATGATATAGGGTGTGATACAAGTGTGCGTGAATTCTTAAGGTCTGTTACCTAAGGGTTCTTGTCTAATACATTCCTACACTACAATTTATATACGCTACCACAATGGATCAAACTAAGGAATGAATCTCATATCTAACGATCGGCCACCGTTCCTAGTGCTACATTGTATGTAAGCCACCACCCTCTCGACTGGCTGTTAAAACACCGCAACTAGGCTACTTGGGAACTACTCCTACCAATATCACTACCTCTAAGCTACTACGGAACCGATTTCCCTCTAATTACATATAACTTCACTGCGCATCGAGGGGGAACCCACAATGTCGACTTGTCGAAGTGTAGCATCATCTGCATCCATATCCACCTCTCGAACGTAGTGTTGGCCTCTTATCGAATGCCTCGAGATCGACTGTTCAAACTTTATCGCATTGCATCACTATTCATGCATACTAGAACTCCTACTATGCCGGACTTCTCTCATCAGGCATCCTTGTTAGTGTTGGGCCACCATGGAACCACCTACGAGTACCATTGGCGAAAATACATCACCTCCAGTTCACTATGCACTTCCGTATCGGGTAAACAATACTTATCTAACCCTACAATGACCTAGTGTCCGCTCCTAGGGAACTAGCTTCCCTATAAGTCCTAACATACATCCAAATGCCCTTAAATAGGCCCTTAAACAATTAACATTTAAACTCTGTTATAGTAAACTTCGGTCTTAGGCCAAGGTTCAGACTGCGCATTTTGCACGTCCACTGGTCGACCACTAACCCTAACCGATCGATCGCTACCGGTCGATTGCCATGGGTCAGGGTCGATCGATCATGTAGATAAATTAGTATTTCGCTAATTTTAACTGTCGATTGTTGATATGTATTTAATTAATGTCGTTCGCTATTTTGGTTGAACCCTAATTACTAATATATTAGTGTAGATTCTAATTTCAATATCCAATCGTCCAATTTAGGGATTTATAAATTTAGCGTTTATCAATTTAGGATTTTGCAATATAATCATAAGAGGGGTATACTAGCATCAAATCGGGTGCAACAATTTACAGTGGTTCATCTATAATCTAGTTTACAGACTTAAATTTAGAGTTTTGGGTGTTTTAATTTAGATTTCTTGCACCCTAAATCAATTAGAATACATTAAACTAACTGTAACAACCATCTTACTGAAATTGTTCCCGCTCACCTCAAGCTTAAGCTCTTCATATCTGCTTTTTCTTGAGAATCTCCCCTTCGTGAGTTATCTCTACTTGCTCCGCATAGATTCAAACGCTTGTGTTCTTCTAGGTTGATTTTATTTGATTTTTAAGGATTTTTGAGTGTGGGAAGTGGATTAATTTTGGTAGAGTTTTGTTGCTGTAAAGGGTTGCGTGAGAATTAGCGTTAGATTAGGCTAGAATTTATATGGTTTGCAAAATAGTTTAGGCCGTTAGATTTAGGTTGGAGAATCTTTACTATAATCATGTTCACTTATCAAATCCTTCAGACCTAAGTAAGCAATCATATCCATTCAATCTTGTTATCGGTTATCAGTAATCACCATATTTTACACAGGCTTGGTCGACCGTCTATTTCCCTAGGTCGACTGCTACAGGTCGACCTTCGACCCACTCGGTTCAACTGGTCACCATGTTGATTTGTTAGGTTTTATTTTTTTCTTATTTTATTAATATTCCAATTCTCGTAACTTCTCTATAGTAAATTCGATTTTGAAGTGCTATATATGAAAATTGTCCAAAAATATTGCTACGAATACAATGGTGCAAGTTTCATAGCCAAATTCGAATGTCTATAAAAAAATCTTTTTATTCCTTGTTTTACTTTTAATTTAATTTTCTTATTTAATCTCTTGTTAATTTTTAGGGTGTTACAAGTGCGTCCATATACAAATACAAATTAAATTAGTGGTCAAAGTCAAAGGCCGGAGATTGTAGGCAAGCAACCCTGTAGGTAGCCCGTCAAGCCTACGGACTGAGATAACCCACCGAGGCCGGGACAACAAAAAGTGTAAAAGAAAATTGTACATATATATTGTGATTGTTTGATATACATCAATGGTAAACAATTGGTGTTTATCCAAGTGACGGATACAACTTGACAGTGTCCAAGAGGTTAAGAGTTTGATTAATGCCATTATGATTTTATTAATTTTTATTCTGAATAATATTTGAAGGTAGAATCTCATTTGATCCCTACAAATATTGTTATATTACTCGAACAAATATTTAATATTGCATTACATCATTCTTCTTAATCGCTAAGGAATTTGTAAACTTTGATGAAATAATCAATAAACTCACTATATATAATTTGGTTAATCACATGGACTCATATTTTTGCAAAACGTATTTTAGCTTAAAATTTCATTGAAAGGAGATTTTAATTTTAGAAAAATTGATAGTAAAAATTATTCAAAATTTTCTTATGAAAAATATATGGTACGTTATGAAAATTTAAAATGAAAGGTGCGTATATTCAATACCTTTTGAAACGAAATAAAAAGATAAATTATCATTAAAAATTACAGTATATCAGGAAATTACATGCACTATGTATTTTATTATAATGAGTATACTAATAGAAAATTGAGAATCATGTCCTACAAATATTGTTACATAACTAGAAGAATGATAGTTTAACATTATTATTACATTTCTTTTCAATACCATGATGTTTTTAGAAAAAAATGTAAATGCTTAATCGTTTTTACTTCTTGCTTTAAATAATTGTTAAATAGTATAGACCCTAGTATTTTATCTTTCAAATAATTTAATATATAATTCATAGGCTTAAGAAGAATCTACCAGATGAGAAAATTTATCCAAGAATTCAAATATTCTCACTTTATAAAAAAATATGATATGAAATACATATATTTGTACATTTGTTATAATTTTGAAACTTACATGAATTTTAACGTCAATAAACTAATTTAAGTTTTTTGTACTTAAAAATTTGGGACACAACAAATTGTTTTTCTTTAGCTAGGACAATCCGCTATATTGGGCTGCCACTGGTTTGTCGTTCGTGAACAAAAATTAAATTACAGGTTGAGTAAGAAATATTATGCAATGTAAAGTGTTTATTTACTTATATCCGAATTTACGTCCGACGTATCGGGGTTGCGTCGAATGTAATTATTACGCCCTTTCCTAACACTAGAATTTTGGAAGCGCAAAGATCTTCCTTTAAACCATTGACATAATTGACGCATCGTACATAATCAATCCCAATACATCCAATGTAGACTTATTGTCTGCTTTTCCCTTAGCGGTTTCTTTGTCCTTGAATGGGAGGCTTAAGCTAATGTAAAAATGTTTAGATTTAACAAGACTATACACACATACATAAATGCATACTATATATTGTATATAATGTCTTAAAAATTATGACGTTTTTTATATTGACTTCTAAATAGAAAATATACTTATTTATAGGTCACACTAAATTTGCTTATTAATATATTAGAACAATTTACAAAAACAATAAATATATATTTATTCGTGGAAATTTGTTTTTGTTTTTAATTTTCAGATTTGGTATATGAAAAACCCTTTCCATAAACATGTTTTAAATTACACCTCTATTTTCAATTTTAGTATGAAAAATAGGATATTTGTCAAGAATTAAATCTGATCATCATTTATTAAATACACTTGTATAACATAGTCGTCCATTATATAATGCTTAGTCAAAGAAATTATTATTCAAAATATGAAGTCTACAATGTACATTTAAATAAGAAGTATGTGAGTATTCTGTAGTTCATAATGTAAATGCAAGTTAACTGATCTAAGTTTTGCCTCGAGTTAGTATGAAGAAGCAATTGCAGGTTGAATGAAAAAATAGCAACTTCTGCATAGTTGGATTAAAATATGAGAATGTAGTTTATTATTTATTAAGTATAAGTGTTTAGTCACCATGGTGAACTATAGTGTACGTTTAAAATATGAAGTATTAGAGTGTATCATATTGTTTGTAATATAGACACGAGTTCATTGGTCAAAATTTCAACTACTTCCAAGTTAGTTTGTATAAAAAATAGCGAATTTTGCTTAGTCAGAGTTCAGATATGGGGAGATAACTTGTTATTTGAAAAGTATGGAGGTGTAGTATGTTGTTTGCTAAATAAAATTATTAGTCACCATGAAGAACTATAGCGTAACTTTCATAATACGAAGTATCAAAGTGTTCGGTATTGTTCGTAACATAAATGTGGCTTTGTTGGTCAAAATTTCACTTGATTCTGAATCATTATGAAGAAGTTATTATAGTTTGAATTAATAAATTAACAATTTCTATGTGGCCGAAGTTATAGATATAGAGATGCCGTCTATTATTTGCCAAGTACAATTATTAGTCACCAAGAAGAACTACCTCATACATTCAAAATATATAGTATTCGAATGTTCCATGTAACGATCTGTAAAAGAAATAGTGAACAAATAAAAGTAAATTCGTAAATAATTAAATAAGACTCAAAAATGGAATTTGAGCAAGCATCAGAATTTGGCCATGAAACTTGTTGTGTTCGTGGTGATTTTTTGAGCAACTTCATATATAAAGTTTTGCGACTGGAGTTCAAACGAAGAATTTATTGTCCTTTGAAGTTTTTGGATCGAAAATAATTGAAAAGGTATTCGAAATAAAATTAATAAAGGAAATAAATAATAATTGATGTCTGGACTCCATCGGTAGATGGCAACGGAATGGTCGGTCGACCACTGGCGGTCAACCGCTACCTAGGATCGGACCATCCAAGACCGACGTACCCTGAATCATGGCCGAACGGCCTAGATTTTACAATACTTAATAAAATCTAATCGAACAAAAAAATTGATTTGAGCGCCTATAAATAAAGGCCCAGCCCCTCACTTTTCCTCTCATATTTTCTGAATAAAGCAGCGGAGCTCTACCATTTTTCTTTCTCCACTGTTTCTAGAAATTATAAAACTACTATTATATACACTTAACTCAAATCTCTACTTAGATTTTTAAATCTAATAGATATGTATATATCTTTTTATACATTTTTTTGGACTTGAAAGGGAAAATGAGTCAACTAAAGGAATGAATTTGGAGATTTGGAAAGCCAGAAAGGTGAGTAGAAAATTATATGATTTATATATAACACTAAAATTTGTGTTATTAGATTTTATTTGATTATTATGTCTATCTAAGATCCATTGAATTATAGGTCTAAAATGAATATATTTAATTGAATTACCTACATATTCCGTAAGTTATGTAATTATGATGGAATTACATATACACCCTAATCGTGAAATTTTAGGAAATTCATCCCTAAAAATTGTAGTGTATGATGCTAATAGGATTATGAAGTTTATTCCAGATTTATATTAATTGGGTTGTAAATTGTTTAGCATTTAATAGGAATGCCCTAGTTTGACTTGAAATGTAAATTTATATATTTTAATTTATTGGAAGTGTTGACCGTAAAATATAGTTTTATACGTTTCTATGTAAATTTTCACAAACTATCCAACTTTACAACTATGTATAAAAAGAGCGTCATTTGGAATAATAAGTAATATACCAAAATGAAAGAGATGTGTAAACTACAGATGTCATTCTCTATAGTTTGCACTATCTATTTCAATAGAAATAAAAAGAAAGATAATTCCTTGTAATTTTAAGTGGAGCAAAAGTCTAAACTTTTAGATAGTTTATGAAACGTTATAATGGTAATAATTCCACTTTGTGGGGAAGATAGCTCCAATATATTAAAATGTAGAGACAAAAATTCTTTGTAGAATTTAAACATAATCTGAGGTTTCTTAACGTTGAAATTAAAGCGTTAAATACACACGCACACACACACACACACGTGTATAACCGCACTTACTAGATAATACACACACATACATATGGTAGAGGATAAAGCGTAATAAATAAAATACATCGATACTCGTATTAGTTATAATTAGGACGGCTAAATATTATAGTAAACCATAAGGTTATTGAGGTTGTATTGAAAAAGATGTAGTAACTCCAATATTTATGACTAATGATTGTAACAATAATGGACAATAAATGTGCAGTTAATAAGGAGTTACAGAAGTCAAATAGGAACATAAATGTATTTAATGAGATTAATTGTAGAACTAACATGAAACTTATAGAGAAAATAGAACATGCATAATATGTCAGATATAAAACGAGTAAACAAATGTCATTAATGACTGTTCAATTTGAATAATGATGATCATTTATAAAGGATGATTAATTGGAAGTGGAGAAATAAATTACATTTCAGAAATAAAGAATAAAAGAAATAAGCGTATATGATAAGAATAAGTTCATAGCCGGTAAATAAATGAATACTATCAAATAAACTTAAGAGGCATAATAATTTCCATAATGGTAATTATATAACATCAATAATATGTTTACGAGGAGCGTGAATTAGTGGGCCTAGCCTAATATTTAGGTTAAGGATAAATGGCTTGGTTTAGAATGGGTTGGGATGCGAGGTCAGTAAAGTTACACAATGGAAGTCCACCCTTCACCTAGAGGCTACCGGTAGTTGTGTATACGTACTACTGATGTGGGACATCTCCAGTTATAGGACTCGGGAGGGAGGGATTTACATTTTTGTATAAGTGTGAGAAAATATATTAAGGGTTCATCTCGGATTTGAAGTATTAAATAGCTCGGGTACCTTTATGGATGTCAAGGGGTTTACTTCAAGGATTGAGGTACTAAATGGCCATTGGGTCTTTGTATCGACCTGCAAATTTTAGCATTTCAAATGAGATTTTTTTTAAATATTCAAGTTTGATTCAAATTTAATAAATAATAAGAAAACTAATTGCTAATAAAATGCTTAGATTTTAATGATGTGTTTTTAAATGAAATTAAAGGATTTTTCCATAATTTATAACTTGAAAAATATTTATATTATCGTTTGATGTATTTTGTGGTAAACATTGTTATTTTTGAAATTTCATATAATAAAACAACCAGTGTATTTTATTGTTGTTTTGTAATCGTGTCACATTGTTATGCACGATCATATTTTTATTTCTATCATTCACGGTTCATACATGAATGGGATATTGCGTAGTGAAGTGTCAGACAATTAAAATTATAACAACCCCTAACCCTCTTTCTTTCTCTCACTTTTCTTTTTCCCTCTTTCTCTCTTTCATTCTCAGTTACAATAAGCATTTTAAGCAAGCCTCATCTTCAAAAATAAAAATTTAAAGCTAGGTTTCACGAATATTAAAATTGTTTAATCTGTTGAACTCATGAGAGTGTGGGCTTCAAATCTATATGAGTTTGTTCGAGTGTGGTGTCATTTAGGGATGGTCAACATGAAGAGCATTGACAAGGTTAGGGATTAAAGAAGATATAGGCGACGATAGGGCATGACGTTGGTTGCATCGCGCTTGTCGCATGTAGGAGCATCAGCGGTGCGAGTTTAGAGGCGTGTGGCCCTTTGTGGTGAAATGCGACACACGTATGGAGGAGGGAGGCTGTTCCAGATCTTGAATTGGCTGAAAGTGTTGCGTGTGATGAGGTCGGGTGGGATGTGGAGAGCACGTGAGGAGATAGCTGTTGGCGAAGTCGGATTGAAGATTCATAGACTGGCGAGGGGGATTTGGGCATTCATGCATAGTTGAGTGAGCGTGCATGTACATGGTAGTGGAGTTAGGGAAGAAGATAGATTTAAAGTTAATTATTTTTTATATTAAGTAATTAGTTAATTTAATTAATCCTAAATCTTATTAACCTAATAACGTTTGCATACGAGGTCCAATAGAGGAGTGGACTTTTGCGTTGCACTTATATAAGCGTTATTGTTCGCTGGAGTTGATTTCATCAAGTTTGGAGCAAGCAAAATTTTAAGCCAAAATTGAATGTCGTTCGATTTTAGATCAAGCAGGAACGCGTAAGTGTCAGCTGGAATTTTAGTGAGTTAACTCACCTCTGGGGTAACACTATATGATATATATGTTAACATAAATTATTGTTTGCATGCTTGAATAGTTTATTTATTTGGTTTGGTTGAATTCCCATTTTGAAAAGCGAGATGGTATATAAAATAAAATATAGGGAATTTTGTAAAGGGATCTGAATTACTCGCCACTGTTGATTTTAATTCCATTGATATGCTCGTTGTATAAATTGTTGAATGCCAAAAGTATTAGATGTGATATTGATAAGTGTTAAAAGTTGAACCTTTTTTGTGATAAAGGTAGTAATACATTGATTAAGTGCGATAGTAGCTATTGGTCTTATTTTAGTATTTTGGAAATACTATTATTTATTATTTTGATTTGAAAATGGTTTTGATTCGGAGAATGATTTTAAAATATGACTTTTGGAATTTTTGATGCTATTGTGTTTAGAAATGATTTCAAACTTCTCTATTTTATTTCGACCTTTTTATTAGCTATTTCTAACATGTACGAAAATGTTTTAAAAGTATTTTAGGAAGTATTTATTATAATGTTTACTATAAAGAAAAGGAGGAATTTATCTTTATAATAACATGATTCTGTTTTAAAAGAAGAAGAAATATTTTGGAATAAATATTTGTGGAATGATTTACATAAAATATTGTATTGAACACTAGATTTATAAATGATATTATGTAAATAAGAGAATAAATTTATAAATGGTATTTTATAAAAAGGGAATTGATATCATTTTTATAATTTGGAATAATAAATCACATTTGTGGATTTATAGTAATATATGGAGTGATCTTTTTGTGGAAAGTATCTGTTTCTATCTTCAAACCGAAGATTTGTGATAAGTAAATAAGATTTATAAAAGGAGTTTATAAAGAAATTTATAAATAGAAATGAGATTTATAAAAGGAATTCATAAATAGAAAGGAGGTCTATAAAAGGAATTTGTGAATAGAAAGATCTTTATAAAAGGGTTTGTAAAAATAAAAGAGATTGATAAAAAGGAATTTAATAAAAAGAAAAGAGATTTAAAATCTATAAAAGATCATTTTAAATTATGGTGGTATGGAAAATATTATTTTCATACTTAACACCAAATTCCGAGGTATGGAAACTCATCACTATCTTTGAGAATTAAGAATGTATGTCGAGTCAAGGATAGTTCGCTAACTTGTCCGACTTCGTTTTTAATCGAGGGATAGTCCCTATTTGAAATTGGAAAGTGATGGTAAATATATTTGGTCTAATTTCCATATGATCCGTTTACTTACACTAAAAGGAAAGTGGTTTGAATTTATAGAAACAATGTCTTAAATGACATTTATTTTGGCCCGGTCAAATATGATTTTGGGAAAAACTAAAATATTTTTTCATTATTGGAAGTGAAATGATTTGTGAATATATTTATACCGTTGAGGTAAGTATATGAATATTTTTCAAATAATTGGAAGGATATTTTATTTAATGAAAGGATTAACTAAAGAGGCTTAGTGGTTGCTTATGTGCTTAAATCATGCTTGGTTTCTATGAGAAATTAAATCTTTATTTTGATTCTTTTGTTTATTTGATAGTTAAATAACCGATTATCAAATCTTGACCAAATATAGCTCTAGAAATATCTAGAAGAAACATGAAATTATACGGTACAGTTATCTTCGATGATGCTATACCGTACGTATAAATTTTGTGCTCTTCTAGGACAAATGACAAGGAAATATTTCCATTTAAATGGTTAGGAGGTGATCTCCGCTCTTATGTATTGTTTGTTTATTTCCAAAAGAACCGGAGTTTAGTTTACTGGAATCTATCGATTTGTTTTAAAGCGTCCGATAAGCGAGGGAATGTACTTATATGAGATGATTCGAAAACTTAACCACTCCAAAACCATGTACATGTTCTATGCTTTGAAAGAGGTTCGAGATTGGTTTGAGGTGCTGGAATTTATATGGAGATTCGAGATCAGTTTGAGATGCTCGAACACATGTAGTTGTTCGTGATCTATTCAGGTTGTAGGAATAGATATGTGATTTCAAGATCTGTTGAGATATGGGAATCCATGTGTGGTCCTGAGATCTGTTCGAGTTGTGACTAGTATGCTGGAATGCCAGACGTAGCCTCACCAGCGGATATGACTAAAACCAAAGATATGACACATAGCCAGGGGTTTAGCTAACCTATAGGTTGCAGGTGACTCTAACCTAGAGATACCTATAGTTTATGCATGTAGTGAGTGGTGCATCCAGCTTTGACTGATAGGGGCCAACTACTTATTTCCTATGTACATCAGCTAGGGATGTATGATGCTTCAAATGGATATCTCTGATCCTTGTGTATGAGGACCATCCTAGATGTTCTGAAGGGACCTCCATGGATTCCTACGGTGAACCTTAGCGGTTTTGATTGTATCTACTATTGTTGTGTTGTACACTCACACACAACACAACTATCTTTTTTTTGACACCCTAGACATGATTATAATATCAATGGATTATCTAATAATAAAGCTTTGGTTATTATAAGGTAAAACATGTCTGTGTTTATGTGTGAAGTGGTCTTATGAGATAACTCTATTTTTGAAAGATTTTATAACATTAATAAATCTATATGATTTGTATTTCTCACGGTGGTTTTCCAGACTGATTCGTGCATCATTTTCTTATAATGCTTGAGCATATTTTTAGATTTAGTTATGATTGGTTTGGAGCTTTCGGAGACAAGCTTGATGCCTCCAAGAAGTATTCACGTATCTTTAATTTCCGCTGCATTTTTTTTTGTATTTGTAAGCATTTATGAGGAAAGCTTGTTATAACTTTCTAGGCTGATGATATGTTAGTTTACTCTGATTAATGTATATATTACAATTTTCTTTTGTAAAGTGCATTCGTATATTATATATTACTCGTCACAATGTGATAGGGGTCTAAATTCTATACGACTCTCCGACGTCCACTTCGGTATGAGGCCATAAGGCATCTGGTCCATCTTCTTATGATTTGTATTTAGGACACGAATTAGGACAAAAAAAATGTAAGAAAATATGTTGGTCCAAAAATGATCAATATTTTCTATTGTCCGAATATTATCCGTCCGCTGTCTAGCTTGTACGAACAATGTCTGAACTTAAGCTTGTCCGGTTCATGCCCGTCTGAAGTTTTTATAGGACAAGACTAGGACATACCTCAATCTGGTCTGGTCGGACTGTTTATGCCCCTAAATTTGAGATTCTATTCTGTCTATTCATTCTTTCATCCGAACAAGCCGTCTTTTCGGTATTTGAATGCTCAACATGTGAATACCATGGATGTATTAGTGTCGACTTTGAGGTTCGAAAAGGCTGATCGTTGTAGCATGCTATCCGAGTTTAGGTTGAGTGAACGTCTAGGCCTTGATGTGGTAGACTCATTAGAGATATGGTTAGTAACAACCTAGAATGAGTTTGAGTGTGTATATATACATGAGACTGCATATTTGTTAGTGATATAAAAATGTTTTATATTGTGTTGATTGATCTAATGAGTGGTTTATGAATTCTGATCGAGACATGGAAGCCATGGTATCGAAAAGGATTTCTAAACACTTGTACGAGGCAAACCGACATAGTATTATATTTGAAATTTGGTAAATAATTTTACCGAGATTTATATTTTATATATAATAAAAGAATAATTTTCAAAAGTTGATGTAGTTTTTATGATGTGTTTGTTTGTTAGGAAATGATAATATTCGATTAATATCATTTTTTGTTTGATTAGTTATCCTCAACCAGTCTGTAAGCATTGACCATTGTTTATTGATTTTTGAATTATGCTCGACAAGTTTGTGAGCAGTTTTACCTTTTCAGTGCATGGGTTGGTAGATAGTAACTTGTGAGAACATTGAAATGAACACCTTGTGAATTAAGTTTCACAGTTTGACTATAAGATATTCGGTGATAATGCTGGGTTTAAAATTTAATTTCAATAAAAGTTGTTTATTATAATCTAAACAAAGAAATGATTTTATATAAAAAGGAGAAATATATAATTATGGTTTATAAAATATAGTGTATAAATAAAAAGGATTTAAACTGAGAATTTGAGAACTTAAATCCTAGCATTTTTGAAACGGGTTTTCAATTTTGGAAAATAATAATAGTATTATGTAAAAGTAAGTAATTGGGAAGTTGGTTTACGAAATTTAAATCATGGTACATAGTAATATTTATGAAGTATTTGATACCGCTTTGAAAATGACTTTGGTTGAGTTCGAAAGCTATGATTTTGAAGTATTGAACTCACTTCTATAGCTTGAAATAATTCTGGTGATGACTACAACATCATCAACGTTTATTTTCAAGTTTCTAAGTGGGTATGCTACTATAGTAGTTTGCTACATAGTTGTTTTGGTAAAACAAATTTGATTTAATCCCAAAGTATGATTTGAGATTAAAAAAGAGATATGTATAGCATTATTTCAGAATGATTTGAAATAAAACCCGGTGTTTAGTTCTTAATTTTTTTGTTAAGATGTTTTATGTATGCATGTATCATATGCATCAGAATAGTTTGGTTTGTTCATCTCATTATGATATGTTATTTGGCAATTTTCATTTATTGAAATGAAATAGAATTTTTGGCGATTTTGGACAGTTAAAAACTTATGAATTAGCTAAGAACTTGAAGCCAAGTGGTTTTAAAAATATAAAGGTAGAGTTTTGTAACTCTAGAATGGAAAAATAGTAAGTTAAAACAAGTTTTAAATTTTTTGGACATTCATGTTAAGTAAATCAAATTGATAATGTGAATATACTCTTAGGATGTAGTGGTGACAATATACGAATATGAACTAAAGTCTTGAATGTTTATAAACGTTAATAATGTGCTATGAAATCATACATAAGTGAATTTAGTATTAAATGAAATACTATTGGTGTAAATAAATGTGAATTAAAAGTAATTGGTTTAGTTAAGAAAACCATGGAATAAATAAGTAAGTTGTACATAAATCATTTTATTCGCATAATTATTCTTGATCCAGATTCAAGTACATGATTTCGAGGTAATTTACACCAATACAAACAAGGATTTTTCACTCAATTCTTAACGGTGAACACTTGATATGGAATTTTGATATGATTCCGAAGTTTTCTATCATAGTATATGGCTATGTTAGGAGAACAGAGGTTTCTAATCAAGGAACCTTATTGGTGTTCGCACTAAGGAAGTCGAGTGAGCGATACTAGTTTGAAAAGAATTTATGTGATCAAGTAAGTGATCGGATTTGATATTGCGTACGAATGACATATGTACATCATACGGGCTTTAATATGTTGTGTGCTTCTTACATTAGGAATGCAAGTTACATAGTTTGATAGGACATGCTTAGGTGATGTGATTGTTATATAATGATTGTATTGTTGTATTGTTTCATCTGTCATGATTAACTCTCTTTTTGATTATTTAAGTGAAGTACAGGAACATGGAAGCAAAGGCTTTCTGGTTGCTTTTTGTTTCATGAGTAGAGTTAGCTTGCTCGCAAATTGGTATGTGTTTATGCTTAACGATTATGTTTGCTATGGGACATACACACTGTATAAAGTATGTCGTACGTATATATTGTTGTTGTGTTGTCCCTGGATACGGGAGGTCCCAATTATGGGCTTATATTTATATTGTGATTTTTTCGGACCTAGCCTAGTAGAGGAGGTGCCATCAAAATTTTCTATTACATAACGAACTTTAAAAGCTTAAGGGCTTAGAGACATTTCTTCCTTTAGGAATTTCGGGACGAAATTCCTTCAAAGGGAAAAGAATATAACTACCCGCAAATTTTAACGTTTCAAATGGGAATATTTAATTTATTAAATATTCAAGTTTGATTCAAATTTAATAAATAATAAGAAAATCAATTGTTAATAAAATGACTTAATTTTAATAATGTATTTTTAAATGAATTTATAGGATTTTTCTATAATTTTTAATTTGGAAAATATGTAAATTATCGTTTGACATATTTTGCTATAAACTTGTCCGACTTCATTGTTAATCGAGAGATAGTCCCTGTTTGAAATTTGAAAGTTCTGGTAACTATATTTTGTCCAATTTCTACACGATTCGTTTACTTACACAAAATGGAAAGTGGTTTGTGTTATATAACAAGGTTTTAAATGACATTTGTTTTGGCCCGGTTAAATATGATTTTGGGAAACGGGAAAATGTTATCTTAGTATTGAAAGTGAAATGTGAATATACTTATACCATTGAGATAAATATATGATTATTTTTCAAATAATTGGAAGGAGATTTTAATTAATGAAAGGATTAATCAAATAGGCTTAGTGGTTGCTTATGTACTTAAATCATGCTTGGTTTCTATGAGAAATTAAATCACTGATTTGATTGTTTTTTTTTGATAGTTAAATAACCGACTATCAAACCTTGACCAAATATAGCTCTAGAAATATCTAGAAGAAACATCGAAATTATATGGTATAGTTATCTTCGATGATGTTATACTGTACTATAAACTCGTTGTGTTCTTCTAGGACAAGCGATAAGGAAATCCGTCCGCTTAAATGGTTAAGAGGCGATCTTTGCTCTTATGTATTATCTGTTTATTTTCAAAAGAACTGGAGTTGAGTTTACTGGAACCCATCGATTGGTTTTGGAGCGCCTAGTAAGAAGAGGAGTGTACTTATATGGAATGAGTCCAAACCATAATCACTCTAAAAGCATGTACATGTTCTTTGCTTTGGAATAGGTTCGAGATGATGGAATATATTTGGAGATTCGAGATCTGTTTGAAATGCTCGAACACATGTAGTTGTTCGTGATCTATTCAGGATGTGGGAATCCTATGTGATTCTGAGATCTGTTGAGATATGGGAATCCATGTGTGGTTCTGAGATCTATTCGAGTTGTGACTTATGTGTTGGAATGCTAGACTAGCCTCACCATCGGATATGACTAAAACCAAAGATAGGATGCATTGCCAGGAGTTTTACTAACCTATAGGGTGCAGTCGACTCTATCCTATAGGTACCTATAGTTTATGCATGTAGTGAGTGGTGCATCCGGCTTGACTGATAAGGGCTAGTTATATATTTCCTATCCATATCAGCTAGGGATGTATGATGTTTCAGAAAGACATCTCTGATCCTTGTGCAGGAGGGACATCCTAGATGATCTAAAAGCACCTTTGTGGAATCCTACACAATTAATGAACGAGTCTTAGCAGTTTTGATTGTATACCTACTATTGATGTGTTGTACACTCGCTCACAACACAACTATTTCATTTTTATTTTACACCCTAGACATTATTATAATATCAATGGATTTTTTGACAAAAATGGTTTGGTTATCATAAGGTAAAAACCCATCCATTTTTATATGCGGAGTGATCTTACGAGATACCCTTTTTTTAAAGTCTTTATAACATTAATAAATCCATATGATTTACGTTTCTCATGCTAGTTTACCAGACTGATCTGGGCGTTATTTTCTTATAATGCTTAGGTCAGCCCGAGCATATTTCCAGATTTAGTTATGGATGCTTTAAAGCTTCAAAAAATGAGCTGGATGCCTCCAAACCGTATTCACATATCTTTAATTTCCCCTGCATTTGTTGTTTTGTATTTATCAGTATTTACAAGGACAGGTTGTAATAACTGTCTAGGCTGATGACAAGTTAGTTTACTTTGATTGATGCATGTATATTATAGTTTTCTTTTGTAAAGATCATTTGTATATTATATATTACTCGTCGCAATGTGAGTTATGTTCTATCTTTTCTTTCTTTCACCCCAACAATCTGTCTTTCAAGCACTTGAATACTCGACATATAAATAGCGTGGATGTATCAATGTCGACTTTTGAGGGTTGAAAAGGCCCATCGCTACAGCCTACCTTCTCCTTATTTAAGAAGTCTTAAATTGCCCACGACTGTGCCTAATTAAGAAATGGGGTCAGCTTTATTTCTAAATAAGAAGTATTAAGTAGCTGAAGTAGGCATTTTCCATTATTTATATTAGGTGATTCTAAATGATATTCGGCTATGGGGATCGACAGACTAGGTCCGTATTATTGGTAAATCAGTATTTAGAAGTAAGGTTGGCATATAGGCTTGACTACCAATGGTCCCTTGTGGTCATTAGCAAACACTTTGATTACGCCCTGACGGATTTTGCTTCCTACTAGTGTAGAATCCATATGGGATACACAAGAACCACAAAGTTTAATTAATTATTTTGTTATATTTTACTTTCCACTGTAAGTTTGCTCCTCGATATATTTATATTCATTATAGGTTACCAATACCAATTATTCGCGCCCTAATGGAATTGGGTTTTGATTTTGTAACGACCCGAAAATTTTAACGATTTAAATAACGTAATTAACTAAATTTTTCGTGAAATTAAACAATTAAATTTTTGCAAAGAAAATTTGATATTTGGTATGCGTATATTAAAGCATAGCAAGTGGCATATTTTCATCAGAAAATATATAGGTTTGTTTGGTTATGAATTGTTCAATTTAAAATTTAAAATTGATTAAATTAGATGAAAATAAAATATTTTTGAAATTTGAATATTTTTATATAATAAAAATGTAAATCACTTTCTGAGTGAGTCGTCATATTTCGTTTCACCAGATTTGGACTGCTCTAGCTCCATTTAGATTATTTTCAGCGTTTTATCAGCATTTTGGCAGCGAATACCAAGTTTTGATAGATGGGTCGTGTCACTCATATCTGTGTACCATTATGTTCGTCTCGTCGTGCTGATCTCCGTAGTATATTCATTTGTGCATTTCGGCGTCCGGTACATGGCAAAATCCACGAAACTGTTAGTCGTATCGGTTCCGCATTTGGGTCCTTTGGGTTTCTATGTCCATTCATTTGTCCATCGTCTGAAACAAATGGCCACTACTTTTAGTATTCCCCGAATTTAATTTTGACCTTTGCTATTTCCACCTTTTCAATATTATTGTTGGTTCGTTTCCCCTTTTTCATTCTGTTCTTGCTTTGAGAATATATAATATAATATTAGTTCGTATATATATTATTCTGTAGCCTTCTAGTTCTTCTTCTATTTGTTTCCTTTCTCATTGCCGTGAAAATCTTGCTCTTCGCACCCGCTCCTCAAACCCACCACCGAAACCCATGCCTTGAACCCATCTGCTTCCCTCCGTGCCTAAACGATGGCTTCACACCGGACCTCCGACCCTCCCTCCAACCTTGTCCCCTCGCCCGAGCCTTTTGCCGCCAGAACCTTCCAGTACTCCAACCCCACGCATGGCAACTCAACCCAAACCAACCTCAGCCTGCCGACCAAACTCCACTTTATCACCACCAGTTTCGGCCGCCTCCTCCACACTAGATCCATCACCAGAGTATGCAACCAACAATCCCAGCCCGCGTCTTTCCATCAACCTTTAGCCTGCCTTCCACACCACCAACGCAAACACTACCATCCCACCGCTTCCCCCTCCCATACTCGTACCTGCCCCGACCCGCCACCCAAGAACAAGCACAACACCTGCCATTCTCTCCATGCACAGCTCCTCCTCTCCACCAATAACCAAGCACTGTCAGCCACAACATCAAAACCGAGCACCGCCTTTCCACCTCTAACCCGCTACCGCCTACACCATTCGAGCACCCTCCCTCGGTTGACCTGGTTAAGGTCGCCGCGATAATTATAAATCTATCCATCTTTCCTCTTTTGTAATTTAATTATCTTATCTTCCTTTCAAGCCTATCTTCTTAGTTAGAATTCTTTTTGATTAGGGTTCCTCTAAATTTGAATCTCTATCCTTGTTCTAAAATCCATTCTTGAATCATCCAATGAGAGAGAATATTTGTAATTGATATAAAAATGTTTTGCATTGTGTTGTTTGAGTTGTTAAGTTTGAATTTTGGGTTTCGATCGATTCGTCTTGCCAACGCTATCGATAGGAATTCTAAAACACTTGAACAAAGTAAACTGACACAATATTGTTTTTGAAATTGGTAAATGAAATAATTTTATGTATGATTTTAATTTATATATATAAGAGCATAATTTTATGAAGTTAGATAGTTAAATGAATTATTGATTAGAAATGATAGTACTAGATTATCATTTATTGTTCTATCAACATTCTTAAACTGTTAACTATTGTTGTATGTTATAAGGAGATGAAATTTTATAAACATGGTTTATAAATCTGATTTGCAAATGAAATGAATTCAAATTAGGGATTTGAGAATTTAATTTTTGGTGCTTTTCAAAGTTCGGTTTTCAAATTTTTGAAAATATATTATTTGAAAGTATTTTTCGAATGGAAATTGTTTCCAAAGAATTTTAAATGAAGTCAGTACTCTCCTCCTATGTCACTGGAAAATAATTTCGATGATGACTGCAGCATCATCGAAATTCATTTTCGAGTCTCAAAGTGGGGAGACAACTTAGTAGCTTTGCTACACTTTTGTTTTGGAAAATGGATTTGATTTGAGTTTCTTGAGTTTGATTTGATATACAAATATATATGTGTATATATTTATTTCAAAATGGTTTGAAGTGAAACCAAAAATTTAACTCTTAAGTTTATGTTAAGTAATGGTTTTCAATTACTGAAATGAAGCAATTTTTTTGAATAATTGGAGTGTCTAAAATGAGAAATGGAATCGAAACAACTTAAAACAGTTGAACTAGGATAAAATTTACTTGTATAATACTCAATTGCATTCTAAAACATATATAACTTACCTGAAATATTCAAAAAGTTAAATTGTAATGTGAACATGTAATTGAATAGTATACAATATAAATTGTAAGTAATAAGATGTCCAAAAATGAAATTCTGTTTAGGGAATTTATAAATAAAAATTGAGTGGTTATAATAAATGTTTATACACTTAATCTATGTTGCAAGATATGTTAAGTGAAATATATTGAATAATAAAAAGAGAATGATATTTAAGTAAATAAATATGAACTTAAGAAACTAAGCATGTAATAAATAAATTCATATCTTTGTAAACCGTTTGTGATACAAAGGTAAATTACAAAGAATATTTGAAATTGAATTATGAAGTGGAATTAACTTAAGTGAAGTCAAATGGATTAAATAAATGAGCTAAATATTATAGAATTTGTTTTGAAAAATGAACTTAAGTTATAAAGGAAAGGTGAATGTAAATAAATTAAGAATGAAATTTATATGGTTTAAATTAATTGTTGTTACTGGTACTATGTATTTCAAATCTATCTTTTCTTTTCGTTGCTTCTATTCTCCTATCTTGTTCCTTTTCAGGGACGAAAAGTTTTGACTTGGGGAGAGTGTAACGACCCAGACATTTTAACGATTTAAATAACATAATTAACTAAATTTTTCATGAAATTAAACAATTAAATTTTTGCAATGAAAATTTGATATTTGGTATGCGTATATTAAAGCATAGCAGGTGGCTGATTTTCATCAGAAAATATATAAGTTTGTTTCGTTGTGAATTTTTCAATTTAAAATTTAAAATCGGTTAAATTAGATGAAAATAAAATATTTTGACATCTGAATCTTTTTGTATAATAAAATGTATATCACTTTTTGAGTGAGACGTCATATTTCATTTCGCCAAATTTGGACTGTTCTAGCTCCATTTAGATTATATTCGACGTTTTAGCAGCATTTTGGCAGCGAATATCGAGTTTTGATAGATGGGTCGTGTCACTCATATCTATATACCATTATGTTCGTCTCGTCGTGCTGATCTCCGTAGTATATTCATTTGTCCATTTCGGCGTCCGGTACGCGACAAAATCCGCGAAACGGTTAGCCGTATCGGTTCCGCATTTGGGTCCTTTGGGTTTCTATGTTCATTCATTTGTCCATCGTCTGAAACAAATGGCCACTACTTTTAGTATTCCCCGAATTTAATTTTGACCTTTACTATTTTCACCTTTTCAATATTATTGTTGGTTCGTTTCCCCTTTTTCATTCTATTCTTGCTTTGAGAATATATAATATAATACTAGTTCGTATATATATATTATTCTGTAGCCTTCAAGTTCTTCTTCTATTTGTTTCCTGTAACGACCCGCATTTTTTTTGACCGTTCAAGTCGACAAAACATACACACATGCCGACTCAAACAATCCAAAATACAGATAGTTATTGGGGTTCAGTAAGAAAGGAAAGGAAAGAAAAGAAACAAACTCAGAATCTCGCAGCGGAAGGAACAAGATATAATAATAAAATAACAGTTCATGAAGCTGTTAAATAAATATTTTTCATTATTATTATACATCATAAATCAGAGTTACATACATATCAGAGATAATACAACAATGCAGCGGAAAAATAATACAATAGTAGAATACAAATGATGTAATACCAAACTCCGTCTTCGTACTCCAGAATATATCTCCAACCTAATCTGAAATGCTCAGGCTGACCCGAGCGTAATGAAAAGACAAAACACTCGAGTCACGACTAAAATATCTCATGTAGGTTAAATCAAATAAGTAAATATGAGTGTGACGGCGTCAGAGATGTTTACGGGATTTAGACACCCCTTATCCAGTGTTTAACATGTGTGCATTAACTTAAGAGATGTTCGGGATTTCCATCTCCTAAGGATCCGTTAAACTATCTACTATGTAATAGAATACGCTATATACAATAATGTCTATCATAAAGTAAAATATCATTCCTAGCGTTAAGCCATGTCCCATTCCACCCTTAACACAGTTTATAAATGTCATAGTCTATACAGCACCGTAAGCCCCACCGTAAACTAGTGGTTATCAGAGGGTACCCCATAGGTATAACACAAATCAAAATCGTAGTGGTCACGAATAGAATAATCAGTATGACAAGGTACATGAGGCGATACCAACTAGGATACTAGTAGTTGCGTGATCCAGACTGATGTTGGGCATAGCAGCTACTACCCCAACACCGCGAAACAACACTCCCAAATCAAGGGGTGCACCCAAATCGAATCACAATAGTAATAGATATGGTATCGAAGAAGTGTGTCCGCTAGAGATGGCGATCCTCAATGGCCCGGCGCGGCTCCTGTTTTAGTCATGTCAGGGGTCATCCAAAATCGTTCTCTTTCTTCAGTCAACGCGTTCACCAAAACCATCCACTTCATTCTGGATCAACACTCCACGTATATTAGTTATTAAAGTGGTTTTCGGTATCGACAAAGAGTATGTCCATATCCGATCCCGGTCTCATTAATAACTATGTATTATTACACCGATGGCTCTTTTACATTTTCAAAATCAACTCATAATTGATTATCAAAAATATCATATTCGCTTCAAAAATCAAATCCATTTCAAAATCATCATATCTACTCAAAATATACAATTTCATTTCAAAAATCATTTTCGCCTCAATATCTCACTACAAGTTCAAAATCGTTTCAAATTTCAGTTTAGGTTGCAACTTCATTTAACCCAATTCGTATTTAAATTCAAGATTTAAATATAAACATTTCACCTTATTGACCAACTTGAATTTTTAGAAAATAGTTTAAGTAGTTTAAAAGTAGTTTAAATAATTAAAATAGTTAAATTACTCTAAAATATTCAAAAATAGATTCAAAACTAATTCCAAATTAATTTAATATAGTTAAATAGATTTAAAATAGATTAAATATAATTAAATATGTTAAATAGCTTAAAATAGGTTAAGTAGATTTAAAATAAATTAAATGGTTTAAAGAGGTTGAAATAATTTAATATAGTTAATATAGGTTGAAATAGTTTAATATAAAATAGTTTAAGTGTTTTAAAATGGTTTATATAGCAGAATAATTTGGGGAAAACCCAAAATGAAATAGCTTCAAAGTCAAACCCTTTCAATTTCAACTTTCCAATTCGAATCAGATTCAAATTTCCATTCATTCGATTAAATTTCAATTTCAATTCAAATAAATTTCGACTTCGATTTCAAATTAATTCAATCCCATTTTCCACATCCAATTTCTTAAATTTCGATTTCAATTTATAACGATTTCGAGCTCGATTTTTTTGCAAAATATCAATTCAAACATTTAAATCAATTTAACCTTCGAGATTCAGTTTGAAATCCAAACTTACAAATATATTTACATAGTAAAATTCAAAGTTTGAATATAAGTTCCAATTATTAAATCAAATCAATTTCTAAAATTTTAAATCATGGTTTGATTATAACTAAAATTTCTAACTCAATTATTCAAAACATTTCACTTATCAAATTTATATATCAACATTCTCAGCTCAGGTTCAAATAATTTGACTTCAACAAATTCGATATTTATTTCTTTAAAATCAACTATTAAAATAAATTTTAAGTCAAAATTCTAAATCATTTAATTTAACCAATTCGATGTCCGTATATAATTTTTAACCTATGGCCAAGTGGATAATTATTTCAATTTTAATTTCAAGGATGGATATATATCATTTCAATCCAAATAGATGTCATAGGTATATCATTCCAACCTATTCCTTAATTTATTCGAAATGATTCAGTTTACAGTTTTATATGCAATAAACAATATACATGATGATAGCATGATATATCAAAATAAATAAACAACCAATAGCATCCATCACAACCAATCAACCATAAAGCCAATAACATTCACAACAATTTTATAATCATCAATATCGAGTAATATACTGCCAATTTAAATTTAACTTTATTTTAACGGTCAATTTAAATTCTATCAGTTAATTCATATATCAATACAGATGATAATTAAACCAACCAAACAACAGCCAATAAATTTCATATCACTTCAGAATATAAATTTAACAAACAAAAAATTATTTCAGTCAATTGTGAGCGTATAAACACTCACCTTTGATTTATCGACGATTTAAAATCCAAATAAAGGCCCAAATTTGAACAGTCTTGAAATGCAACCAAACTAGTTCCATAATGTTCGGAATTTTGATACGAACGCAACGGAGAAAACCGCATGTCAATCCGAGCTCGTATGCAAAAGTTACTCAAGTTAGAACATTTGAATTTTAATATAAAATAATTAATTAATAAAATAGAATAAACAAACGTCTACCTTCTTCCTCCCGTTCAACACGCACAGTAACCCACTTACGCACACCCCTTTCTTCCATACGCATGCAACTCGAGACATCCGGCGTTCGATCCGCGACCACCAGTGTGTGCGCCACCTTGAGAGCCACCTACGCGCCAAGTTTCATCGCGTCATTCGCCGCCGTTTGCACGCAATCCAAGAAAATACATGCATCCTTCAATCTCAGATCTCAGAAAATCTGTGATGCATTAGCAGCAATCAACCATATGGATTCGAAGAGCTCGTCGAGATCTACACTTTTACTTTTGGAATTTTTCGATTTCGTTGAACGGATTGAGAGATATTAAGGAAAGAAGATCGGCAATTTCTGGCCATGGAATAGGTGGCGGTCATGATTTGAAATTAGGGTTTCTGAAATGAAATAATAATAAAACTGTCTCAATTTGCGTGCGTATTTATATAGGTAGGTCCAAAATCGTCCGAACTCCAATCGAGACGAGCCGCCAGGCGTTTATAATGTTTTACCCCCATTCCGAACGTAATGGAACTAGTCTCAAGGCCTAATTCAATCGTATGTGGAAGATAGCTTTTGAAGTCGATTATTTTAATTAAATTCAAAATTAAATTTCTACGCGTTTCAAGCTCGCATGGCCAAACGACAAGTCCGATTGATACGAAAATTGAAACCTTACAATAATTCACTGTTATGGATCCGATGAAACAGGTTTCGTCGAAATCCGAGACAGTTGTAAAAATGGCTATTTCTACTGTTTAATTTCAATATAAAATTCTCAATTTTAAATTATTAACTTTTAAATAAAATTTCAATTGTTCATAAATTTCATTTTTAATTTCACATTAACAATCTTTTAAAATGCAGTTTTCCATTATAAATCTAGTATAAAAGATTACATTAGATTCATCGTTCAATTATATTGTAATTCAAATTCAAGTTATTTAATTTCAATTGAATTATTTTATTTCGATTTACACTTTCATTATTGAATCAACCATTTACTTATACATTATTATCAATAGTTTATAATTCATTTACTTTCATTTTCTTCATCTATCATCTTATTTAAATTCACAGTAATATTAAATTACATTCAATTACGTTGATTTCAATATTATAACTTCAATCTTAAATGTAATATTTTATTTATTTCGTTGTTTACAATCAAATTCAATTCGTTTCAATTACTTGTTACACTCAAATTTAAATCTTTACTTACGTTCAATTACAAGTTAACATCTTTATCAAATTACAGTTTCAGTTATTATCTGATTTCAATCAACTGTAATATTAAGTTACATTTATTTATATTAGTTTCAATAACATAAACTTCCACTATTAAATCTACCATTTTATTTGTTCTTTGTTTACAATCATAACCAATTTGGTTTACAATCAAATTCAATTCGTTATTTACATTCAATACAAGTTAACATCCATATTTAATTTACAAATAAGTTATTTCAGAATTCAGTTTTGTATTTTAACTTGTAATTCACATTTAACAACACAAAATTTTATTTCCTTCGGATTTTTATCCAATTTTTTTTTCTCGTATTTTTAAAGTGTTAAAAATACAGGTCGTTACATTCTCCCCCACTTAAAACTTTTCATCCTCGAAAAGGAACGGAGAAGGGGAAACCATCACTTAGATATAATTCATTCAAAATATTTGACTTATTTGCAAAATTTAGTTATAGGATTTTTAAAATCTCAAAATTTTCTAACTCCCGGATTTTTGAAAAATTTCGGCAGCACCTCCTTTGCGCGGCTAGGACCGAAAAATTTCACAGTGGTAATAATTGCATGATATACATCTCATTACAAGAATGAGGCAACCCAAAACATGGGGAACACAATAATATACCACACATAAACTGTAATCTGAGAACGTACATTTTATTAAGCGTTTATTAACATTTTAACTTACATTTTGCATTTAGCGCAGAAGCGAGCTCCACAAGCGAAGCGCAACCCTTTGTCACCTATTAAAATACTCAACAACAAATGAGAATCATGCATATGAAAATAGATCGATATGCTTAGCATATACAACATATATATAACGTATTTAACTTCAAAATTGAAAATTTTAAATTCAGGACAGCGAACAAATCCTAGTTTTTGGTCACCTAAACGTTAAAATTTTAAACTGGAATCTAAATAAAAGTTGTTGCATTCGTTTCAGGCTTTCCGGAATGTCCAAAATCATCAAATTCGGACCATCCGTTCAAAAGTTACGGCCGTTTTACTAAATGGATACGACTCAGCCTGGGCAATGAATTGCGCAGGTCAGCGACGTTCACTCACGTTTTCAACCCTCTGAATGATAGAAAAACACAAAACATTTAAAACAAACATTTTAGCTTAACTTCTAATCTTTCCAGAAAGGGAAAGATCGTCAAAATCCGATAAACCAGTAAAAAGTTATGGTAAAAATACTAAGGGTATATGCTACTGATTTTGCTTCCTTTTTACACAGGCCAGCGAGAAGATTCAAATTTTTAACTAAGTAAATGAAGGAATTCCTCAAGACACTCTAAACAAAACTCGTGCTACAGTTTCTAAGCTTTCCGAAAAGTCTAAGATCGTCGAATTTCGTCTAGCCATTTAAAATTTTTGGTTGTTTTCGTTTCAGCATATATTGGACAATTTTGGATTTTTCCAAAAATTTGCTTTTATTATTTCAAAGTACAAACCATCAAACTTCGAATTTTCTAAAGAAACAATCATAAACACAAAGTCGTTTATTTTCTTATTTATCCATGAAATAAGTTTACATTCGATTTGTTTCCGATTTATTCAAGTTTGTTTCATTCATAATTTAAATTCAAGTCAATTTGCTTCAATTCAATTTTAATTCCATTATATTTAATTTCACTTTGCTTCAAATTTGAATTTAATTATTTAAAACTTTTATTCCGTTTATTCAATTCCATTTACACTAATGAATTCTATTTAATCAATTACCATTCCTCTAACAACCAATGCATATCAAACATTAACATCAGTCCAAAATCTACACTAAATCAATTATACATTTCCAAGTCAAATTTTAATTTCATACACTTCCAAGTTTATTGACATTTAGTTTTATTCAAATTAAATTAGTTTCCATTTACTGATTTTATTTTTAATTAATTTTAAATTTAATTCATTTTATAACTTAAATTTCCTTTATATTTACAACTATCACTAGATCTTCACATTTTATTATTCGCAATCACACTTGTATATTATTCATTTACTTATCCTTATTAGCATTTTAAACTTTTTAAGTATTTGGTAAGTTATAGCTATGCAAATAGAATGTAGTTAAACAATATACAACTTCTTTTCATTTAATTTGAGTGTTATACCTATTAAATAAATTTCCAATTTATTATTTTTCAAATTAAGGGTTACTACTACAATTTTAAATTAATTTTTTTTTTACACTTAAATTCAATTTCACCTTTTTCAATTCATAAGTTTCTAACAATTCAAGATTTACTTTAGTTTAATAATTAAAATCATTCCTTATTAGAGAACTTAAGAATTTCAACTCCGGATTCGATTTAAACCATTTTTTTTAATATATATATATATATACACTAATATCTTTATATCTCAAATCATACTTTTTAGAAGAATTTTAATTAGCATTGAAATATATATATATATACTTATTTTCATTTCATACTTTAGTAAATTACAATTTTTAATCAAAACAGGGTTTAGAAAAACTATTAAGTGATCTCCCCCACTTGGACTCTCGAAAATAAACATCGATGATGCGTGCACTCATCACCGAAATCATTCTCTAGTGTCAAGAGGGGAGTATAACATTTACTTCATTTGAAAATCCTTTGAAAACAATTTCTAATCGAATATACTATCATATAATACTTGTATTATACATTTCAAATTTTTGTTAATAAATTTTCAAAACACCGGAATTTAAATTCTCCATCTTAATTTAAATTCATTTTTATTTTATTTTATTTTATTTACCATTTATATTCATTGTCAATCATATTTACAAGTTTCATTTCTTAAAATCATCCAATAGTCAATAGTTAGAAATATCGACTAATCAACAATAAACGATGATAATCTAATATTATCATCTCCTAACAACCAATACAATCAAAATTTATAAATTTTCAAGATAATTCTTTTATATATAAAATATAATCTAAAACAATATTATGTCAATCTATCCTATTCGAGTGTTTAGAAATTCCTATCGATGCCATAGCGTCCCAAGTACCAACCAGAATTCATAAATACTCAACGGAACAAATTAACACAATATAAAATCATTTTTATATCAAAATTACAAATACGCTCTCTCATATACACTCAAACTCATTCATAAGGTTTAACCCTATTTCAATGAGTTATTCCCCACCAGAGCCAAGGTAATCTAAACCAAAGCTCTGATACCAACTGTAACGACCAGCATTTTTTTTGACCGTTCAAGTCGACAAAACATACACACATGCAGACTCAAACAATCCAAAATACAGATAGTTAGTGGGGTTAAGTAAGAAAGGAAAGAACAGAAACAAACTCAGAATCTCACAGCGGAAGGAACAAGATATAACAATAAAATAACTGTTCATGAAGCTGTTAAATAAATATTTTTGATTATTATTATACATCATAAATCAGAGTTACATACATATCAGAGATAATACAACAATGCAGCGGAAAAATAATAAAGTAGTAGAATACAAATGATGTAATACCAAACTCCGTCTTCGTCCTCCAGAATATATCTCCAACCTAGTCTGAAATGCTCAGGATGACCCGAGCGTAATGAAAAGACAAAACAATCGAGTCGGGACTAAAATATCTCATGTAGGTTAAATCGAATAAGTAAATATGAGTGTGACGGCGTCGGAGATGTTTACGGGATTTAGACACCCCCTATCCAGTGTTTAACATGCGTGCATTAACTTAAGAGACGTTCGGGATTTCCATCTCCTAAGGATCCGTTAAACTATCTACTATGTAATAGAATACACTATATACAATAATGTCTATCATAAAGTAAAATATCATTCCTAGCGTTAAGCCATGGCCCATTCCACCCTTAACACAGTTTATAAATGTCATAGTCTATACAGCACCGTAAGCCCCACCGTAAACTAGTGGTTATCAGAGGGTACCCCATAGGTATAACACAAATCAAAATCGTAGTGGTCGCGAATAGAATAATCAGTATGACAAGGTACATGAGGCGATACCAACTAGGATACTAGTAGTTGCGTGATCCGAACTGATGTTGGGCATAGCAGCTACTACCCCAACACCGCGAAACAACACTCCCAAATCAAGGAGTGCACCCAAATCGAATCACAATAGTAATAGATATGGTATCGAAGAAGTGTGTCCGCTAGAGATGGCGATCCTCAATGGCCCGGCGCGGCTCCTGTTTTAGTCATGTCAGGGGTCATCCAAAATCGTTCTCTTTCTTCAGTCAACGCGTTCACCAAAACCATCCACTTCATTCTGGATCAACACTCCGCGTATATCAGTTATTAAAGTGGTTTTCGGTATCGACAAAGAGTATGTCCATATCCGATCCCGGTCTCTTTAATAACTACGTATTATTACACCGATGGTTCTTTTACATTTTCAAAATCAACTCATAATTGATTATCAAAAATATCATATTCGCTTCAAAAATCAAATCCATTTCAAAATCATCATATCTACTCAAAATATACAATTTCATTTCAAAAATCATTTTCGCCTCAATATCTCATTACAATTTCAAAATCGTTTCAAATTTCAGTTTAGGTTGCAACTTCATTTAACCCAATTCGTATTTAAATTCAAGATTTAAATATAAACATTTCACCTTATTGACCAGCTTGAATTTTTAGAAAATATTTTAAGTAGTTTAAAAGTAGTTTAAATAATTAAAATAGTTAAATTACTCTAAAATATTCAAAAATAGATTCAAAACTAATTCCAAATTAATTTAATATAGTTAAATAGATTTAAAATAGATTAAATATAATTAAATAGGTTAAATAGCTTAAAATAGATCAAGTAGATTTAAAATAAATTAAATGGTTTAAAGAGGTTGAAATAATTTAATATAGTTAATATAGGTTGAAATAGTTTAATATAAAATAGTTTAAGTGTTTTAAAATGGTTTATATAGCAGAATAATTTGGGGAAAACCCAAAATGAAATAGCTTCAAAGTCAAACCCTTTCAATTTCAACTTTCCAATTCGAATCAGATTCAAATTTCCATTCATTCGATTAAATTTCAATTTCAATTCAAATAAATTTCGACTTTGATTTCAAATTAATTCAATCCCATTTTCCACATCCAATTTCTTAAATTTCGATTTCAATTTATAACGATTTCGAGCTCGATTTTTTTCCAAAATATCAATTCAAACATTTAAATCAATTTAACCTTCGAGATTCAGTTTGAAATCCAAACTTACAAATATATTTACATAGTAAAATTCAAAGTTTGAATATAAGTTCCAATTATTAAATCAAATCAATTTCTAAAATTTTAAATCATGGTTTGATTATAACTAAAATTTCTAACTCAATTATTCAAAACATTTCACTTATCAAATTTATATATCAACATTTCGAGCTCAGGTTCAAATAATTTGACTTCAACAAATTCGATATTTATTTCTTTAAAATCAACTATTAAAATAAATTTCAAGTCAAAATTCTAAATCATTTAATTTAACCAATCCGGTGTCCGTATATAATTTTCTAACCTATGGTCAAGTGGATAATTATTTCAATTTTAATTTCAAGGATGGATATATATCATTTCAATCCAAATAGATGTCATAGGTATATCATTTCAACCTATTCCTTAATTTATTCGAAATGATTCAGTTTACAGTTTTATATGCAATAAACAATAAACATGATGATAGCATGATATATCAAAATAAATAAACAACCAATATCGACCAATAGCATCCATCACAACCAATCAACCATAAAGCCAACAACATTCACAACAATTTTATAATCATCAATATCGAGTAATATACTGCCAATTTAAATTTAACTTTATTTTAACGGTCAATTTAAATTCTATCAATTAATTCATATATCAATACATATGATAATTAAACCTATCAAACAACAGCCAATAAATTTCATATCACTTCAGAATATAAATTTAACTAACAAAAAATTATTTCAGTCAATTGTGTGCGTATAAACAATCACCTTTGATTTATCGACGATTTAAAATCCAAATAAAGGCCCAAATTTGAACAGTCTCAAAATGCAACCAAACTAGTTCCATAACGTCCGGAATTTCGATACGAATGCAACGGAGAAAACCGCACGTCGATCCGAGCTCGTATGCAAAAGTTACTCAAGTTAGAACATTTGAATTTTAATATAAAATAATTAATTAATAAAATAAACAAACGTCTAACTTCTTCCTCCCGTTCAACACGCGCAGTAACCCATTCACGCACACCCCTTTCTTCCATACGCATGCAACTCGAGACATCCAGCGTTCGATCAGCGACCACCAGTGTGTGCGCCACCTTGAGAGCCACCTACGCGCCAAGTTTCATCGCGTCATTCGCCGCCGTTTGCACGCAATCCAAGAAAATACGTGCATCCTTCAATCTCAGATCTCGGAAAATCTGTGATGCATTAGCAGCAATCAACTATATGGATTCGAAGAGCTCGTCGAGATCTACACTTTTGCTTTTGGAATTTTTTGATTTCGTTGAACAGATTGAGAGATATTAAGGAAAGAAGATCGGCAATTTCTGACCATGGAATAGGTGGCGGCCATGATTTTAAATTAGGGTTTCTGAAATGAAATAGTAATAAATCTGTCTCAGTTTGCGTGCGTATTTATATAGGTAGGTCCAAAATCGTCCGAACTATAATTGAGACGTGCCGCCAGGCGTTTATAATGTTTTACCCCCATTCCGAACGCAATGGAACTAGTCTCAAGGCCTAATTCAATCGTATGTGGAAGATAGCTTTTGAATTCGATTATTTTAATTAAATTCGAAATTAAATTTCTACGCGTATCAAGCTCGCACGGCCAAACGACAAGTCCGATTGCTACGAAAATTAAAACCTTACAATAATTCACTGTTATGGATCCGATGAAACTGGTTTCGTCGAAATCCGAGACAGTTGTAAAAATGGCTATTTCTACTGTTTAATTTCAATATAAAATTCCCAATTTTAAATTATTAACTTTTAAATCAAATTTCAGTTGTTCACAAATTTCATTTTTAATTTCACATTAACAATCTTTTACAATGCAGTTTTCCATTATAAATCCAGTATAAAAGATTACATTAGATTCAGCGTTCAATTATATTGTAATTCAAATTCAAGTTATTTAATTCCAATTGAATTCTTTTATTTCGATTTACACTTTCATTATTGAATCAACCATTTACTTATACATTATTATCAATAATTTATAATTCATTTACTTTCATTTTCTTCAGCTATCATCTTATTTAAATTCACAGTAATATTAAATTACATTCAATTACGTTGATTTCAATATTATAACTTCAATATTAAATGTAACATTTTATTTATTTCGTTGTTTACAATCAAATTCAATTCGTTTCAATTACTTGTTACACTCAAATTTAAATCTTTACTTACGTTCAATTACAAGTTAACATCTTTATCAAATTACAGTTTCAGTTATTATCTGATTTCAATCAACTGTAATATTAAGTTACATTTATTTATATTAGTTTCAATAACATAAACTTCCACTATTAAATCTACCATTTTATTTGTTCTTTGTTTACAATCATAACCAATTTGGTTTACAATCAAATTCAATTCGTTATTTACATTCAATACAAGTTAACATCCATATTTAATTTACAAATAAGTTATTTCAGAATTCATTTTTGTATTTTAACGTGTAATTCACATTTAACAACACAAAATTTTATTTCCTTCGGATTTTTATCCAATTTTTTTTCTCGTATTTTTAAAGTGTTAAAAATACAGGTCGTTACATTTCCTTTCTTCATTGCTGTGAAAACCTTGCTCTCCGCAACCGCTCCTCGAACCCACCATCGAAACCCATGCCTTGAACCCATCCGCTTCCCTCCGTGCCTGAACGACAGCTCCACACTAGACCTCCGACCCTCCCTCCAACCTTATCCCCTCGCCCGAGCCTTTTGCCGCAAGAACCCTTCCAGTACTCCAACCCTACGCACGGCAACTCCACCCAAACCAACCACAGCCTGCCGACCAACCTCCACTTCATCACCACCAGTTTCGACTGCCTCCTCCACACCCGATCCATTACTAGAGCACGCAACCCTCTAACCCACAACCCCAGCCTGTGTCTTTCCATCAACCTTCAGCCCGCCTTCCACACCACCAACGCAAACACCACCATCCCACTGCTTCCCCCTCCCATACTCGTACCTACTCCGACCCGCCGCCCAAGAACAAGCACATCACCTGCCATTCTCTCCATGCACAGCCCTCCTCTCCACCAATAACCAAGCACTGTCAGCCACAACATGAAAACCGAACGCCACCTTTCCACCTCCAACCCGCTGCCGCCTACACCAGCCGAGCACCCTCCCTCAGTCTCCAACCGCCGCCTTGCCATCTTGACAGCCAAGCACGCAAGCAACCTACCTCCAGCGCCTTCCCTTCCCTGTTCAGCACCAATCATCCTTCCCCACTTCGGCCAGCCCACTACCGTGAAGTCTTCTACCATATTTCCTACCACCCTGAACTGAGCAGCAGCCACACATGCAGCTTCTCCGCCCGACCCTTGCCTTATCACTTATCTCCTCTCCATGTAATAGCATATCAGTCTCCTCAATAAAAAAAGGAAAAAGGTATATATATATATCACACATACATACACACACACACATATATATATATATATATATATATATATATATATATATATATATATTTGTTTTTCATCGTCGTGCTAGCTTTGATTTTTTTCGTTGCTGTAAGGTGATTTTTACAGCAACTCTTGGCTTGTCGTTGTCCCGTTGTGTGTGTGCGTGTCTGTGTGCACTAGTTCGTGTCTGTATCCACGGATCATCGCATCTTGTTCTCATTATTTCTCTAGCCTCGAAAGGTGAGCGATCACTCACGATTGACATTCTTATGTTTAGTAAATTGATTTCACATGAAATGACAATTGAAATATATTATTAAATTGAATTGGTTAGAAATTTAATTATTGAATATGATATATTATTATTTAATTTGTTTACTTATGTTAATTGGCATATGATAACCATAACCTATTGTATATATATTATATTTAAATTGTTAATTATGATCATAATTGCTATTGATATGCTATGTCATTTTATATTATTATATTATTGTTCTTACACTGCAAGTTCTCTGTTAGTTTAGGAAATCCTTATGGGTTGAAATGATACATACCCGAATGATATTATAGATTAGGGAAAATCGTTATAGATTGAAATGATAAACCCAAGTGATTTTATTGATTTTGAAATTTTGGGATTGTGGGTTGAAATGATATATACCCATGAATATTAAATTATTGTGGATTGGAATGATAAATATCCCTATCACTTGACTATAGAATAGAAAATTATATACGGACACCGTTGGTCTATTTTAAAAAATGATTTTCAAAGTTTTGAAAGAAAATAGATGGGTTTTAATAAATATTGGTTTTTAAAATATAATATAAAGATATTTTATTTAGATTTTAAAAAATTATATGTTTTGGAAATTTTAAATTTATAAGTTAAGTTTGAAAATTTAAAATTATAAAACTTTTCTTATAACTTTATTGTTTTTAAAATATATAATTAAGATATAAAATAGAAAAAAATTAATATAATAAAAAGTAATAAAAATTAAATTTAACTAATATATATATATAATATGTTTAAAGTATTTATTTAAATTTATTTTAATATTTTTAATAGATTTTTGTATTAACTTTAACAAATATAAGTGGGAAAGATAAATTAAAGTTGATTTGTAATTCAATTTATTTAAGAATTGAATTTAAATAAAATTGATTTGAGATTTTAAAGATATGATTTTATAACTTGATAACTTGATTTTTGATTAAAGGTGATTAAACGAATATCTTCAAATTTAAAAAAAAAATTGATTTGTAATTTAATTTCTTTAAGAATTATATTTAAATCGGAATTAATTTGAAACCTATTGATTTGAGATTTTAAAGGATATGGATTTATAACTTGGTTTAATTAAAAGTGATTAAGTGAATATTTTCAAAATTAAATATAATTGAAGTTAGATATTTAATTTCGATTTAAAATTTTTAATTTGAAACTTTATTTAAATATTTATAAAAGCGAATATTTTCAAATTTAAATAAATTGAAGTTGAATATTTAATTTTGATTTAAATTCATATTTTGTGATTTTATTTAAATGTTATTAAAAATGATTTTGAGAATAATTTCAAATTTAAAAAAAATTAAAGTTGAAATTTGAAATATAAATGAAATTATCAAATTGAGTTACCCTAAATTGTTTGAATATTTAAACTTTAAAACCTATTGAATTGGAAGTGGTTTAAATTTATAGTTCAAACCTGGATTTGAAATCGATATAAATTAAAAGTGGTTTTAATGAGAATTTGATTTGATTTGCGAAATTAAAAGAAACAATTCTAATTTGAAACTATTTTCGATATAAACTCTTTTAAATATATAGATTATTTTAAATTTATAAACAATTTTAAATATATATATATTCTAATATATAAACTATTTTGATCTATAACCTATTTTTAATGTATATTTATTCCAATGTATAAACTACTTCCAATATTCAAACTGTTTAAGTTAGAACTGTTATGATTTAGATTTTATGGATTTAAATGCGAATACTTTGATATGATGGTTTAAACTATTTTGGGGCTATGATTTTGGAAATGAAAATGATTTAAAGTGAATAATGATTTCGAAAGTGAATATGATTTCGAAAGTGATATGATTTTGAAATGAATATGATATTTTGATATGAAGTATGAACTGTTTGAAATGAAAATAACCATGATGTGAAATAAGCGTTTGATTGTTAAAGAGATCGGGATCAGATATTGTCATACTCTCTGCCAATACCGAAAACCACTTTAACAACTGTGCACATGGTGGAGGTTCTAGAATGAAGTAGGATGGTTGGCGAACGTCTGTATGAGGTATGAACGTAGCCCTGAACCCCTCGGGTCAGCTTGATGTGACTAAGACAGGAGTCACGCCAGGCCAAGTGAGGTCGCACCTCCGATCAAGCATGCTTCTTCGATACCATTCTATTAATTTGTGATTTGATTGGGCGCACCTTTGATTATGGGAGTGTGTCTCAATATGGGCAGTAATAGTTTCTATGCATTACTACTAGTTCGGATCTGCAAAACGGTAGTATCCTACCCTGGGCATTGCCTCACGTGCCTTGTCACATGCCTTATCGCGCCCACTATGAGTTTGGTTTGTACCGTACCTATGGAGTGCTCCCTGAGTATCCCACTGGTTTGGTGGACCTTACAGTCTGTATAGACTATGGGAATTATATAAAAATGTGTTAAGGGGGATATGGGTAACGCCTTAACGTTATTTTAATAGTTTACTTTACTATAGACATTATCTATGTATCGTATTGTACTATGTATGTAAATAATTTCATGGGTCCTTAAAGGATGGAATCCCAAACATCCTTTAAGTTAGATGCATTTCACTTGGACTGATTTACTTGCATAAGAATGTTAATCCTGACTCGAGTTTTTTGTGGTTTGCTTTATGCCCGGGTCAGACTGAGTGTCATAGCATTTGAGACTCGCCTTTGGAGCTTGGAGCTTTGCTTGGAGATCTTTCTTCATCTTTTCAGCTTTCAGTTATTTCCAGTTTTTTATGTCCAGACTTATCAGTTGCTTTTGTATTAGTGACTTCTATGTACTTTGGAAATTCTGTTGTATTTTGTTTTAGACTCTGATGTTCTATAGTAGCTTCATGAACTACTATTTATCTATTCCGCTGCTTATTGTTGTAATACTCTATGTGTGTGATTCTGTGATTGATTTATTTACTATATATGCTAATTTTTGCCAAATATAAATTAACAATCAGTTGTTTTGAGCATATGTGGATACTTGTCGATTTGAATGGTTCGAAATGGCAGGTCGTTACAGATTTAGTCGAAATTTGGAACCATTAAGGTACGGGTTGTTACATTTGGTATCAGAGTTTAGGTTAACCGATCATAAGAATTAGGATATGTTGAGTGAATGTATTTGTATTTTTACATAATAATTATATATATATATATATATGTGTGTGTGTGTGTGTAATGCACCAAACTCTATGAATTCCGACTATAGAAGTGGTTGCGATCATATCCTAAAAGATGGATAAGGCAACTATGAGTTGGAATAATATGTAGAGTTAAATTTATTTGCCTATCCCGATTACACCACGGGGTGTAGGCCGCACCGTAAAGCGTTGACCAAGAAGAGCATGAGCGCTACATTTGGAAGGATCCCTGAAGTTGGATGTTCTTGACTCCATTGTTGGGCCCTCTGCAGTTAAAGCCATGTACTACAACAAAAAAGAGGTTTCACAGCGTTTTAAAAGTGCTGCCATAATCATTAGCAGCATTTCGAAGAATGCTGTATAATACCCATCTGCAATAGAGTTAGGAAATTTC
Organism: Allium fistulosum; assembly: GCA_030737815.1. Classification (NCBI taxonomy): domain Eukaryota; kingdom Viridiplantae; phylum Streptophyta; class Magnoliopsida; order Asparagales; family Amaryllidaceae; genus Allium; species Allium fistulosum. Next base: position 78,524,272 of record CM060906.1, read on the forward strand.
GCAGCGTTTTCGAAATGTTGCTAAATAAATGGCTACCGAAGCTTTTTAAAAACGTTGCAGTAAATTAATTTTGCAGCATTAATTAAACGCTGCAAATTCATTTAGCAACGTTTCAGGAACACATACTAACATTATGACTTCAGGAAGACAGTAATACAGCAGCAGTTTTGAAATGCTGCAAAAATAAATTATGCAACTTTTTTGAAACACTGCGGTATATCAACGTTTTTGCTACATTTTACAACTATTGCAGCAGACTCAATTTATAAAACACTAATGGATATAATTTGATACTATAAATAATTATAAAGATTAAACATAATCAAAGCTACATCAATTTCATACACCATAAAATTTAGTCATATACAACATTTCATGAACAATATTTTGAACACAAATGTTAACGACATAGAATCTTACAAAAAGAGCTTGCTAAAAGAGAAAATATAAATCATGGAAAGTCCAATCTTGTCTCCTTCAAAAGTCAAATATGCCTATAAGGAGAAAAAAAATGCAATTAGAAATTAGCGATTAAAGAGAACAAATGTTCCCATATAACTAGACTATTTGCGTTAATAGCGTGCAGCTTAATGTTACATCCTAAACAAAACTGAGAAGTATCTTAACAACTTTGATATTATAAAAAGTAACATTGATTACTTAGGTAGCGTCTATGGGAAATAATTGAGAGCTTATTGTACATTCTGGCCCAGTGGTTCTTCCCAAGACCAACTAACATAGTGGCATTATAATATGAAAAAAATGCATTAATGGACGATATCAACTTTCCTTAAGCCGGTACATTTCCCTCCAACTTTTATTATTAACTAAATTTTTTTAACAATCATGAACATATGGAATGGCTAGAAAAATTTAGATGTACAGTGAATTAGCGCAAAGCAAAATTTTGCTGAAGCTACGGGATATTTAGTTCCCAAATAGAAAATGCTTTTGTGTGTATTTATGCTCAACAAAAAGGCATATCTGGTGACTATATTGAATCTTGTAGCTGCGAAATAATAAATATAATATGATGCCAACTTGTAAAACATCCTACCTGACCAAGATCATTATTCTTATGATATTCTGGCACACAAAAATTAAGATATTCATGTATCTCAGTATTTATGTGTTTGAATACATTAAAATATGGATTAATCTTATAGTTCATAGTCATAATCTTGATCATCATTGTCATTCTCTTCTTTGTTGATGAAACCTTTCTTCTCTTGCCTTGTCACGTTTCTTTACTCTATCTTTCCATTCTATGTTGCTCTCTGTTTCCCTCTCGCCTTCCAATTCTTTACCCACAATTGTACAACACTAATATATGAATGCAAATGTATATGGAAGCAAATTATATCTCATATCAATTTGACAAAACCTACCACTTCCCGTAAAGGATGAGCATGCAGCCTCATTGGTCAGCTTCCATTGTTGTATCGGTTCCCTGTCAATTTAACCAATGGTGATGATGATATAAAAGAAATATAAAATCAAGCTGATATGATCAAAGTTTATCGACTTGCCTGTCAGCTTGTGGTTTATCTACCACTGTTTTCTTCATCTTAATTTTAAATTCATCTTCTGAATCTTCCAAATCACCTACGTCCTCGTCGTCTCCCTCTACTCTAGGACAGCCTAATCAATATGATTTCTTCATTTCAGTCTCATAATTTTTGGTCTTACTAGAAAAAAAAGTTGACATCTTATGTATGTATATCAAGTATAATCTGACATAATATCACTGTCAAGTTGCACCATAAAACTTGTATTTTTATTAATTCATCAAATGAACATTATTCTTCAGGCCAATCCTGACGAGAGCGAACATTATATCAAAAAATTCAGGTTTATAAAAATATTTTTTCCACATCAAATCTAGGTCGCTATGTTGAAAAAACACATGATAATGGTTCAACTTTGGTCAACAATGTAAAATCACTTTAAACAAACAACAAGCAAAGGACTTTATTTCAATATGATCAAAAACAAAAAACATATCCATAAGTATCACGATTTCATTATCATTTGTGTCGAAAATATAAAACTTAGCTAGCATACCTCCTCTTCATTTCCATAAATCGTAGCACGGCCAATGTGATAGTACCCAGCCTGCATTGATCCAAAAAACAATCACATTTGTGAAATTTTTGATACAATTGCTTTTGTGTAGGCTAGAGTGCTAAATGACTTTTATCACATAAATGGAACTAATAGAACTATTTAGAAAACCCAATTTACTGAATTAATTCTAGGTAATTTAACGCTGAAAAATGATGCATAGAACCCGAGTAGACGCCAGGGGTGGATGAATTGCTCGATCTGAAATAGCAAGAGTCTCTAAGACCTGCAAATTGCGAGTACCGTTGTAATAGATATAACATGTGTAATTTAACAGACATAGCTTGCATAGTTATAAGAAAATATCATGCAAGCATACTAAAACCCATAACGGGCAAAGAATTTTATGCAGGCGGTGTGCCCCATTAAAAAGTGTTCTCAAAGCCTATAGCCACAAATAGAAAAACAAATGTAACATTACGGGATTATAGATATAGATAAAAGAATAAAGTCAAGAAAAATACAGATTGCATGACTTCTCTAAACATGAAACCTGAACATTCTTCGGTGTAAGAACAATATAAGACTGAAGAAAGTAATCTAAGTTGTAGTTGAGTGGGGAGACTGGCGGAATCATTTGTTGTCCGCTCAAAGTTAGAGTATGTTACTGCTATTCTAACTCATATATGTAAATATAAATATGATAGAAAACTTAAAATATAAACAATAAACTGAAAATGTTGAGTTAGGTAAGATTAGATATAGTTGTAGAAAACATATGATGATAACTAACTGTAAATGAAGTATTATTATTAATTTGCATCTAATAATTACAGCTTGCTCTGTACTATGTTTTTCTTTTTTAAATCAAAATATTATTATAATTTATTAGTTGAACACACAATAATAGAAATAGTAACAAAATCTTAAATAACTCAAACTACATTCCAAAAAGGTAACCAACCTTTCCCAATGCTCTTCACCTGCTATACTTAGCAGATTCACAACTTCCACCTTCCAAATAAACATCAATTTTAAAGCAAATCAAAATATTAGTAGTTTAATACTGCAAGAAAACTCAATCATGGAAAACCATTGTAAACTTCAGTGTTTGAACTTGAAATTATCATTATTAGAATAATTTAAGTCAATAACTGTAATTTATCAATCATTAAGATGTCAGTAATGATTTGTATACAACATTTTAATATGGGATAACATAATTTAAAATGACATAATTGATCAAAAGCTTCGATTATTCTCTAAAAGGTGTGAATTGAATTTGTCCATCACTATTATTTATCGCAGACCAAGATCCAAAATAAGCAGTCAATTTAAGACTGTAAACAATGTCATATCATCATAAAGGCATAATTGATACTTAAAGAAAACAAATGCAACGTCTTGTGAACATCAACTTTCATGTTGAATCTTTCCGGATGGAATTACTACCACCATTGTTTAATTCTTTTATTAATTAATTGTATAATAAAATGGCTACTTTTGGTATATTTGCATCCATAAACCAATTAGGAAAGGATGATATCAAGGATCTACTAAAACCATGGAAAGACAACCTATAAAGTGGTGATGATATAATTCAAAAAGAGAAAAATGAAGTAAAGTTACTATTGTCGTTGTTCTAAATTTAGTTATTTTTTATGAAACTTAGTTAATTTTATAATTTATTAGTATTGGTACTATTATTATTTTAAACTTAGTTAAATTTATAATCTTAGTTAATTTATTATTATTATTATTATTATTATTATATAAATTAGTTATTTTTTATAAAACTTAGTAAACTTAATTAATATTTTACAATTTATTACATTATTATGATTATTATAAACTTAGCTAATTTAATATTATTAGTATTATTATATAAATTTAGTTACTTTTTATAAAATTTGGATAACTTGGTTAATATTTTATAATTCATTATTATTATATAAATTTAGTTATATTTTATAAAACACGTGTATCATGTAATGTCCTGGATTTTCTCTATTCATATGTGTGTACCTATAAGCATTATAATTCTCAAAGCCGAGAGATTCTAAATAGCAAATATTTTAGCAAATGCATATATCAATAAATATCTAGTTCAAAAAACTGCTAGATAATGATATTTGATCTGTTATCTCAACAGGATTTGGCCAAATTTGCCTATAAAGAATAATTAACATCCTCTGTTTCATACATCCTAAACAACCTTAAGGTAGAATCCAGTTTTGAATTTAACTGAACATTGTCATGATACTTCCTACAAGATAATAAACTTCATATAAAAAAATTAATAAAAGATATGATAAAAGGATCTAAGGACTCGAACAAACTTTATCAATTACCCGACAAAAGCAGTCAAAAACACAAGACTGAAGCCTTTAATCCCCAGTCTCACCGTTCCACGTACCCTGCGAATCATATTGCATAAATTCAGATATCGGTGCAATTCAATGCATATAGATATCAAAGTATTAACATGAAAATTCAACCAACACTCATCCAATAACAATTAAGCATAAGAAAAATTAAAGTATCAATTTGGGTAAAACATAAGGAAAATTAAAGTATCAATTTGGGTAAAACATAAGAAAAATTAGAAAACTTTTAGTGAACTTCTATACAATAAAATCATTTTAATGGGAATACTTCAAAAGTCGGAAAAGATGAACATCAGAGGTATTAATTTAGTTGAATTATTGATTAAATTTGCCTCTAATACCATGTTATTGCAGAGGGCTATATCGGCAAATCTAAAGAGTGGAATAAGTTTCAAAATTACATGTCATTTAAACTATAAATAGGTTAAAATATAAGAACAATTAGAAGCAGACCCATATATATTTACATATAAAAAAATCAGATCGAAAATTTTAAATTCGATGAATAAGCAACATGTAATTTATTGTACTAATCAACTGCTACATCGGATCAGAAGGAAGTGCAGAAAAAATTTCAATGTACTAATAAACCGTAAAATAAAAGCAACAGCCATAACAAATTTAATATACACATCAAATCTATGATTCTTAACAAATTGGTGCTGAATGAAGGTATACGAAGCAAGTAACTGCTTTTCAAATGGCTATATGGTACTGAATGAAGGTATGTGAAGCAAGCAACTGTTTTTCAATTTACTTTTCAGTAAATTTGTCTAAAGTTCTGAGGAATAAAAATATTATAAAGAGATAGCAACAATAGTAGGTAATATCTACAATTTGTAGTGAAATTGATTGCCTCTTATAAATAACAGGTAAGAAAAAACTTTGTGCCAGAAGTAAACAAGATCCGCATCCCTCTGATTCACAGCCTTTGGAGACGATGGTAACACATTGTCGATAAAAGTTAAATTTACATTGACAGGATTTGATCCCATATACATGAACACATAGTCTGCACTTAGATCAATATTTCCATATTGCATGACATGTGGACCAAGATTATAAGTGTTATAAGCTGAGGTTTTGGTTTTCACCTATGATTGTATAAAAGAGATGCCAGAACATTAATCATACAATAGATAGAAAAAGAATGAAGGAATTTCAAGCTTTTATGCACATGCCAGTTGGCACAATATCAATCAGTAGATTAATAAAAACATATAGGGTAATCAGATAGACAACCTCCACTCTAAGGGGAATCACAGGAGATGTAGATGACTTAAAACATCAACATAATAAGTTACATGGGAAAACAATGTAGACAAAGGTAACAGCTTGTCACGAAGAGACAATTGTAATAAACAACATGAATATATATCTCTTAAAAGAATAAAAGAAAGAATTATGAAAATTTTCAAAAATGGACCTAGTTCAATTTAGTTTCCACAAAAAGAAATGAAAGAAAAGAAAAAAAAGAAACATGAAATTTGATTTAAGGGGCTCCAAAATTTATATTGATGCACAGTAATGTTTACACAATTACATAACTCTTACCCTCACCATCTAATTGCCAAAGTGTTTGTAGCCTAAACTCTACCCAAACACTATACAGCTTCTTGGGACAACGTTGGGAAAAGAGTAAAAAAAAGGCAGAAAACCTACAGGGTATGAATATGATTTATGAAACCATCAGAGTATGAATATAAATTAAATTTTGGTTAATTTGAACATAAAATTAAATTAGCTTCAAGGCATAGAATTCTTCCACGTTATTGATTTATGAAACCATAACTGACAATATGGTCGGTATGATTTAAAATAATTATGTTTGAGGATGAGATTATGATTTATTTTTGTATATTCGATTAAATGTCGGTTTTTATATATAGACTCTCTTTAAATTTAAGGTGGGTTTTCAACGTGGGTTTTATGATATAATTTTATTAAATGTTTAAGTGACGTTAGTAAATGTTTAGATAGATGTAAATAATACTGGTTGACAAAATTCATTTTTTGGTTTTGTGCATTATATTTTCCTTTTCTTACCATAACTCGTCTGTCATCCAAACCTATTGGTATCAACCGTACATACCCTTGGCCTTTAGAAGAATCATAAGGTGGTTGAAAGCTCTACAACTATTTCAATATCTCTTTCGGGAATAAAGGAAATTAAATGGGGCCGTCCGTTTCATAAATTCACCACACCAATTTTTAATACGAATTTGTCTTACTGGAACGATACAAACCACCAAAATCTATAGAGACAAATCACCAAAATATCCATGAAATGATACTGGAGTTGAGCATCTTGAATCAGCATATTCAACAATAATTACATAGCCTACCCAATAATGCATACGTGTCGATGTTTTACGTATTTACAGACGTGGACAAGTAGATTCATATATCTGGATGCGGTGAAACACCGATTTAAAGAGCACATGACCATGTGCTACTAATTATCCCGATAACTAAGAATGAGGTTAAGTTATCGGGCATTCACATTAAATGGTCATATAACTACTAATTCAGTTTAATGGCAACCCATAAGGACACTGTTATTTACGAGTCACATTAAAATGTAAGTGCCATTTTCTTTACATAGCCAACCACAGTCATAACTAAGAAAAAAAATCAATTTTGTAGTGGTTACTTAAGGTTAACTAGTAACCAATAAAAGAATCGAGCTTTTATGGGGATTAACAAGCTAGTTGGTTACCATTGGACTTTTGAAAGTTAAAATAAAAATGAACAACTCATTAAAAAAAAGAAAAGAAAAAAATGGGTTATACCAATTTGGTTGTTTTTTTCTGCTTTATATCTGTCATGAAAGAACAAGTGCAGGTTAAATTATCTGTACGTTTTCCACCCCATATCAAATCATATGAAGTGAAAATTATGAAAACAAGAGAAGGCAGCTAATCTGCACCCCCACATTGATGTTAGTTATAACCAATGGTAATAACACCGTGAAAACACTATGTTCTCCAATACGAAATGTTAATAATACATCTGTCCAGATTTAGTGTAGATTGGGTAACCTGGGTTGAGGGAATCTCCAAGATTTACTATGGTGGAAACTAGAACACATAGGTCATGTCGATTGTATAACATGAACAGATACCTTCACCAATTTATACAGACAAAGATAGTTGCGGAAATAAATAGAATGGGTTGTAGATTAAAATTACTTACCTTTATATAGGTAATTGAGCTCAATGGTCAAATGCAACAATGCTTTGAAATCTTCCATAAGATATATCAAAAACTGTCGTCAATAAGGATGTCCTATTGAAACTTTGTTTAAAATGGAAACATTTGGCATTTGCCATCTCCTTTTAGTAATCACATTCTTCAATCAATGCTTTGTTTCAAAACATTACCAGCTTTTTTTAAATTTTAATGCAACATATATGAGTAGAAGCAAAAAACAAAACGGGAAAAAAAGTCATCAGTCTGCATGAGTGGAAAATTCAAAATCATAGAATTCAAATTTGAAGAAAGCAGAAAGTTGAAAGTAAACAACCAGCTCACTATGAGGTATACTTTGTTTAGCGGCAGCACGTGGCGACGGATGTCGACGGCCCATCGAATTTTTCTAGTGGCTAGCCATTTTATTATTTACCAAATTAAATAATTAACTTAATTAATCCCATTATGTTTTAAAAAAAATATTTAAAAATACTAATTTAATTTCTAAAAAATACTCAAACATAATTATTTTAAATCATCCTAAAAAATAATTTTTTTAAATCATAATCTCAGTTACATAACCATCTTCAAATCCCCCATTGAATCGTCCAATTTAATGTCAGTTGCGCACTCCTCTATAGATATAGGAGGAAGCTACCTTGTCTTCCTTTATAGATATAATTACCGAATCACAAATGCATAAAAGGATAATGTTTCACTAATTTTCAAAAAGATTATATACATACTAACCTTATGGTTTTATTTATTTATTTAGAATAAAAACATAATTGAATATTTGGAAGTTGTTATTAATTTACTAACAGAGTTTGCAGGCAGGAAAACAAAATATAGAAAGCATTGAAAACAAAGTTTAATATGACTATAAAAACTCATTAGTTTAGCTTTCCACCATAAATAAACTCCTCCAAGTTAACTTCAGAATTGAAAAGGACAAGGATATGGGTGATCAAGGCAGGAGTACCCTGATTCAAGAACTGATATATGTAGTGTATGAGCATTTGTGGGGACAACTGGAAGCTTTCATCTTATATGTAGGAGAAATCATGAAAAATTATCACCACGGATGTCAAAACACTTGATTTTACCACAGATAAAGCAAACAGGTTAAATAGTCAATGGAGGACACAAATGGTATAAAAAATAGATCAGGGTAAAGAATCAAAATTAGTTTTAGGAACAACAGCTGCTTTTGATTCTCTAAAAATGACGCCTCGCTTATATTTGCAAATTAACAGTCAAGAACATCCAAGATATCATAGGAAAGACATTCACCCATAATATATTGTATTTGCTCACTGTTCCTTATAAGTGGAACTTTAAGGTCCCAAACAAAAATAATTTCCTAGCTAAAAAATGTAATAAATAATGAGGCATCAATGATGACTTATGCTAGAGAAACCTGTAGATGCATTTCGATCAGTTCTCGGTATGTATGCAAGCTTATTATAAATGTCGGTGTGGCTTCATTTTTCTACACAACTAACGGAATAAGAAATTAATATCTACTCACTTTATATCAATTTCCAAGACAAATATAAAGTTTATTGATGAGTTAGAATCAGCTTCCATACCTTATGAATTGTGATTAATATCTACGAATCTTCGACACATAAGATACTATTCGACTGCTGACAGTCGAATATCTGACAATTTCATGTATAATATACAAAAGTGGGATTTGAATATGCAACCAAGTTGAAAACCATGGCATGTGCAACTGCAATAACTGTCATGGAAGTGCATTTGTATAGTTTTTTTAATAAGGGATACAGTTGAAGCAAGATGATATTGTATAATGCAGTCAAATAAGAAAGCTTACTTGGGTACTTCAAACATGAGTATAAGTATAACACAAATTATATTCATTAATTGTGCTTTACGTTTAAGAATTGTGACTATATGTTCTACTATATATAATGTACCGGTAACAAGAAACTTGGCATTACATGTTTGTACACCCTAGATATACCATATGCATATATCAGCCATAATGCATCACATGCCAGAATTTACAATAAAGTCTTCCTAAGTTAATTAACAAATGTTTCTATTCAAGTTTGAAGTATACATATTTTTATAGATTATCATCAATCCATTACATTTTATATAAAATACATTTCAGTCAAACAAATACAATTCAAGAGTACGTAATTAACAAATTGTACGCAGCTAGTCAACCATCCAAAATAAGACTACTACCGCACACAAATATAGCATCCGATGTGGAGTATTAGTTTTTGGATGATTTAACCTTCATACTATTACGTCCTCTGTTAAATTCAAAAAAAATTGCAAATTCAAAAATGCTTTTGCATGAACCAAGTAATTTTCCCAATGGTACTATATATGCAGTATCGCCTACCATTACCACGCTATCAGATATAGTCAATCTACAATTAAAAATTAAAGCTACACAATCAGCAATTTACCAAATAATTTACGTATGTCCCCAATATTCGCTAACAATAGGTATCAATATAAAGAACATTGCACGGAAGTTGTAGCTAAAAAATAATATAGAGAGCAACTGTAATGTGCAAAGAACAATAAACTCACAGATGTACACACTCCTATGACCATTATAATTTTTAATTCCAGAATACCAAGTTATGTAAGCACTTCAATGCTTTATATTCTAAGCACTTAATTAAACCCAAGATGTATATTTCCTAGCTAAAAAATGGACATTCAAGATCTCATATGCAAGACAGGAACTCTACCCAGGACCTCTTGTATTTTCTATTTGTTTCTTATAGGCAAAAATTTAAGGTCCCTAACAAAGACAAATTCATACAATAAAATTGTAACAACCCGATATTTTCAACAATTTGCATCCACACATGTCGGACTTGAATTGCTCAAAATATCAGATTGTTAATTTAAAATTTGGCAAAACTCAGCATATACAGTAAATAAATCAATCATAGAATCACAGGCACAGAGTAATATAATAATGCAGCGGAATAGATAAATAGTAGTTCATGAAGCTACTATGTAAACAACAGAGTTTGAAATAAAATACTTTATCAAAATACTTTTATAACTCGATGTCTTAACAGGTTTATCCTCGTTCTTGCACACTCTAGTCATGCATTGATCAGGCGCAAAGCTAGAATTATTCAAGTACTTAATAGACCTGTTTCAACACCTAGTGAAAATACTCGAAAAACCTTCAAAACTGATATGGAAAGTACAATCCAAACAAATCAACCGAATCGAATCATGGATCGCAGATACACAATGGTTATGTCTGGGTCCCCCAAGAAACATCTGTACCTTTAAAGATCACTGCCTTGTGAATTACGCCATGATAACAAAAACTGTAGACCACGGATACACAATGGTTACGCCTAGATCCACCAGGAAACATCCGTACCCTTTAAGCAATCTCTGCCTTGCGGATTACGCTACTAAAACGACCATAGATCGCAGATACACAATGGTTACGCCTGGATCCTCCAAGAAACATCCGTACCTTTTAAGCAATCACTGCCTTGCGAATTACGCTATGCAGTCGAGTTCGTAAGACCATGGGTAACGCCATGGAATTCGAAGGACACTCGAGTATCATATTCGAAAAACTTGAATCGGAGAGAATAATATCGACAAAATAAATCCAAAATGTGGCCACAAAGAGGATATCAAGCAGAAGGCACTTTCCATATCTTTACTTTGAAAATATGTGTCATATAGTACCCTTTCAAATCAATTTCAAATATCATACTTATATAAATTCCATTATATATAAGATTTCATTTTCAAATCAAATACTTTCCAAAATCAATAGTATATCAAATCACACTTATATAGACTTCGATTATATAAGATTTCGCTTTTCAAATTGAGTATCTTTCCAAACCAATAGTTTTCGAATCAACTTCATACCTATACAAATCAATTTTATATAAGTTCGATAACTCCCAAATCAAGTATTTAGTAAAATAAGGTTCTCAATTTCAATTCGTTTCAATATCAGTTCAGTTTCAAAATCATATACGATTTCACCAAATTATTTTCTTCCAAATTAAATACCTTTAGTTTCAGAGTTTCCAAAATAATAGGTTTAGAAAATCATCCTAGTTTCCAAATCAACATAATCTAGGTCAAACAAATTCATTTCCAAAAATCATCATATAAATACTGGGTTTTAAATTCCAGTCTATTTTTCGAAACCAAATATTTTCTCAAAAATCAATTATACCCAAAATGATTACCAAGTTTATAACCATCCCTTTAAAATCTTTAAACTATTTATTTCTATTTGAAAGATCCAATTTACTCCTTTGAAAATTATTATATATATATATAGTTTTATAAAATATGTTACTAAGTTAAAACATTTAAACTAACTTTTATTCAAAACATTTCAAACTAAATTCCATATTAGCATAATTCAAAATAGTTTTATTCATTTACTTAACAAAACAGTTTCAAACTTATTAAAATCATATTACTGCATGCTTAAACCTACAAAACTAAACTTATATACTTTATCAAATAATTTATACTTTTCAAAATTACTTAGCTTTGAAAATTAAACCTCGATTTGGAAGTGTTCGAACATTCAAAATATTTGGAGAAATCAAATTTCAAATCCAAGTGTTGGAAATCAGCAACCAATCGGTAAATTAATTTCAAAGGATAGAGTTATACCAAATCAAATCCGAAACTCGAGGACTGAACACCGGCTTACTTCAAATCGTTTCAAATATATATATATACATATATCTTTCGAATATCAAATCATACTTCGGAATTTGAAATCAAAATTTGGTTTCACAAAATCAATCGCATAGCAAAGCTACTAAAGTGGCCTCTCCCCCACTCTGATACTCGAAAATCAATGTCGATGATGCGTGCACTCATCACCGAAATTATTTTCCAGCGACATAAGTGAGTTCTGAACTTCTATTTTCTTGAAAACTTCTTTGAAATTTCTTCGAAATCATTGGAACTCATTTGATGTCATTTGAAACATTTCTTATTCGGAAAATACTTTCAAATCGTATTATTATATATTTTCAAAATCTTAAAACCAATTTCAAAATATCGAAATTCAATTTCTCAAGTTTCCAATTTAACCATAATTCATTTATTAAGTCAAAATTACATTTATATTGCTTAACTTTTAATTTAACAAACAACTAAATATTTTACTTACTTTTAACAATATCCGTTTCATAAATAAAATATTTTATTTCTAAGTTAAGCCAAAATTTCCATTTCAAATCAAATTTTCAATTATTAAGTCAAATCACATTTTAAATTTACATTTCAATCATTTATTAACTCATGCAATTTTAACTTATAGAAAATCACTATAAAATTTATTTAAATCATTTAAAAATCAAATTAAGTTAAAATCTCATATATTTTATATTCCAAATATGACCTACCCAGGATTTATATTTCAGATTGAAATGATATATATCCGTATCACTTGACCATAGGATAAAAAATTATATACAGACACCGTTGGTCGATATATAAATATTTTAAAATAATATCTATGGTTTTGGAAAGAAATATATGATTTAATAAATATTGATTTTAAGATATTATGTATATATGTTATTTTATAAAGGCTAAAATTTAGATTTTAAAATTTATATGTTTGAAAATTTTAAAGGTTATATGTTAGTTTTGAATTTTTTTTTTAAAATAGATTTTATAATGATTTTTATAAATAAAGGTTGGTAAGATAGTTTTGAAATTGATTTGAAATGGTATTTAATTAAGGATTTTATTTAATGAAATCGATTTGAAACTTATTAAAATTGAGATTTTAAAGGATATGCTTTTATAACTTGATTTTAGTTTAACATGATTAAATAAATATTTCAAGTTTAAATAAATTGAAGGAAACATTTAGTGATTTGAAATTTGGGGTTTTATTTAAATGATATTGGGTTTATTAAGTGAATATTTCAAAAATAAATAATAATGAAGTTAAATTAAGATATATATGAAATTATCAAATTTAGTTTTGAAATTGTGGAATATTTAAAGCTTTGAAATATATTGAAATTAAAACGGTTTATGTTGTGGTTCAAATCTGTTTTGAAATCGATATAATTTGACATGATTTATTGAGAAACGGAATTGAATTGAAATTGATGATTTGAGATTGGATTAAAATTGAACTTTGGAATTCGAGTTGATTTGAATCGATTTGTGAAATTTGAGGAAACTATTTTATTATATAAAGTATTTTAAATTATACTTAAAACTATTTATATTTTTTTAATTATTTTAATATAAACTATTTTTAACACTCGAGTCAGACTGAGTGGCTTAGTGTTCGAGACTCACCTTTGGAGTTCGAGCTTCGCTTGGAGATCCAGCTATATCTATTCAGCTTGCAGTTATTCAGTTGACTCCAGAGATATATTCTGATCTTGTATTTGATTATTGTATTGAGACTTCTATGTATTCGAGACTTCTATTGTATCTTGTTTAACTCTGTTATATATATTGTAGCTTCATGAACTACTATTCTTTGTTTCCACCGCATTATTGTTATATTACTCTATGTCTGTGATTCTGTGATTATTTATTTACTGTATATGTTGAGTTTTGCCAAATTTAAATTAACAATATGATATTTGGAGCAATTCAAGTCTGACATGTGCGGATGCGAATGGTTGAAAATTTCAGGATGTTATTGTAAACAACTTATGTAACAACTTTCATATACTGACAACACATACATTCATATCTTGAAATATAAAGCATATAATACTACAGTCTAGACATAACATATAACTATATACTAGGCAAAATTTATGTGCACACGCAACTATACAAATATATGCAGACTATAACATAGGTTAATATATAACCTTATACACAACAGAAAAATATACATATCCTTATAAACATGTTACAGTAAAATAACTAAACTTGTATTACTTTATATTCTAGGACATATACATATTATAAACCTGTAATGATTTCGATCTTTCGACGCTCGAAAGTCGATATTAATACATCCACTATATCAAATGCCGCACAATCGAATGCCGGAAAACCGAACCATTAGGGTTAAAAAGAAGAGGTAGAAGAAGACAGAAGAAAAGAAAGAACAGAAAAACAGAAACAGAAACAATATTAGAATCTCACAGTCGCAGCGGAACAATATATAATAGATAAATCAATAATCTTTAAAACAAAAGACTATATCAGTTTATATATTACATCATTAGAGTCAATATACAACTCAATACAACAATGGACAGTTATATAAACTTGTCCTCACACAGAATACACAGCGGAATAAATAAACAAGTACGGGAGTACGTCTCGCCATCCAGCTCGCCTCCAGAGCTCCAGAATATCCAGAATATCCTAATAACATAACTCTAGGCTGCCCGTGTAGAAAATTATGGGCACCCAGAGTTTAGAAAGAGAACAATAAACTCCGAGTCAGTCATGGTGACTGGTGTGAGATCGTAAAATAGTTATTTTCACAAAGAAAATAAAAGAAATTCACAATGCTTTTGGAAAATGAAACTACCATAAGACCTCCCGCCACACACACAATGCAAACGCAGAATTGGAGGAGATTTCTTCTTATGATAGTCAAACATTCTTACTACGCAAAATCATTAGATTTTTATTAGTGCATAGTGTAGAAAAACATTTCGAAAGTATAATATTAATCTTAGCCAGCATAGGCATTTCGCACTTATGCCTACTATAGCTACTATGTTCAATAGCAGGTTACCGCCACATTCCATAGCAGGTTATACAACTAAATCCGTACAAGGCTCGTATTGTTTCTTTGGATTTTCCAAAAAATGGTCAGGCTAAGGAACTTCCCACTGTCAATGGGTACGCCTCTGGATGGACGTCCCGAGAACCTACCCGGCTCTCTACCAACACAAGGCCGGGTTACCTCTCCACTAGGTAACTACTACTCGAGTATGCCACCCCCCGGTTGTAACGACCCTGAATTTTTGACATTTGAAATGTGAATATTTAATTGAGTTTAAATATTTGAATGATAGTTTAATTTGAAATTCGAGATATCAGAATGAATTTGGTAATTAAATTTTTGAATTTTATTATTGAAGTTGGGTAAAAATTTGAATCTTCAGTTTTAAGCTGATTAAAAATAATATGAAGTCTTGGAAAATTCATATTAATAATACTGAAGATAATGGAAGCTTCAGAATTGAATTTGGAACTGTTCTGTTCAGTTTTGAAATTTTATCGTTTAAATTGAATTTAAAAATAGCCTTCCGAGGCACAGTCTCGGAATTCGATGAAACCAGTTCCGTTGGATCCGTAATATTGTATTATTATCGGATTTTAATTTTCGTAATGTTTGGAGTGATCGTTTGGCCGCTACTGTTCTTCATTCGAAATCGATAAAATAAAATAACGAACGAAACCTTCCTTCCCTCAGCTTCGTTTTCAAAAATCGAAACATTCATTCTATCTCTGTAGAAAGGGATTCACTTCAAAAATGTAAAGACGAGGCAGCTGGAATCGCGAGTCCCCTTCTCAAATTCCTTATCGTTCGAACGCTTCGAAGTTGAGATAGGGAAATATGGGGGTCGCGACATATTGTCTACCGCCAGCTCGATCTCGAGCTATGGGAAGTCATTAAGAATGGCGATCGAAGAGCGGTGAGGAGCAGGCGATTGGGGTCGCGTGTGAATCTTGGGGCTGCACTCTGGGTGGCGCGAGCTCGTGCACGTGAGGGGGATCGCGATCGAGTCGCGGCGGCAGCTCGTGTAGGCACGACAATTGGCGACATGCAGGGATTCGTTTTGGGAAGTTCGCGGCTGCGATGGGCAATTTCGAAGTCGCGATTTCGAATTCGTGGTGGTCGCACGCGATGGGAGTCGAGACTAGGGTTCTGATCAGTTGCGTGCCCGACAGTGAGGTGATCTCTTCCTTTTTTTCGAATTAAGATCTCTGTATATATGTTCAAGAGGAAATATAGATATATAAATAAGTACACATACATATTTTAATCTAATAATTTATAAGTTAACAGTAAAATAAATTACTGGTTGGGTTATTTTCCGAAAAGAAAAATATAGTATATATTTGTTATAAACTGTATAGAACAGTAAATATAAGTATATTTGGAAACAGAGAAAAAGGGGAGTTTGACATATTTGAAAAATTATATAAAATTTGATTTTTGAATCCATATAAATT
The DNA here is from genome assembly GCA_030737815.1 of Allium fistulosum. Classification (NCBI taxonomy): domain Eukaryota; kingdom Viridiplantae; phylum Streptophyta; class Magnoliopsida; order Asparagales; family Amaryllidaceae; genus Allium; species Allium fistulosum. Next base: position 78,541,110 of record CM060906.1, read on the forward strand.
GATTTTTTTAGTAAGGGTTTCAAAGAAAAAGAAAATTTGTTATTCGATTTGATTCGAATATTAATAAATTGTATAATTGTTTATACAAGGTCAAAATTGCAAAGAAAACAAGCTGAAATGGAAATGGATTGCAAAATAAAATCAAAGGTGAGGTCTTCTCACTCAAATTAAAAATTGAATTGCAGTTATTGATTGATTGCCTGATTGTGATAGTATATATAGTAGTATATAGCAATATATATATTGGAATATATATTGGAGTTGTTGATTTCCCGCATTATATAGCGGATGAGACCCTATGCGCCGCATAATAGCGGATGATATTTTATAAATCCCATATACCACGATATTCCACCTCGAAGTGGAATGGGTATTGTGCTAACATCTGTGGATGCAGGGAAACAGGTTGGAGGGATCCAACTGGATTCCTCAAATTTTTGAATTTGTTTCAATATTGTGTGTTGATTTATTTATAATCTGTGTATGATTATATTTGTGATTGAATTTGTTGGAGGCTATAATTTAGCCGAATGTATTTTTGGTATCGTTGGATACCAGAAATAAATAAAATTGGATTTTTGAAATTAAAGTATGAAATTTTAAGTGAATTTCTTTTGAAAAATTAGGTGAATTTAAAAGAAGGAATTTAAAAGCATAAAGTTGATTTTTGTAATCTTATCGAATTATTTCCAAATTATGGGAAAGGATTTTTTTATATAAAGGGATTTTGAAAAAAATATTGTTTAAAAGTTGAAGAATTTCATTGAAAATGGAATTTTAAATGGTTTGGAAGAGATAAAGGAATTTATTTTAAAAAGTGATAAATTTGTTTGAAATCCAATTGATAATTGATTTGGTGTTGAAAGAAATTTAAAAATCAATTTGGAATTTGATTTGGTGTTTAAAAGTGAATATTTGGGAATTTAAATTCACAATGGAATTTATAAAGGAAAAGTGAAAATAAATAACATTCGGGAATTTTATTTCGCGAGTGAAAATATGAGTTGAAATTTGTTTTCAAAGTGATGAAGTGTGGAAATATATATATATCTTACGAAGATATTTGAAATTTAATAATTTGGGAAAATTATTTAAATTGGTTGATTGTGGTGAATGTTGTTTGATAGTTAAATAACCGACTATCAATATTGGCTTTGAAATGGCACTTGAATTTGTTTTTAAAACAAACGCTCATTATTCGGTTAAGTCGGGAGAGGACTTTGTGTCATAAAACCCATTCGGAATAATGATACGACGTGAATGGATAACATTTAAAGACAGGAGTGAAGACCAGGTATTTTCAAAAATGAAAGGACAACCTGTCGAATGTCTCTGCACCGAGTTGCTCTGGTATAGAGATTCATATCACTCTTCTTGTGATGGGAAGTCCGATCGGGATTGTGAATACTCGGATTGCAAGGGCTTCTTCGGAAGTGCCTTCGGTTCTGTTTGAACCCGGAACAAACCTGTATGTTTGTATGTCTGACATTACACTTTGAGATATAAAGCTGATTTCTTTCAAATACATTTCTGTTGGTGGCGGAGAATTTATTCTCTTAGCTTAACACCCTTCTCTGAGACGTACGAGCTCAGAGGTTATGTAGTTGAAGGTTATTAGTGATATACTCCCAATTTGGTAGTGTGGCATGCTGAGTGTTGCTATGTGATGCTGATCATTTGTGATCAAAGCATGGCTTTCGTGTAAAGTGTAGCTTTGTGGACGAGACCTCATCGGACCTCACACCCCGGAAATGGTCGAAACAGGAAAGATGTGGCAAGGTTATGAGGGTCGCGCCCTTTAGGGTATGTCATTTCCTTCTGGAAAAAGGTGATATTATGGTATGGATCCCAGATATTTACCTGTGTGGTTGCTCAAATCTCATTTACTGTGTGATCGAGGGCCCTCGGATAAAGGTCCCAAAGGACCGGAGGGTGGCATATTCGTGTAGTAGTTACCTAGTGTAAGGGGTAACCCGGCTTTGTGTTGGCAGAGAGCTAGTTAGTTCTCGGGACGTCCATCCAGAGGCGTACACATGTGGCAGTGGGAAGTTCCTTAGCCTGACCATTTGTTGGAAAATCCAAAGAAACAATACGAACCTTGTACGGATTTAGTTGTATAACCTGCTATGGAATGTGGCTGTAACCTGCTATTGAACATAGTAGCTATAGTAGGCATAAGTGCGGAATGCCTATGCTGGCTAAGATTAATATTATACTTTCGAAATGGTTTTCTACACTATGCACTAATAGTAATAATAATCCAATGATTTTGCATAGTAAGCATGTTTGACTATCATAAGAAGAAATCTCCTCCAATTCTGCGTTTGCATTGTGTGTGTGGCGGGAGGTCTTCTGGTAGTTTCATTTTCCAAAAAGCATTGCGAATTTGTTTTATTTTCTTTGTGAAAATAACTGTTTTACGATCTCACACCAGTCACCATGACTGACCTTGCTTATGTTTGTCAAACGTGATAGGGGGTTCTCGCTTCGCAGTTTGGTGGTGAACGGGAGACTCTTACCCCTACATGTCCCTGAGTGGGAGGGGTTGGTTAGCCGTAAGGTGTGACAGTCGAAAGGCTGGCCGTAAAAGCAAGGTTAGGGTACCAGTGTAAGCCACGGTGGGTCTGGGATGGTTGCAAAGCCTACCGGTCCCCACTGTTCTCGCAATCGTTACATGTGGTATCAGAGCAATTGGTTAAGCGACAACCCTGGCTCTGTCGGGTGTTACTCATTAGAAATAGAGTCAATAGTACTCTAGAATGAGTGTGAGTGTAATAATAGATATGAGAGCGTATTTGTTAGTGAATACAAAACTTTGTTTTGTATTGTGTTGACTTATCAGTTGATTGTTTATAGATTCTGGTCGGTGCAGTCTGGTCAACTGTAATCGATAGGAGTTTCTAAACTCTTAAACAAGATAAACTAACACAGTATTGTTTTAAATAGGGTGAATGAGATAATTTTACCCAAAACTATTTTTGTATAGAAAAGAAATTATTTTCTGTGAATTATTATTGTATATGGATGATTGGTTGTTAGGAAGTGATAATATTGAATTATTATCATTGTTATATGGAAACTGAATAAGAAATAATGGTATAACCAAAGATTTGGAGATAAATTCATTTAACAAATGAAATCTATAAATATGAATTGAAAAGATAAGGAAATAAAATTCATATACGAATGGGATTTGTAAGTATAAATTGTAAATATGATTTATAATTGGAAAAAGAATTCCAGAAAAATATTGAAAATAAAATTCATTAAAGGAATGAATTTGTGAATGAACAAATGAGGTTACATTTGTAAATAAATGAATTGGAATCGAATAATGTAATGAGATTGATTTGAATCAAGTTGAAAAGAAAAAAATCCAAACTTGGAAAATAAAACAAAAATAAAGTGGATTGAATTCAAGTAAATTAACTTGATAATTTATTAATTCATGAAACAATGAATTGGAAGTTGAATTAGTTAAATTAAAGTTGAGTTGTGAGCTAAATAATAATGGTTTGAATTTACATATAAATTCAAATAAGTTGTAGAAAAAAATTGAAATTTCCTTGTTATTGATAAAATAAATTCGAGATGAATTGAATATGGGAATTTGAAATTTAAAAAGGATAAGTGAATATACTAATTGAATTAAATTAGTAAATGGAATGGATTTGATTAAATGAAAAAAATCAAATCAAAGATTTAAATTAGAAATTGTTTACAAGGAAAATATAACTTGAGTTTTGAGTTGAAATAACTTAAGCTATATTGGATAAAAGCTCGACTTAAGAAAAGAAATTGTAAAATGGTTGTGGTCGAGTTTTGTGAAATGGTTTCAAGTGAAATGGAATTAAAATAAATTGAGATGGTATCAATTTAAATTAGTTATAAACTAGAGTGGATATTCTATTAAGTGAATATCATCGAAATTTGCATAGAAACGATTGTCGTTTGACGCAAACGAGATTGTATCAAAATCTATGAGTTAATAAAAGCAAATGAAATTGGTTTTAAAATCAATTGAAGGGATATGAGTTAGATTCATTTAAAAATGAATTGAATATAAAGAATTGCATTGTAAACCATTGAATTGAATGTAAATTGGATAAAAGCGATTAAATTTGTATTGAAACTTTATAAATTGCTAATGGAAATTATTTTGAATGTTTTGCTTATGAAAACTATGTGTTTGCTATTGAAAATAAATGAAATGTTAATGAATTTCCTATATTTGTCACTTTCGTGTTTAAACTGAGTAAGTGCAGGTTTTTGGAAGCCGTTTGGCTGCATTTTGGGTTGCGCAAATGCTAATAAATAAGCCGCTTTGCTTAAAATGCTAATAAAGGTACGCCTACGCAATACAAAATAGGAAATATGAACTGTTTTTGTTTTTCCGACCTAGTGGGTCGATGTATATATATTTATATCTTTTGTCAAATTGCAAAAGCTCCTTCGTACAAAGGAGACTCTGCCAAAATTTTCTGAAAATTTTGGGAGTTAGAAATTTTTTGTGAAAATTTGGAAAATTTTGTTAATGGAAAATTGATTTTCAAATTGTAATGAAAGTGTAGGAATTGAAGTAGAAAAGGGAAAATAATTGTTTTGGTCGAAGTTAAAAGTCTTGGAAAAAGTGAACATCGAGTTTTCATTCAAATGAATTTTTGGTTTTTGAAGATAAAATGAATTCAGATAGAATTGAAATTGTAAATTGAATTCAAATGGAATTGAAAATACAAAGTTGAATGGAAATGAATATATTACTTTGTTAGTGAAGTGAAAATGAATATAAGAAGTATGTAAATACTTATGTTGAACTTAAGAAATAAAAAAATGAAATTTTTAAGTAAAATGGGTATTTGGAATCCAATAAGTAAATTTGGACATTGTTTTTAAGTAAAGTATACATGGATTGTAAAGGCTAAGGAAAATGGAATTGGATTTTGATTTCGAAGATGAATTTGAATTTCTCAACAAAAGGTATGTATTTAAAATTTTAGTATGAAATTTGATTGGATTTTTTATTTTGCCACTTGGCATTTTGTTTTCTATTGGAATTTGGGAGTCCATAGGGACATTTTGTAGTTGTACCGAGCTAGCCGCGCAAAGAAGACGCTGGCGAAACTTTTTGAAAATTTAGAGAGTTAGAAAATTTTTGAGAAATTTTGGATAATTCAAAATTTGAATTTGAATTTAAATTTTAATTGTGAAGTAAATAAAGTTGTTTGGAAACTATGGTTAAGATTTGGACAGTTAGTTGAAATGATAATCTTTAATAAAAGATTTGGCTTGATAAGGTGATAAAACTGGTTGGTTTTGGGAAAATAGTAAACGAGTATTGGAGCATTCTTCTTAACATGTAATTTCGGGACGAAATTCTTTTAAGGGGGGAAGATTGTAACGACCCTGAATTTTTGACATTTGAAATGTGAATATTTAATTGAGTTTAAATATTCGAATGATAGTTTAATTTGATATTCGAGATATCAGAATGAATTTGGTAATTAAATTTTTGAATTTTATTATTGAAGTTGGGTAAAAATTTGAATCTTCAGTTTTAAGCTAATTAAAAATAATATGAAGTCTTGGAAAATTCATATTAATAATACTGAAGATAATGGAAGCTTCAGAATTGAATTTGGAACTGTTCTGTTCAGTTTCGAAATTTTATCATTCAAATTGAATTTAAAAATAGCCTTTCGAGGCACAGTCGCGGTATTCGACGAAACCAGTTCCATTGGATCCGTAATATTGTATTATTATCAGATTTCAATTTTCGTAATGTTTGGAGTGATCGTTTGGCCGTACGATAAGTAAACGCGCTGAAAAATATATCGAAATTTAATATTATAACTGGTTCAAAAAGCTATCTTCCACATATGATCGAATTAGCCTCCAAAACACATTCCATTGTGTTCGGAACGCGGGTAAGACCTTATAAACGCCTGTCGGCACGTTTCAATTGGAATTTATTTAAAAAGTTTAATAATTTGTGAAAATATTATTAAATTAATATATAAGTGTATATATATTCACGTTTTAGAGCTGAAACCCTAGTTTATTCTCTAGCCGCCGGCATTGTTTTTCAATGGCCGCTACTGTTCTTCATTCGAAATCGATAAAATAAAATAACGAACGAAACCTTCCTTCCCTCAGCTTCGTTTTCAAAAATCGAAACATTCATTCTATCTTTGTAGAAAGGGATTCACTTCAAAAATGTAAAGACGAGGCAGCTGGAATCGCGAGTCCCCTTCTCAAATTCCTTTTCGTTCGAACGCTTCGAAGTCGAGATAGGGAAATATGGGGGTCGTGACATATTGTCTACCGCCAGCTCGATCTCGAGCTATGGGAAGTCGTTAAGAATGGCGATCGAAGAGTGGTGAGGAGCAGGCGATTGGGGTCGTGTGTGAACCTTGTGGCTACAGTCTGGGTGGCGCGAGCTCGCGCACGTGAGGGGGATCGCGATCGAGTCGCGGCGGCAGCTCGTGTAGGCACGACAATTAGCGACATGCAGGGTTTCGTTTTGGGAAGTTCGCGGCTGCGATGGGCGATTTTGAAGTCGCGATTTGGAATTAGTGGTGGTCGCACGCAATGGGAGTCGAGACTAGGGTTCTGATCAGTTGCGAGCTCGGCAGTGAGGTGATCTCTTCCTTTTTATAGAATTAAGATCTCTGTATATATGTTCAATAGGTAATATAGATATATAAATAAGTACACATACATATTTTAATCTAAAAATTTATAAGTTAACAGTAAAATAAATTACTGGTTGGGTTATTTTCCGAAAAGAAAAATATAGTATATATTTGTTATAAACTGTATAGAACAGTAAATATAAGTATATTTGGAAACAGAGAAAAAGGGGAGTTTGACATATTTGAAAAATTATATAAAATTTGATTTTTGAATCCATATAAATTGATTTTTTTAGTATGGGTTTCAAAGAAAAAGAAAATTTGTTATTCGATTTGATTCGAATATTAATAAATTGTATAATTGTTTATACAAGGTCAAAATTGCAAAGAAAACAAGCTGAAATGGAAATGGATTGCAAAATAAAATCAAAGGTGAGATCTTTTCACTCAAATTAAAAATTGAATTGCAGTTATTGATTGATTGCCTGATTGAAATCATATATGCTCTTATAAAAAAAATAGATTATAGATTTCCAAAAATCTAACTTTTATAAATTCTTTGAACATTTTAAAAATTCCTATATATTTTTCAAAGTCTTTTCCATATATAAATTTTTCCTTTAAAACCCTTTTTAGTAACTAAAATACTTTAGACAGGTTAATTTAAACAATTTATCACCTTAAAAAAAATTATTTTTAACATAACTGAATAAATCAAAATATATACATGCATATTTATTTCTTTACGAACTACATATATATAAATGTAAAATTTTAGTAAATAGCAAAACAACTTTTCCTTTACTATTTCCGGTACATTTTCAAATTCATTTCAAAATTTAAATTAAATTGAAACAATTTGTAAATACCTTACTGTAAAGATTTCGATGCCTTACTGACTCACGCTTCGACCAGATACCACGCGTACGCAACTCCACCCGCCATCGCGACCATCCACTCGCGAAATGTAACGCCCCACTCTGAGACCCACTGTATCAAAGAGTATTACGGGAGTAATACTGTCTGTTAAAGCGGAGAATAGAGTATAGTGGAAGCGACCATCTATAATCAAGCTATAACTATCTACCGAATACGTCGAAAGGTGGAATCTATTTAAATTTTTCTCAATCAGGTGGTTCGACATATTCGGTAAATACTTATAACGAAATTACAAATGGCTAAAGATCTATCAGGACAAAGCATAATAACATAATGAAATAGCATCACAGAACAGAATCACATAACAGATATAAAATCCCAGAACAATACATCTTCAATACAGATCCAAATACTATAAGTGGGTACAAAGCCACCGCTCACACATGTGAGTCAAAAATATGTACATATCAAAGTCTGAATGATAATAGAGTAGCGGAATAGTGGAAAAATAAAAGCGCTATCTATCAGCATAGCAGATAATGTCCAAGAGGAAGCACAGAAGCTAAGTCCAGAGACCTAACCTGAAACAACTCGGTCTGACCCGAGCGAAAACACTCGGGTCAGGCTAGCTAAACAATCAGTAATAACTGAGATATATAATAATGCGGTACATAAGTAAAACAGTACTTATCCAAAGAGAAGTATATTATGAACCACATGAATATAATGACGATCCCTAATCATCAATAAACAATAAAAATCTCCAAAGAGAAATCAACACCAAAGTGTAGAATAAATAAAATCGCCTCATATCATCGGCGTAGCCAAAGCTATAAAAAGATGCCCATAGGCAATAATCCCAAGAGTGACTAGAGTCTGTGATCAATGCCCAAGCAAAGATCGATGCTCCAAAGAGCCATGGGGATATACTGAAAAGTCAATGAAATCAAACACTGAAAAGCAGTGTCCAGAGACACTGTGGATCCATAAGGTAATCGCACTTACATCGTATGGTTCCATAGAACCAACACCGAATGGCGGTACTCGAATGGATATAAAAATAATCAGATAATACAAGTTTTGCACGTGCACCGACCAGAGTCGTTGTTGCCAAGTACTGTAGAGTTGTGATCGATCACTCGCACCGATGCGAAACGCGCGAGACGGCGAGATCCTTCCCAGAAGGATAAAGGCCCAGAGGCACACGCCGAAAAATAAACTGCTCCATAGAGCAGGTGTCCAGAGACGGTTGCCCAGAGGCGTGGTGACCCAGAGGTCCAGTACTGGCCGCCCAGAGGCTAATGTGTCACTAACTTCTTGGAGAGGAACCCGCAAAGTGTTAACAATGAGTCCCATACCCCACGTTCGCACTAAACGGTTTCCTAACCAATAGCAAGCTCACACTCCAAACAATAAAAAGTCTACCTCATATCATCGGTAAACTAGACCCAAAGGTCAAAACGATCAATCGAATAGGTCGGGGATTAACCGGAAAGAAAATACACACGGTTTCCATAGGCCGGAGATTTCCTAACCGTTTAAGCACCTTTCCACTTCGCTCGACGTGCTAAAAGTGAGTGTGAGATTTTTATTATAGAAAATAATGGTGTAAAACGGATTTATAATTGATTTTCGGAATCACTTTTAAAACGGTCTTTTGAAAGGTCTCCTATTATGGAGTAATTAATTTAATAATTAAAATAATATTATATAATAATTTTCAAAAGCCATTTAGGAGTGAAAAATCTTTTGAAAATGATTCATAAAACCCGTGTACGAAATCTAGAGACAAATCTCAAAGAAATCAATGAAAACCAGAAAATCATCAAAAATATTCTAAGTGTTTGTAAACATTCAAAAACAGCTGTGAACTCAAGTTCGATAATTTATTTGGACCAGCAAACTGTGTCCAAATGTCATGAAAATTTGCAGGCATGTAGTCCAACATCCCTACTTTAATATGCAAAAAGAATTTCTGGATTCCGAGTTGAGACGAAGTGGAAGCGACGTCTCAAAGTTGGACCCAGAACAAGATTTACACTGTTTACAAACAGCGACTAGAGTTCAACTTCGACACGAAATTCGAAGTACCAAACGAACTCCAATGTTGTCCAAATTTTCCTGAGATGGAGTTCGGAACTCCACCTTTCTAACGAGACCAAAAACGTCGAATTCCGACTTCCGATGCGAACGTGGAGGCATCGCGGAGTGGCGCTCAAAAGCTGGAAACAGAAGGGATATTTGATTTTCATTCTAAGTGTTTGACCATTCAAAAACTGCTGCGAACCCAAGTTCGGCAATTTATTTGGACCAGCAAACTGAATCCAAATGACATGAAAACTGGTAGGAATATAGTCCAACATCCCTACTATAAGATGCAAAAAGAATTTCTGGAATCCGAGTTGAGACGAAGTAGCAGCGACGTCTCAAAGTTGGACCCAGAACAAGATTCACACTGTTTACAAACAGCGACAAGAGTTCAACTTCGACACGAAATTCGAAGTACCAAAAGAATGCCGATGATGCCTAAATTTTACAGAGATGGAGTTCGAAACTCCACCTTTCCAACGAGACCAAAAACGTCGAATTCCGACTTCGGATGCGATCGTGGCGGCATCGCGAAGTGGAGAAAAAAATCTGGAACAGGGTTTAAAAAAAAAATTATTATTTTTTTTTCTTTTTTTTTTTCGGGACAGTGGTAAGAATGTACAATTTTGACCAAAATAACTTCGAAATTTCATGAAACTCAAAACATAAAAGTTTTAGCTCTAAATCTAAGCTTTCCAGAACATCCAAAATTATTAGATTTGGATAAGAAACGAGAGAGATACATGCAAAACAATATCAGATTGAAACTCAAGATAACTTGTTAAAGACAGAATTGGTCTTCTGTCTTTGAACGCATTTCAGGTCATCTAAATGGCAATATTACAGAAAACTCAATGAACAAAAATTGTAGCATATGTTTTAAGCTTTCCGGAACATCCAAAATTATCTAATTCGGATCAAAAACGAGTAATTTATGGCCAAATCAATTTCAGGGTTTTATTTTATCAACCTTGTAGTTTGTTGTCAGGTCAGCGACAAACAAACGTGATTTCGACCATTGAAACCACAAAATTAGGCAAAGCTCAAAACATGAAAGTTATAGGCTACAGAATAAGCTTTCCAGAACTTCAAGAAAATCTTAATTCCGATTTAAGATGAATGAGATCTGCCTAATTTACTAACAGCAATAAACTAATTATAATTTCAGCTAGCATATATTACCTCTTTCCAAGCAATGAAAAGAAGATCAAAGAGTTTCACAATCTAAATGCACAAAAAAAAAGAGGATTACAAAATAATTTCAGAAATTAAAGAATGAACTAGAGGTGGGTTTTGTGATTGCTATTACCTCTTTTAGTAGTTTGGATTAACTCTCTTTGATTTGGTGTAGATTGGAGTCTTGCTTAGGAGGCCATGACTAGGTTTTGGAGCTTTCTAATTAGGTTTTAGTGGTTATGAAATGAAGTGTTGGCTGAAATGGGAGAGTAAAAGATACTTTATAGGCTAATGGTTAGGGTTATTGGATCTAATACCTATTAGGACTTTGTATTATTCATGTGCATACATATATAGGCAATTTTCTCTAAGTACACTCTACATACAAATTACTAAATACATTTCAAACCATAGAAAATTATGAAAATATGTTAACAATTACTTTTAGCCATTTCATAAAATCCTATATCAACAATATTTTACATTTTAACCCCTAATTTTTCCAAAACACCGTTTATAGTTAATATTAGCCAAAATCACCATTTTGCAAATAAATTGCAAATTAATTTCCCAAATCAAATATTGCACTATTTTACACATATAAAATTTTGCAATAATATAAATTACAAATTTCCCTAATTAATTTCCTTGAAATGCTCCATTTTACACTTAAGCCCAAAATATTAATTTATTCAAAATGACTAAATTTTGAACAAATTAGCCACATTAAAAATTCATTAATAGCTCCAATTAAATTAAAATCCCAATTTTAATTTATTATTTGGTAACCGCAATCACGGGTTGTTACACGAAACCTTAGCTAGGCCCACCATCACGAACACACAGCTAAGCCCAAATCGAGATCCCCTTCACCTCGGTCATCACTGCGACCATTGATGTCGTCGCCATCACGAACTCTCCTTGCGTACGCGAGCGCCGCTTGCTCCGCCTTCGATTGAAGACGCCACGCCTACTAGATGGTCGAGACCACCAGACTATGCTACTCGCGATTGCCATCCCACTGAAGTCGAGCTCTACCCCACACGCATCGCTACCAGCTCGAGCTCGAGCTCTTGTCGCCTCACTACCCTCGATTCTGATCCTCCTCCCCTCATGCGAACATGATGCTCAACTGATTTGTTTTGGGTTGTGAATTTTTTCGTGGATGGGGCGAAAGACAGTCTTGAAGAGGAATGAAAGAATTTTGAACGAGAAGTGAAGGGAAAGGCTTCGGCCATTATTTGTTTTTCTGCTTTGATTTGAAATAAAGGGGTAGTAGCGTGTTGAATGGGGAAAGATGAAAGGATGGATTTTCGGCTGAAAGGAGATAGATGGGATACAAATTTTATTATATTTGTTTATTTTGATTGGTCAACAAATATATCAATTTTAAATTCAATTGTCTCGATGATTGCAACTTAAAATTGTGATCTCCTATCGAGACATGCCGCCAGGCGTTTGTAAAGTTATACGCCTATTCCGAACGCAATGGAAAAGGTTTCAAGTCCAAATTCAATCATATGGAGAAGATAGCTTTTTGGATCAGTTATTAAATTAAATTTCGATATAAATTTCAGCGTGTTTTCTTATCGTACGGCCAAACGATCACTCCAAATACTATGAAAATTGAAATCCGATAATAATACGATATTATGGATCCAATGGAATAGGTTTCGTCGAATTCCGAGACTGTGCCCTGGAACGCTATTTTTAAATATCGATTTAAACGATAAATTTCAAAACTGAACAAAACAGTTTCAAATTCCATTATGAAAGTTCCATTACCTTCAGTATCATCAATATAAATTTCCTAAGCTTTTAAAATATTTTTAATCAGCTTAAAACTCCAAATTCAAAATTTTACGCAAATTTTAACAATTAAATTCACTAATTTAATTATCAAACAACTCTGATATTTGAACTTCAAATTAAACTAACATTCAAATATTTAAAATCAATTAAATATTCAAATGTCAAAAATTCGGGATCGCTACAATATTCCCCCCTTAAAAGAATTTCGTCCCGAAATTACAAGTTAAGAAGAATGCTCCAATACCCAAATCTTTTTATTAAAGATCATCACTTCAACTAACTGTCCATATCTTAACCATAGTTTCCAAACAACTTTATTTACTCACAATTCAAATTTAAATTCAAATTCAAATTTTAAATTATCTGAAATTTCTCAAAAATTTTCTAACTTTCTAAATTTTCGAAAAATTTCGCCAGCGTCTCCTTTGCGCGGCTCGCTCGGTACAACTACAAAATGTCCCTACGGACTCCCAAATCTCAAAAGAAAACAAAATGCCAAGTGGCAAAATCAGAAACCCAATCAAATTTCATACAGAAATTTTTAAATACATACCTTTTGTCGAGCAAATTCAAATTTACCTTCGAAATCAAATCTAATTCCATTTTCCTTAGCCTTTACAATCCCTGTATACTTTACTTAACAACAATGTCCAAATTAAGTTAGTGTAAACTCGAAATTCACTTTTTTCCAAAAATTTCTTTTCAAATGGTTTAAACAAATCACCATTTTAATCTTTTTAAAACAAAAGGATTCAATTCACAAAGTTCACTCAGCTTCACAAAGATACATTCATAGATTTTCATTTCAAATTTTACTTGAATTCGATTCATCTATAACTTCAAAGATTGAATCTCATTTACCTTATCTCAAATTCAAATTTGAAATCACTTGTCGTTAAGTGATTTGGTCAATTATATGGTATGTTCAACTCCTTTACAATTTCTTCGATCGAAATATATTTAAATACAATTTCATTTCAAGTCCTTGGTTATAGACACCTACCAGATGTCTTGGGAACAGTTGATTGGTAATATATGATGAAACAAAATGGAATATTAGTGCTTAATTGTAAAATCAAGAGATCCCAACTCCATGTCAATAGCAAGCATAAGCTGTAAAGATATGAATATATCTTTTTTCACAAATTAGTACTGATTTGCAGAATTTAAAACAAAAGCAATCTTATATGTGAACTACCTACAAACATTTAATCACTTTTTGTATAAGGTCAAAGGTGGCCAAAAGATAAAATTTTGGCATAAAATTGTCAGTGTAAATGCTGACCAAATAAAAATACAGTGGGTAAAATTGGTTTTTTCCAGCTATAATAGTTTCCAAATAACTATGTTTTTATAATCGATTATTCAGCTCCATAAACTGGTCCAAATGGTTAAATAACCTTTTAATCTCTACCAGTAGTATTAGCACACAATTAGTCAGCTCCTAAATAGGTGTATTTCTCTAAATTTCTTGATGCAGCATATGATCTTAACACTGACATAATTTGGATATATCTGCGTATCTTCGTAGTTTCATTTCTTTATAAAATGAGATGTTCAAAAGTAAATCTTACCTTGACTTCTAAAAGCAGCCACATTGCAATCAAGTAATGTTATTTACCAAATGATGACACCTTACTACCAATTAAATAAAAACAAGCAGCAAATATATGTGAATGTTCACAATTAGCTTTTCTTATTTATTAGGGCATGCACTGGAATTCGAAGATGGTTCCATCTACTAATTTAATTCAATTAGTATATTCACTCATCCATTTTTAAATTTAAAATTTCCATATTCAATTCATCCTGAATTTACTTTATCAATAACAAGAAAATTTCAATATATTTTTCTACAACTTACTTGAATTTATATACAAATTCAAACCATTTTTATTCAGCTCACAACTCAACTTTAATTTAACCAATTCAACTTCCAATTCATTATTTCATGAATTAATAAATTATCAAGTTAGTTTACTTGAATTCAATCCATTTTATTTTAATTTTTCCAAGTTTGGATTTTTTTCTTCAACTTGATTCAAATCAAATCTCATTCCATTTTTCAATTTGAATCTCATTCCAATCAAATTCCAAATATTTTACAATTTATCAAACTTATTTACATTCCATTAATGAATCTTATTTACAAATACTTCCTGGAATTCTATTTCCAATTACAAATCACATTTACAATTTACATTTACAAATTTCATTTGTATATGAATTTTATTTCCTTATGTTTCAATTCATATTTATAAATTTCCGTTGTTAAATGAATTTATCTCCAAATCTTTGGTTATACCATTATTTCTTATTCAATTTCCATATAACAATTCAATATTATCACTTCCTAACAACCAAGCATCCATATACTATAATAATTCATAGAAAATGATTTCTTTTCAACACAAAAATAACTTTGGGCGAAATTATTTCATTTACCCTATTTTAAAACAATACTGTGTCAGTTTATCTTGTTTAAGAGTTTAGAAATCCCTATCGATTACAGTTGGCCAAACTGCACCGACCATAATCTATAAACAATCAACCGATAAATCAACACAATATAAAACAAATTTTTTGTATTCACTAACAAATACGCGCTCATATCTATTATTACACTCATACTCATTCTAGAGTACTACTGACTCTATCTCTAATGAGTAACACCCAATAGAGCCAGGGTTGTCGCTTAACCAATTGCTCTGATACCACTTGTAACGATTGCGATCTTTCGACGCTCGAAAGTCGACATTAATACGTCCACTGTATCAAATGCCGCGCAATCGAATGCCAAAAAACTGAACCATTAGGGTTAAAAAGAAGAGGTAGAAGAAGACAGAAGAAAAGAAAGAACAGAAAAACAAAAACAGAAACAATATCAGAATCTCACAGTCGCAGCGGAACAATATATAATAGATAAATCAATAATCTTTAAAACAAAAGACTATATCAGTTTATATATTACATCATCAGAGTCAATATACAACTCAATACAACAATGGACAGTTATATAAACTTGTCCTCACACAGAATACACAGCGGAATAAATAACAAGTATGGGAGTACGTCTCGCCATCCAGCTCGCCTCCAGAGCTCCAGAATATCCAGAATATCCTGACAACATAACTCTAGGCTGCCCGTGGGGAAAATATGGGCAACCAGAGTTTAGAAAGGGAACAATAAACTCCGAGTCTGTCATGGTGACTGGTGTGAGATCGTAAAACAGTTATTTTCACAAAGAAAATAAAATAAATTCACAATGCTTTTGGAAAATGAAACTACCATAAGACCTCCCGCCACACACACAATGCAAACGCAGAATTGGAGGAGATTTCTTCTTATGATAGTCAAACATGCTTACTACGCAAAATCATTGGATTTTTATTAGTGCATAGTGTAGGAAACCATTTCGAAAGTATAATATTAATCTTAGCCAGCATAGGCATTTTGCACTTATGCCTACTATAACTACTATGTTCAATAGCAGGTTACCGCCACATTCCATAGCAGGTTATACAACTAAATCCGTACAAGGCTCGTATTATTTCTTTGGATTTTCCAACAAATGGTCAGGCTAAGGAACTTCCCACTGTCAAAGGGTACGCCTCTGGATGGACGTCCCAAGAACCTACCCGGCTCTCTGCCAACACAAGGCCGGGTTACCTCTCAACTATGTAACTACTACTCGAGTATGCCACCCCCTAGTCCTTTTGGACCTTTATCCGAGGGCCCTCAATCACAAAGCAACAATCACACAGTAAATGAGACTGGAGCAACCACACAAGTAAATATCTGGGCTCCATACCATAATATCACCTTTTTCCAAAAGGAAATGACATACCCTAAAGGGCGCGACCCTCATAACCTTGCCGCATCTTTCCTGTTTCGACCATTTCCGGGGTGTGAGGTCCGATAAGGTCTCGTCCACAAAGCTATGCTTTACACGAAAGCCATGCTTTGATCACAAATGATCAACAAATGATCAACATCACATAGCAACACTCAGCATGCCACACTACCAAATTGGGAGTATATCACTGATAACCTTCAACTACATAACCTCTTAGCTCGTACGTCTCAGAGAAGGGTGTTAAGCTAAGAGAATAAATTCTCCGCCACCAACAGAAATGTATTTGAAAGAAATTGGCTTTATATCTCAAAGTGTAATGTCAGACATACAACCATACAAGTCTGTTTCGGGTTTGAACAGAACCGAAGGCACTTTCGAAGAAGCCCTTGCAATCCGAGTATTCACAATCCCGATCGGACTTACCATCACAAGAAGAGTGATATAAATCTCTATACCGGAGCAACTCGGTGCAGAGACATTCGACAGGTTGTCCTTTCATTTTTGAAAATACCCAGTCTTCACATCGGTCTTTAAATGTTATCCATTCACGTCGTATCATTATTCGGAATGGGTTTTGTGACACAAAGTCCTCTCCCGACTTAACCGAATAATGAGCGTTTGTTTTAAAAACAAATTCAAGTGTCATTTCAAAGACAAATATTGATAGTCGGTTATTTAACTATCAAACAACATTCACCACAATCAACCAATTTAAATAATTTTCCCAAATTATTAAATTTCAAATATCTTCGTAAGATATATATATTTTCCACACTTCATCACTTCAAAAACAAATTTCAACTCATATTTTTACTCGCAAAATAAAATTCCCGAATGTTATTTATTTTCACTTTTTCTTTATAAATTCCATTGTGAATGTAAATTTCCAAATATTCACTTTTACACGATTTTCAAATCGATTTCCAAATTTATTTCAACACAAATCAAACTTTTTTTCATTCAAACACCAAATCAATTTTCATATTGATTTTCCAAAGATTTATTTTCAAATACTAAATCAATTATCAATTGGATTTCAAACAAATTTATCACCTTTTTAAATAAACCCCTTTACTCTTTCCAAATTATTTAAAATTCCATTTTCAATGAAATTCTTCAACTTTTAAACAATATTTTTTTCAAAATCCATTTTTATAAAAAAAATCCTTTCTCATAATTTGGAATTAATTCGATAAGATTACAAAAATCAACTTTATGCTTTTAAATTCCTTCTTTTAAATTCACCCAATTTTTCAAAAGAAATTCACTTAAAATTTCATACTTTAATTTCAAAAATCCAATTTTATTTATTTCTGGTATCCAACGATACCAAAAATACATTCGGCTAAATTATAGCCTTCAACAAATTCAATCACAGATATAATCATACACGGATTATAAATAAATCAACACACAATATTGAAACAAATTCAAATATTTGAGGAATCCAGTTGGATCCCTCCAACCTGTTTCCCTGCATCCACAGATGTTAGCACAATACCAATTCCACTTCGAGGTGGAATATCGCGGTATATGGGATTTATAAAATATCATCCTCTATTATGCGGCGCATAGGGTCTCATCCGCTATATAATGTGAGAAATCAACAACTCCAAATATATATATACTACTATATATACTATCACCCAAACAATCAATCAATCAATAACTGAATTTCCAATTTTTAATTTGAGTGAGAAGATCTCACCTTTGCTTTTATTTTTATTTGCAGTCCATTCCAACTCTTTTCCATTCCAGTTTGTTTTCTTTGCAATTTTGACCTTGTATAAACAATTTATACAATTTATTAATATTCGAATAAATCGAATAATCAATTTTCATTTGATAAATTTAATTAGCCAATGATTTAATTTTAACTAGAAATTTTCCTTTTGAAATCATATATACTCTTATAAAAAAATAGATTATAGATTTCCAAAAATCTAACTTTTATAAATTCTTCGAACATTTTAAAAATTCCTATATATTTTTCAAAGTCTTTTTCCATATATAAAATTTTCCTTTAAAACCCTTTTTAGTAACTAAAATAATTTAGACAGGTTAATTTAAACAATTTATCACCTTAAAAAAAAATTTTTAACATAACTGAATAAATCAAAATATATACATGCATATTTATTTCTTTACGAACTACATATATATAAATGTAAAATTTCAGTAAATAGCAAAACAACTTTTCCTTTACTGTTTCCTGTACATTTTCAAATTTAAATTAAATTGAAACAATTTGTAAATACCTTACTGTAAAGATTTCGATGCCTTACTAACTCATGCTTCGACCAGATACCACGCGTACGCAACTCCACCCGCCATCGCGACCATCCACTCGCGAAACCCTAGATAGGCCCACCATCACGAACACCCAGCTGAGCCCAAATCAAGATCCCCTTCACCTCGGTCATCACTGCGACCATTGATGTCGTCGCCATCACGAACTCTCCTTGCGTACGCGAGCGCCGCTTGCTCCGCCTTCGATTGAAGACGCCGCGCCTACCAGATGGTCGAGACCACCAGACTACGCCACTCACGATTGCCATCCCACCGAAGTCGAGCTCTATCCCACACGCATCGTTACCAGCTCGAGCTCGAGCTCACGTCGCCTCACTGCCCTCGATTCTGATCCTCCTCCCCTCACGCGAACACGATGCACAACTGATTTGTTTTGGGTTGTGAATTTTTTTATGGATGGGGCGAAAGACAGTCTTGAAGAGGAACGAAAGAATTTTGAACGAGAAGTGAAGGGAAAGGCTTCGGCCATTATTTGTTTTTCTGCTTTGATTTGAAATAAAGGGATAGTAGCGTGTTGAATGGGGAAAGATGAAAGGAAGGAATCTCGGCTGAAAGGAGATAGATGGGATACAAATTTTATTATATTTGTTTATTTTGATTGGTCAACAAATATATCAATTTTAAATTCAATTGTCTCGATGATTGCAACTTAAAATTGTGATCTCCTATCGAGGCATGCCGCCAGGCGTTTGTAAAGTTATACGCCTATTCCGAACGCAATGGAAAAGGTTTCAAGTCTAAATTCAATCATATGGAGAAGATAGCTTTTTGGACCAGTTATTAAATTAAATTTCGATATAAATTTCAGCGCGTTTGCTTATCGTACGGCCAAACGATCACTCCAAATACTATGAAAATTGAAATCCGATAATAATACGATATTACGGATCCACTGGAACTGGTTTCGTCGAATTCCGAGACTGTGCCCCGGAACGCTATTTTTAAATATCGATTTAAACGATAAATTTCAAAACTGAACAAAACAGTTTCAAATTCCATTCTAAAAGTTCCATTACCTTCAGTATCATTAATATAAATTTCCTAAGCCTTTAAAATATTTTTAATCAGCTTAAAACTCCAAATTCAAAATTTTACTCAAATTTTAACAATTAAATTCACTAATTTAATTATCAAACAACTATGATATTTGAAATTCAAATTAAACTAACATTCAAATATTTAAAATTAATTAAATATTCAAATTTCAAATGTCCAAAATTCAGGGTCGTTACAAATCCTATGTAAACTAAATTAATATATATACAAGATAACTTATTACCTATATATAGAACTTACGTAAATCAATATACATATTAATTTTAATATATGTTTGAGTTTTTTTTTAAACAATGATTTTAATTATATATATATATGTTACTTTAATATTTGTTTTATCTTAAATATTGATTCCATGGTAATAATAATAATATAATTATTGCCTTTTTCGAACTGATTCTAATTGTCTCATCAATTACTATTTATCAGCTTTGTCCGTCCAAATTCATGCCTTTCTAGCCTTACTTTGTGATTCGTACAGGGATTCGTAACTCATCTCATTCTAGTTCATCTCTAGCCTCGAAAGGTGAGCAATCACTCACGATTAACGTTCTTGTATTTATTAAATTTGATTTTGATTGAAACAACAATTGAAATATGTTGATGTAGTTATTTAAATTGTTATATATGCTATTATCTGTAATTGTTCACCTGTGGGATATGACACCATATCCTGATGTTTATATTTATTTATCATTGATGATGTCAAGACCCGCAAATCCGTACCCTTGATTAAACACTAATCTCCATTGATTAACTCAAGAGGCATGGAAATACGAACCCTGAGGGGTTTTAAGAAAAAGAAATAGAAGAAAAGATAGAAGAAAAAGAGAAGAAGAAGAAAACAGAAGAAGAAGGAAGAAGAAAGAATAACAACAACAGAACAACATCAGAAACGAAAACAATATCAGAATCTCACATTCGCAGCGGAATAACATATAATAGATAATCACTAGTCTTTTTAAAACAAAGAACTATATCAGTTTATACATACATCAATCAGAGTCAATATACAACAATGGACAATTATATAACTTGTCCTCATACAGAATACACAGCGGAATACATAAACAATTACGGGTGATATGTTTCGCCATCCAGCTTGCTCCCAAAGCTCCAGAATATCCAGAATATCCCGATAACATAACTCTAGGCTGCCCGTGTGGAAATTGGTGGGCACCCAGAGTTTAGAAGGGAACAATAAACTCCGAGTCAGTCATGGAGACTGGTGTGAGATCGTAAAACAGTTATTCTTTATAACAACAAAATAATTTTTAAAGTCAATTCGCAATGCTTTTGGAAAATGAAACTACCATAAGACCTCCCGCCACACACACAATGCAAACGCAGAATTGGAGGAGATTTCTTCTTATGATAGTCAAAGATGCTTACTACGCAAAAAATCAAATCATTTTTGATATTATTATTAGTGCATAGTGTAGAAAACATTTCGAAAGTATAATATTAATCTTAGCCAGCATAGGCATTCCGCACTTATGCCTACTATAGCTACTATGTTCAATAGCAGGTTACCGCCACATTCCATAGCAGGTAATACAACTAAAACCGTACAAGTCTCGTATTGTTTCTTTGGATTTCCAACAAATGGTCAGGCTAAGGAACTTCCTATTCCACGATGGGTACGTCCCTGGAATAGACGACCCGAGAAATAACCTAACATTACGGTTAGATCTCTGCCAACACAAGGCCGGGTTACCTCTGCAAAAATAGGTAACTACTGACACGCGTATGTCATCCCCCGATCGTAACCGATCTTCCCGAGGATCCCCGATTCGCAACAAACCACATAACAATAATGCAGCAACCACATAGGTTAAGTATCTGGGCTCCATACCATGATACCACCTCTATCCAGAAGGAATGACATACACTAAGGGGCGCTACTCCCTAGAACCTTGCTGCATCCTTCCTGTTTTGACCATTTCCGAGGTGTGAGGCTCGACGAAGTCTCATCCACAAAGCTACGCTTTCTACAAAGCCATGTTTCGGGTCAAACAAATGATCAACCTATGATCACAAAGATATAAGATCAAACAAATGATCATATCGCAAATGATCAAACACTGATCATTTCACAGCAACACTCAGTATGCCACGTTACCAAACTGGGAGTATATCGCTGATAAATTTCAACTACATAACCTCTGAGCTCGTACGTCTCAGAGAAGGGTGTTAAGCTAAGAGAATAAATTCTCCGCCACCAACAGATATGTATTTGAAAGAAATCAGCTTTATATCTCAAATTTGTAACGTCAGACATACAATCCATACAAGTCTGTTCCGGGATCGAACAGAACCGAAGGCACTTCTCACGAAGCCCTTGCATATCCGGATAATTTTCTAATCACGTCCGGGCTTCCCGTCACTAAGGGTGATAAAACCTCTAAATCGGAGATCAGCCGATGTAGAGTAACTCGACGGTAATCCTTCCGTTTTTAAAAATATCCGGTCTTCAACACCGGTCTTCGAATGCAATTCATAACGACGTATCACATATTCGGAATGGGTTATACGACCCCATGGTCCTTTCCCGGCTAACCCGAATAGTGAGCGCTTATTCAAAAATAAGTGTGGCATTCAAATTCATCCAATTCACAACAAATACCATTCAAGGTAATTATTGATAGTCGGTTATTTAACTATCAATAAAGATGCGCAACATCATTAGATTCCAAATAATTTTCCCAAATTATTTTATCTTCCAAAATATCTTTTACTAGATATAAAATTTCCACACTTAATCATTTGAAAACAATTTCAAATTAATTTCCACATTTCATTTTATCCTTGAAGATAAAATCTCAAAACAGTTCATTTCATATTGGAAAAGCATTTCCATACTTATTTAAAAATAAGTATTTCACAAATCTATTTATTTTCAACATTTGAAAATATTCAATATACTTAAATCAATATTAAGTATACATTTCATTCTTTAAGGAAATCATTAATTTTAACATCTATTTGAGTCAAAACGAATGTTGCGTAAAACATCGTTACGACGACTCGAAATCACTAGTATAGGGATTCGGATTTTAAGGTAGATATATGTAAATCCCAATACTACATAAAACATTTTCTTTCGAAAATCATTTACTATAACAACAGTGTTATAGTCCATCATTTCCTTATTTCTCGAAAACGTCTATTTCAACAATGAATGTTGAAATCTATGTATTCGATACTTAACATGTTTTAAAACATCTTTTAAAACAATTAACTTCATTTTATAATATCGCTTTCCCAAACATAACCATTTTATTCAATAATATATTCACTGTCCAAAATCGTGAATATACTTCACTAACCAAATTTCAATCTTTTCTACACATTTATTTAAAAGCTTATCCACTGTCCAAAATCGTGGATATAATTCCTTTAATAACTTCTATATTAAATTCATCAAATTTGATTGATTTCGAATTTATAAAACAACGTTTATAAATTCTATTTCTATTTTCTAACAACTTCAATTTAATAACTCTCCTTTATTAACAATTCGATTCATAACTCAAATCTTATACCAACAATCCATAATTATAAGTTAAATACTTATAATTCCTTTATTTTACAAAATCATTTCCATTTGTAAGTTCACAATTTATAAATTTCATTTATTTATAAATTCTTAAAAATTCATTTTAACGCTTATAAAAACTCGTTTTATAATACCAACATTTTAGAGTTATAAATATCAATCTTGTACATCTTTTACATACATCGTTTTAATAATTCAAAAAAATTCCAATTAAAACCATTTTATAAATTTCTTAACTATTTATTTCAAAAGAAATTACCTTTTGGTTATAATTCACAAATCTTAACTTTTATAACTTTAAAATCTGAACGTTTATAAATCAATTCAAAAATTCCATAAAACGTATATTTTCAAAAATCACTTTAAAAATCCTTTTAAAGTAAAAGTCGTTATTTTTAAACTTCAAAACTTGAATCCGATGATGCAACAGCACTAATTAGTCAATCACAACATCAAACATCATATACCAACATATGATAACAGAATATACATCAATATCTGTAAATAAATAAATACTGTTGAGGAATCCAGTTGGATCCCTCCAACCTGTTTCCCTGCATCCACCGACGTTAGCACAATACCAATTCCACTTCGAGGTGGAATATCGCGGTATATGGGTTTTTATAATATATCCGCTTATTAACGGCGCAATAGGGTCTCATCCGCTATACGAGGCGGGAAATCATCAATCCAATATATACATATGCCAATATGTATATATTGCTATATATATATAGATATATCCTACTATATCTAATATCACATCCAAATAGCAATCAATAACTGCAATCCAAATTTAAATCTGAGTGAGAAGATCTCACCGTGATTTTCTGATAGCAATTTGTAGCGATTTATTTCGAATGAAATTAAACGAACGTTTAATTTCACTCAAAATTTTCACTGGCCCCGATCGCTTCCAATCCAGTTCCATCGCGAAGTATTCGACGATACGATTCCAATGCATTTTGTTTCGTCAATTTCTGATCACGCATCAAAAAGATATACATTTTCAAAGTTTATACGAATTATATTTATTCGATTTACAATTTCTTTTTATAACTCAAACCCTACACTGCCATCAGGGCCGTTCATTTTCAAATCTGTTGATCCAGGCCGCACGCGCTTTTATCCTCTCCCCTTCGCTAGACATGCTCCAGTAACAACACGAACGAGTAACCCATTACAGTCGAAATTAGGGTTAACCATTGCGACCCCCACGGTGAACTTTAGCCTGATCGACGACCACCGCAATGACGTTCGTTGCTTCCTCCACCTTCGGTCAGGATGCGGCCAAGCTCGGTGCTAGGCTCGACGAGAAAAACGAGCGCAAAGCATAGATGAACGCGGCCATCTAGCGACCACTTCGCTGCTCCAAATTTAATCATAGCCGTTGGATATATACATCTCGTGATGATCTTCAATGTTGTAGTTGATAGTTTTGCTTGATTGTTAATGGATTTGAAGAAATCAAGGAGGGAAAGAAGTGAAATATCGGCCATTGGTATAAGGGGTGGCGGCTGCTGATGATAATAGAACTAGGGTTTTGCAAAATGAAAAGAGAGGGGTTCCTTTTATAGAATTTAAACGAAAAAACACCATTCACTCAAAAATCCAAACTCCGATTTACGCGCGGTCACTATCGTTTCTAGGGTTTATCCCGCGTTCTGGACACAATGGAACAGGTTTCGAAAGCTAATTCGATCGTCTGTGCGAGTTATGAAATAAAACGATCAATTTAAATTAAACTGAATTAAATCGATTTCGAGGCGTTTTGGATTGCCCGGGACAAACGGTAAATCCAAAAATTACGAAATTTGAAATCCGGTAATAATAAAATATTACGGACCCAATGGAATTGGTTTCGTCGAATTCCGAGACTGTGCCCCGGACGGCTATTTTTAAATATCAATTCGAACGATATAATTTCAAACTGAACAAATTGTTTTCCAAATAAATTTCTAAAGATTAAATTGTTTTCAGTATTATCATTTCAAATTTTAAAAGCTTTTGAAATATTATTCTTCAGCTTAAAATTGAAGATTCAAATTTTTGTTCAACTCTCAATAGATTAAATTTTATAATTTAATCGCTAAATTCAAAGTCATATCGGAGATTCAAATTAAATCATCGTTCAAATATTTAAAATTAATTAAATATCTTCAATCTAATTTGTTCAAAATTCTGGGTCGTTACAGATGATATATGCTTGTTATTATTATTATACCTGTTATCACTCTACAAGTTCCCTGTTAGTATAGAATTCCCTATGGGTTGAAATGATACATACCCGAACGATCTGTAGAATAGGAGAAAATCGTTATGGGTTGAAATGATAAACCCAAGCGATTTTTCATTACATTGAATTTGGGATTGCGGGTTGAAATGATATATACCCGTATATAAATTAAATTATGGATTGAAATGATAAATATCCATATCACTTGACCATAGGATAGAAAATTTTATACAGACACTATTGGTATATATATATAAATATTTTGAAAATGATTTCTATGGATTTGGAAAGAAATATAAGGTTTAATAAATATTGATTTTGGGTTAGAGTGATTAAGTGAATATTTCAAGTTTTAAATAAATCGAAGGAATTATTTAGTTTAATGTAATTTAAGGTTATTTAAATGATAATGGGTTTATTAAGTGAATATTTCAAAACTAAATAATAATGAAGTTAAAATAATATATATATGAAATTATCAATTTAGTTTTGAAAGTGCTATAATTTGGAAATATATATATTTGAAATGGAAATGATATTTTGGTTTCGAAGTATAAATTAATTTGAAATGACCACGGTGTTATAATGACGTTTGGTTGTTAATAGCGTATATTTCTACATTGTAGATAGTTCCACGGATCCTTAAAGGATGGTTATCCCAACATCTTTTAAGTTACTTGTATTTCAGTTGATATTTCACTTGAGTTGGATTTATTGATATAAGAATGTTAATCCTGACTCGAGTGTTTTGTGTTTTGCTTTACGCTTGGGTCAGATTGAGTGTCACAGCATTTGAGACTCACCTTTGGAGTTGGAGCTTCTTTTGGAGATCCAACTATCGATTCAGCTTTCGGATATTCAGTTGATTCCAGTGATGTATTCAGATTTGATTATTGTATCGAGACTCCCGTGTATTCGAGACTTCTGCTGTATTTTGTTTTACTCTATTATATATAAATGGTAGCTTCATGAACTACTATTCTCTTATTTCTTCTACATTCTGTTATAATACTTTGCGTCTGTGATTCTGTGATTATTTTATTTACTGTATATGCTGAGTTTTGCTAAATATAAATTAACAATCTAATATTTTGAGCAATTCAAGTCCAACATGTGTGGATGCGAATGGCACGAAATACCGGGTCGTTACAAAAAATTTCATTTTACTTCTGAAATATCAATTAGCATATCTGCAAGATAGATAAGATAATGATTATACCATCTACACGCGCTAAGAGGAAAGTGATTATAATCACATATTGTTAGGCTTGGTTCCTGGTGGAGGATTGCAAAGGAAAGTAAAACCTATAGCAACATGTGTGCATAAGTCAAAATGAATAACTAAACATAATTTACATTTATCGTACCTCATCTAGCTGAATCAATGATTCCACTAACACACGAGCTTTCTGAAGACTCATGTTATCAGTTGCAACAGCTATGTAGAACCGTGGAAAAACCCTATCTTTCTGAAGAGCATCGGAGTTTCCTAAACTTTTCAGCTAACTTATGTATTCGACATTAAAAAGATAAACATGTATTATGTATTAGATATTATAAAAAACTGGTATATTGGCTATAAGAGAGAAGAACTGGAGGGTTGCTTAAGATCGTGGATCGGCGGAGTTGTGGTGTAGGTATTATGAAGATATTAAGTGGAGAGAGGGAGAGATATCGACAATATTCCTGAAATCGCATTGTTTATTTTTTAATTAGATCAGGGATAGGGATTAACGGGAGAGAGGTCATGTTGAGTGGTAAAGGAACGCGACATATTTTTACTTTCCCTCCTTTTCACCTTTGCTTACGAGCAGCGTTTTGGATATTGTTTTTTAGTTATTTTTAATAATTCATCGACATAATCGCAGCATTTTTATTAAAACAGTGCTTAATCATGCTGCGAAAAATAGATTTTGTTGTAGTGATACTAAAGCCCAACAAAATCTCCTCTATAGTGCAAAGCCTTCTTCGACCGCTGTGCTATTTCAGTATAACATTATTATATAGTAGATCTGCTTTAAACACCGATATTTTCCGCTATACCCACTAAATCAAGACATTTTAGCACCCATTTTAGCAATATTAATATAAAAAAGTTGATTTGACTAGTTCTCTTTTAAAACAAATCAATGAAGTTAGTGTAAAAGATCTAATTTTGAGGCATAGTGCTCAACGTAAGTTAGAAATCTATTGTATACACCAAATCCAGTCTGCATAAATCATGATATTCCTTGATTTTGTCATATAATATTAAATAATATAGCATATGATGAATAAACTCTCTACTTATTTTATCATAGGCCTTATGCAAATAATTTTCAGGCAAAAATTGTTTGAATTTTTCCTATTATTCCCTGACCATTTCGTAAGCAAGTAAAGAATTCACCGTGATCAATCTTCCAAGAATGAAGGCATTCTGATTATATGAAATAAGGTCATTCATATAAGGTCTTAGTCGATTACAAAGAAGATTGGCTAAAATCTTATAGGTGACATTGCATAGAGAGATCGATCTAAAATCAGGCATATCAATTGCATCCGGTTTTTTTAGGATTAAGCAAATGAAAGTATGATTTATTTCGCTAATAATTTGACCTGATTGGAGGATACCATTCATAGCATTCCAAGATTAAATAATATTTCTTTTTCTTACAAAAATGAGGTAAGAATCAGACTTAATTAACTTTAAATATTTGGCTTTATATTCAACGAAGCTTTTTGCACCTTCGTTATTTTCTACCATATCACTGCTTTATCCCCGCTATAACGTTTTGTACCTCAACCGCTATAGAACTGTTAAGCACTTTAACTATATAGGTTGGGCCTAGGCTAGCGTATGACTGTGGATTTTGTTGGATTGTTGATTGAAGGTGTACATTTCATGCATATAGATGGGAAGAAAAAGCCTATTTGTTGAAAATATCCAGAGGTAATAGCCGGATATTTAATAAGAAGAGATTAAGAATAAGGAAAAAGTCCAAAAGATAGGACAATTAAAATTCATTTCTAAGTCTGGCCCCATATGAAAGGATTGAATAAAAGATTTTAATTTTTTTGGAAGTATCTAAAGTAGTTTTAAAAGAATCTATTTTTCAAATAGAAGGACTCTATCACTGGAAACTTATTGTTCTTAAAAAGCCAAAAAATTTGAAATTTTAAAATAAAAGAGCTACTTAGGTATTCCTAGTGAAGTTTAAAACTGGTTGGGTCAAAAAATTTTGATTTAAAGTTTTTTAGTAAAGAGATTTTCGTTTTTGAAGTAAATGAAAAATAAAGCGTATGTCTGGCTCGATGACTTTTCTAAATTCAAATGTTTTACAAATTATTTGTAAGGTGTGGATAAATGAAAACTATATTTGATTTAAATATATTAAAGAGGATGATAGGGTAAGAATGCCATATAATGAAGATCGGAAAAACTATTCCCGTATAAGGAAAATGCGGAGAAAAATAACTGAAATAGATTTGTACATAAAACTTTTTATGTTAATGAAGAAAAGCCCAATGGCTAAAATAGTAGACGACTGCACTGAAAATCCGAGTGAGAAGGTAGAACTATAAAAGAAATTTATAGGAGATTTTGGGATTTACTTTTAAGGAGTAAAGGGCTAGATAGCCAAGACGATAAACTAAGGCACCGCCATGATGGATAGGGATTTTTTTGAACGGTTGCAGGTTGAACCAGATTGAAGTAGACGGAGCTAGAACGAAATAGAAATATTTATAAATAAATATTTGATCCATCCTGAAAAGGGTCGAATTTCAACTTGGGCCTGAGAAACGGGCAGCGGTCGACCACTTGGGTTTAATAGGTCGACCAGTAGGGACTTCTAAGAGCTACATCTCGTACTATCTTCTCTCTACTCACGTTTTTAGATAGTTCGGGGTGAACCTCCGAGGAGAGTAGGTGCACAAGAAGGCTCTCCCTTTGTTGGATAGGTCCTCCATTAGGGGAATGGCGATCGAAGAGGATCCATCAGAGGGATGCACACAGAAGGCCGCATAGCAAGCGCAAGAGGCCGCAAGGTAAGGCCAGAAGGCTGTAGGGTTTCAATTCCCTGAGCTTTAGGAGATTTGTGACACACAGCTCCGGATCGACATTGAGCTACAAGAGATTCGAGCCAAGAAACTAGTCAGGGCTGCTAGTTTCCATGCTACGACCATTTCGGGGTCGCAACAATGGGTTAAGCTCCCATAGGGGATCATGACCATTCCACAACTCATAGGTAGTACATGATTAGTAACAGTAGCAGCGGTTATCCTTCTTCCAGCATTTGTTTTCTTTTAGGTTGTTTGGGTTGTAAACGTTGGTTGTTACTTTTGTAAAAGAAAAAAATGTATGTGATATATTATGAGATGTGTTCCTATTTATTTACTATGCTTATTTTCTGGATAATTTTTTACCGCTATAATATGTTGGAGAAAAACAGTATAAGTATGGAAATCTCATATAGACACTTAACTAACGACAAATGAAAAGTAAGACTGGAAGTTTATAAAATAAATTATAGCATCGTACGATAGGGAAGGGTTGTTGCAAAACCATGGGTCACCATCCTTAGGCCTCAAAAGCTAAAATTTGTATATATGCTTGTGTGTGGTTTATTGTTTTGAAATAAAAGAAAATGTTTTCAAAATCTATATTAACCATGCAATGTCAATGTCATTCATATGCATTAACTCGTTAATTGAATTTCAACCACGATAAGATGTGGGTTCATTTGTTTTAAAGATATAAAGGCAAATGCCTTCGAAATTTTTTTTGTGTTTATATGCTTTTGAATTTTTATACTATTTTGCAAATTTGATTAAAAGGAAACAAGGATTTTTAACAAAAAATGAGAAAAATTCTGATTTTCAAATTCCACTTGCTTTGCATCGGGAGGGTCAATTTGTAATTGAATATGAATTTTACTATTCGATAAGGGTGGCAGTATACAAAACATAGATTATAATAAGGAAAAAAAGTTGTTTTAGCTTTGAATTTTTATTTCCATATCTTGTTGAGAGTAAACAAAACTATCTTTCAAAAAAATTTGATTTAAATTTAAGAATAAACCTTCTTATGCGAACTTTAATTGAAAAATAAATTTGTAGGCAAGGGAGAAAATTACAAGGTACAACAGAATTGGCTTTCAAAAGAAGGATGGAAATGTAAAATTCTCCATCTAAATTCCTTTTTTGGCATAAGAATAGAGATTTAGAAAAATTGGATTTTCAAAATTATGAATGTTAGAAATAATGTGTTAGGTATTGGATGGTAAGGATTGGATGCAATTGGTTGAATCATACTCCTATTCATATGAGTGTGGAATTGTTGTGTAAAAATAAAGATTTTAGTTTTTGAAAAATTGCATGCATATTAAACGACAAATATATGTGTATATATATGTTATTTGTATCATATTTTCAATATTATTTTAAAAGAATGCATTCATATATGGGCATTGATTTAGTATTATTCAGCATACGTATGATACGTGTGATACACCATGCACTTGTACATGGTTGGCTGTAAAGTTGATTGGACAGTTTAGAATAATTACGCGCTTTGTTAACTTATTCAATTCTTGGGGAACTTCAGAGATGAAATTCCTTTAAAGGGAGAATGTATCACCCCTAAAATAAACATTGAATAGATAAAAAGAAATTATTAAATAATTAAATAAGACTCAAAAATGGAGTGCAAGCAAATGTCGAAATTTGGCCAAGGAACTTGCACCATTGTATTCGTAGCTATTTTCTGAGTAACTTTTATACATAAAGTTTTGCGATTGGAGTTCAAACGAAGAAGTTATAAGCGTTTTAAGTTTTCAGATCAAAAATAATTGAAAGTACTTTAAAATCAAATTAATAAAGGAAATAAATAATAATTAATGCCTGGACCCCACCGATAGACAGTAACGGAACAGCCGATCAATCTTTATCGGTCGACTACTGCCTAGAACCGGTCAACCTAGTGCCGGCATGCCTTGAACCTTGGCCAAACGGCTGAGGTTTAATAATACTCAATTAAGTCTAATTAAATAGACAAAATTGATTCGAGCATCTATAAACAAAGGCTTAGCCACTTACCGTTCTTCTCATATTTTCTGAGAAAAGCAGCGGTGCTTTACCATTTTCTCTTCTCTAGTACTTTTAGAAATTATAAAACTACTATTACATACATATCGGAAAAGGGAAGAAAATAAAAGAGCAGAAGAGAAAAAGGGAAGGAGAGAATCAAATCTGCGAAAAAGGTAAACTTTATAATTATAATTCTAAATTTCCACTTAACTCAAATCTTCACTCAGATCTGTAATTCTAATAGATATGTATATATCTTTTTGTGCATGTTTTTGGGTTGGAAAGGAAAAATGAGTCAATTAAAGGAATGATTTCAGAATTGGAGATTTGGAAAGCCAGAAAGGTGATATATAATGCTTAAATTTGTATCGTTAAATTTAATTTGATTATTATGTCTATGCGAGATCGTTGAATTATAGGTTTAAAATGAATATATTTAATTGAAATCTCACCAACATATTCTATAAATTATGTAATTATGATGGAATGACATGTACACCCTAATCGAGAAATTCGTCGCTAAAAATTGTAGAGCATGATGATATTGATAAGATTGTAAAGTTTATTCCATGTTTATGTTATTCGGCTTGTAAATCGTTTAGCATTCATTAGGAATGCACCAGTTTAACATGGAATGTAAATTTCTATATTTTAATTTATTGTTGGCGTTGAATGTACAATCTAGTTGTATATGTTTCCATGTAAATTTTCATGGACTATCTAACTTCACAACTATATATAAATAGTGCGTTATTTGGAACAATAAGGAATATACCTAAGTGAAAGAGATATATAAAGTACAGATGTCATTCTCCGCAGTTTGAATTATCTATTTCAATAGAAATGAAAAGAGATAATTCATTGCTATTTCAAATGGAGCAAAAGTACTCTCACTTTTAGGTAGTTTATGAAGAGTAATAATGGTAATAATTCTCCTTTTTGAGGAGGATGGCTCCAATATATTAATAATGTAGAGACAAACATTCTTTGTAGAATTTACATATAAGTGTATATTTCAAGGTTTCTTAACGAACAAACTAAAGCGTTAAAAATAAATATATATACGTAAAACTACGCATACTAAATAATACACACACATAAGGTAAAGGATAAAGCGTAATAAATAAATATACGCCGTATTAGTTATAATTAGGATGATTAAATATTAATAACATAGTAAATCATAAGGTTAGAATGTTGCAATGAAAAAGATGCAGTGACTCCAATATTTATGAATAATACTGCAATATTAATGGACAATGAATTTGCAGTTGATAGGGAGTTATAGAAATCAAATGGGAATATAAATGTATTTAATGAGATTATTTGCAGAATTAACATGGCATCTATGGAGGAACAGAATAGACATAATAAGTTAGATTTGAAATGAATAAATAAATGTCATTAGTGATTATCTAATTTGAATAATGATAACCATTTATAAAGGACAATTGAATGGAAGTGAAGAAATAAATGACATTTAAGAAATAAAGAATAAAAGAAATAACATATAGGATAAGAATAAGTTTTTTGCCAGTAAATAAATGAATGCTAATAAATAAATTTAAGAGGCGTAATAATTTCCATAATGGAAATTATATAGCCTCAATAATACGTTTATGACGAGCGTGAATTAATGAGCCCAACTTAATATTTAGGTTAAGGATAAATGTCTGAGTTTAGAATGTGTTAGGATCCGAGGACAGTAGACTTGCACACTGGAAGTCTGCACTTCACGTAGAAGCTATCAGCAGTTATGTATACGTACTACTGACGTAGAACATCTCCAACTATAGGACCCATGGGAGAGGGATATACATTTGCATATAGGTGTGGGAAAATATACCAAGGGTTCGTCTTAGATTTGAAGTATTAAATAGCTCATACTAGATGTTAAGGGGTTTACTTCGAGGATTGAAATATTAAATGGCCATTGGGTTTGTGTGACGACTTGCAATTTTAATGTTTCGAGTGGGAATATTTAATTTATTTAAATATTCAAGCTTGATACAAATTTTATAAATAATAAGAAAATCAGTTGTTAATAAAAGGACTTGATTTTACTGCCATATTTTTAAATGAATTTATAGGATTTTTTCATAAATTTAAATTTGAAAAATATTTAAATTATCATTTGTAACAATAAGGAATATACCTAAATTTATATTTCTATACGTTTCCATGTTAATTTTCATAGACTATCTAACTTCACAACTACGTATAAAAAGTGTGTCATTTAAGGAATATACATAAATGAAAGAGATGTGTAAAGTACGGATGTCCTTCTCCGTAGTTTTTACTATCTATTTCAATAGAAATGAAAAGAGATAATTCTTTGCAATTTCAAATGGACTAAAATTTTCAGTTTTAGGTAGTTTGTGGAAAGTTATAATGGTAATAGTCTCCTTTTTGGGGAGGATAGCTCTAATATATTAAAATGGAGAGACAAACATTCTTTGTAGAATTTACACACAAATGTATATTTTGGGATTCCTTAACGTTTAAAGCGTTAAATATATATATATATATATATATATATATATATATATGTATGTATGTATGTATGTATGTATAATCGTGCTTACTAAATTATACATGCACAAGGTAAAGGATAAAGCATATTAAATAAATATACGTGGGTACTTGTGTTAGTTACAATTAGGATGATTAAATATTAATAATGCAGTAAATCATAGGATTAGGAGGTTGTAATGAAAAAGAGATGACAACTTCAATTTTTTTTGAATAATAATGGCAATAAATGTGCAGTTAATAGGGAGTTACAAAAATCAAATGGAGACATAAATGTGTTTAATGAGATTAATTGTAGAATTAAACATGACATTTATGGAGAAAACAGAATGGGCATAATAAGTTTGAATTGAAACGAATAAATAAATTCACAAATGATTATACAATTTGAATAATGATGACCATTTATAAAGAATGATTGATTGAAAGTGAAGAAATAAATGACATTTAGTAAATAAAGAATAAAGGAAATAAGCATATATGATAAGAATAAGTTCATAGCCGATAAATAAATGAATACTAATGAATGAACTTAAAATGTATAATAGTTTCAGAAGTATATGGTCTTAATAATACGTTTAGGAAGAGCGTGAATTAGTAAGCCTAGCCCAATATTTAGGTTAAAGATAAATGGCTTGGTTTAGTATGGGTTGGGATGCGAGGTCGATAAAGTTACACACGAAAGTCTGTAACAACCCTAGATTTTGGCCTATATTTTAATTTTTGACTTTATTTTATTTTAAATTATTTTAAACTTGTTCTATTTCAAACATTCCATTTTAAATATAAATGTTGACTATTAAGTGATTTATAGTTCAAACTAGTATAAATTGGATATTTCATTGAAAAGTGAATTTCTATTGAAACTGGTCAAACTTTGACTTTTGAACTTTAAATTTAAATATTTCAAATTCTTAAATTTTATCTTTTATTATGAAAATAGATTTAATTCCATGGATACAGCTTTTCGTTTCGTTGGAAACGGAGTACAATTGTGAAAGTTATGTATATTTCAATATTGTGTGTAAACTGATGTATTTAGCAATATTGTCTATTTTAAATTATATTTTATTTGTCATATTTTGTTCTAATATGTGTTAGTATTTTATTTTATGTATAATTTTGTCTTTTAAATAATTTAAAGTGATTTTATAATTTTTCCAAAGCGTATTGAATTTATTTTCTATTTTTAAAGGCTAGTTTCTATTTTTCTGCTATTTTCTTCAATTAAATTATATTTTCAAGACTAGTTGCAATTTTTGCTGTTTTACTTAATTAAATTTTATATAATTAATAATTAATTTATTTATTTTTGTTTATTTACTAAATTTTAGTATTTTATCTGAGTTTATATATATATTTCAGTTATATAAAACTTAAAAAGAAATTAGAGGAAATATGAAAAGTTTTAAACTATTGAAATTCCTATGGCTTTTCACCTCCCGACCTTTCACTTTCTCAACTCCTCTCTTCAATGTTTTTGGCCATGCATACCCTATTCTTTTCAGCGGACTTCTTTTCATTTTTTTCATGCAAACACTTCTCTTTCTCCTCCAAAAAAAATCACGGCCATGGCTTCAAAATTTTGGGTAAAAATTCCTTCTTTCTTCCTTGTTTTCTATGTTTTTTCTATTGAAACTGCATATGCTCTCTACCTTCATAGTTTGGTTCCTCCTCCTCCAGGCTTTGGCCGACCACCACGACCCCCTTCCTCTGACCATCACCCATCCTAGCAACCCTCCTCCTCAGGCCTAACCAATCCAAGTCCAAGATCTACACAAAATCCACCAAAAACCATCACAAACTATCACTTATGACCTAGAATTGTCATCTCCTCCTTCTACCACCTTTTGCCACCACTACCTCCACCACCACCACCTCTGACCTGACCTTCCACCACCTCTGGCCCACACTCCAGCCACCACCTGACCACCACATACCATGACCAAGCCACATCAGCAAGGGGCCAAACCCTATGGTGCAACAAAAGCCACACTTTGCCTTGAAACCCTTTGGTATTCCATTGCCTTCAACACCTTGTAACTTCCACTCACCTTCATCACCTTGTAGCCACACCTTTTCCAGACCATACCTGATCCAAACCATGCCTTTATCCGTGCCATTTCAGATCTGGAGCTGAAGCATAGGTGGTAGGAAGCAAGTGCAAACACTTTGACTTTGTTTATGCATCCATTTCTAGCATTGTTTATTGAATTTTTGGGTTGAAATCTTATGTTGTTTGTAATTGTTTGGTTTGAATGTGACAAGGCAATTAGCTTTGGCTCTCCCACACTCAAATAATTATCGTGCTCTCGTGCCTCTGGAAATCTTTGTTGTGCGTTTGTGGTTGTCATCTCCAGCTTGAACAAGTGAGTAATTCTCACCAGACAATGTGTACTTATATAACTAGTAAACTGACACCATTTGAATCTGTAAAATTATATCATCCTGTTGTAACTATTATATTATGATCATATAATGTTTACCCCTGTTATTACATATGTTATATCATCTATTACTGTTATCTCATGCTATTCTGTTTATTTATATCAGTTTATCACACTGCAAGTTCCCTATAGATTAGAATCACTATGGGTTGAAATGATACATACCCGAACGGACTTTAGAATAAGGAAAAATCGTTATGGGCTGAAATGATAGGCCTGAACGGTTTTTATTTATTTATTTATATTACTTGGGATTGCGGGTTTGAAATGATAAAACCCGGTTTTTCTTTGTAAACTGCGGATTGAAATGATACATATCCGTATCACTTGACCTAGGCTAGAAAATTATATACAGACCCGTGGTTTATATATTTTTCTGAAATTTTTAAAATACTTTTTTTTAATGTAAATATTATGATATTTTTATTTAAATTTCATTAAAATGATTTCTATAAAGTATTTGTGATTTTCTACAAATTAAATAAGTGAATTAAGTAAATGGTGAAGTAGAATTTGAAATATAAGTTAATTTTGGAATTTATGATTTTGTTTATAAATGGAATTTTTGTAAAGTAAGAAAATATGATAAATTTGATTTAAAGATGAATTTAATGATTTTTATTAAGTAATAATAATGTTTTAAAGGTGTTAATGATTTTGTATAAATTAAAATATGGAATAAATGAACATTTAAGCTGAATTTGAAAATATAACTTAAATTGAATTTTGTGAAATTTGTTTAAAAGTGAAATTTTAATTAAGTAAAATAAATGGAAATAAGCTATATTTTTGGAAATTTAAACTTAGTTGTTAAGTTAATAATTTAATTAAAGAAATGAAAATTTAATTGTTATTAAATTTGATTTTTGTATGGAAATTTGACTTTATAAAATCATAGAAATAAAGGTATTTGAATGATTGTGTTAAATGTGAAATATATGATTTTATAAGTTAAAATGATTTATATTAAAAGTTAATTATTTGTGGAATTGTAAATAAAACTCTGAATATGATTTAACAGCATTTTGAAATGTAATGTAAAGGATATTACAGCATTTTGTAAATGTTGTAGTGTTTTAAATGAACTAAAAGGTTAATTTGAAATAAAGGCTATTATAGCACTTTGTAAGTGCTATAGTGGTTAAACTTAACATGTAAGTTAATTGAAACTTAAAAGAAATCTATTACAGCATTTAACGCTGTCTTTTGTTAATTAACTATTTTAAACTATAACTTTACGTAGCATTTTATAAGTGCTACGGAAACTATATTTTGTTGTTTTAAATTAATTTTAATGAAAAATAATCTCTGGAAAATGATATAATTTTGGGAAATTAAATGTTAAATTTCTAAAGATAATGAAGAGATATTTAAGTGGAAGAATTTGATTTCTAATGTGAGTTTAAAATGGTATTTAAATTTAATAAAATGAATGGATTTAAATGGTATTTAAATGAATAAAAATGAATGGTGTTTTGAATAATATTTTGATATTGTGAAATGAGTTTGAAATGATACTTGATTTCTGACTTATTTAATTTATTTGATAAATGAATATTTGAAGTATATATCAATTGAGTTTATTTAAATGATATTGGATTTATGAAATGTCGGAGATTTAAAGTTTTGGAATATACTAAAGATTGAATATTGTATTTTGTGGATTTAATCTATATTGGGAATTGATAAGATTTGAAACGGTTTGTTGGTAAACTGTAATTGAATTGAAATTTGATGGTTTGAATTTAATAAGTTTGTAAATGTATAGAATTAAAAGATGATTTTAAATATATGATTTCGAAATGCTGTGATTTTCAAAGTATAATGATTTCAAATGTTTTGTTTCAAAAGAGTTATAACTTTGAAAGTATAGACTATTTGAAAGGTGAATATATGTTTGAAATGGAAATGATGTTGTTTTGAAATGAACATAGTTTGGAAATAAAATGATTTTGGTTTCGAAGTATAACTATCAAAGATATGATATTTTGATATATAAAATGATTTGAAATAAAGTTTGAAAAGATATAATATTTTGATGTATTAAAATGATTTGAAAAGAAGTTTGAAAGGATACGATATTTTAGAATATTGAAATGATTTGGAAATGATAAATCTTTATTTTGATAAAGACATGATTTTGAAATGATATCTTATTTTGAAGTAAAGTATTGTTTTTAAAAGTTATAACCACGGGTTATAATAACGATTGGTTGGCAAAGAGACCGGGATCGGATATGGACATACTCTCTGTCGATACCGAAAACCACTTTGACAACCGTGTACGCGGTGGAGATTCCAGAATGAAGTAGGATGGTGGCGACGTTCTTAAGGTATGTTACGTGGACCCAACTCCCGTGAGTTGGCATAAGGTGGCTAAAACAGGAGCGATTGACGGACCAAGGAGGTAGCACCTCTTATCGGACACACTTCTTCGATACCATTCTATTACTTGTGATTGATTTGGTGGCCACCCTTGATTGGGAGTGTTGTTCGAGGTGGGCGGTAGTGGCTGCTATGCGTCACCACTAGTCCGGATGCGTAATTGGTATATCTACCCTGGCATTGCCTAGTTGTGCCGTGTCACCTACCATATCGAGCTTTACTACGATTATGATTTTAAGATCCGACCGCGTTAAGGTTCTCCATCCCCTTAACGCTATTTTCTATATGATTATACTTTACTGATTAGACATTATTATAATAGCGAATATTACTACATAGTAGATAGTTTAACGGATCCTTAAAGAATGGGCGGTCCCAAGCATTCTTTAAGTTACTTGTACCTTATTACAGTTCACTTGAGTTGGTTTATATTATATAAGTATATATTGTCCTGACTCGAGTGTTTGTGTTTTGCTTTACGCTCGGGTCAGCCTGAGTATTCACAGATTTGGATTTCCACCTTCTGGAGATTTGAATCGCTGGAGATTATCTGCTAGTCTTGTTCTATCGACTTCAGTTATGTTGCTCTGTTCAGCTTGTACTTGGTTATCTTATTTATACTTCCGTTGTACTCTATTTCTTCTATTGTATCTTATGTACTCTGATATATTTATATAGTAGCTTCATGAACTACTATTTATTTTACTTCCGCTGCATTATTTTACTCTGTGTCTGTGATCTGTGATCATATTTATTTACTGTATATTCTGAGATTTGCCAAATTTTAATTACAACGCGGTATTTTGAGCAATTCAACTCCGGCATGAGTGTCTACCTATACACTTATAATGGATGTGAATGGTTGAAAATATCGGGTCGTTACAGTTGGTATCAGAGCTTTGGCTTTGAGGCAAAACTCAGCATATAGAGTAGATTTATTTACAGAATCACTTTCGTTCAGGTTTGAATCTTTTCCTCTTGATTCGAATTTTCTTTTAATTTTTGGAACGTTCCCTGCGGTTCCAAAATTCATTCTTGTCCCTCACTATTCATCTTCTTTTGATTCTGGAGTATCCCATAACTCCGCTTCGAATGTGCTTTATAGTGAATTGGTGGTCTCGCCAATATTCTAATGACTTGTAAAAGGGGGAAAACTCCTTTACAAATTTGCATCGATTCACCAGAGATTTATATTTATCCTTGGTTTAGATGCTAATATCTTTTGTTATTCCAAACTCTATTTCTTGAGATCGGATGTAGATTTACCCCAGGAAAATCCACATTTGCTCTTATTCATTAAGTCACGGTTGACCCGGTTAAGGTTGCCCGCGATTTATCTAAGCTTATCCATCTTCATATTTTGTTAATTAATCATCTTGTCTTTGTTTCTAAACTATCTCCAACATTTTGAATTGTACTTTTAAATCTATATTTTATTATATATTGTGTTGTTTGAGTTGTTGATGTCGATTTGGGTTTCCGATCGATTCGGCTGATCAACGCTATCGATAGGATTTCTAAAACACTTTGACAGAACAAACCGATACAATACTATTTTAAAATTTGGTTAATTAAATAAATTTTAATATATAAGTAAATTTATGGAACTTAATAAATTGGTTTAAATTGATTATTTAAAATGATAATACTTGATTTATCATTTATTATTCTACAAAGGAATTTATAAATAGTTGTTTATAAATTTATTTGGGAACTGAAATGAATTTAAAACAAGAAATTTAAAGAGTTTAATTTCCGATGGATTTCAAACCTTGTGTTTAAAATTTTTAAAAGAATATTATTTAAAGTATTTTTGAATAATTTTTTTTTTTTGTCTCTAAAGGATTTTAAAGTTTAAAAATTAAGTGCTCTTCTCTTTGTCGCTGGAAAATAATTTCGGTGATGACTGCAGCATCATCGACGTTCATTTTCGAGTTTCGAAGTGAAGAAACCATTCTGTAGTCTTGCTACAGCTTTGTTTTGGGAAACTTGATTGATATAAATTTCTAAAATATGATTGATTTATAAAATATATAGATATATGATTTAAATTTGATTTGACAAATTATGTACATACGTTTATCTATCTCTAAATGGTTTGAAAGGAATCGGAGATTTTATTCTTAAATTCTATCTTAAATAATAACTTCAAGTATAAAAAGAAAATCAAAATTTTTGAATGGATGATTCAAGCTTGAAATGATTGAATTAGGATGTTTATAGTGTATTAATTTTAGAAAGTTTTATTTGTATAATTCTCAATTGCATTCCAATATAACTTACCTTAATTTTTAGAAGTTAACAATGTAATTGGATAATATACAATATAAAAAGATTTTTATAAATAAAATTTGAGTGGTTATAATAAATATTATACACTTAAATTTTAGTTATAAAAAGATTAACACAGGTAAATAGACTAAAAGGTTAATTGAATAATTTACAATACAAATGATGTTAAGGGAATTAGGAATAAATTAAAACAGTTATAATAAGTGTAAGCATATTTAACATATGTGATAAAATATCTGAGAGGGATAAATTTAATTATAATTAGGAATAAAGAAGAATTAAATTTATTGAATGTTATACACTTAATTTTAATCAAATCATGATTTTAGAGATTGTTTGTTTAAGAAAATTTGATGATAAGATAATGAAATTAGAGATAGTTAAGATTTATTTAACTTGTGTAAAATTAATTATCAGTTAAGCTGAAACCATGGAAATTTCAAACCTATTATCTTATTTTGTTTTTCAAACTTATTACCTAATTTTGTTTTTCAAACTGTCTGTTAGTTGTCCTTATTTTTCCTTATCTTGCTACAGAATGGTATAGGCATCTATCTATAATCTTTTTGCTTAGAAATCTTTCTATAATCTTTATAATCTTTGGTATTCATTTTAAATCTGAGCACTGCTTTCCACCCACAGACTGTCGGTCAAGCGGAAAGAGTGAATCAGATTCTAGAGGATCTTTTCGTACTTGTGTTCCTGATTCTGGAGAATCTTGGGAAGACCATCTCCACCTTATTAAACTTACCTATAACCACAGTTCTCAGGTATAATTTCAAACTTTTGTCATCTTGTCTTAATCTCATTTCAATTTTATCTTTCCTGTGTTTTCCCGTACTTCATTCCTTTTCGGGGACGAAAAGTTTTGAGTGGGGGAGAGTGTAACAACCCTAGATTTTGGCCTATATTTTAATTTTTGACTTTATTTTATTTTAAATTATTTTAAACTTGTTCTATTTCAAACATTCCATTTTAAATATAAATGTTGACTATTAAGTGATTTATAGTTCAAACTAGTATAAATTGGATATTTCATTGAAAAGTGAATTTCTATTGAAACTGGTCAAACTTTGACTTTTGAACTTTAAATTTAAATATTTCAAATTCTTAAATTTTATCTTTTATTATGAAAATAGATTTAATTCCATGGATACAGCTTTTCGTTTTGTTGGAAACGGAGTACAATTGTGAAAGTTATGTATATTTCAATATTGTGTGTAAACTGATGTATTTAGCAATATTGTCTATTTTAAATTATATTTTATTTGTCATATTTTGTTCTAATATGTGTTAGTATTTTATTTTATGTATAATTTTGTCTTTTAAATAATTTAAAGTGATTTTATAATTTTTCCAAAGCGTATTGAATTTATTTTCTATTTTTAAAGGCTAGTTTCTATTTTTCTGCTATTTTCTTCAATTAAATTATATTTAATTAAAATTTATTTATTCATTTTGTGAATGCATTTTTATTTTATGTTATTATCTTTGTTTATAAATTTTTTTCAAGTCCATAAACTTTTTCCAAAGTTCGTTGCATTTATTTTTCATATTTTCAAGACTAGTTGCAATTTTTGCTGTTTTACTTAATTAAATTTTATATAATTAATAATTAATTTATTTATTTTTGTTTATTTACTAAATTTTAGTATTTTATCTGAGTTTATATATATATTTCAGTTATATAAAACTTAAAAAGAAATTAGAGGAAATATGAAAAGTTTTAAACTATTGAAATTCCTATGGCTTTTCACCTCCCGACCTTTCACTTTCTCAACTCCTCTCTTCAATGTTTTTGGCCATGCATACCCTATTCTTTTCAGCGGACTTCTTTTCATTTTTTTCATGCAAACACTTCTCTTTCTCCTCCAAAAAAATCACGGCCATGGCTTCAAAATTTTGGGTAAAAATTCCTTCTTTCTTCCTTGTTTTCTATGTTTTTTCTATTGAAACTGCATATGCTCTCTACCTTCATAGTTTGGTTCCTCCTCCTCCAGGCTTTGGCCGACCACCACGACCCCCTTCCTCTGACCATCACCCATCCTAGCAACCCTCCTCCTCAGGCCTAACCAATCCAAGTCCAAGATCTACACAAAATCCACCAAAAACCATCACAAACTATCACTTATGACCTAGAATTGTCATCTCCTCCTTCTACCACCTTTTGCCACCACTACCT
Organism: Allium fistulosum; assembly: GCA_030737815.1. Taxonomy (NCBI): domain Eukaryota; kingdom Viridiplantae; phylum Streptophyta; class Magnoliopsida; order Asparagales; family Amaryllidaceae; genus Allium; species Allium fistulosum. Next base: position 78,584,618 of record CM060906.1, read on the forward strand.
CCACCACCACCACCTCTGACCTGACCTTCCACCACCTCTGGCCCACACTCCAGCCACCACCTGACCACCACATACCATGACCAAGCCACATCAGCAAGGGGCCAAACCCTATGGTGCAACAAAAGCCACACTTTGCCTTGAAACCCTTTGGTATTCCATTGCCTTCAACACCTTGTAACTTCCACTCACCTTCATCACCTTGTAGCCACACCTTTTCCAGACCATACCTGATCCAAACCATGCCTTTATCCGTGCCATTTCAGATCTGGAGCTGAAGCATAGGTGGTAGGAAGCAAGTGCAAACACTTTGACTTTGTTTATGCATCCATTTCTAGCATTGTTTATTGAATTTTTGGGTTGAAATCTTATGTTGTTTGTAATTGTTTGGTTTGAATGTGACAAGGCAATTAACTTTGGCTCTCCCACACTCAAATAATTATCGTGCTCTCGTGCCTCTGGAAATCTTTGTTGTGCGTTTGTGGTTGTCATCTCCAGCTTGAACAAGTGAGTAATTCTCACCAGACAATGTGTACTTATATAACTAGTAAACTGACACCATTTGAATCTGTAAAATTATATCATCCTGTTGTAACTATTATATTATGATCATATAATGTTTACCCCTGTTATTACATATGTTATATCATCTATTACTGTTATCTCATGCTATTCTGTTTATTTATATCAGTTTATCACACTGCAAGTTCCCTATAGATTAGAATCACTATGGGTTGAAATGATACATACCCGAACGGACTTTAGAATAAGGAAAAATCGTTATGGGCTGAAATGATAGGCCTGAACGGTTTTTATTTATTTATTTATATTACTTGGGATTGCGGGTTTGAAATGATAAAACCCGGTTTTTCTTTGTAAACTGCGGATTGAAATGATACATATCCGTATCACTTGACCTAGGCTAGAAAATTATATACAGACCCGTGGTTTATATATTTTTCTGAAATTTTTAAAATACTTTTTTTTAATGTAAATATTATGATATTTTTATTTAAATTTCATTAAAATGATTTCTATAAAGTATTTGTGATTTTCTACAAATTAAATAAGTGAATTAAGTAAATGGTGAAGTAGAATTTGAAATATAAGTTAATTTTGGAATTTATGATTTTGTTTATAAATGGAATTTTTGTAAAGTAAGAAAATATGATAAATTTGATTTAAAGATGAATTTAATGATTTTTATTAAGTAATAATAATGTTTTAAAGGTGTTAATGATTTTGTATAAATTAAAATATGGAATAAATGAACATTTAAGCTGAATTTGAAAATATAACTTAAATTGAATTTTGTGAAATTTGTTTAAAAGTGAAATTTTAATTAAGTAAAATAAATGGAAATAAGCTATATTTTTGGAAATTTAAACTTAGTTGTTAAGTTAATAATTTAATTAAAGAAATGAAAATTTAATTGTTATTAAATTTGATTTTTGTATGGAAATTTGACTTTATAAAATCATAGAAATAAAGGTATTTGAATGATTGTGTTAAATGTGAAATATATGATTTTATAAGTTAAAATGATTTATATTAAAAGTTAATTATTTGTGGAATTGTAAATAAAACTCTGAATATGATTTAACAGCATTTTGAAATGTAATGTAAAGGATATTACAGCATTTTGTAAATGTTGTAGTGTTTTAAATGAACTAAAAGGTTAATTTGAAATAAAGGCTATTATAGCACTTTGTAAGTGCTATAGTGGTTAAACTTAACATGTAAGTTAATTGAAACTTAAAAGAAATCTATTACAGCATTTAACGCTGTCTTTTGTTAATTAACTATTTTAAACTATAACTTTACGTAGCATTTTATAAGTGCTACGGAAACTATATTTTGTTGTTTTAAATTAATTTTAATGAAAAATAATCTCTGGAAAATGATATAATTTTGGGAAATTAAATGTTAAATTTCTAAAGATAATGAAGAGATATTTAAGTGGAAGAATTTGATTTCTAATGTGAGTTTAAAATGGTATTTAAATTTAATAAAATGAATGGATTTAAATGGTATTTAAATGAATAAAAATGAATGGTGTTTTGAATAATATTTTGATATTGTGAAATGAGTTTGAAATGATACTTGATTTCTGACTTATTTAATTTATTTGATAAATGAATATTTGAAGTATATATCAATTGAGTTTATTTAAATGATATTGGATTTATGAAATGTCGGAGATTTAAAGTTTTGGAATATACTAAAGATTGAATATTGTATTTTGTGGATTTAATCTATATTGGGAATTGATAAGATTTGAAACGGTTTGTTGGTAAACTGTAATTGAATTGAAATTTTATGGTTTGAATTTAATAAGTTTGTAAATGTATAGAATTAAAAGATGATTTTAAATATATGATTTCGAAATGCTGTGATTTTCAAAGTATAATGATTTCAAATGTTTTGTTTCAAAAGAGTTATAACTTTGAAAGTATAGACTATTTGAAAGGTGAATATATGTTTGAAATGGAAATGATGTTGTTTTGAAATGAACATAGTTTGGAAATAAAATGATTTTGGTTTCGAAGTATAACTATCAAAGATATGATATTTTGATATATAAAATGATTTGAAATAAAGTTTGAAAAGATATAATATTTTGATGTATTAAAATGATTTGAAAAGAAGTTTGAAAGGATACGATATTTTAGAATATTGAAATGATTTGGAAATGATAAATCTTTATTTTGATAAAGACATGATTTTGAAATGATATCTTATTTTGAAGTAAAGTATTGTTTTTAAAAGTTATAACCACGGGTTATAATAACGATTGGTTGGCAAAGAGACCGGGATCGGATATGGACATACTCTCTGTCGATACCGAAAACCACTTTGACAACCGTGTACGCGGTGGAGATTCCAGAATGAAGTAGGATGGTGGCGACGTTCTTAAGGTATGTTACGTGGACCCAACTCCCGTGAGTTGGCATAAGGTGGCTAAAACAGGAGCGATTGACGGACCAAGGAGGTAGCACCTCTTATCGGACACACTTCTTCGATACCATTCTATTACTTGTGATTGATTTGGTGGCCACCCTTGATTGGGAGTGTTGTTCGAGGTGGGCGGTAGTGGCTGCTATGTGTCACCACTAGTCCGGATGCGTAATTGGTATATCTACCCTGGCATTGCCTAGTTGTGCCGTGTCACCTACCATATCGAGCTTTACTACGATTATGATTTTAAGATCCGACCGCGTTAAGGTTCTCCATCCCCTTAACGCTATTTTCTATATGATTATACTTTACTGATTAGACATTATTATAATAGCGAATATTACTACATAGTAGATAGTTTAACGGATCCTTAAAGAATGGGCGGTCCCAAGCATTCTTTAAGTTACTTGTACCTTATTACAGTTCACTTGAGTTGGTTTATATTATATAAGTATATATTGTCCTGACTCGAGTGTTTGTGTTTTGCTTTACGCTCGGGTCAGCCTGAGTATTCACAGATTTGGATTTCCACCTTCTGGAGATTTGAATCGCTGGAGATTATCTGCTAGTCTTGTTCTATCGACTTCAGTTATGTTGCTCTGTTCAGCTTGTACTTGGTTATCTTATTTATACTTCCGTTGTACTCTATTTCTTCTATTGTATCTTATGTACTCTGATATATTTATATAGTAGCTTCATGAACTACTATTTATTTTACTTCCGCTGCATTATTTTACTCTGTGTCTGTGATCTGTGATCATATTTATTTACTGTATATTCTGAGATTTGCCAAATTTTAATTACAACGCGGTATTTTGAGCAATTCAACTCCGGCATGAGTGTCTACCTATACACTTATAATGGATGTGAATGGTTGAAAATATCGGGTCGTTACAAAGTCTGTCCTTCACTTGTAAGCTACCAACACTTGTTTATACATACTACTAATGTGGGAGATCTCCAACTATAGGACCCATGGGGGAGGGATATACGTTCGCGTATAGGTGTGAGAAAATATACCAAGGATCCGCCTCAGATTTGAAGTATTAAATGACTCAGTACATTTAGGAATGTTAAGGGGTTATTTTGGGGATTAAGGTATTAAATGGCCATTGGGTCTGTCTTCTCCTTATTTAAGAAGTTTTAAATAACCTACGACAGTGCCTAACTAGGAAATGGTGTTTGCTTTCTTTCTAAACAAGTGGTATTAAGTAACTGGGGTGGGCATTTTCCTTGACTTTTATTAGGTAGGTCTAATGGGATTTGGCTATGGGGGTTGGTGGGCAATGTCATTGTTGTTGGTAAACCGATATTTAGGAATAATGCTGACATATAAGCTTGACTACTAGTGGTTCCGAGCGGTCGTTAGCAAACACTTGGGTTACATACTAACGGATTTCACATCCTACTAGTGAAGCATCTGTATAGGATGTGCAAGGACCTCTAAGTTTAATTAATGGTTTTATTATATTTTATTTTTTCGTTGTGAGTTCGCTCTCTGGTATAGTTATGTTTATTACAGGTTACCAACACCAACGATCCATAACCTATGGACTTAAGTTTCGATTTAGTCAAAATTTGGACTCATTAAGATACAAGTTGTTACATTACATGTCAACCATAATGTAGATGCGAGTTCATTAGTGGAAGTTTTGTCTTATTCAGAATCGGTATAAAAAAGTTACTAGGATTTGACAAAAAAATGGCGACTTTTGCCTAGTGACTTTGGGATGTAATATATTATTTTCTAAGTACAACCGTTAGTTACCACGGGCAAATACATCGCAAGTTCAGAATATAAAGTATTCGAGTGTTCCATATTTTCTGTTAAATTAATGCGAGTTCATGAGTCAAAGTTTCGTCTTATTTCAAATTAGTATGAAAAGATACCATAGTTTAAACAAAAAAATATTGGGTTTTGCCTAGTCGGAGTTAGGATATGGGGGTATAGCCTGTATTTGCTAAGTATAATTGTTAATAACATACGTTAAGAATATAATGTATCCGAGTGTTCCTTATCATCTTTATTATAGATGTGAGTTTATTAGTCAAAGGTTCGTCGGATTCAAAGTTAGTATGAAGTATAGGAACACGACTAGCATGCAGCAGGTTATATAGGTTAATTAATAAATAATTCCATTTTGGATCTTATTGGACATATGTAGTCTAAATTAATTTACATATGATTTAAAAATTTTAAAAAATCATTATTTTAAATAATTCATTAATAAAAGCTTCGTTAGATATTATATTTATATTATATATTGTGTACATGCGTATCATATACATATATACGTGTGCGTGCACGTGCAATAGATGTATTATGCATTGTTTAATATGCTCGTATCTAAGTGTCGGGATCTACGCCTCAACGGACATGTTAACCTCTCCATATAAATATGTGATGTCTAATATGCATACATACATACATACAAATATATATACACACCTGTGCAGTTAAAGCGCTCGGCAAATTCAATGCGGTGGAGGTTCAAAAAGTCATAGCGAGGATACAGCGATGATATAGCGAGATATAGGAGATGACTCTAAAATGGCATATAAAACTCGTACTTAATGCTTTTACAAATATATAAATAGTGATTAAAATGAAAAATTAACATTCAATTGAATTATAATTAATACATAAATAATTTAAAATAAAAACATGTGCGAATATACTGTAAATAAATGTAAAACTTATATATTACACAATTGAATTTAGTAGAGTATTTTCATTTTTGAAAATATATTAAAAATTCAATTAAATTAATTAATTTCATAATTTTTATAATTTATAAATGTCATTTTTCAATTCATTTCTTTTAAAGAAGATATAGCGGAAATAGCGGAATATAGCGGGAATAACGGGATGTAGCGGAAATAGCGGGGCTTAAAGCAGTAAGACTATATTTGGGGCTATATGGAAAAATCGTAGTGGTAGAAATCCACTATGAGATATAGCAGAGTTATAGCGGTGTAATAGCGGGGCATTAACTGCACAGATAGACATACACGCACACATACATACATACATGTATTGATGTGATATATAAAATCATGTTCATGTTTGGATAAATATATACATATACATTTAATGTAAAGGAATATTATTACACACACATATGCACACGCACGCACGCACACATACATAAATTAATAATAGATAGTCAGAATTAAAATTTAAAACTAAATCAAAATTTGAAAATATATTTTATTTATAATTTAAAATCAATTATATTTTAATAATATAAACATACGCATACAAAATTTTTACTTTTATTTTCAACATAAAATATACATATATTTTTAAGTATGTAAATAAATAATAATATATACATGCACGCATGCACACGCATAGACGCACACGCACATAGTATATATATTATTTTGGCTAAATTATTTTTGACAACATCAAAACTTTTTAATTAAATCCTTACGTATTTAACTTTTGTTTCTTAATTCAATAATTAATTTTCGTATGAAAGTCATATAAAAATTTAATTTTTTCAGCAAAATAAATTTTACAATACATATCTAAATTTTGTGTCAGTTGAAAAATATATAAATATATTGAAATTAATTTAATGTAATCTATTCATAAAATATAAAAAGTATATATAAGTGAGTGAAGAGAGAGTAAAATATGGATCCACATCCAAATCTTTCTCTACCAATTCAAACCACATAAATATCAAATACAACTCCTCCACCCTTCAAGTCTTGCCAGCCATAACAAGAGCCCAAATGGGCTTCCTTTCCACTTCAAGCATGATTAGATAATTTATATCTAAATTAAATTTAAACGTACATCAATATGTGTGTATATAACTTTTATATATGCACTATTTTAATACCGATCAACATAAATCAAATAAAATTTTATAATTAATATTTCATAAATATGCATTAATTTATAATCATTATAATTTAATTAAATCAGGTGGTAGTCGGAGTATTTAACATTGCGGTTATGTGAATCTTAGATGTAAATTTGGTCAGAAATTAATGTCGAACAATTTGAATATTAATGTCCACATATCACTTTTGTTAATGGTGTGATATTATGGCTAAATTCAGCGCTTATACAATTTCAATAAACTCTAATTTTACTTATTCGAAGCGGTCGGTAGTGGCAATTATTTACACAAATTCATTTGGTCAAAACACGTTAGGACTTATAAAATTAGGTAATTGTCGTAATTCCAATATCATCCATATTCAACTTGTGTAGTCCAAATACAAAGTTTTTGGTTCAATAATAATTATTATTATTAACCAAACTGCTCTGGCTAGAAACTTTGACTTTGAGTTGACTTCGGTTGACCGTGATACTAACCTCATACGATCAAGGAGACAAATTGTATTTCACTTCGAATGTTTCAACTTGACGACCCAACTATAGTCATTCGATGGACGTCGTACCACGATTTAACTATAGTCAAAGAGATATTACTACATTGAAATTACATATAATAGTCGATGGACATGCATGAGTAATAATACACTACCCAACATTTAAAGAGCGTTACATATAATAGTCTCAATGGATGTATTGATATTCAGTCTCGATACATCTCAACTAGGAATATTTAAAATGATGTGCTTATTCCATTGCAATAAATTGCTCACGATTACAAGCATTGTAATTATTATTACAAAACACACCACTTGTGGATTTTCTATTAAATATACTTAAGTTGAATAATTAATACAACATTATAACAAGTATACAATAGAAAGAAAAACACATTTTATTTCGAATGATATTTTATTATAGAGTTAATAATTTACAATAAATTACATAATTTTTCCTAAGACATATCTCTAACTCTATCATGAAAAACTTACTTTAGTTTAAACAAATAAAATAAGATTTCTTCCTAGGGATATGGCGATGTAGTCTATTATTTACGAAGTGCAGTTGTTAGTCATCATGAAGAACTACAATGCACATTCAGAATATAAAGTATCCAAGTATTCCTCATCATCTATAATGCAACTATGATTTCAATAGTCAAAGTTTCGCCTAATTCCGAGTCAATATGAAGAAGTTACTACAGTTTGAACTAAAAAAATAGCGACATCTACCTCGTCGAAGTGTAGACATGGAAGGTACACATGCATGTTGGAAATTCTGAAAAGATATGATATAAACTAATGGACTGAATTTTCTATATTAATAATAGAGATGTAGCATGTTATTCGGTTAGTATAACTGTTAATCGCCATAGATAACCACAGTGTGTGCTCAAAATATGAAGTATTTGAGTGTTCTGGATCGTTCGTAATATAGATCTAGTCAAAGTTTTGCCTAATTTCGAGTCAGTATGAACAAGTTACTATAGTGTAAACTGAAAAATAACGACTTCTGCTTAGTGGTATGGGGATGTAGCCAATTATTTACCAAGTATAACTTTTAGTCGGCATGGGAAGTGCAACATATGTTTAGTATATAAAGTATCTGAGTATTCTGCATCGTCAATGTAGTTGCGGTTTAATTAGTCAAAGTTTCATTTGATTACGAGTCAGTTTGAAGAAGTTATAGCATTTAAACGAAAAAATAGTGATTTCTACCTAGTGGGAGTGTAGATATGGAAGGTAAACATGCACGCGTGATGGAAAACCACATAAGGCATTTTGAGAATTTCAGAAAGACGCGGTGGTAACTAATGAACTGATTTTTTCTATATTAATAGTAGATATATACATATCTTAAATTTTTTGATGATTTGATACAGTCATGAAATATGCATATCTGTTAAATCTACGATATGGCTATTTTAAAATGACTTTTAAAATCAAAAAATATACTTATTTGCCGTTCACACTTTGTTCATTATTAATATATTAGAACAGTTTACAAAAACAAAAAACATACCCTTACAATCTCTTATTATATGGAAAATATTTGATTACCTATTTAATAATCATAAGGAAATAATTGAAGTACAAAATAATGAAAATAAATGACAATTTGGGAATTTTACAAAATCTTAAATACGACCTAATCGGTGTTTATGGTATTTTCCATCAACTGGACGGTTCTCAGTCTGGAACATTTTATTAATAGTTCATATTCTCTCTCTGGTAGATGATCCATCTTGATTTTAATACATTTCAAAAATTTTACAAAAAGTTTAATCTATATGTCATATTACTTATGGTTATTAAAAGGAAAAGTTCCCAAGTAAAATGGTAGATGCTATTTATCAACCAAAACAATATATAACACTTAAAAGAACTTCTATACAAGCTAACCACGTTTATAACAATTCACAACATTGACAGAAAAGGTTATAAAAATCTTAATAATACGAACTAATTTCAATGGGATTGAGATCAGACCTAAACGAAGAAAAATATCATAAAACCCCGATCACAGATTGGGTCAGATTTAGGATTTAAAGTGTATAATTTAAAACTGATAAATACGACAAGTCTAGTATGGTGATCCACCGGATCGGATTTCAGTCTGTCTAATTAGCACCACTATCTTTACCCAAGACAACATCAAGGTTTTAGCTTAAATTACAAGCAAAACTATGTTTTTTATCATAGTAGGCCAACTATCTCTATTTATTTTGAGTAGCCTCATTCAACAGGGCAAAAATCTCTAGCTATTTTGAGTAGCTTCCATCAAATACAACTTACTGAAAATTCATCCTGCAAAATTGATTAACATATAAAATATACCAAAATGCGCAGGAAAAAAAAAAGAGCATCAGCATGCATAGTATTTCATGTATGCACAAAATGCATGGTGATTATAAAAGAGGGTAAGTTACATTCCAAAAAAAAAAAAATGGAGAGAGAGGGTAAGTTGGTGATACTGGTAAAGCACCACCGACACTATTTTATTCAGATTTAGAGACATTAATTTGATTACTGTAATTGTACAAAAAATACTGGTGCATATGCTACAATGTTTTTTGATTCATGATTTATGTCCAACCATTTGATGCTAAGAGAAAATATTGACCAAATGATGACATCTGCATGCAACTTAACATAAACACTGATAAAAAATATGTATAGTACACTCCATATATAAAACCTTTTTTTTCTTTCAATTAACAGTAATGAAGTACATAATAAGCGGCCCGTTTCATTTGCGGTACGCAAGCTGAAATAGTCCAAAAATGAAATGTGGTTGTCACACTGATGTGATCTTACTCATTTTATTTTTGTTGCTTTCATATCTCATACCTAACCATAATTGAGCTTATTAAGCTTCTTATCTCATGTAAGTTTAAAATGGATACGTTAACTACAATACCAAAATATGATACAAGTATTATGCATGTCAAATTTGTATCCCATTCATTGTATTTTGGCTATTGTCAAACTGAAAAGGAAATAGTCATATGATCAGAACCAGAAAATCTGGAAAAAATGGTACATGCAAAAAGAATAGATGTTTCTGCGAATCCCAGAGGAGCATTCTCCATTCCTTGACACACAAAAAACACCATTTTAATTAAACCTCATCGTACACTTTTGACTAATTTGGAATTAAAATTATAAAGTGGAAATGCAGTGTACCATGTGTGTAAATTTGATGCATATTGACATTAAAAAAGTGATTGATTACAACATAACTTCACAATATTATAAACTCTTCATAGTGCATTATTTTGAGTCTTATTTGACCCTTAAACTTATATTTTGAGTGCATGTATTCTATTTTTGCCAGGAAATTTAAAATATTTCAGTTTGTATATAAGTCGTGCAGTAAAATCATTGAAAAAAGGTGACTTTTATGACAATCTTCATTGTCCTTAGCGTAGCTGTCACCTTCAGCTTCTTGCCTACCACGTTATATCATCTCATCATCAAAGCTTTAAAATTTTGTGCATGGCATTTCTTTTGTAGCATGCTTTAATATTTTAGGGTGCTGGAATAATTCAAAATATGCGATAAGAAAAATACTTACCATTAACGATAAAAGTGTACATCGTTGGCTTTACAGGTGAAATTTCATAAAAAGGCATCGGAAAGGCATGCTAGATTCCTAGAAAACTTGAAGGAGATACTCCAAGTACAGAGGCAAAAAAGAATCAAGGAAATGCACCAACTTTGGGAAGTAGGTGGTAATTTCACCACAAAACATGGCGGCTTTAGCGACGGCAAAAAAACGTCGTCGGTTGTCGCTGGCCTTCGCTATATAACACGCCACACAGTAGAGCGATGTCTTTAGCGGCAGCTCCATCACCAATATAGCGACGGTTGGCGAAACATTGCTATACACATGACAAATTAGTTAACACCGGGATGGCGCCTATAACGAACCGTTCATCCGTACCCTTTGAGCCGACAATAAACCACACAGTCTAACTCAAATTGCACGAAAAGACGGATCGTTAAGGATAGAAAGAAAAATAGACAGAACAGAATCTCACACGAATGGAATAATATATAATATTGAACAAATATCCTTGCAACGAAAAACTTTTAAAATACGCATATCAGAGTCTAATCCTAGATTCAGCTTCGACGATTATAAATATCCGTCCTTACAATTGCTGACAAGCATCGAACAAAACAAACAGCAACGGATAATAGAATATGTCCATACGTAGATGAATATCTCCAGCTCTCCTCTAGAAACTCCAACCGTCTTCGGCTAAACCTGAAACTACTCGGATATGACCCGAGTATTGAAAATACCTGGATCAGGCTTGATAAACTAGCGTGAGAAAAACTCAATAATAAATGACAGTGTCATATATCAGCATTTGAATAAAATTCTTTGAAAAGAAAGAGTGTCTCATAAGATCATGCTCACACATAAATACGGACGGGTATTTATCTTATGATAACTAAAACAGTTTTATATCAAAACATTTGATATTATTTTTAATGACATCTCTTTGAAAACATTTGCAAATAAACATATTAATTTTAGCCGAAATTATTACATTTATTAAACAGCATAATAGGTTTACAATCAAGTCCGAAGATTCTTATTGGAGAATGGATTTCCATACAAATGACTGGGTGAAGGGACTACCTTTCGATGGGTACACCACTAGATAGATGTCCCGAGGAACCATCACAAAACTCCTCTACCAACATAAGACCGGCCTACCTCCATAACTAGGTATAGTACCGAATATGTCATCCCATCCCTTAGTCATTACCGACCTTTAATCGGGCGTCCAAGTATACAAACCACATTAATTTACATCCCGAACGTCATAGCGGGAAAAATATATCTAGAATAGGATGATCATACCCTGATTGGGAATGACCCACTTAGCCTTGCCGCATCTAACCCTGTTTTGGACATTTCCGATTGATGAGGCTTGTGGCAACGATTACATTTTCACATAGCACATCTTCTTTCACTTTGAATGCCACATTGTCATTCCACATTCACACGACAGATTTCTATAAACGTATAACTTTCTAAGCTCATATGTCTCGAAAAAGTGTGTTAAGCTAAGAGAAGGTGTCTTCTCCGCCACCGACTAATATACCACAATAGCAAAAAGGTGTATTTGTAACGAATATAGTCGTTACAAATGAAATTTATAACAGATATAGTCGTGAGCGGTACAGACATGAGGTATGTCGTTACAAATATTTATAACGGCCTATACCCGTTATTAGATATCACTTACCAACGGACTTTGTCGTTAGAAATCTAAATTTTTGTAACGAAATAGGCTGTTATTAGTTGCATCGGTTTGTAACGGGTATTTTCCGTTACTTAGTTTCCCCTTTCATGGTGGAAGAAGGGGTTGTCATTCTAAATTATCACGACCTTGTTCGTTACAAATTTCATCATTAGTAACGCACTTGTTCGTTACAAATTTCGTCAATAGTAACGACTATGCTCGTTATAAATTTCGTCTTTAGTAACGAATATGTTCATTACAGCTACCAAACCATGTAGAGCTGCATTTTTGCTAGCATTTACACTACAGAATTGTCTATTATAATACAGTAGGTACATACATATCAAAAATTATAGAATTTCGATAACAATAAGCAATTACGCATCCAAACATCCAACTTAAATTGCACAAATATTTGACAACAAATTAAAGGAAGATTCGAAATTTCACAAGTTCATCATACATAACTAAAGAGTATGAAATCAAAATATTACAAGTTCTAACATTACTTCAAAATAAATTCTAGATCCTACAAACAACGAACACGACACTCAGGCCAAATAACAAAACCTCCATCAATTATATCAAATAGCTTGTAATTACCATTTTGTGGTGCTTCATAAATAGGTGCTTCTGGATCAAACACTTTCTCCACCAATACAACTCTTTCCCCATTCATCACCTCTCTATGGTGGCATATTTTCTGTGTCCCAAGATGGCCCTTAGCAACCTCTTTCAACTCTTCTGACAATAAGACTACAGATTGCCTATCTCTTGTGGAAGATCCAATAGCATCATTGGATTGAACACCCAAGCTAGCTCTAGGAATATCATGTTGACTGTTGGAAGCAACTTCATTTCTTTGGTGTCGCATTCCCTCCAAACTGATTCATAAATTGTAACAAACTTTGTTGCATACTCATCATAGTCGAATGCATCGATCAAAATTCTTCGGTTAGTCTATTTTGATTGTTCTCCATCTTTGCTTTTCATTTTCTATCTTCATCTTCCTTGAAATTAGCTATTGCTTTTGATGCTTGTGTAAGCTTCACTTGCTTCATAGTCGATGTAGAGCTAATTGCACAACAATAGTTTTTTCTTTTCTCCTTTCCAAACACTTCAGCAATGGAATCATTCTCAAAATCTTCAAAACTTCTACTTCCATTGCTACCATTGACACTAGAGTTTTCCTTTTGTCTTTCCTCCGCTGCTTCAACTAATGCCTGCATAATACCTAAATAAATTATAAACAAAAGTTGAACTTGAAAATATTTTGCATATTAAATAAAGTAAAAGCATAAACTAAAGAATATACTATCAATATCTTGCATATTGGTTGATAGAAAATGATGAACATGTGAATACTGTAAAAAAAAATTCCTGTCAAATTATGAATACTGTAAAACAAAATATGGAGGAGATAAACTATAATATACCACACTCTCCTACCACTTCATTTCCGACAACAGTAGATTTCATCCTTCAACAACAATATACCATTACACATCCACCGTCTCAACCGGCAAAACCAACAGTTCAACCTTCAACATCATACATCCACCTCTAAACAAAACTGCATACATATTGCATCACTGCCTCAAAACTGCACCACAACCACCGAATATCCTAAACTCACATACCAACTGCTCAACTGAACTGCACACTAAACTGCTACCAAACAATACATACCAACTACTCTACTCCTTACTACACAATAGCCTTCCCTATCATACAAACCAACCACTTCAACTGTCACACCATACCACCAGATATCATAGTCACCATCCTCTACATTTACCATCATCACTGTGCTGCCTCAAAACCCCTACAAGCCTGACTGCCAATTCCACATCAAGATAAAATCATCACCACTTACCTTCAACTGCAAACCTCCACTATCATGATTGACGAGCCTCTACTATCATCATCATCAAACTGACTTACAACACTCCATTCAACATCATAGCATACTCCATTGTATGCATATATCTCGACCATTGTCAACATTTCTACAACTCTGCCATCCACCTTCAGCAGCACTTCTACTACATCTCCCATGTGTGCATGCGCACACTACAATAACCTTGCACATACACACTTCTTGAAATTTCAAACTTCATCTCCCCTTCCATTTTCAAAACTGACGTCACATTTCCACTGCGCCTTCACATTCACTTTGCCTGCAACCAGTCATACTCCAGCAACTCCAAGACAACAGGCCCGACTGCATATATCACCATTCACTGCAGCCAATCCCCCTGAAATCCACCTGTACGACCAAAGTCACAAAACCAAAAATTTCAATTATAAACAACAGAGACCCTACGTATTCTTCAAGAGTATATCAATGTCGTAGTGGTCTGGAAGCCTCGGAGATATACACATTCAAATTTCCCAACATGGTTAATTTCTTAATCTTTTCATACACCTCAATATTTAATGTAGATACTCACATTCTTAGTCGTACACTACTCACTAGTGTGTACTCCTAAAATTACTTCTGTATTTGTTATACTGTCTTTTCTCATCTCTATCTATACATTTTTTTTCTCTACCCATATCTCATTATTTGCTGCAAGACGCAAATCTCAAAAGAGACGTCAAATAGAACCCAACTTACTCAAATTCAACTATACACAATGACATTTTTCCCTCTCAAAATCTAAACAAACCACTCACTTAACGTTTTGAACATTTAATTTGATAGTATTTAAAATTTCAATTAACATATGCTCAATTATCAAATGATGTCAACCACTTGCATTTTCAGTTTTTGATAACGCATATTCAATTGATCTTTAAATTGACAATTGGTTGACTATCGATTTTGCACACAATATGTATAGCATTTGTTATTTATAGTAATTGAAAGTTAATGTGAGTAATTATTTATTTAGAATTGTTCTGTCAAAACATTAGGAGATAATTATGTTTTAATGTATAACAGTTGAGTAATAAAAGGTTCCTAATTGTCATAATCAAGGTTTAAATTTGTAACATGGACATATATGACATGTTCCTCTATATAAGATGCACACCATCTCAAACTTTCCTCCCCACTCTATCTTCCTCCATTTAAATCATCGTACAAGAAAATATAATAAAATTAAAAATCCAATTTGCAATTAATGGCAGCATCGTGGACAACAGAACAAGACAAAACATTCGAGAATGCGATAGCTGTGTATGATAAAGATACTCCAAATAGGTGGGAGAATGTTGCACGAGCAACAGGAATAGTTCGGAGTTACCCTACATCTAGTCCCGCACAACCAAGTACGGATTTCCTTTCAAACTCAATTCAACAATTACAACCCTCGGTTTCAAGGCTACGAGATACACCCTCCAGAATCACAATCCTTTAGGTAGAGATACTTGATTTACGGGCAATAAGTTCACCCAATTGATTTCCAGGGCTACAATCACACCTTCTCTCGCTTAATTGATTTCCAAGGCTACAATCACACCTTCTCTCGCTCAATTGATTACAAAAAGTCTATAACTCAGATTAGCACTTGGATCTTGTAGAGATAGTGATGGAGAATCAAACTAGAAGTAATCGAGTATGATTCGATGTTGATTTCGGCAGAGTAATGGTATAAATTTGTATTAAGAAATGTGGAAGAAGAAGAGGAGTGAAAACCAGAAAAAAATGATTAAAAATTCGTTGAAACTGATCCCTATTTATAGAAGAGCAACAACCATGACCATTCATGAAGAGTTATGGCGAATAGACACTTCTTTTGAAATTTGAATTTTGAATCAAACTGACACCATGTCGACATGGTACCTATAGGCATGTCGACATCCCACGGCCTTTTTTTATGTTTTGAATTTCTTTGAAAATAACATTTATCTTATATAGAAACTATTTTAAACTTTATAAATATACTTGACTTTAGTTGAAATTCATAAGTAAATATAAAGAACAATATATACATAATTTAACTATAATTTTATATTTAAATCTAAGTATAAATATTTAAAAGTTAAATATATTATTTGAAGATAGTTTAAAATCAGGAGTAATTTGACTTTGAAATTAAAGATGTTTTTGAGGCTAAAATTATTTAAAATCAGGATAGAGAGTTTTGAATCTTTTAAAAGGAAAGTTTTGAAATCATTTTGAAAACAAGATAATTTTGTAAAATCATTTGAATTAAAATTAGTGGATACAAAACAATGACCCACTAGATTTTCGTAGGTTCCATCCTACTTAGGGTTCCATCCCTTTAACGGGCTCGAAGTGGATTCCATTCCACGAATAAAATAGATTTTAAGATGTCAGTGCCTTTCTATGAGTTTTAACAATATTCCTAATAAAACAAACTTAACCTTGAAATCTTGAACTCTTGATAATCTTGATACTCATGAGTCTTCTATCTCTATATCTTGAATCTTTATACTGTTCAGTCTTCATTCTTGATACCTGCATGGTTAGATCCTACATATACATATATATCTAAACTTGTAATGTTAGTATTTATATTTTATAATCTATTCTAAGGTTGTTGTCATCAAAACCATCATCTCATGGACTAACAATCTCCCCATTTTTGATGATGACAACCTTTGTTTATAAAATATCACCTCTATTACTTCTAATAACTCACATGTAACGACCCAGTATTTTGGACCATTCGCATCCATTATAAGTGTATAGGTAGACACTCATGCCGAAGTTGAATTGCTCAAAATACTGCGTTGTAAATAAAATTTGGCAAAACTCAGCATATACAGTAAATTCAACAGTTCAAAAAAAATCAAAATCATTATCATTTCAAAACTAAATTTGATGCCTAACTAACTATCCTATTTTATATTTCTCCCACTTTGTCATCAACAAAAACTATCTCTAAACTATATAACTCCCCCTTAATGTAATACTCTATAACATGTGATTATAATGATAGTGTTATCATAAATAATCAACACTTAGATCTAAAACTAAAACTTAGTCCTAAACCACTAACTATAAAACTACCCCTTAAACTAATACTAGAACAAAGTATAGTAAATGAATTGTGAAAGATATTAACTTAATTATACTATAATTATTCAATAAATATGTATAAATATATTTCAGACAATACAATCAACACTCACATCAAAACCAATCATGTCAGACAAGTCAAACAAATCAATCAAGTCAATCAAATCAAACAAGTCAATCAAGTCAAACAATTCAAACAAGTCAATCAAGGCAATCGAATCAGCCAAAAACTAATAATCCTATATTATAAGACATTACTACAACCTCCTCCTAAATAAAATACACTCGTTATATATACATGTATGTAATATGTAGTTTGTAAAGCAGTATGAAGTGTATAACATATGCAATATAGCATGAGATAATATGCGAAATGAAGTGCGACTTGTGATGCAAATGATTATGATATGCATTGTAAGTTATGATCTAATATGCAATGAAATGTGATATGAAATAGAATGCATAATGATATGTAATAAAATGACAATGAAGTAAAATAATTTGCAAAATGATATGATGATATATATACTATGGTAAGAGATGTTCAGACTATAAGATAAACATGAGTGATAAGTAATATCTAGTTGACAAGCATATATATATATATATATATATATATATATATATATATATATCTGTGTATGTTTGTGTGTGTATGTGTGTGTCTATATATGTATGTATGTATACATATATCAAACTATTTATTATAAATCACTTCAACCAAACAAAGGTAAAACACACCAATTACTAGACTTAGTTAAGGAAACTAATGAATGGGACTGAAATAGTTGTAAAGAAAGAGTTTAAAGGTAATAAATGGTATTAAAACTATAACATATTCATGAAAGGTAGTAATCACACTCAATATCAATATTTAGAAACATATTTAAACATCTTTTAAATTTAAAAAATATCATAATAAAATATGAAATAAAAAGATTGAAAAACTAAAATAAATAAGATCTTAGTCTATCATACCAGGCTCTAGGAGCTTGTTTTAGACCATATAAAGCTTTCTTAAGTTTGTACACATGGTTTGGTAATTTTTCATCTTCAAAAAGTGGTGGTTGTTCAACATATACTTTTTCTTTTACAAATCCATTTAAAAATGCACTTTTAACATCCATTTGAAATAATTTGAAATTATTATGATTTGCGAAAGCAAGTAGAATCCTAATGGCTTCTAATCTTCCTACAGGAGCAAAGGTTTCGTCACAATCTATACCTTCTTCTTGACAATAACCTTGAGCGACTAATCGTGCTTTATTTCTAACGACCTCACCTTGTTTATTCATTTTATTTTTATAGACCCATTTAGTTCCAATTATAGTTTTATCTTCAGGTTTAGGAACAAGTTCCCAAACTTCAATTCTAGTGAATTAATTTAATTCTTCTTGCATAGCCAAAATCCATGAATCATCAGTTGATGCTTCTTTAGGATTTTTGGGTTCAATAGATGATATAAATGCTACATTACTCATTTTACTTAGTTGATTTCTAATTGTAACAATAGATTGCATATCTCCTATTATATTTTCAATAGGATGATCTTTTAAAAGTTTAATCCTTTTATTAGGATGATTAATTTCATTATTAATTTCGGTTGATTCCTGATTTTGAGTAATTAAATCTTCTTCATCATTTGTAATTTCAAAATCTTTTAAATTTTCATCAAACGAAACATGCATTGTTTCTTCAATGGTGTTAGATCTTAAATTAAAAACTCTATAAGCTTTACTTCTATTAGAATATCCGATAAAGATTCCTTTGTCGGATTTAGGATCAAATTTATCCAAATTATCTTTTGTATTTAAAATAAAGCATTTACTTCCAAAAATTCTGAAGTATGATACCTTAGGTTTCTTTCCATGAAGAAGTTCATAAGGTGTCTTATTAGTTAAAGGTCTAATTAAAATTCTATTCAAAATATAACAGGCGGTAGCAACAGCTTCTGCCCAAAAGTGTTTTGGTAAATTACTATCTGAAAGCATAGTTCTCGCACACTCTTGTATCGTTCTATTTTTACGTTCAACTACTCCGTTTTGTTGTGGAGTTCTTGGAAATGAGAAATTGTGAGTTATTCCCTTCTTATGGCAGAATTCCTCAAACGTTTCATTTTCAAATTCACCACCGTGATCACTACGAATAGTTATAATTTTTAAAGATAATTGATTTTGAATCCTTTTTGTAAAATTCTTAAAACATTCAAAAGTATTACTTTTATGTTTCAAAAAATATTGTCCATGTAAATCTAGAATAATTATCTACAATTACTAAAACATATTTACTATGATTTATTGACTGAATTTGAGATGGACCAAATAAATCAAGATGAAGTATCTCAAGGGGTTTTGAAGTTGAAATCATGAATGAATGTATGCTTTTCTACTTCGTATAGTTGTAATAAATTAGTTGTAGATTTTATTTGAAAGAAAACACATTTTAAAAGACTTTTTAAAAAATTTAGACTTGTATAACGATATTTATACTATGGTGTGTCGATATATGGACCAAAATATCAAAACTTATAAAAGAAATAAATTTCTATACCTAACTAAATGCATAGATAAATATATTTCTAAATAAAGATGAAATAATAGTAAAGCGTACCAATTTTTGCATTTCATCTTTCTAACTTTGATGTTCCTTCATTGTCGTGAACCACACATTTATATCTTTCCGAATTTGATGACCAGATCTGTTCTGTTGCGACGGGCTCGTTTTTCTGATCATCGTAGTATATTCATTTGCTGAATTTGAAGATCGTATGAGAAAGATACGGATGATTTAGTAGATCGATCAACTTGGCGCCAAAACTTTGAATTCCAATTTTGAATGAATGGACACTTCAACCACTATAAATAGGCCCAAGGTCACCACTTTTCATAAAAATTCCTCTTCTTCTTTTTCTTCCCGTTTTTTTATATACTATCAAACTTCTAGAGGGCATATCTCCTTCGTTTCTTAACGGAATTGGATGAAACCAGCGGCAAATCAAAGAGGAAGGCAAGGACTACAATAGTAGTAGTTTGGTGTCGAATTTGGATGGTATTGTGATGCAACAGGCCGAACAGTAGAAGAAATGTAAAAGATCACGTACACAGTTTTTAAGTTTTGGATAGCCAACTTCAAACTGTTATATCTCATTCAATTTTGATCGGAATTTGATGATCCACCCATCAAAACAACCGCGAGAACACGAACTACAATCTGAAAAGGATTGGGAACAAAATACTCAAATCTATGGATACAATTTGAAGAATACCTTTGACAGTTTTGCCTTCCTTTTCTCTTTGTTCACCAAAACTTCATTTGACCATAACTTGGTCATTTCTTGACGAATTCACACGAAACCAGTGGCATTGTGAAGCAGATGGAGAGAAGTACAGTATCAAATCAAGTTGTAGATGAGAACCAAAAGTTTTGTATTAATCTGGTACCCATTTCTTTGTTGATTTCCAATATATATCCACTTGTTCCTCTTGATCGATGAATGATTATCTGAAATCTTTTAACCAACAGTCATTAGACATAATTCTTCTCCTGCAAAACAAAATAACTTTTTAAAGAATCAAGTGACTTTTCAAAATAACTAAATATAATTTTAAACAACAATATCATGATGATTCTGTGACATATTCATATGAAAACAGTGTTAATAATTTTATAAAAAATTGCCATTTTCAAAATTTTCAAAATTCAGATTATGAATGTTCGAAAACCTTGCTCTGATACCAAATGTGAGAAATGCGGATTAAGGATCTTAAGGCTAGAATTAACACTAGAGGGGGGGTGAATAGTGTTTTAAGAAATTTGTTAATCTTTTTGAGTTTATCTTAATTTGTTAACAATGTATACACTAATCAGACACAGATATGAACACAGAATCAAACACAGATGCAAATATAAAGTAAAAGCAGTAAAGGAAAGAACACACCAGATTTTATACTGGTTCGGAGTTACCCTACATCCAGTCCCGCACAACCAAGTACGGATTTCCTTTCAAACTCAATTCAACAATTACAACCCTCGGTTTCAAGGCTACGAGATACACCCACCAGAATCACAATCCTTTTGGTAGAGATACTTGATTTACGGGCGACAAGTTCACCCAATTGATTTCCAGGGCTACAATCACACCTTCTCTCGCTTAATTGATTTCCAAGGCTACAATCACACCTTCTCTCGCTCAATTGATTACAAAAAGTCTATAACTCATATTAGCACATGGATCTTGTAGAGATAGTGATGGAGAATCAAACTAGAAGTAATCGGGTATGATTTGATGTTGATTTCGGCAGAGTAATGGTATAAATTTGTATTAAGAAATGTAGAAGAAGAAGAGGAGTGAAAACCAGAAAAAAATGATTAAAAATTCGTTGAAACGGACCCCTATTTATAGAAGAGCAACAGCCATGACCATTCATGAAGAGTTATGGCGAATAGACACTTCTTTTGAAATTTGAATTTTGAATCAAACTGACACCATGTCGACATGGTACCTATAGGCATGTCGACATCCCACAGCCTTTTTTTTTATGTTTTGAATTTCTTTGAAAATAACATTTATCTTATATAAAAACTATTTTAAACTTTATAAATATACTTGACTTTAGTTGAAATTCATAAGTAAATATAAAGAACAATATATACATAATTTAACTATAATTTTATATTTAAATCTAAGTATAAATATTTAAAAGTTAAATATATTATTTAAAGATAGTTTAAAATCAGGAGTAATTTGACTTTGAAATTAAAGATGTTTTTTAGGCTAAAATTATTTAAAATCAGGATAGAGAGTTTTGAATCTTTTAAAAGGAAAGTTTTGAAATCATTTTGAAAACAAGATAATTTTGTAAAATCATTTGAATTAAAATTAGTGGATACAAAACAATGACCCACTAGATTTTCGTAGGTTCCATCCTACTTAGGGTTCCATCCCTTTAACGGGCTCGAAGTGGATTCCATTCCACGAATAAAATAGATTTTAAGATGTCAGTGCCTTTCTATGAGTTTTAACAATATTCCTAATAAAACAAACTTAACCTTGAAATCTTGAACTCTTGATAATCTTGATACTCATGAGTCTTCTATCTCTATATCTTGAATCTTTATACTGTTCAGTCTTCATTCTTGATACCTGCATGGTTAGATCCTGCATATACATATATATCTAAACTTGTAATGTTAGTATTTATATTTTATAACCTATTCTAAGGTTGTTGTCATCAAAACCATCATCTCATGGACTAACAAATGTGTGGTTATTGGATATATACTATGTTGTTTTTGGAAGCAATAAATAAAAATTTATTTTTCTACAGTCTTGAATAGATGTTGAAGTACTTACAAATTTAAGTGCATATTCCCAAATCCAATTCCCAAACCTAATGGGCAATACTTACAGTTACCGATACAGTCTTGAATAGATGTTGAAGTACTTACAAATTTTTCGGCAGCACATGGAATCACCTTTCCCGTTTTTCTACTTGTATGAGCCACTTTCCATGCCACTGTACGTGTGATCTTCTGTCCTGAATTCTCAGCTGCCTTCATTTGAATAATTTCATAAAGTATATTTTTGTCACTGAAATATTAACCTAAAAAATGTTTTTACATACCAATTCTTCATATAGTCTAAGATAAGGTTTCCTTCCCAATGTATGAGTTAGAGTACTTTTGGCCTTGTTTTCGGAATTTGTCTTGCATTGTTTCATTTTCTTGTCACTATAATCGATGTCAACAAACCTCTGCCACCATACTTTATCAACTTCATCAGGACGACTATTAAGTGCAACATGTTTGGGCATGAGTTGTCCATCTTTTTTTAGGAATCTCTAACGTACCGTTGATTTGAATGTTCGATAACGTTGTGAAAACTTCTTCTCCAATATTGGTCTAGCTACCATGGGGTCGATATTCAAGTCAAACTCTTTCTGTTGAAACAAAAAAAAAATCAAATAACAATGTCAATTTTTTGTAGTCTCATTTAAATACATAAAAAAAATCAAAATTCAATATTGGTTTTCTATTTGTAGTCTCATTTAAATACATAAAAAAAATCAAAATCCAATATTGTATTTCTTTAATCATTGTTATTTTTGTAAAGCGTTAAGACTCTGTGTTTTCATTCTTGTTATTTCATCATTTGTCCATAGCTCACTGTTTGACTTAGCTACTCTTTAGTTGACTAAAATATACCATTAAGTTTTCTATTTTGCGATTTTAAAAACTTAATGCGACAACATGCTACTCGCAAAATAACAAAACTTTGCATTAATGAGACTATAGTGACAACAACATGCTACTGCGATTGCTAAAGGCTGTGACCTAAAACATTTTGAAACCGAACTTATCTGCGAACTTTTGGAACATTGAATGTGTGTGGTTTCCATAGTTATTGTATGCAAAATTGCAATTCTTTATGTTAATTATTTTTTAGTTCACTTGTCTGTTGTTAAAAATTAATCAAATAGTTTTTGAAACGATAACCAGAGTGTACCAAGGTAGTAAGACACAACAGCTAAACAAAAAGGGCAAGAGTACAAAAAAACAAGTTGTAGATGAACCAGACAAAACAGATTCAAGCATAATGAAGTATAAACAGTTACGAATAAATAGTTAAATATATTACGAACAAACAGTTACGTACCATTAGTGCTTTCCACAAGCTATCTTTGAAAACAGCATCTACATCATTCCATCCTTCATAACCAATCGGAATGAGAGAACGAAGCAAAACACCACAACGAGAGGCCCATTTTTTTGCATCACTGCCTTTTTCACCTTCTAAGTCCACAATTATTGAGTACTTTTTACTTGGAGGGAGAGGAGGAACATCAACTTCCTCTGCATCATTTGTATGTAGTGACGTGGCATTACAATTGCCTGACATTCTACAATGCAAATAATTTAAAGACGATGAATGCATATTAAAGCATAAAAGAAAATTTGTAGGATAATGGCTCATCCAAGATGGAGAACATAGCAAAAGCTTAATCCATGTTTATTTATTGTTCATACCAGTTCATATTTGTAAAAGGTATCAATTATACACAAAAAGATTAAATCATAGCATTAATATGATGCGTTCAAGACAAGTGTAATAACTTCAAAAATATTCAACAATAGAGAAACATACCCAAGTGTATAGTAATCAATACAACATTGTAACAAGTAAACAAAATAATTATTGTTCAATCAAGTGTGTCTATTTTGATTCGATACATTTCAACAATGCAGTTAAATTAGGCTGCTCCTTCAAAATAGATTGAAAGCTCATTGGCATCTCATAATCATCTATGTTATCAGTCATGCGCTTAGGCGAGTGTTGTACGATGGACCAATTAGGATGATGCATGTCACTTATGTAAAAGACTTGACTTGCTTCGGACGATAGAAAGACGGGCTCGTCATATTCTCCACTACTGCTTTTCAATTTCCTTAGATTCACCATTAACAAATTGAAGTCACTACAAATCTTACAGCTATTTGATTTATCTGCTACATTGATCCAATCACAGTAGAATACTACATGTTGAGATTCATAATAATCAACTTCAATAATCTCTTTGATAACACCATACCACGTAGTATCATCATCCATAGGATTTAAATCTTTCGCACTTGAAACAAATGTTGTAATCGCATTCATGCAAACACCACTATTTTGGGTTGATAATGTGTTATCATAATGTTGTGGAGAGAATATATAACCATTGATTCTATGCTTAAGATGAGTTCTAGCTTCCCATTGTGGTCCACTAACATAACGCCACATCATTGAATCCATGCTTTTTTCTTCAATTAGCTGTTAAATCCACTGAAATATATTAAACACTTTTATTTTTATTATTAAACTATGAACTAGGAAGCAAGTTCGACAAACCTTATTGTGCAACCAATCAATAAATTCAGATTGTACTACCACTTCCGCCTTTGTCTATAGTCTTTTTTTATCACGCTGAGCATCTTCTAAGGACAACCGATACTCGCTACAAATTATAAGTAATATTCTCAATAAATATAATGTTATACCTTACGAAATGCACAAAAAAATACAAACCTATAATAATCATCTAGATCCGGTATGTCAATTCTAAAAAAGTATCCATCTTCGAATCTGCGTACGTTGCACACTAGATAACTTGATATTTTTGCCTTCCATAATTGAACATTCGTATATATCATTGTCGTTCTCATCCAAAAATGACGCTTGTGTAGAACTATGATTACCCATACGTGGATTTGGCATATATTCCATTGCATATCTAATAGATTCTGAAACAAGATACGCTTTGGAAATTAAGCCTTCCACATATCGCTTGTTACTTGGTATGTTCTTACACTCCTTCATAGCTCTAGTCAAGAAACAAAAAATATATTACCTTATATATATATTTTTAAATATAAAACAAGTAATTTTATAAAGATGTATCGTACCTCTCAAACGGATACATCCATATATAATTAACAGGTCCACAAAGTAATACTTGATCAGCTAAATGCAACATTAGATGTATGCTTATATCAAAGAAGTGAGCAGGAAAGTAGTGAACCAACACATATAACGCCTCTGAAATCATATCTTTAGCAGCTTGGACATGCTCTCGAACTAAAACCTTCGAACAAATAATTTTGAAGTATAAACATACTTGCAAAATTGCACGTCTTAAGTCGCGACATTTTGGATAGGCATGTTGAACTATGATTGGAAGAAAATATTGAAGAATGATATGATAATCATATGATTTTCTAATGCTCAAGCTAGGTGGTTGAACGTTGACTAAATTGCCTATCTTTGTTGAAAAGCATGATGGAAGCTTTGCACCTTTTAAGACTTGGCAGCATTGAATTTTGTAAGTCTTATCAAATGAAAACTTGGAAGATTGTTTCCTATCAAAAAACAAGTTAATAAGATGCTCCGCTACATTCTTTTCAGTATGCATCACATCAATCGTATGTCGCACTTTATGACTAATCCAATACTCTAAGGTAAAAAAAATCGACTTCTTATACCCTCACTGGTCTTTCTTCATTGTCATTCTCATTTACAAAATGATCTTCATCACCATCATCAAATTCTTTACGTTTTAATTTTTTTTACCCGGTACATATTTGATATGAGCAAGCTTTTCCAAAAGTGCCGATCCTACCAATCATGTGGGAGGTTCCTTATTCTCTACATCTTTGTACCATCCATGTTTCAATGCTCTATATGGATGACCATTATTCAAAAATCTTCTATACTTTATATAAACAATCTTATTACCAATACGTTCTGACTCGGTCTCAGTAGCACAAACCGAACATGCTTTATAACCATGTGTCACACTACCGGATAAATTTCCAAATGTTGGTAAGTCATGAATTCCCCAAAAAAGCATCGCTCTCAGTGTAAATTGCTCTTTCTTATCCATGTCAAATGCAGGCACTCCTATCCAAAGCTGCTTTAACTCATCCATAAGAGGTTCTAAGTATACATCAATGTCTTGGCTTGGTGCTCTAGGTCCAGGAATCAACAAACATAACATTTGAAACTTGGGTTTCATACATAATGAAGGGGGCAAATTATATGGGATCATGTACACGGGCCAACAACTATAACTATTAGATTGAGCTCCACTAGGATTAAATCCATCAGTAGCAATGCCAAGCCAAACATTTCTTCCATTAGTAGCAAAATCAGGCCATTTATTTTTAAGCGATCTCCATTCAGCCGAATCAATAGGATGACGCATGGAGTCCCAAGAAGGCTTAGCTTTGCTTCACTATGCCATAACATTTTTCGGGCTATCCAATGTACAGTGTACAACCTAGTTAATCTAGGAATAATGGGAAAATATTTCAAAACTTTTCTTGGTTGTTTTGTGACTTCGACTATTTTCCCATGTTCTTTAACTTTAAATCTCGAAGTATTACAGTGCGGACATTCTAATGCATCTTCATACCCCTTCCAAAATAATATACAATCATTTTCACAAGCATGTATTCCTTTTACATTCATTCATAGATCTTTTAATATTTTTTTCATTGTAGGGTACTTATCGGGAAGTGTATTTTTCTTTGGAAGCCATAGTTTCAACCTCTTCAACAACTCGGTCATATTGTTTCCTGACCAGTTGAATTCTTTTTTCAAGCCATGAAGCTCTATGAGGACACTTAATGTTGTAAGACCATCTTCACAAGAAGGATATAATTTTTCACTTGCTTTTCTTTTGTATTCATTATACTTTTTTCATGGTTTCCACCAAAAGTTGCTTGTGTACCATGAGATAATCCATATACATCATCAACAAGATTTCCAAGACCACCTTCTATTGGGTTTTCCTCTTGAAATTGATGAGACACGAAATCATCATTGACAACATGGGGTGTAGGATTGACCATTACTTCAATGCCATTACTTTCTCCATGAAAAAACCATTCATCATATGCTGGATCCATACCATAAAGAATTAAGTGCTTCTCAACTATTTCAAAAGGCAATTTTTTAGAATTTCTACACTTTATACAAGGACAACATCATATTTCAAAATCAGGTGGTGAATGACGCTTCACGAAATTCATAAAATATCGAACACCTTGTACATATTCATTTGTGTTCCTATGTCGAATTCTGATCCAATCTCTCGAGGTAGGTTCTGACATTAGCAAAAACTCGTGGATCACCTAATTCATTATGAAAATAAAGATTATTGATTTAATGTCGTTTCTTATATGAATGGAGCAAAAGCACATATAATAAAATATTACGGCAAAAAATTACACAATCTTTCTAAACGGGGTTAGTGACCAATTTTGGTGCTAACAAGATGTATATGTTAGTATGTTTTGCTATCAGATATATTATAACTTATGACATCGAAAGATAACAGATTAAAATTTATGCAGTGTTCTTACTTTAGAGCTTCATATGCAGGCATCAGATGCTAATAATAAGAATTTTGAGCATTAGCTAAAATGATAATGGAACCGCTCTATACATGTTAATGGTACATAATATTTTCATTTGCAAGTGGTGAAGGGTGTGTGCTTTAAAATAGAGTTGAGTTTCCATTGAACATCACAAAAGACTCAAAACTCTTGAAATAAAACATAATGTGCACTGTTTAACAAACTAAGAACACACCGTATATTACTTTTTGAATACTCTAATAATCTTTGTGTATGATTATTAAATCAGAGCCATAGCAAGACATGCACTGATTAATGTATAGGTAAACATGCTTAGTCACATTAACATATATACCATCATCCTACTAACCTACACAACCCAGTCGCTATCTAGAGAGAAATAAAGAAGTATTTATTTTTTATTTTTTCCTCTGAAAAAGGGAACCAGACTCATCAATAACAGCAGTAACAATAATAGGATCAAAATCTTGTAAACCTAATTCTGTATGAACGTGTAGGTTTAACATGAAGATGGAAATACCAATGACAACTTCAGAAGAAGGAGGTGGTTTAGGTTAGAAAAAACTAAAGGAAATCAATGAGTTATTTGTTTAAAAAGACAATGGAATCTATTGAAAGGTGATTCAATTGAGACCAGATGGTTGACAAACAAAAATATAAATTCAAACATGTGGGAACTACAAATTTCAAACTGATTTTCAAGCACTATAAAGAATATTTTGAAAGTAAGAGACTATTCCTTAAGTTTGTTTGATAGGAAAATAATAAGTTGCAATAATACAATTTTGTGGTTTAATCCTTGGATAGATGGTTCTGAATTATCAACAGATCGAGGTATGCTTCCTTGTCTAGGACAACTCAATGTAATTTGCATAATAAATTATAGTGTAAGGAAACCATAGTTAAAAAGGGAAATCAGAGACACTAGTAATGAAATTTCATAGATAAGCATTTTTAGTAATATATTAGAGGACTTATGGTACTGCAACACTAACAATAATGGAACGTTCATTTCCAATGAAGAATTATACGTTATCAGAAATCAAGATGACAAGGTCAAATGGTTTAAAACAACATGGAAGAACAAAGATACCCCTAATATGTTGTTTTGTCTATTCAGAAATTTCCTAACTAAAGAACAGATTCTTGATACCTGCAATTTATCTTCCACTCAACTTGCAATCGACGAATGGGCTAGGAAAATCGACGAATGGAAACCTGCAATCGACGAATGGTTTAAATCAGAGACACTAGTATTCGGCCTAGCTTTGACTCAACTTGCAATCAAACCTGAAATTTATTCGACTAAACTGAAAACCTAAAAAATCGAACTAGAGCATCTTTGAATGTTAACAAGTATTCCCCTTTTGTTTGGCAGAAAGTGAAAATAATTTGGAGATTTGACAGCCAAAGAAAGTGGGAAGCGTAATGAGCTTAAGCGTTGTGAGTCCAGATGGTATTTTCCATCTTTTACCCTTTTATTTTCAATTTATTTTCATTTTTACCAAATTTTATAACGGTGTAAAGCAGTGATAAACTATTTACAGCTCCTTTTACAACGGCTTTGAAAGTTTTATAACGGGATTTAAGTGTTATTATTTTATAACGG
This sequence comes from Allium fistulosum, assembly GCA_030737815.1. Lineage (NCBI taxonomy): Eukaryota > Viridiplantae > Streptophyta > Magnoliopsida > Asparagales > Amaryllidaceae > Allium > Allium fistulosum. The sequence goes on from CM060906.1 coordinate 78,614,715, forward strand.
CATTTGATTGTTAGTAATTCAGAAATATTTTTGTTGGGAATTTCATGTTTTGGTGTAGTGTACATTTATAGAGATCACTCATTGTGATTTAGAATGCAAGGTCGGACATTCATCCATACAAGTTCATTTTGGGACTGAACGAAACCGAAGGTACTTTCCTCGGCCATTACTAAGAGATAAGTCCTTGTGGTTTTGAGATTTTTCATTACAAAGAGACCACTGCCACAATATAGTGAATCAGAAGTTTATCTCCAATTATTTAACAAGTAGTCCTTCGTTATTATTCATCTCAATATCTCCGTCTTCAAAATATCTTTATACTTCGAACGCGTAAACTGGTTCGAAGTGGTTTTTGGATAGGAATCACCCAAATCCGACTTCGATTCCTTCGAAATCCAATTATCGATAAAGAGTGCATATAAGTATACGGGATTTATTATGCCTCTTTTCACTTTAATTCTTCTGGAATGATTTTGAAATCTCTTCCTTTTGTCTTAGAGTAATTCTAAGTTAATTCATTCTTTTGCTTTGGATAATATTTCAAATTTCCTCACTTAACACTCGATCCAAATTCCTTAACTTTTAGGCGGGTCAAAAACAATGTTATTTAAGACATCATTTATTGTAAACCCTAAAATCAATCTTAGCAAACATTTTTGAGTAAATAGGATCATAGAAATCATTCTAATTTTACTCAATATTAATTTCCGGATTCATCAAGTGCTATGGGCGGAATAATGGTGAGATCACTTTTTAAATTCCACGAATAGAACGAGTTCCCTCTTCGGATTTTAATACTAAATATAAGAAGATTATCCCTATACAATCCAAGTTGTAGTTTATTCAATTCAGAGGTTGCTTTAATTTTAGATAATACTAATCTTCTTTTATTTTGGAAAACTTAATATAATCTTTTCAGAGCATCCAGCCTTTCATTTCGATCTGTTCCACCCCTCGCCTAAGAAAAGAAAACATAGACCAAGTAAGTTCAGGGCACTGGCTGCACCATCCCTAACCTTAGTTAAACACCTTGTTTTATCTTCCCAAATCTCACAGGCGGGACAAATATACTAGTCGTTTCCACATACTCAGTTATCAACTTTATTTTGGAATTGATTATAAAAATTCAAAATTATCTTTTAAATGCTTAGTTTTCCTTTTAAAAACATTCATAATAGATTCTAGGTAAAATCGTTACGTTTAATTCACATTTCAAAAGTTATAGAATTCGTAGCATAAAAGTACTGCGGAAAGTGCTATATAAGCTTATTTGATTTAAACAACTTTTTAATATTTGAAAACTCATATTTTCCACTTCAAATCTCTTCTAAACTATTTAAATAGATTTATCAAATTTATTCCATATTTTTTCATAATTAAAAATGTCCATTCAAACAGATTTTACGTTATGGTCACTTAACTACACTAGCGCGATTTTTCTAGAAAATTGATTTGGACATAATTCAAAATATACTTGATGAAATTTTAATTTTCTTTCTTCGTTCAGAAGATATGGATATAATAGTCCGGAATTTTCTTATCTCGAAAAATTCCGAGCTATATTCCACTCTGCACACTCATTTGAACTTTTTAGCGCGAAATCGCGAACTACCGTTGCGCGACGCGCCTAGTTTTAACTTATTTTTCAACACTTGAAGTAATTTATTCAAATTAAATTTTATTACTTATAAAACCATTACAAATCATTTTAAACCAATATTTTCACTTTTTAAAGTATTTAAAATGTATTTTCAATATTTCCATATTATAATATTATTTTATTTCTATTATTTTAATATATTAAATTTTAAATTTCAATTTCAATCAATTTTCAATTCTAACTTCAAATTAAACCAAATTAAAATTTAGATTTCAAATCTAATTTCCATTTTAATTTAAATTTCAACCTTAATCTCACTTTCAATTTTCAAAATCGATTTCAATTTCAATTTTACTATTCAACTCAATTTCAATTTCAATTTAACTTTTCATTTCAAATCCAATTTCACTTCTAATTTCAAATTCTCTTTTATTTCCACTTTAATTTCAATTCAACTTAAAAGGAGACTTATTTTTCTAAAGTATATCATATCACCAAAATTGGCCTTTTATAACAAAGGGGATTTTCTAACATAACACAAACTAATATGATAAATAATCACATCCATAAACACTTGCAACTATCAAACATAACACAAACATATCCAAACATCCATAACATAAAACGGTGATTATCTAGCATAACAATTTAACTTGATAGTCAATTTAAATCATATAGCGATGAGAATTTTCTCACCTTTATTTCCACTCCTTCAATCTTTTTTGTACGCTACGTGCTTCTCAAACTAACGTGCTATTTTCGAACGTCTCAAATTTTCGCCTTAATTTATTTTCCTTTCTAACCACTTTCTTTTTCCTCTCTCTCTCTCTCTTTCCCTTTTTTTACATGGAGTGTGCGGCCTTGGGTAGGTCCCGGGGGTGGGTATGGTTGGAGTTTGGGCTCGGGTTGGTGGGTATGGGTTGGGTGCGTGGGTTTTGAGGGTGGTATTGGGGTGTAGGAGCTAGGTAGGTGCTTAGGGCGCTCGGCTTTGGCTATAGGTGGTGGGTGGAGCGCGGGTGTGGGATAGTGGAGCTTGGCCATAGGTTTTAGGAGGTGGGTAGGTGGTGATGGAGGCGTGTATGGGTGTTGTGGTGCTTGGTTGAGGTGGTGGAAGGAAATGGAGGAAGTTATGGAAGGGGGAGAGAGGTTGGATGCCATGAAAATGGAAGTGGAGAGGATGAAGAAGAAGAAGAAAGTGAAGAAGGAAGTAAGAAATGAAGTGTAAAAGAATGAAAGGTATGCATGCTTATTTATACTTGAGTTTGGAAGGTAAATGACTTAAATACCCTTGCCTTACTTTTTGACTTTTGCTTAACATGATAAGAAGTGCATTTATAGTGAAAGATGTCGTGATTTGATTCATGTAATGATGCTTGCCTCTTTTTCTTAATTTACAAAATGTTTAAATATTAATTTGCTTAGTTTTCATGCATGAAGGGACTTGCATTAATGCCAAGTATGTTGCAATATGCTCGTCTAGCTGGTGCACCAATGCGCTCTTCCTTTGATCGTTTATCTCCTCCAACTGTTTTTTCATTTGAGCAATCACCTCCTCGGCTTGACATCTCCTGTAAGCCCTTTGGGACATTAACGTCTGTGAAATAGTTGATATCTAGTTATAATTTATTAACATTATAAACAGTATGAACAAAAATGTTGATTAATTATGTGGCTAATATTTATAATTAAATGTTACACATTGGTTGCAATTCATCAATTTCAATTATTCAGGTTCCTTATTCAATTTATAATTTGTTCACTTAAGTTTAAATTCATTTGCATGTGTAAGTTTATATATTAGTAAATGAAGAAATTTACCTCCTGATTTCCGTAACTGTACCGCCTATTTCGCAAAGGCGGATCAATAATAGCATCCCATATACGGTTTGACTCCTTAAACGTTAAGTCTGCCCATCCGGTGGACTGTGCTACTCGTGCCCGCTCCGCTTCATATCCCTCCTGCGATTACGAACAATAGTTTGACACGATAAATATTTAATTTAAAGTTTATGAAATGTGAAATAAAGGAATATGAAACATTGTCATTACGGATAAACATGTTTACCATTACGGATCTAGATTTATCGTCCGTCCACTCATATGAAACGTTACCTTCCTCATCTGTCGGTTCAATAGCATGCGTGGCTGTGAACACATCAGCCATTGTAGGCTCGCGATTGTACCTCGCTGCCTGAAAATATACACATATGAATAAACAATATTACAAATATGATTAAACAATATTTTAGATATTTATAAACATAATTTATAAATTTACCAACTCTCTCCTATGTTCTTGGAAGGATTTGGAGAAGCCACGGTGTAAAGCAGGATTTTCATTCCTGTTTGCACGGTTCCGGGCAGATAATTCCTACAAATTTAGATACACGATTAACTAAATTACTACAGCTAACATACGAAATTTAAAAAAATTATAACAACAATGCAAAAGTATATAACTTAGTTTCACTTCAGGAGTTTCCCAGAGCGGGAGATACTCAGCCCACACATCAGCGCCCATCAAATTGGATTTTTTTCCTGCATTTTTAGCCTTAGACAGAGTATCCCTATAATTTTTTCTCATCCTCTTGTTCCAATGATTAGTAAAAATATCCATATCCTCTGGGTCTACACGCACGGCTGCTTGCATATTGGAATTAGTTTGAATTATGTACATTATATTAATTTTCAACTGAAATACAAACCTTTACTTACCAGTACATCAGCCAATATAGCATTCTTGATATGCGGTGGGATGTCGTCCCAATGAGACCAATAGCCTGACATCCTACTCATAAACGCCTTCTTGGAAAATTGTAAGATGAAATCCAAAGGCTCCATCTTAAAGTCCCTGTATAAATATTGATGTAGATATTTAATAAATTTTATAAAATATACTTCAAATAAATTTGGTACTTACCATGCGCTTTTCGGAACTACCTCCGCAAGTGGGCATAAATTCGGTGTCTTGCCACTAACACCTGCACCGGGAGAAGGAGAAGGCTCAGATCTCTGACGGTGTCTCCTTCTAGACATATCTACCACAGACAAACAATATAATAGAATGAAAAGACATAAATTTATTAGTACAAAGCATGTTTCAGTAATCATCACATAAAACTTCCACTAAATCATAATAAATGGGACAAGATCTCATGAATACATATATAGAAATTTTAAAACAGAATAGTACATAGCTCATAACATAATCATCATTATTAATACATAGCTCAGAATAATACATTATACAACAAGCGATGCAAATATTCAGAATTTTCAGTCTTCTTCGTTTTCTGATTCAGACTCAGTCTCATACTCTATCTCGTTTTCTTCGGTACTTTCAAATACATCTAATAAAACATTCGATTCATCATTCAACAGTCCTAAATCAATGTCATCGGTTATTATTATTTCTGTATTTGGTTCAAGATCCACTTGATACGCTGCTTCGTTTGGAATATTATTTTCGTCAAACGAAAAACCTTGGCTTTGTTTTAAAAATTGCCGACCAATTCGCTTTATCTCTTTTTAAGAATGGATACAGAGCAAAATAAACTTGTAATGGTTGCTTGGCTAATACAAAAGGATCATACTTATAGTAATGTGAGGTATGCTTTATTTCAATAAGCTTATAATCTTTGTGCATGTTGATTCTAGAACTAGGAACATTGTTGAACTAATTGTATTTGAAAAAAAAACTTTTTCTACAGGTTCTATATAATATGTCAACTCTAGAACCTGTGTTAAGATGCCGTAAAAATCTTTTATATGCTCATCAGTATCATCACTACCTTTGACAAATACACCGCTGTTATATGATAATTTTTCAGCCCAGTATCTTTACCGTTGAACTTAAATCCATTGACGAAGAATACTGGATAAGTCTTCACATTTCTTTTTGGTACGATCGCAAGATGTCGTAGACCTTCATCAACGACACGGTTTCTTGGATCATAAACGTAGTGCGAAAACCATTAAGCAAATTTTTTACTGAGATTGCCAGATGGATGATGTGATTCATAGATACTACAAATATGTAATATGGCTTATAATAAATTTGTACATATAAGTGAATTATATATGAATTTATTATTACCTAACAAATGATGCAACTTCAGCACAATTTAGAAGAACATATGTGTGTGCTACATGGTAATCTCTATCGTCTAATAATATTTCCACACATTTTCCAATGGGTTGGCCATGTTGTCTAAAAATAGATAACACTGTTTGGGAAGAATCTTGTTCAATGACTTCATCATTACAAAGAACGCTTACAAACGATAAGTTCAAATCGTCACTGAAGTAATGAGAGAAAAATAATGAAGCTTCTTCTTCAAGTTATGATTTGCAAATCGAACCTTCAACTCATGCTTTTTGTCTAACTTTTTTTTAGATGATTCAAGTACCTATTACAAAATAAATTTAATTTATATTTAGAATAGAAATCTGAATTTTAAACTGACATAAATATTGCAGATATTCAATATTACCTCTTAAATGGATACATCCATCCATATTGCACAGGACCTCGAAGAAGTTCTTCGGATGGAAGATGAACAGGTAAATGCTCCATTACATTAAAAAAACCTGGCGGAAATATTTTCTCCAGTTTGCAGAGCAGTATGGGGATTTCTACTTCAAGTTTATGTATATGATCTACTTTTAATGTCGTCGAACAAAGCTGTTTATAAAACATACTTAATTCTGTTATAACACTTCACACTTTTATGGGCAACAGTTTGTTGAAATCCACGGGTAGTAAATATTCTATCATGATATGACAATCGTGACTTTTCAGCCCACTCAATTTACTGTTTTTAAAGTTAACATATCTACGAAGATAGAAAAAATCCCATCAGGAAATCTTAGTTCTTCCACCCACTTTAGCACGAGTTTTACTTGCTTGCTGTCTAGCTCATAGCATGCTTTGGGTTTTTTATTGTCATCGGGCTTCATATGAAGTTTAGGACATTTACAAAAGTGTGCTATATCGAATCTTGAATTCAAATCGTCCTTAGTTTTCCCCTTTACATTCAAAATTGTATTAAACACATTATCAAACACGTTTTTTTCATTGTGCGTCACGTCAATATTATGTCAGAGTAAGAGATCTTTCCAATATGGTAACTCCCAAAATATACTTTGTTTGCACCAATTATGAATGTCCAATTTTCCTGAAATTTCAATCTATACTCCAGTTTCATGTATCTTTGGATAGTCCTTTACAATTCCATATAATTCTTCGCTTGACCAAATTTTTGGCGGTTGCATATTATCTTCTCTATTAGCTATAAAGTTTTTTCTATCTCTTCTAAAAGTATGATTGGGATGGAGAAAACACCGATGACAATCAAACCAAGAAACTTTCTTCCCATGCCGTAAAGAAAATGCTCATATTCCTTCCATGCAATAAGGGTAGGTTAGACGACCGGCCGTACTCCAACCAGAAAGCATCCCATATGCAGGAAATTCACTAATAGTCCATAATAAAGAAGTGAATATACGAAATTTTTTTTCTCGAAGTGTCGTATATTCCAACTCCTTCATTCCATAGTTTTTTCAACTCTTCGATCAATGTTGTAAATAAACATCGATTCCTTGTGTTGGATCATGAGGGCCAGGAACAACAATAATGAGAAACATATATGGTGTTTTCGTACACATCCATAGAGGTAAATTATACGAAGTAACGATAATTGGCCAAGATGAATATTTACTACCAAACTGAGAGAATGGTGAAAATCCATCCGTACATAAACCGAGTCTGACATTACGGCTTTCTGTAGGAAATGCGGGATATGTCTTATCGAAATATTTCCATGCTTCTCCGTCAGATGGATGTATCAAAGTTCCTTCTTTCGGTGTTCTCACACTGTTCCATCGCATATGACATGCCGTAACAGAAGATGCATGTAACCTTTGTAGTCTGTGAGTGATGGGTAAATAATGCATTCTCTTATACGGAACTTCTTTTCCTTTCTTCTTTCTTGGTTTGTGTCTTTCCTCGTTACATATTCTGCATTTTCTAAGGTCAACGCCATCTTTCCAATACAACATGCAACCTTTTACACATGTATCTATCTTTTCGTACAGTAGACCGAAAGCGGACATTAGTTTTTTCACTTTATAATGATTATCGCACATTATATTATTAGGTGGCATGTGTCGTTTTGCAGCTTGTACAACTGCTGTAAATGCAGCTTTTGTAAGGTTGAATGTTGATTTCATAGTAATGTATTCGGCGGAACTGATAGTTCGGTTCCGCTTTTACAACCGTCCCACAACGGCCTCTTAGCAGAATCCAATAAATCATATATTCTTTTAGCTCCCGTAGTCAGTTCTTCTTCGACATTTACGTCTTCATCGTCAGCTTGAATGGTAGGAAACATTGATCTGTTGCATCTTTCACCATATTTTCTATTGGATTCGTCATAATATTATCGTCCTCTAACACTACAGGATTAGGTGTAGGTTCAACAAGTTCTCCATGACGATCCCAGAAATAATAATTTGGCACGAAACCATATTTATACAAATGTACTTCTATTATATCTGGTTTCTAAAGCTTCAAGTGTTGGCACTTACTACACGAACAATGAATTTCTTCGTTATTTCGATTATTAGATTTAGCGAATCTAATAAATTCATGTACACCGTTATAGAAATGCTCCTTTATTGAACCTTTCCTACCAGTTCTGACTTTATACATCCAAGCACGGCCGAGGAAATAATCGAACATTCTTCCTGATTCGAAAATATATGTTAGTAATTTCGACAGCACTTCAGTTCACTTTAGTTCACTTCTCTTCTATACATAACTTGCACTCAAATAGTACATTGTTGTTGTATTTTCTAAAATAAAGTAAAGCCATTTAGGACTAAAGGCTTTACACACCACACTTCTGTCTAATTTCGACAACACTTCACTTCACTTCTCTTCTACGCATAACTTTACATCCAAAGGGTGTATTTTTGTCATTATATTTTCTAAACTAAATTAAAACCTTTTGGGAATAAAGGCTTTAATTTCTTAGCGTCAATTATTTGTTGAAATAATATATAATGCTTATTTTTAAATCAACATTATATTCATTTCAAAATTTGTTTTAAATTGATTTGGGTATATTCTTGTTATATTTATTTCTCAATTTTTTGGAAAATCAATTTAGGTACAATATTTGTTCTTATATTCATTTCTTAATTTCTTTACAAAATTGATTTTAGCAGAATATTTGTTGTGGTTATATTCATTTCCAAATTTTTTTGAAAAAATCAATTTTAGCAGAATATTTAATGTTCTTAAATTCATTTCTTCATTTTTCCAAAATCGATTTTAGCAGAATATTTGTTGTTGTTATATTTGTTTCTTAATTTTTTTACAAAATCGATTTTAGTACAATATTAGTTGTTGTTATACCCATTTCCTAATTTTTATTTGAAAATCGATTTTAGCAAAATATTTAATATTATTATATTCATTTCTTCATTTTTTACAAAATCGATTTTAATAGAATATTTATTGTTGTTATATTCATTTCTTAATTTTTTACAAAAATTGATTTCAGGATAATATTTGTTGTTGTTATGCTAATTTCAAAATTATATAATTTATTCAACCATTTAAATATTTTATTTAATATATTTGAAATTTCAAAACGTATTTTAAAATTCAGTTAACAATTTATTTATTTTTATCAATTTTGTAAACGAAAATTAGATGTTAGCACTTGTAATAAACTATATTAATTTTATTTTATACTAACAACTAATACTTATAATGTACACATGCTAATTAAATAAAAAATATTACTTATGTTTAACCGTACCAATCTAGCAACATATTAATCAATAATTGTATACTAATTTTTGCGCAAACTATAACAAACATTGTTCTAATTAACTATAACAAATATTCGCGTAAACTTATATATCTATTAGCATATCAATCAGTAATTATACACTAATTTTCGGATTATAAATAAACCCTAATTTTTAATTACAAATTAAACAATCAAACCACTTATTAACTTCCCTAAATCAACTAACATATCATTATCATCAACTAATACATACAAATCATCTATTTCTAATCCATAATCAACTAATTTTCTAAATAAGGGTTTTAATTTTATCTCCAAATCAACTAATAAACTATTTCCTTCATCTAATATCAATTATTCTAATATATTCAAACCCATAATCAAATTATTTTCAAAAATTAAGCTTTAGAGATTATACCTAGAAATTGAGAAATTGAAGAAGATGGAGGAAACGCAGCAGCACCGGAGGGCGACGACGGCTCCTAGAGGTGGTTGGCATCGGAAGAAGGTGGTTGGAGGCGGGGGGAGCGGAAATTTCGGCAGCAGCTTAGGGGGAAAAGAGGGAAATGTGAAATTTTTCTGCTCTCGGCTTTACGGTATATCCCGCGTTTAGCGACGACCGGCGACGGCTAGCGACGACCGCCTTTTTTTGCCGTCGCCAGCGTCCGTCACTAAACCAAGCCTGTTTTGTAGTGTTTTCTGGCTATTTTGTTTCTACATGTGCTTTGGGTATTTAGGTGCTTAACTGTCTTGCTATGACATTTTTGGTTCTATCTGCTGATCCTTTAAGTGATAAGTGTACATTTGTTTTTTTGTAATGCTTCAGGTTGATCATCAATCTTGAGATGTATTGAGAAATTTTGGTCTGTGTCTTATCGTTTTGGGAATGCTTCAATAAGAATGTAACGAGCAATATGTATGTGATCGAGTTCTTCTCGAGTATTTTGAGTGATGTAGCCAATGAGGCATGTGCTACTATAAAATATATAAAACACCGACTTGGTTTTGTTGATGCTTTTCAACATCCAAAAGTGGGGCATTGATTTGGCGTCGGCCTACTATATCATCTAATCTAATGGGAACCCAATAAAACTCTCTCCTCATTCTTTGTTTACAGGCATCAAAAATAATAAAAAGACTGAAATCTTGTGCCTGCCCCGCAACAGCCATCCATCACAAGCCGCTATCCATAAGTCTCCACTTCCACTATAAACCGTAGTCTACCAAAATTTTGTTAATCGTTCGATCTTGAATAATTTACAAAACATATATATCATTGCATTTATAATGGAAAGTATGATGATCTAACCATTTAAAAAATAGAAATCCTTCAGCATAGCTTGGAAATTATTTGTAAAATCCATTGTTATGAAATTGTTTGTAAAATTCATTTTTACCTATATTACGCATTGATAATAAAACATAATAATAATATGGTATTGATAACAAAAATAACATTGAATGGTATTATTAATTTAAATTAATTATGTGTGGTATATTAAGTGTAAAAAGTAATAATATATGCAACAATAAAATTAATAACAAACGGTTTAAATGAAGATGAATAACATATGGTTGTTATTAATGAAGAATAATAAATTATTATTATTAGTAGTAAAAGATATATATTATATTAGTAACAAAAGTTAATAATTTATGGTTTTATAAACTAATACAACCACCTAACGATGAGATAAATTATTATTAGTAGTTGTAAAAGATATATATTACATTAGTAATAAAATTTAATAATTTATGAATTTATTAATTAGTACAACCTCCAAACGGTGAGAATTGACCGTTAAATCGCATAATTTCACAAAATAAAAATATTTGATGTTGTTTTCATTGATTTTAGTTCAATAGAACTATAGAGATTTAATTGAAGAGGTTTAAGAAGACATGTATGAATAGAACAAATTAAATAGCACTGAAGAGATTTAAGGAGAAATACTAAAGACATATATATTTTTTGTCTACCTTCACACAATTTTTTTTTGCAAGTCTACCGTAGAAAAACTGTAACGACCCGTAAATTTCGACCATTTAAATATGTTGATTTAAATTTATTTTTGTAATTTAATGTAAAAAGAAATGAAAATCTTATAATGTATATTGGAGCGAATGTTGGAAATTAAGTGTTGCATTGGTAAATATAATAAATTCTTGACAAATTGGAATGAAATCCAATTGAAGGAATAGTAGAAACCATTATAATTTGTTAATTAAATTGATTTATGCAATAAAACATTGTCACGGTAATTGTTCGTAAATTTAGGTAATAAGGTAGTACGTTATTTGGAAGTAGAATTAATGGTAGAATAACAACTATTATAAATTACCAAATTAATTGGTCAATGAATTTATTTGGAATTAAAGTTCATATTAATATTAAGTAATTATGATGTTATTATTGATAATAAGCGTTACTAATTATTAATATAGTAACGGAAGAGTAAATGAAATGCAAGCGTAGAAACTTAAGCTAAGGATTAACAATTGAAATGAAATGTCTTTTAAATAGAGTACTATAAATTGTCATACTAAGCTAAGAATTGAATATAAGGAAACAAAGGCAAATAGTAAATCAATCAATGAATTTATATAGATTGTAAAGTTATAATGATAAATATTAATTGGATGTCTTGTACGAAGTTATAATATTGTGTGAATTTTTAATAAAGAATAACTAGAATGGGATTCAAATTTGTATATTAATGGAAAGTTGAATAAAATTCTAATGAATGATAATAATGAAAAACGTATACAATCAATGTAGGTAAGTTATTACAATGTTGTTGTAATTAATAAACGTTTCTTTAATGGTGATTAATAACATAACGGAAGTGTGAATGTAAAGTAATTTATGAATATATATTTGGCGATTAAATCAAATCAATCTATAGAATTAAATTTTAAATTAATTGGAAGGAAATATGTAATAATTGCATTTATTTGTAAGTGGATGAAATTTATTTCTATATAATTGAATATTAGAATAAGATGATAATTGTTAATGTAATAAGAGTAGGCCAATAATAATTCTTCCCATAAATTGATAATCGACTCAATAATGTAATACTATCCATAATAAGGCAATTAGATTGATGATAGAATGGAAAGTCTATTAAATGGAAATATTGAAAATAAAATTTGTAATTTCTAAATTTTGGAAATTTGAAGCAAGGGTAGTAATTATTGTAATAATTAAATGGGAGTCAACTAGAACTTAATAAACCTTAATGTATATTAATGAAATTGTGGCAATAGCGCAAAAACTTTAATCATTTACCCATTCATTTATGCATTGAATTAGGTCTCAATCAAATAGCAACATTGGGCTGGTTATTAATAGCTTTTAAGTGAAATTAAAACGTTAATGATAACAAGTATTTTAAGAATTAACCATCTATTTAGTATATTAAATTATAACTGATAACCAATTGCAATAAATAAAAATAATTATTACATTTACGTTAATTGAAGTAATATTTGAAATTTATGTAAATTCCATTTATAATATAACTATTGGTTGATATAGCATTTGTAAATCAAGATATATTAATATGTAAATTTTTTAGTAATTGGGTTTATTTCAAATAGATGAAATTTAATATTTAGATATTATGTAAATATAAATTTAGATGGAATTTAGAGATACATACGTAATAAAAGATGAATCCAATGGTAGTCTCATATATTGGATACTAATAGATTGAGAAATTGAATGAAAATCAAATAAAAAGAAATTTTTGCAAATTTAATTTATAATTTGCGAATATAATGAAAATTGAAATTTAACGCTGAAATGAATAAAATTGTTAACTCTAAATTTACATCTAGATTTGGTTTAAATTAATGTGAAGGATTAAGAAAGTAAAAGTGATAAAGATTGTCAATTTCAGAATTTAAATAGGAAATTTGATTTAATTAATTTATTTTAAATTTATTTAATTAATATAAAAATAGCCATTTTGGCCACTGACTCGGATTTCGACGAAACCAGTTTCATCGGATCCGTAACGAAGAATTATAATAATGTATCAAGTTTCGTAGCAATCGGACTTGTCGTTTGATCGTATGGACTCAAAACGCCTTGAAATTTATGCAATTGAAATCAATTTGAAAATATTGATTTTTGCATAACTTCTTCATACGACACAATTTGAACCTGAAACCTTTTCCATTGCGTTTAAAATATTTTAAAACATCTATTTTGATATATGGGTTGACCCCATTTCGTTCCGGAGTCAAAACGGGCTTTTGGGCCATTCATCGTTCAACGCGTTTATAGATCAGGTCCATCTATCCTATTTCGACTTTGCCTGTATATATCCAGTTATAAACCCTAGCAGCCTCCATTCCTCATTTCTATACGTACTATTTCATTTTCTCTTCCTCATTTCCAATGGCTGCAAACCCTAATCTTCCCAATCCAATTTCAATTTTTTTTAAAAAAAAGAGAGAGAAAAAAATTTGCGGATCTGCAGCAACTTCGGGTCGCGCTTCGAGTTTCAGAGGCAAAAACGCTGCATCTACTTCGAGTCAGGAAGAAAACTACTTGGTTCTTCGGGTCTTTTTCGCAAAAACTCCAAGCAAGAACCGGAATTCTTAGGCGCCGGAACAGAGTTAAACACGAAGTCGACCCAGCACTAGAATTTTCCAATCTTCAAATTTTCATAACTTTTGCATACGGACTCGGATTCATGCGCGGTTTGTTTTGCTGGGATCGTATTGAAATTCCGGACCTGATGACGTTGGTTTGGATGAATTCTGAGACGGTCAAATTTTTGGGTTTAAATTGAATTTAAATTCTAATTAAATTCAAAAGGAGAGTGTTTTAACCCACTCACAACTTCTAAGATTTCTTATGTTTGTTAAATTAAATTTTGATGTGATTTAAAATTTATCTATGATTGTTTGGACATATATTTAATCATCATCTCAGTTAGATAGCATTTATTTAAATTAAATTGTTATTTAATTTTATTATTGCATATAATTTGACTGTTAAATTTATTTATTATTGCATATAAACTGCTAGTTAAACAGTTATTAATTTTTATTGAATATAAACTATTCATTGATGCCTGTTATATTTTATATGCTTTATATTGATGTTTTGTTTAAATTGGATGATGATTGAAATAAATGGTTGTTTATTGATATTCAGATGAATGGATGCTATATTTTATATTGTATAAACTGCAAGTTATTATGCATTTTCATTCCATTTGGGATTGCAGTTTGAAATGATATATAACCGTAAACTTTTATTTTTTTAAAATTACGAATTGAAATAATAAATATCTGTATCACTTGACCATAGGATTGAAAATTATATACAGGCACCGTGGTCTATATATAAAATATTTTTAAGTTATTTTCTATGGGTTTTGGAAAATAAGGGTTTATATATATACTAATTTTGATATTATATAAATATTATTTTATATATGGTTAAATTCTAAAATTTAAGCTATGTATAACTTGATGATGTTTTAAGTTTGATTTACGAATATTTCAAGTTTGAGCTTTATTTAAGTGCTATTGAATTTATTAAATAAATATTTCTAAACTAAATAATAGTAAATTGAATTAAGGTATATATAAGATTATCAGATTTGGTTGGGAATTTTGGAATATTTAAAGTCTTGAAATATATCAAAATTGAAATGTTTTATTGAAATTAAGGTATTATTGTTTTCAAAGTATTGGTTTTCGAAATTGTTATAACTTTGAAAGTAATATGGTTTGAAAAATGAATTTATTTGAAATGGAATTTATTTAAGAATTATCTATGAATATATTGATTGGAAACCTACTGAAATTGAAAAGTTAGAATATAACTTCAAAATGGGGTTTGGATTTAAGATGATTTAAAAGAATATTTCAAGTTTATATAAATTAAAGAAAGATTAGTGATTGGGTTTTATTTATATAAGATATTATTGAATTGTTTTGGAAATGGAAATGATATATTATTGAATTGGGTTTTGAAATGGAAATAATACATTGATAATTTGGGTTTGAAATAGTAATAATATTTTGGTTTAAAGTATATACCATTTTTAAGTAAAGGATATGTTTTGAAAGGGCAATGATTGTGTTATAAAAGTATATATAATTTTAAATGACCACGGTGTTATAATATCGATTGGTTGTTAAAGAGACCGGGATCGGATATGGACATACTCTCTGTCGATACCGAAAACCACTTTGACAACTGTGTACGCGGTGGAGTTTCCAGAATGAAGTAGGATGGTGGCGACGATCCTAAGGTATATACGTGGACCCAACTCCCGTGAGTTGGCATAAGGTGGCTAAAACAGGAGCGATCTCGGACCAGTGAGGTAGCACCTCTTATCGGACGCACTTCTTCGATTTCATTCTATTACTTTTTGATTTTTTGGTGGCCACCCTTCGATTTGGGAGTGTTGTTCGAGGTGGACGGTAGTGGATGCTATCCGCTCCATCAGTCCGTGTGCGTAATTGGTATATCTACCCTGGCATTGCCTTGTGTGCCGTGTCACCTACCATATCGAACCCACTACGATTTTGGTTTAAAGATCCGACCGCGTTAAGGTTCACCATCCCCTTAACGCTATTTTCTATATGATTATACTTTACTGATTAGACACTACTGTATATAGCGAATATTACTACATAGTAGATAGTTTAACGGATCCTTAAGAGATGTGAATCCCGAACATTTCTTAAGTTACTGCACTCACGTTAGACACTGGATAGGAGATGTCAAACCCCGTAAACATCTCTGACGCCGTTTACACTCATATTTATTTCATTGATTTAACTTACATAAGATCTTTTAGTTCTGACTCGAGTGTTTTGTCTTTTCAATTCGCTCGGGTCAACCTGAGCATTTCAGGATTTGAAGGCCCTATTTCTGAAGGACGAAGACGAAGATTTTATTATTACTATTTGTTATATATTCTACTACACCATTGTATTCCGCTGCATAATTATCATTCTCTGGTATGTGTAACTCTGATATGTATTGTATAAGTATAATCAAATGTTTTGTAAAACAGCTTCATGAACTGTTATTTGATTATTATATTTTATCGTTCCGCTGCAAGATTCTATTTTGTTTCTTTTATTTCTCCACTTTTTCTTATTTACCCCATAACAATCCACCCTTCTGTATGGTTTAAGTTGGCACGTGTGTCTGCTTAAGCATACAAAAAGGTGGGGCGTTACATTTGGTATCAGAGACAGGTTTAGCGATAAACCTTAGCCTTATGGGGTTTGACTCTTTACTAATAGGGTAGTAATACCCTATGGGAGTCGCTGAGTGTATATATATGAGAGAGCGTATATGTTAGTGTTATAAAAAGGTTTTAATATTGTGTTAATCGGTTCCTTTTTGTATTTATAAATTCTGGTTGGTGCATGGGACGCTATGACATCAATAGAGATTTCTAAACACTTAATAGGACAGACCGACATAATATTTGTTTTAATATAGGTGAATGAAATAACTTTGCCTATTATATTTTCTATATATAAAAATATTTTATAAAGATATATATTTGGTTGCTATAGATTGGGTGTTAGGTAATGAAAATATAAATAATAGTTGAAACTAAGTTGAAAATAAAATAAATGGAAACTGGAAATTTAGAGCTTAAGTTCCGGGGTTTTTGAAGATTTCTTTCAATTGATTTTGGAATATAATAATAATATTGTTAGAAGTATTTTCTGATATAAATATTTCAATAGAATTTGAAAGAAATGTTTTAAAAGAAATTCCGCAAAGAAATAAGTTGTACTCCCCTCTTTGTCGCTGGAAAATAATTTCGGTGATGGCGGCCGCATCATCGACATTCATTTTCGAGTTTCAAAGTGGGAAGGCCACTGTAGTAGTTTTACTACAAGATTATTTTATTTTAAATTGTTTTAAATATAATTGGATATATAAATTATAAGTATATATATTATCTATTATTTTAAAATGATTTTTGAATAAAACCCGGTATTTAATTCTTAAGTTTCCATTAATAAATAGTCCTAATTACTGAAGTGAATTGGAACGTAGATAATGAATAAATTGAAACCTCTAAAGGAAATAAGAGATTTAAATGCTAGGTTATAAATGGTATTAAATGAAAGTTGAAATTGTAACCTATGAAATAAAGGAAATAATTATTGAACATTAAAATAATTAAAAGAAATGAGAAAACTTGTATAACTTTCAATTTCATTCTTTAAAAGCATAAATATAACTTACTAAAAATTTATAAAAGTTGAAAATGTTTAATAAGAAAATGTATAGTAAATTGTACAAGTAAACTTATGTAATGAAATATTCAGTAAATTTCTTTTATTAATAAGAATTACAGTATAACTGTTATGCCAAGTAACTAAACTTGAACATGAATATTATTAATAAATGAATAAATAAAAATCAAGTAAATGAATAAATATGCAAAGTAAATTAATTTAAAAATGAATAAATGAAATTAATAAGTATTGATGTTCTAGTTGTTATGGACTTAAATGTTATATATAAATGATAATAAACTTAAGTAATAGGTTGAAGTTACCTTAGAATAAAATATGAATACTGGAAAATGACTGTAAAACTTAAGAAATAAATTTACCTACCAAGGAATTTGGTTGAATGGATAAAAATAAATAATGAATAAAGAGGAAATCAAACAACAATATATGGAATGAAATTAATAATAATGAACTTGTTATATTGTTGAATTTATTGTTTGTTTGGCTTATGGCTGTTTGGGCAAGGATACTTTAATATTGTTTGGATGTGGGAATAATCTATTTAGTTTCACCTAAGACTGCTGAGTGAAGGGTACACTTAGTAGTTTATTCTTCATTCTGTACAATTTAAAGTTATGAACCTGAACAACTATTTGTTTTGTTTGATATGAATGAATGATTGATTTTATGGTTGTATGCCTTGTTGCAAGTGTTTGTGTATTGATTGTTGTTGTGATTGAAACAACCTTAAATATTTCATCTTATATAATTGTTAACCCTTTTAGATTATATAAGTAAAATGCAGGTATGGAAGCAATTGCTACTGCTTTTGGTTCCATAAATAAGCGTTAATTGCCCGACAAATAGGTACGTTTTCGGATTACGGTTTATAGCGCTATTATATTGTTTTTCCCGTGTTGGGATATTAAATTTTGGATATTATATGTTATATATTGTATATTTTGATATTATATTTTCTCCCGAGCCTCTCCGTTCAAAGGAGACTCTACCGAAATTTTCCGTAAAATTTTGGACTTAGAATTATTTTGAAATGTTTTCCAAACTCTATAAATAAAAAAATAAAATAAAAAGATTTAAGGGTTATAAATGGGTATATTTATTTAAAGTAGTAAATTTTGTAAATTATTTGGTTATGAGATTATTATTTTGAATAAGACGTATTGTTTATTTAATCCACCTTTTCCTTTTTCCTTTTCGGGGACAGAAAGTTTTGAGTGGGGGAGAGTGTAACGACCCGTAAATTTCGACCATTTAAATATGTTGATTTAAATTGATTTTTGTAATTTAATGTAAAAAGAAATGAAAATCTTATAATGTATATTGGAGCGAATGTTGGAAATTAAGTGTTGCATTGGTAAATATAATAAATTCTTGACAAATTGGAATGAAATCCAATTGAAGGAATAGTAGAAACCATTATAATTTGTTAATTAAATTGATTTATGCAATAAAACATTGTAATGGTAATTGTTCGTAAATTTAGGTAATAAGGTAGTACGTTATTTGGAAGTAGAATTAATGGTAGAATAACAACTATTATAAATTACCAAATTAATTGGTCAATGAATTTATTTGGAATTAAAGTTCATATTAATATTAAGTAATTATGATGTTATTATTGATAATAAGCGTTACTAATTATTAATATAGTAACGGAAGAGTAGATGAAATGCAAGCGTAGAAACTTAAGCTAAGGATTAACAATTGAAATGAAATGTCTTTTAAATGGAGTACTATAAATTGTCATACTAAGCTAAGAATTGAATATAAGGAAACAAAGGCAAATAGTAAATCAATCAATGAATTTATATAGATTGTAAAGTTATAATGATAAATAGTAATTGGATGTCTTGTACGAAGTATAATATTGTGTGAATTTTTAATAAAGAATAACTAGAATTGGATTCAAATTTGTATATTAATGGAAAGTTGAATAAAATTCTAATGAAGGATAATAATGAAAAACGTATACAATCAATGTAGGTAAGTTATTACAATGTTGTTGTAATTAATAAACGTTTCTTTAATGGTGATTAATAACATAACAGAAGTGTGAATGTAAAGTAATTTATGAATATATATTTGGCGATTAAATCAAATCAATCTATAGAATTAAATTTTAAATTAATTGGAAGGAAATATGTAATAATTGCATTTATTTGTAAGTGGATGAAATTTATTTCTATATAAATTTAATATTAGAATAAGATGATAATTGTTAATGTAATAAGAGTAGGCCAATAATAATTCTTCCCATAAATTAATAATCGACTCAATAATGTAATACTATCCATAATAAGGCAAATTAGATTGATGATAGAATGGAAAGTCTATTAAATGGAAATATTGAAAATAAAATTTGTAATTTCTAAATTTTGGAAATTTGAAGCAAGGGTAGTAATTATTGTAATAATTAAATGGGAGTCAACTAGAACTTAATAAACCTTAATGTATATTAATGAAATTGTGGCAATAGTGCAAAAACTTTAATCATTTACCCATTCATTTATGCATTGAATTAGGTCTCAATCAAATAGCAACATTGGGCTGGTTATTAATAGCTTTTAAGTGAAATTAAAACGTTAATGATAACAAGTATTTTAAGAATTAACCATCTATTTAGTATATTAAATTATAACTGATAACCAATTGCAATAAATAAAAATAATTATTACATTTACGTTAATTGAAGTAATATTTGAAATTTATGTAAATTCCATTTATAATATAACTATTAGTTGATATAGCATTTGTAAATCAAGATATATTAATATGTAAATTTTAGTAATTGGGTTTATTTCAAATAGATGAAATTTAATATTTAGATATTATGTAAATATAAATTTAGATGGAATTTAGAGATACTTACGTAATAAAAGATGAATCCAATGGTAGTCTCATCTATTGGATACTAATAGATTGAGAAATTGAATGAAAATCAAAAAAAAAGAATTTTTTGCAAATTTAATTTATAATTTGCGAATATAATGAAAATTGAAATTTAACGCTGAAATGAATAAAATTGTTAACTCTAAATTTACATCTAGATTTGGTTTAAATTAATGTGAAGGATTAAGAAAGTAAAAGTGATAAAGATTGTCAATTTCAGAATTTAAATAGGAAATTTGATTTAATTAATTTATTTTAAATTTATTTAATTAATATAAAAATAGCCATTTTGGCCACTGACTCGGATTTCGACGAAACCAGTTTCATCGAATCCGTAACGGTGAATTATAATAATGTTTCAAGTTTCGTAGCAATCGGACTTGTCGTTTGATCGTACGGACTCGAAACGCCTTGAAATTTATGCAATTGAAATCAATTTGAAAATATTGATTTTTGCATAACTTCTTCATACGACACAATTTGAACCTGAAACCATTTCCATTGCGTTTAAAATATTTTAAAACATCTATTTTGATATATGGGTTGACCCAATTTCGTTCCGGAGTCAAAACGGGCTTTTGGGCCATTTATCGTTCAACGCGTTTATAGATCGGGTCCATCTATCCTATTTCGACTTTGCCTGTATATATCCAGTTATAAACCCTAGCAACCTCCATTCCTCATTTCTATACGTAATATTTCATTTGCTCTTCCTCATTTCCAATGGCTGCAAACCCTAATCTTCCCAATCCAATTTCGATTTTTTTTAAAAAAAAAAAGAGAGAAATTTTTTTTTGCGGATCTGCAGCAACTTCGGGTCGCGCTTCGAGTTTCAGAGGCAAAAACATTGCATCTACTTCGAGTCAGGAAGAAAACTACTTGGTTCTTCGGGTCGTTTTCGCAAAAACTCCAAGCAAGCACCGGGATTCCTATGCGCCGGAACAGAGTTAAACCCGTAGTCGACCCAGCACCAGAATTTTCCAATCTTCAAATTTTCATAACTTTTGCATACGGACTCGGATTCATGCGCGGTTTGTTTTGCTAGGATCGTATTGAAATTTCGGAATTGATGATGTTGGTTTGGATGAATTCTGAGACGGTCAAATTTTTGGGTTTAAATTGAATTTAAATTCAAAAGGTGAGTGTTTTAACCCACTCACAACTTCTAAGATTTCTTATGTTTGTTAAATTAAATTTTGATGTGATTTAAAATTTATCTATGATTGTTTGGACATATATTTAATCATCATCTCAGTTAGATAGCATTTATTTAAATTAAATTGTTATTTAATTTTATTATTGTATATAATTTGACTGTTAAATTTATTTATTATTGCATATAAACTGCTAGTTAAACAGTTATTAATTTTTATTGAATATAAACTATTCGTTGATGCCTGTTATATTTTATATGCTTTATATTGATGTTTTGTTTAAATTGGATGATGATTGAAATAAATGGTTGTTTATTGATATTCGGATGAATGGATGCTATATTTTATATTGTATAAACTGCAAGTTATTATGCATTTTCATTCCATTTGGAATTGCGGGTTGAAATGATATATAACCGTAAACTTTTATTTTTTTAAAATTACGGATTGAAATGATAAATATCTGTATCACTTGACCATAGGATAGAAAATTATATACAGGCACAGTGGTCTATATATAAAATATTTTTAAGTGATTTTCTATGGGTTTTGGAAAATAAGGGTTTATATATATACTAATTTTGATATTATATAAATATTATTTTATATATGGTTAAATTCTAAAATTTAAGCTATGTATAACTTGATGATGTTTTAAGCTTGATTTACGAATATTTCAAGTTTGAGCTTTATTTAAGTGATATTGAATTTATTAAATAAATATTTCTAAACTAAATAATAGTAAATTGAATTAAGGTATATATAAGATTATCAGATTTGGTTTGGAATTTTGGAATATTTAAAGTCTTGAAATATATCAAAATTGAAATGTTTTATTGAAATTAAGGTATTATTGTTTTCAAAGTATTGGTTTTTGAAATTTTTATAACTTTGAAAGTAATATGGTTTGAAAAATGAATTTATTTGAAATGGAATTTATTTAAGAATTATCTGTGAATATATTGATTGGAAACCTACTGAAATTGAAAAGTTAGAATATGACTTCAAAATGGGGTTTGGGTATAAGATGATTTAAAAGAATATTTCAAGTTTATATAAATTAAAGAAAGATTAGTGATTGGGTTTTATTTATATAAGATATTATTGAATTGTTTTGGAAATGGAAATGATATATTATTGAATTGGGTTTTGAAATGGAAATAATACATTGATAATTTGGGTTTGAAATAGTAATAATATTTTGGTTTAAAGTATATACTATTTTTAAGTAAAGGATATGTTTTGAAAGGGAAATGATTGTGTTTTAAAAGTATATATATTTTTAAATGACCACGGTGTTATAGTAACGATTGGTTGTTAAAGAGACCAGGATCTGATATGGACATACTCTCTGTCGATACCGAAAACCACTTTGACAACTGTGTACGCGGTGGAGTTTCCAGAATGAAGTAGGATGGTGGCGACGATCCTAAGGTATATACATGGACCCAACTCCCGTGAGTTGGCATAAGGTGGCTAAAACAGGAGCGATCTCGGACCAGTGAGGTAGCACCTCTTATCGGACGCACTTCTTCGATTTCATTCTATTACTTTTTGATTTTTTGGTGGCCACCCTTCGATTTGGGAGTGTTGTTCGAGGTGGACGGTAGTGGATGCTATCCGCTCCATCAGTCCGTGTGCGTAATTGGTATATCTACCCTGGCATTGCCTTGTGTGCCGTGTCACCTACCATATCGAACCCACTACGATTTTGGTTTAAAGATCCGACTGCGTTAAGGTTCACCATCCCCTTAACGCTATTTTCTATATGATTATACTTTACTGATTAGACACTACTGTATATAGCGAATATTACTACATAGTAGATAGTTTAACGGATCCTTAAGAGATGTGAATCTCGAACATTTCTTAAGTTACTGCACTCACGTTAGACACTGGATAGGAGATGTCAAACCCCGTAAACATCTCTGACGCCGTTTACACTCATATTTATTTCATTGATTTAACTTACATAAGATCTTTTAGTTCTGACTCGAGTGTTTTGTCTTTTCAATTCGCTCGGGTCAGCCTGAGCATTTCAGGATTTGAAGGCCCTATTTCTGAAGGACGAAGACGAAGATTTTATTATTACTATTTGTTATATATTCTACTACACCACTGTATTCCGCTGCATAATTATCATTCTCTAGTATGTGTAACTCTGATATGTATTGTATAAGTATAATCAAATGTTTTGTAAAACAGCTTCATGAACTGTTATTTGATTATTATATTTTATCGTTCCGCTGTAAGATTCTATTTTGTTTCTTTTATTTCTCCACTCTTTCTTATTTACCCCATAAGAATCCACCCTTTTGTATGGTTTAAGTTGGCACGTGTGTTTGCTTAAGCATACAAAAAGGTGGGGTGTTACAAAAACCTTCTGAACCGTCGGTTTGATTAGATGATAGTAATATACTATATTTTAACAATGTTTGGTTTTGTTAAAAAATAAGTATAATATTCTATTGTGTGAAAAATAATATAATTTTTGTTTACATGTGCATTATAAAAGGTGGGTTATTTGAAATTTCAACGTTGGATGTATAGCCATAAAGGTAAAAAAGAAATGAAAAAAGGAACGACACTATTGCACTCTATGGTATGGAAGCACTCATGAAAGTGCATTCTTAATAAAACAAAAATAAAAGAAATTTGATGTCCGTATTCAAAATGCCATTGCCAGAAATTTCTAGAGTATTATATACTGTTACGTTTAGGTGCTTAACAGTCTTGCTATGACCACCGCTAAAATAGGGGCAATTTGCGATGGAGCCTTCCGACGGCTTCATCGTTTAATTTTCAACGGCTATCAATGGTTAGTAATTGTAATTGATTAAATTTATTACATTATTATAACTTATTAGTTATATAAGTTTCAAATTTGTTTAAAAATACCAATTTAATTCCTAAAGATTAAAAAAGATATTTTTATTCAATTATTTCATTTTATGACGATTTGTGATTAGTTAAATTAGTGTTGTTGATAATATTTTTGTTGTATAATTCGATATCTAACTTTAATGAAAATCGAACACAAATAATTATTCTATGTTACTTTTAATCTGTCAATTATACAATTTCGATGAAATTTATGATGCGTAACAGTTTTATGAATTTAAATATACTTTTTAACCATTGTGCAACTAATTAAGAATTTTTAAATTGATTTGGAAAGGCAGGTAAGAATTTGTAATCATTAATATTGATTTTCATATTCATTGAGAACTAACATAAGCTATTCAATTTTTACAACAAATTAAAATTTTCAAACAAACTAAATTACATTAAATTTATTTTAAAAAGAATGAAATTTAATTGTATATGTAAATTAACCGTCGGAAGCCGTCGAAAACCGTTGCTAATTAAAGTTGTCGACGGCCGTTGAAAATCTTCAGTATGTCGTGATTATAGCTGCAGCCGAGCCCAATCTGATTCATTATCTTCCTCCTCAAAACCAAAAATTCTCCCCCAAATTCAGCCAAGCTCCGTCATCGACCATCGCCCTTCGTCAACATCCGTCGGTATCTTCATCAATTTGCAATCTTCAACCATCTATACCTTCAATTCATAAAAAATTAGGTGTATTCTTCCCTTAAACTAATTGATCCGAAATATGGTAAAATTATTGTTAATCTGTCGTTATATCTGTTGATTATAGCTCATTGATTGTTTATGATTGAATATTAGTTGATTGAAATATGTTAATTAAGGTTATTAGTGTTTAAATCCGATAATTAACATATAGTTAGGGCTAATTTGGGTTGATTAGTGTATGTGCTTATTACTGTAACATAATTTAGTGTTAATTAGTGTATGTGTTAGCTAAAATATCGATGAAAAATAATTTATTTACATAATCCTTTATTAGTTTATACTCTTAATTATATATAAATCAAGTTTACATGTATGTGGCATGTGGTAATGTAAACAAATTAGTGTATAATGTTAATTTTTTTTATTACTATGTAATAAATTCAAACTAGTGTTAGCTAAATGTTGAAAAAACAATTTTTAATAACTTTTTAATTGTTACAAATTCTAATAATGAATTAGTATTAATGCTAATATAAACAAATTAGTGTATAATGTACTTTATTTTTTTAAATCTCTCAGAGAGTTTTTGGCCCCTTCCGGCAAGTATTGTATATGATTGTTATATAGATATTCGTTTTTATTACAACACATATATCAATATTTATCTGATACAGTATTTGTTGGATTTTTCCCTATATTGGACAAGTTACAAACATAATACAGTAATTACATTTTGTAAACCATTTCATCTTAAACGGTTCACAATATTTCAATAGCACTTCCTTTTTGTTCCATGTATATATACATTTATGTACGATACAAGGAATAAAGGGGAAGTACTGTCGAAATTTTGTTGAATTGTTTAAAATGAAATGATTTATGAAATATAATTATTAATGTGTTTGTAATGGAAAGTAGGATGACCGACCATCAAAAGTAAAAAATAATAAAGTGAAAATATAATATTATATTCTTAATTTGTTAAAATTGAAATATATAAGATTTTATAAAAAGTTAAATGAATAATAAATTATACAATTAATAAAACATTAAAATATAAACAAATTAGTGTATAATGATAACATATTATATAATTAATAAAATATAAAAATGTATAAATGAATTGAAAAATAAAATGTCAATCAAAAAAATAATGAATAATTTTTTGAATTTCTATCATATATTTTGAAATAGGAAAAATGGTTAATTATTTTGTAGATCGGTGGAGCCAAATGTATAAACGAAGGCGGCAGGAGAGGCTCAACATTTTTATAATGGTTTACACATATTTATTAAATTAGCTTTAAGTAATAATGGAAAGGACGAAGAAATTCGTTGTCCATGTAATAATTACAAACATTTGAAGCATTTGAAACTGGATATGGTTATATAACATTTGTGTCAAAACAGTTTTGTCCTAGAATATTTTGTATGAGATCGTCATAGAGAACTTGTTGCATATAATCCTATAGTATCAGAGGAGGAGATCGGTAATAACAATGTTACGGCGAATCCTATAGAAGATATGATTGAAGATGCAACACGATCAATGTTCCCTACAGTTGAGTTGATGACGACGATATAAATGTTGAAGAAGAACCAAATACTAGAGCCAAGAAAATATATGATTTATTGAATACTGCTAAAAACCCCTTGGGATGGCTGTAAAAGTAGCACTCACTTATCAGTAACTGCCGAATACATTGCTGTGAAATCAAAATTCAACTTCACAGGAGTCGGATTTATTACTGTTATACAAGCTGCAAAACGACATATGACACCCTATAATTTAATACACGAAAATCATTATGAAGTGAAAAAACTTATATCCGCTTTCAGATTGTTGTACAAAAAGGTAGATACATGTTTAAATGATTGCATGTTGTTTTAGAAAGAGGACATCAATCTTAAGAAGTGTAGAATATGTAATAAGGAAATATACAAACCAAAAAAAGAGAAGGAAAAGAAAGTTCCATATAAGAGAATTCACTACTTACCCATCACTCCTAGACTTCAAACGTTATATGCAATGTAACATCCCTAATTTTAGTTTAACATTATTCAGAATATATAATTGGATAGATTAAATATAATAATACAAATGGTTAAGGAAAATAAGATTTGAAAATTTTATAAGGTCGAGCCACTACTAATGAACTAAGTAAGATTGTTTGGTTTTATCTATATGGATATAACAGTAAGTTATATAATTGCCAAGTGTTAGACTCTGATCAACTAAGGGGCAGCTTCATAAGTCACCCTTGGAGTATTTTCTAATAGTTATGTTTTCTCTGAATATGGAATCACGAATGGGATTATATAATGAATATGAAATCATATTTTGAAATGGAATGTAAAAGTTATTTCTGAATTATGTTTGGAAAATTTTCATATTCATGTGCTTTTGATTATTGATATGATTAACATAGCCACGTTTTATCGCCGTGAATTAATAACTATGGATGACTACAGCATCCGTAATGGTTAGTTTTGAACCTCAGAATGGGAGATGTTACTTGCATCTTCTGTTACTGCACCACATATGAGATGACACAATGTGAGAACACGGGAAGAAAGTAACTTAATACATCCAGCTGATGGAGAAGCATGAAAACATTTTGATAAAAATTATCCAGGTTTTGCAGCAGAGAGCCGTAATGTTATACTTGGTTTTTGTACAGATGGATTTTAACTATTCTTTCAATTTGGTTCCAAATATTCATCTTGGCCTATTATCGTTACAACTTATAATTTACCTTCCTGGACATGTATGAAAACTCCATATATGTTTCTCACTATTGTCGTCCGTAGCCTTGATGATCCAACATAAGGAATCGATGTTTATTTACAACCATTGAATGAAGAGTTGAAAAGACTATGGCATGAAGGAGTTGAAACATACGATGTTTCAAAAAAAAAATTCATATGTTCGCTTCTCTATTGTGGATCATTGGTGAATTTTCTTTTTACGCAATGCTTTCAGGTTAGAGTACGGTCGATCGTCTAGCTTTTCTTTATTGTGTGGAAGAAACACGGAGATTTTCTTTACCATAAGGGAAGAAAATTTCGTGGTTTGATTACCATCAGTATTTTCTCCATGTTAATCATACTTTTAGAAGAGATTATAAAACTTCATAGCTAGTAGTGCATGGACTAGACAACCACCAACGATTTGGTCAAGCACTGATATATATATATATATATATATATATATATATATATATATATATATATATGATCTTATAAAGGCATATTCAAAAAAAATATGAAACTGGAGTATAAATTGGAATTCAAGGTAAATCAACGATTCATAGTTGGTGCAAACAAAGTATATTTTGGGAGTTACCTTATTGAAAAGGGCTCTTACTTCATCGTAATATTGACATGATGCACAATGAGAAAAACATGTTTGATAATGTGTTTAATACAATTTTAAATGTTAAAGGGAAGATTAAGGATGATTTGAAATCAAGATGTGATATAAAAGAATTACGTAAGCTTCTCGAGCTTCATATCAAGCCAAATGACATTAAGAATCCTAAAGCATGTTATGCATTAGACAATAACCATGTGGCGATCTTAGTAAAGAACTCGTTGATAGGTTTCCAAACTATGTTCATGATCTAAGAAAATATGTAATCGACGAAGGATTAAAACATCTTGCATTGGTACCAAAAATATTGTCAAGACATATACAATATTCTTCGTCAATGGATTAAAATTCAACACCAAAGAATATAGTACTGAAATATAAACTAACAATACTGGTGTATTTGATAAAGCTAGTGATGATCCAGATGATCATATAAATGATTTTTACGGCATGTTTACCCAGTTTTGGAATTGACATATTTTATATGACCTGTAGAGAAAGTTTTTTTATTTAGATACAATTGGTTCAGCAATGTTCCATGTTTTGGATTTAACGTGCACAAAGATTATAACCTTATTAAAATAAAACATAATTCGCATTACCATAAGTACGATCCTTTTGTACTAGCCAAACAAGCAGTACAAGTTTATTATACTCTGTATTCATCTCTAAAAAGAGATAAAATAGATTAGTTGGTAGTTTTTAAAACAGAGGCAAGATTTACATTTGATAGAAAGAATATTCCAGATGAACAAGCTTATCAGGCAGATCATGAGCAAAATAATAAAATTATAATGACTGACAATTACACTGATTTTGAATCTCTAAACAATGAGCCAAACGTTTTAGTATAAGCATTTGAGCCTATAGAAGAAAACGCTACAGAGTACAAGACCAAATCGGAATAAGAGAACAACGAAGATAGATTATTAATGTACGTTTTGATAAAAGGTAATTTATGTGATTATCAATGTTTCAATTTTGTCATAAAAAGATAATATGCTTTCCCATAGTTACATGACGTGTTCTCCTATAATAAAATGATATATCTATGATAGGTACTATGTTTCAAGGTCGAAGATCTTTCTATTCATTAGCTTTCCCCAATTCTAGTCAGAAAGGGACCAGAGCGGGAGGCAATGGCGATGGCTCATCATAGGTAGAGCCTTCCATAGTAGCATTAGTGAGTACAGCGAGTGGGAAAGTATCAAATTTATTGCAACATCATGAATATTTTGTGTATGATATATTATTCAAGAATTATTAAATGTCTATATCATAATTAATACAGGAGCTTTGAGCTGGAGCCCTCAGATGTCGTTCTTGATGTTTCCAAGGCTGCTTACAAGAGCAGAATGACTGTGTGTCGGCTTAGGTGGGATAATATCTTACTCCACATTTTAGATTGTATCCGATAGGATTTCATCGTAAATGTAAATCTATATTTACTTTTATATATAACCACTTTACAATTTGTTGACTAAGTATAAATGTATAACTTATTTTTTTTCAATGATATGGGGAGGTAGTCTTAAAGAAATTAGACCTTGCTCTTTGCAGAAATTACTGGATGAAAAAAATACGGAAAAACTACCGCAATACGATGTCGAGCATAAAAAAGGGGGAAAATCCCGACTGGACGAGTGGAAGTGTGTGGGAAGCTTGGGTTGATTGCTGCAAAACTCTAGAAGTGAAGGTAAGTTTGTTAGTCTCGTATATTCATTAAAAATTTAGTAAACCTGGTATAATAATTGGATCAATTTACAAATGTAAAATATAATGTTCATTTTAAATTTACTAGCAGAGTCGGAGAGGAATTCTGCAAAAAGAAATAAAAATCATGTCACACACCATGGGGGTTTGAAGTCAATGCACCATTACCGTCAAGAGCTAGTAAACTTATTATTTGCGATTACAAATACTTATCACATTATATAAGTTTATATATAATACATAATAATTATTCTAGGAAAGAGAGCGTGGTCGTCCCGTTTTCTATGTGGACATGTTTACTCATACTCACGT
This sequence comes from Allium fistulosum, assembly GCA_030737815.1. Classification (NCBI taxonomy): domain Eukaryota; kingdom Viridiplantae; phylum Streptophyta; class Magnoliopsida; order Asparagales; family Amaryllidaceae; genus Allium; species Allium fistulosum. The sequence goes on from CM060906.1 coordinate 78,645,381, forward strand.
ATCGAGCATGTTAATGAAGATGGCATAAGAACATACACATTGCATGACACGAAATCACAAGAGGCCATGGCAATCATATTTTAAATTATAAGTTATTAATAATCACTTTCAATAATAAGTTATAAATAGTTAAAATAATGTAGTATGAATTTTAATTGTAATTCTATTTGGAATCGTATGATAAATTCATGCAAGAACGAGCGAAAGTGCTAGAGGGAACAGGACAGGAAAAGCTAACCACTGACGAGGACGACCAGATCTTGACATTGTTATGGAGCCGCCAACGTGGAATTAGCGTTATGGTTTTGGGAACCAAGGGGTAATATTTAGGTATAATATATTTATAATAACATATAACACATTGATTTTTATTAATCACACTATATGAAACTCGTACTCTTTTTTAAACAATGTTACAGGTTAGAAGCAGGCAAAGCGGCTATAAAAAATCTCAGGACAATGCGGAGATTGAAAATTTGAGAGCTAGGATTGCTGAGCTGGACGAACAAGACAGACGTCGGTCTGTGGAGATGACCCAGTTGTTGGACGAGTGCATTGCTACGTATATACAACAGCATAACACATTTCCTTCATCAACAGGATCCGGAGGTGATGATCAGGATTAACAGGCATGATTTTTTCTGTTTGTGTTAAGACATCGTGCATATATGCACTTTGAGATGGGTGAGGTAGTTTGACTTTGTTGCTAGGTTTTTTGAGAGTTACATATACTATGAGATGAGTGAGGTTGATGTGATTTGATATATATGATAAATTTTGATATGTTGTTAGATGTGTGAGGTTGACTTGAGGTGTTGTTGGATGTATATTGATATGTTGACTGATTTGAGGTTGGTTGCGATTGGGTTTTTGTATATTGTTGGATGTTTGAGGTTGGTTTATTGTATATATTGATGTGATACATGTGATTTGGGCTTTGAAATATATGATTTATATGTGTGAAATTGAGCTACGATGTATATTGCTATATATGTGTTATTTGGGATTAAATGACTCATATAATAAAAGAATACTTCAGATTTCTAACAGCTTCCAACGGCTAACTGGTAGCAACATACTGACGGTTGCCGAAGGCTAGCGACACCAAACTGGTATAGCCATGACCTGCTACGTGTATACGACGGGCCATAGAAACCAACGACAATTCATCGAAAGTCGTTGGAAATGGTGCGACGGATCCGTCGCAAATTTCGTCAAAGAATAGTTCTTCGATAACCAATATTTCGACGCTATTTTAGATGGCTTCCAACAGGTTTCGACGGCCGTCGACGGTTCTCGGTATTTGGAATTCCAGTTGTTTCTTGTAGTGGACATTTTTGGTTCTATCTGTTGTTCCTTTAAGTAAAAAGTGTATAGGTTGATGATCAATCTTGATAAGAAATTTTGGTCCGTGTCTTATCGTTTTGTGAATGCTTCGGGTTGAGAATGTAACGAGCAATATGTATGTGATCGAGTTCTTCTCGAGTATTTTGAGCGATGTAGCTATTGAGGCGTATGTGCTACTACAAAACATATAAAACACCAACTTGGTTTTACCAATGCTTACCGACATCCAAAGCAGGGTGTTGATATGGCGTATGCCCGCTCTATCCCTAAATCTAATGGGGACCCAATCAAACTCTTTCCTTATTCTTAGTTTACATGCATGGAAAAATAATGAAAAAGCAAAATAAAATCTTGTACTGACCCCATGCGATAGCCTCCCATCACAAGCCGTTATCCATGAGTCTCCACTTCCACTACAAATATAATCTGTCAAAATTTTGTTGATCATTTGATTTTTAATAATTTATAGAATGTAAATATCATTGCATTTATAAAGGAAAGTATGATGACCAACTATTTTAAAAAAAGTAGAAATCCTTTAGTATGGCTTTGAAATTATTCGTAAAATCCACTGTTACAAAATTGTTTGTAAAATTCATTTTTATCAATATGACATTAATAATAAAACATAATAATAATATGGTATTGATAACAAAAATAACATTGAATTGTATTATTAATTAGAATTAATCATGTGTGATGTTAAGTGTTAAAACTAATAATATATGCAGTAATAAAATTAATAATAAATGGTTTTATAAATGAAGATGGATAACATATGGTTACTATTAATAAAGAATAATAAATTATTATTATTAGCAGCAGTAGAAAAAATATATATTATATTAGTAATAAAGTTAATAATTTATGGTTTTATTAACTAGTACAACCATCCAATGGTGAGAATCAACCGTTTAATCACATAATTTAAAAAACGTAGTTAATCATTAATTTTAGTTAAATAGCATTAAAGAGATTTCATTGAAGATGTTTAAAGAGACATGTACGAAGAAAAATAGTTATATAGCACTGAAATTATGCATTTACACAATTTGCTTTTGCATGCCTACAGTAGACAAACCTACCAAACAGTGAGAATCGACCGTTTAATCACATAATTTGAAGAAGAAAATATTTGATGTAGTTTTTCATTAATTTTAGTTAAATTGTACAAAAGAGATTTAATTGAACAGGTTTAAGAAGACATTTATGGAGAGATAAATTAAATAGTACTGAAGAGATTTAAGCAGGCATGTTAAAGACATGTAAATTTTTTTCTAGCTTCACACAACTTGGTTTTGCAAGCCTAAAGTAGACAAATCCACCTAATGGTCAGTTTGATTAGATGATAGTAATATACTATATTATCAAAAATGTTGGTTTTATTAAAAAATAAAAATAACATACTATTGTGTGAAAAATAATATAATTTTGTTTATATGTGCGGTATAAAAGGTGGATTATTTGAAAGTTCAACATTAGATGTATAACCATAAAGGTAAAAAAAAGGAAAGACACTAATGCACTCTATGGTGTGGAAGCACTCGTGAAAATGACACTCTTAATAAAACAAATATGAAAAAAATATGATGTCCGTATTCAAAATGTCATTACCAGAAACTTCTAGATTATTATATATGGTAATGTTACATTTGCATAACTAAGGTTTTATGTCAAACTATCATGTTTGGAGATATCATTGAAAAAATCATGTTTTATAAGACGAGATCGTAAATATAATTATAGAATGTCATATATTAAAGAAAATAGAATAACCAAAATGATCACGATGCCGCTAGTCCGACTTTTTGTGTAGATGAACCAGATTTAGAGAAAGAAATTGACTCAGATGGAAAAATGTTTTTCGATTGATAGAAACATCAAAACGACTACTTTGTAAAGTTTGTAAAATGATACACTTGTCAACAACAACCTATTTACTCAACCTCATCCGACCCCACCAGAACCAAGAGTATGTTGGAACTGGACTAGCCCGCACCGGAAGTTATGGGTGAATTTCAAAAAATTTACTCTATTGGAACTTTTATTGGGCCTATGAAGTCTAACTGAATTAGAACATTTCTAAATTTCATTTTAAAAAAATCATTTATTTTATTTAAACTCAAATATATTAAGATATGAAATTTATTTTATTTGATTTAGTTTATACATATATGTATCATATACATATATGTGTGAGTGCATGTGTAACATAATAATTCGTGAAAGATATAATATGCCCATATGTAGATGTTGGGATTTACATCGCAACAAACATATAAGCTTATTTTGTATGTCATGTATGTTGTCCAAATATGTGCATGTATATGTGTTACAAAATATATATATATATATATATATATATGTACGTATGTATGTATACACATATGTATGTATAAATATATTATATATAATATATGAACATAAAAAATTTATATATAGATAAATATATATATAGAAAGAGAGAGAACAATTATTAAAAATTATTTATAATTCAAAATTAACTCAGTTTTGCAAACATAATAATTTTAGTATTTTAATTTGTGTAATCTGGTAGCATGGAAGAAAGAAGATGGTTTAATGTGCATGTGTATTAGTGTGCACATAAGCAAAGCCGGCAATATCATAAACTAATATCAGAAGCCCATTTCCCTTTAGGCCCATTGTGTGTGTACAGGCCATAATTTATCTACATATGTTTTCCCTCTTATTTTATAAAAACAAGTGACAATGAATTGTTTTGATAATAATGGAATAATTCAAATCCATGGCGTCTGATATAAATGTTTACATATTATTTCATATTCATATCTGATTACATGGTATCAGAGCGATCGATCTAGGGTTTTGGTAGCGTCAGATCTAAGTGTATTCTCTCTATTTAATCAACTGGTTCAATTTGCTGTTCTTCTTTGTGAATCATGGTAGAAACTAAGGGAGTTGATGTAATGTCGATGATGCCGAAAATTACAGATCGGAAATTGAATAGTTCTAATTATCTTGATTGGAACAAGACAATCCGTCTGTATATTCGAAGTATGGATAAGGATGATCACTTGATTCGAGAACCACCTCAATCAGATTCAGAAGATAGAGAAGATCAGATCTGGCTTCATGATGATGCTCGCCTATTCCTACAAATTCGAAACTCGGTAGAAAATGAAGTAATTGGATTGATTAATCATTGTGAAACGGTGAAAGAATTAATGGATTATCTCAAGTTTCTCTATTCTGGTAAAGGAAACTTAACAAGAATGTATGATGTGTGTCAAGCATTTTATAGAGCGGAGAAGAAGGATATGAATTTGATGAATTACTTCATGGCATTTAAACAAACGTATGAAGAATTTAATCTCCTGTTACCAATGAGTACTGATATCAAAGTTCAGCAAAGACAATAAGAACAGATGGCCATTATGAGTTTCTGGCTGGTCTCTCATCTGAATATGAAAGTGCTAAATCACAGATCCTTGCAAATCCTGAAATAACTTCACTTCATGACGTGTTTAGTCGTATTCTTAGAACTGAAAATGTGCCAAATACTGGTAACACAAGTGCTAATACAAGTAATAGTGCACTCATTGGTAGTAGTGGAAATGTTGCTTCCAATTATCAATCTGATACTGAAAAATTTAGTGCACAAGCTTGGAGACCACCAAGACCTTCCACTGCACAAACATGGAGACCACATGCACAATCATGGAAATCACTAGGCAACATGGAAGATCACAAAGATCATCATGGAGGCCATCAGTGAATCAAAACAAGTTTTGCAATTATTGTAAAGGAATTGGCCATGTAATATCTGAATGTAGAAGCTTGCAGTGGAATCAAAGAAATACAAATCCATCTAACAGCAAAACTGTGCTTATGACAGTAGAAGAATTTGACAAGTATTCAAAATTTCAAAACTCCTTACATAGTAGCTCACTAGAATTGACAAATACATCGGCAACAACTTCAGTGGCAAATACCAGTGCTGGATCATAAACTTCTAAATGGATAATTGACTCAGGTGCCTCAGACCACATGACAGGTAACCAAATTTTTTTTACAAATTTAAAAGCAAGTCGAATTCCTCACAGAGTTACATTAGCATATGGATCTCAATCTTTAGTTAAAGGGAAGGGTGAAGTAATATCAAACTCACATATACCTATGACATCAGTATTATACTTACCTTCTCTATCATTTAATTTGCTCTCTGTGAGTCAAATCACACACAATCTCAATTGCAGCATCACATTCTTTCCTAACCACTGTGTATTCCAGGATCTTTTGACGAAGCAGATTATTGGTAGAGGAAGTGAGTCTGGTGGCTTATACATGCTTGACACAATTTCTGAACCTATAGCTTGTTCTATCATGGATCCAGCATTCAAAGTTCATTTCCAACTCGGTCATCCTTCTCTCTCATTGTTCAAACAACTCTGCCCTCACACTACACCATAATCATCATTTCGCAACGGCTTTAAGCCGTTGCAAAACAATTTCGCAACGGATTTGAGCCGTTGCGAAATGAGCAGTGGTAAATATTTCGCAACGGTCCAAAGCCGTTGCGAAATATATTTTGCAACGGCTAAGGGCCGTTGCGTAATATGGTTTAGCAACGGCTTAGAGCCGTTTCAGATTTTATTTCGCAACGGCTTAGAGCGGTTCCGAATTTTATTTCGCAATGGCTTTTATCCGTTCCGGATTTTATTTCGCAACTGATGTTTTATATATTAGCAACGGCTTTAAGCCGTTCCTAATTACTATTTTTATTTTTTTTAAAAAAATTCAAAATTTCTTCTCTCCACCAGTGACAGTCGTTTCATTATCATAATTAATACAAAAATTAGCAAATTTAACACTATCACAAAAGAAAGATTATTAAACCAAATATTTTTCATAGATTCAACACAAAAACCAAACATAACAAATGTTTGAATTATAATGTTCAACATCAACACATACCACACTATATAGTTCAACAAATATACATAACATACATAGTACAACAGCGGCATCATTACATAATACTACATGCATATTACAATACATATGGTACATAACGTCTTCCTCCAATCGTCTAATGCTCCTGACAATATAAGTTTCATGCCAGCATAAGTCTATTTTTCCTCATGCACCTGCAATTGCAATCAGTATCATCAAGTTAGCAGTCTCACGACAAAATATTTTAGTATGATTTATGTACCTATATGATAAAAATGCTATCTTGATATGGGTATATGGTTCGATGTTCTTTCCAGTCTAACATTGAACCATTTATTTTCTATTTTCTTCCTAGTTCTTTGCCCAGTCTATTAATCTTCCAGAAATGATGATAATAATACATTAACTATTTTGTGTTCGTCTTATATTGACAAAAATGGAGCATACAAATGGCATAATAGTAGTCCAACACCACCAAGATATAAATTAACTTCTGAACACTCAAAAGATGCACGATAAAACCATTCATTTGGCATAAGATACAACTGCAAACAATTCAATAGGCTGAAACAATATATGGAAACAATATATGCTTGGTTTAATTTTTTTCAGTGTAACCTTGACTAAGTTGACTTTGATTTTTATTTGTCATATACTGATGAATATTGAAAATATAATACAAGTTGATAGGAAAATTTTATTGTCTTTTGATGCTGGTACCACTCAAATCCAATTGAACTCAACAATAAACTGACGAACATAGTTTCTCTCGTATTCATTCACAAATCATTATCACTTAGTCACTACAAGTGATTCAAAAGGAATTTAAATTAGGAGAAACATAGTTAATGAATGAAGAAACAACGTCTTTTAGGCAATAGCGTGTAGAACGCGACAACAAATAATAGCAGCTACCTAAATTAGGCAAAACCGTAAAAATGAGACGATTACTAATATGCATAGATGGTTGAAAATAATTCAGAGCATAATTGTTAGTCATTCAAATTTGACGATTACTCTCTCTAAGTCTGCCATTATGGTAGAAACAAAAAACTCCAAAAAAAATAATTTGTATTACAAAAATATAACCAGTAACTTAATCATATTCTAAATTAATTTGCATTATAATCAAAATTGATTTGCATTATAATCTAAGCTGACTTCATTGTACAATTTATTCGATTTCATTATGCTAAAATTTGACTTTAACTTAGGATCCATAATCTGTTAACTATCTGTATCCATATATGCTCCTCGTATGTTGATGGTCCATATAGTAAACAGTTTCATTATTAATTGGTTAATAATAGTGGACAACATATACATTAATGTTGAGTTTTAAGATCTAACTCCTTAAATTTAATGCATTATAATATGCAACAAAATCCAGATATGATGCAGATCAATATCTCAAAGTTACAGACATATAGGTATTGAAATTGATCTGACCATCAAATTTGATTCATAGACCGACCTACTTATGTGTACTGCAGTTGCCATTATTTTAAGGTCAGATCTCTATTATCGTTCTAAATAATCTTCAAACTTTTATTATCAACCGTATATAAACAATTTTTCAACAAAGTTTTAATGGTCCATAATACAAAATTATTTAACGTATCATCAAATTTGTCTTTAGTTACTGCACTAAACACTAGTTCTCCGAACATTTTATCAAAAATGAACCAATGAAAGGACACTGGCATGCGGTCCAGGGCTCATAGGCCAAGTTTCACTCAGTGCGTTCTTGCAAGCAACTTTCTAAATGTAGTGTCATGTAGGAGTTCTTCTTATTGCAAAATTTAACATGGATAGTAACAATATATCAATCACAACTGAATGCCAAGATGGAAAATTTTTAAGGTTACTATGTTGCTGCTTTATGGCAGCAGTCATTAAATATGCAATTGAGCAATTATTTAGTAAAAATATGTCATACACACTATTAGTTTTTATATTTTTAACCTGGCTATTTTCATTTGTCGTACCTTTATCCTGATATGAATTGGATTATCAGTAGAATGTATGTGAAAGGGAATCCAAAGCAATACATGTTTGTTGTTCTTTCTTTTAAATCTGCTGGGTACAGAGAAGGTTCACATCTAAATACACAAATCACACCTATTCATGATCACCGATGTTTAAGGAAATAAAAAAAACAAGCATTGCAAAGATGGAAAATTTTAACATGGCTAGAGAACACTAAAGCCAAGCTTAAGACTGGTATACTTGAACCAGTTTCAAAATAATTAAAACTGATGTTAAGTATCACATGTTTAGTTTTACAAGTAGCAATGGGACAACTTCCACTACATTATACATAATCCACATTCATTCATTTGAAAATCTTGGTCACAATTGTAACTACTATTTATATTGTCGAATATAAATTACAATTATAATAACATTCAATTCAGATTGTGGAAACTGAATTGAAAATTATAAGAGTTTTTTTTTCTAAGAAGTTCTTGGTTCAAACTTAATCAAAAACAAATTTACATTCCGAAACCCAGAATTTAACTTAATTTTAAAATATACAATGCTATCGCACCACAAGTATTTAGTGATTTGTCTAGTCAGTTGGCTGCAATGTTGACTATCCATAATTTTTTATCAACATTGCCCCGCCATTATCTCAACTTCGCACTAATCCCATGGCTGCAATTATTGTTTGAATTTTTTTTTTAAAACAATATCTTTATTTTTCTAAATTAACATATTGCTTTATGAAACAATATAAACTCCAGGCAACAAATTTCTTATTACATTTCCAAAATACCGTGTCAATTCTGCCTCGATTTAAGTGTTTAGAAATCCTTATCGATACGTTAGCTATTCGTATCGACCAAAATTCATAAACCTCTCAATGGACCGGTTAACACAATTATACCAACAAAATTCTTTTCAACCATTTTAGAAAATGATATTCATATTTTCTCAAATCATTTTAAAACTAATTGATTGTTCTTAGTGCACCATTATATTTGAAGTGGAAGGCACCATTGCAAACCACTATTTCAAATATATTCACTTATACCAAACTTAATATATTCACTTCATGCAATGCATGTAATATATTCACTTCTCATACAGCCTAATCTAAAACCATTATCTACTAAATTTTTCAAAAAAGAGCGAGAAATAACATCAATATAAATAGGTAAAAACTTAAGGCAACCCCAGCAAATAACATATATATATATATATATATATATATATATATATATATATATGCCTGCAACTATTACATGTTATGCTTTAAAAATCCATACATATGTTATATCAATCCACTTACAAATATTAATTCTAAATATTATATTTTATTAGGTTAAGTCTTTAGATAAGATGGCTACATTTTAAAAGTATGTTTACTATCATGAAGCATATATAAATTGGTGGCCAGATATATTAATCATGCTATTGCATTATAGGCTTTCAATTTAAATTTCTTACTAACCTTTTATTACAGGCAATTTTTGTTGCTTGTTTAATTTCAACAGTGGTGGTTGTAAATGAACAATGACAAGGAAACAATCATATTAGAAGTAACATTTACACAATTTGGGTGATACTTCCTATATTAAGACTGGTTATATGTTATATATACCTTTCATAATGACCAGAACACCTTTTATCTGAACTAGATCATTAAGGGATAAAGTTGGACATTTTGTTCAATATACACAATTTTTTTATAAATGATGTCAAGACTACCATTAAACATTGTTAACATAATCATCAGTGCAGAAAACCCGATTGATTATAATTTGGTGAATTGAGTTATACCCAGGAGAAAGAAATGCGCTTGAATAATATAGCACTTGTAGCTAAAAGAGTAGTATGTGTGTATGTGTGTGACTATATATGGGTGGGGGGTGTGTCATACACTATTGCAGAATTTAGTGAATTTGTAGGTCTACCTGATGTATATAATTTCCTCTCCAAGCAAAAAGTAATTGTCCTGGGAATAAGAAAAGTCAATCTATGTAGGTACAAACCTTTCTCTGCATATAAAACCAAGAGATTATTAGAATGTATATATATAAAGATAAAGCAGACTGATATGGTTACTGGCAGTTCATGCCTGCTTGTAAAAAATATACAAGTGATAATAATCCAAAACAATCGGCGTGATTTAGTTTAGAGCTAAAACTTATAAACATTTGAAACTAGTGATTATATACAAGAGCTAAAACACGTTAGGTATTTATACACTCATTTGAAACTTCCTGAGAGGAATTTGACATGTATTCAAAAATTATACATATATAAATCTGGAATTACATATTCCTTTCAAAGGTTCAAACATATGAAACTAGTGATTATATAAGAATCTTGAGCTCGGTGAAAACACAATGATCCAATTTTCTATTTCATTCATCGACATTAATCGCGGATCTTTATTTTCACGCTGGATTTTGGACCACTGGGATAATTCAGACAACACTAATTTTGCTTCTCATACAGCCTAATCTAAAATTTTGCTTCAAATTTTGCTTACTGACAAGTTAAAAATTGATTGTTCTTAGTGCACCATTATATTTGAAGTGGAAGGCACCATTGCAAACCACTATTTCAAATATATTCACTTATACCAAACTTAATATATTCACTTCATGCAATGCATGTAATATATTCACTTCTCATACAGCCTAATCTAAAACCATTATCTACTAAATTTTTCAAAAAAGAGCAAGAAATAACATCAATATAAATAGGTAAAAACTTAAGGTATATAAATGGGAATATAAATTACTTAAAAAATTGTTGTCCGACCTTCAAATAAGGTATAAATTTGGTCTTTACAATAGTTTTTTTCCTCCAAACAACTGAACAAGTAAACTATAATTTTAAGTATTAATTTTTTTTATATACCTAAATAACATTCATATTTCCTGCCCAATATTTCAATACAAACATCAATTAAAAATAGTTGACAAATTGAACATACACGAACGTAAACTGACAAAAATTCATTTTTATTAATTTTAAAATACATCAAGCGCAATCCGTGTGCTTTCACATTTATTGATTTTATTAAAAAACCAACGAAAACAAAGTCGATAGGTAATCTTAAAGTTATCACTTGATTACCTAATAAACTTTCAAACCCCTAAACAGAATGACCTAAGCACGAAGGCGGACCTACAGGAGAGCGAAGAGCTTCCAAGTCGATTGAGAAGATGTGAGCACGAGGCGGTAGATTTGAACGAAGAAGCACGTAAATGATGGACGAAGTGGATCTGGATCTGGATCTATCGTTTTTTTTATCGAAGTGGATAATGATAGAATAGGGCGTAGCTAGTTGGGAACGGGGGGTATGGAAGGCTATACTAAAATGTAGTACGCGTAGAGCCGTTCCAAATTTTAGAATGGCTATGAGCCGTATTATAAGGTTTTGCAACGGACTTTAACCGTTGCTTAATAGCAACGGCTAAGAGCCGTTGCAAATTTTCCACCTTCGGGGGTTGCGAAACGGCTGGTATGGTGTAGTGTCAGTATAGCAACTTATCTTCAATAAATTGTGAAGCATGTAAATATGCAAAACATCATAGAAGTAGCTCTCAAACTAGAATTAATAAACGTGCAAGTAGTCCCTTTTCTTTAATACATTCTGATATTTGGGGACCTTCTTCAGTTGTTTCTAAACCTGGTTATAGGTACTTTGTAACTTTTGTTGATGATTACACTCGTATTACTTGGTTGATTTTGATGAAGTCATGTGCTGAATTGTTCTCTATATTTTGTAAGTTTCATGCTGAGATTAAAACACAGTTCAATACCACTATACAAACATTACGTAGTGACAATGCTAAGGAGTATATGTCTACTGAGTTTGATAATTATCTTGCTCAAAATGGTATTCTTCATGAAACTTCATATGTTGATACTCCTTCTCAAAACGGTGTGGCTAAGAGAAAGAATCGACATTTATTAGAAACTGCTAGAGCATTATTATTTCAAATGAATGTACCAAAAACATTCTGGGCAGATGTTGTGTCCACTGCATGCTTCCTTATTAACAGAGTGCCATCAACTGTCCTTAACAATGAGATTCCTTATCAAGTTCTACAACCTCACAAGAGTATGTTCCCAGTTAAACCAAAGGTGTTTGGATGCATATGCTTTGTGAGAGATGTTAATCAGCAGCTAAGTAAACTTGACCACAAATCCTTGAAGTGCATTTTTGTTGGTTATTCTAGACTCCAGAAAGGTTACCGATGCTTTTGTCCAAGCTTGCAGAAATATATTGTATCAACATATGTAACTTTTATGGAGGATACACCTTTTTACCAAACAAGTACAACTCATGTACAAGAAGATAATGAAGAGTTTTTGATATATTCTACTATACCTAGTGAGTCTCCTCAAGTGAATAATACAGATGATACACATACAGAGGATACACATGCTGATGAGACTCAACAAACTGAAGTAGATTCAAGTCTGGACCTACCTATTGCGATCAGAAAAGGGAAGAGAAAATGCACTTACCCTATGTCTTCCTTTGTGACATACAATAAGCTATCACATTCATCACATGTTTTCATTTCAGTATTAAATTCTATTACTATACCAAAGACTGTAGGGGAAGCTATAGCCTCACCAGAATGGTATGAAGCAATGGTGGAAGAAATGAAGGCACTGGAACAGAACAAAACATGGAACTTGGTAACAATACCATCAAATAAGAAAGCAATAGGATGTAAATGGATTTTCTCTACCAAGATGAATGCTGATGGAACAGTGGCAAGACTAAAAGCTCGTTTGGTTGCTAAAGGCTACGCTCAAACATATTGTACTGATTACTCTGAAACTTTTTCACCTGTGGCTAAAATGACATCTACTAGGCTGTTTATTACCATGGCAGCCAGATACAATTGGAAGCTTCATCAACTGGATATTAAAAATGCTTTCTTACATGGAGATCTTTCTGAAGAGGTGTATATGGAGCAACCGCGCCTGGCTTTGTTGCTTAGGGGGAGACAAGTTTGGTTTGCAGACTTAAAAAATCATTATATGGACTCAAGCAAAGTCCAAGAGCATGGTTTGGTAAATTTAGCTTAGCCATAGAGAGATTTGGAATCACAAGAAGTAAATCTGATCATTCGGTCTTCTACAAGAATTCTGACAAAGGAATAATATTGTTAGTAGTCTATGTAGATGATATAGTTATCAAAGGAAATGATGAAGCTGGTATTAGTGATCTCAAACACTTTATCTATACTCAGTTCCACACTAAAGACCTAGGTGAACTCAAGTACTTCCTAGATGTTGAAATTACAAGAAGTAATTAGGGAATATGTTTGTCACAGAGAAAATATACACTTGATTTATTGAGTGAAACAGGAAAGTTAGCTATTAAGCCATGTAGTACTTCTATGATGCCTAACAATAGTTTAAGTGAAGAAGGTGAACTTATGCATGATCCAGAAAGGTACAGGTGCTTAGTAGGTAAACTGAACTACTTATGTGTAACAAGACCCGACATAGCATATTCAGTGAGTGTTGTGAGTCAGTTCATGTCTAAACCCATTGTACATCATTGGGCTGCTCTTGAGCAAATATTGTGTTACCTTAAAGGTACTGTAGGTCAGGGTCTTATGTATATGAATCATGGTCATATGAACATTGAGAGCTTTAGTGATGCTGACTGGGCAGGTTCAAAAATAGATAGACAATCCACTTCAGGGTATTGTGTATTTGTTGGAGGCAATCTGATATCATGGAAAAGCAAGAAACAATCAGTGGTTTCTCGTTTAAGTGCAGAATCAGAGTACAGAGCAATGGCTAATGCAGTGTGTGAAATAATGTGGATAACCCACTTAATGAAGGAGTTTAATATGTAGCTAAAGTGGCCAACAAAGTTGTGGTGCGACAACCAGGCAGCAATTCACGTTGCCTCAAACCCTGTATTTCATGAGCGAACGAAACATATTGAGGTAGATTGCCATTTTATTAGAGAGAAGATTCAAGAAGGAATTGTTGAAACTGCGTTTGTTCGAACAGGAGAGCAGTATGCAGACATTTTCACAAAGGCTTTGAATGGTGCATGTGTGGAGTATTTATGCAGCAAGTTGGGAATGAGAAATATATATTCTCCAACTTGAGGGTGAGTGTAATCTGGTAGCATGGAAGAAAGAAGATGGTTTAATGTGCATGTGTATTAGTGTGCACATAAGCAAAGCCGGCAATATCAGAAACTAATATCAGAAGCCCATTTCCCTTTAGGCCCATTATGTGTGTATAGACCATAATTTATTTACATATGTTTTCCCTCTTATTTTATAAAAACAAGTGACAATGAATTGTTTTGATAATAATGGAATAATTCAAATCCATGGCGTCTGATATAAATGTTTACATATTATTTCATATTCATATCCGATTACAATTTGTATATATTATGAATAAAATAATGTTTTCATCCATAAATAATTAACATAAAATAATCTATTGATGAAAATTCAAATGTTACAATTTTCAAAAATCTAGGACCATAAAATAGAGCTTAGGAAAAATCTAGAGATTTTTCAAAGTTGAAATATTATTTTTAAAAGCAAATATACTGATTTCGGCAATAATTATTTAATATAAAATAATATATTATTAAAAATTAAAATTTTAAAATTTCAGCAATTCTAGATCATGAATTCAAGGTTACAAAAATTTTTGAAAAGTTTTTCAATTAAGTTATTATTTTCCATAAATCATAGACAATTTTTTCGAAATAATATTAATTCTTAAAAATAATAAAATTTATTGAAAAATTCCTAAATATTTTCTATATGTTTCTGAAATGATATAATATTTTTTTTAAATATAAAATTGAATTTTAATGTAATAATTATTTTTTATATAATAAACAATTCAAACATTCAATAAATGTTAATTTAAAAATATGAATATATGTATGATAATTAATTTTTGAATTTTTAATTCATATTATATATAAATAAGTGTACTAAAATTTTTAAATCTTATATATATGCATATATGCTATTATGAGAGAGAAATATACACTAATATATATATATATGAATTTATTAATAAATATATATATATATAACAATTATTAACGACAAAAATTGATTTTGTACAGTAAATAACATTTGTCTATACATATATCAAATAGTATAATAAACAAATTATGCACATAATCAAACTGATTTGTGACAACCACAACTACTTACAAAAATCTCACCTAACTAAACATATAGTAGCAATATATTTTAACATATACGAAACTGCTCATTAGTATATCATGAATATTTCGAATGGAGGTTGGTTAAATCCTTTTTTGATGGAAATATTTTTTTCAATTGTAATACGAGAGATTATTTAGAGTTTGATGTTCTAGGTGGAGCTTGGATGGTATTTATGAAACATCGTATCAAAGTGGCGGCTGTTAGATTTTGGTGATAAAATATTTTATATTTAAGTAGATTTTAAAGATATTCGAGTTAAGGTAGAATTTAGACTCAAATACATTGCATCATTTATGGATTTTGAAGATAATTAATTGTCTCTTTATTACATTAAAAAGAACAAAAAATTATCTACATGGAAAGAATATATTTTAAAAATTAAAAATAATCAACAACTGATTAATGTATGTACCTAATCAAGACTATTAGGAGTAGGCATGTATACAGTTTATTTGATGTGTGAGAAAAAAGGTTTTATTTATTTATTTATTTTGGGGATTGGGATATCTTCTCAATCGTTAGGCTTTCTCGTGTCATCATTTGGAGAATTAATGAATGTTTTGTTTGAAGAAATTTGTTTATCACATTTTATCTCTTCTAAAATCTAATTATGTAGGAGTTCTAGGAGAAATCATAACAGTCCAACCATAACATCTGAAGACGATGTTGCGTGGATTACTCGGAATAAATGATGATATTTTATATGAGATATATCACCATAGTTCTTTCATATACATGAATAGCAGAAGAATAGTGAAAATGAAAACCCTGAGGAAAATTTGTCAATGACACGAATGAAAAGTTTATGCTTACTAACTTAGCGGGGAAACGATAATTATCACAAAAATTGAACTTTTTTTAATTTCATTAAGTTTTATCTTAAAGCTAGAATCAATAACTATTTTATTTAGCTTCATTTCATAATTGACTGATATTAGTCATAAATTTATGTTTAAATATTTATAATTTTCCCACCATGTTACATGAACCACATATCTAAATATAATCTGCTGGTTGATATCATATCGCTATAGAAAATGCTAAGTAAAAAAGACTATTGATTCCAGCTCGTCTTATTGTAAAAATGCGGACAGTGTAGCGCTCGACAAAGGGTTCGAGAATAGGGTCCTAAAGATGAGATCAGAAAAGGGTCCTCCATGCATCAAAAAGAGAAAAGATCAAACCAATTCGTTTGAAACTGCTCACATTACAGGAGTAGTAGCTGAGGGGAGCGAAGCGGGTGGGGATAACCAACAGG
Source organism: Allium fistulosum (assembly GCA_030737815.1). Taxonomy (NCBI): domain Eukaryota; kingdom Viridiplantae; phylum Streptophyta; class Magnoliopsida; order Asparagales; family Amaryllidaceae; genus Allium; species Allium fistulosum. Next base: position 78,662,130 of record CM060906.1, read on the forward strand.
AATATCATTAGGCAAGCATATTAATCCGGGCCCTATATCAATTTATACGATACAAACACCCCATCACCCGTACAATTGAACACATGCATGCACAGTCATAACATATCAATATTTTGAGCCAACTACATGCGCTATATAATGACACGTACTTGTCAAAGGAATATATAGTCAGAAGGCTGTAAAACTAAGTGCAGTCAAATACACACCAAACTCTTTGTCTTTTATTTACTTCCTATTGCTCTCTCTCTCTCTTTTTCTTTAATAGTATCAGTAGATCTAAATATTAAACACTATATACATTGTGCGTGTGTGCGCGCACACTATGAAAACCACGTTCGTTAACAAATATGGTGAAATATTCAATTGCTTTTACACTAAATTTTCTTTTGACAAGACAACAGTCCACATCGACGTCGATACGATGTTATTGTTATTACTTTTGCATAGTAATTTTGCATTTCCCTACCACAACCAAAAAAAAAGAAGCAAAGCAATGTTCCAAGACAGCAAATTGTTGTTATCGGGGCCCTTTGTTTTCGTCTGTAATGCAATTGCGAGGAAGCTTCCTCCTTTTAGAAATATGTACGTGAAGGCATATGCGGTTTTCTGTGTCCTTGTCATAATCATTCCGTTTTGATTTGAACGTCTGTGAGTTTGGTGATGTATGTAGTTTGTTCTTTCTACATGTCGATACGAACCGCCTTGCTTTTCCTTTTGTTTGTTTGTACCTCTTAAAATCAACTGAATGAATGTTTCGTGGCGTTGATATGATAAGAACAAGTCCTTTTTTTCTTTGATTAGCACTGCTTATCACCTTTTATTGCATCCTTTTTACTTGTATTGTGCCTGTTCACTCTTATAATTGATTTATTATCAGTTAAAATGGAGCTGAAAATGCTAAAATGGAGCTGAAAATGACTTGCGATTTTTCGACAAAACATGTGATTTCGCTCCAGTTTTTTTATGACTGCATTCGTCAATCCGATTGTGACTTTTAAACATTTTAACTAGCTTACAAAATTCTATTATTATTGTACGTCGTTTCAGGTAACCAAAAGCAGTGGGCAACTAAAAGCCATGCCACGTTCGCCTGTCAAGTTTTGTCCAGTCTTTTTGATTAATATTGGGCTCATGCCCGGCCCATGACATGGGCAAGGGATACATTTGTCTAGGACAATACTTCACGCAGGGACAACAAACCGAAGAAAAAAAAAATCGATTTTCGTATTATATACTGCAAAACGCGAATCCGCTATCCACACCGAATTCCGTTCAACTGACAAATCAGCTTCGCCTCAGGCCCTCAATCCTCAAGTCCGTCGTCGCTGCCTTGTCCTGGTGTCCATCGCTCGTCGTCAATTTTGTCAGGCCGATTTGTCTCTTGCCCTAATTCCCAAATCCTAATTTCTAAATTATGTGAGTTTATGTTTATCAATTATCAGTTTATGGGGTATTGATTGTTTGTTGATTGAATACCGATTTTGATAACTTTGTTAGTTTCTGAAATATGAATAACAATGAAAGTCGCAAATGATTGAATTTTTTATATCGATTATGTTAGTTTGTTGTTTTTTTTCAAATCCTAGACTAAGTTAATTAAGAGAAATCAAATACCCTAATTCATAAATTAATTTTTTGATTTGTCATTTCACTAATTTGTATATAATTGCATAAGAATTGGCTGTTATATGTTAATTGAACTTTATTTGGGTACAATCCGAATTTATGAAAAATATTTTTTTCAGGTACGATCCAAATTACAAAAATAGAGGCTCAAAAAAAAATTCAGGTTAGCTCAGGGCCACAGCGCAGGGCCCCCTCATTCAGGTTAGCTGCTTAATAATTTATTTTATGCTATTTGATGTTAATTACTAATTAGCTAGTTAACAATTGATTGTTTTAAGAAAAATTTCTTTCAAACTAATTGATGAAACTTTTATTCAAAACATTTGAATTATTGTGTTATGCAATTAAAACGTAAATAATACACAATTGAAATTTGCTATATTAATATTGTGTTATATCACAATTTGAGATAGGAATCGAAGATAAAATTCTGGATATCAAAATAGAAAAAAAAGCAACGGAGGGATAAAGAAACAAAGTCACTAGTTGGCTCAATATCAAATTTATTTCAAGCAAGAAATTAAAAAAATTCAAACTTCAAGTCAAATTGAAGAAACCAATTGGGAGGAGGATGAGAATATAAATATCAATATTGACAATGATGAAGAGCCTATAAATGAAAATGTTGATGTAGAAATTGACAATCAACATATTGTAGAAGTTATGGAGGATGAAAATAATGGAGATGTTGGCAATTCTTTTGATGAAGACGGTAATGATACAACCATAATTGATCTTGGAAAAGACGTTGATGTTAATTATGATCCGGGATTATGGGAAATAATTAGTGATACCAAACGAATTATGCTAATTCAACATGGTCCGATTAAGATTTTAAAAGAAAATGATGCATTTCCAAGAAGCAAGATTGATGGTAGACATTTTTCTTCTAAACATTACATTGGCGGCTATCCACGTAGAGAAGAGCATGAAAGAAAATGGCTTGTATATTCAAATGAATGTGATAAATTTTATTGTTTTTGTTGTAAACTTTTCAAGCATACACAAAAGGTATCTCAATTGGCCGGTGAAGGATGCAATGATTGGCATAATTTATCTAAAAAGTTAAGAGAGCATGAAAGTAATCCATCGCACAATGCAAATATTATAAAATGGGTTGATTTGCATAAGGGACTTCAACAAAAGAAAACAATTGATAAAGCAATGGAAGCTCAAATTGACCAAGAGAGACAACGTTGGAAAAAAGTACTTGTGCGTATAATTGGCGTTGTCAAAACACTTTCTAGAAATAACTTGCTATTTCGTGGATCAAATGAGAAGATTTATGAGAAAAATAATGGGCTTTTCTGTCAACTTATAGTGTGACGCCCCACCTCTATACCCACGCTAACCAAGAACACTACGGTGTAGTGCTGTCAATTAGCACGGAGAATAAGGCTGTTGAGGAGCGACCATCCGTGTAACTTCTTTGTGCGAGCACCGATATGTCAGATAGAATAGAATGCATGTCTTTTAAAGAGGAAATCCGACATACCGATACAAACACAAAGCTATCACACGGTGGCTATATATAATCTTCGGAAACAAATATAGAAATAAACATAACACAAATCAGTCACAGACAATTCATATCACAAAGGCGGAAATAGATATGAATAAATAACACACATGAAAGTATACATCAGAGTAGTGGTCAAATAAGATCCACAATAACACAAAAGAATAAGTACAAGTGCAAGACAATAGAATATGTATACATCAAGGGGTCTAATCTTAAATGTATACAACAAAAACTACTAAACTAGAGTAGTTAGCCAAAAGTCAGATGATGGTTCCAGATAGGAAGTCATGAAGAAGCACCTGTAAAATCTCGGTCTGACCCGAGTATTATTTATAAGAAAATAATAAACGGATCAGTCTAGCTATAAATATCAGATAGAGTGATATAGAATAAGAGATATGACAAAAACGTATCATAACCATAATACCGTACTGTGATAAGTACATAATTGAAAATCAACAAGAGATTAATCAATATCACAAGAATTTTCTCAAAGATTAAAAAGAATGTCATATTCTCTATTTAATCCACCAAGCCACAATAAATGACATACATATTAATGCCAATTGTAAAAGTTGGTGAAACATTAAATTCAGAAATCAACACACGAAATCTAGAAGTCACAAAAAGGGGGAAGTCCGAGCACACGGACGAGAAGCTATCTCATGGAAGCTATCCATTTAATTTTTCGAACACACGGATGGCCCGAAAGGCAAGTCCGAACACACGGACGAGAAAGGCAAGTCCGAACACACGGACGAGAAAGGCAAGTCCGAACACACGGACGAGAAAGGCAAGTCCGAACACACGGACGAGAAAGGCAAGTCCGAACACACGGACGAGAAAGGCAAGTCCGAACACACGGACGAGAAACATCGCACATTGCTAGTCTAAATCATAAAAATGATCGTCATCGATCATAAAGAAGTGTCGATTACACTAAGCTAGTAAATATAAGAGTTTAGCTTCATGTCCCATAACCACTTGCTTAACTCAAATATTTACGAACAAATTGTAGATCTGCACTAGGAAATTGTCACAAGAGATTCAATCGAACAAGTCCATAGATTAACCGACGAAGTAAACGCAAGCGTTTCATACCACTTGTTTTGCTAAGCCGTTTAATTATATTTTCTCATACGAATGAGGTAAAGGTTTGTATGTACTAGTAGATTGGAAAACAGTTTTATAAACGAGTTTGATATTGAAAATAGAGTTGAAATCGTTTTGATGATAGAGTTTTGATATTTACTACTAGTATTGAAACCTTTATATTTTTAAAGTGACAAGACATAGAAGTGATTGTAGAAACAATCAATTATAAAAGTTCACATTCGAAGACGTGAATAAAATCCAAAGAAATCAATTCCCAAAACCATCAAAGTAAGAAGTTCCGTTGAATGGTTTTCGGATAAGATTGCCTACGCAGAGTTATACGGGGTTCGACCTAGAGAGGACAAAATGATACGTTTAATTTGGTCTAGAGAGGACAAAATGAGGTCTAACGACCTAAGGGTGATAGGGTCGAGCGACCTAACGAGATACCATCCTGAAAGAGGAGTCATCAAACTCGATAATAATTGATAACAATAAGTCGGATCGACAAAAATCGATAAACCTTGGTAATTTGCTCGAAAATAGGCAAATTCGGCAAAATCAGCCATTCAGACGTCTAAATATTTATGACAGACGTCTGAATTTAATCTCAGACGTCTGAATATTTATGACAGACGGCTCAGAGGTTAAAAATTGAAACAGAGAGTAGAAAACATTTTGAACTAAATTCAGACGTCTAAATATTTAGTGACAGACGTCTAAATTTTACCTCAGACGTCTGAATATTTATGACAGACGTCTAAATTTGGTGACAGACGTCTGAAATAAATTTCAGACGTCTGAATTTTCCTGCTAGGCAAAAATGAACAGCCTAGCTCTAAAATCGACGAATCCGAACCAAAATGCGATCGAACGAGCGATGAACACTAAGGGTTTACGCCAATCGGCAACCCAGTCTAATAGGCACTTCGATGCATCACCAAAAACATGTTCAAACATCCATAAAAGGATTTTCAAAGAATTAAACTCAAAACACTAAAAATTGGAATATTCACCAAATCAATCCAAACCAAGTGCAATTGCACAAGAATAAGTGTTAGGAATTCATACCTAACAATCGAAGATAAATATAGTTTAAGATGTGAGATAAAAATCTCACCTTTGAACCCAAACGAATGAAGAAGATGCTATGGAGCAATGGCAAGAGCAACTACCCTTCAATTCCAACTCAACAAGCTTGAATCAAAGCTTTAAAGAAGGACATTCCCAAAGTTAGGTTTAGGAATAAACTGAAATTGAAGAGAGAAAGAGTTGGAGAAGAAGGAGATGAAGCTTACCAATGGGTTCTCTTAGAATTTGGAGCTAGAACTTGATTTGAAGAAGAAACTAGGGTTTGGGAGTTTTAATTTCCCATCTCTCCCACCATTTTTGCTTTAGAACTGAGCAAGAGGAGGAAGTGAGAGTGAATGGGGAGGGATGGTTCAGTTTGGGGTTTAAGTTGGCAAAGGGGCTGAACCCAAAACCAAACCCAAAGTGCAAATGGTCAAATTTTTGACTAGCTCCAAACATATCGAAGCTTACACTCAAAAAGATCGCAAACGACGTTTTGAACTCAATGGAGGAGGTCTCGAGTCCTAATTCAATTGTTTGCAAAAAGTAGCTTTTCGGACTACAATCCGACGAACGATGAAATATTTAAATAAAATATTTAAATATAAAATCGACAAATATGCGGGTTGTTACAGAGAATTTGTGGCCGAATTTGATCCAATTATGGAAGACCATCTTAGACGTGTGGTAAACAACGAAATAAATCATCATTATCTTAGCCATAAAATTCAAAATGAATTGATAAGTTTGTTGGCCAACAAGATCAAAATAACAATGCTTGCAAAAATAAGGAAAGCAAAATATTTCTCCATCATCCTTGATTGCACTCCGGATTTAAGTCATAAAGAGCAAATGTCCATTATTATAAGATGTGTAAATGTTGACGATGCAAGTGATATCAATGTGGAAGAATACTTTCTTGGATTCATAACCGTCGATGATACATCCGGACTTGGTCTTTTTAAAGAACTTGAAAATGTTTTGGATAATCTTAAACTTGATATTAATGATGTGAGAGGACAAGGGTATGATAATGGTTCGAATATGAAAGGTAAATTATTAAATTAATATAATAGTCTTAAACTTGATTTTAAACTATTGACTATTACGTTAACTAATTTTATTGAATTTGTAATAGGTAAACATCAAGGGGTGCAAAAAAGACTACTTGATGTAAATCCTAGAGCTTTCTACATTTCATGTGGATGTCATAGTCTAAATCTTACATTATGTGATATGGCGAAATCATGTATGAAAGTCAGAAACTTTTTTGCGTATGTGCAAAAGATTTGTACTTTATTTTCTGGTTCAACTCATCGGTGGAAAATACTTCGAAGTCATGTGAAAGGTTTGACTCTAAAACCATTATCTGCAACCCGTTGAGAAAGTCATATTGAAAGTGTTAAAGCAATAAGATTTCAATCATCGGAATTAAGAGATGCTTTGATTGATATTGCAAATAACTCTAAAGAGGACGTTCTGATGATGGAGGCAAAAGGATTGTGCCAAAATTCTTTGGAAAATTTCGAGTTTCTAATTAGCTTGTGTATTTGGTATAAGATATTAGACAATATTAATCGAGTAAGTAAAATACTTACTCCAAAATTAAAGAACTGGTAACTTTTTTTGAAAAATTTAGAGAAGATGGATTTGAACCCATGATGGAGGAGGCTAAAGAAATTGCAAATGATGTTGGCATTGATTCTAAATTTTTTGAAAAGAGAATTGTACGCAGGAAAAAGCAATTTGATGAAGACATCGTAGAGAATTATGATAGACAATCTCCAGAGGAAATTTTTAGAGTTACTTATTTTCTACAGATAATGGATCAAGCTTTAACTTCGTTTAGAGATCGGTTTGAGCAATTTAAACATTATGAAGGAATTTTTGGCTTTTTGCTAAATTTGAAATTCAAAAATGTTGATGATGATAAATTGAAGGACTATTGCATGAATTTGAAAGATTTTTTAACACATGAGAAAGATAAAGATATTTGTGGTAATGAGTTGTTTTATGAGCTTCAACAATTACAAGAAATTCTACCATCGGAAATTACTACATCAATTGGTATTCTTAATTTCTTGAGGTTTTATTGAGATGTAAGTGGATTTTTCAATGTTTGGGTTGCTTATCGAATCCTATTGACTATTCCAGTTACGGTTGCTTCGGCGGAAAGAAGCTTTTCAAAATTGAAATTAATTAAAACATATCTGCAAACTACCATGTCGCAAGAGAGATTAAGTGGACTAGCTATGATTTCAATTGAAAATGAGTACTTGGATATGCTTAACTACGAAGAGATAATAGATGAGTTTGCCATAAAAAATGCAAGAAGAAGTTGCTTCCGTTAATGTCTATTTATGTATTTTCATATCAAGTTGACATTTAGTTTTTTTGTATGTGATCTAAATGATTTGTCTACTATTTTGTAATCAATGTTAACTTTCTATCATAGAATTTACATTTTGTTTCATACATTTAAGTGTATTGTTGTTTATTAAATTTTGAGGCAACAAAAACATAATTTTTTTATTGGTCTAGGACATTGAATGTGTTTGGGCCGGTCCTGATTGGGCTCACTTTCAATTCAAAAGATATTATCAACCATAAATTATAAAAGAAGGCAATGGCCCCACTTATGGATATACATGTATATGCATAAAGGTTTTGTAGCATATACAATCTGTTATTTTTTATAAATTACAGTAATCAACTTAACTTTACTTAATCAGAATGAAATAGAGTATGTCAGTGGTATTTGATAATGATAATGTATTAAAAAATATAGTACATTCCGTAGAGGTTTGGAAGTTAAGACTGTAAGATCAAAAGCCATGAATTCGAACATACAAACATACATTTTTTCATCTGGGGTACGTGCGTGCGTATGTATGTATTATGCATCATAAAACATTTTTTCTTTCGGTGAACAGTAACGAAGCACAGAATAATTGGCCATTTCATTTGGGGTGCGCAAGCTAAAATAGTACAAAAGTGAAATGGGGTTGTCACGCCTGTGTATTCTTGTTCATTTCATTTAATTTTTGTTGCTTTTATATGTCATATATATAGCTTATTAAACTTCTTAAGCATATAAAAATAATAATTGAGTTTCTCATGTAAGTTTAAAACGGAAACGTGCGGCTCGCATTATACTAGAGTGGGTGCGTAAATTGAATTATGATTAGTCCTACGTCATATGATATTCCAAAACGTATATATATATATATATATATATATATATATATATATGGTCCAGCCGTCGGTGGCCATGACGAGCCGTCGGAAATTCCATCGGAATACAGAACACGAATTTCGTTCATTTCCGACAAAATCGACGTTGCGACAGCCACCGACGATTTTTTCGATGGCAGTTCCGACGTTTTTTCCGACGGTGCCGACGTCCACGTGTCTTAAAAATACGTCAGAGAACTGTCGGAAACCGTCACAATTTTCGACCGATAAACCGTCGGAATTTTTGACCGATAAACCGTCAGAAGCCATCGCAATTTGTCAGAATTTTTTTACTTATAGGCCGTCGGTAGCCGGCGGAAGCCATCGTAATTTGTTAGAATTTTTTTACCTATATGCCGTCGGTAGCCGTCGAAAATCTGTATAATTTTTTTTCAGCAGTATATATTGAATTTGATGTGTTATGATATATATTGATATTGATGTGCAGTTTCGCTGCTGATCAATATCAATATATATCACAACACATCAAAATCAATATATATATCATATATATAAGCTAAAATCAATATCAATATCAATAATAATTTAAAGCTCAAAAATTATCATCTCAAACTCAAACATTTCCAATCAATACAAAACAAACCGTTCATCATCATCCAACTGCAATATCTACATCCAACGTTAATGTATAATATATACATTCAACATCAAACCCCATAAATCAATATCAAACACCACATGTTCACAAATCAACTTCACCATCTCTCATTGCATGTATATACAAGTTTCAAAAACAAAAACTGCAAAACGTACCTCATGACTCATCATCGGCTCTAAAAACACCTGACGAGGCGAATGCTCCATGACGTTCCACATACTTGGTCAAACGCTGGTTCAGTTGCTCCATTTGCGCTGATCGGAGGTGGTCCTGCTCCTGCAGCTGTGCAATCTGCTGTCGAAGCTCATTAATCTCAGCATTGTCCTGAGCCTTTTGTGAGGCCCGAGCCTAAAAAACAAGTCGAAATATGTTTAAGTTATTCGTAACTTTTCTAAAAATTAAGCAATTTTTATTACTTAGTTAATTTTTATATATTACCGATTGATTACCGTAGCCATTGCACTTATTTCTCTATGTCGGTCCATAACGGAGTCGAAGATAGCGTCTTTCTCATCAGTGGTTAATTGCTCCCCTCTCGAATGCTCAAGCATCTGCGCACGTGCTTGCATAAATCTTCCCTACAACGCAAAATTAAATACAATTAAATATTACATGACATTATTATAATATTATATAACTAATTAATTAAAATTATCATTATTAATAACTTATAACTTAAAATATACTAACATGTGCGACGTATGTTTTATCATCCTCATGTTAGGCATACGTCACTGATCCCTCGTTGTCGGTCTGCCTAACGGAATGAGTATGTGCAAATACGTCTATATACGAGACATGATCCCCATGCGCTCTTTTCTGCAATAATTGATGTATATTATTGTTGTTCATACAAATTTATACAAAAAATGTATTTTCGTAATTGGAATTAATTAATTTACCAGGTTCTCGCGATGATGCTGAAATGATTTCGAGCCACCACGGTGTGTGAATGAATTTTTCTACATGTTCGTCAAGTTCCTGTCTTGCTCCGCCTGCAAATTAAAAATTAAGATTATGTTTTATGGGTATAAATTATGTATTCTCTACTGAACAAATTAAGGTGATATTTGATAGACTTACCCTAAATTCATCGCTACTCGACCATGCGACCCAAGCATTCCATACGCTGGCGCCCATCTAGCTTGGCTTCTTCCCAGATTTTCTGATGGTAGACATCATATCCCGGTAATTCTTTGCAACTTTAGAGTTCCAATGGCACTGGCAAAGAGAAACGCCCTCCACTTGCAGGTCCACCGCCCCCTGTATATATGTTGAAAAAATATAAGTTATACATTTATACTTAGTCAGCAAATTGTAAAGTGATTATATGTAATCATATATAATTTTACACTTACTAGGAAGTCCTACCAAATGCTCTCCCGGACATGCTCTGGGATCTTACTCCATTTCGGCCAACACGCAGTTATACGGCTCATGTATGCCTGCCTAGATATGCTAAGAACTATATTTGAAGGCTCACAAAACCCTTGCGTTAAATATGATACAGACAAATCATGACTAATATATCTTTATAATGCTGAAGTAAGTTTAATACTTACGAGCCATCTGCTTTCGGTAGTAATCTAACCACCGTATGCGGCGCCTCTTATGATGGGTCGTTGCCATCACCTCTGCTGTGAACGGTCCCTCTCTAAGACGAAGAGGGAGAAGCAGACTGCGAAGAACTCCGATGCCTAAAGAATGATATCTATAATACCTGTCATATACATATTATTTTGTTATGACAGAACATATCATTTAATTATGAGTAAACATATCAAGATTTAACATCGATAATCGCATATAACATACAAAGAAATGTAACATCAATAATTGCTTAAATTACATTTTATCAACATGTATACTATTAAATCAGTTCTCATCGTTTTTTTATTCAAACTCCTCGTACTCTATATTATTTTCCTCTGTGGTCTCAAGTGTTCCTACTAATACATTTAATTCACCGTTTAGAGGTCTAAAATCAGTTTGATCATCTGTTATTGTAATATCTCCATTTTCCTCGATATCTGCTTAGTACGCTTGTTCGTCTGAAATATTATTTCCATCAAACGTAAATCTTGCCTTCATTTTAAAAACCGCCACCAATCTGCTTTATCTCTTTTTAGAGATGGATAAAAAGCATAATAAACTTGTAGGGCTTGTTTTGCTAGTACAAACGGATCATACTTATGATAATGTGGTTTATGCTTTATTTCAATAATATTATATTTTGGTGCACGTTGATTCCAGAACATTACTGAATTAGTTGCATCTAAATAAATAAACTTCTTCCACGGGTCTGGTAAAATATGATAATTGCAAAACCTGAGTTAACATGTCGTAAAATTCATTTATGTGATCATTTAGATCATCGCTACCTTTAACATATACACTGGTATTATTGGTTATTTTTTCAGCCCTATATTCTTTGGTATTGAATTTGTATCCATTGACAAAGAATATTAAATATGTCTTGACTTTTCTTTTTGGTCTCATCGTAAGATGTTTCAACCCTTCGTCGACCACACAATTATCGGATCATATACGTGGTTTGAAAACCAAGTAGTAGAATTTTTGCTGGTATCGCCGCTTGGATGCCGTGATTCGTAAATACTACATATATAGATAATATATTGCATTATAATTAATACACATATGTATTCTTCAAGTAAATAATTTTAGATGTGTTATTTAATAATACCATATAAATGGCGTAACTTCTGCACAGTTAAGAAGAACATATATGTAGGCTACATGGTAATCTCTGTCGTCTAACCATACTTCCACACATTTTCTAGCAAAGCGTCCCCGCTGTCTAAAAATAGATAGCACTGATTCAAAAGAATCTTGTTGAATGTTCTCATCATTTCGCATAGCACTTTCAAAAGATAAGTTCACATTGTCACTGAAATAATGAGAGAAAAAGAACGAAGCTTCTTCTTCGATTATGATTTGCATGTCGAACCTTCAACTTGTGCTTTTTATCTCACTTTTTTCTTTAGATGATTTAAGTACTTATTAATAATAATTATAATTACATTTCATTACATGTAATTAAAATAAAATTTAACATACTCAATATTAATACATTTCAAACGGGTACATCCATCCATATTGCATAGGACCTTGAAGACGTGCTTCAAATGGAAGATGAACAGGTAAATGTTCCATTACATTAAAGAAACCCAAAGGAAATATTTTCGACGGTTTGCATAGCAGTATAGGAATTTCTTCCTCAAGTTTACGTAGACGATCAACTTTTAACGTAGTTGAAAAAAGCTCCTTATAAAACAAAATCAGTTCTGTTACAACTGTCCAAACATTTATGGGTAACAGTTCTATGAAAGCGATGGGTAACAAATGTTCCATCATTACATGACAATCATGACTTTTCATCCTACTCAGTTTACCGTTCTTATAGTCGACACATCTACGAAGATTAGAGGAAATCTCATAAGGAAATCGTAATCCTTCCATCCACTTTAATAGTACTTTAACTTGGTTACTGTCTAGCTCATAGCATGCTTAGGGTTTTTTGTATTATTTGGCTTCATATAAAGCTTAGGACGATTGCATATTGCTTCAACATCATGTCTTGATTTCAAATCGTCTTCAGTCTTTCCTTTAACATTCAGAACTGGGTAAAGTACATCATCGAACACATTTTTCTCGTTGTGCATCACGTCGATATTATGCCAAATTTAGAGATTTTTCTAGTAAGGTATCTCCCAAAATATACTTTTTTGCACCAATTATGAATCATCGATCTACCTTGAATTTCAATTTGTTCGCCTGTTTCATGTACCTTTGGATAATTCTTTACAAGGACATAAATATCTTCGCTTGACCAAATCGTTGGTAGTCGCAAGGTCTCAAGTCTATTACTTGTAAAGTTTTTTTTACCCTTTTTAAAAGGATCATTAATTTGGAGAAAACACCGATGACAGCCAAACCATGAAATTTTCTTCTCGTGCGATAAAGAAAATGCTCGCGTTTCTTCCATGCTATAAGGACAAGGTAGACGACCAGCCGTACTCCAAGCCGAAAGCATTGCATACGCAGGAAAATCGCTTGTAGTCTACAGCAGAGAAGTGAACATACGAAAATTCTTTTTTTTTGAAAAGTCTTATGTTTCAACACCTTAATACCACAATGTTTTCGACTCTTCAATCATCGGTTGTAAATATACGTCGATTTCTTGCGTCGGATCATCAGAGCCAGGGATGACAATAGTGAGAAACATATACAGACTTTTCATACACATCCACGAAGATAAATTGTAAGGTGTAACGATTATAGGCCAAGATGAATATTTTGAATCAAATTGAGAGAATGGTGAAAATCCATCCGTACATAAACCAAGTCTAACATTATGACTCTCCGCTGCGAAAGCGGGGTATGTCTTATCAAAATGCTTCCATGCTTCTCCATCAGCTGGGTGTGTTAACGTACATTCTTCCTATGTTCTCATATAGTGTCATCTCATATGATGCACGGTTACAGAAGATGCATATAACCTTTGAAGCATAGGAGTGATGGGGAAGTAATGCATACGCTTGTACGGAACTACCTCTCCCTTCATTTTTCTTGGTTTGTATCTTTCATGATTACATATTTTAAAATTGCGAAAATTGATGTCTTCTTTCCAAAAAAACATGCAACCATTTAAACATGTATCTATTTTTTGATACGGTAAACCAAAGCAGACATAAGTTTTTTCACTTTATAATGATTTTCGCACATTAAATTATCAGGTGGCATATACTTTTTTGCAGCTTGTACTGTAGCTATAAATCCGGCTTCTATGAAGTGGTATTTTGATTTCATCGTAATGTATTCTGCAGTTACTGATAGTTGAGTACCGCTTGTACAGCGATTCCAAAGGGGTTTCTTAGCAGCATCCAATAAATCGTAAAAATTTTTGCTCCAATAGTTGTTTCTTCTTGACATTAACATCGTTACCATCAACTTCAACAGTAGGAAACATTGAACATGCTACATCTTCAACCATATCTTCTATGAGATTCGTCGGAACAATTTCAGTATCCACCTCCTCCTCCGAATGTACGGGATTAGGTGCTATAAGTTCTCCATGACGATCCCACACCAAATAATTCGGCACGAAACTATATTGGCGCAAATGAAATATTACCATATCCGGTATCAAATGCTTCAATAATTTGCACCTGCTACATGGACAATGAATTTATTTGCCGTTCTATCATTACTTAAAGCAAATTCAATAAAGACGTGTACACCATTTTGAAAATGTTCACTTATTGAGCCTCCAATTTCTCTTCTTAGTTGGTACATGCAGCTCCGATCGATAAAATAATTGACCATTTTTCCTACTTTAAAACGTAAAAACTTATTAATCATTTACGTATTGATAAATCATACATTTAAATTTTCGCAAATATATAGCATTATTCTATTTAATTTTATTTTTAAACGAATTTACATAAATTATTATATGAATATAATCTACAATTTTTAGGTTATTGTTTTACACTTTGATGGTTGGTCATCCTACTTTCCATTACAAACACAGTAGTAATTATATTTTGTAAATCATTTCATTTTAGATGATTCAACAAAATTTCGGCAGCACTTCCCCTTTGTTCCATGTATCGTACACATATGCATGTACATAAGAAACAAAATGAAAATGTTGTCGAAATTTTATGAACCGTTTAAAATGAAATGATTTGAAAAATATACATACTTTATTGTGTTTGTAACTTATCCAATACATTGAAAAATCCGACAAATATTGTATCGGATGAATATAAATGTCCATTCTATGATAAAAACGAATATCCATATAATGATCATATACAATACTTGTCAAACGGAGCCAAAAACTATCTAAGAGATTTATAAAAAGTAAAGCATATTATTCAAAAATTTTACAATAATTTACTTACATTCTAAGAACGCATATACTAAATCATCGTTTTCATCATCTTAAAAACGCATACACTAAATCCTGAGCATCGACCTGTGCAGTTAAAGCGCTCGGCAGATTCAAAGCGGTGGAGGTGCAAAAAGTCATAGCGGGGATACAGCGAGGATATAGCAGGATATAGCGGATGGCTTTAAAATAGCATATAAAACTCGTACTTAATGTTTTTACGAATATATAAAAGGTAATTAAATGAAAAATTATCATTCAATTGAATTATAACTAATACATAAATAATTTTTAAATAAAAACATGTGCAAATATACTTTAAATAAACGTAAAACTGTTATATAACATAATTGAATTTAGTAGAATATTAGAGCATTTTCATTTCTGAAAATATATTAAAAATTAAATCAAATAAATTAGTTTCATAATTTTTATAATGTATAAATTGAATTTTTCAATTCATTTTATTAAAGAAGATATAGCGGGAATAGCAGAATATAGCGGAAATAACGGGATATAGCGGAAATAGCGGGGATTAAAGTGGAAAGGCTATATTGTGGGGCTATATGGAAATATCGTAGCGGTAGAAACCCGCTATGAGATATAGCGGGGTTATAGCGGGGTAATAGCGGGGCATTAACTGCACAGGCATCGACTCTAATTAATCCAAACTAGCCCTAATGCGCGTGTGCACTAATTAATCAACACATATATACCAATTAACGCACATATACACTAAACATATTATTTCTCAACATTTAAATGAGAAACAATTATAACAACAACCTAATTAGCATTCGATATGGTATAACAAACAATTAATGCGGTATTATAAAAAACTATAACAACAATTAACCCTAATTTACAAAATCAAAATTAAATAGGGTTTATAAATTAAACCTTCTTGCAGCGAAATAGCTAATGGAGCGAGTTGAAAATTGAAGATGGAGACTTTCTGATAGCGTGGAGGAGGTGTTGGAAGAGCCGATGCTGATTTAGGGAGGAAGAAACGAATGAAGAAAACTGTCGGCCTGGGGCTAAGATATTCGCAACTTTGCGACGGCTTCCGACGACTGCCGACGGCTTCCAATGGCTGCCGTCAGCTAGGTTATTTTATTTTCATTTATGTCACGGTAATTTCTTACCGTCGACAGCTGTCGCAAAAAATCGAGGAGCCGTCGGTGGCCGTCAGAAATGGACGTCGTAATAAACACCGTTTCTAGTAGTGTATGCATACATGGTACATTGCATTTCCACTTTATACTTTTAGTTCTTTTTCGCTTAGAAATTTCATCATAAGATATACATGTACTATTTTCTCCATTTTTTCCTATTCTGATCATACGACTATTTCTTTTCAATTTGACAATAGTATAATATAGTGAATTAGACAAAAAGTTTAAGGAAAAAAGACTTCATTTCTCATTTCAGAATAAATAAACAAGATAACATGCATAGTACTTGTGTCGTATATTTTGGAGCTTGGATCAATAGTTTCGTTTCGCCACAGATTTATCTTAAATACATAGTCTATGTGATGAGAGAGAATGAACAAATGTTTAAATAGAAACTTATGGTTGATATCAGAAGACTACAAAATGCTGCTAAATAAAATCGATTATTGATCTTGCTCTGTATTTTGGTATTGCAGTTAATGTATGTTATGCTTCGACACTCCAACGCGTACGCATGAACGCGCTCTTCATTGATCCTTAATAGCGCTATCTTAATGAAACTTCCGATGTGTCGGCGTCTCGATTGAACATCTCACCATCGCCTCCAGAACAGACACATACGTGGTCTTGACAAGACTTGCTTGTAACAAAAGGAATTCTCAATGTTACGTGCCACCAATCTCACATATATACCAAGTTATGCACCATATTTCTTCCGATGTGGGACTTAGCATTCAACCCACGCACTCTCAAATGCAAGCCACACCTAACATCGTTTACTTTTCTAACGTACCGACTCACTAACTGTGACGCCCCACTTCGAGACCCACATTAGCAAAGAGTATTACTAGGTAACACCGTCTGCTAATACGGAGAATAGAGCTGGATATGAGCGACCATCTATAGCCTTGTCTTAATTATCTATTGAATACACCGACAATTGCCATACATTTTTTTCTTTCTTTCTCAAATGGATCGACATATCCAATAAATACTTAATACAAAGCCATATGTGGATGAAGGATCTATCAAAACAAATATGACAACTCCAATGTAATACACATCACAGGACAGTAGGTCATCGCATACATTTACACATATATAGATACATTACAGCGTATATAAAATGATACATATCAAGTGGTAAAGCAAACCACAATATACAGGCGAGTCAAAAGAATACATATCAGAGTTACAGCCAAAACGGACTACACAAAAAGCTATAACAAAAGGAAGCTAGCAAAATAGTCCATGCGGAAGCAAAATAGGCTAAGTCCAATGCACCTAACCTGAAACATCTCGGTCTAACCCGAGTATAAAATACACAGGTCAGTCTAGCTAAACAAATCAGTTAGATACTAAATGATAATGAACATACAAGGTCATAAAGTACCACAAATATCTCCAAAAGAGATAACCAAATCATCTAACCAAAGATGAATCAAAACAAGCCTCATATCATCGGTAACTCAAATAATCAAAGGATATCATATCCCAAAACAAGCCAAAAGGAAAATAACAAATACCAATAAGGTAATCGCTATATATCGTGTGGTTCAAAGAACCTACCCCGAAAGGCGATACACTAGGGAAATATAATTGTCAAAGAAACAAAAGATACTCGAGCCCAGTACTGTATAACAAGGATCCACACGCCCGAAGGCAACAAACCCGAAGGTATAAGCCCGAAGGCAACATACCCGAAGGCAAAAAACTGTAGTGGCGAAGGTCCGGAGGCCCAGTACTGGACACCACTAACTGGCGGAATGTGTCACAGCTCTCAGAAAGGAACCCGAAAAATGTTAACGTGAGTCCCATACCCCACGTTTGCACTAAACGGTTTACTAACCGTTAGTCAATTTCACACTCAAAGCAGTACAAAGTTCACCTCATATCATCGGTAAACCAGACCCAAAGGTCAAAATGGTCAAACGAATAGATTAGGAATTAACTGAAAAGATAAACACACGTGTTCATAGCACGTGTTTTATTTAATCATTTAATTCTCCTCCCTCTTCACTCGAAGTGCAAAATAATGTGTTTTATACAGAAATTATAAGTTTAAAAAGATCACTTTATAAAAACCTGTTTACTAAATCTAAAAAGAATCATCAAAGTCAAATAAAGTGAAATACTAATCGAAGAAAGAAGAATCGATCAAAAATTGGAATCCCACACAAATAGGCAAATTGGGCCGAGATAAGCAGATTCAGACGTCTGAATTGTATATTTCAAATGTTTGAAACTGGATCTCAGGCAATACTTTGCCTAGGCCAATGATGGCCAAATCATATCGGAAGCAATCGGAAGTGTGACGATGGCTAGGGGTTTACGCCAAACGACTACCCAGCCTTAAAGACTCACCAATACACTCCGACCAACATGCCCAAACAACCATATAAGGATTTTTCATAGATTTTGACTTCAACCGCCAAAATTTGGAATATTCAACAAACCAATTCAATTCAAAAGCAAATGGACAAGGAATATATGTTAGGAATTGCTACCTAACACTATCAAAGATATAGACGTAGATGTGAGTTCAAAAACTCACCTTTTAAACCCAAACACAAATGATAAGCTCTAGAACAAGCAATAGGTTAATCTCTCTTCAACAATACCTCTAGAACTTCAATCTATAAACAAATATGAAGTTTTCTCTAAGTTTAGGTTATAGGAATTTTTGAGAATTTGAAGAGGGATTGAGATGGAGAAGATGAAAAGAAGGCTTACCTAAGCTTCTCTTAGATTTTGGAGCAAGAATTTGAGTTTGCAAAGAAAACTAGGGCTTGGAATTTCTATTTCCCATTCTCTTCCCCCATTTTCAGTTGAGCTAGAGTGTTAGGAAATGAAATGAGTGAATGGATGAAGAGTTAATGAGTTAGGTTAATAGGTTGGGTTAGTGGGCTGAAACCCAAACCCAAAGCCCAAATAGAAAATAGAAAAATTCTACTCAACTCCAAACATATAGATGCTTATACTCAAAAAAGTCGTAAACACCATTTTGAACTCAATGGAAGTGGTCTCGAGTCCAAATTGTTGATTCTCAAATTCATTCATCATTCAGACGTCTGAAATTTCCAAACCAGACGTCTGAATCTGGAAAAATAGGAGTTTTCTAACTTCATTCAGACGTCTGAAACGAACAATTCAGACGTCTGAATCTGGAAAAACAGAAGTTGTCTTAGAAAAATATTCAGACGCCTGAATCGTCCATTTCAGACGTCTGAAGATGGTAATTTTTGCCTATTTCCTTTCTGGTTTGACTCGAGCAATTTCAGACGTCTGAATGCTTCATTTCAGACGTCTGAATCCCTGTTTGACAGTTTTTCCCAAATAGACACCTCCGTATCTCGATCCACATAGACTTTTCACTAATTCAACTGTTCTTTTACAAATAGTGACTTTTTCGGACTAAAATCCGACTAACGATGCTATATTTAAATAAAATATTTAAATATACAATCGTAAAATATACGGGTTGTTACAGACTCTCCTCCTTAAAGAAATTGCGTCCTCGCAATACTTAAGAAGAAAAATGAAGAGTAACAACCATAGAAGCATAAGTGATAGAACGCTTCCTTTTGCAAGAGAACGGCACCCAAACCAATACGTAGTATCGGTATAAACAGTAAAGTCTTGGTTCCCTTTGGGAAACACAAGAATAGAAGTATCAGAAAGGAGTTCTTTTAAATGATCACCTTTCCCGAAAAGCAAAGACATTTAAAATTACAATTAACTTTGTGTAATCATTTTTTAGAAAAATTTACTTATTGCAAGTCAATTTATTGTGTCTGACTATCTCATCATAGCATTTAGGAGATTCCTATCGATAACGTTGATCAAGCGCATCGACCAGAATTCTTAAAGCATTCAATGGGCAAAATAACACAAAATCATCTTCTATATGATAAACAAATGTCCTAAAAAAAGATTTACAAATATTCTTTGTTCATTTTAAGAACAAAACCCAATCATACTTATAAATATCTTATTAAAAAGATTTTCAGATTTTTAATTGTTGTTTTCATCCATAATTAATAAATACATGGATAAACTCATCGAGATATTCGTAGAATACTCGATTCACAAAATGGATGAAATAAGGTAGAAGGTTCGTCAAATCGAATGACATAACGAACCACTCACAAGAATCATAAGGAGTGCGGAATGCGGTAAGTGGAATGCTACCCTCCGCAACTCATAGCTGATGAAAACCAGTGGCAAGGTCGAGCTGAGAGAAGACCTTAGCACCACTCACTAGATTTCTTAGGTGATAATCCTAAGACAAATCTCAAAAATACCGGAAAACTCACAAACTACTCGAATGAGAGAAATAACACTTTCCTCATCAAGTGGGTTTAAAGAATAGAATGATATCACCGAATTTGGAAATCAAAATCATTAAGAGCAAAAGGAATCTGCTTAACAGATTGAGGATGTCGAAGATATATAGTCCGCTCAGGACATAGGATGTAGGCTTCATAATGATCAAGCCAATCCTTTCCCAAAAAAAATTAATTTTGAAGCCTAAGTAACGCATAACATGCAAATCGGCTCGAAAAGAATAATCTCAACATTTTCACCAAATAAACTGAGTGTTGCGGATCCATCAACTGGATTCGCAATTCTTAGTGAAGTCATCAAACCCATAATATTTAAAGAGAAAGAATCAACAAGTTCTTTTGATATAAAAGAAAGGGACGCACCCGTATCAAAAGAAATCAAAGAGGAAGATCACGAAATAAAATAATGCCATCAAGGATAGAAGGAGAATTACTTTGACCAAGAGAAGGGTTACTAGAAGCTTGCACAACATTCAGCTTTCCCTGCCTCCTACTATGAAGTTTGGGACATGAAGATAAACGGTGACCCAAACCTTTGCAATAGCGACACGAAAAGGGTTTTGTACACTTATTTACATGGTGGTCCTTAGAATCACAATTGTAGCATCGACCATGACTAGTGGTAGAAGTCTTTGCTACCGAAATTGTCTACTTCCCTCTTTTGTTGGGATTAGGACTTTTAAACTTAATATGCCTCTTCTTGTTGATGTTGAAGTTTTGTTTGGCATCCACAACTTCAACATCATTTTCTTTATCGGCCTCTTCCAGTCAAAGAGCGATATCTTCAAACTGGTCGAAAGGCACTTCTAATTTCAGAGGTAAAACCTTTTTGGGGTTCTTACTTAAAGCGCAGATAAACCTTTGATTCTTTACAAGATTCAAAAGTTGTTGAGCAGTCATAAATACGCCATCCAGAGAAAGACTACTGGATTGACTGGCGCTGGGACTGCCAGATCTAACCATCTCTTCTTCTTTAAGAAAAAAAGAAAGAGATAGAAGAGGAAAAAGGTTATTCTCAGAATGAATATCAAACAAACATGATTGATAAAACAAGGCATCATAAAAAGAAAATAGGATAGAATGGTACGAAGTCTCGAATTAATTCCTATGGCATGATGATTCAAAGATTCGTAACATTCGTACACACTTTGATGTACCGTAATATGTGTCTCTGTTCTATGTTTATCATATTTTGTTCTGAACTCAGCTCTGATACCAAGCTGTGACGCCCCAATCCGAGACCCACATTAGCAAAGAGTATTACTAGGTAACACCGTCTGCTAATACAGAGAATAGAGCTAGATAGGAGCGACCATCTATAGCCTTGTCTTAATTATCTATTGAATACGCCGACAATTGCCATACATTTTTTTTCTTTCTTTCTCATATGGATCGACATATCCAATAAATACATAATACAAAGCCATAGGTGGCTGAAGGATCTATCAGAAAAAATATGACAACTCCAATGTAATACACATCACAGAACAGTAGGTCATCGCATACATTTACATATATACAGATACATTACAGCGTATATAAAATGATACATATCAAGTGGTAAAGCAAACCACAATATACAGGCGAGTCAAAAGAATACATATCAGAGTTACAGCCAAAAAGGACTACACAAAAAGCTATAACAAAAAGCTATAACAAAAAGGAGCTAGCAGAATAGTCCATGCGGAAGCAAAATAGGCTAAGTCCAATGCACCTAACCTGAAACATCTCAGTCTGACCCGAGTATAAAATACACGGGTCAGTCTAGCTAAACAAATCAGTTAGATACTAAATGATAATGAACATACAAGGTCATAAAGTACCACAAATATCTCCAAAAGAGATAACCAAATCATCTAACCAAAGATGAATCAAAACAAGCCTCATATCATCGGTAACTCAAATAATCAAAGGATATCATATCCCAAAATAAGGCAAAAGGTAAATAACAAATACCAATAAAGGTAACACAAGTTTCCACAAGGTAATCGCTATATATCATGTGGTTTAAAGAAACTACCCCGAAAGGCGATACACTAGGGAAATATAATTGTCAAAGAAACAAAAGATGCTCGAGCCCAGTACTATATAACAAGGATCCACACGCCCGAAGGCAACGCCCGAAGGCAACAAACCCGAAGGTACAAGCCCAAAGGCAACATACCCGAAGGCAACGCCCGAAGGCAACAAACCGTAGTGGCGAAGGTCCGGAGGCCCAGTACTGGACACCACTAACTGGCGGAATGTGTCACAACTCTCAGAAAGGAACCCGAAAAATGTTAACATGAGTCTCATACCCCACGTTCGCACTAAACAGTTTACTAATCGTTAGTCAATTTCACACTCAAAGCTGTACAAAGTTCACCTCATATCATCGGTAAACCAGACCCAAAGGTCAAAACGGTCAAACGAATAGATTAGGAATTTACTGAAAAGATAAACACACGTGTTCATAGCATGCGTTTTATTTAATTATTTAATTCTCCTCCCTCTTCGCTCGTAGTGCAAAATCGTGTGTTTTATACAGAAATTATAAGTTGGAGAAACGAGCTTTTAATACAATTTAAAAAGATCACTTTATAAAAACCCATGTACTAAATCTAAAAAGAATCATCAAAGTCAACTAAAGTGAAACACTAATCGGAGAAAGAAGAATCGAACAAAAATTGGAATCCTACACAAAATAGGCAAATTGGGCTGAGACAAGCAGATTCAGACGTCTAAATTGTATATTTCAGACATCTGAAACTGGAGCTCAGGCAATACTTTGCCTAGGCCAATGATGGCCAAATCATATCGGAAGCAATCAGATGAGTGACGATGGCTAGGGGTTTACGCCAACCGACTACCCAACCTTAAAGACTCACCAATACACTCCGACCAACATTCCCAAACAACCATATAAGGATTTTTCATAGATTTTGACTTCAACCGCCAAAATTTGGAATATTCATCAAACCAATTCAATTCAAAAGCAAATGGACAAGGAATATATGTTAGGAATTGCTACCTAACACTATCAAAGATATAGACGTAGATGTGAGTTCAAAAACTCACCTTTTAAACCCAAACACAAATGATAAGCTCTAGAACAAGCAATAGGTTAATCTCTCTTCAACAATACCTCTAGAACCTTAATCTATAAACAAAGATGAAGTTTTCTCTAAGTTTAGGTTATAGGGATTTCTGAGAATTTGAAGAGGGATTGAGATGGAGAAGATGAAAAGAAGGCTTACCTAAGCTTCTCTTAGATTTTGGAGCAAGAATTTGAGTTTGCAAAGAAAACTAGGGCTTGGAATTTCTATTTCCCATTCTCTTCCCCCATTTTCAGTTGAGCTAGAGTGTTAGGAAATGAAATGAGTGAATGGATGAAGAGTTAATGAGTTAGGTTAATAGGTTGGGTTAGTGGGCTGAAACCCAAACCCAAAGCCCAAATAGAAAATAGAAAAATTCTACTCAACTCCAAACATATAGATGCTTATACTCAAAAAAGTCGTAAACACCATTTTGAACTCAATGGAAGTGGTCTCGAGTCCAAATTGTTGATTCTCAAATTCATTCATCATTCAGACGTTTGAAATTTCCAAACCAGACGTCTGAATCTGGAAAAATAGGAGTTTTCTAACTTCATTCAGACGTCTGAAACGAACAATTCAGACGTCTGAATCTGGAAAAACAGAAGTTGTCTTAGAACAATATTCAGACGCCTGAATCGTCCATTTCAGACGTCTGAAGATGGTAATTTTTGCCTATTTCCTTTCTGGTTTGACTCGAGCAATTTCAGACGTCTGAATGCTTCATTTCAGACGTCTGAATCCCTGTTTGACAGTTTTTCCCAAATAGACACCTCCGTATCTCGATCCACATAGACTTTTCACTAATTCAACTGTTCTTTTACAAATAGTGACTTTTTCGGACTAAAATCCGACTAACGATGCTATATTTAAATAAAATATTTAAATATACAATCGTAAAATATGCGGGTTGTTACTCTAACAATAATAAAGCAAAACATAAGACTTCCAGAATTTCTAGTACATTCACCACATCTAAAAATTGTTCTTAACGATGTAACAAATATTTCAAAAATATCAAAGATAGTAACTGCAATATCAATTTTTAATATTTTCTTAATTCACTCACTGTTTTAAATTCACCCGTAAATTATTATTTCAGCTATTATTTTAAACCTCTTCACAAAATTTTATAGTTATGTACGAAAATTCTTAAAATGCTATTACACTTTCTTATATTGAAGTTTACAAAATACGAAAATCATTTATTTTAAAATTGCTATTTCATTATAAACAACAATATTTTACATTATCTTAACAATATATTACAATAATATAACATGATGCAACACATGGCATACACACTAGTATGTAGTGCTAAATGAAACTTTAGCATTGTCACATTGAAATTGTTTAACAACTGATAGAGCAAGGAAGGAACACCGAAAGCCTACAGTAAATAAACAAAACATGTTCTTAAGGTCATGAATTTACCAAATCATACAGAAAATAGTAATAATGGAAAATATATTTGGAATCGCCTTTTTAAGATGGATTATACGTTAAGGACACTCGAAATTGATGTATCAAATCACACCAATGTGTTTTTGTTTGTTTATTTTTTTTGAAACATTGATTATAAAGTTGGGCTAAAGCCCATAAATGAACAGGACATGCCAGCTAGGGTTTAATATCCGAACAACTACCGCCTTACACTTATTCACTAAGAAATGAAAACCCTAGTCGCAATACACTTAATCATGCGAAATAAAGGAAATGGTGACATCCTCTTCTTCTTCGTCTTGCTTATGGAAATTGATAAATCTTGTTTTCTTTCACTCGATAATTTCTCTAGTAGTCTCTACTTCCATCTGAGACTAACAGACTCTTCTCTTTTGAGCATTTAAGTTATCGTTAATTTTGATTGAAGGAATAAATGCTACCCTTTATACATCTTTGAATGATTGATTTAAGAAGGCTTCTAGTACTTAACTTCTTCATTATTGTTAGCATCCCACCCCTCTGTGTCCGATTTGCTTCTGATATTGCTAGATCCAACATCATCTCCTATGAAATGAGCTGCCTTGTTATAAAGCTTGCTGCTTTCTCCCTTCTCCCACATAGATAAGTTATAAATTTGACCATTGAGCTTGCTAATGTAGTGACAATCCCCAATTCTTTGAATACTGATATCTGGTTTTTTTGTTCTGACTTGATTTAGGGGTTGCGACTTCTCCTTTGGTATTTTGTAGGATGTGCGGTAGCTCCTGCCAAAATTAGGTAAATTAAAGCTTGTATTAATATCATGTCTATTATTATCTTCTGTATTATAAATAATTAAGTTCTGTTTACTTCCCTTGTAGGAGGAGCTCTTGGTTTTGGTAACGGAATGGCCGCCTCTTGCATCGATGCTAATGAGGTTGCTAGCTTCCCTCCCCAGAATCCTATTAGACCAGTGATTGTTATTGAGTTGAAAAATCCTGCCACGGTAAAAGTCAGAATTGAATTTCCCGCCTTGTAAGTATGATTCAACTCTTTTATCATAATTATCCACATCTTGGTTAGCAGAATTGAGATTTTGAGATGATGATTTTTCCTTGTCAGCTTTCCGATTTAGAATTTAATAATCTGCTTCTATAAGTTTCCATATCTGAATGATTTCAATATCCTTTTTGGAGTGCAATCTAGCATTCCTTTCCTTCCATATACGAAATATGGTTGTTGTTAACATTATGCATGCTTTGTTGAACTCTTTTGATTTGATTTTGTATCTTTGTTGGAAATGTTGGATACTAGTTCTGATATTCTGCATTGGAATTTTTTGGCTAATATTGAGCTTGCTTTTTGCAATGAACCATATATGTCTTGAGTAATTGCAATCGAAGAATAAATGCTCTGTTGTTTCATTTTCTGTTTTGCATTAGGGGCAGTTAATTACTCCATTTTTACTCCATTTACTGCATCTATCCTTACTTGGCAATCTTTTTATGAAAACAAAATAGGCACAATGTGCCATTTTTGGGCAATTTGCCCTGTTCCAAATAGTTTCATGCCAATCCATTTCTGCTTCAGAACCTTTGATGAATTCCGTTGTATTTTGAAAGAGAATTTCCTTTTGGTTGAAAATTTCCATTTCCAGCAGTCTTTGAAAATACTTGAATCAATTTCAATGCTTTCTATGGCTTTTTTGAATTTAGAAGTTGCTGGATGAAGGTTTGTATCCCATCCATGATTTTGAATGATGCTATCAACTTTTAAATTATTTCCCCCAAATTGCAATAAGTTGAACCATCCTAATAAGCTTACTAAAGATTTTCCTTTGATCCATGGATCAAACCAAAGGTTGGTATTTTTTCCATCTTTGAAACCCCTTTCAAGTAATTTGATACCAATGCTTCTGCTCTTTAAAATGCTTTTCAAGAGTGAGAGTGATGTTTTTCAATTGGCATAGTCCAATTTTTTTTATTTCTGATATACTTATTTTTCATCCATTTTGACCATAATGAACTGCCCTCCACAAACCTCCAAAACAACTTGAGATTGCAAGCTTCATTTAAATCCTCAATATTTCTAAAACCCAATCCACCTGCCCTTTTTTATTTACAAACTATTTCCCAAGAAACTTTATGTATTTTCCCTCTCCAAATGAAGTTAGCACACATTTTTTCTATTTTGTGTATAGATGATTCTGGAATGTGGTGAGCCTGAATCCAATACGTTATGATAGCCGTGATGACAGTATGTGTGAGTTCGAGCCTACTAGTAATGAATAGTAATTTGCTAGACCAGCTTTCTAATTTGCCTTGAATGATGTCAAATAACCTTGAGCAATCTTTTTCAGCAATTTGATTTATACTAAGAGGAAGACCCAAGTATTAAACATGCAAATGTCCTTGAATTTTTAAAATCTGAAGAATTTCCTCCTTTTTGACACATATATTGCTAAAATAAGCTTTACTCTTACTTTCATTAATTTGCAGACATGCATAATCATTGAAGTATTTAAAAGTTTTTGCAATTGAAATAGCACTGCTAGAGTCTGCATTCATAAATAATAGTAAATCATCGGCATATAATAAATAGGTAATACTAGGCTTATTTCTATTTACCGGTCTAGATTACCTTTAATTTGCTCTGGTTCCATTTGCAAAGATAAAAATTCCATAACAATTGTAAATAAATAAGGGGACAGTGGATCACCTTGTTTAATTCTCCTATTACTTTTAATAAACCCACATTAAGATAGAAAAGGAGGCAGTGTCAATACATTCTTTAACTAAATTGCAAAATTTCTCATGAAAACCCTTTTATCTCATCATATGAATAATAAAATATCTATTAATCTTATCAAATGCTTTATGTAAATCAATTTTAATGCATACTTTATTTTTACAACCCTTGTTAAAATTTCTAATCATTTCATGGGTCAAAAGAGTATTTTTAACAATAAATCTACCTGGTATGAATGCACATTGATTTTTTGAAATCAAATATTTAAAAATAAAATTAATTCTATAACTCAAGATATTAGCTATAATTTTATAAAGAAAATTACAACAGGAAATAGGCATGTAATCACCTAATCCATTAGGAATTTTAACCTTTGGGATTAAGGTAAAAAAAAGTGCGATTCAAACTTTTCAACAGCTTACCAGTTGTGAAAAATTCATTTACAGCTTCATATAACTTTATTTTAATATCTTCTCAATGTGTTCTACAAAATTTTGCACCAAACCCATTAGGGCTTGGACTTTTATCTATATTAGATCCAAAAACAATTCTTTTTATATCATCTAAAACTATAAGAGCTAGGAGGATTTCTTTACTATTTTCATTAAGCAAAAATTTTGTTTCAATACTTGGAAAATCCCTTTTATATGAATCGGGATTGCAAAGATCAGAAAAGTATTTTATAGCATTATGTTCTATTTGAGAGACATCATTTGAAACAACCCCATTTTTACCTAGCAATTTTCCTATGTCATTGATATTTTTTCTGTTAGACATCTTTGCATAGAAAAACTTGCTAGATTCATCCCCACTAGAAAGTCAGTTTATCTTGGCTTTCTATCTCATGTTGATTGCTTGCATATGTAGAAATTTACTTAATTTATCCTAATTTTGAAAAAATTAATTAACCAGAGATTTATCTGAGCTATCAAAATCAATAATGTTTTGGAGTGACTCACACTCTTTTCTAATATGTTTAATATCTTCTCTGTTTCTATTTTTATTCCATATTTTCAGATTTTCTTTTGTATTCTTTAAAATGTTGCTAAAATTGTATTGGGCAGAGCCTTGATTATAAGAAACTATATTGTTTTTGACTGTTTCCAAATAATTGTTTTCAAAAGTCTACCATTAACAGATCTGAATGGGGTGTTTTTCCTAGAATTATTTTTCATTGAAAGAATAATCTGAATGGGGGTATGATCACTAGTTGCTTGGGGGAGAGTTGTACACTGAAAATCTGAAAAATAGTTTTCAAAAATTTGGATAATTAAAACCCTGTCGAGTTTACAATGAATATCCCTAAACTCCCTAGATTTCCAAGTATATTTATTACCCATTAGAATAGGTTCAATTAGACCTGTTTTTAGAAAAAAATTGTTAAGAAATTCCAATTTTTTAAAGGAAATTGGAATTCCTCCCCTCTTTTCAAATGAATATAGAACAGTATTAAAATCTCCCATTATAATCCAAGGCATTCTCATGTTTTTGTTTAAATTTTCTAGATTATTCCAAAGCAAAGTTCTTTCTTTTTCACTATTTAAAGCATAAACAAAAGTAATTTCTAATTGTAAACCACCTTTATTTTTGAATTTACAGTAAATAAATTGCAAATTTATAAAATAATGACTTAAACTCCAAATTTTTGGATTCCACATAACCATTATCCTACCATTACCCCTCATAATATTGTTATTAACTATACCCTGATCTTTAAATCTACTAACATGATAATCTTCAATTTTTGTATCATTAAGTTTATGCTCGAGAATACCAATAATATTAGGCGTATTTGTAAGTATTAAATTAGATAAGTCTAATTTTCTTTCAGGAGAGTTTAACCCTCTAACATTCCAAGAAATTATTGACATTATATAACAAAGACTAATAAAAATAAAAATAATATAAAGGATATAATAAGGATATCTCAGCTGCTACATAGAGAGACCGGGGTTGAACTCCTCCAGATTCTCATTATCCCTTCTCTCTTCAAAATACTCAAAACTTCTGAGTCCTTTTCTTTTAATAGATTTTTTGTCTTTTACTTTGAGACGATCAAACCATTTTGGATTTTTCATAATGTATTTTTCTTGAAACTCATCTTGCTCTTGATTATCCTCATTGCTTTGAAATAATATTTCCAGCATATTTTTAGTTATGCTCTTTTTCCTTTCTTTTCTTTTTTTTTTTGCTGGAGAAAAGGATTAAGGTACAGTTTTTATAGCTTTTTGAACAAGATCCTTTGAGAAAGTTTGCTAAGAAAGATTTAATCCAGTAATATGGTCGCTGAATTGTTTCATTGCAACAAAATTTACATTTGATTTATCTAAATTTGTGCTTACTTTCGTATTTTCATCATTTATCTCATTATCTTCTCCTAGAAGAGAGTGCTTTAATTAAGCACCAGGAACCTTTTGAGGCTATTGCATTGTTAATGTTGTCTCGTTATCATTATGTTGCACTTGATTCATACTCTCAATTGTATTCTCTAGCATATCAAAATATGACACAGCCTGCTTTTGGGTATTATCTAGTTGCTCGACTACTTCAAGATTTTTCATACTTGTATTCAAGTCTTTTTCACCTTCCTTGTTTCTCATATTTTCAAAAAAATAACTTTCCTTGAAAAAGAATTGATCTCTGATTCAGTAGTATTTGCCTTGTTTCACCCAGAATTTTGATTAAAATTGAAAATTGCACTATTATTTGTTTCTTGATTTTGTACCACAACTGGATCTTTTTCTTTATTGCCCAAGTTATCCTTCAGTTTTTCTTTCCAAACCTTCTTTGTCGAGCAGATTTCAGTAGAATGCCCAAAACATGCACATATCATACATTTTGGTGGAATCCACTCATATTCAATTTTCTGAACAATATATTCATCATCATGCATTGTAATATAAGCTTCAGCAGGAAGTTCTGCATTTTTTTTATTTCAACAAGAATTCTTGCATAACTTAATCTTGTTTCTTCCGCTGTTGGTTCATCTAATTTTAGAGGAACACCCACAACACTTGCAATAGCCCCAAATGCCTCTCTGTCCCACGGTTTTAGACATAATTCTGGAAGGCGAATCCATATAGGAATAGTAGTTAACAAATCTTTGTCAAATGCTATTTTAATGCTCCATTTTTTCAAGATAATCAATTTTCCATTCATAAAGTAAGGCCCTCCATTGATTGTTTTTTCACAGTCACTTTCAACAGCAAATCTAATTATGAAAAAACCATTATTTCTTGTGAAAATTTCAAAATTACTGGTAGGATTCCATGTCCTTTGCACAAATGCTTTAAAATGATGATAAAAAGGCCTATTTCCAAAGACATAAGCTATCACCGAACTACTCCATTTGGAATCCGTTCTCCTGCTAACTCCCTCCTTCATTATGACCATCTTGTTGTTAATGGTTATAGGTGCTTGATACTCCAGATCAAAGTTACGGTTGAAGCCTCCATTTCTGATCATATTTGCCCAAGAAGACACCTTATGTAGGAAAGATCCATTATTATTTTGAATAGAATTCCGATTTGCAACTACATAGTTTGGTTCCTGAACATTCTGATTTTTGAAAGCGGATCTGAATGTATTCTGAGATCTCTGTTTCGAATTGTAATTGTAATTATTATTTCTTGAATTTCTTGCATCTCTAAATCCATTGTAGTTGATCTGATTTTGATTCTTGGTGACGTTTTGGGCAAGATTAGATTGGAGATGGATCTTTACCCTATTCCGGTGGTTCCTAACAGTTTGGAACCCATCATTGTCGATTTCAGGTGGCACCTCCTTTGGGTTAGAAGAAGAGGAAGGGATGAGTGGAGGAGGTTCGGGATTGATAGAGAAGATGGCCTTTGATTTCTGATTAGAGCTGTATGCCATTGCTTTTCTTGTTTTATCTTCTCCAATGCTGATACTTTGTTTATTTTATTTGTGTTGCTCTTATATCCCATACCTAACCATAATTGAGCTTATTAAACTTCTTAACTCAATATAAAAAATAATTGAGTTACGTTTAAAATGGATACATTAACTGCAAAACCAAAGTATGATACAAGTACCATGCATGTCAAATTTTTATCTCATTCATTATATTATGGCTATTGTCAAACTGAGAAGGAAATAGTTATATGATCAGAACCAGAAAAACTGGGGAAAATAGTACATGTATACTTTATGATGAAATTTCTGATGGTAAAAGAATTGATGTTTCTACAAATCCTAGAGGAGTATTCTCCATTCCTTAACAAAAAAAAACACCATTTAAACCTTATCATACAATTTTAACTAATTTGGAATTAAATTAGAAAGTGGAAATGCACTGTACCATGTATGTAAATGTTAAATTTTGCGATAGTTGAAGAGGATGAAAATAACTTTATATCGGTAAAGATAGCTCGTGAATCAAAGCTCGAAAGAGGAAGATATTGCTGGTAAAAGCAAGAAATTCTGGATTCTGTTAATTTAAATGTTTGAGGTGGGTTCTTAAATGTTCGAGTCAAGGGTCAGATGTCTGAAATACCCATCAAATGTCTCGGGAAGCTTTCTTGACTATTCACGTGTAACTTGCACGTTTTCATACGTCTAATTTCAGACCTCAAACGTCTGATTGGCTGTTTTGATGACAGAATTGGCCCATGCTATTGTGTAATGCTTGGGTTGCTTTAAAGGGAAAATTTGGTATTTATCAAATGGGAATTCTTCATATAAAAGCTATTTTCAAATTTTAAAGATAGGAGGTTCATTCAAATTAATTAAAAGAAGGGTTTCATCTATCAAAAATTTTCAATTCTTAATCTCCACAAAGTCAAATTCTCTATAATTTTGAGTGATCATTGTATTCAATTTCTTATACTCTTTCACTAATATTAATAAAAAGGCTCTTCTCAAAGTAGATGTACACTAATGCAACGTTAATGGAACCACTATAAATCTTATATGTGATTTACTTTTGTTATTACTTATTTTACTTACTTGTGATTGAGATTGGTTTATTTGGATTTGTTTTGAGTTTTGGTATTGGGATATTGGTTTTTTGTTTTTGCACATATTTCAACTATCCAACTTCTCCACTGCATTTTGGAATTCGAAATGAAGTGATCTTGAGTTTGAGTTTCATAACATTTGATGTTCGAGCTTTGGAGCTTGTAAGGTGTTTGTAGAGATGCAGAAATCGAAAAATATCTCGTGTAGTCCCTCAACGGTTGGTCTAAGTAATGTAGCACTGTATGTACGTGGATCGTATGTGGTTTCGGATTATCAATTGGTTATTGACAAGTGGAATGGTAATAATGACTTTGAAAAATGGCAATGGAAGATGAAAGTGGTTCTTAGGCGGAATTGTTTGCATGAGGTTGTGTTTGATATGCATTTGTTACCGGCGGACATCTCAGATACAGAGAGAGAGAGGAAATGGAAGAGTGGGCATTTGCTACATTCTAACTTGCTATGTGTGAGAATGTAATCTTCGAAATTAGTGATGAGACTACCGTTAAGGTTATTTGGGATAAGTTAGAGAAATTGTATATGAAGAAATCACTAACTAATCATTTGATCTTGTTGCAAACATTTTTCACCTCTAAGATGAAGGAGGGCACTTCTCCAAAAGCGCACTTGAATATCTTTGATGGATTGCTAATGAAGATGAAGGCGGTAGACTTGAAGATTGAGGAAGACAAAAAGGCGACGATCTTGTTATGTTCGTTGTCGGATCGTTATACGAGTTTCTCAATTAGCTTGATCTATTGTCCGGATACTTTGACTCTTAGTGATGTTAAAGTGGGTCTTTTTAGTGAGAAGTTGCAGGATCACCAAAATGATGGCTCCACATTTTGAGGGTAGCATTCCCGGTTCCGGCCAAGGGTGATGAAGACTCAAGTGAGAGATGTCGAATGTAACCTCGACATCGGAAATGACAGATTTACTTGCAGACTTTTGACACTAAAATGATGGCACCACATTATAAGGGTAGCATTCCTGGTTTCGACCAAGGGTGTCGGAGCGAGGTGTTACATCCTACACCACTGACACACATTATACATAAGATAGTGCGTTGTTGCTATGCCCAGTCGACATAGGAGGACCGCTAAGGGTTCAAAGAAAAGAAGACCAATCAAAGAACTTATCGTATATCTCACATCCCATTGAGTAAAATATAATAGTTATCACAGATATAAAACAATAGAGATGGTAATAACTAAGTGATCTAGAATCAGAGCGTAGATCCCTAGAGTTATATAACATAGTAGGAGAGTTTATAAAAAATGGAAATAAACCCAAATAATCTGTCTCATAAATAATTTAGTACGAGATAGCTTCACCTGCTCATCCTATGCACACCAACCGTGTGTCACCTAGACCTCCTATCTAGCCTACTCATTTAAGAATACCCGATACAATAAGAAGCAAAGCATAAAACCTTGGGTCAGACAACAATCTAGTGTGAGTGATAAATGAATCTCAAAATACTATACAAGTCGATATAGTATGGAACAAGGGTATACGAACCATACTTGACATGTCCCTGCCACTAAAAAGTCAACACATATTCAATCAATATATATGCTAATCTTCTACCATCATAAGGTATAATACACTAAGTATGGCATGAGGGTCGAGGTACCTAATACGGTGTAACTACATCACAAGACATCCATGGCAAACATGCAACAACTAAACCAATAACAACAGCAATCAGGACAAGCACAAAATAAGCACGTGCAATAACAACCATCACCCTGCCCTTACTTCTCTCTTACCCTCACCAAGGTCTCATATCATCTGAACCGGCCAAGGTCTCGCATCGCTACCAAGATGCTTCCCAAACTTCTTATAACTCTTATGACCATCACCAAGGCCAGCATCACACCGCGTCGCTAATGAATCCTAGATTTACATCATGCACCATCACCAAGGCAGGCTAGACCATCACCAAGGTCCATGGTACATAGGTGAGAGTCCTTACATACCCTTGTCCCACAAAACACCTTCCTTATCCATAGTTATCAATATCCTTCTTATGCATGTTTCGACACTGAAACACACCACGTCAGAACATCCCACTTTACTCGTCGAACGTACCTCTTCGAACGTCACCAAGTCCACATAGTCAACCATTTTTCCTTGGACATTACCAAGTTCATATCCACTTCCCACCCAAAGTGATCAACCAAGCTAATTCACCCATCGTACGACAAAAAAAAATTTAGTAGTGCCAAATAAACGATACTATAGCTTATAGTAGCATTTTAAAAAACGTCATTATACGACATGTAACTAAAAAATCAAGAATTCTGTTGCGTTTTTATAAACGCTACCAAAAAACAACATATATAAGCATTCTGCAAACGCAACCAAAAAAGTTTTCCTAATGCTTTACAAACGCCACCAATAAATATGGTTAACACAACTACAAAATATTATAGTAGCTTTTTTGTCTACCACTATATACATACCTTGCTGGGGTAGTTCGTTTAGTTTCCACTTCATTTTGTTTGCAATACACACACACACACATATGTGTGTGTGTGCACTACACGAAAAAACAGTTTTAGCCACCCCTCCATCCGCCTTCTTAGATACGGCTTAAAGCCGTATCAAATATGATACGGCTCCAAGCCCTACCTAATTGTTTGGACACGGCTAATAGCCGTATCAAATGTGATACGGCTTGCAGCCGTATCCAATTTCGTGCCTACTATTGGCAGAAACTTTTACACCCAAAACGCATGGTTCCCTCCAAATTAATTCGCTTTCCCTCTTGTTTAGGTACGGGTCTTAGCTGTATCATATCTAATACGGTCTTTAGCCGTATCACTTGTTGTGCCTATTTTTGGTGCGAAACTTTTACAGGCAAAACACGCCCCATACTTATCATTTTCCCTAAATTCTATTTCTTCTACAATAGGGTTGTTGGCTCCCCAATTCATATCAATCTCTCCGTTTTCCCAATTCATATCAATCTCGTGCTCTCCCATCCCATCGCAAATCGTTGCTGGCTCCCCTCAATCCAACTGCTGATAGCTTCATCTGTAGGTAAATTTTTTCGATTAAAATTCGCCTTTCTCGCTGTAGTCGATTGGCGCTTGTCCCCGTTTGGTCTCATCCCCGTCCTCGTAGCAGGCTTGTTAGTGGAAGGGACCATTAGCCCTAGTTCACGCTGTAGTCAGTGGACGAGAACTGGTAGCCATCATCGTCGGCATCTTTTTGTCCTCGAATTTTCAAAGTAAGTTTTAGACGATTGGCTTTTATCCTTTGTTTTCTATTTTTAGAGTAAGTTTCAGATATTATATATATTGCAGTAACTAGGCATCTTGTTTGTGAAATA
Organism: Allium fistulosum; assembly: GCA_030737815.1. Taxonomy (NCBI): domain Eukaryota; kingdom Viridiplantae; phylum Streptophyta; class Magnoliopsida; order Asparagales; family Amaryllidaceae; genus Allium; species Allium fistulosum. The sequence continues at coordinate 78,698,299 of CM060906.1, forward strand.
ATGTGAAAAATAATAATATGAGTTTGTTTTTAGAATATTTCAGACCTAGAAATTAATAATAATAAGAAATTGAAGGTACCTTGGAACGGAGAATTGAGCGACGTTCATTTGAAATAGGAAAGAATGACTTTTGATGTGGCAGTAGAAAATGTAGGCAGTTTCAAATTTTAACTGTCTGATTTTGATCTACGAAAGTACAGCTGAGATTTTGTTACGAATGCAAGGAACTATCATAATGATACAACCTGAATGATCAAACAGTTTTAATACCATTTTGCTATTTGAGAGCTTATGGAGTTCATAAATTTAACATTTCAGTTTGCATGCAATCAATATTTTTATTTCTAGGATAGAAGTTGAAATGAAAGTAGGATTCAAAACTCATTTATTATGTCGACATGTATGATGTTATTAGAATGATATTTATAAAACTAGATGCAATTGAATGCATTTACCATGATCCCGTTATGAATATTAGGAATGAAGATTTTTTGTTCATGTGTTGTAAATGGTCAGCGTGTTAATATTAGGAATAAAATTGTTGTTAATGGTGCAAGCCAAGTCAGGAGAGGGGTAATGCATAGACATTACTCCGGTGCTACAAAATAGCACCGTTGTAATGGCAAAATTTTTGGAAACAGTTTGGTGCTAATGTTAACTTTTACAGAAATGCTATTTTTATAATTAAGAGTATCATAGAAAATAGTCTGTATCAATATACTTCACACATTTGAAAACCTGACCCTTACCTTACAATGTGGGACTATTCTCTTCTCGTATTTTTAATAATTCATTTCAATTCAAAAAATTTCCAATAATTTCCCACTTGAATTTTTCAAAAAATTTCTTTTCGACCAATTGGAACGAGGACCCATTGAAGGGCAAGTCTCATGTTCTGTTATATATGATATAGGAGGGCAATATGTCTTTTAGCATAGACAAACAATGGATAACTGAATCAGATCTAAGATCTACATACTATATAGATGGGGTGTAGAAGTTCATTAGTTTTGTTGAAGAAAACGGTGGTAAGAAAGGAGTGTATTTATGCCCTTGCACCCGGTGCAAAAATATGAAGACGATCAAATTAGATGAAATTCATTTTCATTTGCTTAGATGGGGTATCATCCAATCATATACAGTGTGGTATTTTCATGGGGAAAAAGGGCGAAGATGGAAAAACAACAACCGGTTAGTCATGACACAACTACTGATGAGTCTGAACATATTAGGATGGAAGATCTGGTCAATGATGCAGATAGATTTCATCATTTTCAACCTACAAATCCGTTGCCTGATCATGCTAATGTTGGAGAGCAGTCTACTGATTATCCAGATTGGCAGGCCAATGAAAGTAAGAAGTATAAATCACTTTTTGGTAGCGTAAAAGAGCCACTGTATCCTTCATGTTCAAAAGGGATTACGAAGCTGTATGCCATTGTGAAACTGAATAGCTTGATGACCCAATATGGCTTTTCAGATAATGGTGTGACTGCACTTCTCGAACTAATAAAGGAGTTACTCCCCGAAGGTAACACGCTGTCGATAAAGTACTCCGACGTGAAGAAGATCATTAAGAAAGTTGGGATGAATTACCAAACTTATGATGCATGCATCAATGATTGCATATTGTACTGGAAAGATGATGAGAACAAAGTTTCTTGTACAAATTGCAATGAACCTAGATATATGACATCATTAAACGAAGAGAGAAAATGCACCAAAGTACCTCGAAAGACATTAAGACATTTTCCTTTAATTTCTAGATTGAAGAGACTGTATACTGTACCATGGATAGCAGATGCGATGACCTAGCATGGTCGTGCCAAGTCTGATCCAACCGTAATGCGTCATCCATGTGACACTTCTCAATGGAAAGCCGTAGATTCTTTTGACCAAACTTTTGCTGCCGAGCCACGAAATGTCACACTTGGAATAGCAACAGATGGTTTATGTCCACATGCTTCTCTCTCTAACCCTTACAGTTGTTGACCAGTAATTGTAGTACCATATAATCTTCCTCCGTCTATGTGCATGAAAAGGGAGTTCTCAATGTTAACATTGTTGATTTCTGGGCCAAAACAACCAGGAAAGGATATTGATGTTTATTTACAGCCGTTGATAGAGGAGTTAAAGCAGTTATGGGAAGGAGTCGTTACATTTGACTCGTTACGTAAATCTGAGTTCACAATGAGAGCTAGGGTGCTGTGGGCAATCCATGATCACCCTGCTTTTGGGACTTTATCGGGATGTACAACTCATGGTTACTTTGCATGTCCTATTTGTGGGGAAAACACTTGTTCTTATCATCTTCCTGAAAGTAAGAAGATGTGTTACATGGGACATCGAATGTTTCTTCCTAACGAACACAAGTTTCGATACGATAAGACAAATTTCAACAACGAACAAGAACTTCGTCGTCCTAAATGGCCATTGACTGGTTTTCAAGTTGAAAAGAAAGTAGCGAATATCAAAATGAAAGTTGGTAAACAAAAAGAAGAAATTGGTCGAAAATGGAAAAAGTCAACCAATGAAGATGTTGACAATATTTCTGGATGGTATAGGAGGTCTATCTTTTTTGATTTACCATATTGGAAAGCAAATTTGATCCGACATAATATTGATGTTATGCATATGGAGAAGAATGTCACGGAGCATCTCATCAGCACCATTATGGACCATAAAGATAAGTCAAAAGATGGCATCAATGCACGTAAGGATTTGAAAATCATGGGTATAAAACAAAAGTTGTGGGTGATGGAAGATCCTGAAACAAATAAAATAAGCATACCAAAGGCAACTTTCACTTTGAGCAAAGAAGAAAAGATACGGTTTTGCACTCTTTTGAAAAATCTGAAAGTGCCTAACAAATTCTCTTCTAACTTCCACAACAATGTGAGCATCAATCCTCCTGAACTAAGAAATATGAAGTCACATGATTACCATGTCATACTGCAGCATTTGCTTCCGGTATTGCTTCAACATTCTTAGCCACAACATAAGGATCTGCGAAATGTTGTTTATCGTATTAGTTTATTCTTTAACATTTTGTGTTCAAAGGTGATCAATAGGGAACATCTTTTAAAAGCAAAGTCTAGCTTAGCAGAAGCAATGTGTGTTTTTGAAAAACATTTTCCACCTGCATTTTTTGATATCAGTGTCCACCTTATGGTTCATTTAGCCGATGAAGCGTTGATTTGTGGCCCTGTCAGATATAGATGGATGTATCCATTTGAACGGTAAATTTCTAATTTCAGTTATGTACATCTTTATTTCATATAAATAGCTACCGTCTACAGTATATATAATTGATCACATTTATAGGTTGATGAAAACATATAAAGGATATGTGCGCAACAAAAGATACATTGAAGGGTGTATTGCAGAAGGATATATCGTACAGGAAGCTAGTCTTTACTGCATGGAATATATGCCAAACGGAGGTGATGGCAATCATAAATATACCCGCGAAGCGTTTTTAGACAAGGACGATGAGTTTGCTGGTGAGATACCTCTGGATAATGGTAAAGATATAACGTTAACCCAAGTGCAGTTTGAACTAGTGCGTAGATGGGTCCTTAATAAGTACGATGGATTGGATGAATCGAAGAAGTAAGTTCACGAACTTGTCCGGAATTTCAATTTTTTTAATTCATTTTATATATACATTTTGATATGTGTTTTCTGTAGGAGGTATAACTCCTATGTGAAAAGTACTATATTTCAACCTCGAGGCAGAGCTACCACCGTGGAAGTCATTCAAAGTTTTAATCTATGGTTACGTAATGAGGTATAACATCATCTTAAGTATTTCATGTGTTTATAAGTGTGCAATACACCTTCGTGATCATGCTTTTTTTGCTTATTTTGTTTTATGTACCTGTTAAAGACCATCGATGTTGATCCAACTCTATGGCGGCTAGTGCACAGGCCGAAGTTCATAACGCGTAGTTATATGAAGTACCAAGTGAATGGATTTTCATTTTCCATGAAAAAGTACGAAGACCGTTTGGTAACACAAAATAGCGGTGTATGCATGAGAGCAATTACAAAATTTAGAGCGAGTGGTAAGGATAAAAATTATAAGGAAGCAGAAACAACGTATGACGGAGTCATTCAACAAATACTTGAGTTGGATTACACTGACTTCAAACAAACAGTTTTTTATTGTGATTGGGTAAAGGTCGAGGATAAGGTAAATGGTTGCAAAATAGATCCCATTTCAAACATGATCATGGTAAATTTAGGGAAATTGAAGAACAAAAATAACGTGAATGATAAGCCATTTATTCTTGCATCAGAAGCGAGTCAAGTTTTCTACTCAAAAGATTTAAAAAATAACGGATGGTCTGTGGTCTTGCATACACCAAAATGGTTGACTATAAATGTGGATGACATTGAGTTCCCTACCGTCCATCAATCAACTTTTGAAGACAATGAAATATTAGAAGACCTTACCAAATCCATATGTTAACTTATTAGTATTCGTACATCACAAGATTGTGTGTCTGTATATTTTTAATTGCATGATTGTGTGTATATATGGTTTTGAATATTTTATACATGGTTTTGATTTTCCTGGTTGTTTTGCAAGTTATAATTTGCAAAATATCTGTATTCTTTTATCCGTTATGATGTTATATTATATTTTGATCTTTTAAGGATTTGTTGGGTGATTAAGCACCAAGTAGTAGGAAGAAAGTCACAGAGTTTTGAGCATAGCTAAGGGTAGACTATCCCTCGTGGTTTGTTTATTGGTCACTCATTTCTTTTAGATTATATCTTACTCTACAATTCATATTGTTAGCCTTTGTATATTTATCTACTTTCTGTCAAGCGCCTATTTCTTTTCTCAAAAAAAAGTTTGTTTTTTTGTTTGTTTCTCTAAAGAGGACGCCTTGACATATTAGTCAGATCTATTGAATTCTCACTATGCTCAATATAATATACACGTTTTAGTAGGAAATGAGAAAAGGGCAATCTTATATTATGTGTGAAATGAAGTATTATATTCTTATGCAACGGTCTTTGTAATAAATGCACAGTATTTACTGAATAGTATGCAAGAGTATTTAATTCCTACACTGGTAGAACTCTATCTTTGTGACTTTGATGAATACAGATCTTGAAGCATTAAATCATTAGTTTCTATTTTTTTGGTTTGTTTTACCCATTTGTATAACTCATGTAATATACATATGGGTCACGTGATTGATACAAATTTTGTTTTTTTCCATTATAACAGGCTATTTCTTATTACTTGGTGGGATCGCCCGTGACATCAACACAAGTAGATTATCCATTGCTCTAATCCGTAAGCAATGCATACAAACTTCTTCCTTGATTATTGTTAATTGCACTGTGTTGTACCTCTTTCATGCATTATTGGATCTTAAGTTAAGACTGCATTTCATTTTCAAGAATCCTTTCATAGTCAGTTTATGCAATGATTGTAGACAACATATTTTATAAAACTGTGATTATAATGCATTATTGGGCATGGACTTGATTATGTATTAACTGCCTAAACATTTAGTCTTTCATCCGGTAAGTTTGTATGAAAACAGATCTTGAATGATATTTGTTTTTATTTAGTTGCTTTGTTTAACTATTATATTAACTAAATACAATGAACTGTTGTTTCGTAGTTAATTTAGTTAGTATTAGTTAATGAAATAACTAAATTTAGTTACAAGTAATTGCCAATTTAGTTTGTAACTAAATATTGTGGCAGTTATTGTTAATTGTTAAATGTTTATTTAGTTTGTAACTAAACATTTAACATTAACCAAATTAAATTGAAAATTAAGTTATCATTTAACAATTTAGTTATAAGTAAATAACTTAGCTTGTTCACTGAAAGTTTATTTAGTAAGTTAGTTAATGAAATAACTAAATGATAACTAAATTGGCAATTTAGTTTGTAACTTATTTAGTTAATTGGAAATGATAACTAACTTATAACTAAATTTGACGACTATATGGTTTATTTAGTTTGTCATCAAATTTGTAAGTTAAACAAATTGGCAATATTTAGTTTACCTGTGTGTCCTAAATGATAACTAACTAAATTGGTTCACTTGAACTAAATTTATAGTCAAATTTGGTTTATTTAGTTTATAGACTATATAGTTTAGTTATAAATTTAGTTATAAGTTATAGTTTAGTTATAAATTTATAAGTTATAGTCTCTGGTTAGTTATAATTTAGTTATAAATTTATAAGTTATAAGTTATAGTTTAGTTATAAGTTATAGTTTAGTTATAAATTTAGTTATAAGTTATAAATTTATAACTAAACTAAATTGGTTCACTTGAACTAAATTTATAGTCTCTAGTTTATTTAGTTTACCTGTTTCCTGATGTTTGCCTGTTTGGTACAATCTAACTAAATAGTACCAAAAGCGAGAATACTGCAAATAGTTAGTTGATGATCTGAATGAATATCTTTTGTAATCTATGCAACAATAGTAAGACGTGTCCCTTATTCGAGATTTGTCTACAAAAGTTAAATGGCCCAAGCTAAATTGATGATATTGATGGTTTGGCAATTTGGCTACGCATATACTTGTAGGGTGTGTAACAGAAGTAGACATAAAACAAACAACGAATTACAAGTCTGTTGTTCAACAAAGCTGTTACTTTCACAAGAAAATATGGACTGTAGATGTAATCTAGTAGTAGGCTAAGGCCTTTTCACTGATCCAGGTGTAACTTGGACTTGCCCAGGTCCACTCAAATGAGTAGGTTCTGATGAAGTTTTGTGGGGCTATTTGTCGACCCATAAAAAAATTGATATTCTGTTCTGGCCTTCTGAGCACTTAATGTTTGGACCTGTTAGATCTGAACCATTTATTTTTTTTAATAATTGGAATTTGTCTTGTTTTATATGTAGTTGTTTTAATTATGAAATAAAAAATATACACACATGCTTTATGTTCTCAGTAAAGAATTAAAATTTCACGTTCCTTTTGCATTAAATTTCAATGGAAAATAAATAAATATATGTGATCTGCTAAATAGGCAACAAACTGTATGTTGATGGTCATATGTGCAAGTTTGGTGTCAAAAATTTGGTGTCACTTATAATTTATTTGTTGTGCAAGTTTGGTGTCAAAAATTTCCTTTTCTAGCTTTTAATAGGATAAATTACTGAAAGGCCCTCCTTTTAATAGGATAAATTACTGAAAGGCCCTCCTTTTTATGCTTGTACAGTGGAAGATAAATCAGGTTTATCTAACTACGGCTTCTGGATCAACTTTCAGTCGTGATTAATGGAAGGTAAATGACTGAAGGTTTTTTTTATTTAGTTGCTTTGTTTAAGATTTTGGAAATTACTTTGACTTTGAAGCTTCTTAAATATTTGATTGTTCTACAATAATGAAACTGGCTTTTGCAGATTGTTTGATACTTAGATTCATCACTTGCTGTACATCTTCACTTGCTGTGCAGGTTTGAACCAAAAGCAAAACAAAATTTCCATGTTAGAAAATCCAACATCTTCACATTCGTCATGTTCAGAGGCGAAGAAAGTTGATCAAAACTTACTTGGTATTCCGGTCTCAAATAACGCTGGAAAAATCGCTACTACGCTCGGTAAACTAGTAAGAGCTCATGTGCCGATATCATATATAAGTTGGGATAAAGTATCCGGAATATATAAGGACAACGTTTGGAACGAATTGGTGGTAAGTAAATATTTTTGTTTGGAACCAATTTAAACTAGAAATTAGCTAGTGGTGTTATGATCCTGATCTTCAATGATTTTACACTATTTAAGCAGTAACTAGGCATCTTGTTTGTGAAATAATGTGAAAAGTAATAATATGAGTTACCATGATCCCGTTATGAATATTAGGAATGAAGATTTTTTGTTCATGTGTTGTAGATGGTCAACGTGTTAATATTAGGAATAAAATTGTTGTTAATGGTGCAAGCCAAGTTAGGAGAGGGGTAATGCATAGACGTTACTCCAGTGCTACAAAATAGCGCCGTTGTAATGGCAAAATTTTTGGAAACAGTTTGGTGCTAATGTTAACTTTTACAGAAATGCTATTTTGATGATGAATGCTTAGTTAGACATAATCTGACATGTTATGAAATGAGGGAAGCCTATTTAGAATCTCATTAAGTATGTTCATGGTAATTATCTTTATTTGACATTATGTGAAGGTCAGGCAGTTTGAGTCATTGTATGGACATGAAAATAATATGTATGTAATTTTGATATTCACGAAATGTTCCAATGAAACCCAACTGTATGTGTACTATTTTACAAAGTATTCATTTTCACTTTTCTTTCTGTATGAATTGAAGTATCTAAACTTTCAGTCAACAAGCTGAGTTATTTACTTATAGAATGAAAGCATCAGGATGTATTAATCGAATAGAAAGTTAATAGTGTTTCTACTTCCACCTTTGCCAATATATTAAGTGATCTCATGTTACTGGGTAAATTAAGGGGTACTCATATGAATTCAAGTAGCTACTATTTATATTTATTGCACATATAGGATTTAACTGAACTAACATTTTGGTATTCAAACGTGTTCTTTTCTCAACTCTTGATATCACCTGGTGAATTATATTTTTTTTCTAATTTAATATTAAACTACCTCATATCTTTCTAATTTAATATAATTATTAAACTGCCTCATTTCTTTCTAATTTAATATAATTTTTGCAGAAAATTTATGAGCTCGATACGCTTTCAAAGGAAATGTTTTTAAAGAGAATGGCCGAGGCTTTTAGGAGATACAAGAAAAACCTGAGAGTAGTTTATTATGACACTTTCAAAATGATGAAGAACGGTTGAAAAATTGTCCACCTACAGTTGCTCAAGAATATTGGGAACAGTTCATAAAAAATGAAGCAACGCCTGAAGCGAGCGGAAGAAGGGAGACAGGCAAAAAGAACAGAGCATTGCTCAGTTATGGTCACCATGCAGGACGTAAAAGTCATGCTAAAATAGAACAAGAAATGGTAATTTATATCCATTTTCATTCATATGCTTTAGTATTCACTGTATCTACATTCTACATACATACATCTACATGTGTACAAACATCAACTATTTCAATCAAATTTGTACTTGTATTGCAGATCGCTGCTAGTCCATCAACAAATATCAGTCGTCGTCAAGTATGGGAGAAGACACACAGGAAAAAAGATGGTAGCATATCAGATGCCACTTCTTCATACTTTGTAAGTTAAACAAATACTAATCAGATGCTAAAATATGTGTATGCCACTTCTTCATACTTATAACAAATACTAACTTGCATATTCTTTAAAATTCCTTATTCATATAAGTATTATAATATTTCAGGATCAAATTGCGAAAGCAAAGGAAAACATCACTGATAGTGATGAAGAAAAATTGACAGTGGATGAAGACATCTTATCACAAGTGCTTAGTAAGGATGTAAGGGGTAGGAGCCGCAGTGTTGGGACCGTTATACCAAAGACTAAAGTTAAGGCTTGTGCCATTGCATAGAAACGACTCAGACATGTTCATGGAGAGCATGATGAGTTGAAAATGAGGGTGAGAAGTTTGGAGGGTACAGTGGGAAATTTGTCTGGGCAAATGGAGGTTCTGATCAACATGGTGGGAAACATCGAACAGGGAATTCGCGCACCGGTCAATTCTTCTAAAGGAGGACGCGCCACACAATTCAATGCTCCTGAATTCGTTGCTTCGCAGTTTCAGAATTCGACCGATGTAGCGAACAATCAAAGATGTGAAATCCTCAACTCTGATTTAGACATAATAGCAAAAGGTATTTATTACAAGATTTCTATTTTTAGTTGCTTTCGAGCAGATATTTTGTTGGATATATCTAAACATATTTATTGCAACAGGTACTATATGCCGAGATTCTACATCGTCCAAAATCCATGGGAAATCTGTACCACCCACACATGAAAAAGTGGTGTTGGACAACATACTGCTACAAGATGAGAGAACCAGCAAAATAAATCATCAATTTTCAAAGACCTTTGCTGAAGTTGGAGTGGGTGGGTATGTGTGTCATCCGAAGGGTCTTATTCAATTTCTTTAGACGTTGGAGCAGGTATATTTTCTGTTTATGTTAATATTTTACTATGTATTATTTTTTGAAACCTCTTCCACTATATACATGACATGTCACATGTATATTTTCTTCCTTTCCTAATTGGCACCATCTAAATATTTTTCCATTTCAAACTTGGTGTTAATTTTGTTAAATCTCAGAAACCTAATATAGAAGGTTGTGAAGGATTTCTTCAACTTTCTCCTACTGTATGGGAATACCGACGTGTTTAGCTGTCATGTGTATAATTGAACCATATATTAATTGTTAGCTGAATAAGCAGAATACCACATGTTGTTTTCATCTTCAGAAGTTAGAGGATTTAATCAAGAGGATTTTTCACTTATATATTTAATATTATACTTTTCATCTTTTATGACATGGTTAGAAAAAACGGATATTATAAACGTACTGTATAATTGACATGTATGCGATTTGTTTTAGTGCTTTAATATTGGTACTTATGTACTATGAAAATAAGTAAGTTTGAATTATTGCATACAAAGTTACAAACAAAGTTTGTTAAATATTCTGTTAGCATTGCTTACAATCTTTGTATCAAAATGCAATGAGAATTGGTTCAAAACCTTGGATACCAGACTTTAGTTTCAAAGTTTGCACCACTGTGGTTCTTTCTCATAAATATTATAGCTTTTATTATATTATATTTTATTTTATTTGTAAATATAGACCATTTAATTGTTTTACTTATTAGATTTTTATTTAATTAATTTGATGTACAGAAACAGAATGCTGCCCACAAATTTTAGAAACAGCAACTTGACTAACCTAATGTGTCCAGATGTCCAGAATAGTTATACACTTATTTTAGTGATATAACTATTTTATCTTTCTATTAATAAAGTTTGACAGTGACTCACAAACCTTTGATCACTACAAACCATCACAACTGTGCAAATCCTCTTCTACAAACAGCTACATCTAAATTCACCTCCTACTTACTGTCAACAACAGCTTGTACTTACTATCAACTACCTTCTGCCTACATAACTTCCACCACCTTCCCATACTTCACCCGCCAACACCATTCACCCCTCTGCCATATTTCTGCTTCACCTTACAAACACAATAAACAACCCTACTTCATCCCTTTTTCATCACATACAATCATTACTGATCACCTACCATTCACCACAAATCTGCCTTACAGTAGTCATCTTACCTGCCTCATAAAAAACTACTGTCATAACACTGACATACTGCCTTCCTCCTTACTACATAATACACTACACTGCCTCAACATTTCAGTGCATCCCCCTTCACTGACAGTAATACCATACATCCCACTACCCTGCATATATAACTACTTCTACTGCCTTTATACAAGTGCTGCACATATGTTCATGTGCAGTTTAAGATAGAATGTGCAGTTATACACTTGCATAATACATACTAAATGTGCTACTAATTACTAAATGTGACAACATAAGTGGACTTACTTTGCTTATGCACTGTTATTGCATGTAACGACATAGTTTATAGTTATGCTTAACATAGTTTATAGTTATGCTTATATTTTGCAGTGAAAAAGGGATGGACTTGGTCACTTGAAGCTCAGGCTCAGCTATGGAAACTTGGAAATTTCAATCTCCAAACTATTTGTATTAAGTTATTAATGTGTTATTAAACTATGAATGTAATTAAATGATTTAAGAGACTATCTAAAATCTAGAATTGTAAACTGTATGTATTAAGCTATTTGTATTAAGCTCAAGCTCAGACCGTATGTTGAAATATGGTAGAATTGTAAACTATCTAAACTATGCACTGTTGGATTAATGTTGCTAGAATTGTAAACTATCAAAACTATGCATGAGATCTTTGTTGTGCTTAATGTGCCTATATGTGCTGAATATACAATTAATCCCAAATCTAGAATTAGTATCAAATTAAACAGGTACGTAGGAGCAGGTCATTAGGTACGGCTTAAAAGCCGTATCTAACTAACAAGCTAGACACAGCCATTAGCCGTATCTAAATGACCTACAAGACGCGGTTCAAGGTTCACTTAGGTACGGCCTTAGGCCGTATCAAATTGTTCTATTAGCTACGGCTACAAGCCGTATCTAATTTGACTATTAGATACGGCTTTTAGCCATACCTAAATGGACAATTAGATACGGCTTTGAGCCGTATCAAAACTATAAGCTCGCCAAATTTTGATACGGCTATAAGCCGTATCTAATCTTATTAGATACGGCTAAAAGCCGTATCAAATTGTCATTTATGGTGTAGTGGTGTGTGTGTTATATAGCAGTAATTAACATTTCAGTATGAAACCAACAATCACTCGTATATATAATTATCACATTCAAACAACTGAAAAACACATTAATCTCGTAATGAAATACGATATACATTCGATATAATATATTTTAAACAAAATAATCACGTTCATATAAACTCCATAACTATATAGATACAATAGTTTTAATACAACTAAGTTAATGTAAAATTCATAACCGTACATGGAGAAGTTTACACAACCAAGTTAACGATAAAAGGCAATCACCAATTCATTGCTGCAGCTGATCATTTCTTTGAAAAAAGGCTTTTTGTAACAAATTTCTATACACTATGCAAACATGGATTGTAGTAAAAGGCTTTATGTAATGGATTCATTATTAATAAAATTCACGTAACTCAATCAAAAAGAAAGAAAATGTAGATTTATAACCTGTACCCATTTTCAATAGATTGTTTGATTTCAATGGTGAAAATACGTATTTTGAGGACCTGGTAGCTAATGTGATAGTAGTCCCGACTCTAACCTTTTTCACTATAGAAAAAATTCGAAGATGAAGACCTTAAAGCTTTAATTTAACTCTACAATCAGGATTCTATCCTACACCAATGTTATAGCCCAGAATTTCATCACCTTGGGGAAATTTTATGCTTTTTTTAGAAGAAAACAATTGTATACCAAATTATAAAGTGGGATAAAAGAAGTGATCATTACAATTACATTCCTCAGGTGAAACTTTGTAGCAGCAATATATAGTGCTATATTGCCTTTGTTATCCTCAACATTGATAATAGGTGGATCAGGCTCTAGCAACTCTAGAACCACATTAACATTCGTGCCTTTAACTGCCATATTAAATGTTGTTTGTCCCTTCTTGTCAGTTCCAAACCCAATACTTGGATCCTTGTTCAAAATAGACTTTACTACCTCTATTCTTCGCAATCTCGCTGCTGAATAAAGAACAGTTTTTCAATTGTTACGTGCAATCTTTTCTGTTCTGAACTTCTATTTCTCGAAGGAAATTTACTATACCTATATGACTTTGAGTTACAGCATAGTCAAGTGTCGTAGAATTCTTGGAGTTTGTAGTCATAGCTAATTCAGGAAAAGCTTTCCATAGTTCTTGCACTGCTTATGCAACGACACAATTCTATCAGTAATGTTTCATGCGCATATATAATGATTGTTTGTTACACATATTGATTGCTTAAAAATAAGGATATTAAGAAAAGGTCAACAATAAAACGATCATACTGAGATAGACCCAGTATTATAAACTTCTACTTCATTAAGAACTGGAGTATGATCATCTAATTGTAAAAAAGGATCTTATAAAAGTTCTCTTGCTGGAAGTGTCTTTGATGCCGTTGCTAAACATTTCTCTATGATTTTTCTCTACGGTTGCAATTTGCTTCTGCTATAACTCTCCTTGCATAGCAGCATATGCTTGTCTTGGTTCAACGTCCACCCCCAGCGCACTGCTTTGCTCCATCAACTGCTCATCCCTAATTTGTTTGCCAACAACAATTTAGAGTACATGTATTATGTATACATGTTAAAACATGCATAGAAGTTATTGATTTGCTATATATAAACTGAATAAGTATTGCTGTAAGTTGATAATCTCTTAAAGATACTAAAGATATTACTGTAAGTTTGTGCCTTTCACAATGATAAGCCAGCATAAGCCCAACATCCAATGTTATTTTTTAAGTGCCTTTGAATGTTGTAAAGTCAGCAGAAACTAGTAAGCTAAATTTGCTATGGCATTTTTTTCCATCTGAAATACATATATAGACAGCGAACTCATGCCTTTTGGATATGAGGGAATTTTGAAAACTTTGCAATTAGACACAAAAAAAATATGGTTGTATTATAGCTATTCTTAAAAAGTACTAGGCAACAGTCGTTACTCTTTCCTTCCCTGCTCACTCTTATGTGTAACAATATGTAGCATGTGAAATGCATGTAAATGTGTTTGTATTGTAATAACTGAAATTAGTGAAAACCAACATAACAATATTTTTTTACAAGTTATGAAGCAATTTCAAGTGTCAGTACTTGGATCATTTTGATATATATCTCACCTAACTAGTAATATAATAATGACATGATGATACATAGAAGAATCTCACCTAACTAGCAATATAATAATGATATATATGAATAATATAATATTATCTAGAAATTATAAATCATATAGTATAATTAATACATACCTAATACTAATGCCTTAAAGAATACCTTGTAATGATGAATTCTCCCTCCTTGAAAATCTTCTAGAATCGGTAGATTGTTGATCCTTGAACCGTAGACATTTAGCTATCCAATTGCTATCACCTTTTCAACTGATTTGAGATGAATTTATTGAAGCTCCTTGCTGACAAGGTCTGCCAGCAATGATGAGGAAATGGCAGCCAAAAAAATTCATTTTGCATTAGGGTTAGGGATCTTTTTATAGTAGAAGAAATAGAGAGAAATATGTATCATATCTCACATCATTTCTCGTCAAATCACAACCATCGATCTCCAAACCCCTCTAGCCTTTTTAGGCGCCTTCTTCAAGCCTTATTGCTTTCGAAATAACATCTTAACATCATGTGCTAACTGCCCATTTAAGCTCAAATAAATATTATTAATTAAAATAAATTTAATTGCTTGTCGATATCGCATATCGATCGACATATTTATAACAATTATGAATATATACAACAACATTTATTCCTTAAATCATAAATATTAATTAATTTATAACAATTATAAACTAATTAAATTGTTTGGTTTGAAAAATGAATTCATCATTTTGGTTGTGTGACTCGTCAGATGTAAATTCGATCAGCGATTAAAATCGAACTATTTGAATGCTAACGTCCGCATATTACTTAGAAGTTGGTGTGACATTGTGACTAAATTTATTGCTTAATTAGTTTCAGTAAAATTCAATTTTATATTATTTAGCATACCCGGTTGTGACATTTATTTACCCAATTCTATTTATCAAAACTATACCACTTTGAACTTATAAAATTGGTAATGATCAAAATTCCAATATCATCCATATTTAACTCTATAGTCCAAAAACAAAGTCCTTGGTTCAATAATAACAATTATTATTAACCAAAATGCTCTCGTCATAGACTTTGACTTTGAGTTGACTTGAATTGACCATGATACTAACCCCATATAACTAAGGAGATGAATCATCTCTTTAATAGTGTTTCATTTCCAATACTTCCACCTGATTCAACTATAGTCACTCGATTGAAGTTGTGCTATGATTTTACTATAATCAAAGCAAAGTTTTCATATAGAAGATCACAGTATTCTCAAGTCGAGATAACCATATAAATCAATCGCATCGATATTTTATGTTTGACCTTGGTTATATTAACCAATAGAAAACTATTGAGTGAGTCATTCCATAGTTATCCAATAACTATTAATATTTACCCCTAGGTGTCATCCGCAGTCATGAGTATTACACTGTCCAACATTTGGAGAGTATTACATACACTAGTCTCAACAGATACATCAATATTCAGTCTTAGTGCATCTTGACTAAGAACATTGAAAATGGTATAGTTGTATTTATTGTGATAAATTACTCATGATTATAACATTTTGTAACTACTATCATAAAACATATCATTTATAGATTTTTTATATTAAATACTATTAATTAAATTAATTAATTAGTATCACACATTATATCAAGTATATAATAGAAAAAAATACCTTTATTTCGAACAAGATTGGTCAACGAGTTAGATATATGTAACAAGTTACATAATTGCCCCTAGGACATTCCCCTAACTCTATTACTTTTGATACTATAGTAAGAGTTTTCTTTTGAATTATCGGACCATTTAGAAAGAAAAACGAATATACAAGAGTAGATATGATTTAAGGTACAATTAGGATGAAGAGAGTGAATAGTTACTTTTGCTTCATAAAGATAAATCGAAAATGAGAATTGTAATAATAATAATTGATACTTAACATGGAATGAGAAATAAGATTCTTGTTCTAAAATGTATTTTCATATAGAAAATTGTTTTCTATAAGATTTATTTCTTTGAGTTCATGATATTTGATCAAAGAACTTTCCACTATAAACTAGTTATAGTGTATAAAAAAATAATTTATATTAAGTGAATGACGAATCTCCACATTTAGTATGCTATCATAGTAATGGCAGAAATAGTGGGAGCATACCATATAACACTTATTGATTGCATCAAATTACAAAAATTGTTTTCGTGATACATATCATACATTATTTATGAAATAATGATTATTTTTCGGTGTCAACTGAAAAATAAACGTAGTTGTATTTCAATATGAATATTATGAATATTCGTTATAAAAAAACTATAACATGATATTTGTTTTCACAAAAAAAGTGATGCATTGAAAAATATGAAGTATCTAAAATTATTTACAATTATTTTGGAACTATAGACTAAACCATAGTTTTGAGAAATAATTTTTATTATATGATTGTGAATCATACGATACTGGTTAATTATATCTCAAACAATAAAGGGATATGCACCCATTTATTGGGAGCGTAACAAGAGTTGATGAATTCTTCAAATTGATACATATAGATGTATGCAATCGTTAGTCTAAAACGGTTCCACGTATTTCATTATATTTATCAGTGATTTACCATAGACATGGATATGTGTATTTGATACGCATGTATAAGTCTATCATAATCCCATAGAATATAAAATGGAAGTAAATAAAGTAACATATGACAAAAATGATTCAATTTGACTGAATGGGTGAGTATGTTGGAAAGAGTTATTTATGTTCCTAGTATGAATAAAAATTCAGTCCTATAGGTCACTCATTCCTACAACATGTAATGATGCATTTAAGAAGTAATCAAACATTATTGGACAAAGCACGATTAATGATGAGTGAAGCTAACTTAAACTCTTTCAATAAGGTTTGTACCTGTTGGGTGAATTCTCACCCCCAGACCGGAAGAGCCGAACCAGCCACCCTCCAAGTAAAGCAAACCAACTCTTCCATCATAACCGAATCGAAGCTCCACCAGACCAATGCCTACCCAACCATCGCCGAACCAACTCCATAACCGGACCAACCCAATGCCAAACCAGACCATGCTGAACCATCTCCACAACAGACCATGCCGAACCATCTCCACACCGGACCAACCGCACCATCCCACCACCGGTCCAAGCAACTACCGGTCCAAACTGCACTTCTCATGTTCCTACCGGACCAACCCCCAAACCGGACCAAGGTACTACCACATAGCACCGGATCACCTACAGCCGGTCCACTCTACACTCCAACCACCTCCGAACCAAGCGATGCCGAACCAAGACGTACCAGGCCAGATCACATCAGCCCAGGCCCATCAGCAACTATACACATCCTGGACCCCTAGCCTCACTCTATAAATAGAGGGGCAGGGGTACAACAATGGGGACAAGTTTGAGAGCTCAAGCACGGAGGGAACTTTCAAACAACTTTCTTTTACTTGTATCAAAGCTTTGTACTTGTAATCAAAACAAGAGAAGAGAAATAACATATAAAGTGGACGTAGGCACATTCTGGCTGAACCACTATAAATTTGCGTGTCTTTTTACAGTTTAGCCCCTACTTTTCATATATTTGCATAAATCACTCAAATCACTAAGAACAACATAAGATCTACTAAATCATACAACTTTGAGGTGTTTGTCCATTTTTTGTGCAAACATTTTTGGTGCTTTCACTGAGAACTCGAAGCTCGAAGCTTCAGCTTCATCCACTTAACGAGTTTTCCTAACAGCATCGTCCGCCACTTGGAAAACATGCCTCCCAAACAGAGAAAAGATGTTAACAAAGGAAAGAACATCGCATCCAGTAGTCTTCCAGATCCAGCTGTCACGAATCAAGTAAATCGTCCTCCTCCAGCAACAGTAACAAATGAAGGACAGGCTAACCCAACCACTCCTGCCACAGAACAGCCTACAGCAATTACTAGGGCAGATTTGGACAGAGTTGTGGTCGAAGTAACTAACTGCTTCACGTCCCAGCAGGAAGCCTTGGTGGACCATCTCATGTCATGCTTAAGGGACGCTGAAGAATCCAACCGCAACACTGAATCATGGGGCGAGTCCCAGTCTGGAGAATCTCAGAGACAACAAAGATCTTCCTTCTTCGAAGGAGCTAACGGCAGAAATAGCCATGGTAGGAGCCGAGACTGAGCACAGCCTGAAGTTAGGCCTGAGGAAACGTTTGGTACCGAACCCAACGGGGGAGGTACCGGACGGAGGTCAACTGTAGCTGAGCCTGTCATACTACCTAACCACGGAAACGCCAGTGAACGGGGCCGAGCTAGAGTCCAGCCCGAAGTTGGACCCGAGGAAGTGCTTAGATCAAAACCCGGCAGGGGAAGATCAAGGCAAGGGCCAACTGTAGCTGACCCTAGCATGCTCCCAGAAGATCAAAGGCAGCCACTGGAAAATATGAGGAATGATAGACGATACCATCCCTACAGGTCATCTGGACGGAATCAATCCCACAGGACAGAACGAAACTCATTTCTATCTGCTCCAAATTCTGATGAAAGGATGGCACGCTTATTCAGAGAGTGTGTGCAACGGGAGCAAAGAGATCGAGGGATAGGCGCTAGGGTAACCAGCCCTTTCGCCCGCAATAACGAAATTGCTATCACCCCCCGAGAATGGAAGATGCCAACAATGGAACCCTACAAAGGGACCTCCGACCCCGTTGTACACTTACAGAGGTACACACAACATATGCTCATGAGTGGGGCGACAGAGGGAGTACTGTGCAAATGCTTTCCGCTCTTCTTAGCAGATCTTACTACCTCGTGGTTCTGTCATCTACCCCAGGGATCCATCAGCTCGTGGGAAATGTTGAAGGAAAAATTTATCAGTCAGTTCCGCATTCATGTGGAGCAACCTAAGGACGCTTATTCCTTATCCAGCGTCAAACAAAAACCTGGAGAGAAGCTGTAGCAATACCTAACCAGATTCAACGCCGCGGCAGCCGCAGTCCAAGATGCCGATGAGAAGCTTATCCTAATGGCCCTCTGTAGTGGTATGCATCCGGACACTAAATTTGCTAGAAGGTTGACAAAAGAAAAACCAGCTACTTTACCCGATTTCTTCCATGAAGCCGGGAAATACATGAGGCTTGAGGATGCTGCCATTGAGGGGCAGTCAGGACAGCAAAATAAGACAACCCATGGCAACGCCCCTGCTGTGGCAAGGGACGTTCGAAGAAATGATTCCAGAGACAATGCTGGGGGCAAGAAGGGAGAAAAGCGCCTATATCGGCCAGGACCGAGATTCGACACTTACACTCATTTGAACGAGACCGTCGAAAATATCTTCCTTGCCACCTAAGGCGAAGTTAGATACAAACGCCCACCATACAAGAAGGAATCAGATAACGCACAGAAGTCTGGAAAGTTCTGCCGCTTCCATGAATCTCACGGGCATGATACCAACGAATGCCATCATCTCCGAGATCTAATTGAGGAACACATCAGAAGGAAGAAACTGGAACGTTATGTAAAAGGTCAGGACAGGACCCCAGCTCCTGCCAATGAAAACCCAAGGCTACCCTCACCGGGGGCCGACAGAGGAAACCGCAATGCTAGCAGCTCTAGTCAAGAGAAGATAGTGGTCCATACCATCTCAGGAGGGCCGCACATCGCAGACAGAAGCTGGAAAGAGATGGAAAGATACGGAAAGTCGCTTAGAGACAATAAAGACTATGTCAATTCGGTTATAGAAGAGCGCCACCCGAAGCGGAAAGAAAGTAATGACATCACATTCGGTAAGCGTGACCTAGAAGGAAGGCAGTACCCTCATATGGATCCCATGGTCATCTCTGCCCGACTTGGTCCCGCCGAGGTTTACCGAATCCTGGTAGACACTGGAAGCTCAGTAAACATCCTGTTCAAACACGCATTCGACAAAATGAAGCTATCAATGAAGGATGTATCTCCCTGCGATAAACCACTACACGGCTTCACTGGAGATGCGAAGATGCCCCTCGGGCAACTGGACCTCTTTGTTGAGATTGGAAGCCATCCCCGCTCCGCTGTACGGAAACAGACGTTTGTGCTAATAGAAAACCATTCGGCCTACAACGCCTTCTTAGGAAGGCCATCCTTGTCTGACTTCCAAATTGTCCTAGCCCCATGGTGCCTAAAGATGAAATTTCCAACAGACAATGGAGTGGGGGAAGTGGAAGGAGACCAGGACGTTGCTCGAGACTGCTATGTGACTGAACTTCGCAACAACCACAGGAAGGATAAAGGGAAGGGTGTAGAGATTGCCCTCTGCACAAAAAGTCTAGAAGCATAGCAACTAAAGAAAGCCCCTCCTCTTCGATATACCAGCGACCCTTTCAATGAATTAGACCCTAGGGACAAAGAGAAGGAGGCCACCGCCGAGCCTGCAGAGGCTATGGAGTTTATATCTGTAGACAAGCACGACTCAAGTAGACTATTGAAAATTGGGTCCCAACTAAAAGCCGAATTGAAGGAACAACTCATCGATTTTCTCCGCCACAACTTGGATGTATTCGCTTGGTCACACGCTGACATGACCGGAATCTCCCCCGACATAGCATGCCACGTATTAAACATTGATCCTACCAAGGTGCCTGTAAAACAAAGAAAGAGAAGTATGGGAGCAGAGCGATCAGCAGCCCTCGATGAAGAAATAAAGAATCTACTCGCCAATGACTTCATACGAGAAGCTATCTACCCGGAATGGATCGCCAACCAGGTGCTGGTAAAAAAGGCTAATGGGAAGTGGCGAACCTGCATTGACTTTTCCAACCTAAACGACGCCTGCCCAAAGGATTGCTTCCCACTTTCCAGAATCGACCAACTTGTAGACAGCACCGCCGAGCACGAGCTCCTATCTTTTATGGACGCATACTCAGGATATAACCAAATTCCTATGCATGCTCCTGACTAAGACCACACTAGTTTCATCACCGACCGGGGTTTATACTACTATAAGGTAATGCCTTTCGGACTTAAAAATGCAGGAGCCACCTACCAGCGCCTCGTCAACAAGATGTTTGCAGGGCTAATAGGACAAACTATGGAAGCATATGTGGATGACATGCTGGTAAAGTCAAGGAAAACCAAAGATCACGTAAGCCACCTAGGCAAGATGTTTCAAGTACTTCGACAATATGGAATGAAGTTGAATCCACTAAAATGCTCCTTTGGAGTGACATCAGGAAAGTTCTTAGGATTCATCATTCATGCTAGAGGGATAGAAGCAAACCCTGAACAAGTCCGAGCGCTAAGGGATATCAAGATACCTTCCACTCGGAAGGAAATGCAAAGTTTGAATGGAAAAGTGGCCGCTCTAAGCCGATTCATCTCCAAGGCGACGGACAAGTGCGTCCCCTTTTTCGAAGCCCTAAAGAAAGACAAGGGAAAGTTCGAATGGACTGACGAATGCTTAACCGCTTTCCTTAACCTAATCGAACACCTCCAGAAACCACCGGTACTCTCGACTCCAAGCGAAGGCGAAGAATTATACCTATACCTTGCTGTGTCATCTCACGCCCTAAGCGTAGCCTTGGTAAGGGAAGACAACCGCACGCAGCGGCCAGTTTACTTCGTCAGCAAAAGGTTTACTGGGGCAGAAGTCAGATATCCTAAACTTGAGAAGCTAGCGTACTGTTTACTAATCACATCACGAAAGCTGCGTCACTACTTCCAGTCCCATTCCATCAAAGTTCTGACTGATCAATCACTGAGGCAGGTACTCCATCGTCCCGACACTTCTGGGCGACTACTTAAATGGTGCATTGAACTAAGTCAGTATGATATCACCTATCACCCTCGCACCGCCATCAAGGGACAAGCCATGGCTGATTTCATTGCAGAATTCACTACCCACGAAGATAAGGAGAAATTGGAAATAGCAGAAGATATAAAGTGGAATCTCTTTGTGGATGGTGCATCAAACGAACAAGGCTCGGGGGCAGGTGTGGTAATAATCACTCCCAGGGGAAACAAACTGCACTATGCTATAAGGTTGGAGTTCGCTGCCACCAACAACGATGCAGAATATGAAGCAGTGATAGCCGGACTAGAAATTGCCATAGAAATCGGAGCCAATTCTTTGTGTCTTCATAACGATTCTCAACTTATTGTTAATCAAATACTAGGAGAATTCCAAGCTCGAGAAGAACGACTCATAGCATATCTAAAGAAGACCAAGTTACTTCTCAGCCGATTGGACCACTACTTAGTCAAACACATCCCTCGGGAAGAGAACCGAGAGGCCGACGAATTGGCAAAGCAAGCAAGTGTGAGAGACATCACCATCTTCGGGGCAGTAACTATCTCAAAGCAACTGGCCCCAAGTTTTGAGCAAGTGAATCTGATAGCTGCAACCGAAGAATCAACTTGGATGACTCCCATCCGAGACTACCTACAAAGTGGCACACTACCCAATGGGCGTAACGAAGTCAAGAAAATCTTGAGGAAAGCATCCCGCTACACAATACAAGAAGACATCCTCTATCGGCGCGGATTCTCTAACCCGTTATTAAGGTGTGTCGCTGGGAGGGAAGCCAAGGAAATCTTATCCAACATCCATCAGGGGAGCTGCGGAGATCACACCGGAGGGCAAACATTAGCAAAAAAGATACTTCGATACGGATATTTCTGGCCCACCTTAAGCAAGGACTCCCTAGATTCCGTCAAAAAGTGTGACAGATGCCAAAAATTTGCTAAGATTCCGCGGCTACCAACAACTGAGATTACTCAAATGACCAGCCCTTGGCCCTTCGCAATATGGGGAATTGACTTAATCGGCGAGCTACCGATGGGCTGCGGCGGGGCCAAATATGCTATAGTGGCAGTTGATTATTTCACCAAATGGGTGGAAGCGGAACCTCTGAATAAAGTATCTTCAGCAAAAGTTATTAACTTCTTGATCAAAAATGTTCTATGCAGATACGGAGTCCCACTCAAAATCATATCAGACAATGGACTTCAGTTTGACAGCGAGGAATTCGCCAACTGGTGCCGAGAGCACGGAATTCATAAAAGCTTCTCATCCGTAGCATATCCCCAGGCAAACGGACAAGTCGAAGCAGTCAACAAAATTCTGAAAACTCTGATAAAAAAGAAGCTCGAAAAGTCAAAGGGCGCTTGGGTGGATGAACTCCCTACGGCACTGTGGGCCTACCACACATCTTTCAGAACATCAACGGGGCACACTCCTTTCTCTTTGGCATACGGATCGAAGGCTATGCTCCCAGTTGAAACCATTGTGCCTTCCCACCGTAGGATCCACTATAACCCAGAAGAGAATGAAGAACTCCTCCACATGTCTTTGGATCTAGTTGAGGAGAGAAGAAATGATGCAGTCCTTAAAACAGCAGCCCACAAGCAGAAAGTGGCAGCACAATACAACTCCAAAGTCAAGCATCGTACCTTACAAGAAGGGGATCTTGTCCTCAAGCGAATCTTCCCTCGCCCCGGAGCACTAGACCCAATCTGGGATGGACCATATGTAATTCATAAAGATCTCCACAATGGAGCTTATATTTTGTCAACAGTGGACGGAGAGGTGTTCCAGAGGGCATGGAACATCCAGCACCTCCGTCGATACTTTTCTTAACTTGTACTGCCCATATGAAGTGAATTAACAAAGAGAATCAGTGGACGTAGGCCTTTTCATGCCGAACCACTTTAAAAAACCTTGTCTCTTTTTTAACTTGTTCCTTTATATCTTGGCTACTTGTTAACTTTATCCTTTTCTGTTGAACAAAATCCTATGCGTATAGCATTTCCACTTAGAGCACTCCACGGCGCAACTTCACCTGGGCAGAACCTAACAGGTACTATGCGAATCTATGCCCTCGCCAATGAGACACTTTTGCTCCAACATCCCTCTGCTGCGGGTTAACTCATTGCTCGCGACGGCCCTTAAAGCCAACTGTAATGAGCCGATTATAAGCCACTGAGAAGGCCGACTATAGCCGAGGCAGCTCATTACGGCGTTAGGCTCGCCGGCAACTGTGAACCGACTATAAGCCCCAACATAAGGTGTGGCCAGCCAGGGGCAGTTCACAGTTGACGATCGGAACCCACGCTAGCCGGCCACAGTAAATCGAATAATACCCACGATTACGGTCCATAATGGCCCGGGTAGTTACTGTGCGCGATCTCGGCTCCGATGTGTCTTAAGTGCGGCTGTGGTAAAAAAGAATTAACTCCCCGCGGAGGCGTAAGATGGGTGACAAATGTCTCCAAGACCCACAGCTAGGGAAAGTGACTACAAAACCCGTTTGCCACGAACTTAAGCACATCGAAGGCCTTCCGTGATTGGAAGTTTTACTTTTTCACGTATTTCAATTTTACTTAAAAAGCTTTTCCCCTATCCTCTATAACAGTCCCTAAAGTACAGGATGCAGAGTAGGAGATACCCGCCAATGGGTGTAGGGACTCACAATTGGATGGCAGGGCATTCGACTGCGTTCCATGCTCAGTCATACAAGATATTCAAAACTGCCATCTACGATTAAAACATGAAAGGCGGTATTTTCTTCTTTTGTGTACAAATACATAACTATAATTTGTTCACACCACACGCTAATATTGCAAGTCATGAAATTATGTATTAAAACCAGAACCTGACATCAAACACAATTCAATTACAAGAATATACATAGCTATATTTCTCATACGACATGTCAAAATAGCAACAAACATTCAGAAGACAACAAAATCAGCTTAAGTTAAAGAATTACACATCAAGAATAGAGCTATTTATTACAAGTAGCAAAATAATACAACCTAAAAGCTACTTTACTGTTTTAAGACTAACATCTACAACCCTGTCAAGTCCACAAAAGGAGTTTTTCCAGGTATAATCAAGGGGCCGGCTGCATTGGAGTTTTTTCCTTGTCCTGTTGCCCACCTGTCCAGACAGAGAAAGGATTCATTAGTGAGAAGCAACCAAGTTAATGGGGAAACTAAAAAGGAAGACTTGCCAACATATGCTTCTTGGCCATCCTGGTCGTCATCATCTACTTGCACCCCTGCCTCCTCAGCAGCAAGCAACCGCATACCCTCCTTCACCGCCACCTTCTCCCCTTGGCAAACTGGGCAGTGACCACATCCATGCTGAAGGCCACGCCACCATCTTTATCCGCATCGGCCTTGGCCTCCTCCAGAGCCCGAAGATAGATCTTAGCCATGACCCTAGGATAATCATCCATCCAGGATAGGTTGCCCTGCTTCCAGGTTCGGAAGTACATGTCCTGAAGCATTTCGTCCATCATCCCCTCATTCTCCTCAAACTCCCTCATCCGGGCCTCGGAAGCCGACAACCTTTCAACGGTAGCATCTCTCTCCGATCGGTATCTCGAGCAGTCAACCAGAAGGGATTCCCGCATTGCCTCCATCTCCTCCCTCAACTTGGCTTGAGCAAGCTCTACAGCCTCAAGTTTCCCGGACAACTCCTCTACCTGCTCAAGATCCGCTTTCCGAACCTCGTCCACCGTGGCAATAGCCATGTCAATCCTTTCTTTGCAAGTAGCTTCCATTTTCCGCAGTTCGGCCCGACTGGCCTCTTCCATGGTTTTCTTTAGTCGTTCAGAAGCAGCCTCATGCTGAGAAATCTGAATGGCCTGATCCGCAAGCTGTTTGGCCTGATCCGAAACCACCAATCGTAGTCGGATGTTGGCACTCCCAATCTCCTCTCCGGCCTTAACCAGCCGGGCATGATGCCCCATCAGCTTCTTAGTCTCCTCCGCCACCCGATCAATATTAGCCTTGGCCTCGTCTCCCATAGTAATTATCCGAGTAGTGAGTAAATCGAGATCTAAGGACTTAGCCTCATCAAGTACCCGTACCATGGGGTTGCGGGGAAGAAGGTGCTCAACGGTGACCTCGTCAAAGGTAATATCATGGGAGCTTGGATCCAGGTCAGGATGACCCGCAAATGGATTCCGAACCAAGTCAGGACGATCAATCCGAGTGACGTTAGGATTTTCAGACAGGTGCGGAGAGAGTGCGAACTCAGTATCCTCCTCTGTGATATCATGAAGGGGCTGAATTGGGGGCTGGGGACCGAGTGAAGGTTCAGATAAGGGATGACTCTTCTTCCTCTTCTGAATACCCTCTTCAATAACCCCGAGAAGAGGACGGTAGTCGACTACATCCCCGGAACGGTGGGTCGGAGTCTTCGGCTTAGCGGAAGCTTTGGAGAACTTGTATTGTTCAAGCCTGTGCCGAAGGTCTGAGGCCTTGGCCGTTTTACCTGCTCCTGATATGAAGAACAAGTGTCACAAGCTTACATCGATGCATAATTCGAAAAATGCATTAAATTAAAAGTTAAAAGAAGAAAGGAAACACGTCTGTTATACAAACCCTGGGGAGAAGTAGGATACTGCAATGAGTCCTGGATTTCATTCCAGGACGGGAGCGGATCATAAAATATTCCTAAGTCCCTATCATTAATGAAGCCTGCAGGAGTCAAAAGTTCACCTTGAATCGCCGGAGCTACCTTGGCTGGAATAGTCTGAGAAGACTTGCTTGCACCGGCCCCGGCCTTGTCCGCTTTCCCGGATTTCTCTACCAAAGCCATTTCTCCGTCCAGCCCCTCGAAAGCCTGGTGGAACGCATCATCCGTCCACTCCTGAATCTCGCCCGCTTGCCTAGGAAGCAAGGCCCCGATGCCATCACCACCGTCACCACCTTCTCGGTCATCTCCACCCTCACCTCTCTCCTCCTCCACATCTTCCTTCCCCGGAGTAAGTGGACAAGTGCTGGGGGAAGGACCATCCGACTTCTTAAGTTTCTTACCTCCGACAGCTGGAGGTTTCGTGAAAGGCTTCCTCTTGCCACTCTCTACCGTGACCCCTCCCTTAGCCTGAGCAGCCGCCCTCTCCTCCGCCGTTTCCCTCAGCTTGACTACTGACTGCTGTAGAAGGATCAAGTTATACTCCAGGAGGGCCGCATTTCTGATCAGGTAGGCAGTTGATCTATCTCTCCCGGGGATAGCTTCTATCTCAGCCGCCGTCTGAACCAGGCGATCAGTCTCCACAACTGCAAAGCCACCTGTCGCTAGCAAAAATGAAAATGTATGAGAAGAAGCATTGCAACCAGAATGGAAATTATAAATAGAGCATCGACTTACATCCAGAAGTAAAACGCCGAATAGAAACAGAGTCGTCCCTGATGAAGAACCACTCCTTCTTGAACATGCTGAATTTGGAATACAGATCCAAGACCGGCTTGAAGGTCACAGCTGACTCCAAGCTGATGTATGGAGACCCCTTCTTATAGCCCCTCAAATTATACAAGTACCGGATCTCCCGGTTGGAAGGAGCACGACCATACCTCCTCTGGAAGATGACGAAGAGGCTCACCAGTATAGCATAGGAGTTGGGTTGAAGCTGGAATGGGGCCACCTTTAGATATGTGAGGAAGCTGGCTACCCAAGCATTAAGAGGCGGAATGGCACCACACATGCAGTGGTATCTGCTGTAGGCAAAGTACCCTTCGGTAGGATCATATGGCATAACTTCTCTCCCTGGCAACAGCATGCGCACTCTATCGATTCCAAAAGAACGGGAGATGACATCAAGCTGCTCCTCCTTGAGGGAGCTGGGAAAGCAATCAAGCGAGGAGTTCAGAAGCTCCTGAGGGCCGTACCCATCCACTAGTGATCTCGGGATAGATCCATGAAGTTCCGGTCCTGGTTGAGCAGGGGGCACTGCGGAAGATTCTCTTTCGCCCTGAGACCTCTTTTTATCTGACCGAGTTTCTGCTTTTCGAGACATTTATCTGCAAACACAAAGGAGAACGTCGTGAGAATAGAGGAAGTAAAGGAGCAAGTGTGTGTAGTCTGAAATTTCGCTCGCGATATAAAAAGTGAAAAAATCAAGTGTATCAAGTCCATTCGGCATTCTCACTCTCAAAAGTCCATTCGGCATTCTCACTCTCAAAGGTCCATTCGGTATTCTCATTCACAAAGGCCCATTCGGCATTCTCACTCTCAAAGGTCCATTCGGCATTCACAGCTAAAGTTCATTCGGTGCAACATACGAGTTTCATTCGGCAAAGGAAAGTCAAGTACCTGATTCGGTGTTTCTAAAGCAATTCGGCAGAGAGCTTGATTCGGCAGAGATGTTTAGTTCGGCTATCTTGGATTGGAATGGAATGACGAAGGCGTACCACCCCTACTTATAGGCAAACAAAGGACACCGGACCAGCTGGTCCGGCACTCAGTGACCGAATGAAGACGACCAAGGAACAAAGTAAGCCGTATGCCAGCATACGCCCCACTTTGGGGGGCAAGTGTTGGGTGAATTCTCACCCCCGGACCGGAAGAGCCGAACCAGCCACCCTCCAAGTAAAGCAAACCAACTCTTCCATCATAACCGAATCGAACCTCCACCAGACCAACGCCGAACCAACTCCATAACCGGATCAACCCAATGCCGAACCAGACCATGCCGAACCATCTCCACACCAGACCATGCCGAACCATCCCACCACCGGTCCAAGCAACTACCAGTCCAAACTGCACTTCTCATGTTCCTACCGGACCAACCCCCAAACCGGACCAAGGTACTACCACATAGCACCGGATCACCTACAGCCGGTCCACTCTACACTCCAACCACCTCCGAACCAAGCGATGCCGAACCAAGACGTACCAGGCCAAATCACATCAGCCCAGGCTTATCAGCAACTATACACATCCTGGACCCCTACCCCTAGCCTCACTCTATAAATAGAGGGGTAGGGGTGCAACAATGGGGACAAGTTTGAGAGCTCAAGCACGGAGGGAACTTTCAAACAACTTTCTTTTACTTGTATCAAAGCTTTGTACTTGTAATCAAAACAAGAGAAGAGAAATAACATATAAAGTGGACGTAGGCACATTCTGGCTGAACCACTATAAATTTGCGTGTCTTTTTACAGTTTAGCCCCTACTTTTCATATATTTGCATAAATCACTCAAATCACTAAGAACAACATAAGATCTACTAAATCATACAACTTTGAGGTGTTTGTCCATTTTTTGTGCAAACAGTACCTAAGAGTGGTATACAAGATCAAAATTAATGTCATCCAAAGAATATTTACAAAACCATGCGAGATAAGGGTTTATAAGAAACCCCTACATATCCTAGGCTAAGAAGTTGGCAGATTGTGCGAGTCGAAAGATTGCACATAATAATTGTACGAAAGGGATCTTGTATGAATCGCTCCAAGAGAATTTTGTAAACACATAGTGCTTAGATGCCTAATTAATGTTGTGAACATAAAATATATTGTGAAGTAATGAAAAATCAGTTTTATATAAGGCAATTCATAAAATGCTTATGAATGCCCGTTCTGTTGCACTAAGAAACAACTGCTGTTTCAAGAAATATCAACTCCGTAACGAAGGAATTTCTTTAAGAAGTTATTGGTATAATATGAACTTTTGATATGATCCAATAATAAAACTGATTACAAGGGATGGAATGAAATTGACCGAACCTAAATGAACACAAATACATTAGAACTTCTAATGAGTATTCTTGTACATTAAAGAGAAACTGGAAGTTTCTTGCCAATGTAAAGAATAACTAATCCTCGGTTATTTAGTTAAACCATTAAGAGTATTGACTATACGATATGATACAATGCGCAAATCCAAAATAGATTCGAAGTATATTATCAAAATATGATTTTGATAGTTGTACCCGAAGTGATTTGATCCATTGGCCATAAATGTGCCTTCAGGAGAAAGACAAATGCAGTTGGAATATAGTGAGTCATAGTAATAAGAATATTACCGAGAATTTCAACTGTTGAAATTCATAAAAGGTACTCCATTCGATGTACTCAAGTTGGTTCGGATTTTACTCAAAAAATTATTGCCTGGCATGACTTTATGTTTTGGTAAATATGCATTGAAGCAGGAAGTTCTAAATATAGATTTAGACTAAACCATTTGCACATAATAACTAAAGTGTCTTGAAGTCAGTGGAAAAGATATTGAGTTTGCGGGTTTATCATATACGATCCGAGAATAGATATGAAAGTATCATTTTGAAAAGCACAAAAATTGAACAAGTGTTTTTGATGGAAATATCAAAAATAGTTTGATTATCGGTCAAAATGTAGAAAAAGCATGTGTTTATAAGAAAGAACGTTAAAAGGTACATAAATATTTCTAATCCATAAGCAAACAACATACCGCTGATTGTTGATGATGTACTTGTATTAAAATCAGCTATAGTTATTTTAGCACTCAACGTTGGATTTATAAATTATGTCTTTTATAGTAAGTATAAAAGATATTCTTAATGTCCCGAAACGATATGTAAGGACATCTTATTAAAATGTTTAATACATAACATGTAAGATGAATTCCTGATGCATTGGCAATAGAAATTATCATACACGTTATGTTGTATATGATATCGAGATTTTTTTTAATATATTTGATACATGAAGCAAATATCAAATCCAAATAGATATCACTAAATGGTTGTTTGAGGTGTTCTCGTGTATTTATGAAATACTAGAGAACAGTTTACAGAACCAACGAACTCCTTATGAAGGAGTGTTCAGACTCAAACTTCATAAGTGAAACTGAGTATAATGTGTCAATAATAAATTAAAATTAAGAATCTTTAAATTGGAAATGTTCCTAATAAAAGACTATGGTTGATTTAATGAAAAGGCTAAGCACATCGTCTTGAATATCACCGCAAGTAAAAGCAGTATATATAAATATAAATGCACAAATTTATAACTTAGCTGAGGGTGATTCCAAATGCTGAGAATCCCATAGCATTGTTATATGATAAAAATATCACAATATAGTTCGTAAAAATAGTTAAAGCCCCCTAGAAGTCGAGAGACATACTCTGAATTATTCCATATGAAAAAGGCAGTTTATCAACGTTGAAGAGAGTTGATTGACAAAGTAGATAATTGAAATAAAATAGCATACTCTTTCATTGAGCGATTGACCCAATTGGTTTTGAGAAAATCAATTAGGGAATTTGGAATAAGATTCCATATATAATTGATCAAAAGTGCAAGTGGGAGATTGATAGAGTCAGGGGTATGCACTAGGGGCAATTATGTAATTTGTTACATATATCTAACTCGATAACCAATCTTTTCAAAATAAAAGGTGTTTTCTTTCCATTATATACTTGATATAATGTGTTATGTTAATTAATTAATTTAAAAGTATATTTAATAGAAAATCCATAAATAACATGTTCTGTGATAGTAGTTACAAAGTTTGTAACCGTGAGTAATTTATCACAGTGAAAAAATATACCATTTTAAATGTTCCTAGTCAAGATGCATCAAGACTGGATATCTATGTATCCATTGAGACTAGAGTACGTAACGCTCTCCAAATGTTGGATAGTGTATTACCCATGACTGCTAGGGCACCTAGGGGTTACGTACTTATAGTCATTGGATAACTATGGAACGACTCACTTGATAGTTTTCTTATAACTAAGATTAAACATAAAATATTGATGTGATTGCTTTACATAGTTCTCTCTAACTATAAATACTATCGATTTTCAATATGAAAGCTCTACTTTGATTATAGTCAAATCATGGCACGATGCCAATCGAGTGACTATAGTTGGGTTGAGTGGAAGTATTGGAAGTGAAGCGCTATTCAAGAGAGATTCGTCTCCTTAGTTATATGGGTTAGGATCACGTTCAACTCAAGTCAACTCAAAGTCATGGTCTCTGGCCAGAGCAGTTCGATTAAAACTAATTATTATTATTGAATCAAGGACTTTGTGTTTAGCCTATAGCATTGAATATGAACGATATTGGAATTTTGACCATTATCAAATTCCATAAGTTCAAAGTGATATAGTTTTGACAAAGAGAATTGGTGTAAATAAAAGTCACAACCGAGTAACGCTTAACAAAGTGAAATTGGATTTTACGGAAACCAAGTAAGCAATAAATTTGGCCAAAATGTCACACCACCTTCTAAGTGACGTGTGAACATTAATATTCGAATAGTTCGATATTAATCGCTGACTAAATTTATACTGGACGAGTCACACAACCGAAAAGATGAATTCTCTTTTGACCAAATGATTTAATTAGTTTATAATTGATATAAATTAATTAAATTAATTAATATTTATGAAATATTAATTATAAATTTTTGATTATGATTTGAGGAATAAATATTCTAAAATATATTTATAATAGTTATAAATATATCGATCGATATATGATATCGATAAGCGATTAAATTGGATTTAATTAAATAATATTTTCTTTGAGCTTAAATGGTTTTAGGTCCATCATGGTGTGTAAAATTTCGACAGCAACATGGACATAGGGCTGCTTAAATAAGAGTTGGAAATGCTTGATTTTGGATGGTTCGGACTGAGAGAGAAATAGTATAAGATGAGATCTGCTCTTTTCTCACTTCTATCCACAATTTAAGCATTCCTAATCCTAATTGCAAATGACCTTTTTGCTACCTCTTATTCCATCCTTTGCTGGCCAAAATTATACCATAGCATCTCCATCAACCAAACTCAAATCAAGTCAGATTCGATTGTCATTCGATAGCTGAAGGTTAACAGTTCAAAGACTAGCAATCTGTTGAATAAGAAAAAGTTTCAAAGGGAAGAGTTCATCTCTTCAAGGCGTACTTCAAGGTTTTGGTACTTAGGTATGGTTATTTATCAAATTATAGTTTATAATTTTCTGTATAATATTTTAATGTATATAAATATTATTATTAGTCAGGTGACAATTCTCATATGTAACAACGTTGTCACAAATTAGTTTGGTTATATGCATGTATGTATTTATATTAAATTAAAAAAATCATTTTTTATACACATTAGATCAGTAGAGTCGCATAATATATATTACAATTACGAGATTTTATGGCATGTGCAGCGCGCGTGCGTACACTTTTTTATATAAATTTATAGAATTTAAAATTTCAATGACGTTTAGAAAAACAAATTGAAAAATATAAAGCAAAATAATATAAGTTTTTTATTGGAACATAGTTCCGAACTTGCAAAATTAATTACATTCCAAAATTTCCATTTGAAAATAGATATTTATTTTTGTTCTTTGTAGGATTCAACTTCCAGCCCCTTATTTGCACATAAGGGTATTTTTGGGACTTCTCGATCGGATCAAAAAATTGTATTTCTGTTTCAACTATTAATAAAGTTTTTATTAAATATACACACGCAGAGAGATATATATGGTTTATATTTTATTACATCATCATATTATGGTTAAAATTGGATATAATTTTGTATATAAATCTTTATAGCAATAATAATTTTCGACAGTAAAGTAACAATTTTTTCATTATTTAATATTATTTAAATTAATATACTACATAAATAAATCATATAAAATCAATATGTTTTGAAAAATTATTTTCAATTTTATAAAATCATTTTAACATCAAATAAGATCTCGACCAGAAAATAAAAAAATACAGACATTTTATGTTATTTTTAAAAATTATTATTTAATTCGGTAAAAAACTAATAAATTATTTGAAAATAAATTCTAAACGAAAAGAATGAAGAAATTTTTTCGAATCTCGAAATATCATTTATGATTAATTGGAAATTTAAAATTTAGAAAATGTATTGAAAATAATTATTTATTAATATTTAATATAATTTTGAATAAATATTCAATCAAAATATATTTAGAAAAAATAATAATTTATTTTTGTGCTGTACACATGATCTGAAATTTTATAATAAAAATTAATAATTTAATTAATTAATATATATGTATATATATATTATAAATTTATTTTTGTGTGTATATATATAAATAAAATAAATATTATTTTACTATTATATTTATATTTGAATATACATTTTTCATGTTTAAAAAAATTATTATTTATTTAAGATATTTTTATTAAATAGATATATTATAATAATATGTATATGTATATATATTAATATTTTATTTATGACTTTTTATACATACATACATATATATAATATTTTTATATAAGTGATAGATTATATATATGCACATATTTAGACAACATATATTATATATCGGATGAGCTAACGTATTTGTTGCGATGTAAATCTCACTATCTATATACGGGCATGTTGTACCTTGCATGGGTTGATATGTTACAATGCATGCATGCGCGCCCACACACACACACACATATATATATGATACACGTAATTTTTTTGAAAACAATATGATACACGTATATATATATATCCATATATAAATTAAATAAAACTATATAATTTATAAATTTAAATAAAATAAAAGATTTTATTTAAATAATATTTAGAAATGTTCAAAATGTATTAGAATTTATAAGTCCAATAAATATTTAATCAGAGAATATTTTCGAAATTCTCCCATAACTTCTACTACGGGATGACCCAATTCCAACATATACAGCTTTTATATATGCACTATTTTAAGTACTGATAAACATAAATCAAATAAAATTTTTTAATTAATATTTCACAAATAGTAATTAATTTATAACAATTATATTTAATTAAGTTAGGTATTAGTCGGAGTATTCAACTTTGCGGTTATATGATTCTTATGTGTAAATTTGGTTAGCGATTAATGTCGAACAATTTGAATATTAACGTTCGCATGTCACTTTTGCTAACGGTGTGACATTATGAGTAAATTTATCACTTACACAATTTCGGTAAGATCTGATTTTAGTTATTTTAAGCGGTCTTCGGTAGTGACAATTATTTACACCAATTCTTTTCGTCAAAACTACATCACGTTAGGACTTATAAAATTTAGCAATTGTCAAAATTCTAGTGAACTTGTGTGGTCCAAACACAAAGTATTTAGTTAAATAATAACAATTATTATTAACAGAATTGCTCTACCCAAAGGCTTGACTTCGAGTTGACTTCGAATAATCGTGATACTAACTTCATATGACTGAGAAGACGAATTGTGTTTTACTTCTAATGCTTCAATTCGACCTAATCATAGTCTTTCGATGGATGTCGTATCACGATTTAACTATAGTCAAAGTAGAGTTTCCACATTGAAGTTCGATAGTAATCTCAAATTGAGAGAATTGTGTAATATTATTACATCAATATTTTCTGTTTGACCTTAGTTATATTAATTATAATCAACAGAAAACTATCGAATGAGAAATTGCATGGTTATCCAATAACTATCAGTATGCAACCCTTGGTGCCTCCAAAGGCCATGAGTAGTACACAACCAAAAATTTGGAGAGTGTTACATACTCTAACCTCAACGGATGTATCGATATCCAGCCTTAGTAGATCTCGACTAGAAATATTTAAACAATGTGTTTATTACATTGCGATAAATTACTCATGATTACAACGCATTATAACTACTATCACAAACACATCATTTGTGGATTTACTATTAAATATACTTAAATTAAATAATCAATTAATATAATACATTATAACAAGTATATAATATAAAGAAAAACACATTTTATTTCGAATGATATTTTATTACATAGTTAATAATTTACAATAAATTACATAATTTCTCCTAGGATATACCCCTAACTCTATCATAAAGAACTTACTATAGTTTAAACAAAAAAATATGATTTATTTTTAGGGATATGTGGATGTAGTCTATTATTTAATAAGTGTAACTGTTAGTCATCATGGAGAATTACAACCCACGTTCAAAATATAAAGTATTCGAGTATTTTGCATCATTTGTAATGCTGCTATGATTTCATTAGTCAAAGTTTCGCCTACTTCCGAGTCCGTATGAAGAAGTTACTACGGTTTGAACCAAAAAAATAATGACATCTGCTTAGTCGAAGTGTAGATATGGGAGATACACATGCACGCATAATGGAAAAATATAGAGAGCTTATTGAGAATTTTGAAAAAACACGATGAAAACTAATGGACTAAATTTTCTATATTGATAGTAGACATGTAGCATGTTATTTGATCAGTATAACTGTTAATCACCATAGTGAACTACAGTGTATGCTCAGAATATAAAGTATTTGAGTGTTTCGCACCGTCTATAATATATGCAGGTTCATTAGTCAAATTTTCGCCTAATTTTAAGTCAGTAAGAAGAAGTTAATATAGTTTAAACGAAAAAATAATGACTTTTGCTTACTGATGTAAGGATGTAGCCTAGTATTTACCAAGTATAACTTTTAGTCATCATGAAGAAGTGCAACATATGTTCAGTATATAAAGTATCAAAGTATTCTGCATCGTCCCTAATGTGGCTGCGGTTTCATTAGTCAAAGTTTCATTTGATTAAGAGTAGTTATGAAGAAGTTATAGCATTTAAACAAAAAATAGCGATTCTTGCCTAATCGAAGTGTAGATATGGGAGGTACACATGCACATCTGATGGAAAACTACAATGGGCT
This sequence comes from Allium fistulosum, assembly GCA_030737815.1. NCBI lineage: Eukaryota > Viridiplantae > Streptophyta > Magnoliopsida > Asparagales > Amaryllidaceae > Allium > Allium fistulosum. The sequence continues at coordinate 78,735,092 of CM060906.1, forward strand.
TTCTAGGAATTTCAGAAAGGCACGATGAAAACTAATAAATTGAATTTTTCTATATTAATAGTAGATTCTTAAAATTTTTAATGTTTCGATACAATCATGAAATATGCATATCTGTTAAATCTACGATATGGCTATTTTACAATAACTTTTAAAATCAAAAAGTATACTTATTTACAGTTCACCCTTTGTTCACTTATTAATATATGAGAACAATTTACAAAAACAATAAACATATACCCTTACAATTCCTTATTATATGAAAAATATTTAATTACCTAATTAATAATCGCATGGGAATAATTGAAGTATGAAATAATGAAAATAAATTACAATTTGAGAATTTTACACTTCCCACTTTAAGTACAAAATCTTAAATCCGACGTAATCGGTGTTTATGGTATTTTCCTTCATTTGGACGGATCTCGGTCTGGAGCATTTTACTATTTTACACCTAGTGGTCTTTGGTTTAAAGTTTAACATTTTATTCATAATTCATCTTCATCTTCTCTCTCTCGTAGATGATCCATCTTGATTTTTATACATTTCAAGGATTTTACAGTAAGTTTAATCCACATTACATATGACTTATGCTTATTAAAAGAAAATGTTCCCAAATAAAATGGTAGATGTTATTTATCAAACAAACAATGTATGACACTTAAAAGAATTTCTATACAAGCTCACCATGTTTATAACAATTCACACCATTGAAAGAAAAGGTTTATAAAATCTTTATAATACAAACCTATCCCAATGGGATTCGGATCAGATATGGATGAAAGAAAATACCATAAAACTCCGATCATAGATCGGATCAGATTTAAGATTTAAATTGTATAATTTAAAACCCATAAATACGTCCAGTCTAGTATGGAGATCCACCGGATCGGATTACAGTAGGTCTAATTAGCAGCACTACGTACTAGTGCTAGGAATCCATGCAATATAAATCGGAAAATTTGCAAACTTAGACTTATTTAGGTAAACAATAACACAAATAACCTGGTTTTGATAATAATTACAAACATAGACCTGTTTTTGCCAGGTAGACGACGAACTTTCAAAATGCGCCTTCGGACGAACTTTCAAAATGCGCCAACAGGCAACTTTCGAAAATTCTCCCAAAGGCGCATTTTGAAAATTCGCCTTCGCAAAAACCCTGCACACATAATAGACAGACAGCAGCCCCCCTCTTCATTTCCACTCTCTCCCAACTCTCCCAATCGAACCCAAAAGGCACAAATTCCTCAAAACCTTCCTCTACTTCCATTTCTTCAATTTTTATTCAAATTCTTTCACAAATTAGTCAATGGCAAGCACGTCAGGTATAGAACAAGAAATAGGTATGAATCTATACCCATAATTTGTTGTTTCTAATTTAGGGCATGAATTTTTTGCAATCTTACTTCATGAAAAAAAATTGTGCTTGTAAAATAAAGCATTTTAATATCACCGTTGATAAAGCATTTACAACACTATCATTACAAGTATTTGTACACATTTTAGTCTTAGATTAAAAGCAATTTGAACTAAGTTAGAAGTAGTTTATAAAAGCCATATTAAAAAAGGTTCTTAAAAGCAACTTAAGATTATTTTTATAAGCAATCTATATGAACGACAAGGAGTTTACGTGCATTCATACTACTTTGTGGGTTAGGAGGTTGTCAATTTTTAGTTAGTGTATAATTTTTATCGAAATGAATTAATTTTTAATATTTGTATTTTATAGAGTATGTTGAGATGGAGCTCGGACACGTTGATGGAAGGGTATTATTTCTTCAAGCACAGCATCGTACTTCTAACGACATATGGATGCAGGTGGTTTTAAAAAAATTATAATTTTGTATCAGTTGGTATAATTCCTGCTTTTTAATTATGTATTTATCATTTGATCAGCGTGACGATCCAGATACAACTATAGGTCACTCCACGTCGGTGAAGAAAGTGACTTCAAACCATCCAGGAATATTGGCTGAGATTGAGAGGGCTAGCTTTTTACACATAATGAAGTTAGGATACATCCAGCTTGACCACTATCTTATCACTGCTTTGGTAGACAGATGGTGACCGGAGACCTCCACTTTTCATTTCCTTTTTGGTGAGATGACGATTACATTAGGAGATGTAGCCGTGTTGTTAGGTTTGCCTATTGAAGGCAATGCAGTGGCTTATGGAGGAGTGGCATATGACTATATGCAATTGTGTCATGATTTACTTGGTCTTGACCCACCCACCCCCCCGGACAAACAAGGGGCAATGAGTTCGTGGAAGTCATGTGGTATAGACGTCAATTGTCACACGATATTCCTGCTGATGCTACAGAGGCTCAGATTCAGCAGCGAGCACGTGCTATTTTTTTACACATCATTGTTTCCCGATTGATGTGCGACCATACAAAGACTCGGGTAGATCTGAAATGGCTACCGTATATTGCTGATTTAGGGGAGTGTGGTAAGTTTTCTTGGGGCAGTGATGTGTTATCTTATACATATATGGAGTTATCCAGGCTCTCTCTTTTGGAGAATAAATCTATTGGTGGATGTCTGAAACTAGTACAGGATTGAAACAAACTTCAATAGTTTACTGTTTTACATGATTTTTCTCATTTTTGGTCGTAATTTTTTCTTATAAATGCAGCTTTGGTCGTGGACTTATCTTCCGATCAGAAGATTGTTAGTAACAAACGTTGTTGTCGATCAGTCAATGCCACTTGGGTCTCGGTATATTTTTTATCCTTTTAAATTAATTAAACAGTGCAATTTTCATATGTAATATTCAATTGTTAACATCTTATAACAGGTGGGTAGGACCAAAAAAAACGCGCCAAACTCCAAGACAGAGTGTGAAGTTCTACCGCAACGAGTTAGATGTGTTGGAGGATGACAAGGTGACATAACACCGTACACATAGGATGTGCTAGCACAGCTTCCAACCATGTGTACAGCTGCTAGATACTTGTGGACTGCGAGAGTACCACTCATATCTTACACCCAGACTGCATTTCACTTACCCGACAGGGTTATGAGACAGTTCGGCATGATGCATCATATACCAGATGATGCGCCACCCTGCACGTCTACGTACAATGCAGAGGAGTATGGAACCTACATTCGGTTGTGGAATGAGCGGCATACAGCTACCCAGATTGAGAGGGTGCCCACCATTACGCTAGAGCAGTACAAAAGGTGGTACTGGAACATAACACGGCGATATGTTCTTACGGCGCCAATAGAGGCAGTGTATAGAAGTTCGTACGTTCCCAGAGCACCATTTGAGAGGAACGTGGTAAGTTGATGTTGTAAATAGTATATCAATTACTTATGATAGTTTTGTCTGTTGCTAAATTTCATTCAACTTTACAGGCAGCTGGTATAATCAGGGCTGGGGAAGAAGCAGAAAATCTTCGCAAACGACAAACCGACGAGGAGGGTAGGAGGATGTGCACTAACATCCAAAGGATTCTAGATGTTGTGTTATGCTGGAATAAACTTGATAGGCCGAGAGCACCATCTCCACCTTCAGCGCTTGTGTACACACGACGTCGTCCTAGAGGAGGTGCGGGTTCATCGTCACAAGGCACGTCGTCACAAGCTGCACCGGTACACGAAGAATTTATTCATGGCCCATCTCAACCAACGGCCGCATTACCTTCGTCCTCCACTGCCCGTAGAGAACGGAGTAGCAGCAGCAGCAGTTCGAGACCATTGGTAATGCGTCGGCAAAGAAGAAGCCCGCGCGAATTTCATGAGCTTCACGACTAAATCGATAATGTTGTTTGATGCGAATAGTTAGAGGTGATATGGAAAGTGATATGTAATGTACAAACTAATGTTGTTTGGATTTGTAAAATGTTGTTAAATTTGTGTAGTTGTGTTTTGTTAAATTTGTATAGTTGTGTTTTGTTTGTGTAATATGCTGTAGTCGGGGATTGTAATTGCTGCTCTGTTTGCAACAGCAGGTTTCAGTGGGCGAATTTTCAAAATTCGCCAATGGGCGAATTCTTGAAATTCGCCAATGGGCGAATTCCTAAAATTCGCCCAAAGGCGAATCTTGAAAATTCGCCAATAGAAACCTGCACTGTTATAACCAGTTAGCCCCTTCTTCCTTTTTCATTTCCTTTTGCTTTAAGGTCGAACCAAAAACCTAAATTTGTGCAAAATCATTCGCATAAGTCATTAAGGTTGGTATTTTGTCCAATTTTTTCCTCTATTCTCACATTTGTAGATGTATAGTACGCCATTCTTCAATTTTGTTCAAATCGGAGCGTAAATCGACCCAAACCATGGTTGCAAGTTTGACTAATTTTGGTATTTTATTCAACTTTTCTTCTAGGCGAAAATGGATGATTGGGAGATCGATGATCAAACGATGATGGAAATATATGATGATTACGAACGGAACAAGGGCGCAGACGATGAGGTCGAATTGCTTCCGAAGACCCAAGTGGAAGATCTACCAACAGTGGATGCTACAGAGACAAATGAAGAAGTAGAGACCGAACTTGTTTGTGCTACGCAGGCAAATGTCGTACTCGAGAATCCCCAACCGGTTCAAAAATCATTGCATTCCAGACTGATGACTGTACTTGCTCATCAAAACCCTGATAGATCAAGTTCTAGCATCATGGGGCGTTCGGTACTTTGCTATTGCAGAGTTGAATGTAACGTTGTTGTTTCCAAAAGTCGGAGGAATGCAGGACGTTAGTTTTACGGCTGTAAAGCGTATATCGATGCACAGACGCATCAGGGGGTGCATAGTTGTAAATTTTTTGAATGGTTCGATCCTCCACTGACAGAAAAGAGGGTCCAATACGCGCTTGAGATGCAAGCTAAGGTTAGTCGCTTGGAGAGGATGAATATGGCAATTCGCAATGAAATGCTTGCAGGGTGCTACCGGTTACCACGTGATTGACCGTATGTTTTGATGTATTGGTAGTAAAGTAGTAACCGGTGGTTGTTGTTTGTATATACTTGCTTTTTATCATCTGTCCGTCCTGTATTTTCTATTGAGAGGTATCCTGTAGTTCAACAGACTAATAATCTGTTTTATATCATGTTTTAGGGTGTTTTTTAATTGGCGACTTTTCAAAAGTCGCTTTTGGGCAAATTCTCAAAACTCGCCTTCAGGCGACTTTTGTAAATTCGCACAAAGGTGACTTTTGAAAAGTTGCCTATTCATAAACTTCTTTATATCTAGTCAGCTTAAGCACTCACATCCTCATAACATACCCCAAGTTTTTTCAGATCTGAAGAACCAATTTTCTTTCAGCTTACATTCCCAAACCCCAAAACTCAATTTCTTTCGATAATCTATTGGTTGTTGCCATAGAGTCCTTGCTGGTCTACGCAAACGTCTTCACTATATCCCTGCATAGAAATTGGTAAGAAAATTACAAACTCTAGCTTTGTTACATTCATTAAATTTCTTCCATATGAATGGACAGAAAGTGGTTGGTCAAATAAAAACTATTTGTTTGTAGAATGGCTAGAAATCTCATTCTCACACTTTGCTACTACGACGGTGAACTGACCGTCGACGAACAGAAAAACGGGAAGTATGTCGGCGGTTTTTGTAAACCAGGGAGAGTACGCAAATGTTGCACACTATTTGATTTGAAAGAATATGTTTACAAAGCGACAAAAATAAGCGCAATCGAATTTGATATTGAGTTGGTCGTTAACTGGCCTAGATTCGGGTTCAAAAGCAATAACACTTTCAAACGATGAGGATGTTGAAGTTATGTTTTCTGCGGTTACCAAATCCATTGAGTTGTACATTGGGAAAGTTGCAAAAGAAAATCTGCAAGAACATGTACAATCTCATATCGTTAACACAGGATTAGAGCATTTTATAGAAATGTTGGAAATTGATAATCCTTCAGCAAGCTTAGGTTCTCCTACTTACAGTAATCCATATGTACATGTTGGGGGTCATGGTCCTCCTCCCATAAACTATGGTTTCATGCATTACATGATGTCGCAACCAACTCCAGAACAGTACTTTCCATACTATACACCACCTACGATGCATCCAAGGTATCGTTGTTAACATTGGTATTTTGCGTATACCTTTTTAAATGTATGCTATAAGTCAAAGGTTTGTTTAGCAATTTATTTGGGTAATGTTTCCTATCTACTCTAGCTTCGTACTAAAATACGGTTGTAAACAGATGTACAAGTCTTGAGGATACTGCTGCAGAATGTGGTGCTGGACCATCACAACACTCACATGATTCCAATATTGACACTGATATGGATGTTAATATAGATAGAGACACCAGACATGTTCCTCCAATTGATAATATGGCTGTTGCGACGACTAATAATGATGCGTGTTGGGTAGAACGAATGCAGGTGAACAATGAATCGTTAAACTACGATTTTCCGAACGTAGATGATGTTGAAGGTGATGGTGAAGAAGCTCAAATGGAAGTAGATGATCTATGTACTGCACAAATGATGGCAAGATCGGTCGTTGCTAATCTGCAATTTGCTGGGGAAAAATTTTCAACCGCGTGCATACAAAATGATTTGCTATTGGAATGGTATTTGAAAGTAAGTAAAATATGCTACACCAATTAACCGAATGGTCAATTCTACATGGAGTTTCGTACAAGCCGATCAAGTCGAATAAAACTATATACACTGCTATCTATAACGTTGACACTAACTGTCCATGAAGAATACATGCAATAGTCTCAAAGAAATCGCAGTGTGGCTGGTGGGAAATCAGAAAGTTGTCTAGCGAACATACCTGTGTCAATCCTACAGTTAATTCCAACCACAGGCAAGCCACTTCTAATTTTATTGTGTCAAAAATCATGTCATTTGTCAAGGCCAATTTGGACATCACAGCAGGTACAGTCCAAGTGCTTGTCGACGACCAACTGTTCATCAAAATTAGTTACATGAAAGCTTGGCGAGCATTAAACAAAACAATAGAAAGAATTTATGGCGACTGGGCCGAATCGTATGCGACTTTGCCTCAATATTTCGAGGAAATAAAGAGAAGTAATCCGGGGACTGTTGGACATGTGACCCACGATGAAGTTGGCATATTTGATCGTGCATTTTGGGCATTTGGCCCTTACATTACAGGTTTTCTACACTGCCGGGCATTGCTATATATTGACGGGACACATTTGTATGGTAAATACAAAGGGACGTTGCTTGTTGCTACTGCTGTAGATGCGGATGACTGTCTGTTTCCATTAGCTTATGCAGTTGTCGAATCCGAGTCATATGATAGCTGGGGTTGGTTTTCTTCTTGCATGCGTGAATTTATTCACAGTGTTTGCAATCGTCGTATTACTTTCATATCGGATTGGATGAAAGGAATTCTGAAGGCTTTACAGGAGACGTGGCGAGAACCACACAAACATAGGTTCTGTGCACGACATCTTAAAGCTAATTTTCAAACAGCGGGTTTTAGGGATAAACGACTTACAGCTTTATTTTATTCAGCTGCATGTGCTTCAAAAGTAGTCGAGTACAACAAAATCAGAGAAGAAATTAAAGCTACAAATTCACGGGCTCATGAATGGATTGAAAGAAGTTTAGGGAATTTTGAAGAAAATTGGGCCCTATGCAAAGACGATGGAGGACGCTTTCATGTTATGACCACCAATGCATTCGAAAGTTTTAATGGTGTACTGAAATGTGCTCGATCATTACCTATAAAGGCATTGGTTGCACGAACCATCTTTCGATCGGTTGAATATTTTTGTAAGAGACGAGAGACGGCGGATGCTATCACAACACGTTTGACTCCAAAATGGAAAGCTAAAATAGCAGATCGAGCTATTGAAGCACGTCGTTGTAAACTAGTTCGCTTTAGTCGAACAGAATGGCAAGTTATTCATTGCTACGGCGATGAATATAAAGTGTTAATTGATGGTCATAACTGCTCATGTACATGCAACATCCCCCTACTACAAAAATTACCATGTGCTCATGTAATGACGGCTTGTTCGGCACAGGATTACGGTGCTAACAGAGCACATCATGAGTTCGCATCAGAGTGGTACTCTGTTCGCAGTTACAAAGCTTCATATCAGCCAGAGTTTCATCCGGTGCGTGATAAGAGATACTGTAGACCATACACCGATCCACATAGCCTCCACCTACAAGAAGACAACCTAAACGACCTAAATCTACAAGGATAAAAAATGTTATGGACGAGCTTCAAACGCCTAAAACAAACAGGTGCACCAAATGTGGATCGCAGGACCATAACAGAAAACGATGTACTATAGCGACCTAAACTTCCATTATCAAATATATGACTTTGTAACGAATTAAGATTTATATTCATGCATAATATTATATTCATGCATGCGCAAAATACTGGTGATTATAAAAGAGGGTTAAGTTACTTTCCAAAAAGCCAAATAAGAAATAAATAATAAATAAATAAAAAGTAAATAAAAAGGAGAGGGTAAGTGATATTGTTAACGCACCACCGACACTATTTCATTCAGATTTAGAGACAGCAATTTGATTACTGTAATTGTATAAAAAGTAAGGGTGCATATGCTACAATGTCTTTTGAGTTATGATTTCTATCCAACCATTTGATGCTAAGAGAAAATATTATCCAAATGATGGCATCTGCATGCAACTTAACACCAACGCCGATAAAAAATATATATAGCACACTCCATAAAACATTTTTTTTCTTTCTATGCACAGTAATGAAGTACGTAATAAGTGGCCCATTTCATTTGCGGCACGCAAGCTGAAATAGTCCAAAAATGAACTGTGGTTGTCACGCCGATGTGATCTTGCTCATTTTATTTTTGTTGCTTTTATATCCCATACCTAACTACAATACCAAAATATGATACAAGTACTATGCATGTCAAATTTTTATCCCATTCGTTGTATTGTGGCTACTGTCAAAGTGAAAAGGAAATGGTCATATGATCAGAACCAGAAACATTGGGGAAAATGGTACATGTATGCCTTATGATGAAATTTCTGATGGAAAAAGAAATGATGTTTCTGCTAATCCCAGAGGAGCATTCTCCATTCCTTAACACACACAAAAAACACCAATTTAAACCTTATTGTACACTTTTGACTAATTTGGATTTAAAATTATAAAGTGGAAATGCAGTGTATCGTGTATGTAAATTTGATGCATATTGACATTAAAAAATGATTGATTGCTACATAACTTCACAATATTATAAACTCTTCATAGTGCACAAGTTATTTTGAGCCTTTGACCCACAAGCTTATATTTTGAGTGCTTACATTCTTTTCTGGCCAGAAAAATTAAAATATTCCAATTTGTATACAAGTCGTGCAGTAAAATTCATTGAAAAAAGGTGACCTTTATGACAATCTTCATTGTCCTTAGCATAGCTGTCGCCTTCAGCTTCTTGCCTACCACGTTGTATCATCTCATCATCAAAGATTATAAATTTTGTGCATGGCATTTCTTTTATAGCACACCTTAATATTTTAGTGTGCTCGAATAATTTAAAATATGCGATAAGAAAAATACTTACTATTCACGATAAAAGTATCTACATCAACTTGAAGAAGATACTCCTAGTACTTTGGTTTCTATATGTGCTTTGGGTGTTTAGGTGCTTAACTCTCTTGCTATGACATTTTTGGTTCAATCTGCTGATCCTTTAAGTGATAAGTGTACATCTGTTATTTTGTAATGCTTCTGGTTGATCATCAATCTTGAGAAGTATTGAGAAACCTTGGGAATGCTTCAAGATGTATTGAGAAATCTTGAGATGTAACAAGCAATATGTATGTGATCGAGTTTTTCTCGAGTACTTCGATGGATGTAGCCAATGAAGCAAGCGCTGCTACAAAACATGTAAAACACCGACTTGGTTTTATCAATGCTTACCGACGTTCAAAAGGGCGGCGTTGATAGGGCGTCGGCCTACTCTATCCTCCAATCTAATGGGACCCAATAAAATTCTCTCCTCGTTCTTAGTTTACACGCACGAAAAAACAATATAAAAAAACCGAAATCTTAACCCAACCGCCACAATAGCCTTCCATCACAAGCGGTTATCCATGGACCTCCACTTTGACGGCAAACCGTAATTTGTCAAAAAAAATTTAATCGTTCGATTTGGAATTATATACTGCGTTTATAATGAAAAGTATGATGACCAACCATTTAAAAACAAAACGTAGAAATCCCTTAGTACGGCTTTGAAGTTATTTGTAAAATCCATTGTTATGAAATTGTTTGAAAAATTCATTTTTACCGATATGACAATAATAAATGATAATAATAATACGGTATTGAGTAGATGATAGTAATATACTTATTAATAATGTTTGGTTTTGTTAAAAAATAAGTATGATATTCTATTGTGTGAAAAATAATATAATTTTTGTTTACATGTGCATTATAAAAGGTGGATTATTTGAAAGTTCAACATTGGATGCATAACCATAAAGGTAGAAAATAAAAGAAAAAAATGACGCTATTGCACTCTATGGTGCGGTAACACTCATGAAAGTGACACTCTTAATAAAACAAATATGAAAGAAATCCGATGTACGTATTCAAAATGTCATTGCCAGAAATTTCTAGAGTATTATATACTGTAACGTTTAGGTGCTTAACTGTCTTGCTATGACGACTACTAGGATATGAGCAATTTGCGATGGAGCCTTCTGACGACTCTGTCGTTTAATCTTCGACGGCTATCGATGGTTAGTAATTTTAATTGATTAAATTTATTACATTATTAATTATAACTTGTTAGTTATATAAGTATGAAATTGTTAAAAAATACTAATTTAATTCCTAAATATTAAAAAAGATATTTTTATCCAATCATTCCATTATATGACGATTTGTGATTAATTAAATTAGTGTTGTCGATAATATTTTGTTGTATAATTCGATATTTAACTTTATTGAAAATCGAACATAAACAATTATTCTACATAACTTTTAGTCCGTCAATTATACAACTTCTGTGAAATTTATGATGCGTAACAGTTTTATTAATTTAAATATATTTTTTAACCATTGTGCAACTAATTAAGAATTTTTAAATTGATTTGAAAAGGCGGGTAAGAGTTTGTAATCATTAATATTGATTTTCATATTCATTGAGAACTAACATAAGCTATTCAATTTTTAAAACAAATTAAATTTTCCAAACAAACTAAATTACATAAAAAGAGTGAAATTTAATTGTATAGTAAAGAAACCGTCAGAAGCCATCGAAAACCGTCGCTAATTAAAACCGTCGACGGACGTCATAAATAGTCGGGATGTCGCGATTATAGTTGCAGCCGAACCTGATATGATTCATTATCTTCCTTCCCAAACCAAAAATTCTCCCCCAAATTTAACCAAGCTCCATCATCGGCTGCTGCCCCTCGTCAACATCCGTCGGTATCTTTTTCAATTTGCAATCTTCAACCATCTACATTTTTAATTCATAAAAAATCAGGTATATTCTTCCTCTAAACTATTTAATCCGAGTTATGGTAAAATTATTATTAATCTGTGGTTATATTTGTTGACAATAGCCCATTGGTAGTTTATAATTGAATATTAGTTAATTGAGATATGTTAATTAGGGTTATTAGTGTTTAAATATGATAATTAACATATAATTAGGGCTATTTTTTGTTGATTAGTGTATGTGCTTATTAGTGTAACATAATTTAGTGTCAATTAGTGTATGTGTTAGCTAAAATATCGATGAAAATAATTTATTTACATAAAACTTTATTAGTTTATGGCCTTAATTATATATAAATCAAGTTTACATGTATGTGGCATGTGGTAGTATAAATAAATTAGTGTAAATTTTAATTTTTTATTACTATGTAATAAATTCAAATTAGTGTTAGCTAAATGTTGAAAAAACAATTTCTAATAACTTTTCAATTGTTACGAATTCAAATAATGAATTAGTGTTAATGCTAATATAAACAACTTGGTGTATAATGTACTTTATTTTTTTAAATATCTCAGAGAGTTTTTGGCCCCTTCCGACAAGAATAACGATATTCATTTTTATTACAACACAAATATCAATATTCATTCGATACAGTATTTGTCGAATTTGTCCCTATATTGGACAAGTTACAAACACAATAAAGTAATTACATTTTTTAAATCATTTCACCTTAAACGGTTCACAATATTTCAATAGCACTTTCTTTTTGTTCCATGTATACACACATTTGTGTAATATACAGGGAATAAAGGGGAAGTATAGTCGAAATTTTGTTGAATTGTTTAAAATAAAATGATTTACGAAATATAATTATTAATGTGTTTGTAATGGAAAGTAGGATGACCGACCATCAAAAGTAAAAAATTATAAAGTGAAAATATAATATTATATTCTTAATTTGTTAAAATTGAAATATATAAGATTTTATAAAAAGTTAAAAGAATAATAAACTATATAATTAATAAAACATTAAAATATAAACAAATTAGTATATAATGATAACATATTATATAATTAATAAAACAGTGTATAAGTGAATTGAAAAATAAAATGTCAATCCAAAAAATGATGAATAATTTTTTAAATATCTATCAATATTTTTAAATAGGAAAAAATGGTCAATTATTTTGTAGATTGGAGGAGCCAAATGTATAAACGAAATTGGAATGAGAGGCTCAATAAAAAAACATTTTTACAAAGGTTTACACGTATTTATTAAATTAGCTTTAAGTAATAATGGAAAGGACCAAAAAAATTCGTTGTCCGTGTAGTAACTACAAACATTTGTAACATTTGAAATCGGATATGGTTATAGAATATTTGTGTCAAAACGGTTTTGTGCCAGAATATTTTATGTGGGATCGTCATAGAGAACTTGTTGTACATAATCCTATAGTGTCTGAGGAGGAGGTCGGAAATGACAATGTTATGGCGAATCCCATAAAAGATATGATTGGAAATGCAACATGATCAATGTTCTCTATAGTTGAAGTTGATGATAATGATATAAATGTTGAAGAAGAACCAAATACGAAGCAAAGAAAACATATGTTTTTTTGGATAGTGCTAAAAACCTCTTTGGGATGGCTGTAAAAGCGGCACCCAATTATCCGTAATAGCCAAATACATTGCTATGAAATCAAAATTCAACTTCACAGAAATCGGATTTGTATGTAAAAACTGCAAAATGACATATGCCACCCGATAATTTAATGTGCGAAAATCATTATGAAGTGAAAAAACTTATATCAGCTTTCAGTTTGTTGTACAAAAAGATAGATATATGTTTAAATGATTGCATGTTGTTTTAGAAAGAGTGCATGAGAGGGGTAAACTAGGAAATAGACCTACCCTTTACCTTAAGCCATCTTCCCCTCATATCATTTTCATTTTTTTTCACAAGACATAAATAATCAAAAAGAAGAAGAGAGGCCGACAATTAAACAAGGAGATTAAAAGAGGAAAATAAAGCTAATTAAAGAAAAGACTTACGAATTCAAGATCTACATCAAATCTCAACTCCAACAATTAAATCTAAGGTGAATAATACATAAACCATCTCTATTTTTAGTTCTTGAATTCGACAATGGATAATATCTGAATGGTTTTGATGATTTTTGCCAAGTTAAGGTTGTTTAATCATTATTTGAATAGAATAATGATTTATGGAATTATTTATGAAATTATTTAAGTGGGTTTTAAGGATAAAACCTAAGTTTTTAATCTTCAATAGCTTTGATTTTCCAAATTAAATTGAATATTTTATGAATTTCCTAAGAAGTAAATTGGCTAATTTTGGGTTTTAATTATATAAAACAATTAAATATGGTTTTCCGCCCTGAAATTTTTATATGGTAAAGAAAATAGTAAATCTGAATTTCTATGGATTTTTGGGATTTTTCTAAACTGAATTTGAATACTACAAGTTTATTGTCCTATATAAGCATATAAATCCATTAAGGGTATTAATTAATTAACTTTACAAATGTTTTGGAACTTGAAATTTTTATGGGGCGATAAAACTGAAAAGAAAATGCCAAGTTTCGTGGAAAACAATTATATTTTGAGAAACAATTGGATTTGGTAAAAATAAATTGCTTTTAGTAGTAAGAAATCGGTTTTACTATAATTTACAATAATGCCACGCGTTTTTGACGTCGCCACACCTAACACAGTGCCGCATCTATGAGTGTCGACAACGACGAAAAGAGAAGCACATGATAACTGCTTAGTTAGTTATGGAGTGTTTCCAACCTCGTGGACGACAATCAAGATGACGACCCATTGAAGAAGGCAAGCATTCTCCTGATTCATCTATGTTGAAGCCGCATCTCTTCACCAATATTTTAACTTTGCACTTAGACCTTTGGCGGCATAATAAACGAAGTAACTTAAGTATAAAAGTTTTATAGTAACACCGGTAGTCTTGAGGCCACTATGCATCAGTGTTGGCGACCCTATATACCAAGATTTTACATGGTTTGGGAATTGGAAACGATGCAGCGCGACATTGATTTCTCATCTCTTTCTTTTAACACTGAAGAGGCTCATTTTTATGTAAACTAAAACTATTTAAAAGAGGAGAAGTGGGTGATCCAAAGAATTAATATATGTGAGATGAATAGTCCATATAAGTATAAGATGGATTGTCAATAAAATTTAGAAGTTATAGTCTAATAACTTGGGATGGGTAATCCAGTGTATATTGCATGTCCGCATATCAATGATCTTTAATGTTCTAATCATTATGGATGCAAGAGCATAATATACGGTTAATATGTTTTAGTTAAGGTACTAGTAAGGGGAACACCAGTTTTGTTCAACGGTGTGGTCTCACTAGATATCTATTTGGTTCGAGATGGTAGGTTATTATTCACACCAGACTGTTGTGTGATCCAAAGTTTCTATATTTCCACTTAAACTCCTGGGTACTCGTTTGAGTTGGTCGGGAGTAAGTGTTTTCAAGTTTCCAGTCAGACGAATAAGCTTCTACAGACATGCATGAGGCAATCTAGCTATTTAGAAGTACTTATCTAATCCGTTGTGTTGATTAGTTTTATCTATATAGATGTAACGGTAAGTTATATAATTGCCAAGTGTTAAACTCTGATCAACCAAGAGGAATCTTCGTATGTCGCTCTTGGAGTTTTTTGTAACAGTTATATTTACTCTTAACGTGGAATCGCGAATGTGATTATGTAATGAATATGAAATCATATTTTAAAATGGAATGTACAAGTTATTTCTGAATTATGTTTGGAAATTTTTCATATATATGTGCTTTTGATTATTGATATGATTAACATAGCCACGTTTTGTCGCCGAGAATTAATAACTATGAATGGTTGCATCCATAATGGTTAGTTTTGGACCTCGGAATGGGGGATGTTACATGCATCTTCTATTATTACACCGCATATGAGATGACACTGTGTGAGAATATAGGAAGAAGCTAACTTAATACACCCAACCGATGGAGAAGCATAGAAACATTTTGATAAGAATTATCCCTCTTTTGCAGTAGAGAGTCGTAATGTTAGGCTTGGTTTGTGTACAAATGGGTTTTCACTATTCTCTCAATTTGGTTCTAAATATTCATCTTGGTCTATTATCATTACAACTTATAATTTATCTCCCTGGACGTGTATGAAAACTCCACATATGTTTCTAATTATTATTGTCCCTGGCCCGGATGATCCGACACAAGGAATCGATGTTTATTTACAACCATTAATTGAAGAGTTAAAAAGACTATAGCATGAAGGAGTTAAAACATATGATATTTCAAAAAAAAATCGCATGTTCGCTTCGTTGTTATGGACCATTGGTGATTTTCCTATTTATGCAATGCTTTCAAGTTAGAGTATAGTCGATCGTCTAGCTTTTCTTTATTGCATGGAAGAAACACATGGATTTTATTTACCATAAGGGAAGAAAATTTCATGGTTTGATTACCATCAGTATTTTCTCCATATTAATCATACTTTTAGAAAAGATTAAAAAAAATTATAGCTAGTAGTGCATAGACTAGGCAACCACCAACAATTTGGTCAAGTGCAGATATATATGATCTTATAAAGGAATATTAAAAAATACATGAAACTGGAGTAAAAATTGAAATTCCAGGTAAATCAATGATTCATAGTTGGTGCAAACAAAGTAAATTTTGAGAGTTACCTTATTGGAAAGATCTCTTACTTCATCATAATATTGACATGATGCACAATGAGAAAAACATGTTTGATAATGTGTTTAATACAATTTTGAATTTTAAAGGGAAGACTAAGGATGATTTGAAATCAAGACGTGATATAGATAATTACGTAAGTGTCTCGAGCTTCATATCAAGCCAAATGATAGTAAAAATCCTAATGCATGATATGAGTTAGACAATAACCATGTGGCGATCTCAGTAAAGAATTCGTTGATAGGTTTTCAAACTACTTTCATGATCCAAGAAATGATTTAATTGACGAAGGATTAAAACATCTTGCGTTGGGACCAAAAAGAATTGTCAAGACATATCCAATATTCTTTGTCAATGGATTTAAATTCAACACCAAAGAATATAGTACTGAAAAATAAATTAACAATACTAGTGTATTTGTTAAAGGTAGTGATGATCCAGATGATCATATAAATGATTTTTACAACGTGTTTATCGAGGTTTTGGAATTAACTTATTTTATATGATCTGCGGAGAAAGTTTTTTAATTTAGATGCAATTGATTCAGCAATGTTCCATTTTCTGGAATCAACGTGCACAAAGATTATAATCGTATTGAAATAAAAATAACTCGCATTACCATAAGTACGATCCTTTTGTACTAGCCAAACAAGCACTGCAAGTTTATTATGCTCTGTATTCATCTCTATAAAGAAATAAAACAAATTGGTCGGTAGTTTTTAAAATAAAGGCAAGATTTACATTTGATGGAAAGAATATTCCTGATGAACAAGCTTATTAGGCAGATCATAAGCAAAATAATGAAATTATAATGACCAATATTGTACTGATTTTGGATCTCTAAACGATGAGCCAAATGTTTTAGTATAAGCATTTGAGCCTATAGAGGAATATGCTACAGAGTACGAGATCAAATCTGAATCACAGAACGACGAAGATAGATTATTAATGTACATTTTGTAGAAGATAATTTATGTGATTATTAATGTTTTCATTTTTCTCAGAAAAATGATATTCTTTCCCATAGTTAAATGATGTGTTCTCCCATTATAAAATGATATGTCTATGCTAGGTATTATGTTTTGAGGTCGAAGATCTTCCCATTTATCAGGTTCTCCCTACTCTAGTAAGAAGGAGACTAGAGCGGGAGGCGATGGTGGTGGCTCATCATAGGTAGAGCCTTCCATAGTAGCATTAGTAAGTAAAGCGAGTGGGTAAGTATCAAATTTATTGCAACATCATGAATATTTTGTGTATGATATATTATTCATGATTTATTAAATGTCTATATCACAATTAATACCGGAGCTTTGAGCTGGAGCACTCAGATGTTATTTTTGATATTTCCAAGGCTGCTTATAAGAGCAGAATGATAGTGTGCCGACCTAGGTAGGATATATCTTACTCCACATTTTAGAGTGTATCCGACAGGATTTCATCGTATATGTAAATCTGTATTTCCTTTTATATATAACCACTGTACAATTTGTCAATTAAGTATAAATGTATAACTTATTTTTTTTCAATATACAGAGGGAGGTAGTTTTATAGAAATCAGACCTTGCTCTTTGCAGAAACTAATGGATAAAAAGAATACGGGAAAACTACTGCAATATGATATCGAGCATAAAACGGAGGGGAAATCCCGATTGGATGAGTGGAAGTGCATGAGAAGCTTGGGTTAATTGCTAGAAAACTCCAGAAGTAAAGGTAAGTTTGTTAGTCTCGTATATTCATTAAAAATTTAGTAAAACTAATATAATAAATTAAAATATAATGTTCATTTTACATTTACAAGCAAAGTCGGAGAGGAATTCTACAAAAAGAAATAAAAATCGTGTCACACACCATGGGGGTTCGAAGTCAATGCACCATTACCGTCAAGAGCTAGTAAATTTATTATTTTTAATTATAAATACTTGTTACATTGTATAAGTTTATATATATATATAATACATAATAATCATTCTAGGAAAGAGAGCGTGGTCGTCCCGTCTCCTACATGGACATGTTTACGTACTCACGCTATCGAGCATGTCAATGAAGATGGCACAAGAACATACACATGGCATGATATGAAATCATAAGAGGCCATGGTAAACATATTTTAAATTATAAATTATTAATAATCACTTTCAATAATAAGTTATAAATATTTAAAATAATGTAGTTCGAATTTTAGTTGTAATTCTATTTGGAATCATAGGATAAATTCATGCAAGAACGATAGAAACTACTTGAGGGAACAGGATGGGAAAAGCTAACCACTGACGAGGACGACCGGATCTTTGACATTGTTATGGAGCCGCCAACGTGGAATTGGGGTTATGGCTTTGAGAACCAAGTGGTAATATTTATGTATAATATATTTATGAATAACGTATAACATATTGAGTTTATTAGTCACGCTACATGAAACTCGTACTCTTTGTTAAACAATGTTATTGGCTAGACGCAGGCAAAGTGGCTATAAAAAAATCTCAGAATAATGCAGAGATTGAAAATTTGAGAGCTATGATTGCTGAGCTGGAGGAACAAGATAGACATCGGTCTGTGGAGATGACCCAGTTGCTGGACGAGCACATTGCTTCGTAAATGCAGCAGCATAGCACATTTCCTTCATCAACAGGATCTGGAGGCGATGATCAGGATTAACAGGCATGATTTTTCTGTTTGTGTTGAGACATGTTCATATATGCACTTTGAGATAGGTGAGGTAGTTTGACTTTGTTGCTAGGTAGTTTGAGAGTTACATATATTATGAGATGAGTGAGGTTGATGTGATTTAATATATATGATAAATTTTGAGATGTCGTTGTAAGGTTGATTTGATGTGCTGTTGGATGTATATTGACATGTTGACTAATTTGAGGTTGGTTACGGTTGGTTTATTGTATATTGTTGGATGTTTGAGGTTAGTTTGTTGTATATATTGATGTTTTTTTATTATTGATGCGGTATACGTGATTTGAGCTTTGATATATATGATTTACCTGTGTGAAATTAAGATGTGATATATATTATTATATATGTGTTATTTGGGATTGAATGACTCCTATAATAAAAAAATACTTCAGATTTCTGATGGCTTCCAACGGCTACCGACGGCTTACTAGTAGCAACATATCGATGGTTGCCAACGGCCAGCGACACTAAATTGGTATAGCCGTGACCTACTACATGCACACGACGGGCCATCGTAAGCCATCGAAAATTCATCGGATGTCGTCGGAAATAGTGCAATGGAACCGTTGAAAATGTCGTCAAGGAACAATTCTTAATAACCAATATTTTGACGCTATTTCATATGACTTCCAATGGGTTTCAACGGCCGTCGACGGTTCCCGACAGTTGGAATTCCAATTGTTTCTTGTAGTGGACATTTTTGGTTCTATCTGCTAATCCTTTAAGTAATAAGTGTACATCCGTTATCTTGCAATGTTAAGGTTGATGATCAATCTTGATGAGAAACTATGGTCTGTGTCTTATCGTTTTGAGAAAGCTTCATTGAGAATGTAATGAGCAATATGTATGTGATTGAGTTCTTCTGGAGTATTTTGAGAGATGTAGCCATTGAGGCATATGCGCTACTGCAAAACATATAAAACACCACTTGGTTTTACCGATGCTTATCGACATCCAAAGCAAGGCGTTGATATGGCATATGCCTGCTCTATCCCCAAATCTAATGGGAACCCAATCAAACTCTTTCCTCATTCTAAGTTTACACGCATGGAAAAAAACCAAATTCTTGTACCGACCCCCGCAACAGCCTCCCACCACAAGACGTTATCCATGAGTCTCCACTTCCACTACAAATGTAATCTGCCAAATTTTTTTTTGATCATTTGATTTGTAATAATTTACTGAATGTAAATATCATTGTATTTATAAAGGAAAGTATGATGACCAATCATTAAAAAATAGTAGAAATCCTTTAGTATGGCTTTGAAATTATTTGTAAAATCCATTGTTACGAAATTATTTGTAAAATTCATTTTTATCGATATGACATTAATAATAAAACATAATAATAATATGGTATTGATAACAAAAATAGCATTGAATCATATTATTCATTAGAATTAATCATGTGTGGTGTTAAGTGTAAAAAGTAATAATATATGCAGTAATAAAATTAATAATAAATGGTTTTATAAATGAAGATGAATAAATATGGTTACAATTAATGAAGAATAATAAATTTTTATTAGCAGTAGTAGTAAAAATATAATATATTAGTAATAAAATTAATAATTTATTTATTTATTAACTAGTACAACCATCCAACGGTGAGAATCGACCGTTTAATTACATAATTTGAAAAAAAAAATTGTAGTTTATCATTAATTTTTGTTAAAAAGCATTAACGAGATTTAATTGAAGATGTTTAAGGAGACATGTATAAAGAAAACAAGTTAAAGGATTTAAGGAAACATATTAAAGACATGTATATGTTTGTCTACTTTCTCACAATTTGGTTTTGCATACCTACAGTAGACAAACATACCTAATAGTTAGAATCGATCGTTTAATCACATAATTTGAAGAAAAAAAATTTAATGTAGTTTTTCATTAATTTTAGTTAAATTGCACTAAAGAGATTTAATTGAAGAGGTTTAAGGAGACATTTATGGAGAGAATAAATTAAATAGCACAGAAGAGATTTAAAGAGGCATATTAAAGACATGTATGTTTTTTCTAGTTCACACAACTTGGTTTTGCAAGCCTAAAGTAGACAAATCTACCTAATGGTCAGTTTGAATAGATGATAGTAATATACTATATTATCAAAAATGTTAGTTTTATTAAAAAAATAAAAATAACATACTATTGTGTGAAAAATAATATAATTTTTGTTTATATCTGCGGTATAAAAGGTAGATTATTTGAAAGTTCAACATTAGATATATAACCATAAAGGTAAAAAAAGGAATGACACTATTGCACTCTATGGTGTGGAAGCACTCATGAAAGTGACACTAGTTATCCCGCCTTTTAGCAAGGCCGTGATACCAAAAGATTAACTGGAAGCCAAAGACAGTTCCCTTCGATTGCTAGTTACATACAGATTAACTATGGATGTCGGTAAATTTTGTCCGACGGATCAAGCTACAGTTGATATGACGCAACAAGCAAGGCTATCGGAGCCAACATTCCAAATTTCAAGTCAATACGAGTTCGTATGCTCAAGTTATGATCGATGCAACCAAGGAGTTTAATCCATTCGTATCCATCATTTCGAATCGATCGAAGTCACAACCCATCATTTCGCATCCCACAGTTCGCATCCATCAAGTCTCGGCGTCGTCCATTGTTCGCATCGATCCAGAGCACCCTATTTCGTATCTATCGACCGAAGAGCCTTGTTCGAATCCATCGAGTTCCAGTAGTTCGTATCCATCAAGGGAGTATGTTTCGTTCGTATCGATCAGCAACCCTCTGTTCGTATCCATCGAACGACCGCTATTTCGTATCCATCATGGGACCTCTGTTCGTATCCATCGAGCATTGCACTATTTGTATCCATCCTATAGCTTCGACTTTGCATCGATCCACTGTAGTTAATTCTGATCGATGCGAACAAGACTAAGTCTATCGATACGAACAGAACCATACAATCGATATGTGCCGTGCATTGCGAATCGATACGAACGAAGTCATTTCCTTCGATACGAATAGAATCAGTTCAGTCGATACGAATTTAGCCATCTCCATCGATTCAAACTATGCAGCAGCCATCGATACGAACGAGGCGAAGTTCAAGGGATGACTCGGTCAACTCGGCGTAGAAGGTGGATCGATCCGAAGAGTGCTCATGAAAGTGCGCTATGGACCGTGTAATATGGATATATGATAATACAAAGTATAGAGATGATATTAATACTATAAATAGTGCGGAATATAAAAGCAGTATAGTAAAATGACACCAGGAATTTTTATACTGGTTCGAACTTCCCGTTCTATGTCCAGTCCCAGAATACCCTCTGGATTTAAACTAAACCCCTCACTTAACCCGGAGGAATAGGTATACGACACCTGAGCAGCCGAACAGGAATTTTCCGCCTCAACAGCCGAAGAGGACTTCAACTTAATACAAATAGTTTGTTGACGAATGTGTTCTGAATAACACTGATTGTCTTTTGATAGTACAACTTTCCTATAATCAAATCCTCAAGAGTATGTATGTGTGTGAAGATTTAGAAGGAAGATAATCACGTAGAATCGAAGTATATGAATTAATTCAAGGATTCTAGTGATATTGAATGAGAATGAATGCTTTATATTTGCAGAGAATAATAGAGAATAGATTTCAGAATTAAAACATGAATTGGTTGTTGTAGAAGTGAATTGAACATGTTTATATAGTTGTAGAATAGTTACAATCTTTCATGAAGAGTTTCAATCAAAAGGTGTGTCCGTATCTCTTGGATTGAAGGACATTCCTCTTCATGAACAATCGCAACTCTTCAGAAAACTAGCCGTTATGTTCAGGTCGGTTGACCGAGGTTTCTGGTCGGTCAGCTGAGTTTCAAACCCGTACATAGAAAAATGTATATCTGTGCATTTGACACAGAGTCGGTCGACCGAGGTTTCTGGTCGGTCAGCCGACCTGTAGTCAATTGCACAGTACACACTAATTTATGTATATATCAATATAAATCAATTTTTGTGTGTGTGACTACTTGAGGAATGATTTTAACAATATTCTAAGACTCAATAAAATAAAATATTCATACTAACCTCTGGATTGTAGTCTTGTCTCCTTTGTAGTGCATAATATACGTTTATTCTCTTTTTGTCGCTTTCGTATAGTATTCTCTTTGTAATTCGTCGTATGATCTCTGAAGCTTGTGTCATGAATCAAAACTCATGAATCAACATTCTCCCCCTTTTTGATTGATGACAATACTTATGTGACAAAGTAATATATATTATAATTCTCCCCTGAATATATGGCGACTTTTCTGCAAAAAACTTATTAGCTTTCATATATTTCTCCCCCTTTGTCATCGACAAAAAGGAATACTTATTAGATGTAATAATGAAAAAATATGGAACATGTAACACAAGTAAGAAAACATCGAGTTTAAATATTACATACTCAAACCAAATAGGAATATTGATGATGTTTACTTACTACACAACATCTAAAAATAGACATATTGTTAAAAAAAACAGAATACTTGAAATTATGAAATAGCAAGTTGTAAAAAAATATGATGCATGTATAGATATTCAAAACATAGCAATAAAAGAAACAAGCATTCATACATTGCATCATCACAAATAAAAGTTTTAAGGTAACACTTACTTTTCTCCCCCTTAATCTGTGCTTGCATTGTTTATTTCTAAAAATTGTGTTAGAGCAATATCTTTCTCCCCTTTGTCATTGACGAAAAGGAGAGTTTATATGATAACAAATATTATATTTCACACAAGTGTTAACAATATAGAACAAAATAATTACTACTTGTAAGGTATCAGAAAACAATGAACATTTAAAGCATGCGATACCGAAGATTCTTATAATTTCCTAATTTTTAGGAAACCATACCCATTTGGGTGTGGTTGTACCTTTATAAATATAATTTTCATTATTGATTACCATATCAAAATAATTATTAATGCATTTTTCTCTATTTTTCCAATTAACAGGAACCCAAATACTTAGATAATTTTTATTCATATTTCTCGTTAATGATTTTGTACTTCTAGAGAAATTATAAACATTATTGGTCATAGCAGTTTTTGAATTTTGATAAAAATTTGATTTCGACTTTACTCGAAATTTAGTAGTAGCACTAACATTTTTATTATACATAAAAGCGTATCTAGTGCTATTTCTATGATTATATCCTAAACTATTTTTATTATGTAAAGGTCTAGAACTAGATAAAATCATGTTTAAATCATTTTGACCTTTATTAAATTTTGTGACTTCAGTGTTGAGTTTATCAAATTTAGCTTTAAAGTCACACTTATTATTTTCAAAAGAAATATTACTATTATTTAAAATATCCATTTTCTCATTTAATTCAGAATTCTCATTTTTTAACGTACCGTTCTCATTTTTGAGAAGGAAATTTTGAGATTTTAAATTATCTAAAGAGGATTGTAATAAATCATTTTGTCTTTTCAAATCAAAATTTTCTTTGGAAAATTTTTCTCTCTCATTTTCAAATATGGTGTTTTGTTTATCTAGAAAATATGTAAGAGTTATAAAATTATTCTTTAAATCACCAAGTTGATTTTCTAATTTTAACTTCTCGTTTTTCAATTTCTCATTTTCAAGTTCAACAGATTTCATCTTTTCTAAAATAATAAAATTAAGCTTTGAAATCTTATTGCTTATACTAACTAATTCATTATTATCTTTTACTAAAATTTGTAAATCAAAAAGTACCCTTTTACAGTCCTCATTGGTCGTTGCTCTAATAGTTTCAGGCTTTTTGCTTCGTGTACTTCGACCGAATCTTTTTCTAGCCATTATTCTATGATGTTGTGACGATCGATAGAATACCAGGCTCTGATACCAAATGAAAGTGCGCTATGGACCGTGTAATATGGATATATGATAATACAAAGTATAGAGATGATATTAATACTATAAATAGTGCGGAATATAAAAGCAGTATAGTAAAATGACACCAGGAATTTTTATACTGGTTCGAACTTCCCGTTCTACGTCCAGTCCCAGAATACCCTCTGGATTTAAACTAAACCCCTCACTTAACCCGGAGGAATAGGTATACGACACCTGAGCAGCCGAACAGGAATTTTCCGCCTCAACAGCCGAAGAGGACTTCAACTTAATACAAATAGTTTGTTGACGAATGTGTTCTGAATAACACTGATTGTCTTTTGATAGTACAACTTTCCTATAATCAAATCCTCAAGAGTATGTATGTGTGTGAAGATTTAGAAGGAAGATAATCACGTAGAATCGAAGTATATGAATTAATTCAAGGATTCTAGTGATATTGAATGAGAATGAATGCTTTATATTTGCAGAGAATAATAGAGAATAGATTTCAGAATTAAAACATGAATTGGTTGTTGTAGAAGTGAATTGAACATGTTTATATAGTTGTAGAATAGTTACAATCTTTCATGAAGAGTTTCAATCAAAAGTTGTGTCCGTATCTCTTGGATTGAAGGACATTCCTCTTCATGAACAATCGCAACTCTTCAGAAAACTAGCCGTTATGTTCAGGTCGGTTGACCGAGGTTTTTGGTCGGTCAGCTGAGTTTCAAACCCGTACATAGAAAAATGTATATCTGTGCATTTGACACAGAGTCGGTCGACCGAGGTTTCTGGTCGGTCAGCCGACCTGTAGTCAATTGCACAGTACACACTAATTTATGTATATATCAATATAAATCAATTTTTGTGTGTGTGTGACTACTTGAGGAATGATTTTAACAATATTCTAAGACTCAATAAAATAAAATATTCATACTAATCTCTGGATTGTAGTCTTGTCTCCTTTGTAGTGCATAATATACGTTTATTCTCTTTTTGTCGCTTTCGTATAGTATTCTCTTTGTAATTCGTCGTATGATCTCTGAAGCTTGTGTCATGAATCAAAACTCATGAATCAACACTCACCACGTCACCACCTGATCACGTGCAACCATTGATTCGAAGGGATCGGTTCGAATTGATCGATTCGAACTATACAGCCTATCGAAAAGCTACATCTCGTATCGATCATAACTCGAGATCCACAAGTCCAAATGCTATGAAATTTTCACAGAAGCTTACGTACATGCTAAAGAATGTTCACACCAAGTTTCGACTCCATAGGGTGAAATCTTGATCGATACGAAATTCGTTCATATCGATCACGGATCGAGCCGAAACTTAACGGGCTCGGTCGTGTGTGCCCACTCACGTGCCAAAAAAAATCTTCCGGGATCTGAGCGAAATATCAGCCTCCTACACCTATAAATAGACACCCAGGGCCTACAGAAAAAGGATCTTTTGACGCTCCAACACCGAGACTCTACCGGATTCAATTCCAAACTCCATTACTGTTGTTGTACTCGAATTTCATAACATTAGTTCGCTGTAACCCATTGAAATCAGTTGTAACCTGCAAGTGAATATCAATAAAGTCATCAAAATTCAAAGTGGACGTAGGCCGGATTGCCGAACCACTATAAACTCTGTGTTCTTTACTTCTTTCCTTTGAATTTTCCGAGTGTTCTTCATTTTTATTTCTCTACATACTTATTTTCTGTGATCCGTGATTGTGAATTGGTGCTTTCATCGACAATTGGGTGTTTGTGCTTTTGGTGCTTTCATTGAGAGTTGGGTGTTTGTGACCAATTTTGGCGCAAACATTTTGGTGCTTTCACTGAGAAGGCTAATTCAGGGATTCTATCATTTGGAAGTTGAATGTGAAGGCTTAAGGATTCAGATCTGAAAAGCTATGACAAGGCAATCGAGTAGAAGGCAAAGAGCAGAGAGGAGTCAACATGAAGGGAGTCAGGAGGCTTCCTCAGGAGCGAACCAAGCCTCGGTCTTCATCACCAGAGACGAGATGGAGATGATGATGGGAGCTATGCATGAAGAGCTTCTCAAAAGACAAGAAGAGATGATGCAGAATTTACTTCGAGGAACTGGACAAACCAGAGTGTAGAATCAAGCTAACACAGCCGCAGGAGATGCTGGAGATAGGGACCGGGAGCACAGAGCAACCAGAATTCAGAATGGAGCAGGACCATCTGGCATAGCCCCAGAACTAGGAGGCGCTTACCCAAAGCATGTTGACCTAATCCTGGGCGGAGTACTAGGTGGAACTGCGCAACACAATATTGACAGAGAAATGGATGCTCGTTCAGGAGAGCAAATTCCAGGAATCCCTCGTGAACTCGGGGGGCAAATCAGAAGCAACAGACAAGGACTACAGCTTGGCGATAGTGACAGATTGACGGAAATGGTTAGACGAGCCATGAGAGGCGGACTAGTGAATAGAGATCTAGAGGATGTAAATAGGAGTCCCTTTGCTCCTACGATCAGGCAAGCCAGGAATCCACCAGAATTCAAGCTACCGACATTGGAGGTGTATGATGGAAGGACAGACCCTATTGTTCATCTAACGAGGTATATGCGACACATGGAGGTACTGGGGGCATCAGAGGAAGTCATGGCCAGGTGCTTCCCGTTGTATCTGATAGACATAGCAGCATTATGGTTCAGACAACTGGAGAGCGGTTCCATTAGAACATGGACCGATTTGACTGAAAGGTTCATGAGGCAGTTTAGGGTTCACATTTCAAGACCCAAGAATGTGATGAGTTTGGCAGCACTAAAGCAAAGAACCGGGGAATCTTTGAGGAACTTTCTGACGCGATTCAATGCAGCGGCAACATCGGTGGATCGACCCGATCCATCCATGGTTTTGATGGCAGCTGTATCTGGCATAGCCGATGGCACAGAATTCAAGAATTCACTAACTAGGGATCCACCCATGGATCTAGGAGAATTTTATCATGAGGCTAAGGGATTTTTACGATTAGAGGATTCGAATGCTGAAAGAGAGGAAGGAGAAGGAACCGATGTTTATGCGGTCAAGGGCGAAAACCCTCTTGAAAAAGGTGCAGGAAGTGGTAAAGGGAAACGAAAAGCTGAGGATAATAATGATGGACCGATGCGACCATGAAAGGAACCAAGATTCACCTCTTATACGGAGTTGAATGAGACTTTGGAGCGAATCTACCAGGATACTAGGGGGCAGGTTCCCTATCGAAGGCCAATGGGAAGGGATCCGACCAGCAATGAAAGAAGGTCATGCAAGTACTGCTTATTCCACGAGCTGAATGGTCATAGCACGAATGATTGCAGACACTTGAAGGATGAGGTTGAGGGACATATCCGGAATGGACTGCTATCGCAGTATGTAAGAAGGGGAATAGCAACGGTGGAACGAAAGCGACCACCACCTGCACCTACTGGGGATGGCTCAGGATCGAGGCGTCAACTTGTCATCAATTGATTGAGATAATGACGAACGAGTAGCAAACTCCACACCAACACGATTAAGTCGTTTACACATGTACAGGACCGCGAACGATCCTCACGCATGCTCTGATACGACTACTAATCGCATCAGTGTAGGTGTTTGCACTTTGATGTCCCTGTTTTGTTCTTGTTTTCCATTTCTCATGTTTGGACTCGAGTTTGTTTTACATTTCTGTTGAAAGGTCTATTTTGAATAAAAGTATGCCATTTGTGATTCCATAACGGCAAAGTCACTTACACATGTACGGGGTCGCGAACGGTCCTTAGGCATGCTATGAGATGGCGATAAACCGCCCAAACAAACAATCCAGAAACCCACTCGAACGTGAAATCTGGTATTAATGATACTAAGTCCCCCCCCCGGAACACACAATTCGCCTCGAATGGCACCAGATCGCGAACGATCACAATTCACCTTGAACGGCACCCGACCACGAACGGTCACAATTCGCCTCGAACGGCACCAGATCGCGAACGATCACAATTCGCCTCGAACGGCACCCGACCGCGAACGGTCACAATTCGCCTCGAACGGCACCCGATTGCGAATGATCACAAATTGCCTCGAATGGTACCCCAACCGCGAACATTCACCATTCGCCGCGAACGGCATCCGACCCCGAACGGTCACGTACTACCTTGAATGACATACGATCCCGAACGATCATCATTCGCGGTCAGATAAGACTATCAATTTCTTTGTAGGTCGTCAACAGGATATGAACATCCAGCTTATCGAACTACAAAACTCACCTTCCTATCGCAAGGCATGTTTTGAGGGGCAAGTGTTATCCCGCCTTTTAGCAAGGCCGTGATACCAAAAGATTAACTGGAAGCCAAAGACAGTTCCCTTCAATTGCCAGTTACATACAGATTAATTATGGATGTCGGTAAATTTTGTCCGAGTCCGGATCAAGCTACGATTGATATGACGCAACAAGCAAGGCTATGGGAGCCAACGTTCTAAATTTCAAGTCAATCCGAGTTCGTATGCTCAAGTTATGATCGATGCAAACCAAGGAGTTCAATCCATTCGTATCCATCATTCGAATCGATCGAAGTCACAACCCATCATTTCGCATCCCATAGTTCGCATCCATCAAGTCTCGACGTCGTCTGTTGTTCGCATCGATCCAGAGCACCCCATTTGGTATCCATCGACTGAAGAGCCTTGTTCGAATCCATCGAGTTCTAGTAGTTCGTATCCATCAAGGGAGTATGTTTCGTTCGTATCGATCAGCAACCCACTGTTCGTATCCATCGAACAACCGCTATTTCGTATCCATCGTGGGACCTCTGTTCGTATCCATCGAGCATTGCACTATTCGTATCCATCCTATAGCTTCGACTTCGCATCGATCCACTATAGTTAATTCCAATCGATGCGAACAAGACTAAGTCTATCGATACGAACAGAACCATACGATCGATACGCGCCGTGCATTGCGAATCGATACGAACGAAGTCATTTCCTTCGATACGAACAGAATCAATTCAGTCGATACGAATTAAGCCATCTCCATCGATTCAAACTATGCAGCAGCCATCGATACGAACGAGGCAAAGTTCAAGGGACGACTCGGTCAACTCGGCGTAGAAGGTGGATCGATCCGAAGAGTGCTCACCACGTCACCACCTGATCACGTGCAACCATCGATTCGAAGGGATCGATTCGAATTGATCGATTCAAACTATACAACCTATCGAAAAGCTACATCTCGTATCGATCATAACTCGAGATCCACAAGTCCAAATGCTATAAAATTTTCACAGAAGCTTACGTACATGCTAAAGAATGTTCACACCAAGTTTCGACTCCATTGGACGAAATCTTGATCGATATGAAATTCATTCGTATCGATCACGGATCGAGCCGAAACTTCACGGGCTCGGTCACATGGGCCCACTCACGTGCCAGAAAAAGTCTCCCGAGATCTGAGCGAAATATCAGCCTCCTACACCTAAAAATAGACCCCCAGGGCCTATAGAAAAAGGATCTTTTGACGCTCCAACACTGAGACTCTACCGGATTCAATTCCAAACTCCATTACTGTTGTTGTACTCGAATTCCATAACATTAGTTCGCTGTAACCCCTTGAAATCAGTTGTAACCTGCAAGTGAATATCAATAAAGTCATCAAACTTCAAAGTGGACGTAGGCTGGATTGCCGAACCACTATAAACTCTGTGTTATTTACTGTTTTCCTTTGAATTTTCCGAGTGTTCTTCATTTTTATTTCTTTACATACTTATTATCTGTGATCCGTGATTGTGAATTGGTGCTTTCATCGACAATTGGGTGTTTGCGCTTTTGGTGCTTTCATTGAGAGTTGGGTGTTTATGACCAATTTTGGTGCAAACATTTTGGTGCTTTCACTGAGAAGGCTAATTTAGAGATTCTATCATTTGGAAGTTGAATTTGAAGGCTTAAGGATTCAGATCTAAAAAGCTATGATAAGGCAATCGAGTAGAAGGCAAAGAGAAGAGAGGAGTCAGCATGAAGGGAGTCAGGAGGCTTCCTCAGGAGCGAACCAAGCCTCAGTCTTCATCACCAGAGATGAGATGGAGATGATGATGGGAGCTATGCATGAAGAGCTTCTCAAAAGACAAGAAGAGATGATGCAAAATTTAATTCGAGGAACTGGACAAACCAGAGTGCAGAATCAAGCTAACGCAGCCGTAGGAGATGATGGAGATAGGGATCGGGAGCACGGAGCAACCAGAATTCAGAATGGAGCAGGACCATCTGGCATAGCCCCAGAACTAGGAAGCGCTTACCCAGAGCATGTTGACCTAATCCCGGGCGGATTACCAGGTGGAATTGCGCAACGCGGTATTGATAGAGAAATGGATGCTCGTTTTGAGTGAGGCTCAAAAGTCCTAGCTTTCTATCCCTTTGGATTTCCATACCCAAAATTTTCTTTGCTTCTCCAAGGTCTTTCATTTCGAATTCCGCTTTTAGCTTTCGCTTTAAACTATCGATTTCAGCCTTATCCTTGGAAGCAATCAACATATCATCCATGTACAAGAGTAGATACACTCGTCTACCATTCTTTAAATGCTTGAAGTACACACAAGTGTCTTTGATGCTATGATCAAAACCAAGTGAAAGCATAAAAGAGTCAAACCTCTTGTATCATTGTCAAGGCGACTGCTTAAGTCCATACAAAGACTTCTTCAATCTGCAAACCCAATTTTCTTTCCCATCTACAACAAATCCTTCTGGCTGCTTCATGTAGATGGTCTCATCCAAGTTTCCGTGCAAAAAAGTGGTTTTCACATCTAGTTGTTCTAGCTCCAAGTCATGAGCTGCGACGATAACGAACAAAATGCGGGTGGACATATGCCTCACTACGGGAGAGAATATCTCATCATACTCCAATCCCTTTCTCTATGAAAACCCTTTAGCAACTAGTCTAGCCTTGTATCTCCCATCATCCTTCACCTTGAACACCTACTTGCAACCTATGGCTCGGTTTCTTTGAGGAGGTAGTACCAAATTCTAAGTCTTGTTCTTCTTCAACGACTCTAACTCCTCTTCCATAGCACACATCCACTTTGATTTGTCACATGACTTCAAAGCTTCATCAAGTTCAAGTGGTTCCTTATAAACCACTTGTAGGGCATAGTCAAACTGATCACCAAGGCTAAGGTTCGCAAACTGTCAATCACCATACCTTTCGGACTGCCTAATAGTCCTACGACTGACCCGGGTAGGTACTGCTTCGCCTAAACTCCTTTCGGCTCCACCTTGAACTGAACTTCCTTTATATTCATGCACATCACCAACACTACTAGAAGGTGCCTATGGACTATCATGTGATGTTTCATCAACTGCATATTCCTCGACAACATCAACAACAACTCTACTATTTGGCTGGAATACGGGAACTTCTTCCATCTCCTTAGGCCTATCAGAATCTTCTGATGTGGTAGGTAGCTTCACCTTCGGATTGAACATAGCAGACTCATCAAAAGTAATGTGTCTGGAATGAACAATCTTCCGATCAGCAGGGTTCCAAATTCGATACCCTTTGATAGCATCGGTGTATCCCATTAGTATGCTTTTGTATGCTCTATCGTCCAACTTGTCATCACCTGTATGGTGAACGTACACAGGACAACCAAAAATTCGAAAGTAATCAAGATACACTGCTTTACCTTTCCACTTCTCCTCTGTAATCTTCCCATCTATGGTCGAGCATGGATTTCGATTTATGATATGCGCCGTAGTTGATAATGCCTCAGCCCAAAAGCCTCTAGACAAGCCCGCCGTCAATCTCAAGCAACGAGCCTACTCTAGTAAAGTCATGTTCATCCTTTCTGCAACCTCATTGAATTGCGGATCTGTAGGTGTAGTGAAATGTAATCGAATGCCATGCTACCTACAAAAGTCGAGGAACTCCCTAGAGACAAATTCACCACCATAATCAGATCTCAACACCTTCAACCTAGCACCAGATTGGTTCTCAACAAGCGTTTTCCAATCCTTGAACTTGTAAAAACTCTCTGATTTGGCCTTCATCACATACACTCATACTTTCTAAGAAAAGTCATCAATGAAAGAGATAAAATACTTTGCTCCTCCAAGAGAAGGAGTAGCTACCGGTCCCCAAACAACTGTATGCACGTACTGAAGTACTCGTCTTGATCTATGGAGTCCAACTCCAAAAGACACTTTAGTTTGCTTGCCTAACACACACTCTTGGCAAAAGTCCATCTTGTCGAAGCTTTCTCCTTTGATCATCTTTCGTCTTCGTAGCAACTCTAATCCCTTTTCTGAAATATGACCTAACCTGAGATGTCAAAGTTTTATGACATCTAAAGCACGAGAACTAACTACTCCAACACACGACTCTTCAAGAACTGTGGTTTCTTTCAGCAAATACAGATTTCAGAACCCATCTCCTTTCATAAGAACTAGTGCACCTCTCGAAACATTCAGACTATCCTTCTCGATAGTTACCTTGCATCCTAAAGATGCCAATTGTCCTAAAGAAATTAAGGACTTCCAAAGACCTGGAACATACCGGACACCTGTCAAAGTGCATATCACTCTGTCAAACATCCTGATTCTCACTGTACCTTCATCCATTGCTCTACAGCTAGCATCATTACCCATAAGAATAGAGTATTCCTGTCGTCCAATGAAAGAACTGAAGTAATCCTTATTAGGCGTCAAATGGAAATACGCCCCCGAGTCCAGCACCCAATGGTTTGAGACACCCGACACTGCTGCAGACAACACATCGTCAGATACAGACTTCTCCACCGCAAATGATGAAGATCCGTCTTCTTCCTTCTTCTTCAAATCTTGACAATCCTTCTTCCAATGGCCCAGTTTCTTGCAGATAAAGCACTTCCCATCCTTAGACTTTCCTCTTCTGCCATTACCGGGCTTCCTAGACTTGGAACACCCTATAGAATGCCAATTCTTCTTATCATCTCTTCCTCTTTCAACACATAGGCCGCGACTACTACTTCCACCTCTACTTCCTTCACTTATCTCCTTCATCTGATCTCTCAAATCCTCGATAGAAGGCCTGACTTCACATCTTCCACTGTCAATGTGTCTCTAGCGAAGATAAGGCTGTTAGCGAAACCTGTGTATCGCTCCAGAAGAGGACACAAAAGAACCAT
The DNA here is from genome assembly GCA_030737815.1 of Allium fistulosum. Lineage (NCBI taxonomy): Eukaryota > Viridiplantae > Streptophyta > Magnoliopsida > Asparagales > Amaryllidaceae > Allium > Allium fistulosum. The sequence continues at coordinate 78,768,914 of CM060906.1, forward strand.
TGTCATTTGCTCCTCATCTATCTTCAAGTCAACAGTCTTCATCTTCATCATGAGATCATCAAAAAAATTAAGATGTTCCTTCCATAGCTAGTTGTAAAGTAGTAAAAGCCCATTTCTTCATCTCCTTCCTTCCGCGACTGAGATGTCCGCCGTCAACTCCTCAGGGGTAAACACTACTAGATGGACTTCTTCCTCATTAGAACAGCGTTCATCCTCCATTGTCGCTTTTCGAAGTCTTTATCCCCATTCCATTTCTCAATTGCCAACTATGATCCTGACGTGATATACATCCCTCTAGTATAGGATCTTGTAACAACTGGAGTCGCTTCATCTCCTGCCATAGTATCTAACACTCCTCAATCAACCTTGTAGCTCTGATACCAGACTGTTGGGGAAAAGCCCTTCAGATGATCAGTCTAAAGGAATAAAAAACCTAACGCAGCGGAAAACAACTAGATCGTAATTGTAGTGAGACGAAACAAATAGAGATAAGCACCAGAACAAACAGTCACAGGTCAATGCAATGCAGATAAATAAATAACACCAGTATTTATAGTGGTTCCACTATTGCGAGGCAGTGTACGTCCACTTGGGGAGAGTATATTTTATTAATCACTAAAAGATTAGAGTTACAAGATTGATTCACTTTTGGGGCTATACATAAGAGGAATTTACAATACAGACAAAATTCTGTAGAGTTTCAGCTCTCTAGGATGACTGCCACTGTTGTCCAAAACCTCCACTACTTATAGAGTGAAGATACGAGGAGGGGCAACTGCTATATAGCAGCCCTGAGGTTTGGTTCGGCACATCTGGTTCGGCAAGGTCCAATAGCATTTGGTTCAGCAAACAACACTCAAGATCTGGACCGGCATGGTCCAATACCGAACCAAATATTTGGTTCAACCTTAACTTGGTTCGGCATCATCTGGTTCGACAAAGCCCATATCAATCTGGTTCGGCACTCTCAAACCACCGAACGAGATATTTGGAGCGGCACATAACTCTATTTGGTTCGGTCAACTTCTTGAATCTGGACCGGCATATTAGCTTCACCGCTCCAGACTTTTGGTTTGGCAAAACACACTACATCTTCACACCCGGACGAAGTCACCACCACCGGACGAGATATTTCGTCTGGTCCTCCTCAATGCCAAACAAAACACCACCGAACGAAGTAGCTCGTTTGGTCTCCACCCTACACCGCTCCAGCTCCACTGAACCAAAATAGTGGTTCGGCAATTCTTCCTGGAGCTTGCTTCCACTTATAGGATTAGGGATTCCTCCTTCGTCGTCGACGCTTCTCCACTGGCGACGCTTCTTCACGAATTCCAGGTATCATCTCTAACAAAACGTAACATGAGAAATTGATTGGGGGTTACGGAAGGCGAAGATGGAGGATTTTCTATACCTCAATAATCTTCACCAACCATCAAAGAACAAAGGGGAGAAACCTACTAATGTATCTAAAGCAAAATGAGAGACTTTGGATAGAAAGGCTGCAGCGGCTATTCAATGTTTTTGGAGAATACAGAGTTTTATATTGTTGCTAATAGAACATCTGCTTTTGGAATTTGAAAGAAATTTGAAGGAATCTATGTAAATAACTCCGTAATAAACAAGACACTTCTTATGAAAAGATTGGTAAATCTAAAGCATAACGAAGGTGCGTCAATTGGAGAGCATCTCAATGATTTTCAAACAATCGTGAACCAATTGGTGACTGTAAATTACAAAGTGGACGATGAGACAAAATCCTAGATGCTAATGAGTTCATAACTAGAGAGTTGGAAAACGTTTGTGATTGCATTGAACAACTCAAATTCGGAAGGAGTTGTTTCAAAGGGGTCGGTGATTAGTAGTCTTCTTAATGAGGAGATGCGGATGATGAATCTAAAGGGAGAAAATAATAAGGAAAAAGAGGAAACTGAAAATCCAATAAGAGGGGTGCATCTTGCATGGAGGGGTAACCGATCAAATATGGAAAGACGATCAAATAGATCAAACATTTAGAGGGATTTTATCTGCTATTACCGTAAAAAACCTGGTTACTAACTAAAATTTTGCAGCAAGCTTAAATGGACAAAGAAAAGATGAAAGCATTAGAGGAAGAGAAAGACAAACTTGATGAAGGTAGCGATACCGAGGTGAATTTCGGTATTAGCAATAACATTCTCTGTGTTGACGAAAGAGAAGGAGATTAGTTGGTGCTTGATTCGAATGCATGTTTTCATATATGTCACTAAAGGAAGCATTCATTGATTATAAGTAACAAGAGAATAAGGTGTAGTCTGCTAGTGGTGGAGATGTTGAGGTGAAGGCTATATGTTCGGTTAGGCTGAAATGTATAATGGGAGAGAGGTGAAATTCACGGAAGTGAAACAAATCTTGGAAATGAAAAAGAATCTTATTTCAGCAGGACAGTTGGAAGGAAAATGATACAACTTTTCGACTCGAGGTGGAGTTACAAGGGTTTGAAAGGGCAACAGGGAGGTAATGTGCGCAAAAAGGGGAAGAACAATGTGTACAAGTAGTTTGGAAGAATGGTGGAAAATGAAGGGTCTTCTTAAAGTGATGTTGGAGAAGAAAATTTGCTAAATCAAGGTGGAGCATGCAATGGAAAACCCAAAGTCTGCTTAAAGAGCTTTGTGGTATTACAAACAATTTCGGTTTAATGATGATATGCGTACTCTATTAGGGTATGCATATTTATGTGGTTTGGAGGTTGGTTAAGCTATTTTTTTTATGAAAATATTTGTTTCCATTGTAATATGAAAGATTATTTAGAGTTTGATGTTCTAGGTGGAGTTTGGATGACATTTAATATCATATCAAGGTGGAGACCATTGGATTTTGGTGATATAATATTTTATATTTAAGTAGGTTTTGAAGATATTTGAGTTACGGTGGAATTTAGACTCAAATACATTGCATATTTTATCGATTTTGAAGATATTAATTGCCTCTTTATGACATTAAAAAAGACAAAAAATTATTTACATGGGAAGAATTTATTTTCCAAGATAAAAATAATCAACGACTAATTAATGTATGTATTTAATCAAGACTATTAGGAGTATGCATGCATACGACTTATTAGATGTGTGAGAAAAAAAGTTATTTATTTATTTATTTCGGAGATTGAGATATCTTTTCAATATTTAGGTTTTCATTTGTGATCATTTGGTGAATTAATAAAGATTTTATTTGGAGGATTTTGTTTACCACTTTTTATCTCTTCTGAAATCTAATTGTGTAGGGATTTTAGAAAAAATCATAACAGTCCAACAATAACATCTGAAGACAATGTTATGTGAATTACTCAGAATAAATGATGATATTTTATATGAGATATATCACCATAGTTCTTTCATATACATGAATACAAGAAGAATAGTGAAATTGAAATTCTACAGCCCCAAGGAAAAGTTGTAAATGACATTGATAAAAAGTTTATGCTTACTAACTTAACGGGAAAATGATAATTGTCACAAAAATTAAACCTTTTTTTAATTTCGTTAAGTTTTATCTTAAAGCTAGAATCAATTAACATTTTATTTAGCATCATTTCGTAGTTCATTGATATCAGTCGTAAATTTCTATTTAAATATTTATTATTTTTCTTTCCATTTCCATGGTAGATGGACCACGTATCTAAATATAAACTTATGGGAGATCAACATCACAAGGAAAAATCAAATCAGTTGGATTGAAACTGCGCACATTAACACGACTATTATTAGGCCATATCAACTACATGCGCTATTTAATGACACGTACTTGTCAAAGGAAATATATATTTAGAAGGCTGTCGAACTAAGTACAGTCTAATACACACCAAAGTCTCTTGTCTTTTATTTACTTCCTACTATTCTATTTCTCTTTTTTCTTTAATAGTATCAGTAGATATAATATTAAACACTATATACATTGTGCGTGCACCATGAAAACCACGTTCGACAACAAATATGGTGAAATATTCAATTGCTTTTATACTAAATTTTCTTTTGACAAGACAACAATCCACATCTTTCTTTCTTTCTTTGAGTACCACTGCTTATCGCCTTTTATTGCATCACTTTTACTTGTATTGTGCCTCTTCACCTCTTATAATTGGTTTATTATCAGCCAAAACGAAGCTGAAAACGACTTGCGATTTTTCGACAAAACATGTGATTTCGCACCAGTTTTCTATGACTGCATCCGTCAATCCGATTGTGACTTTCCAACCTTCTAACCAATGTTCTGAAGACCGAACCGTCAGTCGAACCGCGATGACTCAAGGTTTAAGGTTCTGAAGGTCCGACCGGTCGAACCGTCGGAACCGTGCATTTTTTAATTTTATTATTTTTTATTATTTATACATGTTAAATAGATGAAAGTACTATGAACATGAAAGCTGCATTTTTACAATTAGCTAAAATTCCAAAACTGAAAAATAAATGAATACTTGGGAGGTTACATGAATGCACGAACACAAATAATTGGTAAATAACAAATGTATTCAGCATTAACATATAAGGTTCCCAGTATATCATATACCATTGCAAAGGCACCATGAAAGCATGAACATGAAAGCCTCCCTTTCAAGTAAGTACAACATTCCTGCAATATAATTGCAAAGGTACCATGAACATAAAAGCACACTCAGACTGTATATACACATATAAGAAGCCAACTATAAAAATAGTTGTAACAACACGCTTACACAAAATAAAATACCATCTTGAAGAAAAAAACCATTAATTTGACTATGGTAGATCGATCATCAATTATCATACCTGCAGCATGTATGAGCTCCTACTGCTGCAAGCAGATCAATTTGACTATGGTGTTCTATCATTCAAAAAATAAGCCAACTGAACATAAAATCAAACACCTTTCTTATCTAATCTTAGCAACAATTTGAGTGAGATTATTTTGCCCACGGTTCAAGTTCAAGCCTAAGATATAAAGCCGCAACTCAAAATCAAACCTAAGGAAGCTTGCTGCAATTTGGCTTATCAATTTCATTCAATACAAAAACTAAATGATTATACCAGAAAAAGCAAACAATGCAAAAAAAAAAAAAAAAAAAAATGATGTACACATACAGCAGTAGAAGCTTCCGAGTCGATAAGCACAGATTCATTGCAGAGCTTAACATGAGAGACGACTACGAAGGTGGCTACGGAGGTGGTTGCGGAGGCGGCGACTGCAACGGTGGTTTTAGAGGCGGCTACGCAGAAAACTAGGGTTTTTTGTTTTGGTAGAAAAATGAGTTACGGGACTGAGGAACAGGAAGGAGAGAAAGAAATGCGGCTCACGGCTCTATGAGCGATTCAATCGGCGGTTCAAAGGTTCCACTGCAGGTTCTGACGTGTCGACGGTCCGACTTAGCTCCGGACCGGAATAGCTCGCGGTTCACGGTTTCTCGCGGTTCAACCGTGGTCCGGTCCGGTTCTCTAAACTATGCTTCTAACTAGCTTACAAAATTCTATTATTGTACGTCGTTTCAGGTACCCAAAAGCAGTGGGCAACTAAATGCTATGCCACGTTTGCCTGTTAATTTTTGTCCGATCCTTTTTAATCCAGGGATCGTTAACATGGAGAAGTCAGGAAGTCCCAACGTTCCACTTTCTAACTCAATCCTCTGTTAACAAACTCTAAAAGTTGCTTCATCTTTTGATGCATGTAGTAGTTTAAGAAGATATCGTGGAGAAACTGAGGAGAAGTTGTGCGACGTCATTGACCGAATGCACGAGAAACATGTGAAAAAATCTCGCACGGATATAGACAACCCGAACAGAGGTAGTAAAACAAACAGCGTGGATTCTACAGGAAATTATGTAAACTATGCAAATATGGTTGCTCGCCTTCAATGCATGGCAGAAGGAGGTGAATTTGATATTGATGAAGCTTTGATAATTGTTATGCAACCAGATAATACAAATGTATTTAATGTTCTTACCGACGGCTAACAAAAAGTTGGTTGTTGTCGGTGATTACGGAACGGCACGCAAAAGAATACAAAACCAATCTGATAAATCAAGATAGTGCCAACAAATAGGATTTTCCGTATTCTGTAGTTCTGTTATATTTTCTAGGTATTGCATCATTGTATTTTAGTTAATTTAAATGTATGTTGATTTTTTAACTTTTATTTTATTTTAATTAAACGTAAATTACACAATAAAAACAAATAATTAACTAACTATAGACCAACTAAATTTAAAATAAAATTTAAAATATTCCACTCAAATACCTTATTCGCATCAACAAACGCATTCCCCATTCAATCAACTTTCCAACTCAAATGAGTGGAATACTCCGCTCAAATACTCATTCGCATCAACAAACGCATTCCTCATTCAACCAACTTCCTAACTGAAATGTCTCGCTCAGATTTCCCGTTACGTTCGTCGAGAACACACTAATACTGGGCTCAGTTTCAATTCAAAAGAAACAACAAACTATAAATTTAAAAGGAGGCGATCTTACACAAATATATATATATATATATATATGTATATATATATATATATATATATATATATATGTTGATATAAAAGAACATGCAAAAATGGTGGATAAGATACAGGAGAAAATGGTTACGGGAGAAACAAATTCAGGTCTAGAAGATAACGATGATGAAATCAACAAATCAAGTAAAGAATCAACTACTAGAACTACTACTTCATCCCCAAAAACATAGGCCAATTCGGTTAGAGGAAATTCGACTACTACTGTTATGAACTTGAATTATATAGAACCGAATAATGAAGACAGCAATGAGTATGCTTTTTTGCCTGATGAAATACTGTTCAGATCTAGTAGTAAATGGGAAAACACACTAATTTTCTATGTTTATGGAGCAAGGCCTACTTATTATCAATTTAGAAATTATGTTGAAAAAGTATGGAGAATCGAAAAGAAACTACAAAATAGAAATTCACGGTTCGGGTTTATTTCTATTCCATTTACCAACATCTATGTTGTTACAAATATTATTAACAATGGACCATATACATATGAATCTAGATACATCATTATCAAGAAACGGTCCCTAGGCATGGATCTTATTAAGGATATGTTGCAGGAGATGCCAATTTGGGCGAAGCTCGACAATCTATGCCTCGATCAGAAGCATTTAGCATGATTTGTAGCATGATTGGTCATCCCATTAGACCGGATCGAATCACTGTAACCATGGAAAGAACCAACTATGCTCGAATTCTTGTTAACATAACCACTGCAACTAAGTCCCCCAACCATGCAACTGTTAAAGACAACGGTGTTAACATATGTTATGTACGAGTAGATTATGATTTCAAGCCTTATATTTGTACGCTATGCAAGCACTTTGGACAACAGACAGACAAATGCTCTATTCACAAACCATAAAACAATGAAAGTGATACAAACAAGGGTCAGTTTGAGTCACCATCGCAACCTAAAGGCAAAGCTACTGAAAATGCAAGTTCTTTTACTTAAGCCTCGGCATCATCAGGAATACACAGACATCACAGGCAAAAAGTACAAGTGCTTATCCCAATAACCAGCAAAGAGAAAGCAATTCAGACTCAACCAGTAGTGAACATGGCAAACAAACACCTACTAATACTGCACAAAGCAGCAAAGCAAAAGGGAAAGAGAAAGCAAACACACAAACTTAACCAGCAACAGATTCCAAATACTAACTTCAGAATCTGATGAGGAGAATGCAAATTTTGGGAACAGAACAGAAAAGGAAGAATTTATTCCTGCAGAAGAAGATTTCATACAGGAAGCAGATTTTGTTCAATCTGTGGCAGAAAATATTAGTGAAATTCCTTTAAAGCCTATTCAAGATGCTTCTCATGCAAAATATGTATCAAAAAATCCTCAATATGAAAATGAAGATGAAGCAAGTACATCCTCCAAACAACTACAACTGATTCCCCTAAAAGAGCAACTAGGGCTAGAAGGCCAGGTAAATGATTTTTACTTCATGGAATGTTAGTGGAATTAACACTGATTTCAAAACGAATCAAGTGTTATTCCTCATAACCCTTAAATCAACAGTAATTGGTTTATTGGAGAATAAATTGTCTACTGCCAAAGTGCATTCATTGTTATTGAAAATGGAGCAAAACTGGGAATTAATTCATAACAGTGATTGTGGCTCAAAATGTAGGATTATAATGATTTGGGATAATAATGTTTGGAAACCAACAATAATACACAAATCCACTCAGCAAATAACTTGTAAACTGGAAAATCTGGGTGGATATGTGATCTTTCTAACAACTGTATATGCAATTAATGTGTTTTTTGATAGGGAGAATTTATGGCATGAATTATTCAACATTGCAAGTGTAGTAGATAAGGCATGGCTGCTCATGGGGGACTTTAATAATGTGCCAAACCCTAAGGACAAAAAAGAAGAAATCCATGTTTCATTTGAAATCCATGTTTCATTTTCTCATCTCAGAGGGTTTACTAATTGCTTGCTCACATGTGGCCATGCTGATACTAACATCACATGGAGCAGAAAGGGGGAAGCCATGCACATTGACAAAGTTTTGACCAATGACCACTTCCTACAACACTTCCAAGAGTTTATAATTACTGCCACTTAATCAGTAATAAGTGATCATAATCCTATCATCATAAAGTTGCATAAAAAAGGGGTGCAAATAAAGGGAATACCATTCAGATATATCAAAAGTTGGCACATGGTTGATGGCTATGAAAATCAGGTAGTATCTATTCTATCAGACTCAACATGGGGTAATGAGATACAAAAATTTATGATAAAACTTAGAAGAGTGAAGAAAAACTTGAAAAGTTAGAATAAAACAAGGCAGAAAGATACTACATTCTTATCCACTTTGGAAGAACAATACAGTGGAAAATTACTTCCAGCAGAAAATCAACCAGAAAATTTACTTTCATATGAAGACTTATTAAATGCTGGAAATTCATTGAAATAGAAAATGCATAAAAGATATATACATAATTTATTGCAATCAAAAATCAACTGGCTTACTGAGGGGACACTAATTCCAGATTTTTTTAATGCTAAAATGTCAAAGAGGAAATGTAGAAATAATATTACAACTTTATGTAATGACAGAGGCCAACTCATTTATGATGCATCACACATACAAAATCAAGCTTTGCAATACTATCAAGATCTATATAATGGGGGCATTCAACAAACTGAAAGGCCAGAGGATAGTAATTGCAGAACACACATCAATGATTTGGGAATTACTTTCTTCCTGCAGACCATCACAACCCAGGAAGATAAGGATGCAATTTACTCAATTAAAGATGAAAAATCTCTGGGACCAGATGGCTTCTCATCTAAATTCTATAAATTGCATTAGGAGCTTACTAAAGATCAGTTGACTTCAGCTATTAATTATTTATATATTACAACAGGTATTCCTAAGAGTTTGAATCACACTTTCGTAACACTTGTTCCTAAAATTGATAAACCCTCTCAAAATATCTAATTATAGGCCTATAGCCTGTTGCAACGTGTTATGTACCAAAAGTTATATGCAACATGCTAAAGGAACTTATGCCTTTTTTAATCTTTGAATCTTAGTGTGCATTTATCCTAAGTAGAAATATTGTAGAAAATATTTTATTGGCACATGAGATTATAAGAAAATTTAATACAAAAAGCATAAGAAAAATTCTGTTTAAAAGTTGATATACAGAAAGCATATGATAAACTTAACCGAGAGTTCATATGTCATATGCTAGCTAGAATGTCCTTCCCTTTCCAATTCATACATCTGATCAAAATGTGTATCACAACACTTACATTTTCTGTTCCTGTTAATAGGGAGCCTCATGGATATTTCTCATCTAACAGAGGTATAAGACATCGGGACCCTTTACCCCTTGCCTCATTTGTATTGCAATGGAATACATATTTGTAAAATTGGAGGCTGCTGTCAGGAAAAAAGACATTACCCATATTAGCAGTACATAACCTTGCATATCACACTTGCTATATGCTGATGACATAAGAGTGCATACACTATTAGGCACATTACTCAACAAATGGGTGTGGTCGCTGGTCTATATATTAATCAGATGAAGACTAAATTATATTTCAGTACAAGTTGTCAGAATAAAAGCTCTATCTTGCAAATTCTACAACTTCAGGAATCATAATTGTCAGTTAAATACCTGGGTGTACCTTTGTCTTTTGACTATTTGCACTACCCAATGTGTAACGACTTATTCCAAAAAATAATTAGTAAATTTGATACTTGGGATAGTAAATTGCTATCTATGGCAGGGAAAGCAGAGCTAATACAGACTATTATTACACCTATGGTGCTCTACTGGTTGATGGTGTATCATGTGCTTATGTCTACTCTATTAAAAATTGATAGTTTATGTGCTGACTTTTTTAGGCAGGAAAAACTCACAAGATTGCATGGACTGAGTTGTGCAGACCTAAATAGGAAAGGGGAATTGGACTTAAATTTTTTGTAGATCTTTGAACTACCGCATGTCCATAGTTGATTTGGCAATTACATTTCGGAGAAAGCATATGGTCAGGATGGATGATAAACATGTACTGTCAACATACAAATTTTTGGCAGCTTCAGTATGACAACATGTCATGCACTATGAAAAATATGATCTAGCAAAGAGCCACTGGTTTGAAGTGTATTAAGAGAGTGATAGTAAATGGCAACAACACTCTATTATGGACTGATCCATGGATTAACTGCATAAGTTGGGACAAGTATTATTTAAGTGATCAGAAAGGTGCCTCAGTTTCATACATAATTCAGGATGACCAGTGGGATACAAGTTTTTTAACAGAAACTAGAGAGAGCAGCACACATATCAATTAAGTGCATATTCATCCTAGAGGCACTTATGACTACTGGGAATGGTGTGGACATCATGATTTCTCCTTTTTAAATACATAGCAACATTGCAGACAGGTGTATAATCAGTATGATTGGTGCTCAGTGGTGTGGAACAATATCAATAGCAAAAAGATGCCTCATTGTGCATATAAAGCTGTATTGGATCGACTAAATACGAAGGAAAAATTACAACAATGGGGGATGAACTATGATACTAATTGTGTGTTGTATGATGAACATGCAAAATCTATCAATCATTGTTTTTCAATTGTATTTATAGCCGATGTGACGCCCCACCTCTATACTCACGCAAGCCAAGAACACTATTGGGTAATGCTGTCGACTAGCGTGAAGAATAAGGCTGTTGAGGAGCGACCATCTGTGCAATTGCCTTGTGCGAGCACCGATATGTCAGATAGTATAACATGCATTTCGTTTCAGTCGAAAATCCGACATACAGACACAAACTCAAAGCTACTACACAGTGGCTAAGTGGACCTCGGAAACAAATATAGAAATAAACATAACACAAATCAGTCACAGACATTTATATCACAAAGGCGGAAACAGATATGAATATATAACACAAAAATGTGTACATCAGAGTAGTGGTCAAATAAGATCCACAATATCACAAAAGAATAGATACAAGTGCTAGACAAAAGAATATGTATACATCATGGAGTCTATATCTCAAATGTATAACATCAAAAACTACAAATGTAATGTAGTTAGGCAAAAGTCAGAGGATGATCCCAGATGAGGAGTCAAGCAGAAGCAACTGTAACATCACGGTCCGACCCGAGTATTATTTAATAAGAAAATAATAAATGAATCAGTCTAGCTATAAATATCAGATAAAGGAATGTGATATAAGCAGAGATATAATAAGAACGTACGATAACAATGGTGTCAAGCTGTGACAAGTATGTTTTAAACAACAACAAAATCATACAATATATCAAGAATCTCAAAATACCAAAAAGAATGTCATATTCTTTATTTTATTCACCAAACTACAAATATTGACAAACATATCATTGCCAGTCACATAAAAAGGTGAAACACAAATTCTAGAAATCATTAAGTAGAAATCCAGAAATCACAAAGGGGGGAGGCCTATCACAAACGGGAGCATGAAAACTCACCAACACGTGTATCAAAAATGGAACGCTATTCCATGGTCGCTAACCATAAAAATTGAGCCGAAGCTCCATAAACGGTCCGAAGACCACGGGTTGCTACCCCGCCAAATTAAACCGAAGTTCCACAGAAACGGGGTTTAGTCTCCCTCGCAGACAAATAGACATCGCACATCGCTAGTCTAAATCACAAAATGATCATCATTGATCAATAAAAGTGTGAATTACACTAAGCCAGTAAATATAAGAGTTTAGCTTCATGTCCCATAACCACTAGCTTAACTTAAATATTTACGAACAAATTGTAGATTTCCACTCGAAAATTGTCACAGGATTTTCAATCGAACAAGTCCACGAATTAACCGACGAAGTAAACGAAAGCGTTTCATACCACTTGTTTTGCTAAGCCGTTTAATTAGATTTTCTCATACGAATGAAGTAAAGGTTTGTATATACTAATAGATTATAAAACGATTTTATAAAAGAGCTTTGTGTTAAAAATAGAGTTGAAATCATCTTTGTAAAAGAGTTTTAATATTTACTACTAGTATAGAAACTTTTGTATTTAGAAGTGACAAATCACAAAATGATTGTAGAAACAATCAATCACAAAATCCACATTCGAAGATGTGAATTAATTCCAAAGAAATCGATACCGAATCCATCAAAATGGATATTCTCAAAAATCCCGAAAAAGAAGTCATCAAAGTCAATAATAAATGATAACAATAAATCGGATAATCACGAATCGATAAAATTGGAATCTCGAGCTACATAGGCAAAACAGGCAAAATAGAGCAGGTCACATACTCCAGACGTCTGGGGTAAATACTCAGACATCTGCAGTAAGTTTCAGGAAGTTCCCTGAAGCAGACTCCAGACGTCTGAGCTTTACTGCAGACGTCTGGTAACATATTCCGCTTCAGTCTAGCCCCTTTTGGGGCGGGTTCGATATACGATGGAATCGACGAATTGAGCACTTCGACCGAGGATTTACGCCTTTCGACAACCCAGCCTTGTATGGCCCTCCGAAACGCTCCACTAACGTGTTCAAACAATCAAAGGTTGGATTTTTAGCAAATTGGATTCCAAAAACCCAAAATTTAACAATTCACTAATTCAATCCAAATCAAAAAAAATGTATATGAATTAGTGTTAGGAATTCATACCCAACAACAACAATATCTATAGAGATGGATGTGAGTTCAAAAACTCACCTTTAAACCCAAAAACAAGGAAGGAGAAGCTTGGAAACAAAAGAGGAACAACCACTCTTCAATCTCAACTCTAGAAGCTTGAATCTAAGCTCAAAAGAAGAACATTTCCAAAGTTAGGTTTAGGAAATTTCTGAAATTAAAGAGAGAATGAGTTGGAGGAGATGAAGAGGAGGCTTACCAAAGCTTTTCCAAGAGTTTGGAGCAAGACTTGAGTTTGCAAATGGAATCTAGGGCTTGGAGTTTTCTAATTTCTCATTCCTCTCCCCATTTTCAGTTTTGCTTGAGAGTTTAAGAAAATAGGAATGAAGTGAAGAGGAGAGGAGAGGGCTGAACTAGGTTATAGAAAGAGTTGGGGTGAAACCCAAACCCAAAGCCCAATAGAAAATAGCAAAATTCAACTTACTCCAAACATATGGATGTTTATACTTAAAAAAGTCGCAAACGTCATTTTGGACTCAATGGAAGTGGTCTCGAGTCCCAATTCGACTGTTTGCAAAAAGTAGTTTTTCAGATTTTAATCCGATTAACGATTCTATATTTAAATATACAACCGTAAAATATGCGGGTTGTTACAGACTCCCCTCCTTAAAGAAATTGCATCCTCGCAATCTTTAAGAAACAAATAAAAAGTAACAACAACAAAAGCATATCAACACAAAAAGAGGAAATTTGAAATAAGAAATTCACCTTAAGGAGCACGAGAGAGCAAATCCGGATGTGTTCGCTCGATGAATTCTCTGGATTCCCAAGAGCAATCCTTAGGATTTGAGGACCATTGAACTTTCACAAGAGGAACATCTTTATTTCGAAGGCGTTTGACCTCTGAAGCAATGATTCGAATAGGATGTTGCTCATAAGTCAAATTAGGCGAGACTTCAATTTCTTCAATAACACCAGGCTCAAGAATAGAATCGGAATCTCGAAGGCATTTCCGTAGCTGAGAGACGTGGAATACGTCATGAATAGCAGAGAATTGAGACGGTAATAAAAGGCGATAAGCCACGGGACCAATGCGTTCGCTGATGGGAAATAGGCCAATATATCGAGGTGCTAATTTTCCCGATCGACTGAAACGCACAACATCCTTCATAGGTGAAACATGAATAAACACAAAATCTCCCACAGAAAATTCTAATTTCCTTCTTCGGTTATCGGCATAGGAATTTTGTCGACTTTGAGCTTCTTTCATCCTATGTCGAATAAGGTCAATCTTTTCTGTGGCATCCCGAATAAAATCTGGACCTAAAACCAGCTTCTCACCAGCTTCAAGCCAACACGAAGGAGATCGGCACGGCCTTCCGTAAAGTGCCTCGAAAGGTGCCATACCAATACTAGATTGGAAGCTATTATTATAGGAAAATTCAACAAGAGAAATATGATCTTCTCAACTTCCACCAAAATCAAGAACACAAGCACGAAGAAGATCTTCAAGAGTTTGATTCACGCGCTCGGTTTGTCCATCGGACTGGGGATGATAAGCGGTGCTAAAATTAAGCTTTGTTCCCAAAGCTTTTTGAAGACCTTTCCAAAATCCACTAGTAAATAATGGATCACGATCACTAACAATAGAAGTAGGAACTCCATGCAATTTAACAATTTCCTTGACAAAAAGTTTAGCCAAAATAGGTACGGTCCGATTGGACCGAACGGGAATAAAATGGGCGGATTTCATAAGTCTATCTACTATCACCCATAAGATATCATGACCCGAACGAGAACGGGGAAGACCGTCAATAAAGTCCATGGAAATTTGATCCCACTTCCATATTGTAATTTCCAATGGTTGCAATAACCCACCGGGCCTTTGAT
The DNA here is from genome assembly GCA_030737815.1 of Allium fistulosum. NCBI lineage: Eukaryota > Viridiplantae > Streptophyta > Magnoliopsida > Asparagales > Amaryllidaceae > Allium > Allium fistulosum. The sequence continues at coordinate 78,783,950 of CM060906.1, forward strand.
GCTCGGCCTTGACAAGTTGACAAGTCATGCAACGCTTAACAAAGTTAGCAATATCAGATTTCATTCCCTCCCAATAATAAAGTCGCTTCATATCCGCGTACATTTTACTACTACCGGGATGAATGGTAAATTTAGAACGATGAGAATCTTCTAAAATGTTTTTACGAAGATCAATGATATTGGGTACAATAAGTCTACCAAATTTTCGAATACCGCCACGAGCATCAATATCAAAGTCTTTCAAACCTTCAATACCATTTTTATCCCTACAACTTTGGCCAAGAAGAACCAATTCGGGATCATGCATTTGAGCTTCAAGAATGCGGTCTAAAAGAGAAGGATGAGCCTCGAGGCTACATAAAATAAGAGATGAGCATAAATTGGATTCACGATCTCGAATCTCACAAGTGGACAAAGTCTCGAGATCATTCCATTCGGATACCATCATGGAAACAACCGCTTGTTGCTTACTAATAAGGGCATCAGCAACAAGATTTCCTTTCCGGGAGTATAAAGAATATCAAGATCGTAAGATGCAAGAAACTCGAGCCAACGTTGTTGACGCAAGTTAAGTTCCTTTTGAGAAAATAAATACTTCAATGATTTATGATCGGTGTAGGGAACAAATTTCTCTCCCAGAAGATAATGACGCCAAATTCTAAGGGTGAAAACAATAGTCGCGAGCTCTAAATCATGAGTGGCATATCTAGTCTCGGCAGGCTTTAGTTGTCTAGAAGCATAAGCGATAACACGTTCCCTTTGCATAAGAACGACACCCAAACCAACACGACTAGCATCGGTATAAATAATAAAATCTTGGTTCCCATCGGGAATCACAAGAATAGGAGCATCAAAAAGGAATTCTTTTAATTTTTGAAATGAAGCTTCTCATTTGTCTGACCAAATGTATTTAACTCCCTTCTTTGTCAAATTAGTGAGAGGCACGGAAATTTTAGAGAAGTCTTTTATGAATCGACGGTAATAGCCCGCCAATCCGAGAAAGCTACGAATTTCCGTCACACTCTCTGGTCTCTTCCAATTTTGAATCGCTTCAATCTTTGAAGGATCCACGGAAATTTCGGATTCAGAAATAATATGCCCCAAAAATTTCACACGAGATTGCCAAAAGTGGCATTTAGAAAATTTTGCTTTCAATTGGTTGCTCCTAAGAGTTTCCAGCACAACCCGAAGATGTTTTTCGTGCTCTTCCTCGGTTTTAGAATAAATAAGAATGTCATCTATAAAGATGAAAACAAATCGATCGAGGAAGTCTTTGAAATCTCGATTCATAAGATCGACGAAGTATGCTGGAGTATTCGTCAAACCAAATGGCATAACAAGCCATTCATAAGATCCATAATGAGTATGGAACGATGTCAAAGGAATGCTATCCTCTGCAATGCGAAGCTGATGAAAACTGATTGCTAAGTCTAACTGTGAAAAGACTTTAGCACCACTAAGTTGATCGAATAAAACATCAATCTGCGGCAAGGGATATTTATTCTTGATGGTGAGATCGTTAAGCTTGCGATAGTCAACGCAAAGCCTAAGTGTACCATCAGATTTCTTCACAAAAATAGCTGAAGCTCCCCATGGAGAGGAACTAGATTGAATAAATTGCTTCGCTTCCAATTCGGATAATTGTTTGCGCATCTCCTCATTTTCTTTGTTGGACATACGATAAGGAGAACGAGTGATAGGTAGAGCTCCAGGAATGAGATTAATTCTGAACTCAATTGCTCGCTTAGGTGGTAATCCTAGAACGGTCTCAAATATGTCAGGGAATTCACGAATAATGTGAATGAGAGAAATAACATCTTCCTCATCATCATTATCGTCATCACGAGGATTTAGAGAATACAGAGATGCTTTCGAATTGGAATCTGAGTCTTTCAGAACGAGAGAAATCTGCTTAACAGATTGCGGATGCCGAAAATATATAGTCCGCTCAAGACATAGGATATGGGCTTCATAACGGTTAAGCCAATCCATTCCCAAAATCATTCTGAAACCAAGGTAACGCATAACATGCAAATCGGCACGAAAAGAGAAATCACAAAAATAATTTCGACATCTTTACATAATAAACCGAGTGTTGTGGATCCACCAACCGGATTCGCAATTCTCAAAGAATTCATCAAGCTAATAACATTCAAAGACAAGGCATCAATAAGTTCTTTTGATATAAAAGAGTGAGATGCACCCGTATCAAAAAGAACTCGAATAGGAAGATCACGAAATATAATAATGCCATTAAGGATAGAATGAGAAATACCTTGACCACGAGAAGTGTTAGCGGGGGCTTGTACAACATTTAGCTTGCCCTCCTTCTTGCCTTGAAGTTTGGGACACAAAGATAGAGTATGGCCCGAACTCTTGCAATAGCCGCAGAAAAGCGGCTTTGGGCACTTGTTTGCATAGTGGTCCTTAGAACCACAATTGTAGCATTCTTCACGACGAGATGTAGGAGTATTTGCTACCGGTGTTGCTTGCTTTCCCTTCTTGTTGGGATTAGGCTTGAATTTGAGAGGTCACTTCTTGTTGATGTTAGGTTTGACCTCAACATCACTATCTTTATCAGTCTCTTTGAGACGAAGAGCAATATCAACAAGTTGGTCAAAAAAAACTTCTAATTTCAGAAGGAATGGCTTTTTGAGGCTCTTGTTCAAGCCATAAACAAATCTCTAATTTTTCTTCAATGGGATATTAATATACTCGACCCCATATTTTGATCGAGATTCAAAAGAAGCGACATAGTCTGTCACGGAAGATTCACCTTGAACAAGGTCGATAAAGCGTAGACCAAGAGATACTTTTTCGGCTTCCGGCACAAATTTTAATTCGAACCTTTCCCGGAATTGCTCCCAAGTAAGGTCCGCTTCAATAATTTCGGAGATTAGAAGCTCGTACCAGTCCAATGCTCTTTCTTGGAGCATACTAGAAGCCACTTGGACTCGATGAAGATCAATAAGATTCATGCGAGAAAAGATGCGGTCGCATGTTCGAAGCCAAGCCTGGACTTCTATAACGCTTTCGGAACCTTTAAATGGCTTTCCACCCAAATTGGTATAATCACTGCACAAGCGTGCAAACCCAGATTTAGGATGAGTGGGCTCAGGAATAGGCCCGACAGCTTGAGCATTTCTTACAAGATCAAGAAGTTGCTGAGCAGACATAAATACTCCATCCTGGGGAGTAGCACTAGATTGACCAGCGCTGGGACGGCCAGGTCTAACCATTTCTTTTCTTTAAGAAAGAAAGAAAAGAGAAAAAAGGTTAATCTCAGAATGAATATCAAACAAACTTGATTGATAAAACAAGGAATCACAAAAGAAAATAGGATAGAATGGTACGAAAACTCAAATTAAATCCTATGGCACGATTCCTAAGAAAGACTTAGGACAATGATCCTCGCTAGATTATTCTACATTGTACCGAAGTTTGGTTCTGATACCATGCTATGACGCCCCACCTCTATACTCACGCTAGCCAAGAACACTATTGGGTAATGCTGTCGACTAGCGTGAAGAATAAGGCTGTTGAGGAGCGACCATCTGTGCAATTGCCTTGTGCGAGCACCGATATGTCAGATAGTATAACATGCATTTCGTTTCAGTCGAAAATCCGACATACAGACACAAACTCAAAGCTACTACACAGTGGCTAAGTGGACCTCGGAAACAAATATAGAAATAAACATAACACAAATCAGTCACAGACATTTATATCACAAAGGCGGAAACAGATATGAATATATAACACAAAAATGTGTACATCAGAGTAGTGGTCAAATAAGATTCACAATATCACAAAAGAATAGATACAAGTGCTAGACAAAAGAATATGTATACATCATGGAGTCTATATCTCAAATGTATAACATCAAAAACTACAAATGTAATGTAGTTAGGCAAAAGTCAGAGGATGATCCCAGATGAGGAGTCAAGCAGAAGCAACTGTAACATCACGGTCCGACCCGAGTATTATTTAATAAGAAAATAATAAATGAATCAGTCTAGCTATAAATATCAGATAAAGGAATGTGATATAAGAAGAGATATAATAAGAACGTACGATAACAATGGTGTCAAGCTGTGACAAGTATGTTTTAAACAACAACAAAATCATACAATATATCAAGAATCTCAAAATACCAAAAAGAATGTCATATTCTTTATTTTATTCACCAAACTACAAATATTGACAAACATATCATTGCCAGTCACATAAAAAGGTGAAACACAAATTCTAGAAATCATTAAGTAGAAATCCAGAAATCACAAAGGGGGGAGGCCTATCACAAACGGGAGCATGAAAACTCACCAACACGTGTATCAAAAATGGAACGCTATTCCATGGTCGCTAACCATAAAAATTGAGCCGAAGCTCCATAAACAGTCCGAAGACCACGGGTCGCTACCCCGCCAAATTAAACCGAAGTTCCACAGAAACGGGGTTTAGTCTCCCTCGCAGACAAATAGACATCGCACATCGCTAGTCTAAATCACAAAATGATCATCATTGATCAATAAAAGTGTGAATTACACTAAGCCAGTAAATATAAGAGTTTAGCTTCATGTCCCATAACCACTAGCTTAACTTAAATATTTACGAACAAATTGTAGATTTCCACTCGAAAATTGTCACAGGATTTTCAATCGAACAAGTCCACGAATTAACCGACGAAGTAAACGAAAGCGTTTCATACCACTTGTTTTGCTAAGCCGTTTAATTAGATTTTCTCATACGAATGAAGTAAAGGTTTGTATATACTAATAGATTATAAAACGATTTTATAAAAGAGCTTTGTGTTAAAAATAGAGTTGAAATCATCTTTGTAAAAGAGTTTTAATATTTACTACTAGTATAGAAACTTTTGTATTTAGAAGTGACAAATCACAAAATGATTGTAGAAACAATCAATCACAAAATCCACATTCGAAGATGTGAATTAATTCCAAAGAAATCGATACCGAATCCATCAAAATGGATATTCTCAAAAATCCCGAAAAAGAAGTCATCAAAGTCAATAATAAATGATAACAATAAATCGGATAATCACGAATCGATAAAATTGGAATCTCGAGCTACATAGGCAAAACAGGCAAAATAGAGCAGGTCACATACTCCAGACGTCTGGGGTAAATACTCAGACATCTGCAGTAAGTTTCAGGAAGTTCCCTGAAGCAGACTCCAGACGTCTGAGCTTTACTGCAGACGTCTGGTAACATATTCCGCTTCAGTCTAGCCCCTTTTGGGGCGGGTTCGATATACGATGGAATCGACGAATTGAGCACTTCGACCGAGGATTTACGCCTTTCGACAACCCAGCCTTGTATGGCCCTCCGAAACGCTCCACTAACGTGTTCAAACAATCAAAGGTTGGATTTTTAGCAAATTGGATTCCAAAAACCCAAAATTTAACAATTCACTAATTCAATCCAAATCAAAAAAAAATGTATATGAATTAGTGTTAGGAATTCATACCCAACAACAACAATATCTATAGAGATGGATGTGAGTTCAAAAACTCACCTTTAAACCCAAAAACAAGGAAGGAGAAGCTTGGAAACAAAAGAGGAACAACCACTCTTCAATCTCAACTCTAGAAGCTTGAATCTAAGCTCAAAAGAAGAACATTTCCAAAGTTAGGTTTAGGAAATTTCTGAAATTAAAGAGAGAATGAGTTGGAGGAGATGAAGAGGAGGCTTACCAAAGCTTTTCCAAGAGTTTGGAGCAAGACTTGAGTTTGCAAATGGAATCTAGGGCTTGGAGTTTTCTAATTTCTCATTCCTCTCCCCATTTTCAGTTTTGCTTGAGAGTTTAAGAAAATAGGAATGAAGTGAAGAGGAGAGGAGGGGGATGAACTAGGTTATAGAAGAAGTTGGGGTGAAACCCAAACCCAAAGCCCGATAGAAAATAGCAAAATTCAACTTACTCCAAACATATGAATGTTTATACTTAAAAAAGTCGCAAACGTCATTTTGGACTCAATGAAAGTGGTCTCGAGTCCCATTTCGACTGTTTGCAAAAAGTAGTTTTTCAGATTTTAATCCGATTAATGATTCTATATTTAAATAAAATATTTAAATATACAACCATAAAATATGCGGGTTGTTACAGACTCCCCTCCTTAAAGAAATTGCGTCCTCGCAATCTTTAAGAAACAAATAAAAAGTAACAACAACAAAAGCATATCAACACAAAAAGAGGAAATTTGAAATAAGAAATTCACCTTAAGGAGCACGAGAGAGCAAATCCGGATGTGTTCGCTCGATGAATCTCTGGATTCCCAAGAGCAATCCTTAGGATTTGAGGACCATTGAACTTTCACAAGAGGAACATCTTTATTTCGAAGGTGTTTGACCTCCGAAGCAATGATTCGAATAGGATGTTGCTCATAAGTCAAATTAGGCGAGACTTCAATTTCTTCAATAACACCAGGCTCAAGAATAGAATCGGAATCTCGAAGGCAATTCCGTAGCTGAGAGACGTGGAATACGTCATGAATAGCAGAGAATTGAGCCGGTAATAAAAGACGATAAGCCACGGGACTAATGCGTTCGGTGATGGGAAATGGGTCAATATATCGAGGTGCTAATTTTCCCGATCGACTGAAATGCACAACACCTTTCATTGGTGAAACACGAATAAACACAAAATCTCCCACAGAAAATTCTAATTTCCTTCTTCGGTTATCGGCATAGGATTTTTGTCGACTTTGAGCTTCTTTCATCCTATGTTGAATAAGGTCAATCTTTTCTGTGGCATCCCGAATAAAATCTAGACCTAAAACCAGCTTCTCACCAGCTTCAAGCCAACACGAAGGAGATCGGCACGGCCTTCCGTAAAGTGCCTCGAAAGGTGCCATACCAATACTAGATTGGAAGCTATTATTATAGGAAAATTCAACAAGAGAAATATGATCTTCCCAACTTCCACCAAAATCAAGAACACAAGCACGAAGAAGATCTTCAAGAGTTTGATTCACGCGCTCGGTTTGTCCATCGGACTGGGGATGATAAGCGGTGCTAAAATTAAGCTTTGTTCCCAAAGCTTTTTGAAGACCTTTCCAAAATCCACTAGTAAATAATGGATCACGATCACTAACAATAGAAGTAGGAACTCCATGCAATTTAACAATTTCCTTGACAAAAAGTTTAGCCAAAATAGGTACGGTCCGATTGGACCGAACAGGAATAAAATGGGCGGATTTCGTAAGTCTATCTACTATCACCCATAAGCTATCATGACCCGAACGAGAACGGGGAAGACCATCAATAAAGTCCATGGAAATTTGATCCCACTTCCATATTGGAATTTCCAATGGTTGCAATAACCCACCGAGCCTTTGATGCTCGGCCTTGACAAGTTGACAAGTCATGCAACGCTTAACAAAGTTAGCAATATCAGATTTCATTCCCTCCCAATAATAAAGTCGCTTCATATCCGCGTACATTTTACTACTACCGGGATGAATGTTAAATTTAGAACGATGAGAATCTTCTAAAATGTTTTTACGAAGATCAATGATATTGGGTACAATAAGTCTACCAAATTTTCGAATACCGCCACGAGCATCAATATCAAAGTCTTTCAAACCTTCAATATCATTTTTATCCCTACAACTTTGGCCAAGAAGAACCAATTCGGGATCATGCATTTGAGCTTCAAGAATGCGGTCTAAAAGAGAAGGATGAGCCTCGAGGCTACATAAAATAAGAGATGAGCATAAATTGGATTCACGATCTCGAATCTCACAAGTGGACAAAGTCTCGAGATCATTCCATTCGGATACCATCATGGAAACAACCGCTTGTTGCTTACTAATAAGGGCATCAGCAATAAGATTTCCTTTTTCGGGAGTATAAAGAATATCAAGATCGTAAGATGCAAGAAACTCGAGCCAACGTTGTTGACGCAAGTTAAGTTCCTTTTGAGAAAATAAATACTTCAATGATTTATGATCGGTGTAGAGAACAAATTTCTCTCCCAGAAGATAATGACGCCAAATTCTAAGGGCGAAAACAATAGTCGCGAGCTCCAAATCATGAGTGGCATATCTAGTCTCGGCAGGCTTTAGTTGTCTAGAAGCATAAGCGATAACACGTTCCCTTTGCATAAGAACGACACCCAAACCAACACGACTAGCATCGGTATAAACAATAAAATCTTGGTTCCCATCGGGAATCACAAGAATAGGAGCATCAAAAAGGAGTTCTTTTAATTTTTGAAATGAAGCTTCACATTTGTCTGACCAAATGTATTTAACTCCCTTCTTTGTCAAATTAGCGAGAGGCACGGAAATTTTAGAGAAGTCTTTTATGAATCGACGGTAATAGCCCGCCAATCCGAGAAAGCTACGAATTTCCGTCACACTCTCCGGTCTCTTCCAATTTTGAATCGCTTCAATCTTTGAAGGATCCACGGAAATTCAGGATTCAGAAATAATATGCCCCAAAAATTTCACACGAGATTGCCAAAAGTGGCATTTAGAAAATTTTGCTTTCAATTGGTTGCTCCTAAGAGTTTCCAACACAATCTGAAGATGTTTTTCGTGCTCTTCCTCGGTTTTAGAATAAATAAGAATGTCATCTATAAAGATGAAAACAAATCGATCGAGGAAGTCTTTGAAATCTCGATTCATAAGATCGATGAAGTATGCTGGAGCATTCGTCAAACCAAATGGCATAACAAGCCATTCATAAGATCCATAACGAGTATGGAACGATGTCAAAGGAATGCTATCCTCTGCAATGCAAAGATGATGAAAACCGGTTGCTAAGTCTAACCGTGAAAAGACTTTAGCACCACTAAGTTGATCGAATAAATCATCAATCCGCGGCAAGGGATATTTATTCTTGATGGTAAGATCGTTAAGCTTGCGGTAGTCAACGCAAAGTCTAAGTGTACCATCAGATTTCTTCACAAAAATAGCTGAAGCTCCCCATGGAGAGAAACTAGATTGAATATTGCTTCGCTTCCAATTCGGATAATTGTTTGCGCATCTCCTCATTTTCTTTGTTGGGCATACGATAAGGAGGACGAGTGATAGGTAGAGCTCCAGGAATGAGATTAATTCTGAACTCAATTGCTCGCTTAGGTGGTAATCCTAGAACGGTCTCAAATATGTCAGGGAATTCACGAACAATGTGAATGAGAGAAATAACATCTTCCTCATCATCATTATCGTCATCACGAGGATTTAGAGAATACAGAGATGCTTTCGAATTGGAATCTGAGTCTTTCAGAACGAAAGAAATCTGCTTATCAGATTGCGGATGCCGAAGATATATAGTCCGCTCAAGACATAGGATATGGGCTTCATAACGGTTAAGCCAATCCATTCCCAAAATCATTCCGAAACCAAGGTAACGCATAACATGCAAATCGGCATGAAAAGAGAAATCACATAAAATAATTTCGACATCTTTACATAATAAACTGAGTGTTGCGGATCCACCAACCGGATTCGCAATTCTCAAAGAATTCAACAAGCCAATAACATTCAAAGACAAGGCATCAACAAGTTCTTTTGATATAAAAGAGTGAGATGCACCCGTATAAAAAAGAACTCGAATAGGAAGATCACGAAATATAATAATGCCATTAAGGATAGAATGAGAAATACCTTGACCATGAGAAGTGTTAGCAGGGGCTTGTACAACATTTAGCTTGCCCTCCATCTTGCCTTGAAGTTTGGGACACAAAGATAGAGTATGGCCCGAACTCTTGCAATAGCGGCAGAAAAGCGGCTTCGGGCACTTGTTTGCATAGTGGTCCTTAGAACCACAATTGTAGCATTCTCCACGACGAGATGTAGGAGTATTTGCTACCGGTGTTGCTTGCTTTCTCTTCTTGTTGGGATTAGGCTTGAATTTGAGAGGTCTCTTCTTGTTGATGTTAGGTTTGACCTCGACATCACTATCTTTATCAGTCTCTTCGAGATGAAGAGCAATATCAACAAGTTGGTCAAAAGAAACTTCTAATTTCAGAAGTAATGGCATTTTGAGGCTCTTGTTCAAGCCATAAACAAATCTCTGATTTTTCTTCAATGGGGTATTAATATACTCGACCCCATATTTTGATAGAGATTCAAAAGAAGCGACATAGTCTGTCACAGAAGATTCACCTTGAACAAGGTCGATAAAGCGTCGAGCAAGAGATACTTTTTCGGCTTCCGGCACAAATTTTAATTCGAACCTTTCCTGGAATTGCTCCCAAGTAAGGTCCGCTTCAATAATTTCGGAGATTAGAAGCTCGTACCAGTCCAATGCTCTTTCTTGGAGCATACTAGAAGCCACTTGGACTCGATGAAGATCAATAAGATTCAAGCGAGAAAAGATGTGGTCGCATGTTCGAAGCCAAGCCTGGACTTCTATAACGCTTTCGGGACCTTTAAATGGCTTTCCACCCAAATTGGTGTAATCACTGCACAAGCGTGCAAACCCAGATTTAGGATGAGTGGGCTCAGGAATAGGCCCGACAGGTTGAGCATTTCTTACAAGATCAAGAAGTTGCTGAGCAGACATAAATACTCCATCCTGGGGAGTAGCACTAGATTGACCGGCGCTCGGACGGCCAGGTCTAACCATTTCTTTTCTTTAAGAAAGAAAGAAAAGAGAAAAAAGGTTAATCTCAGAATGAATATCAAACAAACTTGATTGATAAAAAAAGGAATCACAAAAGAAAATAGGATAGAATGGTACGAAAACTCGAATTAAATCCTATGGCACGATTCCTAAGAAAGACTTAGGACAATGATCCTTGCTAGATTATTCTACATTGTACCGAAGTTTGGCTCTGATACCATGCTGCGACGCCCCACCTCTATACTCACGCTAGCCAAGAACACTATTGGGTAATGCTGTCGACTAGCGCGAAGAATAAGGCTGTTGAGGAGCGACCATCTGTGCAATTGCCTTGTGCGAGCACCGATATGTCAGATAGTATAACATGCATTTCGTTTCAGTCGGAAATCCGACATACAGACACAAACTCAAAGCTACTACACAGTGGCTAAGTGGACCTCGGAAACAAATATAGAAATAAACATAACACAAATCAGTCACATACATTCATATCACAAAGGCGGAAACAGATATGAATATATAACACAAAAATGTGTACATCAGAGTAGTGGTCAAATAAGATCCACAATATCACAAAAGAATAGATACAAGTGCTAGACAAAAGAATATGTATACATCATGGGGTCTATATCTCAAATGTATAACATCAAAAACTACAAATGTAATGTAGTTAGGCAAAAGTCAGAGGATGATCCCAGATGAGGAGTCAAGCAAAAGCACCTGTAACATCACGGTCTGACCCGAGTATTATTTAATAAGAAAATAATAAACGGATCAGTCTAGCTATAAATATCAGATAAAGGAATGTGATATAGGCAGAGATATAATAAGAACGTAAAATAACAATGGTGTCAAGCTGTGACAAGTATGTTTTAAACAACAACAAAATCATACAATATCTCAAGAATCTCAAAATACCAAAAAGAATGTCATATTCTTTATTTTATTCACCAAACTACAAATATTGACAAACATATCACTGCCAATCACATAAAGAGGTGAAACACAAATTCTAGAAATCATTAAGTAGAAATCCAGAAATCACAAAGGGGGAGGCCTATCACAAACGGGAGCATGAAAACTCACCAACACGTGTATCACAAATGGAACGCTATTCCATGGTCGCTAACCATAAAAATTGAGCCGAAGCTCCATAAACGGTCCGAAGACCACGGGTCGCTACCCCGCCAAATTAAACCAAAGTTCCACAGAAACGGGGTTTAGTCTCCCTCGCAGACAAATAGACATCGCACATCGCTAGTCTAAATCACAAAATGATCATCATTGATCAATAAAAGTGTGAATTACACTAAGCCTGTAAATATAAGAGTTTAGCTTCATGTCCCATAACCACTAGCTTAACTTAAATATTTACGAACAAATTGTAGATTTCCACTCGAAAATTGTCACAGGATTTTCAATCGAACAAGTCCATGAATTAACCGACGAAGTAAACGAAAGCGTTTCATACCACTTGTTTTGCTAAGCCGTTTAATTAGATTTTCTCATACGAATGAGGTAAAGGTTTGTATATACTAATAGATTATAAAACGATTTTATAAAAGAGCTTTGTGTTAAAAATAGAGTTGAAAGCATCTTTGTAAAAGAGTTTTAATATTTACTACTAGTATAGAAACCTTTGTATTTAGAAGTGACAAATCACAAAATGATTGTAGAAACAATCAATCACAAAATCCACATTCGAAGATGTGAATTAATTCCAAAGAAATCGATACCGAATTCATCAAAATAGATATTCTCAAAAATCCCGAAAAAGAAGCCATCAAAGTCAATAATAAATGATAACTGTAAATCGGATAATCACGAATCGATAAAATTGGAATCTCGAGCTACATAGGCAAAACAGGCAAAATAGAGTGGGTCACATACTCCATACATCTGGGGTAAATACTCAGACATCTGCAGTAAGTTTCAGGAAGTTCCCTGAAGCAGACTCCAGACGTCTGAGCTTTACTACAAACGTCTGGTAACGTATTCCGGTTCAATCTAGCCCCTTTTGGGGGCGGGTTCGATATACGATGGAATCGACGAATTGAGCACTTCGACCGAGGATTTACGCCTTTCGACAACCCAGCCTTGTATGGCCCTTCGAAACGCTCCACTAACATGTTCAAACAATCAAAGGTTGGATTTTTAGCAAATTGGATTCCAAAAACTAAAAATTTAACAATTCACTAATTCAATCCAAATCAAAAACAAATGTATATGAATTAGTGTTAGGAATTCATACTTAACAACAACAATATCTATAGAGATGGATGTGAGTTCAAAAACTCACCTTTAAACCCAAAAACAAGGAAGGAGAAGCTTGGAAACAAAGGAGGAACAACCACTCTTCAGTCTCAACTCTAGAAGCTTGAATCTAAGCTCAAAAGAAGAACATTTCCAAAGTTAGGTTTAGGAAATTTCTGAAATTAAAGAGAGAATGAGTTGGAGGAGATGAAGAGGAGGCTTACCAAAGCTTTTCCAAGAGTTTGGAGCAAGACTTGAGTTTGCAAATGGAATCTAGGGCTTGGAGTTGTCTTATTTCTCATTCCTCTCCCCATTTTCAGTTTTGCTTGATAGTTTAAGAAAATAGGAATGAAGTGAAGAGGAGAGGAGAGGGCTGAACTAGGTTATAGAAAGAGTTGGGGTGAAACCCAAACCCAAACCCAAAGCCCAATAGAAAATAGCAAAATTCAACTTACTCCAAACATATGGATGTTTATACTTAAAAAAGTCGCAAATGCCATTTTGGACTCAATGGAAGTAGTCTCGAGTCCCAATTCGACTGTTTGCAAAAAATAGCTTTTCGGACTTTAATCCGATTAACGATTCTATATTTAAATAAAATATTTAAATATACAACCGTAAAATATGCGGGTTGTTACAGCCGATATATATGGACACTCATCAAAATGAAGCTTAATTTAATTACAAATAGTGATACTCCCCTCGATATTGAAGATGAGATAGCCATTATCAAATGCAGCTTTTCCAATAAAGATCAGCTCAGTTAGTTAGCCTCCTGCTGCCTCGTGACCGCAACCTATCATTTATGGGATAAGAGAAATATGCAGATTTTCTAGCAAATGAACTTAAAGAAAATTGAACGAGCAAAGTTAATACAAGTTGATACAACTTATATTATTCGTAGATCTAGAGCAAGGACAACCCGCAGTGCCCGAAACGGGGGATCTTGCAGAGATGGGGAGTGGATTTGAACGATAATGGATGAATCGCCATTAATTTTTTCTCAAAACCAACTGAAGATTATGTTGCCTTTTTCTCTTTTACCTAGATTTGGAGTGATAAGGACATTGATTTAGGCTAGGATTTGATGTATTTTTATTTTATTTATGTTGTTTACTTCTTGTATATTATGTTGATATGTACTCCATTACTGGATGGTACTGAACATTTTTTCTCTACTACTCTGGTAGAGTTTTTTTAAGGAGACAAGCAATCTAAGGTTCTTATATGTCAGTAAAAAGAACCAATTTTCAATATATATACATGTGTATATATATAGCAAAGATTGGATGCACCTCGTATTTCTAATTTCAACCACATGTTCTCATTTAAATAATAGAATAAAATGACAGAAGAGAAAAACTATAATTATTTAAATGAAAAGTAGTTAAAATCAGAGGATTTAACATTGTGAGTCTGTAGTCATAGCTATAACATGTTTAAACTCACAAGAATCTCACCATAACTTTTTAGGGCTTTAAAAATGCTTAAAATAATTTTTAATAAATATTTTCAAAATTTTTAAATATTTTTAACACCAAAAATAAAGGCTCATGCAACCTGGAAAAATTGTGTACACTGGTGGACAAATGGGGGTAACTGGTACACCGATGGGCACGAATTTTTCAGGATTCCTAAAGCCGTGAGGAAATTGAAACGATACATCTTTTTAAAAAGTTTCAATCTTTCTCTTAGGATTTCATGGCTTCTATCACTACACTTCGTGAATACTTTTCAATATCTATAAATATGTGTGCTTTTGAGGAAATCAGTACCCAACTTTCTATTCTAATTCTCTTGTTTTCGAAAAGCTTTCTCGATTTAAAAAAGTGATCAAATAAGTGCTCATCAAACTTAAACATCAATTTTCTGATTATTCAAGTCCTAAACTCTTGTTTTTTCAGTTTAAAAAGGAATCTTGTGAGTTATAGGATTTTTGTACTCAAGTCAAAAAATTGGTATTTTGAGATACAATTGTTGTTGAAGATTGTTTGTTTTCTATGATTTTGTAAAGACATGTTCAACGGCTCAAGCACTGTGTAAACATGTTCCTCCAATTAAAAAGAGAGAGTATTAGTTAGTGAAAAGCTAGAATAGAGATTTTGGGACTGAACGTAGGATGGTGCTCCAAATCAGTATAAAAATCTTGGTACGCTTGATCATTGTTACTTTAATTTTCATCTTCAAGTTAGTTTAGTTTACGATATAAATCAGTTAGCTTAGCCATATACACGATCCACTAGAATTTCAGTTGGTACCAGAGCAATATCATTCATAAAGCGTAACACGGTTTAGTGAATATTATCTAATGTGGTACACATAAGCACTTTTGTTGAAGGCCAGCCCACCGCACGACCCTCATTATTTAATGGAAATGATTATAGTTTTGGTCAACTAGAATGAAATTTTATGTGGAATAAAATGGTCTTGAGATATGGGATGCCAGATAAAATCAATATATAGCTCTGACTACTCCATTAAATAGGTTGAGTCCCAATCAAAAGACTGCTGCTATAAATAACTCAAAAGCAATGAATATTTTATTTTGTGCTTGGGATAAAAATGAATTTTCTAGAGTTATGATTTTCATACCTACATATAACACATACTATAGTTCACACATCAAGACACAAATAAAGTTAAGCAATCTATAATCTTTATGTTGAAAATATAATTTCTAAATTTTAGAATGAAAGAAAATGAACATATATCAGATATACTCTCGTCTTCAAGATATCACTCATGCACTTATTGGATTAGGAGAGACTATATCTGAATTAGATGCAGTGATAATTTTTTTGAATTCTTTATCAAATGGGTGGGAAAGGAAAGTATATTAGCCATCGAAGTGGCTAACGATCTTTCACAAATCAAGGTTGAAGAGTTAGTTGGTAATTTAATGGCATATGAAGAAAGTTTGTAAACAAGGAAAATGAAAAATCAAAAAAAGAAACTATTACATTCCAAGTTAAAGAAGATTCCGAGCTTAATGTGGATGAAATGGTCTTCATTGCAAAGAGTTACAAATAGTTTAAGAAGACATTAAGAAGAAACGACAATGGTAATAACAACACCAATTCTACACTTAAATACTTCATATGCAACAAGTTTGGCTATATAGAAAAGGATTGTCTGAATCAAAATAATGAAAAAAGAGAGTTCAAAGGCAAGAACAAGTATGAAAAATACAATAAGAAAAGGAAGCCAGCTTTTCATGCCATATAGGACGATTCAAATTTCTCATCTTCTTCAGAAAGTGATAGCGATGACAAGCATGCAAATGTCTGGTTCATGTCTATAGAAAATGAGGTACAATCCAATTTAACATATAATGAATGTTTAAGTTCTGCATAGAACTAGATAACAAATTTAGAAATCTTATAAAAACCCATAAAGAAGCTATAAAGAAACTAAACAGAGCAGAACTAGAAATAACCATGCTTAAAAATAAGAATACTATTTTAGAAGAAGTAACTGATGAATAAAAAATATCTTTAGAAAAATATTACTCTGAAAATAGAATTGAAATACCTTTTCAAGAAAAGATAGACTTATCTAAAGAATGAGATTTATTAAAATATATAAATAAATATATAAAGTTTTTTGTCGATAATCTAAGTTCAAAATTTGATTATTGAGAAAAAATAAATGACGATTTAGGGAATAAAAATACCGAGTTACCTGAAATTTTCAAGATTTATAAAATTCAAAAAAATTATTTAAAAAATTGACAAATAAAATTTCTCTACTTTAGGATGATCTTAAGACATATAGAGATGAAAATGTCAAATGATTTAAAAAGATTTGTAAATTAACCACAAATATTGAAAATTTAAATTTGAAAATTTGGAATTTAAAGAAAGGCTTACAACTAATGTTTCAAAATTTAATAATGGTTAAGAAAATTAATCAAATTTGATTAAATTTTCAAGACCATCACACTATAACAACTGTTTAGGCTTTAAAAAAAACAAAAACAAGAATACCCTAAAAACGTAATGTCCTTGTATACAAAATTCAAGAAATGAAATGAAGGTTCAAAAAAATGAAGTAGAAATGCCTAAAATTAGGACAGTTAAAATCCGAGTTCCAAAAAAAATTAATTAGAAAGAAACATATAGAAAATTATTTGATAAATGTTCATAATAATATTAAATATTCTTTCAAAGGTTTTACCAAACCCTTCTAGTTATGGTTATTTAAAAGTTAACCCCAGGACCCTAACTTAGAAAGTGAGTACAAATAGATTTATTTATTTATTTATTGCAGGTAACCATTCACAATAGTGTAAAGAAAAGATGTATTCTGGATAGCGGATGTTACAATCATATGACAGGAAACTTCAGCGTGCCAACAAATATCAAGCCTATAGATGGAGGTATTATTTCTTTCAATGATAATTTTAAAGGCTGACAAGCACCATTGTCCCAGTGGTTAAGCACTTCATCTTCAGTGCGAGAGGTCATAGGTTTGAAACTTACGTAGTGTGATTCGAACATATATTAACATGTAGTATGTTGTATACTACCTCAGACTTATTTCACTAATATGTGCTACCATCTAAGTATCCACTTTGAAAAAATATATTCTAAAGGCTATATCATCGAAATAAGGGATGCTTGCAATAATAGTAACCTAAATTCACCTATAATCATCAATGTTTATTTAGTTGAAAATCTAAAACCTAACTTATTAAGTATCGGCCAACTATGCGACAAATGTTTTAAAATAAATTTTGAAAAAGACAATTGTCATTTTTTTTATCAGAATGAAAGACTGATCTTATAAGGTTTAAGAAAACATAATATTTACATTTTAAATATGAAAGTTAATTATGATATTGATATGTATTTTGTGGCAAACTCTAGTGACCCATAGCTTTGGCACAAACGTTTCTGTCATATTAACCTTAGATAATTAAATTAAATAACAAAATATGAAATTGTGCGAGGACTTCAAAATATGAATTTTAAATCAATAATTTGTGTGATGCTTGCCAAAAAGATAACTTAAGAAAAATCTTCATTTAAATCTATAAATGAAATTACAATTAAGTAACCATTAGAATTACTTCATTTAGATTTATTTGGGCCGACTCAAGTTAGGCCAATAAACCGTAATATATGTTTTATTAATGGTTGGTGATATTTTAAGACATATATGGACTTTATTTTAAAACATAAAAGTGATACTTTTGAAATGTTTAAAATTTTTGTAAAAGGAATTCAAAATTTTAAAGATTTAAAAGTCAAAAATATTAAAAGTGATCACGGAGGAGAATTCGATAATGATAATTTTAAAATTTTCTATAGTAAAAGGTATATTAATCTTGAATTTTCTTTTCGCGGAACATTACAGCAAAATGGTGTTATGGAAACAAAATAAAATGGTACTTTTCGAAATGTGCTAGAACATTACCACTTCATTACCTTAGAATTTTTAGGCCGACGCCATTGCTACTGCATGTTATGTTATAATCGCGTTTCAATAAGACTTAAAATTAAATGTTCCCCTTATGAACTTTTTAATAAAGTAATATCTAAATTATCACACTTTAGAATTTTTAGTGTAAAATGTTTTATTTTAAATACAAAAAAGTAATTTAGAAAAATTTGATTCTAAAGCCGATGAAGGAATTTTTGTTGGTTACTCAAAAAGAAGTAAAGCTTATAGAATTTTCAATAAAAGAACTAATGTTATTGAAGAAAATTTACACATTTCCTATAATGGAAATTTTAATAATTTTGAAGATGACACTGATATATCTAATATAAACCAATCAACAAATATCACTCAAAATGCCTAATAAAATAAACTTAATGAAATTTCTCAAGAAACTAATGAATCTTTAGAAAAAAACATAATAAAGGACCCTCCTCATATTTTGAAAGATCACTCTATTGAAAATATTTTAGGAGATGTAAGTACAAAAGTTTTAACTAGAAGGCAATTAAATGAAATGATTCATTTAGCATTTATTTCAAATATAGAACATAAAAATTATAAAAAAGCCGAAAAAGATGAATACTAGTTTTGGAAATAAATGGGCTTATAAAAATAAAAGTGACAAAAATGGAGAAATAGTCAGAAATAAAGCTAGATTAGTTGCACAAGGGTACAATCAGGAGGAAGGAATCGACTATAGCAAAACTTTTGATCACGTTGCATGACGTGAAGCAATTAGAATATTACTAGTTTTGGCTTGTCACCATAATATTAAATTATATAAAATGGACGTAAAAAGTGTGTTTTTAAATGGTTCTATTAAAAAATGTGTACGTAGAACAACCCCTTTTATTTAAACATGAAAAATAACCTTATCACGTTTTTAAACTTAAAAGGCTCATTATGGTTTAAAACATGTACCATATGCTTGGTTTGATTGGCTTAAAAATTATTTTATAAACTCGGATTTGAAATTGGTAAAGTAGACTCAACTCTTTTTATAAAACATAACAATAATGATTTATTAGTTGTAAAAATTATGATGTTGACGACATAATTTTTGGATTTACCAATTAAAAACTTTGTACAGTTTTTTCAAGTATAAAGAAAAAAGATTTTGAAGTATCTAACATTGGTGAATTAAATTATTTTCTCGGTTTACAAATTAAAAAAAATACAAAATAGAGTTTTTATTTTAGAAAAAATATTATAGGGGGTTGATTAAAAGATCCAATGTAGAAACTATGAGTAGTAAATCAACTCCAAAAAGTACACAACTGCTTAGTTGGATAAAGATGAAAATCATATAGATGTTGATCAAAAACTATTTAGAAGTATGATTGGATTTTTAATTTATTTAACAATTGGTCATCCAAATATAGTTATGAGTGTGTGTCTATGCACAAGATTTCATGCTAATCCTAAGAAGTAACACTTATGTGCTGTTAAACGAATTTTAAGATATTTTACTGCAACTAAAGATTTTGATTTTTTTTAATCTAAAAAATGTCTGTTTGAATTAGTATCATACAGTGATGCAAATTTTAGTGAATGTCCAATAGATAGAAAAAGCACTAGTGGCATATGTCACTTTATAGGACAGTCTTTTATTTCATGGTTCGGTAAAAAACAAAATTATGTATCTTTATCTACTTGTGAAGTAGAATATATTTCAACCGCATTGGTATGTGCTCAAATAATTTATATGCAGCAAACTCTTAAAGACTTTGGAGTAATTTTAAAAATTCAAATTATATTTTGATAATACTAGTGCAATAAATTTAGCAAAAAATCCTATTAACCATTCAGGAATAAAGCATATTAGTATAAGATAGCATTTTAAAAAAAAATCATTTCGAAAAGAAAATGTTATTTTAGAGTTTGTTGATACTGAAAATCAAATTGCTGATATTTTCAATAAACCACTAAATGAAAAAACTTATATTAACTTTCTAAGAGAACTTGGGATTTGTTCACTAACAGATCGAATCAAATAATAAAGAATTTAATTAATTTTTAATAAATTAATTAAAGGTTTTATACAAATAAATAATTCTTAAGATAAAAATAAATTCATATTTACGGCAAAAATAAATTCATATCATTTATGTATAAAAATTCATATTAATTAAGGACTTAATGCATAAAAATATATAATAATAAATTAGTTTAAAACAGATAATTTTCAAATACTGCCAAACTGACAATATAAATTTCACACTGGTGGACTGGTGCGAAGCACTACCGATACACCGATGGTCTATTTTTTTGTAGGTTGCCAAGAGCTTTTTATTTTATCCCCCGCTAATATTTTACTCCATGCGACCTTTTCCACTTTCATTTCGATTCTTACCCCTTCTTTTAGAATACCCTAGCCTCTCCTACTAAAAATTAATCCAAAATTTCACAAAAACTCACCTTTTTTTCTCAATGACAAGTGGCAAGAGACTCGTTTCTTCCATTTCCTTTGGCTCTATGGATGAAATTCTTACAAATCAAGTAAAGGAGTAGCTGACAAATAACAAGGAAATTAACAAAATATTTAGGATAATAATGGAGAATGATACACTTGGAGGTCGTCCAATAAATTTAGATTCTTTTGCTTTTTAGAATATTCGAGATTTGTTTACACATGCACAATTAATTAGTATTATTGATGCAAATGATTTCATAGTAAAAATATATCCTTGTTCTGTTGCCTTATTTTATGCTAATATGGAATTTAGGAATTATAAAAATGGAATTATCTTATATACAAGTGTAAAAGGAGTAAATATGATATTTAGTGAAGCTGTGCTAGGAGCTATTTTAGGAATTTCTTCCAAACGTCTCATTTTAGATGAATTAGAAATGAATAATCAAAATATTTTGCAAAGAATTTTAGGAGGACAGAATTGAAATTGGGTTAATTCAAATCACCTCCATTAAACCAGAATTATCATCTGTATACTACAACAGAACTTGCTTCCAAAAACTAGGGGCTTTGATGAGATATATCCTTTAGTCCATAGAGCTATGTATGCTATTCTTGAGGGAATTTAAGTAAACTAGGCTCATACCATAATGGATAACATGATAGAGAATAGATCGGATGAAAGGAGAAGATATCATCCTTACGAAAATATGATTACTATAATTCTACAGCACTTTCACATTCTGTTGGTTGATGGGACATTTGTTTGGCAACACTATTGTATTGTATTTGATGCAAAGGTTCTTAAGGCTTTCAAGGTTCCAACCACATTAGATGATATTCATGTCGATGCACCACTCTATCAGCCTATACAGACCGATTTTCCTCTATTTTCACAACATCCATCCTCTCCCTACCTCTCTCTCCTTCTAGACATGACCAACTTATATCTATGCTTGAGAGAAAAGAACATCTTATCCAGTCTATTATACATGAGTAGAGAGAGTAGAAGAACGAGATTGGCTTTATCAAATCTCTGCTAATTCGCTTAAGTGGTTCTGTGCGCACTATGAAGAGTGTGGTTGGCACTAATAGTGATGGTAGCACTTTGCAGCCTCCTCTTCTTTTTGATAAGATGATTTTCTCCCAGCCATTAGTACACAATATTCAGGTAGGAGCTTGAGGAAGTGATATACCTTAACCGTCCTTTTAGCATTGTGCTGGTATTACTTGTATGGGTGCAACTGCATCGGAGCCTAGGCCATAGGCAGGACGTCATGAGTCTGGTTCTTTTATTTGTCCTTTAGCACCAGACCTTCATCAACATCATGGAACTCTTTAAGTGACTGATCCCACAATACCTCCTGGTTTACAGATCCCCCTAGTGATCCTGAGTGCTTTGATGGGTGACCATCTCCGGAGATGGTATCTTTGTTTGTTTTCATTAGCATTTTATTTCAACATTAGTACTCTTTGAAATTTTTATTTAGCATCTTGTTTATCTGCATTTACATTGTGACTGTGACATCCTATGACTTTTGTGACATTCTGTTTCAAATTGTTTTGCATTCTGATATTTGGTGACCATGTTTTGTGTTCTGTGATATGCATGTTGTAGTATTGTAGTATAGTTATCTTCTTTTTGTGATGACAAAGGGGGATATGTGTGTGTGCGCGCGTGCATATATATTCCGTAGGAGTATAGTGATAGGGATGTATTTCTTTGATTTCAACATAAGTCATTAGCATTGGCATGAAAGCATATAATGAGATGTCATCTTCAAAAATGGGAGAATGTTAGAGCAAGATTTTCTATATTTTGACGGTGACAACTTCATACGTCATTTATTATAGAAAAACAGAAGCTTCCATATCTACAAAGCTTAATATTGAAGTGAAGAATGAATGCAACCTTATTGTAGTATCGGCAAACGAAAATTACATTGAAGACATTAACACTGTGAATCCATAGTCATAGTTATAGCATGTTTATGATAGAGTTGGGGGTATGCCCTAGGGGCAATTATGTAATTTATTACATATATCTAACTCATTGACCAATCTTGTTCGAAATAAAGTTATTTTTTCTGTTATATACTTGATATAATATGGTTATATTAATTAATCAATTTAATTAAAAGTATATTTAATAGAAAATCCATAAATGGTATGTTTTGTGATAGTAATTACAAAGTGTTGTAACCATGAGTAATTTATCACAATGAAACAAATATACCATTTTAAATGTTCCTAGTAAATATGCATTGCGACTGGATATCAATGTATCCGTTGAGGATAGAGTACGTAACGCTCTCTAAATGTTGGGCGGTGTATTACTCATGACAGTTGGGGGCACCAAGGGGTTACGTACTGATAGTTATTGGATAACTATGGAATGACTCACTTGATAGTTTTCTGTTTATTAATATAACTAAGGTCAAGCAAAGAATATCAATGTGACTAATTTACACAGTTCTCTCGACTTGAGAATACTATTGATCTTCAATGTGGAAACTCTGCTTTGATTATATTTAAATTATGGCACGGCGTCCATCGAACGACTATAGTTGGGTCGAGTGGAAGCATTGGAAGTGAAACACTATTCAAGAGAGGATTCGTTTCCGTAGTTATCCGAGGTTAGTATCACGATCAATTGAAGTCAACTCAAAGTCAAAGTCTCAGGCTAGAACATTTTGGTTAATAATAATTGCTATTATTAAACCAAAGACTTTGTGATTGGGCTATGATGTTGAATGTGGATGATATTGAAATTTTGACCATTATTAAATCCCGCAAATCCAATGTGATATTGTTTTGACGAAGAGAATTAGTGTAAATAATTGTCACTATTAGGTACCACTTATAATAAGTAAAATTGGATTTTACCAAAAGATGTGTAAGCAGTAAATTCGTCCAAAATGTCACACCACCTGCTACGTGTTGTGTGAATGTCAATATTCGAATAGTTCGATATTAATCGCTAACTGAATTTACACATACGAGTCGCACAACCGTAATGATGAATTCTTTGAAAAGCACATGATTTAATTAATTTATAAAATGTTGTAAATTGATTAAATTAATTGATATTTGAGAAATATTAATTATTATTTATTTGATGTTTGGAAGTTTTTTGTAATTATTTTAATGCATTTATAAGAGTTATATCTGCACGCATTGATATACGATATCGATGGAATTTAAAGATAATTGCATGAAATGATTTATGGAAA
This sequence comes from Allium fistulosum, assembly GCA_030737815.1. NCBI lineage: Eukaryota > Viridiplantae > Streptophyta > Magnoliopsida > Asparagales > Amaryllidaceae > Allium > Allium fistulosum. Next base: position 78,807,886 of record CM060906.1, read on the forward strand.
TTTTATGTCATTTGATGACAAGATTTGTGGAAATTTTATGTCATTTGATGACATACGTGTAAAGAAAGGATTGGAGAGAGAGAAACAATCAAGGAAATTAATTAGGGAAGTTTTAATTAAAGAATGGGAAAAGTTCCATTCTTTAAAATAAAACATATTCTCTAATTCATTCTGTACATACAATTCATTCTTTCTTATTCAATCCGTTTGTTTCTCTCCTCCTAACTTTTCATGGCAGAAAAAAAAAGTTCAAAAATTTCCAACTCTATATAAAACATCAAATAAAATAAAACAGAAGTGGTTCTCCATCTCTTGCAAGGATAGGATGGGGATCTTGAAGATCTGAGGAGATATCATCATTTAAGGTGTGACTTCTAAGCAACATCCTAAGAGGAGTCCATTTTCAAGATGTGCTTCAAGGCTTTGGGTAATAAGGTATGTTTTTCTTTAATAGATAATGATATTTGATGTAATGTTTGTTGAAAGAGAAATTTAATTATCATAATTTGTATGAACATATCATTGCCTCTTTTAATTTGAAAATTGTTTATATAGCTTAAATTGTTTATTGAATGAATCGATTGATTTTTATTTTGATAAATCAAAACTAATATTTGTATATGTTTAAATATAATGTTTTTTTGGAACTAAGTTCTAAACTTTCAATTTAAAGTCTAATTTTTAGATCAGAAATTTTGTATGTTCAATTTATCAATTGGTTTCTTATTTTTTAAATTAAAATTAAAATTTGTATATGTTTGAATACAATGGTTTATTATAGATCTATATTGTAAGCATTAAATTCAAAGTATAATTATTTAGATCTAAAACTTTGTATGTTCATATTGTTTTGATTAGATTTTACTTTAAAAAATTAAACAAAAATCTGTATATGAATATTATAGTGTTTTATAGAAGATTCATGTTATAAATCATATAAAACAAAATGTAATTTTAGATTTAAAAGTTTACATGTTTGTATTTCGTGTTTGAATTGTTTAGAAATTAAAAGAAAGGAAGATGTTTTGGCAATAAATCTTAATTTTGTTTGATTACTATAAGTCTATAATTTGTATTAATTAGAGATATTTTATTGAATCTTACATACACACAATTAATGTTTTGACAATAAATCTATTTTTAAATTGATTATTATAATTCTCTCATTTGTATTAATTAGAAAGACTTATTTTAATCTTATATACACATAATTAATTTTATATGTATGTTGGTACATATAAAAATTATTATATGTATTACATATTGTCAAAATATGAATTAGATTTCTTTCCAAAAAAACAATTTAAAAACGAGGCAATTATATATAAATACATTTATTGTTGACTCTTTGTATCCTTATATTATGATGCCTATTAATCGTCATTTATATAGTGCATTAATTAAGTTTACGAAATGGAAAATTGAATCAATTTTGCTTATTACCCTTTATTTATTTCCTAATTTTCTTTATGTGATTAGCCATCCATTTAATTTTGTTTATATGTCTATACCTTGTCATCAATTGATAGTAATACGTTGCACTTTCAGAATTTACACTATAATATATTTGTTTATACCTATATTCATGCCATATACATGTTGCTAATTAATGAGATTCATATAATCAATCAATCGAATTAAAAAGAGAGAAATGAAAGGTTTTGCTCTTCATCTAAATAAATTTATGCCTCGTCATTAATTGAATAAGTTACGAAGAAGGAAATGAAACGTTTCATTCTCTAAATAAATTTGTGTCCCATCATTAATTGAATAAGTTAAGAGATAGGAAATGCAAAGTTTCCTTCTCTAAGTAAATTTAATAAGTTACTGTTACACACGAATATGCACATAAGAGTATATTTGATAATACTCTAATTTTACATACACATTAAATTAAGGTAAAACTTTATTTATAAAATGAAATAAAATATTGATTTTATTTAAAAGAAACATAGAAAAGCTCTAAATGAATTTATACTTCATAGGCCCATTAAAGATCCAAAATAGCTAATTTTTTTGACATTCGCCTATTTCTTCAGCTGCGGGCTGGCCCAGTTCCAACAGTTTAAACTCACAATAATCTCTCCATAACTTTTTAGGGCTTTAAAAATGCTTAAAATAATTTTTAACACCTGAAATAAAGGCTCGGGAAGGCTGGAAAATTTTTTAGACTCACATTATAGTCCATAGTCATAACTATAGAATGATTAAACATAACCTCTCCATAACGTTTTTAAGAGTTTTTTAATATTTTGTAACATCTAAAATAAAAGATTGGGTAGCTTGGAAAAATAATGTACACCATTGGATCGTTTGGGTAACAGGTACATCGATGAGCACAATTTTTCAGGATTCCTGAAGCCGTGAAGAAATTGAAATGATACGTCTTTTCATAAAAGTTACAATATTTCTCTTAGGTTCTTATGGTTTCGGTCACTACTCTTTGTGAAGACTTTTCAATATCTATAAATACGTGTACTTTTTGAGAAATCGGTACTCAACTTTCTATTCTAAATCTCTTGTTTTCAAAAGGCCTTCTCAATTTCAAAAGGCGATCAAATCATTGCTTATTAAACTCAAACATCATTTTTTTTACTATTCTAAGTCCTAAACTATTGTTCTTTCAATTACAAAAGGGTTCTTGTGAGTTATAGGATCGTTTTTCACTCAAGTCGACAAATTAGTGTTTTGAGATACACTTACTATCAAAGGTTGTTTGTTATTTGAGATTATGTAAAGACATGTTCATCGGCTCAGGCATTGTGGAAACCTATTCCTCTAGGTGAAGGGAGGATGATAGTTAGTGAAAAGTCGGAATAGAGATTCTAGGATTGGATGTATGACGATGCTCTGAACCAGTATAAAAATCATGGCATGCTTGATTATAGTTACTTTACATTTCATTTGCAAGTTAATTTTTTTACTATATCATTCGGTTATTTTAGCCATATATACGGTCCAATAGAATTCCTTTTTGTAATAAAGCAAGATTATTCATAAACCATTGTATAATTTAGTGAATATTATCTAATATGACACGTATAAGAACTTCTTTGAAGGCCATTCCACTACATGACCCCTATTATTTACTAGAAATGACTATAATTTTGGATCGACTAAAATGAAAATTTATGTGAAAGCAAATGGTCTCGAGATATAGGATGCTACACAAAATCAGTAAGTAGCTCCGACTACTCCATTAAATACATGGATTCCTGGTCAAAAGAGTGATGCTACAATTAACTCAAAGCAATGAAAATATATTAGATATGTACTCTCGTCTTCAAGATATCATTCATTCACTTATTGGATTAGGAGAGACCGTGAATTTCATACCGTGGCAAAAAAATTTGAATTCTTCAACCTTTGAGTGGGAAAGGAAAGTACTAGCCATCAAAGAGGCTAACGATCTTTCACAACCTAAGGTTGAAGAATTAGTTGGTAATCTAATAGCATATGAAGTAAATTTGTAGACAAGGAAAATGCAAAATCAGGAAAAGAAATCTATTGCATTCCAAGTTAAAGAAGATTCCAAGCTCGATGAGGATGAAATTTCCATCATTGCAAAGAATTACAGACAGTTTAAGAAGTAAGAAGAAGCAACAACAATGACAATAACAACACCAATCTACACTTAAATGCTTCGGATGCAACAAGTTTGGCCATATAGTAAAGGATTATCTGAATCAGAAAAATGGAAAAAGAGAGTTCAAAGGAAAGACAAGTATGAAAAATACAACAAGAAAATGAAGCCAACTTTCAAGCCATATAGGACAATTTGGATTCCTCGTCTTCTTAAGAAAGTGATAATGATGATGAGCATGCACATGTTTACTTCATGTCTACAACAAATGAGTACAACTTGATTTAACATATAATGAACTTTTTTGAGTTTTGCATAGAACTAGATAACTTATTTAGAAATCTTTAAAAAAATCATAAATAAACTATAGCAAACTTAAGCAAAGCAAAATTAGAAATAACCATGCTTAAAGATGAGAAGACTATTTTAGAAGAAATAATTGTAACAACACACCCCCTAATGGGCCTAAATTTTCACTAAATCAAAAACCCAAGTCCACCAAAGTACGGATCGTTGCTGTTGGTATCTTGTAAATAAAGTATTTTAGAGTACTATCAATAACTCACAACGGAATAGTAAAATATAATAAAACATATAATTACGGACCAAGACTGATACCTCTAGTATCTAATGCCCTTGTTAGTGACGATCATGCATAAGGAAATCTGACTTTTCACCTTCCCACTTGTACCGGTACCCGTTCCTCTAAGTCTATCCCATGTGTGGTAATGAGGAAAGGGTTAAAACAACGTTATGGTTATTGCTAAATTATATGCTTTATCATAACACTAGTTTATGTCGATTGTCTTCCATTACATGTTATGTCTATTGTTTTAACATAGTCATCTTGACTTCATATACGCGTAAGATACACCCACCTACTTGATGTATACAATAACTACATACGTGTGTATATATAAGTACCATAGTCCCACATTGGAACATGATACTTTTCCCGTTAGAATCTATAACTCTGCATCTCGTCAGGATTCATCGTCAACATAGTATCACATCCTCACCGCCGTGCATACCAAGGAACTCCCGTAGTGCTAATAACAATATTACAACTATTTAGCCGTATTCTATCTCATTTTTGAAAGACCTCCATTAAAGGTTATCTGGCCTTGCCTCCTAACAAAAAACTATAAGGCGGTGCATGTCTTAAACGTTATCTACACTAGTAGAAGGTGTAGTCCATTTAAACGTAACCCTTGTCTTCCCGCTGACTGCTCAGGACCGATGACGATCTCGAGCTATGTAAACAGTTCCTACTCCTTACATATATGGTACCAACCTCACTGTCATAGTGTCGAGCCTACGCTCACCATACCATTTAGATTTCCTAATGCAATCAAGGAAATGCCCACTTGGGTGCTTAAAATGTACCTCCTAAAAGGTTAAAGCAGACTCTACTTGGCCATTTAATGTTTCGACCAGGGTGAACCATCCTACTTTGGTATATTCTCTTCACCTATGCGCAAACGAATAATTCCACGAGTCCTACAATTAGATATGTCCCACATCAGAATAATGTATACACAACTGCTGGTAGCCCTTTGCAGTGGGCAGACTTATGTTGTGTAATACTACTGACCTTTCATTCCAATCCATATTAATGACTGTTATTTTTAATTACTCTATGTTATTGACTAAATTCAATAATTCACATCCGTCAGGCATACTTAAGACTGCATAAATTTATTTAGTTACTATACCTCGTATGTTCAACTATCAGTATATATTTAAGCCTACAACTCCAAAATTATATTCAAGCATACAAGGAATATATTTACAACGATATAAATTCAATATTATATAAAAATATATAATTTTCAACTCCCTCTAAGCTTCCAAATCTACAGATCTAAATCCATTCTTCTTATTTGACTCTCTTTCCTTCTACCAAAATATGTATTAATATGTTTACATATTTATTAAAATTATAGATCTAAGAAGATATTTGAATTGAACATTGTTGTAAAGTTTTAGATGTAGAACTTGCCTCTTCTTCACAGAATTGATTCACCTTTTATTCTTCTTCTCTTTTATTTTACGCTATTCTCCACACACATAGATATACATACATACATATATATATATAATATAATTTTCACTTTAAAAAAATATAATATTATTTTATAATTTATATATTTTCTAGAATTTGTGGAGAAAAGGAAATGGCGGAGCTTCGCTCCTTATTCCAAAAATATGAGAAGAAAGGTGATGGGTTAGGCCTGTATTTATATACGGACGAATCAACTACATCCGGTAGATTTTAATTTATTAAATCTGGACCATTCGGTCTAGGTTCATTCTTGCCACTATAGCAGCCACCAATCGACCGCTATAGCAGTCAACCAATTGTTTGTATATACGTTAAGTTTTATTTTGTTCCTTTTATTTTGCGTCTGCCACTAATTTTATTCCATTAGAGATTAACGTTCATGTTACTTAAAGATGAAGTATTATTTTAACGTTAAATACAATATTTATTTCCTACTACATTTAATTTAATTTCATTTAACTTGATTTAGCCCTGAATTCCTTTGATTGCTTCCTTTTACTCTCTGATTTGGTTAGATTTAACATAACTAATTACTTAAATGATAAGATTTACATATAATGCTTACATTAACGTAAGTTATTAATACTTCTTTACTTCTGCGCTCAATTTATTTACATACATGCTTTCTAAACTAGATTTAATTTGATTGCGCACCCTTAAATAAAATTATATTAAATGTCCCTTTTTAATGCTAAGTTATTAATATTTATTTCCTTAATTGCTTTTGAATTATTTTCGATCCGAAAACTTCAAACGTTAATAATTTTTTCATTCGAACTCCGAACGGAAAACTTTGTATATGAAAATTGATCGGAAAACCGCTACGAACGTAACGGTGTAAGTTTCGTAGCTAAAATTCTAATGTTTGTAAAAATTCCATTCTCCCTCCTTAAAAGAATTTCATCCCCCAAATTCCCTAAGAACCGAATCATGTAACATAGCGCACGACCATTTTAAGCTATTCAAAGAATTAGTGCACATCCAATTTTGCTGCCAATTGTGTACAAGTACACGGTGCATCACAACACATATGATATGTAAGAATAATACTAAATTGGCGCCTCATATGTGCATGAATTCTTTAAAAAAAATTCAAAATATGGTGCAAACAACCTATATATATTGATGGTTCTATATGTATGCGATTTTTGAATACCAAAATCATTGTTTTTGTACTTAGTTTCCTCACACTTCTACGAATAGAAGTATAATTCAATCAATTTTTGCATCCAATCCCTACCATCCAAAATCCTAGCACACCATTTTTAACATTTAAGATTTTGAAAATCCAATTTTCTAAACCTATATTGTTATATCAGAAAAGGGTTTAGATGGAGAATTCCATATTTCCATCCTTCTTTTGTGTTCCCATTCCACTATACCTTGAAAACTTCTCTTTTGCCCTCAATTCTTTTTCAAGTACAGACTACATAAAGAAATTTTCTTTTAAATTTAAATTTTTTAAAATATAGTTATTTAAACTTAGTTTTGTTTACCTATCAACAAAGTATGGAAAAAGAAATACCAATGTTAAAATAGCTTTTTTCCTCGCCGCTAACTATATTTACTTACTATCAAATTTGCTACATGGTAATATTCATATTTTCTAAGCATTAACTTTTCGTATGCTAGGCATGCGACATTTCAAAAATAAGAAATTTCCCTTTTTCGTTCAAAATCGATTTCAATTAAATTTTGAAAAAGTTGGAAAATTTTTAGGGTAGAAATTCTGTTAACCAGGTTTTTAACCCATCAGAATTCAATAGGAGTTAGAACATTCAGTCTATGTCAGAATAACTCAGGACTCAACCATGACAATCAAGAAAACAAGTCGGTGGATCTCAAGAAAAATAAGTCAAGAATACACTAAGTGGATGGATCGCTGGCGATCCATATGGATCGCTATCGATCCATAAGGATGCATTGCGAGTCATCCTAACCTCTTGCATCATGATAAACTATCTCTTCTAAGATTACTTACCAAGTTTCATAGCATTCTAAGCAGCGTAGTTCAAGAAGTAAAGACTCATCTGATTCAAGCTATTTGATCAAAAGATGCTAACTTAAAACGGACCTAGAGAACTCATGCAAAGTCGGATTGACTTGAAATTTTGGGAGAACTCTTAGAAGGCAGAAAAGAAGGCTCATAGAAAAAATGGATTAACTAGAGTAAGTATGGTGGATCGTGGGCGATCCATCTTGATGGGTCACTAACAACCCATATAGGGTGGGCCCTACTACCTTAAATTTTAGGGTAGGTCCCACAGACCCTAGAGAGAGTGCTTGCAAAATTTTGTCTGATTTCATTAAGCTACAAGTTATGGATGATTCTTTTAGACCAGATGACTCGTGAAGACGGATGATCAAACAAACTTCAAACGACTTGGTATTTGGACGAGGCATTCAAATAAAAGATAGGAATGCAACCAAATGGAGATTGCTAAAAAATCCTCTAAGTACATGGATCGCTAGCGATCCATCGTGTTAGCTCGAGTCATCCTCAAACTCTTTGAACTCCTTCGTGGCATCATGTGTAGGCTTATGGCAAAGCAAGCCTGGCCCAATGGCTCTTCAACTCCTATAAATACAATCCTACTTCCAATATAAATAGGATCTTCTGGACTGGCTGCTAGAACTCTACATAGATTATTCTTCACTCTTCTCCTCCCACACAATAGTCATATAGGGGTTCACTGTGATTTTCCAGTGAACTCTTGGACTTGTGACTTGATCTAACTTTGAAGATTCAATCGAATTATAGTCAAATACTACTTGTAACAGTAGTCAGTTTATAACAAAAGTTATAAAGTGGATGTAGGTTTCGTTAATAGCCAAACCACTATAAAAATCTCTTGTCTCTTTACTTTATCTGCAAGTTACTATCCCTTTTTTCTATTTTGTTTGCCTTGATAAACAAGGCTGGTACTTTCACACTTAATCCGGGGCGTTGATCCATTTTTTGGGTTAACATTTTGGTGCTTTCACTAAGAACAAAGGTAGATCCAAAAACTTGAAGCTTGAATCTGTAATTGAGGAAAAATAGAGAAGCCTAACACCAGATCTAAAACTGAAGCAAGTCTACCAGAGCCTGGGGGCAGTCAGGAAGTATCCCCAAATTCTCACTAATCTTACTATGTAGCTAGAGAAGAAATAGAAAGGCTAATGAAGGAGATGCAGGATGGAACCTTGGCTAGGCAACAAGAGATGATGGAGGGATTCTTCCAAAGAATGGGACAACAAGGAATTGCAAGAGTTGCAGGGATTCGGACCCCAGGGAACAATATAGGAGCTGCTAGAGTTGGATTAGAACGAGATGGAACGTTGCCTCCATGTCCAGAGCAACTAACACTTAGGGGCAACACGGGAGTCAACTTGGGGATCAATGCCAGTGATGGGATTAATATTGGAGCTAGAATCGAGAGGCCAACATTGCAGTGATGGTTGAAACTCCAGGAATTGGTGGTACAAGAGCTAATCTGAATACTAGGGTGCAATTGAGAGAGGAATATGTGATAGAGCTACCCCGGAGGAGCATAGGACAGAATGAGACTAGAAGAGTAGGGCAAAACACTGGTGTTCAACTAGTGGAGTATGCACCGGATTTCCCTTGCCTAGGCGGGGGTAGAACATCGCTTTCGGACAAAGGCCTTCGTTGGATGGTGAAAATCGAATTGCTGAATTGGTAAGGAGATTGGTTAGAGGAGGACCTACAGATTAGGGTTTGGAAGATGTGACCAGAAACCCGTTCACTGCTAATATACGGAACGTGAGAAATCCTCCCAGTTTCAAGCCTCCCGCGTTGGAAATGTACGATGGAAAAACCGATCTAGTGATTCAGCTGATGAGATACGTCCAACATTTGGAGGTGTTGGGTGCTTTTGAGGAAGTAATGGGGTGGTGCTTCCTATTATACTTGACGGATTTGGTGGTGATGTGGTTTAGATAACTGAAGAATGGGTCCATTAGCACGTGGACCGAGTTAGCAGGCAGATTTTTAAGACAATTCTGAGTTCACGTCTCACAATCGAAGAATGTGATGACATTGGCAGTAGCGGCTGTGGTCGATAAGTTATTTAACAAGATTCAACGCAGCAGCGGTTGTGGTCGATAAGCCGGACCATCAGTGATTTTGATGGCGGCAGTGTCTGGAGTCACGAGCAAGACCGACTTCGGGGCTGCACTTAAGAGGGATCCACTAATGGACCTTACTCGTTTTTATTATGAAGATGAAAGATAGTTACGTCAAGAGGATGCTTACACTAAAGATGAAGCTACAGAAGTCGAAATTTATGTTGTGGATGGCAAGGGATCCTCTGCGGCAGGATTTCGAAAAGACAAAGGGAAAAGAGAAGCTGATGATGATTCTAGAGAACCTAAACGACAAAGGAGGGAGACCAAATTCTCTTCCTACTCTAAGCTGACTAAAACCCTGGAAAGGATATACCTAGACATTAGGAGGCAAATTCCCTATCGAAAGCCTTCGAGAAGAGAGCCCACTAAACGACAGAAAGGAACCAGAAAGTTTTGCATCTTCCATGAGCTGGGTGGACATAAAACCAATGAGTGTCGACACCTTTGCGATCTGATATAAGAACTAGTTCGAAATAGCCAGCTACAGCAGTACGTGAGAAACAGTGCTGCGATAGCATAGCCGGAGCAGCCATCACCCACAATAGTGGTTTCAAGGAACGCCTATGGATATGGGCCAAGACAGATAATCCCATAAACGGGATGGACGAGAAGTTAGATCTAGTTGCCGCTCTTTGCATTGGTCTCTTTTTTTCACTTTTCATTTCATATATTAGCGGTAAAAACAATAATGATCCCAGACCGCTCAGATGTATGCTAAACCTATATTGGTTCCTAGTCACGCCCTGAGTCCGATATCTGGGGTAACTGCTTAGGATAATAATCTCAGATCGCTTGGACATGCACAAAACCTAGATTGGTTCCTTGCCACGCTCTGAGTCGGATGTTTAGGATAGACATTCAAGATTTCTACTTATTTAATTTCTGTTTGTTTGCTTTGATTTGAACTTTGAATTTTGTGAAATCCAAATTTAATGTGATAAATGATTTTGAATGCCATAAAATCCTGACCGAAGAGACAAGACTGGAGTGCAAGGTGCAAGTCCCCTTGCCGGAGAGCGAGTGGATGGACTTGTATGATATCGAACACCATAGAGTCCCGACCGAAGAGACGGGACCGAAGTGCAAGAAGTAAGTCCCCTCACCTAAGAGTGAGTGGATGGGCTTACTTAATCCCCTTCAACTTAATGAGCAAATGATCCGGAGAGTTCATCCCCCTAAACTAAAACAATAAACGATCCGGATAGATCGTCCCTTAAACTAAACATTAAATGATCTAGAGGGATTGTGCATTAAACTTAAACGGTCCGGAGAGATCGAACCATAAAACAGATTTGGTTTTGCGAAAAGGATTTGAATGCCTTATAAATAGAATAAAACGGATAAATCCTGGATGAATATAGGATGACTTTGATATATGATGTGATATGTGATTTTGATATATGATATGATTTTGATATATGACGTGACAACTCTGAATGAGAAGCAAAATGATAATGATGTAAATCATGAATGAACATGGGATAATTGGGGATATGTGATGTAATTGGAGATATGTGATGAAATTGGAAACATGTGATTTAATTAGAGATATGTGATGTAATAACTCCGAATGAAATCAGAGTGATTGTGATGTATAGATTACACTTAGGCAGAGTCTAGAGTCTTAGGTTGAACGACTTGTGATTGATAAGAGCATCTGAAGAAACTGGACGATTCACCGAAGCTAAAGTAGCTGAAAAGCTATTTATCGAAGACTGAGACAGGAACTTGTTCTTCAAAAAAGCACACCTTTCATTCAAAAGGCGTACTTTGGGGGGCAAGTGTTAATCGGGTTTTTAACCCATCAGAACTCAATAGGAATTAGAACATTCAGACTATGCCAGAATAACTCGGGACTCAACCAAGACAATGAAGAAAACAAGTCAGTGTGCCTCAAGAAATATAAGTCAAGAATACACTAAGCGGATGGATCGTTAGCGATCCATCACCTATGGATCGCTAGCGATCCATAAGGATGCATTGTGAGTCAACCTAACCTCTTGCATCATGATAAACTATCCCTTCTAAGAATACTTGCCAAGTTTCATATAAGCAACGTGGTTCAAGAAGTGAAGACTCATTTGATTCAAGCTGTTTGACCAAAAGAAGCTAACTTAAAACGGACCTAGAGAACTCATATGAAGTCAGATTGACTTTAAATACTAGGAGAACACTTAGAAGACATAACAAAAGGCTCAAAGAAAAATAGGATTGATTGGAGTAGGTACGATGGATCGTTGGCGATTCATCTTGATGGGTCGCTAGCGACCCATATAGGTTGGGCCCCACTACCTTAAATTTTTAGGGTAGGTCCCACATACTCTAGAGAGAGTACTTGCAAAGTTTTGTCTGATTTCGTTAAGTTTTGAGCAAGTTATGGATGATTCTTTTGGACCAGATGACCTGTGAAGACGAATGATCAAACAAACTCCAATCGACCTGATATTTGGACAAGGCGCTCAAATAGAAAATAGGAAGACAACTAAATGGAGATAACTCAAAAATCCCCTAAGTACATGGATCGCTAGCGATCCATGCCCGATGGATCGCTAGCGATCCATCAGGTTAGCTCGGGTCGTCCTCAAACTCTTTGAACTCCTTCGTGGCATCATGTGCAGGTCTCTGGCAAAGCAAGCCTGCCCTAATGGCTCTACAACCCTATAAATACAATCCTACTTGCAACATAAACGAGATCTTTTGGACTGGCTACTAGAACTCTACATAGATTATTCTTCACTTTTCTCCTCCCACACAATAGTCATCTAGGGGTTCACTGTGGTTCTCCAATGAACACTTGGACTTGTGACTTGATCTTACTTAGAAGATTCAATCAAATTGTAGTTAGATTTTACTTGTAACAGCAGTCAATTTATAACAAAAGTTATAAAGTGGATGTAGGCTTCGTTAACAACCAAATCACTATAAACATCTCTTGTCTCTTTACTTTATCGGCGAGTTACTATCCCTTTTTCCTATTTTGTTTGCCTTGATAAACAAGGCTGTTGCTTCTGCACTTAATCCGGGGTGTCGTTCCATTTTTTGGGTTAACAAATTCATTTTTCAAAACTTTACAAAATTATTCTTTATTTTAAAAATCAATGATTTTTGAAAAAAAAATTTCAAAACAAGTTAAGCCTCGTCTCACGCAATCGGGATTCAATCAACAGGTTAGCATCTTTGATTGACCTCCTCCTATTATATAGTTAATTTTGAAAAAATTTTCTTTTATATTAAAACTACAATTTGCACATAAGTACATCTATAAATTTTACCTTTTAAGGCATAGGGATAGTGATCCGTGGTTTCGCAACAACCTTTCCCCATCCTTTACACGCTAAAAATTATTTCCCAAATTTTAACACTTTCTACGACTTAACTTTACTTTTCTTTTGGTATCTAATTAAATAAATTTCCTAATTTATTTAAACTTTCAGTCTTACTTTGTATAAGTTAAGTGTTTACATGAGTTCTCTTATTTATTCTATTTTCCAACATATAGCGGTCAATCTAGAAAATCAACACAGTAATAAAAAAGGAACTTTTTCACAAAATATCTTACGTGGTTTTACACAAACAGAGACAACTAATGCTTACAATCCAATAACCTAAAAGAAATAATTTGTAACAACCCGCATATTTTACGATGTGGAAATTAGCCACAGGGCCTCTTTAGCAAGTGCAATTAGTTTCTAGGACGCATGTTAACTCTCTTCAGACTGCACGACCTAACTCTTGAAGCAACACAGCGACCTACCGACCTAAGAGCTTGACGAGCTAAAGAGTTCATGACCTAAAAAGCCTGCCGACTTAACAAGCTGCGACATAAGGAAGTGGACGATCTACAACTTACGAAGCCTCACGACCCAACAACTGGAAGTGGTTAACGACTTAGCGGGTTACGAGTTAAAAAGGTCTCCAACTTAACAGGATACGACTTACCGGTTTAAGAAAGATCTACGACTCAAGGGATCTGCGACTTAAGAGATGTCGCATTCAGTTGGGTCGTGCACGGGTTAAGGACTTACCCCGACTCAAGACCTAGCTTAAAGCTGTTCACGACTCAAGGCTTGGCTTAGGTCGTCTACGACTCAAGACTTAGCTTAAGTCGTCCACGACTCAAGACTTGGCTTAAGTCGTCTACGACTCAAGACTTAGCTTAAGTCGTCCGCGACTCATGGCTTGCTATAAGTCGACTGCGACTTAGGGCTTGAAGCATAAAACCAGAGAAGGAGGTGAACTACTAAGGAAGTGTTGAAACTGATGAGCCGGCTGCGACCTATCATAAGTCGGCCGCGACTTATACTAAGTCGGCTACGACTTAGGACTTGGGAAAATTCTCTGCCCAGACTCAACTCTATAAATACACCACCATCTCCAACAAGGAGAGGACTTTTTGGCCATTCATTTCTTCAAGCGCCGTTACTCTGTCGAATTCTCCACTCATTCAACAATCAAAGATCTTCAAGCATTCAAGAGACTACAACAAACTTCGAAAGGAATTCCTTACATCCAACACGGATTCATCGAGGTTTATCATCGAAGATTGAGCTAGTAGTCAAGAGTGCTTTCGTGATCAAATTGTATTGTATTTTGAAGGATATTGTATCAAATTGTAACCGAATCAGCAATAAAAGACTATAAACTGGACGTAGGCTCAGTTACGGGCCGAACCACTATAAATCTGTTGTTCATTTACTGCTTTTCTGCTATTTTCAGCTTATTTTCTATTCCCGTACCAACGGGTGGTGCTTTCACAATTCTATTACACACACCGGGTGTTAACGTTCACTTTTTAGCGTTAACATTTTGGTGCTTTCACTGAGAAGCTGAACTCAGGCGATCGTCCACCGTTGCTTTGCAAAGATTCATAAAGAGAACTTCTCTTAAAAACTAGAAGCTGATCCGAAATAATGGCTCCTGGAAGAAGAGGTAGACCTATCAGATCCAGAAATGCTCATGAGGGAACTTCCGCCTCCCCAACCGCAGACCAAGCAACTCCTACCGTTGGAGTCACCAGGGCTGAATTGGATGACGCAGTTTCTGGATTATACCAACAGATTGAAACCCAAAACGCTTTGATGATGGATAGATTAACTGCTCTGCTCGGGGCAAATCGTCAACCAGAAAACCATCAAACAGCCTTTCCTCAAATGCCACCTTTCCAAACTGAGGGTTCTATGCCGCAGCCGACTGATCGTGAACATGTGCCCAGGCAAGCTTCCGATGGAAGGACTGATGCCTGCCCGGAGATGTCTTTGAACAATAAAGAGTACCTATCCGAAATGGTTGACCGCATCATGAAAGAGAGCATGCAAAGGGAAGAGAATGAGAACGACTGGGGATTTGCACCGAGCAGAACTCCATTTACTGAAAGGATCTTAAAAGCTGAATTTCCAAGGAAATTTGTACCTCCTACTATCCAAGCCTATAGGGGAACGAGTGACCCTAATCATTTCCTATACAAATACGATTGGCATATGACCGGTGCAAGAGCATCAGACGAGATCAAGTGTCGATACTTTCCAGTATACCTGGAAGGTGTGGCTTTACTTTGGTTCACAAAGCTTCCAGTTCGGTCTGTAGATAAGTTCTCCGACTTAACGCAAAAGTTCAAAGAACAGTTCAGATTGTATGCTTCAAAAGCTAAGGATATAATGTCACTGTCTAACCTTGAACAAGCGCCCGGAGAACCAATCAAATCTTTCCTGAGCCGTTTCAATATAGCTTTAGCTGAAGTAGAAAATGCGGAACCACGCATGATCCTGACTTATTCGATGCGAGCCATTGATAAATCGAGCAAATTTGGAATATGGCTAAAGATGAAGGAACCGAACTCGCTTGAAAATTTTTATAGAAAGTCCGACGAGTTCATTCGCCTTGAAAGCCTTTCTACGACATCGAAAGTGGTTGTTGCCCAAGCTAATAATAACAATGTCCCATCTAATAAAAGAGAATCTGAAAGTCAGAAAAGGGAGAATGAAGGAGGAAAGAGCCAGGGAAATGAAAAGAAACCTCGCCGCTTTAATCCTTCGGATTTTACTCCTTTAATTGATACACCAAGAAATATCTTTTTTGCAACAAAGGACGTTGTCAGGTATCCTAAGCCACCTGAGATGACGAGAGGTGCAAAGCGTAATGGAAAATTCTGCCAATTTCAAAATCAACCTGGCCATGACACTGACCAATGTCGCCAATTAAAGAATGTGATTGAAGAATTGCTGGAGCAGGGTAAACTCCAACAATACGTTAAGAGAAGCGGAGTCGATCCAACCTCATCCACTCGGGATCAACAACGTCCTACCCATCAATCCGATTCTCTCAGCAACATTGCAATTCAAGATTCAGAAAAGCTTGTCATTAATGTTGTCACAGGAGGTCCACACCCAGTTGGCAGAAGTTGGGACAACTACTAATTGTCCACAAAACTACAACTGGGGCATCTTTCACTTTCTCTGGCATATAAATTCAAAGCTGCGAATCTAGTGCAAATGGAAAGTCATTAAAGCAAAGCTCACCCATCGCAAAGCTAAGCAAGCCCTACAAATCACTTATTAAGCAAATACCAAGCAACCAAAAATTCCATATTCAAATCCCATATAAGAAGAACTTCACATAAAAGTTGGCAACTCCATTGAGGCAAACCTTCGTTAAGTGGTTGTGACTGTCAATACGAACAGACATCCAACTAGGTAACTTGCATTTGTCCTGTGAAGTTGTTCAACAGTGAAGTCCACTTCTTCGGATAAGACAATTTACTTGCAAAGGAAGACGCGCTTGGAAACAATAATGAAGGGTAGCTGATTAGCAAATGACGAGGGAGCATGGGCCACTAAACATAGAAGCAGCCAAAAGGAGGTATGCCACTCAATAAAAAGGGCCCGTAGAACCACCAAAGGGACACCTTCCCAAGCAGAAGGAAAAGGGCCCTTGCTAACTGATCGTGATGCATCCGATCAGGCAGCTTGCGTCCGTCCCGTGGATCTACTCACCCCTGAGAAGCAACTTTCCTGGCACACCAACCAACCGATGCTCCTTCCCAAAGGTCAACAAAGCCCTCTAACGAGGCACGCCAATAAACGAAAGTGCTTCTCTCAATAAAAAGATTGGTGGAACCACCGGAGGGGCACCTTCCCACGCTGAAGGAACAGGGCCCTTGTTAGTTAATTGCGATCGTTTGTGCAAATGAACATCCAATCAAGCAACTTGCGTCCGCCCCGTGGATCCATTCAACCATGAGAAAGTAACTTCCAGACAATCACAAGACCTCTTCAGAGGCAAAAGCCCTTTTCGGAGGCACATTTCACCCGTGTAGAAGTGCAAAATGCTTCTCTTCGGAGACCCACTCCACCAGTGATGAAATGCTAAAAAGCCCTTTTCGGAGGCACATTTCACCCGTGTAGAAGTGCAAAATGCTTCTCTTCGGAGACCCATTTCACCAGTGATGAAATGCTAAAAAGCCCTTTTCGGAGGCACATTTCACCCGTGTAGAAGTGCAAAATGCTTCTCTTCGGAGACCCACTTCACCAGTGATGAAATGCTAAAAAGCCCTTTTCGGAGGCACATTTCACCCGTGTAGAAGTGCAAAATGCTTCTCTTCAGAGACCCACTTCACCACAGCTGAAATGCCAAAATTGCTTCTCTTCGGAGACCAAAATTGCTTCTCTTCGGAGACCAAAATTGCTTCTCTTCGGAGACCAAAATTGCTTCTCTTCGGAGACAAAAATCGCTTCTCTTCAGAGACCAAAAGACCGCTTCAGAGGCGTACTTCACCTTGCTTGAAGTACCAAAAATAAACCCTTTACTGGGGCACAAAATCAAAACCTTCTTCAGAAGCTCATTTCACTGTGCAGGAAAATTCACTTTTAAACAAATAAAAGTGATCATTCCCAAAAGTTGAAGTGTTCTTCAGGAAGAAAGGGAAAGTAAAAACTTCTCTGAAGACGAGATATACTCTATTAAAAGCAGAATGATTCTTCCCTTAAAAGTGGAGTAGTTATTCTCTGAAGTAAGAGTATCAGTCTTGAAGAAGCTAGAAATGTTGCAATGCACTTGCGGTATGGGGGCAACACTATACAATTCAATTATATTAATAAAAGCAACATGCCACAAGTTCATTGCAATATCACAAAAAATAGATGTGGAATAAATGTATTCCCAAACACAGACAAAAAGTTTGTACAAATAAAAGGAATCGTTTATTCTACACCAAAAAAGAGAAACAAATGAATTCTCACATACACAAGAATTTGTACAAGTAAAATAGCTATTTTATTCAATACTATGGAAACTTTTTACATTGTGCAGATTACAAAAAGGAGCGGAGACCGGTATCCGCACAATCTCCGGTCAATACATGCAAAAAGCAGAAAAGACAAAATCAAACTCATTTTTCCTTCATCCCACCCTTGGAGCCTTTACCCGGCCTGGTAATTAGTTTCGGAGGCCGTATCGGAGAAGAAGGAGAAAGAGACTCAGCCGGATCGACTTCTGCTTCATCTCCAGCAGCAGAAGAACTTTTCTTTCCTTTCTTCGAAACCACACGTTTCCCCTTCTTCTTGGAAGAAGACTCACTCCCCGGAGCAAGAAATGTAGAAAGCTTTGTGTCGTAGTCAAAAGACTACTCCGGGGTCTTCTCACTATCTTCCAGATCTTCTGCTTTCTGCTCCTCGGAAGCAGGTGGTTTGTCCAAGCCTTGAAGGGCTGCTATCTGATCTTCCTGTGAACCTGGTTGAGAAGCTGGAAGAGGAGTAACTTGAGAAGGAGGAGGAACGGCAGCTGAAGAAGGAAAAATTGGTGCAGTTTCCGGCACGTCCGCTGCATAATAAAGGAAATCAAAATCAGTATTCTCCGAGAAAAAAGAAGACAATGGATCGTCAAAGCTTAGGTAATAAGTAAGAAG
Source organism: Allium fistulosum (assembly GCA_030737815.1). Taxonomy (NCBI): domain Eukaryota; kingdom Viridiplantae; phylum Streptophyta; class Magnoliopsida; order Asparagales; family Amaryllidaceae; genus Allium; species Allium fistulosum. The sequence continues at coordinate 78,826,564 of CM060906.1, forward strand.
TTCGTCGAACTCGGTTAAGTCGAATAAGCGATTCACTGAATTCGTCTCATCAAAGTTACCTGGAGAAGTCGGTTTGGCAAGATCAATCTCAAATTCCTGAGCCTGAAAGTCCTTCATTGCCTCTTCCTCTGTAGGAGTGGTCACGGTTTCTTTGTCAACCTTAGCGGGAGGCGTGGAGTGAGAACTAGAGCCAGTAATATCCGCGTGAGCTGAAGCCGAAGTATAAGCAGGATCAATAGGAAGTATTTCTCTCTCAGGAAGCTTCTCTCCCATCACCTCGGCCCGCACTCGGGTAAGCTGCTCTTTTCCTTTGGCAAGGGCAGCGCGGGCGCTCTCATCTAAGTAGGTAGCTTGAAGATCTGCTTCAGCATAACCGGCACTGCCGAACATGTCAATGATTACCTCCCATACTTCCGCTAAGGTGACTTCATATTCTGGTCCCAAAAATGAAAGGCTCCCACGCCCCAGGACGCAATGCATATAAAAGTCGAATAAAGTCGCATCAATGGTGGCTTTGGTTGCCTTATGGGATTCTTCGGTCGCAGCCTTACCAGAGAGAGCTTCATCACGCTCTCTTTCAGCCTTCAATAACTGAGACTGTAGCCTCGCATTTTCTAAGTCTCGAGAGCTGATTTTCTCCTGAAGTTGAGCAGCGTCATCACGATATTTTCTAGTAACATGCTGTTCTGCTTCAAGTTTCACTTCAGTATCTCGCTGAGCAGCATGGGCGTCTCGAACTTGTTTTTGGAGCATTTCTTCTTTTTGAGAATAAGAAGTGGAAGAAGTAGCAAGCTCATTTTTGAGTCTTTCAACTTCAGCTTCGAGCTTCCCATAACCATCACTGATGCTTTTCATTTCAGCATCGTGCTGCTTGCAGACTTTATCCCATTCAGATTTATCGTTTTCCATGGTCAACATGGCCTCAAGGTTCATATGGTTGACCCTTTGAAGTTCATCAACCAGCTTCTGCCATCCAGACATTCTTTCAATATCAAGCTTAACAGCATCGACATTTCTCAGCATTGCCTGCTTATCAATGGGAACCAAATCCAGGTCAAAACGGACTCCTCTTAGACACCAATTTGGAAATCGGCTCTGAAGTGTGGGAGGCCCGTCCCCGGCTTGATACTGAGGCCTATTAATAATTTCCTGGATGTCAGACTTCTTAAGGGTAGGAGAACCGGACGATGTATTAGGGGGAATAGAAGCGGTAGTCTTTTCTGAGATATTAGACGTGTCTTTCTCGCCAAGTCTGATCCGTTTGCTGGAATCATCGGAAGTATGACTCTTCCCCTTGTCGTCGTAAGATTTCCTCTTGTAAGGATCGTCGCTTCTGTGGGAAGAGTCACGTTGCTCGTCCCTACTCCCATAATGCTATTCATCTTCTCTCCGACGACGTTCTTCATGAGCTCGCTTTTCGTGAGCCTTTCTGGCAGCCCTTTCCTCATCAGTTTCCTTCGGGGCACCGATATAACTCCTAAATTCGTAAGCATCACGGCTTCCGTGACGCTGGAATTTGTCAAAGTAAGAGCCACTTCGCCCCATTGTAGAACCTGAAATTGAAAAAGAAAGGCAAGTCTTAGAAATTTTCAAATTAAAAGCGCTAAGTGCATATAAGTGCCAAAATCCTAAGTGTGTGTGGCGTGTGGGCTATGCGCGTCGAACTACAAACCACTTTTTTGTGTGGGAATGGTGACGGCCTGTATAGAAGGCGTTGTGGTTTGTTCCAAAGAAGAAGTTGCTTCGATGACAGAAGAGATCGCTTTAGAGACGTCATCTTTAAAGAGCTCTTGAGAGGTTGTCATGATGTCGCTCAGACTGTCAAAAGTATCATCGCCATGATGCACGGGAGAATTATCTTTTTCAACTTCCACCTCAGCCGTCTTTTTAAGAATGTGAAGACTTTCCTCCTCTTCAATAACCGGGGCAAGTGCTAACTTACTGGACGACCCCGCAATGTCGGTAGGAGTAGAACACTTTACCAATGAAGTCTCAACGGTAAGTTCTTTCGGTAAAGGTTCTTTAGCAGGAACGGGGGCATCTGACTCCTCAGCTGGAGAATCAGGGACTTCATGTGGCTGAGTGGAGCGGGAAGGATGTAAGAGTCCAAATTCGTGGAGGAACTCATCTTTCAATAGAAATTGAACACTCCTCTCCTCAACCGGCACGGCCATAAGCCTCTCGAAGGTAGTTTTGTGACGAGATTCCCTAAAGGGGGGAGGGAGCGCTGAAAAAGTAGGAAAAATAAGTTAACACTTGACAATTTGTACTTCGAAGAATTTAGAAAACACAAGGAAAAGATAGATGGTCGTACTTCCCACTCTCCAGATGGCGTAAAATCCCGGGGGACAGCGAACAAAGAAAAACTGGCTCAGGAACCCAGGAACGCTTTCGGGAAGACCAGTAATCAGTTTACGGTTCCTGGCACTCCTTACAACTGTGATAGAGGGATGGTCTTTGTTCTTTGCAAATGAACACAGGAAGCAAATTTCTCCAAAACTGGGAAAACGGTCCAGCGTTCTCCTAAAAAGCACACACAGTCCCAGCAGGATGGCGTAGCCATTAGGGTGTAGTTGAAAAGGGGAGATAGATAATCGAAGGAGAAGTTCTCGAAGACAGTCGTTAAACGGGGGAATCGCTCCACTCAAGCACATTTGGCGGTTCACTGCGACAAAGCCGTGGGGCGGCCTATCAGCAGTGTCATTTACTCCAGGGAACAAAGCGTCAGATTCAGCAATTCCAAACTGAATGCATAATTGGCGAAAAACTTTATGGCCCAGAGTGGTAGGAGTCCTTTCCGGAGGATCATTCAATGGAGTAGCAATTGGAAAAGCTTCTCCAGCTGATTCCAAGTCTTCTTGTTGAGATGTCATTCTACACAAGGAACTGGATGATCAAATATTAAGGTGCACCTTTCCTAAAAAGTGTGAAGTGTTGTGCAGAGCCAATGAAAATAACAAGAAAAAACAACTGGAATTAAACTAATCGACAAATCGGTCAATTATGAGATTTCAGGACTTGTTAATATTTAAAGAACAGTGTTAATACAAACAAATCAGTCTCAGTTGATTATTACAATTTTGCTTTAACACTTTACTTGAATTGGTTATTGTACAACATTTCATTCGTGCAGTGCATTTAATTTGATTTTTTCTTTATCGACTAATCTGTCATTTGATGTGGGCAGTCAATGGCAGTATATTCGTCCCAGTTTTCTGCAAATGTTGTGATTAACAGGTTGTTGACTTGCAAGATAAATGTGGCATGTAGAAAGGTTCAAATAGTTGAAAATTAGGCAGTTTGTTCCAGCTTTTCAAGTCAAGAAGTTCATGTCAAAAGTATGTTCCAAGTTAGAGAATGCGAGTTCAAATATTTCACTAAGTCTTAACCCGGCCACGACTTAAGGGGGTGAAGGCGATTCAAGGCCTCAGTTCTGTTAGCCGCACCGCAAGGAAATATCTTAAGTCCTAGATCGTTACCGATCTACGAACTACTGTAGGTGGTACACAATTTAACACGAAGCAATGAAAGTTAAGTCATAAGTTCTGTTCAAACTGCGTTCTTAAGTCGTTGCCAACCTATGGCCTATCTTAAGTCGGATACGACTGAGCACTAAAGTCAGCAGTCAAGATTTCCGTTCGAATGACAAAGGCCTTAAGTCGTTCGTCTTCTCCCCAATACATCAATTCGCCTAACTCCTAACCCATTAACCCGTTAGCCCATTGGCCTTTCCATCAACAAAAACTTTCATCTTCCCATGCCGATTAAATCGCCCTAAAATCACCACAAATCTGATGCGATTCCGTTCCATCACAAATCTCGAGTCAGGAAAAAGGAATCGCTGCAATATATCGCCTCATTCACACAGATTGTCCAAAGCCAATGCAAGTCATCTTGAACCCATCGGTAATCGATTGAAACAAGAATTATGAAGCATGACATAAGGAAAATAGGTTGAAAATGGGATTCATAATTCAGTGACAATCGGAGATTGAATAATCGAGTTCACTTACGCGGTATGATGATAAGAATAACTGGCGATCGAGTAATTGAATTTGTCTGAGAAGAGCTTGAATGCTTGCAAATGGCGGAATGAAGCAGGTGAAAGAGAAGAAGGAACGACTTAAGCTATTTATACTCTGGGACAGTGAAAGGTGAATCGACACATCCGACTTACGACTTATCCTAAGTCGTTCGCGATCTACGACTCATCTTAAGTCGGTCGTGATCTAGCGCACTCATCAAGAAGCAAGCTAAGGAAATCGAAGCACACGACTTACGACTTAAGGCGTGTACGTTGAGGGGCAAATGTTAACTCTCTTCAGACTGCACGACCTAACTCTTGAAGCAACACAGCGACCTACCGACCTAAGAGCTTGACGAGCTAAAGAGTTCATGACCTAAAAAGCCTGCTGACTTAACAAGCTGCGACATAAGGAAGTGGACGATCTACAACTTACGAAGCCTCACGACCCAACAACTGGAAGTGGTTAACGACTTAGCGGGTTACGAGTTAAAAAGGTCTCCGACTTAACAGGATACGACTTACCGGTTTAAGAAAGATCTACGACTCAAGGGATCTGCGACTTAAGAGATGTCGCATTCAGTTGGGTCGTGCACGGGTTAAGGACTTACCCCGACTCAAGACCTAGCTTAAAGCTGTTCACGACTCAAGGCTTGGCTTAGGTCGTCTACGACTCAAGACTTAGCTTAAGTCGTCCACGACTCAAGACTTGGCTTAAGTCGTCTACGACTCAAGACTTAGCTTAAGTCGTCCGCGACTCATGGCTTGCTATAAGTCGACTGCGACTTAGGGCTTGAAGCATAAAACCAGAGAAGGAGGTGAACTACTAAGGAAGTGTTGAAACTGATGAGCCGGCTGCGACCTATCATAAGTCGGCCGCGACTTATACTAAGTCGGCTACGACTTAGGAATTGGGAAAATTCTCTGCCCAGACTCAACTCTATAAATACACCACCATCTCCAACAAGGAGAGGACTTTTTGGCCATTCATTTCTTCAAGCGCCGTTACTCTGTCGAATTCTCCACTCATTCAACAATCAAAGATCTTCAAGCATTCAAGAGACTACAACAAACTTCGAAAGGAATTCCTTACATCCAACACAGATTCATCGAGGTTTATCATCGAAGATTGAGCTAGTAGTCAAGAGTGCTTTCGTGATCAAATTGTATTGTATTTTGAAGGATATTGTATCAAATTGTAACCGAATCAGCAATAAAAGACTATAAAGTGGACGTAGGCTCAGTTACGGGCCGAACCACTATAAATCTGTTGTTCATTTACTGCTTTTCTGCTATTTTCAGCTTATTTTCTGTTCCCGTACCAACAGGTGGTGCTTTCACAATTCTATTACACACACCGGGTGTTAGCGTTCACTTTTTAGCGTTAACAACGCACAGCTGAAATAATTACTTTTAAGGACAAAATGCAAAATAATTAGTTTCTAAGGCCTAAAAACCTATGAAATTATGTCCTTGAAAGTAATTGGACTGCTGACTTTGTCCTTAAAAATAATTATTCTGCTGACTTTGGCCTTGAAATTAATTTCTGTGAATGTGTGTCCTAAAAACTAATTGGACTTCAAAGTTTGTCCTTCTAGTGAAATGCCCCTTTTACGATTGTATATTTAGATGTTTTATTTAAATATAGCATCGTTAATCGGATTAAAGTCCGAAAAGCTACTTTTTGTAAATAGTCGAATTGGGACTCGAGACCACTTCCATTGAGTCCAAAATGATGTTTATAACTTTTTTGAGTATAAACATCAATATGTTTGGAGTTGAGTAGAATTTGCTATTTTTCTACTTGGGCTTTGGGTTTGGGTTTCAGCCCATTAACCCATCTTAATACCCTAACTCAGCCCCTCTACTTCATTTCATTCTCATTTTTCTTAATACATTCAAGCTTAAGTAAAAATGGGGAGAGGAATGGAAAAATAGAAATTCCAAGCCCTAGTTCCTTTGCAAATTCAAGTTCTAGCTCCAAAATCAAAGATAAGCTTAGGTGAGCATCCTCTTCTTCTTCTCCATCTCAATCTCTCTCCAATTTCAGAAATTTCCTATGACCAAACTTAGGAAATATTCGTTGTAATCTTAGATTGGAGCTTCTAGAGTTGAAGTTGAAGTGTGGTTGATCTTTTGATTTCAAAGCTTCTCAATTGTTGTTTTGGGTTGAAAAGGTGAGTTCTTTAACTAACATCTACGTCTATAACTATCATTGTTGTTAGGTATGAATTCCTAACATTTATGCGTATTCATTTGCTTTTGATTTGAATTGATTTGGTGAATTTTCCAAATTTTGGTGTTTTGGTCCAATTTAATGAAAATGATGTTTGGACATTGATGTTTGGGGTGTATCGAAGAGCTTATAAGGCCGGGTTGTCGCTTGGCGTAAATCCTTAGTCGTCGTTGCCCGTCCGATCGCTCCCGATACGAATTGGCCATCATTGGCCTAGGTTCATTCTTTGCCTGAGCTTCAGCTCAGACGTCTGGTATAAGGATCAGACGTCTGAGCCTTAGGAATAAATATTCCAGATGTTCAGCTCAGACGTCTGACCTTACTTTCCAGACGTCTGAGTGATCCAGACGTCTGAGCTTACTCCCCAGACGTCTGGGTGATCTGGAATAGAACTCTCAGTACTTCAGTTCAGACGTCTGATTTGCTAGGTTAGACGTCTAGTTACGATTCAGACATCTGCCTTGTAATTTCAGACGTTTGGAATCTTTCTGGATTGTTTCCAGAACCTAAATCCAGACGTTTGGAACTAGGTATTTTTGCCTGTTTAGGCATTTCTTGATTGAATTTCCATTGTTTATCGATTTTAGTTGCTCTAATTAGTTGTTATCACTTTTATCGACGTCGATGACTTCATTTTCGGGATTTTTGGGAATATCCATTTTGATGGATTTGGTATCGATTTCTTTGGATTTAATTCACGTCTTCGAATGTGAATCTTTGATGATTGATTGTTTTTACAATCATTTTTTTGATTTTTCACTTTCAAATACAATGGTTTCTATACTAGTAGTAAATATTCAAACTCTTTCACAAAGATGTTTTCAACACTACTTTTAAATACAAAGCTCGTTTTTAAAACCGTTTTCCAATCTATTAGTATATACAAATCTTTACCTCATTCGTACGAGAAATCTAATTAAACGACTTAGCAAAACAAGTGGTATGAAACGCTTGCGTTTACTTCGTCGGTTAATTCTTAGACTTGTTCGATTAAAATCTTGTGACAATTTTCGAGTGGAAATCTACAATTTGTTCGTAAATATTTAAGTTAAGCTAGTGGTTATGGGACATGAAGCTAAACTTTTATATTTACTTGCTTAGTGTGATTCACACTTCTTATTGATCTATGGTGATCATTTAATGATTTAGACTAGCGATGTGTGATGTCTCTTTGTCCGCATGGGGGACTGTACCCCGTTCTGTTGAACTTCGTCTCTTTTTTTATAGGCTAGCGACCTATGGTTTTGTGGAGTTCGGTTCATCGGGCATAACGCTGTATTACGTCGTTGTTCCGGCTTATTGGAGTACGGTTCATCGGGCGTTCGCTGTACTACGTCGGTGTTTCGTATTATTTGAGTTTGGTTCATCGGGTGTTCGCTGTACTACGTCGATGTTCCGGATTATTTATGTTCAGGTTCATCGGGCGTTCGCTGTACTACGTCGTTGTTCCTGATTATTTGAGTTTGGTTCATCGGGCGTAACGTTGTACTACGTCAATGTTCTGGATTATTTGAGTTTCTGGTTCCTCGGGCGTTCGCTGTACTATGTCGTGGCACCGGCTCTATGGTTAGCGACCATGGGTTAGCGACCCGTTTGTGATACACGTGTTGGTGAGTTTTCATGCTCCCGTTTGTGATAGGCCCTCCCCCTTTTGTGATATCTGGATTTTTGGTTGTGATTTCTAGAATTTGTGTTTCACCAATTTTCATGGTTTGCATTGATAAGCTCTATCAATATATGTGTTTTGGTGAATAATTTAAAGAATGTGATTCTTTTTGGTGTTTTGAGATTCTTGAGATATTGTATGATTTTTGTTGTTATTTGATGTATACTTGACACAGTATGGCATTATTGTTATCATACGTTTTTGGTCATATCTCTTATCCTATCTCATTTTATCTGATATTTATAGCTAGACTGATCCGTTTATTATTTTCTTCTTAAATAATACTCGGGTCAGACCGAGGTATTTCAGGTGCTTCTGCTTGACTTCTTCTCAGGGTCTGTCACCTGACTTTTGGCTAACTACTTTAGATTAGCAGTTTTTGTTATTATACATTTGAGATATAGACTCCTTGATGTATAATTATTCTTTTGTATAGCACTTGTATATATTCTTTTGTGATGTAGTGGATCTTGTTTACCACTACTTTGATGTACACTTTTATGTGCTATATTCATATCTGATTCCGCCTTTGTGATATGAATATATGTAACTGATTTGTGTTATGTTTATTTCTATATTTGTTTCCGAAGTCCACATAGCCACTGTGTGGTAGCTTTGAGTTTGTATTTGATATGTCGGATTTCCTCTAGAAATGAAATGTAAGTTACATTATCTGACATATCGGTACTCGCATAAAGCAATTACACAGATGGTCGCTCCTCAACAGCCTTATTCTTCATGCTAGTCGACGACATTACTCGGTAGTGTCCTTGGCTAGTGTGAGTATAGAGGTAGGGCGTCACATAACTTCTGGAAGCTGCCCTTTAATATCAACCGACATTAATGATGTTGTGGCCCTACTGCTTCTTACTTAATTAAATTGGTCATTTTTTCTATGTAATTCTATCAAAACCCACATATCTTAACTTATACTTTTGGCTTCTAGTAAATAATGTCCATCCATTACTTCAACTATTACTGCCAAATATATTACAGTCTTCTTATAATCCAAACGTTTTGAAAGTATTCTCAAGTCTTGGTGTATTACTTTCTTTATTTTTAATTTTTCATGCGGATATACCCTAGAACTTTCATAAATGTATTTTGATACTATTTCTCATTTCCTTATGGGTTCTTCTTTATGGTCTTCACAGATGTCTAACGAAACATTCCTAGGCTCATACCGGTATTCCTCATATCCAATAGGGGTTCACTATTGCTATTCTACAAGCATTCGTCATTATTTATTAATAGCCTTGACTTTTTACCTTGTCTTACCTAGGCGGTCATCCTTGTCTACTCCATATAAAAAATTTAGGCTGGTTTTCACTACTCCTGGAAAAAAATTTTAAAACATCACCGTCATGAAGTGCTTAATCCCAAAACTTTTATCTTTAAAAATATGAACTTAGAAACCTTTTATTAAATCCTTTATTAACTTGGTTTCAAAAAGGAATCATAAAAATCTCCTTATTTTAACCAATATTAATTGTATACATCTTAACTTTTAAAATTATAGTTTAGGATTTATCAATTAATTTTATTTATTAAGTCTAAAAGGATATGTTAGCAATTTAATTTGTAAAAGATTCCTTCCTTTTTTCAAATAAGAGTCAAGTTTTTATTACATGAATGGTCGTTCAAATCAACTTTTTATTTAAAGCCTTTTAACAACAAAGATTTTACTTCTTAAATGTGGGGTTTTAAGCTCAACCATTTGTTAAGTCTTTCTTTTAAAACTCAATTGTTATACCAAACCATTTTTTGAAAAATACACTTTGTAGTGTTTCTTAGACGTCTTTTATAATTTTAAATAATAAAATTGGAGTAAACAGGGACACTTTCATTCTATTATTCCTATTACTCATGCAATCCCCACATTCAACCTTAGTAGAGGCTCTAATTGCATGTGAGGGGGACATTTAAAAGGTATGTGCAATCAATGCGCACAATTAAGGAAAATATCCATTTTCCTTTGATTTGCCTTTAATTTTCTATGTTGTTTCTAATTAGATTGCTAGAATTATTTTAATGCCGGTTTCTAATGTTGTTTCTGTTTGCTATGTTGCTGCCTTTTAAATTTCTTCTACCTAAATTGCTCTTATTTAGACGACTCTTCCTTGTATGAGACTTTCTATGCATAAACCTATTTCAGATGTTTTTCCTCCGTATTTCCTTATAGGAGAATATCCATCCTATCTTCACTACCGGGTGTTTTTACCCTTCCATTTTCTTAACCCCATTTAAAACCAATACCACTTCCCATCGCCTACTCCTTTAAAAGGATTTTAAAACTTAAATTTTCCATAACTAGAAAATCGATGAGCTATATATACATGCTCTATTTTATTTTTATTTCGAAAGAAATATCTCTTTATTAAAATCCATTTTAACTAAAATTTTTGACCTAAACAAACTTTAATTTCTTCTAGAAATTCTTATTTATACAATAAGATATTCTAATTTGCAGAAACATTAATATTTACTTACTTTTCAAAAATAAGGTTTTCTACTTTTAAATAAATCATTCTAAAATCATTTCAAATAAATATTTGCAAACCTTTCTTTAATATGTGGTCGTACTCGGAGTGGGTTATATTTGTCCCCACTTTTGGACTTTTTCTTATTTTCCACTTACTTCTGACTTATCTTCTTTTAGAATATTAAAATTCGACCACTATCTTACAGTGATTGCTACAAACCTTTATTCGAAAACTAGCTCAATTCCAACATTTGGATATCTATAAAATATATTTTTACTTTCCCCTTATCTGGATCTAATTTACATCATCAATCGGCAATCTTGCAGAGATCTACAACCATAAGGCAATTTGTGACAGTGACGACGAGCATGCAAATGTCAGCTTCATGGCTAAAGAAAATGAGGTACAACCTAATTTAAAATATAATGAACTTTTTGAGTTTTTCATAGAAATAGATAACTAATTTAGAAATATTTAAAAAAAAACTCATAAATAAACTATAGAAAAATTAAGCAAAGTATAATTAAAAATAACCATGCTTTTTGGATGAGAAGGCTATTTTAGAAGAAGTAATTGTAATAACTCGCACCCTAATGGGCCCGAATTTTCACTAAATCAAAAACCCAAGTCTCCAAAGTACGGATCATTTGTGTTAGTTTTATGTAAATAAACAAAAGTATATAAAATCACTACTAATAACTCATAGTTGGTTTGTAAAATATAATAAAACATATAACTACCTACCAAGACTGATACCTCTAGTATTCATTACCCTTATCAGTGCAAATCATGCATGAGGATATCTGACTTTCCACCTTCCCGTCTTGTATTAGACCTGTCCCTCTAAGTCTATCTTATGGGTTGTAATGAGGAGGGGGTCAGAACAGCGTTCTGGTGACTGGTAAATTACATGTTTTATACATAACACTAGTTTATGTCGATTGTCTTCCATTACGTATTATATATACTATTTTAACTTAATCGTCTTGGCTTCATATACATGTATGATACGCCTACCTACTCGATGTATATAATAACTACATATGCATATATATAAGTGTGTATGTATAATTATCACAGCCCCCTTTAGGCCAGGATACTTTTCTCGCTAGTATCCATAACTTTGCACCTCGTCAGGATCTATCGTCAACACAGTATCACGTCCTTACTGTCGTGCGTACCAAGGAACTCCCATAGTGCCTAATAATGACATTACAACTTTTTAGCCATATTCTATCTCGTTTTTGAAAGACCTCCATTAAAGATTATCTACCCTTGCCTCCTAACAAAAACAAACTAATAAACAACTGTGAGGTGGTTCATGTCCTAAAAGTGATCTACACTAGTATGAGGTGTAGTCCATTTAGGTGTAACCTTTGTCTTTCTGCTGACCACTAAGGACCGAAGACAATCTCGACCTATATAAATAGCTCCTACTCCTCACATATATAGTACCAACCTCACTATCATAGCGTCAATCCTACTTGGCCCTTTGACACCTCGGCCGGGGTGGACCATCCTACTTTGGTATATTCCCTTCTCTTATACGTGAACGTATACTTCCATGGGTCCTATAGTTGGATATGTCCAACAATTAGTATAGTGTATATACAATTCCCGATAGCCCCTTGCAGTGGGCAGACTTCTATTATGTAACACTAACCCATATTAATGACTATGTCATTTTTAATTACTCTAAGTTATTGACTAAATTCTATTCACATCCATCATAAATGCATACTTGAGGCTATATAAATTTATTTAGCTACTACACCTAGTATGTTCAACTGTTGGTATTTAGTTATTTTACCCAACTTGTTTCTTGTTTTATTTATGCCAATTTAGTGTCATTTACCGCTTACTCCTAATTTAATAGATTAAATACCTTTTTCTGTGTGACTTCCGTTTGATATTATTAAGTATATCCTACTATTTCTTTTCAACTATTACTATCTTTATTTGATTACTATAATTCTCTTAATTACTCATTTCATTACTTTACATCATTTCTTCACTTATTATTGTTTTCTAACTTATCACATACATTAGATTTATAAATGAATTATTGTTATTATCTCTACTTACAATACTTTGGTTTGTTCTTAGGGAATTCTGCATTTTAATGCATTGAAATTACATCTTCCCTAAAGGAAATGTTAACATTGCAATTTTCCATAAATTATCTAAAGAGGACTTGTGTTATATTTGGAATTATAAGAATTTTTTTTGTTTTTATTGTAATAGACGGTGCAAAACACAGTAAATATCCCTAATTTATACATCGCTTTCTTTTAGATATGTTTTCTTATTTCAAATGATACACTTTTATTCATATTTATAAAACTGGATAATGTATAGAAGTTAACATTGCAACATACTTGATTCCAATGAATTAAATTGCTACTTAAATTCTAATCCAATTTATAATAACTTTTAATTCATATTTACTGACACATATCATTCAACTAACAAACCTGGAATTATTACACAATATTATAAATTTAGGGACTACTTTCACCCTTACTTTCCAGATTCAATTATATGCAATATTAAATCAAAGTTAACAGTTCACAGAATATGTAGGCATGGTTTTCATATTCATCACATGTATATGTTTAAGCCTACAACTCTATATTATATTTAGATATACAAGAAACAGATTTACAATGATATAACTCTAATATTATATAAAAATATATAATTCTTCACTCACCTCTAAGCTTCCAAATCTCTAGATCTAAGTCTATTCTTCTTATTTAACTCCATTTCCTTCAATCAAAATATGTATTAAAGTTATACATATTTATTAGAATTACAGAATCATGAAGAGATTCGAATTAAATGTAGTTGTAAAGTTTTAGATGTAGAACTTACCTCTTCTTCGTAGAATTGATTGACCCCTTATTCTTCTACTCTTTTATTTTTCGCTGTTCTCCATATATATATTTGTATATGTATATGTATATGTATATGTATATGTATATGTATGTATATGTATGTATGTATATACAGATGCATATAATATATTATTTTATAATTTCTATATTTTCTAGAATTTATGGAGGAAAAAAAATGACGGTGCTTTGCTCCTTCATTAAGAAAACATGAGAAGAAAAATGAGGGGTTAGGCATGTGTTTATAGGCGCACAGATCAACTTTATCCATTAGATTTTAATTTATTAAATCTAGATCGTTCGACCAAGGTTCATTCTGACCGCCATAGCAGCAACTGGTCGACCGCTATACCCCTATTGGTCGATCGGTCCTAATGAAGGGGTCAACCGGTCACTTGTATACAAAATTCAAGAAACCAACAGCCCCATAAATGAAGAAGAAATGCCAAAAATTAGAACAACTAAAATTTGAGTTCCATAAACAAATAATAATTTAATTAGAAAGAAAATATAGAAAAATTTCTGATAGATGTTCAAAGTAATATTAATTATTCTTTCAAAGGCTCTACCAAACCCTTTTGGGTATAGTTACCTAAAACTAAACCCCATGACCCTAATGTAGGAAGAGTACCAACAAATTTATTTATTTATTGTAACGACCCGCTATTTTGGACTATTCGCATCCGCACATGTCAGACTTGAATAATTTAAAATACCGAATTGTTAATTTAAATTGGCAAAACTGATTATATATAGTAAATAAAATAATCACAGATCACATACACAGAGTAATAAATGTGGCGGAAACAAAAGATAGTAGTTCATGAAGCTACTATATACATATCAGAGTAAAATAAGGTACAACAGATGTCTCGAATACAATAATCAAATACAAGAATCAGAATACAATCACTGGAATCAACTGGATATCTGAAAGCTGGATAGATAGCTGGATCTCCAAGCGAAGCTCCAACTCCAAAGGTGAGTCTCGAATACAGGTACACTCAGTCTGACCCGAGCGTAAAGCAAAACACAAAACACTCGAGTCAGGATTAACATTCTTATATCCATAAATCCAACTCAAGTGAAATAGCAACTGAAATACAAGTAACTCAAAGGATGTTTGGAATAACCATCCTTTAAGGATCCGTTAAACTATCTACTATGTAGTAGTGTACGATAAGTAGATAATGCCTATCAGTAATATAAAATATCAAAATAGTGTTAAGGCGTTACCATTATTCCCCTTAACACATTTTATATAAGCGTTATAGTCTATACAGCACTGTAAACTCCACCGTAAACTAGTGGGATATCAGGGAGTACTCCATAGGTATAACACAAAACAAATCGTAGTGGTCGCATATATAGGGATCCAAGTATGACAAGGCACATGAGGCAATACCCAAGGTAGTGAAACTACCGTTTGCCTGATCCGGACTGGTGAGAACGCATCACCGCAGCAATCGCAACACCGCGAAACAACACTCCCAAAATCAAGGGTGCACCAATCGACAACAAGTAATGAGTAGTTTTCGAAGAAGTGTGTTCGCTCGAGGTAGCTAGCCCCCATTTGGCCCAGCACGGCTCCTGTTTTAGTCATTTCCAATTTGACACAAGTGTCAAGGCTATCCATTATCGGCACGGCTCCCTAACCGATTCCGGTCTCTCTAATAACTTCCGTAATTATTACACCGATTGGTCGCTTAATATATTTCAAAACCAAATCAAATTCAATTTCAAATAGAATTTGTAAACCAACATTTCATTTATCTTTCTAAATCAATTTCCATAATTTCCGTTTCAAAACTTCCAAATTATCATTTCAAAATCTTATAATTCAATTTTAATCTTTATTTAAAACAATTCAAATATTGATTCAAGTTCGTAAATAAATTTCATTCCGAAATCATTTAAATTAATTAAATTTAACATTCAAATCAATTTAACTTCATTGATCGATTTCATTAAATTTGTTAAATAAATTTGTCATTAAAACAATTTCTATTAAATTTCCAATTCATTTAATCAATTACTTAAGTTCAACTTCATTACATCAAAACTTACAAATTGGATTAAATTAAATTCGTCAAATCAATTCTTTAAATTACAAGTCTTACATGAATTTCAATAAATCACATTTTATTTCTTGTTAAAGAAATTCAATTTCACTTATTTAAGAAGTTCAATTTTACTTAATAAAGAATTCAATTTTATTTAATTATTAAATAATTCAACCTTATTTAATTTATTAAATAATTCCAAAACTTAATTATTAAATAATTCCAAAACTTAATTATTAATAATTCCAAATTTAATTATTAAATAATTAATTTTAAAACAACAATCATTCATCATCTACTATGTTAATATTTTGATTCAGATTATTAAATATTAACATTTCCTTTCATTAAAATTCAAATTCCAACTTCGTTTCAAAACCATTTTTATTTATTCAAATAAAATCTTCATTTTATTTTTAAATCAAAGTATTGACCAATCGGTTTTTATTTAATTCTCTATCCTAGGTCAAAGTTCAATTTGGGTATTTGTCATTTCAACCCGATTCCAATTCAATTCAAAATCAATGCATAGCAAAGGGAACTTGCAGTGTGATAACTGGGATGGTGTCAAAGTAAATAAATAAGCAATAACAACAACCAATATCAATCCAATAATCAATTCAAATAATCCCGAAATAATCGTATTAATTCACATTGTTGTTTGTGCAAATTAATATAATTATTTCTAGAATCTACACTATCATTTCATGTAGATTAAAGATTATTGCACTAATATTTTATGCGGTTCTTCACTTGGTATCTATTATTCAATTTCATACAACACCAATTTTATACACATACCTGTAAATGGTTCAAGGTGTGGTTAACACTATTCCTACGTGTCAATTTATTTAACATTTAAAGGGGTCATATTATGCAAATGTCATCTAATCAAATTTAACACATATATCAAATCTAACTATCTTACGTCAATTTCAATTTCAAATTATTTATCACTTACAGCATTAACAAATTTAACGTCCAATTGTAAACATCAAACAATCAATCATTTAACAATCAAACTGGATTATCATGCATATATAACAGATAATGGTGTCAGATGTCACAGGTGAAATGATACAGGTAATAACAGTGTAAATATCTAACAACAGCATATTTCAATTGTCGTTTCAATTGAAATCAAATTTAATAGATAAAAGAACATTAATCGTGAGTGATTGCTCACCTTTCGAGGCTAGAGGAATTTGATAACGGAGTAAATTACGAATCCAGTCGCGAATTCCAAAGCAAAGCGAGATGGGCATGAATTTGACGATCAAAGCTGGTAGATAGAATCCATGAAATAAATCAGAAACTGAATCGATGAAGATAATTGGTATAAGTGAACTTATATATATATAACTATGTATAACTATTTACATATATAAAACATACTCAAAAATTCAAACACATTTTATGTTAAATATATATATATATATACACACACATTTCCACATCATTGTTTTAAATTAAACACATATATAATGTAATTTAGAATCAAACTCAAGTATACTTATGTGTAATATAAAACCAAACATTATAAACTATACCGCAAATTGCAATGATCCAAATTCACCTTAAACAACAAATATAATACTAATATATAACTTATAATATTTACAAACTCATAGTATGTATACATGAAGCCGAAATAACTCACCATATAAACATATATATTTAAGATTAAAAATATACATACATACAACATTATCTATTATATATTATAACTGTTTCAAAATATAGTCTAACTTTAACCAAAATATGATAGGATCGGTATAGACTTAAGTAAACCTTTATATGTAAAACTGGAAACTAACATATATATAAACCAATACACATAAATTTTTGGAAAGTCCGGTACGGCTGCTTCTAAACATCCAAGCGAAAACTACTTTTATGTTATATATATACATATCTATTTTTAAGCACATACAATACTGCTTTTAAATATCTTGTAAACTGTAATACATACGGTTCTATGAACCCGCAGCAAAAATGGAAACAATAGTATATGAAACCAGCATCTAAATATATGCGACTATATAACTTATATACAACAGCTCTAATGTATAAACTAGTGCAGACTAAAATGTGCAATATATATATATAAAATCAGCTACTTATAAATATATATATAATAATATAAAACTAAACCCATATATATAGCACAACAAAAATATACACCTATTTACGTACTCAAACATACGTACACTACAAATATGCACTTACTTTATAAACATTATATGCTTTTATAAATAACAAAACGTATATATATCTCTCGGTTCTTTCAAATGCATACCCAATATATACAACTCAAATATCTAACTAGCATACTACTCAGACAACATATACATATTAATATATCTCTACTAACCTATATTAAATCTAATCATATTTCGGCTACAACAGCAAAAATGAAAACTATACATATATAAAACCCTTTTGAACACTAACGGATTATATAAATACTTTTGAACACATTATATAATTTAACAAAAAATACATTTACCTATTTGCTACCTCCACTACTGCATGTCAAACAAAAAGGAAAGAGCAGTAGGATCTCGGCCAAGAGGAAGCTGGAGAGTGAGAAAATGGCCGGCGTTCGAGGAGGAAGTGATGGCGAAGGCTTGCGAGGGGAAAATGGATAAGGCAGTGGGTTAACCAGTGGGAGGAGGTGACAGTGCAAGCCGGCTGCTTGGGTGAGAAGCTGCGTATATATGCTTTCGCATAATTTTTTTTTAGAGAGGAGAGAGGGCGGAGAGGCTCAGATGATGGGGAGGATTTGGCGAATCAGACGTCGGCACAAGGGATGGATGGGAAGAGGCAGACGTAGAGGTGAGGGTTGCGGTAGGTGGATGTGGGAAGAAGAGGTGTTCGTGGTGGAGATCTGGTTGGTGATTGGTTGTGTGCCCGCTATGCTCGGCCAGATCTGGAGGAGGTGTTTATGTTGAGGGGAAGGGTTTTGAATATGAGAGGGGAAGAGATTTGTAGAAGGAAGTTGGGTTTGATGGCAAAGGTAGCAACAGTGAGATTTTGAAGAAGAGTATGTGCTTAAGTTAACAGTCATATATATTACACGTTTTCTCAAAAGAAATTTTTCAAAGCAGAGGACAACTGAGAACAACGGACCAAAAGAAGAGGAGAGGAATAGCATTGGAAAGGTACGAGATAATAAATAATGAACTAACACGAATAGCCAAAGGTCACAAGCAAATTTAGTAAATATAAATTACAACAGCTGTAATAATTAAAGACAATAGCTTTGGGGTTATACACGGTGAGCAAATGAATGGTCACAAGGGTTTAAAATCAAAATTTCGAAACCTATACGGTAGACGTTTCGCGGATTGCACCGCACAACGGGCTCCGAAATAGAGAAATAAATATACCATAGAGATCGGCACGACGAGACGATCAAAACGGTATATGGATATCGATGGTATGATCAAATTATAACAATTCGAAATTTTATACTAGCGGAAAATGCATGAAAAATAGAGAAAATTAAGATCGACGGAGCTAAAGATGTCAGAATTTGGAAAAACGAAAAATGACGTCCTGCTCAGAAGATGATTTAGAATTTTTCTATGTAAAAATATTCAGGTTTCGAAAACGTTTTATTTTCATCGCTTTTTAACTGATTAAATTGAAGTAAATTTACGCACGAAATAAACTTTCATATTTCTGACGAAAATTTATAGTTTGCTATATGTGGTTAGACGCATTCCAAATAATAAATTTTTATTTCAAAATTTATCGTTTAAAATTTCACAAAATTTCGACTAATTACGTTATTAAAAACAGTTAAATTTTACGGGTCGTTACATTTATTGTAGGTATCCACTCATAATAGTACAAACAAAAGATGGATTATGGATAGCTGATATTTCGATTATATGACAGTAAACTCCAGCATGCTAACAAATATCAAGTCCATAGATGGAGGTATTGTTTCTTTCAGTAATGATTCTAAAGGTTGTATCATCGAAATTGGGGAAAACAACTATAATGGTAACCCAAATTCACCTTATTACCAATGTTTATTTAGTAGAAAATTTAAAACATAACTTATTAAGTATCAATCAATTATGCGATAAAGGCTTTAAAATAAATTTCGAGAAAGACAATTGTCAAATTTTGATTAGAATGAAAGATTGATTTTGAAAGGTTTAAGAAAAACATAATATTACATTTTAAATATGAAAATTAATCTTGACAATAATATGTATCTTGTGGAATAATCTAATGACCCATGGCTTTGGCATTAACATTTCTGTCATATTAACTTTAAATTATTAAGTAAAATAGCAAAATACGAAATTATGTGAGGACTTCCAAAAGTAATTTTTAAGGTCAATAATTTGTATAATGCTTACCAAAAAGGTAAATTAAGAAAATCTACTTTTAAATCTATAAACGAAATTTCAACTAAGCAATCATTAGAATTGCTTCATTTAGATTTATTTGGTTCAACTCTACTTAGGTCAATAAATTATAATAAATATGTTTTTGTAATAGTTGGTGATTTTTCAAAATATATATGGACTTTATTTAAAAATATAATCAAAATATATATGGACTTTATTTAAAAATATAAAAGTGATACTTTTTAAATGTTTAAAAAATTTGTAAAAAATTCAAAATTAGAAACGATCACGGAGGAGAATTCGATAATGATAATTTTACAAATTTTTGTACTAAAAAGGGGATTAATCATAAGTTTTCTTTTCTAGAACACCACAACGAAATGGTGTTGTGGAAATAAAAAATAGGTCTTTACAAGAATACGCTAGAAGATTACTAAATAGTACTTCATTACCTCGGTATTTCCAAACTTAAGTCATTGCTACTACATTTTATGTTCTAATCATGTTTCAATAATACCTAAAATAAAATGTATCCCTTATAAACTATTTATCGGAGAAAATCTAAATATCATACTTTAAAATATTACAAAATATTTTATTTTAAATATAGAAGATAATTTAGGAAAATTTGGTTCTGATGCTAATGAAGGAATTTTTGTTGGTTTTTCAGAATGACGTGATGCATATAGAATTCTCAATAAAAGAACTAATGTTAATTAAGAAACTTTATGTGTTTCCTTTGACAAAAATTTTAACAATTTTGAATATGATACTGAAATACTAATATAAACCAATCAACAATTATTATTCAAAATACTGGGCAAAACAAACTTATTGAAATTTCTTAAGAAACTATTGAATCTTTAGAACAAAACATAATAAAGGATCCCCTTCGTATTTTAAAAGATCACTATATTAAAATATTTTCGGAGATGTAAGTATAAAAGTTTTAACTAGAAGACGATTAACTAGAATGAGTCATTTAGCATTTATTTCAAATATAGAACCCAAAAATTATAAAGAAACTTGAAAAGACGAATACTGGATTTAGCAATGCAAGAAGAGTTAAAATCAATTTGAAAGAAATAATGTGTGGGGATTAGTTCCTAAACTTAATGATCAATCTGTAATTGGAACAAATGGATTTATAAAAATAAAAGCGATGAAAATGGAGAAATGATTAGAAATAAAGATAGACTAGTTGCACAAGAGTCAATTAGGAGAAAGGAATAGACTAAGAGGGTGGTGTTAACTGGGATGGCGTGGCTAGCGAGCACAATTCTCGTATGGACAGTAACTAAGTGGGAGACACCAGGAGGAGTCAGTCACCAGAACAGGCCCTACCTCCATATAAGTTCGATTACTATATAGTATATGTGGCATCTATCTGTTTCACTCCCTTGTCAGATGTTGGTTTTTAGATTTGAAATGCAATGTCCTTTTATTCGTGTGCCAGGCATCCATGGTTCGATTACCTTTTGATCATGTTGCACGACTTGAAGCAATTAGAATATTACTACTTTTGCTTGTCACCATAATATTAAATTATATTAAGTGGACGTAAAAAATGTTTTTTAAATGACGATTATTGTAACAACCCTGGGATTTTTGTAACAATTATTTATCGTCAAAATGACAATTAAATCGTTTGTTAATTGCGAATGCAGATTTAAATCGTATTGAAATCCTTTTATAATTTGTTAAATGTTGATGGGCTTTTGAAATATAATCTGGCCCATGATTTATTGTTTTGCCGTGATAACTAGTTAAGGAAACCCGTCCCCTTTACCCCCTTAATTCATTGGCGTTCAACCCTAAACAAAACAAACAACGAAAAAAAATGGCTGCTTCTCGTTTGTTCCTTTTCAAGTGAATTAGGGTTTGTGAAATTCTGGAGCACCAATGGTAATCTATTGCTGGTTGTTCACAATTGGCTTCGATTGCTTCTTCAATTTTGCTTGCGGTCGCTTCCAGTTAGTCGAGTTCAAACGTTTTGCTTGGTCGTCGAAAAAGGTGAGTATTATACTCACATCTAATTCCATCTCGAGCTTATTAGTGTTCGAATTCGATGATTCTCGTTCGTATATGTTTTTCTGAGTTTGTTGTTTGCCATTCGATTTCGTTTGGATGTTGATGATTTCTCTGAGTTTATCGAGTCGTATAATTTGATGAATTCCGGTTTTGATGATTTTTAATTTGAGTTTGACGAGGTGTTTCGTTCGACTTTGGCTTTGCGTTTGTAATTTGAAATTGCTTGCCGATACTTCTGTTTTTATAGGGTTCGAAACCCTTATTTTCGTTCGTAAGAAATTGTTTGAATTTAACTCGGCCTTGACTTTGTGCTTGACTTTTGGTTGTGAAATTTATTTGACATCGGCCCTTGTTCGTAGTTGATTTTGTGAATTTTTCATCGGCCTTCGTGGTGGAACGTGTTTCTAACTCGTTCCCATTTGTGTATATCTGATTACTTGATTTCATGGCATTGGTTTTGGAATTGCAGTAACTTCACTTGATTTGAACTATGCCTTGTCTAGTTCAATTGATCTGCATTTTATGTTTTGGGGCTCCACTCTTTGATTTCATGAATTTTGGCTTGCTTAAGCCATTTGCAGTTGTATTTGGGTGCTCCAGTGTATATCCCTTGTTGATCCTTTTTGAACCTGTCGTTGAACTGCACTATTATGTAAACTTGTTGTCTTGAGTACATGTTGTAGACTTGAGTCTTATGATCTTCATTGCATTTTGAACTAAACCCTGTTGCCTGCATTGCTTGATTCGAAGTCTGGCATTTGTAGTCTTCACTTCTGCTTTGTTGACTTCAGATTTGTTGCTAGTTTGAGTTCTGTAGCCTTTTGCATATGCTCTTTTATACATATGTTAGTAGAGTTTGTGGTCATCCTGCTTTGCCTGGATTGTGTACATCTGTGCACATTGATGTATATGCATTTGTTTTGAATTTGGTCTGTGTTTGACTTGTTTACCACTAGTGTTCATTCATGTGTATAACTGGTTTGATTTGTTAGATCATTGACTAGCATTCGCTCCAGATGTTGTTGACTTCACTTGAGCATATTGTAGACTTGGTCATTTGCATTGTGTACTTCAGAGTTGCATTCATGTTGTTTAGATTAACTTGTGTACTTGTTTGCACTGTATATTCCAGTGTACATCACTTGTTGATTCTTATTGAACATGTATACTTGTATTTGTATTTAATTGAGGCTGTCACATATGTGTATCCATATGTACACATGAGTATGTGTGGATGCATGTATTGTTTTGGGTCTTTGAGTCTGGGCAGTTTGGTTGTTCACTGGTATTCGAGGCATGGATGTGCTTTTGAGACTTGTCTCGACATTGACTCTGTTCAATCACTCACGGCTTTGACTTGAATTTTCATCTTCCTGTAGCTTGTCTGCATTAGTTGTATTCAGTTGCATTTTGCTGCCACTCATGTTTATGTGCATTTCCTTGTATGCCTGACACACCATGTAATGTTCATTCATTTCTGGTCTTGGTTTCATTGGTATCACTGGTGCATTTGTGTGCATTGTTATTTGCAGTTACACTTCATTTTATTTGTGCATTCGAGTCATGTTGCATTGCGGTTGCACTTCAGTTGCTTGTATATATGTATGCACTTGTTCACTTGATTCATTGTTGTATTGGATCATTGCTGTATTGTGTTCACGTGATTATTTAAGCTTGGTTTCGAACATGGTCTTCGACCATTTCAGGTTGATTTTTGAGGTTGTACCTGAGTTGAATCCAGTCTCAAAGACTCGGGTTTGACCTTGTATTCGGATGTAAACTTTCATTGTTCATTCATGTGTAATTCGTTCATTTTGATTCATTGAGATTTTGTGTATTTCATCACTGTAGTGGTGAAGCAGTGCACGCTAGCGTGCACTGCAGCCAAACAGTATGGATGATTTTGATGTTAATTGCTAATTAGGCAATTCTGCGGTTTTCATATTATCTTCATTGATAATCGTTTTATTCATCTTGCTGATGATTTGGATTGTTGATTTGTTGTTTAACACTGTTTAGTGTTATATCTGCCGTTATCCGATTCTCGTATCGAGAAGTTGGATATACGAGATTTCTGTGACTGTCGTCTATTTGATATTTGATTATTATTGCTTCTGTGCATTAATAACTGAGTTTGAATTAGACTGACCTGTGTATTATTTTCTTTTGAATTTAATACTCGGGTCAGACCCGAGTTATTTCAGGTTGTAGATATCTTGCTTTGGGTTGCTGTTTGAGCTACGAAGACTTTTCATATTTTTTGAAGTGGTCTACATCTTTTTGTAGTAGTCAGTGTACTGATTAGGTTGATATGTATTCATGTACATTAGTTGATAATGTATTTGTGTATATAACTTCCAGAGTCGACAGTTGTAGTTGTATCATATGTATCGCGTCAAATGTATTGTAACTGACATCAGTTATATATATATATATATATATATATGAGACTTTTGTTATCTGTGTTCCGCATTTTATTATCTATGTTATTATTATATATATTGTCCTAAACTATTATGAACCATCGGAGTTCGTTTTATACTGGAAATTGGGTATGTCGATGGGAGTAAATAAATAAGCGATGAAAAATGAAAAATATATACCACTCCTATCGAGGTAACCAATACTAGTGTAAGGCCAACTACGGATGGCTGCTCCAATCCAGCCTTATTCTTCGTAATAACAGACAGTATTTCTTTTAATACTCTTTGTTATTGTGAGCATAGAGGTGGGGCGTCACATTTAGTTTCATGGTTCAATAAAAAAACAAAACCATGTACCTTTATCTACTTGTGAAGCAATATATATTTCAGTTACATAAGCATGCACTCAAAAAATTCATATGCAGCAAACTCTTAAAAGCTTTAGAGTAAATTTAAGAAAATCAGTTATATACTATGATAATACCAGTGCAATAGATTTTGCAAAAAAACCTATTGACCATTCTAGAACTAATCTTATCGATATAAGACATCATTTTTTTACGAAATCCTTAGAAAAAGAAAATATTATTTTAGAATTCTTAAATACTAAAAATCAAATTGCAATTATTTTCACTAAACCATAAAATGAAAATAATTATATTATATTACGAAGAGAACTTTGAATTTGTTCACTAATAGATCTAATCAAATAATAAAAGAATTTAATTAATTATTAATAAATTAATTAAAGGTTTATACAACAAAAAAATTTATGATAAAAATAAATTCATATTGTTTATGTATAATAAATTCATATTAACTAAGGGTTTTTAATAATTCATAAAAATATATAATAATAAATTGTTCTTAAATTATTTTAAATCAAATAATTTTCAAAAACCGCCAAACCTACAAAAATAATCTTCACACCGGCGGTAGATTTTTTTGTTGATTGCCATGAGTTTTTTATTTTATTCCCATTAATACTTTTACTCCACCCAGCCTTTTCCACTTTCATTTTGATTCTTACTCCTCATTTCAGAAAACCCTAGCCTCTCCTTCTCAAAATTATTTCACCAAAATTCACCTTTTTCAATGACAAGAGTCAAGAGACCAATTTCCTTTGGTTCATGGATGAAATTCTTACAAATCAAGTAAAGGAGTGGCTAAAAAACAACAAAGAAAATATCAAAATATTTGGGATTATAATGGATGGTCAAGTAAATCTAAATTCTCTTGCTTTTTATAATATTCGAGATTTGATTGCACAAGCACAATTAGTGAATATTATTAATGCAAAGGATTTTAAAATAAACATATATCCCTATTGTGTTGCCTTATTTAATCCTAATATGGAAGCTGGGAATGATAAAAATGGAATCATTTTATATACAAGTGTAGATGAAGTAAATAAAGAATTCAGTGAAGGTGTTGTAGGAGCTATTTTGGGAATTTCTTCTAATGATCTCATTTTAGATGAATTTGAAATGAGTGACCATAATATTTTACAAAGAACTTTTAGGACGGCCAAATGGAAATTAGGTAAACTCAATTCTCACCCATCAATCCCAAATTAGCATATGTATACCACAACACAACTTGCTTCCAAAAACCAATGGCTTTGATAAGGTTTATCCTTTAGTCCATAGAGCTGCGTATGTTATTCTTGGGGGTATTCAAGTAAGCTGGGAATGCACAATAATGGATAACATGATAGAAAATGGATCGGTTGAATGGATAAGATGCAATCCTTATGGAAATCTGATTACTACCGTTATCCAGTGGTTCCACATTCTGTTGGTTGGTGAGACATTTGTTTAACATCACTATGGTATTGTATTTAATGCAAAGGTTCTTAAGGCTATGAAGATTCCAGCTACACTTGATGATAGTCATGTCGATGCACTAATCTATCAGCCTATACAACCAATATTCCTTCATCTTCACAGCGTCCAACCTCTCAATAGCCTTCTTCTCCTTCTAGACATGACCAAGTTATATCTATGCTCGAGAGACACGAGTAGCTTATCTAATCTATTATACATGAGCAGAGAGAAGTGAGAGTAGACAAAGGAGGTTGGCTTTATCAAATATGTGCTAATTCGCTTATATGGTATTGTGCGCACTGGAGAGAGTAGGGTTGGCACTAGTAGTGAGGGTAGTGCTTTGCAATCTCCTCTTCGTTCCATTGAGATGATTTTCTCTCAGACATCAGTACACGATATTCAGGTAGGAGCTCAAGGGAGTGAACTACCTAAACCGTCCTTTTAGCATCATATTGGTATTACTCACATGGGTGCTACTGCACTAGAACCTAAGCCATGGGTAGGACTTAGTTATGAGTCTAGTTCTTCTATCCATCCTTTAGCACTAGGCCTGCATTAGCATCATGGCACTTTTGCAGAGTCCAATCCCAATACACCTCCTACTTATAGATCCCCCTAGTGATCCTGAGCGCTTTGATTGATGATCATCTCTAGAGATGGTATCTTTGTTTGTTTTTCATTAGCATTTTATTTCAGCATTAGTACTTTTGGAACTTTTTGGTTAGCATATTGTTTTGTATCCGCATTTACATTATGACCATGGCATTCCATGACTTTGTGACATTCTGTTTCATATTATTTTGCATTATGATATCTTATTACCATGTTTTATGCTCTTCGATATGCATTCTATAGTATTATAGTCTATTTTTCTTCTTTTTGTCACGACAAAGGGATATACACACACACACATATACATATATACATATACATACATACATACACACACACACACACACACACACATATATATATATATTCATGGGGAGTATAACGATAGGGGGAGTATCTATTTCATTTCAATACAAGTCATTAGCAATTGCATGAAAGTGTATAATGAGTAATCATTATCAAAAAATGAGGAGAATGTTAGAGCTAGATTTTCCAAATTTGATGGTGATAACTTCATACATCATTTATAACATAAACTTAGAAGTGGCCATATCTACAGAGCTTTATATCGTAGTGTAGAATTTATGCAACCCTATTAGAGTATCGACCAATGAAGATAACATTAAAGACATCTAAAGATTATTTAAGCAAAAGCATACCTTATAAGGAGCAGTGTTAATGCCATGGTCGATTAATCCCCAGAGGCCCAGCTGCTATGTTGGAAGAAAGTCCTTAAATGACACCTAGCATAGAAGTTAGGAGAAAAAGCCCTTAGGTCGGTAATCATCATGATTTAATTCCAAGGTATACCCCAAAAAAAAGCCCTTAGGTCGGCATTCATCATGATTTGATTTCAAGACGTATTCAAAAAAACCAAAAATGATTTCAAACACCTTCGGGTCAGGCAAGAATAGCACCTAAAAGGACTTAGAACCACCTCTGAGGCCGGAAGGAATAGCACCTAAAAAGTTACTAAGCCACCTCTTGGTAGGAGAATTGCACTCGAAGAAGATATGGACAACCAACAATCCAGAAAACCTAATAATCCTCAATGATAAGCCAAATAAGTACATGCCCGTAATAAGGTAAACCATTCAAAAGGTTAGAAAACATAGAAATCTTTTGATTTCCCTAGTGGGTGTTAAGACTTGCCTGCTTTGGAATTTTAACCTTGAGGAAGATCAACAAATCATAGGCCGACAAATGATAAATAACACTTTATCAATTGTATCATATGTAACTCCTACCATACGGTCTTTGTCATAATCTCATATTGACCTTGAGGAATATCAACAAATTGAGAGAGATTATCCACTCATACCCACCATTTTATGACAACTTAAGTATAATGCATGTATCTTAAGAAAGATCAACAAATATGTTTATGTATCTTAATCATCTAATTAATATACTAGTTGTATTACACATAACATCCCTAGCCTAAGGAAGATCAACAACTATGGAGTATGAAAGTAATATATTAATACAAAAATGGTAGAGAACAAATCATATAATAAGGATTCATAATCTTTAATATATATATATATATAAGAGATATCAATTTTAGGAAAAATGTATTTTTTTATGAAACACCATCGTGATTCATGCACCGAACATATTAGAAATCACGATGTACATTTAATAAGTATGTATTTATTTCTGAAATCTAATTTGAGTTTCTTATAGTTCCACTCTATTTAATCAAATTGCATTTAATTTGATTTTATTTTTATTAATAAAATCATATTTAATTTAAATAATTGTTTTTAGTTAGTACTTTAGTTTTTTTAAAATTTCAGCCATTGAATTTTACTTTATTCATCCTTAGCAATTTAAAGATGATTATAGATTAGAATATTTATAATAAATATGTACACATATCATTATACATGTATATTATTTATTAATAAAAAATAATTTTCAATTAAAATAATAATAATTAAATTCAAAGTTTTATCTTCATTTACCTTAAACATTTTAAGATAAATATACACATATCATTATATATGTTTTAATTTAATTAATCAATTTTTAATTAATCAATTATTCATATATCTAGTTATCCAATTAAATAAATAATTAAGATAAAATTTTTGAAATTAATATTTTAACTTTCAAAACCAATTTTGAAAAGTTTATAACTTTTATAACATGTCATATTTTAAACTTAACTTTTGAATTTAAAATATAATATATAAATTTTCAACACATATTTTAAATAATTAGCACAAGACCTAAATCTATTTGGTCCTTTATATTGGGAATAACCTTTGGGCTTAGTTTATCTTTTGGGATAAGCTAGTAGCCGGGTGTGGCAGAGTACTTGATTACCCAATAATCTGACCTTCGCTGCTATCTTTGTAGACACCCTACTAAATTGATAGGTTTTCATCAGTTAACCCTAACATTTCTAATTTTAAATGCATAGATTACTGGGATTTGATACCATTGAAGGAACCGGGCTAGTCGGAAAAGTGTAAAATGGGTGAATTTTAAAAAAATATCCATTTTGATCTTTGTTGAGCTTATGAAGCCTAATGGATTTTAAAACCTATCTAAGATATTTTAAATAAAATCTTTATTTTATTCAGTATGTTTGAATGGTTTTATTATTATTATTATCATCATCTATTTTACAAGTATATCAAATATATTTGTTTGTGTGAAATGCAAATACTACAGATAAGAAGTGTATACAATTAATGTGACCATACGTAGGTGCTGGATTTACACCGCAACCGACCTATTTCTCCCATACATATGTCGTTTTTATCAGGGTTTTGAAATAAAATACATACATAATAAAAAATTGCGTAATTGTATGTGAACATACACACATAGTTATATATATATATAGTAATTATATTTGGTAATTTTATATGATTTAAAATCTAAAATTAATAATAATATGTAGTTTTAATTAATGAAAAACTTAGGATTAAACATTACAGTTTTACACATAATACCTCATGAATTTAAGTTATGCAACATACATAAATATGGTTATATATATGTGTATGTATATGTATATAAATGTATATTACAACTAGTGTTTCAAATTTAAAATAACTTATATATATATGAAGATAATAATTAAAAATATATGTATGATATTTGTGAATTTAAAGTTAAAACTTTAAACTAATTTTTAATTTAAAAAGGAAACAAAAGATATATGACATTACACAAATCTTTATTCTAGAAAGAAAAGTTTTGGATTTTATTCAAAAGTTCTACATTAATTCTAGGTTGGAAAACATTTATTCTTATGAAAACAGTACACAAAATAATTGTATTCAAGACACCAAATATGTAACATAAGAAATCAATTTCAAGTCTAATTTAAGAAATTAACATATACAGTTTATTTAAAATCATGTGTATAAATATTGTAAAATCAAAAATTGTTTTCAATCAAAATTAGTTTCTATTTTATACAAAATTTTTGAAAACAAAAAAGAGTATGACAACTTAAGCATATATAAATTTGCGACAAGAACAATTGGATCCTAATAATATAGAGAATAACAACAAATTATCAAAGAGAAACAGAGAATCTAACGTATATCAATTATGGTGAACATGTAGTGAACAAAAAAAAGGAACAAAAGTGGATCTGAATCAAATCAGCATAATAAACATACTTGTAATTGTCATGGACAAAAACAAGTTTGAAATAATGTCGCAAGGTGAATAATTAAAAGATAAGATAAATCAAATAGAGTCCAAGAATACGAACAAGAGAAACACACCAACAAATTAAATTAGAGTCGTACCTTAGGATGTTACCAAAAGTCACACCTTGAATGAAGAATCGATGCTCCTAGATTCGGTTGAATCGATATATGAATCTTGTAGGAATTAAAATATAATAACCATCTTTTATTTTTCATTTTATTTTGATTATAATTTTGGAATTTTTAAGTCATTGAAGCAACCACTATACAATGAGAGTGGAGAGCAGAAGAGAACTGAATGTGAGGAAGAATAATAATGAAATGAATGAAAGAAAATTTTGTTTTAAGGGAAACATGGAAACGTTTCAATTCCCTCATTAAAACCTTTCCTATTTAATTCATTACTAAATCTCACAAATTCCTCCCTCCTCTCTTTATATTTTTGGCAGAAAAATAGAAATAAAAAGAAATAGCAAAAATAATTTCATAAATGCGATTAAGTGGGACATAAAGAAGTGTAAAGGATGGAGATTTATTTCCTCCCTTTAATTGCTCCTTCTGATTTTCAAATCACATTTGAAACCTCTCATTCTCTTTATCATGTGTGTTGACATTAAAAAGGGCATGTGGGCTTAAAATATTTCCCCAAACCACTTATAATTAATCTATTTAAATCCAATTTAAATATTCTATCGATATCGTATATTGACACGCACATTTAAGACTTTTATATATGTACTTTATTAAATACTAATGGTATTCAAACAAAAACAGTAAAATTAAATAATTAATATTTTATATTTATTTATTTAATTCACAATGATTATAAATAATTAAATCGCGTGGGTTCTCCGAGTATTCATCATTATGGTTGTGCTACTTAAAGGTGTAAAGTTAGTCATCGATTAATATCACACAATTTGAATATTGACGTCCACACATCACCTTAGCTAATTGTGTAACATTTTGGCTGAATTTATCGTTTATTCATCTTTTCGTAAAACCAATTTTATTTATTATAAGCTGTACTTGGTAGTAGTGGTCATACACCGATTCTCATCGTCAACATTATATCAGTAACAACCCGAAATTTTATCATATGATTGTGAATATTTAATTAATTTAAATAATTGATTTTAAAAGCTTAATAACTCCTTTTAATTAATAAATAATAAAGGGTGAACTTGATATAGAAAAACATTTACAAAAATAAATATTTTGAATAAATATCAATATTGAGACCGAAAATCATTTTTTCGATAAATGGCCTCGAAACGCGTGAGATTATCAATATAGAGCGTTGTCTTGGATTTTGACGAAACTAGTGTCATCAGAACCAGAATATGCTGACAAGTTTCATGGCATTCGATCATCCCATGTGATCCTGCGAACTCGAAACGTGCGTCGATTTAATTTGAGAATTAAATATAATATTTTTATCATTATAAATATACCGCATTCCTCACTCTTCTCTCCCACTATTCCTTTTTTCCTTTCTTCTTTCTTTTACATTTTACAGTAAACATGGAAGTAACCTCCATTTAAATTGAATTAAATCCAAAGCTTTGCTCAACGAAAATCAACATCGTTAGATCCGTCGAACTTATATAGTCGAGGGCTTCAAATCCATACCCTTCTAATTTGGTGTAGTGGTGTCTAGGGGTGTGAGACATAGAGGTAACCGAACTAGTCTTTGGTTCTGTCAAGTCTAGAGGCGACGATATGCTATGGTGATGGTTGCATCATGATTCTTGTGCGAAGGACCATGGTTGGTGGTGATTTGGTGGCGTTTGATCACCTACAGAAAATTGTGACATTGATTGTCGAAAGAGGGAGCATCAGCTCAGATTTGGCTAGAAGTAGCCAAGTTTTCAATAGTAGGGTCCATCGCGTAGAGATCGCGAAGTTTGACTCGATGGTGAAGTCCGTTCGTTGATTCACTAACTAGAGAAAGAGTGGCGAAGGATATAAGGTGTGTTGTGTTTGTGCATGTCTCTGTATATTAGTGCATGTACAGGGGATTAGGAGATTAGGAAAGATAATTAGGGGAAAGGTAATTAATATAATTAGTATTGGTTAATTAATTTAATTAATTATTCCAAAATCTTATAAAATAAACATCTTTTGCATACGAGATCCAAATCGAATGTAGTCTTGCGCGTTGCGCCTGTACGAGTGTTATCTACGCGCTGGAGCTGATTTTGTCAAGTTTGAAGCAAGTAGAATTTTGAGCTTAAATAAAACGTCATTCGATTTTAGATTGAGTAAGAATGTATAAGCATTGGCTGGAATTTTGTTGAGTTAACTCACCTTTGGATAAACACTATACGATATATGTGTTAATATAAATTATTGTCTGTATGCTTGAATGATTTCTTTGGTTGTTTGGTTGAATTCCCGCGGATAGCATTTACATAACAAACCGAAATTTTAGACACTTGAAAGTCGATGGTAATACATCCATTGTATTACGTGTGGAGCATTCAAGTGTCGAAAAAAATGATCGTTAGAGGCAAAGAAGAAGAAAGAATAGAAAATGAAGAAAATAAATAATCACAGAATCTCACAATGCAACGGAACAATATATAATATAATAATTATCTTTACAAAAGGAAAAAAACTGTAATATGCGTACATCCATCAGAGTACAACAAAAAATCACTAATCATCAGCCTAGACAATTATAACAACTTATCCTCATAAATGCTGATGATTTTAAACAACCAATGCAACAGAAATAAGATAATAACTAGCTATCTATGAAGCCTCATGCTCTGAGCTCTTCCAAAATTCATTCGAATCTAATCTGTAAATATACTCGGTCTGACCCGAGCATTAAAAAGGAAGAATGCCCGGATCGGTCTGGTAAATTAGCATGAGAAAACAAATCTCAATTGGATTTTAATGCTATAAAACGTTTCGAAATAAAGGTATATTGTAAGACCACGCCGCGCATAAACACTGATGGGTTTTTACCTTATGATAACCAAACATATTAATCAAATCATTTGATATTATTTATAATGACATTCTTTGAAAACCCTTTTCAAATAACATATTAAAATACCTGAATTGTTACATTAATTAAATTCCAACATACAAGGCTCTACAATCAAAACCATAAAGGCACGTATTGGAGAATGGATTCCCAACAATGACAAGGTAAGGGACTACCTTCCGACAATGCATCTCTAGAAGAATGTATTGAGGCACAGCTCCGCTGCCCTCCACCAACATAAGACCGGCCTACCTCTACCATAGATAGTACTGAATATGTCATAATCTCGGTTGTTCCCGACCTATCCATGGCCACAACATACACA
Organism: Allium fistulosum; assembly: GCA_030737815.1. NCBI lineage: Eukaryota > Viridiplantae > Streptophyta > Magnoliopsida > Asparagales > Amaryllidaceae > Allium > Allium fistulosum. The sequence continues at coordinate 78,860,192 of CM060906.1, forward strand.
ACAAACCCGAAATATAGTGGATAATTTAGAAAGGTGATGAACATCTCCTGGGGGTGACCACTTAGCCCTGCCGCATCTACCCTATTTTTTTTCATTCCCGATGTGTGAGGCCCGAGGTAACGTTTTACCTTTCACATGACAAATCCCACTTTGAATGTCACATTGTAATTTCCAACAACGAACTAATTGATTTCCACAAAAGTACAACCCCTGAGTTCATATGCCTTAGGGAATGGTGTTAAGTGCAAGAGGAGTTGCCTTCTACACCACCGAATAGATGTACATTTATAAAAACCAATGTACGTGGTCTTAGAAATGCTATATCAGACATTTGTCTATACAAGTTGTCCAGGAATTGGACAAACCGAAGGTACCCTCCTACTACATCCTGTTTTGGGAATCATCCCAAGGATTAGTAGCCAGCAGTCCTTGCAAATCGAAGATTTTCAAAACAAAGGCACTACTGCCACCACACACATATATATATATTTATATACATAAATATGGGAATCACCCGAGAGGTTAGTAGCAAGCAGCCCTACATCATGAAGATCTCCATCTTCAAAATCATTGTCTACCAGTAAATTTCACTTTCGAACGCATAAGTTGGTCCAAAGTGGTTTTCAGATAAATCTGATCCCGGTCTCTCCAGACCAACAATCGATAAGAGGCCTTCAACCTCATATGGAAATCAAGTCTCGCGGACTTATCACGTTTCCAACCCTCAACTTGCTATCCTTCGGCCAAGAAGGAAGCTCGGTAGATTGGAGTGCCATAGTCACTTCTCTCTATTCGAATCGTCATTCTTAACATCAAACGATAATCAATCCTACTCAGTTGGCTTCCTCCTAAGTACACGACTAATTAGTTTACACATCCAGTCAAGAAATCAAAAATAAAATTTGGCACCCAAGTAGTCACTAGGCCTGTTTAATTAATCTTTTATTATGTAAATCATTTCCAAATATTTATCTCAAAATATCTCTACGAAGATATATTCTTAAAACCACTTTTAATCTTTCAATATTAGGAAAAACATTACCATATACTTATCTCAATGGTATAAGTATGTTCACAAACTATTTCATTTTCAACACTTAGAAAATATCTCTATATACTTAATCCATAATAAGTATATTTAAAAATCTTTGAGGAAAGCTTCATATTTTCCAAAACACACTTTATTGGGTCAAAACGAATGTTGCGTAAAACATTGTTACGACAACCCAAAAGTATAAGGATTCGATTTATTATACTTAATATTAATTTTCGATGTCAAACTTAAACTCTTTATTAGTTAGCAATGGACCCGATGAAGTTGGGGTATTATTACCTCTCAGACCTTGAATGGACGACATTCTTAACTTCGAAATAGATATAAGTTACCAACCTTGAATATTAACATCAAATATAGGATATGAATAAATCTCGTATACTATATAAAACATCTTCTTTTTGAAATCACTTACTATAACAACAGTGTTATAGTCAATGTCTTCATCACTTTCTCGAAAACATTTATTACAACAAAAGTTTTATCCGGGTTTTCGTCCTAACAGAATTCAAAGGAAGTTAGAACATCCACGTCGAATTAGTGCAACTTAATAACCAACCAAAAGGACTAGAAGAATCAACCAAGAAAGGCTAAGGAAAAAGAAGGAAAAAATATGCTAAGCCGATGGATCACCAACGATCCATCTCCTATGGATCACTAGCGATCCATAAGGATCGCTCATAGATCCTCCAATCCTCTTGCATTATGATCCAATATCAGAAAGTACTTGTTTAGGTTATGCTTAGGGTACTTAAATAATTTCCTGATGTTATTTAATATATTTTTGTGCATTTTAAGTCAAATCAAGTTTTATATTTAAACTAAGCTTGATTATTAAATTTAACACATTGATTATCTTATCTCATGACATATGTGCATGTGTGTGCATGTGTATATGGGTGATACAAAATGTACACAACGTTTTCGACAACTTTCCGATGCCAAAAAGTCAAAATTTCGAATAACGTTTTTCGGTCACATTTTCTATTTTTATTTGAACTAATTATTTTGGTAAACAAAATTTGGAAATGATTTTAGTATCATTAATTAATGTGTAAAATATGTTTATTTGGTTATTAAAATCCATTATTTAAATATTTAAAAATGATTTAAATTTTCAAATACAAAGCGATTAATTTACGGGTTGTTACACTCTCCCCCCTTAGGAGAATTTCGTCCCCGAAATTAATACACAAAAGACAATCCAAAAGGTATATATTACACCGAGAAATTCATATAATAATGCAAAGCAACTATGTCATAATAGAACATTCATAATGCATTTAAACAACAAACAACTAACCTAACATTACATCAGGTTAAGTTTCTCTAGTATGATCCTCAGTCTCCCAAGTATAATCGCGGGGGTCATCACTCCACTATACCTTCACAATCTTCACCACCTTGTTTCTCAATCTCCTTCTATCCCGATCTACAATATGAACTAGATAACGGACTACTGTCAAGTTTGGTTCTATCTCTAAGTCATCCTGAACAGATGTCTCTACAATCAAAGATGGATCATGAATATGCTTTCTTAAATGAGATACACGAAAAACATTATAAACTTCTGACAATCTTTCAAGAAAATCTACTCTATAGGTCAATGATCCAATTCTCTCAAGGATTCTAAATGGTCCAATGAATCAGGGAGCTAGCTTTCCAATTTTCCTTAATCTTACAACTCCTTTAACCGGGAAATTTTCACAAATACCAAATCCCCGACCGTAAACTCTAAGTCCCTTCTCCGTTGATTGACATAATTATTCTATCGATCCTGGGCTTCTTTCATCCTTTCCTTGACCATAGCCACTTTCCTTAATGCTTCTTTAATCATTTTTGGTCTAAGAACTAAATGGTCTCCAGTCTTTACCCAACATGAAGGTGATTTATGTGGCCGTCCATATAAAGCTTCATAGGGCGCCATGTCGATGCTAGCTTGGTAACTATTGTTATAAGAGAACTCCACTGAATGCAGATGATTTTCCCAAGAACCTCCAATATCCAAAATACATGCTCTTAAGAGATCCTCCAAAATTCGGTTCACCCTTTCGGTTTGTTTGTCTTTCTATGGGTGATAGGCTGTGCTCAAATTCAACTCTGTCCCTAAAGCTACTTGCAATGCTCCCTAAAATCGACTTGTGAAGATGGGGTCTCAATCACTGACTATACTTACTGGAATTACATACAGTCGAATAATCTCCCTCAAATAAATCCCTGCCAAAGAAGCTGCAATTCTAGTTGACTTCATCGGAATAAAGTGGGCACTCTTCGTTAATCGATCTACAATTATCCAGATGCATTCATTACCTCTTCTTATTTTGGGTTACCTATCGATAAAGTCCTTGGATACTTGCTCCCACTTCCAATTTGGTATCTCCAATGATTGGAGTAACCTAGCAGTCTTCTGCTGGTCACACTTGACTTGTTGACAATTTGCAAAACGGCTCATGAAGATCGAAATGTCTCTCTTCATCCATTTCCACCAAAAGATTTTCTTCATATTCTGGAACATTTTAGTTACTCCTAGGTGGATAGATAACTTTGACCAATGGCACTCTTTCAGCATATCCTGTCTAATTCCATTAACATCTAGATCATGAATCTGTGCATTCATTCTTAAAATGCCTCGAGAGTCAATTTGAAAACTAGAAACAATTCCATCTTCAACATTCTTCTTAAGCTGAGCTAGAATAGGGTGTTCTTCTTAGAAATATGCAGTTCTCTCCATTAGTGCTGGCTTAACTTCCAAATTTGCAATCACCGCTTCATTCCAATTCAACGCATCATCAACGACGTTTGCTTTGCCTGGGGTATAAAGAATCTGTAGGTCATAAGACATGAGAAATTCCCACCATTTTTATTGCCTCAAGTTCAAGTCCTTTTGGGTAAAAAGATACTTTAATGACTTGTGATCCGTATATAACTCAAAGTTTGCACCTAAAAGATAGTGCCTCCACACCTTCAACACGAAAACCATTGCCAACAACTCCAAATCATGCGTAGTATAATTCTTCTCGTGAGTTTTCAACTATAGACTCACATATGCTATTACTTTACCATTCTGCATTAAAAATGCTCCCAATTCGACCCTACAAGCATCCGTGTAAACTGTTAATCCTTCACTCCCATTTGGAATAGTTAAAATGAAAGCACTTATCAATTTCTCCTTTAACTCATTGAATGCTTGATCGCTCTTGGGTGTCCAAACAAACTTAGCATCTTTCTTCGTCAACTTTGTTAGATGAGAAGCAATCTTCGAGAAATCTTTAATGAACCTTCTATAGAAACCTGCCAATCCCAAGAAACTCCTGACCTCCGTCGCATTTTCAGGTTTCTTCCAATCTTGAACCGCAACAACTTTAGTTGGGTCCACTGGTATGCCTTTTCCCAAAACTACGTACCCTAGAAATCTAACTTCGGATTTCTAGAAATGGCACTTAGAAATAATTTCCTTTAAAACATGACTTCTTAAAGTACTTAGAATAATATGAAGATGGTAGTTGTGCTCTTCCTCCATTTTAGAATAAACAAGGATGTCATCAATGAAGACGAGAACACACTTGTTAAGAAAATCCTGAAACACTCTATTTACCAAATCCACGAAATAAGCTAGTGCGTTAGTCAATCCGAACGGCATGACTAATCACTCGTAAAAACTATTAGGGGTTTGAAAAGTTGTTAAGGGTACACTCTCCTCTACTACCCTTAATTGGTGAAAACCAGCGGTAAGATTCAATTGAGAAAATATCTGAGCTCCATGGAGCTGGTCAAACATGTCGTTAATCCTAGGTAAAGGATACTTATTCTTGACAGTCCTCTTATTTAACTCTTGGTAATCTACACATAATCTAAGAGAACCAACTGCCTTGATAACAAAAACTAACGTTGATCCTAAACTCGATGTGCTACGTCTGATCAAACCCTTCTGCAATAAATCAAACGTCTGCTTCTTTAACTCTCTCCTTTCCTTCAGAGCCAACCTTCAAGGAGATTGTAAAATAGTTCTGGATCCTAGAATCAAATCAATGTGGAACTCTACTTCCCAATGAGGAGGTTGTAATACCCCAAAATTTTGTGAAAAATCATTTTTGTAAAATGATTTAATTTTTGAAATATTTAGATTTGAATATGGTGAAATTTCTGGAATAAATAGTGTGCAAGTATATGTGTGCACGTGCACACTGAAATGGCACAAGGAAGAACTCCAGATTTCTTGGATTTAAAACAAGAATTAAAAAGCAATACAAACATGATTTTGCAACATAGATATTTGATTTCTGGAATTATATGGATCATCTTAGAAAATAAGAAAAGTAAGTTTTACTTTAAATCAGTAAACAGATTTTATTTAAAACCCAGAAAAGAAAATTATACATATATATATATTATAAGGATTTGTAAACCTATATACATATAGGTGCATATGTTTCTGAAATTAAAGAGGAATTAAATAAGCCTAGATAAGATATGTATACAAATATACATTTTTAAGTACTGAAAAGTATATATATATATAAGCAAGTGAAACTATAACATTAAAATGACATGAAATGTGATACAAGTCAATATGCTTGTGTAGGCAAAAATAGCAAAGGGAATTCTCAGGAATAATTAAAATATAAAATAGGATAGTCACACTTTTAACATGACTAGGTGAGTGGCCATTTTCTGAAAAGTAAAAGAAAGAAAATGCAGCCTTTAAATTGGTTAATATGGCCGGGGTATTATGAATGAAAAATGCATGATGCTAGCCAGGACAGAAATGGAATTCTGTTTTAACAAAACCCTAGTGGAAAAATGCATATAAATAGGCAGTTTTAGCCAGTAGAATTATCTTTACCCCGAGCTGCACAAAAATAAGAAAGGAAGAAAAATATTGGAAGGAAGGAGAAAACACTCATACAAGGATTTTTTGGATTATTAAGAGGAAATATTTAGGTGAGTAACCTCACTGAGTTCATGGCATTAAGACCTGAGATGAGGCAGCCACTTTTTATTGCCATTTATATATATTTCTGGTTTTGATGTATATGATTTCATCAATGCTCTTTGGATGTCTTATTTTAAATATGATATGATTTAATATGGATGATTTTTTTTGGTAATCTTTGATTTGCTGAGACATTTGTCTTTGGATGTGTATCATACTGTTTTATTTATACTCATAAATGTTAAAGTCTAGGATCTTAAAATAATATAGAGAATACTCTCAACTGTTATAGATCTATGGCATGGAAACTTTACAAAAAAATGTTGGGAGCTGCATTATACTTGGTATAAGTGCTGAGGCTTGAGAAGAAAAATGTTAAGGGTGCAATAGAAATTTTCTAAGTGCTGAGCCCTTAATCAAATAAAAAAAAAAAAGAAACTCACAAGCTAAAATTATGATTGAACCAGATCCTGAATCTGAATCAATCATAAGGGCTTGCAGATCAATATAATAAGAACATGCCATGCCTCTTTTTACAGTTGAAAATATTCTTATATTTTACTAAGATCAAGACATATTGACCCCATTTAGGAAATAACTGTCTGCTTATTTCTGAGGAGAATTATGCTAGGAATGATTATGGATGTTTCCATGTTTGCAGTGACATGTTCACTTAGCATATTTGATGATAGGATTTAAGACAATACACTAGTAAATAAACTAGGGAAGGGAAGGCCAAGAAGGCTGCTGGAATGCTTGTCATATTTGAAGTATGCAAGTTGGCACATGGTTTGTTTAAGCCCTGAGATCTTTGTGCAATGATGTGAATTAGTTCATTGCAATGTGTGCCTGTGATTCCTTAATAGCAGATGAGGCAGGGATTTAAATTGAATTATACAACCTGTAAATGAAGAAATAGGAATATGGATATTTCTTAGGTTGAATGGTATGGAACCAAGATGGTTCCAGTGAATGCAATTGTTGCAAATAGATAATTATGTTTGCATGATTATGTATGCAAGTGTAAGAATGATGAATGAATATATCATACCTGAATTAACTTAATTATACTATGTTAAAGTAATTGATTGCAGGAATTTGCTTAAATAACTAATTGGTGCTCTTATATTCTCTATTGCTTAATATCATGAATGTATTGATGTTACTCATACCAGATCATAGATCTGACCCTTGTTTGCTCATGGCATATGGGGTGTCTCATTTTAAAATGAGGCAGCCACTCATGCTCTTTTAGGTAACCCAGGCACTAAGTAAAAATGAAGTTATGGCTATTATGGAGGAGTGAATGAACATGCTAGCTAGTTTCAATAAGAGCTTAAATTGATTATATCTGCATGTATTCAGGAAAAATGTTATGTTTCTAAGATTTCCAGTCATGTAATGAATTCTATTATGGTTAGATGGACTAGTTGTATCATGTTAAATATATTGTTATGCACTAAGGATTAAAATCTAAAAGAAATATCTGAGTGGGGAACAAGGAAATGATTTTAAGTATTGATATGGATGCTTGGAAAAGAAATATGCATATGTAGGTGAGCTACTGTTTTGCATAATTTATATTATGTATTAGTTAATCTTGAGACATAACAGAGCACTGAGTTTTAGAATAAAATCTGGATTTAGCTAGAAGTAAACTTATAAGGATTTTAGTTTCCTTTTTACTGAAATGCTTTGTAAATAAGTTTGAATTCATTTCTGAATCGTATTGAGAAAAGTAAAATGTTTTTAAAGGCTTCAGACAGAATGCAATGAATGGTAACTCCATTGCTTTGAACTAGTGTGTAGCAGATACAGGATACATGAGTTAACCAGCTTCAAATAAATGATGTATTGGTTGATCATGATAGATTGTATTTTGAAAATAAAAATGCATTTCAAAAAGCTTAGTACATTTAGCAATTGTTTCACCACAATCATCTTTAAAAGTTTAAGACAGATAAGCAATGTAAACTGGTTTGAACAAACAAAACCTGGCAACAATGCTAATAAAAGAATGGTCAGATTAACCACATGGTTAGACCATAGGTCAGGCAAATTGTTCACTTCAAATCAATGAAGCAAGGAACCAATATAATCCAGTTTTCTGGAAAATGAGCAAAGATATTGACATGTACATGTATATCTGTGTACATGTTGATATTTGGGCAAAAATATAAATATAAATTCCTAGAACAATTGTAGGAAAGGGTTTTAAAAATAATAAAGCAAGAAATTTTGTTTTGTATGTTAGATTATAGGATGAAATTAAGTATATATATGTGCAGACATAGGTAGATATCAGATTTCAAACCATACAGGAAAAAAAAAATTGGGTTTGAACCGACCAGCATAGTACTCGAACTCGTGACCTCTCATGTATAAGTTAGGCGCGTTTCCATTACGCCTAGATGTTGCTTGTGTTCACTTATGATCCACTTTCTTTTAGCCTAAGTTTGGTACTATACAGACTTTAACACAATCATCTATATTGAAAGCTTGTTTACTACTGATTATTACTTGATCATTTCTTAATTATAATAACAGACTAAAGTGCATGTTTCCAGTGGATTCTATGGTCAAAAATCAGGATACAATAATTAATCTTTTAAAAGGGAATTATCACATTTTAATAGAATTAAAAGGATTTCTACTTGCATATTATCATGCTCTGATTCTAGTAGAATATAACATAGATATCTTCATATATGTATGTTAGGAATGATTTAGATTTAAAAACAATATTTTTATATTGTGAAAGATCCTGGATATATTTTGTTTATTGGATAAAGAAAATGACCCTGGGAAAATATATGTGTAATGAATGATATATCTATATATCATCTCTTAAAAAAAAATCCTTATGAAATTAGGGTGAAAATAGGAGGGTCATTTCAGTTGGTATCAGAGCACTTGGTTGCATTGATTGTTAAGTATTATAGAAATGTATTATGTCTGTTTGTTTTGGATGAAATAATTTAAATAAGAAAATAGAAATTATAGAAGTACTCATAATATACTAATAACATTTGCCCAGAATTTAGTTAGCAGACCATGGTAGGAAGAGGATCTCATCACAATGCAGGACCCAGTGCACCTCAAATGCTTGATATGCAAGAATTTGTGAGGGTTTTAAGAGAAGGGATTGGACATAGGCCTGAGAACCCACATGAAGAGCTTTCAAAACTACTGAAGACTTATTCCAATTTGGGAGGCAAGAGTTTTGAAGGAACTGAGAGTGTGATGGAAATTCAAGCATGGTTGAGAACACTTGATAGGATTTTCAATGACATGCAGTTGGATGACCAAAGGAAGAGGCAAGTAGCTTCTAGACAACTGAAAGGGGTAGCTTTAAGCTGGTGGGAGGTGATCATAGCTGGAAGAAATGAAAATGAAATCACTTGGAATCAGTTCAAGGAGATGTTGGAGGCAAGATTTGTACCAGCATCAGCCAAGACCACTTTGCTTGAAGAATTTATCAAACTTAGGCAGGGAACTTTGAATGTCACTGAATACACTCAAAAGTTTGAGGGGCTATCCAATTATGGAGCAATGCTAGTGGCAGATGAAGCATCCAAAAATGATAGGTATATAAAAGGACTAAACCCAGGACTTAGCAGAGCTATGCTACCATATGCAGATAGAACATTTGATCAAGTAATTGATCTGGCCTTGAAACTGGAACAACATGACAAAGAAAGAGAGAAATATAGGAATTTTAAGAGCAGCAACAAGAAGGATAAGGGAAGATATCACCCTTATGATAAAAAGAAGGAGGAGGCAGACAACAGGAAGAGTAAAGATACAAAAGCCAATGATACTAAGAAGAAATTGGTTTGCCATCATTGTGGAAAAGAAGGACACATCAAACCAAGGTGCCCAGAGTTAAAAGGAGGAGCCTTCAAATGCTACCTATGTGGGAAAGAGGGGCATATGAAGAGGAACTGTCCTGAGAATAAACAGCAAGGGAAATTGGCAACTTTGGAAGGTAAAGGCAAATCTGCAGTGAAAATTGATGCTGAAAATCATGGCCAAGTGGAAGGTACATTACTCATTTGTGCCATACCCATACCAGTAGTATATGATACTGGAGCAACACACTCTTTGATTTCCTATGAATTAGTTAAAGTGTTAAAATTAAACTGCATATTGGTTGAAACCCCATTGCTTGTACAAAGTCCCCTAGGGAGTTCTAGTGTTTTGAACATGAATTGTGTGGATGTGGAGTTAAACATAGGAGGAAATATTTTTATTTCCAAATTATATGTTTTAAATTACCCAAATATAGGAGTTATATTGGGGGTAGATTGGTTAAGGCAATTTAAAGCCATAATTAATTTAGACTCATCCACCATATCATTGCAAAATTCTAGAGGCCAGAGGATCACAGTTCTATGTGAAGTAGCTAAGGAAGGGAAATTGTATCATTTAGTTGACTTAGAAAAAGATCTGAGTGAACTAACCATTGAAGAAATTCCCATAGTTAATGAATACTTGGATGTGTTTGGGGAAGTTAAGGGTGTTCCACACTACAGACCAGTTGAGTTCCAAATTAATCTCATTCCAGGAGCAAGTCCAATAATCAAGAAACCTTATAGAATGGGGCCAAGTGAACTGAAAGAATTGAAAAATCAGTTGGAAGAATTAGAAGGCAAGGGATTTATAAGGCCAAGCAATTCCTGCTGGGGTTCTCCAGTAGTGTTTGTAAAAAAACATGATGGTACCTTGAGAATGTGCATAGATTACAGGGAACTAAATAAAGTAACCATCAAGAATAAATACCCATTGCCTAGAATAGATGATCTCTTTGACCAACTCAGTGAAGCTAAAATATTTTCTAGGCTAGACTTAGCATCAGGATTCCATCAAATGAAGGTTGAAGACTCAAGTGTTAAGTATACTGCATTTAACACAAGATATGGCTTATATGAATTTTTGGTTATGCCATTTGGTTTGACAAATGCTCCTTCATATTTTGTTGATTTGATGAATAGAATATTTAGAGATTATTTAGACAAGTTTGTACTGATTTTTATTGATGACATTTTGATTTATTCCAAGACAGTGGAAGAGCATAAAAATCATTTGCATTTAGTTTTGTCAAGGCTAAGGGAAAATGATTTAAAGGCAAAATTTTCAAAATGTGCATTTTGGAAAGAAGAAGTGCATTTTCTTGGGCATGTTATCTCTGCCAAAGGGATATCAGTAAACCCTAATAAGGTAGTGGCAATCCAAGCATGGAAAAGGCCTAGCACCATCAGTGAGATTAGATCATTTATGGGGATGGCAGGATATTATAGGAGATTTATAAAAGATTTCTCAAAAATATCATCACCACTTACCAATTTAACTAGAAAGAACCAAGCCTTTGTATGGACAGAAAAATGTGAGCAAGCTTTTATCAAAATAAAGGAAGCTCTAATTAATGCACCAGTATTGAGAGTGCCAGAAGGAAATGAAAATTTGGTTGTGTACACTGATGCAAGTGGCTCTGGGTTAGGGGCTGTGTTGATGCAGCAAGACCAGGTGGTAGCCTATGCATCTAGGCAATTAAAGCCACATGAAACCAGGTATGCAACCCATGATCTTGAACTAGCAGCAGTTGTGTATGCTTTAAAACTTTGGAGACATTATTTGTTAGGTGCCAAATTCATTTTGTACACTGATCATAAGGCACTGAAATATTTATTCTCACAAAAAGATTTGAACATGAGGCAACATAGATGGGTAGAGTTCCTAGCTGCCTATGATCTAGATATACTGTATACACCAGGCAAGGCAAATAAAGTTGCAGATGCCCTGAGTAGACAACATGCCAAGGTAGCCATGTTGATGATGGAAGAGTTTAGGGATTTGTCTATACTTACTGATTTGGAAATTGAGGAAAACAGTAAGGTACAAATGATGCCCATTGAAGAAGGTAAAGGTAAAGGGAAATTAAGTATGATATCTTTGCAATCAGATTTACTTCTTAAGATTGGGAAAATGCAGGAACAAGACCTAAACATGGTGGAAAAGAAAATGCTCATATCAAAAGGGGAGGAAGTAATAAATTATCAAGTTGATAAAAATGGTTATTTAAGGAATAAAAATAGGATATGTGTTCCAGAAAATATAGAATTGAAGGAGGAAATATTAAATGAGTACCATAGGAGTAAGTACTTCATACACCCAGGTAGCACCAAGATGTATCAAAATTTGAAAAGAAATCTTTGGTGGAAGGGGATAAAGTCAGATGTGGCCAGATATGTTGCAAGGTGCATGACTTGCCAACAAGTCAAGGCAGAGACACAAAGGCCATCAGGATTGTTGCAACCCCTTAGTATACCACAGTGGAAGTGGGAGGATATATCTATGGATTTCATAGATGGTCTGCCTAGATCTAAGAAGGGAAACACAAGTATATGGGTAATAGTGGATAGGCTAACTAAAGTAGCACATTTTATCCCAGTTAAAACAGAAAGAAATGCTCCAAAATTGGCTCAAATATTCATGAAAGAGGTAGTAAGGTTGCATGGCATACCCAAAACCATTGTGAGTGATAGGGATACCATCTTCACCTCAAGGTTTTGGAAAAGTTTTCAAGAGGCCATGGGGAGTGAATTGTGCTTAAGCACTGCCTACCATCCACAATCAGATGGTCAAACTGAGGTGGTGAACAAAGTATTAGAGGATTTGTTGAGAGCATGTACACTGGACTTTGGAGGCAACTGGGAAGACCACCTCCATCTAGCTGAATTCACATACAATAACAGTTACCAAAGCACCATAGGGATGGCACCATTTGAAGCCTTATATGGAAAGCCATGTTTATCACCTATATGCTGGGTAGGGACTGGAGAAAGGGCTATTCTTGGACCTGAATATGTTAAAGAAACTACAGAGAAAATTGGGTTGATAAGAAAAAGAATAGCAGCAGCTCAAGATAGGCAAAAGAAATTTGCAGATAGGAAGAGAAAGCAAGTGGAATATGAAGTGGGAGACTTTGTTTTCATCAAGATTTCACCTATGAAGAAAGTCTTGAGATTTGGCAAGCAAGGTAAGCTCACACCAAGGTATGTTGGACCCTATAAAATTCTGGAAAGAATTGGTTCATTGGCTTACAAATTAGAATTATCAGAGGAAATGAAAGCAATGCATAATGTTTTTCATGTGTCCCAACTTAGAAGATGGGTACATGATAAAGAAGACATTTTGGAAGAGCCTACCAAAATTCAAATAAATCCTGACTTGGTTTATGAAAAAGAACCAGTGGGGATTATAGCCAAGGAAGAAAAGAAATTAAGGAGCAAAACCTTGAAACTAGTTAAGATCCAGTGGAGTAGTGATCCTAATGACTGCACATGGGAGTTAGAGGATAAGATTAAAATGGATTATCCTAAGCTTTTTGCAAATTAAAAGGTATTTTTTTTTCTGGAAAAATTTGTTATGCATGGTTGATATGATTGAATTTGTTTGCTTATGCATATGTTTGATAAGTTTTCAGAAAAGAAAATGATGCTTGATATAAATGTTAGAAAAATTGTGAGGACACAATTCCTAAAAGGAGGGGTGAATGTAATACCCCAAAATTTTGTGAAAAATCATTTTTGTAAAATGATTTAATTTTTGAAATATTTAGATTTAAATATGGTGAAATTTCTGGAATAAATAGTGTGCAAGTATATGTGTGCACGTGCACACTGAAATGGCACAAGGAAGAACTCCAGATTTCTTGGATTTAAAACAAGAATTAAAAAGCAATACAAACATGATTTTGCAACATAGATATTTGATTTCTGGAATTATATGGATCATCTTAGAAAATAAGAAAAGTAAGTTTTACTTTAAATCAGTAAACAGATTTTATTTAAAACCCAGAAAAGAAAATTATACATATATATATATTATAAGGATTTGTAAACCTGTATACATATAGGTGCATATGTTTCTGAAATTAAAGAGGAATTAAATAAGCCTAGATAAGATATGTATACAAATATACATTTTTAAGTACTGAAAAGTATATATATATAAGCAAGTGAAACTATAACATTAAAATGACATGAAATGTGATACAAGTCAATATGCTTGTGTAGGCAAAAATAGCAAAGGGAATTCTCAGGAATAATTAAAATATAAAATAGGATAATCACACTTTTAACATGACTAGGTGAGTGGCCATTTTCTGAAAAGTAAAAGAAAGAAAATGCAGCCTTTAAATTGGTTAATATGGCCGGGGTATTATGAATGAAAAATGCATGATGCTAGCCAGGACAGAAATGGAATTCTGTTTTAACAAAACCCTAGTGGAAAAATGCATATAAATAGGCAGTTTTAGCCAGTAGAATTATCTTTACCCCGAGCTGCACAAAAATAAGAAAGGAAGAAAAATATTGGAAGGAAGGAGAAAACACTCATACAAGGATTTTCTGGATTATTAAGAGGAAATATTTAGGTGAGTAACCTCACTGAGTTCATGGCATTAAGACCTGAGATGAGGCAGCCACTTTTTATTGCCATTTATATATATTTCTGGTTTTGATGTATATGATTTCATCAATGCTCTTTGGATGTCTTATTTTAAATCTGATATGATTTAATATGGATGATTTTTTTTGGTAATCTTTGATTTGCTGAGACATTTGTCTTTGGATGTGTATCATACTGTTTTATTTATACTCATAAATGTTAAAGTCTAGGATCTTAAAATAATATAGAGAATACTCTCAACTGTTATAGATCTATGGCATGGAAACTTTACAAAAAAATGTTGGGAGCTGCATTATACTTGGTATAAGTGCTGAGGCTTGAGAAGAAAAATGTTAAGGGTGCAATAGAAATTTTCTAAGTGCTGAGCCCTTAATCAAATCAAAAAAAAAAAAAGAAACTCACAAGCTAAAATTATGATTGAACCAGATCCTGAATCTGAATCAATCATAAGGGCTTGTAGATCAATATAATAAGAACATGCCATGCCTCTTTTTACAGTTGAAAATATTCTTATATTTTACTAAGATCAAGACATATTGACCCCATTTAGGAAATAACTGTCTGCTTATTTCTGAGGAGAATTATGCTAGGAATGATTATGGATGTTTCCATGTTTGCAGTGACATGTTCACTTAGCATATTTGATGATAGGATTTAAGACAATACACTAGTAAATAAACTAGGGAAGGGAAGGCCAAGAAGGCTGCTGGAATGCTTGTCATATTTGAAGTATGCAAGTTGGCACATGGTTTGTTTAAGCCCTGAGATCTTTGTGCAATGATGTGAATTAGTTCATTGCAATGTGTCCCTGTGATTCCTTAATAGCAGATGAGGCAGGGATTTAAATTGAATTATACAACCTGTAAATGAAGAAATAGGAATATGGATATTTCTTAGGTTGAATGGTATGGAACCAAGATGGTTCCAGTGAATGCAATTGTTGCAAATAGATAATTATGTTTGCATGATTATGTATACAAGTGTAAGAATGATAAATGAATATATCATACCTGAATTAACTTAATTATACTATGTTAAGTAATTGATTGCAGGAATTTGCTTAAATAACTAATTGGTGCTCTTATATTCTCTATTGCTTAATATCATGAATGTATTGATGTTACTCATACCAGATCATAGATCTGACCCTTGTTTGCTCATGGCATATGGGGTGTCTCATTTTAAAATGAGGCAGCCACTCATGCTCTTTCAGGTAACCCAGGCACTAAGTAAAAATGAAGTTATGGCTATTATGGAGGAGTGAATGAACATGCTAGCTAGTTTCAATAAGAGCTTAAATTGATTATATCTGCATGTATTCAGGAAAAATGTTATGTTTCTAAGATTTCCAGTCATGTAATGAATTCTATTATGGTTAGATGGACTAGTTGTATCATGTTAAATATATTGTTATGCACTAAGGATTAAAATCTAAAAGAAATATCTGAGTGGGGAACAAGGAAATGATTTTAAGTATTGATATGGATGCTTGGAAAAGAAATATGCATATGTAGGTGAGCTACTGTTTTGCATAATTTATATTATGTATTAGTTAATCTTGAGACATAACAGAGCACTGAGTTTTAGAATAAAATCTGGATTTAGCTAGAAGTAAACTTATAAGGATTTTAGTTTCCTTTTTACTGAAATGCTTTGTAAATAAGTTTGAATTCATTTCTGAATCGTATTGAGAAAAGTAAAATGTTTTTAAAGGCTTCAGACAGAATGCAATGAATGGTAACTCCATTGCTTTGAACTAGTGTGTAGCAGATACAGGATACATGAGTTAACCAGCTTCAAATAAATGATGTATTGGTTGATCATGATAGATTGTATTTTGAAAATAAAAATGCATTTCAAAAAGCTTAGTACATTTAGCAATTGTTTCACCACAATCATCTTTAAAAGTTTAAGACAGATAAGCAATGTAAACTGGTTTGAACAAACAAAACCTGGCAACAATGCTAATAAAAGAATGGTCAGATTAACCACATGGTTAGACCATAGGTCAGGCAAATTGTTCACTTCAAATCAATGAAGCAAGGAACCAATATAATCCAGTTTTCTGGAAAATGAGCAAAGATATTGACATGTACATGTATATCTGTGTACATGTTGATATTTGGGCAAAAATATAAATATAAATTCCTAGAACAATTGTAGGAAAGGGTTTTAAAAATAATAAAGCAAGAAATTTTGTTTTGTATGTTAGATTATAGGATGAAATTAAGTATATATATGTGCAGACATAGGTAGATATCAGATTTCAAACCATACAGGAAAAAAAAAATTGGGTTTGAACCGACCAGCATAGTACTCGAACTCGTGACCTCTCATGTATAAGTTAGGCGCGTTTCCATTACGCCTAGATGTTGCTTGTGTTCACTTATGATCCACTTTCTTTTAGCCTGAGTTTGATACTATACAGACTTTAACACAATCATCTATATTGAAAGCTTGTTTACTACTGATTATTACTTGATCATTTCTTAATTATAATAACAGACTAAAGTGCATGTTTCCAGTGGATTCTATGGTCAAAAATCAGGATACAATAATTAATCTTTTAAAAGGGAATTATCACATTTTAATAGAATTAAAAGGATTTCTACTTGCATATTATCATGCTCTGATTCTAGTAGAATATAACATAGATATCTTCATATATGTATGTTAGGAATGATTTAGATTTAAAAACAATATTTTTATATTGTGAAAGATCCTGGATATATTTTGTTTATTGGATAAAGAAAATGACCTTGGGAAAATATATGTGTA
This sequence comes from Allium fistulosum, assembly GCA_030737815.1. Lineage (NCBI taxonomy): Eukaryota > Viridiplantae > Streptophyta > Magnoliopsida > Asparagales > Amaryllidaceae > Allium > Allium fistulosum. The sequence continues at coordinate 78,877,429 of CM060906.1, forward strand.
ATGAATGATATATCTATATATCATCTCTTAAAAAAAATCCTTATGAAATTAGGGTGAAAATAGGAGGGTCATTTCAGAGGTAAACTCTGTGCTTCTTTAAAAATATCCTTGAAGTACCGAACAATTGGGATATTCTTTATATCCTCTTTAGGTACTTTAAGGGAATAAAGAAAATTACTCATCAACTTATTTGGCTCTCCACAAAAAATATCAATGCTTCTGCCTACAACATCATTTGTCACAACGATTCTTCAACTAATACCTAGGATGACATTGAACTTAGATAACTAATCCATCCCCAAAAGTAAGCCAAAACCCATGAACCCAAGAACGAATAAGTCGAACGAGAAGTGTCAATCTTGATAAGAAATAGGCACATTCAGACACATAGTGTCAAGATTTGTTGGACCGCCAATGGGGTTTGAAACACAAAGAGAATTACGAAGAATAACATATATCATGTTTAACTGGTTCACTAGGTCATATGAAATAAAACTATGGGATGCACTAGTGTCGAACAATACTCTAACAGGAATATCGGAGATGGATAGTGTACCTTGCAACACCTACTTTCCTTTTGGATCCGTAGAAGTAGAAGGTATCCCTTCAATAGTAAAAGCTTTCCTTTGAGCCCCCTCTTCAAAAATTGATACTCGTTCTTCATACTTCCATGTTTATGACAATTGTAGCATAATGGTAGATTAGTCTCCGGGCAACTATTTGCAAAGTGTCCCATCTTATCGCACTTATAATAGAGAATCTTAGAGAAGTCGATCTGCTTTTTCGGCACTGGAGCTCCCGCTTTAGGTTTCTTTCCCAGCCACTTCTTCTTCCCTTTGCGCTTGAAAAAGGCTTACTAGCAACTGGTATCACTGATAAAGGTTAGGAAATGACTATCGGCACTACTCCCTTCTGAACCCCTTGCTCAATATCAAGAACTTCAAACCTCAAAGCCATACCGATCAGATAGGTAAAGGTACCATTGAGTTGATTGATCATTTCCCGATGGAATTCTGGTCGCATTCCTTTCACAAACATTTCATTCTTTTTGAGTGGCGTATCAATAAATCCTAGTCCAAAGCGGGACAATACATTGAACCTATGTTCATGCTGCGCCACTGACATCTCACCTTGTTTCAAATCCATGAAACTTGGGAACAACTTAGTGCTTCCCTCCTCTAGGATAAACTGTGCTTCAAAAACATCTTTAAACTGTGCCTAAGAGAAATCTTCTTTTGGTGTATTCATGGCGACTGAATCCCTCCAATCCATTGCTGCTTTTTGAAGCTGACGTGATGCCAACAATCACTTTCTGGCATCTCCCAACTGAAGATCCCCAAATATCCTTTCACAAGAGCGGAGCCATGTCTGAACTCCCATAATATATTCTGTTTTATAGAAAGGCTTACCACCTAAAACAGTGTAATTCTTGCATAAGGTTGCAAAGTCCTGAGGCGGCTGAACTTGCATCACTGCTTCTACTACCAACTCTATAACTGGTTCATTTCTAGGATATTTGCCATTTGTAGCCGTGCTGGTTCCAGATCCCCGCCCTCTTCTTCCTCTTGTTCTCATTTTCAATAACCTGGATAAGTGACATGTATCATTAGAATACAAAGATAGGGTCAAAGATTGAAAAAAGGGAAACTGCAACAAAGGATCTAAAACCGGACTTTTAGAGGAGAAAAGGAAACACTCTCTTAAGATTAACTCATTCTAGGGCTCAACTCACCCTATCTCTAATGAGTTGTACCCCAATCAGGCTAAAGTATTCGCTCAACCGAAGCTCTGGTACCAGTTGTGACGACCCACCTTTCTGACCTCTAGGAATGATACTTAACAAATCCTTGGTGTTCATGTACCGTTGCCTAAGCATCAGAAAGATGGATCATCATGGGGTGAAATAAAGAACAGAATAGAAAACCTCACAATGAAACTGCTAAATAAAACATAACAGTCCACAGTACATCGAAAATCAGCTTAGGAAGTTATAACATCCTACCTTTACAAATGCTGAAACAAAATACAATTACACAAACAAGAAAACATAGTGGAATAGATAGCTAAAAGCCTTCTGCTTGGATGTCGTCTTCAAATGAGCCCACAAAGACTTGGTACTCTCAGACTACTCAAATAAAATGAGTACCCTAGAGTTTAGAGAGAAAAAAACTCAAATTAGAAGATATGTATGGTATGAGTAAAACTTTAAACAATAGGTGTGAAATTAAACACAAACATGTAAGACCATGCCGCTGAACATGGAACGGATATACTCTCATATAAATCAACATCCAAACGTAAAGAATGGATAAAATAGTTAAACTCCACGAAGAGTGGTTGACTCTTCCCGATGCAAATAAGGAAATAAATTTGAAGGGTCGAATAAAATCAGAAAAGGAAAATCTCCAACAAATGACTAGGAAGGTGCATTACCCTTGAAGTATACCTCTAGTAATATACTTTTGAGAAGCTCATATACACCGTGACACTTCTCCAAAATGTACCAGCCGAACCCCGCCAAACCTTACCAAGTATTCCAATATTTCACATCTAAATGCGCAAACGAATTCGATCTAGATGAGATGTGAAATACCCATTTAATCGGAGCAATCCCACATAGCTTGACGTCCTTTCGCACTTTGGGTTCAATCATTTACCGACAAAGGATAATAAAGCTCAACGGGGCAACAAATCATCTTAGAATGATGATAATAAAGAAGCTGGAGTAACAGATAGCTGAGAAGCCAACTATCAAGGATATAAAATGATCGTATATGGAAATTAAGTCTTGTATACTTACCACCACTCAACGAATTAAAACTTGCACTATTTCTTGGTTAACAATAATACTGGACAAGTCAAGGTTGTGTTACCTTCAAGTTATGTCTCACGATTATTCTTAATTTTCGAAATAGTGACCAGTCTACTTCTTTGATGTTTAGTGCTAATTATGCAAATAAATCTTTTCCATACAAGTGAACTGCTTTATGAAAATTAATTCATTTCCTAAACGAATCAAACTTTTTCTTTTAAAAACCCGAATTCATACTTGGCCTCACATTACAAGTATTGGCTTTAAAACATTGTGTTAAAAGAGTTTACTAACTTTGAAACATCATTAAAAAGGATATAACAACTTAAAACATCTTTGTTACATTGAATAATTAACTTTTAAAACTTTGTTAACTAAGTTGATTAATTAACTTCGGTAACCTTTAATTAAAAAGGGTAAACCTTCTTTATAACATCATTAATTCAATTAATTAATAATATAATTAATTAAATAAATTAAATAATAATTAAATATCATTATTTAAATGTGACTAATAAATTTAAAACTTTATTTAAGAAAAGATTTATTTAAGGTTAAACGGATTTATTGACATTTAAAAGTCATTTATTAAAAGATTAATTAATTTAAAAAAACATCATTAGTAAATTGATTATTTAACTTTAATCCATCATTATTAAAAGATTAATTAACCTTAAACATCATTAATTAAATGATTAATTAAATTTAAAACATCATTAACTAAGAAATTAGTTAATTTTAAAAACATCGTTAATAAGTTAATTAGTTAACTTTAATCCTTATTAATTATATAATTAATTAAATTAAATAATCATTATTAAAATAATTAATTATTTTTGAAAACATCATTAATAAAAAACTTACTTAACTTGTAAAATAATTCCAAGCACGATAATGAAACCAAACGGTTCCGATAAAAGGTGATTTTCCGAAAGTGTCAATATAGCGACTGTCGCTATACGGGCAGTTCGGCAAACTATTTCATATCATTTTCATCCATCGAGTCATCACACAGCATATGAGTAAGCATATAAACATGGTATGTACATTTACACAACAAGTATTAAACAACACTTGCAAAATTTTAACTTTAGCTTACTAACTTGTCAAGTTACTACCTAACTTCCAAAGTGTTAACGCGTAAGTCAAGCCAACAACCATCATAACACAACATACATCCAACAAGTATTCACCAATAATATAAAAGAACTGTATTTAAAGTTACAAACTTGGATTTTGAAAGGTGAGATTTTTACTCACCAAAGTGCACTAAATCTATGTTAAACTTCCATCGAACTTGAATACGATCCTAACACTTCTTCTAGTCTTGAAAATATGGACTTTTGTGTTTGAGGAGGGTCGATTTGGGTTCTTCCTAGGTGCTTCAAAGGGGATGTGGGGTTTTGTTTTGGTGGAGGGGTGTTTGTATATGAATATATGGAGTTTTAGCTTGATTTTTAGTGGCGTATTCACTAGTTTTGGACTTTTGAAATTAATTTAGAAGCCATGGATATTCTTGAACATGAAGGGAAGAGAAGTGAATATGAAAATGAAGATGTAAAGTGAGAATATGTGGAGATGGTGCGTATTTATAGGCAAATAAGTGGAGTATTAGTTTAAATTAACTTAAACATTTAAAATATATTAAATATTGTCGTGTGCAAGCTTGCCATACCCAATCCACCTCACCAAGTACACACGCACACACCTCTCTCCCCACATTCACCATGCCTTAGGTACTTGTTTAGGTTATGGTTAGGGTACTTAATTAATTTCCTAATGCTATTTAATATATTTTTGTGCATTTTAAGTCAAATCAAGTTTTATATTTAAACTAAGCTTGATCGTTAACTTTAACACATTGATTATCTTATCACATTTCATATGTGCATGTATGTGCATGTATGTGCATGTGTATATGAGTGATAAAAAATGTGCACAACGTTTTCGATGACTTTCCGAGGCCGAAAATTCGAAATTTCAAAAAATATTTTTTGGTCACATCTTCTATTTTTATTTGAACTGAATTTTTTGGTAAACAAAATTTGAAAATGATTTTAATATCATTAATTAATGTTTAAAATATATTTATTTGGTTATTAAAATCCATTATTTAAATATTTAAAAATTATTTAAATATTTAAATACAAAGTGATTAATTTACGGGTCGTTACAATTTTAAATTCTCTTTTTGTAAAGATCTATTGTATATTATATATTACTCATCACGATATGAGATTCTGTCCTTTCTTCTATTTTCTTTCATCCCAACAATTTGTCGTTCTGGCACTCAGATGCTCGACGCGTGAATACGTAGATGTATTAATGTCGACTTTTGAGGGTCAAAAAGTTCGGTCGTTATAATATCACATTAAGACTTATAGAATTTAGTTTTGATCAAAACTCCAACATCGTCCACGTTTAACTAAAATAGTCCAAATACAAAATCCTTGATTCAATAATAACAATTATTATTAACCACACTACTTTGGCCAGAGACTTTGACTTCGAGTTACAATGATAGTAACCTTGTATAACCAAGGAGATGAACAGTATTTCACTTCCACTGCTTCCACTCAGATCCAACTATAGTCATTCAATGGATGTCATGCCATGATATAACTATAATCAAAGTGGAGTTTCCACATTGGAGTTCAAAAGTATTCTCAAGTTGAGGAAATCGTTTAATATCATTACTTCAAATTCTCTGTTCGATCTTAGTCATATTAACCAATAGAAAACTGTCGAGTGAGTCATACCATAATTATCCAATAACTACCGGTTTGTAATCCCTTGGTACCCCAGTAATCAGGAGTAATACAATACTCAACATTTAGTGAGTGTTACACACTCTAGTTTCAATGGATGTGTCAATATCCCACCTCGAAAAATCTTGACTAGGAATACTTAGAATAATATGTTATTTTTAATGTGATAAATTTCTCATGATTACAACACATTGTAATTACTATCACAACATATCATTTTAGGATATTCTGTTCAATATACTTTAAATTAATTACTTAATTAATCATATTACAATATAATAGGTATATAGTAGAAAGAAAACACCTTTTATTTTTAATAAAATTGGTTATCGACTTAGATATATGTAACAAATTACATAATTATCCCTAGGCATACCCCTAATTCTATCAAAAATTTGAGATATTTCTGTATTTTCTATAGCTAATGCATTACTTTTATTATGAAAACTGTTACCTTTATTATAGATTTATTTTATAACAAATATTTGTATTAAAATAAAACTATATCTATTTTCATTCAATACCCAAAAACAATTATTATTTCATAAATAATACTTATTTATATAGAAGATAATCTTTCGTAACTTGGTGCATCCACAAATAATTATTATATGGTATGCTCCTACTATTTCTGCCATTACTGTAACAACACATAAGATATGTAGATCCATTCAATCCCTTATTATATGCAATCTATTTTATCCTCTGTAACTAGTTTACAATCGAGAGTTTCAAATCGAATATCTCAAACTCGAAGAAATAACTCGCATTGAAATAATGCTTTATATATAAAAATACATTTGGAATAGAAATCACATTTCTTATTCCAAATTAAGTATCTACTGGTATTTTAAAAAAAAATCTCAATTTTTTGTATTTTCATGAAGCAGAGGCGATCATTCTCTCTCTTCATCCAAATCGTGCCTATGTTACATCCATTATTGGACATTCACTTTCCTTTCCAAAAGTCCAAACCATTCAAAAGGAAACCTTCACTACAAGACTGCACGAAACTCTTTAAAAAAATGTATTCAAACATCCTTAACATTTAAGGATATCGTATTTGCACCAAAGTTGACATTTCCATGAATGAATTCCTAGGTCTGTCTGGTAGTTCTTGGTTTATGTGCTTTTAACAAGATACTCATTATATTTAATCACATTGAATACACGAATTTGAACTATGGTTTACTAGCTCATTTTGAGTGAAACGTTTTCATCGAGATTTCGTATAACATGAACACAACCATTTACCATACATCCTTTTATATGTGCTCAAATTTAGATCAAATATCCATATTTTGTATTGGCTAAGAGTTCAAAACTCATAGATGACAATACACAGTCTCGAACAAATAAACACTTAAGTGATTAAGGTACCAATGTATTTAGTAGTTGTACAATTTGACTCTTGTTATTTCTAAAGTTGGTTTTACCCAATATGCTTTGATCATAAAGATTCAATGGCACTTGAGTAAGATTGAACACTTAGTTAAGTGTGCTCTCGTCAAGTCTATATGAAGTCATTATGCAAATAACTCTTTGTTACAGTCCTTGGCTAGAAATTCACAAGTTCAAGTATGACATGATGACCATTAGAGTCCCAAACTTAAGCATTTTATTATGCACAAAACAAAATGAAAATGAGGAAGAAGATCAACTAGGAATTCACCCCTTTCAAGTAGGGAGCTCATGTCTATTTATAGAGAACCTCGTCCCTTAGATTTATGACATTTGTCATTTGGGAAAATGAACGGTCATGATTTGCTGATGTGGAACATGTTCGGGATGACTTGTGACACCATATTTTTTTCTATTTTCTCTATGATGACGTAGCATGGTTAGTCCAATAGGAGAATACTACGTAGCCAGCTAGGGTGTTGAATTTGGGTGTATTCTTCAAAGTGCGATAGCTCTAGTTACCAATATGTGATGGCTTCATTAGTATACATTATGCGATAGCCTTCTTAAGTTATCAATGTGCGATGGCTTTGGAACATCGTCCTCTAATGGCCAACTAATCAACATACGATAGGTTGAAACATTACCTCTGAGAGTTCAATCAATTAACATGTGATGGCTTTGAAACATCAACCCTCGATAGCACCCTCAATTAACATGTGATGGCTTTGAAACATCAACCCTGGGTAGCTCCATCAATCAACATGCATGGCTTTGAAATATCAAACCCCGATAGCCCAATCAATCAACATGTGATAGCTTTAAAACCTCAACCTCCAATAGCTCCTTTAATCAACATACGATAGCTTTGAAGCATCAACCTTTGATAGCTTAATCAAGCAACATGTGATAGCTTTGAAGCATCAACCTTTGATTGCTTAATCAATCAACATGTGATAGCTTTAAAACATCAACCTCTGATAGCTCCATCAGTCAACACGTGATAGCCTCGAAATATGAACTTCCGGTAACTCAGTCAATCAACATGTGTAGCCTTTAATTGTCAAATTCCGATAGCTTAATCAATCAACATAAGATAGCCCTAAATTATAAACTTCCAATAGCTTAATTAATCGATGATAGCCCAAACTTATCAACTTTTGATGGCTTTATTTGTCAACTTGCGATTGTTCTAGTTTGCATTCCACTTGTAGTAGCTTCTAATACATGATGACTTCCCTTTTTACTCAATCCTGCAATAGCCATATTCTATTAATATGAGGCATCTGCTTGGTCTTTAACCTGTGATAGTTCTTTCATATTAATCCTTGTTGATTTTTTGAAAATTTTAGGTGTAACATTTTGCCTATGTAAGAAGTTTTCTTATGCTTTTAGCTTTAGAAAACTTATGTTCTTATTTTGCTTTTTCTCTTCTCGAGTTGTCATTCCTTGTTGATGTGCTTTCCGTCTTCATAATCTTTTAAATATACTTATATTTGTAACAATAATTTTATTGAAAACTTTATTTTGGTGAAATTTTCCATTAATTTATTCGAAGAAATTTCCATATACATACATACATACATACACACACACACACACACACACACACACATATATATATATATATATTAAAGCCTGATTTTGAAAGTAAGGAAGCCCTTTTCAAAACCCTTTTTGAAAATATTTTTTATCATAACTAATTGTCATTATTGCAAGGTGAAAATTTCCCATAAATTTGAAGGAATACTCCTTATTCTTGCTTGTTCTAAATTTGGTTGATCATCCTTCATTGTATAGTTACTTTCAAAGACCTTACTTGACCACTGATGGCTTCGTTGCCCTTTGATGGATGCTTTGGCCAGGCCTGGTGGTAAGACCAAAAGCTTTAATTGACCATCACTCTTTGGATGGATGCTTCGGTCGGGCCTTGCGGTAGGACTGAAGGCTTCTCTTCATCTCCCTTGGATGGGTGCTTTGGCTAGGCCTTGAGATGGGACAAAAGGGTTAATCTACAATCACGTTTTGGATGGATGCATCAGCTAGGCCTTGTTGCGGGACCGTAGGCTTCTCGTCATCTCCCTTGGATGAGTGCTTTGGCCCAGCATTAAGGTGGGACCAAAGGCTTAATTGACCATCACTCTTTGGATGGGTTCTTCGGCCAAGCCTTACGGCTAGATCGATGGCTTCTCATCTAACTCCCTTGGATTGGTGCTTTGGCCGGGCCTTGAGGTGGGACCAAAGTCTTAATTGTTCTCGTTTGGATATGAGATGTGCTTCTTTTTAACAAATCTCGCTAACCTTGTCAGGTCATGAGCTAAGTCAAACATATTGCATCTCAATCCGAGGCTATTATTTGGGAAGATCTTTTGGTAATCCACTTTATTCATCCCATGTTATGAAATACGGTATCAAATGTTTGGAATTTCATGTTCTTGCTACCACATATTACCATCTGGTTTGTTTAGTCAGTAAGTTCCTGGAGGAATCACTTCATAAATGACTAATGGCCTTCCCAATTCGGTCCTAGTAGGCCATCTGTTGGATCCTTTGTGTTTATCATTACTCTCCTTAGCATTAGATCCCCTTTCTTAAACCCCCTTCCTTTTACTCTCAAATTATAATATTTGGAGATTCTTTGTTAGTATTCAGCTATTCGCATAGCAGCTTGACCTTTTAATTTTTTAATTAAGACGATGGACTCTTTCTTTGTCTCTTAATTTGATTTGTAAGTATATGAAATTCTTCGACATAAAGGAACTTAGACCTCAACTGGTAGCATGGCTTCAGATTCATATGTTGAAAAATATAAGATAAGTCCAATAGCCATTCTTTGGAAGTTCTATATTACCATAAAACAAGGGGAAGTTCCTCCATTCAGTTTCCTTTTGCTTTACCTAGTTGTTTCTTTAAAATGTTATTTATAGTCTTATTGCTACTTCTACTGCCCCATTAGCATTTGGGTGAGCTGCCTGATGAGAAGCTTTTCACTATTCCGTTCTTTTCAATAAAATGGGTGAACTCTTTGCTCTCAAATTGAGTTCTATTGTCAAAAATGATCTTATTCGGGAGTTTGGATACAATAACTATATTTTTGATGACAAAATTCAAGACTTCGCGGTGGTAATGTTTGGCAATGGTTTTGCTTCTACCCATTTGGTAATCAATTACTACTACAACAAATTTAACTCCTTCTTTTGATACCATAAGAGGTCCAATCAAATTAATTCCCCATACATCAAAAGGCCATTGGTTTGTGACAGGAATAAACAAATTTGGAGGTAGTTATGGAATTCAAGAAAACTTCTGACACTTATCACATCTTTTAACGCATGTTAATGCATCGTCAGTCATACAGGGTCAAAAATATCCTTGTCTTGTTACCTTCATTGCTTGTTTTAAATAATTAGAGTGGTCCTTATAGAATCCCTCGTAGGATTCCTTCAATGGCCTTGCTCCTATTTCTAGGGTAAGCATCGTAAGTAAGGTATCGAATACCCTTTCTTATATAACATCCCATCGATTATGGTATATGAAGGGGCTTGGTATCTGAACTTTCATGACTCATTTTTCCCTTTTGGCAATACCCCCTTTTCTAAATACTTGATTGTGGGTATCTCCAATTGTTAGCATATTGATTCTTATAAATATTTACTCTCATTCTTTCAGGGTATTTTTCATGACTATTATTTTTCGAGGGTCTTCCTTTTCAGACTGTAGTTGTTGAGTTTGGGATCGAGTTATAACTAAGGCTTCGTTATTTGTTCCTTATTTCTCTAATTTAATACTTGGGTTATGTTGGAATCCAACGGGAACAATTTTGACTTCTGGTGCCCCTCATGAACTTGCTAAATTTTTTCCAAAGGGTCTTCCTACACGTTCTTTTCTCTAGGTATTTGATGAATAGAGAAATCTTAAAACTGGACTAGCATTTCAATATGGATTCTTTTCACACACTGAGCCAACAAGTATCTTTAGTTTGATATATCATTTTCAATTGGTTTACCATTAAATGTGAATCACTAAATTTCTTGATCCTTGATATTTTTAACTATTGAGCCAAAGTTAACCCTGATATCATAGATTCATACTCAGCCATATTATTAGTTGCATAAAAAATTAGCTTCATCAGAGAATGTAGCTTGTGCCCATCGGTTAAATTTATCATAAGACCGGCTCCAACTCGATATTCATTCAAGTTCCGTTTACATATAAATGCTACCGCATCTCAAGTTTCTATTCGTTCTCTAATTGCTCTTCATTGGATCTCATACATTCTGCTATAAAGTCATCCAAGCTTCCCCTTTAATCGATACCCAGGGAAAATATTCTATGTCGTATTGGCTTAACTCCATCCCTCATTTTATTAATCTTCCCAACGTCTTAAGTTTACCGAGGACTTGCCTTGACGGATAGTTGGTTACCAATTTGAATGGGTGGGCTTGGAACTAGGACCTTAATTTTTGCGCTAATAGTAGTAAGCAATAAGATAATATCTTTATAATCAGGTATTTTGCTTTGACGTTGTTTAATCTCTTGCTCGTATAGTATACCGGGAATCAGATCTCATTTTCTTCCCTTATTAGGACTAAACTAATTTCATGTTCCAATATAGCCATATATAAGAACAAGCTTCTCCTTTTATGGGGCTGGAGAGTGTCAATGGTTTTTCTAAATGGTCTTTTAGCTCCTCGAAGGCTTTTTGACACTCCTTTGCCCATTCAAAGTTTTTTGTTTCTTAATTACATCGAACAAAGGAATGCAATTGTCAGTTGCCCTCGATATGAATCTATTGACCATGGCGAGTCGTCCATTTAGTCCCTTTACTTCTTTGCTTGTTTTTGGTTGTGCCATACTCCTAGTTGCTTTGATTTGGTCAAGGTTAGCCTCTATTCCTTGTGTGCTTACGTTGTATCTTAAGAGTTTCGAGGATTGGATTCTAAAAGAACACTTTTGCGAATTTAATTTCATTTTATACTTCCTCAATATCGCAAACATTTCGGTCAAATCTCTCATATTGTCGGCTTTTTTCTTAGACTTCAGTAACATATCATCCACATATACTTCCATGTTTCTCACAATTTGGCCTTTGAACGTTCTATTCACCAGCTGTTGATACATGTTGTTAGAACCTTTGTATTTTGATGTTTTGATCATGACAACTATATAAGTAAATATTATGTGAACTAACCATATTTGCAGGTGAAGATGCTATTCTAATCGACAATACATTGAAGACCAAGAATTCAGATAGAAGCTTCATTATTATTCATGGTTTGTCTATAGTCTAGTTTAGAAGTTAATTTTTGTTAAAATCTCTCCAAGGTGGTATATGCACACACACAAGTACTTAAAAATGTTTTCAAATCATGCTACATATACCAAGTATTGCAATACACAAAGTTTACACACAAAAGCTCTTCAAAAAACCTCAGATTGGATGAAATAAGGGTATTCAGCCGACTAAAACAGGCATTTCAGTCGACTGAATATCTGTGCACAAGCACAGTGCATTTGAATGTTCAGTCGACTGAACTTCCCTATTCAGTCGACTGAATTGTAAGTTTCTTGTATATAACTCTTTTTAATTTAAAATTTTTAAAATTCAATAGACTGAAATCTTTTATTCAGTCGGCTGAAATTGCATAACGGCTATTTTCTTAACGATCACTTCCATTCATCAAAAAGGAACAACCCTTGATTCCAGAGTTGTTTCTGTATCTTTTGATAGTAACTTTTCACGATGAGTTGCAACACTTAAACACTGTATATAGCCTTCAATTCATTTGTTTTAGTTACCTAATTTTTGATTCTATTCTCTTATACTTATTATCTAAATCATTTTGCCTTTGCGCTCAAATTCTTGTTCTAATCACTTGCACATTCAAGCACAGATTCATTTGTGTTTAAATTAACTTTCAATCTTCACGAACTACACCATATACCATAAAGGAGAAGATTATGGAAGGGTGTACTCTAAAGACTTATCTGTGCTATTAAAAGAACACAATCAGTCAAGAAAATTCTCTGTATTATTGAAGTCCTGTTCGGTTGCTCAAGCGGTTGAAGTCCTATTCGGTTGCTTAGGTGGTAGAAGTCTTGTTAGGTTTCTCAGGAGGTTGAAGTCCTATTCGGTTGCTTAGGTGGTAGAAGTCATGTTCGGTTGCTCAGGCGATGTAATACCTATTCCTCCGGGTTAAGAGAGGGTTGATAGTTAAATTCCAGAAGGAGTCTGGGACTAGACGTAAAACGGGAAGTTCGAATCAGTATAAAAATCCCTGGTGTCATTTACTTTACTATTTACTTTTATATTTATATTCCACACTAGTAGATAACTTAGATAATATTCCATATTACGATCCTTAGTAGCACTTTCACATGTCTCCTGCATTCTTTACTCTGAATGGCATCACTTCATAACTGTACATTCCCTAATCAGTTACAAAATCATGCATTCTTCATTAGGTTAGAACATAAGAATCTGATTATATCTTGAATATGCATCCATAAATGATAACAGCTTATGACCGCTTATGGCATCAAATATCTGATCAATTCTAGGAAGTGGGTAGCAATCTTTCGGACGTGCTTTATTTAAATCTACATAGTTGACACCCTTTCTCCACTTTCCACTAGACTTTTTGACCAGTATCGGATTTTCTAGCCATTTTGGGTAAAACACTTCTTTAATGAATCCATTTCTAATAGCTTCTTTAACTCCTCTTGCAGTGTCATAGTATGAACTTTATAAAATTTTCTTTTCTTTTTCCTTATAGTGGTGAACTTTGGATCAATATTTAGTGCATGACACATTATTGTGGGGTCAATTCCTTCCATATCAGCATGAGTCCTGGCAAAGACATCTTTACTTGCTTGTAGAAATGAGATTAGCTCTTCTCACATGTCCTTATCCATCCTTCTCCTACCTTGACCACCTTAGTCAAATCCTGAGGATCTATGCTTATTTCCTCTAAATCTTCCATAGATTATTTATTTTCTTAACCGTCTCTAGAATCTTTGTTCGGTACTATACCTTCTAAAACTTCATTTTTATCTTGGTCGACTTGATTCAACTCCACGCACTTCCTTTTCTTATCCTTTGATTTGACCATTCTGCTTAGTATTCGATGCACTTTCATTCGAAGACTTTGTTTATTTTCCTTAGATATAAGTTCCAAAGGACTGATATGCAAGGACTTAGGAGTTTTAGTTTCATTTATTTTATTTAATGCAGGTTCATATCAAGATTCACCCTCTTTATTATATTGCTTAAGTGCGGAAAAATACATTTCATGAGAACTAAATTGTTCCCCACCTACGATTCCCATCCTGCTTTAGAAAGGAACTTTACGAGCAAATGTTTTGGGGACACAAAGGCATCAATCTCATCTAGTGTAGGCTGTCGGAAGAATGCATTGTAATAAGATGGCTAGTTCATTACAACAAATAGACTCTCAAAAGTTCTTGAATAGGGTGGGGTCTCAATTTAAATATACAGCTAAATTTGCCCAATTGGCGTGGATCCCTTGTTGTTGAACCCAAAGATGGTTTCAAACTTGATTCAAGCTTTTCCTCTAGAATATTCATTTGATTGAAGAAACTCTTAAAGATAAATTAGCTACATTCTTAGTGTTAACCAATATTTTAAACATAATCGAAAGTCCAATTTGTGTGGTTATTATATAGGGTCATTGTATAGATGTCGTCTCTCCTAAATTCCTTCGGAGTTATAAAAAATCTGGGAGTTGAATAGAACTTTTGTGAGTCTTGGCTGGTGGTTCTTTACTTATTGAATAAATCTTTTCTTTGGCCTCTCTTATATATTGGCTTCTCGCGCATTTACTCATTCCCGCAACATGCGACCCTCCATGAATCATGTCAGTGCCATTAACCTTTTGTAGACAATCTTGAGGAAGTTCGTTTTCCAAGATGTTAGCATTATTGACCGGAGTTTTCTCACATTGAGAGAGTTTTTGATCATTTTTGACAAACTCTTTGAGCACGTCTTTCCTAAACATATTTTGTATTATTCCAGCCAAAACTCGACAAACATTCATTTTATGTCATCACTTTGTAAAAGGCACAACAATCTGCTCCTTTATTTGGTTCCAGATTTGTCCTTAATCTGAGTGATATATGATACTCAATCTAATCTTTAGTCACATCATAGATGTAACAAATTGGAAGGTTCAACCCAATGGAATTTTCTTTAGACAACTCATTCCACTTTCCTCTTTTATTCGAGGCTATAATCCTTCCCATTTCTCTTTGCTTTTGATAGAGTTAGGGGTATGCCCTATGGGTAAAAATGTAATTTGTTACATATATCCAAATCGATAGCCAATCTTGTTTGAAATAAAAGACGTTTTTCTTCTGTTATATACTTGGTATAAAATGTTATATTAATTAATTAATTTAATTAAAAGCATATTTAATAGAAAATCCATAAATGGTACGTTTTGTGATGGTAGTTAGAAAATGTTGTAACTGTAGTAATTTATCATAATGAAAATAAATATGCCATTTTAAATATTCGTAATCAAGATGTATGGAGACTAGATGTCGATACATCCGTTGAGACTAGGGTACAAAATGCTCTCCAAATGTTGGGCAGCGAATTACTCTTTGCTACTGATAACACCAAGGGTTTACATATTGATAGTTATTAGATAACTGTGGAATGACTCACTCAATAACTTTCAATTCATTAATAAAACGAAGGTCAAACAGAAAATATCGATGTGACAGTATTACACAATTCCCTCGACTTGAGAATACTATCGAGCTTCAATATGAAAACTTCGCTTTGATATATCTAAATTATAGCACGACGTCCATCGAACGACTATAGTTGGGTCGAGTGGAAGCACTAGAAGTGAAACACTATTCAGGAGAGGATTCATCTCCTCAGTTATACGAGATTAGTATCACGGTCAACTGAAGTCGACTCAAAGTCAAAATCATTGGCCGGTGCATTTTGGTTAATAATAATTGTTATTATTGAACCAAGGACTTTGTGTTTGGACTATAGAGTTGAATGTGGGTGATATTAGAATTTTGGACCATAACCAAATTCTATAAATCCAATGTGATATAGTTTTGATGAAGAGAATTAATGTAAATAATAGTCAGACTCGGGTAACACTTAACAAAGTAAAACTGAATTTTACAGAAACCAAGTAAACGATAAATTTGGCCAAATGTCGCACCACATGCTAAGCGATGTGTAAACATTAATATTTAAATAGTTCGATATTAATTGCTAACCAAATTTACACCTAAAGAGTCGCACAACCAAATCGTTGAATGCTCCTTTGACTACATGATGTAGTTAATTTGTAATAATTATAAATTAATTCAATTAATTAATATTTATGAAATATTAGTTATAAAATTTTATTTTGATTTGTTAAACAATATTAATAAATATGTTTATAATAATTCTTAATATATCAATCGATATATGATATCGATACACATTTAAATGCGATGAATATTGTATGGGCTTTAAATAGTTTTGGAGCCTATATATGGGCTTGTGAGTTCGGCCATGTATAGACAAGGTATAGGAAGCTTGGAGATGTAGGATAGGCTAGTGTTTTTATAGGGTAAAGAAAGGGAATGGGTAAGAGAGAAAAGTGGATCTAGATCCTAACTTATCTCTCTAGTCTCTTCTTAGTAAATAGATCACAACCCTCATTTTTTTACCAAATTTTTAAAGCCTCCATTAGCTCTACCTCTAGCAGAAATTCATTTTCCTATCTCCTCCACTTCGAAGCTTAAATCAAATTAAAATATACACTATTCGATAGTCGATGGTCTGCAATTCGAGAGATAGCACCTTCAGAATTCATATCTGATTTAGCGGTTTATTTCATCCCTTCTAGGTATGGTTCTTTGGCATTGGTGAAAGGTGACCTTTTGATCTATAATTATATACTAATATTTAGATACTTTATATACCATATATTGCTTTATTAGTTAAGTAACGATTCTAGAATATCGGTATATCATCACATATAGAATGGTTGTTTGTTTATGTTCTTATATAATTATATAGAAAAATTCTACATATACATGCCTTAAAACTCATGGCTTAAGATAAAAAAACTAATTTTTTATTTAAATTAAATTAATATTCATTATTTAATCAACATATATGTTATAATTTAAATACTAAACATTATACTATCTGAAATATGTTTTAAACTCACATATAGATTGTTTTATACCTAAAACATTTGTGACATAAAAAATATATTTTAATATACATATAAATATTATTTAATTCAAATCGCTTAGATAAATCTATAAAATAAATAAATATATCATAAAATATAGATTAAATCTTATAAATCATTTTCACACCAGAAGAACTCTCGGCAGCAAAAAAATTAATTTTTTAATAGATTTATTAATTAAATATTAATATAATGTTGAAATTAAAATTAAATTTAAAATACACCTTAAATTACCATATATGTGTATTCAAATATTCAAATACTAAAACATCATTAAGATATTTTTAATAAAATATTAAAACACAAATTATAATTCTAAAAACAAATATATATATATATATATATATATATGTATTTTATTTATTTTCGATTGTGTGACGACCCACATTTTTGGACGGTTTAAATCGAGAATAAACCACACATGTCTAACTCAAACCATTCAAAAAGGAGGATTGTCAATGTGATTTGAAAAGAAAATAAAAGAAAAGAAGGGAAAACAAAATACAGAATCTCGTAGCGGAATGTCAAAATATAATAATCAAATAAACAGTTCATGAAGCTGTTTTACAATATATATTTGATTACACAACTTCCACAACATAATCAGAGTACAATCAACAAACATACCAAAATAATGTAGCGGAATAATAATAGTAAATACGGTCGAGTAAACTCCATCTTCATCTTTAGGGAATAGTGTCTTCAAACATTGAAATACTCAGGCTAACCCGAGCGTAATGAAAAGACAAAACACTCGAGTCAAAACTAAAAGTTCTTATGTAAGTAAAATCAACAACAAGTAAATATGAGTGTAATAGCTTCAGAGATGTTTACGGAATTTCACATCTCATATCCAATGTATAACTTGCATGCAATAACTTAAGAGAAGTTACGGGATTTTCCATCTTCTAGGGATCCGTTAAACTATCTATATGTAGTAAGATACGCTACATATATAGTTTCTATCAGTAAAGTATTAAAATAGCGTTAAGGCTTTACATTGATCCCCCTTAACACATTTTTAAGCAGGTAGTCTATGCAGGTCCTGTAACACAACCAGTAACGTCGGTAACCAGTGAGTCCCCTGTAGGTACCATACTAAAAAAAATTATAATGGGCACGAATAAGGATAAAGAGTATGACAAGGCATGTAAGACGATGCCCAAGGTAGGATACTATTGTTTTGCGTTTCCTGACTGGTGGTAACCCCTAATGGCCCACGGCGTCCATCACCCCCAAAAATCAAATCAAGGTGCACCAATCAAGCCAACTTCAATATAGTAATACGAAGAGGTGTGTCCGCTAGAGGTAGCTAGCCTCAATGGTCAGGTACGGCTCCTATTTTAGTCATTTCAAATTGAAACAAGTGTCGGGGTCATCCTTCATCGTTCTCTTTCTTCAAAATCCAGCAAACGCCTCCAATTCAACCTCTACATTCTGGATATCATCCACCGCATACACAGTTGTTAAAGTGGTTCCAATATTGACAAAAAGTATGCCAATAAGAGGCCCTGGTCTCTTTAACAACCAAACGTCATTTTTCACACAGGTTGGTTCTTTTACATTTCAAAACCGATTCATATTTGATATCAAAATATCATATTCACTTCAAAATATCCTTCATTTCAAAATCATCATATTTACTCAAAATACGTCATTTTCACTTGAAAATATCATTTCAAATTCCAACTTAGGTTAACATCATTTAACCACATTTGCCTTTAAATCAACGATTTAAATATAAACATTTCAACTTTGCACAGTTTGAATTTTCAGAAAATAGTTTGAATAGTTTTAAATAGTTTAAAGATTTAAAACAATTCGATATAAGATGGTTTGAGTACTGAAAGTAGTTTACATAGTAAAATAGTTTGGAAAATCTAAATAATTTGAATATTAAAAAAAGATAGATTTTAAACAATTTATATTAAAATAATTTATTTTGAAAATAGTATCAAATCAAACTGTTTCTTTCCATTTCAACAAATCTGGACCCATATCCAAATTTCAAATCAACAAATTCAATTTCCAATCTTTCAATTCAATTGGCTCAATTTCAATTTAGCTTCAAATCAACTTGATTTCAATTTCAATTCAAATTAACTTCAATTTTCGAAACATTCATTTTAACTTAAAATTCAATTCAACAATTCAATTCAATGATTTAAATTTCAATTCAATTCTTATTTTAAACCATTTCAATTCACATCGATTTCAAGTCCGATTTCAATTTACAGATTTAAAACATTTAAATCAAATTAAACCCCATTGTTAAATTTTAAGATCCAAATCTTTAAAATGATTCAATTCCCAAAGTTAATGTCATATATCAATTATAACTTCACATTTCCAATTCAATTCTTAAAACAATTTCTTTTAACCAACTTCAATTTTAACATTCCAGAGCTTGAATTAGAAAATAATTTAATTCATATAAATCTACAATTTATTTCCTTTAAAACATGTCATTTAATCAAATCCAAAAATCAAGATTTTAAACCATTTAATTTAATCAATCTGGTGTCCGTATATAATTTTATTCCCTATAGCCAAGTGATCAGTTATTTCAATTTTAATTTCAAGGATGGATATATATCATTTCAATCCAAATCAAAGTGTCATAGGTATATATCATCTCAACCTATTTCTTAATTTATTCGAAATAATTAAAATAACAATTTATATGCTTTCAATTAATATACATGGTGATAGTAGGGATAAATATAAATAAATAACATCCAATTATCCAAATTGTCACCAAATAGGCATCCATCACAATCAACATCCAAATCGGCCAATAAATCACAACAATTAACCAGTTATTAATATCAGGTGCTTAACTAGCAATTCAATTCAATATTAATTTAAATATCAATTTAATTCAATATAAATTCAAATTAAATCCAAAAGACATTTTAAATCACCAAACAACAATTAATAAAATTCTTATCACTTCATAACTTTAAGTCAAATAACATAAGAAGGTTCAGTATTGAGTGAGTGGGTTAAATCACTCACCTTAGATTTATAGTCCATTTAAAATCCAATAAAAGCCCGAAAATCCAATAATCTCCAAATTCAACCAAACTAGTTCTTTGTTGTCTGGAATTTCAATACGAACCAAATGGAAGAAACCGCGCGTCAATCCGAGTTCGTATGCAAACGTTATGTGTATTAGAATGTTTGAAATTTTAATTTTAAATTAAAAATAAGACAGGGGCAAAATTGTAATTACCAATCATCTCTAACCCTAACGGCATCGTTCAACCCAATCACAACTATAGCCGCCGCCGCTTGGCACGCCTTCGACCAGATCCACGACCACCGGAGCGCTCCTCGACTCAGGCTGCACCCACCAAGGCCATGCAAGCAGCCACGACGCTCCAGAAGAGCCTCCGTCGCCGCCCAGTATACTCGCCATTTTTGGCGAATTTGTGGCGATCCATGGTGATCGGCCACCATGGACTGACACCTCTTGTCGTCCTCTATGCTGCAGTAACTTAAGATCGTCAAATGGTCGCAAATCACCGTTGAAATGAAACCCTAGAACGGACGGCTGAGAATAATTCATTGATTTCTGGACAAACAGAGCCTCCAATCGAAAAACGAATTGCAGACCCAGATTATGTTCGTCTAGAGCTTTGCGACGATATATAATTCGATATGTTTTGAGCAGTTTGAATTTTTCACCTTGATTTGGAATTGTAATTAGGATTTGAGTGCCATTGAGAAGGAACAGATAGTGGAACAAATAAGAACATAAATTGTACGTACAAAAAATGGAATAGAAGCAGCTAGGGTTTATAACAACATATATATAGGCAGAGATGGATAAGAATGGATGGAACAGATTGAATTGGGTTGAAGCGATAACAAAGACCCGAAAAGCCCGTTTCGTTCCCGAAACGAAAATAGGTTATCGCATATATCGAAATATAGGTTTTCAATATTTTTAAACTCAATGAAACTAGTTTTAAACCCTAATTCTATTGTATATAGAAGTTAGGCTTTAAAATCAAATTATATTCATTTAAATTCCTTTAATCGATTTCTACACATTTCGAGCTCGCACGATCAAACAATAAGTCCAATTGCTACGAAACTTGAAATCCTATAATAATTCAGTATTACGGATCCGATGAAACTAGTTTTGTTGAAATTCGAGACGGTGCCCAAATAGACAAATTTTACATGTTAATTAAAACAGATTATTATTAAATTGATTTAACCACTTTTAAATTACCAATTAATGTGTTCTATCATCATTCTTAGTCAAACAGAAATTAATAACCTTTTAAAATTTAGTTTTCCATGTTAAAGTCAAGATTTAAATATTAAATTAATTTCAACGTCAAATTACAAAGTAATAAAATACCAGTCAATTATATTTAAATTTCAACATATCCTTTTATTTTGATGTACATTCTTATTATTAAATCAAAAATTACCTTATGAATTTTATTAACATAAGTTTCCACTTTATTTCGCTCAAAATCTACAGTTAACACCTTTTCTTATATTAACCGCAATATTTCATTACATTAATTTTATTGATTTCCAAATTAATTTCAAACGGATTAAATAATAAGGTGACAAATAAAAAAATTGTTATACATTAGTAATCTAAACACATTAATAAAATTATTATTTACAAACAAGGTTAATAGATTTATTTACTAACTAATTGATTTCATATTCTATATTAAAACCAAATTCAATTAAATACATATTATTTCTATTTTTAATACAACATTATTTAATTTATTTCTTATTAACCTACAATTATTACCATTAATGGAAATCACATTAAACAGTTGTCAATTACATCCAATCAACATTATTAAATTATATTCTAATAAATTTTTCCCATTTATAAATCATAAATTTTAATTTCTCGCAATATTAAATTCCAAAATCTGATTAAATTTAATATTTTTTATTATAAAAAATACAGGTCGTTATAGATCGATAATTTTAAATTAAGTAAATTTAAAATAAATAAATAAAATAAATTGTTTCATGAGTATTATTAGGTAAGTACATATATATATGTATATATATACATACACTTTATATATTTCATTTATATATATTTATACATATATATGTTTATTTATTATTAAACTATTTATAAGAATATAGAAAAAATTCAATTTTTTTCAGTATTACATCAAAATAAATAATTAAAATTTTATAATATATTAAATTGTTTTTATATGCAAAATTACATATATATATATATAGATATATATATTATAAATCCCTCCCACACATCCACACACATATATACATATTTACCTATATATATGTTTATAATTATTCAAAATAAAATATAAATTTATATACATATATATATATATTTGTACTATTTTGTATAAATAAATTAAAGCAAGAGCATACATTTGGATAATATATTTTTATACCGTATGAGCTAACGTGTCCGTTGTAGTGTAAATCTCGCACAGATTGCTATATAACACATGCACACACATATATATGTGCATATGATACATATATACATATAATATAACATTGATTACATAATAGAAAACATATTATAAAGTTAAATAAAATAATAGCTCTATTGAAAAATTAATTTAGAAATGTTCTAAATAAATTAGACTACATAGGCCCAATAAGATACAAAATGGTAAAAAAAATTGAAATTCATCCATTTCTTCTGCTACGGGCTGGCCCAGTTTCAACAATGGTATCAGAACCCAATAGCCTATGCGGTCTATATTAGTCATGTTTGGGTTAACTAATTAAGCTCACAACCTAGATAGTAGGGTGTCTAGAAAAGTAGCGTCGAAAGATTGGGTTTTGATAATCAAGTACTCTACCCTACCTGGCTATTGGCTTGGCTCGAACGTATGGGTGAGCCCAAAGGATGTCCCTAATAGAAAAGGTCCAATTGGAGTTGGGCCTTGGGCTAATTTTCAAAATTGTTTGAAAAATTAAAATATAAGATATTAAATTTAAAACTATTAAACATTAATTTCTAAATTTAAATTTGTTAATAAGATTTATAAAATAAAATTAATTAAATAAGTTAATTAATTAATACATATATGCATGTATTATATATTTTGATATATATTATGTTGTTTTAAACTGTTTAAGATAACATAAGTATACATGTATGTGTATAAAACAATTTTCCAAATTAATAAGTCAATTAAAATTGTTTAATTAAATGAATTAACTAAAGGTTAATTAATTAAATGAAAACACACATATATGAGATATATGTGTTACACTATAAAGTTTATAGTATATGAATATTCAATATAAATGTTATATTGGAATAATATAAAATTTATTGAAGAGTTAATTAATTAAAATAATGTTATATATAAAACTATTATATAAGTTAATTAAAATATAAAATTACATAATAATAAACTTACATAATATAAATGTATAAACTAAAGGTGGAACATTAAAGAAACCCTAAATAAACTTAAGGAATAAATACATACGTGTATGTACGTATACCATAATTTTTTGTGTCCGACACTTGAACAAGGGGGTATTTCATAAGAAATACATTATTCCAAAAGTCGATATCACTCGATATAATATATTGAAGATTTTGAATCTTTGATATAAAGTTGTCCTTTATCACTTATTTATTAATAGATTACTTGCATACTCTTTAATTATTGAGCTTTCCTCAAGTTAGGGATGTTATGTGTAGTACTATTGATATATTTAATAGACGAGGTAATATAATTGCATGTATTTGTTGAGCTTTCCTTAAGGTATATGCATTATACTTCGACCGTCGTGAAGTGATAGGTCCAAGTAAATAGTCTCAGTTTACTTGTTGAGGTTTCCTCAAGGTAAAGGCGGGATTAAGACAATGAACCGCGGGTTAGGAGTTGTATATGATACAACCGATAACGGGTTATCCATCGTATATAGGCCTATGATTTGTTGAGCTCTCCTCAAGGTCGGAATCCAAAGGTATACGAGTCCTAACACCCACTAGTGAAGTCGAAAGACTTCTACGTTTCACTTAGGGTTTGGTGAAACATAAAAAACTAGTGGGAGCCATATTAGAAAAATAAAATGATAATGTTTAACCTTTATAATATTGTAAGAACGTATGCTATATAATGTTATAATAATCTACATCGATAAATTTGTGCATTTGAAATGATTAATAAAACATTTACAAATTAAGACACACAAATGAATTGAATTAAAGATGGACAAATAGAAATTTAATACACACACATTTACTATTAAATATTTCTTTCATGCTAATGTTTTCTGTACCTATTCAATTGCCTAATTTTATAACTACTCAATACGTTCGTAAATTTGGTCGCTCGTGTGTTTATTTGGTCGAGACTATGTATTGCATTTAATGAGTTTCAAACTCAAAAGAAATACAAGACGTAGATATTTGATCCATATACTATCACATATAAGTGTTATATGGTGAATGATCATAGTTTGTAATGTATGATGATACTTCGATGAAATTAATTCATTTGAAGCAAACAAATAAACTGCAAGTGAGATCGAGTATTCAATTTGATTGATTAAAATAAATATCGTATTATGTTAAATGTAATGCCAGACTAAAACTACAAAGATATACCTAAGAACTCGATCGCTGAAATGTAACTTTGATCGGTTTACACAAATTGCAACATATTTAATGTCCTTAAATGTTAAGGTTGACTGAGTGCGCTTTTGTAAAGAGTCGTTATGATATTGTACTCAGGCCCGGTTTCAGGGGCAGGCTAGCTAGGTGACCGCCTAGGGCAACCCCCTGGTTGGGGGCAATGGGTGGAGGTGATGAATGGTTAACGTAATTTGGTGTTTTAAACAATATACTTTATTTAGTAATCATCAAGCACTTGTTGGTGCGGTGGATGTGTACAAAGCTCCCATTACAGAGGTTGCAGGTTCGATTCGTTTATCAAGCATTAATTTTCAAAAAAAAATTACTTGCCCTCTGTGTTGCATAGGGGACAACTCAAATTTTTTCCCCTTGCATTCTCGCTTCCCTAGGGCAACCCGGGTGCTAGAGCCGGTCCTGATTGTAATAAGGGTATTCTTTCGAATGGTTCGACCATTTAGAAAGAAAAACGAATCTACAAAAGTAGATGTGATTTAAGGTACAGTTCAGACAAAGAGAGTAAATAATCACTTCTCCTTTATAAAGAAACATAAAAAACGAGAATTGCAGTAGTAATAATAATAAAATAATTGATACATAACATTGAAATGTGAAATATGATTTCTAATACAAAATGTATTTTTATATAGAAAATTGTTTTCTATGAGATTTATTTCCTTACACAGGGGATAGCCATACCAATTAATTGAGCAAGACAAGTGAGAAAACCGGGAATGATGAAAAGGTATCATGCTTTAGTTACTGTGACTGATATATAAGTCTTATCTCGGACCACGAAGACCCCGGTTGTGCTTCTAGTTTCCATTCCCATCATCATCGATTGCTTCAACCCACTATGCGAACCATGCTGGAGCAGGTCGGCCAAGATCTGGGCCAGATCCGCGGGGTCTTGCATCGCTTCTTCCCCAATCACCTCCTGGGCAAATTCTGGCTTACGGGGAACTCCGCCAAAATATGGACACCCTCCCTTGTTGGTTGTCTCCTACGGTCGCATATGGTCGCAGTTGGACCTCGTCCCGAATTAATATACTAGCGGTCGCCTTCTTTTGTCATAGAAGGACTTCCGCCTGTGGTGTGGTCCAATCCATGGAAAACCCTCATTGCCCCATTGCTCAGTGCTCCCTGCAGCTTTGCTGGGCTTTACCCGCATGGACGCGGGCTTCTATAAGAGAATGAGAAGTTCTCTCTTAACAAGAAAATGCGAACCGCGCGGAGCCTACCCGAGGTCGTTTTCTACCACCACTGGCTAACCGAGATGAAGCCACCAGTATTGCGACTTCACCAAGAAGAAGTGGATGATAGAACTAGAGTAGAGTCCGATGGTTCTTTTTGATATGGCTAGACTCGGATTGTTGTGGCTTCCATTCAAGCAAGAATTTAGAATAACTGCAAGAAAGCCCGGAAGTCCAAGTATATTAATCTGGTTTGGTTTGTCTAGATAGGAAGTGCTTCTAGTAACGATTTTTAAGTGTAACATCTTTCTGTTTTTTTAGTATGATTGCTTCTTTCTTTGGCTTAAAAGCTAGGGCTTGTGACTTTGTAAGCAGTCGGGTCATTTGATTTGGCATGTGCAGCCATGGATTTTCCATTGATCTTTCTCTATTTTAGTTGATTAGAGTGAGCATATTTTAATATATGAAGTTTGAGGGCCCTTCTACCCAACTGCGATCACAACTCTAGGATTCTTCTGGTGTCCAAGTAAGGCCAGCACCTTACGCAGCATCTATTCGAGCAAGTTCTGATGTAAGACTGGTGATTCTCTTCTCATATTCGAGATCAATATTCTTTCCGTAGACTAGTGAGACAATGATTGGAGCTATAGTACTGACTATGCATAGGACTACAAAGATGAAAAGACAGAATGTATTCCGACAAAATGCTATTGATTCTAGGAGGACTATAATGAGGAGGAACATGTGGATTCAATATACCCAAGCACGGAACGACGCCTCTCTTCCTTCTTACAGCCAACCGTTCACTTCCTCTAAAGAGCGAGAAAACTTTGTTCAACACTTAGAAATTCACGAATGAGAGATGCTATAATATACTCTTTCCCATAACTTGTCAAAACCAAATGCTCTGTATACATATACGAATCCTAAGCTATGACAAGGATGAGTCACTCAAGGAGTCCGTTCAAGCTTCAGCAACTAATAGTCATGACAAGTGATGATAGCATTAAGCAAGTTGTGATATCCACGGGTTTTAGTAAAAAAAGATTTCTTCTCTAGTATATTAATTGGCGCACTCGTTATGCTTAACATAGGACATGGAAAGGTAGACCTATTCTACTTACTAACTTTCGCACTAGTCTTCTAGAAAATAGTTCTGAGATCTTCTCTGTGCTCAGCATTCAAATAAAAGCTTTACTAAGAAAATAAATAGGGGCTCGCTAACCATCTTTCTTTCTTACTTTGGACCCTTTTTTATCCTTATTTCTCATTTCTTTTTTTTCATTCTTTGTCTGCTCTACCCAAGAAGCAAAGTGAGAATTTCGATAAATTTCGTTCTTCTTCCTTCGGGCGGCGCCTCCCTCCCCTTATTGATTAGGGTCGCCCTGCCTTGTCGATCACGCCTACTAGCCCGATGTTTGGGCAGTAGTACAGCCAATTCCCCTTCGCAAGTCTCTGTTTAGCCGGTATCAAAAATGAGAAAAAACAACCAAATGGAAATGACAACTAACTAACTTCACCAATTGCGTTCGTTATTCCCATATACTGGTACTGCATTGGCCACTATTAGAAACCCCTAATGAAAGGATCACTCCGTTTCACCTTTACTAGACGGAACAAAGATTGAGTGGGACTCAATCTCAATAAGGGGAGGTGCCGGTATATTAATTACGAGGCATGAAATACAGAGTTCCAGAGGTGCAATTAAGATACTGGGCCCAACTATTGAATTGAAAATGTTGTTCCATAAAAAAGAATAGAATGACTACCCAGTATATTAATCCGAGCCCAGTATATTAATTGGGTCCAATATTCAAAGATATATCCCCTTCCATTAATAATATACTGGGGGTGCGTAGCTAAACAACTATTCGATTTGGCACGTGGGCATAATAATAGCGAAGTGGATATTAACCACTACAAAGCCAAAAGTAAGAGGTGTGTAGCAGTGTGCCACTACCACCATTTCTAGGACCGACCGACGAAGGGACCATCCCGGTTGTCCTCGCTCACTTCGCTCGCCTCACCTGCACAGGCAACAACCAACTGCAAAAAGAGATGGTCTGCTTTCTTAGCGGAAGACTACTATAAAATGCATCCACTAGTATTTCATTGCTACAAATATGTATTATTGATAAAATAAGACATGTTTTTTGATACAATAGTTTGCCAATTAATATACTGGGACTACACTTGATGGATTGGTGAAAGAACCTGGCTTTCTAGTTTGACCTTTACTCTTTACACTTTCAAATTCATTTGTTTAGAGGACAAGTGACTCGAATGAACCAGATGATCAACCCAATGAAACAGATGAACCGAAGGAAGCCTTCAGGGATCTTCTCCTCTCTATAAGATGAAGACGCAACAACTCATCTTATCGTCTACATTTGCTAATCCTTGCTTGTTAGCGCTACTTCAAGAGCAGTCTCCTCGGGCATGGTTCGAGATATGAAGTTTGGTTATGATGAAGATAAAAGGGTTTCCAGAGAAGCAATGCTAGAACTCTTCTCCAATCTCAGGTGTTCTAGTAGTAAAGGAAGTGCGGAAGTTCAAACTGGCTCGACTGAAAAGGAAAGGAAGAAGTCCCAAAAGTCCATGAAAGCACAGAAGTCAAATAACAAAACTATAATGGTATTCTTGAAACTTAATTTAAAGGATTATAAATGTAATAAATGTTCTTCTTCAATCGTACCAAGCATAATGTCGTACAAAATAGAAAACTCATATTGACTCATCTTAGAGAATACTGGTTCAGAATGGGGCCCCTTCCCGCCTACGTATGCGCCTTTATTTAGTTTCGATTCAAAGTACTGGACTTTCGAGTCTTTCTAAAGAGTCCATCTGGCAACCGATTTCTCCAGTTTCAGCTAAGATACGACCATCGTCCTGGGATTGTATAGATCTTCCGCTCGCGAATCTGCTATCACTCGGCAAGATATTTGTTTTCTACATGCCGATTTCTTTCTGGTCAATTTCCTAACGTGCTAAAATTCATTTTTGGATCACTTCTTTCAGGGTGAATCTTACCATGGACTCAAGAAGAAGGAAATGAAGAGCGGGTGATCAAATATCTCCTCAGTAAAGAAACCTTTTTTAAGAATAGTTTAGTTTGGTAATGAATAGTGTAAAGCACAATTCGGGTAAGAACGAAATCCACAAATGGAGCCTCATTGACTACTTCAATTGTGAACAGACAAAAGCTCCTTGCTCTTCTGATACAAGAGAATTCACGCCGGATGGAACAAGGCGTTTTAAACCATATATTACTGTTGCTGGAATGAAACGCAGCCTCGGAACATGGGACAAGTGGGCTAACCTGAACTCCCGGGGCTTTTCGTTCAATAGGCATTCAGAAGTTTGAACGAAAATTGTATTAGAGTAGCTTTTCTTTGTTTTATCGAGGACAACAAAACAACACAGCAAGCAAAGCACAACTGAGGAGGCTAAGCTGAGGTTCTCATGCGTAAATTAGAGGTCTGAGGGGCCGTAAGTTCTAGGGCAGCACGGTCCGCCAAAATCAGCATAGGTTAGGAGAGCTCGTGTGGAACCTTAGATTTATGGTAGCGGTGGAACGTAACAAAATATTACAGCCACGTAGGGGCCTACGGGGAACTCCGCCAAAATATAGACACCCTCCATTGTTGGTCCTTGGTAGTTGAACTGTTCAAACAAGGTCTGCCAAAACCACACGTGCAAGTTTCCCTGCGTGTAGCTCGTCCATGATAACTTCTTCGGATTTGCATGAAATAGCAGATCGATCACTAAGTGGGCCAAGATCGAACCGGAACTGGTGAGGAATGGGCGCCACTTTCAAGTTATTTGATCAAAGAACTCTCCGTTGTAAACTAGTTGCAGTATATGAAATAAATAATATTTATAAAGTGAATAATAGACCTCCGAATTTAGTACACTATTATAGTAATGGCAGAAATAGTGGAAGCATGCCATATAGCATTTATTGATTGCATCACATTATGAAAATTGTTTTTGTAAAACATACCGAACATTATTTTTGAAATAATGACTATTTGTTTTCACAACAAAAGTGATACATCGGAAGATACTGAAGTATCTAAAATTATTTACAATTATTTTGAAATTACAAACTAAGCCATAGTTTTAAGAAATAATTTTTATTATATGATTATGAATCATATGATACTGGTTTATTATATCTCAAACAATTAAGGGTCATGCACCATTTAATGGGAGCGTCATTGTGGCGCCCCACCCCGAGACCCACATTAACAAAGAGCATTACAGGGTAATACTGTCTGCTAATGCGGAGAATAGGGTTGGTTAGGAGCGGCCATCTATAGCTTTGTCTTAAACATCTACTGAATACGTCGATTTAGTGCTCTATAATTTTTTTTCTTTCTCAAGTGGATAGACATATCCAATAAATGTTTAATACAAAACAATAGTGGCTAACGGATCTATTAGAACAAAATATAATAAAAGAATGTATAATACATCACAGAACAACAATAAACAGATATATATACATATACACTGATACATCCCAATACAATACATAGTGATACATCATAAGTGGTTCGAAGACCACACTATTTACAATGAGTCAAAATAATGTAGATACAAATCAGAGTCAAACAAGAAGACTACGACACAAAAGGCGATAATCAGGTATCCTAGTGGAAGCATCAAAGACAAGCTAAGTCCAAAAGCAGGTATCTAACCCGAAACAACTCGATCTGACCCGAGTATAAAATACATGGGTCAATCTAGCTAAAACGATCGGTTTAGTAGGATAAGTGATAATATGAAACATAAGGTAAAGGACGATGATTCTTCTCAAATGAGAAGAAATAATAGCTTAAGTAAATAAATGTCATTACTTCAAGAGAAGTAGTATCACTAAGCATATATAGTCTCGAAAGAGATAACTCAAAATTAAAAGCACTAAGCATAAGCAAGCCTCATATTTTTGGCATAAATCCAATACAACTATAATAGTTTAGAAAACCATAACTCCTGAATAGGAGAAATCCGAAAACTCAAAACTCTCTGTAATGGCAATCACAAATATATTCTCATAATAGAGAAGTCTCAAAACACCAAAATACGCCAAAAATGGCAATCTCGTATATCTCCAAAAGGAGAGTATAAATCTCAAATAAACGCCATAGAATGGAAAATCTCAAATCTCAAATCTCAAAATAAATTCCAAGTGTCGGCAAACTCAAATCTGAAATATAGAACTCGATAAGGAGTTCAAGTTTCCAAAGATGTAATCGCCATATACAATGTCTCGACCAGCTCAAATGGCCAAATATGTAAAAAGGCGATACACTTGGAAAATCACAAATAATTAATGAAATCATCTCAAAGATATAGCAAGTGCTTATGGCCGAAGCCTACCAAGTACCGTTCTCTCAAAATAAGGCACCACGTCTCTTAGACAAACGTTCCGAAGGATAACATCCCGAAGGACAAATAAATACGTCTCTTAGACAAACATCCCAAGGACAAATACGTCTCAATGGACAAATACGTCTCTTAGGCAAGCATCCCCAAGGATAAATGACCCGAAGGTCCAATACTGGCAAATACGCCTCTTAGAAAAATGTGTCACAAAGTCTCAGATGAGAAGAAGACAAATGTGACCCTAAGGTTGACCCACAATACACATAGGTCGACCGTACGGTCGACCTATGTATGAGAATGGTCGACCTCCAAGTATCGACCTGGGGAAGCCCATTTTGCCTTGCCTTCTTCTGTGTTTTGCCTATTGTTTTGAGCTTGTTTTTCCACCTTTATTACTTGATTTTGTGATACTTTTGTGATGTTTTGATGGCCATGAAGCCTATCAATAGGCTAGCCAAAATTTTGGAGAATTTGGGATTGAAAACGAATCGTTTTTTAGACGAATTCGAGTGTCGGTTTTGGGAATTTTTGATGTTTTCCTATCTGAGAGTTTGTGACACATTTGTCTAAGAACTACAGCATCTAAACTACAATCTGGAACAATTTCGGCAGTAATTTGACTAAGGAACAAAGGCATATTATTACCTAAAGAAGCAACCTCAAACAAGAAATACACTATAAACTAGAAATTGAACTGGAACGTTTACAGTAAATAGTTTTTCACAAATTTTCATCTTGTATTGCACTGATTTAGCTAGAGAACGTGAGTTACTAACTCACCTTGCGAATTTAAAGATTTAACTCAGAATTATTGGAGAAAGTTGCAAGCTTTTGGGCAAGAGGAGCCTCAGCAGACTGTAAAAACTAAAGAACAGACACATGCAACACAGAAGAACAAAATTACAGACAACCCAATATCTCAAATGAGAATTTGATGAAATACTCATGTTTTGGAATTGATTACCTATTGAAATAAGCTTTAGATTGATAGAAAACAACCAATTTTTGATTTAATTTGGAGATTGAAGCTTGAATTTTTAAAAGAGGAAAGGCTTCTTCTTTTTGTTTGTCTTACAGTATACTAAAGAATGAACGTACTGAAGAAAATGAGATGAGAAAGGTGTTTTCTCTTTTTCTCTACGGGTCAAAAATGATAATGGGCTTGACCCAAAACCTATAAAATTAGCCTAAGGAAAATAAATTTATCACTTAACACAAATACACTTATGTTATCACTAAAACAACCTATTTTCTCAAAGTTTCTTCACAACATATTAACACAAATATTTTTCTAGTTTAACAAACATTTTGACAACTAATAAAAAGATAATTTTATTTATAAAAATATTTTCATTATCAAAAACTCTTATTTTTAAATAAATAACCAATTTACACAATTATTTACATAAAACACCATTTTTAACTCCAAAAATTACACAAAAATTATTTTCTTGTGTAATAAAATATAACAAACCATTTTTCATCAATTGTATGATCAAAACTTACTTTCAAATCCAATTTCTTCTTTTTATTTATAATAAACACATATTAAAACAAATACTTCTTTTAAAATTTATTAAAAGAAGCACTTGGCAATAATTACAAGAATTATTGCATTTTCTATAAATAAAATCATATTTCATTCATTTTTAACACAAACAACCAAGATAAAGATTTCAAAACTTTATTTTCACATTTTATTTCCAAAAACCATTGTTTATTTAAAATAAACAATTTAAATCTCCGATTTATTTTTAATTCACAGTATTAAATTATAACCACCGTTATAATTTAATATTTATAGGTAATCATCAAAACCAAGGTTGTTACAGACTCCCCCATATAAAAATTGTGTCCTCGTAATTTCTAGAGAAGAGCCGTATTAAATGCAAATTATTACATCAAGCAAAGGAGGATGGATAAGCTCGAGTTTAAAATTTCTCACTCTCGACACAAGATGATAAAAACCAAGGTAAGATAGCTTGATTAATTCTTTTGTTTCCCAAATGCTAATATTGGGATTAGCGGACCATTAAATTTCTACGATCAATACGTCATAATTTCGAAGGCGTCTTACCTTCGAAACAAGAACACAGATAGAATACTACACAAAAGATCAATCGAGTGAGATTAACTACTCAGAAGCTTCTCAAATAAAGTCGGGATTTAGCACAACTTTATCCCGGACTCCAAACAACAAGATAACTACGAAAGGAACCACACCAATATAGGATTGACAACAATAGAGGTAAGAAAATTCGACGAGAGGTGGTATCTTCAAACGCCACCAAACTCAAACGACCGCATAAATGCAAGTCGTTAAATAATTGCACAAAGGCAAGACAAACTCAAGAAATGGATATTTATTCCAATTTTACTAAACAAATATTTTTAAGGTTATCAAAATCCTTTTACTACATAATCAAATTCTCAAATTTCAACATTTTGAAAATTTTCAAAACCTAATTCAAAAATTCAATTTAATCTCCAAACTCTTCATTTAAAGTGAATAAAATGCTTCACTCTTAAATTCTACCAAAATATATATTACTTTGAAACATATATTTATACTAAACATCAACTCAATTACATTCACAAAAGGGGCATTTCACCAGAAGGACAAACTTTGCAGTCCAATTAGTTTCTAGGACACACATCCAAAGAAATTACTTTCAAGGCCAAAGTCAACAGAATAATTACTTTTAAGGACAAAGTCAGCAGTCCAATTACTTTCAAGGACATAATTTCATAAGTTTTTAGGCCCTAGAAACTAATTATTTTACGTTTTGTCCTTGAAAATAATTATTTCAGTTGTGTATCCTAGAAACTAATTCCACTTACAAAAGAGGCCCTTGTGGCTAATTTCCACTTCTCACAAAATAGGTAGAATACACATGACCACAAAGAAAACAAGTAAATTTCAATTTCAGACCTTCTGTAAAGAAAGCAAATTTTGACCTGGCAAACAACAAAATTAGAGAACTCTTATAAAATAAAAGTTTTTCTACTTAGTCTAAGCTTTCCAACGATATAAAGATCATCAAAATCGAATTCATAGTTTGAAAGTTATGCAAAATTTACTTTCAGCTCAAATTTTAGAAACTTATAAGACATAAATGTTTATTCACCTTCAAATCTATTTTAGACAGGAAATAAAGCAAAATCATCCAATGTGATAAAATGAAAATTTATATCTTTCTAAAAGCTCTTTCATTTGCAAAAAGTTTGGACTCATTTGGAGTTAAAAATCTCAAGTTATTCCTGTTTTAGCATAGCTCTTTTTCAAACCGGATTTCATCTTTCAGATAAATTTAAATTTTGAAATTTTTCCCAAACCATTTTGATTTTAAATTATATTTTCAAACAAGCTTTTGCTAAATCATTTATTAAATGATCTTCTTTTTCTCAGGAAAGCTTGGACACACCAAAATATAATCAATTTTATGTAATCAACATAAAAGGAACAATTTATTAATTGGAAAAAAATTACATTACTTTTCAAAATCTAGCATTAAAGCAATTAACTAAGAAAATTCATTTTGGAAGAGATAACTAATCTCTTCTATTATCAAAATATGATTATTGATTATCCACAAAATAAATTTTGGGATATATATATATAATCATTCTCACAATTAAAATAATTATTCTACATAAATGGTTCATTTATCAAAATAATTCAAATTCACATTTCCTCTTTGTCACAAAAATTAAATTTCTTAACTTTTCTTATTAAAGCTCAATTTACCATGTCTGACTGTCTCATCATAGTGTTTAGGAAATTCCTATCGATAACGTTGATCAGGCGTATTGACCAGAATTCTTAAAGCACTCGATGGGCAACCCAACACAAAAATCATTTTCTATAAACGAACTGCCTCATATATAATTTTACAAAATATACTTTGCTTATCTCAATAAACAAAAACATAACTTCTATTTGAAAGATTTGAAAATTCAAATTATTGCTTACACTCAAAATTAAAGAACACAAGAAGAACTCATCGAGATATTCCTAGAATACTTGATTCACAAGATTGACGACTAAGCTGGAGTGTTCACCAAACCGAACGGTATAATAAGCCACTCACAAGAACCATACGAGTATGGAATGCGGTAAAAAGAACGCTACCCTCAGCAACTCGTAGCTGATGAAAATCGTTGCAAGGTCAAGCTGAAAAAGATCCTAGCACCAGTTAATAAATAAACAAATCCTCTATCATAAGCAACAGATACTTGTTCTAATGGTTAACTTGTTAGGCTTGCGAAGTTGGATGCAAAGCCTAAGAATACCATCAGATTTCTAAGCAAAGATGACCGTGGTACCTCACGGTAAAGGTTGGACTGAATGAATTGCTTGGTTTCACGCTTCAGCAATTACTTCTAGGGTTTCTCATTTCCCTAGTGGACACCCTCTTGGAGGGATGTCTAATAGGCTAAGAACCAGGAATGAGATCAACACAACACTCAATTACCTAATTGGGTAGCAAACCCGAAGCGGACTCACATATACCAACAAAATCACAATCAACTGGAATTCGAGATACATCGTTATCATCTCGATACTCAAGAACAAATAAAGATACTTCAGAATTATCATCAACATTCTAAAGAACAAGAGACAACTAATCAGCCGAATTAGGATGCCTAAAATATAGGATCCTTCCAGAACATAAGATTGGACTTGATAACAAGCAAGTCAATCCATCCCCAAAATCATATTAAGCTCAAGGTGATGACTAATGTGCAGATTTGCACCGAAAGGAAAACTACAAAGATCAACTCTAATATTGTCACACGATGAGCCAAATATTGCGGATCCCTTCAATAGGATACGCAATCCTCAAAGAAGTAACAAGATAAGAAACATCCAACGATATCACAAGCTCCTTCGATACGAATATGTCAAACACCCGTATCGAAGAGAGCTAGAATAAAATAATCACGATAAGGATTATTTATAAGATAAGGTATATTTAATCCAATTATGGAATACTACGGAATAAAATATATTCCTAGACATATTCCAAACATATATCTACCCCAAAGGATACGAAAAGGTCAAGGACAAGATGATTAAGGGATTTGTAACACTTGTACTACTTGGATGTACCGTAGTATATGTTTCTGTTATGTGTTTATCATATTTTGTTCTGAACTCAACTCTGATACCAAGATGTGATGCCTCACCCCGAGACCCACATTAACAAAGAGCATTACATGGTATACTGTCTGCTAATGCGGAGAATAGGGCTGATTAGGAGCGACCATCTATAGCTTTGTCTTAAACATCTACCGAATACATCGATTTAGTGCTCTATAAAAAAAATTTCTTTCTCAAGTGGATCGACATATCCAATAAATGTTTAATACAAAACTATAGTGGCTAACGGATCTATTAGAATAAAATATAACAATAGAATGTATACATCATAGAACAGCAACAAACAGATATATATACATATACATTGATACATCCCAATACAATACATAGTGATACATCATAAGTGGTTCGAAGACCACACTATTTACAATGAGTCAAAATAATGTAGATACAAATCAGAGTCAAACAAGAAGACTACTACACAATAGGCGATAATCAGGTATCCTAGCGGAATCATAAAAGACAATGAATCAAGTATAAAATACACGGGTCAGTCTAGCTAAAACAATCGGTTTAGTAGGATAAGTGATAATATGAAGCATAAGGTAAAGGACGATGATTCTTCTCAAATGGGAAGAAATAATAGCTTAAGTAAGTAAATGTCATTACTTCAAGAGAAGTAGTATCACTAAGCATATATAGTCTCGAAATAGATAACTCAAAATTAAAAGCACTAAGCATAAGCAAGCCTCATATTATTGGCATAAACCCAATACAACTATAATGGTTTAGAAAACCATAACTCCTAAATAGGAGAAATCCCAAAACTCAAAACTCGCCGTAATGGCAATC
Source organism: Allium fistulosum (assembly GCA_030737815.1). Lineage (NCBI taxonomy): Eukaryota > Viridiplantae > Streptophyta > Magnoliopsida > Asparagales > Amaryllidaceae > Allium > Allium fistulosum. The sequence goes on from CM060906.1 coordinate 78,914,827, forward strand.
ACAAATATATTCTCATAATAGAGAATTCTCAAAACACCAAAATACGCCAAAATTGGCAATCTCATATATCTCCAAAAGAAGAGTATAAATCTCAAATAAACGCCATAGAATGGCAAATCTCAAATAAACTCCAAGTGTCGGCAAACTCAAATTTGAAATATAGAACTTGATAAGGAGTTCAAGTTTCCAAAGATGTGATCGCCATATACAATGTCTCGAACAGCTCAAACGGCCAAATTTGTAAAAAGGCGTTACACTTGGAAAATCACAAATAATCAATGAAATCATCTCAAAGATATAGCACGTGCTTATGGCCGAAGCCTGCCAAGTACCGTTCTCTCAGAATAAGGCGCCACGTCTCTTAGACAAACGTCCCGAAGGACAACATCCCGAAGGACAAATAAATACGTCTCTTAGACAAACGTCACAAAGGACAAATACATCACAATGGACAAATACGTTTCTTAGATAAACATCCCGAAGGACAAATAACCCGAAGGTCCAGCACTGGCAAATACGTCTCTTAGAAAAATGTGTCACAAACTCTCAGATAGGAACTTGAAAAGTGTTAACGTGTGTCCCATACCACACGTTCTCACTCAACAGTTTACTAACCGCTAGCCAATGCCAACCAAAAAGCAGTAAAAATATTTGCCTTATCTCATCGGCAAATACGACCCGAAAGTCAAAACGATCAAACGGACAAGTCAAGAATTTGCCAAAAAGATAAACACACGTGTCCCATACCACATATTTTTCCCAATCTTTCAATTCTCCTTTCCATTCGCTCGAATAGTGCAAAAACGTGTATTTTATATAGAAAATAGTTTGTTTGAGAAAACAAGCTTTTTAAAGCAATTTTTCGAAATCGTCTTTGAAAAAATCTTTGAAAATTCCCTTATTATAGAGAATATATAGTTTTCATAGCTTGAAAATAATTTATAAATATTCTATAATAATTATTTCAAAAGCCAATTTATTTTAAAAATCATTTCAAAATTATTTAGAAAAAACCCGTGCTCGAAATCAAGGAAAAACATCGAAAATTCTCAAAACCAACACTCGAATTCATCTAAAAAATGATTCGTTTTGAATCCCAAATTCTCCAAAATTTTGGCAAGCCTATTGATAGGCTTCATGGCCATCAAAACATCACAAAAGTATCACAAAATCAAGTAACAAAGGTGGAAAAACAAGCTCAAAACAATAAGCAAAACACTGAAGAAGGCAAGGCAAAATGGGTTTCCCCGGGTCGACCTACAGGTCGATACCTGGAGGTCGACCATTCTCATACATAGGTCGACCGTATGATCGACCTATGTGTAGTGTGGGTCAAGCTTAGGGTTGACCCTCACACATGCCCTGTCGACCTAAAGGTCGCGAATTGCTACAGGATGATTTCTGGCTTCCGTTCAATGTTTGAGCATAAGATTCAGATAGCAATTGAGTGAATTGAGCAATGAAATTTTACATGCAATAACTACAGCATCTAAACTACAATCTGGAATAATTTCGGCAGCAATTCGACAAAGGAACAAAGACATATTGTCACCCAAAGAAGCAACCTCAAACAAGAAATACACTGTAACTAGAAATTGAACTGGAACGTTTATAGTAAACAGTTTTCACAGTTTATCATCTTGTATTGCACTGACTTAGCTAGAGAACGTGAGTTACTAACTCACGTTGCGAATTTGAAGATTTAACTCGGATTTACTGGAGAAAGTTGCAAGCTTTTGGGCAAGAGGAGCCTCAGCAGCCTGTAAAAACTAAAGAACAGACACATGCAACACAGAAGAAAAAATTTACAGACAACCCAATATCTCAAATTAGAACTTGATGAAATACTCATGTTTTGAAACTGATTACCTATTGAAATAAGCTTTAGTTTAATAGAAAACAGTCAATTTTTGATTTAATTTGGAGATTGAAGCTTGGATTTTTAAAAGAGGAAAAGCTTCTTCTTTTTGTTTGTTTTACAGTAAACTAAAGAATGAACGTACTGAATAAAATGAGATGAGAAAGGTGTTTTCTCTTTTTCTCTACGGGTCAAAGATGATAATAGGCTTTACCCAAAACCAATAAAATTAGCCTAAGGAAAATAAATTTATCACTTAACATAAATACACTTATGTTATCACTAAAACAACCTGTTTTTCTCAAAGTTTCTTCACAATAAATTAACACAAATATTTTTCTAGTTTAACAAACATTTTGACAACTAATAAAAAGATAATTTTATTTATAAAAATATTTTCATTATCGAAAACTCTTATTTTTAAATAAATAACCAATTTACACAATTATTTACATAAAACACCATTTTTAACTCCAAAAATTACAGAAAAATTATTTTCTTGTGTAATAAAATATAACAAACCATTTTTCATCAATTTTACAATCAAAACTTACTTTTAGATCAAATTTCTTCTTTTTATTTATAATAAACACATATTAAAACAAATACTTCTTTTAAAATTTATTAAAAGAAGCACTTGGCAATAATTACAAGAATTATTGCATTTTCTCTAAATAAAATCATATTTCATTCATTTTTAACACAAACAACCAAGATAAAGATTTCAAAACTTTATTTTCACATTTTATTTCCAAAAACCATTATTTATTTAAAATAAATGATTTAAATCTCCAATTTATTTTTATTCACAGTATTAAATTACAACCACCGTTATAATTTAATATTTACAGTTAATCATCATAACCAGGGTTGTTACAGTCATAAAAGTTGATGAACTCTTCGGTTTGATACATATAGATGTATGTAATCGTATGTCTATTAATACCAAAACGGCTCTACGTACTTCGTCATATTCATTGATGAGTTGTTACAAACATGGACATGTGTATTTGATACGCATGTATATTTCTATGATAAGCTCATAGAATATAAAATGAAAGTAAATAATACAACATGTGATGGAAATGATTCGATTTCATTGAATGGGTGAGTATATTGGAAAGAGTTCCGTATGTACCTAATATGAATAAAGATTCAGTCTCAAAGGTTATCCACCCTATAATACATAATTATGTATTGATAAGGTGTAATCAAACATTATTGGACAAAGCATGATTAATGATGAGTGCATTTGAGTTAAATTCTTTCTATAAGGTATGTACTTAAGAGTAATACGCAAGGTTAAAATTAATATCATCCAAAGAATAGTTTTACAAAACCATATAAGATAAAAGTTTTATAAGAAACCCCTACATATCGTAGGCCAAGGAGTTGGCAGGTTGTGTGAGTTGAAAAATTATACATAATAATTGTGCATAAGGGATCTTGTATGAATCGTCCCAAGAGAATTTTGGACACCATAATCATTAGGTGACTAATTTATGTTGTGAACATAAATATATTGTGAACTAATGCAAAAATCTATTTTGTATAAGGCAATTCATAAAATGTTCATAAATGCCTTTTCCATTGCACTAAGAAACAACTGTTGTTTCAAGAAATACCAACTTCGTAGCGAATGAATTTCTTTGAGAAATTATTAGTATAAAAAGGATTTGGATACGATCCAAGGATAATATTGATTACAAGCGATAAAATGAAATTGACCGAACCTAAATGAACACAATACATTAGAATGTCTAATGAGTATTCTTGTACATTATAGAGAAATTCTGAGTTTCTTTTCAATGTCAAAAATAAATAATCCTTGGTTATTTAATTAAATCACTAAGAGTACAGATTCTATGATACAGCATGATATGCAAATCCAAAATAAATTCCAAGTACTTTATCAAAATACGATTTTGATAGTTGCAGCCAAAGGGACATGATCCATTGGAAGCAAATGTGTCTTTAAGATAAAGATAAATATAGTTGGAATAAAGTGAGCCACATTGATAAGAATAAAACCGTGAATTTCAATTGTTAAAATTAACGTCAAAGATTCACTGTTCAATGTGCTCAAGTTGGTTCAAATTTACTCAATAAATTACCGCTTAGTATAACTTTGTGATTGGCACGTATGTGCTGAAATGGAAAATTCTAAATAATTATTTAGAATAGACTATTGCATATAACAACCAAAGTGTCTCGATGTGTAAAGGCACGTATTTTCAACCTCTGAATGTCGACACTAATACATTCACGGTATTCACATGCCGAGCACCTAAGTGCCGAAAAGACAGAAGATTAGGGTAAAAGAAAAAAAAAGAAACAGAACAAGAAAGAAGAACACAATATCAGAATCTCACATGAGGAACGATAATATATAATATCTCAAAAGGCCTTTACCAAGAAGAAAACTTTAATATACATACATCAATCAGAGTAAACTAACCTATCATCGGTCTAGACAGTTATAACTATCTGTCCTTACAAGTGCTGATAGATACAAATCAAGTAATGCAGTGGAAAATAAGTATGGTAGGAAATCATCCAGCTTCTCTCCAAGAGCTCCAATGAACCATAGCTAAATCTAAAAATATACTCGAGCTGACCCAAGCATTATAAGAAAATAACACCCGAATCAGTCTGGTAAAACCAGCGTGAGAAACTCAACTCATATGGATTGCTATATTTTTGAAACCCTTCAAAATAAGGGTATCTCGTAAGCCCATGTCACAAATAAACACAGAGGGATTTTACCTTACAATAACCAAATCATATCTATTGTAAAATCCAATGATAATATAATAATGTCCAAAGTGTGATATATAAATAATCACATAGCTGTAATGCATGTGAGTGTACATCACAACAATAATAGCCATATAATCACAACCACTAAGGCGCGTTCGCTAATTTTGTAGGATTCCATGGAGGTGCCTTGAGTATCTCGAGAACGGTCATCCTGCATAAGGATCAGAGATATCCTTCCGAGCATCGTATATCTCTAGATAAAATATACTACATGAAAAACATAGCTGGTCCACGCTCAAACACGTGGCACCGGGTCACATCACCCCCGCATGCATATCCGTAAGTAACACTAGAATGGAGTGCATGCACCCTTTATGTTTGCTAAACCTCATAGGCTATGTCTCTTATCTCTGGTTCTGTGATTACCGATGGTGAAGTCATGTTCAGCATCGCAGCAAACGAGTCACGACTTGAACAGATCTCGACACACGAGTCCCTAACTCGAATAGATCTCGAAACCACACATGGATTCCCATATCTCAACAGATCTTGGAACCACACATGGATTCCTCAATGGATCTTGAAATCACATAAGGATTCTCATATCTCGACAGATCTCAGAACCACACATGGATTTCCACATGCTGAAGAGATCATGAACAACTACATGTGTTCGAGCATCTCAAACAGATCTGGAATCTCCATATAAATTCCAGCATCTTGAACCAATCACGAACCACTTCTAAAGCATAGAACAAGTATATGGTTTTGGAGTGGTTATGGTTTCAAGTCATCTCATATAAGTATACTCCCCCGCTTACTGGGCGCTCCAAAACCAATCGATTGATTTTCAGTAAACTCAACTCTAGTTCTGCGGGAAATAAACAGACAATACATAAGAGCAGAAATCACCTCCTAACCGTTTAAGTGGATGGATTTCCTTATCATTTGTCCTAGACGAGGAAAATGAGTTTATACGTACAATATATTATCACCGAAGATAACTGTACCATTTAATTTCCATGTTTCTTCTAGATACTTTCAAAGTTATATTTTGTCAATTACAATAACAGTCAGAACAATTGCATACAAGAAACTAAGTATCGTATACTATCCATAAACAAGTAACACACAAAGCATGATAGAATCACACAAGTACGACCAAGTCATATAACGACTTCTAATCCCTTTTTTAATCAATCTTCCTTTATTAATTAAAAAAATCTTTTATTAGTAATACTCATTTTTACTCAGTAAACTTTTTATAAATGAAACTCCATTTATTAATTGAACTACATTATTTAATTAAAACTTGCATATTCTTTTCTACACATTTCAATACTTCTCAAAAGTATTCATATACTTATCTAACCTATATAAATATATTTACAAATAAATTTCAAAGGGCTTAAGACAAATGTTACTCAAACATTGTCACTACAAAGCCAAAAACATTTCACTTATGATTTTCTTTAAAACGATCTTTTCAGAGACCTAATACTTTAATAAATATAATCAAAACGGGTTAAAGATGAATGTTATTAACACATTGTCACAATAAACCCAAAACCAATTCATACTTGTTATTCTCTTTAGAATTTCATTATTAAAGATCTAAGTATTTTCCAAAATCATTTAACAATATTTTACCCCTTCAAAATTTTATACAAGGGTTAAAAAACAAATGTTACTAAAACATTGTTTAAAACAAATCAAAAACCACTTCGGTTAATCGTTATCTTTAAAACTCTATTTTAAAGATCTAATTATTTTCAAAAGTATAGTTAGACGGGTAAAAACAAATGTTGCCCAAACATTGTTACTATAAACTCAAAATCACTTTTAACCTTGCCACTAACTTTAAAACATTCATTTAAAACACTAAGTACATCTTCACTTATTAGACAATGTAATATACCTTTTTAATCCATTTTACAAAACCATCCACTATAACATAAGTGTTATAATCTAAAAAATCCTTTATATTCTTTTACAAATACCAAACTTCCTTTTAAAACTTCTAAATATACTAAAATACCTTTAAAAAGATGCACACACACTAATTTATTTATAAAACTAAGATATTTAATAAAATACTGTAAACAATTTGAAAGATATTATAATATAAAAGCCTTTATTTCTTAAATATAATCTTTAACAAATTTTATAAAACTAAATGTACTAAAAATATATACTTTCAAGATACTTATACTATGTTTTAAAACATTTATTTAAAACCATAAAAAATTGCTTTATAATTTAAAATCATTACTTTAAAAATCCATAAATGATTATCGGTGATATATTTAAACCTTGATATTTTTCGATAATAAGTACGCTCATAGTACTTATTAAAAATACAAAGGAGCCATAGGATGTTTTCCAAAATTAAATTTAAAATCGCCGATCATAGTGTTTTCAAAGTGCATCCATAGTGACTCTTTCGCTTCTAAAGTTTACAGCTACCATTTCCAATTTCCACACATGTCCAAACCAATTCCTCTACATTAAACACACCAAAACGTGTGTTGCCAAATATATGTACATATATATTTCCACAATATATCACAACTTATCCAATTTGACATATGTCAAATATCATGGATTTCAAAGCACATTTATAATAACTATATCGCTTCAAACATTCACAACATAATTTCCAACCTAATCAATTAGCAATATCAAACATGTAAATAAGTAGTCTGGGCCACGATAGGTGTTATAGATAATCAAAAGAGAGATTATACTCCATAATAATGTTGTCACTTGTTTTACGAACAAGGTGGGAACTAAAAGTAATAACTGGCATCGTTTGTTATACAATTTATATTTTAATACAATAACAATTATGTACACAACAATATACATTTAACTAGTGAATAAACTCACCCAAAATTCCAACCGACACTTACGCGTTTCTGAATAGTCTAAAATCGAATGCTGTTAGATTCTAGCTAAAAATTCCACTAGCTTCAAACTTAATGAATCAAACTCAAATGCGTAGATATCATCGATACGAGTGTAATGGAAAAAACGGTGCCTCGATTGGACCTTATATGCAAAAATTACGAGCTTTATAAGATATGAATTATAAATATTATTAATTAACTAGAAAAACTTAATTAAAATTATATCTACCTTCCTCATCCTTTTCTTCCCCCATTCAAAAACATTCGCGCCCTATACACGCACAAAGTTGTGCACGTCATCATACGATATAGAGCTCTGCTTGACAATTCTACACACCATCAACTCCTACGCGCCACTCTCCTCATTCTCTCTACGATGATCAGCCCCTTGGCACAGTCGATCCTTCCAATCCAATCGCGACTCCCTCTACCCAAAACCCTTGACATGGCATTGACCGCTGTTCCCCACTACCTCGTCCACCTCTAGCTATCACCACTACCACCGTGATCCTCCCTGGCCGAGATGCATACGTCCATACCTAGCACTCAACTTTCGATGCTTCCCAATAATACGCAACTTTAGGTCGGTATAGGACAATCTACATGTTATGATTTGCTATAGGTAGTCGTGCCACCTCTAAAAAACCCCATGAGCTCATCTTCTCATGACAAACCAAGCGGCAATGACGCCACGCCTATCTCCCCTTCAATCGACGACAGTTTCAAGCCCCAGCTCACGACTTACACAGTTGAACATCCCCAATCATTAACTGCACACGGAAATGGAGCTCTCAACTTACGAAGCCATCGAACCCAAAATCGATTGATTTTTTTGCCTAAATCACTCTAAACAATTGAACGAAGAAGAAATTGGGTGGCGGTTATGTTTTTTGAAGCAAGAACAAAGAAATAGGAAGAGGGAATTAGGTTTGAGTTGAGGTGTATTTATAGGAAAATAAATAATGTATTTTATTCTCTTGATTTAAATGCTACGCGTTTCAAACACTCACGACCCGATAACATGTTCAATCGACCCGAAACTCACCGGCATATAACAACTCAATATTCTAGACCCAATGGCACTAGTTTTCTCAAAATCTGAGACATTGCCCCGGAATGATAATTTCACCCGTTATTAAATAGAATAAATTATTAAAAAAAGTTTAATCACTTTAATTATAAATTAAAGTTTACAATAACCATTTACTATTTGAAAAGAATTTAAATAAGCTTGAAAAATCATTATCATTCACATTAAATCCAAGAGTCAATTATTTAAATAGTTTCGATATTTAATTATAAAACGTTCGAAAATCTGGGTCATTACATTCTTCCCACTTTAAAAGAATTTCATCCTCGAAATACTAACATGAGCAACAAAAGCAACTATCGCACATCAATACCCAACACTGTTGCAATCACTAGCAACCAAACAAACTATCACATAACAATACTACATAGTACTGCAATCACTAGCAAATAAGCTCACGATTTTCCTAGGTCCAAAAATTATCTTATCGTACAAGGATGATAATCAATCCACCAAGCGCATCTTATGCTCAACCGCCTAAGTTATTACTCAGTCGATTACTCATGCTACCCCAAAACAATTCGAAGAGTCATCCCCAAAACTCTCCGCAAGCCAACACATATAGCATACAAATATTATTAAAGATTGTATGATATAGATATATTATCCATGCACAATATCAAATCTGATCACTAGCTCGATCACATGGATTTCACTTACGAACTATTATAGGTTACTTGACCCCTCTAGTGCGGACTCCGATCAGGTTCCTTGATTAGAAACCTTCGTTTTCCTAACATAGCCATATATCATAATAGAAACCTTGGGATCATGTCAAGAATCTGTATCAAGTGTTCATCGCCAAGAGTCGAGTGAAAAATCCTAATTCGGACCGATGTGAATCGCCTTGAAATCATGTACTCGAATCTGGATTAAGAATTCTCATGTGAATAAAATGATCTATGTACAAATTACGCACTTATTCAATTGGTTCTTAGCTACACTAATTACTTTCCATTTTTAATTCACATTTAATTTCTCTTATAGTATTCCTTAATACCAAAATCACTTATGGATTATGTAACGACCCGTAATTTTCGATAATTAAAATAGTTAATTTAATAAGATTTTTGTGATTTAATATTGGGAGAAATAAAAATTTGTGTTACATTAATGAAATAATAACAAAAATGAAATGTAATAACGTTAATTTAAGTTAATTATTAACAATTTGAATGAAATTCCAATCAATTGAAATGATTTAAAAGGTCATACTTGGTTATAAAGTGAATATAGGAAAACTAATGTATATATGGAATTAATTTATGAAAATATATATATTAAATGGTAATTGAATAAAATCAGTGTTAAGTAAGTAATTATAACATTTGGTTGTAAATAATAAACTTATTAATGTAATTATGTAACTAAAAGTTAATGGTGACAAACTATTTTATGTTACCTATTTATTTAGCCAGTTAAATTTAATTGATAATCAATTATAATTAAATGAAATTAAATGTTACATTAATTTGAGTTAAGACAATAACTGCAAAGTTTGAATGTAATGAAATGTATAGAAATGTTAATTATATTTACAAGGCAATAATTAATGTAATAAAAAGAATGAAACCAAGATACATAAATTAATTAGGATTTTCAAACTTTAATTAATGTGAAAAATCGACAAAATTCAATATAATGGAAATATAGTAGTTAATACAAATAAAAGGTGGAAATTGTAGCATATTAGTGAAATAAGATATAAACAGATGTTAACTATGTTGTTAGAGTAATGATTGATTGAATATAAAGATTGAAATCAAATTAAATCAATTTATTGAAAATTAAATTTATAATTGCTGAATTTATTGAAATTGAAATCAAAATCAAGTACTGTAATTTGTGCAATATTGAATATTGAATTGATATTGAAATTTGTTTTAAGGTATTATGAATTACTAAGTAATCTAAAGTGGTAGAAATTTGAAAATTATAAAATTCGAATTAAAAAAAGTGATTAATTAATTTAATTTTTAATTTATTTAATTAACGTGAAAATAGTCATTTTGGCCACTGTCTCGAATTTTGACAAAACCTATTTCATCGGATCCGTAACGGTGAGTTATTGTAGGATTTCAAGTTTCGTAGCGATCGGACTTGTCGTTTGATCGTACGGGCTCGAAACGCCGAGAAATAAATTTAATTGAAATTAATTTGAAATAAGCTGATTTTTTAAGCTAACTTTTTCGTACGATGGAATTAGGACCTGAAACCTATTCCACTGAGTTTAAAAATATTGAAAACATCTATTTTGATATATGGAATGACCCATTTTCGTTTCGAGAACAAAACGGGCTTTTCGGGTTATCTATCGTCCAACTTTCAAATCGATCTAGTCCATTCGTTTTTATTTCTGATCTGCCTATAAATAACTTGTTATAAACCCTAGTAGCCTTTAATTTCTCAGTAATGTGCGTACAATTCTATCTGCCTATTCCTTTCTTCCAATGGAAAAGCATATGTCCAATTACAAACCCTCAAATTCAATTTCAAAACCAAATCGAAAATTTAAAACTCCTCCAAACCTTATCAAATTATATACCGTTTTGAAGTTCTCGATGATACGAATCAACGTCTTGTGTTCGTTTGTCGTAACAGTGCGTCAATCAATGGAAAATCTCGATCAAAGCTTTGAAATGGAGAAACCCTACTTGCCATTTGGGGGTTTTTGATTGCGGTATCTATCGGCGAAATTGAGATATGGGTTGTGAAGAGAGTGTCATATGGAGTCTTCTGGTGGTGGTCGCATCGCCTATAGTGGCTGGAGGCGGTCGGAAATGGGTGAACTTGGGCTCAAAACGGTGGCGGCTGATGGTGCTTTGGGGCGAACGCTGAGTAAAGGGGAGATGCGGCCGGAGATGTAGTGTACGTTGGTGGTGGCGGCTTGGTCGTTGGTGGGCCCCAAGCGCGATCGGCGTCGGTCAAAGGCATGGCATCGGTGGTGCTTCTGTATGCGGCCGTGACGTATTACGTGAGAAGGAGGTATACGTGTGTTTATTTATTATTATTTTATTTTGATTTTAATTAAATTTTTGAATCTTCTAATAATAATAACTTTCTACGAGGTCGGTTTTTCGCACGGTTTATTCCGTTGGGATCGTATCAAAATTCCGGACATTTTGACGCTGGTTTGGACGAATTCTGAAACTGTTTGAATTTGGGCCCTAATTTGGATTTCAAATTGATTTGAAATCAAAGTGAGTGTTTTAACCCACTAACAACTTCTAAATTTTTTTATGTTAGTTAAATTAAATTTATGATGTGATCAGAAATTTATTGATTGCTGTTGGTATGTTAAATTGTCATTCTGGTTAAATTTGACTTTTATTGCATTTAATTTTCGTTAATTTAATATTGAATTTTAAATTGTCAATTTAATACCTGTATTGATTATCAGTATATATTGATGTTTATTGATTTATTTGGATGATGATTGTGATGTATGTTTGATTTCTGATATTGGATGATTGGACGTTGTACTTTATATGGTTATAATATTGCAAGTTCCCTATGGGTTGAAATGATACATACCCGAATGATCTATAGATTAGGGAAAATCATTATGGGTCGAAATGATAGACTCGAGCGATTTTATGGATTTTATATAATTCGGGATTGCGGTTTAAAATAATATATAACCGTAGAATTTTAAATTGCGGATTGAAATGATAAATATCCGTATCAATTGACTCTAGGGTAGAGAATTATATGCAGACACCGGATTAGTTAAATTAAAAGATTTGAATCTTTAAATTTTGAGTTCAGTTAACTGGTAATTTGAAATAGAAATTGATGTATATATAAACTGAACTATTTTTGATAATCCAAGTGTTAAATGTTGAAATTGGAATTGGTTTAATGAATTGCTCAAAGAAGTCAAATTGGAATTTCAAAGTTCAGGTGTCAAATATAAATCTATTTATTGGAATTGAGTTATTGAAAATGTTTTGGATGTAACTTTGAAACCTATTTTAAACTAATTTAAACTATTTCCATTAAATTAACTATTTTAATCAATTTAAAACTATTTTAATTTATATTAATCTATTATAACCTATTTAATCCAAATTAATCTATTTTACCAATTTTTAAAGTAATTAAATTTATTTAATCTATTTTAAATCTATTTAATATAATTTAAATATATTTAATCTATTTTAAATTTATTTAATCTATTTAAAATCTACTTAATATAATTTAAATCTATTTGATCTATATTTAATCTATTTAAATCATTTCAAATCTATTTAAATCATTTTAAATCTCATTAAATTTAATTTAAATATATTTAAACTATTTTTACTATTTAAACTATTTTAATCTATTCAAACTATTTTTAAACTATTTTCTAAAAATTCAGACCGTGTAAAGTGAAATATTTATATCTAAATCCTTGATGTTGATAAAACCTAAGTTGTAATTTGGAATTGATATCTTTTTGAAAATGACATATTTGAGTAATATGATGATTTTGGAACAAGGATTTAATTAACCTATCTTATCGATGAATTCAAAAATGAATACGACTTTGAGGGTAAATATGATTTTGGAAGGGAATATAGTTTGAAAGTGAATATGATTTCGAAGGAGATATGATTTGAAATTAAATATGATATTTTGATATAAATTATGAATTGACTCTTTAAAACGTAAAAGAACTATCCGGTGTGAAATAAGCATTTGGTTGTTAAAGAGACCAGGATCGGATATTGTCATACTCTCTGCCAATACCAAAAACCACTGTAACAATTGTGTATGTGGTAGAGATTCCAGAAATGAAGTAGGATGGTTTGGCGAACGATTTCTGCACAAGGTATGACGTGACCCTGACTCCCGTGAGTCAGCTTAGATGTGACTAAAACAGGAGCCACGCCGGGCCAAGTGAGGCCATTCCTCCTATCGGGCACACTTCTTCGATACTATATTCTGACTTTGTGATTGATTTGGTGGCCACCCTTGATTTTGATTATGGGAGCGTGTTCCGAGGTGGGCAGTAGTAGCTGCTATGTGCTACCACCAGTCCGAATCCGCAATTGGTATATCTACCCTGGCATTGCCTCAAGTGCCGTGTTCACATGCCCTAGAGCGCCTTCTACGAGTTTGGTTTGTACCATACCTATGGAGTGCCCTCTGATAGCCTCCAGTTTACGAAGGAGTTACGGTACAGTATAGACTATGGGAATATATAAAAGCGTGTTAAGGTGGATACGGGTAACGCCTTAACACTATTTTAATACTTTTACGTTACTGTAGACATATTATAATAGCGTATTGTACTACATAGTGGATAGTTTAACGGGTCCTTAGGAGATGTAAATCCCGAACATCTCTTAAGTTATTGTACCCACGTTGACACTGGATAGGAGATGTCAAAACCCGTAAACATCTCTGACGCCGACACACTCATATTTACCGTTGATTTAACTTACATAAGATCTTTTAGTTCTTACTCGAGTGTTTTGTCTTTTCAATTCACTCGGGTCAGCCTGAGCATTTCAAGGTTGAAGACCTTATTTCTGGAGGACAAAGACGAAGATTTGTACTATTATTATTTATTATATTTATTCCACTGCATCATGTTGTTCCGCTGCATTTATTTATTCATTTATTCCCATTTTCTATAACTCTGATTTTGTGTTGTAAAAGAATACTCAAATGTATTTATAAAACAGCTTCATGAACTGTTGTTTGATTATTATATTTTGTCATTCCGCTGCGAGATTCTGTATTTTTTTATTTGTTTCTCTTTTTCTTATTTACCCCATAACAATCTGCCCTATTGAATGGTTTGAGTCTGGCATGTGTGTCTGCTTAAAACGTCCAAAAAGGCTGGTCGTTACAGATTATTTCAAAAAACTTTACTTTAAGTTATTAAACATTATATAACTTAAGTTCATACTCATATAATACTCCACTACATCTTAAGAGTATATACAAAATCATCTAATTCATTTCACTTAATATGGATATTCAGTCGATTTAAAACTTGTTTAAATTCTACTATCTTTCCATTTAAGAGTTATAAAAAACTCAAGTTCTATTCCCACAAAACACTTTAGTTTCAAATTTTATAACAATCTAGAAGTTTCGACTATCCAAATTCACCAAAAATCCATTTCATTTTAACAAATGAAAACTATCAACCAAACATATCAATTACAATGCACAAACCATTCAATCCTAATGCATAGGTTACATGTGTCCATAATATAACTTAACCGAAAAGTTAAGAATCAAACACCAGGTTTTATTTCAAACCAATTTGAAATAATATATATATTTTGTATATCAAATCACACCTCTGAGATTTAAATGAAAATCTGTTTTACCAAAACAACTTTGTAGCATAGCTATTCTAGTAGCATCCTCCACTTGGAAACTGGAAAATAAACGTCGATGATGCTGCGGTCATCACCAAAATTATTTTCCAGCAATAGTAGTGAGTTCAGTACATCTAAACCATGTCTTTCGGACTTAACCAAAATCATTTTCAAAATGGTATCAAATATTTTGTAGATATTACCAAGTACCATGATATCAATTTCATAAATTAATTTCCCAAATATTTATTTCCAAATAATACTGCTATTATTTTCCAAAACCTTAGAAAACCAATTTCTAAACCACCAGGATTTAAGTTCTCAAATTCTCAGTTTAAATCCTTTTCATATTTATAAACTTTACTTTATAACCATATTTAGATAAGTCACTTTCTTATATAAAACTATTACATGAGTATTTATTTATAAAATGTTTTACTTTTCATTAAGACTAAAATAAACAACTTTTATTAAAATTAAATTTTAACCCAACATTACCACCGAATGCCTCATAGTCAAACTGTGAAACTTAATTCACAGGGTGTTCATTTCAATGCTCCCACAAGTTGCTATCTACCCAACACATGCAGTGAAAAGATGAAACCACTCATATACTAGTCGAGCACAATTAATCAAACAATAAATAGGACAAACTGACACATGGATTCCTATATCTCAACAGATCTCGGAACCACACATAGATTCCTCAATAGATCCCAGAATCACACATGGATTCCCATATCTCAACAGATCTCGGAATCACATATGGATTCCCACATCTTGAATAGATCACGAACAACAATATGTATTCGAGCATCTCAAATAGATCTTGAATCTCCACTTAAATTCTAGCATCTCACCCGCCGTTCGTAGCTTGGTTGGTTTGGGAGATGGGAGATGGGGACCAAAAGGACTGTGTCCGGGCAGGTTCGAATCCCAGCGCCAAACCATCAGTGGGAGTTTCAACGTTACGCATCTGTGTGCGACGAATAAGTAAAAGCGGGGTAGACACACGGCGTGGGGTTTACTTAAGTGAGTATCAATGAATACCATGATCTTAAGGTTCCCCATGATCTCAAAAAAAAAAATTCTAGCATCTCAAACCAATCACAAACCTCTTCTAAAGCATAGAACACAAATATGGTTTTGGAGTGGTTACAGTTTTAAGTCATCTCGTATAAGTACATTCCCTCACTTATCGGGCGCTCTTAAACTAATCGATCAATTTCCGGTAAACTAAACTCCGGTTTTGTAGGAAATAAACAGACAATACATAAGAGCAGAGATCACCTCCTAACCGTTTAAGTGGATGCATTTCCTTATCATTTGCATTAGAAGAGCAAAACGAGTTTATACGTACAGTATAGAATCACCAAAGATAATTGTACCATATAATTCCCTTGTTTCTACTAGATACTTCCAGAGTTATATTTTGTTAATTTCAATAACAACGAGAAGAATCACATATGGGAAACTAAGTCTCATATACTATCCATAAACAAGTAGCACACAAAGTACGATTGAATCACACAAGTACAATTAAGTCATATAAAAGACTTCTAATCCTCTTTTTAATTAATCTTCCTTTATTAATTAAAAAGCTCTTTTATTAGCAAAACTCATTTTTACTCAATAAAATCTTTATAAATGAAAATCCACTTATTAATTAAACTTCACTATTTAATTAAAGCATCCTTATTCTTTTCTACACATTTCAATACTTCTCAAAAGTATTCATATACTTATCTCAACTGTATGAGTATATTCACAAGTCAATTTCAAAGGCTTAAGAAAAATGTTACACAAACATTGTCACTACAAACCCAAAACCATTTCACTTATGATTATTTTAAAACATTCTTTTCAAAGACCTAATTACTTTCATAAGTATAATAAAAAAGGGTTAAAGACGAATGTTATTAACACATTGTCATAATAAACCCAGAACCAATTCATGCTTGTTATTTTCTTTAAAATTCCATTATTATATATCTAATTATTTTCCAAAATCATTAAACAATATTTTACCCTTTTAAAGTATTATTCAAGGGTTTAAAAAAATGTTACTAAAACATTGTTTACAGCAAACCCAAAACCACTTCACTTAATCGTTATCTTTAAAACTTTATTTTAAAGATCTCGTCACTATTCAAAAGTATAGATAGATGTGTTAAAATGAATGCTGCCCAAACATCATTACTATAAATCCAAAATCACTTTTAAACTTGCTACTAACTTTGAAACATTCATTTAAAGCTCTAAGTACATCTTCACTTATTAAATAAGGTAATATACCTTTTTAATCAATTTTACAAAACCATCCATTATAACATAAGTGTTATAATCTAAAAACTCCTTTATATTCTTTTACAAATACCAAACTTCCTTTTAAAACTTATAAATATACTAAAATACATTTAACAAGATACACAAACACACACTAATTTATTTATAAAACCAAAATATTTAATGAAATACTGCAAACAATTTGAAAGATATTATAATATAAAAGCCTTTATTTCTTAAATAAATTTTTTTAACAAATTTTATAAAACTAAATGTACTAAAAGTATATACTTTCCAAATACTTGTACTATATTTTAAAAAATTTATTTAAAACTATAAAAACTTGATTTATAATTTAAAACCATTACTTTAAAAATCCATAAATGATTATCGATGGTATATTTAAACCTTGATATTTTCCGATAATAAGTACGCTCGTAGTACTTGTTAAAAATATAAAGGAGCCCTAAGATGTCTTCCAAAGTTAAATTTAAAATCGTTGATCACAGCGATTTCAAAGTGCATCCAAAGCGACTCTTTTGCTTCTAACATTTATAACTTCCATTTTCAATTTCCACAAATGTCTAAACCAATTCATCTATGTTAAACACACCAAAACGTGTGTGGCCAAATATATGTACACATATATTTCCATGATATACACAACTTATCTGATTCAACATATGCCAAATAGTAGGGATTTCAAAGCATGTTTATAATGACTATATCAGTTTAAACATTCACAACATAATTTCTTAATTAATAAATTAGCAATATTAAACATGTAAACAAGTAGTGCGGGCCACGATACATGTTATAGATAATCAAACTAGAGATTATTCTCCATAATAATGTTGTCACTTGTTTTACAAACATACCAATATACAATTTATATTTTAACACAGCAACAATTATATACATACCAATATACAATTAACTGGTGAGTAAACCCACCCAAATTCCAGCCGACGCTTATGCATTTCCAAATAGTCTAAGCTAAATATTCCACTAGCTCCAACCTCGATGAATCCAACTCCAATGCATAGATATCATCGATACGAGTGCAACGGCAAGAACCGCGCCATGATTGGACCTCATGCAAAAATTATGAGTTTTATTAGGATTTGAATTATAAAGTATAATTAATTAACTAAAAAAATTAATTAACTTTATAATTAGCTTCCCCATCCCTTTCTTCCCCATTTAAAACATCTACACTCTGTACATGCACAAAGTTGCATGCCATCACGATGATACGGAGCTCCGCTCAACAATTCTCCACACCGTCGACTCCTACGCGCCACTCTCCTCATTCTCCCAGTGATGATCACTATAACAACCCATAATTTTATTCATTCGAAATTGGAATATTTAATTGTTTTTAAATATTGAAAAGTTAATTTTATAAGTTAAATAACTTATATTTCAAATATAGCAATTTATTTGATAATTAGATTGTTAAATTTAATATTTGAAATTGTTTAAAATAATTGAATCTTGAATTTAATATGAATGAAAATGATTTCTAAAGTTGATTTAAATTCTATTTAAATAAGAAAGAAGATAGCAAACTTTTAAATTTGATTTAAAAGTGATTAAATTGATTTTGGAAATTTTATATTTTTAATTAACGTGTAAAAATAACTTTTTGGGAACTGTCTTGGATTTCAACAAAATCAGTTTCATTAAATCCATAATAGTGAATAATTATATACCATCGAATTTCGTAGCAATCGGACGTATCGTTTGGTCGTGCGAGGTCGAAACACGTAGAAATTGTTTAAAGGAGTTTAATTAATATAAATTGATTTTGAAAAGTTATCTTCTGAATATGATAGAATTAGCTTTTGATATATATTCCATTGTGTTCGAAATAGGGGTATAACATACAGAACGCCAGGCGGCACACTTCGTTTGGAGTTCGAAATTTTCAAGGATGAATAGTGCTTTGGAAAGTTTCCTATGAAAGGCCATAAACTATCTTCATTTACTTAAACCCTAGCTTCTTAATTTCAACCACCATTAACACTAAACCATCAAACGACCAATGTCGATCAAAGCCTCTAGAGGCGAAATTAGCCAATGACTTCAACTAACCAAATGTAGAGCACATCAATACGAGCTTGTTCAACGGTTGGATCGTCGAATCGACCAATGAGACAACGGCAATTTGCCTGCGTTTAGCTGCAGCAAATTTTGGTTTCAGCGATAATCAATTGCGTTATGCGCACGAGAGAATAGAGGAGGGCGAGGCGGCAAGAGGGCGGCGCGGTTGTGGCGAGGCACGACGGCGGCTTGTCTTGGGTGCAGTGTTTTAAATCTCGGATTTTGGCCAATATCTCGGGAAAATATTTCGGCTATCTCGGGCGATATTTAAAACACTTATAACTAAATAGGCTGCCAAATCTCGGATTTTGGCTGATATCTCGGATTTTTCATCTCGGCCATCTCGGGGAGATTTAAAAGCCTGCTTGGGTGGCACGACGATCGATCGAAGAGCAAACAAAAAAAAAGTTGCGTGACCTGGAACTGTATGCATGAGGGAGGGAATATGAAGATAGGTTTAAAGTTTAAACTTATTTTATTTAAGTTAATTAACTTTTAATTATATCAAATGTTAATTAATCCATAACTTTCTCATACGAGGTCGGTTTCGAGGGCTATAAGTTCTGTTGCGATCATTTCAACGAGCACTACGCTATGGAGTTGGACTGGACGAATTCGAAGCTAGTAGGAAATTTAGGCTAAATTAAACGACCGTTCAATTTTAATTCAAACCGGAGCGCTTATGCGATTTCTAGATTTTTTTTTGAGTAAACTCACCTCTCTGGCCTGCTTATATTTTTTATATAAGTGGGAATAATTTTTTTTATGTTGTTCATTGCTTGTTTGGATGATTTACTCTATTTATTAGTTGGTATGGATACATTCCCGCCTATTGGAGCGGATGAGACCATATTATGTGTAACGACCCAGAATTTCGAACAAATTAAATTGAGAATATTTAATTAATTTTAAATATTTGAACGATGATTTAATTTGAATCCCCGATATAACTTTGAAATTGACGATTAAATTATAGAATTTAATCTATTGAAACTGGATAAAAATTTGACTCTTCAATTTTAAAGCCGAAGAAAAATATTTCGGAAGCTTTTAAAATTCGTGTTGATATTACTGAAGATAACAGAAGCTTCAGAATCGAATTTAAAACTGTTTTGATCAGTTTTGAAATTTTATCGTTCGAATTGATATTTAAAAATAGCCGTCTGAGGCATAGTCTCGGAATTCGACGAAACCAGTTCCATTGGGTCCGTAATATTGAATTATTGTTGGATTTCAATTTTCGTATTTTTCGGTGTTAATACGTGGTTATACGGTGAGCAAACGCATCGAAATTTAAATTAAATAAAATTCAAATTTAAAATTTAAATTTGGTCAAACGACAACAAATTATCTTCCCAAATTCGCGCAGGGAATCACGATAAAAAAATCGTGTAGAGCATGCCTCCACTGTTTTCAAATACTCCGATCCCCTTCCCTCTTCATAAATCAAAACGAAAACTTTTCGTTCCTTCAGTAAAAATGGCCGACCTCTCCTTCGTATAAAGAAAAATATATACACCTGAAGCCTCGTTTATGAAAATCGCGTGCGATCCATTCATTTCCCTTTGCTTTTCGAATTAGGGGTAGCGGCATCAGATAATAAAAAAAAATGGCGTCTTCCTCAAAATCGTTCGAGCGTGGAGCTCGCGCGCGCCTGGGAGGCAGTGTCGATCGCGAGCTAGTTAGGGTCACTTTGGGAGTTCAAGCGCACGCGCGCGTGCTCGCATGTTGGAGAAGGAGGGAATCGCGTTACAGTCGGTTGCAAAGAGGAGCATCGCGTGGGAGCGGGTGGTCAGGCGTGGCGGCGCTTGGAGTTTAAGGGGGGCGGTCGACGATTGTTGTGACGATGGTGGGCAGCTAGGGCATCTCGTGATTGTTTCGTGGGTCGACTTCGATGTCGACAGAGAGGGAACTCGAGCAGTTGTCTGGGCATTCGTCGAAGGGCGCAAGCATTTGGGTTTCGCGTGGTGTTCTGGGGGTGCGCGTGGAGAGGTCAACGGTGATCGAAGGTTCTCTTCGTTCGAACCAAAAGTGAGGCGCGTGGAGGATAGGGCTTGGGCCTGCGATGGTGCTCGAGGACGGTGGCTTCTGGTGATGTGGTGGTTCTCGCGATTTTGAAGAAAGGTATAAAATTTACCTGTTTGTTTAAATTGAACTAAAATTTTAGTTGCAGTGAAATGAAAAGATGAAGTGAATTTTTATAAAAATATTATGCAGTGAAAATTAAAATTATTTGTTGAAATAAAATCGTTGACTGATTTAAATTGATTTAAAATATTTAAAGGAAATTTGATTTTTAACTAATTTATTAAGTCATTAGTTTGAAATTAAAAATGATGGATTTGGTAGAAAAAGAATAAAATGTGTATATTTTTAATTTAACAATCTATTAATAAGGAGATTTGTTTAACTGGCTTAATCAATTATTTTGGCTAATAAAGATAATTTGTTAAAATAAAACAATCTTAAAACAAATCATTAATAAATTGAAAATTGATTATTCGATTTATTTCGAATTTAATGAACTTTATAAAATTTGTTTATACTAGGTCTGAAATGGAGAAACAAGCTGAAATGAAAAATTGGATGGCAAAATAAAAAGCGAAGGTGAGATTATTTTCTCACTCAAATAAATTTTGTTTGACAGTTATTGATTGTTTGATATGATTGCTAGGTTGATTGTGATATTAGATATGATAGGATATATCTATATATATAGCAATATATACATATTGGCATATGTATATATTGGATTGATGATTTCCCGCCTCGTATAGCGGATGAGACCCTATTGCGCCGTTAGTAAGCGGATTTTTATAAAACCCATATACCGCGATAATTCCGTACTGGAGCGGAATTGGTATTGTGCTAACATCTGTGGATGCAGGGAAACGGGTTGGAGGGATCCAACTGGATTCCTCACCAGTAGTTATTTATTTACAGATATTGATGTATATTCTGTTATCATATGTTGATATATGATGTTGTTGTTGTGGTGGACTAATTGGTGCGTTGCATCATCGGGTTCAATTTTAAAGTTTAAAAATAAACGATTTTTACTTTAAAAGGGATTTTGAAGTGATTTTTGGAAAGTATACGATTTATTAAATTTTGGAATTTATTTATCTTAAATAAATAAATGTTATAAATTTAAAGTTATGAAAATTTTAAATTGTGAAATATACCTGAAAGGTGATTTTGAAATAAATAGTCAAGTGATTAATAAAATAGTTTAAGTTGGATTTCTTTTGAATTATTTAAAAATGATGTATATAAAAGATGTACAGAATTGATATTTATCAATTAAAAGTATTGGAATTTTAAAATGAGTTTCTATAAGTGTTAGAAATTTATAGAATTATAAATTGTGAGGACATGAGATTTATAGAATTATAGACTGTGAAGATTTGAAGTTTATAGATTTATAAAGATTGAAGTTTATAGATTTATAAAGTATAAAGTTATAAAATGAATGAAGTTGTAGAATAAAGACTGATAAGAAATTTACTTGTAACTTGGATTGTTGCCTTTAAATGGGATATTGATCGAATTATTAATAAAGAAGATTTATTAAATTGAAGTCGTTAGAAAATAGAAATAGAATTTATAAACGTTGTTTTATAAATTCGAAATCAATTGGATTTGATAAATTAAAATGTTAAAGGGGATTTTATCCACGATTTTGGACAGTGGGTAATTCTTGAAATAAATGTGTAGAAAAGATCGAAATTTGGTTATTGAAGTATATTCACGATTTTGGACAGTGAATATATTATTGAAAAAAAATGGTTATGTTTGGGAAAGCGATATTATAAAGGAAGTTAATTGTTTTAAAGGATGTTTTAAAACGTGTGAACTATCGAAATCATATATTTCAACATTTATTGTTGAAATAGACGTTTCCGAGAAATAAGGAAATGGTGGACTATAACACTGTTGTTATAGTAAATGATTTCCGAAAGGAAATGTTTTTGATGTAGTATTGGGATTTATATACCTATCTTAAAAATCCGAATCCCTATACTAGTGATTTTTGAGTCGTCGTAACGATGTTTTACGTAACACTCGTTTTGACTCAAATTGATGTTGTTATAGAAAATAGATTTCCTTAAAGAATGAATTTATACTTAATTTGATTTAAGTATATCGAATATTTTCAAATGTTGAAAATAAATAGATTTGCGAAATACTTATTTTTGAATAAGTATGGAAATACTTTTCCAGAATGAAATGAAACGTTTTGAGCTTTTATCTTCTTAAAGATAAATTGAAAATGAATATTGGAATCGATTAGAAAAATCGTATATCAGTAGATATTTTTGAAATATAAATTCACTATGGAATTTATAAAAGAAAAGGGAAGTTGTTTAAAAATAAACGTTGATTTATTTTTGAAGTGTGGAAATTTTGTATCTAGTAAAGATATTTTTGAAGATGAAATAATTTGGAAAATTATTTGGAATCTGATGATGTTGCGCATCTTTATTGATAGTTAAATAACTGACTATCAATAATTACCTTTATATAGGTATTTGTTGTGAATTGGATGAAATTGAATGCCACACTTATTTTTGAATAATCGCTCACTATTCGGGTAACCGGGAAAGGACCATGGGGTCGTATAACCCATTCCGAATATGTGATACGTCGTTATGGATCGCATTTGAAGACCGGTGTTGAAGACCGGATATTTTTGAAAACGGAAGGATTACCGTCGAGTTACTCTACATCGGCTGATCTCCGGTTTAGAGGTTTTATCACCCTTAGTGACGGGAAGTCCTGACGTGATTGAAAATTATCCGGATATGCAAGGGCTTCGTGAGAAGTGCCTTCGGTTCTGTTTGATCCCGGAACAGACTTGTATGGATTGTGTGTCTGACGTTACAATTTGAGATATTGAGCTGATTTCTTTCAAATACATATCTGTTGGTGGCGGAGAATTTATTCTCTTAGCTTAACACCCTTCTCTGAGACGTACAAGCTCAGAGGTTATGTAGTTGAAATTTATCAGCGATATATCCCAATTTGGTAACGTGGCATACTGAGTGTTGCTGTGAAATGATCAGTGTTTGATCATTTGTGATATGATCATTTGTTTGATCTTATATCTTTGTGATCATAGGTTGATCATTTTGTTTGACCCGAAGCAGGGCTTTTTGAGAAAGCGTAGCTTTGTGGACGAGACTTCGTCGAGCCTCACACCCCGGAAATGGTCGAAACAGGACGAATGCGGCAAGGTTCTAGGGAGTAGCGCCCCTTAGTGTATGTCATTCCTTCTGGATAAAGGTGGTATCATGGTATGGAGCCCAGATACTTAACCTCTGTGGTTACTGCATTATTATTATCTATGTGGTTTGTTGCGAATCGGGGATCCTCGGGAAGATCGGTGACGATCGGGGGATGGCATACGCGTGTCAGTAGTTACCTATTTTTGCAGAGGTAACCCGGCCTTGTGTTGGCAGAGATCCGATTAGGTTCTCGGGTCGTCTATTCCAGGGACGTACCCATCGTGGAAAGGAAGTTCCTTAGCCTGACCATTTGTTGGAAATCCAAAGAAACAATACGTGACTTGTACGGTTTTAGTTGTAGAACCTGCCATCTAATATGGCAGCTATAGTAAGCATACTATAATGGTACCTATGCTGGCTAAGATTTATATTCTACTTTCGAAATGTTTTCTACACTATGCACTAATAATAATATCAAAAAGAATTTGATTTTGGCGTAGTAAGCATCTTTGACTATCATAAGAAGAAATCTCCTCCAAGTCTGCGTTTGCATTGTGTGTGTGGCGGGAGGTCTTATGGTAGTTTCATTTTCCAAAAGCATTGCGAATTTACTTTAAAAGTTTTTCTGTTGTTTATTTTAAAGATAAAATAACTGTTTTACGATCTCACACCAGTCACCATGACTGACTCGGAGTTTATTGTTCCCTTCTAAACTCTGGGTGCCCACAAATTTCCACACGGGCAGCCTAGAGTTATGTTATCAGGATATTCTGGAGCTTGGAGATAAGCTGGAGGACGAGACGTAGTATTTGTATCTGATAGTATTTATTCCGCTGTGTATTCTGTATGAGGACAAGTTATATAACTGTCCATTGATGTGATGTATTGTATTGAGTTGTATATTGACTCTGATTGATGTATGTATAAACTGATATAGTTCTTTGTTTTAAAAGACTAGTAATTATCTATTGTATATTGTTCCGCTGCGATATGTGAGATTCTGATATTGTTTCTGTTTCTATTGTTGTTCTGTTGTTCTTCTGCTTTCTTCTTCTTCTTCTCTTTTTCTTCTACTTCTTCTTTCTAAAACCCTCACTATTGGAGTTTCCAGCGTTCGATTTCTCGGCAGTCGATAAAGTGAGTATCGATGTCGAATTTTCGAAAGTCGAAAAATCCCGTATGTGACAGCGTGGTATCAGAGCATATGGTTAAGCGACAACCCTGCTCTGTTGGGTGTTACTCATTAGAGATAGAGTCAGCAGTACTCTAGAATGAGTTGAGTGTAATAATAGATATGAGCGCGTATTTGTTATTGAATATAAAATTGTTTTGTATTGTGATGATTGGTTTATTGAGTGGCATATGAACCTTCGTCGGCACAGTCTTGCAAAACTGTATCGAAGGGGTTTCTAAACGCTCGAATAGAACAGTTCGGCACAGTATTGTTTTAAAATAGGGTGAATGAAATAATTTCGCCCAAAGCTATTTTGTATAGAAAAGAAATGGTTTTCTATGAATTATCATAGTATATGGATGTTTGGATGTTAGGAAGTAATGACATTGAAATATTATCATTGTTATGATTGGAATTGAATAAGAAATAAGGTAATAACCAAAGATTTAAGAAATAAATTCACATACAAATGAAATTAAAGAAGGTAAATTATAAAGGTGACTTATAATTTGAAGCGAAATTCCAGAGAAGTTTTTGGAAATGTTTTGAGAAGAATTTGAAATTTTTGAGATTTGGAAAGTTTAAATTCTTTTTGGAGTTGAAAATGAATTTGAAAGGTTTTGAAAAGTATTTTGGAAAGATAAAAGCTCTAAACTCTTTTCGGTCGCTGGAAAATAATTCCGATGATGATCGCGACATCACCGGTGTTCATTTTCGGGTTTCCAAAAGAGGAATTGCTGCCAAATTATTTTAAATGGAATGTCGTTTGAAAAAAATTGGAGTTTTGTTTTGGAAATTCAGAGGATGATTTGAATTGTTTTCAAAATGGCTTTGAAATGTTGGTAAACTCTGGAATGCTATATAAAGATATTTATGAAATGTTACTAAGTTGATAACTTATACAATTTGAATTTTGATGGAATAAATTTAACTTAAAGAATGAAGTTAAATCAAAGCAAGTATAAGTGAATCAATTAAATGAAAATAGAATTCCAAGAAGATAATTGAAAATAAAATTCCTTAATGAAATGGAATTGTGAATGTGAATGTATAAATGATTGTATAAATCAAGATGTAAACAAGTTGATAACTTATAGAATATTTGAAATTTGATTGGAATGGAATTCAAATTGAAGACGAATGAATTAGTAAATAAAACTAATTTAGAATAGTATAGTTGTGAACTAAAGATAAAAGACGAAATTGAATTCAAATGAATTTGTAATGCAAAATTGAACGAAATTGAATATGTAACTTCAATAGTAAGCTAAAGATGATATAAGTAGTTTATATTGGAAAAACTTTGTAATTAAATTTGCAAAATAGTTTGAATGCTGTAACTAGATATAATGGCTAGTAGGATATACAGGTGTATAAAGGGATTGGAAAATTTATTTCACAGATAATTCGAATTGCTCGAAAAAGGTATGTATTTGAATTATAATATGAGTTTTTGATGATTTCTTGTCTAGCCGCTTGGCTGTTTCTTTTTCTTTTTGAAATCTGAGAGTCCGTAGGGACGTTTTGTAGTCGTACCGTATCAGCCGCGCAAAGGAGACGCTGGCGAAATTTTTCGGAAATTTAGGGCGTTAGAAAATTTTTGAGAAATTTTGAAAGTTTAAATTTGAATTCGAATTTAAATTGGAATTGAAAGTAAACAATGTTGTTTGGAAAACTTATAATTAGAGTTGGAAATTTAGTTGAATTAATAACGAATCTTTAGTAGAAAGATTTGTTTTGATGAATGTGATAAAACTATTGGATTGTGAAAAAATAGTAGACGAGTTAAGGACCAAATTTTCCTAACTTGTAATTTCGAGGACGAAATTCTTTTAAGGAGGGAAGTCTGTAACGACCCAGAATTTCGAACAAATTAAATTGAGAATATTTAATTAATTTTAAATATTTGAACGATGATTTAATTTGAATCCCCGATATAACTTTGAAATTGACGATTAAATTATAGAATTTAATCTATTGAAACTGGATAAAAATTTGAATCTTCAATTTTAAAGCCGAAGAAAAATATTTCGAAAGCTTTTAAAATTCGTGTTGATATTACTGAAGATAACAGAAGCTTCAGAATCGAATTTAAAACTGTTTTGATCAGTTTTGAAATTTTATCGTTCGAATTGATATTTAAAAATAGCCGTCCGAGGCACAGTCTTGGAATTCGACGAAACCAGTTCCATTGGGTCCGTAATATTGAATTATTGTCGGATTTCAATTTTCGTATTTTTCGGTGTTAATACGTGGTTATACGGCGAGCAAACGCATCGAAATTTAAATTAAATAAAATTCAAATTTAAAATTTAAATTTGGTCAAACGACAACAGATTATCTTCCCAAATTCGCGAAGGGAATCACGATAAAAAAATCGTGTAGAGCATGCCTCCACTGTTTTCAAATACTCCGATCCCCTTCCCTCTTCATAAATCAAAACGAAAACTTTTCGTTCCTTCAGTAAAAATGGCCGACCTCTCCTTCGTATAAAGAAAAATATATACACCTGAAGCCTCATTTATGAAAATCGCGTGCGATCCATTCATTTTCCTTTGCTTTTCGAATTAGGGGTAGCGGCATCAGATAATAAAAAAAAATGGCGTCTTCCTCAAAATCGTTCGAGCGTGGAGCTCGCGCGCGCCTAGGAGGCAGTGTCGATCGCGAGCTAGTTAGGGTCACTCTGGGAGTTCAAGCGCACGCGCGCGTGCTCGCGTGTTGGAGAAGGAGGGAATCGCGTTACAGTCGGTTGCAAAGAGGAGCATCGCGTGGGAGCGGGTGGTCAGGCGTGGCGGCGTTTGGAGTTTAAGGGGGGCGGTCGACGATTGCTGTGACGATGGTGGGCAGCTAGGGCATCTCGTGATTGTTTCGTGGGTCGACTTCGATGTCGACAGAGAGGGAACTCGAGCAGTTGTCTGGGCATTCGTCGAAGGGCGCAAGCATTTGGGTTTCGCGTGGTGTTCTGGGGGTGCGCGTGGAGAGGTCAACGGTGATCGAAGGTTCTCTTCGTTCGAACCAAAAGTGAGGCGCGTGGAGGATAGGGCTTGGGCCTGCGATGGTGCTCGAGGACGGTGGCTTCTGGTGATGTGGTGGTTCTCGCGATTTTGAAGAAAGGTATAAAATTTACCTGTTTGTTTAAATTGAATTAAAATTTTAGTTGCAGTGAAATGAAAAGATGAAGTGAATTTTTATAAAAATAATATGCAGTGAAAATTAAAATTATTTGTTGAAATAAAATCGTTGACTGATTTAAATTGATTTAAAATATTTAAAGGAAATTTGATTTTTAACTAATTTATTAAGTCATTAGTTTGAAATTAAAAATGATGGATTTGGTAGAAAAAGAAAAAAATGTGTATATTTTTAATTTAACAATCTATTAATAAGGAGATTTGTTTAACTGGCTTAATCAATTATTTTGGCTAATAAAGATAATTTGTTAAAATAAAACAATCTTAAAACAAATCATTAATAAATTGAAAATTGATTATTCGATTTATTTCGAATATTAATGAACTTTATAAAATTTGTTTATACTAGGTCTGAAATGGAGAAACAAGCTGAAATGAAAAATTGGATGGCAAAATAAAAAGCGAAGGTGAGATTATTTTCTCACTCAAATAAATTTTGTTTGACAGTTATTGATTGTTTGATATGATTGCTAGGTTGATTGTGATATTAGATATGATAGGATATATCTATATATATAGCAATATATACATATTGGCATATGTATATATTGGATTGATGATTTCCCGCCTCGTATAGCGGATGAGACCCTATTGCGCCGTTAGTAAGCGGATTTTTATAAAACCCATATACCGCGATAATTCCGTACTGGAGCGGAATTGGTATTATGCTAACATCTGTGGATGCAGGGAAACGGGTTGGAGGGATCCAACTGGATTCCTCACCAGTAGTTATTTATTTACAGATATTGATGTATATTCTGTTATCATATGTTGATATATGATGTTGTTGTTGTGGTGGACTAATTGGTGCGTTGCATCATCGGGTTCAATTTTAAAGTTTAAAAATAAACGATTTTTACTTTAAAAGGGATTTTGAAGTGATTTTTGGAAAGTATACGATTTATTAAACTTTGGAATTTATTTATCTTAAATAAATAAATGTTATAAATTTAAAGTTATGAAAATTTTAAATTGTGAAATATACCTGAAAGGTGATTTTGAAATAAATAGTCAAGTGATTAATAAAATAGTTTAAGTTGGATTTCTTTTGAATTATTTAAAAATGATGTATATAAAAGATGTACAGAATTGATATTTATCAATTAAAAGTATTGGAATTTTAAAACGAGTTTCTATAAGTGTTAGAAATTTATAGAATTATAAATTGTGAGGACATGAGATTTATAGAATTATAGACTGTGAAGATTTGAAGTTTATAGATTTATAAAGATTGAAGTTTATAGATTTATAAAGTATAAAGTTATAAAATGAATGAAGTTGTAGAATAAAGACTGATAAGAAATTTACTTGTAACTTGGATTGTTGCCTTTAAATGGGATATTGATCGAATTATTAATAAAGAAGATTTATTAAATTGAAGTCGTTAGAAAATAGAAATAGAATTTATAAACGTTGTTTTATAAATTCGAAATCAATTGGATTTGATAAATTAAAATGTTAAAGGGGATTTTATCCACGATTTTGGACAGTGGGTAATTCTTGAAATAAATGTGTAGAAAAGATCGAAATTTGGTTATTGAAGTATATTCACGATTTTGGACAGTGAATATATTATTGAAAAAAAATGGTTATGTTTGGGAAAGCGATATTATAAAGGAAGTTAATTGTTTTAAAGGATGTTTTAAAACGTGTGAACTATCGAAATCATATATTTCAACATTTATTGTTGAAATAGACATTTTCGAGAAATAAGGAAATGGTGGACTATAACACTGTTGTTATAGTAAATGATTTCCGAAAGGAAATGTTTTTGATGTAGTATTGGGATTTATATACCTATCTTAAAAATCTGAATCCCTATACTAGTGATTTTTGAGTCGTCGTAACGATGTTTTACGTAACACTCGTTTTGACTCAAATTGATGTTGTTATAGAAAATAGATTTCCTTAAAGAATGAATTTATACTTAATTTGATTTAAGTATATCGAATATTTTCAAATGTTGAAAATAAATAGATTTGCGAAATACTTATTTTTGAATAAGTATGGAAATACTTTTCCAGAATGAAATGAAACGTTTTGAGCTTTTATCTTCTTAAAGATAAATTGAAAATGAATATTGGAATCGATTAGAAAAATCGTATATCAGTAGATATTTTTGAAATATAAATTCACTATGGAATTTATAAAAGAAAAGGGAAGTTGTTTAAAAATAAACGTTGATTTATTTTTGAAGTGTGGAAATTTTGTATCTAGAAAAGATATTTTTGAAGATGAAATAATTTGGAAAATTATTTGGAATCTGATGATGTTGCGCATCTTTATTGATAGTTAAATAACTGACTATCAATAATTACCTTTATATAGGTATTTGTTGTGAATTGGATGAAATTGAATGCCACACTTATTTTTGAATAATCGCTCACTATTCGGGTTAACCGGGAAAGGACCATGGGGTCGTATAACCCATTCCGAATATGTGATACGTCGTTATGGATCGCATTTGAAGACCGGTGCTGAAGACCGGATATTTTTGAAAACGGAAGGATTACCATCGAGTTACTCTACATCGGCTGATCTCCGGTTTAGAGGTTTTATCACCCTTAGTGACGGGAAGTCCTGACGTGATTGAAAATTATCCGGATATGCAAGGGCTTCGTGAGAAGTGCCTTCGGTTCTGTTCGATCCCGGAACAGACTTGTATGGATTGTGTGTCTGACGTTACAATTTGAGATATTGAGCTAATTTCTTTCAAATACATATCTGTTGGTGGCGGAGAATTTATTCTCTTAGCTTAACACCCTTCTCGGAGACGTACGAGCTCAGAGGTTATGTAGTTGAAATTTATCAGCGATATATCCCAATTTGGTAATGTGGCATACTGAGTGTTGCTGTGAAATGATCAGTGTTTGATCATTTGTGATATGATCATTTGTTTGATCTTATATCTTTGTGATCATAGGTTGATCATTTTGTTTGACCCGAAGCAGGGCTTTTTGAGAAAGCGTAGCTTTGTGGACGAGACTTCGTCGAGCCTCACACCCCGGAAATGGTCGAAACAGGACGAATGCGGCAAGGTTCTAGGGAGTAGCGCCCCTTAGTGTATGTCATTCCTTCTGGATAAAGGTGGTATCATGGTATGGAGCCCAGATACTTAACCTCTGTGGTTACTGCATTATTATTATCTATGTGGTTTGTTGCGAATCGGGGATCCTCGGGAAGATCGGTGACGATCGGGGGATGGCATACGCGTGTCAGTAGTTACCTATTTTTGCAGAGGTAACCCGGCCTTGTGTTGGCAGAGATCCGGTTAGGTTCTCGGGTCGTCTATTCCAGGGACGTACCCATCGTGGAAAGGAAGTTCCTTAGCCTGACCATTTGTTGGAAATCCAAAGAAACAATACGTGACTTGTACGGTTTTAGTTGTAGAACCTACCATCTAATATGGCAGCTATAGTAAGCATACTATAATGGTACCTATGCTGGCTAAGATTTATATTCTACTTTCGAAATGTTTTCTACACTATGCACTAATAATAATATCAAAAAGAATTTGATTTTGGCGTAGTAAGCATCTTTGACTATCATAAGAAGAAATCTCCTCCAAATCTGCGTTTGCATTGTGTGTGTGGCGGGAGGTCTTATGGTAGTTTCATTTTCCAAAAGCATTGCGAATTTACTTTAAAAGTTTTTCTGTTGTTTATTTTAAAGATAAAATAACTGTTTTACGATCTCACACCAGTCACCATGACTGACTCGGAGTTTATTGTTCCCTTCTAAACTCTGGGTGCCCACAAATTTCCACACGGGCAGCCTAGAGTTATGTTATCAGGATATTCTGGAGCTTGGAGATAAGCTGGAGGACGAGACGTAGTATTTGTATCTGATAGTATTTATTCCGCTGTGTATTCTGTATGAGGACAAGTTATATAACTGTCCATTGATGTGATGTATTGTATTGAGTTGTATATTGACTCTGATTGATGTATGTATAAACTGATATAGTTCTTTGTTTTAAAAGACTAGTAATTATCTATTGTATATTGTTCCGCTGCGATATGTGAGATTCTGATATTGTTTCTGTTTCTATTGTTGTTCTGTTGTTCTTCTGCTTTCTTCTTCTTCTTCTCTTTTTCTTCTACTTCTTCTTTCTAAAACCCTCACTATTGGAGTTTCCAGCGTTCGATTTCTCGGCAGTCGATAAAGTGAGTATCGATGTCAAATTTTCGAAAGTCGAAAAATCCCGTATGTGACATTATGTTCCCGTGTAAGAGCGGATGACTGTTTGTATACGAATCCCACCTCGAAGCGGTTGATTTTCATATTATTTGATTATATGCTGTATGTGATGCAGGGGGATAGGTTGGAGGTATCCAACATGATTCCTCACCACTTTTGATTTACTTTTTATATATTTGATATATGATGTGTTGGATGCCATATTTGATGACATGGATTGTTTTTGCTTATTTAGTGCTTTAGTAGCAGTGGGCCTTATTTTTGGTATTTTGAAATACTAAAAATGATGATTTTGGTCTAAAAAGGATTTCAAAGTAATTTTGGAAGTATATATGTATGTTTCGATGATTTTTAAATTATTATAAGGAAATGAATTTATTTTTAAACAAATGAATAAAAGTATGATTTTATTTGGTATTTTCGATTTACTATTTTGTAAAGTGTTTTTGAATAGAGATTTTGAATAAGTTTATTAAAAGGATTTATAGAAGTAATATTTTATAAATAAAGAAATATATTTATAATTGGAATTTATAAATAAATTTGATTTATAAAGAAATGAAATTATAAATGGATTTTGATAGTAAATTTAGTTTTTATGAAAGAATGATCTATAAATAGAATTTTGTAAATTTGGAATCATTTCTATAAGTAGAATTTTGTAAATAAACAAATTTTATAATATAGAAGTTTTATAAATATAGAAATGATTTATGTTGATAATTAAATAAGGATTTTTATTGAAAGGAATGTTTGTAAGAAATATTTTGATGGAGTTAATAGTTTTAAAAAAGGTAATTTATGTTTTTAAAGTAAAGTTTTGCAAAATAATAATTCCAAATTGAATTTAAATGGTTTCGAAAAATGGTTTTAAAATGTGATATGTATCGAAAAAATAGATTTCAACATTTATTGTTGTAATAGACGTTTTCGGGGAAATATGGAAGGCATGGACTTTAACACTATTTTCATAGTAAATGATTTCCTAAAGGAAATGTTTTATATAGTATATGAGATTATATATATACATATAATAAATCAAATCCCTATACTAATCTTTTTGAGTTGTCGTAACGATGATTTATGCAACACTAATTTTGACCCAATAAATTAAATTTTGACCTTCCATCATGAAATATACGAATTGGTTCTTATGATCGTACCAATGGCTTGGTGGTGTAGGAGCAATGCTTCTTATACTTAACACCCGTCTGAAGGCGTACGAAGTCTGGAGTTGTACGGTTATAGAAATCTATTTGGCGTGTCTCGAAATGGCAGTGTTATTGAATATACTTGTACCGTTGATATAAGTGCATGGAAATATTTTTCCAAGTGTTGAAAATGGAATGATTTCTAAATATACTTATACCGTTGATATAAGTATATGGAAATTTTTTCCAATATTGAAAGATTTGAAATGGTTTTGTCAATATATCTTTTTAAAGATAATTTGAAGTAAATATTTGGAAATTGATTTAATTAGTAAAAGATTAATTAAATGGGCCTAGTGATTGCTTATGGTGCTAGATATCATTGTTTTCTTTGAAAGTTAAATAACCGACTATCAAAATTTGGCCTCTTTATCATTGTTGATCCGCAGAGATCGGGATCGGATCTGATCTGGCACCTACCCCTTGTGTTGAGGTATGCTCCATCGGTTGGAGTGTGCAGTATGATAGGGGGTTCTCGCTTTCTGTTTAGTGGTGAGCAAGAGACTCTTACCCCTACATGTCCCTAGTGATAATGGGTTGGTTGTTAGTCGCGAGGCTGGCCATAAAATCAGATTAAAGGTACCAATGTATGCCACGGTGGTGATGGGATGGTTGAAAAGCCTACCGATCGTCGCTATCGATGGTTGAAAAGCCTAGACCTTTACTTTTGGTATCAGAGCTTAGGATTGTGCAAGCACCTAGGCTTTAATTGGGTACTCGTTATAGATAGGGTTAGTAATACCCTAAATTGAGTTTGAGTGTATTATATATGAGAGCGTATTTGTTAGTGATATAAAAATATTTTATATTGTGTTAATTTATCTATTGAAGTGGCTTATGAATTCTAGTCACTATGTGGGACGCCATATTATCGACAGGGGTTTCTAAATGCTTAAACAAGGCAAACCGACACAGTATTGTTTTAAAATGGATAAATGAAATAATTTTACATAAATTATATTTTATATATAAAGGAATAATTTTTCAGAAATTATTATAGTTATATATGGCTTGTTGGTTGTTAGTGAATGGTAATATTTATCAGTTGTTGATTGTGTTCCAGTAAAAGTTATTATTATAATATAAACGAAGATAAACAAATAAGAAATAGTTTTATATAACCAATGTGAAATAAGTTAAATTATATTTAAGTATAAATTTATAAATGTGATTTATAAATGACAAGAATATAAAAAGAAATAAAAAAGCACTAAACTCACTTTAGTCGTTGGAAAATAATTCGGGTGATGACTACAGCATCATTAGTATTCATTTTCGAGTTTCTAAGTGATGAATTGCTACTTTTGTAATTTACTATTGGAGTTTTGTTTTGATAAAGCAAGTTTTGATTATAAAATTTCAAGTATGATTTGATGAATATATAAAAATAAGTTTTTGAACTTATAATTTGAAAATAGTATTGATAAGAAATAAGTTTACAACTTATGAATTTGAACAGGAAAGTAAAACCAAATTTTAAAATGGTTGCACATTTTGGTTAAGCAAACAAAAAGGAAATTTGAAAATGAATTATAAAATAAAAAATAAAAAAATTAACTTAAGTAAAGTTAAATAAATTGAGTAAATGAAGTGAAGTTTATCTTAAGAAAGGTTAAATAAAAGTGAATTGTATTTGAAATGAATAGATAAAATAATGGAATGAATATACACTTAAGTCAAATAATTTCATGAAATTTTAAGTAAATAAGTTTGTATAACTTATAGATTTGAAGAATATTAAGCTAAAACAAACTTTTAAATTTGTTGAATGTGAAGGTTAAGAAAAGAAAATCCAAATTTGATTTATAAAATGAAATCTAACTTAAGTTAAATGAGATGAATTTTAAAATGAAATTTAACTCAAGATTAAGTGAAGTGGGATGAAACGAGTTAAATGAAATAAAATTTGATCAAAATGAAAATGAACATAAGTTATAAAATACAATTCAATTTGAGTTATGAAATGAATTGAATATGTTTTAGAATATTGTTTGGTAAAACTTAATATGAACTTAAGTTTAAAGTAAAATAAACAGAAGAAGTGTTGTATAAAATGTGAATAAACTTAAGTCAAATTTTACGAAAATGATTCATAAAGGGATTGAGTATGGAATGAAATGTTGTTAAACATAAACTAAATTTACAGTGAATATTAATAAGCGAATGTTAATGAATTAAATGTAAGTGAAATTAATACGAGTAATTGAATTTGATGAATGTGGATCAAATGAAAGTAGATGAATGAATGTAAATAAAAGAACCAGGAAAAAAAAGAATGGAATATAATAAGAAACCAATTGGAATAAATATGTAAGTCATATGTATATTATTTTATTCATATAACTATTGATCCAGATTCGAGTATACGATTTCGAGGTGATTTATACCGATCCAAGTTAGGATTTTTCACTCGATTTCTTGACGGCGAACACTGGACATAGATTTTTGATTTATTCTGATATTCTCTATCATAGTATATACTATGTAAGGAGAATGGCAGTTTTCTAATCTAGGAACTGGATATGAGTCCGCACTGGAGTGGTCGTGTGAACGATACTAGTTCGAAAGTAAAATTGTGTGATCGAGCGAGCGATCAGGTATGGTTTTGCGTACGGATGATACATGCACATCGTATGGGCTTTAATATATTAGATGTTGACATTAGCAAATGCAAATTTATATGATTATGAATTAATTGAATGAATATTAATTGTTTAATGGTTTCTTTTATTGCATTTGCTACATTTGCATATAGTTATTATATAGTCTATGTTATATATTGATACTAATTTTCTATATACATGTTCTCATTGGTGGTTAAGTGATTAGTAGTTGAGGATGGCGTATGCTTCGCATTTGGAGCTTGCTTTCGCGCTATATTAGTTGTATATGCTTGCTAATATAATAAAAGGTACATATCTTAGATTACATATCATACTTTTTATATTTTTTTCCCTACAGGATGCCTCATCCTTGAAGATGAGATGTATATTTGTGATTATATATTGTATATTTTTACGATCGAACTGCGCAAAGGAGACGCTGGCGAAGTTTTTTGTAAATTTAAGGCGTTAGAAATTTTTTGAGAATTTTGGGAAAAATCTTCGATAAATAAAAATTTGATTTTTGGTTTTATAACTTGAAAAGATATTAGTTAATTTTTGAAATAGTATTATTTAATAACTATTAATGAATTTGAATACTTAGAAAAAGTTTTTATAAGAAGTTTCCACTAATTGGTTTTGAAAAGTTAAATGGGTTTTGTGACATTTTTCTTACTTGATAATTTCAGGGACGAAATTCTTTTAAGGATGGGAGTCTTTAACGACCCAGAATTTTAGTCATTCGAAATTGAAATATTTAATTGTTTTTAAATATTGAAAAGTTAATTTTATAAGTTAATTGACTTATATTTCAAACATAGTGATTTATTTGATAATTAAATTGTTAAATTTAATATTTGAAATTGTTTAAAATAATTGAATGTTGAATTTAATATGATTGAAAATGATTTCTAAAGTTGATTTAAGTTCTATTTAAAAAGAAAGAAGATAGTGAACTTTTAAATTTGATTTAAAAGTGATTAAACTGATTTTGGAAATTTTATATTTTTAATTAAAGTGTAAAAATAGATTTTTGGGCACTATCTTGGATTTCGAAAAAACCAGTTTCATTAGATCCGTAATAGTGAATTATTATATGCCATCGAATTTCGTGGCGATCGGACGTATCGTTTGGTCATGCGAGTTCGAAACGCGTAGAAATTAATTAAAGGAATTTATTTAATATAAATTAATTTTGAAAAGCTATCTTTTGAATATGATGAAATTAGCTTCTGATGTATATTACATTATGTTCGGAATAGGTGTATAACATATAGAATGCCAGGTGGCACGCTTCGTCTAGAGATTGAAATTTTCACGGATGAATAGTGCTTTGGAAAATTTCCTATAAAAGGCCATCAACTATCTTCATTTGCTTAAACCCTAGCTTCTGAATTTCAGCAGCCATTAAAAACTAAACCATCCAACGGCCAATGTCGATCGAAGCCTTTAGAGGCGAAATTAGCCAACGACTTCAACTAACAAAATCTATAGCGCGTCGATACGAGCTTGTCCAACCGTTGGATCGTCGAGTAGACGACAGAGACGACGACAATTTGCTCGTGTATAGCTACAACAAATTTGGGTTTCGGCGATCGTCGATTGTGTTACGCGTGCACGCGAGCATGGAAGAGGGTGAGGCGGCAGGAGGGCGGTAGGAGGGCCGCACGGTTGTAGCGAGGCACGACGGCGGCGTGTCTTGGGTGGCGCGGCGATCAATCGAAGTGCGAACGGAAAAAAAGTTGTGCGTCCTGGAATTGTATGCATGAGGGAGGGAAGATAAAGATAGGTTTAAAGTTTTAGCTTATTTAATTTAAGTTGTTAACTTTTAATTATATCAAATGTTAATTAATTCGAAACTTTCTCATACGAGGTCGGTTTCAAGCACGACAAGTTGCCTTGCGTCATATCAGCGAGCACTACGCTATAGAGTTGGATTGGACGAATTCGGAGCTAGTTGGAATTTTGGGTTAAATTGAACGACCGTTCAATTTTAATTCAAACCGGAGCGCTTAGGCGATTTCTGGAATTTTTTGTAAGTAAACTCACCTCTCTGGCATGCTTATATTGTTATATAAGTGCGAATAATTTTATTTATAATGTTCGTTGCTAGTTTGGATGATTTACAATATTAATTAGTTGGTTTGGATATATTCCCTCCTATTGAAGCGGATGAGACCCTATTACGTTCACATGTAAGAACAGATGACCCTTTATATATGAATCCCGCCTCGAAGCGGTTGATTTTTATATTATTTGTTTATATGTTGTATGTGATGTAGGGGATAGGTCGGAGGGATCCAACAAGAGTCCTCACCATTGTTGATTTACTTTTCTTATATTGAATGTATGATGTGTTGGATGCCATATTTGATGAGATTGATTGTTTTTGCTTATTTAGTGCTTTAGTAGCACCGGGCCTTATTATTGGTATTTTAAAATACTAAAAATGATGATTTTGATCTAAAAAGGATTTCGAAGTAATTTTGGACGTATATATATGTTTCAATGATTTTTAAATTACTATAAGGAAATGAATTTATTTTTAAACAAATAAATAGAAGTATGATTTTATTTGGTATTTTCGATTTACTATTTTGTAAAGTGTTTTTGAATAGAGATTTTGAATAGGTTTATAAAAAGGATTTATAGAAGTAATATTTTATAAATAAAGAAATAGATTTATAATTGGAATTTATAAATATTTTATAAATAAATTCGATTTATAATGAAATGAATTTATAAATGGATTTTGGTAGCAAAATTAGTTTTTATAAAAGAATGATTTATAAATATAATTTTGTAAATAAAGGAATTTTATAAAATAGAAGTTTTATAAACTAGAAGTGAAATTTATAAACGTAGTTTATAAATATAGAAATGGTTTATGTTGAGATTTAAATATGGGTTTTTATTTAAAGGAATGTTTGAAACAAATATTTTGATGGAGTTAATAGTTTTAAAAAAAGTAATTTATCTTTTTAAAGTAAAGGTTTTGGAAAGTAAAAAATCCAAATGGAATTTAAATGGTTTTTAAAAATGTTTTTAAAATGTAATATGTATCGTAAACTTAGATTTCAACATTTATTGTTGTAATAAACGTTTTCGGGGAAATATGGAAGGCATGGACTATAACACTGTTGTTATAGTAATTGATTTCCTAAAAGAAATGTTTTATATAGTATATGGGATTTTATATATATATATATATATAAATCAAATCCTTGTACTAATGTTTTTAGGTTGTCGTAACGATGTTTTATGCAACATTCGTTTAGACCCAATAAATTGTATTTTGACCTTCCATCATGAAATACACGAATCGGTTCTTATGATCGTACTAAAGGCTTGGTGATGTAGGAGCATTGCTTCTTATACTACACCCATCCGGAGGCGTACGAACTCTGGAGTTGTACGGTTATAGAAATCTATTTGGCGTGTCTCCAAATGGTAGTGTTATTGAATATGCTTATACCGTTGATATAAGTATATGGAAATATTTTTCCAAGTGTTGAAAATGAAATGATTTGTGAATATACTTATACCATTGATATAAGTATATGGAAATGTTTTCCAATATTGAAAGATTTGAAATGGTTTTGTGAATAAATATTTTTAAATATAATTTGAAGTAAATATTTGGAAATTGATTTAATTAATAAAAGATTAATTAAATGGGCCTAGTGATTGCTTATGGTGTTAGATATTATTGTTTGCTTTGATAGTTAAATAACCGACTATCAAAATTTGGCCTGTTTATCGTTGTTGATCCGGAGAGAACGGGATCGGATTTATCCGAAAACCACTTCGGACCAACGTATATGCGTTCGAATGTGCAGGTGTTGGAAAACATTGATATTTGGGGATTTTTCATAATAAAGGACTACTTGTTTATCATTTGGGGATAAACTCTCAATATACATATAGTAACAGTGGTCTCTTCGTTATGAAATATCTATTTCAAGGACTAATCGCTACTAATCCTAGGGGTAATTCATGTGGTAGGAGAAGTACCTTCGGTTTGTCCTATTCCTGGACAACTTATATGGATGAATGTCTGACGTTGCATTTCTAATTACATTGATTGATCTCTGTAAACATATTATCTGTTTGGTGGCGGAGAATGCAACTTCTCTTAGCTTAACACTCTTTCCTGAGACGTGCGAGCTCAGGAGTTATACATTTATAGAAAGTAGTTATGTGATGATGGAATGGCAATGTGGCATTCAAAGAGGAAAATGATATGTGCTATGTGAAAGGTAATCGTAACCTTAGGCCTCACACCCGGAAATGACTAAAACATGATAGATGCGGCAAGTCTATGTGGTTCACAACCACTAGGATATGTTCATACCCTTCTAGATATATTTATTCCCGCTATGATTTTCGGGTTTTAAATTATTGTGGTGTATGCGATGAGGACGCTCGGATAGGTCGGTAACGACCGGGGTGATGACATATTCGGTACTATCTAGTAAGAGGTAAGCCGGTATTTTGGTGGTAGAGGACTGTCAATTGAGCATCGGTACATTCCTCTAGAGACGTACTACTGGAAGGTAGTCTCTTCACCTGGTCATTTGTATGGAAATCCATTATCCACTACATGCCTACCATTTTGTTTGTAGAACCCGCTTTTGTGGCTAGTATGCTGGAATTTAAGCAATATAACAATTTCGGCTATGATTGATATTATTTGTATATTAGACACTAGTATAATATAATAGGATTTGGTATGAAATATTTTTGTTATCATAAGGTAAAAACCCATCTGTCTATGTGTGGGCGTGATCTTACAAGATACATTTATTTTGATAAAGGAAAGTTTTTATAGCTTTAAAATTCAGTTGAGATGTGTTTACTCATGCTGGTTTACCAGACTGATCCGGACGATCTTCCCTTTCAATGCTCGGGCCAGACTGAGCATATTTACAGATTTAGATTTGGATGCTTTGGAGCTTCAACAGGCCAACTGGAGGTCTTCTAGTCGTATTCACATATATGTTTATTTTTCCGTTGCATTGTTGTTTAAATTATTAGCAATCGTAAGGATAGGTTATTATAACTGTCCAGGCTGATGATTGGTGATTGATTTATTGTACTCTGATGGATGTATATACATTACAGTTTCTGTTTTGTAAAGATCATTGATATTATATGTTTTTCCATTGTGATTGTGAGATTCTATGATTGATTTAATTTATTTCTTTCTTTTTCTTCTTCTCTCTTCTTTCTTTCCCAAAACGATCGGCTTTTCCAGCACTTGAATTTCCGGCACGTGAATACCGAGGATGTATTAGTGTTGATTTTCGAGGATAGAAAATTCATGTTCGTTACAATCACCTCCTTAACACACTCGATCCTTCCGATCCAATTGCGACTCTAACCAAAACCCTTGATCTAAGGTTGACTGATGTTCCCTACTACCTCGACCACCAATGGTCGTCGCTAGTACCACCGAGATCATTCCCTAGCCGAGACGCATACGTCCATGCCTAACACTCCAGTTACGGTGCTTCCTAGCAATTCGCGACTTCATGTTAGAACGTGACAATCTACATGTCGTGATTTGCTATAGGTAGCCATGCCACCTATAAAAACCCCCACGAGATCACCTTCTCACAACAACCCCAACATAATGACGCCCTGGCCTACCTACCCTTCAATTGATGGCAGTTTCAAGCCCTAGCTCGCGACCATACACAATTGAACATCCCTAATCATCGACACACAGAAAACTATGCATACGGAAATGGAGATCTCGACCATACAAAGCCATCGAATCCAAAATTGATTGATTTCATTGCCTATATCTCTCTAAATAATTGAATGAAGAAGAAATTGGGTAGGGGCTATGTTTTTATGAAGCAAGAACAAAGAAAGACGAATTGGGAATTGGTTTCAATTGAGGTGTATTTATAGGAAAATAAATAATATATTTTATTCTCTTGATTTAAACACTATGCGTTTCGAGCACTCATGACCA
Source organism: Allium fistulosum (assembly GCA_030737815.1). Lineage (NCBI taxonomy): Eukaryota > Viridiplantae > Streptophyta > Magnoliopsida > Asparagales > Amaryllidaceae > Allium > Allium fistulosum. Next base: position 78,957,749 of record CM060906.1, read on the forward strand.
CATAGCACGTCCAATCGCCACGAAACTCGTCGAAATATAACTACTCAATATTTCAGACACAATGACACTAGTTTCGTTAAAATCCAAGATAGTGCTTGGGAATGATAATTTCACCCGTTATTAAACAGAATAAATTGTTAAAAACAAGTTTAATCACTTTAATTATAAATTAAAGTTTACAATAACCATTTATTATTTAAAAAGAACTTAAATAAGCTTTAAAAGTCATTATTATTCACATTAATTCCAAGACTCAATTATTTAAATAATTCCGATATTTAATTATAAAATGTTTGAAAATCTAGGTCGTTACACGATGTTAGTCAGAGCAATATTGAGTTTATGGGGTTTTCGATATGATCCAAGAAATAATAGAAAGTATCATTTAATAAGCATCAGAATTGAATAAATGTTTTGATAGAAATATCAAATAGTTTGATTATCAATCAAAATGCAGAGGAAGCGTGTGTTCATAAGAAGGAACTTTAAAAGGTACATAGATATTCCTAAACCATAAGTAAATGTAAAAAAATTTCTTTGTTATCCCAGAAGTATGCTAAGAAGATGAGTTCTGGCTAGGAATAGGCTTGATGAACCTTATGTTAATTTGTAATAAGTATGCATGTTCATGGGAGAATTCATATGCATGTCATGAGAACAAGGCATAAAGGTCATATGCAAGTCATAATTCATGTCGTAAGTCAAGGTTCCTTGTTTATTCGAAATATACTATGCAAATGTTCAACATTTGATTCCTTATGTGTACAAAGTTCGAATATTACAATCGACAAAAATCCCCAAATCAATTTAGGGTTACAACTTAAAAAAATATAAGAAAAATGGAGAGAAGATTTTTCCCCTTTTACATTGCCTTGAGGTTTATTTATAGGGGTGGAGTTGGGCAGCATGGTTACCACATGGCTCATAGCATCCTCGATTTTCGGCATCATTCATTGTGTTGATAGCACACATCATCCCTTTGTTTATTGCTTATTCTTGGCAACCTCTAGTACGCTATCGACATGTGGCATCCTGCTTTAGCTATCATGTTTGTTCTTGCTTTGATGATATACGACATCCATACCATATAGGTAATCATCTGTGAACATTAATGGTCTTTGGTATCCTTGCTGCATTGATGACTTATGATATCCTATCAAACTGGGAGACTTACGATATCCTTCTTTTATATTGATGGTACACTGCATCTTGTTGAATGCTAGTCGTTTACGACGTCTGTATAATGTTGTCGGCATTTGGCACTTTGCCTTAGAGTAGTCATTCGACATCCCTTCATATGGTTGACACACAACAACCTCTTTCATACTGATGAAATGCGACACCTTGTTCATACTGTTGAATTTCGAAATCCTTCTTTACATTGTTAATATTCGATATCCTCTTCCATTGTTAATTTACAACATCATTGCTAGCTATAGGCATACGATATACTTTCCATGCAGCTTGACATCCAATGTCGCTTGTATATGCTTTTTAATGGTTTCCACTGTAAAGGCCTGACATCCAATTCTTCGATATCTTTGAACAATGCAGAACCTTTCTTTGACCGTCTTCCGGCTTGATATGCTCTACATCATTTCTTTTCAGCATCTATTATTATTCAACATCCTTTGGCACGATAGTAATATAAGTAGCTTAAGTACATGACATCTCTTCCCCTCTAGGCGTTCGACAACTCCTCATGCTGTTGAAATTCATTATCTCCTTAGTAGGTTTGATGACATTGTTTGTAGTAACATTTTCACCTCTAAATAAAAGGAATGTTGACTTTTCAAGTCAATACCTTGATACCAGCGCTTGCCGCACATTAGCATTCCACTCAAATATGTGCCGTTTATTTAAATCAAGATCAAAGGCTCTTGTTTTTCCTCTTTTCTCCTATAAGTACATGTTCCACTCTTTCTTCTTCCTTTTACCTGCAAACCAAACCTCAAAAAAAAATTAATTTTTAATTTCACTCGAAAATTTTCAATTTTCTTCGGTGTTCAAGCTTATTTCAAGGTTTGATTTCGCTTTCTATTTGAATTAATTGAAATTGTTAAGTTAGGAATTTTCAATTTTGAATTGAAATTCAGGTTTACTGATTAGGTGCTGGTTATAAATCTTTGGGTTTCAAGTTAAGTCATATATTTATTATGATTTTGGGTGGATTTAGCATCCGAATTAGCATGTCATTTGGGGTTTAATCGATTGACAAAAGCCTGATCGTGGCAATTTGATAATCTTGGGCTTTCCTGTTTAATTGAGAACTTGGTTGCTTGTAAGTAATTTGGAACCTGCATCAAAATTCGATAATTGCTTGGCTACGAAATTATTGCCCTTCAAAACTTAACATAGAACTTAATGCTCGATATCCAAAAAGGTTTTTCCCTTTAATCATTATTTCAACAACTAGTTAGAAGCTTGAAATTCATTTAGGAATTCAATAACTGATTCAAAATTCGAAACTCTTATAGTATTGGCATCTGGATATAGATGCAATATCTATTTTAGGGCATGACATTTGTTTTGGGAATGGATTTGTTAGCTACAAATTCGATTACCCATAATGAGCCGTTGTCCTTTTACAAATGTAGCGACTACTTAAAGAGTTAGTATAAATTCGACAACTTGTCTAAGCTAGACATAACGTTATCAGTTCGGAATATAGTTATGGTATTGGCAACTAACTAGAAGTTAGGTATCCATTCCGAAATTCAGCAACTCAATTAAAACACGAAGCTTTTATAGTGTCGATAATCAATTAAAAACACGGTATATGTTTAAAAGTTCGATATCTGTTTTGAACGGTTGTTTCTTAGGATAAAGGTTCAATATCCTCATATTTATTCACTTCTCTTTTACAAACCCAACAACTACTTACAGTGTTGATGTATTTGCTGTAAATTCGATATCCTGCTTAAGTCTTATACGACATCAATAGTTTGTAATATAATTATTGTATAATAGGTTTATAAATGACATATTCACTCGACATCTTTATAAACTTAACAATAGGTTAAAGATCTTCTAAACTATTCCGACATTACTCACTATTTACAAATTTGATAATCTTAAAATTCAACGTCAGGTTGTCGACTCGATATCCTATTATGGTTTTTATAAGAGGCTATTAATACGATATCCCGTGAATTCGATATCAGATTATTAAGTTGGCCTTCCATTTAAGATGTTATTAGTATGATATTTCAATTAGGCCTTATTGACTAGTTGTAATCTCAGTACCCCATCATAGATTTAAAAGTTGTTTATAAGTTTTCAATGGACTATAAGTTCCCCAAATACGTTACAAAATCGATATTCCATTACAAACTTGTCATCTATAAATGGATTGCTTAATGGGTTACTCACTTGTTGTAAATTTTATAGTTAATTTTAGATATCAACATCTTTCCTTTATGACTTGAGTAATTTTAATTAGTTAACTATTCCTTAGTTAGGCATGTAATGGTTTTTTTTTTGCATTTATGAGCATTTCAAATTTTGTGAAATCAGTTATACTTTCCCAATTTTGTGTAATATCTCATGGCAAACAAATGGATAGCACAAAACCCAGCAATGGTTCCAAATCTTCTCCCTCCTTAAAGAAAGGAGATTATCAATCTCTCATCACTACTTAGGAAGAGGTTAACACTATCATTTAACAATTCGGGATTATGGGTGTGGAAGCTATAATTATGGTCCATTTGGTAGGATAAATAACCCTCTAGAGGGGTTCTTCACTTTCACTCATATTCATATCTGGCACTCCAGATATCTTCCTATCCCTGAATTCATTTTGCAATTTCTGGAGCACTTAGGCCTTGCACCAATTCAACCGACCTCTAGTTGTTACACCTACTTAAGCTGCTTAGAAGTCCTTGCTCGGAAGGTGAGCTCCCATCTTTAAATGCTAAGACCATCCAATCATTGGTGAATCTTGTAAGAATAAGCGATCAAATGGATTTCCCTGTGTATCATCTTATTCCTTTTTCGAAAAGCTTAATCACCAATCTGATTAATAAGATGAGGGACTAGGAGAATCAATTCTTCTATATCAAATGCTATACCCCTAAGATTAGCGGGTCCTTCACTGTTTTCAGTAATTTTTTTATGTTACACTTTATCATTCTTTTACGATGAATATCTTTTATTTAGAATCCTCTCCTAAAAAATTTGACTCCTCTATAATCTCAAATATTGAGACTCTGACACGGGCTTCTAAAAGCTTGAGGAATAGGCTCACGCTCTTGACTGAAGCCAATCTCCGCAAATATTCTTTGATATTGGATCACTATAAAGTGCTTGTAGAACGTCCGATGTTAAAGGGGGATGCTTACTGGAGGGGATCTTTAGTAGTTGGTGATAACAAAACCTTCTCTTCTTCTTCTCCCATCCAGGGTGATTCTTCTGGTATGTTTTCGTTATGACTTGAATAGAGTTTCTTATGTCAGTATCTTATGAATTTTTATTTGATCTAGGTTCTTCCTCTATTGTTGCAGCTTCCAAGCATAGAAATGCTAAAGACCACACTTCTACCCCGACCGAGCCAACTAAACCTGCTCTTGCTAGGGATTCCATTGCTAAAGTTGTTGATGCTATGAAAAGAAAAGCGGGTGCTAAAGCCTCAACTGATACTTCAAGTCCCTCTCCGAATAAGAAGCATAAGGCTCGGGGAGGTCTAGACTTCCGATGTTGCTGCCGAGAAGTTTGGTGTGGATGCTTCCTTGACTACACAAGATCCTAGCTAAATTAATTTAGGCCCCTCGGATCAGGATGCCAAGGACACGTAGAGGAGGTTCATACTCTGGATCCTTTGTTAAACATCTTGCTTCCTACTTCGGCTTCAGGTTTTCAACTCTTATTTGAGGAGTTAGGTCTGACTCCTCTTCTCAATGATTCTCTTCCTTCAGAGACTCAAGCTCATACTGCCCCTATGGATTATAATAATCTTATTCATTCGGTTGCCCAATCCTCAACTATGGCATCTCTTATGCCAGTACATTCATCATCCTTTTCAATAGATCATCTTTATATTCTTTTCCAACAACTTTTGCTGGTATGCATCTTCTCATTTTTAGCTATCTTAGATTTTTAACTTGGTATATCCTTGCTTAACTTATGCCTATTGTATATTTCATGGGGCTAAACAGATGTTCTTTCTCCAACGGGCTCTCAAGGGCCTTTTACTTAAATACTGAACTGAGGAGCAAGTTTCTTTACTTACTATAGAGAAAGATAACGCTACTCTTGAGAAGGTACAATTTGCCTTCTTCTTTGGTAAGGAAAAGAATGCCAAACTACTATTGGATGAGGAGGTGAAAACTCTAAGAGAGATCTTGAGAAAACCAACAAAGAGAAAGCTAATATGGCCAGTAAAGTGAAGTCTTCGAAAGACAAGGTGGAAACTAAGGACGCCGTCCTAATTTGTGCCAACAACATTATAAAAGACGCTAAGGAGAAAGTTTCCTTCTTTCTTGACTAGGCTCTCACTACAATTATGGAAAAGTGCTATGAAGATGCTTTCTTCGTAGCATATGGTGATAACATCGACAAATGCCCGGATTTGGATTTTCCTTCCCTTCCAAATCTTAATGACAAGTTTAAAAGGAAGTTCAATCTTATATTGGGGAGAACCAAGGGATCGCTTCAAGATGAGCTTTTTGAAGAAGAAACTATCGATCTGAAGAAGTTACTATCTTTTGATGACCTCCCACTTGAAGGAGGTGGAGATTCAGATGAAGAGGAGGGTGCTAATGAAGATGATGATGATGGTGGTGATGGTGATGGCAATCAGGATGGTGGTGGTAGTAAGAAGGGTCTAGAAAGACCAAAAGAAAGAGGCAATGGATTAGGTGGTCATGACTCATCTGCCCATGATGTAGATCTTTCTACTTTACCTAATATTCAGGGTGCTTTACAGGAAAACATTCCTTCAAAAGATGCTGCTTCCCTTAGTTAACAGCCGAAAGAGAAGGATCAAGTTCCTACTTCTCAGGTTTTGGTTACATAGGTATGGAATTCATTATTTAAATGTCTTAAGTTATCTGCTAGCTTTTAGCTAATATGCTTATCACTTTAGTTAAGGAAGAGATCCATATATTATTTTGAGACTATGTATGAGAAGAGCGAGAGGGAGGCGTTCCGATTAAATAAGGAGGTAAAAAGGCTAGTTAAAGAGCATAACGAATTTTTGAAAAGTACAAGCACCTTGGCCTTCATGCCAAACTATTAAAAAACTGCAAGGAGAAACTTGTTGCTCACTCTTAAAAGAATCTCATCTTTACAGAGAAAGAGTTTTAAAAGAAAATGCAGAGTTGACTACTCTTTTCTAGATGCTTATTGAGGACACGGACGCTTTAGTAGAATTCCTTTACAAAACTTATTCTAGAAATATTTTCATTGATTTTTCTTAGTTGGTAGAGAAGAGTGGAGTTTTGATTAGATGTCTTCATAATAGGTATCTAGATGAGCATGGGTCTGATCTCATCCCAGGGCATATTGGAATCTTCCTATAGTGGCGACCATTCCCCTTACCCCAAACACTCTTCTTCCCGAGAAAGTTAGATTTAACAAGAAGAGATTTATTTTTGAGTTTTAAAAGGGATCAATATTGTATGAACCTAAGTAACTTTGGTTTTTAATATGTAATTCAAACAGTTTTATGAATTGAAGTGTTTTTATTTCTTTGTAGCTTAGCTTATTTTCATAAATCCTACTAATTAGAGAATTTTTGGGTAGCCCTATTTCCATGGAACTTTTAAGTAAATTTATCAAATTAAATAGGGACTTTAAATAGAAATCGTTAACGCTTAAAACTTCTCAATTGGCTAAGTATTGTTTCCTCAAAGATCTCCAAGAAGTTTATATACAATTTCCACACTTTCGCTTTGATTTCTTAGGTAATGAAAAGGATAAACAGCTTAGCGAGGCATGAACTAACCACTCTAAGTTGTTATGTGGTGAGATTAGTCCTTCAGTAAGAAAATGGGACTATCATCAAATATCTCTAGTTAATACCCCTCAAGGGTAAAAGATTCGAACTGTGGTTTATAAACTTTGAGAGTTAAATGCAAAAAACTTATATTGTTGATGTAATTTGAATTTGTTCATACTTGTAATTCTTTTTGTTGTTAATAAAGAAAGCATTTCCTTTGTATTCATTTCTTTTTGATTATTGTTACTTTAGGAAATACAATCAACACTTACACTTAGCAGTCCAAATCTCCTTTCTTTACTGGACAATATTACTACTAAGATAAAGTCAGTTATTGGGAAGAAACATTCTTTCTAAGACGCTTCAACTTCGTTGTTTCCGAATAACCTAGATGCATAAAAATGGCATAAAAAATATTACCAATTGAAATCTACATTAAGTGGAATGAAGGAGATGATTTCCAATGTAGAGGAAAGAATTAAGGAAAAGGGTAAAGATATCTAAGAGTTAAATAAGAAAATGGATACGATTGGCCAGTCGGGAATTTTAGTCCAAGAACAGAAGTTGATGTAGAAATTGTCCGACTCCATCAAAAGATAATGGATCTTGAAGTAAACTTATCAAAGAGTCAAGCATTCTATTAATCCTTAGAGCTTATTGCGAGTGGTGGTGAATCCAGCCTTTCTACCCCTACTCCGTTGGTTAGAAAAGAAAAGTTTTCTACTTTGTTGAACCCACCTTAAAGTCTAGATGATAATGGAATCACTCGATGGAGTCAAAGGGTTAGATATGAATGCATTCAATTTTTGAAAAAACAATGGGATGAAAAAGTTTCTTCATATCTTAATAATTATCAAAGCCAGATGGAGAAACTTAAGTGTTTAAAAATACGCTCTTGAACAAGAGGCTATGAAATTAAAGAGCGAATTCATACTCTTAAAGGAGCAATAAGGCATTCAGTCATGCACTGGAAATTCAAATTAATCCGATTGACTATGTAGATAATATGCAAAAGAAAGAAAAGAAGCTAAAGAAACTTTTAGATACATCAATTCGTCACATTGTTGAACCTTCTTTAGTCTTGAAACTTTGAAAGGGGAGACGCAGAAACTTGACATTTAATAGGAAATTGCTTTGAGTTTTTGGGCAGATTTCCCTTTTGGTTGCCTCTAATTCTTGTATATAATATGTAAAATAAACAAATTTGTACCTGAATGATTATTACCTTGATGAACTTTGCATTCTTCCTTTTGTATTTGTTAAATTGTCTGAGACATATAACATGTTTTCCTAAGCTTTAATTCTAATGCAATATGATATGTAGCCTTTAATTGAGTATTGTTTGACCTTCTTAATACAAACCCTGTCATTAAAACCTGAAATCTTTTTTGATCAAGAGTTTAGTAGCTTAGTTATTTGAAAATTTGGAAGAACCCTTCCTTCATTTAATAGCAAATTAGTAATTCGTCTAACACAAAGATTCTCGTAATTAGAAAATTTTAACTCCATTCTAGGAGTACTTAATTTATCAATGTAAGGAATGAAGCTTTCAATAACTTCATCCTTTAGCTCTATTACTTGGAGCTTCAGAGTTCGACGCGTGAAGCTTTAGCCTCGATAAAGTAAATATCGAGAAATCTGTATGATAATAATCTATATTGAAGACCATAATCCTTTCACAATAATGTTATTTGGATAGAAAACCAGAAATCTATCAGGGAATAATTTGATTGAGAGATCAGAAAGTTGTCTGGCAATAACTTTGAAACAGAAACCAAGAAACCATCCACCAAAGACATCTTTTCGAATTGGAGACCGGAATATTATTTAGTAAGAGGACCAGAAATCCATTTATTAACAAAGAGTACTGTTATTCAATCATTAAAAAATTTATTTTTGCATGATACATATCTGTTAACTTGCCTTTTGGCAAGGAGTACACAGACAGATTTAACCTAACGGACATCATGATCATCAAGGAGAGAAGCCTGGAGAAACGGTTACCAAGCTCGGAGATTGGCTATAGACGAGACTATGGGTGATGGTCAAGAGGATTCCGATCGGATCCCTAATTTTTGTCCCAATCATGGTGCAATTGGCATGAAGTTATAAGAAAGGCCTCGTGAGGCTACATTTCAAATTTCAAGTCGATCGTAGTTTGTATGCTAGAGTTATGGGCAAAAGAAAAGGGATCGAATCATATTCATCTCAGCAGCACAACTCAACGATAATCGCTCCATAACTCAACAACCACAAAGAGGATTGAAGTGAAACTTTGAAAACAAGACGAGGAGATCCTAGGGAGTCTACCCTAGGGTTCACATGACATTTGGAGAAGTTGGAGGGATCGGCATCTATCCCTTAATAAGGATCGGTACCTATCCCTCTTAGGGATCGGCTAAACCGAACTTCATAAAAAAGATCGATCAATATCTCAACATATACACATCCAATTGATATGAAACTTAGAGGACAAACTTATTAGAACATGTGGAACTCCTTATAGGAATTGTATAGCATTTGGAGCAAGTTGGAGGGATCGGTACCCATCCCTCCGTAGGGATCGGCTATAATCAGCCTTAACATCATAACGCTACAAAGATCGGTCAATAACTCAAGTTCTACTATTCCAATTGGCATGAAGCTTGAAGGATATACATAATATAACATGGAGAAGCTCCCTTAGAGATCGCATGTCATTTGGAGAAGAATGGAGGGACCGGTACCTATCCCTCTAGAGGGGTCGGTAGAAATCAAAGTACATGCAACACCACTTCACAGAAAATGCGACATCTCACAAACCATAAGTCGAAATGGCACGAAATTTGGAGGGCAAGTAGCGAACACCATTGGGAACCACCCAGAGGGATCGCACCCCCATTTGGACACACTATTAGGGATTTTTACCGATCCCTATTGTGGGCTCCAATGGATCTGGAAATGTTTAGGTGGCCTCGTTTTGTCTCTCGAACCTTCTGTCAAAATTTCAGCTAGATCCGTTCACACCTTCCCCTATAAATATAGCAGGCATGGCATCAAAAACAGGATCTTCTTTCCGCTTCTCTTTATTTTTAACCTAGGCTGCACTCTGTCAATTTGATTCTTGGATTTTAAATTGTGATTGTAAACAAACTACATTATAATAAAAGGATTATTCTGGAGTGGACGTAGGCAGAGTTAGCTGAACCACTATAAATCTTGTTTCTTTTTACTTGCTTTCTTTTTGTATTTGTATTTTATTCATATTATATTCTCTACATTATTTACTCTTTGAGATCTGTGACTTGATTTTGGTGCTCTCACATAACTGAGTGCTGGTGGCCAATTTTGACGCCAACAATAGCTTTTAATCCTTCCCTTGAAAGTTTCCTTAACTTTGCCTTGGTGCCAAACTGAACTTATTTAATCACTCTTCCTAGAAGATTGTTTTTGCATTTGAATGATCTTCTTCTTGAAGACGGTCCCTTACTCTTCTCCGGGTAGTGATTTAAGCTTTGATTGATTTCTTTTGTTGCCATCTTTAGGTGATGATCTAAACTTTGATTGAACCCCTTATCACCATCTTAGGTGATGATTTTTGGTTAGTGTGTTTGGTTAGCTATCTTGAGCGGAACCAAAGTCTAACCCATCCTTCCTTTAGGAGGCACTCTGGTTTGGCCTTATAGGTGGAACCGAAGGCTGGTTTGGTGCTTTCGCCAGGCCATCTCAAGGTGGGCCAAAGCCTTATTCCGTCCTCATTTTAGGAGGTGTTTCAGACGGGCCTTATAAGCAGGATTGAAGGCTGATCGGTGCTCTAGCCAGGTCAACTTAGGCGGGACCAAAGGCTTACTCCGTCCACCCTCTAGTAGGTGCTCCGGCCAGGCAACATAGGCGGGATTGAAGGTTTGCAGTGCTCTAGCCCGACCTTACAGGTAGGACCAGAGGCTTACTCTTACCTCCCTCTAGCAGGTTCTTTGACTAGGCTATCTTGAAGGGATCAAAGGCTTTTTCCTTTATTCTATAAGTCCTTCTTAGGAAACAATCATCTTTATTGAGTACTCAATCCTTGTAGATACATTGGTTAAATCTCTTTAACAAACTCTTGAAGCTTTCCTTTGGCCCAGAAATTCATGACCATCCCCTTTAAGATTCGACACTGATTAGTATCATGTCCATTTGTTCTATGATATTGGCAGTAGGCTTTTCCAAGATTCTGTTCATTTCTTGGTTGTCTCTTCTTAGAAGGCCAATAGTTTAGCCTGTTGTTTCCTAACTCTAGCCGATCCCCATTGAGGGAAGAGGGTTAATCCCTCTTATAAGTAGATATTCTTCTAGGAAGTGGTGAGAGAATGAATTTTAGAATTTCTAGGGCATAGTGCTTTTTGTTCCCATTTAACTCTCTTACGGCATTGGACTAGCATATCATCCCTAAACTTTCTCTTTTCAATTTTGACAGGTGCGGGAGAATGATCAATTATTCCTTTCCACTTTTGGGAAAATTTATCGACATCTCTTACCGTTTCCTCTTCGAAGATAGTTCCTTTGGATTGGAACTAAATAGCCCTCCTCATTTTAAAGAACAAACTATCTTTTTTAGGCTCTCTTTTCTCAAGACTAAAATTGGGGTAGGCCCTACATGGAATGGGTTTATACTCCATTTGTTTGGATTACAAAAAGATACTTGCTTCTTTTCTTCCATCATTTGCAAGATCAATAATCGTAACACTTGTTCTTCATAAACCAAAGGTGATGAGTGACTTGATAAACTGGTTTAGCCAAACAAGGCTCGGAAGATCTTGTTCAAAAATAGTCATCATATTGTCCAAAAAAGGTAATGCAAGGTTCGGAGAGTTCCTTATGGAATATACAGGTCGGGGTAAATCATCTATACCCTACATATGTAGGTCAAGGATGGTTCTTTATAGAGATATGCACAGAATCGGAGATTCGGGCCCTCCTTCTAGCGCAAAAAGTTAACAAATCTCTTTGTTAACCTCGAAGTAAGCCAAGAAGATGAGATGTGGCTAGGATAAGCTTGATCAACCTTGTGTCAATTTGCAACTAGTGTACATGTTCAAGGGAGAATTCATAAGCATGTCATGAGAATAAGGCATTAGAGTCACATGCAAGTCATAGTTTATTTGCACCAAAAGTTGGCAAAAACACCCAATAGATTTTATGTAGAGAAAAAAGTGAAGAATTAAATTAAAACAAAGGAAATAAGCAGAAAGCAAGAACACACAGATTTACAGTGGTTCGGCATTGATTGCCTATGTCCATTTTGATGTATCTGCTTTATTAATCACTTGTTTTTCTGAGTACGAGGGGGATCAGATCGGAATAAATCCTTGATTATAATGGAGTAGGAGTAAAATAACAGCATAAAGATCCCTCAAATGAACAATGAACTTTATATTTATAGGTGCAGAGGACCGAATATCTTTCTAAAATTTCACCATCAGGAGCTCACGGTGTAGACAAGGTCACCTAAAAAAATTCCCGACGATGTGGCAGCTCACAATCACTCTGGTGGGTCCCCCTCCATGCTAATTTCGTTTTCCCAAAGTTGTTTTTCATAGTTGCTTACATGTTTTTGGAGATATCGATTGATTCCCATTGAGTTAAACAGTTGATTCAAGTTGTTCATAGCCATAGTGATATGATCTGATCCCCTACATAGGAGGAGGGATAGATACTGATCCACTTCCAAGGGAAGGCACTAATCCATACTTAGAACGTTCTGTAGAGCCTGTCTCTTGATCTCGCTTGCTCATTGCTTCATACCATTGTCTGTGCTTGATCTTTGGACTCCATAATCACCTCTCAGGGCTGCTTTCCTTATCTACCTTCAAGTCTAACATTTCCAATCAGCTTGGATATAGCTGGTCAAAAGGCCGGATAACACTTTCCCTCCAAAGTACGTCTTCTTTAAAACATGACATGCTTTTAATCGAAGCAAGTTAGAGTTGCCGAAAAGGATTCCATTCAATTTCTTGAACAGTCATTATTCTTCCATCGAATTGTCTTTTCGAAGAGTTGTATCTCTCTATGTTTATTGAGATACTTAGTCGATATTCGTTAGTATAAAACCGTAGTGTATTCCCTAGTCTTTTTCAATGTTCACTTCTGTGGGGCTGGTCGATTGGGTTAGTAGGTCTTGGCTATCCATAGTGACTTCTTTTCTGAGAAATCTAGGTGAGAATTCAATTTCTATAGATTCAAGAAATTGAATGTTGGGTACATATACATGCACGTTCATGTACACACTATGTTAATGGCTCCCGAACACGTTCGCATGTTTACGGGTCGTTACCAATTTTTCACAGTTTAAATGCAATTGCATTGTACTTTTCTATTTTTATTTTTGGAATACAGGTTCAATACCAATCCCCTAGGCTGAGGGATCGGTACCAATCCCTTTGCTTATGAATACGTAGCCGTTTTTAGGCTTCAAGGCATTGATCTTCTTCTGCATATAAGCTAAGACTTAGCTTATTTTTCCTTCACCTCATTTTATTTGCTTTGCAACTGAACCGATCCCCTATTCCTCTTCATAGCCGCTGTTAGAGCCAATTCAACCTCAAGCAAATAAAACACCCCTCTCAACTCTTCGTCGATCCATTTATTCTCCTTCCACTACCCTTCGTCGCCATTCTCGACTGAATTCTAGCATCCAATTTAATCGTTCTAACCTAAAATAAAGTCGATGCGATTCTAAGCCTAACTTCAAGTCGTTCCTTGAGTACTCGACCATCGAACTTGCTTCGAATTGCATATAGGTGGGTTTGTATGATGAATTAGAAGTGGTATTGGCAGCTACGAAGTAGGTACAGAGCTTTGGAAAGGATTCACGTTGGTGGTTGTGATGTATGGGGTCAGTATTGGTGTGGATGGATTTGGGTTCAAAAGGATTAGTTATGGCTTAACGGGGTTGTGATGGACGGGTTCAACATGATGGGATCAGCTGTGGCATATTGGAGGGATCAGTGTTGTTGGAACTGAGGGATTGGTTATGGTATGGGAGAGATGAAATTACACAAGGCAAAACTGCCTAGGCTAGGGATCGGTCACGATCCCTTGCTCCATGGGGACTTAGGCATTTTCCATCCTATGTGAACTTGAACACTTAAACTTGCTTGCATAAATGGACCCGAACTCGAACCTTAAGAGCATGAGCATGGAAATGAACACTTGCATTTGAACTTGAATACACATGCATATGACTTTAAACTTGGACATGAACACTTGAAATTTAGAACATGACTTGAACATGATTTAGAGACTTACATAAGATCTCGAACTCAAACATTCGGACTTTACCTTCGAACACATATGACTTGAATATGCATAACATATGGATATAATACAAATATCACACTCCAATATGAAGGTGACTACTATGCCGTATAGCTAATACTGTGTGGCTAGATATCACTTAGGATAGTGTAATATGGAATGTATTATAATCTAAATGCGGAAACAGATAATAATAGTAAAGTAAATAAGAATAAGCACACCATGAGTTTTTATACTGGTTCGAACTTCCCGTTCTACGTCCAATCCCAGACTTCCCTCTGGAATTTAACTATCAACCCCTCACTTAACCCGGAGGAATAGGTATACAACACCTGAGCAACCGATCAGAATTTTTCCGCCTCTAACAACCGAAAGAGGACTTTACCCGCCTGAACAACCGAACAGGACTTCAACAGTTTCAATAAAATTGCTTTGACACTTTGTGTTCTTGATAACACTGATTTGTCTTTGATAGTACAACCTTCCTATAATCTTTTCCTCAAGTATACATGTGTGTGTAAAGATTTAGAAAGGAGAATATTGCTTTGAATCGAAGAATAAGTTAATTGATTCAGAGATTCAAGCAATATATGTAAGTTGGGATTGTTTTTTGAATGCATAGATAGTACAGAGTATGATCAGAAAATAAAGTGAAATTCGGTGATTTGTGAAGTGAATCTTATGTGTTTATATAGTGGATAAACAGCTGCAACCATTCACGAAGAGTTTTGACCAAAGGAAGCAGGCACAATTCTTCAAATTGGATCATATCTCTTGGCAAATGGAAGTGTCTGTTTAGAAAAATAGCCGTTGGAAAAGTTCAGTCGACTGACCCAAAACGACCAGTCAACTGAATGTTCAAAGTTGGTGCAAAATAGAGTGTATCTATGCAACTGAGCAGATTCAATCGACTGGTCATATTTGGTCAGTCGACTGACCTGGCTGTAAGTGCACAGTTCACATATAATTTAAAGAATTTGAAGTTTAAAACAACTTTGATTTGTGTGGACTACTTGAGGATAGATTTTAACAATTCTAAGACTAAAAAACTTCAACAAATAAACATACTATACTCAGTTTTGAAGTCTTGTCTCCTTTGTAGTTTTAACAGCATATTTCTTTCTGTTTTTGTCGCTTGCCCATATAGTCTCATTCACTGAGTTGTTTAATGCTCTTTGTCATGAATCAAAACTTATGATTCAACATTCTCCCCCTTTTTGATTGATGACAACCTGTTATAGATGATACTATATTTTAACTTTTAAGAAATATATAACGGAGGTTATATATATCTCCCCCTGAATATCTGGCGACATATCTAATCCTACAAGAGATGGTTAGTCATAGAAATTTCTCCCCCTTTGTCATCAACAAAAAGGAAACAACAATAATTATATCATTGAGCTAACAAAATTACAATCACAAAATAATGTATCGAATTGTTTTGAGCTACTTATACAAGCTCATTAAAATAAACAGAAGTAGAATGTTTGGAATAAATAAAGATAACTAACTACCACCAAGTAATAACAATATTAATCAAATTCTGACTCTGTCTCTTCTTCTTCCACTTGTATTTGATTTTTTCCTCTGGAAGAATTTCCCACAAACTGTCTACCACCCCCATTGCCGCTTGTTTCAGAACTTGTTTGTTCTTCCGACGTAGACCAAGTAAATCGAGGGGCTGGGCATTTTCCTAGTTCACGGTGTGAAGATTCCGTAGTGGTGGAAGAGGAACAAGATATCGCATCCCATAAAATCCCGAAGAAGCTCTTAATTTTGTCAAATCTTTTGTCAATTTTCTTATCGAGATTTTTGATGCGAGAATCCAAAATGACTTGATTTCGCACAATTAGATCAATGGATTCCCGAGTGCTTTGGGATGGAGTTGGTGTTCGAATGTCATCTCTTGATTGTTGTTGCTGTGGAGTAGAAGTTTATTGACAAGGTCGTGATTGCCATTCTTGAAAAGACATGATAGATAGAGGTCTAGGTGGCAATTCATAAGACTTATTGTGCGGCTATTTAGAGTTTTGGGAATGGAAGTATCGGATTTCGGAATAGGAACCTGGAGGTTCATAAGTAGCAGCATAATATATTCTCCATAATAAATAATGTTTATACAACCTTCGTTAAAAGATAAGAATTCATCTAGAATAGTCTTAGGCCAATTTATTTGCACATCTCCCCAAATAGCATATAACGCCCTAAAGTTGTTTGGATATACAAGCTCATAAGAGCCGGTACGAGGAAGAACCGTGTGCATCAAGGCTCGATGCACAATTCTAGTTGTAGGACGTAAGGCGATAGACTTTAGTTCTGTCATGTCATCTTCTAAGAACCGATGACTTACTTCGTCTCGCTCGCTTATAGGTATATTTAATTCTTCCAATGGAATACCATCGGTTGGAGTATGGAGAATATTCCCAAACTTCGTTTCTTTCAAATTGATTTAGCTCTTCTTGCATAGCTATAATCCAATAGTCATCAGTTGAGGCTTCCTTAATATTTTTAGATTCTATATTAGAGAGAAAAGCTATATGGCCCATTTGATTTAATTGATGTTTTGTTCTTACATTTGAATTTACTTCTCCAATTATATTTTGAACAGGGTGATCTCTAAGAATTCTTGGAGGAGATCTTACTATAGTATCATTATTAACAATGTTTTCATTTTCTATAGAAATATCAGAATTATGATTTTGAAAAATAATATCATCATCTTCTGAATTATTTGTTAGAATTTTATTTGAATTATTTTCCAAATTTGGAATTTTAGAAGAAATTTTGACACTTTCATCGAATGAAACATGAAGAGTTTCTTCGATTACTTTAGTTCTTGTATTAAAAACTCGATAAGCTTTGCTTCTTTCTGAAAATCCTATGAATATTCCTTCATTGGATTTTGGATCAAATTTGCCAAGCTGGTCTTTAGTGTTAAGTATAAAACATTTTGAACCAAAAACTTTGAAATAAGATATATTAGGTTTTCTACCATTTAAAAGTTCATATGGAGTATGTTTTGTTAATGATCGAATAGAAACACGATTCAAAACATAACAGGCAGTTGCAATAGCTTCTGCCCAAAAATGCTTAGGTAAAGTGCTTCCACTTAATAAAGTTCATGCACATTCTTGTAATGTTCTGTTTTCCCTTTCTACAACTCCATTATGCTGTGGTGTTCTAGGAAAGGAGAAATTATGATTAATTCCTTTCTTGTTACAAAAATGTTCGAAAGCTTCATTTTCAAATTCACATCCATGATCACTTCTAATATTTTTAACTTAAATTCTTTATATTTTGAATTCTTTTTACAAAAATTTTAAAATTCTCAAAAGTATCACTTTTATGTTTTATAAAAATAGTCCATGTATATCTTGAAAAATCATCTACAATAACAAACACATATCTATTGTGATTAATAGATTGAACTTGAGTCGGTCCAAAAAGGTCCATATGTAGTAGTTCAAGTGGTTGTGTTGTAGATATGATTTTCTTAGATTTAAAAGATGATTTTGTTAATTTTCCTAACTGACATGCATCACAAATATTATCAATTTTGAATTTCATATCAGGTAGTCCTTTAACAATTTTATTTTTAGCTATTTTCTTAATAGTATTAATATTTACATGACAAAATCTTTTGTGCCATAGCCAAGAATCATTCTCTGTAGCTACTAAACACATATTTGTGTTATAATTTATATTCATATTTAAAATATAAATATTTCTATCTCTTAAACCTTCAAAAATTAAATTTTGATTTTTATAAAAAATAATACATTTATTTTCTGAAAAAGATATATTTAAACCTTTATCACATAATTGACTTATGCTTAATAAATTATGTTTTAAGTTTTTAACTAATAAAACATCAGTAATGAGAGGTGAGTTAGAGATACCATTATTGCTCACATCGCCTTTGCCGATGATATATCCTTTTGAATTATCTCCAAAAGTGACCGATCCTCCATTTGAGTAGACTATGTTTGTTAACATGCCTTTATTACCAGTCATGTGTTTTGAGCAACCTCTTTCTAAAATCCATTTTCCTCTATTTTTATGTGGTACCTGCAAAAAATAAAGATTAAAATGGTACCCACTTTTCTTTTTAGGGTCCTAAGAGTTAGATCTTAGGAAACCAAACCCAAGAAGGTTCAGAATTCCCTTTATAAATATAATTCTTATTTTTATGAACAGTTTCCATAAATGTTTTGATATGTTTATTCCTAATTAAATTATTGTTGGTTTTAGGAATCCATATTTTAATAGTTTTAAAATCTTTAGAGACTGTTTTCTTAATATCTTTCTTAATTTTGTTTTTAAACTTATTTTTAAACTTTCCAGATTTCTTTGGATTTTTCTTATATCCTAGTCCCATTTTATTTGAAGTAGACTGAGAATTTTCTAATATTGTAGAAAGATTTTCTCGTCCTTTACTGAAGTTAGAAATATTTTATTAATATCTTCTAACTTAGTTTTGAGACTAGATTTTTCTAACTCTAATACTTTAGTGTTAGATTTTAAATCATTAATTTCAACTGATAAATCATCATTTTCATTTTTCTGAATTTCTAATTCCTGAGTTATCATAGAAAGTTGAGATGCTAAATTAGAATTAGATTCTTGAGATTTTTCAAGTTCTTCTTCCAGAATTTTCTTTTCATCTCTTAGC
Source organism: Allium fistulosum (assembly GCA_030737815.1). NCBI lineage: Eukaryota > Viridiplantae > Streptophyta > Magnoliopsida > Asparagales > Amaryllidaceae > Allium > Allium fistulosum. The sequence continues at coordinate 78,976,636 of CM060906.1, forward strand.
ATACAAATTTCTAATTCAGATCTATTCAGTTTTCCTTGTAACTCCTTATTTTGCCTTTTTGTTTGTTTTGCAAAGTCTACCAGTTCTGAATTGATTTCAACTAAATCTTCAAAACTTAGATCACTTACGTTATCATTTGTAGCCATGAAGCACACATTTGCTTGCTCTGTGTCACAGTCACTGTCGCTCTCTGATGATGAAGAATCTGAATCATCCCATGTTACTGAAAATGCTTTCTTCTTGAATTTGTTCTTCTTGAATTTATTTTTCTATTTCTCTAGACAATCTTTCTTCATATGACCCTTTTTATGACATTCATAACATTCTAGGACAGAAGATGATGGTTTATTGCTATTATTGTTGTTGCTAGAGTTATTTTTGTAACTCCTGAACTTTGTTATCCTTTTTGAATTTCAAAAACTTTTTGAAATTTTTAGCAATAAGTGCCATATCCTCTTCATCTGAATCAGAATCATCTTCTTCTGCTTAAAATGCTAGATTCTTCTTATCCTTTACTTGGACTTTCTTTGCCTGCAAATTCACTTCATATGACATTAGATTTCCTATTAACTCTTCTGGTTTCATAGTGGAAAGATCGTTTGCTTCTTCAATAGCTAAGACCTTTCTTTCCCACTCATCCGTTAAAGAGTTTAGGATTTTTTATACTATATCAGAGTCATTAAATTTTTCTCCTAATGCCAATAGAGAGTGATATATATCTTGAAATCTAGAGTACATGTCATTTATACTTTCATTTTATTTCATTTTGAAATTTTGAAACTGATTTTTCAACATAGAAATTTTGCTTTGTTTGACTTTGTTAGTTCCTTCATGAGTTACTTTTAGAGTTCTCCATATCTCATAAGCAGTTGTGCACATAATGACTCTATTAATCTATTGCACAAAATAACTTGTTCATAGCTTTAGCATTTGAAGTAGCATCAGTTTTTTGTGCAGTAGTCCAAGTTGAAAAATCTTCTGTTGGCATGGTATACTTATTTTGGTAATATTCCAAGTTTCAAAACCATTAGCTTGCATATATATTCTCATTCTAGTTGACCAGTAATTATAATTCATGCCATTGAATAGTGGTGGTCGTGCAGTGGATTGACCTTCAATAAAACTAGTGTTAGTGACAATGCTTGTGCTGGTGTTGTTTTCCATATTAAAAAAAATATCAAATAACTGTGTAACGGTTATAAGATGCCAAGCTCTGATACCAAATGAAGGTGACTCCTATGCCGTATAGCTAATACTGTGTGGCTAGATATCACTTAGGATCGTGTAATATGGAATGTATTATAATCTAAATGCGAAAACAGATAATAATAGTAAAGTAAATAAGAATAAGCACACCAGGAGTTTTTATACTGGTTCGAACTTCCCGTTCTACCTCCAGTCCCAGACTTCCCTCTGGAATTTAACTATCAACCCCTCACTTAACCCGGAGGAATAGGTATACAACACCTGAGCAACCGATCAGGATTTTTCCGCCTCTAACAACCGAAAAAGGACTTTACCCGCCTGAACAACCGAATAGGACTTCAACAGTTTCAATAAAATTGCTTTGACACTTTGTGTTCTTGATAACACTGATTTGTCTTTGATAGTACAACCTTCCTATAATCTTTTCCTCAAGTATATATGTGTGTGTAAAGATTTAGAAAGGAGAATATTGCTTTGAATCGAAGAATAAGTTAATTGATTCAGAGATTCAAGCAATATATGTAAGTTGTGATTGTTTTTTAGAATGCAGAGATAGTAGAGAGTATGATCAGAAAAAAAGTGAAATTCGGTGATTTGTGAAGTGAATCTTATGTGTTTATATAGTGGATAAACAGCTGCAACCATTCATGAAGAGTTTTGACCAATGGAAGCAGGCACAACTCTTCAAATTGGATCATATCTCTTGGCAAATGGAAGTGTCTGTTCAAAAAAATAGCAGTTGGAAAAGTTCAGTCGACTGACCCAAAGTGACTAGTCAGCTGAATGTTCAAAGTTGGTGCAAAACAGAGTGTATCTGTGCAACTGAGCAGGTTCAGTCGACTGGTCATATTTGGTCAGTCTACTAACCTGGCTGTCAGTGCACAGTTCACATATAATTTAAAGAATTTGAAGTTTAAAACAACTTTGATTTGTGTGGACTACTTGAGGATAGATTTTAACAATTCTAAGACTAAAAAACTTCAACAAATAAGCATACTATACTCAGTTTTGAAGTCTTGTCTCCTTTGTAGTTTTAACAGCATATTTCTTTCTCTTTTGTCGCTTGCCCATATAGTCTCATTCACTGAGTTGTTTAATGCTCTTTGTCATGAATCAAAACTTATGATTCAACACAATATGCCGATAACTAACCTTTGATCTCATGTGGAACCTACAACCATCGATGTGAATACCGGTTGAGACGGCCAGTGATGACGGTCACTCCGGTCGAATCCTAGAGTCTCATCACTAAGTTTGATAGCTATTGGTTCCAGACACTTGAAGCATTTAGCTGATATGTCTACTGAACAAATTGCTTCGCACAGCGATTCTGACGCTGAGTCAAGCTCTGCAACAATATCTACTCGAGACACTCCCGGCAATCAATCAAAACAGCTAGAAAAATCTCAAAAAATGCTTGAAATTTATGTAAATTTAGAAGCAATATATGAACCAGCTCCTGACACTTTAGAAGATGCTATATTTTTAGAAGATCCGGAAGACACTATGGCTTCAAGAGTTGATGAGGCTTCTCTTCGCAAACTTTGCATCAAACATAGGATCCCGTATGAGAATGTATGAGTCATGCCTTGTAATGACCTAGCTCACTCTCCAGAAGGATATACTGCCTGTAACAGGTATATTTGCTGGGAGGATGTGTCCCGCCTTTTAATCCATTCATCCGGAAGATGTTACATCATTTGAGTTTGACTCCGGCCCAGTTGCATCCGAGTAGCTATGCATTTCTTCACTATAAATACATGATATTCCTTGAATTCTTATATTATAAACCAACTCCGGAGGACATTAGATTCATCTTCAATTTCAAGCAATGAAAGGAAAGCCTCTCTACACATTTCTTGAGTTAATCGGTAATTATCAAGTCATGATGGGTGCTTGGAATAAGCTAAGTGCTTTCAAGAATGAGTGGTTTTATGTGCATTGCCCGCTTGGCTTCACGGGACGAAGGGTGGAAGGAGCTGAGTGTCATTTTACTCAATCTTGCTTTTATTCAAGTCATACTTTGAACTGAGCAGTTCTTTGAACCTTGTAGGTAGTTATCCATGTCCCATCAATGATAGTTATTCTGAGGTAGTAGTTAAGCTCAGGAATATACCTTCGAAACATAGAGATGTTAGATCCCTTATTGCCGATAAGTGTCTCTTCGCCTTCAGCTTGTTAGAAGAGGGTCGTAGCAGCGGGTTAATAGGGAATGCGGATGAGGAAGTAAGAGGAACAAGAGGCGCTACTCAACAGGGAGGCGGCAATGCTAATCCTGTTGTGTTCCCAATCGAGGAGGCTTAGGATGATGCCAAAGAAGGCGAAATAAGGGGTGATGCTAATAAGCGTGGTCATGACAATGTAGGTTCAAGCAACAAGCCTGTAGTCAGGTCATCTCAAGATATGCAGCTCCTTGATTTAAAGATGAAAAAAGGGAATAAGCTCATCTATAAGCTTCGCAAAGAGCAAACTACCAAGCAGCCCAAGCCAGCCACTACTGCTATTGATCAATCCACTTCCTTACCTCAAGAAAATTTATTCGAGGGATTGTTGAACATCCCAAAACCTGAAGAAATCGGGGGTTATGATTTTGCTAATACGAGCCTTGGGGGATCCGACTATTCTATCCAAATTGGTGTTGACATTCCTCTAACTAGCATGGGAGAGATTGCTCCGACAAGCAAAACTCCAGTACCTAGTCCGTTGGGGGGACACTAGGACACTCACGATCACATGCACTACACCACAAAACACATATCCATCTTTAATTTTGATGGTTCTTATACATCTTTATCTTATTCCCAGGTTCCATGAGGCGCCCTCGTAACTAAGATCGCTTGAAGAATTCATCATATTCTCAGTCGTCTTATTTTTGGCCCAGTCGATGTTCAGACTCTGGTCGACAGCTTGGCTAGGAAAGGGAAGGCCACAATAGAAGGGAGGACCGAGACAAAAGCCACTAATCCATGGATTCGTCATCCAGGCACAAGTCAAAGTCCCAGTCTTCTCATCACAAGGGTGCCAATCCATACCCCTCGGTATATAGTAGTGGCAGGTCATCACCTTACACCCTTACTTCAGCCACACCACCCGAGCAACATTCGGGTTCTTTCAGCCTCCGACGATCTTTTGAATGCCATACTAGCATAGGAAGTCTTGATACTTCTTTTCATAGGCATGGAAAACGGTCCCATTTAGCCCTATCTACTCTCGATGCCACTGCTGCAGAAAAGATGGCCGAGCTCAAGGTCACCTTTTCTAAGTTATATTTTGAGAGTTCAAATTTGTTCTTGATTTGCATCTGATTCCACTAGAGGCTAGGGACATGGTGCTCTCTTATGTTAATGATGTCTACATCCAACATAGCACAATTCAACATATGGTTGAATGGATTTATGAAGTGTCGATGGAAAGAAAGTATGAGATCGATCACTTAACATTAGAAGCGATTCACGATAAAGATACCATCAAACACTTGGATGAAGAAGTTAAGGGGCCGAATACAGAGCTGACCGATGCTGAGAAAAGAGCTAGCGAATCTTCTAAAGCATTGGAACTTTGATGAAAGTGCACCAAGCTGAATTGGATACCGTTGTTCGCCATAGTGGCTTTTAGTCCTTGAGAAGGACATTTTGCAGAAGGAAAATGACATGCTGAAAAAACATAATGACGCCCTGGCCCTCCATATTCGACATCTTGAGGAGGGGCTTGAGAAGGAAAAACAAGAGAAATTAAAGGCTCAACTGGAGTCCTAACGATATTGCAAGGAAACCATTAAGGCTTGCCTAACCAAGATTGAGGCTGATAAACAACTTGCGCAAATGGATACCCTTAAAGAGGAAGCTTGGGAGGTTGGTCAAACAAAGATAAAGGATGACTTTGATCCCCTGCTGATATATTGTAATGCAAGTGTTCTCTGAACCGCAACCTTCGCTTCCTTGGAGAGAGGTACCCTGAGTCGCTAATCGAAGCCTGGGACTATATTGTTGAGCTGAAGAAGAAATCCCTTGGTAGCCCCGAGGTTGATGAAGAGCAGCTTATGCGCGAAAGCTAGTGCAATGAATAGCCTAACGAACTCAAAGCTACTTGACTTAGTTTACTCCATGACCCAGCGATCACTAAGAAGGGGAAGGATGGCAACAGAGCTTCCGATTTGGCTCTCAAGACACTCTCACAAGTCAGGCAACTAGTGCCTTAGCTTCTCATGCCCTTAAAAAGGAGATAGCCTATGATCTGAATCATCCTAAAATCCACAAGTCCTTTGGGCTATCTTCGATACTTGATGGCGACACTCCAGCTTCAATCAAAGGCCAATCCGACGAATGTATTTCTCTTGTCTCCCCAACATTTGAGAAGGTTTACATCTTGGCCACAAAATTCATGGGGTTACCTATTGAACCTTGTGAAATTGCAGGTTTATCTGCATCCATTCATACTCCGAGTCATTATGTCATCTTGGGACAGCAGACACTAACCACGGAGTCTACAGTGGTCACCACTGTACAGATGGTTCCAGCCATCCAATCCATGGAGACTCCCGGCCCAGATGTTAGAGTTATAAGGGATTTGAATGAAGAAAAGACTGATGGTCAACAGGCCCAAGATGAGACAGATGACATCGTGGTGACCCACGCCTCTGAGCATATAGATAAACATAGTTTGAAAGAGCATATTTAAAAGGAAGAGTTGGATAAGCAAGTCAAGAGGATGCGTGCTGAGGTAGATGTCATTCCACTCCAAACCATACTACCTAGCGGTATCATCCCTGTAGATATTGATCCTTCCATATCCCAAAGTGAGACTGCTTCCATTTTTGTCTCTAAAAGCATTTCACCTAAGAGTGGCAAAGGTGAGGGAAGGTCAAAGAGAAGAGGCAAGGTTGAGAACTCCAATGAGTCTACCCCTAAGAAGCCCAAGAGGGACAAGAAATAGCCGTCGAATCGGCTTGGGTTATGTATAGCTAGGCAGCTAGTTTCTTTTTGTTGGCCGAGATTATGCGGATACGGCCCTCGCTTTTGGTTTCTAGATCTAGGAATAAACTTGTACTTAGCTTCCCAACTTTTCACTTGTGAATAAAAACTTCTTTCATTTCAGTTTAACTTTTGTGTGAATTTGATTAAATGTTCGAGTTATTACGTTTTCCATTCAATGTACTTGTAATTTATTGCTCGTCGTTTAAGTTTCAATGTACGTTTTCCATTCAAAGAAACTTCAAGTTTTATTGCCAACTGAAAGAGAAAGTGACAGAGTCTGCCTTATCACATGGCTCTAAAATTCAAAAGAAAATTCTAAATGAAATACAAATGAATGAAGAAAAATTAAGTGAAATAGCATCGTAGATGCTCGCTATTCCATGCTCTAGGGAGTGCAATGGCATCGACGGTCGTTAGCTTGAAAGTTCCATCTCCAACTTCTGATTGATGACATTTGGTCCTTCCCATCTCAGACCTATGTTATGGGGCTAGGAAAGATCTGTTTCAGAGCAAGATTACCAGTTTCAAAGGTTCTAGCTCAAACTTTAACATTGTAGTACCGAGAAACTCGGTGTTGGTGTGCAGCTGCCCTTAAGTCAGCTTCTTCGCGCTTCTCATCGACCATGTCTAAAAATTCCAAAAGGAGATCTTTGTTTATTATAGGGTCATAGTAAGTCACCTGATGAGAAGGGACTTCAAGTTCTATGGGAATCATGGCTTCAGAGCCATAGGCAAGAGCAAATGGAGTGTGGCCAGTCCTAAGCAGGAGGATTTGGGGCACCAGCAGCCACCAATTGTACATTCTGGCCAACCTGTTGAATGCTAGTATCTTCATTGCCTTCAATAGCACGGGAAGTAGTAGACTTTCCTCTGGCCATGGCATATAGCTTCCTTTTAGATCTTCTTCAAATTTGAGTAGAACATAAACTCGTCGGTAGAATCTAGATCTATCTCGCGAATATGGGAATACACAAGTAGACGATGAGATCCAATCAAGCTAAGAATTCTTCCTCGGTGAAAGCACCAAAATGTTTGCAACAAAAGTTGGCACAAACACCCAATATATTTTATGTGGAGAAAAAAAGTGAACAACTAAAATTAAAACAGAGGAAATAAGTAGAAAATAAGAACACACATATTTATAGTGGTCTGGCGTTGATTGCCTACGTTCACTTTGATGTAATTGCTTTATTAATTACCTGTTTTTCTGAGTATAGGGGGGATTGGATCAGAATAGATCCTTGATTACAATGGAGTACAAGTAAAACAACAACATAAAATTCCCTCAAATGAACAAGGAGCTCTGTATTTATAGTGGTAGACGGCTGAATATTTTCCTTAAAGTTCACCAGCGGGATCTCATGATGTAAACGAGGTCACCCAAAAAATTCCATGGCCCAATTCCCAATGATAGAGGATCGGCACCGATCGGTTCATACAGCCATATGGCAGCACGCGATCACTCTAGTGGGTCCCCCTCCATGCTAGTTTTGTTATTCCAAAGTTGTTTTGCATAGTTGCTTACATGTTTTCAGAGATATCGATCGATTCTCGTTGAGTTGAACTGCTGATTCAAGTGTTTATAGCCATAGTGATATGATCTGGTCCCTTGCATAGGAGAAGGGATGGGTACCATTCCTTCACCTAGGGGAGGCACTAATCCATACTTAGAACATTCCAGAGATCATGTCTCTTGATCTCACTTGCTCGTTGCTTCGTACCATTGTCTATGCTTGATCTTTGGACTCTATGATCACCTCTCTGGGTTGCTTTCCTTGTCTATCTTCTAGACTAACTTGTCCAATTAGGCTGGATATAGCTGGGTCAAAAGGCCGGATAACATAAGTCATTTCATAAGTCAAGAGTCCTTTTTTATTCGAAATATATTGTGCAAATGTTCAACATTCGATTCCTTATGTGTACAAAGTTCGAATATTACAATTGAAAAAAAAATCCCCAAATCAATTTAGGGTTAAATCTTTAAAAAATATAAGAAAAGTAAAGAGAAAAATTCTCCCATTTTACATTGTCATTGGTTCGTATTTATGGTGGTGTTGGACAGCACGGCTGCCACATGGCTCATAGCACCCTTGATTTTCGGCATCATTCATTGTATTGATAACACGCAGCATCTCTTTGTTTATTGCTTATTCTCAGCAACCTCTAGTACACTGTAGATCTGCGGCATCGTTCTTCATATGTGACATCAATCCCTGCTTTGATGATATATGACATCCTTGTCGCATGGGTGATCGTCCAATGTTGATGGTCTTCGGCATCCTTGCCGCATTGATGACTTTCCTTTCAAACCTAGGAGCCTTATAGCATCCTTCTTTTATATTGATGGTACATGACATCTTGTTGAATACTGGTGGTTTACGACGTAATATAATGTTGCTGGCATTTAGCACTTTGCCTTAGAGTAGTCTTCCGACATCCCTTCATATGGTTGACACATGGCAACCCCTTTCATACTAATGAAATGCGGCACCTTGTTCATACTATTGAATTTTGACGTCCTTATTTTCATTGTTAATATTTGATATCTTCTTCCATTGTTGATTCATGACATCATTTCCAATTGCAAGCATTCGATATGCTTTCCATGTAGCTCGATATCCAATGTCGCTTGTATATGCTTTATAACGGTTGCCATCATAAAGGCCTGACATCCAATTCTTTGATATATTTAAACAATGCAGAACCTTTCTTTGACTGTCTTGCAGCTTGATGTGCTTTGCATCATTGCTTTTCGACATTTGTTGTTATTTGACATCCATTGGCATTATAGTAATATAAGTTGCTTAAGTACATGGCATCTCTTCCCCTCTAGGCATGCGACAACTCCTTATGGTGTTGAAATTCATTATCTCCTTAAAATGTTTAATGACATTGTAGTAATAGTAAACAACACACTGCTGATTGTTAATGATGTACATATATTAAAGTCATCTTTAGTTGTTTTAAGACTCGACGTTGGATTGGTAAACGATGTCTTTTATAGTAAGTATAAAAGATATTTGGAATGTCTGAAACGATATACGAGGACACCTTATTAAAATGTTGAATACAGAACATGTAACATGGATTCCTTAAGCATTAACAGTTGGAATTATCATACATGTTATGTTGCCTATAATATCGCGATTTGTCTATGTATTTAATACATGATGCAAATATCAAATCCAAATGGATATCACTAAATGGTTGTTTGAGGTGTTCTCGTGTATTTATGAAATATTAGAGAATTGTTTATAGAAACAACAAACTCCTTATAAAGAAGTGTTCGAACTCAAACTTTCACAAGTGATATTGAGTATAATATGTCAATAATAAATTTAAGTTAAGAGTTTCTAAGTTGAAAATGTTCCAAATAAAAGACCGTGGCTGATTCATTGATAAAAGCCAAGTACATCGCCCATCATAATAAAAGCATTGTATATAAATATAAACGCACAAATTTATAACTGAGCTGAGGGTGATTCAAAATGTTGAGAATCCTATATCAGTTTATATGATAACAATGTCAGATATAGTTCATAACAGAACTTAGAGCTCACTGGAAGTCCAGAGACGTACTCCAAATTGTTTAACATGATAAAGGTAGTTTATCAGCATCGAAGAGAGTTGATTGACAGAATAGATAATTGAAACATAATAGCATACCTGCTCATCGAGGGATTGACCAAATTAGTTTTGAGGAAACCGATTGGAGAATTTGGAATAAGATTCCATAGTTGATCATAAGTGCAAGTGGGAGATTGATAGAGTTAGGGGTGTGCCCTAGGAGAAATTATATAATTTGTTACTTATATCTAACTCAATAACCAATCTTGTTTGAAATAAAAGGTGTTGTCTTTCTGTTATGTACTTAAGATAATGTTTTATATTAATTAATTAATTTAATTAAAATTATATTTAATAGAAAATACATAAATGGTACGTTTTGTGAAAATAGTTACAAAGTATTGTAACTGTGAGTAATTTATCATAATGAAAATAAATATTCCATTTTAAATATTCCTAGTCAAGATATATCGAAATTGGATATCGATGCATTCTTTGAGACTAGGGTATATAACACTCTCCAAATGTTGGACAACGAATTAAACATGGCTGATGGAGGCACCAAGGGGTTACTTACTGATAGTTATTGGATAACTATGGAATTACTCACTCGATAGTTTCTTGTTGGTTAATGTAACCAAGGTGAAATAGAAAATATCGATGTGACAATATTACACAATTACCTCTACTTGAGAATACTACCATGCTTCAATGTGGAAACTCTACTTTGATTAAAGTTAAATCATGGCACAACATATATCGAACAATTATTGTTGGGTCAAGTGGAAGCATTGGAAGCGAAACACAATTCAAGAGAGGATTTGCCTCCTCTGTTATATGAGGTCAGTATTAGATCAACTGAAGCCAACTCAAAGTCAAAGTCTCTGGCCAAAGCATTTCGATTAATAATAATTTTTATTACTAAACCAAGGACTTTGTGCTTGGAATATAGCGTTGAATGTGGATGATAATGGAATTTTGACCATAACTAAATACCATAAGTCAAAAGTGACATAGTTTTACAAAGAGAATTGGTGTAAATAATAGTCATAATTGGGTAATGCTTAACAAAGTAAAATTAAATTTTACCAAAACCCAGTAAGTGATAAATTTGGCCAAAATGTCACACCACATGCTAAGCGATATATTAACATTAATATTCGAATAGTTCGATATTAATCGCTGACCAAACTTACACCAAAAGAGTTGCACAACCGAATCGTTGAATACTCCTTTGACCATGTGATTTAATTAATTTATAATAGTTATAAATTAATTAATATTTATGAAATATTAGTTATAAAATTTGGTTTTGATTTATTAAACAATATTAATAAATATATTTATAATAGTTATAAAAATATTGATCGATATACGATACGGATATGCATTTAAACGCGATGAATATTTTACGGGCTTTAAATGGTTTTGGAGCCCATGTAGAGGCTTGTAAGTTTAGCCATGTATAGGCCAAATGGGGGCAGCTTGTATATGTATAATGGGTTATGGTTTTGATTAGATAAAGGAAGAGAATAAGTAAGAGAAAAAAGTGGATCTGGATCCAAACTTATCTCTCTAGTCTCTCCTCTATAAATAGATCATTGTGGGAAACAATATAGTACTAACGTAAATGGATCTTAAGGCTACTTTAACACTAGAGGGGAGTGAATGGTGTTTTATAACTTTTATGGAACTTGTTAACTTATTTCAAGATTTGAATCAAACACAGATAATCAGTCATATATATATATATATATATATATATATATATAAATAGGCAATCATAGATATAAATAAATGTGGTAAAAGTAAAGTAATGAGTTAGAGAGATGACACCAAGAGTTTTACACTGGTTCAGATTTTTCCTACTTTTAGTCCCATACAATTTCTTGTACATGTTTCATTTCAATCACCTACTTTAACCAGATAGAAAAAAAACTAGAATACAGTCTTGATTTCAAGGCCGCGAGATACACCCTCCTGTCCCACAAGTCCAGGGTGAACCCTCTTGATTTACCGGGCAACAAGATCACCCAATAGTTTTAGATGGGCTACTAAGCACACCCACTGTATTTGAACAGGCAACAAGCACACCCAAACAATTAATTGTAGAGTTATTGATTTCTAAATACAAACAGTTATACTTGGGATACAAGATATCCTATTGCCCTTCTAATAGCGGCTTGATCTTTGAGTTTGTAGATAGAATGCATCCAAAATAGTAGATCGTTTATGGAGAATCAATCTAGTAGAGTATGGATTGATTCTATGTAGATTTTAAAGAATATAAAAAGCAGTTTTCAAGAATTAGAACAAGAGAGTAAGGAGTAAGAAGAAATTGAAAAAATTAATTAAAAAATTCATTTGCACTCCTCTTTATATAGTGAATGAACAAAAATATTCATTCGTGAAGAGGTGTATCAAAAAGACACTTTTTTAAAAAAAGTTAAAAAGAAACCAATGGTCACCATGTTGACATATCTAGGAGGGGTGGGTCGACATACCAATGTTAATTTTGAAATAGATTTTTCTTTCAAATTATTTTCAAACATCTATATTTTTGGAAAAAAAAAATTGCATAATTTTTAAATACTTCGAATACATAAAACTTTTATAGATCATTTGTAAGATTATATTTTGAATTTAAAATAATTTATTTTGATTAAAATACCAAAGATTAGAAATTTGTGAAAAAGATTAGAATCTGCTATTAGGGACTTTAACAATTTGTTCTAATAACTCATACTAAAGTCTAGAACTCTTCAGGCCTTCTGTCTCTAAACTCATGAGTCTTGATCATCATCTCCAAATCTTTATTCTTGGTCTCTTTACTAATCAGTCTTCAAGCTTAATCATTTTGTACCTATGTAATATTTTGCAATATTACTACATAACTAGAAAAAACATTAGTTTCTATATTTATATGGTTGCTGTCATCAAAATCAATATCTAAGGTATTAACAATCTCCCATTTTTGATGATGAAAACCTTGTAAATATTTCTGTACATAAAATATAATATAACTCCCCCGGAGTTAAATAACTCCCCCTTAATATATATATATATATATATATATGTGTGTTATATTTTATATTTTTCTTCTTCATTGCCATCAAAGAAAGGGGTAAAAAAACAAAACTCGCCTTAAAAGTGATATACTTATGAATTATGGAGCCATAATCAGTATTTAAACACTAAATATTGGAGACTTTTAAATAAGAAAAAACAAGTATTATTAATAAATCATACTGTTACACAATTCAACAATCCTAAAAAATTCAAACTATACAATCCAAATCAAATATTATATGCAAAATTATATCAATCTAAACCAAATTATATTATTTACAAACCAATCAAATTTAAATATATAAGTTTTAAAACATAAAATAACAAATTATAAACAAATAAATATACTAGATTTTTCTTGGAACTTCAACCCATCCCTCGGATCCAAAGATTAGATTAGTTTTGATGACATCCCAATCTTTTTGTTCTACGTTTGCCTTTGAGTTTGAGCATTCTAGGTTGTTGTTTTAATCATCTTTAATAAGAGGAAATTAACAAATAAAGTTCATCAAAGTGCTTCTCTTGTTCCTTTAGCATTTGCATTTGGCTTAATTCCAAATGCCTTTGATTTCGGAGAATGAAACAGAGAATATTTTTAAAAGATGGAGCGTTTCTTCTAAGTTTTCACAAAGTTTTTGATGTGGAGAACTCATTTTTATGGAAGGAAATGTTTGGAATGGAACAAGATGAAATACGAAACACTGTATGAGTTTTTCTAGAAGAAAATGGTTTAAATCGAGATGAAAAGTTGGATTAAATAACTGTTTTAAAAGTAGTTACAAAAATTTTGAAAATTTAAATTTTCACAAATGGCTAGTATGTCGATATACATATGTAGTGTATGTCGACATATGTGCCTTAATTTGCACATTTATGTTTTTGTTTTGTATTTCTACTTAATACTATTTTATTTTAATGATTGGTAGAGATTATGATAACACGATCGGTAAAGACTATGATAAAATTAGAAAAACATGTAAAAAAGGGATACAACGGTAGACAAAGATCTAAAATAATGATGATGGTGACGAAGATTTTCCACCAAGCTGCCAAATGACCTTCCCAAAGTATTTTTCCACTTTGTTGGAAAGAGAAGTGAAATTTAC